>OW443301.2:25143333-27715000 GCA_937001585.2 Brachylomia viminalis
GACTTCTTATATTAACTTCTTGTATCTATATTTTCTCTCTTCGTTCACGTGAATGTCGGAAAACAATAATATGTCTCTTTACTAATTCTTTTTCTAAAATAAAAGTAACCTCAGTTACTGCTTATAATATCAGCTAAGTATCTGCCAGTGAACGTCCCGTCAAAAGCGGTCCAGCCGTTTCGGAGATAAGCCGGAAAAACAGACAGACAGAAAAAAAATTAGTTTTGTTATAAGTACTGTATATACGTCCGTATGCATTTAGTATAATGCTTTGTTTTTGCCATTACAAACAGACACTTAAATTTTATTTATTTGTATAGATCTATAGATGACCGGGGTCGCCCCCTATTCGACTAAAACATAACTGGCTTAAAGGGGGTATATTCTACGTTACCCTGAAGGTAATATTTAACTTTGTTTTCCATGTTTGTTCCAGGCGTGATCGGTCTGATCTACCTGGTGATGTACATCTGCATTATCATCTTCTTCTCCATCTGCATGTGCGGCCTACTGGCCACCATGGACGAGAAGATCCCGTACTTCACGCTCGCTGACTCTATCATAGGTAAGCAGATATCACGTAGACTTGCTGTGCGATCAATTGGAATGACCACTCATTTCATATTGCTTTAATAACTGGGAAGAAGTGTGCAAGAAACTCTTGAAGGAGTCTTTAGCTACGATCTATAAACATTACTTACCTCATCCATTGATTAGACATGCTCCGGTCTCTATCTAGCACTTGTAGTTTGACAGTTGTGCGACAGTGACAGGAATAACTCTAAGCCAAAGTTCGTGCTAAACGGTGTTAAGTACCTAACGTTTATAGATCTCAGTCTCAATACCCATTCAGTAAAAACAAAAAACAAAAAAAATTGTTCTTCAGTCTTGATGTCCTTGCAATTTCCTATGCCAGGCCATTACTTAACTTCTAAGCCATGTATCCAGCCCTCATCCATCAGCCCTTGACTGATTTCAATATGAGGTTCACAGATATTTTTATCTTTAAAAGTATGTTTCAAATAAATGTACGAACATGATGAAACACGTATTGAAATTTTGCGAAGAGTCCTTGACCTCATTCTATAAAAGATCTAAAAATACTCAAAATCTTTTGATGGATGCGTCTGGGTGTATAAAATATACATGCATGATTTAAATATTTTACTTACGCACATGATAGACTTGAGAGTGTTTGGTGGTCTTGGAATATAATCCAACTGGCCTCGATTTTTTGGTTCGGCAGTAAATGGCGAATTTTAGCCTCATCCGCTTGTTTTATAAGTGGACTAGTATATCAGTTTTCATGAGGAGATCTCAAGTCAACCTTTGCCAACCTTTCAACCTATATAGCCCCTCCACCCAGCACCCCTAGTCTTGATGGATTAACTTAGCAGTTTCCACGTGTCTTTGTGTTAAAAACTCATCATGTTGTTGATTACGTCGGTGTCACCAATATAGAGGTACGAGGAACAGGGTGTAAAGTTCACTCATACCTCCATAGAAAAGGGAGGATCCTCCGACCAGACGGATGTCGTGTCTGGTGGGCAACTGCCCGGTGATTGATGTCGGGAAGTTGTATATATGTTAGTCGCACGGTAAACTCTGCTTGCGCGATGCAGGATTTGCGTGACGGCAGTACGAAGCGCAGCTCGCCGGTGGCGATGGTAGATACCGCTACATTAACATTCTCTTGCCGTCATCCCAATTTATTTGTGGTCCCCACAATGTGTCTTCTTCTCCCATACTTAATTATCTATTAATCGTCATCTCAGTAGTAACACCTTTTCTGGCCATATCATCTTTCATCCATAGTTTCTTTGTCTTCCCCTTCTCTTTTAGCCATCCACATTCATACTCAAAACATTCCTCACGATATTTTAAAAACGTTATAAACCAAGGCTTAAATTAATTAGTGTTTATCGAACGAAGACTTGTTAGATAATGCCGTTCTCCCAGATAAAAGACCAAGACTTTTTAATCATTCTAACCCAACAACGATATTCTTTCCAGGCGCCAACCCTGGCATGGGTCACAGGCCACTTCTGTTTGAGGAAGGGGCTCTCATCTGGTACAACGCGGACAACGAGACCCATGTCAAGAAATACGTTGATAATATCAATAAATTTCTTGCACGTAAGTTACTTTTTTGTTTCAAAGGCCAAAAAAGGAAAAGGCTTCCCAGCTGGTCCCATTTAAATTTGATCGAAATCGGTGGAGCGGTTTTAAAAAAAAATCAACCACAAATTATTTTTTATATAAAAAAAAACCGCCTTCAAAGGACGTGGACGTGTAAGACGATCGTTTTCGAATCGGTGTGGGGTAGGTACCATAACTAAAAAGTGAAAGTCGGTTGTTTTTTTTTTGTGAATAAGTTTTTTTACTAACAACGGTTCTTGCCCATTAGGTTTGGCAGATGGTGTGTGCTTCATATTTTGCACTGAATTAGTTTCAAATACCATTACATACCGTAACATTTTCTTCATCAGTCTGTAGTTATTTTACCAAACGCCATGTTTTAAGATCCATTCAATAAGGGGCGAGTCTATTGCTATTAATTGGACACAAATTCAGACTGCAGGCTGCAGGAAAGGTACAAACATAAAAGCACTTTGCTAATAAAATTCTAAATTTTCTTTCAGCCTACAAGAACAAAACGTTTTTGAACAACCAGGGTGTGAACCAGCGTGACTGCGGCGATGTGAAACCTCCTCGTGCTGAAGTCTGCGCCTTCAACACCAGCAGCTTTGGGCCTTGCTCCAGTGAGAATAACTTTGGATACGCTAACAAGACTCCTTGCCTTATCATCAAGTTGAATAGGGTAAGTGTTCTCCTCCTCCTGAAAATGGCTTTAATGTTAGTTAGGACTGGTTCAGAAGTTATTAAACTGAAAAATCATTACTTGAGGTGCTTGTTCTGTACAGGATCGTAAAATAGACTTTGACAATATGAATCTTTTACATGATATCTGAATAGCAATTCTAAAAAAAATAAAAATGAAATATAATTTGTATGAAATTATCTGCTAAGTAAGTTAACGAGAACTTAATCTTAGGTGGTTAGAGATGTCAGCACCCATGACGGGGTCCGCTAAGGCCGATGCCTGCCAGGGTTACGGGAAAGTCCGAAAGGGTTACCGTGGCCCCTGGCACAGGCAACTGAAGGAACACGGATGGGCTTTAGTCAGTAAGAGTCTGACACGCTCCCCCGCTCCGCCCAGTGCGGGAGAAGTTATTTGATGACTTCCCATCTTAAAAAAAAAAAAATAGTCCAAAGTGTTGATTGAAAAACTGGTTACGGTGTTGTGTAATATAGAAATTGTTTTTTTTATTAACTAGGTAAAACATGGTCACACAACGAGCATAAATACACAGGTTAAACATGTATACAGTTAGATCAGAAAAAGTATGCGCCTCGGTAATCTTCGTGTTTCCGAATTTAATCTTACTCTGTCGTACACACAGCAACAGGTCAAGTTACCACAAATTGTCTAATTTCCTAATTCGATTTTGAACTTAATCATCAACATTTTAAGGTTCAAAATCATTTGGAGATATACAGTTTCGTAAAACCTAATGACTTAATGAGACTGTACACAACATCGCACATGTAATCTCCGAAAACCTACTTCTGCCTGCCCGAGACAGAGCAGCATTGATCACACTGTGGTGTTGTTCGTTACAGTTGTATGATTTTAACCCCGACTACTACGACGATCCCGGCGACTTACCCCCCGAGATGCCGCCTGACATTAAGAACTATATTATGAACGCCACTGCTCAGGAAGTAAGTAAACTGATACCTATTTCGGCACTTTCTTGATCCAACTGTGAATAAACAATTACAAGTTGCGAAATGATTTGCATTAGGCCTTATATTATTCAAATAATCTTCGAATTCAGGGTCAGAGAGCATAACATTTATTTTTGGAAAGAACATGATAAAGTAAGGCCAACGAGACGCGATAGAGTATGTAAACAAACAAGAATGAAACGGACGAACCAAATGTTGATAGCTGCTGTACCGACTGCTTTCCTGTACCACGAATCACACAACGACATCCTTCATCGACCTACTGACGTCAGTATTGCGTGCGAGAGATAAGGACAGAGATAATACTCGCTATCGTAATGTAACTCAGTAAAAGTCAGTTTGTTTAAATTCTTTATATCGTCTCTTTTGCCTTACTTTAGTACTGTTGGGCCCATAGTTGAGCCTCTAAAAAGAACCCCCCTTGACATTGCACCAGTGGGCAACCTAAATCTAACAATGGATTATGATTAAAGTATTATCAGCGTTTTCCTGTCTGCTTACAGCCACAGTGCCTTTAATTGAGACACGTAAAATTTTCACTTTTTTAGGGTAAAAGCAGTGGTCTAATCCCAAAGCATTCTGCCCAAGATATAAACAACAATGGTCGCTCGAAATTTAGGTTTTTTTATTATTCAGTTTAGTGAAGTGGTTGTATGAATTTTTAAGTTCAGGGGTAATCGACGTTATAATTATAATTAATTATATTATTTCCGCGCATAGAATAAATTAAATTATTTGACTATTGATAATTTCCGTTCGTTATTAACCGACTTCAAATAAGGAAGAGGTCAATTCGGTTGTATTTTTTTAATGTTTGTTACCTCAGAATTCCGTTATTTATAAACCGATTTGAAAACTTCTTTTTTCATTTGAAAGAATATACTTTCAGATTGGTCCAATGTAAATTTGGTCAAGTTCTGATAAGTGGTTTTTGAGTCAGCATCAATAATACGTATTTTTTCCACTTAGTGTATGTTGATGATGTTGTAATAAATCCCTGTCACTGTATTTACATTGCAAGTAGTGGTATACTACTTTGTCTGGGGTAGGGACCACAACTTTAGAAAAAAAAAAAACAATGACCTACAAAAAAAACTCTGCAAAGTGAAACATTACTTTAATTTCGGAAGTCGGTGACAGAATACGAAAATAAAAAACCAATGACACATTTTTTTTGGAAATGGTGGTTTTTAGTAGTATAATTGATAGACCACTTTATTAATAGTTTTCTGGGGATATCGACGCGCAGATATCGCGTTATATTCCTAGGCAAGTTCTGTTGTACCTATACCTCCTCTGATTTTTTATTTTAAACAGAAAGGAAGCAACCGTTTTATTGGGACTCGCACAGGGTGATAATTTCAAACTTAATGTCTCTATGTTTGTGTCATAATGACACAAACATAGAGAAATAAAAAAATAAAGAGTAGCCCTTCAAAGCGAAAAGGGACAAAAAAAATCACTCGTCGGTATTCGTAATTGTAATTATTCCGTCGTTTCTTTTCAGCGTCGTAAAGTGTGGGTGTCATGTATGGGCGAGCGGCCAGCGGACGTGGAGGCCCTGGGCCCGCTTCAGTACTGGCCGTATCCTGGCCTGCCCGAGATCTACTTCCCCTATGATAACACCCCTGGATACCTGAGCCCACTCGTCGCCGTGCAACTTCTGAAACCGACGCGTGAGTCTAACTTTACGTGACCGTTGGCTTATAGCTGCATGTGCTGCATTGATAAAATTGGTGAATGTCGACTTGTGAAGATCTTGGAAAACTGCTGGATGCGGGAAGCTCAGGACCGGTCGTTGAAGCGATGTTTGGAGGAGGCCTAGTCCAGCCGTGCAGATGTTATGGTTAAATGATAGTCAAGATGATAAAAATTACCTCTTTGTGACTTTGTGAGTAATCATCGTCAATATCAGCATTTTCCACCAAGTACTTTGGGAATCTGAGTTAAAAAAAAATAAGCTGGATGCAGTCGTCATATCCTATCCCCTATAGAAGAAATGGCGAATCAAACTGACGGGTCAATACTACTTTTAAAGTCTAATAATTTGTGTCCGTATGGATTTAAGAGCCATGTCTCACATTTAAATGCAAATAAGTACTACCAATATTTATTAATAAATTTGTCGATTTTGTAGGCCTGATCCTAGGAATTTGTAGTAAAACCCTAAAAAGTTACAGGACGTGTAAGGTGCATCCTCAATTTAGCCGTCTGAATTGAGGAGCCACCATAGAGCTCGAAAACAACCGACGGATACTTTTGAAAATTTGACACACGACTGAAATCCATTCAATCATCACCACGGGAATCCCCGCTATTCCAGCGTGGGTCCTGGATAAAACGACTACTTTATCCTATCCCAGTCCAACTGTGACTTAGGCCAGGACGCAAAGATGGATAAATCTATGTTTATTTAGCCAAAAACAGCAGAAACCTCTCTAAAATTAACCAAACAATTTCCTTTTTTCCAGTGCATCAGATAATAAATATCCGTTGCCGTGCGTGGGCGTACAACATAAAGTACACCGAGAGCTTGAAGGAGCGGTTCGGCTCCACTCACCTGGAGATCATGATCGACTGAATGGGACCAAAGCTGCGCCGGCACAATGGATGCTGGAGGGGAGCAGTCGGTGTTGAAGTGAGGAACGGATTAGAGGATTTAATTACATTTAAGTAGGTACCTGGGTAAAACTAGTAAAATGGAACTTGCACGCTTCAGGAAAAAAAGGGCTTGGTGTTAGTTTTCAGTTACAGATTTATAAAAGGTATTAAAAAATGTCTACATAAGTATTGGTCTGGTCCTGACCAGAGGTAAATAGAAACTTAAAAATGCAAGTCTCCGTCGTCAGTACCTACTTTATTGAAAAATATTAGTTACTTTGCTAAGTGATGACCTGCACAGACGAGTAACAAAAATATATTTAGGTATCCTAACAATTTACTTAGGTACCTCAATTGTGTCGTTCCTCCTCTCAACGCGGACTGCAACTTCCTCAATTAGCACTAATAACTTAATGTGTCTTATTACGAAGTAGGAAATACTATTTATATGAAAGTCAGTAGAATATTTTTTGTATCATTGCGCCCAGTATCAAAGGCGGTCTAATAAGTAACTAAATACGTATTTAAGTAATTATGACATTTATGCCCGCTTTTAGGGCCTTAACCCACTTCAGACGAGAAAATAATTGTGCGAAGCCGGTAAACGAATTCCGCTGTGAAACCTGCAGGGCGAGCACGGTCTCTGTGAAAGGCTTGAGTCACGCATTTTATCATGGTTTTTGCTCCCAAACTGTGATAAAAATGTGTGACTCAAGCTTATCACAGTAGGCCGTGCTCGCCCCGCCCGCCGGTACTACATTATGTCGCGTTTCGAGTAGCGAAATATCATCGAACAACAGTTAAATTGTAGTAAAGGGAGCAAAATATTTCGACTTAGAACATATAGTATAGGTCTACTCCGGACCTCTTGAATTAGTTTTCTGTAAAATCAACATCCATTTTTACAAAAAAAATAAAGTTTCGCTTTATAAACTTGTCGACTGCCTCAGATACATGCGAAACAAACCCACTACCGCAACAAAATGGCGGGCTGAGCGCGGAGGTCTAACAAGCTTTCTAGCAGATCACCGAAATCAGGCGGGAAAGAGATAGAGTCATAATCAAATCTGTGCGTTAGAACAGGCAGTTTCGCTTGTCGTACAACGGACAAGTCATAGTGGAACTACTGCGGTTTAGCTGCGATGGTTTCGCGGCGGAGGTGTGTAGCACACCTCACTGCCACGCTAACAAAAGGCGCAACCTAAATGTAACGCCTAAATATTAGTGCACTCTTGGATTTTAAGCCAGAGAGTTGAAAATCAAACAGTGCGATAGTATTTGGACATTACATTTAGGTGTCGCTTAGTGTTATAACTTATAAGTGATAACTGGTATTATTTACCTTATGTACTGCCTACTTACTTAGTTATACTGGGTGCTCTGTATTTTGTTATTTTAAGTAAATGTGACCAATAACAAAGTGGATAGTTGCTGTAGATTTGTTGAGGTAACTGCACATTACAGCGGTTTTACACGGTACCTACATGGTTACTACGGTTTATATTTATTAATGAAAATTATTATCTTTGCATTAATAAATTAGAGACGTTTTTCGCGTCTGTCTGTGTGACCGCGTTATTCTTCCAAACTGCGCCATGATTTTGATGCGGTTTTCACCTTTATTTCAATAATTCAATCCGTAAGGTATAATAAATTAATATTGAACTTACTTTTAATAAATAAATCTCGACATTTTCACATCAAAACCATGCAAAGTAGAGCTTTGCTTCTTTGCTGCAGAGCTTGGATTCTTTTTACTATTTTTTATGGAGGATTTCTATGGTCGTACAAGTTATCAAGATTAGAAGATTATTTAATTTACTATAAATTAGAAACTGCATTGTTAGCAATCTCTCGTGTTCCGTGTTTTGTTTTTAAATCCCCAAATCCTGTGGTTTTGGTTACGTTGTAATGTGCAGCGACCTTATTATGACGATACGAACATTATATTTACCTCTTAATAATAAACAAAAGTGTGTTGTTATTTTTGTAAATGAGTACTTAAATAGATTGTGATGTATGTCCATTACTCTTTTATTTACTTACCAAACTTTATAAACTAAGTGAGTAGGTACCGACTGTATATATATATACCATACTATATATCTAAAATTGCCATCGGTAGGTCCTAGCCTTTTCCCTAATTGTGTAACAAACTATCAATGACAATCTGAATAATTTTGAAGGTTATTGCTAATCCATTGCTTCATATGTTCGAAAAATTTGTCTGCTCAACAACGCAAATAACGCAATGAATGTTGTTGAACTGTCAAAATGACAGCCATTCCCACTGTTAGTGTGTTGCGCAATCACATCGCAGATGCAGTTGAATACCAGTATATCTATGAGTATTTCACCAACCACCAAACCAGAAACCAGTTACTGGGTAACACGATACTCCTTGCTCTTTTATTTATTTATGGGAGAACCCACAGCTATAACAGATGTATAATCATTGTGAGTATATGAAACAGAGTCAATTACAGTTTCTCACGGGTAAAAACAGAAAAATGTAGACATCTTAGGATCACTATCAAGCACACTAGAAAAGAAAAGAATGTACCTATAAATATATTTATCACTTTAATAAAAGTTCAAAGTACTTATGAGTCCAAAATTGTCATAGTTATTTATAGGTCAGGTAAGAAAATGACCTGAGGATTCTAAGCGACTATGCGTCGTAGAGAGCAGTGGTGACCCAGTGGTAACGGCCGTGACTTACAATTTGTAAGTCGTAGGTTTGAACCCAGACAGTCACTTTACTTTGTGTAAATTACTTCATCACCCCTGCTCTCAAAACGGTGAAGGAAAACATCGAGAGGAAACCGGCATGTCCTAGAACCAACAATTTGAAAGACATAATTATGACATCTACCAACCCGCACTGGGCGCGCGCGGTGGATTACGGCCCACTCCCTATCACAGAGAGGAGGCCTGTGTCCCAGCAGTGGGGACATTATAGGCTTATGATGATGCGTCAAGTGCCTGTCAACACAAGATGGTCTCTATGAGCGTTGCATACTGCCGCGCCGGGTGAAATAATTAACAGACAATTAATAGTGTCTCATTTCAATCCATCAATAGACGATGTTGTACGTTAGAATTCTCGTTTGACAATAAAGATATTCGTCAATGGGGGGTAAACATTGAAATTCGGTATCGGTATCTACATTTATTAAAATAAATTACAAATAATCTCACTCATCGTATCGACAATCACGCACAGATACATATAAATAAATATTAAAATATAATTCAATCAATTATTTGGTATTCTAGCGTCGTTTAATTCACATAAACATAAATTAATTATGGCAGTTTTCGTTCAGCAGAATTCATTTCACAATATTAATATAAACGATTTTTCTAAATTATCGCTTACTTTGAGGAACAACATAATGTATTAAAGTAACAGATTTTTATATTAATCGTAAAAGAAAGGGTAGGTACAGTCAACAGTAGAAACAAGAAGACAACATTTACTACCGACGCAGTAACAAATTAATTCTGCCTATGAGCAAACATGTTGATTTCCTGGCTGGTGACCTGTCTGTTTTGTTGATTATACTTAAAGTGAATCCCGAAAATCTTTAACGTTCTATGCCCAACACATCCCTCTCTTCAAAAATCACTCGTCGCTTCCTCTTCATGCACTCCTGACTTCCTGAGTCTCTAGGATCCTTGGTCTATTCGATCATGATCTCGATGTGCACAGCCCCCATGGCGTCGTGTCTATCATACATGATATTCCGAGCCCATGCGCGGCACTCGATGTTGATGAGCACGCCCGCTGCAGACAGAAAGATCAGCATTAGTTTATATCGTCTAAACCGCAACGAAGTACTCAGAGGAGGCCTATGTCCAGCTGTGGACGTCTTTCGGCTGAAATGACGAAGGTGATGAAACAGCAACGACCACTTTGTAAAACTAGGTTTTTATAAGGGTGGTCGCACATCTGACCGAAGTTATACAAAATATTAGATTGTTATACAAAATAACAAAAAGGTATTTCTAGCACTAAACTAGCTAACTGTAAAAAAGGGGTTAAGCAGAAATCCTTGAAATTATTTCATCAAAATATTCAAGGTTTTTCTTCGAAAAAATTGGAAATTGAATTGTTTTTGGAAAAAACAATGTTTGACATTGTTTCTTTAACTCAGCATTGGTCAAAATATTCTGAAATGTTAATTAACTATGACAATTATAGTGTGGCCAGTTGTTTTACCCGAAGATGCGTCACGTATAGTCGTCAGTTGCGTAACTACAGAACGGACAAGTAGATAATAAAATATTCAATCTTGCACCCTCAACCGATGGCCTGCGCTAGTGCGTCGAGCGAACTAATGAAGTTACGCCCGACGCATCTTCCGTCAGATGAGCGACCACCCTTAACTTACGAAGGGTTTTAAACATCAACGTTGGGTGGAAAGATTGCAGTAAGTATGTACTTTCTAGTAAACTGAAAATGCTGCTACCCACCCGTTTGCTACCTTTTTGTTACAATAAGTGGATGTGAAATTCCTTGCGTTGTTTATGTTTATATAGCTATTAAAAACTTTGGAAGGACACTTCAAGTCAGGTGAGTAGGTAACAAATACATACCAATTTAGACCGCATCAACAGTACAATATAAAAGCACTTACTATTGGGCCTCTGCAGATGCACAGCGATGAGTGGACTGAGGTAGCCCTCCTGGTTGGTGTAAGGGAAGTAGTAACCGGGGAAGCCACGGAATGGCATGTACTGGACGGGGCCGATGTTCTCCCGGTCAGCTGGATTCTCGCCCTGGCACGATACCCACACCATGCTGAGCTGTGAAATGAAGTTTGTAAGATAGTAAGCAGAGGACTTGACTAAGAAAATGCCAAATTGTATATAAAAGGCCCTGGAGAACCATGGCGTTTTCATGGTCTACAATACTAATCAACAGAACAATCGATATAATTTATTAAGAATCAATAGGAGCAGGATCTATATTTATTTGTACAATGTTGTCATTACACTTTTGTATGACCTAAAAATTTAAATACTCAAGGGACACTCACATAATTCTTATCAAACGCTGTCATGTTCCGAATATGGTCCTTCAGATCATCGGGCATCTCTGACGGCAGATGATCAGAGCTGTTGTAGAAGGATGGCTTCCACCCGAAGATCTTGTTAAGCTTCAGGAAGACGCAAGGGGTCGACTTCTGGTACGCAAAGTGGTTGTCTTCAAGGCAGGGGCCCCAGGCGCTGATGTCTACGTCACAGACCTTGCCAGCTGGGGCGGGGTGCCTGAAGTCGCAGCTGTGAATGTTCTGGCTTGCTCCAGACTTCTTGCCGTCGCGTTTGTAGACTGGAATTTTGGGATTCGTTTAAGATTTTGGTACTTTGGAGACAATGCAGTGCATTTTGGAGAAGAAGAAGAATGGTGACTATAAGATATATGATACCAAGGCCTTCCAATTGATAGGACAGGCTATTATTGACCGTGGTGTGATCTTAAAACCTTGTCAATTTATCATGGTTGTATAGTTTCCATGGAGTTTCTTGCCCGTTCTTTTCCATAGGTACCTACTACGCTTTGGAATGGGCAACTAGCTTCATATTTCTGACTGACCGGCCACTTGACACTTCAAAAGTGCCTGTAAATGGTTTAATTGAAATAAATGAGTTTGACTTTGTTTTCTGCGTTCTCAAAGCATCGATGGGAGATTTGCATCAATCAGACATTAATGCCAGAGAACAGATCTATACAAATTGTTTCATGAGAACTGATGCAGTTTGTTAAGAAAAAGCATTAAGAACAACTAAACAGCTCAAGTAAAGACTTAACACAATCACGAAATCACTCACCTGCCAAAAACTTTGACAATTCCTTAACCCAGAACTTATAGCTTCCAGGATCATTGCCTTTGTACCAGATGACGCTGCTGGCGACCTCTGGGGGCATGGGCCGGAAGCCTAACCCAGGGTTGGTGCCGATGATGCTCTTCTCTAGCTGCCACATGGGCTGCCGGGTGTCTAGGAGTTGAAGGAAGGTCCACATGCAAATCGCGACCAGGATCGCCAGCGCAGCATAGAATATGAAGTAGAATAGTGCTATTTTGGCTGAAATAACAAAAATAATTGAATTAGTAGATATGTGGGCAAGTAAAAGTGTTAAAATCAGAACTGCGGGGTAATCACGTAACACACTAACAGTAGAAATGGCTTTCATTTTGGCAGTTCAACAACATTCATTGCCAATCATTGCGTTATTTACGTTGTTGAGCAGACACATTGTTCGAACATATGAAGCAATGGATTAGCAATATCGTTAAAAAAGTCAGATTGCGGTTGAAAGTGTGTTACGCAATTAGAGTGCTGGATGCCAGTGTTTGATTAACAAACACCACCGAGTAATTGGAACTAAAACAACACGCCTGTGTTCCCCAACGGTTGACAGTGGTAAAAAGAGAAAAAAAGAAAAGAGAGAAGTAAATTCTGATGGGCAAGTCTGTGGCCATAAACCAGGCATACATAACACACAAAGGGCTGCTCTGCTACTGATGAGAACTTTTCCCATTGAACAAATTAATGCATTTTAATTAAGTTTGTTTTTCAATAAAATCTATGTCTGTACATAACTTTAGTCATACTTAATGTAACAAACATTCAGGCATTCAAGATTTTTTTGAGCCTCCAGTGAGTAAGACACATTATAAATTGGTAAAAGGGCAGGAGAACTATGATTAACTATAAGCCTTTCCTGTGAGTAATACCAATTTAATTTGTTCTCCTTAAAACCCAAGAAATGTACAACTCCCACCAATCTTAAAAGTGCGCTTAAACGGGCGATTTTTTTGTTAATAGTAGTAGTATTTCCGGCAACAGTTAGTAGTTGAGCAATCTGCAGCCTAGTACTTAAAAGTATATTTAGTAACAAATGCTGCATGATGTCGCAGTTTTACCAATATTGCCTTTCATTTTGACAATTAAACATCATTCATAGTGTTATTTATGATGTCGACTAGTCGATGTCGTCAAAAGCTTTCGGATTGTGATTGAAAGTTTGTTGCATAATTGGGGTGCAGGATTAAGCAATTTTAAATTGTGCGTGTAATCGCACCTTAATAGAGAAAGGCCTCGGATCCACGATGTATCTGCATGCTGTCCGGTTAGATCCCGCGCCAAGCGGTGCGCGCGCAGGATGCTCCAATGATCTCATTGAACCAATGAACGGCCGTCGCAGTTTCCGGTAGGCACGTCTTTATGCTTCGGACCATTTAGGCAGTCTCCGGTGCTCATAGTAATAGAGGTTTGAGAGTTTGAGTCACGAGTGATGGTACAAAGTTTTCAACTTTACCCTCGTAGGTATGGTAACGTTTTGGTTATGAAAGCTAAGAGTCTGTCTTAAAGATTTAACGTCACTAAAATGTTTGGGAGACACTATCTCTATTCTTGACGTGGTGAAAAGAAGCAAATCATGTTTCTGATGACGAGGCAAAGTAAGGTAACCGGTTTAAATCGTACAACGAATAAATAAATACCTTGAACGATTAAATTAAGGAAAACTTACAAAAATGTTTGGACTACGCGTGCTCCTTGCGTATATAACAAAACATCAAGTCTGGATTTACCGGTGGGGTATGCAGAAGTGTTTGGTAACCCTTATGTCGTTATGTCGCCAGTTTGCATTTTGGCATTAATCGTGTACAAACTGCTACTCAAAAAAACTAATGACAAAACCTTGAACACTTTGCCTCAGGAATCCCGTTTGCCGTCCGTTTCCCTGGGTTTGATTCCTGAGTGTTCACGCTTAGGTACGACCACTAGACCAACACCTGGCAATCACTATCGACCCGTTTCCGCAAAGCGTGTCGTATTTAGTCTCCAATGTCTTCCAACAGGTTTGAATTGACATACCTAAGATTTACGGTAGCTTATGTCAATGAAATATATTTTTGACTTTTCCATCATTGTTATTGCTGATAGCATGTCAATTTGTCTAGGACCTACGGTTAATATTTGAAAAGCTACTCACACCAGCTGGCCCCAGTCCTGCCACAGAACTGCCTGGTCTTGGGGTTCCAGATGAACCTCTTCGCCTTCTGGGCCCCTGTCAGAGGGACCTCCTTCTCGCGGTAGTACATGTTGAACCGCTCCAAACTCGTCAGGTCCGACGTATTACGCTTCTTCGTCGCCGTCATCTTGGCTGGGTCGAGTTACTGCGAAGGAGGAAAATTTATTGGCATTTTAACTTATCATTAGAGAGAATGTTCATTATACCAAAACTTTAAAAAAAAAAAACGTTGGAACCTTCAATATCTCCGTAACCAGAGAGTTCCAAGGTGTGGTCCGGTACAAATAATAGATCACAATGACGAGGAGTACGAGTGACTCTCAGCTTCATTAGGAGTCTTTTTTTACATCCGTTATAATTATACAAGTATTGTTCAACCTGCAAGTTGAACTGGACATCGTAACAACTTCTAGACATGTATTTTACGTTTATTTTTGTTCCCGAAATGAATTGTATTGTGTAAACTTTTTAATTTGACTCAATATATTAATTTATAAACTCAACAGCAAACCGAGATTGTGCTTTGCAGTGCCCTGACAGGGTTCATGTACAAAAACCGACAGTAATAAATTGTAAAATGTGTGATGTGCATGAGAGCAAATAAATAAATAAATTATTTTTATACTAAGCTATGATTACGCAATTGTTTGTTGTCCTGAAGAAATAAAAATAAAAGCTAAAAGGTGATACTTAAACGTACCTATTTACATTACTACCGATACTGTAAGAAAAAGAAGAAGGACTCTAAATGAACCACTCTCTCAAATACTTTTATTATCCCATTAAAAGCTCTACAGCAACATACCTATGGTCTGGTCTGTACACAATGTAACTGTTCCCCTTTTACTTGTGTACATTTAATCCTTATCTTCGTCTTCTGAGTTTGATGCTATTGCCATGACCAGATTCTGGTTTTAGTTTAGTAGGCACTGGTAATTTCTTAGCTGCCACGGCTTATTTTAATTCCATAATTGTTTTTTTCTTTTTTTATTACGGACGCTTTTAACGTCCACGTCTTTCTACATCGTTCTCACATGTATAATTACAACATGAATGATGTAACCACTTTTTTGTAACAATATTTTGATTTAAAAGAGTGTCCATGGAGTTTCTTGCCCGTTCTTCTCCATAGGTACCTACTACGCTTTGGAATGGGCAACTAGCTTCATCTTTCTGACTGACCGACCCCTTGACAATTTAAAAGTGCCTGTAATTGGTTTATTTGAAATAAATGCTTTGAGTTTGAGTTAGAAGCAGCTACAGTATTTGGCTGTCGAGCTTTGATCGTGGGTTGAAATCCTGCCCGTTACATTATTTACGCGAACTTGACCACAAGTGCATGAATACGAGTAACTCGACTTGCTACTACCTGTTATCTTTTTAAAGGATTTGATAATATGCTACTATGTACCTGCCCTTACCTTTGTATCTGCCCAATTAATACTTTATATAAAACCGATTAAGATCTCTGGACCTTAAATTACGCATTTAACGTTTAAGAAAAATTAAAACCTTCCAGCAGCCCACGTACTTATTAGTTTATTACATAAAAAACAAATCCTTACCTTACCTTTTCACTCCTAATTCCGCTCAAAAACAAAAAAATATTAGATGTCCTTACCTCACCTGTCACTGTCAACCGTCCTAGTAGGATGAAGAAGCGAGCGCGCGAGTATACGCTCTGCGACTGCGCTCGCGCAAGGCAACCAGCCGCGCAGGATAATGGATGGCGGTATGTGGGAGGTACGCGTTTAAAGGACGATAAACCCAGTACTTACCAGGCGTAAGTAGTATGGTCAAGTACGATTTATTAAGGTAAATTATCGTCGGTTATCAAAAAAAAGATCAGCTGTTTCATAGAAAAGTGCAATACGTACGCAGTCAAAATGTATGGAACAGCAAATTACAAAAAAATAATTGATTATATATATCTACGCTAGGGGGTCTATAATCATGAGTTGAATTCATGGTTGAGCTGAATTCATGGTTTCAGTTTGCGCGGTTATTATAATATATATTTTTTGTCGGTTATTTAAAAAATTGCTGTTATAACCGCGTAGACATTGTGCTTTTCTACAAAACAGCAGATTTGTTTTGATAATCGTCGTAAAATTTCTTCGCTAGGGGGATCTAGAATCATGAGTTGAATTCATGGTTGAGCTGAATCCATGGTAACAGGTCCGCGACGATGTCTCTACCAACCTGTTTAATTATAATTATAGAAAGTGTTAAAAAAAATGCTTAAATACACACATCAAAAGTGTCTAGGGGTCAATTTTGCTAATAACTAAAAATCTAGTTTATATTAGATACTTTTTTTTAGTAAATTTCGTCATTTGAAAAGGAAATAGTTTTCGAATTTCAGCCAAAGATGAAAGTCAAGTCGTCGATACTAGATGTACACAGTATTGGTATGATTTTAAACGTTCTTGGCATCCAGGGGGGATGCCAAGAACTTTTAAAATCATACCAGGAAGTCCATACATACAGTGGTGGAACAATCATGATATGGGCGGGTATTTGGGTCGGCGAAAGAAACGAACTGATTTGGATCAGAGGTAATCTCAATGCACAGATTTACGCTGAAACGATTGTATTAGACGTTGTCTTACGGACCCAATTTGGTGCTCCATTTCTGCTTATGCATGATATTGCACGTACAAACACTGCCGGAGTCGTTGCAAACACACTTGCCGCAGCTAATAACAACATCCTACCATGGCCTACTCAATCGCCAGACTTGAATCCCATTGAGCACGCATGGGATATGCTTCAAAGAAGAGTTCTATATATGGATATTGGAGTTTCTCCATACAAAACTACCTTTTGGAAGGGGCGACTAACTAAAATCAATTCTATTGCAATGTAAATATTGACGTTCAAAGGTGCCTTTTATGTGCCCATTTGAAATAAATGCTTTGACTTTGACTTTGGATGCCGTACACAAACCAGTTTTTTTTTCGTATGTTACAAATTTACAAAGGACGTAAAGGCGGCAATTCCGCAACGTGATTTGGATGAACTCATATTGAGTAATCCGCTGCGATTGTGGTATACGCGTTAACAGCGGAAATAATTTATAGACTACACGCAGAAGTCGCGAAGAGTCTTTATTTATTCAAAAGCATAGAGTACTTCATCGATCTGCACAAACGAAAACATTTTATTTAATCAATCTAAGTGCTGATTTTTCATTAGTCAGATAACTTTTAGCTGAAGAATAATTCTGACAGTTTTTCTAGGTATACAAAAGCTGTCAAACGGAAATATTTACTCTTCTTATAGACATTTTTATTTAATTTCACTAGGGCAGTAATAGTAGATTATTAACCAAGGGGATAAAGCAGTGTCTTCTGTCGCGGGTGACGATATAAATCGCGAGCGTAATGAAGGACCCGAGGTTTACCCCCGAGCGTAGCGAGGGTGTTAAAAACTTAAATCACGAGCGAAGCGAGGGATTTAAGATGAGTCCTGAGTGTAGCGAGGGATTTAAGTTCACCCAAGACTAAGACAGCTTTATCACCGAGGAAAATACTCTACTTTTCGTACCATTTGCGAATAAATTAACACAATAATAATATGAGACAAGCATTTATTAAAAATAATGACAATTAAACGTATTTTTAGAACATTAACTTATTTATAAAAATAAATTAAAATAAACTTAACGTTTATGTATTTGAAGAAAACAAAAACGCGGCAAATTCCTAGACTAATATTTTTTTGTCGGAAAAGCAAAGGCATCAAGCTCATATGGCCTCGTCGGTTTTCGTAATTTTATTTAATAATCATAACTGCATAATAAATGCGTATTCCTTTTTCAAAAAGATGTATAATGCTTTATATACAAACTCAATGGTGTAAACACAGATGTAGTTCAGTATAAATTTCGGTAAGTATTCCAAAAAATCACATTCTCCCCCTAGAGGATGAATGAAATTCAGTACAATTTTCTTTCCCTGTTTTTAACAGATTAAAAATGACTATTGTTATGTTCGCTTTTTGTGGCATAGAATGTCACTTTTTTGAGCAAGTGGTACGAAAAAAATATTAACATCCGAATTGATCCTACTTTTAGAAGTCGGCTAAAAATACATTTTTTTTTAAGTAAACGTTTTTATTGAAAATAAAGATAATAATGATGTAGACAATATACTAAATGCTAAAAAATAATTAGCTAGGTCCTAGGGACCAGTCATCACACCACTCTCCTCATCAATCTAGGGCATTGATCAGACTCAAAAATAAACTCGTGGGGCGTGGCGTAACCTGAGTATACATTTATTGCAGCATCATTGGCGTTCATTAGGCCTTCTGTGATGCAAGTGAACGGGCGCATAAAGTGGCTAAATATAAAGTTTATTTAACATATTTTGTTTATTTACTTATAGTTTATAAATTCACAAAATTTTGAGACATAAAAGGCATGAAGGGCCTTTGCTGAAATTTGTGAAGAAATTTTTATTATCTGTGGCGTACTTTCCCGCGGGAATGCAAAATAAAAAGCACGCTTATTCGATACACTGCGTTGTGAACATAAGAGCGGTGCAATATGAAGACTTCACTCCAATATATTCGAAGTTTTCTAACGCATAAAGCATACTATACTGTCAGCGAATTCCTTACTGAGAAACATTTTGAAATAATATGTAGTGATCTGAATAGATAAAACTGTTTTTATTATTATTTTTTATTATTGTTACATATTTGAAATTGTATTAGATGACATTTTTATTGTTATTAATTGACTCTAAATTGTGTTCTCAATAATAACTGTAACTGGTTTCTGATATTATTATGTAATCCTCATCAAGATAAGTTATGACGTTATTATTCAATGTCTAAGTATTAAGTTCCAGTATTTTTAGCTTCAAATTATAAATTTTGCATGCCGACTGGTAAAATGTGGCTGAACCTACCTGTTATCACTCTATCACCATGTATTGTACCCATATTTGCAAAATAAATGACTTACTTACTTACTTACTTACTTACAATTATCGAGCCAGAGTGTGTTGAAAAGGACATTTCGAATGCTTCACTTCAACATAACCGCGACCACTGCTCGCCCCCTCACTCGTTATAATAATCGTGCCAGTTGTGATTAAATTCACTTTATGTAACACTTGACATGATTTGCGATAACCTTTACCTTTCAAAGGATGATGGAACTCGCATATTTTAGTGATCACTGATGAAAAACACTATTTACTAAAAGTGACTGCCAAAATGTCTGATAAGTTGTGCAGGCATTCGGAAGACCGCCTTTTCTCGAAAACGGATGGCGACACTTTACAAATGACCCTGGGCGTTCTGACCCCCTAAAACCTTGCTTCTTTTTCCCTTGATCAAAATGAACTTCACTTGAAGAATATAAGCCAGTTCGCTAGTTGGTAGCCTCGCTGACTGATCAGAGTACGTCGGGCGAACGTAGCCAATTATAGTGGAGAGTATTTTATTGCACCCTAACTGCATGCTAACTGACAAATATATTTCGTACATTTTTTGTCGTACTCAGCGCTTCTCCAAATGTATTATGCGCACAGCCAAAGTTCGGAACTCTCTGCCAGCGTCTGTGGTCCCATCCACATTTAACATGTGGCAGACATGTTCAAAGCAAAAGTGAGCAGGCGTCTTCTGGACACGCTCGTTCCATCATAGATCTCACCCATCGCTCTCCATCAGGCGTGATCGGGGTCATGAGCTGGACCATTCGGTAATTAAAAAAAGTACCACAACTAATGAAGACTGGAAGCTGACCCCAACATGATTGTTAAAAGGCTAAGGCAGATGATGATGAACATGAGCTAATGAGAGACGAAGAAATAATCACCACACCGAAAAAAGTGTTGGCGTATTCTACTCAGGTCCAAACTATTCCTTAACCCTGGAAAGATAATCTGCATGCGTAAAATTGACGCATGCGTTAGCGAAATATTGCTCTTTCTTTCCAAATATTGGAAATCACGCGTAGTTCTAGGACATGTCAGTGGTACCTGGAGCTCCCGCAAGACGTATTTGTCACTAAGGTAAGTCTCACCTGAAATATTATGACCGTGTGCGTCAAAATGACACATGCTTATCCTTAACGTGACTTTTAAGATTTTGGTCTTGCTTTACTTTTACAAGTTTTTTGTATTGTTAGTACCTATATTTAAATTTTTTTTTCGTGTTCTTGAGTGGAGATCGCGAATCAGCTAACGTAAGGTAGGACGCCCCCAGGCTACGTGGAGCGACGATCTTCGCAGGGTGGCTGGAAGCAGCTGGAGGAGAATTGCCGATAATCTAGCTGAATGGAGTGCAATTGGAGAGGCCTATGTCCAGCAGTGGATTGCTGTAGGTTGATGATGATGATGTTGCACTGTACTTATATTAATAGGTACAATCATAAGACAGAACAGCCAGGACGAGCCGACACTTGGACGAAGACCATTTTCCGCTCCTTTAGATAGTGATGACGAATTTGCTGGTGAGGACATCACATGTGAACTAGAAGACCCTTTTTTTTTCAAATATCTTCTACCGCTTGCGGCGGAGTGGGAGGGCGTGTCAGACTCTTACTGACTAAAACCCACCCGCGTTCCTTCAGTTGCCTGTGCCAGGGGCCACGGTAACCCTTTCGGACTTTCCCGCAACTCCGGCAGGCATCGGCCCTAGCGGACCCCGTCATTGTTGCTGACATCTGTTTGATAAGATAAGATAAGATAAGATTTATTTATTTGCATAGAATGTAGGTAACGAATACATTTAGGTGTTACAATATTTTGAGATCCTTATACATTCTGCCTCATGGCATGCAAAAATTGATTAGCTTATATAAATTAATTATTAACTTATTACAGTTTCTTATACAATATATCATTTACTATTTTTATTATTTAATTTATTTAGAGGTACTTATTTGTTTAATATATGTACATAGTTATTAAAAAGACTTGTCATTTAAGAAATCTGGTATAGAGTAATAGCATTTTTTTACTAGTAATATTTTCAAGTACTTTTTAAATATTCTTAGAGGTTGCTCTTTAATATTTCTAGGTATATGGTTATAAATAAGAGGAGCCATACACATAACACTTTTCCTCAATAAAGCAGTTTTATATTTACCTAAGCATAACTTGTCTTCGTATTGGGTTCTTAAACTGGTAGTCCTATTTCTAGTGTTTTTCAAAGTCGGGAATAAGTGAGCATTTGTTTTAACAAAAATGGCCATTTCCAATATATATAGACATGTAAAAGTAAGCAGTTTATTTTGTTTAAATACTGGTACACAGCTGTCGGTTACTTTAAGGTCAAAAATACATCTAATACAGCGTTTTTGCGCTCTAAAAATATTTTCTCTTTCACTGCAGTTGCCCCAGAATATTATACCAAACCTCAATACAGAAACAACTAGACTGTGATATGCTATCAATACTGTCTGTAAATTAACTTTTTTTGATAAACTATATAATGCGTAAGCGGCTGAACTTAATTTTTTGCATACGTCATCTGCTTGAGTTTTCCAAGTCAGTTGGCTATCAATTGATATTCCTAAGAATTTTGTAACATTGGCCTTCTCTATTGTTTGTCCATTATAATTTATATTCATATTTGTGTCTAGTATTCTTTGATAGAAATGCATTACTTTTGTTTTGTCTAAATTTATAATTAAATTATTTTCATCCAGCCAATTCACGAATTTATTAAGCGTACTATTGATATTAGCTTCATAACTATCTTTATCGTTACATTTAATTAGTAAAGTGCTGTCATCAGCAAAAAGGACCATTGGGTTTGGTATTTGGCTTGGTAGATCATTTACATACAGTAAAAATAATAAGGGGCCGAGAACGCTGCCCTGTGGGACACCAAATTTAATATTTCTGCTGGAAGAAGTGTACTTTTCTTCTTTTTTTGTTTTTGCGCAAACTCTAGAAATTTCTGTAAATTGTTTGCGTCCTTTTAGATATGTTGTAATAAGATTATGCACACTTCCTCGTATACCGTATCTATGAATTTTATTTAAAAGGATGTCATGATTTACGTAATCAAAAGCTTTTGACAGATCCGTGAATAATGCACATATAGGTATTTTTTTATCAATACTTGGCATTATGATATTCAGAAAGTCGAAAATAGCCATATTAATGTTAGAGTTTTTTCTAAAACCTTTCTGCTCGTTACATAAGATATTAAATTTTGTCAAAAAGGCGTAAATTGAATTATAGATTATCTTTTCTATTATTTTGGAAAAAATTGAAATTAACGAAATTGGTCTATAGTTTGTGATTTCATCTCTGGCGTTCTTTTTATATAGAGGCTTTACCTTAACGATTTTAAGTTGTTCTGGAAATTTGCCAGCTGATATGCATGCATTAATTATATGAGCCAAAGGTGCGGCTATATAACTATCGACATATTTAATTGCCTTTGTGGAGACACCATCATAGCCAAAGCTTTTTTTGTCTTTCAAAGATTTAATTATGCGTATGATGTCTTGAGGAATTACTGGAGGTATAAAAATAGAGTGTGGATTTTCCTTCACAACATTATTAAACTCACTATGTGATACTGTAGCAACTTGATCAACGAAAAAATTATTAAAAGATTCTGCTAAGACATAAGGATCAGATAGGACTGTATTATTGTGTTTTATTTGCGAGATAGGATCACTTATACTTTTATTTTTATTTATTATTTGCCAGACTGTTTTAGGTTTATTTTTAGATTGATTAATTAAGTAATTATTTTGCGATTTTTGAGTTAATTTTATAATTTTCTTAAAAGTACGCGAATAATTATTGTATAATATCTTATTTTCTTTTGATGGTTTTAATCTCTGTTGCCAAAGTAGATGTCGTTGTTTCCGGCTACAAATACGTATACCACGTGATATCCAATTGATCTTTTTTTGAGATTTTATTGTGACTTTTTTAAAAGGAAAACATAAATTGTGTAATAAGTGAAAAATATCCATGAAATTATTATACGATTCATCAGGATCTTCCACGTTGTACACGTCACAAAATGATAAATTTTTGAGATGATTTCTAAAGGTTTCAAGATTTTCCTTGGAAATATCTCTTTGCATAATGTGCCAAGATTTTATTAAGCAAGTTTTGTTAGTTTTCACATTTATAATTTGTGCAGTATGATCTGACAATCCAAAATCCTTTATTATATATTGACCACATTGTTTAAAATTGTGAGCAAAATTATCAAGACAGGTATTGCTAGCCAGTCGAGTTGGTTCATTAATTTGTAACTTCAAATTGTAGCTTATGAGAAAGTATTCAAATTCCAATGAATGTCTATTATTTTTTAAAATATCGATATTGAAATCCCCACATATAATTAGTTTTTTATTTTTAATACATATTTTTTTAAAAATGGCATCTAAAATTTCATAAAATTTATTTATATTTGTAAACTTAGGGGGTCTATACACACAAATTATAATCAACTTTTGTTGCGTTAGTTCAATAGCGCAACACTCAATTATTCCCGCTATAGACAAATTCATAATCTCTGGTAATTCTTTAAATTCGTAACCGTTTTTGACCAAGATACAGGAACCACCTCGTTTTATATTACTCCTTGCATAACTCGCTGCAAGTTTATAATTCGGCAAATAAAGTAACTTTTCCTGACCTGACATTATGAAGTGCTCAGTTATGCATATAACATCTATCAATATTTTTTCGCTTGACAACTCTTGAATATATACAGTCAAAAGATCTGACTTGTTTAAAAGTCCAGCAATATTTTGATGAAAAATACATAAATTATTAGAGAAAAAACTGGTTAGAATTCAGATCAATTACATTGTCTTGCGGTTGGACAGCTTTGTTGTTGTTAACAAGTAGCAATAAATTATCAAAAACGTTTTTCATTCCTAGATTATTCAATTTTCCATCATACTTAGAAAACATAGTAAAATCGTATAATAGATGTAAATTAGAGTCCAATACCATGGCGTAATTATGACACTGCAAATCCAAATCAAGTAAGCTGTTAAAAGTTTCTATGCGCCAGTTAAACATTGTCGAAAAATTGCTTAATTTAAAAGTTGGTACGCACAATATTACATTAGTATGTTGTATCTTTTGCAATTCATTTCTAAGTGCTACCACAATCTCAACATAATTTTCAGTTCTTTTGAAGTCTTCTTCTCCTATTAAGACTATACAATAGTCGTCCATTGAAAAATCTTTAACTTTTTGATCCAAATTACGAATTAGCTGAATGGTTCCACAATTTGGTGTGACATAATGACATACTTGCGAAAATTTAAACGTTTCCTCGGCAATTGATAAAACATCATTATTTTTATTAGAGCTAATGATGCAAATTTGATTTTTCCGGATTTTCATATCTTTAATTTCTGTGTTTTCTTTTTGGACCGATGTATTTTGAGACGGTCTTGCACTGTCGCATATTAAAGTTGTTTTTTGTTTTGAAAGCGTCGATGTAGACCGAATTTGTTCGGTTGTTTGGTTGTCTGTTTGTTGACTTTGTTGTTTAGTAGGCTTGTTCTTATGAGGGCAACTACGTGGAGTTGACGATCGCGAATTCTTTCTGGGAGTAATCTCATTTGTAAGTTTAAATGTTGCTTTTTTAAGGTCATCGTTTTGAGGAGCGCGTGAAACATAACGCACCGTCGACCCGGGCCTGGTCCTTATCGGACGGCGAGCTGCCCGTTGCTCGCCGTCCGCAAGCCCGCGCTTATGGTGGCCGGGAATCGGCTTGGGATTCCCGACGCCCAGGGCGTCTCCAGCGGCGGCTAGGGCCGTGAGGGCGCGAATTTTGCTTCTCTCTCACGCGTTCCGCCTCATCCTTCGCGAGCATTACTGCTTCGAAGATGGAGGTGACGGCATCCCATGCCCTCTCGCTCCATACCATGGCCTGGACCAGGGTCGTGCGCGAGAGATCGCCACCGCCAATCGCCTGCATGAGGAGACGGCGGTGCTCCGCCCAAGCCGGGCAGACCTCCACCGTATGCTCCACTGTATCCTCCGGGCGATCCACACAATGGGGCGTTTACACCCGGGCGTTTCCTCCCGCCTTATCCGGAACAGGAACCTCCCGAAGCAACCGTGTCCGGTGAGGACCTGCGTCAGGCGGAAAGTGAGAACGCCGTGGCGTCTCTCTAGCCACTCCTCAAAGAGGGGACATATCGCCGCGGGTGTGGCGTGCCCAAACTAGAAGACCCTAAGAGCGAAGATTACGTATCGTGAGAAGTTATTTGTAAGATTCTATCATAGAGGCGGCTGTACCTAAGTACTTTACTTATTGCCCCTTCAATATAAGAACAGGATGTACAAATGCATCATCCAGTGTGAAAAAAAATGGAGCATAATACTGACTTGTGCCAAAGTGGTTTCAGATGGATTTCAAATAAAATTACTGTTTAAATTGTATTAAATAGTACCTGAATTATTCGGTCAAACTATGCGTATCATACTTAAAATGTATCAAGGTCGGTCAGAGGAAGTGGCTGCGGCGACAATAGGCCGCGTCCGTCTGCCAGCGAACTGTGCAGGCGCTCGCGATCATCTGCATACGTCATACATTAGTCTCCTAGCAGTATAAATCTACCTACACCATCTTGGGTGATGTAGTGATAGTACTTGGAAATAAATATAATAATAAAAGGAAATATTTATTTCTGTAAGTAGACCTTTTAAGGCACTTTTACACGTCAATATTTTAAAACTAGATGGCTTAGGCATTTCCTAGCTGACTGATCCCTGAGAAGAAATACCGAAACTAACTCAGAGGTCATGGTCTTCAAACATTAATTATTAGGATTTTATGTGAGTCTAACAGTGCAGAGCCATGTGTGGAAGGGCCTTTTGAAGGAAGAGCCATTGCAGCTTTGAGTTGAATTGTCCTAACAGGCGGCATGCATGCATCAGTCATCGTGAAGGGGAGGGTTTGTCGTTTGCAAATTTATGTTTTGGCTTCCAACAACACGCTTCGCTTGCTTGATTGCTTGGCTTGGTTTTGTAGACGCAAACCTACCTTGCCTCCTCCTTCAGAGGGGACAGGGTGGCGTGGTCTTGAGGGAGAGCGCAAAAGTCGTGTAGATCCTCAAGGCAAGTCTGGTGATGTTCCTTCTCGAGGTTGCCGCCCTGTTATTGGTCTAATTCCATATGAATTAGACGTAACAGAAATCACTGGACGATTTATCTCAGGGGTGGCGAGGTCATGCCCCTGGGTGTCCACCATCGAACAAGAGCAGATGATGGACAGCAATGACCTCCCGCGTGTTTGTGCCGTGCGCGGGGACCCGTACGGAGGGATGAAGGAATCCTGGTGGTTGAGTGGAGCAGGTTGCACACAACACATCACTTTGGCTCGGATTTCCTCTTACACGGGAGATCGTGGGGTAGCTACCCACGACCAATCGGCTGAGACATCCCATAAGCGGGATGTCAAGCGAGGGTCGGCTTAGTGGGGGGGGGCAGCCGGCGTGGCGTGGGGTCTCGGGATGAGTTGCGGCATAGTCTCGTGTCGTATACAGTTCCGTGATCTTCCGTCGCGTGCGGGCTCGTCAACTTCCTACTAGGTTGATCCTATACCGAAGGAGTAGCTCTGGCGTACGCTCGTTGAACGGGCGACGTCCCCGACTGAGGGCTCCGTGGCGGGTGGAGAGCTCCAACGGTGAAGCATAAACGTCCAAACCTATGGATAAAGAGACAAATCACGAAACAAACGAACCACAAGCTGCGTCCCGCTCGTCGGATGCGCTTACACAAACAAACGCACCAAGGGCCGCGTCTTCAGATGCGCCTTCCACATCCAAAACAAGGGTTGCGTCTCAAGATGCACCTAAGCAGCAACTGCCCAAGAGTGCATCTACAGATGCACCCTACAAAACAAAAAAACGCCCGGCTGCGTCCAAGGATGCGACGAGGAAGGCACCCGTAAGGGATGCGCCACAACAGGCTGCGTCCCGAGCGACCCCAACCTCGTCTGCGTCCATGGATGCGCCTTCTAACACGAACCTGACCGAAAGGCCAAGGACAGCACTCGCTCATGGCGACTCGAGGAGTACTGCAAATGTGGATGCGCCCAAAACACGGGCTGCGTCAACGGCTGCGGACCCTGAGAGGGACCTGACGAGTCTGGCTAAAGCCCCACTGGCAGGAGCATCGAACGCCAAAAAAGGGCACACAGTGTCCAAGAAAAACACGTCCCTCAAAGCGGTGTCGACAACGGCAGAGATGCCAAAAGACGAGGCTGCCGCCGGCGCTAAGCGCAAGCGCAGCGCGAGGCCAAGAGGACGCAAAAACCCAACAAAACCAAACAAAGAACCACCGGCCAGGGCGCAGAAGCGTTCGCGTCCCGAAGATACCGTCACACCAACTGGGGTAGGCAAGAAGAGCAAGCCTGCTCGCTCCCGTATGGTGGACGGAACTTTGGTGAGCTACGCCGAAGCGGCCGCGTCTTTCAGGAGCAATGAGCTATGCGTTGCCGTCATGACCGAGCCTTTCTTGGAAATGACGCAGGAGCAAGCGGAGGGGATCCGTCAGACGATCGAGAACCAGCTCCGGGCTCTGCTAAAGGCTCCTGAACCAACCGACACAACTGATACCAACGACAGCACAGCGATCCATTTTAGAGGTCGGGCCCACTTCGCTGAAGGAGTCCTTAAGACATGGTGTGAGGACGACTTCACACTGGCCTGGCTGAAAAGGGTCATACACAACTTATCGTCCCCGTTACCGGGGACCGAGCTAACCGTTCGACCTCAAGCCGACATACCGAAGAAGGCAATGTGTATGTTGTTTGTTCCCGAGAACAGCGAGAACACAACGGAGCTGCTCAGGATGCTGGCGAGGCAGAACCAGAACCTAAAAATTAACACCTGGACTCTGACACATGAAAGGGCTAGACAGGAGCCCCCGGGTACCTGTCTCTTCTTTCGTGTGCCGGAGCCCATGGTCAAAACCATTAAGGATCAGCAACGGCGAGTATACTACCTCATGGGTAGTATATACATCCGCTTCCTGGACGAGGGCGGTGCCAGGGAGGATGCTGCCGCGCCAACATCACGTACAGCCTCGGTTGCGCCCCAGGGGGA
Organism: Brachylomia viminalis; assembly: GCA_937001585.2. Lineage (NCBI taxonomy): Eukaryota > Metazoa > Arthropoda > Insecta > Lepidoptera > Noctuidae > Brachylomia > Brachylomia viminalis. The sequence continues at coordinate 25,171,866 of OW443301.2, forward strand.
GTCTGTTCCGCCGCTTCCTGAACGCTCCCCGTCGCCTCCCGCGGTGGGGACTGTTGGGGAGGCGGTGGATCTGGCGACTTCTATGGCAGCAATGGAGGTTGTTTCAACAGCAGGGTCAACAAGGGATCCACCCTCGTCCGGTCTGACTTCGGATGAGGATTGCTTTCCGCCGGGGGAGAGTAGTGAGGGCGAGGACAGCAGCCTCTGCTCCTCTCCTCTGCGGGACTAGGATCCTACAGACTAACCTCCAGCACAGCCAATCTGCGTCGGCTACCTTGCGCAGAGAGCTGGAGAACCAACAAGAGAGAACCATCACCCTCATCCAAGAGCCGTGGATCAGGGGTGGCAGAATATGCGGTCTTGGCAACATCGGGGGCAAGTTGCTACTAGACACCTCCGCAAGTAACCCGCGTACCTGCATTTTTGTCCCAAAACATGTACCTAACCTTTTAATCAACGAATTCTGTTCGAGGGACTTGACAGCAGTCAGGCTTTTCAGAACCGAACAGGAACTCCCGGACATTGTACTAGCCTCGGCATACCTGCCAGGCGACGAGGAGGTGCCTCTGCCAGAGCTCGCCTCACTGGTTGAGTACTGTGAAAAGGAGAAACTGGAACTAATCATCGCGACAGACTCCAATGCGCATCACACGCTCTGGGGTAATGTCAAAACCAACAACCGAGGTGAGGTAATGCTTGATTTTATTCTTAGTAATAACCTTGTTTTACTAAATAAGGGCTCCGAGCCTACCTTCATAAACGCGAGATCGCAAACAATAATAGACTTAACTGTAGCAACCATAGGTATATCCAACTCCATACAGGACTGGCATGTGTCTACTGAGATATCATGCTCAGACCACAGATGGATCCGCTATACCATTAACTTCAACCTAACTAAACCAAAGCCAAGAAGGGTTCCGCGCAACACAGACCGAGCCAAGTTTACTAAACTGGTTAGGGCTGAACTAAGCAGATTACACGCCCTTCCGGCTGAAATACCAATAACCAACATAGACGAACATGTAAACCACATCACATCCATCCTTCTATCTAGCTATGAACAGTCGTGTCCCCTCACGGTACCCAGACAGGGAGCTCGCCATTCCTGGTGGAGTCCAGAACTGGAAAGACACCGACACAGGTTGAGAAGACTGTTCAACAGAGCTAGGAACACACGGTCGCCAGTAGATTGGGACCGTTATACAACAGCTCGTAAAACCTATAAAAAACTGATACGCCTCAGAGGAAAGAATAGCTGGAGGCGTTTCTGCACTAACATCGAAAGTAACAATCAGGCAACGAGGGTCAAAACTTGTCTAGCTCAAGAGACAGACCACTCAATAGGATGCCTGAAAAAAACGGATAACACCTACACAACAAACGACGCTGAGACAAGCGAATTACTCCTAACCACCCACTTCCCAGGATGCCAGATTGCCACCCAGCAAAGCTGGGAACCACATACGGAGAGGGCCACGAGCAGCCTAGATTGGGGAATGGCGTTGGAAGTAATCGACAAAGACAAAATAACGTGGGCAATCAACACCTTCCTACCTTTCAAGGCAGCAGGACTGGACGGTATTTTCCCGGCTCTGCTCAGGTGGAGCCAAGATGTACTGGCTGACTACCTGGTTAAGGTTTTTCGTGCCAGCCTGGCCCACCGCTATATCCCCTTGAAATGGCGGGAAGTAAAAATAATCTTTATACCGAAACCAGGTAGGGGCGACTACACCCAGCCCAAATCCTTTAGACCTATAAGCCTCTCCTCGTTCTTCTTGAAGACACTGGAGAGGCTGGGGGATAGGAGGATCAGAACCCAAATTTCGGTACAGAGACCTCTACATCCGAATCAACACGCCTACTGTGCAGGCAAATCAACTGAATCAGCACTCCACAGCGTAGTCTCACGCATTGGAAATGCTCTTAAAGCCAAAAACCCAACCCTAGGCGCCTTCATTGATATAGAAGGTGCTTTCGACAAAACAAACTTCGTCAGCATCGAGCAGGCACTTGCCAGGCACGGTGTTGCGCGAACACTCATAGAATGGATCAATAACATGTTAAAATACCGTGCCATTCAGTTTACCGTGAACACCACCACGCGAGGTATCGTGAGTAGAGGCTGCCCACAGGGTGGGGTGCTGTCACCACTGCTGTGGAATTTAGTCGTAAATGAGCTCATTGCAGAGCTCAACGCCAGCAGTCTGTACTCGGTGGGATACGCGGACGATATAGCAATTCTGATCTCGGGGAAATTTGAAGGCATCTCATGTGATCTCATGAGAAGGGCTTTCAAAATAATCGAGAGCTGGTGCACGAGGCACGAACTATCGGTTAACCCCTCGAAGACAGAACTAATAATGTTTACCAACAAGAGAACTTTTGGACCCCATAGGCTTCCAAAACTCTTCAACACTGAACTAACACTTAAAGACGAAGTCAAGTACTTGGGGGTGATCCTTGATAGCAAACTTCTCTGGAACAAGCACCTTGACTACAAACTTAATAAAAGCACAATTGCACTCTACCAATGCAAAAGAATGTTAGGGAAAACATGGGGGCTTTCTCCGAAGATAACTCTGTGGTTATACAAAGCGGTAATCAGGCCAATGTTGGCTTATGGCGCTCTGGTTTGGTGGACGAGGACTGAACTCTCGACCACCATTACCAGACTACAACGCTTCCAACGACTGGCCTGTACGGCTACCACTGGCTGCATGAGAACCACCCCAACTGCAGCCATGGAGATAGCCCTTACACTAACTCCCCTTGACCTGTACATACAGCAGGAGGCGGCGCTAGCTGCCATCAGGCTGATGCATCTGGGCATATGGGGCAAAAACCATACCAGCCCACACGCTAACATCCTGGACCGGGCGATTGAGTACCAACCGCTCATCGCTGCCCCGTGTGATAGAACACCAAACAAACCCATGTTCAACAAAAACTATATTATACAAACAGTTCAGGAGGAAAGGGATCAGTCAGGAGCCCATGAAGTGCGCATCTACACAGACGGCTCAAAAACACAAAACGGTTCAGGTGCTGGCGTACACTCCCTTGACCTCAACATTAACCTTCACATACAACTAGGCACACACAGTTCGATATTTCAATGTGAATGTGTTGCCTTAACACTAGCCGCAACAGCAGTAAAGCGCTTAGGCATCCGGAACTACGGCATTAAATTCCTATCCGATAGCCTATCTGTGCTCAAAGCTTTAGAAAACAAACAAACTAACAATAAACTAATTTTTGAGTGCCATTTAGCTCTGGAGAGGTTATCGACGTTTAATCGCATTACCCTCCAATGGATCAAAGGGCATAGTGGATCCTTAGGCAATGATGCCGCTGATGAACTTGCGAAGAGAGGCTCTGATATGGAAGTGCTAGGCCCGTACCCACTTCTCCCTCTGCCTTTCTCACAATTTCGTGCGTGGATTCGCCAAAGATCGACCGAACTCCATAACAACAGATGGTCACGGGCAACAGACTGTAGACAGTCCAAATTGACTTTACCAATTGTAGACCCGCGGTTAACCAAAAAACTTCTCAACCTGAGTAGAAATAACCTCAGAATAATTATAGGAACAATTACGGGCCATAACCCCCTTAACAAACATCTTTTTAACATAGGCGCCACAGATAGCCCCCTTTGCAGGGGCTGCCTTGACGCCGAGGAATCAGCCGCCCACGTTATCCTGGAGTGCGAGGCTGTGGCTTCTCAACGGGAAGAAATCCTCGGAACAGTGAGGTCGCTCCGCGAAGCCTGTGAAGCCCCCAGGAGGCTTCTGTGCTTTTGGGCGGAGCTAGGCTGGCTGTGTTAGCCAGTATCCCCACGCACAACGGACCAAATGAGAGTCTAAGTGCGGAAAAGGGAGTCCCCATCATCATCATCAGTCATCGTGAAGCTCAACCCTATTTTAGGGAGCTCAACGACCCGTCACACGACGCTACCAGATCTGCAGGACATTTGCGTAGGCCGTATATAAAATACTTAAAACCGCCAGACCGCTATAAAGTCATGTATTCAATCTAGCCTGTTTTTTAAACTTCAATCAAGCCTTTGGTAACTAATAATGACGTAGGATTAAATATGTATTCCCGTTGTTCTCGTAGGCCATGGCCCCTTTAAAGAGGGATAATTACCTAATTTTTATTTTTTTATAAATGTTAATAATGATAGGATAATGAAAGGAAAAGATGATCCCAAGTAACATGGGGAGAACAAGGGCAGGAAGACGGGGAAAAGATTGGGGTTATCACGCACCAATAAGATAATAGAATTATTAACCCAATTATCAACTTTTGTTTTGAATATTTTGAGTAGGTAGGTATTTTAAATTAATTGGCTTAAGTACCCTCAGCTAAACAAAAAACACAGACCACAGAACATTTAAACTATAGTTGACTCAGTACCTAATAGACATCAAATAAAAACTATTTTTATAAAAAAAAAACAACCTACTTCCATAAAAACACTACAAAGTGAAAAATAACTTTAATTTCGGAAGTCGGTGACCAAAAACGAAAATACAAAACCAAAGACACCGACTTCCGAAATTAAAGTTATTTTTCACTTTGTACCTTTCTACTAACCATGATAGAAAATGTGGGTGTACCCTGATATACTGAATACATCTGCGTACCCTTTCGAATGTACAGGCGTGATGTTATGTTGTGTGATTGCGTAAACAATGCATATTTATGCGATAGCAGCAATCACGGTTGATTTACTATACTTTTTTGAAGAGTTTCGTTGTCTGTCTCCGAAACTCATCATCAGATCTATATGAAATTTAAATGGGACCAATTTGGGAATAAACCTCTTTCAAACTATAAACATCCGAATTGATAACCTCCTCATTTTTGAAGTCGGTTTAAACGACCGTATTTTTCCTCAAAGTAATGGTAGCCAGTGACTACCGCTTTTTAATTCCAAAATCACACGCCAGAACACAAGTCCCGTAACCAACAAACAATAAATAAAATAAAATCACCACACACGATCATTCAAAAGTAATTTTCCTTAATACCCGATAAAGAATCATTGAACGGTGCAAAGGTACTTCATCATTCGGTTTCGCCGAATAAACGCGGTGTGATAATAAATTGTCCATCGGCAATGATTCGCTGACCGTGTCGATTGGCCGTAAAAAAACAAAAGGAATTCGCATGCTCTTTATTCGGGTGTGCGGGCGCAGCGTCAATCATACGATCGGACGTTGCGGTTAGCGGGAGCAAAGGTGGGTATCGATAGCGAATTCGACATGTCGATATATTTATAAAGTGGCTTTTATTGATAATTTAAATAAATAAAATTAAATGAAAAAGAGAAACTATTTCCAGTGACGAAAAAAGATTATACTTAATGCAAAATTTTATTGTTTGAACTGTTTACAATAATGGTATAAAAATATCCCACGAGGTACAACATTATATCAATTTAAGCACTAATTTTGGGACTTGGAAACTATCGGACCTACTTTGAAATGTCGAAAAATAAAGTGTAAGTAGGTAGGTTTGGAAAAGCAGACTTTTTATTTTGACCCTAGTACTTAGGCAATTTCGTCCGCCATATTCCCTCCCTACCCCATGAGAGTTTAAAAAAAACCTTTTCTCCATTATATAATAAACTACTGGGCCAAATTTCAGCTTTCTAGGGCCAAGAGTATGGGCTGGTCTTAATGAGTCAGTCAGTGAGTGAGTCAGGACTTAATTTATTTTAGAATAGGTTCCATTATGTGCTTAATTTCTAAAGTCAACCTAAAAATACTCTTGTTGTTTGTCGAACCACCTGCTTCTCGTTCGCGTATCGATATTCGTTTCTTATCGTATCATTTGTCGATATTCGCTATGCTGCTCGCTCCGGACAGCCCCAACTAGCGGTACCAGCGAAGGGTGAGATAACTCGCGCCATCAAGACGAAAACTTGGATCACATGTTGCATTCTCATGATGCAGGGCTGTCATAACCAAGAAAATATTATGCTGATAAATTATAAAATGATAAATGATTTTATTTCTTTGGGTAGGTTTGTACAAACACTTTTACACGTCAATAATATATTAAAAACTAGATGAGGTCGGCATTTCCTATCTGACTACTCTGAGAAGAAAGGCCGAAACAAACTCAGAGGACACAGTCTCTTTAGTTTAAAGTCCAGACATAATTTTGGTCAAACCATGTGATGTTTTTTTTATGCATATGACATACTCGCGCGGTCAATAAAGCCGCGTTTGTACGTCATAATTCACACAAACGATAGCTTTTAGTCAGGAAGCGGGGCACCAGTGGTCTACGAAAGGTCTGCGAAAGCTTACGACTGGTCCTCGAAAGGTCAACGTAAGTCTACTATGGCATGCGAAATGTCTACGAAAGTGTACGAGTGGTCTCCGAATAGCCTACGAAAGTTCTACGAAATGTCTACAAAAGCCTACGAGTGGTCTACGAATTGCCTACGAGAAATGAGCACGTTTCTTAGAAACCGCCTTTTCACGTTTTTGAGATCTTATTCGATAAGACCATTTATATTTATTTTGTTAGAAATAAATACGTTATTACTTTTTGGGAAACAAAATAATTGTTTTTTTACTAGAATAATCCAGAAGTAATAATGATAATCCAGAGGTAATGGTTTTTTCAAAATAATGTGATTATTAGTTCGTCAAGTTTTAATATCCAGCAAATATATATCGTGCGTCAGCCCTACAGACACCGCGGATGGTGCCAGCAATATAAAAGTTTGCCCTTGAAGGGAGGCGTCAATCGCAGTGCTCACCTTGGACCGCCACCAGCAGTGCAAGCTACCACCATGGAAGGATTTAGGAGGAACTCCATATTGGTGAGTGTATGGCTGATTTTTAAGGAAAAATTAATAATTGATACATGAGACGGAATATAACATTGGGCTTATCTTTCGTCTGAATTAAAGTACTGGTAAACTATGGAACTGTATTCTTCTAGATCAGTTCACGAGATAATATCATTATTGTTTGGATTTTTAATTAAATTATAATAAATTTATTACACGTGAATTGCGCAAAATTGTTGAATGAATTAAAAACTTCGAGGCTTGTTTCTTTCTATCTCTAGCTGTAATAAAATAGTGTACTGCTAACTTTGCCATAATTAGAACTAACTAATCAAAAAAAAGAAAAAAATCAGAAATAAATCATAAATAATAAAATAAATAAATAAATTCAGAAGTCCTTCAGTACAGATTTATGCGATTCGGGCTGGATTATACCCACGGATTAAATGTTTTACCTTTAGTAAACTGTGACTAAGCACCTAAGCACATTAGCTAAATAATGCGGTTAAATATTAAAACGTTTGATTCCTGTTATTGTTATTTTAGTTATTCGTTTTCCAATATGTTCTTAATCATTTGACCCGCTACGTTGTGTTGATGAAACTAGTTGTTTTAATGGTCGGTATTTACCACTCCGTGAGAAAGGCCCGATTTTCTGCGTAAAAGCTACCCTCTTCTTTAACCAGTTAATTGTCTTTCCAGTTACTCATCATCGCGATATCCAGTGCAGCAAGCGCGCGAGATGCGATAAAAGTGCTAAACATACCAGAGAAGATCATAGGAGGGGTCATTGACATAGTCCAGAACCACAAGAACAAACCCACGCAGCAGACTACAACCGTCCAGACACAAACTCAGCAGCAGGGGTACCAGCAAGGATACCCACAGCAGTACGCGCCCTGGAACACAGGCTACCAGCAAAACCAAGGCCAGGCACAGTATCAAGGACAGTACGGAAACAACAATTATCCTCAATCAGGGAACAACTACCCCCAAGGAAGCTACGTCAATACACAAGGCTACTACGGAGGATCCGAATCGCAAACCCAGGGTCAAGGACAATATCAAACCTACCCCCAGAGCCAGTCTGGAAACCAGTATCATGGTCAGAATCAACAGACTACTGGCACGTTTGTAAGTCAGCAAGCTGGACAGTTCCAGAATCAGGTGCAGACTGGGTTGCAAGGCCAGGGACAGCTAGGACAAGTTCAAGTGCAGAATCAACACTTCCAAAATCAAAATCAGCAAACTGGCCAGTTTGTGAACCAAAATCAGTTAAATAATGTAAACTACCAAGGATCTCAACAAGGCAACCAGCCTAACTATCAGAATCAAGCTTCAGGTGGTTTCCAACAGCACCCTACAGGATCCTACGGGGGTCAACAGCAGTCACACAATTTTGTGAGCAACCAACAGTCTGGTAGCTTTGTGGGTCAAACTCAACCGACTAATAACTATGTAGGACAGACCCACCCTCAAGGTCAGGTCACACAGCCTGCGCATGTGGGACAGAACCATCAATCATCGCAATTCCAAGGTCAGGCAGGTAACCAGAGCGGTGGCCCTGGAATGACGGGATCCAACAATGGTAGCTACCAGATATCCACTGGCCATAATTCTGGTGGACCAGGACCTACTTGCGTATGCCAAGCATGGACAAAACCTCAAAATGGAGTACTTAACGATAGTGGTTCACAAAGGAGTGAAGAGAAAGTGGAAAAATCTGAAGTGAAATGATGTCCCTAGTCAAATTTACGTAGCAAATATCTGTTAATAACATTGTTGCATTAACTTTATGTTAGGCGCTTAACTTCAGGTTTGTTTTTGTGTTTTTATTACACTAATTCTAGCTTGCTGATCTAGGGATGTTTAGAAACTCTAATTATTATATGAAATAACAATAAAACGATACTTTCAGTGGGTTTGATACATGAATAGATGTGTACGAAATCTTATTGGAGGTACCTAATGCATGATTTTGACTAATGTCAATTGGAATCCAAATAATCAAATAAAACATATTTATTTAATGATTTCATTGTTTTTTTTTTCATAAAATGGGAACAAATACTACCCGATCAAACCTGACCGAGCGTTTTCTAGGTGGGCTTGCTAACAATACGACCACTGGCCCAAAGTCAGAGTATGGAAATTAACAGATAAATTGTTTCTAATTGATTCGTAGCCTCGTTGTTTCAACGATCAAATTACAAGTTGGCTAACGAATCTACGAGTTGATTGATCTTGATTTTAATTGAACATAAACTAGGTATACGATAATTTTAATCTCAATAGCTACAAAATTTTCAATAAAAATCCAACATTACATGCATAGGTAATAAACTCACGACTTTTTCTCATGGTATGAAGAAACTACATACATACAGGACGCCTTCTGCTAAACAAATTGTTATGTAATCTGAAGGCCAAATAATTTTACCCGACTGCGCGACGCAAAGGAGGGTAATGTGTTTATCAGCCTTTAAACTATGTATGTACGTATTGTACGTATTTATGTTCCTTTGTGGCGCTTTAGAGACCGAATGCGTGGGCCGATTTTGATGATTCTTACGCCAATCGATTTGTCTTAATCTTGTGAGTGTCACTAAAGACATAGCGCTCTTCCTCTCTCTACTTATTAAAAAAATTGCTGTGTCTGACAGGGTCCATAATTGTTTCTATTATTTTCTTTTATTTACCACCTGTTTGTACATTATGAATTGCAATAAACGATTTGAGATTTGACAGTAATCAAAATTCAATATGGCCACAATGCCACAACCAGTCGAAGAACGATATCCAGTGGAGTATCATTGAATAGGTCTTTGAAAACCATCTCCATCTTTTCGCATTTTGAATGACTATATTATGGATCTATAACGATTTAAAGTTGGTTAGCAACCATCTCACTAAAATCTTCAAAACTTATAATATTATAGCTGTGATAAAATTCTCATACATACATATAATCGTATACTCATAATAACGTGAAAAATAATTCAATATAATTCTTAAACTCGAGTGACAAACACAGAATTTTCTGCTTTGAATTTTTTTTTAACGACTGTTGCCTAAATCTTTACATAATTCAATCAGAGAAAAATAACATAATAAAGAATAACTAAAAAGTGTAAAATAAAATATAAAAAAATTATTCCATGAATATAAGTATTTTGGATTTATAATTCAACTTTCTATAAATGATTGTTTGTAAATAAAATAAACACACAAATGTCGTGTTGTCTGTCAGTAATTGTCAAAAAAAGTTCAGCATCAGTATATAATCGTCTTAATTAATCAATACTGACACTAAACTTTTTTTTTCGGATAGCCAAATGCTTTGTCACTTACCTACCTAATGGTAATGCCTTTCATTTTGACAGTTCAACAACATTAATTGCGTTATTTAGGTATGTTGTTGAACAGATTTTTTTTTAAAACATATAGCATTGGATACCTAGGTACCTAGGTCGAAACTGTTTGTACTCCCCGTTACTTGTCCCTAAAGATTCGATAGAAAACCAGCATCTGTCTGGCATTATAATGCTGAAATGAACCTTTTTGGCGCAGCCACGAGGCACACACTATTGCCGTTAAACATTATTTTCACTTTTTTATTGTGTTATCTGTATTTTGTTTCACAAACGCATTTGCTGTGCTTTCTACAGCGAAACGCTGGCCAGCAAATTCCAGCCACAACAGCTGGGCTTCGGGTCTGTGAGGCTGTGGTACATGCATTATCCACTTACCTCAATAGCGATAAAGGTGAGGTCATCCTTAAGTTTGAACTCCGTAAACAGCGACACCTTGTTGACAGATGTTCAAAAAGAAATACCCAACATTTACAGTTATCTCTATCAATGTTACAGACTCCTCTCTTAATTACTTTATAAAGACAATCCTTTGAAATCAACTGTTGGATGTCAACAGGGTGACCCTCTTGGGCCAGTCTTTTTATGTTTGGCAATAAATCCAATTATTCGACAACTAAATTCTAAATTCAACGTATGATATTTGGATGATGGAACCCTAGGAGATGATGTATACAATGTAGTCTTAAAAGATTTAACTTTTTTTAAGCAAAAAGTCAGTTCTATTGACTAAGACCTTTAAAAAAGGGAAATTAATTTCCTTAACCACTGACAGATAGACTACCGTTGCAAAATTTAGTATAATAGCACCAAATATCAAAATTACGGTAAGAAACTCTCTTTACCTCCTAGGGTCTCCAATTTTTGAGGAATCTTTTCCACCGTTTCAAAAGTAACATTAATTCGGCCTTCACACTCATTAGATACTGTTGCTTTGGAACAAAATTTACATATAGCCTTCGCTCCTCCCATTTATGGAAGCATTCACATTTTTTTGAAAAAGTAGACCTAATTATTAGAAACACTAACTTCGATCCTAAATGTGGCCCTGGACGACTGAGTGTAGCAACAAGCCACACTTCTCATTCACCTGGGTGCTCTCGGCATCCGCAAATTTCAAGTACAAGTTTACCGGCCGTTCTCTTCTCGGCGGACCGAGAAGAGAACGGCCGGTAAACTTGTACTTACTTGTACTGCGGACAGTACCGATAAATTAGCCAGGAACATTTTATCTTCCTCACTGGTCGATTTTGAGGTACCGTGTTTGGCCGATGCGTTGAACGCTTGGAAAATGGCTTGTCCCAATACGGATTTGCCCGACAACCCGTCCTCGCAGAGACGGTGGGTCGTGCCGCTCTGCAGAATTATACGGAATATCCTAGTAAACACGTCACATAATACTGTTGAGCGTGCCCGTCTGCTGGCTGTGGGAGATTGGGGAGTCAGGCTTGTGGCTTCAGGCACTCCCGTCATCCCCCATAGGCAATATGATGGATGACTCATCGTTTCAATGATAATGATAAATGATTTTATTTCTTTAAGTCGAAATCATTATTTATTAAATTAATTATTAAAACCATACAATGTCAAGGATAAGCAAAACTTTAACTACTATCAAATACAATGTCAAGGATAAAAACTAAAATATATTATTAAAAGGAGTCCCTTTAGGCAAGGTTCCGAAGATACTGGCAGCGTTCCCCCTTTGAATAGCTAGACTAATTCTTTGTCCGAGGTAGCTGCCAGCTCTTCGGTCTCCTGTGATGTCGACTAACCTTTTTGCTATTTCCTTAAAAAGCTTTATAGCGCTAGGACCCCACGGACCAAGGGTCTCGACACCGAATGGGACAAAATCATATTCGGAGCCTAGACCCCTGTATTTGCATGTTTTAGCTTTTTCAGCCGCTTCACAAGCCGCGCCAGCTCTGTTGTTGGTTCCATGTAGATGGGAAGGGGCTAGCGTGTCTGAACAGGTTGCATCCCATACCAGCACCCGGCCCATCTTCCATGGAATCAAACTCATACCGTCCGGTCTCTTGCCATCGTCTCTTGCAATACCAGTCGGCTCAAGTAGACTTGGCACGTTGACGGTGGCAAGGGACCGGCGTATGATATCGTTAAGTGCGGCATGTCTCGAGAAGCGGCCTGCACTTTTTTGGCATGATAGTCCGTGATGTCCTAGCTTGTCGACATCACTGCCACAGGGACATTTATGAGGAGCGCAGACCGGAACCCCAAGCCGTAGACAGGTTGCGATTCGGAGCGTGTCAGGCTCAAGAAATGTTCCTGTATTTGACGAAGGGTACGCGTGAAGCCAGTAGCCGGCCTCATGCGCACCCACGGCCAAAAGCCTAGCACGTGCCGAACCTGTACTACAGTTCAAAAGATTGTTGTGAGTCAATTTGCAGTTTATGTCGTCCCAGCTCCTCTGTGAATTTGGAGAAACTGGAAAATTTTGACCTGGGCATGCAATTAAGAAAGCGTTTCTAGCTTCTTCCAAGCCAGTAATCTCAAAGTTAGAAGGGGATGCCCTTAAAATTTTACTTCTGAGATTTGCTGAACTATGGACAGAAGATAGAAAGGCTGGTAAAGCGACACTGGAAATTTTGCGAATCCCTAAACCACCATAACGGATGGGTAGGGATGCTTGGGTCCAAGATTGCTCGTTCAGCTGCATATTAAGAATCGATTCTAAGCTAATTTTGATTAAGTCGTCTACTTGTGTCAAAAGATCTGGGTGATTCCAAAAGGAGCAGCAACGGAGCACATACGTAAATTTTGGGATGAAAAGACAGAATTTTAAGATGCAAAGTGCATAATGTGGACTAATTTCAAGGAGACGGTCAGCAGAATTTTGAAATTTAGTAATTGAATTAATAATATATTCAGAAATACACTCGAGAGCAATGAATCCGGGTCACTTAAAGAATCCTAAAAATCTCGGAAACTGAAAATGCTAGGTTAATGCAATAAATTGTATTTAATAGACAATGTAATACTCCTTAAATGAAGGTATTAAAACTTCTTAGTTATTGTAAAGTTATATCATAAAAAAATCAAATTTGAAAAAGGGCCACTTTCGAAGATGGAACTACGAAATTACAGCATTTGGTTTTGCTTTTGTTTGTAATCTGTCATTTATGTGGGTACATAAACCATGTTGATAGTGCTCTATATTCATTATTCAAGCTGAAATTATGTCGCTTACGCCTGAAGAATGCACCAGAATACTTACAATGCTGGAAACCGGCCGGAGTCAGCGCGATACAGCCAGGACTGTCGGTGTGTCGCTGTCAACAGTACAAAGAGTTCTCCGACGTTACGAAGAAACTGGTTCTAACCTACGCAGACCAGGAACGGGCAGAACCAGGTGTACCACAGCACGAGAAGACCGATACTTGGTGAACACCATGCTTCGAAATCGCTTTCTCACAGGAACTGAACTCACCAATCAGTTTCGACGCCTCGGAGGAAGTAACCCAAGTGCATGGACAGTAAGACGTCGGCTTGCTGAATCTAACTTAAAACCCCTTAGACCTGCAAACGGCCCTAAACTGGAGCGTGGGCATCGTATTTCAAGACTAAGATATGCCCAGAGCCACGTAAATTGGAGTATTGAAGATTGGTCAAAAGTTATGTTCTCCGACGAATCAAAATTTATGCTCTACAAGCACGATGGAAGACACAGAGTGTATCGAAGACCAGGGGAAAGATTCAAGCAAGCATGCATCGAAGAAAAAGTAGCCTACGGTGGTGGGTCTGTACTTGTGTGGGCCGGAATTTCTTCTGAAAGTCGCACAGAGCTGGTGATCATAGAAAATGGCTCTTTAACTAGCGTAAGATATGTGGAAGAAATCCTCAATGATCACGTTGGTCCATTTATGGTCAATTTAGGTGAGGATGCTATATTTATGCATGACAATGCCCGACCTCTTAAAGGTAGGATTGTGAATGACTACCTTCAAGAGATGAAAATTACTCGTATGGAGTGGCCAGCGCGCAGCCCGGATATCAACCCGATCGAGCATGCTTGGGACGAGCTAGGCAGATGCGTAAAACAACGAAACCCTCCCCCAATCACGCTTCGTGAGCTCAAAATTGCTCTCACAGAGGAATGGGAGAATATTCCCCAAAATCGTATAAGGAACTTGGTGTACAGCATGCCAAACCGCGTAAACGCAGTAATGGAAGCACGAGGAGGCAATACGAAGTATTAAAATTCAAGAAAATCGTAATAAAGTTCAAAAATTTCATGTTTCCTATTTTTGTTTTAAGGAGAGATCAGCAGTTTTTTTCTTTATGTAATTTTGTGTTAATAAAATGTATTTTTTTTTACTTTCATTTAAGGAGTATTACATTGTCTATTAAATACAATTTATTGCATTAACCTATCATTTTTAGTTTCCGAGATTTTTAACATTCTTTAAGTGACCCGGATTCATTGCTCTCGAGTGTAGATTCATCAAAAATTGGAGAACCTAAAAGGTAAAGAGAATTACTGTTAACTATTTTAATATTTGGAGCCAAAATATTAAATTTTTGTTTTACGTCATTTAAATTTAAGATGTTGTTATTTATAAAAAGTTCGCATTTGCTAAAATTAAGCTCCAAACCAATGGTTTCAAATTTATTTTTGATTAAAAAAAGGTCCGAAAACACAGTATCCACATCACCTCCTAGGGTTCCGTCGTCCAAATACCAAACGTTGTATTTAGAATTTAAATTTTTGATTATCGGATTTATAGCCAAACTAAAAATTGCAGGCCCAAGGGGATCACCCTGTTGACAACCTACTTCCGAGGACAGTTCATTAGAACGATATAACAATTTTGTTGGGTCAGCGTAACTGAGAAGAAGATAATTGTATATTTCCGGTATATGTTGTTTTATTTCCGTCAGCAGGGTATCCCTATTTACCGAATTGAATGCATTTTTGACATCAATTTTGAGCAACACGTCAGGCTGTCCGTAAGTTAGGAAAGAGCGTAGGGCATGGACGGCTGCCTCACACCCTCCTTTTACACCGAAGCCTAACTGTACGGGTTCAAATTCCGAATTTAATTTTGGTAAAATATGTCGAACAGCAATTTTGGAGGCCAGACGTCGTAGTGTTGATCCAACAGCAATTGGTCTCACCCCTCCGTCCTTTTTGGTGAGGGCAATGAGGTTCGCGCCGAAAAGAATGGGAACAATTTCTGGATTGACATTACCGTAATACATAAAGTTGATTAATTTAGTGATCGAATTTACAAGTTGCTCGCCTGCATCACCCACAGAATGCGATGTTAAGTCTTTCAAATGTTGGGGTGAGATTCCATCCAAACCTGCAGCCGAACCTGGTTTAAAAGATAAAATGGCATCCGTAACATCTTTGTTTTGAATTTGAAGGCACGCTTGCCCTGCTGTTGGTGGGTCGAGAAAATATGGGTTTACAGGAGCTGGAGGATGTTTTGTCCGTAAGGCCTGAAGGGTGTCAGGGGTATCTGGTGATAGCACGTCGTTGGAGAACAAAAGGCGAGCGGCACCTTTGAGATCTCCGTCACAGATTTTGTTTTCGATGAGTTTGTTGCGATTACGAGGGGCTTCATGTTTGATTAGAGGTGCGGGAGAAGGCGAGGGGCTTACAACACAGTTATTCTTAATCTTTTGTGTCAAGGATAAATTCGGTTCATCAGCTTTTATTATATGTAGTGTGCTGTATGAAAATAAAAATAGGTTCTGCCAGTATTGAGTACAATTGCTTATGTAACATTTCTGGATTAATTGTGACAAATGTGTAGCAACGGTTATTCGAGCTCCTCGAGGGATTCTTTTAACTATGGGTATACTATTTTTCAAATGGCTAAGATATGTGTGGAAAGGAGTTGGATCGTTGGCTACATAAGTAGGCGCACTCGGAATAATGGGATGGATGTCTAAAGGTGGACTGTTTTGGCTAGTACATTTCCTGTGTGTTTTTGTAGTGTGTATGTTGAGGCCTTTCAAAGATTTGAATGACTTGTTGCACTGTGTACATGTAGGGGTCGCGTTCGACGTACCATCACAAGATTGGGTCACGGACTGCATTCACAACAGTTAAATACATTCACAAAAAAAGAATAGCTTAAAACAAATTTAAAAAACACAATAAAGTAACTTAAAATGTAGGTACACTGAAAACATAAAAAAGTCAAAGTCAAAATATGACGGCTGCTTGTTTTGGTAACAAGACGCATGCGTCGTTACGTAGCGCGTAGGTGCGTCACAGGATGGACTTGCAATTGGACGCTGCAGTGGAAGAGACCTAGCGACGCATGTCGTCGCTAGGAAAACCGATGGCGGCCTTAGCAACCGCGTCTTGAAATAATCACACACGGATTAAAATTTTTTAAAGCCTGAACAGGCACTGTGGTGGGAATTTCTGCTCCGTGGGTGGGAACAACAATAAAATCTCCATGCGCACATATGAAAAATAACTTTATAAATTTTTATATGCAGGTCTGAGCCGTCAGGAAATTAAAATGGCTTAAAAATAAATATTTTAAGTGACCTGAGCCTGCTTGTCACTTTTGTTATTTTATCTTTAAGTAGGTTTGTACCATTGATATAGAATTTGTACAAACACTTTTACACGGCAAGGCGGCGGCACGGCGGTTTCGGTTAGCAGTGATATCTTTTTTAGTAACTTTTTTGTTTAGATTTGGAATAATAATCAATTGTCCGTAATGATCCGAGTCTATTAAATTAATAATTTCTTTGTGGCTTGGTATAACATCTGTGCCATGGTACAATAAATCGAAGTATATTATTATACCATGATCTGTGTAAATGTTATTTAGACATGTGGCACTAGTGGGAGTTATTCTAGTTGGCTCCATAAATTGTTTAGCAAGATTGTATGACTGAAACAGACTTATAATTTTAGTACTTCACCCAGAATTTTCTAACAAATTAACATTAAAATCACTGCAAGTGATGATAGACTTGTTTGAATTACAGATTTTGTGCAACACTTCATCCATAGCCTTTTTAAAACAATCATACAATCCTGAAGGAGGTCTGTACACACTTAATAATATAATGATCTGCTCCAATTCTTTATAGGCTATTTCAATTGTCCGCACAACAGAGAGGCTTTCACCTTACAATATCCTTGCGGTCTTTAAATTTAAGCTGGTTATTTACTAGAATTAATGAGCCACCATGTACAGCATTTTACTCTGCTGGACGAACTACCAACCTGGTGATTACTACAATTGAACATGAACTGGTGGTTTTTAAGGCATTGTTCTGTCATACAAAGAATATCTTATTGCTACAATTCAGGAATAACTCTACTTCTAAATCTTTTCAAAAACCCTTAAATTCTTTGATGCACCAGGTTGATACTATACATTTTTTAACACTTTTATATGCTTTATTATAAGCCATAGTTACATTTTTGCAAGAGGCTGACTCTTTTGTCCTAATTTCTAATTTAAATGATGACCCTTACCCAGGAGGGGAGTAATGTAGCGGTATCTACATCGCCACATGCGATCTACGCATCACACTGACGTCACGAAAATCCTGCATCGCGCAAGCAGAGTTTACCGCGCGACTAGGCAACGTCCTGACATCAATCATCGGGTAGTTGCCCACCAGACATGTCACTCGTCTGGTCGGAGGATCCTCCCTTTGCTATGGAGGTATGAGTGAACTTTACACCCTGTTCCTCGTGCCTCTATGCCATTATCAATTTTGACGAAATTATTGGCAGAATAGTTCAAGTCATTGCATTGCTAAAAAGAAGCAAGATGTTTAGCCAAATTTTTGGCTCACTACGTGTCTCGCAGTCATCAGTATAGGGCACCGTTACCTTTCCTGCTGCAGCAGCGCAGGTCGCATAGTACGGCACGCCTGCATCAACGATATTATTCGTCAAGCCCTTGTCACGCGTACCAGCGGTATTAGAACCGAACGGCTTGGTACAAGACGATGGGAAGTGACGAGACGACATGACGTTGTTGCCTTGGAAGGTGGGTAGTTCTCTGGTTTGGGACGCAACCTATGTCGACACTCTTGCGCCATCTCATGTTTCTAGCACGGCGGGCTGTGCTTGCGCCACTGCTGCGGCTTCTGAGACCCTCAAGCGGCGCAAATACTGTAACCTTATGGGTTTGAGGCCTTTGGGGTCGAAACGCTCGGGTCATGGGGCCTGAGTGCGCGTCTCCTTTTTAAGGAAATTTCTTGCCGGCTGGTTGACACTTCACGTGACCAGACGGCTGGGTCGTTTTCTGGGCAAAAAATTTGCATTTCCATTCAACAATGCTGCCAGTCTTCTGGGCACGTTTCCGGATGACAGCGATGCGAACGAGTACTTCGACACCTAAGTGGCCTTTTGTTTTTGTATCAGTTAGTTACTTAGTCATTTGATTTAGTACCCGGTGTAAATTTGTACTTAGTTGTGTTAAATAATATTATAAGTAAACCAATAAAAAGTTGACATACCACTTCAAAGTACTTGATATATTGTAATGTTTTAATTATTATATTTCATTTATTTACGCAGTTTAATAATTCACATTAATATATCGGTACATTAGTGGGCGAAAATAATAGGTTTCGATTCATTTTATCACGAGTGTTGAAAAAGAAAAGCAAATAATGTATGTCTAAAGGATGGATAATCAGCTTACTACGACCAGATTTGATTTGATTTGAAAACATTTTGATTTGGGTACCGTATGTAGGTTATCCTCCATCGCCCGGTCCAAGGATTGTAATCCTATCAACTGTTGATCAATGTTAGGTAGGTACTACTACTTTCATCAAATATTTAAATCAACCTGGGGCATGGATTTAACACTAAAAAGACTTGACATGATTGTAGAAACGCAGATTTTAACTGTTTACTATGTAATTCACGATATTTCTGATACAAACATTATAAATCCTAAATAAAATCTAGACTGCGCAGACATGAAATCAATTTTTCTATACACCAATAACCTGGCACAATGACCAGACTGTTACCAGCTTAGCACCAAACTTAACAATTTAAAACAGCCTCTAAGACTACGACAGGGCAGTCTACCCGACGGCAAAGCATTATTTTGCAACCCTATTTCCTGACTGCGAACAAAGAGCCGCTGCTCCCCTCTGAAATCAAACAAAGGAAGACCAAAAATGGATTAACTTCGCGTTTGAAGGGGTCAATGCAAGCTGGCGAGCTATGTAGGTCTGAAACGTGCGCGCGCCGCCTTACGTAATAGTTACGTAACCGGCACGGGGTTGCAGGGGTTGCTATGCGCAGGGGGGTGTGCGCGGGGCGGGCGACGAGACAGGGCGAAGGCACCGGCAATCGATTCCCGTCGGCAGTCCGACTCGGCACCTCGGCATCCGAACATGGCTGACAAGACAAAGGTTGTAGAACAATATTACTCCCCGCCGCCGGTTCTAGGCAAATGGGAGGGGTTCAGGCAATTCCTGTGGAATGGCGAGACTGGACAGTTCCTTGGCCGTACGGGATCGAGTTGGGGTGAGTTTTTAAATTTTTCTCTTACGTCTATACGGTAGAATTTGTCTCCTTTTTGGAGGGAAAATCGATACTCGATGTCCGGAAAAATGGTCTAAGAAAAGGCTTGTGTAATCCAAGCAAAAAAATATATTCCTTTTACCGTAGGGTTATGTAAGTCGTGGTCTATTTATATCGACGTGAACTTACACCTTTGCTCTACCTTGCCATGCCATTGTTAGCACATAGAGGTACTTATTAAGTAAATAGTAGCTAACGCATATAACCGTCGTAAATCAATAACATACTCGGTCCCAATACTTATCTTATTACTTTTTAAATGTGGAATCATTGTTTCCGTTTAGCACAGATAGTGTAAAAATACCTAATGTGTTGGACATTTTTATGACTTTTTAAATTCATTTTGCAAGTTTGAAGAGAGAGTTGTCCGAGAAAGTAGTGATTCTTGTGACGATGATAATAATGATTTAATATATGAAAGGTCTTGCTTAAAAGGTCTGCAGGTGGCGCCCTTAAAGTTGGCCATTACGTAAGATGGATCTCAGCTGGAGCCAGACCGTGATATAAAAACTCAATTGAACTCTTTATCAGTAGGTATAAACTTTATCAAGCTGAAAATAAAACAATAATTTAAATTTAAGGAGTGTCTGATTTAATAAATATAGGGTTGCAAACATTGCATTTCAGTGCGTTTTTCGCGCCATGGCGTGTGGCGCGCGCAGGGTCGCGACTAGGGAGGCGCGCGCATCGTCCTTGTGGCGATCGATCCAAGGACGTACGGACCCACATCTGAAAGAAATCCGACATTAGACATTAGTCCTTATTTTCTATGAGAATTGAGCGAGTGAAGACTTAATTTTGCTTGAAAGGCAAAGCTAGCTAAAGATTTAACTACTAAAATATTCTCAATACTTGCAATATTTTGCTACCCTAATTTGGTAGTCTTCCTTCATAATATCTTTCATTACGCAAGAACAAATCAATCGGATGGTGATTAGGATTTCAATAACCTTTAAAATTCACCAATATTTAATGTTCATCGTAGCTTACGTTTCTAGCTTTGGTTGTTCATTAATTCTCATCAGAAAATCTATAGGTAGGTACTTTCTCTAAGGATGTCGAGCATTTACAGGGCCATCACACAGGCACTACTCAAGGGTGTACACGTAGCGCACTCAATATATAGGATGACAGTACATAAAGGCTTATATAACTACGTGATACTAAGTAAATCAACACGAGAATTACACGCCCATTCTACGGTCAGTCGTAACGCATAAACTACGAAAACTGTGTTTAATGGGATGGAATGAAGGCGGTGCCAAAGACAAATTCTAGCTATGGACGTGCGGTTGACAGTGCCTACTCAAGCCTTTTGTCTTACGCATTCTTCTTCGTCTCATCTCAGTATAGAACTGTATGAAAGTAGTTCATTCAATGGCAAAAGAATCAGCAGTCAGCTAAGTGGTAGCCAGGGCGACTTTCCAGGGTCTGAGCCAGTCAGCAAGAGATGAGATGGTAGTGGACTGAAAGACCAGAATGGACCAGAAGACCAGGCATGCCCAGAATGTCCTACATTATAAGTAGTCATGCGTAGTTATCGTTTATACACCCGTCCTTCACTAAACAGTGAAGAATTTCTTGTTCTTACCTAACGCTTCGGGGATTCAGGTGAAGGCAATGGTTGTTTGGTGAAGGGCGGGCGTTTTGAGGGGAGTGTCTTATGTAATTTTGACGTTCAAAAAGTGCTGATTCTCAGCCTAGTTTGAATTAATGACTTTTGATATTGATTTTGATGTGCATATACCACCAAAACATTACAATAGGGGTACGAAAATAAAAGATTACAATTTCTTGATTGTTATATTGTTACCTAACCTTTTATGCTTTCACGAGACGAAAGGGACGACCACAGCTGATCACGAACATTCTGAACATTCTAATGAACGGGAGAAGGGGGAAAAATTCCATTGTCACACATCCAAGCTTGGTAGACGGATTGGCGCTATTGTAGGCTTCCCCGTTGTCTCAGTTAATGACAACCTCAAGCGAGCGAAAAGGGCGCGTTTCCTTCACTGGGAAAATTAAGTTTCAAACTCAAAATTTCAAATTTCAATTAAACCATTTAATTTTTAGTTTAATTGAATTAAACTAAAGGCACTTTTGAATTATCAAGGAGGCGGTCAGTCAGAAATATGAAGCCAGTTGCCAATTCCACAGCGTAGGTACCTATAGAGAAGAACGGCAAGAAACTCCATGGACACTCTTTTAAATTATATTGTTACAAAATTTTAGTTTTTGATGGCATTAGGCTCAGGCGAGCCTATTATATGGGACTTATACATAACTGGCGAAATGTTGGTTTGCCAAAGGTTCTCCTCTGCCTATCCTTCGGGTAATAAAAGTGTGATGTTATGTTATAAGAAACATTATTACCCTCATTCATCATCAATCATTACCCTCGTTCTGGGATAGTCGGGTAAAAATGTTGTACAGTCATCGCGACCATGACGTATGTAGGTCAACGACTTTTATGTAGTAAACAACAAAATTACTACTACTACTTAAAAACATTACTTAAAACGAATGACCCACGTTAGATAAATTAAACACTGCTCCCCGGATTTTTTTAAATTGGTTATTGGTAAAGCTAAAATTTTCTCTCGCATTTAAAAAGTAGGTACTTACTCTTGATTAGTATGAGCCTTGGTCGCATGGCCTGTTTGCGAATAATTAAAAAAAACGTGTAACCAATAACCTACCGAAGGTTTTACAGTCGGCTCAAAAATTGTGATCTTCTACTTTCATGAAATAAAATGATCTGAATGTTGAAATAATATAATTATATTTAAAACTGTGTTTTATACAGGGCGGCAGGGACACCGACGAACATTCTGTCACCATGGATTCATTACACGATTCTGAACCCCCTGCGTTGAAATTCGTCGGCTATTTTTTTTTTTTTTTTTTCTCAGGCATTAAGTCCGCCTTTGTACAGTATTATTTTTTACTTATGCATAAATTTTTAATAAATAAATAAAAACAAAATTGCTGTTCCATATTAATGCAATTTTTTTTTGATAACCGTTGAGAAATATCTACACTAAGGGTTCTAAAATCATGTGCTGAATTTATGGTTACAGTTTGCGCGTCGATTTATGCCACCCTGTATATTCCAACCTTCCAATACATTTTGGTCTTGTCCATAATAGGCCCTCTGAACTTTTACTTCTTCGTAGCGATGTTTCAGTATGAGTGCAATTGATCAAAACTTGGTCAAGTCAATGGCCTCGCGCTGGACTTTTAAAATGGTTTAAAAATGTTTAGCAAGCAGGACAGGTGAAGCATCGTCTATGGCGTGGCGCCACGGTCCAGTGTGTGTACAGTGACAGACGACACTAAATATCGATCCTATATAGCCAACGTACTGACGACGATTTAATACATTGTTTTAAGGGTAAAGGATATAACAGCACATTTTTACAAGTCTTTGTTATTTAAGAAAAGGCGTGGTCAAATCACGATTCTATCCTAGGTTCTATCTTTAGCACTGTATTTCCAGTCGAAAAGGTCGAAAGGTGATATTGCCCTGCGCATGCTCCATGACCCGTGGTCCGTACATTGTCCTATAATGTCGTATATCTGCATAGGTGCAGGCTGCATACGATATTGATGAATTTATTGGTTCGGAGAAAAGCCGCGAGTCCTAGATATACCGATCGGTGGCCTACTGATGGTTTTATAGCTTGTAATGGCGGAGAATCGATTGTTAGTCGCGTATTTATTTTTACGATAGCTTCCCACTGAAGTACACTTGAATTGGTTTAATTGAAAATCGCGTTATCTTTGAAATCGCAAGTTTTAGGACAATTTTACCAAAGTCAAGCATTTATTTCAAGTAGGCACATTTAAAAAGGCATTTTTGAACGTCAACAACATAGGTGTATTAAATTACTCGAATAGAGTATTGGATGAATGGTCGTTGTGAGGCTTCCCACTAACGAACACGTGAAGGTTTATTCGAAATCATAGGTTAAAAATCTTTTTATTTATGTGCACAATGTACACCCAGTTACAGGCTATGACTAGGCTGAAACTTCAGAGTATATGACGCTGATAAGGCGCAGCAAGTATTAATCGGTAAAATTCTGAAGACCTGGATGCAACTCGCACAGACCAGGGTAGCTTGGCACAAAATGGAGGGAGCCTATACGCAGCGGTGGGGGAACAAGGCCCAATGATGATTATGATGGGGTAGGTAGTTACTGATCGCTAGGTTAGAGTTGTGGGATCCGTTGCCGGGCGGTACAAATGTTTGCACTACAGACAGTTGTTCCGGTTCTGAAGTACTTCCGCATGTGAACTAAACTGTAATAAAGCTAGTTTGTAGTTTCGACCTGTATAATAAAACTTTTCCGCAATTTTTCAGGAGTTCAGGGCGCTATACGTACTCATGTGAAGTGCTATTTGAACTGGCAAAAACTAGGTATAGTGAAATGCAAAACTCTGGCACGGAATTAGTTTTGCCCCGAGAATATCGATTTAATTAAGTTGTTCATCCGGTATACTTCCATTTTTATTTATAGTTGTAGCTATAGTTGTTTTCAAAATCATTGTGCTGTGCAAAATGTATCTAAGGTTATCTCAAAGGTCATTCATACGGAGAAGTGCACGATTACCGAGAATTCATTAATTAATAGGAGAATCAACATATTAATTTTTTAAAGTACTTAAATACTGAACCAAGCCGGTATATAGAGAACCGAGTTTTAGAAAATGTACTGGGTATTGAATACTGCCCTTACTTCGCACGCCTGGAATCCTCTACTGTTTTGTGTATTTGTGGGATGAAATTGAATAGTAGCGCCAAATTCAATATATAGGTAATTCAAAGTGTTATAAAAAAAATTTAGAGCATGTCCTTCGGCCGAGAGAAAGGAAAGGGACGCACATAACGTGCGCGTAGGCAAGCGATTTGGCAACGTCGTCGGGCGCCCTGTTTTTGTGAGAAACTAATAATTCGTGTCTACTTGAAGGCAATTACTGGATTTTTTTTTTCAATAATTTTGTGTTAGAAAATGACATTTTATAATGAACCTATTTCGAGTTTGCGCAAGTTTTCAATTACACCTGTTTATAATCATGATCCACCTTGATTTAAATAATGGACGATCATGAAGTGCGATGTTAATAAAAATAAAAAACATAAGCGTATTCTACTTATTAATATTTAAAAAAAGAACATAGATTCATTCGTTTATTTACTGACACACTACGCACAGTCTAACTGGGTCTAGAAGCATAATTATTTTGCACAAGATTTCTATGTTGGGCGGGAAGCGTCAAGCCAGCCCGCGAAATTCAAATTTTCTGACGTTTTTTTTTAATTTGCAGGTCAGTATTAGGTCGTATGTTGATCAAAATATGATTCGCGGCCGTAACAAGTATGTATTAACAGAATTATAATCATTTGAATCATCAATACAGCCCTCCAAGTTAGAATTGACCTCAATTGTTATGATTTCATGAAATAGTCTTAATAGAGGGCAATATGGACTTAATTAAAATAAAAATGTATTTTTTAGTACATTAAATCATTACTAACAATACACAATATTCATAAACTCTGAATACTGACTCATAATTAATTATTCATCTTCAAAATAAATAATGCGTATTAATGGTCCTACTACCCAGTAACCATCACCTTGAGTCAAACTAACTCAGCGGCCTAATTCTAAATCCTTTGCAGGTACACGTTAACTACCACCATTTGCAAGGTAACGTGAAGTACTATCACGGTGACATTATTGCTGATTAGCATTCATTGGCGAAGGTATAGGCTTTAATTTAACCAGGCTGTAGTTGTATTTTTCAAGGATTATTGTAGGATTTTTTATCAGGCTATAGAGAAACTTGTTCTTCATCGTGTCGCTGGCTCGGCAGTATTTCAGAGCTAGTTGGCCCAAAACGTCGCCACTTCCATGGCGTCGTCGGTGGCAGCGCAGAGGTAATTTTGACTTCGAAGGGGCGACTAGAATTAATTCTATTTTAATGTAAACGTTGACGTTCAAAAGTGCCTTTTATGTGCCTATTAGAAATAAGTGCCTTTTATGTGCCTATTAGAAATAAATGCTTTGACTGCATGTTTTGGGACACAGAGGGCAGGGATAGGAGGTGGGACATAGTTTGCGATAAAGCTCCAAATCCGCACCCTGCTGTCGTTGCGCCAAGGTAGAAAAACTAAACCTATCATTAATTATAAGAGAGAAGGAAAGAAAAATTGATTTATTGTCACATAAACACATTAATATAAAAAAGATAATTAACTCGAATACCTGCAACAAAACAAACAACGATTCGTTTTCAGATATAGGAACTGAATAACAAATGTTATTGAAAGAAACGAAACAAATTGTTTCCTTTAGTTTTAATTTAAAACACTAGCTTTTAAACACGAATTCGTCCACGTGAATCTTTATATATTATATATATAAAAAAGAATTTTCGGAATCGAATCAGTAGTTATATATAGTTATATTTTTTATACAGAAGCTGTTGGTGTACCTATAATAATAAATAAGTAGTTCTGAAGATTACCCCTTATATAGAAACTTACAAATTTTACCTCTTTAAAATATTAGTAATACCTAAAACAAAAAGACCAAAGCTTGAAGCTAAAGACTAAAGTTTAGTTTGATAGTAATTTTTCAGTAAAAAAAACATTAAGGTACTGCGAATATTCAGTGGAGTAGGAAGTCAAAAATGCGGCCAGTGATCGGCCTGTAGTTTGATAGGAAACTCCTATTGTCGCCACTTGTGACCAATTATCGGCATCATCGGCCACACACATGTGCGGTGCCTATGTACGGACACACGCGACATGGTATTTATAGCAATACAGACTATACTCAGCTGAAATCACAATTTATTTATAGATGGTGGACACTGTTCCAAATATTATAGTTTTACTCGTCAGATAATTAAGAATATTAAAAAAAATATATATACAAATAAGTACTTATTTCTGGCGGTTGGGTTCATTATGAGTCAGAAGTCGCATAATAGCAATCTGCCTAGCCTTTCCGGTCGGCTTCCAGTCTAACCATATGCAGCTGAATACCAGTATTTGATGCCTATCTGACCCTCACAACCCAGTAACTTGGTAACACGACAACCCTTGGTAAGACTTGATTGTCAGACTTTTGGGCTCTGACTACCCGTAACAACTGTCAACGATCTATGAATGACAGCCGGGGCCAACTGCTTAACGTGTTTTCCTAGACACGGAGGGGACTCGCTATGTATCCCATCCACGAACTGACTGCGGCAAGCGTAACTTAACCTTCGATCGACTCGTGCAGCTGTTATTATTTAGCCACGAGCCCCACAAATCGCCAGAAATCGCTCAAACGTTTGTCTTATTCTAAGGGTCCGAAAAGGTTTCATGAACTTTATTCAACACTCTTTTCTGCCCGCGATTTCCATCCGCGTGGAAATCAACTATACCATTAAACATATCCTATCACACCCCGCAGTACTGTATCTTTCTACCAGTGGAATAATTGTAATCGGAACAGTGTTTCCAGAGATAACCTCTTACTAACAAACAAATACCTCTATAGTTTCGATAGATTTTGATAACCTTTATGCATGATACCTATTTCCGAAATCAAGGTTACTTAGTAGACGTTAGCAGCCCTATTTCAAAAGAACTTTCATGAGTTCGTGACCTACTCGCCAAATAGGACTCCCAGCTTTTACGAACGCAATATATTTAGCCGCTTACATGTAGATGGCAATCGCGTGAGAATTGGGGCAACCCTTATAAATATGTTTATTTGTTATTGTTGATTTTAATAAGCTGCGTGCTTTTTTTTAATTGTTTATTTCTACGGTTGTCACTTGACGTGGCAAAGTTTAAATCTAAAGGATGATTTAAATTATCTTAATTTTCAAATTAAAATACATCTTATCTGTTGTTAATAATAACAGCCGCACGGGTCAATCGTCAGGGTTAAGCAACGCTTGCCGAGGTCAGTCCGTGGATGGGTGACCATCCATAACATACCAAGGGGTATCGTGATACCCAGTCACTGGGTTGTGGAAGTCAGATAGGCAGTAACTTCATGTGAAATACTGTTTTTTTTATGGGGTTTTTATTGAAGTGGCAAAGTTTAAACTTAAAGGATGATTTTAATGAGCGAATAAATGACATTTTAAAATCATAATTCCTCATACTAGCAGACATGTTAGAAAGTGAATCAAAGCACGCAACAGAATCTACTGCTGCCGGTCGATTCTGTAATATTCTCGCCGTGATAACGTAGGTGAAGTGAGCTATCATTCCACCTGATGTTAGGGATTGACACTATTGACAACTCACTTAAAGCTCACTTCACCTAAGTTATCACGGTGAGATTGATACAGAATAGCTCGGCTGAACTATTTATTTATTTTATAAATAATGCACAAGTAAAACGCCTGAAGGCGTGTTTTCTCCAGTCTACCTACGGGTTTTGCAGAGACACAATATGGTAGACTATTCTACCATGTACCATACACAAACTTAGGTACTTTGTACCTCTCAGATATAATGTGCTCTTGGTATAGTATTTATCTAATCATTTAATGTTGTCCACAGCTAAAATCTTGCTGTTCTACCTCATCTTCTATGCGATCCTCGTGGGTTTCTTCGCCGCTATGCTGGCGATCTTCTACCAGACCCTGGACTCTAAGATGCCCAAGTGGCAGCTCGACGGGTCACTTATTGGAGCTAATCCAGGTAAGAAACCTGCTGGCTGAAGATCTAAAAATACAGACGGTTTTTTTTTGTCCTTTGTCTTATTCCTATGACCGATAACGTAGGTACCTACTGGTCGTAAATGGATGCTACTACTACTACTAGCTACTAGCTAGCTAGCTACTAGCTAGCTAGCTACTAGTTACTAGCTAGTTTACTTCATATTACGATTGGTAACTATAACGATTTGTTATACTCCACGATTATAGGAATCGATTACTATTAACGATTAGTAATACCAACTTTTCAGTTTTTATCGATTACAGTCCAGAGATTTTTAGTCACTGATTGAAACTAACGATTAATTGCTTCGTTTTGTCCAGGTCTCGGGTTCCGACCAATGCCTGAGAGCGCCAACGTGGAGAGCACCCTGATCTACTACAAGGCAAACGACAAGGGATCCGTACTCAAATGGGCACAGATCATCGACGACTACCTGGAACGTAAGTATCCCCACACACTGTACTGGGTAAGCAGAGATCCAGGCGGTTACAAATTCGGTGGGATAGGCTTGACTAGGATGGCCTCAGGCTAGGTGGAGCAATAGTCTTCGCAGGGTAATAGGTAGCAGCTGGAAAAGAGCTACCGAAGATTGAGACAAAACAAATACAGATGGAGTGACTGCTATCCTTTTTGGGAGATGAGATTATAATTATCTAATTATGACGTGAACCGCATGGTAATTATTTAGGTCAAGTTGCGCTTTCCAAGATCAATGGATGGGTGACCATAGTGAGTTAGAGGCCATTTTTCAAAAGTCTAGGCAAATAATTTCTGCTTAAATGGATCTTACTGGTTACGTCTCGTGTGTGCAAACCGTTCCCTGAACTGTACCAGTGTTTATCTTAGTAGGTCATCGTGTCGTTGCTCTTAATCACTATTGGGTTCCGTCGCTAATCGCTCTCCAAGGCAACCTTCACAATTAGCACATTTGTATAGATTGCTATTAAAAAATAATTTGCAACACACATACAAGAAAATATTATTCTAGGAACACCAACATGAAATGTTTTTTTAATTCTTGTTATTAGAAGAGGCATTTGCCCAGATAAATAATAAAACAAAATAATAATTAGGGATTAGATTGCACTTAAGTAAAGGATTCTAACAGTTACTTACAAATCTAAAAGAGGATGGGAAAAAGTATACGAGACTGTCCCAGTTCCTCACCACCAGGCAAAGCCGTTTATTCCAGAAAAGTATGTTCTCTAAACGACTTTCAGGCCTGGCTGCTAAGTCAGTAGGGATTTTTAGTGCACTTTTTTATCTATCAACGCACTAACTTTTCTATAACACACAATCTCCTTCCAGAGTACCGCAAGAAGGGCATCGGTGTCGGCGAGGCGAGTGGCGCTGAGAACCGAGTCCCCTGTTCACCTACTACTAGTGCTACCGGAGAGAAACAGGTCTGCGATGTGCCCGTCGATGATTTCCACCCATGCACCTCCACCAACCAGTATAACTACGAGCAAGCTGGGCCCTGCGTGTTCCTCAAACTGAATAAGGTGAGATCATTGTCATCATACTCCTGCTCTGAGTTATCTTTGGTCGGCATAGCATGACTGCTTCTTTCATCTCTATTAAGTTGGTCTGTCAACTCATCAGCCCCTTGCTCACCATATCATCTGATATATTGTACTTTCATTTTAATATTTCTACACCGGCAACGGTAGTATATGTAAAGCTGTTTACTAATATTATTGTGTATGTGAGTTTAAATGTTTGTAAACACACCCCACGATACAGGAAAATTAAATAGTGCGGGCCAACGTTTAAAAAAAATGTACTTTAAACTCAGAACTAAATTATTATCTTAAAGTTACTCGAATTTTTTACCGACGAAAAAAGGAAGAGGTTTTCAAATCGACACATACATTTCGTTATTTTATGTTTGAACACGCATTACTTTAGTAGTCCGATTTTGACTATTATTTTTTACCAACGTCGTTTTATAATGCAGTAGCTAAATGACTTACCTGATACATTCCAGATTTTCAACTGGGTTCCAAAACCGTACAACAACACGGAGGATCTGCCTTCCAACATGCCGGAGGATCTCAAGCAGCACATCAAGATGGTTGTAAGTATACTGTGACATCTTCATCTTACCCCCTTACACCAACTATGTCAAGGTTTGGTCGCTCTTCGGGCAGGGGCCGTTGAAGATCAATGTCTTACAGAGGAAGTTATATCTTTTCAAACCAAAGAAAGACTAAGATATAATCTAATAGACTACATTCTGAGCTTGAAGCCTTTTTCCGTATTAATGATTAGTTTATTGAAGATGTTTTCGATATCATTCGCATGTCAATTGATTAACCATGTACGTACCAGGGAAACAGTCACCGTAGCCGAAATTTTAATTATACTGGAGACGTTACTTACAATAAAGAAATCTACCGTAGTTTTGGTCTTGAAAACGAAAACGGATGAACTGTTCAAAATGAAGTATACAGCGACTTGGGATTTTTCAGTTGCATGAAATATTATCAACCATTTGACATATTATTCAAACGATACATTTCGTACCAAATTTTTGTATTCTTTCCCTCTGTCAGTCCGGCAAGCCCGAAGCGAACACGGTGTGGGTGTCCTGCGGGGGCGAGAACCCCGCCGACGTGGAGAACATCGGGCCCGTGCAGTACATCCCCCGTCGGGGCTTCCCCGCCTACTACTACCCCTTCACCAACAAGGAGGGGTACCTCAGCCCCCTCGTCGCTGTGCTCTTTGAGAAGCCCAGGAGTGAGTATCCAGATGTTTTCATCATGGTTCTGATGGTTCAAAATATTCACATTTCGAGCAATCGAGAACCCATTTTCATTGAATATAATTATAAGCTAGGTATTCATGGTATTCATTCAACAAAAGTTGAAGATCAGGTGCTTAATATGTGTTACCAGCACTACAGCAATATTTCATGTATGTTTCCTGAAAAACAAAAACAAATAGCTGAAACAAGGTTGTGTTACTTTTATTTATTTTAATTAACCAATCCATCATTATCCATCATATTTGATAGTTTTTGGCGTAATAAAACCCATTGAAACTGTAATTCCAGAAAAGTTATTTCTGTGGAGTTGTGTATGGTCCCGTTACTAATATACCTCCTCACTTTGTAGCGGGCGTCCTGATCAACATCGAGTGCAAGGCTTGGGCCAAGAACATCTTCTACGACCGCTACGAGCGTCGCGGCTCCGTGCACTTCGAGCTCATGGTGGACCGCGCCTAAGCTCACCGCTCGTGCCAGTTGGCCACCAAGCGAAGCCTCTGCCGTACAGAATGCATGACCTGGGCCCTTTGAGCGACATCTGTCTGCTTCATCAAGCTCAGCTGGGGCTATCCCACAACATGTAATCAGTCTAGTTCAGGCAGATCGGCTTCAGCTGAACTGCCAGTTGTCAACAATATAAATTAGCATTTCGAACTTAATGATTGCATAGTTCAGAGATAGCCTCCAATTTCACTGCCACGCAAGCCTTCTGTGCGGCGCAGGCCTAACCGCCAATTGGCCGCCAAGGTCACCAACTGATCGCCGGCCAAGGTCATCGAGCCCCAATTGGCCAAGTTTATCAACTTACTGCCAAAAGATCGTTAGTTGATCACTAGTCATGCTAATTGGTGGTTGCCGGTCTCTACCGGCTATGTTAGTTGTTTTAAGTGTTGTGTAAGGTCATGGTAACCAGTTAGTCGCCAAGGTCGCCAATTGTTCGCTGCGGCTGCCAAGGTCGTCACGAGGTCATGCCAGGCCGACTGCCAAGCGCCATTAGCAATAGCCACATAGTCGGCGATTAATTTATATTCGTTTTAGAATAAGCCAGAGGGCGCCACTGAGTTTAACTTTTGTTTGTCACGCTTCAAATAAAGTTAATGAAATTTGAAATTTTACTCAATATTTATGAATTATGTAATGTTTTCTGGACGGAGAGTCAATAAACACGCAATAGTTGGTTCCAATTTAGGTTTTTTATTGGTGTTTTATTTCATGATGCTGTGAATATACACCCCTTTTCCTCTCCTACCTCAACTGGCAGTAATGAAGCACACGTGAACTACGAGTACCTTCTAGCCATCGCAAACAGTGACTACATGAAATCCTGAAAGATACTGATCACACTGTAAAGGAGACCTAAAACTTTGTAGAACTTATGCAGGCAGCAATGGTTTGTGCAGATAGCTGTTGCGACCTATGTCCAAATTCATGCTATTCCTAAAAAGGCAGTCGATCGTAGTTCTATTAGGTATCTTGCTCACCAATAATTACATAACGCAACTCCCCCCTCTGCTTCGCTTGGCACTTCAAAACTATCTAGTCACACAAAGTCTTCTGTGAGATCTGTGTACCTATAAAAGACATGGAAATCTAATGTAAGTAATTTATTTTGGAATATCATTCGTTTTAGTTTGCATTTTTATCAAAGCAAGGCCCTCTCTGATATTCACTGCAAGGAATTAACTCCGTGTACACCAATTATATTTATTTTTGGAAGTAGGTTTCTACAAACCAAAACATTTTAAAAACTAGACGAGATCGGTGTTTCTTCGACTATTCTGAGAAGAAACACCGAAACAAACGCAGTCTCTTTTAAAGTCCTGACATAATCTTGATCAGATCATGTGAGGACCGCGTAGATTAGCGTCTGAAGTGGTCTTTGGAAGAAAGATCCATACAGATTTGAGTGGACTATAACCACAAATATTTGAATGGACCGAAGTAGGTACCTACTAGATATTGTACAATAGGTTCTTCACTGATGAACAATACCCTAAAGACTGATGTACGCGCACATTAGATGGAGAAATTGACCACTTTACTTGCTACGCTTGAGAGGGACGCTGCTACCCGTCAACATTGCGCAATCGCATAGTCTCTTTCTTAGGGAGCAAGACATGTACACAAAAAGGACTGAGAATGTTTTTTTGTTACAGATGCACGTAATCCGTAGGACTAATCCCTAACATATGTATGTGTACCGACCGTCTATACAGACTCAGTATTGGCTATTGTTTTGTTTATTTGTTTTCGCCCGCCAATCGTTCTCTATCACTCTTGGTAATCAAACGTTTAGCTATAAAGCGAGTGAGTTGTTTAAACATTGGAAGATATTAAAGAACTTCATTGGGTTGGATACCATCTGATGACTTCTTCTGGGGAGAAGAAGTCATGAGACATCAGTCAGTCATCGTAGTCATTGTTTTTTTTATCGTGGGATGAACCGATACGAGGGTATCGGCTCATCTCACGATAAAAAATACTTATTCCAGTGACGATCTATTTTTATCTATAAGTAAAAATAACTGCCTCATACTAATTAAGCGCGCTAATGCTAATTAAGATTATGACGAGTGACATGTTGTGTTCTTAGATCTTCCCGTCTGTCGGGATGATCTTTCGTCACACGATTATGACGTATTTCAGTCATGAGATCACTATGAGGTAGGTATTGAATTATAATTGTATCTGAATTCTAGACTGATTTATGTAAGTAGTTATGTCGGCCAGTGACAAAAGTCGATTATCATTGCTACTTTTACAAATCATATTTAAATTGACACAAAATTATTCGATAGGTACATTGTATTTCAGCACTTCATACATAAGTATAATAAGCTAATACATACACAAACCCACGCCTTCTTCCCATGGGTGTAGGCAGAAACTACAGAATGCCACCTGCTACGATCTTTACATAACTACTTCTTTTGCTTCGTTTAATAAGACAGAAAGATAGATAGTAGTAGAGTATGAGTTAACATTATTTTTCTCAAACATGCTTGGAAATTTGAGCATTACTTTGACAACCTTCTTCGAGTTAGATTGAAATTTCATATGAAAATCCATATCTGTCGTGGTTTAGCGGCCAAATAAACTACATAGTAAACTCACTTTTTTTTTTTTTTGAGGGTGGGAAATCATCAAATAACTTATCCCGCTCGGGGCAGAGCGGGAGGGCGTGTCAGACTCTTACTGACTAAAACCCACCCGTGTTCCTTCAGTTGCCTGTGCCAAGGGACACGGTATCCCTCTCGGACTTTCCCGCAACCCTGGCAGGCATCGGCCCTAGCGGACCCCTTCATTGATGCTGACATGTCTTTGAGGCGCGCGTGGAACACAACGCGCCGTCGACCCGGGCCTGGTCCTTATCGAACGGCGAGCTGCCCATTGCTCGCCAATCGCAAGCCCGCGCCTACGGTGGCCGGGAATCGGCCTGCGATTCCCGACGCCCAGGGCGTCTCCTGCGGCGGCTAGGGGCGTGAGGGCGCGAATTTTGCCTTTCCCTCACGCGTTCCGCCTTCTCCTTCGCGAACATTACTGCTTCGCAGAAGGAGGTTACGGCTTCCCAAGCCCTCTCGCTCCGTACCATGGCCTGGACCAGGGCCGGACGCGAGAGATCGCCACCGCCAATCGCCTGCACGAGGACACGGCGGTGCTCCGTCCAAGCCGGGCAGACCTCCACCGTATGCTCCACCGTGTCCTCTGGGCGATCCACACAATAAGTAAACTCATACCTATCGAGTATTTTAAAAATGGAACGATCTTATACTCCGAAACATGGCAACCAAGGAGGTAACTTATCAAAGTTTTTATTTAAATTTTGAAGACAAAGAAATTTGCAAATAGAAAGCTGTTTATTGAAAAAAACAAATGAACACTTTAACGCGGGAAAATTTATTGGTGTTCGTAGTTGGTCCGTCATTGATTTTGAAAAGTACCTAATTGTATTTTAATCTCCGCGCATTATTTGAGAAAAGTACCTACTATAGAAGCCTTGGCCACAACTAGGCATTGATGGAATCACTTATGAGTGCCTCGGCTTCGCCTCGGCCTATCTTTACACATTCGTCCGTCAATGCCTCTTTTGCTGGCCGCTGCAGTAATGTACTATTAATTTATTTTATTTCTGTTCCGTTGTTAATAAATAATACTCGCATCAAAAGTGTCTGGGGTTCTTAATCCCTAGACACATTTGACGTGTGTATGAAAATAAAATCCCTATTGAAATTAAATAAAAATGTCTATTTATGTAGATTGATTACCTAAATAAAATGTTTTCGTATGTGTTGATCGACGAAGTACTCTCGAAGTATTTTGCATTAGTAAAGACTTTTTTCGATTTTTGCTGATGCTGGATTTTCCACCTTAGTTAATCCTGAGAGTAAAATGTGATAAAAAGATAAAAACCTTAGTTTTAAAGGTTTTCATTGGGTAAAATAATCAATTAGTAGTCGGTATTTTAGCTGTTAACGCGTTAACACAATCGCAGCAATTTGGCATACTCAATATGATCCAAATCACGTTGCGGAATGGCCGCTCACGTCGGTTGTAACAGGACCCATCCATACTTGGCAGAGCTCTTCTTTGAAGCATATCCCATGCGTGCTCAATGGGATTCAAGTGTAGCGATTGAGCAGGCTGTGGTAGGACGTTGATATTAACTGCGGCAAGTGTGTTTGCAACGACTTTAGCACTGTGTGGGCGTGCATTATCATGCATAAGCTGAAATGAAGCACCAAATTGGGTCCGCAAAGAAATGACAACATCTGATACAATCGTTTCAGCGTAAATCTGTGCATTGTGATTGCCTCTGATCCAAATCAGTTCGGTTGTTCCACCGATCCAAATACCCGCCCATATCATGATTGTTGCACCACTGTATGCATGGACTTCCTGGCATGATTTCAAACGTTTTTGTCGTCCAGGGGTCCTCCAATACCGTGAAGGTCTAGTATCTGACCTCATACCACAGCGAGATTCGTCAGAAAAACACACAAAACTCTACTCTTCTTCTGCCCAAATTCTGTGTTCACGAGCTGCTCTGCGATTGCGGGGCTCAATGGTGGTACTCGTAGTGGCCTTCGGAAATTGAGATTGACTATATGTAAGCAATTTCTTATAGTTTGATCGCTTATTAACATTCCTGAAGAGCTATGAAGCCTCGTAACCAACATCATCGCGGTCATTGTACGATTTCGTCAAGCAGTAATTTGTATGTAAAGATATTGTATGCTTAAGGTGATGCGAGCTCATCTTCTATGTCGTTCTGCCACGCTGCTAGTGATGCGGTAACGTGTCCAAAGTCGACTTATACTTAACACGCTGCAGAGAACCAGCTTCCAAAACTACCGCAGCACTGCTCGTTTCTTCTCGGCTTAAATGACGTCTTGCCTCCTTAATAACGTTCTTTTCTATTGACTACACAGATTGTATGGCAGAAATTTTACTGATTTGGCCTCAAATATATTGCAGGATTATGTAGGAATATGACTTGACAGGAGGATTTTCATCTTTTGACCGAAATTCAAAAACTATTCCCTTTTTAAAATACGAAAATTTACTAAAAAGTATCCATATGAGCCACAAAAACATATTTTAACAATTCTTTTCAATCTATCAATTTAATTCAATCAATTTTAACATTTTCTTTTGCTAGTTACTACTAATTAAAACGTGCTTGATCCCTAGACACTTTTGATATGTACTTAGCTCATAAATTTGTATTTAAAAAACCTAAGTGTTTATCGACTGTTGTCGTTGAATGCAGGTACCAAGTAGAATTGCTGAGCATTGTTAAATCCAATGACCGCTGCAAAGAAAGTCGTAAAAATAAATAGGGTGGATGATCGATGAGCGTGTTGGCATGGGGCGGGGATAGAAAATAGGGTTTGACCCCCCCCCCCCCCCTACCGAAAAGATCTAGACGCTAAAGATAAATAGGTATATTTGACAACTCTAGAAAATAATAATTAAGTGAAACCTACCGGTACGACGATGAACCTTGAGAGGGATAAAAAAACCTACGTAATAGGTAAAATGCTCCTAGATGTACATTTATATTTTAAACATTCAGCATTTACTTAGGTACCTATGTATAATCTCTCCAAAGATTTTATTATTTATGTACACAGTAAAACACACCTAGAACTTTTGAGTACAAAGGACTGCAGGTTTTCTTATAAAACACATTTAACTCGCGGCGGATTTTTTTATTTAGAGATTTGCAATTTTGCAGCGTTAAACCTCTCGCATGTTCTCTCGTCGGTTTTCTGAAACCCGTCGCCAAATCTCAGTGCCATGTTTGCTGCTGTTATTTTGGTCAATCACAACAGTAAACAGACTTTGATATCAGATCCAAGATCCAATTATAGAAAATTGCTAACTTTCATTATATAATTATTATCTCTTGTACAAAATTTCATGCTTCTCTAGACCTAGCGGTTTGGGCTGTAAAATAGGTACCTTGAATCATAATGAGAATGACCTATAACACAAGTAATACTTTAAGAATACTCCACTTCCGTAAAGGCAAGGCTAGTGTATTACGTCAGATCTACGAGAGTACCTCTGTGTGGGTACAACGCTCTGTGGCTAAACAAGCCGTAAGTAGGGCACAGAGGGTGAGGACATCGCCGACGGCCCGGCGCCAGAGGGTGAGCGCGAAAATGTCGCCAATACGCTATTCGTACGGACCATGCAGTGTAGTAGATTTTGCGAATTTTGCGTAACATTATTTCCAAGATTTATGCTGTATTTAATTTTTTTTTAGTTATTAATTCCGTTGTATTTGATTATATTGAAACAGAAGTACCTACTTGTTACATATTTTATTTGAATTTTATATTAAGTACTTATTTCAATGACGAAATGAAAGTACAATGTGATTAACGCAATATTGGGAAAAACACCTATTGTCTTCATACTAGGTCGCTTGACTTGATAACTTAGATCTCAAAGCTCTTTGGCGTTTGAGCCGGTAAAAGTCCTCCATAATCCCTCACCTTCCATATAATACGTGGAATCCATCATTATCCGCCTGGCTTTTCCTCACTATGCTGGGGTTGGCTTCCAGACATACCAGATGCAGTTGATTACCGGTATTTTACATGGAGCGACTGAATCCATGACATCCATGACCATAATATCCCCATATTTAAAGGTTATACACAAACACATTATAGCGTGTCTTAAGTTTCTTAAATCTCATTTATTTAATCAAACGTGTACCTATTCAATAAATTTACACACAAATGTGTACATTGACTACCTCTATTCACTCACCCTCTGTAATCCGCTCAGCGTGTCATCAACCCCTACATAGATACGTATTTGTTTGTTTTATAGTCAGCACGAAGTCAATGTACCAGATAGTAAGTGAGTCTTCTTGTTTCAGGGGTCGTGGGCAGCACTGTGTCTCAATGCAATAGCATCGATTTTGTCTTCAACGCTTATGTCAGTCGTTATTAGCTGAAACTTGTAAAGGAATACTGTTCTTCTATTTTCTTTTTCAAAACCAGTATCTTCCTACTTCTGTGATTAAGTAAACATTGATTTTAAATATAACATTAATTTGCGCAATATTCAATGTTAAGTATTAAATAACACATTTTTATGGTAAAAATATTTTATTTAGAGAATTATACAATAGTAAATTATTATACAAGTGATTAATTAATTTACAGTAGATACTAAATTATAAATAACTACGAGTATGCAACCTGCGTCCACAGTTCCACACCCTCGCGCCATCTTCCTAGCACGGTGGGCTGTGTTGGGACAGCAGCTACAAGCCTTATTGGGAGCTATATGTTTGAGCCGTTTGGGGTTGAAACACTAAGGCCGTGGGGCCCGAGTGCTCATCTATATTTTTAGGTCAAAGAATCAGCATTGCTATCCAACGTGGCAACGCTGCCAGCCGAAGTTGTGGACGAATTTTTTGATGCCCAATGAGTTCTTCCACTTATATTTCTTTTTCATTTATATACTTGTAGTCTTGTATAGTATATAGTCTTTACATAGTGTTAGATTGTATATTACTGTATTTAAGATTTCTTAATTAGCTTAATTAGCATGAAAATAAATTAAAGTTCAACTATACAAATATACAAAAACAAAATTACACTTAAGCGTCAAAGTACCTCATTCGGAAACGTGCCCAGAAGACAGGCAGCATTGCCACGCTCAATGGCAAAGCTAATGTAAAATTACATTTATAAAAGCTACACCTAGAACTAACACCGGAAATAGATATTTAAAAAAATCTAAAGAATTATTTCTGTCTGATAACAATATGCTATAGGTAAGTTACTTACTTATACATAAAATCTCGCCATGATTCTAATGTCAACAACCCCTAGATATAATGTAACATTCTCCATCTCCGTCACACTTATGCTACAGTAGTATCTGCCATGTCTTTCGGTATGACTTACGATATGTTTGTGCACTAAATTACTTTCAGTTTTCATACAAAAACTTGCTTCTCGATTGTTAACCCAACATACACATACGAGGGTCACACTGAAAGTTTTTAGAATAGGCCAGTAAGAAAAGCAGCCGATGAAAAATTTATTTAAATTTCGAATTAGGAACTCTGGGAATCTGTAGGTGTATCATGATGTTTCCATTCGAAGATTTGCCGACAAAAGTAAGGAAGGGCAGAAGTCAAGGGAAAAAGATGATTGCCTCGTTCTTTGGACGGAAGTGTCATTTTGCAACAATTGCCCCAGAAGATAAAAAGACTGTAACTGCAGATTGGTATGTCAGTCATTGTTTACCAGTTGTCTTGGCAAATGTTAGACAGCAGCGTCCAAGAAGCAGGATCCTCATCCACCACGACAACACCTCTCACTCTCCTCTGCTGCACTCTCCTCTGCTCGCTCCACCAGACGGACTATTAGTAAGTCATCTTCCTTACAGCCCCGACCTGGCACCTTGTGACCTTTATTTATTTCAAAAATAAAAGATATACTTAGAGGAATTTGTTTTATGAACCTTGAAGATGTCGTGGCTGCGTTTGAAAAAGGCGTGGAAGAAATCCCTAAAGAAGAGTGGGCCCACTGCGTCAGTCAATGGATCCACCGCATAAGACGGTCCTTAGAAAGGAACGGAGACTACTTAGAAAAGCAATAAAAATATTAACAGGCTTCTATATCGTTCCGTTTTTTATTTTCTAAACACTTTCAGTGTGACCCACGTACATACACTCACGCCTTCCCCATGGGGGTAGGCAGAAAATCCAGAACGCCACCTGCTACGATCCTTAAGTTCGATCGATTTAATCCTATTCACATTTATTTCTATCCAGTTGAAATAATGTTGAAGGCACGTAGGTGCAGTGCCCGCGCTACGGGTCGCGGGTTCCCGCAAACACAAAACAACTGGCCTACAGACAGTAGTTCCGGGTCTAGGTGTTAGTTTTTGTAAGATTAGTACCTCCAGGAGGAAATGTTAATAAAAGGAGGATTTTTAAATAAATTCCTAATAAAAAATGAAAGGCATTACAATTGTAAACATGTTACCCAGTTACCCCGCAGGTCTTCTTCCAAGAGAAGACGTCGCTTTAAAATTCGACGACAAATTGCCGATGTAAGACAAAGTTTTAGTTGTTTTGTAAGGCCGCCTGATTGATGGCCACCCAATAAACTAAAACAATTAAAATTACTTCATTATTTTTAATCACCATGCCGTAACTCATATCTTTAAGAAATCTTATTGAAGAAATAAGTACCTATACCTAGCAGTACAAATTCCTCATCGAGATGTTTGCAAGGAGCGCCCTTGATCCTGGTCCTGCAAACTATTTTAAATTAAAACATAAGTAAGATTCATGTTCTAGCGACTATTTGTGTACGTTATTTCTATTATGATCTCAATGTCTCACATATTTGGCAGTGGGATCTCCTCTTCGCAATGAAATTTAGTGTTAAATAAATTGCTGGTCATGCATGTTTAGTTTATCATTACAGCAAGATTAAAGTTCATAAGTTGGATATCATTATTTTTATTGGATAGTAAACAAACAGGCGGTCTACTTGCTGGTAAATGGTCAACGCCATCTAATATGTCCGTCTGCAAAGCTTACCACAGTTATTGCAGGTGCATAATTCTCTGAAGCTGAAATCTTATGTGCCAGTAATCACTCTGTACTTTTTCTGTCACCAAGAAGTATTTATATATGTATGAAACCCACTGATATAAAACTATGCATTGCCAATTAGGCCGACGTTTTTCAAGATCGAGGTTTTTTTTCACAACGGAACACTTACACTTTTTTTGCTGATTCTGCAAAATATGTTGTGAGTCTTTTAGTCTGATAAATGTAAACAAAAACTATCTTTCTATCGAGGCTCCTTTAGTCGTTTTATAATCATATTTTGATTTCAAACCTATGGGTGAATTCAATTTGACACCGCCCATTTATGAGGGTTTATCGTAATTTTAACTTGATTTATTTTTCCTACTGCTTACTACGTTGTAAACTATTGGCGTTTGACCCATCACTCTCCCGATCGTCTCCCGTCGTCTTGGCTTGTACCAGGAGCACATAAATCGGTGGTTGGCACTAGGTTGGCGCCAGAAGGACGCCCAATGGCGGCGCTACGTCGCCCGGGCTAGCCACCCCACTGCGTGGTATACATTGCGGGCTAAAATATTAGTTTTTGCAAAACCAGTTTTCACAAAAAATAAACCACCAGCTTCAAAAATACAACCGACTTCGAAAGAACCATTAAAAAGTGGAAATTAACTTCAGTTTCGTTGACTTGTTTGCCGTGCACCACTTTCTATAGTAATAATAATAAGTTATATTTATTATTTCCAAAAATTATAGCGTGCCCAGCGCTGGGTTGCGACAGTCGCACTCTGTCCGCTGTGCCGTGATTTCTCGCGGCACTAGAGTTACGCCCCAGAATTAGTGAGCCCTGCCTCTTAACGGTGACGTCATCACCATAGATGACGTAGATTAAAAACCTTTTATCGAATCTAACTCATATAGTAATCAAGCAAAGTAAAAAATGAGGCCACCGCGTGGGCTTCCTCTGCCAAATGAAAACAGAATCACGTGAATCGGCCCAGAAATCGGTGTAGCGAAAAGAGTTTATTTTTTTTTGTAAATTCTTACACCACTCGATTCATAAGATATTAAATAGAATAAGAGATTGTACAAGCAACTATGCGATATAGCGTGTCGTAGCGGTGCATCTACGGCGTAGCAATGACGTAGGCGTGACGTAGCACTTCGTAGCCTATATTATGTTATTTCAACTTATCGTCATTGCATTTATTGCACTAAAATTGTTTTGTACCTGTCAATGACATTATAAGCTGGTAAACTATTGGATAATTTGTGCCGGAACTAATACTGCGTGGTATATTTTACTTGTATGTACACTTTATTTTCGTACCTGTGATAATTAAAACAGAAAAAGGAATTGGAAACATTGTTCTAAAGCTCTCCTACCCAAAACACTAGGTACATATAAATATGAGAACAATGTAAAAAAATTGCATACGAAAGCAGCAATGAACGTTATCCACTGACATCCTCCGTTCCTCAGAGAGGTGGCGAGTTATTCTGTGTAGTCAGTTCTGTGAGGAGGGACGTGTGACCACGACTGGCGAGGAACCACGGGAACCATGGGGCTGGAGAAACGCACCATCAAGATCATCGTTATAGTTTCTGTAGTCGTACTGGTTATAGGTAAGTCATTTTTAACTAGTTTTTATGAATGATCATTTTTCTATCACAAAGGATTTCAATTGTGTTTTTTTTTTCATAAACCTGGAATGATACAATAGTAAATGATTACAAATAAGTAACTATTTACACCAAGTACAAAATGAAATAACTAAATAACTATGCAAATATAATTTTATTAATTAGTTTCATTTTCTCTTCAGTTTTGTTTTTAAATAACAGCCGCAATTATCTTCGATCGACAATAGTACTAGATTTTCTATGAGCGCATCAAAAGCGGCCGGAAAAATAAGACCACAATATTTTGTGATCTTATTTAAGAACATAGTTTTTTCAACCTTATTGCAATGTTATGTTTTGTTTTCCATAAATATTTTTGTTCTTATTTTAGAAATGCATACTTTTCAATCAAAGTAGTAAGTATATTGCAAACGATAATAAACTTTATGGTTGAGTGTTACGGTTTATAATCAATTCTAGTGCTAGTAATTGATCGAAGGCAATTATAGTTATTGTAGTAACAATTTAGATAGATGTGTGCTTGTGTCTGTGCTGAATTTTCTTTCTTTCTTTATAACTTAATAAGCCGCATGAAAATTAAAACATCTGAAAATCAGTCAGGCTATCCGGCATTAGGTTAAGTGAACTCATGACACTCGTTTAGTGCATTTTATATCATTTCTGTTCCCGGTTTAAGAACAGAACAGAGAAATATTTAAATGATGGTGATCACCGCATCGAAATCCGTTACGTAGTAGAACAAACAGGAAAACCAAGTTTAGTTTATAGTATGTGTAGATTATTGAAAAGTTTGATTCCAAATGGTTAGTAATATGTAGTAACTTACTCAAACTCTAATCAATTTATTTTATTCATAAACATTTTTATCATTTTGGGGTCGGTTAGTGACATTAGGGATAATTTAATATTTATAAATATTGATAAGTTTTTTTGTGTGGTCGTTGGTTTACTTTAATTGAT
Source organism: Brachylomia viminalis (assembly GCA_937001585.2). Classification (NCBI taxonomy): domain Eukaryota; kingdom Metazoa; phylum Arthropoda; class Insecta; order Lepidoptera; family Noctuidae; genus Brachylomia; species Brachylomia viminalis. The sequence continues at coordinate 25,215,805 of OW443301.2, forward strand.
TAAAATGAAACAAGATAATGTTGCTTTCTGGAGTTAGGGTTTGATTTGTTTATCGATGTTATTTTCAACGTACCTAGTGAAGAATACCTACATTGTTATTGTAATTTGAATCAATCATTCGACTTCAAGATAATTTATTACAAGATAATTATGTAGCACCTCCACATATGTAGTATTGTTCCGTTATAACTGCACATGAAAAACTATTTAATGTTGCATGCGGCGTTGGGTTCCACTCCAAATTCGGACAGTATAATTTGGTTTTTTCATCAGGATTTTTTCTTAGCAACCCGTAGCCTGGATTTGAGCTCAGTTAATGGCACAAGGCTCGCCTCTATTTACACGAGATATACGCTAAAGCTCACAGTTAGCAAAACCTACAAATTGTAAGGTTTCCCAGACTGGGCGAGGCCAGAGGGCTTCAGGATAATGTTCTAGCTAAGGTATGGTCATGCGAGCTTATACCGAACACGTTATGTACATGTACACAGTTCATAGTGCAGGGAATATGCTTTGTGCCGTAAACTAACTTGAACTATAAACCTCTCAAGGCTGTGCATTCTAAAAGTTGGCAATGTAGCAAATATAACTGTCAAATATAACTGTCAAATATAACTGTCAAATATTTCGCTGTTTTGATTTAGTGCTGTAGCACACCTCCACCGCGAAAATAATGATGGGAAACTGCATAACGAATTCCGAGGAACATTACTATATGATGTCGCGATTCGAGTAGGGGGACATCATGAGAGTCAGTTGAATGGTAGCAATCGGAGTAAAATGTCGTCGCTTTCAACTTAGTTAATACAGTATTAGGTCTACTTCGGACCTCTTAGGTTCACTATTCCGTAAAATCAAACAACTTTTTCCAAAAAAAATTAAGTCCCGCTTTATAAACTTGTCGATTGCCTCAGAAAAGTGCGAAACAAACGCAGCATCGCAACAAAATAACGAGCTGAGCTCGGAGGTGTAACTGGCTCCGAGCAGATCGGCGAAATTACGCGGGAAAGAGATAGAATCATAATATTCATAATCAAATCTGTGCGTTAGAACAAGCAGTTTCGCTGGTCGTACAACGGACAAGTCATGTCGGAACTACTGCGGTTTTGCTGCTATGGTTTCGCGGCGGAGATGTGATACCCGCTTAATCACTACATATTATAAAACAAAGTCCCCCTTCGCGGCTGTCGGTCTGTACGCGATAAACTAAACTTCATCTAATTTGTTTATTTAGTCTAATTTAATTTTAATGTTTTGTTATTTGGCTAAATTTATTTTATTGGAGTTTTATTTAATCATTTTGAATGTTTTTTATTATTTACCAATTATTAATTAATTAGAAATTATAATTAGAATATTTGTACGCCGTTGACGGCAAGACATAGCGTTATTTTTTATTAATATTGACATCTGTGCCTTTTGTTTACTTAGGTTCTACAAATAAAAATATTAGAATTTGAAATGTATATTGTTTGCTTAGAGTAACAGGTTTTTATTTTTTTAAATTACTCAACTATTATTACACTCTAAATTAAGGTTACAAATTACTATTAATTCAGCTTTTATGATATTAATACTGGTCCTATTGCGCTTATTTCGCAATTTTGTATTGAAATGAAAATATAGTAGTTTCGCCTACTATATATATAAATATATTTAATTTTGTATTTAGGCCTCTAATATAATAGGGTTGACAACCCTAGTACGAATATAGTGACACGTGATTTTGATATATATAACTATTAAGATACTGAGTTCTAGTAAAATAACCTCGACGCCATCTCTTCATGTAGGTACCTAAAATGACTAAACAGTAACAAGACGTAGTATTGTTAAGGTCACTATCTCCTTGAACAGTTTGCCGCTCTCGAATCGATTCATCTCTTCCCAGACAATTTGGCGCCGCAAGTTGTATGGCGCCTTCTTTCTGGAGCTTTTGTGTGAATAGCAATATTTATTTGAGGATGATGCCAAATTACATTACGTCACATCTCAAACTCAAACTATTTATTTCTATTAAACCATATAGAGGCGCTTTTGAATTGTCAATGAGTCGGTCAGTTAGACAGAAACTTGAAACTAGTTGCCCATTCCAAAACGTAGATCTCTACGGTGAAGAACGGGCATGAAACTCAAAGCACACTTTTTTAAATCAAGGTATCTCAAAATTGTGGGTACATTATCCTTATTGCTTCTATATGTGAGAACAATGTGTAGGGGATCCCTGCACTTAGTGATGATACCGGGGCGATTCTATAGGGATGATGAAATAAAACCGACCACAGCGAATGTCCGTTGAACACTGATTTATTGATTTAATGTACTTACACAAATTAGCTAAGTAATAGGTACAAAATGCTGAGTGCACAGAATGCACGGCGCGTGAGTAGGTACTTATGAAAAGTAATGTGCGGTTCCGTACACAATGTAAAACATTAAGCCAGGCATTTTTATCTATGATATAATCATCCAACTTATAATATGCTTGTCTACATAGTGTGCTTTTAATGCATGTTTTAAATTTCTTCTCATTTTGTTGAAGAATATCGAGTGGTATTTTATTACAACATTTTACACAGTACTCAATAAAAGAAGTACATGTACTTTAGACAATCTGAATCATGGTTGATCTAATATATTCCTATTTCTAGTGTTGAAATTATGCCTATCACTTTTCTTAGGTAGTTAGTATTTTGAACACGCTCAAGTCTAAAAACTTTTAAGTAATATAATCGACATGGTAGCCCCCTAAGTAGCTGTTAGTTTTAATAAATGTGTTGATTTAGGAACTTTTCCTGACCGCATGAAGTCATGTAAAGTCATACCATTATTTAAATCGGGTAATAAAAATAACGTTGGCAATTTTAGGCCTATTTCTATCTTACCTGCATTTAGTAAAATATTTGAAAAGTTAATACTCAAGCAGTTGCTAAGACATTTTAATTTAAATATCCTCCTTCATGATGAACAATATGGCTTTACAAAATGTCGTTCGACTACGGATGCGGGTGTTGCCCTGCTGAAACACATATTTAACGCATGGGAAATCTCACAAAATGCTATTGGAGTTTTCTGTGATCTCTCCAAAGCCTTTGATTGCATGCACCATGGCACACTTTTGCGTAAACTAATTCATTACGGTGTTCAAAACGAAGCTCTCAACGTGTTAAATTCATACTTTACATAATAGGCACCAATGTGTAGATGTTAATGGTGTGAAATCTTCCGGGCTACCAATTCAATTAGGTGTACTTCAAGACTATATATTGGGCCCATTCTTATTCTTGGTATTTATCAATGACTTACCATTCTATTTAAAGGGTATCTGTGACATTGTACTGTCTGCTGATGATACCTCTCTTATCTTTAAAGTAGACAGGAATAGACAAGATTTTGACGACTTAAACAGTGCAATGTTCAATGGTTACGGATTGGTTTACTACAAATAACCTAGTTCTCAATGCCAAGAAAACGAAATGTGTATAGTTTGCCTTACCGAATGTTAGAAATCTAGGACCCAACATCGTCTTAGATAAAGAGGTGCTTGAAACTGTAACTGTAGACTCGGCAGTATTTCTGGGCATAGCAGTTGATGCCAAGCTTCAGTGGGGATCTCATATATCATGCCTAGCGGGAAGGCTCAGTCTGGCAGCCTATGCCGTCAGAAAAGTAAGACAATACACTGACGTTGTCACAGCTCGGATAGTCTATTTTAGTTATTTTCATAGCGTTATGTCCTACGGCATTCTGCTGTGGGGCAAAGTCGCTGATATTCCAAATATATTTGTTCTTCAAAAACGAGCTGTTCGAGCAATTTACCAGCTAGGTGCTAGAGTTACTCTGACAGATTTTTTCAAAGATATTGGTATTCTTACGGTGGCATCACAATTCATCTTTGCCAACATCTTAAATATTAGGCAAAATATACACTTATACACAAAAAACAGTGATATTAATAATATTAACACTAGAAACAATAACAAAGTACGTGCTCCCTTTCACCGGCTTCATAAGGTCAATAACTCATTTGTTGGGATTGGTATAAACTTTTATAACAAGCTTCCCTCTTCTTTGTTAGATTTGCCATTTAATGCGTTTAAAGCTAAAGTAAAATCCAACCTTTGTTCAAAGGCATACTATTCTATCAACCAACGATTACTTAAACAATAAAAATAGTTGGTCGCTGTGATTAACTCAAGACAATGTTTGTGTTCTTTCTCATGAGGAAAGTAAGTTCTCCGAACTGAAACACATGCAACGTACTTGAGGATGTACATCATTTGCTGATGGATTGCGTCAAGAACCAAGAGGAAAGGAGAATTTTAATCAATGAGTTTAATTTAAATATATCCAAGTAGGTTTAATTCAATCGATTTTAGCACAACCGACGTCAAATGTGGCGAAAAGATTTAGCGAGTTGGTGTACTATATCGATTAAGATTCTCCTTTTAATTTTAATTTAAAGCATTGTTTCGTAGTAAGTATTATGTATAAGGCATGATGAGGTTGGCGTATCCATTAGGATAAAAACCTCAATTAATTCAATAAAGATTAAAAAATAAAAAAAAACCTTTGTTCAAAGGCATACTATTCTATCAACCAACGATTACTTAAACAATAAAAATAGTTGGTCGCTGTGATTAACTCAAGACAATGTTTATGTTCTTTCTCCACAATTAGCTTACCTACTGACAAGTTATATGAGTTCATATAATTGTTTATTTTATTTGACTTTATTAGTCAATTTAGTTTAATATAATTTTTATTTATTATTGACATAATCTACTCATTTAGCTAGCGACCTCGACAATGATCATATTATTATTTTGAGCAACCGGCAGCAAGTTCGTCATGCTCCCTTAGATGTCAATGCTTGCGGGTATTTACTATTATGGTATTTATTAGAAAACACGTTCTTTCCTTAGTTTAATGATATTGCAACTGTGTTTTTGTTGTTTCCTGAATTTATTGCATTTATTGACTCCTGACACACAGGTACACCTAGTTCGGGAGTCAGAGGCTTCAAACAAGTTTCTGTAAAATATTATGTCAATAAAGATGAATTTGAATTTACGGCTTTATTCAGTTTTTTTTTCCTTTTTTATAACTTCTGTTATTATGTTTCTATGTTATAACTTCTGTTATTATGTTTCTATGTAGAATCTTAATGTCTGCTGTTATTAAAGAATGAGGGTTGCAATAAGTATAAAATAATTTATTATAATAAGTTATGAGTTTCCTTAGCCTTAATACACTCTTTTTGTTTCTGTAACTTAGTAATTCATTTGCATGAATTTATTCTTCTTTGTGATCCCTAACTTTACACAAAGTCTCCTCATATAAGTTACAGCAGTTATTGAAACCCTCAGTGACCAACCGCAGTTTGTCCCGGTCATCGACCACGTCATATAATATACTATCTTATATACGATTTTAGGGAAAGACTAATCTAAGATTCTTTTTGGGCTTGCGAGTTCGCATTTTCAGACCATCAGGCTTCGTCACGATGTTATTTTTCACCGTAACCCAGTGGTTCAATGTCCAAAGTTAACTCAAAAAGTAAATCACGATAAAGTATATTATATAACTACCTCTACTTCGTGCTATCTCCTCTTCGTAATATATTTCGTTACAATTACTATACAAAATTATATACAGAGTTATTTGTAATACGTCGCCAATCCATTAAGGTGATGTAGGATAGGTCTTTTGCAACCAAATGACCCCGTATAACCCCTATGCAAATGTCAACCATTTCTGAGTAGTTTGACATTTTATATTTTTTTGTCCAACACTATTTTTTGTACCACTTTGAAAATTTTTAAAAAAAAACATTAACAAAAACACAAACGTCAACAATCGATGTCAAAAACTTGTCAAAAATGTAGGTAGGCAAATTCGAGGTATTTTTGACAGATTGAGACTGAGATTAGAATGCAAACAATAGAGGAATTGCTCCTCAGATCAGTATCCAGGGGCAATTCCCGTTTATTTAGTTTTCCCGCAGTTTACTTGGTTTGGTAACCAATAACTAAACTGGTAGGTAAATAGGATGGATACTTTTCTCTGTCAAAATGTCAAACGGCCTTACCGTCGCGTCGTTACAAAACTGCAACAACATTATTCTTTGTTTCATCGTGTGACCTGTAAAGGTTTAATTGCACCGGATATAGGTTTATAGGTGTACACTGACGTCACCGTTACTCAGGCTAGCCTGTACTTAATCACTTAGCCGTTTTGTACCTACCTACAACAGATATAGATAAGGTCGTGAGTGAATTGGAAAACGACTGGTAAAGTATGGAAATTCTATAGGAACCATAATACAGTCAAAGCTAAGGTACTGTTGTTGTGGTGTTGTAAGGTTCTTCGTGACCCACATAATAGATATCTGAGGTTATCGGAAAATTTAAGACTAGAGCCAGGATGCATTCCCCAGTTTTTATGTATTTTACAGTTCAACCAGTACGGTTATGGAATGCCTTGCCCGTGTCGATAAGGCGTGCTCAATGTTTGTCCACTTTTAAAATTCTCTTCGTCTCTCCTTAAACATCATCATTACATATAGTTTCCTTGCTCTTGTTTCATGTTTGTTAGTTATGTTTTATGTATGTATGGATTTATTTTATATGTAATTGGTACACCACTGTATTGTGTCTCCTTCTCCCTTTAATCCATTCAAAGGTTGTCTGTAAAATATAGCTTTTAGCGATAAGACCGCCCATTGTGTTACCCTATGTAATTTTTTTACATTTATGTCTGTAATTTTTATGGTATACATAATTAAGAGGATTTTATTCTGTTGGTTTTCACAAATAAGGGTAGAATTTAATTTCAGACCCAATTTTAAATACACAATTTTATCCCATTGATAAAATTGTGTATTTATAACTTAACCATCCACCACATCATAACATCACGTCTGACCCACATTTCGCCAGTTAGATTCATCTCAGACCAGAAATAGAAAGGGCCAGGATCAAAGGCTTGAACCCTTTAATATTAATCAATCAAAACCATAGGTACAAAATAAAAACGTATAATTTACGAAAATTGATAAGAACAATATCTGACTGGTGAGAGTACTTATAAAATTAAATAAAAGTGTAACCCTATGTTTTCCAGGTGGTATTATCGGACTTTTACTTGGCCTGCTCTTACCTCAGCGTTATGTTGGTAAGTCTCCTTTGTTAAATCTTATAAAGTGTGATATTGACTTCACATTTTCACATTTTACAGATGGGCAATGGCGACCCCATTTTCTTGGAAATGTCAGACTGTGTGGCCTTTGCACTATGCTATTCACGCCTAATCTTTATAATGTAGCCTTACTGCCGCACTCAGAGACGTCACTTGAAATTAACCAACCATTAACTTTGATTAAACACATACTTAACATTATCATATCTTGATACATGTCACCAAGATTGAAACGTTTTCAATCTTACATACTTTTGACTGACAGCGTTCCAATTTATATTGGTTAGTTAAAGTAAATGATTGATTAAATCTCTGAGTACCGGGGTTTGTCTTGTTTTTCGTTAAGTGGGCTATGCTCTGCTACTCTCTAGGTACACAGACCTAATGCCCACATCGAACAGTGCAGCAAGTCTTATGTTCTATATTGATAAAATGATAAATTATTTTATTTCTGTAAGTAGGTTTGTACAAACACTTTTACACGTCAATCATATTTTTTTTAAACTAGATGAGGCCGGCGTTTCCTATTTGACTACTCTGAGAAGAAAGGCCGAAACAAACTTAGAGGTCACAGTCTCTATTAAAGTCTAGACAAAATCTTGGTCAGATCATGTGAAGGCTATGTAGATCGGTGTCTGAAATGGTCTTTTGAGGAAAGAACCACACAGATTGAGTGGACCTGTCCAGTCAGTGCATGCAATTGTCAGCAATCGTGCAGCTCAACTCAGAACTCAAGGAGCTCAACGATTCGACGAACAATGCCAAAGAAAGGACATTTGGGTAGGCCGCATAAATTACTCAAACTGCCAGATCATGATTAAACTAACTGAGAAAAATACAAAAAAAGCATTGACCGACATAGTTCTCACCTTCACAATAATTAAAATAATATTATACAAAGTAAATACTCACGTCATAGTATACCTATATAAAATTCATCAATGTCAATGTGTATATAAAAATCTTTGAGGACCATATAGATAGATTGATGTCTGAAATGGTCTTTTGAGGAAAGAACCACACAGATTGAGTGGACGTGTCCAGTCCGTGCACGCAATTGTCAGTATTGATTTCTATCGTTATTTACCTACTACAAGTAACATGGGACAAGGGCAAGAAGAACATGATCCTGATTTACGTATCAAAAGCTCAAGCAGTGCATGGTAAATAGAACAGCCAATTAGCAAGATTACTAAAGAGGCTGACTATCCACAATGCACTACCAAACTTACGGGCAACGCTGAATATATTTCGGCTCTTTTATTTCTTCTTTTAAATAATTTGTTCTCTAAAATAGAACTGGAGGTGTGGCCTCGATCCGAGGAGTACAACTGGAATCAGCCGCTGATCCAGGTGAGGGGCAACGACCCCGGCAGCTGGCACAACTGGTACCGGCGGCTGAATGACTTCCTCAGGAGTAAGTATCCTTTTCTCGATCCACCACATTCATGTTCATTGTTTTCTTTTGGTAGGTGCAATCATCTCTCATAATTTCATAAATGTGCACTTTAACCAAAAAGTAACTTGGAGTTGAGTTGAGTTCTAAAGTTGTAGGCACAAAGATCTTTAGGTGCGTGGCAAATATCGGAACTAAACTCGCCAGTGACTGTGACACAATATCACAAAATGTTTACCAACAACGGCTTGCCTGTCAATATCACGTAGGCGCCGAAATACTCTTACAGCAATCGACGTTTCTAGAACCACTACACTCATGTAACACACCTTTTTATCTTCTCTACCAGTTTACGAGACAGCGATTCCTGAGGAGCCCCCCAGAGCGCCTTGTTCTGTCCACAACCGTCGCGACCAGCACCTACGCTCCGACCCTTGTGACATGGCCATGCGGCTCTGGGCCCCCTGCACTGCTGACGACTTCTACGGGTACGCCAGGGGAAAGCCCTGCATCTTCCTGAGGCTGTCTCATGTGAGTATAAGAAGCAAAGGCAGGAAGTTATACATTTTGACACTGAAAATAAAATGCTAAATGCAAAAGTATACAGTTTTAATTCTGCTATAATTAGATCCAGGCTTGGGTGCAGAATGCAGCATCGCCCTCCCGTCTGCAAATATATACAAATGTATGCATGAATACACAACATTTTAGTGTCATGGATTTCCGTAAAGTACCGAATACCTGATTCCATAACTTCTTATATACTGGGATGATGGTTTGATTGATATTCTCATCATTTAAGGGTGAAGCGCTATGTTACCCGCGAAATGTAAACTTTCTTGCGTCTTTTGCAATTTGCTGGTCCGCGTCAGGTTGTATGTTGAACAAAACTTTTTTGCAAAACAAAAAAACAGCAACTTCCAAAAAAAAAACACTACTAAGTGAAAAATTACTGTAATTTCGGAAGTCGGTGTCTTTACTTTATCTGTATTTTAGTTATTTTTTTAAGTTTTTTATTTTCACTTTTTAGCTATGGTACCTACCAATACACTCAAACTCAAACTCAAAGCATTTATTTCAAATAAACCAATTACAGGCACTTTTGAATTGTCAAGGGGTCGGTCTTTTCTTTTTCTTCACTACCAATTCGAAAACGATCAACCTACACGCCCACGTCCGTTTGGAGCCGGTTTTTTTATTTAAAAATAATTTAGTGTTGATTTATTAAAAACCGCTCGACCGATTTCGATAAAATTTCTATTGGACCACCTCTGATGTATGACCTTCCAATCAAAAAGAGAATCATAAAAAAAACAAATCATAATTGGCGGAATGATCGCGTAACAAAAAAAAACATACAGTCGAATTGTGAGCCTCCTCCTTTTTTGAAGTTGGTTAAAAATATGATTCGCGATCGTAACTAGTACCTATGTATTTACAGAAATATAATATTATTAAAATCATCAATACAACACAGTTCATTTATAATCCTATTGAATGTCAATTTCATAAAATATCAATAAAAATAGAATTAGTTTAATTAAATGAATAAAATAAGAAAATTTAACTTCGCGGGCAATCTGGCGCTTCCCACTTAACAATAATGGTCAGGGACCTACTCTAATAATTCACGAAGGCCAAAAAGACACACAAAAGTGAAAAATACTTTTCATTATTCTACTCGGAAAGTAGGTCTCAAGTTGCCTGAGGAGCGGGTTGAAAGTAATACTTTCAACTATTTCATTAAAATAAAATAGATTTGGGCAAAATAATTACCATTCTTTCAATGATGGAAATGAAAAATAATGGCTGAACAGCTAGTAGCCGGCCACAGGAAACAAACAAAATAGGCGGGAAAGCGGCAATCCGATCTTTATTTGGTTTTTCGAGTTGTAGAGTTTTGTTATACTTCCGTAGAGTTCATCTGATTAATTTGACAAGAGAAGAGGCTCATTTTTTCTTTAGTTAATTCATGTTTTTATTTTTACTTTCCTTGTATTCATAATGAAAAATGTTTACCTCGGGTTAAAGACATATTTAGTTTCTCGAACTATTGGCTCCCTCGCTACGCTCGGGCGCTAAACCCCGTCTCGGGACTAAATAAGTTACTTTCACGCCTAGGGTAACAATGTACTATACTAAATAGGTAAAACTACTCTGAGCGTGGAGTTCTGGGTACGTTCGGTCGGGCAAGGTGTTACCCCTGCCTAAACCAAGTCATTGTAATGTTGCAAACTGTAATTGTTAATTACGCAGATCCACTACTGGGTGCCGGAACCCTACAACATGTCGACACAGTTGGCCATCCCTCCTGACATGCCCCAGCATATCCGAGAGGCCATGGTAAGTGATTAATAAGAATTATTTTATCTTAACTCTCTCTATTGAAATTAATATCAACTTGGTAAAGCTGCACTCTACAGTCCCAGCTGTTTTTGGTTGAGAAGTTAGCAGTCAAATTTTACAGGACGTACACAAAAATCAAATTAAATCATTTATTCGCATAGAATGTAGGTATTGTACAATAAAGTTGTTATAAAAATATAGTGAGCCGGGTACATTCTGCCTGAGTTTTGCGATTTAAAATTTAACAAATAATACAGTCACGATCAATAAGCTCATGAGCACACCTAAGAAATAGTTAATAAATCACTTTAATAAGTTCCGATCATGCACAAAAGTGTATCAACTAATTTCAATAATGTCATAGGGTCAGTCAAAAATCACTTATCGAATAATAACATTTCTGTATCAAAAAAGCCTTGAGTTTATTTTTAAATTGTTCAAGGGTATCACTTTTTATGCTGTCCGGTAGTTTATTAATTATTATTGGACCCCTGCAGAAAACACATTTTCTAAGTAAGTAGTGCGGTTTTATAGCCACCGAATTAAGAGGTTTTTGTATTGACTTCTTACGGGACCTTTTTTTGGTGTCCGAGACCTTAGCAAACAAACTTTTATTTCTTTTTACAAAAATTGCCATTTCCAAAATATATAACGACGGAAAAGTAAGAATTTTCAAAGACTCGAACAGAGATTCACAACTATCTCTAGGTTTAAAACCACACATAGCTCTAACACAACGTTTTTAGGCTTTAAATATGTTATCTCTTAGACTGCAGTTACCCCAAAAAATTATTTCAAAATTCCAGAGAGACTTGCTTGTGCATTCATTTCCAACAGCAACGTTCAGCACCTACATTACACAACAAATACTTAAGTGCTAGGAGTGATCATTTTAAATGTGCTTTCGGTTTGACCTTTCTTCTACGTATAATTACTTTTATTTTGACATCTTTTACCGTTCACTACGGATTCATAATGAAACCTTATTCCTCCAGCGTCACCGGCCCGCCCACCAATACGGCGACTTCGTGTGGGTATCCTGCGGGGGTGAGTTCAGCGCGGACAAGGAGAACATCGGCCCGATCCAGTATATCCCGGCGGAGTACCCCCCAGGGTTCCCCCTGAGCCGGCTGCACACGGCTGACCGCATCTCTTACTCAGCCAGGAGCTTGCCAGACCAGGTCCCAGGGCCGCTGATTGCTGTTCACTTCGAGAACCCACGACGTAACTACTGTTCTTTACTTTTCTCTCAAACTAGGTGTTTTGAGCTCCTTAAGATCTGAGTTGAGCTACACTATTAGTACAAATGCATGTACTGACTGGACACTTGGACAAAACCACTCCAATCTGTGTGGTTCTTTCCTCAAAGGACCATCTTAGACACCAATCTGCATGGTCTTCCTAAGGCCTGACCAAGATTATGTCTGGACTTTAAAAGACTGTGTGTGACTTCTGCGTTTATTTCGGTGTTTCTTCGACCGCCACCGAACTCATCAAGTTTTTGAACATATTCTTTTTTATGTCTGGGTAATAGGGCTTGTGGCAAAGTAATAACAGCCGCACGGGTCGATCAATCACGTTAAGCCACGCTAGCCGCGGTTGGTCCGTGGATGGGTGACCATCTTTACATGCCAAGACCCCTCCGTGCCTCGGAAAGCACGTTACGCCCCCGGCTGTCATTCATGGATCTTTGACAGTCGGTACGAGTCTTCAGAAGCCAGAAAGTCTGACAACTAGTCTAATCAAGGGGTATCGTATTACTCAGTAACTGGGTTGTGGAGGTCAGATAGGCGGTCGCTCCATGTAAAATACGGGCACTGAGCTGCATCCGGTTTGACTGGAATCCGACCCCAACATGGTTGGGAAAAAGCAGGCGGGTGATGGATGAGGTATATTGTTTTTAATTGTGAACATAAAGAAATAAATATCATTTACCGGTCTTGTATGTATAGTTCACCGGGTCTTCTAGACCCGGTGAACTTCGTACCACGTGAGATCGATATCATAGGCCGCATCATGTAGGGTTTGAGTTTCGTTTGGTTATTAAATGAAACTCGTATCATTTATCATTAAGGCTATCACCATGGCGATTAAACAACTGGCTGGAATCTGGCCCTCTCGTCCTCATGGATCCTCGGGTTCCGCGTTCGTTCGAATCTGACAGTTGTCTAATTAATTTCGCCGGTTAGACTTTATAAAGTGCGTCACTAGGTAGAATAATAGTAATCTTTTCATTCTGAAACATTTATTTACGAAAACCAGAACATTCATAGAGCTCCCTAGTAATTAGCCCATACAAGATCATAATTATCTTATTTACATCTTCGTCACTGACATAATGTAAGTACCTATGTATCTTATGCCAGCCATAAGTTACAGGTACAGTCAGCGTCACGATGCGGGTACCCCCTTCAAATTTAATTTTAATACAACTGGGGTACCCAATTGATGCAGCCCACCGTACCGACCTCCACAATCACTGTCTCACACATTACTGCTTCCAGGTGGAGTAGTGATCAACGTAGAATGCCGTATCTGGACCCGCGACATTTTCTACGACCCCAAGAGCCGCTATGGACGCGCCCGGTTTGAGTTGTTTGTCGAGTAAAACGGCAATGTTGGCAGCACTGGGCTAAGTCATAAAAAACAAATAGTTTTTTTTCCGGAGAGAGAGTTTTTGTCTTAGTTTTTATAAACAACACATTTTTTTTTATTACCATTTGTTTGTAAAACCTACTGGCCAGTTTAACTACAATGTTGCTGTGTTTTAAAACAATGTATTCTTATTTGGTTGTTCTAATTATTACTTATATTTATCCAGTAATTTCTAATTTATCTACAAGTAGTTACTAAATTAATAGTGACCCTTTTCCATCAAATCTTTAACTGTCAGGAGGTACTTCGGTAAATTTTTATTGGGTATCATTTAAGCTATTACCAATTTAATTAGTTTTGTGTTTCTTAAATAATAGGGTTTGTCCTCCAAATAGTAGATCTGTCACCAAAATGTAGTCACCAAACAATGCAAAATCAGTTCCACAATAAATCACCTAAAATCCTGAGATATAAGGTCTAGTACCAAATAAATGTTTTTGTATGTATTATAATAGGTGTGTCCTAATAAGTATTTAAGCAAACTAATTTAAAGAGATCACCAATAGTAGTAGTTTTCTTATTCACCACGGATCGATTGATATACATAATATGTCGACGGTAGGGCTTGGTCGACGGAGCCCCGCTTCGCGGGGCTCCTACTTCTGGGTGGTTTATAAAAAAATAACCACGAAGGGGATGGCGAGGTCTCTCGACCCCGCCATCCCCTTCTAACCTAACCTGTCCGAGTCGGGGTGCCCTAAAGTCCAGATTGCATCCAGTTTCTCCTGGTAATTTGTCTCGGGTATCATTTAAGCTATTACCAATTTAATTAGTTTTGTGTTTCTTAAATAATAGGGTTTGTCCTCCAAATAGTAGATCTGTCACCAAAATGTAGTCACCAAACAATGCAAAATCAGTTCCACAATAAATCACCTAAAATCCTGAGATATCAACCTGGGAACAATTTTTGTTTATCTGAGAACGAAAATATTTCGTGGCGATAGATCTATTTATTAGGTGATACAACTTGATGACAAATATAAATTTTGGTGATAGAAAATATAGTTCCCATTTTTATTTAAATTATGTATCTACCCCCTTTTATTTCATTACCACAACGGTAATGGCGTAATTATGTAGGTACATAATGTATGTACCTATACATAACATAACATCACGCCTTGTTTCTTTGAAGGGCTGGGCAGAGGTGTACCTACAGTACACCCTCATTTCGTATGTGTTTAACTTTTTCTTTATAGCACTGATAAATAGATCTATTTGAGTTTTAGTTACCTATGAGTGATACCTAGCAATACCGACAGCATTTTGTTTACGTATTATTAATTAATTTTAAGAATTCATAGGTACTGCTTTTGTAAGAAAAATAATGGATGTTAATTGTTAGAATAAATAGGTGTTTAAATTAGAACTAACTAAACATCTCTCAAATACTGCTACTTCTGATAAATGATAAAAATTAGTATTTAAGAAGTATTTAAAAAGATCAATTATTAAGAAATAACTATTTATAATATTATCATACCTAGATGTTGTATTTTTCAGCTTTGTTTTGATATTCTATGTACTGCATATTAAACTTGAATGTTGTAACTGTAATCGTTTCCTAAGAATATATAGGTATTACATAATGAAGAACCTAGTCATTGAAATTAGTTGTTATCTACTCCTCAAAAGGAAAATTATATTCATGTAAATCTACCTCCTTCTATGAATCATAGCCAAATATTTACTACACCTGTATGTATCTGTATTTATAAATTAAAATAATCTTCTCTACCATGCCTTCCTCTATAATATCTAATTAAAATAAAATAAATGTTATAGGTACTACCTACTACATAAAATAAAATGAATGATCTCTGTTGTCACCTATATAAACTAATAATGATTGACTGTTATTTAATATTTGTAAATAAATAATTGATTTATGTGTTAAGTTACGGATTTAATCGATTTTCGAGTAAAAATTCAGACAGCCTACTTGTGTGTAGTATGTGTCATCTTGTGAATAAAAATATTTAAAAAAATAGTTGTTTTTGGTTATTACCTACCACGGCACTCACTAACGCTTAACACGCAAAGTGGTAACTCATATATTGTGGGATAGTATTTGCGAATATTACATAAGTAAGTAGGTACTACAAAGGAGAAGTAATTTTTTTTATCCTGGAGAGATGTCCGCTGTGTAGGTACCTACCCAAGCACGGCTATAAAAAGATAAGCGGGGTCTGAATTTGCTTATTGTAAGTGTGCTTAGACCAAATGCACTCACCTCTGACCCTTCAACAGCTACACCTACAACTCCAGCTACATCCACTTTTGAACCGTTTTGGAAAACCCTTTCAAAATTCAAAAACTCTGTTCTTGTTTTAAAGCGAGTTCCCCGGGGCGAGACCTCTAGTGGCACAACACCTAGCAGGTTGCGTTCGTCACTCATGCCGCGCCGCCCGGCGGCGGCGCCGGCGCCCGTTATAACTCGCTATGTGCTTGGAAACAACGCTCACCTTCCATTACAGAATTCTACATATATGTACTTACAAAAGAATTTAGCAACCACAAATACATTATCTGCACAAATAAAAAAAAACTGTAATATTTTGGCTCATAATTTAGATTCAAAAATACCGAGAGAGAGATATACCTACCTCTTCATGAGGTATATCCCATCTGGTGGAATCTAAATTAGGAGAAGGTGACATTAGCGAAGCAGCCAGGATTCTTTTTAGTAGTGATGTGGTGGCACCGTGTTCTCCAGAACAACTCGCAGCTTTGGAGAGCGAACACCCTGCCCCAGCCGATGGCCTTTCTTTCTCCGACCCTCCCAATCCGGATAATCTCTCCCTCACCATTACAGGTCGAGAGCTGGTCACAGCCGTTTGCTCCTTCCGGGCCGGCTCCGCTGGCGGCTTTGACGGCCTGAGTCGTCAGCACCTTAAGGACCTTATCTGTTCAGCCGCTGGGGCAGCAGGTGAGTGGCTCTTGAAGTAGCTTACGCCTCTGATAAACCTTATGCTTTCCGGCAAGGCTAACGAGGTGTTGTTACGGAAAAATGTCAGCCTCTGCAGCTAGGTTACGGCTCCAAAGGGGGCTGTGAGGCTGCCGTACCTACACGCTTTGCCGACCTACCTAAATTCTGGCAATGTCTTCAATTCTGTTAAAATCCACCTTGCTGACAGTAACTTAAATAAGAAATACCTCAAATCTATAGTTTCCTTTGGCAATGTTACAGAAACAATTAAAAAAAAACAATGGCAACAATGGCAATGGCAATGTTAAAAAGAACCGCTCAAGCGCCGTCATGTTAACAGATTTATGATCCGTCAAGCACCGGCGTGCCATAAAATGTAAACAATGCTCGTCTATCGAGATTTTATTTCTAAAAACAAATGATAAATAAAGAGAACTAGCTGAAAGTGTGTTTGTTCCTGTGTTTTGTCGATTTCTCATAAAACTCCTATATCAATATAGGTACCTGAAATTTTGCAGTTTACACTATGAATAGACCAGTTATCTAACAGCAGCGTTTTTTTGAGAGTCCTACCTTACTTTTTTATAATATTGAACCATTGACCTTGATCTAAACCTTTCGAAATGTGAACTATACTTGGCGGACAATACGGGCAGACCCGACATTTCTGACACTTCCCAAAAATGCAATAGCCCAAGAAATCAAAATCATTGAAAAGGCTCTCTTGGTCTCCGAGGGCCTTTGAGATCTTTGAGAATTTCAAAAGTTTAATGACGTTTCGGAAAGATTGTTACAAATTAACATGTAATCCGCTACTGCTGTTTCGGGCCTAAATTAACATTTTTCCTTCGCGCTTCCCATTAATGGAAGCACACTCGCATGTTAGACAAAATAGACCAAGTGAACCGGCAAACATTAACTTCGATTTTAAATGTGGCCATGGACGACCGAGGTTGGACACAAGCTAGTCTTCCCATTCGTATGGGCATATCTTAAATCGGGCTTCAAAAACTGCGAGGTATAAAATTCTTAAAATAAGTCATCTAACGAATATTTTATCTAAGGCTTAGCTAAAATAAAATTACATAGTAAGTATAGACACAGGGTAATGATCAGACCAGTAGGTATTATTATAGCACAGAGGCCGCAGACACAGAGTGCCGCGCGGCACTAGTCCCAAGACAGTGGTCGAGCCAGCGCCGACAGCCCGTGCGCGTCACTGACAAACGTAGGTATGACTGTCCGGCGGCATCAGTTCCAAGTCTACACAAGACCATGATTGTTCCGCACAGAAAGTTAAGAGTTCAGTAGCAAATGTCTCACCGGGGTGCGCATTGTAGTCCCCTAACATTAACAACGACTCCACATTGTGACTGTCAATTATGGCTGTCATTTCACTGACACACTCTGTGAATGCCACTACGTTTTCATTGGACTCGGTAGGCATGTGCACAGAAAATATCAAAGTGGAACGATCACTGAGCTCGATTTTTATCGCGGCGAGACGCACACTATTGCACTTCACTACGGTTACCTACCGTCGGAAACGCAACCTTTCTCCACAACAGGGCAACTCTGCCGTACGCCGAAGCTCTGACGAAGCGCCAGCCTGCGCCGTAGCTGAGCCTGTAGCTTTAAAATCCCGACTGTGACCTCTGAGTTTGTTTCGGCCTTTCTTCTCAGAGTAGAGTCAGATATGAAACGCCGATCTCATCAAGTTTAAATAATAATAATTTGATCCAGCCTGTCCCATCTTGCTGTCCTCTCCCAGCGACGCCCTAAGTCGAGGATCGTGTCCCACAGACAGGGGGTGCCTATAAGTGGGGGTCGCTTAGTTTATAAGTAATATTATGCCCCTGGCTGGAGGCTTTGAGTTCGCTTAGGGCACCACAGGATTGACCGATTAAGTAGTCACGGCCTCTCAAGGCCACCAACAAGACGGTCAAAAAAAAACAGGCTTGTTATACAACGTGTCGTTTTGCATCCTCGTCAAATTTCAGGAGGCTGTTATGAAAGACATAAATAATCAAATAAAATTACGATCCTGCTCAATAATTAATACATACTTGTTTTTTTAGGTATTTAAGTTTGACAGTATTTCAGAATACTCCACTTTCAAAGAACAGGATCGCCCCGTTGCGTATGCGGTAGGCAGTGTCGTACGACTATGTCGCTGTGTGCATGCGTTACAGTTACAGCGCAGTTACAGGGCGGTATCACACGGGCCCTACACATGCCGATTTCCGAAAAATACAAAAAATAAAAATAAATACCTACCTACTTATTTTATTATTGATTCGTGTCGAGAATCATTAGCATAGTTACCTCCTCGAATTTGACGAGGATGCAAAACAACACCTTGTATAAGCTTTACGAATTCGGAGTGCCAGATCGTCTCGTACTCATCTTACGGGACTTTTTGTCGAATCGCACTTTTCGCTATCGCATCGAGGGTGCACTCTCAGGGCTCCATGTTATTTCCCCTTATCTTCACGCTATTCACCAGCAACATCCCCAATAGTAAAAACGCTCCGTTGGCTCTATTAGTCGACGACAACACTGCAATTTACTATACGTGTCGCTGTTCGAACTCTATAGCTCGCACTCTCCAAATCTCCGCAAACGTCTTAGGCGCTTGGTTCCGGAAATGGAGAATCGAGGTCAACCCTGAAAAGAATCAGGCGGTTCTCTTCTCGAGACCGCGTCGGATCAGCCCCCTAGCCCGATCACCATGTATGGCAAGGCGATCCCTTGGGAGAAGCGAGCTGAATACCTAGGTGTAATCCTTGACCACCACTATACCTTCAGTAAAAATATGGCTCGTTCGCGCGCCTCTTTCGTTCTCGGTAGGTTTCAATTCATACCTACTAACCGCCCGCAGCAAATTGCGCATCTACATCGCGGTCATCCGTCCCATCGTGACCTATGCCTGCGTCGTATTTGCACACGCAAAGCCACGCCGTCTTCATAAGATGCAGACCCTCCAGAACCGTTTCCTCAGAAAGGTTACGGGAGCTCCCTTCTATGTCCAGAATGTGAACCTACACCTTGACCTTAGAATGCCCACCATCCAACACTTCATGAAATGCCTTGCAAATCGTTTATTTGACTGCGGCATAAAGCATAGATACCAGTCCCCTGATAAAAGCGGCCGCCCGCTACACTCGGGATCCCGCTTAGGTAAGATTCGCCGCCCGAGGCATACCTTAATTATCCTCGACGACGCCTCTACTCGCCTCGAGGAGAGTAGTAATCCACCAGTGCATCCAGTGATCTCAGAAAATACAGAAACAGACCGCCGTGCATACGTCCTCGCCGCCGAGGCTCGCCGCGACGGCGACGCCACAATCCACGTCCCTTGCTCGAGCCAGCCCGCGCCTGTAGTTTTAAATTCGTTCCCTAATAATAATTCCGATTCAGCATGTGTCCCTTGCGATGCGACAGCGATGCGGAGGAATTTATCAACACCATATTTTCGTTTTTTTTTTATAGTTTTAGTTAGATTAAGTTTTATATTTTAATATTAATAGTTTGCTAAATAATTAAGTTATTAAAAATAGGTAAGTACCTACTACAAAATCGAAACAAATTTTCAAATCATCCGCGCTATTGCCACAACGCCACAACCAACTATTTTACAGCCATCTAAACTTCTTATAGCTACGAGTACGATAAAGATAGTTTATTTTGCATGTTCTGTCCATGTTAGCCAACGTAACAAAACTAACGTAAAAAGGTTACCAAGTGGTTTATTCTTTTTTAAATGGTATCTATAGTTTTGTTATTTTACGCAATCAATATTTTCTTTTTTAAACCAAGTTAACGAAAACCTTTTCCTTGTTTCAAAGTGTCGTGATGTTTGGTTGGTTTACTATTACTTTTCTCTGTCTACGATTCAGATGGTAATAATAATTAGTAAAAACCACCCGATACAAGTGCGTGTCGGACCACGCGCAGTGAAGGGTTCTGTAGTTGGGATGAATTTTTACGCATGCACAGTATTGAATTAAATTTATCGACCGCAAAAATAAGTACCTAAGTATTTCATAGGACTTCTCGAAAATACTATGACAAACAAAGTTATATGTGCATTGAAATAATATTATCCATCTCTGGATTACATCTATGAGGAGTGCTACTGCTAAATATTTTATTTGTAATTATATTACAACACCAATCTAATTTTCATCGATGTAGTGCTGACGGTCTGATTTTGTCCACCACTTGTAGGTACAATCATGTTTAGTGTAGGTACGTTTAGTGTGTGTGTAGTGTGTGCAAAGACTACTATAGTAGGTATACTGGGAAGAGTGTTTCTCTTTGTACAATAAAGTTATTAGTTTTAATTATACCTTAATTATTATTTATTATTATTAGTCTCCGAGTAAAATGGCTGTGTGTCATCCATCCAGACAGACGGACATGGCGAAATTATAAAGGTTCCATATTTGCGATTAGGCCACGGAACCCGATAAATTATTTGTACATATTTTTGAACGAATAATGGAACGTTTACTATTATTAAAGTGACACATAAAAAAAAAAAAACAATTAATTACCTTGCTTTTGTTTAACTATCTTACTATTTAATTAGGCCGAGTAAAAAAACATCTTTAATGAAAAGTTATTTGACTACTTCGTCATTTATATTAGTCATAATTAGAAAATTGTTGGTTGGATTGGTTTAGTATTGCCATTTTATATATATTTTCCTAAATAGTAGGGTCCCTACAGCGTCATTATCGTTTGTGGTTTGTTATTATATTTATTTTGTTGCACATCTGGTTTATTCTGTGTACTTCCTCAGATAAGAATACTGCAGTAAAATATGAAAATTAACTAATGTTATCGCAATTCTGAATTAAAAATACTAATTCAAAGTTTTAAAAAATATAGCTTGGTTGTTGACACTGACAACCGTTGACAGATTACAACTCTTGACCAGAAGCTTTAACTTTGTCCTGTGTTGTTCAAAAGTTCAACACTGAATATCTATTATTCTCCGCCTTCTCTAAAAAAAATCTTCAACAAACTAGCTCAGAAAATGACGCTGAGATAATAAGATATTTTTCGTACCACTTGCTCAAAAAAGTGACATTCTATGCCACAAAAAGCGAACATAAAGTCATTTTTAATCTGTTAAAAACAGGGAAAGAAAATTGTACTGAATTTCATTCATCCTCTAGGGGGAGAATGTGATTTAAATTTGGAATACTTACCGAAATTTATACTGAACTACATCTGTGTTTACACCATTGAGTTTGTTTAGAAAGCATTATACATCTTTTTGAAAAAGGAATACGCGTTTATTATGCGGTTATGATTATAAATAAAATTACAAAAACCGACGAGGCCGTATGAGCTTGATGCCTTTGCTTTTCCGACAAAAAAATATTAGTCTAGGAATTTGCCGCGTTTTGGTTTTCTTCAAATACGTTAAGTTTATTTTAATTTATTTTTATAAATAAGTTAACTTTCTAAAAATACGTTTAATTGTCATTATTTTTCATATATAATGATCAAAAATTATCAAATAATATTTTATCTCATATTATTATTGTGTTATTTTTTTCGCAAATGGTACGAAAAGTAGAGTATTTTCCTCGGTGATAAAGCTGTCTTAGTCTTGGGTGAACTTAAATCCCTCGCTACACTCAGGACTCGTCTTAAATCCCTCGCTTCGCTCGTGATTTAAGTTTTTAACACCCTCGCTACGCTCGGGAGTTAACCTCGAGTCCTTCATTACGCTCGCGATTTAAATCGTCATCCGCGTCAGAAGACACTGCTTTATCCCCTTGGTTAATAATCTACTATTTCTTTTAAAGACGTAGTCATCTAATTTCAAATAAAACAATATATGGGAAGCTGCCATTGTTCTTTGAGTATTGTCTACTGTGAATCTTGCCTTTCAACGTATCAGAATAAGAATAACTTTTTCAAATCGTATTTTTTTTGTGTTCTCTGTGTGGCCAGAAGTTATAATTAAAAATAGTAGTTTTTAGAAATCTTTAACAGGTAACCCAGCTCAGCTGTCTACAACTGACAATCCGTATCCGTGGACATTTTTCCAAACCAAACCAACCGGATTATCGTCGCATCACTTATTTGCACCGCATTTATAATTGTGAGATAGTTCGTGAGTTAAAACGTCGCGTCGAATACATCCAAAATGTCTCGTCTTAGGTTTTGTTTGTTGTTAGCGGTATTATGCAGTTGCTCGCAGTACGGTGAGTGGTATTTCGTGAAACTATTTATGTTGCAATAGGTTCTTTGTTGCTTTTTATCGCTATGTCGGCCAGAGAGTACAGCTCGACCGCTTTGTTGTCGTGATTGAGCGTTATTTGCGCAATTAGCGACAAAAAAGAGCTGGAAATTGCTCTACCATGGTTCCGTGAGATTCTAGAAAAATGTACCCACAAATGTATTTGTGAGTCGAGATGCTAGCATTCTATGCCTATAATACATGTAGGTATTGCTATAATTATGTTATCATGATACGGTCAATAGACGCTTTGAATCGTTATCCATCAATTTGGTTATCTCACAGCAATATCTTTGAATTTATTTTCTTTACAATAAACGAAGGACAATTTAATGATTTTTTAATCAATGATGACTATATTTGCCTATAGTTGATTTGAATGAAATGACCTTAACAGGAAAATACACAATGATAAAACTTTCAAAAATATCTCACAGTACCTACAAACAATGGATGTTTTTGTAGAAAAAACTTAAGTTTACTTATATTATGACCCACATTTATGTGGATTTTACTAGAACCTTATTCAGAACATATAAACAACCAAGTGTTTTATTCTTTAGGTCATTTCAAAATCAACTTTGGCAGCTGCTTGAAGGTTATGTAAAAAAGTTAATACTCTTTCAATAACAAGCCACTTAGTAAATATGTAGGCATTCATTTTTAACCTTCTGTATTCTATACAGAGAAAAGATTGTATAGACTGGCTAAAGTCCAGTTTCTGAGACCATAGCAATGACAAACACTTAGTAAGTATTTATAAGTAGGTAGTCATTTCAGGCTTCTGTACTGTCTCATACAGAAAGCTTTCATTGACTGGCTACAGTCCAGTTCTTGGTTAGGTCCATTTAGGGTATCCCCTAAAACAACCCTCTCACCAAGGTCCTCAGAAAAACATTGATCTGACAATATTTTTCAACTGAAAGGCTGTTTCAAGGTATCAACCAATATCACTATTGATTATATTACTCCAGGTACATATACCTTTAAAACCTGAGGAATATCAACACGGAGCCTATTGCGTATATTCCCAGTCGCCCCCACATGGATTGCCACCAGGTGGCAATTCTGGGACTGCCACGATAAGACTGGGACTATTCAGCCTATTGGAACCGATCAATCAAAACTTGGTCAGTAGTTAATCAATCTGCCCAGCCTGATCCCAACTATGTTAGGGCCAGCTTCCAGTCTCAGGATTCAGCTGAATACCAGTTGCTTCTAATGTTATATGAAATTGAGCCCTAACCCTA
Source organism: Brachylomia viminalis (assembly GCA_937001585.2). NCBI lineage: Eukaryota > Metazoa > Arthropoda > Insecta > Lepidoptera > Noctuidae > Brachylomia > Brachylomia viminalis. The sequence goes on from OW443301.2 coordinate 25,239,843, forward strand.
AGTGATCTCAAAATATTATTAAAATATTCAAAAAATTGGATTTTAGTATAGAGTGTGAAATAATTATGGTTATTAATAAAAGCATTATTTAGGTACATTATCAGCAACCACTCTTGATAGCAGCTGGTAATGTCAATAAACTACACAGTTTAGCTATTATTTTATGTTAGTAAGAATAGACAATCTTAACCTCTGACTGAAAGGGCCCTGGCAAATTATTCTGTGCAACATTTGTTTATGTCTTGTTCTAACTGTGCAGCACCCCTTGTCAGCAATGCAAATAACACAATGAAATTCAATGAATGTTGTTGAACTGTCAAAATGAAAAGCATTGCCATTTTAAGTTGGTTAAAATGCAATTATGCATAGGTTGGGTTCCAGTCTAACCGGAACATGCTTTATTGGTATTTTTTACAATCAAAATATGGACAATTAGGATATTAAAGGCGGAAACAGCATTGTTATCTTGATATTTGACTGCAAATAACAACATTAATATTGGAACTGGTGAGTGATGGATGACTCATTATATTGCCATTATTCTGAGTCATCCTTAATACCCATGACGGTGTGTCACAAAGTGATCACAGTGACCTGAACAGTAACTTGATACTATAAATTGGATATCTAAATGTTTATTATTTGTTATCAGCCAGAAACTGCTAATGAGGTTTCAAGTTAATATTATTATTATAAAAATTCTAAATAGTGTGAAGAATCAGATTTAACTAATCATTTGTCCAAATATATTACTTAAGTATTCAAATTCGTCTGATATCTGAAAACTTGCAATTACACAACACAATTTGTCTCTACAGGTCTTGCTTTCCTAAAAGCCCCGGAACCTGTTCTCATTCCCGTGGAACATCAGATGCAACAAGAGCTTGAAGCTGCGATCGAAACTACAACTGCGCCGCCATTAACGTCTACGTCAACCCCTGAACCAAAACCAGCACCAAGTACTACAACGACTCCTACGTCAACGACCACAACAACTCCTGAGTCAACAACAACAACCAGTCCTAAGCCAACAACAACAACTCCCAGACCAACAACAACAACTCCCAAACCAACAACAACAACTCCCGAACCAACAACAACAACCTCCACACCGACAACAACAACTCCCAAGCCAACACCAGCGCCAACGCCGGCGCCCGCGCCAGGTCCTCTTCCTCCCCCAGACCAGGGAACATGGTTCTTCACGGATCGCAAGACCAATGTGACCTGCATCGTGGCCCAGTTTGCAGCTCAGCTGAATGTGACGTACACCAAGGTTGTGGACAGCGGTGAGTGAATGTTATTTACTATATATTTTAATCTAGAAATGTAACCCTTTATTTTTCTTTATGATCATTCTGCAGCAGTTATAGAATTGATCTATTTCCTGGAACAAAACCGTTTTATAGAGCAGCATTTACATTTATTTTGCATGTTTTTTCAACTTACTTTATGTAAATTATGTGCAGCGAGATGAAACTTTTTTTATAATGATGACGATCCTATGAAGCTTTTTATAATTATTGGCCTTTTATTACCTTTCTTCAAAACATATTAAGACATTAACATGCTATTATAGAATGGGAGAGGAATTAGAGATGGGGTACACCCATTACATATTGTATTTCTTGGAACACGTTTTCCTGTTGTGTAATGCAGACAGTTTAAAAAAACTCGATAAAAACACCCATTTATCAGTGCTATTGATCTTTTATTAAGTTTAGATATATTTTTGTCATATATACATAATAATATACCTACATATATTATTATCTGTTTCCTTTCTGTAATAAAACAGTCGACAATAGTCAAAATGTAGGTAATCTTAAGATGTTGTGGAATGCGTAAAGTAACGACAAATAAAAATATAGTCGAGTCTGTCTGTAACGCCTTCTAAGTTTTATCTACCATTTTGGTCAGAAAACTTGGCTTCACTGATATTAAATGGTTCCTACTTGAACGCTATTAAAACCGTTTATTTTGAGTGCCGGATGTCCTTTCAATGTGATAAAATTTGTTTAGAAAACAAAACATTAAAATATTTTTAGTCTGGCAGGTAAAACATGTTTTTGTTAAAAAAGGTTCGACTACTTTTTGCTCTAATTGAATTTCTTATTGCGTGGTTCCCACTTCCCTGCCAAAATGAGAGTAACAAAGATTGACCTTCAATATCTTTTCTCTGTCTTTACATAAAACGAGCTTCTGTCCGCGAGTTCGCGTATAATTTGTGGTTCCCCCGCCCCAGCACGTCGCATCGCATCGCCTGCCCGCGCTATTAATTCGTTATCGCTTAGCGTTTCTTCTGACTTTATTTCTTTTTGCTCGGCTTCTAAGGCTCCTATCGTGATTTTAAATAGCCTATAGCCTTCCTCCAGAATTGGGCTATCAAATGCGAAACTTTTCAAATCCGAAGAAAAAGACGTGTAGCGCCGATACCAAATGATGGCCGGAGAATGGCGATGACTTCCGGAGACTAACCCCCCCCCCTCCCCCCCTCCCCCCCTCCCCCCCTACATACAAACTTACAAACAAACAAATTTTACCTCTTTATAATATTATTATAGTATACATAAAACAAAGTCGCTTTTCGTGGCTGTGCGACCGCTTACATCTTCTAAACTGCACAACGAATTTTGATGCGGGTTTCAACATAATTTAGAGTATTTTAGAGCATTTATTTATTCCGGAAGGCTTACGTGTATAGTACTTACATATTTAATAAGAAATAGCACTGAAATATCGATGTACATGTCGCCACTGCACCCGTGGTAGCAGGGTCGCGCTGGTTGCATTAAGGCTCCTAGAAACAGGCGCGACACGCGACGCGAATCGCACGCGAGCCGAAGGGACCGATCGTCGCGCGACAAGCCAAGCAAGTTTGTAGGACCCTTTTTTCATTCGGAAATACTCTTACCTATAGCTATCTGATAAATGGACATCTATTTTAAAACGATCATCATTCATCACATACGAAACGATCATCAGGAGGGGCTCGTGGCTAAATAATAACAGTTGCACGGGTCGATCGAAGGTTCAGCAACGCTTGCTGAGGTCGGTCCGTGAAAACTGACTATCCATGACATATCGAGACCGCTCCTTGCCTTGAAAAGCACGTTAAACCTTTGGTCAGTCAGAAGCCCGAAAGTCTGACAACCAATCCTACTAAGGGGTATCGTATTACCCAGTAACTGGGTCGTGGAGGTCAGATAATTCGCTTCATGTAAAATACATCTATTGAAACGATATCTATTTTTGAATGTTCTACACAAAGATACTATACAACCATGTGTAAAGATAACGATAGTAAATACCAAGTTTGTGGGTAATTAATTAATTTGTAATAGATTAAACAAAATACGTCTTCGTGGCGTCGCTCGCACGGTGGGCTGAAAATCGACTTTCATAGACATAGGGAATTCCATAGATATCCATTCAATTTTTAAGTGCCGTTTTGTTTCTTGGATATGGCTTTTATATACCATAACTATGCTATGTTCATGTGGAAGCTTGTAATTAGCAAATGAAACTACTTATGCATGATATTTATAATTATTATTAGTCTGTAAGCTTTCTTTAAAATTAAATAAATAAATAAATAAATATTCACACAAGGTTAATTTAGCGTATAAACGGGCGACTTATAATTTCTTGACGAAAAATTTGTATGAAGCTCGTGTGCAAAATCCGCTTATCTTTGGAACTATAAGTTAAACCGTAATATCCTTAAAGGAGGTTTTAGAACGCATTATTTATGATTTATTGCCATATCACGTATAGCTTTTTCTACTGCAAAAGTTAAAAAATAATGAAGTTTATTTTTTCTTCCGACTCGCTTTAAAACACCAAGTCAAAATACCAAGTATTACTTATCTAAGTAAGTGATATTTAATCATTTGTATGTACTTACCCACATGAAACGACACAAATTATAATCTATTATCTTATTCTGGAAAGTGAGTTTAATAAATTAGGATTAGGAGTTCTAATAATAAATATTTACAATCATTAAAGAACCCTCAAATGAGGTTAATTAACTAAAAGTAAATTTGCTGATCACTTATAGTTTTAATGATCAGTGAACAGCAATCGATAAGAAAAATTTTACTTTATAGTTAAGTGTATTTCAAACTTTTGGACTGCGAACAGTACATATCTGTATTATGTGACCGTAAAATACAGGGTGTTAGGTGCATCGTGTGCCAAATTGAAATGGTCGACTGAAGGGGTCATCTGCTATCCTTTCAGACCCCTTAACACCTCTCATGCCATGTGGATTTTTTATGGACCTATTGTTTTATAAAAAAAAATACGTAGTCTCTGGATTTTAAGTGATGTGTATTGTTTTAGAGTACTTTTAAATACAAAATGAGTGACATTAGTCTTCTAGTATTTTTTAAATTTACTCGCAAAGTTTCGGAATATGTAAAACTTAAATTAAATCTGTACATGTTACAGCTGTTTACATGGCTACAAAAAAAAAAACAAAAGCGACCGTTTTTTTTTAAATTTAAGATGGGTTTGCTCTTGACTCTAGTCTAGGTCAGTGGTGACACAGACAGAGTCGACGGTGGAGTGAGCTTACCCAGAAGAAGCCTGTTCACTCTCACTTAGAACAGATTAGCGTTGTTTGCGTTCGGAAACACAGACGCAGGTAGAGAGTTCCACTCTTTTGCTGTGCGTATTACAAAAGACATTTGGAAACGCTTAGTGCGAATTGGCGGCGGAATAGCAACTAGGTAAGGATGGAAACTTGCAGTGCGTCTAGGTGACCGATGGAAGAAGGGGGCCGGCCGGTGGAATGAGGTCGTGGAGTACTTGGGCACACTCACCGAAGTACAATCTGTAGAAGACTGACAAGCAGGCAACCTTGCGGCGATGAGCCAAGCTGTGAAGCTTGGCTTCATTCTTCTTCTTCCAACTCCCTCAACAATTCCCTACCCTATCCTCTTGCTACTGATGTGCCACATGCCATCAATTTTTTTTAAAACTTGTCAATTAGGTAGAATTGTGAATCGAGTTCAAAATTATGATTTAAAAAAATATTTTTGCTTAAATGATACCTGGCAAACCTATTAAATCTGTTATCTCGCTCTTATAAGGTAAAATCTGTCTCGTATTTCTATCTTTTTGTGGGTTAATTTTTAACATTTATTTCATAATTTTTACATATCCTGTTGAAATTGTTAGTCTCTGTTACGAATGCAGGCCCGACATCTGTTTCGTATTTCTGCAGTTGTACGAAATCGTATTTCCTCCTTAATGATATTGAAAGCCGTTTCTATGCGTTGGACTAGTACCTCCCTAGTTGGAACCTCCGTGGCGTATAACAGCTGTTTGGCACGTTTGACATAAAAGTCTAACGGAGTTAGGTCTGGGGAACGTGGCGGCCATGCAATAGGGCCATCGCGCCCAATCCACGCATTGGGGAACACATTGTCGACATATTCCCTCACAGTCAAACACCAACGCGCGGGACAGCCATCATTCTGGAATACTATGGACATATGTTCATTAAATACGGTCACCTCGGCCACGAATTCGGGCTGGTCATTTTGTAGGAATTCCAAATAGTTATCGCCATTGAGGATATCGGGCAGGTAATGCGGTCCAATTACCTGATCACTCCTGCCCAAACGTTTACACTAAAACTTCTTTGAAAAGATTTCTGTTTTTTAACACGTGGGTTTTCCGCTTTCGTTGTCTATTAAGGGGTCATTTTACTCATCATTATGAACAACTTTTACTATGGGACTAAATATGAAATCGCGAAAAAAAAATCTGCTGTTCCCTATATTTATGTTTGCAGAACTCATCAAAATGTAGGGACCAAATGATTTATTTTTCGCGATTTCATATTAGTTCCCGATGTAAAAGTTGTTCATATTGATCAGTACAATGACCCCTTAAGAGGTTGATGGTGTTTTACCAATAACCCTGTATAATACATTCATATTTAATTAGATTTAGCACAGAAATGTTGATGTTTTGTCAAGTCGTAAAAAAACCGTGCAAAGCAGGAACGGGCCACTAGTACTGCTTTCACGAAATGTAGATACAACGTTAACTTGTGTCGTATGCTGTCAGGATGGTAGCAGCACCATAATTGCGTAACACCAATCGCCATCCGAGGTTTTGGCAGGATATTTCTAAACCATTGCTTCATAGGTTTGAAAAATTCGTCTGCTGCAACAACGTAAATAACGCAATGAACACGGTTGAACTTTCAAAATGCAAGAAACTGCGATCAATTGTCATTTTATGTATGTTAGGCAATTACCTTGCAGGACTGGCTTTCCAGGGTACAACTTTGGAAATGAAGTCACTTTTTTACTTTTAAAAGTTGCAAGTTTCGGATTTGCAACAGGGCGTATACATTCTGGGTCCTTAGTGATGTCGTCATACGTTACCCTTTCCAACACTTTAACATCTGAGGGCCGACTTGCAGTCTAACCAGAGACTGAATATCAATTTTATGCATATTTCGTTTGCTATCTGACCTCTACCGTCCAATTAGTTTAAGATATTGAATATCTTAAGGCTACTGCAAAATATCAATTTATTATTGTGCCGCGTTGCAGACCCCGGTTATGAGATCAGCGTATCGAATGATCTAATCGAACTTTTATTTAAAAAAAGACATGGCTAAGATTCTTCCTATATCGTCAATGTATTGTACAGCCACAAATTTCACATCTCCATACTTGTAGAAATACTTGAGGGCCATACTCTTACCTCTCTTCTTCTTTCTAGGCAAATCTTTTAATTATCTCCAGTATCAGCCCGAAATCTTCTCACAACAGGACAAAGCCCACTTCTCATTCAAGTCAGGAACGGGCATAGATCACCACTCTTCCTTAAGGCGTGTTGGTAATTAAACGCCAAGAGTCATAAGTTTCATCACGATATTTCCAATCACTGTTAATTAATGGATTATCTTAGGTCCCTCCGTGATTTGAAAAGCGTCTTTTGTTTAAAACATTCGTCCTTAACACCGCAGATGTCAGTTCCGGGTTTACTCACCCGTCGTTTTTGCTCCGTAACTCTTGGCATGGTCATTGTAATTGATGCCACGGACGGTGCATCGCATCGCGACGTCCGCTTGCGTTCAAGGTCGTGACTTCGATACCCGCATTGTAAATAAGAGTCTCACTGCGATGGAATTAAAATTAGACTGGCCTTAACTGGAACCATCCATCATAACATGTTTGCTTAGGTAAGGGCATTATGTGGGTATCTTATAAAAAAGAAACATTACTTATTCGTTATCGTAAATCGTTTTCAGATCCATTTGTTTACACTTTCATCAGATACCTCGACCAGGCCCCACCAACCAACGTAGCCTCATCTAAACATCGCAACATGGCAACATCATTCCCAATTTCCCATTTTACTTTTGTCTGCATAACGATTTTTATGACCTGTCAATAATAAACATACGTATACTTAGGCCCTCCACGAGGTGGATTGAACACCTGGTGAAGGTCGCGGGAATCCATTGGACGCGGGTATTACATTGCCGGTCGGACGATACATGAGGGAGGCCCATGCCCACCAGTGGACGTCTTTCCAATAAGAAAATTATTAATCTCAACCCTAGAGTCTTAAAGGGACCAATTAGTGGAGCCCATAAAATTACATAATGGCAACAATTTCCATCCAATCCAATTAATTTCACAGCTTCGTTTCTCCTTGTACACGTATTCTTTACGCGTTCGCACTTGACCTTTGGCAGTTATGGTACCTACCCAGTAACTATAGTGACGCAGTGCTACTCTCTTTAGTCAATCGTTGCCAAAAAATAATAAGTACCTACCAACTCGGTTCGGAAGATTTTTCGTTAGTTTGCTAATGTAGGTTTAAAAATATTACATAACATCATCACGCCTCACGCGGCAGAGGCGTAACTTTTAGTACCCCCCACATTTCGCCAGATATTCATAAGTCCCATGTAATAGGGGGCGAGCCTATTGCCATAACCGGCCACTAATCCAGAATCTCTTCAAAGTGAGAGTGAACAGGCTTCTTCTGGGTAAGCTCACTCCATCGTCGACTCTGTCTCTGTCACCACTGACCAAAACTAGAGTCAAGATCCAACCCATTTAAAAAAAAACATTAAAAAAACTAATCTGCTACTGAGAAATTCCAGATGGAAAAACCCAATAACACTGCCCTTTGCGGCCACTAGACCAACGAGGTAGTCTTAACTACTTACAGAAAAAAAAAAATTTTGTCGTTTAATACACGTGTCGTTCCGACTAAGATTTTTGTACCTACAGTCCGGCGGGTCGAGAGAATGCGTCGACAATTCTACTAACTAATAAAGAACATACTCGCAAAACACGTATTTGTTTGTATGAAACTGACAGGTGTCAAGAAAGCATGATCTCGTCGGCCGCACTTCAGGTAGGAAAGAGACTTAGTGGTCTGAAAGTGATTTTTTTTCCTTTACAGCACCTTCCGATAGTGACACTGGCATCTAGTTATAATGAAAACTGACGGGAGTGTAGTTTGGTGTCCGCAGAGCGCAGGCTTTTGTTTGCTTAATATCTTGCTCAAATATTCAACTAAAAATCATCATCATCTAGCCTTTTCCCAACTATCTTGGGGTCGGCTTTCAGTCTAACCGGATGCTGGGAATACAAGTATTTTACATGGAGCGACTGCCTACGTGACCTCCACAACCCAGTTACTGGGTAATACCCTTGGTAAGACTGGTTGTCAGACTTTCGGGCTTCTGACGACCCGTAACGACTGTCAAAGGTCCACCAATGACAGCCGGGACGAACGGCTTAACGTGATTTCCGAGCCACGGAGGGATCTTGGTATGTAAAGATGGTCACCCATCCACGGACCAATTGCGACAAGCATAGCTTAACCTGATTGATCGACCCGTGCGGCTGCTGTTACTAAGCCACAAGTTATGTGTTGAATATTCATCAGACAAGCCATTACAAAGTTACTGTCATAATATATTTTCCGTATGTTTTTTTTTCCAAATATTTATTGATAATTAATAAATTTCTACACCAGTTGATAGTGTTTCTCGTTTATTATAATGGTTTTAGCGTAATAATTAATGTATATGACCTTAATTACATTGGTTTAGACTCGCCCAACACGGCTTAGTCAGATAACGGAGGAATTTTGTTTCAAATATTAATTTACATTCAAAATGTATATTCTAATTACGATGGGGCGGAATTACACTGCACTAGACTAGGTAGGAACTTGTATAACTCGAGATGACTGGCAATACGTCTTTGGTGCGTATTTATTTTTAAATAATTTAAATTTACTTTAAATAATTGCGCAATTATTTGATATTTCGCAACACGAACTCGGACAAAAACTCAAAACATCAAATTCAATTAAACCATTTACATGCACCTTTGAATAGTCAACGACTCGGTCAGTTAGTCAGAAAGTTGAAGCTAGTTGCACATCCCAAAACGTAGATCTCTATGGAGAAGAACTGGTAAGAAACTCCAAGGACGGGGTACTTTTTTGTAGCTGTTGCACGACTCATGCAAGACACAGTGATAAATTTGTTGGTTTCCTGTAAGTAGGTTTGTACAAACACTTTTACACGTCAATCATATTTTAAAAACTAGATGAGGTCGGCGTTTCCTATCTGACTACTCTGAGAAGAAAGGCCGAAACAAAGAGGTCACAGTCTCTTTTAAAGTTCAGACATAATCTTGGTCAGATCATGTGAAGACCATGTAGATTGGTGTCTGAAACGGTCTTTTGAAGAAAAACCACACCGATTGAGTGGATCCGTCCAGTCAGTGCACGCATGTGTCCGTAAGCATAAAAGTCAGTGCAGGCTTCAGTTCAAAATTTCAGTTGAAAAAGCTCTCGGAACTACATACACGCTCCTGACATGGTGACCAAACAGAATTACTTATAAGTCAATTAATATTACCATAGAAAGATGTTTATCAAGACTAAAACGGCAAGGTACCCACCATCCACACAACAATCCGCTATAAGTAAATAGGTTACGGTCAAACGGGGTGAATAGGGATGCACGGGTGAATAGAAACAAAACTTTAAAAAGGGTTTTAACCTTGAAATAATACAGTTTGATGCCAACAAGGGCACTTAATCGTTAACTATATTACAGTAAACACATTAAGAGTCATTTTTGGCAATAAACTATATTATTTCAAGGTTAAAATCCCTTTTAAAGTTTCGTCTCTATTCACCCCTGCATCCCTATTCACCCCGTTTGAGGTACTGAAGCGTGGTAACAATAGTCTCAACATCGTCGTAGGCTTCAGTTGCAACTTTTTTACAGTCTCAGTGCTCTAGGGAGTATTTATACGTAACTTTTCATTTAGCAACTTGTAGGTATATGTGGTCCGAATATAAATAAAACCAAATTAGAATGAGGAGTGTTGGTGTGGTGAGTCTAGTGAGTGCATGTGCGTGTGTATATACGGGTAAATAAAATAATCCAATACATAATAATCAGCCTCTAACGTTCCCACTGCTGGGACACAGGCCTCCTCTGTGAGAGGGAGTGGGCCGTAATCCACCACGCGGGCCCGGTGTGGGTTGGTAGATGTCACATGCCTTCGAATAGGCCCCGACTTGGAGTTGTAGGTCGTGGATTCGTACCCAGGCAGGCGCATTACTTTGTGTAATTTATTTCATTGCCACTGCTCTCAAAATAAACCAATGTTCACGGAAAAATAGGCAGGCATTGATAACATGCGAATGTGACGTACCGAGCACTGCGAACGCCCCTTGCACTGGCTCAGAGATAACTGTCAATGGCGCTTTTGTTGTATTTAAATATCACGTAGGTAACAAGTACACTCAGGGAAATTAATCACGTCCATTTGCCGTGTTACAGCTACAGCCATTTCATACAACTGTCTATATGTATGACAGTTGTGAATTGAATATACGGACAAGTCATTTTACATATTTTATTATGTAAGTAAGTATACATATCAAGTTAGTACCTAGTCAGTTTTGTGCCAGACATGAGGGACTAAATGCTGACTTTTCTACGTCAGACAGGCCCGTGTATGAGGGCAAACAAAACTGGCGAATTGTGGGCGCACTATTATACATGGGTACCGCCTATACTGGTCGGGGAACACAGGCGTGAGTCGTGATGCTATGTTAGTTGTAGGTGTAGGTATCGTTAAACAAATGTTTACTCACCGTGTGGGTGGGTGGAATCAATTCCTTGAATTGCTTATAAATTATATGTTATTTAATTAATATAACAAAATGTCGTTTATCATAATGCCTGCATGCTTAACCAAACAATAGTATGTTTGTATTACTGGTGAATTATAACATTTTCTTTGCGTTCAACGTTGTTATAACGAAGAATAACTCCATATTATGCTTTACTACAAATTGAAGTGTCTGTTTGTAATGTCAAATAACAGCTTTCTACTAAATGCTGAAAGTATAATTATACGGTACTTATAACAAAAACACAATTTTTAAATTGTTTGTCTGTGTTGTTTGTTCCGCATAATCTCCGAAACGGCTGGACCGATTTCGTCGAAAGGTATGTGGATACTTTTAACCCCGAGGAAGATCATAGGTTACTTTTTATCGACATCATGCAGAGGAAGCCGCGGGCGGAAGCTAGTATTCTATAAATCTGTTAGCCGATGGTTTGGCATCGAAGCGAAATCTTCTCCATAATTCACTATTATAAATTAATCTCAGTGTGGGGTGACCCACGCCTGTTCCCGTCGGCACATTCGAAAGTATACTTGTTGAACAGCAAATACGACCCGAAGCAATTACTACACATATTCGGCTTTCATTCGGCTGGTACCGATTGGAAAACTCCGTTCATCATCTACCCTCGCTGAATCGTGTTCGGGTCGGTTGGCACAATTCGAGCTAAGCCAAGCGGCTTTTTCCTGATAATTATTAATAGTAATTTGGTACAGATAATTGATTAGATTGAAGCATTTTTACTTATCCGAACAAGTGTGTACCACCCCTGACTCCTATAAGGAATGTCGTCCTCTGCAAACTATCGCAGACGTGCCGCCTTCTGTGTTATCGGTCACGTTCGGTACATTCGTGGTAGATACGTAATGTAATCTTTGATAAATAGTTACCAGGACTCTGTAGCAGACGTGATTTAAATTGAAAGTAGGTTTATTATAAAACTAATTAGACCATATAAATAATCAGAAGAGGCCAAATCTGGACTATAGGGGGTGGTTTACAGTTCCGAAGCCGCACTAGTGTAAGGCAGCCATCGAAAAGGAGCACACCTCGAGACTTTTCTCTTTTTTATTGCTTCTTTTAATTTTTCTAGTATCTTAGCGTAGATATTGGCGCCGTTTATCTTTATAATCGATCAATACAATCCCCCCTGAATCCCAAAACACTGAAGACTTTTTTTCTTGAAAACCTATGACACTTGTAAATCATTGTTTTTCCAGGGATGAGACCCCGTAAACAGATGATATTTCTTCCATCTTGTTCTAAGGCGTTTTTTCTTGCTTAGTGAGGAGCTTAATCACGGCACGATACTAAATTTTCTCCATAGTTTATATTTTCTTCCCATTTGACTGGTTTATCCAGCGATATCTCAAAAGTTAAAGAACCGATTGGGCTGAAACTTAGTGTTTTTATAGAAGAAGAAAGAAAGAAAGAAACCCCCTCCATTCCGCGAACTTTTTGACCCGCCCACATATGTCCCATACAGTTAGTGTCCGACCGAAGCTTCGGCTTCGGCTTCGGCATCGGCCACCTTCGGCCAAAAAAACCATATTCGGTGAAACCTTCGGCTTCGGCCCAAAACCCGGCCGAAGCCGAAGGTTTCGCCGAAGGTCCGAGCAGCCGTCGAGATTGAACGAACTGTTACGAAAGACTGAGTGAGAGAGCGACGGATCGGTCGTGTTTGCAGAGGCCGCGGGGAGTAAATCAACTGTCAAATATCACATTGCATGCGCGTCAAAACAAGTGAACTAGTGAAAAGGATTTTAATATTAATTGTAGCTTGTAGACAATATTGAACAAAATTAATTACTGAGAGATTACCTTCGGCTTCGGCTTCGGCTTCTGCCGAAGGTTATGGCGATTGCCGATTAATCGGCTTCGGCTTCGGCTTCGGCCAAAAATAGACCTTCGGTCGGACACTACATACAGTTCTATTTGCTCTGATACCAGTTCGTTGACCTGCATTTAATATTCTTATAAATTATAATTATTTGGTTAAATTTTATAACATTTACATTTTACCAATTAGCTTCTGAATCTGATCTACCCACCAATCGTTCCAAACTATCCTCTCGTTTACTACATCATCTTACCTTAACTAAAGCATTAAGTATAAAATTGAGCCACAAAAATCCCAACGAAACAAGAGAAAAGAATAAACAAACATGTCTAAGATCACAAACTCAGAGTAAAGTGTCAAATGCCAGGTTTCCGTACACTCGTGGCGAGGTGTTCGATTCTGTGGAAAAAAGTGAGAAGTAAACACGTCGACGACAATATTTTTAATTTATGAGTGTGCGGTGATTCAGGTAGATGACTCATTACATCACGGTGCTCGGTTACGTACTGTACAATGTACTAGCTGTCGTACTGCAGTAGAGGTACAGAAAGAGCAGTCCGTGCAAATGTATGATGGACAAGACAAGATAGAGGCATGCAGAGAAATGTACTGTATAGTGACGTCGTTTCTCCACTGCATTCGTTAGAAATATAAATCTGAGAACAAGATGACGATGATGAAGATGTAGCGTTACGTCCGGCAGATAATGAATCCCTGATAAAAAATAGTGCAGCTCTTCCAGCTACCATCGACAGTTTCGATTTGAAGCGAAGTGTCATCACCTATTGGTAATTTGGCATACTTTGAATGTTGACTGGGATCATATTGAACTACTCAAGTACCTAAATAAGTGCTCCCAAAACATGGGCAATAAATAAATATCGTATCTATAATAGAGTAGCGGGCCACACCGTCTGCTATATCCTATAACGTTATTTTCTATTGCTCTATGAAGTGTTCATTCAAGTGAGACTTCTGTATGAAATCCTAGTGGTGTGTAAACTGTGTCAAAGTAAACGCGGCCGCACATGTGTGGTGTTAAGTAGCTAGAACCGTATTGTGCACGCCAGACAGCAAGTGTTACTATCGTGCTGCCATGTCGTACTGTTTCATAGAATACAGATAGTGTAACAACAGAATACAGATAATCATTGTCACTGCCTTTTTGGTCTTGTGGTCGCAAGAGTCACTGCTGAGCATGAGGTCCTGGGTTCGATTTCCGGGTCGGGCAAAGAGCTATTAGGTAATTGCATCTGGGATTCCGGTTTGCTCGGTTGGTGGGACTAGGCTCGCTCCCTATTACATGGTACTGGAACATAACCGGTGGAATATGGGTGTCCTATAGGTACACCTTTGCCTAGCCCGTCGACATATACAGGCGTGATGGAATGTTATGTTAATTGTAACAATGTGACCGCACAATACACCCACATGTCGTCAGTCATGTGTAGGTACCGTTATAATAGGGGGCGGGATTTCTCCAGTGCCTTGAGTGCATTCACAAAGAAATCTGTCGTCTGCAGTGCTAATAACATATTTGGTGGAGCGAACTTCAGCACACAGCCAAGTGGTCAGCCATAAAGTGTGGATCTAGTCACCAATTCTCTTCCTGAAAGAGTCATGCAACGTGGTTTCGGCATCCTAATCACAATCTGAATCATTATGAAGATATTGCTAAGCCATTGCTACATAAATGTTCGTAAAAAATGTCTGCTCAACAACGTAAAGGCTCCTGCAGACAGGCGCGACGAGACTTGTAGAATTTCCATGAAATGTTCATAGAAATTGTTCTACTATAGTCGCGTCGCACTGTCGCGTCGCGCCAGTTTGAGCCTTAAATAATTCAATGAATGTTTGTGAATTGCCAAAATGAAAGCCATTCCTACTTAGTTACGCAAGTGTCTGTGGTGTGTTACGCAACCCCGCGAGCTTCCTTTTTGTAGATAGATCTCGGATTTACAATACTTTTAGTTACACAATTATCTCCTCTACTTACTTCTAGGTATTCCGCTTTACATCCTGAATTTTAACCGTTTGCGGTGTCCGTTTCCTAATACGCGGTGGGTCTCCCCGCTAGTCATCATAACACTTATCAAAAATATACGAACTAAAAAAAAGCTTGTGTAGGTACCTACTTTTGGAATGTACGTACCTGATAATTTTGGAAAAATATTTTGCTATGTGCCAATGAATAACGTAATCTGATATTCATCACACCAATGTTGAATGATAGGAGAATCCCATAATAATCAGTTGCTACGGGGCGTTTTTATTGGCTTTTGCGCAAAAAGTACTAGGTACCTACCCTAGTTAAAAGGATAACATTATAAACACGAACTATAAATAAATATAGTATGTACCGAAAATAGGAAAAAAACAAACCAGGCTTTAAAAAACATTTCTGGATAGGAGTCACAACATAACGTGAAAAATAAAATAAAATGGGCACAATCGCTATACCACAGCATCGCGGTCGGAGACTGCGCACGCGCAGTGTTCTAGATAAAAACAAAAAAAACTATCGCTTTGTTTAGAAACTAGGCTATCACACTTACGAAAGGTTTTCAACAACAATTGCCTTGACTGCTTCGTTGGTCTAGCTAGTGGTCGGAAACGTGACCGCTGACCGGTTCTTGAGTTCGGTGTCCAGGTCTGGCAATGTTATCGGGATATCCCATCAGGAATTTCTCAGTAGCACCCAGGAGTCTGTTCTTGGAACATGGCAATAGGCTCGCACATTTTTACATGGGACTTCACTCATACATACACCCACGCCTTCTTGCCATAGGGGTAGGCCGTAGGCCGGAACTACAGAACGCCATCTGCTACGGTCCTTTCGACTTAAACATAACTGACGAAATATTGGTGTTGTCGTTAGGTTGGTGTAAATACAGGCAGGATATTAGTTACAACAAACAGTTTCAATAATCGGGAACATGGGCAGTCCATATCGGCCTTGACTTGTAGTACGTGAACAGGCGATATAAATAATTATAAAGACTAAGCTCTGAAGCCCCACAGGCTTCGGCTCGGTGCATTGCTGGGTTCGACGAATTTGTGCTCATAGTTATTGCATAAGTGAACGTGGGAGGAGGCTTCTGCTTATACTCTTGACGTCATCTCTTTGGTCTTTCGTTTGTTGTTTGTGTTGTTTTTTTAATACAAGCTTTTCTCCTACAATACCTATCTATCTTTTGCGATTGGTGTTGTATAGTCAGGGATATTGATTATTATTAATTAAACGGCTAAGTTATAAACTTATAGTTATAACACGTCAAATTGACGTAGTGTGTCAATAACAATCAATTTCTTCGAATGGTACATACGAGAAAAAGATTAGTATGCAGTCAGGTAATTTGCAACTTCTATAAATCAATATTAGTTGAGTGCTCTGCAGTCAATTCGGAAAATTTCAAGTTATTTCGTAGTGGAAATTTGCATTATTTTAGCTCGTCTTTAGTTTAATGTAGTTCAACAACGTTCGATAAAACATATGATTGGTTAATATTTATCATTGCATGTGGAATCTAGGGTATTCCGTTTTACGGAAGTTGTCAAAACAACAGAGTACTTAATCGTGAAACTGGGTTATTTTTAACAAAAAAAAAAAAACAAAATTTAATCGTTGCGGTTTCGTAACCATCACAAAGTGCATCACTTTGTTGAAATAACTTTGACGTACAATAAAATGGATTGCATAAACCAACGTTTCTGCGTTAAAAGTAATCTGTGGTTAAACTTGGTTACTGTATTTGTGATCTACGGCATTTACAGAGTTCGAAGTATTGAAGACGGAGACGCTATAGTTATTTTTAGTTTTTATTGATTCGAACGGTTCTGTTATTGATTTTGCCGTAGCTAAGGTTATTCTCAGACATGAGAACAACAACAGGAACGTTAGGTAGGTGAGTCGATTGTAGACAAAAATCCGAATTTCTCATTAAAAAACCGTAGGGGATCGAACCCAAAGCCTCATGCTCAGCAGTGGCACATCTCACCACTACAGAAAAGAAGCAGAAACTAGTTAAATATTTGATAAAATACCCTATGTATAGATGACGAATAAATACGACTTACCAAGTAGCTCGTTGATAATAGATAATGTCAATACTAGACAATACAATAATAAAGGTTTGTCATGAGCAATCGGCACAGTTGTCAGAGGTCACAACCCGGTCAAACAATACTTTATGTATCTGTCGTGCACTCGATGAGGAAGGCAGCACGCGAAGCTTTGGCCCGATACCAGTTTCGGATGCATATCGAAGGAGTACTGTGGGTTTTTTTTTTCTATTTTATTCATTCTATTTGCAATCAGGCGTCGGACCGTATGCGAATTCATTCTATGTTAAATGGTGTTTTGGTGAAGCAGCCAGTGCTGCGCCTCCCACTTATAGAAGGTGGTTCCCCTTAAGCCTATTTTACCACCGTTGTCAGGTTTAGCAGTTCAGTAACCAGTGGATTTGGATGCAAGGTTAGGCGTGCCTTGTGTTGCCTTTTATACCGCTCTATTTCGGAGTTTACTGATGGCATTTGTAGATAGTCGTGGATTACTTCGTTTCTAGCAAAGCAAGGTGCATTTGCTATTGATCTTAGGATACCATTTTGAATCCCGTAGGTTGATATTGGCTTAAGGACCGAGTTGTAGATAAGGAGCTGGTTGTCTACAGAGAGCACAGAGTTTCTTCCCATGAGCCAATACAGGTTGCGGAACTTGTAGTTTATCTCGTCCCTATTATTTTTAATGTGGTGCTTCCATTTTAGGCGCCTAAGTGGAAACAAGATATTTTACAGAATCTGAAATGTGTGGTAGGGTATCAGGACCGAGTCTAACAGGAGGGGTGTTTCAGTGCCAGGGCGCGATTGTGATATGGTTAGACGGGGATGCACTGGCACGTATCTGCCACCTGTAGAGCCATTTATGACTTTCGTCTAGTTGTTTTTGGAATCTATTGCTAGTCATTTCTGGGTTGTCATCAACTGATAAATAGGTTATGTCGTCGGCATATGTTGCTATTGTTATGCCATCCAATGTGGGTAGATGTGATGTAAATATGTTGTACAACACTGGGCCAAGAACATATCCCTGTGGTACACCAGCTTTCACTTCAAACAATCTTGATCTTGCTTCGCCCTGTTTCACTTGGAAGCAGCGGTCGGATAAATACGACGGAATGAGCAGGAACACTGAGGGCGGAAGTTTTTCCTTCACTATAGCCAGCCATCCTTTGTACCAGACCCGGTCAAAGGCTTGTTGTACATCAAGAAATGCCGCTGAGCAATACTTTTTACATTCAAAAGCTTGTCTTCCTGTTTGGTGAACTCGGTAAACCTGTTATATTGTTGAATGAGGTTTCCAAAGCCAAACTGGTAAGACGGAACAACATCATTGGCGTCCATGCACGTCCCCTCCAACAGTTAGAAGAGTATAGGCGTTAAGCTTGTCAGCCGATAAGACGACGCTTCATGATCAGGTTTACCTAATTTGTTGATCATGACAACTTCAGAGATTTTCCACAGATCAGGAAAGTGAGATGTTCGAAAGATTGCGTTGAACAAACTAGCTAGGAAATAAATGTATTTTCTGGGAAGATTTTAAGTATGGAAGGCGTGATCAGGTCGAATCCCGGGCTTTTCTTTGAGTTCAGTCAGTCCTTCGCTATTGTTGCTTCGGTGTTGTTGGTATAATGGGCATACAAATCTGCAGATCTTGTTCCAATACTGTGTCAATTTCATGCTCATCAGCAACGCTCTCGTTGGGTTTACATACAGAATTCAGATGCATCGTAAATACCTCAGCCTTTTCCAAGTCAGCTCTAGCCCAGGAAGCTTGTGCTCTGGTTGGAGGATATGATTGTTAAGGCTTACATAAGTAACTTATTATTTTTCGTTAAACATACATAAACTCACGCCTTTTTCCCATTGGGGTAGGCAGAAACTAAAGAACGCCACCTGTTACGATCCTTACACTAATTCGCTTTCAAAACGTTCATAAATTTTTCGTTAAATAGGTACCCAAGTCAATTTAAACGGCAGGGGTTCTGTTCTTATTTATTTATTAACTATATTAGTATATACTTATATTTCATCAATTACGATAAAGTCACTACAATGGCGTTAGTTCTGTTACTTAAAAAGATAACCCTCTATTTAGGCTTCCCCGCAGTCGGGTAAACTCGACAGTCCCAATTTAACGTTGGACATGTGTAAGCTAATATTTTGAAACAAGCTAAGGTTTTATATTCTTTTGTGATTAAAATTATTGTGAAATACACATGAATCATGCTAAGAGGGGCCGGTTTATTTAAATACTTGCATTATTACTCATTCAGTGTTGTTGTATAATAGAGCAGGTTTAAAAAAAAATACAAATATAATGTGAAGCATTCGCCTTTTTATCGAGCTTATATGTAGAAAAAAAATAGAACTCAAAAGAATCTCCTAAGAAAATCCACCGTATGATTCAATATTCATTATTGAACCATTATTATCAAGTGTTGTCAGACAGAAAATTTAATTTAATAAAGACTAATACTTCGATAAACTTTGCCTCGTCAAGCACCTAATAAAACACTTTATACTTAAACCACTTTCCACGGCCACCTCTTCCGAGTCAAACATCATCTGCCTAGCCTTTTCCCAAGTGTATTGGTGTCAGCTTCCAGTCTGACCGAATGCATCTAAATAACAATATTTTACCTGGAGCGACTGCCCTTCTAACATCCAGCCAAGCCAGTAATCTCTTCCATCTTCATTGTAGCGTGTCGATGGCAAACCACTACATATTATAAAACAAAGTCCCGCCCCCCCCGCCGCGTCTGTCTGTCTGTCGCGAACGCGATAAACTCAAAAACTACCGAACGAATTTTCATACCGTTTTCACCAATGGACGGAGTGATTCATGAGGAAGGTTTAGGTGTATAATTAATTAAGGTTCTGTGTAAAATGCCTGAAATATGACGATGATTGTTGATGATGTCGGAAAGAATCATGCCGCCTGGGAGCTTTACTGTGGCGTGCGCCGCGTAAACCAATAGAATTATATGAAAACCTCTGTAAAAATCCCGGTAGACCCTGTATACGTTCCCGTGGAATGTTTTCCGACATCCACGCAGTTGTAGCCGCGGGCAAAGGCTAGTATTAATTAAAAAGAAGTTGTCAGTCCACCACCAAACGATCAATATCGAAGGGTACAGGATAAAGTAGAAATTCTTCCTGAATTATCTCGCAAGACACAATGGGACATCTTAAGTACCGTAAACCGGGGCTACTTTGATCAATATTGAACTTTGAAAGTCCATATCTTTTAAATTAGTGGGTATAAAAAAATACAAAAAATGTCTAATAATCGGTTTTTTTATCACTCTCGATTCCTGTAATGATAAGTGAAAAAATATGGCTTGAAATGGAGAAAAAAAATAAAAATTGGCTGATCAAAGTTAAACGTAGGATGGGGTTACTTTGATACCCCCGATTTTATTGCGTGATTAAAAAGTAACTCCAATAACAATGCCAATTCAATTTAAAAAACCAAAATCTGCCAACGGGAATAATAAATATTGACGTTTTTGTCGTATGGGGTGGGGTAACTTTGATCTAGTAAAAGTCATCAAATAATTAGCATTTCTTTAATCAAAATGGTGCTTACAACATTTTAGCTTACAAAGCGTTTTAGTGCGGTTATTTAAAGTGCAAGTTATTTAAAAGATTGTAAAAAATGCATATGAAAAAAAGAGTATACTCTCTGGGGTTAATTTGATCACTTGATCAATCTCACACCATATACCCTATCAATGACACCCCGCATTAAACAAACTCAAGCCACTGCATTTATTTTGAGGTTAGGAAAACAATGATCAAAGCATTGGATAATCGATAATAGGCCACATAATGGAATGTATATAGAAATTTCATTACACCATCAAGCGATTGAGTACACATGAAGTTTTGCAGCTCAATTATTTAGCTATTAATAGAGAAGAACAATATATTTACCTTTTTTAATTAAAATCGTTGACGAAGTGTCCTCAGAAAAGGATATGACAGTTCTTCAGTGTTGGTAACATCGAAAAAAAAATTACCAAATTGCGTTTCGTTTAACGCAATTCGCGATTTTATACGAAATGGAAGTTTTGATCAAAGTCATCCCGCAATTCAATGTAACCCCGGTTAATGGTATGTGTTCAAGAGTCCCACCGCGATTACACCCAAAGCAAGCCTCATATTCTCGGACGGTCATTTGTCGCCGAGATCTGTCAACTCTTCTATAAAAACCTCATTTGTCCACAGCCACATCTCTCTGGTACGTCCTCCTCAACGTGCCCGCCAACGCGACAGTAGTGGACGGCAACTGCACTGCTGCCGACCAATGGATCCAGGTCAGCTGGCTGAGCAGCAATATCTCAACCCTGGCCAACAACATGACGCTGGTGTATCACAGGAATGAGACCACCAAGAACTATGGACTTAAGAGCCTGAATGTTTCGCTTTCGCCTGAGAACTTCGTCAATAGTTGTGAGTATTCTTTTTCTGTTTGAAACTTCTTTTCTATGCATAAGGTCCCCTTAATTATGAAAATACACTTGTACCTGAGATGACGTTGTACCAAAAAGATCTCAATCACCATTTAGGTGTTCAAATCTCCCAAAGTTGATGCCAAATTAACATGGTCCTACCAAAGCAAATGCAGCCATTTGATAATGCCGTTTGGCAAATTAATAGTAATGTCTTAAAATAAATGGTGTAGCCAGATTAACAGCCCATAAATGTTGTTATCGGTTCATAAACTATTACTTTTATCATTTGCGTTTAAAATACAAACTAGTTGACCCCAATTGACCCTTGATCTTGACTTTATCGTTGTCTTCATTTACTACATCATTATGAAGTTTGTATAAGATAGGATCAGTTAAATACGCACTAATTAATTGGAAAAATAAAATTCTCATACATTACATCAACAAACAAAGGAATACTTACCAAGAGGACAAATAAAATGTGCGGTATATTTCCTACGGGGGTACTTACTTAATTCAGGTCTGCCAAAAAAAAATAGCGTCTGTTGAACCATTGCAATGATAACCTTATTCTTTTGAGACAGACCCGAATCGTGCGTACGCATGCGTGAAAACAAATGTGTCTCCTAGACTTGTATTTTCTAAAGCTAACATATTCCTTATCTGATCTTTAGAGATATAACTTTGGGGTAACTGTAGTGAGAGGGAGGAGACTTTTATGGCCCAGAAACGGTGTATTAGATCTATGTCAAACCTGAAAAGCACAGACAGCTGTGAACCTGTGTTTCAGTCTCTGAGTATACTGACTTTTCCATGATTGTACACAGGGACCGAAACCGGTATGATCAATACGGGTATTTTTTCGGTTACAACATTTATGTTTGTTACAGGTATTTTTAAAGGTTACCTTAATTGTTAAATTGAATACAACCAGTAATAATACCGGTTACCGGTTTTTTTTTAATATTTATTAAACTTGTTACAGAAATTATATTTTTGGATTTTAGTTTTATCAAGCTCTTACACCTAATGCCCAAATATTAAAACGCTACTCAATTTTACGATGTCGTTAAGTCTCGTGCTCTGTCTATCACTACGCCAACGTTACTGTAATTAAAATCATCAAAATCAATCAATTTCATATGATAGGACCTAATAATATTATGTACGCACGGCTACAGATCAAGCTATACATTTCCAGTATAAGCTGATCTCGCATTGTATAGGAATTCCTTACAATGAGAGTTCAGTGTAAACTGGAAATGCATAGCTTGATGTGTAGCCGTGTATAAAAAAATAGAGTTAAAAGTTATAACCCATCTACGACAGCTAAAAAGGTGTAAACAAGACATCGTTATAACAAAATAACATCGGTTTCGGTTTTCGTATAACCGGAGTCACGCGTAATTACTAATCATGTCTAATTATTAAACTAAATATCATAATAAACTAAAATCACGTTAAGACATAAAAACAGAATAAACATACCTACATCCCGATTAAAAATGCATTCCTCAAGTACATAAATGTCATGTCGATAAAAATATATTATAATAAGTTACCAGAAGAAGTAAGAAATATAAATAAATACAACATCTTTATTAATAAATTAAAATTATTTCTTATAAACAAAAGCTATTAAAACGTGAACGAATACTTGAATGAAAGATTATAATTAATAAAATAGGCATAACTTAGTAAAGAAACAATGTTGGGCATACATCACCAAGGACAACAATATTTACTGTAAACTGAAATAGTTTGCTTTGCTCTTGGGCTATGAGAATGTCAAAAAGGCTTATAGCGTTGATCCGGATAAATGTAAATGCTCGTGGAACAAGCTGGGCCCGTTCGTAGCATACCTTGAAACCCCAAGAAACAGGCAACCAGAGACGCCCTTTGTGTCAGAGCCCAGTGTCTACGCTCTTCTTGCGCTCTTAAAAAAATTGCAAGCAAAAAAGTTTATGTTTACGAAAATGGGCTGCCCACTATTAGAAAAACGGGCGCGTACGTTTATCCGCAAATTAAGCAAACCCAAATTAAACGAAATGACTTCTATGATGAGGGAATAAGATAAACAAATGGCATTCTACCAATTTACAATGTAATAATTTTGTCTTATTGCCTGTTATTGCCTGCTATGCCTTATATTATCTTACCTTTACTCATTTCCTTTTTGTTTTACTTTAACTCAAATACTCCGCAAAAAGACGAACCAAATAAACGTAAAGAGCACAGCACGACGTTTTGACTGATAGTCTTTAAAAAGTAATTTTTTAATGCCAACAATTTGTCGTTATAGCGATATTCTGTTTATTTCTCGTAATCAAGGTAATTTTTAGGTAATCGGTATTAAAACGGTAACATAAATAGAGGTAACATATTTGTCCTGCTTGGTTACCCAGATTGCGGTAACCTTAGTCGTAGAAGTAACCAAAGTTCTACCACCTGATACCTGATACCTGTACCGTAATTTATAAAGGTTTTCGGTCCCTGATTGTACATATTGGAGGTGGCAATTTTTGTAAAAACCAATCTAAATTTATTTCCGTCACTGTCCAATATAAGACCACGTAATGGCCCCTTGAGATCCCAATACAAGGTTTAGCTTTTAGGCAAATGTTATTACTCAGTGAAAGACTTTATGAGTTTGTCTGGATTGTGATTGTTTTAATTAATTGCAAATTTGACCATGTAACGACTATAATTTTATTAATTGACATCACTTTAATTTCTGTTTTCTTTTGTTGACATTGTTTTGGTTGTATTAATATTTTAATTTATGTAATAATATGCACGCCGTAAGGTAGACTGTAGGCGATCTCATTAATGTATGTACAACATCTTATATCTGTACCTACTTTCATATCAAATAAAGTTCTGATTCTGAACAGGGTGGAAAGTTTATTTATTTATTTTATTTCAATCAATCAATCAATATATTTATTATTTGTGTACAGACAGTAAAATAGATACAGAAACAAAATATCCTCCAGTGTTGTGTCAGGTGGGCTACTGTCCGACGGTTGATGCCGAGTTTCTGTATATAGGTTAATCGCATAACTCTGATATCGCGATGTAGGATACGACATAATGTCATAATAAATCGGTATAGATGTCACTTCAGATCTAATAAAATGAAATCTAAATTTCTCATCCAGGTGTTTAAAACAAGTACTTCTCCATTCTAGCATCCAAGGACCCAATGGAGCTGTACCACGGCACGGAATGGCAGACTCCCCTGGCCACGTCGTACCGCTGCAAGACCGCCACACTCCTCAACATGACGTCAGAGTCTGCTAGCGCAGTGGCCGTGCTCACCATGTCCAGGCTGCAGGAGGAGGCCTACCGCACCACGAATGGCAGCGGATTCAGTGCTGGTGAGCAAACTTCATCTTCTACCTTATATTTCCTTTTTTATTTGTGTGCCGTCTCGCCCACGCAGGCTGTTTCCGAGTGCTACTTATAAGGGCAAATATTAAAAAAATAGAGATTAGCGAGGGCCGATGGGTAATAAATAAAAAATATTTTTCATAAATCTAGGTAGTCAGGGAAATTCATTGATAATCAAATTAAGTACCAACTTAAATTGTCCGTGTATTCAAACTACAACTGACAATCTTTAATGAAATGGTTATAGCACGGCAAATTGACGTAGTGTGTCAATTTAATTGATCATTACTTTCCCTTACCACGCATGGCCCCTAATTAAACGTCAGAAGTTATGATAAATGTTAATTGATAAATCATTTTTATTTCTGTAAGGGCTGATTTTTCAATAGTCAGATATCTTTTATCTGAGGAATAAATATTGTGGTTTGACAGCTTTTGTATGCAAAATAATATGTCAAACTGTCAGATTTATTCTTCAGAGAAAAGTTATCTGACTATTGAAAAACCAGCCCTAAGTAGGTTTGTACCGTACGCAAAATACGCGTATCGACGTGGAGTTGCGGACACCAGTCCGTATTACCTATTACCTAAGTAGGTTTGTACAAACACTTACACGTCAATCATAGTTTAAAAGCTAGTTGAGGTCGGCGTTTCCTATCGGATTAACTCCTAGAAGAAAGGCCGAAACAAACTCACAGGTCACAGTCCAGACATAATCTTGCTCAGATTGTGACCATGAGAGAGAGAGACATGACGTGAGAGAGAGTTGGGTGCACGGTTCGAATTGGTCGTTTCCTATGGAGAAGAACCGGCAAGATATTCAATGGTTACTCTTTTTAAAAGCCCAAGCCCTTAAAAGTACACAAATAAACTTTATAAAAAAAACGCATCGATAACTGCGCTGCGCACGCACACGCTGCCAGACGCTTGATAAGGACCTGATAACACGTACTGAACGTGCTGATATCATCGAAAATGTGGTTGTAATGACTGGTGTACTGTTTTCCATTATGATGTGACTTTTACAGTAACAGCCGGTATTTCACGCGATTGTGTTATTTTTTATAAATGGAGGACGTGATACGATTTAAACTTATCACGAAATTATTATCATAAAGGAACAGGATATTTATTTCACTCGTGTCAGCGGGTGATAAACTGCATGAATAGTATTGTCAAAAATATTAAGAGCACTGTGGCCTGGAGAAGGACAATAATAGGCTTGTACTAATAGGTTGGGGAAAAAGTATCTTCGCATTTTTTAAGAAAATTAAAAAAAAAATGTTTATTTACATTTAACTAAAGTAGGTATGTAGGTACCATTTTGTTCGATAACTTTTTGCCATCTTGTAGGTAGGGACATGATGAGGTAGGGATGATGATGATGCTATAGAAATTTTGAGACTTCTGATCAAAATGCCGCGACAAGTAGTTTTGGTAGTCCTCTCGTGATGTTAACCTGACACTGCCTAAAGAATTCTGAAGAGACCGAAACAGGTGGAAATCTGAAGGTGCAAGGTCAGGACTATACGGCGGATGCATTAACACCTCCCAGCCAAACTCTCTTAATTTTTGCTGAGTGGCTAAAGATGTGTGAGGTCTAGCGTTATCATGATGAAAAAGCACACCCCTTCTGTTGATTAATTCCGGCCGCTTTCTCTCAACTTCTTGCTTTAATCTCATCAGTTGTTCGCAGTGAAGTTCAGAATCGATGGTCCTGCCTGGTGGTCACATAATGCCCATAATGCTCATAATGCCCTAAGCCCTTCCAATCCCACCACACACACAGCATCACCATGTTGCGAGTTAACCCGGGTTTCGCCACAGTCTGTGAAGCCTGACCGGCTTTTGACCACGACCTTTTTCGCACGTTCTTGTCGTACGTGATCCACTTTTCATCACCAGTTATCAGCTTCTTCAAAAATGGTTCGGTTTCATTACGTCGTAATAAAGGATAACAAATGAGTACACGGTTCATTAGGTTTCTTTCAGTGAGCTCGTGAGGTACCCAAATATCGAGCTTTTTTGTGTACCCAGTTTTTTTCAAATGCGCCAAAACTGTTTTGTGGTCAATTCCCAGTTCTTCAGCTACGTCGTAACTACTGATATACCGATCTTGCTCCACTTTTTCAAAAATGGCATCCATTTTATCTGAAATAGGGGGCGACCAGAGCGACGTGCATCTTTGACATCAACATTTCCGGATTGAAAACGCTTAAACCAAATTTGTGCTACTCTCACAGACACTGCACTAGGTCCATAAACATCGCAAATTTTTTTCGCGGCTTGCTTTGCATTTTTACCTTTTTTGTAGGTAACATTTTAAAATGTATCGAATTTCTTCATTAGATTCACTCATCTAGACGGTACGAAAAACAAATGAAAATCACACATATTCCTAATTTGAATTTGGAATTATGTTCTTTAAAATTTAAACTTTCAATGATACCAAAACCAGCCAGATACAAATTATAGCCAAAGAGATTTTATAACAAGTTCATGCATACTATAATGCGAAAAGACTTTTTCCCCAACCTAATATTATTGCCGAGTAAGTGCGGGATGTGTCCCACGTTAACATTCTTCAGACCACTGCTTTGATTTCAGACAAAATATTGTTTCTTTTTCTTTATTTTATTAAGTTCGTTTGAAGTTTTGCTAAGTAGGTTTTTTTTTTAATTGTTAACCAATATGTTTGTCCTCTGGCTTTATTTTAGTCGGTAAAAAAATACTCTAATTATATGTGGATTGACCGCGGATGTTTTCCTGTATTGTTAGTGCGTTTACAAACACAAGTTCACGTACAGCCAGACCCAGACTACAGCCATGTTATGCGGACGCTAAACCCTGATAAGCTAACAAACATTTTTTAATCGTACTATGTGATTTCGAAAAACTGAATTCAACTTTATTGTAATCAGCATAATATGGCTATGGCCAAATAACGAAGTAACATCACGAGTATTCTTCTTATTTTTTTTTATTTCGGTCAGTCACCATCAATGACGTTATTATAAATAGACGCGTCATGCATGAACATCACGGCTGTCGAAAACAGCGTAAATACTGTTGGTAGCTAGATAGCTACTTAGACGCACGAAGAAAGGGAAAGAAAATGAAATGTCATCTACGGAATTTTTGTTGTTAGAGAGAGATAAATATATTTCTTTAATTCCGTTGTCATTCTGTGGTGCATGCTCATTGGCTGAGCGCGAACAAAAGGAGGCATGTGGGGAAAAATGGACACTCGATTTTCTTGTGTTGATATAGGTAGTAGATTTACGGGTAAAATAATATTATTTTCGATCCTTCAAAATATGAATGCAGTATTTTGCAAGAGTAATTATTGTTACCTTATTAATAAAACCAAATGTAATATTATAAACATAAAAATCTTTATTAAAAAAATGTGAATAATTAAAAATTGAAAATAAAAAGTAGGTACAACAATCGTTTAAATTAAATTACTAAAATTTAATTAATAATATTGATCATTAGGTTTCATAACACATACTGTTATATTCAAACAATATAATTCATCAGTTCGGTTTTACAAGGGGTCGTTCAACTACTGATGCCGGAGTTGAACTTCTAGGGCATGTATATAATGCATGGGAGGACAAATGCGATGCGTTGGGCATCTTTTGCGATTTGTCCAAGGCATTCGATTGTGTTCTTCATGCAACATTAATCAGGAAACTGCACCACTACGGAATCCGGAACGCCTCTCTGGATCTTCTTACTTCTTATTTAAGTGATAGGATTCAGAGAGTTGATGTTAACGGGAAAAGATCTCCCGGATCGTTAGTAAGAATGGGGGTCCCTCAAGGCTCAATTCTAGGTCCATTTTTATTTCTTATTTATTTAAATGACTTGCCTTACCTCATAAAGGATGAACATGATATAGTGCTGTTTGCAGACGACACTTCACTTTTATTTAAACTCAAACGTCAGCAGCTGGTTACTGACAATGTAAATAGTGCCCTCGCAAAAGTAGTTAACTGGTTTAATGTTAATAACCTTCTTCTTAACGAGAAAAAAACGAAATGTATTAAGTTTACGATACCTCATGTTAGACAAGTAGAAACAAGTATTCTCATAAAGGGTGAAGAGTTGAAACCCGAAAATACCACAGTATTCTTGGGCATAACTTTGGATGCCAAGCTTCAATGGGGCCCCCATATAGATAAATTGTCAAAGAAGCTTAGCTCTGCAGCATACGCCGTTAGGAAAATTCGTGGTTTAACTGATTTAGAGACAGCCCGTTTAGTATACTTTAGTTATTTTCATAGTGTAATGTCGTACGGTATTCTGTTGTGGGGAAATGCCGCCGATATTCAGACGATTTTTGTTTTACAAAAAAGGGCAATTCGTTCAATTTATAAATTAAGTCCCAGACACTCCCTCAGAGACAAATTTAAAGGGATTAATATAATGACTGTGCCTTCTCAATATATTTATGAAAATCTTTTGTATGCACATAAAAATATTAATCTGTTTAAAAAGTACAGTGATATCCATAATTTAAATACTAGGAACAAGCACAAATTTGTTGTTCCTACTACCAGGCTCAAGAAAATAGGTGGCTCGTTTAGATGCCAATGTATACGTTTTTATAATAAACTTCCTAGCCACATTCAAGCACTAAGCCTTAATAAATTCAAATCGTTTATAAAAAGGAAATTATGCCAGAATGCCTATTATACTGTCAAAGACTATATTGAGGACAAAAAGGCTTGGGATTGAGTTGCTCCAATAAAGCACAGGCAATGTTAATTTATTTTATTTCGCTAACTATTTTTACTTATAATCTTTGCTATAAGTATCTATACTTATTTACATATACAATGACACTAATATTTACTATTTAAAGTATTATATTATTTTAAATTATTGTGAATGTGAGGACTATGTGTGTTTTTGTTGCAGTTTTAATCATG
Organism: Brachylomia viminalis; assembly: GCA_937001585.2. Taxonomy (NCBI): domain Eukaryota; kingdom Metazoa; phylum Arthropoda; class Insecta; order Lepidoptera; family Noctuidae; genus Brachylomia; species Brachylomia viminalis. Next base: position 25,269,746 of record OW443301.2, read on the forward strand.
TTCTGGCAGTTTGAGTACCTGATGCGGCCTACCCAAATGTCCTTTCTTTGGTATTGTTCGTCGAATCGTTGAGCTCCTTAAGTTCTGAGTTGAGCTGCACGGTTACTGACAAATGCGTGCACTGACTGGACAGGTCCACTCAATCTGTGTGGTTCTTTCCTCAAAAGACCATTTCAGACACAAATCTAACATGGTCCTCAAAGATTATTATGATATTATTCTAATTATTGTGAATGTGAGAACTATGTCGGTCATTGATTTATTTATATTTATTTTTGTATTTTTCTCAACGTAATCATGATCTGGCAGTTTGAGTAATTTATGCGGCCTACTCAAATGTCCTTTCTTTGGTATTGTTCGTCGAATCGTTGAGCTCCTTGAGTCTAAGTTGAGCTGCACGATTACTGACAATTGCGTGCACTGACTGGACAGGTCCACTCAATCTGTGTGGTTCTTTCCTCAAAAGACCATTGCAGACACCGATCTACATAGCTTTCACATGACCTGACCAAGATTTTGTCTGGACTTTAAAAGAGACTGTGACCTCTGAGTTTGTTTCGGCCTTTCTTCTCAGAGTAGTCAGATAGGAAACGCCGACCCCATCTAGTTTAAAAAAAATATGATTGACGTGTAAAAGTGTTTGTTCAAACCTACTTACAGAAATAAAATCATTTATCATTTATCATTTATCATTTATCATCAAAATAAAAACAATGTTATAAAACATAGACACTGATGCAAAGTTCCCCATCTTCCCTTAACAGCACGTGACTTACCTCAGGCGCCAGCCGCCATTAGAAGGCATCGAAAAATATAAAATAAAATACATTTTTCTTGATACTTACGCATGAAATGATACTTTTCTATCTTTCACAGTTAAAGTATAGTTTTTACATGTCCTAAAAACACAGGACGGCATATTTTTTTCGTTGTTTGAGGAAGATATACACAAATAGTAGATTATTAACCAAGGGGATAAAGCAGTGTCTTCTATCGCGGGTGACGATTTAAATCGCGAGCGTAATGAAGGACTCGAGGTTTACTCCCGAGCGTAGCGAGGGTGTTAAAAACTTAAATCACGAGAGAAGCGAGGGATTTAAGACGAGTCCTGAGTGTAGCGAGGGATTTAAGTTCACCCAAGACTAAGACAGCTTTATCACCGAGGAAAATACTCTACTTTTCGTACCATTTGCGAAAAAGTTAACACAATAATAATATGAGATAAGCATTTATTAAAAATAATGACAATTAAACGTATTTTAAGAACATTAACTTATTTATAAAAATAAATTAAAATAAACTTAACGTTTATGTATTTGACGAAAACGTAAACGCGGCAAATTCCTAGACTAATATTTTTTTGTCGGAAAAGCAAAGGCATCAAGCTCATACGGCCTCGTCGGTTTTACGTAATTTTATTTAATAATCATAACTGCATAATAAATGCGTATTCCTTTTTCAAAAAGATGTATAATACATATACAAACTCAATGGTGTAAACACAGACGTAGTTCAGTATAAATTTCGGTAAGTATTCCAAATTTAAATCACATTCTCCCCCTAGAGGATGAATGAAATTCAGTACAATTTTCTTTCCCTGTTTTTAACAGATTAAAAATGACTATTGTTACGAGTATGTTCGCTTTTTGTGGCATAGAATGTCACTTTTTTGAGCAAGTGGTACGAAAAGTTATTTTAATGGCACGTACTGCCGCGGCGCTGGTTGGTACGCGACTAAATGGAAGTACGGCAATTGCCTTGCTTTCATGTTGCCACTACAGAGCGCGGGCAACGTATCTATAGTTTATATATCATTGGTCACCATCAGTACCTTTAGTACTTTTGAACTTGACTTTTGAGTGTTTTGCCGCATCTTCGAACACTTGCGCAAGTGTTACTTTTAAATGATCGATTATACAGAGTACAGAAACGTTTGTTTTACTGACAAAGTCCCCAAGGTTTTACATACCTATTTAGGGGCAGATATATATATTATGTTTTTTGTTTTTTTTTTGTACTATTGGTATGTCAAACTGCAATCAGGCAGGCAGATTATAGCATAATATTAGATGTTTTTTTTTAATGTTGACTCCAATTCTGTCAAAATGGGCAATAAATCATCATCTTTGTCACTTTTCATTGTTGTAGAAATAGCTATACTTAGAAGCTTTTTTGGCGCGTTGCCAATATCGGAACTAACGCCGCCATTTTGTTTTTTCAATACAATTTCACAAATGTATACCAACAACGGCCCCTTTCAATATCATGCAAGTACCAACAGATTCTTGTAACACTATCATTCAAGTTAGGCTCTCAAGTCCTATCAAAACGGGCGATAAACCACACACACCAAAACATTGTTGTCACCTTGCAACATCTTTACATACCTACATATTATAAATTAAAATCGCTCTTCGTGTCTGTCTGTGTGACCGCGTGGTTCTGCTAAACTACGCAAAGGATTTTAATGCGGTTTTCACCTTTATTCCCTAAGGTTTAGGTGTATAATACATTTACATTAATTGCCGATGATAAACTAGGTAGGCAATTACTTAAAATAGTTTTAAGACTACGATCTGGACATGTATATGTGTATGTATCCTGCAAGCAATAAATCTAAGTATATTTATAAATTTATATTTAATTAGTCTTAAGAAAATTTTGTAAGTAACTTGCATATGGAAATTATGGGGCTGACATGACCTGTTGGTTGGTTGCAAGTCCCTAATACATAAAGAAAACAAAAAAAAAAAGCATTAACATTATACGTTTATTTTATTAAAGAAATCTTGATGTTTTGTCAGGTTTTAAAAACCGTGCCAAACAGGGGCGGGTCGCTATAGTCTTTTCGCTATAAGATGAGTTCCCTGACAGTTAATTTTTTTCCGTGGCATGCATGCTACTTTATACGATTAAAAAATAAACTGGCAAAAAAATTACTAAGTAAATTAAATTAAATTACTAAGTAAATTATTGTAGTTATAATTAACTGTTAATAAATTAAGTAAATAAAATAAAAAAGTATAAATCTTATGTCTAATGCGTTGACCGGAACGTGCGTCGGCCAAAAGAGATTGACACTACTCAATACACTAATCGATTCGATTATTTTTATTATCGATTCCGATATGGATATGAGTTCAAATCAAGAATCAATTTCTGATAGTGAATAATAAATAAATAATTATTTTAAACAGACTGCGTTTCATTTACCACTAGCTGTCCCCCGCGGTTTCACCCGCGTTATGTCAGGTTTTTGCTCTGCTCCCGTGATGTTATGTAGCCTATGTCTTATTCTGATGTATAAGCTATATTACTGTAAAGTTTCATCAAAATTCGTACAGTACTTTATGCGTGAAAGAGTAAGAAACATCCACACACACACACACACACATACTAACTTTCACATTTATAATATTAGTAGGAAGTAGGATAACCAGTTTATTAAAAAAATATTTTGAAAATCTAAAATCGATAATCTGATTCCATTTTCTTTGCCAACTGAATCGATATTATAAAAAAATCTATTATATTTCGTTAGGTCACGTCACTACAATTTGTCAGACAAGAACTGTCAGGGAACTCATCATAAGGCGAAAAGACTATAGCTGTGTATAACCTAATGGCTTGTATGTTGTCCGCAGCGCGCGAGTGCGGCGGCGGCGACGTGCCCGACGCGGTGCCCATCGCGGTGGGCTGCGCGCTGGGCGGGCTCGTGCTCGTGGTGCTGGTGGCCTACCTCGTGGGTCGCAGGCGCTCCGCCGCCAGGGGGTACCTCTCCATGTAAACTACACGTGTAAGTGCACTTGAGTGATCTGAAGGCGATGGGTGATTGGTCTGCTGCGCGCTGGGCGGGCTCGTGCTCGTGGTGCTGGTGGCCTACCTCGTGGGTCGCAGGCGCTCCGCCGCCAGGGGGTACCTCTCCATGTAAACTACACGTGTAAGTGCACTTGAGTGATCTGAAGGCGATGGGTGATTGGTCTGCTGCGCGCTGGGCGGGCTCGTGCTCGTGGTGCTGGTGGCCTACCTCGTGGGTCGCAGGCGCTCCGCCGCCAGGGGGTACCTCTCCATGTAAACTACACGTGTAAGTGCACTTGAGTGATCTGAAGGCGATGGGTGATTGGTCTGCTGCGCGCTGGGCGGGCTCGTGCTCGTGGTGCTGGTGGCCTACCTCGTGGGTCGCAGGCGCTCCGCCGCCAGGGGGTACCTCTCCATGTAAACTACACATGTAAGTGCACTTGAGTGATCTGAAGGCGATGGGTGATTGGTCTGCTGCGCGCTGGGCGGGCTCGTGCTCGTGGTGCTGGTGGCCTACCTCGTGGGTCGCAGGCGCTCCGCCGCCAGGGGGTACCTCTCCATGTAAACTACACGTGTAAGTGCACTTGAGTGATCTGAAGGCGATGGGTGATTGGTCTGCTGCGCGCTGGGCGGGCTCGTGCTCGTGGTGCTGGTGGCCTACCTCGTGGGTCGCAGGCGCTCCGCCGCCAGGGGGTACCTCTCCATGTAAACTACACGTGTAAGTGCACTTGAGTGATCTGAAGGCGATGGGTGATTGGTCTGCTGCGCGCTGGGCGGGCTCGTGCTCGTGGTGCTGGTGGCCTACCTCGTGGGTCGCAGGCGCTCCGCCGCCAGGGGGTACCTCTCCATGTAAACTACACGTGTAAGTGCACTTGAGTGATCTGAAGGCGATGGGTGATTGGTCTGCTGCGCGCTGGGCGGGCTCGTGCTCGTGGTGCTGGTGGCCTACCTCGTGGGTCGCAGGCGCTCCGCCGCCAGGGGGTACCTCTCCATGTAAACTACACGTGTAAGTGCACTTGAGTGATCTGAAGGCGATCGGTGATTGGTCTGCTGCGCGCTGGGCGGGCTCGTGCTCGTGGTGCTGGTGGCCTACCTCGTGGGTCGCAGGCGCTCCGCCGCCAGGGGGTACCTCTCCATGTAAACTACACGTGTAAGTGCACTTGAGTGATCTGAAGGCGATGGGTGATTGGTCTGCTGCGCGCTGGGCGGGCTCGTGCTCGTGGTGCTGGTGGCCTACCTCGTGGGTCGCAGGCGCTCCACCGCCAGGGGGTACCTCTCCATGTAAACTACACGTGTAAGTGCACTTGAGTGATCTGAAGGCGATGGGTGATTGGTCTTCTGCGCGCTGGGCGGGCTCGTGCTCGTGGTGCTGGTGGCCTACCTCGTGGGTCGCAGGCGCTCCGCCGCCAGGGGGTACCTCTCCATGTAAACTACACGTGTAAGTGCACTTGAGTGATCTGAAGGCGATGGGTGATTGGTCTGCTGCGCGCTGGGCGGGCTCGTGCTCGTGGTGCTGGTGGCCTACCTCGTGGGTCGCAGGCGCTCCGCCGCCAGGGGGTACCTCTCCATGTAAACTACACGTGTAAGTGCACTTGAGTGATCTGAAGGCGATGGGTGATTGGTCTGCTGCGCGCTGGGCGGGCTCGTGCTCGTGGTGCTGGTGGCCTACCTCGTGGGTCGCAGGCGCTCCGCCGCCAGGGGGTACCTCTCCATGTAAACTACACGTGTAAGTTTATTTACCAAAAAAAAAACTTAGCCTAGGTAACATCAGTGTTTACCGCAGAGGGTGATGGCCGTCAGAGTCATCAGAGGGTATCGTACGATCTCCTACGAGGCGGCTTGCGTACTGGCCGGATCCCCGCCCTGGGACCTCGAGGCGAGAGCCCTCGCGCATCGGTGGCGTGAAGAAGCGCGGACGCGGGGCGTGGTACTGGTGCAGCGGCAGGTCACGCTGCGCCGGTCTGAGCTCCGTCAGGTCTCGGCGGAATGGCGGGACAGGCTTCTGCGCCCTACCGCCGGCCTCGCCACCATCCGGTGCTCGACGACTGGCTCGGGAGGAGGCACGGCTGTTTCATTTAGGGCGACGCTGGTGCTCTCGGGGCATGGCTGCTTCGGGAAGTACATGTGTCGCATAGGCAGTGAGCCAGGCGCTCGGTGTCATCACTGCGTCCATTGTCGGGAGGACAAAGACCCGAGGTGGTCGCGCGTAGTGTTCCACGCGCGCCCCTTAGATGTCGCAGGGGGAGTCCCCGCCACCAGTACAAGTCTGACAGACCCCTCCGTCCGCCCCGGGGCGGAGGACATCCATGATGTCATCCCGATTTCCACCCGTTACCAAAAAAAAAGGGGAACATCAGTGTTAGTTCAATAAAAGATGGGTATACCAACTTTTACAAATGAGTAGAACCCCAGAAGACAAGTTTAGTCATAAAGCAAAAAAAAAAAACAAATATTATCACATTAGAGGCAAAATCGCAACATTGGTAAATTAGTACTAATTTTTATTTTTTTTCTTTGGTAGGGTGGGTCGTCGGCTTGATTACCATGCATTTTTTTTTTTAAATATCTAAAAATATAGACCTTTATTTCTTCTAATAAAGACAATTGCCATTTCAGGTGTCAGCCGCCCGAAGATTCGGCGTTGGTAGTCAATATATGAAAATATAGAAAATAGTTATGCATTGTATGCGACGCATTTACCAGCACCCCTCACAATGTGGCTAAATTCCACTTTTCTGCCTATCCCTCATTGTACTAGTATTGTCCATATATATCGTTCATTAATCTAAAGCATAAAACGTAACATTTTATTGTCCCTAAATAACTGGGCTTTAGATTTCCCCTTGATTTGTAAAATCATTCGTTTTACCGACTGACTGGCCAATCTGCGAAAAGGCATACTACGTAGATATATTCCATTTTTTTTTTCAGTTCTGTTCTGATTCAGTTTTTTTCATCTGCCATTGATTGGTAATTACTGAATATGATTGTAAAGTAGTCACTATAGTATTTTAATTACAAATACTGGCATGATAAAAAATATAATCGAAAATGATTAGTTTTTAGCGGGCAGATGGTGTAGAATTTGCTCAAAATTAATACAATATACTGTTGATTCTGGTGTTATTTTAAAATATTTTTCTAAAGGATTTCTGTCGTGTTTTATAATTATAGTGCCCTTTGACATGGATTATTCGCAAACTGACCATGACAAAGTTGCGCAAAAAAATCTATTTAATTTTGTTCTAAAATTAATAAATTCTTTAGCCATTTTTGTTTTGGCGCCATAATAGTGTTAAAAATAACTGTGAAAAAATCCAATCCAAATAGGATACAGTAACATTGTAAAAATGTGATGTAAGTAGTAGTAATTTTGAAACGAAGAAGGGTAGAATAGTATCATTTGTTTGTCAAAATTTTGCATTAATTATGTTGTTTGAATATTTCTCAAATTTCTGACTTTTTTATATTTTTATGTGCTTTGTTTTAGTCCAAAGATTTTATTATCATTTCAGTTATATGCATGTATAACTAAACTATATGTATATTGAAGTCAATTTAATGTCAAAATGTCCATAATATCCGTAAATATTATTAAATAAATCCGTTTAGGTGTAGTTAGTCTTTATTAAAATGAATGCAGTGTCTTTCTTTTATTAGAATTTAGTATTCAGACTATTTTAAGTGTAACAGTTAAGAGCTGGACAATATCATTGCTGTAGTTATGTGGCTCTATGGTCTCCAGTGTTGCCATGCCAAAAATTTAAATGTCATCATCCAAGTACAATAACAATCCTTATAAAGTTGCTAAAATACCAAGTGAGATTGGCAGCACTGACAATCATAGATTATATCAACATTTTATTAATACTATGTCGCAGAGTATAAAATAATAATATTGTAAGTGGCAATGAGTTGCCCAGTGTTGTGGCTACGTTATTTGCAGTCGAGGAAATAAATAACTTATTTTGACATTCTATGTTTAGTTCATACGGATTTTCTCGTTAATAATCGACTGCAGATAATTCGCTAGGTGATGGAAAACGAGGGGTATTGTCGGGAGTTAGATTCCGGGTAAAATCTACTATACGGCTAACTTAAACGACTTACATTTTTAACATTTAGCATATATATTTTGATTCCTTCTTCTGTTAAAAAGTTAGCCGTATAGAAGATCGATAACAACTTACTAAAAATGTGACTTTAATACTATAACTAAGCTTCATCTCAGTTTAGTATCAAATATTCATTTTCTCGTACGCCGTGCTGATTGATGTACGATTCGAAAAAAGAAATAAATGTTTTTTATTGCCACAGTCGACTTTTATTTATTATTTCTTCCTCTGAAAAGCAGTTACAATAAATACGTATTTTATATACATCGACCAAACTATTTATGTACAATTATATCTACTGAACACTTGTTTATTAAATAAATATATTTGTGACAAAGAATCGCTCTCTTTAACTATTGAAGCTGATCCCTGTTTATTTATTTACAAAACTAATACAAATTTATCTGCTTGAACATAGTGCTCATAAAACATTGCTTTGTCAAAAATAAACCTTTTAAATGAATTCAGAGCTAATGATCCTCAACATTTTATTCGTCTACCGCAGGCGTATTCTCATTTCCGTGTTCAATTCGATGCCCGTCAAAACCATGATAAGATTGCGTCAGTTAAACGCTGTTTAGTAATCGTTTAAATATCTTGTTTTGTTTTTACAAAACAGTGTAGTATAAAATAATTCCCTGAATTAAACTGCACTGTTTTGTAAAAACAAAACAAGGTTAGTCGATTCCAAAGACATTAAATTATACTAGCAATAGACAGGACATAGCGAACAAAATCGTAATCCGATAGTTAAGTCCTCGTGGACTTAAGTCGCTCAGTCTAGTTTGGCACTCCTGCGTGTCAAATCGTTTTTGTGTCCACTCTATTCAACAAAAGAAAAACATTTACTGAGTAAATATGCCGAGTTGCGCGTTGCGTTATTGTAAATCACGTTACGGTAAAATGACTGGACCTAACTGCGGTTTATTTTCGTAAGATTTTTTTTAATTTACACAGTAATTAATTAGAATTCAATAATTTTCATAAAAAGTTCTAGAATATTTGGTAATTTTGTAATATACGCCCTCTATTGTGGAGTAGCTTAACTTTTTCTTGTAAGAGATGTCCATAATATTGTTGTTTATCGATTTTGTTATCGATATAAAGGTAAGTAAATAATTGAACATAATCCTGTTTTTTAATTTAAACTCTCAGGAATTACTGGTTCAAATTGAAAAAATCCTATAGACCATTTATCGAGGAAGGCTATAGGCTATATAACATTACGCTACGACCAACAGGAGCGGAGCAGCAAAAATGTGACGCAAGTGAAGTCGCGCTGGTCAGCTTTGTAAAAAATGTGATTTAGTATGAATGTGGTTTTTCCAAGAGAATCTAAATATTAAATGAAAAATGTATAAATGATGCAATATCCGAAACATTTGTAAAGAGCGTTTGAGAACTAAATTCTTGTAAAGCGAGTGTTTATAAAATAAGTAGTATACGAAACGTTGGTTTGAAACTAAACATTAATTTATCAATGGTATTTTCCAAATAAATAATTTACTTTGAAACTACTGCATTTTATTGCTTTCCTAACTTTTTGCTATTCATTGAAGAAAAAAATAGAACTTTTATTTATCGATAGTCGATATCTAAATGATTGGTAACATCTCTATTACACACTGGCTATCTGTCAAGATGATAGCTGAATTTAATACATTTAACTTTTATGGTTGCTATTCAAAGCTAGATGGCGTTACTGAGACATGAGATCACAGCAATGACTACTTTAGTCATTGGATCACAGTTTTTCTATGACATTTGTTCTGATGGCCGCTCTATTGCTATCAATTTAATCTCTTTGGTCGATTCTAAACTGTTTCACTGCCGCAAATTGAGTACTGTTTTGAAGCATGTTACGTGCTACAAAAGCGTGGTGATCTCACGCAACCGATGTCTCGATTGAACACGGAAAGGGAAATACGCCTACCGCACATCGTAACACTGGCTACATTGTGCAACTCTACCCTAATGACTATATTTAAATGCATCTTTATATTGAAGAAAAAATAACCAAAACAATTTCTAAAACAGTTGCTGATGTGATTTTGTTAAATGACAGATGACAAGGAACTGTCGGCAGTACCTAGTTTGGAGGGTAGAGGTAAGGAGAACTATCTCTGTGTATAAAAAGTGTCAGTTAAAATGTGCTACATAAGGGTGGCGCTACAGTAGCCACCGGGTAAACTTTAAAAGCAATAATTTTAGGTTATGTTTACAAAATAATGTTGGACTACGTAAATTGTTGAGGTATGGTATACTGGACTGTCACTAACTACTCTAGTCACTAAAAATACTAATTTTTCTAACTCGACATACTCCGGTCTGTTAATTTTCTAACTCGGCATACTTCAGTCCGTTAACAACTGCTACATTCATATTACACCATTTGCTTCAGCTAGTGCCATTTTGGAGGGTTTTTGAACTATTATTTACTGTTTAAGCTGTCACTTTCAACTTTCACCCCGTAGGAGATAGTTCTCCTTACCTCTACCCTTCATAGGTAGTAGATAGGTACAATAAAATCTAAGATAGCTAAACTAAACGCCAAGACTCGTGTCAGGCGCGGTCATAAAACGTACGAATAAGGCACGTTTCTCACCGCCGCTGGCGAGAACCGAGTAGACCTAGCAACTAACAATAAATTGTTTGTTTGACAGAGTTTTCGCCGGTCGTGTTCAGAACGGTCAACGATCAGCTATTAATAATGATGTATTCCTATTACTGACCGGAGAAAATAGTCGATAGCTAGTCGCCTCTACGTCAGCGGTGGGACACGTACCGAAAAACAAAACATCGGTATTGCCAGTTAAAACTTAAATCATAAACTCTTGTCATCTCGCTCCCATGTTTTATGACCACGCCACGAAGACGAACGTTGGCATACACCGTAAAAACAAAGTAAAGAAAAGAAACTAAAGTATATGTACAATTACTTTAAGAATACTGGTGGAAATATTAAGTACTCTATTTACAACGAGTATTGATCGCTAGTGATGTACTAACTTACATTATTTACATAGCCTCATATAAGCCTCGCTGTCAAGGGAACATTTTGCACAGTCTAAATTAAATTGGATAGGCTTTAAAATACGCGTGCATAGAGTATATTTTTCAATATCATGTCATTGACATACCAGTGGATAGGAATCAGCCTTTTTCATCTTAATTACGGCATACAATATAATGGCACTATTTGGTAAGACTTACACATTATAAGGCACGTTGCAGATCTCAGTCTATTCAAGTTTTAAGGCAGTGTTAATCAACATTCACAAAGGGGACACTCAACTTACGCTTCTTGGGTAAAATTGAGTTCAATGGTGGATAGCCTGATTAAATCACTGAGCTTGTCCTGACGCTAAAGATACCTCGTTACTTAATGGATGAATGACAGAAAGGTAGCTACAAAAATATTAAAAAAAAAACATTGCTTTGGCCAATGCCCAAAACTAAACAAAGACGCATCACTGCCAAATATTTAGAACGAAACGAATCTATTCTCAGCGATTACTTTGTATATTATGTTCATTTTACGGAGTTTCTTATGCCACTTGGTACAGTCCCTTTAAGGCTAAACATGGCACTTCAACAATCAACGATTACCTTTGTCGGTAACATTGTAATTTTAACCTTATTGCTTGCTGCTTAAGGTCTACTGCTGTATGGGGCAGGAGTCGAGCAGTACATTGTGTAAGGACTCCATTTCCGTCCAGTCTAGCTTTTGTCCGCCCACTGTGACGTCGCGAATGCACCCGTTGAAGTTTTTGCCGCCTTCCGTAGACTCCATTACACCTTCTGGAAACAAACGGTTGGTCAACTGCAGGCCAAATGTATCTAACCCTCGTTTGTACGAAGGGACAGTCAAGTTATTTTAGTGTTCAATATGAAACACTTCCAATGTCTGAGTGACTGACAATGCACCACCAATTTTTATTGTTATTACTTCTTCTTTTATTTGTGTTAAGTAAGCATATTATTTTTTTATTTTTTATTATTTATGTACACACAGTAAAACAGATACAGATAGGTACGACATAAAAGAAATTTCTTCCAGCAGACACGCGAAAGGAGATAGGAAAAAGAAATGTAGACAATAGTGTGTGAGAACAAGAAGAGAAGAATTTGGTTTTGGGACTAAACTAGAATACCTACCTACACCTACATTTAGTGCACAAAAATAACATATACCTACTTAAATAAATACATAATGCTAAAATAAATAAACATATTATTAATAAAAATATATAAATTCTCACAGGAAATGTAATGCTCTTTTAATCGATAGGTAGGTACTTGAATTGAGAAATAGATTTTAAATCTCGAATGCTAGGCGGAAGTGAGTTCCACAATCTTACAGCATGGACAGAGAAGGGATAAGAATAGTAGCTAGTTTTATGAGGATGGGATTTAAGGAGGGATCTAAAGGTGTGATCGACACGGTACACATACTACTTATATTGTTTAACTCTTACATTTTTATTTTTGGTATGCACTTTGTTTAATCTCGACTCGTGCACGGTCTCTCTGTTAAAGCTAGTTCTAGCCGTGGACCCCTTCCACGGCTAGAACTGATGACTACCAACATAGGTTTTTCCCAAAAACCTATACTTATCAGGCACCAGTCTCTCACAAAGGTGGAATACAGATGAGATTTTTATTGTACCTTTGTAAAGAGAGCATAAATGACAAATTATTATTAAGGTAAACATGGTATTTACGACCAATTCTACAAAAAAAAAGTATCGTTATTTAAGCAAACAAGAAAAATATGAATTTTCTAAATTTGTGAATATAACGAGGAGCTGTATGTGAACATAATCGTGTGCAATGGGTAATTCCAAATAGTATTATGAGTTGACTCAAGGCAATCCACTTTTTTTCTGTGAATTTTCAATTAATCGTATGCTCATGCTCATTGTTGAGCGTCTTGATGTGCTGGATTTAAGTCTCTGTCCGTTTGCAGGAGTAAGTTTTAATTTGTATTCAAACAACTTACTCAAAGTATAGGAAGCTAGGATTTTATTGTTTATGAACAATCGGAGACTTTGTTTTTTCAGGTGTACTTTTTTACTTACTGTTTTATTATTTAGGAACAATATATTAGTTTAAGTTAGGGTCAGCTCAGACCGAGACGCGACGCGACGCGACGCGACGCGACGTGACCAGTGATTTCGCGCTGCGCCGCGCGGCGCAGCGCAACGTCGCGAGGCGCATCTTGAAATCGTTGGCAACACGACGCCTCGCTGCGCCGCGCGGCGTCTCGCTGCGCAGCGAGACGCCGCGCGGCGCAGCGGAACGTGTAGCTGCATTCGCCACGATCACCCGCCCCGCCCGTCCACCCGCACTCTACCATTTGCATGTAATAATCATAAAATTTTTCTGGATAATTGGCAAGGTGGTCATAAGCCAAGCTTAGAGCATTAAACCAAAGCCAAGGTATGAAATTCACCATGAATTATTCTATTTCTCCACAAATTATGCACCCAAATACTCCTGTGTGATGTCTTCTTTTTAATTTTATTTTTGTTTTCTTCTTCCTCTTCCTCTTCTGCGAGAAGTCCGATTATAACAAGATCCCAGTCTATCATTATAATTTCACTCGAGCACTCGACCGAACTGCATCAATTCTACACGAAGTCTGGACGAAAATAGTTCGCCACGGTGACCTCGGCTGCGCCTCGCGGCGTCGCGCTGCGCAGCGCCGCTCCTGCACGCCGCGCGCACCGGCTGCGTCGCTCTACGCCGCGAGGCGCAGCGCGGCGCAGCGCGGCGCAGCGCTGCGCCGCGCTGCGCCGCGCAATTCTCACAATGAAATGTGTATCTTTTCGTGTAGAAAATAAAGTTGTATTTTGAGTCGCTCTTTTCAAATGTGCGCGCAGCGTCGCGTCGCGTCGCGTCTCGGTGTGAGCTGACCCTTAGTTTGTAGCAACCCACACACAATTTCCTCCAATACGAGCGTCCCGCGGTCGCGTCCCGGCACGATATAGAGAATAAGCTCTCTCTTTCCCTCGCGTGCGTTACGAAGAAGGCGCGTGTAATTAATGCGCGCTAACCAGTCCGCTGCCCACACGCATCCTGCGTAGACGCGTATCTCACGTTCCGCGCCGGTCGCCACGCGCCTCCCTCGTGCCGCCATTGTTACGCGAAAATACTAGTTTTAAGGGTCTTCGTCCCCATTGTTTATTACAAGTTTAGTGTACCTTTGTTAACTTTTTTGTGTTTATTTCTGATTATACTCTATTTCTAAAAAGGTGGTTTTCCTGAGATAACCTCTCATATGTGGCGCTCCAACGTTTTTTTTTTCGTGTGACAATAAAGTGCATAGTCGTGAAAGTTTTGCAGTGACGAACTAAAATGCCAGTGACCAGGAGTAGAGCGGCTAGTTTGACTCGGAGGGAAGATGCAAACGACGCATTACCCGTCCCCTCACGATCAAATACGCCGACCGCGGCGCTCGCCAACCAAGATGGCGACGACGCGTTTTCTTCTTCGCCTCGCATCGATGCCAACGCTACGTTTTCTAACGAAAACGTGGCGACGATTATCGCCTCTCTCCAACGCTCTCAAACAGAAGCATTTAGGGAGTTGCTCAACTCGATGTCGCGGGCGAACGCATCGACCCCGGAATCACTTGCGCTACTAGGGAATAATACCCTAGCCCGCTGCAAAGCCACGTTCTCCGGCCGACCGAAGGAGTCGGTTGAAGCATTTATTGACGCTGTAGAGGCCTATAGCGATTGCGCGCAGGTGACGGACTCAAACATTCTGCGCGGTTTAGCCTACCTGTTCAAGGATGAAGCGGCCACGTGGTGGCAAGGAATAAAGTACTCCGTGTCGTCATGGCGCGAGGCCAAAGAAAACTTAATAAGTGCCTATGGTGATCGACGGCCGCCTCATCGGATCTACTTGGAAATATTTGCAACACCACAGGGCAATGAAAATACAGATATTTTCGTAGCGCGCATCCGCGCCCTTTTGGCGCGCTTACCTAAAGATGATAATACGGAATCGGCTCAAATAGACATGACCTACGGCCTACTTCACAGCAGAATAAGAAAAAGGCTACGAAGAGAAGAGTGCCGTAATTTCTATGAATTACTGCGCCTCTCACGGAATATCGAGGATTCATTCGGCGAGGTAAATAACATTACGCCTACGGCGAGTGAGCGTCGAACACAAACGCCGGCAACATTACCGACGTCCACGCAACCCGCCGCTCGCGAGAGCACCCGCGTCGCCGCGCGTGATCTCGGCTCCGCACGGGCGCAGGCCTACGGCGCACCCGCCGCCGCGGTGCCCGCGCCTCCCGTGCCTGTTCCAGCCACGCCGGCCGCGCCTATTCCACCAAAGAGGCCGCGGCCCTCCTGCACATACTGCAGGCGGTTCGGCCACACCAAAGAAAATTGCCGTAAGTTGCAGAATCAAGGTGAGAGTGAACAAAGTAAAAGTTGTGGTCAAAGTTTTTATTCCGTACGATCTCATTCAGTTCCTAAAAACTTCGCGTCAGACAATGTTTGTGATGAAAGTGAAAACGATTTTATTCCACGAGAAAATGTGCGTAACTCTTTTAATAAACAAAGGGATGTTATCCCACAACGTTTATCTAATAATAATAAGTGTAGTTCTACTAATAACATGTGTAATTCTGCTAATAACTTGTGTAATTTTAATAATAATATTTTATGTAACAATTGTAAAAATCGAAAGGAGAATGCCCATCCACGTCAAAACGATAATTTTTGTAACAATTGTAAAAATCAAAAGGATAATGCCCATCCACTTCTAAACGATATTTTGTGTAACAATTATTGTAAAAATAAAAAGGACAATGTACATTCCTGTCATACAGATATTGTATGTAGTGATTTAAATTATCAAAAGGATAATGCCCATTTATGTTCAACCGACTTATGCTTGTGTAACGACCGTACGGGACCCTCTATTGGTCGTGAGTTACGACCTATTTTTAATATTTCAATTTTGGGTTTTTCCGGTACCGCGTTAATTGACACGGCCGCCAAACATTGCATTGCGGGTTATACGCTATATACTCTCCTTCTACGTCAAGGTCATCCCTTCAGCTCTTCGACACGCGAAGTTAAGCTTGCCGACGGTGTAATCCGTACAATGGATGTACTTACCACCACGTTAGAGGTGTGCTTAGAAACGGCAGTTATTACGATTCCGTTCTTAGTTTTTCCCGATTCGACAAATAACGAGACGTTATTAGGTATCGATTTTATAACCGCCGCGGGAGTAGTTATTGATTTTTGCAAAGAAGTTTGGTATTTTAGTAAATGTGATAGGGTAAAATATAACATGTGCTTCGAACCTATCTCGCGCGACGTGTTCTGCGCCGCTACAGATATACTTAGGGATGACGAAGGTATTCACCTTAAACCAGCTGAGCGTCAAGCGCTCGCTGCCGTCCTCACCAGGCACGCACGCGTCTTTAGAGCAGGGGGAGGTCCAACACCGTATGCGGAACACTGCATTGATACAGGTGAGCATTCTCCAATTGCTGTTCCTCCTTACCGCCTAAACCCTTCGAAGAAAGAGCTGATGAAAGCTGAGATAGGTAAGATGTTACAGGAAGATATAATAGAAGAGTGTGAATCGGCTTGGTGTTCACCGGCACTGATGGTGCCGAAGGCCAACGGTGGTATCCGCTTCTGCGTTGACTACAGGCGTTTGAATGCAATCACCAAAGCTGACACATATCCGATGCCACGCATCGACGAGTTACTTCAGAGCACAAAACGGGACTGCTACATGAGTACGCTAGACCTTCGATCTTCATATTGGCAAGTTAAGGTAAGAGAAGCTGATCGAGACAAAACTGCTTTTGTGTGTCCTTTAGGTACTTACCGTTTCAAAAGAATGCCGTTTGGTCTCCGCAACGCGCCAGCTACCTTTCAGCGGCTCATCGACCGTCTCCGATCCTGCTCTGTTTTACAAGACGTAACTTTATTAGCTTATTTAGACGATCTGTTGGTGATATCTCAGGGATACCAACAGCATCTGCAAGACCTCGAGGCAGTTTTTAAACGTCTGGCCGAGTTTAACCTCCATGTGAATAGGGAGAAGTGCGCTTTTGCTCGCGAAAGCGTTAAATATCTCGGTCACGTTATTACACAAAAGGGTGTTTCCACCGACCCAGGGAAGGTGAGTGCTGTACTCGAGATGAAGGTACCAGAAAACTTAAAGCATCTGAGAACCTTTTTACAAACTTGTTCGTGGTTCAGAAAATTCATACCCAACTTCTCAAAAGTTGCCGAACCATTGACACGCTTGACTAGGAAAAGTCAAGTATGGTCTTGGGGCTCAGAACAGACCCAAGCATTTAATGAACTAAAGAGTCTACTGACCACAGCTCCAATACTGGTGCAAGCCGATTTCAGTCGTCCTTTCATTCTGCGTACAGACGCAAGTAACTACGCCTTGGGCGCAGTTTTATTGCAGGGTGACGGCAATCAGGAAAGGCCAATTGAATATGCAAGCCGACTCCTCAACACAGCTGAACGCAACTATTCCACCACGGAGCGTGAGGCCCTCGCTGTAGTGTGGGCGGTAGAGCGTTTTCGGGCTTACCTAGACGGCCAACCAGTCGTTATTGGAAGTGATCATCAGCCTCTACGCTGGTTGCTATCACTTAAATCACCAGCAGGCAGATTAGTCCGTTGGGCTCTGAAGCTCCAATCTTTTGATATCCGATTCGTATACACTCCAGGGAAGGCGAATGTCGTAGCAGATACGCTAAGTAGACCAATTTGTTCCAGCGACACTAGCGACAGTTGCGGTGTTTGTACAGTCATCTGCGATCTTCCCGCGAAGACACCAAGTCAGCTTCGCCTGGAACAGGTTTCTGATCCTGAGGTAAACAAGATTGTAAAGGAACTGGAAGGGCCTGATGATGTGGCTTCCAAAAGATGGTTAGAAAGGGGGTACCTTATGGACCAAGGAGTATTGTACCGGTTCAACCCAGACTCTGAGAGTGAATCCCCTCAGTTAGTTGTACCTAGTGGTCAAGTGGCAGCTGTTCTGAAGGAGTTGCATGACTCTGAAACAGCTGGCCACCCAGGTACCAATAGAACATATCGATTTTTGTGCTCTGAAGTAACTCGTCGATGCGTGGCATCGGATATGTGTCAACTTCCTGCATTCACTGTCAGCTGTTCGAGAACGCGTCGAGATCCAGCAGGACAAGACAAAGCAGTACGCCGACGCTTCGCGCCGACCATCTGACACCCTCGAGGTAGGTGATTTAGTGTTGCTTAAATCTCATTTATTGAGCAAAGGATCAAAAGACCTCACTTCTAAGTTCTACCCTCGCCGAGATGGCCCTTACCAGATCACTAAAAAGGTAAGTCCAACAACGTACACCCTCGCGAGCACAGAACAACCCAATGTAGATATAGGGAAATATCATTCCGAAGATCTTACACGTTACCGAAGTAGCGACGACTCCTTACCAAAACCCGTTATTCCAAAACGAAATCGCGGACGTCCAGCTAAGGCTGTTAGTGTACCAGTCCAGGACCGAGGGCGTTCTCCAGGACTGGAGGGGGAGTATGTAGCAACCCACACACAATTTCCTCCAATACGAGCGTCCCGCGGTCGCGTCCCGGCACGATATAGAGAATAAGCTCTCTCTTTCCCTCGCGTGCGTTACGAAGAAGGCGCGTGTAATGCGCGCTAACCAGTCCGCTCCCCACACGCATCCTGCGTAGACGCGTATCTCACGTTCCGCGCCGGTCGCCACGCGCCTCCCTCGTGCCGCCATTGTTACGCGAAAATACTAGTTTTAAGGGTCTTCGTCCCCATTGTTTATTACAAGTTTAGTGTACCTTTGTTAACTTTTTTGTGTTTATTTCTGATTATACTCTATTTCTAAAAAGGTGGTTTTCCTGAGATAACCTCTCATAAGTTCCTTTTACAGCTATTTTATCTTTGCCAGCAGTAAAGATCATTGTGATTTTAACAGGCTCGTCGGTGAGAATAAAGATCAGCGCGATGTAAAATAAGTGTTGCAGCAGTGCTCGCGGCACGTACCCGGCAGGCCGCCCACGTAGAGCGGCTGGGGCGCGGCGGGCGCGTCGTCCAGCAGCGCGCTGGGCGGCGCGTCGCGCAGCACGAGGCCGGCGTCCAGCTGCAGCGCCGGCGTGCGCGCGTGCAGGCGCGCGCGCACGCCGTGCCACGCGCCGTCGCACAGCGCCGCGCGCGACACCAGGCGCGCGCGCGCCGCCAGCGACAGCACCACCTGAGGGGGGTTTCATTTCAATACAGCGTTTCTTGCTGAATTCAACTCGCTCGTAAATACTCGTCCTTATTGGTGAATTCGGCGCTTACGTCAGAACAAAATATTTGCACAATACAAAAGAAATCACACTTACCGCGCCATCTTTAACTTCGAGCAGCAGTCCCTGCGCCGCCAGCAGTACTCCGTTGGGCTCGCTGGTGCGGAACTGCAGGCGCACCTCGGTGGACGCCTCCGAGCCGTCTGATGTCATCAGCCACGAGCTCGACCACGTCGCATGCGCGTCTCCTGGAAATGTTTAAAGTAAACGAAAACATCAGAAACAAACTTTTGTGTTAGCAACTAGCTCGTCAGAAAATCCATTTTTTTTGTCTCCACTTTAAACGTTTCAAAAGTTGCATAGTTTCTATGCAACTTGTTGTATAACGTCATACAAATGTGTTCACTGTACAGTGTGCAAAGGCTGTTCAAATTTAAAGGCTAGTCAAGCAAATTAAGCTAGGACGAAGTTAAATAGCGTACGATGAATGAGGCCTAGGTAGATGTGGACTGCTATACACTGACAATGATGACAATGAGGGCAAAGGGACACAGAGATACTTTCTACGCAAAGCTTCATCCAATCGGGCAATTTTCCACTATTTTACACAGCTACAAGTATAATTTACCTCCGAAGTACGCCGCTTGTTCCACGTTGGGGAAACACTGGCCAACGCCGTGATGCGCCTGCGCATCACGCACCAAGTCTTCCGCGCGACCATTCACTGTCACTCGCCGGATGCAGCCGCGGAAACCGGGTAGACGAATTATCTGAATGATTAATAATAAATTAATTTACATACTTTTAAATAAGTGTACCGCCGCCGCCGGATGACGGTCGCCGTCGAGGTAGACCACGGCGAAGGTGGTGTGATGATCTAATCATGTTTGCGGGGCCAACATGGCCACAAATCACACAAAACAGAGACATTTGGATGGAAAAAGGGGAGGCCTTTGCCTAGCAGTGGGACACAATATAGGCTATAGTGTAGGCACCTAATACTGGTGGTGGCATGAGATGTAGTGTTTATAGTCAAAATGGAGTTTTAAGTAGGTAGGTACTATTAATATTATGTATGCGTTACCTCAGCCAGAAAATGTCCATAATCGTCATGTAAGTGCAATAGATAATTAGTTATACAGCTTCTGTAATTTGGTAAGCAGATTTTTTAATTATTTGATAAAAACAGTTCCGGCTGGAGTAACGTTACCGCAGCCAGATCTTTTGTTTTCTAACGGGTATGTTGAAATAAATGTTAACTAAATAACCAAATATCAATTTGAAATAAATATTACAACTTAATTTGTATTAGTATTTGCTATGCTTGCGAAGATATTTAGAATCCTGCTGCGGTAACGTTTGTACGATTGCTGCATTTCGGAATTGACTAAACGGATGATGATTTATTTATATTTTTGTTGATTATTTTTTGTACAGGACATCTGGCTAATTAGTAATAATTCGTTACGCAATAAAATAATCTGGCTGGGGTAACGCACACTACTTAATAGTAGTGTGCGTTACCCCAGCCAGATTATTTATATTTTTTTTTATTTTTTGAGAAAACTGATTGTGTATTAGTTGTATTGTCATACACGAACGAGTTACAAACGTAAATTCGACAAATGTACAACGAGAGAATTCGTCGCAAATTCCAGGACATTAGTAGTAACTCTTAGCCCCAGGGACATCCGTAGAAAATTTGTAGTCAGCGTGAGTGATTTGTAGCCGGAGGACATTCAACTGCTAGACATCAGATTATTTATTTATCTCGTACTGACCGCGTTGGGCAGGTTGGCGTGCGCAGGCGGCGCGGGCAGGCCGCCCACCAGCAGGCGCGCGGCGCGCGACGCGGCCGGCGCACGCGCAGCCGCCGCCGCGCCGCCCGCCGACAGCGACACGCGCCCGCGCGTCACGCGCACAGACACCTGGAACACACACACACATATACACAACTGGAATCGCTCCGGTCCGTTTATCTCTTTTATTTTTTTCGTCATTTGGGAAGTCCGCTTTGTCAAATTGTCAGTACACCGCTAGTCTTCCGGGACAGTGTATGTCTTACGCAGAGGTTTCATAGCTACCTAGATACTTGCGAGCATTGCTTCAAGTGATTTTAGCAAATTGAACTATTAAATACAATTAGTTAACATTTTTCATTTTCAACCCATTTTTAAAAAAATTTTTTTTTAGAAATTCCTAGTGTGGGACAACGTTTTTAAATAAAACAAAAAAAAAATATTACGGTGAAATGGACACTACTTGACTTTTGCGTGACTTTTTTGAATCAAAGCTTGGTCGCCCGACCTCACTCCTCTCGACTTCTTTAAAAAAATAATTTTACTCGCGGGTCTCCGAAACCGAAGATGAACTGCGCGATCGTATCGTCGCCGGCTTCGACAAATTGCTCTGAATCTGAATACTAAACGAAAGGAGGATGCAAATTCTGGTCCCACCTTCCAATAGCTATGTGTGTTACATCGTTGGATAGGTATTTTTGAGCTGAATAAAAGTTACTATGGCGCCAAGTTCCAAATCTTAGTCCGTTCAGAGTTATTCTTTAATAAACATGGTAGTTTTATCAGTAGCCAAGTAATGCTATTTTTACGTAATAATTACATTTGTGCTATATACACGTAGTGTACCTAGATACTAACCTACGGTTATCAATTGCGTTAACTAAATACGGTTATCAACCTACGGTTATCAACCAGACAGACCCAGTCTTACCAAGGGGTATTGTATTACCCAGTAAGTGGGTTGTGGAGGTCAGATAGGCAGTCGCTCCATGTAAAATACTGGTATTCAGCTGCATCCGGTTAGACTGGAAGCCGACCCCAACATACCTAGTTGGGAAAAGGCTAGGCAGATGATGAGTTGCTAAATAAAGAAAAATAAATGTTTGTGTTTTTTGTTGAGATCATGCATTCCGTCGTAAAATGGCTAAAAAAGCAAATAAAGTCTCTAAACAAAATGACAGTGTCAAAATAAAAATGACACTAGATGGAAAAGCGTTCTCTGGTTCTCTCGCTGTGTTTATGCGCAGGTGAATGTGTTGTGTTGCGTTATTCGTGTTTTTGGTACCTTCAGTACTACCTACAAAATGTTTCATTTCTTTATTTAAAACTATTTTATTTCCACATTATAGTTTACCTGGAAATCATATACTTATCTACCCACTAAAAACTAGGTATAAGTACACATGAAATGGCATGTGAGATAGCACTTTTATACCAGTCGTAACTTGTAAATGAAAGGTCCGATTCGAACAGTTTACAGAGGAATTTACATATACATAATTGATGTAGTTTGTTGGATAAGGATTAATATAATGATACGAATGTCATCATGTTTTGATTCCACCCGTGGTTTGATTAATTAATTGGAACAAAAATCGGTTATTGTGACTCTATAGGTAATAGGTTAAATAAATAGCCTCGCAGATGTTTTTGTGGGTGATGATGAGTACCTAATTCACACCATGTAGGTAGTAGGTACATAATTTGATGTATCATCAACAGTTTTCGCAGAGCACGCCAAATAATGACTTTTATAGGCAAATTTGTGATACCTTGGGTTACATTATTGCAATTTTCGTAGGGATCTCTAATTAAAAAAAAAATTACAGCCCATGTAACTAAACTTGTTGATAATGCATGTTTCGACAGGTGAAATAAATAATTAAAATCGGATAAGTAAGTATGTTTTGAGTTTATCCATTACAAACAAACATACAAAAAACGAGAGAGCCTTACAGTAGTCGCATATGTGTAACATCTGACATCTCACCTTGGTATTAAGCAAAACATTAACAATATGTCCTAAAAAAATGATTCAGGTATTATTTGAAATCATTATTTGAGGTTAAGCGCACAGCTGATGCGTTCACCTTCTCTATTTCCCTTTCTCGTCACACACACGCAACTGTTGGCTAACAGTACCAACCTCTCGGAAAATGGGTTGGTGTACCATCTGACCCCCAACACTACCACCGCGCGCGCTCATTGGTCAAATCAAATAGCCCGCGCTTCCCTGGATTCCTGTTACACACTTCCGTCGCATTTCACCAAATCACTGTCACAGATTGCAGGAAAGCGAGAGGAAAGATATTACACATCAAAAAATCATATCTTTTCTCCTTATTTAGTTTAGATATGTGGTTTCCATACTTTATAAGAATAACTAAATACCCTGGTAAAAATATTGGCTCGCAAGGTGGTAAGTGGAGATGACTGCACAGGATGGGTCAGACATAAGTACCTACATTTAAGTAGATGGGAAGGTTGAAAACCACTGCAACTAACCTGTCTCCAAGTGCCATCACTGACGATGGGCGCGAGCGTGAGTTCCTTCCGCTTGCGTCCGCGCATCACCAGGCGCAGCTTGCCCTCGCGCAGCATAAGAACCATGAAATGCTTCGGTTTAGCTTTGGAACCCTGGTGGAAGAGACATTATTAGTTTCAAATTGCGGGGCAAATGTGGGCAATATAAGTTTTCCAATAGACAATCAAATTTAGGTTTATTTTTGCTTGACGGTTATTAGAAACCTTAAGATGGAAAACGTGTGCGGTCGGCGAACCCCTTTACGCGATAGTCGCATTCACACTCACACTCGTATATAATAGAAAGAGAGAGAGAGTGAGAAAGTCGCACGAGTTCTACCAGCCAATAAGAAGATTTTGATTGTCTCTGGTGAACGTCGCAATGTCTCTTATTAGTACAGGCAACCGCACATCCATGGTAATAATTTCACATTAACAGCACCTTTATTTCATTACAGTAAGAGCGACTTTCGGAGTTCAAGTATTACTAGGTACTGACGCGCGGTTGACCATAGTTTGCGCTGGTATTTACTATGTCTACTAATCTGTGGGTAGTGGTGGGGTAATGGCTGATCTTTGCGTTATGCTCGTGAACGGGTGCTGCTTGTGGTGACAGGTCAGCTTGCTGACTATGGTTTTGTTATTGTTATTAGAAATTAATGTTTCTTTATTTTACTTCGAAGGTCCTAGTTTATCATTTATAGCTACTAGTTACAGCTCTAAACATATAAACATAATGCAGCATTGCATATGTGAGCGGGCACGCCCTTTATGCCAGGAGGCTTTTTATTATGTATTAAGTTCTGTTTGCGTTTTTGTTTTTATTATTTATTTCTGCTTGAGTATAGTTTTAAATATTGGCGTGTGCTAGCTGACATAATATGGCAAATGATTTTTGTGTTTCGTAATGTTAATTACTTATTACTATATGTATAGAATCCAGTTCTTCTAACTGAACAGACAGCGGTGCTGCTGGGGAGTTTGTTCCACCATTTCTTCTTCCCAGCTAAAGCACTAGGAAGTGGTGAAGGGTGGGCGTTTTGGGGGGACTGTCTTATGTGATTTTGACGTTCAAAAAGTGCTGATTCTCAGCCTAATTTGAATAAATGACTTTTGATTTTGATTTTGTGGAACGTTTAATTAGTTTGGGTCACTAAAAATAAAATAATCGTTAGGAAGTCCACGTTACCGGAGCCAGTAATATAAGTCCATCTTGTGCGTATGTCCGTATCTGCAGCGAGAGAGTTAGTTCCTTAGCGCGCCGGTTCAGCTTGAGGGTAGCATGGCTGTGCGCGCTGTCGCCGAACTTCACCGCGCCGGCCTCTACTGTGTACGACGATGTCTGCAGATATAATTGATCATAATATGTGAAAAAAGAATAAGCGAAAGAAAAGAAAACATTTATGTAACCAAGGTAGACATAGACCGATGAATAGTAAAACTTAAAAGTGACAGCGGGCGGGGCAAATTGCTAGCAGAATGGTTGGCCGATGGGCCAAAATCAAAATGTTTTTTTTTTTATTTCACATAAACCTACATGTGCACTTATGAAACGTCAGAAGCTACTGCACGGTTCCAATTGGTCGTTACCTATAGAGAAGAGCCGGCAAGAAACTCCACGGTTACTCTTTTAAAAATAATTGGCTTTTATAATGTTTTAAAATTCCGTGTTTATAAGTATGGGAGGACAGTGTAGGCCTGTCAACTGGTACCTGGTACTTAACAAGATAGAAAATGGTCTATATTCTTAAGTTTACATTAAATTTATATACAAATAATCTTTAAATAAATAACATAAAAAATAAAGGCCTATTAAACCAAATGACACGATTGTCATGAATTACAATTATAACAAATCTGGATTATGTCAAAGAAGAAAGGAGGAAAAGGTCTGGAGTGCCGACCGCGTGCCGGATGGTGAAGCGTGGATATTCACAAGGTGGACCGAAGACATGGTGAAGGTCGCGGAAATCCGCTGGATGTGAAAAGCTCAAAATCGGTCGTTTTGGCGATGCTGAGGCAGGCCTTTGTCCACGGGGTGCATGTTGAAGAGCCTCCTCGTGGCGCACCCTGGGCAACGTCGGCTCCCATTGCCCACCAGGTTTTGGTGGGCCATGGGGGCCGGCGGCTAATCTTCAACAAACGAGGAAAGGTCATGGTTCCAATCACCGATCATGCTTGATGGTCGGTGAAGGGAACCGGGCTACATAGGGTCAATACGCCCACTCCTCCTCTGCTTTCAGAGGAAGTTGAGTGGGCGTAGACGGAGAAGGGCCGCCGCTGCGGTGCAGGCGCACCAAAGCGGCGCGTGTTTCTCTCCTTGAGGAGTAGTCCTCGAGGAGTGAACTTTCGGCGGGTTCGCTGAGTCGGGTTGGCCGGACAGCGAACGGAGGCATGTCTAATGCCGCCGCCGGGAGCTTGGCTTAATTGCCTGGCCCAGAGGAAGGCTACCTCTAAGATAAAAAACCACCCAATCCTAAGCTTCGAAGCGCGGTGAGAGGATGAATGGCTGGAGGGAGTCCAGTCGTTAGCGCTTCCCCTGCAGAGCACCTGCCGCACTCTGCAGTATGTAGGCTTACCGGGCATCTAGGCTCTGCCCGGTGGACATTTGTGACCTATATCAACTCGTGGGATCAAGTATGGAAAATAACCCAAAAAATAAAAAAATAAAAGACGAAGAGAGGAGTGAAGCGGGGTCGGAGTCCGACGCCGCATCTGGCGCAAAGGGTTCAAGCCAGAGCTCGGAGCGCGAATTGGAGGGGGCTGCTGGGAGGAACCGAAGGTTCTTCCTGAAGCGCCCCAAATCAGGGGAGGGCCAGGGGTCGTCTTCCGAAGAGTGGACCTCGGGCCCCAAAAAAATCCACTCCAGCCGGCGGGGTGGGGCCCGGGAAAAAGGTTTGGGCAGAGGGCTCGCCACCCAGGAGGAGGCCAAGGAGTTAAGCCGAGCCAGCCCTGCCGAGCCGGCCCAGCGAGCCGCCATGGAGGAGAACCACCCAGGAGTGACCGGCCGCAGGGCGGCCATGTCAGAGTCCTCAGATGGTGAGCCGGTCGCCGCTGGCGGCTCCAACTCGGAGCGAGCGGCCAGGTTTGCGGAGGTCGTGGCAGCCGCGATAAAGGATGTGGCCGTGAAGAGGATTAAGTCCTCTAAAGACAAGGCCATATCCGCGGCCACGGCCTCCATTATAGCGGCAGCGGAGGCCATTCAACCTGGGCCTCCGTCGGACGTAATGTCCGAAATGCGGGCAGAGGTTGCCCGCTTGACAGCCGCCTTGGAGCTTCTCCGGAAGGAGGAATGAGGAGCTCCGAGCAGACCTGGCCGGGCTGCGAGCAGCCGGCCCCAGGGAGGTGCCGCAGGAGGGGGCGCAGCAGCATGGGCAGGGACGGCCCGTGCCTGCGGAAGACCGGGTTCTGACCCTGGTGCGGCAGGAGCTGGCTGCCTTCCAGAGTCGGTTTTCCGCCCTGGAGGCCATTGTCTTGCACCCCCCACTAGCGGCGAGCCAGCCGGCCGCGGGCCGGCAGAAGGCGGTCTCTTTTGCCGCCGTCGCAGCTTGCGCGGCCAAACCTCGGGCATCGGGGCAGAGGAAGGCCCTCTCCGTGCCGAAACCCGCGGGGCCGCCCATGCTCAGGGAGGGCGGGGCGGCTACACAGACGGCGAGGGTGCCGGCCCTGGCTGCAGGACGGCCGCCCCCACCTCCTATATCTCCTCCGGCTGGCGCCAAATGGCACGTAGCCGGGGAGAAAAGGAAGGCCGGTAAGGTGGCAAGGGCGGCCAAAAGGAAGGAGAGGCGGCAGCGGCAAAAAGCGCGAAGCGTCGCGGCTAGGCTCCGCGCCCCGAAATCCGCAGCTGTAGTGATTACGCTACAGCCGGAAGCGGAAAAGAAGGGCGTGTCCTACCGCGACGTGCTAGCCAAGGTGGGAAAGGCGGTGAGCCTCGAGGAGATCGGCGCCACCGAAGGCATCCGGGTGAGGCTCACGGCGACTGGGGCCCGGATGCTCGAGATCCCCGGTGCGGCCAGCGGCCCGGCCGCTGACGCTCTGGCCGAAAGGCTTAGGGCGTCCTTAAATGCGGACGAGGCCCGAGTGTCCAGGCCCACCAAGTGCGCTGACATGCGCATCCTGGGCCTGGACGACTCGGTGACGGAGGGAGAGGTGGTGGCCGCCGTCGTTAGGACTGGAGGGTGCTCTGCCGAGCAGGTGAGGACAGGCACCATCGGTCCTGACTTCAAGGGGATGCGAGCCGTTACGGTGAGCTGCCCCGTGTCGGCGGCCAAAAAAATAGCCGAGGGCCGTAGGCTACTGGTGGGCTGGGTTTCCGCGCAGGTGAAACTGCTGGAACCCAGACCTCTGAGGTGCTTCCGCTGCCAGGTGGGCAACCACGTGGGAGCCAAATGCACCTCGGAGGTGGACCACAGCCACCACTGCTTCCGCTGTGGTCAGCCCGGTCACAAGGCCGGGTCTTGTAATGCCGCGCCGCACTGCATCGTATGTGCGGCAGCTGGCAAGCCAGCCGATCACCGGATGGGGAGCAAGGCCTGCGCTCCACCCGCCAGAGCCAGGGGCAGGGGCAAGCCCTCCGCCACCGCCGTCACTGCCACAGCCGCCGCCACTGCCGTTGCCGCTGCCGCCTCGACCGTCGTCGTCGCCGCCGTCACCACTGCGGCGGGGCCCTCACAGAGGGCTCGGGACTTCGGGAGGAGGCTGACATGGAGTGCCAATAACGGCCCCATTACGCCTCCTCGAGGCGAACATCAACCACTGCGCCTCTGCTCAGGATCTGTTGCTCCAGAGCATGGCGCAGTGGTCGATTAACATCGCCGTGGTCGCTGAGCCGTACTTTGTCCCGCCCAGGGATGACTGGGTGGAGGACCTGAGCGGCTCAGTGACCCTAATTTCGTCGGCCGCCGCGCCGCCGGTACTCCGTCACTCGAGGCAGTCACGAGGGGACGGGGTTGCGTGGCAGCACGGTTCGGGGAGATTGTAGTGGTGGGGGTATACTTCTCCCCGAACCGAACTCTTGCCGAGTTCCACAACTCCCTTGCGGAGTTGAAAGTCGTCGTCGTCGGGTTCCGTTCCCTCCCCGTGCTCGTCCTCGGGGATTTCAATGCCAAGAATGTGGCTTGGGGTTCCCGGTATACGGACACACGGGGCAGGATGGTGGAGGACTGGGCTCTGGAGACAGGCCTGGTCGTCCTAAATCGGGGTTCTGTCCCCACGTGTGTGCGGATGCGGGGTGAGTCTGTGGTGGACATCTCGTTTGCCAGCCCCGCTCTGTCACAGCGTGTCATTGACTGGGGCGTCATGGAGGAGGTGGAGACCTACTCCGACCACCGGTATATCCGGTTCGACGTCTCCGCCCAGACCTCAAGCGCGCTGGTCCGACAGGCTCCGAGTGGTCCGCGGTGGGCGCTGAAGCAGCTGGACCGGGAGCTCCTCCTGGAAGCCTCGATCGTGCAGGCCTGGGTGTCATCACCGGACAGGCCTGCTGACATCAACGTCGAGGCGGAGTGGTTCCGGGAGGCCATGTCCGAAATATGTGACGTGGCAATGCCCCGGGCCCAGCCCGGACGCGCTCAGCGCCAGGTGTGCTGGTGGTCGCCAGAGTTGACGACTTTACGCAGTGCGTGCGTCGCTGCGCGACGCCGGTACACCAGGCACCGCAGGCTCCGTATTCGCCCTCCGGATACGGAAGCCATTCAGGCGGAGCTGTACGAGGGGTACAGAGCGGCGAAGACCGCCCTCCAAGCGGAGATCCTGCGGGCCAAGGGACTGGCCCGCGAGGACTCGCTGGAGACTCTGAACAGGGACCCGTGGGGACGCCCCTACAAATTGGTGCGTGAGAAGCTCCGCCCATGGGCTCCCCCGCTGACGCAGAGTCTCCGGCCCCAGCTCGTGGAGGACGTGGTGAGCACTCTGTTCCCTTCTAGAGGGGACCATATCTCCCCGCCCATGGCTCCGCCTACTGCGGTGCTGAATGCGGACCACACCGCCGACGACGACGACGATGCTCCGGAGGTGACCGAGGTAGAGCTGCGAGTGGCGGTACGTAGGCTGAGTGCTAAAAATACCGCCCCAGGACCCGACGGCTTACCTGGGAAAGCCTGGGTCCTGGCCTTGGAGGCTCTCGGGCCTCGACTAAGGGGGCTCCTAAGCGCATGCATGGAGAGGGGCCAGTTCCCACTTCGTTGGAAGACGGGGAAACTGGTCCTCATCAAGAAGCCGGGGCGCCCAGCGGACTCTCCGTCCGCTTACCGGCCCATCGTGCTGCTCGACGAGGTGGGCAAGCTCTTTGAGAGAGTCATTGCAGACCGCCTCGTCGGGCGGCTGGTGCGGGTGGGGCCGGATTTGGCGGAGAGCCAGTTTGGCTTCCGCAGGGGGCGCTCTACGGTGGACGCCATCATGCGCGTGCGGGCCCTCACGACGGGGGATGCTGTGGCCCGGGGTGGGGTCGTCTTGGCGGTGTCTCTAGACATCGCCAATGCCTTCAATACCCTGCCCTGGAGTTGCATCAGGGAGGCACTCCGGTATCACCGGATGCCGACCTACCTCTGTCGTGTGGTCGAGGCCTATCTGACGGACAGGGCCGTCATCTACCCCGGTCACCAGGGAGTATGGAACCGGCAAGAGATGTCGTGCGGTGTCCCACAGGGATCGGTCCTGGGGCCGCATCTGTGGGATATCGGCTACGACTGGGTGCTGCGCGCCGACCTCCCCAGCGGCGTCAGCGTGGTTTGTTACGCTGACGACACGCTAGTCCTGGCGCAGGGGAGGTCGCACCAGGCGGCGGCCGAACTAGCGACACGCGGGGTTGCGACAATCGTCGAGAGGATCCGGCAATTGGGACTTGAGGTAGCCCTGCACAAGTCCGAGGCCAAGTGTTTTCATGGTCCTCGGAACACGCCACCGTCGGGTTCCCAAATAACGGTAGGAGGGGTTCACATCGGCGTCGAGTCGACGATGAAGTACCTGGGACTCGTCCTCGACAGCCGGTGGAACTTCGTGGAGCATTTCCGACGTTTGGCTCCCAGACTGGAAAGGGCCGGGGCTGCCTTAAAGCGGCTCCTGCCCAATCTAGGGGGGCCAAACGCCTCCTGCCGGAGGCTCTACGCGGGGGTCGTGCGGTCCATGGCCCTTTACGGGGCACCGGTGTGGGCGCGTTCCTTGAGGCGGCGGCCAGCCCGCTGGTTGAACGCGCCCCAAAGGGTCATGGCAATCCGGCTGGTCCGGGGATACCGTACGGTCTCCGGTGAGGCGGGGAGCCTCCTTGCCGGATTACCGCCATGGGATCTGGAGGCAAAAGTCCTCGCGCACGTTTGGGAGTGGTGCGAGGAGGCGAAACGCCGGGGCGTAGCTCCACTGCCGCGAGAAATCACGGTACAGCGGACAGAGCTCCGGCGGGATCTCAAGGCGGCATGGAGAGTGCGATTGTCGCAACCCAGCGCTGGGCACGCCACAATTGCGGCGATAAGTCCCCTCTTTGAGGAGTGGCTAGAGAGGCGCCACGGCGTCCTCACCTTCCGCCTGACGCAGGTCCTCACCGGACACGGTTGTTTCGGGAGGTTCCTGTTCCGGATAAGGCGGGAGGAAACGCCCGGGTGTCACCATTGTGTGGATCGCCCGGAGGACACGGTGGAGCATACGCTGGAGGTCTGCCCGGCTTGGGCGGAGCACCGCCGTGTCCTCGTGGAGGCGATTGGCGGTGGCGATCTCTCGCGTCCGGCCTTGGTCCAGGCCATGGTACGGAGCGAGAGGGCTTGGGAAGCCGTCACCTCCTTCTGCGAAGCAGTAATGTTCGCGAAGGAGGAGGCGGAACGCGTGAGGGAGAGGCAAAGTTTGTGCCCTCACGCCCCTAGCCGCCGTAGGAGACGCCCTGGGCGTCGGGAATCGCAGGCCGATTCCCGGCCACCGTAGGCGCGGGCTTGCGAACGGCGAGCAATGGGCAGCTCGCCGTTCGATAAGGACCAGGCCCGGGTCGACGGCGCGTTGTGTTCCACGCGCGCCTCAAAGAGATGTCAGCACCAATGACGGGGTTTGCTAGGACCGATGCCTGCTAGGGTTGCGGAAAAGTCCAAGAGGGTTACCGTGGCCCCTGGCACAGGCAACTGAAGGAACACGGGTGGGTTTTAGTCAGTAAGAGTCTGACACGCCCTCCTGCTCTGCCCAGAGCGGGAGAAGTTATTTGATGATTTCCCACCCACAAAAAAAAAAGAAAAAAAAAAGGCCTTTGTCCACAGTGGGCGTCTTTTGGGTGAATCATGACGTACTCTGGACGCTTTTAATGTGCATGTCTTTTCACGTCGTTATCACAAATACTTATAAATTCAACATTGATGATGTAACTAATATTTGTAACAATATAATTTAAAAACATGCCCGTTCTTCTTCTTTAGCTTCATGTTTCTGACTGACCGACTCCTTTGACAATTTTAAAGTGTCTTTTTTTTACAACAATTTTAAGTGTCGGTTTAATTGAAATAAATGCTTCGAGTTAGAGTTAGAGATGCGGGTACCTTAGTGCACCCGGCGCTGCCCGGCTGCTCGTGCAGCGCGCGCGGGGCGGCGTGCGGCGCGTGCGCAGGCGGCCCGTCCGCGCGGCCCAGCCGGGCGCCGGACCACGATACCGCGGCTTGCAGGCCCACCAGTCTGGGTAAAAAGATGGGTGTTTATTTATCAATTCACCTACGCAGCCTATCAATACAGGATACCTAAGACGATAGGGTGTTTTTTAATCTATGAACATATAAAAAAATACAAAATAGCACAACAGCTTTACTAGTTATTCTTGAGGATTCATTCGTGGCTCAGGAAATAATTAATGCCAATCCTTTCGGCGACTTTACTGAGTGTACATAAGGCGCGAGTTACTTGTTTAACAACAGGAATGACAAGCCACGTTTACAAGTAGAACAGGGGAGGAAAAGCTAAGTTTCTGGCCCTTAGAATTTAAAAGACGTTCGATCGACACGACGTGAGGCAAACATATAGGGTGGCAGGGACATGACGTGCCACTATGGATTCAGTACATAATTCTGAACCCCTCTGCGTTGAAATTGTTCATCGGTTATAAAAAAAAATAAAAAATTGTTGTTTGATACATTTTGAACGCGTAGGTAAGTAGGTATTGCACTTTTCTATGAAGCAACAAACTTTGGTAACCGACGAAAAATTTCTACGTTAGAAGTTCTAGAGTCATGTGCTGAATTCATTCATTTCAAGTTGCTCGTCGATGTCCCTGCTAAGCTGTATATGCATTCAGCCTTTTGAACTTGTGATATACCTACTAAACATACACCAATTGTGGTTAGTACTCTATAATATTACAACGTTTTATTCAACACTTTTGGAAAAACCCGCATTTAACTTTAGCTTTGTCAAACAGATCAACTCACTGTGCATCCACTATCAGGTCAGCCAGGGTTCCCTTGAAGGCAGTGAGAGGTACTGGTGCATGCATGAGCTCCCTGACTCCTCCGAGGAACAGGCCAGAAGAGCGCGCGGGGAACGCCGTGCCTGCCAGAGCCACGCTGCCGAAATGCTCCTCATCCACCCATAGCTCTAGCTGGAAGCAGAGGAATTTATTATATAATGGAGATTATCTGTAGTTCCGAAAAACCAGGTTATATTTTCGTGAAAAGAAAATGTTTTTAAATTGGTTTTCGCTTGACGAAAAAATATTTACCAAAAATCTTTCAATGTAGTTTTAATGCGTTAGAAAAGTTTTTGGTAAATGAATTGCTAACATGTTATTCTGCTATTTGAACTTTTGAAGTATCAAAGCTGCTACAGTGATGACAGTTCAAAAATCCATCTTGCAGAACTATAATACACTCCTATACCGAACTGTAATATGACTATACATGATTAATTGAGTGAGTATTTTCCGATATTTCATTAAGTTTGGGATTTGGCCATCCACAAACACATAAAAAGTTCATCCTATTAAGGTAATAATAAAAAATTTAAAACAAGTGATAGAATACCTGTTTATGCATCCGTATAATCCTCACAGTGTGTAGTTTCCCTTCATCGAACCTGGTACCGTTGGTTCGCAGCCGCACCTCACCCTTGCCAGCCTCTGCGACCACTTCTAGCTCTCCTGCAGAAAATAAGCGAAGTTTGAAGTACACTCCTTAACAGAACATCACTCAATTTAGCGAAGTAACAGGGATGTTTAGTGAAGTAACCGGGATGTTTAGCAAAGTAACCGGGATGTTTAGCAAAGTAACCGGGATGTTTAGTGAAGTAACCGGGATGTTTAGCGAAGTAACCGGTACGTTTAGCAAAGTAACCGGGATGTTTAGCGAAGTGACAGGGATTTTAAGCGAAGTAACAGGGATGTTTAGCGAAGTAACAGGGATGTTTATTGAAGTAACCGGGATGTTTAGCAAAGTAACCGGGATGTTTAGCGAAGTAACAGGGATGTTTAGCGAAGTGACAGGGATGTTAAGCGAAGTAACAGAGATGTTTAGCGAAGTAACAGGGATGTTTAGTGAAGTAACCGGGATGTTTAGCGTAGTAACCGTGATGTTTAGTTAAGTAACCGGGATGTTTAGCGAAATAACCGGGATGTTTAGCAAAGTAACCGGAATGTTTAGCGAAGTAACCGGGATGTTTAGCGAAGTAACCGGGATGTTTAGCAAAGTAACCGGGATGTTTAGTGAAGTAACAGGGATGTTTAGCGAAGTATCAGGGATGTTTAGCGTAGTAACAGGGATGTTTAGCAAACAAACCGGGATATTTAGCGAAGTAACCGGGATGATTAGTATAGCCACATTTCACCAGTGACAAAAAACTCTCTCGTAAAAACTAAACTGCCTATTGCCATTCTTGCCTATTTCATTCATTTCTTTTTTGATAACTGACAGTTTTTTATACCTTCTTTCACGTAGCAACAATATCACATTGCTAATTAAACCTTTTGCCCTTTACACCAGGTACAAACTTCCAATCAACAGGAGCGCCGGATAGTGCTTGTCTCCATCATCATCGTTCACTTTGTTATTAGCGCCAGCAGCGGATGAGCGGTACAACATTAAGCCCGTTAAGTGCGCGAGCGCGGAGCTACAACACAATATAATCCTTACCCTCTTACACACCAGGTACAAATAACAATCCGAACCTCCGATCAAGATGATTGCTAGATAATGCTTGTCTCCATCTCCATCATCGTCGTGGACGTCATTGTTGGCGCCAGCAGATGAAACCAATGTAAATTAAACCTAATCCCCTACACACAAGGAACAAACCTCCAATCAACACGAGCGCCAGATAATGCTTGTCTCCGTCATCGTCATTAACCTCGTTGTCAGCGCCGGCAGAGGGCGCGCGGTACAGTAGCAAGCCGTCAGCTGCGCGCGCGCGGAACGATAGGCCCAGTGAGGCCTTGCGACGGAGGTGAGGGGACGGGACCTCGATGTAGCCGGTGCCTTTCAGGATGGCGGAGCGGAGCGTCTGTAAAGGAGTTTATAGTTGAGAAAATTTAAAGATTAAAGTTAAAAG
This sequence comes from Brachylomia viminalis, assembly GCA_937001585.2. Lineage (NCBI taxonomy): Eukaryota > Metazoa > Arthropoda > Insecta > Lepidoptera > Noctuidae > Brachylomia > Brachylomia viminalis. The sequence continues at coordinate 25,304,780 of OW443301.2, forward strand.
ATAACAAGAAGAAGAAACGTTTAGTCGGTCCTTGCGTGCTACGAATATCTACGGGTCACAACTGTGTTTTTATGAACAAAATTGAACCTGCTATATGTGAAAACAATTACATTATAAGTATTATTATAACCATTATATTCTATTTATAAATCACACTTGTCGTGATTTTAGTGTGCTTGCTTAGTATAAATAAATGCAACTTAATGACTAAATACTAATTTCTGAAACGACAAAATGCAATTTTTCTTTTTTTAATATTATTTATTCAATTCTATTATTTGAAAATTTTGCATGCCCTTAGGTACAATGTATCATGACTATTTACAAAATTCCATCTTAAATATATACCTACATTATAAGTAAATAAATTATTTCTATTTACATCAACTTCCTCAAGTTATTCTATCTCAGTATTAATCAAATAGAAATGATATTCTCACCCTCTCCCCACACCGCGGCTCAAGTCCATGTCTGGTTGGCGCATCCAGCAGGTCGTACCCCGAGCGGTCCACGGTGACCGCGCCCACGCAGCCCAGCAGCGGCGGCCCCGGGGCCCCTTGGCCGGGCGGGGCCCCCGCCAGCCAGTAGGGCGCGCGCGCCAGGTCCGGCAGCGCGGCCGGCGCCTGCACGGGCGGCGCGGGCGAGCCCAGCGTCTCCTCGCCGTTCACGCGCAGGCTGCCTGCCACAGGACCTCCTCAATACACTCAATACATACACCCTACCGGTACTGGACTACATCTTTAGAACAATCTATATATTTTTAAAGTTCAAAATTGCCTTTTATTGGCCTACTCGAAATAAATGATTTTACTTTGAGCAAGGAATAAGAGTTCTGACCGTTACACTGTCAACTACTGTTACTACTTTTTTTTTGTCATGTCTGTAACTGTGTGTCGATCAAAATGTAAAAATGATAAGTGTAATATTACTCATGTTGTTGATTCGAATACTGACAGTAGCGAGACCTCAGACGAACACCTTGAAAACAGCAAGATTTAACACAGCATAGCAATGACAAAAAAGAGCCGAAAATGCAGTTGAACCCCGCCAAAAGATTCACCAGTGAAGTTCGACCTGAACCAACCTACCAGATAGTTTACTATACGCACTAATAAAATTACAGGACAGACAGTAGAGGAGGAGGACTATCAGCATACATACACAACGATCTAAAACATAACCTAATCGAATCAACATAAGTATCAAGATGGAAATTGGGTACCTTTGGGTACAAATTGAGAAATTTGCTCTGGATGTGGGTGTGGTCTACAATCTACAACCCTGGTAATATGAACTTTGAAAGATTTTTAGATTTATATGATTCACAGCTACAGCAAGGGAGGAGAGCAATTGTATTTGGAGATTTTAACTAAGACCTTTTGACACCCGGCCCTGGTTCAAGCCATGGTCCGGGGCGAGGGGGAGTGGGAGGCAGTCACCTCCTTCTGCGAAGCAGTCATGCTAGCGAAGGAGGTGGCGGGACGGGAGAGGGAGAGAGTCTCCCGTCCAAGCCGCCGCGGTGGACGCTCCGGGCGTCGGGAGCCGCGTGACGACTCCCGGCCACCGTAGGCGCGGGCCTGCGGGCGGTGAGTAATGGGTAGCTCACCGTCCGATCAGGACCAGGCCCATGCTGGACGGCGCGTACGTGTTCCACGCGCGCCTCAAAGAGATGTCAGCATCGAAGAGGGGGCCCACTAGGGCCCAAGCCTGCTGGGAAAGCGGGATCATCCGAAAGGGGTACCGCTGACCCGGAACATAAAGGGCCAAGGAAGGAGCACGGGTGGGTTTTAGTCAGTAAGAGTCTGACACTCCCTTCCGCTCCACCCAGAGCGGGAGGAGTCATTTGATGATTTCCCATCCTCAAAAAAAAAAAAAAAGACCTTTTGACAAAAAATAACATTGTAAAAAAGTACAAGTAAATAATAAATGAAACCGGATATAAAATACTCAATAAAATCAATAAAACCTATTGTACAAGAGACTCACAAATAAAGCAGTCAACTCTGGATCACGTCTCCACAAATTTAAAAGGAGAACATTATAAAACCGCTATTATCAATTCATCTACGAGTATGTCGGATAACAAGCAAATTTATTTACAATTAAACAAATGGAAACCTACCAAAAATACGCTTAAATTATAAAACAATACATTACGAGAAGCTGCATACGACGATAGAATCACAAGGACTTGGTGACGTGACAAGTAATTATATACAACTAGAACCAAAAATAAAACAGTATGTAGAAGACAGCAAAGTGATGAGAACAAAAGTTTTGAACCCACCCCAAGAAGATTGGATTAACAATGAGATAATTACTGGAATTAGCCAAAGAAACCACATATGGATACAGCGCAAGAATAACCAAGAAAATAAGAAATCAGAAGATAACTATAAAGAAATGAGAGATAAAATTGCAAGATTAATCCAAGCTACAAATAATTCTTACTACTACAACTATTTACAAATTGTAGAAATAATCCTAAAAAATGTGGTCGCTTATAAATAACTTAGCTAACAACAAAATCATACAGAGTAGTGCTCCTTCAAAACTTTTAGTTGATGATACTTGTATCTCTAATGTAAAAGAAATTTGTGATGTCTTTAATAAATACTTCTCAACAATAGGCTCAATACTTGCATAAAACACCTAGAAAATACCACAACAGCTCAAATCACCATATTTTCAAGTCAAAGAAAAAATACAATCATGAACTAAGGACATTAGATCCATGTAATTTAAATAAACTTATCAAAATCATTAAAGATCTTGACTCGAATACAAGTACCAAGTTTTGTCTAAACCACTATAGACAAAACTAGCACAAAAGTAATAAAAAGTTGGTGAGTTTCCTGACACTCTGAAGGTCGCAAAGGTAACACCGATCTACAAATCGGGACCGAAAACCGATCCAGGGAATTATCGTCCGATCTCATTGTTACCAATATTGTCAAAAAATTTAGAGAAAATACTGCATAGTCGTCTTCTTAAATATCTTGACTCTCTTAACCTAATATCTGATCGTCAGTATGGATTTAGAGCTAAAAACAACACAAACTAAAGCTACAATTGATTTAACAAACACTATGTGCTAGGTGTCTTCATTGATTTAAAAATAGCTTTTGAACCGTAAGTCACACGCTACTATTAGAAGAACTAGAAAACATAGGTATCAAGGGCAATGCACTTAAAATGCTTAAATCTTATCTAACCAATAGATTTCAGATAGTTAAAATAGAAAGCATTGAGAGTAGTACATTGCCGATCACATACGGAGTCCCGCAAGGGTCTATATTAGGGCCGCTATTGTTCTTGATTTACATAAATAGCATCACAGAACTAAATCTACATGGTCATATAACTTTGATGATACGTGCTTATTTTATTTTGAAGCCAACATGCACGACATTATTTTCAAAAGCCCAAGAAGTTCTCAATGTTCTATTTGAATGGTTCAAATATAATTTATTAACCATATATATTTTAAAAACTTGTTACGTTGTCTTTAAAGCTAAGAATAAAAAAAATCCGCAGCGCGACACGCTAACTATTGATAGCATCCCACTGGATCAAAAAACCTGCGAGAAGTGTCTTGGCTTGAGAATAGATCATTATTTAACATGGCACATTCAAATAGACCATATTAAAAATAAGCTATCAGCACTTACAGGATCACTTCATAGTATAAACCAGTGCATACCTAAAAATATACGTTATACTATTTATAATTCTCTTATTAAATCGCATCTGTTATATCTCATAGAAATTTGGGGAAGTGCCGGAAAAACGAAGCTGCAAGAATTACAAAGAGAAATAAGGTTATAAAGATATTGTTTCGCTACCCATACCTAACACCGACTTGTAAAATGTTTGAAGAAACAAAATTGATGAATATCAAACAACTCTATACCTATATTAAATGTATTCTGATTAGAAAAATTATAGACAAAACTATCCACACTAACTTATCATTTACTACAAAATCTGTCTTCATCGACCAAGTCTACTTGTTTTGCCAAGAATACGCACTAATTACAATAATAGAAAGAGTATTACATATGAAGGAGCACAACTATTTAATAATCTATCCACATATATAAAAAGTGTAAGCTCCCTCAGCAGTTTTAAGTCTCGGCTATCCAAACACGTAATTGAAAACTGCGTTGACTAACGTCCTCCAATGTATGTACTTTCATGGTTGAGAATTGAACTACTGAAGGAGTACAGAATAATTTAATATAATAATATACATATACTTTGGTGACGGTTACCTAAAATAAGTTTACTGCATGCTTCTTGTCTGTTCTCGTGTAAGTGGCTTTTTGTCTTTTATGAGAATAAATTATTTAAACCTAACCTGACGGCGACGGCGTTACAAGATGCGCGCCCATAGATACTCGTAAAAATCACCCATCTCTCCACTAGTCCAATACCTACTCTAGGATGCATATCCGGTACGGCTCACAAATCCTTTCCTATCCTAAGGGCACGTCTTCCCTACCATAACGGCGCCCCCCGGTCGACTCCTTGATATGCAATGGTCTCTGTACCACTATGAAACATGAGGCTTCAGGGGCTGGAGCAAATCAAGTCTGGGTCTTAGACTCAAAGCATTTCATTCATATTTCCCATGTTGTTGAATTATAATTCATAAGAGAAATAAATATATCTAAAAGCTTACCGGTCAAGAACAATCAAGAGCTTGGCTGTTTGACAATACAGAATTATTTGTTGTACCTTAAAATATAAATCTATTACACCACTGTCCCTTATCATAATTATTACATTTATAATTTTGCTAGTAAGATTATTAGAGAGAACAATTAAAACCAAGGCGTCAATTAAACATGTTTCTTTCGCAAAAAGCATTAAGTGTCTCCGAATTTCTAGCCGAAAAAGTTTTTTTTTTAAATTTAATTATATTATCTTTTTCCTGACACTAACTACCTAGGTATTAAATTTATATGAATATGGAATTTTTGACATTATAACATAAAAATAACTTCTAATTTATAAACCTTTATAAAAAAGTGCCTATTTTAGTTAACTTTTATGATTGTTTCTTATTGTTTTTTTTTCAATACACAAGAGCATGCAAGTTATTACATCGTTTGAGTCCAATCTTGTTTAGCCGTAAGTATCGGCGCTGCGCGGCGTACAAATATTTCCATGGAAATGTATGTATACAATGTGTAAACAATTAAAGAAATCTTATTTTATCTTATCTTAAACTAGCCGATGCATATGCTCTAAAATCTTACAGATGTTTATGCTGTCCAACCATTTGTTTGCAAAGCATTTTGCATTTTGGAAAAAGCCTGCATGTAACTTGAAAAACTTATATTTTGTAATGTGTATGGTGTACCTACTGCATATACAGTAAACATCTATATACTTATAATATAGATAATAAATAAATACATTCATTTATTTCAGGTAAATAACACCCATTGCTTATAGGATGCATCAGGCCAGATGGGCCAGGATCGTCACACAGCGGGTGCTTGAAGTCGGGCTTCGTCACTGAAGCAGGCCTAAGGAAAGCTGGCGTGACTATTCGGACTCGTTCCTGACCGATTGGCCGGTGAACTATACGTCATCTATCCCTTACTCATAATTCTACAGCTTATTGGTTAGCAGCCAGCGGACTACCGAGATGACAACTAATAGAGAAGTGTGGTTATAAAGACATGATGTGCCGACTACTAATATATTGGGTTAAGGGAAAGAGAATTATGACGATTAGCAGCCTATAGTCCAGCGCACATTACCTTTCTCGAGCTTGTTGCTAGCGAACACCCGGATGGCCTGCACGTGTGCCGGACGCCCGGCGCAGTGCCGGCCGGCTGCCGTGATCTCCAGCCGTGAGCCGCCGTACTCTACCGTGAACACCACGCGGCACTCGCGGAGGGACACTGATACTGAACGGTTCTGGGGAAGAATGTCATAAACAATTAATGTTGAATATACCAGAAAATTAGTGATAAAATGATTAAACGCGCCGCCGAACTTGCAACCGTCGCTTACGCCAAAAATGCGACGTAATAGCTTGAAATGTACCTAACATTTAATTAGAAAATGCATCCCACGCAAATTTATAGAGGTTGTGTGTGTGATTGAACTATCAATGTGACTTTTTCAATTCAAATGTACTATCTGAGTTTACCTTGGACATTACTGACATCGGTGAACGAAAACATACTGAGGAAACCTGGGACTTCTATTTAATATAAGTCACCTTTGCCCTGCAGTGGGGCAATAATAGGCTGGAGTAATTATTGCAGGCGAAGGCACGCCGATTTTCCGCAGCATATCTTCTGTAGATGTGTCGCTAGACCTACTACTACCAAAATGGCTGTTTGATTTTGAAAGGGCCTGTTTTTGGCCTACAATTTAGGGTTGCCGTTTATTTGACATTTGATATACCAACATTCTAATAGGTACTAACATTAGCAGTATCCAGCGCCATGAAGAGCAGCGCATCCTCATCCCTGGTGCGGAAGGTGAAGGCCACGCTGAACTGCCTGCGGTCGGGCGGGCGCGCGCGGGAGCGCTTCAGCTCCACGTAGCCGGCGCCGTTGAACCACACCATGGACGGCTCCGCGCCTCGGCCGCTGTACCATCTGCGGGAGAAATTTATGTTCAAATTAAATACAATTTTGTGAGGTCGCCGTTGTGGTCATTCGCGGTTTTGGTATTCATGAAACAGACATTTCTGAGACGAATAAAATTATGTATTCCAAGTCTGGGAATTTGTGCAAATAAAATTCGTGTAAGTAGGGACACCTGCATCAATTGGTATTTAAGTATGAAACATCGAGCTTCACATTGGTATCAATGGCAGAGACGAACCTGAACAAATGCAAACTTAAAAAAAATCGATGTATGATATTAATGGCCGCGTACATGCATTCAGCAAATAACTTATTCTTTTGATATCACAGTACATACCTCTGTGTGCATCCAGTACACTGCGCTTCCTTAGGCTGATGCACGAAGTTCCACAGTCCTATAGTCCTATCATCACTGTATAACGCGTGCACGCATGCGGGCAGGCCCTGCTCGTGCTTGGGCCAGCCCAGCCACAGCTGCGTGGCGTGCAGGCTCCCCGCACCGGGCGCGCTGGTATTGCTGGCAGAGACAGCGGTGCCGCCGGCTCGCTCGACTACTAGGCGTGCTGTGTTCCATACCCTGGGTCAATAGAAGGGACGTTTATATTGTGACACTGAATCTTTTAGAACTCCGAACCCTTAGATTACAGACTTTAAAAGGAACAAGGTTAAAAGATCACGAGGTCTGGTGACAAAAGTGAGCCTTTAACTTAAAAACATGGCTAAGCGAGACCTATCCGCCCAAAATCGTATTTGGTCTAAAATGTATCCCTTTCTTTCGCTCTAAAACTAGAGCGAGAAAAATGTAGTGCTTGCAAGGAATGTTACTTGTTGTATATAACAGAACAGAATATAGAGAGAGTTATTTTAGTCATCGATATTATGTTCTCTGGTAAGGTTTTTTTTACAATACTATACAAAAGTAGACAGACGACATTTCTATTAGTTAATCATCTATCTATCAGTTAATGTTTTTTGTGTGCATGTCTGTATGTTAACAACAAGCTCACCGTTCTATCTCGATGCGGTACGATGTATGATCAGCGTCGTCATGCGTGGGCTGCAGCACCTCCGGGTGCACTATGAGCCCCTCCCCGGCCCCCAGGTTCCACGCCAGACGCAGCTTGTTGCCAGTCACCGATAGCTTCATGTAACTCTCTGTTTCCTACAAAAGATTTTGAAATGTGTTCATCAATACAAAAAAAAACTTTGAATGTGTATACAGGATGGCATCGATCTGTTACGATGGATGCAGTGCATGTGTCGCAAACCGCCCCTACGTTGAAATTATCGTCGGTTATTTTAATAAAAATTGCTGTTCTGTTCTATACATTTTCATTGAGTTAGTATTGCACTTTTTTATGAAACTCGGGTTTTTGGTTTGAAAAGCGACGAAAAACTTCTACGCAAATTTCAATTGCTACGCGCAAACTGTGACACACATCATCCAAGACCCCTTGGTCTTGAATCATGTGTGTCACAGTTTGCGCGTCTGTTTCCCAGACACCCTGTATAAGTGATCTTAGTAAATCACCGTTATGTTTCATCACTGCATCATTGTTTCTTTAGGATAGATAATTATTTTTCCGACAGAAATATTTTAAACGTTAGAGCCTTCGATCAACAATAATACTAGATTTCCGATGAGCTCATCAAAAACGGCCGGAAAAATAGGACCACAAATAATGTTGTGGTCTTGTTTTGCAACATAATATTTTCAACCTTAAAAATGATATTCTATTTCTCCATAAATATTAAATGTTCTTCTTTTAAAAATGCGTTTCCTTTCCATCGAAGTAACAAATATATTGCAAACGATAATAAACTTTATGTTTGAGAATTAATGTTTTAAATAATCAAGTTATATGCAATCGCCTCCACTTAGCGATGTGTTTTTGTTCCTAATCCTTAATCTAGTGCCAATGTTGATCGAAGGTTAGAGCGTTTTCGTTCTAACTGGTCGCACCACATCCGATGCGAATAACCGAAATTTCGGTCCAAAATAGCATCAATACCATTTGCATGAGCACGTACGCACAGCAACCGAGTTAACTTGATTCAATATCATGTTTGGACTCAGATTCGAATCGGAATGAAGCAAATTAGATGCGGAAGGAGAGAATCAGGTTTGATTCTCTCCTTCCGCATCTAATTTGATAGCCTGTAGCAGACGCCTCTGAACACCGCAGGCAATGGCGGTTAACCACTTTATTACCTTATTGTAAGGATGATATCGACATAATCTACTCATTTCAATGTTTAAACAATAAGCTAGCAACCTCGACAATTGGTCACATTATTCTTTGAGCAACCGGCAGCAAGTTCGTCATGTTGTCTTAGTTGTCAATGCTTGCGGTAGTGTCGGGGGTCCGGTTGTCCCCTTCCCTCAAATATGGCGAGGGGCTTATCTATGCGTTATGCTCGTGAACAGGTGCTGTTTGTGGTTGACAGGTCATCTTGCTGACTATGGTTTTGTTATTGTTATTAGTAATTAACTGTTTCTTTATTTTATTTCGAACTAACTGAACAGACAGCAGTGCTGCTTGGGAGTTTGTTGCGCCACTTCTTCTTCCCAGCTAAAGCACTAGGAAGTGGTGAAGGGCGGGCGTTTTGGGTGACTGTCTTATGTAATTTTGACGTTCATAAAGTGCTGATTCTCAGCCTAGTTTGAATAAATGTTTTTTTTTTTGATGAACAGTGGTCAATCGCCATATTTTGCGTGTTTTACGAATGTTTGGTAGAAATGCTTGAATAAACTTATGATAACAATCACGTTTAAAACGTTGTTATATTACGGCAGCTTCGATCGTTCCTGTACCTAGCTTTGAGTTTATCACTGGCGTTCCAACTGACCTGCGTGTCATCCATGAGGTACAGCAGCGGGCCGTCCCGCAGGCGCGTGTCGAAGGACAGCGCCAGCGCCGCACGCGACACGGCGGGCGACGCGCCCGACACCGCGTATGCGCGCACGCAGCCAACGCCCGCGCCCGCTGCTGATGTTAGTGATACTGAGATCTGTGGAAGATGAGAAGAGCTATAGAAATAGAGCAATATTTGTTTTAAAAAAAAACTTTCTTCTATAAAAAGTTTTTGGTAATCTGTTCACCATGGCTGTGTGTAAAGTTCTTGCATAATGACAGAAGAAGAAGCTGATTATGGGTTGGCCAATTTGTGATTAGTTAATAACAATGTTTCTGTCACATAAAGCTGCTATCATGATCACGACCATGAATAGTTAGCAGTCTATAAAATGTTCAACTTGAATCCCTGTGTACAAATCCTCATATAAACTAAATAAATATGGCGTGAGGGAGTGTTTTGGCCCCTTGTAATTCTTACTCTATATTAATGATTTACCCGATTCAATAAACTATGATAGGCACCCTTCGCTGATAATATGTATTTCTGTTTCAGTGCCCGATAACATTATAGGTTCAACTCATGAAAATAAAATAAAGGAAGCTGTACAGTCTGTACTAAAATGGCTTGAATCTATTAACATATGACTGTGTATTATAAATCTACCTATTTAAAACATAATTAATTAAATTTCAATTTTATACAAAAGCAAACACTTTGATAGTGTTGGCATTAATATAACTCTTCTAATAAGACACCGAGTGTAAGAACACTCGATGTCTACATCTCTTTTTATCCTCCTCTGTCCTTACGCAGGTGTGGTGGAAGAGATTTTTTAACTTAAAAGCATCACCTTTGTTTGTTGCCTTTATTGTTTTGTACCTTTTTTGTTTGTATTTTTGTGTTCCTTTCTTCTGGTCTTAAAAATGGTTAAATAGATATAAGAAACCGAAAGTATTACATTTTAACACAAAAGTTAAGTTTTTTTTTTTGTATAGCTCTAAGTAAATATTGATATTGGAAATAACAGATTAAGAACGTATGCAGAAATCTAAATTATGTAGATTTATGTGTAGGTTTGTGATTTGTAAAGACCGAAAACTCTCATTGAGTGAAGATCTCTGGGGAATGTCTGAAAAATTTGTAGATCTATCATCAAAACTATAATTCATATTAATATTATCACCAGTGTAGACCAAGGAGTCTTTCCGGATCTCATAAAACATAGTAAAGTTGTTCCTTTGTTCGAATTTAGTGACTAACAATTAAAGTAACGTGTCGAGAAATGACGGCACAGTTGACGCAGTGGTTAAGCGATTGACTGCTGCGATACGTGTCGCGGGTTCGATCCCCGCACGAAACAAATATTTGTATGACCTGCAAGTAGTTGTTCCGGGTCTGGCTGTTTGTGTATGTGAGTTTAAATGTTCGTAAACGCACCCACGATACAGGAGAAATTCCTAGAGTGGGGCAACGTTTAAAAAAAAAAAAGGCCTGTGTCAATTCTGCCAGTTCTCAGTAAGGTGTTTGAAAAGTTGATGCTCAGTCAAATTTTTCTGTTAAAGTGACGTACACTTTGATAGTACATAGTTACTCATCCGACAAAACATTCCCCCACTTCACGAAGTTCTTCTGATATTTGTACCAGAAGGACAAGATGTGAATGAGCTCAGTGGGAGCCCCTACCTCTCCAAGCTTGGCCCAGAGCCTGTGTGGTTAATGCAACCAAGACACGATGGACTGGTTGTATGGAACTTGTCGACGCTCACACTGCATTGACGTGACGTGTGTCCTCATTTGGCCGAAGGGGCTCATGTCGAAAACAGGGATGATATGAAAATCTAAAATGGCAGATGCGCAATTTTTCATCTTGTTATGGCTTTCGACGACGCTGATGCCGATAGTGAGGACAAAATGATTATCCAAGATGGCGGCCGCAGATATTACAAATTTTTCGTCATGGGTGTCGTTTTGATGGTTTTCGATAACTATTGACTATTGTAAGATCTCTCTATTTACCTGTGACAAACAATAAATAAATGAATTGAATGAATTGAATTGAATCGATGGCGCTAATCCCGATGAGAGATTAAAATAAAAATTCAAGATGACGGCGGTAGAAATGTAAAAATTTTTCGTCATGCGTGTTGTTTCCATGATCTTCGAGGGCGATGATGCCAATAGTAATGTAAAAATGACAATCAAAGAGGGAGCTATACCGACCGAGCCAGCCGCATGGCGCGCCCGCGTGACCTTGTCCCGCAGCGCGGCGAGGGCGGGGCTGAGCGTGCTGGCCGCGGCCGCGTGCTGGCGCGCGCGCGCCGCCGCCGCCGCCGCCAGCGCGTCTGCGGTCTCCGCGCCGCGGACTGTGTTGCCGCGGATTTGGGATACTGCGGAAAAATATAGGTATTATGAAAATTTCCCATATTTACAGATGAAGGAAAAAAGAAGTAAGTATGAATAAAATTAAATGTTCATAATAAATATCCTTCTTTCCTGAATCGAATGCTGCGTTTATTGCAACCAATTTTTCTAGTGAACATATACAATCAAACAGTGCCCTATTAGCTACTGATCATTTATAAATAATGAAGAAAGAGGCGTCTCTGTCGAATGAATAAAGATCAGCAACCTTAGATAAGCGGGGACCTACCCTACCGGCTACACCTTTCTTCAGAAAAGGAGCTACCTGCTCTATTTCGCACAGTACAATACGAGAGTGAACTGGTTGGAATCACTTGACAGTGATTCAACGACCGAACCGGTCAACTTTCTAGAACGGGAGAACTCTCAGATTTATAGAATTTGTCAGCAAGTTTATATACTTCGGTCGCTACATACTTATAGAGGTACGAGAAACAGGGTGTAAAGTTCACTCATACCTCCATAGAAAAGGGAGGATCCTCCGACCAGACGGGTGTCGTGTCGAATGGGCAACTGCCCGACAATTGATGTCGGGACGTTGTATATATGCTAGTTGCATGGTAAACTCTGCTTGCGCGATGCAGGATTTTGCGTGGCGTCAGAGTGATATACATACCGCTCTCTTTTGTCATGCGGCAGATGTGTCCAGCCCAATTCCATTTAAGTATAGTACAATTACTAAATCTAATCGTTTTCACATGCGTTAAAATATGTGTTTGAGCAGACCAATACCCGCATCTGTAGTTGAACGATCTTTTGTAAACCAATATCAGTTATTTGTGCAACTGTTGAATAATAAGGGGTATTAAAACACGAATGTGGGTTTATCCAGCGAGGCGAAGCCGAGTGTGATAATAGTATCACATAAGTGTTTTAATACCTAATCATGTACAGGTGCATACAAGACTTTATCTACACCCATGATTATGAATCCTTTATAAAAGATTCTGAAACCATAGGTATGGTGTTATACACTGTTGTAAGAACCCTATGTAAATTCATGATAAGTTTAATTGCTGAGTATCTAATACAAACAAACTAATAAATAACTGGTGGTGTGTTATCACTTATCAAAGCTTGTATCACTCATTTTTGTAAACAACAAAGTGATAATTTTTCGCAATACCTATCTAGTAATATCGAACAAAAATGACAGGATACGCCGTGAATTCGAATAATATATATATACATGTCTATATATATTAGCTGTTGTAGTGAAACGCGCGTGCATGACAATGTTCTTTTTTTGAAATTCATAAAGATACCACGAACTGAGTAGTGAGAATGTGGCTGTTTGATGAGTAAGTAAGGGATCGAGTTCGAGTTGCATAATGAAATTTAGTACAACATTATAACATTCGTTTGGATGATATTATGGTTACTATGACACTGGTTGTTTATATGTTGGCAATAAGCTAACTGTTTCAGAAACTTTTATACAGGATTTATAGCATGGGTATAGATAAAGTTCATTATGGCAGGCTATTCAAATTAAAATTTCTTAGCAACTGCTTGAGTAAAAACTTTTCAAATATTTTGCTAAATGCAGCTAAAATAAAAATAAGCCTGGAATGCCAGTCATTTTTATACCTGAATTAAATAAAGCCATGACTTTACTGCTCTTTATGAATTTAAATAGACACAGAAAAATTAATAGTATAAAAATAAATAAAGTAAAGATATTTAACAATAACAGTGGACAATAGTAGGTATCTACATCGCATAACTTAATTATAATTATAATCCACTCACCATGCTCCTGCGCAGCCCCCAGCGCCGTGTCTCCGTGTCTCTGCAGCTCGGTGAGTTGTCTCCTCAGATGGTACCGCACTCTTCTCCGCAGCTCACTGGCCTCGTCATACAGCACCCTGGTGCTTGCGAACACCCTGTCGGCCTGAGCATTTATATATCTATTTATTAATTATGCTTCTATTTGCAATAGTTGAAAGTCCGCCGTCTTTGGCATAATGAGACAGGTACAGTCGCCGGCACGTAACTTGGCAAGAGTCGTTTGCAAAACTTTCTTAAAAACATGACGTGTTTAAAAATAAATTATGGCAATAACCATAGAATAATGACAAGCTATAAAAGTGAAAAAAAAAATTGGTGCACATAGTGTGCATGCGCAAACTTACTCCCACTACGCCAATACCGTAAACCTTTTGGTCTTGACCTCTTTGGTCTTAAATATATATACAGGGTGTGGCGTAAGTAGTAGTCCACCGTTCAGGATTCGATGAACCAGATAATTAACTATAACAATTAAAAATTTTAAAAATTTTTAGTAGTAAGTTTTTTTTATAAAAATCGCTCTTGAACTTGATGGTGTGTTAAAAATTAGGGTTAAAATTAAAAGAGAAATTCAAAAGAGCTGAATTTACATAAAAAACCATAATTTATCATGATAGCTCTAGTATTCAGCAGTAATTAACAGAAATCAAATTGAAAAAAATAATGGTTTTTGTTGACACTACAAACAAATTTGTAATAAAAGGTAGAAATTTCTTAAATAAAAGAAAAAAGGATATATTTTCGGAACCCTTGGGTGAAAATGGTAATTGTTTTAAATTGTTATAGTTATTTATTTGGTTTATCGAATCCTGAACGGTGGACCACTACTTACGCCACACCCTGTATATAGATAGGGATATTTTTTTTAAAATAAAATGTAACTGTGCGCAAAAACACTGCATTCTTTCTTTATACCTTAGACTTGCAAACAAGCAGGCGGCCCATCTGTTGGTAAGTGGTTACCGCGGCTCTTTGCAGTGGAGGGGCGCGCAATTTCAAATTACAATTAATGTTACCTACATCTACAAGGTGTAATTGAATTAATTAAAAACCCCAAAAGGGGTCATTAAACTAATCGTTATTAAAAACTTTTATAATGGGACCAACATATAATCATCATCTGTCGATCCTTTTCCCAATTATGTTGAGGTCGGTTTCCAGTTAAACCGGATGCAATAAGAATACCAGTATTTTACATGGAGCGGCTGCCTATCTGACCTCTACGACCCAGTAACTGGGTAGTACGGTACCCCTTGATAAGACTGGTTGTCAGATATTTTGACCTTCTGACGACCCGTAACGAGTGTCAAAGATCCACGAATGACAGCCGGAACCAACGGCTTAACGTGATTTCCGAGACACGGGGTCTTGGTATGTAAAGATGGTCACCTATCCACGGACCGACCGCGGCAAGCGTAGCTTGACCTGATCGATCGACCCATGAGGCTGTTATAACTTAGCCACAAGCCCCTCAAGAGTCCTATATTATAAGTAATCGCAAAACGAAAATCGAGAAAAAAATCTGCTGTTCCAAACGTTTTGTCGAGTTATGCGAACATAATAAATGAATGGAACTACTGAATTTGTTTCGTGATTTCTGGGTTGGTCCCTACTTATAAATCTTACAAAACATGTCTGTTCGTTGGCCCCTTATAGCACGGCCTACACGTATATTTATTTATACCTACTTCTTTGTATAACAGTGGTGCTTATAGCATACAGCGGATACATTGTTACACTTTTACTTGACACTTCAAAAGTGCCTGTAATTGTTTTATTTGAAATAAATGCTTTGAGTTTGAGTTTGAGTTTGACACAGTATCTTATATTGAATTAAGTAGTTGGCGAAACTTCATAGACGTGATGAATATCGATGTCAAGCCATATTCAGAAACAAAAAAAGTAACAAAATGACTAATTTATTTATTTATTAGTTATTTATTTACGCAAATCTTACCTAAAACTACCGTTACAGATCAGCGATCCAATGCGATACAGTGTCCTTTCAGGCTAAATCCTTAATCTACATCCTATAAAATGACATACTATATCATAAATCTTAACCTACGTCTAAATAACATATTATATATAATGTAACTTTTACGAATTCACTCAAGTTGCACCACAATACACCAACCCTCTCGTGAACCTCGTTCACCACACGCATGGCTCTAGTGACAGTTCTCGCCAAATAAATAGAAACATTTACAATAGAATACATGCCTGTTCGTTAGCCCCTTGTAGCGCGGCCTGCACGTGCGGGCCGGGCCGGTCGCTGAGCTCCCTCTCCTGCCAGCCGAGCCCGCGCAGCACGACGCTGACCACGTCGGCGCCGCGCCGCAGGTGCTCCAGTTGGTTGCGTAGTTCTGGAGAGGTGAGGTTATGGTTTGGAAACTATGTGTGACTGAGCACTATGACCTGATTGACTCACTACTGAGAACTATGTATACCTAGACATGTATATAAGGTACCTATAGCTGAGCCTGATTATAGATTAAAAACTACATATTTAGCGACATACTACCATACCTTGTAATATTTACGTAGGTAATGACGTACATAAATCTTATGAACGATGAATCGATGCCTTGATCAACTTCAGTCGAGTGAAATTAGTTCTAGAAGATATTTTTGTAATGCTTATCACATCAACATTGACTTTTATTGTCTAGAATGGACGTTCAATACTTTCAATCTATGTGTGGGAGGAACAACGCCAATTTATTATGCTAGTACTAAACTTGGCGTAATTGTACAATTATTAACGTCATCTTTGCGTTATAATATTAATTTTACAGCAAAACCTTATGGTATCGTTTCTGTGTTCAAGTAATGCGAATATCTGGTTCCAGCATGAGAATTTTCTAAGATTTTTCCCACTATTTAACGAACATACCATCAGCTTTCGCCAGCACAGCAGCGCCTCTTCTCTTCAGGTCTTCCGAAGTAGCCTTCCCTTTAGCCGCACTATGTGCCATGGGAACATTTCCCTGCGCCAGTGACGTGGCAGCTGCAGCAGCCTTGGTGGCTGCGTCGGCTGCAGCGGCAGCTTCCTTAACTTGAGTTGCTACATGGGCCCAGGCTTGGGCTGCTGATACTCCTAATGACGCAGCTGCTCGACTGCCCGCGAATAAACTGAGAGAGAGGAAAATATTTAATCAAAGTTGTTGAATAGCACGAGGACTTAAATGTTTAGCAGTGAAGAAATATTACCATGGAGTAGTCCTCCAGCTCAGACTTAAGGGACCATTGTGTATAATACAATCAAGACTAGCTCCGTTTGGAAAGCTTTTTTTTACAGCGGGATTTGATAATATGGCCACTCGTTAATCAGAAAATCACGTCAATCTAAACTACTAATCTTGAACTATGAAAATCACCCTTACTGCAACGAAATAAAGCTGCGGTTGACATCGTGCGGTGCGACACGTGTTTTTTTTTTGTTTATGCCACATTACTCTTAGGACTAACCAGAGTCAACTCCACATCAAAGATATACCACGATAGATCATGCCAGTAAAACCTTACACCTTACCTTTTATACTCTTTGGCTTTAATTCCCAACTCGGCGACATGTTTCTCCACAGCCTCCAAGTACTTCTGCTTGTAGACCGGCGTGAGGTTGTACAGGATGCCCTCCTTCTCCTCTGCAGCCAGGGTCAGGACCGCCAGCTCGGAGGCCAGGGTCGGGAACCGGATGCCCAGGCTCTGACCTTGCAGAAGTGAGGAGCCGATCTCGTCCGTGATGTTGTTCGCTGATAGGGTGGTTATGTCCTGGGGACAGGTGAGATGGGGTTCAAACCCAGTCAAACTAAAATTCCTTACAGTCAACGCAAGCAGTTTCGCAGAGCCGGGAGAAGCGATGAAAACACGAAACGTGTAGTGCCCACGAAGTATTTCACTTAGTACTTAACTGGTCTTGACTGAACATTAAAGCCTGATTTCCATGTGTGGCCTTCCACAATTTGAAACAATAATAAAAGTAGCACTGTCTATTTTGGTCTAATCCAATGATACCCAAAGTTGTCTATATCGATCCCCAGGGGTCGATGACGACGGGGTCGAAGAAATTATGCGAGTACGCTAAACCACTTTTCAGTTTCATAATAGGTAATGGATCGAGGCCATGATCACACTCTGTTTGCACTCTCTTTTTGTCATGGAGATGCAACTCTTTATTTGATAGATTGAATAGTCTTGGGCCTAGGAACATGTTGAATTTTTGAGCAAAAGATGTTCTACAGAGTACAGATTTTAATAGATCGAAATGTTTTCTCCTTGTAATTTCTGAATCCAATCGCACTGTGTACGTTAATTTCACGTTAGTTTTAATTTGTTAAGACGTGTCCCTAGGCCAAAAAAAAACGTATTTTCTTATTATTGTACAACCTAGAGGTATGTTTAGAGATACTACTTTAATTTGGCGAAGTACATTTGTTTACCACCTGCAGCAACAATAATAGTAGATTGTTATACAAGGAGCTAAAATGACCCATTATATTATACGAGGTAGTTTTACTCCCGAGCTTTAGCGAGGGAGTAAATAGAAACCGAGTTTGAATGGGTTTTTAGCGCCGTGTGTTACACTCTACTTTTCACTACGATTGCGAGAAAATAAAACAATCCAATACAATATGAAATACTATGTAGTTTATTTTATTAAAAATTAAATGTACAATTTGTAAAATTCTGGATATTTAACGAGATGTTTTTTCCCGGTAACTTAATTTCATAAAGATTTCTGATGTCTTTTTTTGGTTTTTTCTTCTGCAGCCGCAACGCATTGCATGCATTCTACCAAAGAGATCGCCGATTTTAGTTCCATTTTCAAAAATAAAATGAAGTTCTTTTTTTATGAAACACTAATAAGTCGAGTCTATATTCATGATTATTCTACTTATGACTAAAGACTTTTTCGTTTTTGTAGGCTCATTGTCATTTGACACACAAAAAATAAAATAAAATAACTTTTTCCCCTAGAGGAAGAATTGCTATTTTTTCTTTGCTCTGGTATGCCACAATGACGGTCTTTTTGAGCAAGAGGAGTGAAAATAATATTCTATTCTATTGTTCATCTTTTTCCACCTACCTCCAAAACAAGCCTGCACCTCAGCCCGATATCCTTGACAGCTGCCAACCTGGGTATAACCCTCTCCTTCAACGCTGTCACCGCGTCATCAGCCTTCCACACGGTCTCTGCCAACTTTTGCAGGTCTGCCGCCTTCTCCTCCCAGGTGTTGAGTGAGGAGCGCAGGTTTTTCAGACGTCTGTAGGTGTCTTCTAGACGGTAGTTACTTTCTTGAACGGATGTTGATTGGAGATGTGCCTGCATGGGGTTTCACATGAGATATTTAGTTGATGACGTGAGCGAGAGAGGGGGAGAACGATAGGAATATTTTTGGGAATGTCCTATTATGAAAGATAGTATTTGTGAATATTAGAGACGTATCGACTATAGTCAGCACGTTATCAACTGAGTCGTGAGGCCATAAATGTCAATAGAGATGTGACTGTGTGTGTGATGTGAGAATGTGTCGCGCCGGGACCGCTATCGGTAAACGGCTACCTGCTCACGTGGTGTCAATGAGTCACTAATGATCTGTACTGTTGTATGAACAAGATACGATAATAAAGGTTACTTATCGATATGCGGCTCCATAAGGCCCGTAAGTGCAAGCGAGATAGACAGTGAAATGATTTATGGCTCGACGACTCAGTTGATAACGCGCTTACTATAGTCGGAAATACCGACTGTCCGGCTATATTTGTAGTCAGCGACTAGCAAAACCATAACCTTTATTGTATACAGAGTGGCGGTGACAGCGACGCGCAACCTACCAAGTTACCATGGATTCAGAACATGATTCTGGACGCCACTGCGTCGAAATTTTTCGTCGGTAATTAAAAAAAAATGCTATATCATGTGCTGAATCCGTGGTGCCAGGTTGTGCGTGGATGTCCTGCCACTGTGAATAAATTGAACTTAAATCAAGAAAAGGAAAAAAAAATAAGCACAAAATACATTCTAAACGAAAGCTTCTTCAACTCTGAATAAAGAACGTACGTAACTATTTATAATTATTGGAATTAGTTTCGGTTTTGTAACTTAATTATGATTCTCATTCTTAATCAGAATATAGTCAAGGAGTAGAGAGAGTAAGAGAGGAACTCTTCCTTTGTAAAGCAATAATCGGCTTGTTGCGACTAGTTGGTATTTTTGCAACCGGCTAGTCGGCCCATCTCTAGTCGATATAATTATAAACAGCACTTATATATAGAAAAAAGACACCAGGAGTCTCTGTCCGCTTTAATGCGTTCTCGGAGTTCTCAGACTAATGAAAATTTATTTATTTTCAACTTTATTTCAATCAACGCACGGTATTGGAAGAAACACGCAACGGAAGAATTTGCTATTTTCAGGATTGATTCCCGCCGACCAGTCAGCAGGTACCTAGGTACCTAGGTACCTGCTGACTGGTTGGTTGCTTTTATTATTTCATGAACTACTGTTCTCTTATAGCCTATGCTAACACGAGAAGAAATACCTACAAAAATTGAGTACTCACCGAATCGAATACATCATTGGCAGCCGTCACATAATCAAAGAGCTTCATATCCTTAATCTGTCTGAGCAAGTGCTTCGCTTCCTTCAATGCTCGGTGAGCGCTTAAATGCTTCACCCCGCGAGCAAACTCGTCCAGAGCCTCCACTTGCTCGCTCACTTTCCTCCTTATTTTGAGCACTTCTTCTAAAGCACTCATGCTTTCTAAACTCAAGTAATCCGCTTCCTTTTCCCTTCTTCGCGCTTCGGACTTAAGACTATTTGCTTCAGTAAACAATCTATGTTCCGTACTCTCTAAGTTACTCATCAGATCTTCTAAGTTTTTGGGATGTACTAGATCATTCTTTAGTTGGTTGAGACTAGTTTTTAGCGCAGTGGCGTTGTGGGAGAACTCTCGTACGGCGGCGAATGGTTTCGGTATGCGCTTCAGTTCTGTCGCGTCTGCTTTGGTTCGTAAGTCTGAGGTTAGCGACTCGACGGAGTCTAGAAGTGTTTGTGTGCAGTTGTCGCATGCTGGAAAATTAATAAGATTTTATTAAAATTTATTTATTGATATCCTCACTTACAGCTATTTTTACAGGTATAACCCAATGCAATAGTGAAGCAAACTTAAAAACGTATTATCCAAACTTATTACATTATAATGTTATGCTTGTGAATTCACTCAGTGTACACGCAAAAACGTCTATCTCCTCTGCTACAAGGTTAAGTGTGCGAAGTTAAGTATTTTAGTTAAGTTAAGAATATTAAGTAGTTATTGTTGTCTGTGACTCCGTCTGTGTTTTTTACATTTCATAATTTTTTTATTCAATTTCCAGGATGAAAAGTAGCTTTTATGTCCTTCTCCAGGTCGCAGGGTAACTTACTGTCATGCCGATAGTTTCAGCGATTCAGGTAAACAAAGTAACAAACAGATCAACAGACACACGGAGTTACTTTCGCATTATTATTAATATGGATTTATATGATCTGAGATATGAATCCTTATTATAAGCACGCTAGCCTTCATACTTTATGTATTATACCAACTGCTATAAAAATAAAATGTCTCTTTTTCTCTTCACTGAACTTTTGCCGTGGCTTTTATTAAATTACACAAATTTTCCAAGCAAAGTAATTTCTTTAAATAAATATACTAACGTCTGCAGCCATCCTTATCCATATACGTCCTGCTAGCTCGACACTGGTCGCAGCGCAGGCCGGTGGCGAAGTCCCGACAGCGGCAGCGCCCGCGCTCGTCGCAGTGCGGCGCCTCGCTGCCCGTGACGTCACACGCGCACGCCACGCACGCGCCCGCCGCGCCGCCCGCGCGTCGCCAGCCCGCCGCGCACGCCTCGCACTCGGGGCCCGCGTAGCCTGCCGGACACACAGTGTCATCAGGGCATACGGTACTACGCTACACTTCATTTATGCGCCTCGGGAATTATCGCCTATCTTCTGAATGAGCATGCGCGATGATAACATTTTTTACAGAATAACAGTGTGGTGCTCACGTAACAACAACATTAAATCTTTTTACTAATTGTCTGACAGCTAGCTCTACCAAAGGGCATCGGGTTATCCAGTAACTGGGTCGTGGAAGTCAGTTAAGCAGTCGCTCCATGTAAAATACTGATATTCAGCTACGTCTGGATAAGTAAGGTGATTCCAACATATTTGGGGAAAAGCTAAGCAGACAATGATACGCGGAAATAATGATTAAACATTTAGTTGAAAATAATAAATACATAGTTGCAACAGCTACTCACCAGGTTTACACAGACACTGCACCTTGCCCTCGCGCACGACGCAGGCGTCGGCGAAGTTCCGCGCGCGCTCGGGGCAGGGGCACGCCTGGCAGCCGCCGCGCGCGCCGGGCGAGCCGTAGTGCCCCGCCGCGCACTGCGCGCAGCGCGCGCCGCCCGTGCCTGCAGAGCAGTTCTGGGGGCGGGGTGCTATCAGTGGCAGTTGCGGAAGGAGACTAGGTCTATAGATCTACGAGGCGTATGCCCGATGCACTTTCATCCCCTATTTTACCCCTTTAGAAAATGAATTTTCTAAAACCCTTCCTAAGTGCTCACTTTCGTTATAGGTATATGGACCTCTTGTGAAAAAATGTATGCTTCTAGACCCAGGCAGCGGTTCAGGCGGTGCGTTGTCTGTCGGTGATTGAATGAATTTAAGATTTTTTGTAAGTAACATGAAATTATGAACTAATGAGGTCTAGAATTTACTATCAGCCCGTCTCCGACCGCACGCCATTTATATCATTTAGCTGCGACCAGCCAGTATGACGATCATAATCAGTGAGTAGGTACACGATTATAAATAACCGTGATATCAGCAAAATCTGACCTAAATTTGAGAAGTACTCAAGTTTTATAAATAATGGTCTTTCAAAAGTGCTTGGAATACAAATGACTTACAGTAAATCAAATACCTAGATAACCGAGCACTTAGATCGAAACAATACGAACACGGTTCACCGACATCAACAAACTCACCAAGCACTCCCCGGTGTCCGGATGGCACTCAGTGGCTCTGCCATTACACACGCAGGGCTGCGCCTCTCCCTCCAAGTTGATGACGATGGTGCCCGACACTGCTGTCATCAGCACCCTGGTCAATGATAATATTATAACATCCTGCCGGTGAACCACGAAGAGAGGCAGGTAGGTAGGTAGGTAGGCAGAGGTACTGCTGTTCCATAGCTGTCCATAGCCGTGCAAGACAGCTATGGAATAGTACAGACGCACATGTACTTAGCTTAGCTTTATATAAAAAGGTAGACGAAAAAAATCACTGCAACCCACGGCCACGCTACGCCAAGATCCAAGGCAGGCAAAACCCAAGAACCACGCAACGCGTGCTCACGCACGTTAGCTGCCCCTCTCCGTGCACATCCTACGCAGCATAATCAGCCTATAATGTTCCCACTGCTGGGACACAGGCCTCCTCTCGGTGAGTGGGAGTGGGCTGTAGCCTACCACGCGGGCCCAGTGTGGGTTGGTGGATGTCACATGTCTTCGAATGTTTGGTTCTATGACATGCCGCCGGTTTTCTTACTATGTTTTCCTACACCGTTTTGGGAGCAGTGGTGATGAATACACAAAGTAAAGTGACGACACGTTTGGTGTAGTGGCTACAGTGGCTAAGTGTAGTCAGCGAAACCAAATGGTCCTGGGTTCGAATCCCGGTAGGGGCAAATGTTTGTATGATGAATATGGACATTTGTACCCGAGTCATGGATGTATATTTATAATATGTATGTATTTACGAAAAAAAATGTATTTAAGTAGTGTATCAACCATCTGGTATCCATAACACAAGCCTTAAGTGCTTAACTTGGAACTAGATGGTGCTGTGTGCAATGTCAGACGATATTTATATTTATTTATTTTATTATTAAAGTGCCTGCTTGGGTTTGAGCCCACGACCTACGACTCGAAAATCGCGGCTGTTCCCACTGGGCCACCACTGCAACGACCTTATCAGTGGGCCATCAATGAGACACGCCTACGCAGCAGTGTTTTATAAAATCATAATTTGCAGTAAGTACCTACCTACGCGCGACAGTAGGGGCTAACCCAGTGATCAGCTGTAATACAGGGTCAAATTAAATTATTTAGCAAAACTCCGCAGTCGTGATGGGTTTCGATATCCAAGCATCATAAAACAAAAAAAAACATGATTTGATGATATCATTTTTTGGTTTTTCGTCTATGATGTGAAGTTCCGCCGATTAATTTGAAAAGACCCTGTTGATTAAAATGAACATAGAATACCTAGGCGGCGGCATCCAGAAGCCGGCTGCTGGCTTCTGACACGAGCTGGCGGAGTACCCGCGCGGGCACGCGCACAGCTCCACGCCCAGCGCCGGCTCCGAGCGGCTCAGGCCGGGGATGGCTGTGTCCAGGGACACGTTGAGGAGTCTGTAGGTGAAGGAGGATTTATAATATTTCCATTATTGTTGATATTTTAATTTCGATTAAAATTAACCAGAATATACCTAAATAACAAAAATGTTTTATTCATTAACAAATTATATATTAAATGACAATAATTTTCTTTTTTTTTCATGTTTTACGACAGTGGAAGTACAGCCAAGCGCACAAACGTAGATCGGACTGTACCTATCTTCCAACATTACTTTGTTGCGCAGAGTAAGTGTGTCGGTAACTAGGACACACATGTGGCTAAGAAACTATTTAATTAAAGAAGAGCACACGCTACAGAGTCTTGTGGAAGTTGTTGGTGCCCAAGATACAGGCTAGACTTACTGCCTACCTTTATTTTTATTTTTTTTATGACGTGAAAGTTGTACTTACAAGGCATGCACATGTTCCTGATAGGTGGGCGCGCGGGTAGTGAGGCGGATGAGGATCTTATCCAGCCGGCGGAGAGCCAGCATGAGCGCGGAGCGAGACGCCACGCCTCGGCCACGCACCATCCACAGTGACTCGTGGAAGCGGACTGCGTGCGTGCCGTTCACTACCGGAGCGTGCTGAACAAAAATTGTTGCATTTGTATAAAAAAATATTGGGTACCAGAAATTACGAGTGATGTTGCCTAAAGCCTCGTACACGGGCCGACAATTCGAGATTTGTATGCGAAAATCGCCAGGCTTTAACAGGATTTAGCGCAGTCATTTCTTAACAGTCATCGTGTAAACGAAGCTTGAGATCAAGAATGTGATAAATGGTCTATCTAGCTCTTCTCGCCCGTTTCACGCCTCTCAAAGGCCGAGAAACTGTCCTCGTATAAAAAGCTTATGACTGCTGGGAATTACAAACAGAGAAATCCAAATATATCAACTGCTAAACTTAGGCCTGAACAAAATATGAAGTACCTACTAACCTCAAAGTACTCCAACACAATACTCTTCGTATAAAGCCTCACAAGCGGGAACCGTGCCATGACCTCACGACTGAGCTCCGTCCCCCCCTCCTCCTCCACGCGGAACCGCAGCGACCCCCCGTATGACGTCACGCGGTCCCCCACGAACCGTTTGTCCAGTTCCACGTACACTGGCACTGGGGGCCAAGGGAGCGTGATGGTCGCGTCCGGGGAGTGGGTGTGTATGGCTAGCAAGGAGTCTTGGTCCATCTGAGAGCATACAAATTGAAACATTTAGCACAGCTGTACCAAATGATCTTGGCGTGGATCTTTTGGTGGGTGTGGTCTAAATTGGAACCAAAGCTACCATCTTTACGTACTGTTCGTAGTAGCTGATACGTACGTAGTGACATCTTGTGGCTACTACAAGAAAGTGTTTTCAAAAACAGTGGTCGCTTAAGTTCAACGTTTATTAAACCACAAGAAAACGTCGATAAATAACCAAAGGGCCTAAACAAGTTGCAATCACTTTCAAAGCGTGTCGTATTATTTCCTATAACAGGATTAACATAAGCTTTTCGATAGCTTTACTTCAATTCATTTCATGTTTGACTTTTCCATCATCGTAATCGCTGATAGATTGTCACTTTATCTAGGACTTTGTAACGTGTTTTGACCGTAAGTGTACAAAAAACCATTGATATCCATCGAATAGCTAAGCCAAGCTTTGGTTTGGTGAGAGTCTACTCACAGTAGTAATAACATCTTGATGTGCGCGCTGCAGCGTGACGTGCAGCGGCGCGGGCGCGTGCACGGCGCCGCGAGCGAGCGCGGCCTGCGCGCACTGCGACACGCGCCCGAAGCAGAAGCACGCCGTGCAGCCCGACGGGTTGTCTGCGGACAGGCCGAACGTGCCCGACAGGCAACTGTCGCATTTCTCGCCTACTACATTCTCCTGGAAGATAAGTCATGATGAATGATGTTTCAATACGAATATGATTTATTAACACCGACCGATTTCACCTACTTTGTGAGATATGTTTTATTCCTGGGATCGTAGATATCTGACTTTGGAGAATTTTATCGTTGTGATCAAGTCGTTTTTATTTTTATAAAAGTATACTTATGGAAATACTAATCCGAATACAAAAGTTGCTACACTAATAGAAAGCTACACTATTCCCGAGTGACATAGGGTTCTTATGGGTCGGTTCACATCTAACGGAAGATGCGTCGCATATTATCGGTCGCGTAACGCCAGAACAGACAATTGTATGAGAAAACATCACTTAACCGATGATGCGTTGGTGCGTCGAGCGTACTAATTTAGATGTTAACGAAGTTACGCCCGACGCATCTTCCGTCAGATGTGAACCGACCCTATGACCGAGAAATGCACCATCTCCAACTCCATATAGAACGAAATCACGGGACGCAACTAGTCTAGATGTGTTATTTTCCCGTTCAGCTTACCTTACAAGGACACCGTCCCGACTCGTCGCAGCCGCACACCCCGGCGGCACAGCCCGTCGTGCCGGCCGCGTCGCACTGGCACGGCCGGCAGCGGGCCCCGTAGTGCCCGCGCGCACACCGCTCGCACGTGCCGCCCTCCCAGCCCGCGCGGCACTTGCACTGCCCGGTATGGGGGTCGCATGTGTCTGGAAAGAGTGTTATGCAGTTAAGTATTTCTTTCGAAAGATGCTTACACGCTCTAAAAACCGTGTTAGGTTCGACACTCGGAGAGGAAAACTTTTATTCCGTTTTTCCATACAAAAACATCTCCGTAGCGGGCTGCTACGGAGATGTTTTTAGGCTGTGTTTATTCCCAGTTTGATACAGATCTCGGAAATCCGTTGGATGCGAGAAGCGCACCTAACGGATTTCCGAGATCTGTATCAATTTCCACAGGACCGGCCGTTGTGGCGATGTTTGGCCAATATTTAGCAGTCTTTCGGGAGAATGATGACGTTATGTTCCGACCACTCACTGGTCACAGCGCCGGCGCCGCAGCTGCAAGGCCTGCACGAGTTGCCGCCGCCGCCGCCCCAGTAGCCGCGCGCGCACTGGCGGCAGCCCGCGCCCCCGGAGCCGCCCGGGCACACGCAGCGCCCGCTGTGCGGCGAGCACACCTTGCGGTCCCTGCACACCGGACATGCTGGAACAATATATT
Source organism: Brachylomia viminalis (assembly GCA_937001585.2). Classification (NCBI taxonomy): domain Eukaryota; kingdom Metazoa; phylum Arthropoda; class Insecta; order Lepidoptera; family Noctuidae; genus Brachylomia; species Brachylomia viminalis. The sequence goes on from OW443301.2 coordinate 25,332,015, forward strand.
ATAAAAGAAGTTTAAATAGAACAATATTTTGATACGGCCTCACTTTTTGCCGACAGGACGCCGTTATTTCTAACTAATTAAAAGTATGTACTCACAGTCAAACATGTTATCTGGTATACAGTTAACTAATTTGCGACTACTTTTAAACAATGACGACACGGTTGGCGCAGCGGTTAAGCGATTGACTGCTGCGTTACGTGTCGCGGGTTCGATCCCCGCACGGAACAAATATTTGTATGACCTGCAAGTAGTTGTTCCGGGTCTGGCCGTTTGTGTATGTGAGTTTAAATGTTTGTAAACGCACCCACGATACAGGAGAAATTCCTAGTGTGGGGCAACGTTTTTTAAAACAAAACAAAAAAAAAATATATAATGTTTAGTCAATTCTGTTTCATCACTCTCTTTAGTGTGTCATAAGTTTAAAAGGTGGCCAGTATACCAAAAAGCTTGATCGACTGTACATTCTGTTGGAATATAGAGCTACGCCCGTTTATGAGTAAAGGCGACCATAATTATTACGCCTTCTTCAAAAATACTATGTTATCTTCTTCTTGTAATGTTAGTAGCGGAACTGACTGCCTCTAGTATGCCGACATAGCTTCATTACGTAAATTTTATTATGAAATCCCGACTCACGCAAACAGCCAGCAGGCCCGAAGCCGTAGTAACCTGGCAGGCAGGTGTCGCAGTGCGCGCCACCGACGCCGTCCGCGCAGGCGCAGGCCCCGGTGTCCGGGTCGCACGCCGACGCGCCCGGGCCGCACGCGCAGCGCCGGCACCCTCCCAGCTGCAGGCCCCAGTAGCCCTCCTGGAGGAGAAAATTATTGATAGGTAGGTAAATGCATTAAAAGAGTTACAAAATAATACAGAAACAAATTTAATTAGATGGTTAAATTTCACAGACGTAACGGGTATCAAAGTACAACAGTTTAAGGCCGTGTCCTTACCAAAACCACCTGTCGAGCGAGTATGTGATCGTCGCGCTCGTTTAAAAACATTCTCGTGCGATCAATCGAGTCGCGTTTGTATGTCATAATTCATGTAAACGATCGTGTAATCCGTGTATTCGCGCGACAATCGCTTTTAAAATTATGGCTCACGGTATGAGGGTAATGGTAAATATTCCGTTCTAAGTGATAGATAATAATTTATTTTTAATCTTCATCGAATCTTGTAAATGTTTTCATTTCCAATTTGAGAGACATTAAGCGTAACCCCATAGCCTCAATTCATAATCTAAAATTGATCGCATCTTGAAATCTGTGCGTCTGTTTATCCTAATCCATCAGTTTAATGTCCAACTGGCGCATTGCCATAGCACGACCATTCGACGTAAGGAATGGCGTACACTGAACTAGAATAAGTTTTCCAGTTTTAGTTTATGTACGCGATAATGTGCAGAAAAACGGTTACTTAGTAGATAGTATTGCGTGATATTTGGACTTGTTAGCTTACTTTACTTGAAAACGACATATTCATTTTAAGTTCCAATAATATTGACGTAACAATACCTACAATTTAGCAAATAACTTACGATTTCCTCAATAAAAATAGTCGAGCGTTGAACCCAACACAATGGTTTACAAGTGCAGTGCTATCGGCACTCACTCCACAAGCGTCCCATTCACGCACGCGATTCGATCCCGAACGCGCGTCGAACGCAAACCAAACGCGCAAGAAAGTAAATCGAGACATACGAGTATTATACATATAGACAAATGCGTAAAGTAAATAGAGCATATAGTGGCCTGCGCACACAATATAACAACACGTTCCGGGTGTTGATGGGGCTGCCGCGTTTTTGTAGCGCGTCCGGAATGTCTGCCGACGCGGACGTTGATAGTTTTTCGGTCATCATGCGCTAGAGATGCGCATCTCTGCTACACCGTGTTCGCGCCAGCCCCAACACCATTCTTAGAACGTTGGCTGATCTGACTCTCCGATCTTGGGGCGGTGGATACGACTGCACGCTGTCAAGTAGACATTCTCCAGGATCGGCGTGCCTCATAACACTAGTTTATAAGTTTAGATTGCTACTATCAAATATAGAACTGATTCTGAAATAAAGGTTTTTTTTTGCCTGAACTTTTTTGGTTCACTGGCCGAAAGTCTGACAATGAGTCTTATAAAAAGGTATTGTGTTGTGGGGGTCAGATAGGTACCTACTTCTATTCAGCTGCTTTGGATTAAGCTTGAAGCCGACCCCTACGTAGTTGGTAAAGGTAGATGATGACTTTATAGGCTCACTGGCTTTTCCATATATACATACAACGTGGCGCTACAATGGCGACATTAATTTAACACAGGGTAGTGGCCAGTAATCATAAAAAATATATTAAAATAATATAATTCGTAAATTGAAAACTACCGCCTGCGCCACTCACAGGACATAGGGACTCTTTCCTTCAATTCGCCTACTGTTTGTACGCTATTCGTTTTAATTTAATTCGTGCGATGCTATGATCGGTTACCCCGGCAAATAACCTCTGCGCTAGAGTTCTTTAAGTACAGGTTGCTCCAAGATGCTATTTTAGAAAAATGTAAATAAATCAATAAATTATAACGTTTATTGAAATTAAAATATGGTCATAAATCGAAAACGCGAAACCGTATACGTGTGTTAAATTAATGTCGCCATTAAAACACCACGCTCTATGTATGTATAAAAATCAATTATGAACCTGATGGTGTACCTGGCATCACACATCGGCCAACCATGGCAGTCAACCTGGCTACCTTGGCATCTTAGCATACTCATCCTAAATGTTCACCACATGTTCATCCACTGCTGGGACACAGGCCTCTTCTCTGTGAGATAGAGTGGGCCGTAATCCACCACGCGGGGCAAGTGCAAGGCGGTTGAATCTCACGTAATGTCTACCAATTAGGTATTGGTTTTAGGACTTACGATGTTTTCCTTCACTACTGCTCTCCCATCTTGCTGACTGACATCCTTGCCACCGTATATACTACTAGCTTCTGCCGGGACTTCGCCCGCGTGAAATTTCTAGTTTTAACATAAAATATCATTTGACAGTCGGCAGTAATGTAGCTTCTCACTAGTGAAAGAATTTTCGGAATCGGATCAGTGGCTCCCAAGATTACCCCCGACATACAAACTCAAAAATTTTACCTCTTTATAATATAGGTATAGATTTTTAATACACGCGCTGATGGGAGAGAAAAAGTTAGCAGTGGTTTAGGTTTTTGTGTAAACGCACGATATGCCGCAACGCCGCAAGGTCGCCTGCTTGTCGGTCTTCTACAGATTGTACTTCGGAGTGTGCCCAAGAACTCCACGACCTCATTCCACCGGCCCCCTTCTTCCATCCGTCATCTAGACGCACTGCAAGTTACCATCTTTACCTAGTTGCTATTCCACCAATTCGCACTAAGCGTTTCCAAATGCCTTTTGTTATGCGCACAACAAGAGTGGAACTCTCTACCTGCGTCTGTGTTTCCGAACGCATACAACCCTAATCTCTTCAAAGTGAGAGTGAACAGGCTTCTTCTGTATAAGCTCACTCCATCGTCGCTTCTGTCTCTGTCACCACTGACCTAGACTAGAGTCAAGAGCAAACCCATCTTAAATAAAAAATTTAAAAAAATGCCACGTCCAGTACGCGATCACCTTTCAGACAACATTAACGTTGGTGAAGTAAATTGGCGATTATCCGACTCAAGCCCGGATTAGCTTTGATCGTCGGTTAATGTTCGACATAATGCAATGCTGCCTTACCCTTCGAGATACAATCGGTGCACTGATTGACATGAAAGACGATAATGCGTATTGCAATTTACCTACCTTGTTTAATGCAAAAGTGGGTGCGTTTAAATTGATGCAATATTTCTATGACAGATTCCGTTGGACCTGTCATGTCTGTATCGAACGGTTTTAATGTAACAATGTACGGTGAAGAAGCAATAATGTCACAGGATAATGGCAAGCAATTTTCAAACAAATTCCTTTCCCACAGCACAGTAGGGCGGCGCCCGTAGACAGAGGAACTGTCTACGGCGGCGCCTGTGACATTTTCGAACTGTCATTTTCAGTCATAATGTTGGCAATGACCAATGACGTAGTCGGAAAAATAGTGAGGTTAAAATTAACCATAGGGCGTTAAACATTATAATTATTTATTTCTTGACTGGACCTAGTTATGTGGCCAAGAAAGAAAATCAGTGAAAGAAAAGTGCTATTTTTCTTGCTCTTAATATGATCATCACCAAGATTCACATGGAAGAATCCCACTGCATTATATATTTTAATTTTTTTTTGCTGCTCAATGGGCTTGCTCAATGGGCTTGCTCATGACCTCGATCATGCCTGATGGAAAGCGATGGATGCGGTCTATGATGAAACGAGCGTGCCCAGAAGATGCATATTCACTCTTGCTTTGAAGGCAGATGGGTTAAATGTGGAAAGGAACACAGACGCTGGCAAAGAGTTGCACACTTTGGCTGTGCGCATCACGGAACAGCGTGGTGCGCATAATAAAATGTAGAGGCGAAGCGCTGAGTACGACTGGTCGGGATATCAGGTGAGTGCGGATGGTACCCTGCAGTACGGCTGGTAGTCCGGTAGTTAAAGGGCGATGGTGGGATCAGGTCGTGGAGCTCCTGCACACACTCTCCGAAGTACGGTCTGTAGATGACCTACAGGCAAGCAACATTACGCCGAGGAGCCAGGCTGTCAAGCCTAGCTACTAACGTCTAGTCGCCTATAAGCCTTTTTGCTCTGTGTTCCACCGAGCAAAATACCAGCTTGCTGCACAAGCTGGTATTTTGCAGAGCCATCCCATAAGTGGCTGCAATACTCCTTACAGGAACCGACCTGTGCTTTGTACAGACTTAAAAGCTGTCCAGATGTGAAGTATTGCCTCACCTTATTTAGAATGTCTGCAGTCTGTGCTTTTAAATCGATGGTTGAGCCGTAGTCCAGATCAGACGTCAACACCAACGTCGACGTCGACGTCAAAAGCTCTAGGCGATCGGTAACTGATACAGATGCACCTCAGAAAGTAGGAGATAACTGAAACTGGCTCCGTTTGGCAGAGAAAAGACACGCCTGTATTTTGAGAGCATTGAATTTGACCAGATTTTCGTCGCCCCACTGGAAAACGAGATTGAAGGTCAAATTAATTCTCTCCACCATGGCCTCTCTAACTGTAGCTGTTTCCTCTCTGCTGGCTCTCTCTTGCGCTGCGTACCCGATAGCAACGAGCTGTAGCAGGTCGTTGATATGCAGCAGAAATAGAGTCGCAGAAAGTTCAGACCCCAGAGGGCCACCGGCAGCCTTGTGATCCAATGAGCATAGATCTATGACCACTCTCATCGATCGATCACTCAGGAAGTCGGAAATCTAGTTGCAGAGGTCAGCAGGGATGCCTATGCCTCTCTCAACGACCTCGCCCCAGCAATGTGTAGCATACACAAGAAGATCCCCAATTGACCGACCACTACGGAAGGCATTCAGAACTGGTGGTCACTGAGGACTTCTTTGTCTTCCAGGTATACGAGCAGCTTACTGTTACGTACCCTTTCCATCAATTTGGTCTATAGTTGACAGGATCGGCAGGGTTACCCTTTTTGAGCACTAGCTGCACATTACCAAGTTTCCAGGACTCCGACACCTCTTACCTACTAACTTGCAGTAAACTCTGAGTAAAACACTTCAAAATGTACGCAGACATGTAATGAGTTCTTTAAATTGACGCTATTTTAAATAAACCCTATTTACCAATTTAAATACACCCTATTTACCAATTTAAATAAACCCTATTTACCAATTTCAATAAACCCTATTTACCAATTTCAATAAACCCTATTTACCAATTTCAATAAACCCTATTTACCAATTTCAATAAACCCTATTTACCAATTTCATATAACCCTATTTACCAATTTCAATAAACCCTATTTACCATTTTCAATAAACCCTATTTACCAATTTCAATAAACCCTATTTACCCATTTAAATAAACCCTATTTACCAATTTAAAGACCTCATTACATTTCACTTAACATTTAAAGCATAATAAATTCAACTTTCTATCCCATAATACCGTTTGCATGCGTTTTAAAGGCTATTCAAGTTATTTAGCTACGAGAAATATGTAAATTGTAAGATTAAGATTACCAGTTGATCGCAATAAACGTGAGAATTGAAGCTAATTATGTACCTACTTTTGAGTTTACTAAGTAAAATCAGTAAAATATAAATAAAATAAGTACAATGGAGCTGAGTCAACATAAGAAGCAAAACATGAGTGATACTGATAAGGCACAGTAAGAAGCAAATGATAATAGCGCATCGCGGCAACAAATAATGTTCAGAACGCATCGCGCGTTTGATAGCAGTTGAATCGAATGACCACGAAAATAGAAGTAATTACTTACTGTTTTAGTTAAATTTAAATGCACGGCTCAGTGGAATAATTATTTTAAGGTATTTCTTTAGTTGATTGAATTCCCTTTATTATCATTACATGAAAATATATGATAGTGTACGCTCAATCAACATTTTGAGAACTATGCGACGAACAATATATTTTTGAGCTCGTTTTTACGATTGTTATATCATGATACTTTTTTTATTTTTCTGAAATATTTTTGAATACTTAAGTCTTTTCTTAAAACAATTGACAATACCAATACGCCTAACTGTGCGACAAAAAACTGAGCGTTTTCGGTGTCCTACGTTTGGGCAGAGCCATAAACACACATCTGCCTCCGTCTTCGGGGAATACAAGCGTTATGTTAATATATTTAATAACATAAACATACTCATTTACATTTACACAACATCTAGACTAAGCATGAGTGAAAACCTAGTACTTAGCAAGATTGTTTTGCATCTTACCATAAATAGGTACATATACCTAGTAAGGTAGGTACGGCCTCATAGGTCGAGATCATAAAAGCCAAAGTATTTTTTTTTTTCTCCACATACTACATACATGCTAGGCAGAAAACCTGCAGTGCGATTCTGTAACCATCTCACCGTGAAAACTTAGGTGAAGTGAGCGTGGAGTGAGCTGTCAGTGTCGTCCCACTGCACTGATGCTAGGGATTGACCAAACATTACATTTACAATCATAATCGAGATTGTAATAACATTTTTAAGTAAATTCTATTGATAATTTTATATTAATATCAAAGCTAGTATCCAAGTTCTAAAAGAACAACATCGTGTTTCTAACAGAATTTCTGTTTTGCTATTTTGTTTTAAAACCCCGAAAATTGTAATATTTAGCCACTTAACTACAGCTTTGAAATAATATAAAATGATCAATAAAATTTGGATGAAAAATATTATTAAAGTCTCGGTTATGATTGTAAATGTAGCGTTGGTCAATCCCTAGCATCAGTGGACGACACTGACAGCTCCCTCCACACAAGTCTTCACGGTGAGAATTTTACAGAATCGACCGCCTGGTGGGACGTCTTGTAACAACTTTTGGCAAAATCACCGTGCGTAGCTACTATCCATCCGCCGCCGCGCCGCCGTCAGAAAGTGATTGACATGGCTGATATTGGCACAAGACGAAGCTGCTGCCAAGTGCCAATTACGACCGTTCACTCCACAGCTCCCCAGTTTGCGTAGCCGTTCGTTTGAAGTTGTTTGATCCAGACACAAACATCTGTCTTCCACAATCCTCGGCTATTATGTTCATGAGATATTAGCCAGCTGTGTCCCACATTCGCGAATACTTGCCATGTCCCAATGACATTTAATTGAGACTCCGCGGTACAATTCCGATACGACCGACGCCAATTATTGGTATTATGGCCGACAGGGCCGGATTAGGACTAAACTGACTTAAGATAAAGGTTCCGCTTAGATATGCTGGGTGGATCAAACTTATTGGACGAAATGGAACTTCTTTTAAACCTTAGAAAAATTAGAAAATTACAGCGATTGCGTGATTTACGCAGAAAGCCGGTAAGCTTAAGTGGGACTGGGCCGGCCATGTATGCCGCGTATCACATGTGAAATGGGTTAAAAGAACCACCGATTGGGTCCCATTAAACGCACGACGAAATGGCGGCAGGCCAAGGCGAAAATGGCGGGACGAGCTGGACTCCTACCGACAGGTCTGGCTGGCACTAGCAAAAGAAAGAATTGAGTGGAAAAGAGAGAGGGAGCTAGGAGGAGGGGCTTCTTTGCCCTGCAGTGGAACTGATAAGATTAGATTGCGTGATTGTGTAAGTGTACAGGCGTGATGTTATGTTTTGTTAATACCAAAATGGTTCACAAAAAGACTCTGAAGTTGATAGTTTTTTTTCTCGAGATTATACTATTTCCATGGCGAACGTGAACAATAAAATAGCATCTCCCGTTCGCTACTGACAAGTAGATATACTTACGACAAATAAAGAAGAAATAGGAAACATTTTTGTCAATGCTGTCTTATTTAGCTGATGCACACATTAAAAACCAATTCATATTCATTTTCTACCTATGATGCCTTTACTACGGTAAGTAATTAAACTATGTTAAACCCTGGTCCGCCCCTGTGCAGCATAGCTTAAGTGACAACGTTTAAATTCAGCTTCACTTTCTGTCAGTTTCTCCCACTTTGCAGTTATAACCGAACGATAATACGATATTCAAGCAATTCAATCAAGTAGTTTATAGCAGCAGCGCGGTAATTGCGTAACCCACTAACAGTAGCAATGGCTTTCATTTTGACAGTTCAACAACATTCATTGCGTTATTTACGTTGTTGAGCAGACAATTTTTTCGAAGATATAAAGCAACGGATTAGCAATATCCGTCAAAATGATTCAGATTGTGATTGATAGTTTGTGACTCAAGTAGGGTGCTGAGCTCCTTGTGAAATAGTTGGTTCAGGGAAGTATAACCACCATAACAATTTAGGTGCACAAGAGACATTTCAGTTTTTTATCTGAGATGGCAACGCATAAATACCTGTACAAGAGGCCATAGACAAAGTGTCATTCTATCAACGACAACGAAGATGGAAAGTCCGTCCGTATCCGTCAGAAGTTGGCCGAAACATCCCAGCGCTGAGTTGCTGGATTCGTTTTCTCCTCCACTGATCGTTATTTCTCCTGACCAAGGTTTATTTTGTTTATATGTATGTATCTATGTATTAGTATTTATTCTTGTATTTTATATTCATTTCCGAGCTATCTATCCCGTATGTTGCACCTGCCATGTTATATCTCTGCATCACCCTAAGGTTGACTGGTAGAAAATGCCTCAGGCATTAAGTCCGCCTACGTACAGTTTTTTTTTATTTTTATTTGTGCATAAAGTTATAATAAATAAATAATAAAAGTCTAAAAAGTATGGCGCTGACATAAACTACCGGAAAGCTTATTAAATCCCGTTGTATTAAATGCTGTCGAAATACGAAACGTTTTGAAAGCGATTTTAACTTGTCTAGGCCTTCTACAACGCCTTTGAAGTTCGAGGTGTACAATACCTGGATGCATTTGCTGGAGCTGGACAGTTTATGCCAATAAAGAATAGAATCCTTAACTTCTCATGGTCTTACTAATACATCTCTGCCTATTCACACAGTGGCACGAAATAAATTCCGCTCCGTTTCCTTAGTCTGTCCCGTTTATTGCTTAGAAATGTCACGGGGACATTTCCAACACAGTGCCATTTGAATATCAATGCGAAGTACGAATGGATGTTAATTGTTTGCTCGGAATCTTAACTCTGTCCGTTTGAGGAAGGATAGTAGCAGGAGGCGTTTGAGTTTGTCATAGTTTATGCGGCTGGTGGTTTGGTAACCTAATTTTTGACTGACTTATTACTAACAACACCAACATCAAAAGTCTTTTATTCAAACGGCTGAGAATCCACACTTTTAGAACGTCAAAATTACATAAGGGAGTCCCCCAAAACGCCCGCCCTTCACCACTTCCTAATGCTTTAGCTGGGAAGAAGAAGAAGTGGCGGAACAAACTCCCCAGCAGCACGGGCTGTCTGTTCAGTTAGTACCATTCACACCACTCATATGACAACCATTGACGGCCGAAAGACTATGGACCTGCTTAACGTTTTCATTGTATCTTTCCTAAAGCCTACCAAAAATGGAGTGGCCTATCTGAGCAGACGAAAAAACGTCAGATCAGCCATAGAGGAATGAACCCGTCTAATCATTTAGACCGATTTGGTTCAAGTCGTGGTCGCTCCTCTGGATGCGGGTAGGCTTTGAGGAGTTGAGTCATTAAATCTACACACGACACATTTTTTTTTTTTGTCAATTGCGATGTGAATATGAAAGTATATGTCTGTGATAGAGTATTGTAGCGTAGTTAAGGTAATTAATCATTTCGTCCGTACCTACGTAGCGCGGCCGAGGGTCGCAGTGGACGATCCCCTCTACATTTTGCGAAGCCAAAGTACGTGTGCGTAGTTAAGCCGGGGACTGCTGTGGAACGACACCTTTAAGGTCGATGAATACCTTGAAACTTGGTGATACATACCTCACATGTTTCGCACGCCCTGCCCGTAACGTGTTGCTTGCATCGGCACTGTCCAGTTCGAATGTCGCACACGTTACTCTCAGAACCGATCGACGAACAGTTGCAACCTGTAACAAACGAAAATGGATTAAGTAAATACATATCAACCAACTGTGTACACATTTAATAAAGCTAATTTATTTATTTACATCAGTTATTTAGAACTAGGTAATTTACAAGGAAACAATTTGACTTCTCAGATCTACTACTATACAAAACAAAATCCCCAGATATTTTAAAACCCCTTTCTATTACAAACAAATAGCACTAAGTATGTTGTATTTACAAGTCCACTAAGTACATAATATTATTATTACAATAATGTGCATTATATATTGAGAGTAGACATTTAGCATGTCTCATTCCTTTCATCCGGTAACAAACAAGAGGATAATTATAAACATTAACATGTTAAACAAACTCCTACGCACGTGTCGGCTGTCGCACGCGTTCCGAATTCAAACCCAGATCAATTGGCTAATGCACCTGACAGCTCAACGCTTATTGGTCGGGGGTTATTGAAATACAAGATGATGTTAATTTGGCTCGTTATCACCGCGCTTATGTTAATACAAGCTATAAATATGCTTTTATCGAGGGAGGGATTGTTCGCGGTTTTGCTTGCCTCATTTTGAAATAAAGACCAAGAATTAGGCAAGTTTGTGAGAACAAGTCTTTATTAGACAAGCAGACGGACGGAAGTGTGACTTTGTTGAATGGTTCCGTACCCCTTTTAAGGAAAGGAGCACTCAAAATGTAGAGATCCTACCGCAGATTCATTTTATCTGTGAGATTTTAATGCAGCTTTTACAAACTGCTGCTAGCAGAATGGAGGAACCGCAAAGTTTAAACAATGTAGGTTATTTTACGCAACCTTTAGCATGCTTGCAAAAATAACTATTAGGTAAAATTGCAGAATCCCTTTACTCTCCCAGTGGGTAGGGCCAAAGTCGAAAGATTTTACAAGAAAACCTTTACAAACTACCGGACAAACACAATCTCCATACACACTAACTAAATTGTTCGAGCAAACTTCTGAGATAACCACGACGATTACGCACAGAGTGGTCGGCAGGACCGCAGCACTAAAAGCTGAGATATCACAGGCTCGTTGTAAACAATATTATTGAGATAACACGTATCAACGATTAGCCCCTAAGGGATCAACAGAGATGTAGGGTAATGGCGGTCGTTTTACAGGATTTAGGTAAGTACAGCAATTTGTTTAGGTTTTGTTCAAGATTTTGATAGTTAACTTAATAGGAGCCCCGCTGCCTTTCCACCAGAGATGTGCTAAGCTGCGAAGCGAAGGCTGTGTTTGTTATCGAGCAATAGGTTCGTTTAATTTCAGGACTTACTTCCGCTTAGCTCTGATGGAAAAGACTTCAACGAAGATGAATTTTTGACATATTCTTTGGAACGAGGGACGCAAGTTAGGGATGCACGAGTGCACCAATGACGGGGTCCGCCTAGGGCCGATGCCTGCCAGGGTTGCGAGAAAGTCTGAAGGGGTTACCGTGGCCCCTGGCACAGGCAACTCAAGGAACACGGGTGGGTTATAGTCAGTAAGAGTCTGACACGCCCGCGCTCTCCCGCTCCGCCCAGAGCGGGAGAGGTTATTTGATGAGTTCCAAGACAAAAAAAAAATTGGATGCACGAGTGGGGTTACGTAAGTATAGACATGTACGTTCTTACACCTCTGCCTACGACCGTCTAGGCTATTCATACAGGCGTGATGTTATGTTATGATCAAATCGAAGGTAAACGCAAGTTGCACACACAATTCCATGAATTAGTTTAGTATGTAATATTGAGCAAATTGTACAGAAATTCGAGACGAAGGCATTGAATAGATTGTTATTGTTCATAACGGTGAAACAATGGTTGTGACAAAATGCAGGTGTACGGAACCATATTAACTTTGTGTCGGAAACCAACTAACTTCAACTTTATGAGTAAGGATTTAAGTGTCAAAATTGATTGAGAATGTTTTAAGGTCAGGTTCCCACGGTTTTTGAAGTTATTGGAACATTATAGATTCATGTTTCGATGATTGAAATGCTAATAGATATAATTGACAGGCAATTTTCGTTATTCACCGGAAGCGCAATAATGCCAACAATAAGAGCTCAATCAATTTCAGCCAATCACTGACCGATCCAAATCAAGTAATTACATACGAAAACTAATTCATAATAAATAATAATTATTGTGCGTGTTTTCCCACGAACGACAAATTTTTATATTATAACTTGTATCTTTATGGAAGAAGTGGAGGCAGGGTTTTGCACAGGATTGGGACAGAGCAGGCTATGAAAAAAAACACCTCCGGACGGATCTGCCGGGTAGTCCGCGTCACACACTATCAGTATGAATGGCTTTTATTTTGACAGTTCAACAACATTCATTGCGTTATTTACGTTGCTGAGCAAAAAAATGTTTCGAACATAATAAGCAATGATTTAGCAATAGGTATCCTTCAAAATGATTCAGATTTTGATTGATAGTGTGTTACGCAATTAGGGTGCAGGTCTACAATGGATCGATGGAACGAGCATGCCCAGAAGATGTCTATTAACTCTTGCTTTGAAGACTGCCGGGATAAAGGTAGTAACTGAAGATAGGTTTTTATCTGAATGATTACCAGCGATTTGAGCTGCCTGTCGAAGATTATCCAAAATAATATAAATTCTACAGATGGCTAAGTATTTAGACGTTTATAATAAGTAGGTAAGTACAACAAGGACTTGTGTTTGTAGACAACTCGACACTGCGCAAATCGATAAACTAACAATTTAATTGTTTATGGTCATGCAATCTAACTAGTGCGGGTCCCATATGTTTTTTATTAGATTTATTAATTAATATGATACAACATCCACACAAGGTCTTCAAGTCCCTAAACAGGCAGAGCCTGTACTACGGTAACCTGATGACTGATATACATACCTAAACACACCCAGACACAGGTCAAACAGACATGTTCGTGCACACAAATGTTTGACTTGTCCGGGGATCGAACCCGGGACCAGCGGCTCAGATGGCAGGGTCGCTACTGTGTTAATGAAGATCTGATGAAGACAATCAGCACCTCTTCAATAGATGGTCGAAAACGTGATAACGGGCTGTTGTATGACACTAAGAATAAGTGCAAATAAAAATACACTAAAACGTAGGTAACGTACACTTAAATAATGTTTTAAGACAGTAGGCAAACGATTATAATAAATTAGCTTCCATAATTATCTGCGACATACTTCACGATTAGATCTATTAGAAGGATAACTTTCCAACAATTAGCTTTAACTAAAGATTTATCAAGCCATTCAAGAGAACATCCATCGTAAATTAAGTAAATCTTGTAAGCAATTAAACAATTTGTATAAATCTAAGAGAAAATCGCACTGAATTTCCTTGGAAACTTGTAGAACTATTACTTGTAGTTGCTGAGAGTGCGACAGCGGTGTCGGACACTAATGGAGGTTTCTCTTATGTTGCAATAAGTGTCTGACATTCGTTTCGGTAGTCGTAAATGAGGTAATTTTTTGATGGATTTGATGACTTTTTGTTTCCCGATAGCATCGTAGGAAGTGCTAACATAAACCAATAAATTGATTCCTGTTTTTGACATTAAAATGTTATTTATGTCTCCTAGCACGGCGAATAGAAAAAAAGGGGAGAAACTGACAGCAGTTGTTGGTTTTATTAATCATTTAGTGACAGTGATGCAATTATTGAAAATTTTAAAATTTCGTGAGGATTTGTAATTGGCTTGCTGGTGCCCTTTTTTGTCTGTGTTTATTAGCTGTAAGTCCTCCATGTATTAAAACAAATAAATAAATAAAAGTAAGAATGATTTATTTTTTCACATTTAAATCGACTAAATACCAACAATAGTAATCGGTATTACCATTTTTTTCCAGATAGTTAGGTTTTGTTTTCTAACAAACATAAACCTAACTACATTAATGAATGCATCGGTTGCCTAATTGCTAACTAGCAGCCCACGGCTGCCACGGCTTCTCTTAACCTTATTATATTGCAATGGATAATTAAAGATTGTTAGTACCTTTGGCAATGAGCGCATCGATGTGGAAATATGTACTCCACACGTTGGGAAATTGTACGTTTTTTAACAGCTGTGCAAGTGTGGTTAGACTCTAGCCAAACGTAGGTACTGTGTACGGTTTACACGCTCACAGTTCCGGGACGGGTAAATGAAATACAGTTTGGCGTATAAGTTGAATAATTTTTCCTGGAAATCATTCTACGTTAAAAATTTTTTTTTCCTTGTCGCTTGACTCGTCAGACAAAATCTGACGCCGACTGTTTTTACTCTGGTATCTATATTTCCTAAATGAATATTTGTCTCGTTATTCAGCCATCTATCGTATCGCATTCATGAAGGTTGCATTTAAGCACCAAATAGGCTATAATAGGCAGGTAGAACCTGCAATGATAACAGCCTCGTGTCCCAGTCTTTGGACGCAACTCGGTCACTGCCTTACTCCACCTCTCATCATTGCGCCTTGCCAGGGCCTCAAGTCTGCTATTACAATAGGGTTAGAATGGTCTATCATTGATTTCATAATTATTGATTTTGACAAGTTTGGTAATCTACTAATAGAAATGGCGTCATTATGACTTTCCAATGGTCAACCACTGACACTCCATTGAAAGAAATATTATAGAATGGTAATCTCGTACTGTACGCACCGGGACTCACAGCTTAGTACGGCCGTTCTCCAAATGCGTACAGTATGGCTACGTCTAAATCAATTGAGCCTGGTACCTATGCGATACCCAAGGCCCTACCGACTATGAACCTAGCCCTATAATTATTCCTCAGCACCCTAGTCACCCTAACGCCCTAACCTAACATACAAACCTCACCAAACGTATGTCACGTTGATTACGAATGGTTTTACACGTGCGGGAAGTCTGTTACAAGGAGACCTACGGTAACAGACGGAAGTTGGGTAGGAATAGGGGTTTGTGTACGTCGTGCAATGTACACAGGAACTGGTTTTCTCACTGCCGATCCCACAGACTCATAGGATCGATGACGGCGACGGGTGTCTTGGCCACAGTGAGAGGAGTAACGGTTGATGAATCAAAGTCGACTCCAGCTTGATGACTAATTTATTATAATAGTTAACCTTATTATATACTACATTTGTGATCAATACACAATGATAGGTATTTACATGTGTGTTGTGTGTGTATTGAGCCGATGAAGCGAAGATCTCACTAGGTCACTTCTTGGCGCTGACGGTGCGCCGGTGTTGCCGGCGCGTGGACCGAATCTATGTCGATCTTAATGCTGACGCTGTGATGTTGAGCTAGTGCCTGTTCACGGTTGAACATTCTGGCGCCTCTCAGGACCTGGACTCTAGTTGGTATAACTCAATAGTTTCGTGTTGATGTGGTAAGCTGTAGATAGGTTTCTTTGTGACTGTGACTGGTTGGCCCGTTGGTTGTTGGGTAGATTTATTGTGTGAGTTTGGTTCTGTTTCTGGTGGTTTAGCTGTCTCGGTGCTTGATCTTCTGGTCTTGTGCTGCACTGTGCCTCTAATCCATCTCAGTATTGTGTTTCCGTAGCAAACTAAAAACAAAAATAGTAAAAACATGATTACACATGATATTGTGGTTGTTATGTAGGTGTGAGTACTAATTTGAGTCCAAACAGTATTATCTAATTCGAACTGTAAAACTTTTTCTTTATTAATTAAGTGCTGAAAAATCTCTTTTGAGTGATCTACGACTTCTTCTTTGCTAATTTTAAACATAGATTTAGTTACTATGTGCGTGTTAATGGGAAAGTCTATTTGTTTTGAGTATGATGTTATAATCGGTACTGAAACAATTCTTTTGGCAGTTAATATGTTATTAGTTGTTTTAATGATGCAATTATCTGCAATTCGTATTACGCCAACATTTTTAAGCTCAACTTCTTCTCTTTGTCCATCACATAGTATTGATGCCGTAACCTGATCTCTTACAATGAATAACCAAGTGTTTTGCATGTGAAGCTGTTTCCATATTATTTTATTGGATAGATAATATGTTGTGGTTGGACATTTCGTATGTGTCTGGTTTTTAAACAGTTGATTTACAATGCAATTTTCAGTTAATTGCATGTTCTTCACGGCCCCGGGAAAGCAAATAAAATGGTTGGTTCGTTCTAAACAACGTTTGAACTCGTCATAGTTCAAGTCAAAATATAGTTCGTTGTTGTAATCTAATCCTATGTAAGACTTATGTACTTCTAGGCTTTGGGCAGATTTATCTAAGTTTATCTTTGGGACTGGTGTAATATACATTAACGTATATTTCGTTATCTCTTGTATTGGGAAATAGGAGTATACTTTTATATAAGTATTGTTTTCAGATATCTTGGTGTCCAGTAGCTGTTGTTGAACGATTCTTAAATTAGAGGGTAATTTTTTGTTTGCTGATGATATCAAATCACTGACGTTCTTTGGTGTTAATACACTATATACTGTTGCTTTGGCTAAGTATATTTCTAACAATCCGTTATAATGATCCATGATTTCTTTCATGTAATTGTATGCTAATTGGTAAGTCTGCATAATACGTATGTTGACACTGTTGTGGTCAACTGTACTGAACCAATAGCTATTACTCTCCATGTAACCTATAACTTGGTTTAGTTTAGTTTGAAATCCTGTAAGTTTCTGTTGTATTCTTTCTTCAGTTTTGTTGACTTGTGAGATTGTTGATATCATAAATTTGGTTTGATGGTTGGCAGCTTCAATCAATTTTTTCTGGTTTAAATTTAGTGCGTCTATATCTTGGTATGCCTCATCATTCACTCCGAAAATAGATGTTAATAACTGTCCCAATATGCCCCTTTTCTTCCTAGTTTGGTTAACTTCTGTCAAGTATTCTTTAGTCCGCTCAAATTTTGCTTCTTCTTCTAACAAATGGCGGTGTAATTGTTTACAAAATGCGGAATCGGTTATTTTCTTTGCATTTGTACATAGTTGACTAAATTGTGACGTCACTGTTTTTATTTGGACAAACTCTTGCTCTAGGTGTTGTTTTTCATAATTTATTTCTATCCTAAATACTCCTCTGTCAACGCTTGCTGTTCCTATTTGTTCAACATAAAATCCTGGTGGTACCGTTTTTATAGAGTATGTTGTTGTATTAGATTTTGCTGAATCCAATATTTGTAAAATAATGACAAGCAATGTGAACCATTTGGATATTTTATTACATCGTTTGGGTTGATTATTTTTGTTGTTCCTTAGGATTTTTGCGGTATTTGTTTGTGTTGCATGCACAGGTTCATTACTACTACTACTACTACTCATGTTTGTTTCGATTGGCAATGGTATTAATGTTTGGATTGACCGTTTTTGAGTTGTTCCTGACGATTTTTGAAGTGTTACTACTCGGGTTAAATCGTCGTTACCCGTATGTATCTCCTTTATTTTTGCAAGTGGCCACTTGCTGGGTGAAACTTTTTCATCTTTTATTATTACTAGAGTTCCAACTGACAAGTTTCCTTGATTAGTTTTCCATTTGTACCGTTGTTGTAGTTGGTGTAAGTACTCTCTAGTCCAGCTTTTCCAGAAATCTTTTTTCATCTTTTGTATCTGTTTCCATCTGTTTATGTGATCTGTATTAGTTTCTGATAGCGGGTCTGGTACCCCTACAGCTTCTCTTCCTATTAAGAAATGACTAGGTGTTAACACGATATTGTCGTTTATGTCTTCACTTAGTGCACATAAAGGTCTTGAGTTTAAACATGCTTCAGTTTGTTGTAAAAAGGTGCTCATTTCTTCATAAGTGAGTGTCTGCTCCCCTATCACTCTACGTAAATGGTATTTCATCGATTTTACTCCTGCTTCCCAAATCCCTCCGAAGTGGGGAGATGACGGCGGAATAAAGTGCCATTGTGTTCCAATCTTGGTCATTGTGTTTTGAAAGTCGTCAGACTGGGTTATGTCTAACATTTCTTTATACAAATAATTGGCAGTGCCAACGAAATTCGTCGCGTTGTCACTGTACATGTGTGATACTGGACCTCTGCGTGCCATAAACCTTCGTAGTGCTGCTATGAACGTTTCTGTTGATAAGTCGCCTACCAGTTCCAAATGTAATGCTTTCGTGGATAGGCAAACAAATATAGCAATGTAGCCTTTGTAAGATTTATGACCCCTCCCTTTCATTGTTCTCACTGATATTGGTCCAGCATAATCCACGCCTGTGTGGCTAAATGGGTACGATTCCGTTACTCTTGGTTTTGGTAATGAGCCCATTTTTTGTGAGGCGGTGGACGATCTGTATCTAGTACACTTTACACATTTTCTAATGCTACTTTTCACTGTTCTCTTTCCTCCTAGTATCCAATATTTTTGTCGTATATATGCTAAGGTCAAATTATTACCTCCATGTAATGTGGTCAAATGTGCATCACGAACTATAATTAATGTTACATGATGGTCATGTGATAACAGAATTGGGTGTTTCTGATCATATGGTAGACTGGAGTTTTGAAGTCTTCCTCCTACTCGCAGTAAGCCCTCATTATCAATAAATGGATCAAGGCATGATAATCTGTTGCCTTTCTTCAATGATTGTCCGGCTTTAATGGTTTTGTACTCCTCAGAAAATACTTCTTGTTGAACTAAGAAGAGAACTTTCTTAGTTGTTAACTTGATTTCTATACTACTTAATGGTTTTTTGTGTTCTTGTTTATTTACAAATCTGTAGCAATATGATATCACTCGTATCATCCTTTGGAAGCTTGAAAACCTTATCAAGATTTCGTTCTTCGGTATTATAGTTATATGATAACATCGTTTAATCTCCTCACATATCTCTGGTATAGTTTTTGTCCTAGGAACGTCGTCACTTTTTAACCACTCTGGGCCACTCCACCACAGAGATAAGTTTTGTAATTTATTTGGCGCAATACCTCTTGTCATTAGGTCAGCTGGATTTTGTAATGTATTTACATAATTCCATTTCGCTTCTGGTAATGTTTTTTGTATTTCGGATACCCTATTAGCTACGAACGTCTTCCATCGCTCAGCTTCACCTTTGATCCAACCGAGAGTTATCATTGAGTCAGTCCAACAATAAATACTTGCTATTTGCATTTCCATTCCAATAATAACTTTCTCCATCAGTTGGGTCAATAATACTGCAGCACATAACTCCAATTTTGGTAATGTAGTTTTATGCTTTTTTGGCGCTACCTTTGATTTAGCTTGTAAAAGGGTTACGTTAAATATATTATTATTTTGTATGCGACAGTATATCACTGCACCGTAGGCTTTTTCAGAAGCATCACTGAACCCATGCAGCTCTACTCTCGAATTGTCTGAAAAATGACACCATCTTGGGACGGAGATCTTCTCAATTGTTTTTAGTTGGTTTTGTAGTTCAATCCATCTTGTTTTAATCGTTTCTTCTACGGGCTGATCCCACTCTGTGCCATTTGTCCAAAGTTCCTGAATCATGAGCTTCATAATTATGACAACAGGTGCTAACCATCCCAGAGGATCAAATATCTTAGCGATTTCCGATAAAATAAATCGTTTAGTTGGTTTGTCATTTTGCTTAATAGTAATCTGAAAACAGAAATTATCCTCTAATGGTGACCATAATACCCCCAAGGATTTTCTAGTTTCATCTAGCGGTATTTTCGTCACTTGGTCGTCTTTGCTTTCACTTGGTATATTGGCTAATAATTCAGTACTATTCGACGACCATTTCCGTAACTTAAATCCGCCTTTTCGTAGCATATTTATTAAGTTTTCTTGTAACATTTTTGCCGACTCAACATTAGTATCTCCTGACAAAATATCGTCCACGTAGAAGTCCTGGAGAGTTCTTTGGCTGGCTATTGGGTAGTTCACTTTCTCATCAATAGCGAGTTGTTGCAGCGTCTTAATCGCTAAGTATGGGGCAGCTGCAGTTCCATACGTCACAGTAGTTAATTCGTATTCGTCGATACTATGTTTCGGCGACTTCCTCCATACTATTCGTTGGTATGTAAAGTCTTGTTCGTTGACGTTTATGTATCGGTACATTTTTTCGATGTCCGCCATAAATGCTATTCTGTGTTTTCGCCAACGTAGCAGTATAATTGCTAAATCTTGCTGTAGTCTTGGTCCCGTAAACATATTTCCGTTTAGACTTATGTTAGTACTTGACTTGCTCGACGCATCAAATACTACGCGTAGCTTAGTAGTTAGTGATTCTTCTCTGATTACTGGTTGATGTGGTATATAGTATTTACCTTGGTAAAAGTCAGTACTAGTAACTTTCCTCATATGGCCCATTTCTAAGTACTCATTGAGGAACTCTTGGTATCTATATCGTAAGTTTTCATTTTTGTCGAACTTTCGTTCTAATTGTAAAAGTCTTGCAATAGCTTTTTTGCGCGAATTTCCGTAATCTACGTTGTGGTTCTTGAATGGGAGTTTCACTGTATAAGTTCCATCTGGATTTCTTATTGTAGTTTTTTGGTAATAGTTTTCACAAGCCTGATCCTCGTTTGATAATTGGTATTCTTCAGAAATTTCTTCTAATTCCCAAAACTTGTTCAGTTGTTGAATTTCTGTGGTTCGTGTTATCATACTAACCACTGTATTAGTATTAGTAGTAGTGCCGCAAATCCCGGATAAAATCCACCCAAACTCTGTATTTTGTGCGATTATTCCGTCTTGCACCTTGTGTAACCCATTTAGAAGTAAGTTACTATATTCTTGAGCCCCCAATATTATATCTATTGGTCCTCTTTTGTTGTACGTTGGATCGGCAAATAGTTTGTTTTGTAAACAATCTGCTTTTAGTTCTAGTATATTTTTCTCTGGTAAACTTCCAGTTAGTTTTGGTAGTATTATAAGTGTGACTGGTAGCCTATATTCACTCGGAAATCTTGGCTGTAATATGACATTTATAGAGTTTTTCGATGTTTTCGGTTTTTCGTCCGCAATCCCGATCACTTCGGTGTGTATCTTAATCCGTGGGTATGCCAATAGTTGGGCAACTTCTTCTGTGCAGAATGATGCCTCTGAACCTTGATCACACAAAACCCTTAGTAAATGCGATGTTCCATCTGACGAGTGAATTTTTATTAAGGCCGTCGCTAGTAGTGTAGTTTTTTGTATATTAGTTTTGTTAATAGTAGACATGTTAGATATAGTTTTTGTCATGGATTTACTTGTAGACGGGGTTGACAAGTAATCCTTTTTTGACTCACTTGTTGCGTGTTTGATAGTAATATTATTGTTGTGGTGGTGTAAATATGAATGGTGACCTCTTTTCCCACAAAATCCACAACTTTTATTGCTGTGACATTTTATCGACGTTTCATGAGTCAAACAATTTTTGCACATTTGTTTTTCGTGTACGATCTTATTTCGATCTTGCACCGATAGCGTTTTAAAACTAGCACATTGGTAAATGCCGTGATCGTGATTTTGGCAAAACCAGCATACTCGCTTGTCCACTTGTTTGGTTGTTACATTTGATGACTCATGGCGCAATCTATGAATAGAAGATTCTTCCCTCAACGAGCTCGAAGTTTCCAGACACTTAAACCTTTTTTCTAGAAATTGCATCATTGCCGAAAATTCTTGCAATTTATTAGGCTCTTTTAATTGCTGTTCGTATTTTTCATCAGTTTCCGAGTCCCATATTCTACTTAGTATTCTTGTCAGAATAGGGTCCCAAGTCGAAATGTTGATATTTTGACTTTTTAATGCTTCTAGGTTCTCGTTGAATGTATCATGGAGATTTCTTAAGTTCGAGGCATTACTTTTCTTTATTGTCGACATATTCAGAATATTATCAATATGCTTAGTAATGATTATTCTTTCATTTTTGTACCGTCTTGTTAACAGATTCCACGCAGTTGTATAATTAGCGTCACAAACTGGTAAATGCTTGATCAGCTTAGCGGCGTCACCTCGCACATTCGTTTTTAAATACTGCATTTTTTCCGTACCACTTAACGATTTATCTTCGTGTATTATTTTCAAGAATAAATCATAAAAGGAATTCCATGACTCATAACTTCCACTAAATGTTGGGATTATTATTTGTGGTAACTTAACCGAGGTTTTATGGTTGTTGTGTGTCGATTTTTGACCTATTGTTGCGAATAATTTTTCCATCACAAGATCGAATTCCGTTTGTGTTTTTTCAAACATATTTTCTTGAAAGTAGCTGTGTTCCAACGTACTATCTTCCATTAGAATGTGTACGTGTGTTTCTTCTATTTCTTGCCACTGTTTTTGTAAAGTAGTCAATAAAGATTCTAAATGCCAACTTGCTTTCTCTTCAGTTATCGATTTAGTTGCCGACTGTAACTTTTTCTGCATCTGATTAATGCGAAATAGTTGAATAAATAGTTTGGGTGAGCTCCTGCTTTCTTCCTGTTCGGGTTCTATATCTTCTGGCTCATATAGTTGGTTTAATACTTGTAGTCTTTTCTCACACATCAACAGGTACTCAATAGCCTGCGTATACTGTGTATTGATAGAACTAAAGTAGTTGGTAGTGATGTACTTGTGGTCACACAATACATCTTGATCTTTGAGTCTTGAATGGTTTTTGACCGTTCTAGTAAATATTTCTGTGAGTCGAGTTCTCCTATCCGTGATATATTTTAGAGTTTTTCTTGAGGCTGAGTCTTTCTTGATGTTGGTGAATATTTGTCTTAGTTCATTGTAATCTGCTTCTTGGCTTCTTATAATTTCGTTTACTTCTTGTATGTCCATTTTTCTTTACTGTCCCTACTACTAGTCCTATTTGTTTTGAACGTTACCTAATTGCCCTTTGATACGATAAGTCCGACTTCTCAAACTATTGGTAACCCCGCTTGTTGGTTCCGACTTCCGATCCGCTATCGTACAAATGGCGTGTAAGTACGTTAGTCCCTTTACATACAACAAACAAGCGCTTTTTGAGTAGGTACGATAGTTTGAAGTACGTCTACACGTCAGTTAATCAGTATTCGCGTAAGACGAAAAGAAGAACGTTTTTTAGTTATTGTTTAATTAATGTTACAATGTTTAAGTACCGATTAAACAAATTACCCTGGTTTCCCTAATAATAGCTCGAAGGACCAAAATGTACGCACCGGGACTCACAGCTTAGTACGGCCGTTCTCCAAATGCGTACAGTATGGCTACGTCTAAATCAATTGAGCCTGGTACCTATGCGATACCCAAGACCCTACCGACTATGAACCTAGCCCTATAATTATTCCTCAGCACCCTAGTCACCCTAACGCCCTAACCTAACATACAAACCTCACCAAACGTATGTCACGTTGATTACGAATGGTTTTACACGTGCGGGAAGTCTGTTACAAGGAGACCTACGGTAACAGACGGAAGTTGGGTAGGAATAGGGGTTTGTGTACGTCGTGCAATGTACACAGGAACTGGTTTTCTCACTGCCGATCCCACAGACTCATAGGATCGATGATGGCGAAGGGTGTCTTGGCCACAGTGAGAGGAGTAACGGTTGATGAATCAAAGTCGACTCCAGCTTGATGACTAATTTATTATAATAGTTAACCTTATTATATACTACATTTGTGATCAATACACAATGATAGGTATTTACATGTGTGTTGTGTGTGTATTGAGCCGATGAAGCGAAGATCTCACTAGGTCACTTCTTGGCGCTGACGGTGCGCCGGTGTTGCCGGCGCGTGGACCGAATCTATGTCGATCTTAATGCTGACGCTGTGATGTTGAGCTAGTGCCTGTTCACGGTTGAACACGTACATAGAAATGAATGACTGATGTATGCGGTAATGAAAATGTTCATTTAAGTACCTAGTAAACGGGTTTTATAATAATAGCAATACGACAATGTAATTCTACCACGATTCTATTACGAGACCACTGACCGACCAATGATCGACCATTGTGAATTTTGCAGATTACGAACTTTTAGCAAAATGACATCGTGTTGGAATGACGAATTTATAAAAAATAGCAGACTTGGGGCCCAGCAGTGCGATTCTGTAACCATCTCACCGTGAAAACTTAGGTGAAGTGAGCATGGAGTGAGCTGTCAGTGTCATCCCACAGGTGCTGGGGATTAACCAAGCGTTACATTTACAATCATAATCGAGATTTTAATAATATTTTTTATCCTTTAATTTCTTTCCTCAAAAGACCATTTCAGACACAAATCTACATGGTCCTCAAAGATTATTATAATATTATTCTAATTATTGTGAATGTGAGAACTATGTCGGTCATTGGTTTTTTTTATATTCAATTTTGTATTTTTCTCAGCGTAATCATGATCTGGCAGTTTGAGTAATTAATGCGGCCTACTCAAATGTCCTTTCTTTGGTATTGTTCGTCGAATCGTTGAGCTCCTTGAGTCTAAGTTGAGCTGCACGATTACTGACAATTGCGTGCACTGACTGGACAGGTCCACTCAATCTATGTGGTTCTTTCCTCAAAAGACCATTGCAGACACCGATCTACATAGCCTTCACATGATCTGACCAAGATTTTGTCTGGACTTTAAAAAAGACTGTGACCTCTGAGTTTGTTTCGGCCTTTCTTCTCAGAGTAGTCAGACAGAAAACACCGACCTCATCTAGTTTAAAAAAAAATATGTTTGACGTGTAAAAGTGTTTGTTCAAACCTACTTACAGAAATAAAATCATTTATCATTTATGCAAATTCTATTGATAATTTTATATTATTTCAAAGCTTAATAAAATATTAATAAATAATTTTATATTATAAAAAAAACAACATTGAGTTTCTAACTGAATTTTTGTTTTGCTATTTTATTTTAAAACCCCGAAGATAATAGTAATGTTTAGCCACTTAACTACTTTAGCTTTGAAATAATATAAAATGATCAATAGAATTTGGATAATTTTTTTTATTAAAATCATCGAGATTTTAATTAATTAATATGATTGTAAATGTAACGTTGGTAAATCCCTAGCGCATCATTGGGGTGACACTGACAGCTCACTCCACGCAAGTATTCACGGTGAGATTTTTACAGAATCGACCGGCAGGTGTCCTGCCCAATTCCATTTAAGTTCTATAATTCGTTCCCGATATCGAAAACCTTCGTACGTTTTTGGATCTCACGTAAGTACGCCTGCCTACTGAAAAACGTACAATAAGAATAAATAAATAAATAATAAATACATTTCCAAATGTGTGCTAGACGCATGTCGTATGCAATGTTTTTAGTTTCTAGCGACGTTTATACAGGGTCAAATCGAATGAGCTAACAAAACTGCGCGAACGTGATGGGCACAAAAAGTTTGATCAAGTTAATTTTTTTATTGTATTATCGTGTTTAGATATCGATACCCATATATCACATCTGCGGAGTTTTGCTAACTAATTAAACTTGAACCTGTATACCATGAAAACGTTTCTAAGGTACAATAGATTTAAATATCAATTTAGTACCTCTACCTACATTTCAAAGGTTTTGATACCGCAACATGAAACAACAACTTTTTTTTTTCTTAAATAACAAATAATTTGCTTAGTTTTCAAATGTAATCTAATGCAGGCCTGAAGTGTAATTTTCAAAAGCTTTTAGTCGTTTTAATTAATATTATAAATTTATAATCATCAAGTTTATTGAAGCCCAGCCCACATTTATTGCAGTGACAGAGAATGGTCTTTCAATATATTCTGTATGAGTCACACCACGAGCCCTGCGCGGCATGATAATTATACCTATAATTGCCTGTAATTCGATACCTATTGCCAATTGGTTTTCGCTCTATGTACTAACATGAATCATTGAACTCCTGTCGTTGTTGCTATAATTAACCTATGCTGATTCTCTTCTTCTCTCATATCGTAACGTAAGATAAACTCATGTCACGGTTGTTATTATTTTAACCAGTCAGTAGTACCTACTTATGGTGGTGGGGGGTGGGGGGCAACAGTTAATTTAATCAAAATCTTAGATAAACTGCCATCATCCTGCTGCACTTGATACCCCAATTTAGTTGGGTTCGACGCAGCACGTCTGTTGCTTCTATACTCTATCAGCAGTCATCTCAGAGTTCTCAAAGAATCTTAAAGCCTAGTATCCACTAGGCAACATTAGACGCGACACGTGACGCTCAGCCTGTTCGGCAACGTTGCACAACATCGCGCGACGTTGCCAGCCGGCGAGCAACATGACAACGTTACTAAAACAAAGTTCCTCGTTGCCGTTCAACATGATGAGCAACAGGCTGTGCATCATGTCGCGTGTCAAATGTTGCCTAGAGGACACGAGGCTTGAGTAATTTACATTTATTAACTCTCATTCAAAAGGATTCATCTATTCTGGTGTTGTGTATGATAATTTCATTTTAAAGCCGACTCCGTGAAGTGTTGGTGTAATTTGACATTAGGATACGCATGATGTGCAACTTTTGCAATTTACCTACTTTAGGAATGTCAGGTGTCAGCCCATTTGACATTTTGCACATTCATAAAATTTCGTCATGATTAATGTCCACAGTTAAATGAATTATATGGGAATTGTAGAAAATCT
Source organism: Brachylomia viminalis (assembly GCA_937001585.2). Classification (NCBI taxonomy): domain Eukaryota; kingdom Metazoa; phylum Arthropoda; class Insecta; order Lepidoptera; family Noctuidae; genus Brachylomia; species Brachylomia viminalis. The sequence continues at coordinate 25,359,072 of OW443301.2, forward strand.
CTAAGGAGCGGTCGTTGGTCAACAAGCACAATCATAAGCTGAATAAGTTGTACAGTGAAGGAATTCCATCATTAATTTAGAACAGGCTAGCTAAGTGTCGATTTGCTTTGCTACTGCATAGCTGGCCATCTCTCTCACTCCGGAAATTCGGATGCATTAACATCTTCCGGACAGTAATCAGTGGTAATTTGTTACCACTGATTACTGTCCGGAAGTAAACTAATCAGTTTGGTATTTCTTACAGCAGGTACGAATAAGATCACCACAATCCACACCCAATCTAGTTATAAAATTCTACGGTTTTTTCGTCCGAGACGATTACAAATTAGCCAACCAGCTCGTCTAGTGGCAACCACTGGTCTTTAAATGTCTTATCTGCGGATAATGCAGTTGCCTGAAACATTACTATTTAAAGTTTTGTTAACCTGATGTATTAAATATGTTGTAGTTGTTTATTATCCCTTAATAAATAAAATAAAATAAATATCTAACACAGCTACGTTTTTCTTAAAATACTTCGAATATAGCTCACCTCAATATAAGTACCACATCTGTAATATACTCTAACACAGTAATATAAAACGTAAAACGGAACAAAACGATTGCCATAAAAATAAAATCTTGGCTTTTCTGACAGCAATCAAAAGCACTTTAAATGCTTTTATCACAAGAGTTTAGTAATTTTTATAAGTTGTAAAATAACTGTAAAACGATTTTATGAATATTCGATTCATAGATCCCACACTTGGCAGCACTATTTTAAGTTTGTTTTTCCAATGTTAGACAGAGACATCTTTACACAGGAATAGCGCTTTCTTACTCTCGCATAGAACTAAGATTTATATTTTAGTGAAGATCAGAAGTCAAGTTTGGACGATTTGATGTTTATTTTATATCTATTTGATGTTCGGAGGTAATCGATTTGGTTTTAAAGGTTGGCGAATGTTTTATTTCCTGTATCGAATGAACTTTCTAAGTATGCCTATTTGCAGTAATGTGTTTTCGATTTAATCGTAAACTCACGGTGCTTAGTACCTCACAGGTGCTAATACTGGGTACCATAAGGCCCCGTTCACACGGCGATGATTAGTATACCTACGATATTTGACGGTAAAAGTTGGAATCACAAGTCATCACCCACTGATCATTCATTGATCACACGGTTAAAACTAACTAATTACTATAAGGTAACTATACAATTTAGATCATTATGGACCCTGTAGGGCACAGCAAAAGAGTAAGAGAGAGGAAGCCTTGTTTTAGGAGATTTAAAATACCTACTGACACTTCGCTTATCTATTATATGTATACCTAACTATTAATTTAACTGCAAAATGTACTTAAATATTTTAGCTTATTTTTACATTCCTGTACATAATTATGTTTATTCATTTAATTTTATATGAATAGTTTTTCTTTGAATAATTATTATTGCTATATTATTAATTTATTATTATTGCTATTTTATATAATTTTCTTGTTGTTATATTATTAATTAATTGTTATTAGTAGGTATATTATTTATTAATAATTATCGTATCATTAATATATTTAAGACATAACTATCGTATTGTACGAGTATATCGTATCGTATTGCATAGCTATTCACAACCATTGGACATAGTGTCGTATCGAAAATTACACATTTTTTATTACCTTCTCATTTGCCTTGCCCAGCAGTAAATAGTTGTCGAAAGAATGGCGGTCATCTAATTCGTAAAATGTTGTCAGTTTAATAAATCAATTATGAAACTGACAAAATTTTTAGGGTTTAGGATCTGTAAGCACTTCAGCAGCCCTAGAGGACTTCTTTGATAACGATGATGATGATGTTCGATTCGGTACGGAAACGTATCTATCGAACACTTGTGAACAGCTATGCTGATCACTGCCGTGTGAAAGGGGCCTAGGGGCAGCGCGAAGGCGTTCCCAACTAAAAGTCAATTTTATCAATTATTACTCATCATAATTACATCTTATCTGATATTACAATGTGTCACCTATGAATGAGACTTAATGTTAATCTACCTATTACAATATGAGTATCTAATATTAATAATCTACAGTGTCATAGATCTAGCTGTTAATGAATCACAGCATATTTTTAATCATTCCATTTCGTAACTTTGACTAAATGATGTTTTCACTTTTATTAAAAAAGAAAAACAACTTTAATTTGCATTGAAAATAAAATTTCATACCTTTTTTTACAATTTGTATGGTACAGTGGTTGCAGTATCAGGTTGTAGGTTGAACAGAATATGATTCATCGATACAATTCTGTAAGTTAGAATTGGCCTCAAATGTCATGATTTCATGAAATTGTCATTCAATAGGGAAAATTAAACGTATTGTATTGACATCTAACCTTGAATGGCACAATTCAATAATTATAATCTATACGGTACTAATTGCTATGATCAATCATTTAAAATTTATTATTGAATTACATAAGACCTAATATAATATCAATAATCTGTATATAAAAAATAAGGAAAAGAATCATTGATGATTCTAATTATTATAATTCTGTAAATACATATTTGTTAGGTATAATACGGTCGCAAATCATATTTTGATCAACGCATGACGTGATAATGACCTGCAAATTGCGAAGAAAACGTAACTGGAAGTGGTATTTAAAAAAAACCCTTACGGAAACTATACTAATATTATAGCGATAAGATTTGTTTGTAAGTTTGTATGTAGGGGGTAATCTCTGGAACTACCGGTCAAATTTGAAAAAAATCTTTTTGCCTTTGACAGCTTCAGTCTTGAAGAAGGCTATTTAACATCACGCTATGGCCCTTAGGAACCGAGCAAAAAGACAAAAAGTCAGAAAGAACGCTAAGCGGAAACGAAGTGATAGGCCGGGCAGGCGATTCGATGCGATGGGATGGGGAGGGGGAACAAGAAAATGGACAGAAGCTAGTATGAAATCAACTTACCTCTTGCTGATACTGATAGGTATTCTAGAAACCCTTGGTGGCTTGTTACTTAGTCAACGAGGCTTTACTTCAACCAAACCGTTCGTGTAACATTTATCACGTCATTACACTAAGTACCTCCACAGCGAAGCAGGCTCTAAGCACAATATTTTACTAAGCCCATTTACTTAAGCTTAGGGTCACTGGAACTAGGCCCCAACGGTACGGTGTTTAGCCCACAGCTGTTAATTAGAACAATCTGGGTAACTAGGTACCCAGTCACTTAACATGGTTTACTGCAGTTTTAAGTTAGGGCTTGCATAGATTGCACAAGGCTTTGGAAAAGTTATTAGTACAGCTCGCGCGATAAGAGTTTGGCTTTGACCGTTATTGCGCAGAAATCAGAAATTGGGTATCAACGGGCAATTAGCGGGGTGCGGGGCGGGTGTGTAGGCGCACGCGGTGCTCTGATTGGCGCTACAGTCGTTCCCTGCCTCTCGCATCGATACGACGTACCGCGCACTCCTGTTGTACAATCAAAAGTTCAAAAATCAGAAGCCAGCGAACCAGCGCCAGCGGTGTGATTACGTAACACACTAACAGTGGAAATGGCTTTCATTTTGACAGTTCAACAACATTCATTGCGTTATTAATTACTTACGCAATTTTGCGAATCTAATTTAGCACCCCGCGACCAGTCTACTACAGTAACTTTAGTGGCAATATTTAGCACCCCTCGACCAGTCTACTACAGTAACTTTAGTGGCAATATTTAGCACCCCGCGACCAGTCTACTACACTAACTTTAGTGGCAATATTTAGCACCCCGCGACCAGTCTACTACACTAACTTTAGTGGCAATATTTAGCACCCCTCGACCAGTCTACTACACTAACTTTAGTGGCAACATTTAGCACCCCTCGACCAGTCTACTACAGTAACATTAGTGGCAATATTTAGCACCCCGCGACCAGTCTACTACACTAACTTTAGTGGCAATATTTAGCACCCCGCGACCAGTCTACTACAGTAACTTTAGTGGCAATATTTAGCACCCCGCGACCAGTCTACTACACTAACTTTAGTGGCAATATTTAGCACCCCTCGACCAGTCTACTACAGTAACTTTAGTGGCAATATTTAGCACCCCGCGACCAGTCTACTACAGTAACTTTAGTGGCAATATTTAGCACCCCGCGACCAGTCTACTACAGTAACTTTAGTGGCAATATTTAGCACCCCGCGACCAGTCTACTACAATAACTTTAGTGACAATATTTAGCACCCCTCGACCAGTCTACTATAGTAACTTTAGTGGCAACATTTAGCACCCCTCGACCAGTCTACTACAGTAACTTTAGTGGCAATATTTAGCACCCCTCGACCAGTCTACTACAGTAACTTTAGTGGCAATATTTAGCACCCCTCGACCAGTCTACTACAGTAACTTTAGTGGAAATATTTAGCACCCCTCGACCAGTCTACTACAGTAACTTTAGTGGCAACATTTAGCACCCCGCGACCAGTCTACTACGGTAACTTTATTGGAAATATTCTCTCTAAAAATAGACATAATTATCATACATGAAATCTCAGAGCAAATATCTACAGAATCTAACTTATCGATATCGACACACGATAAAAAGAAAACCTGATTGTACACCATCACGTCCGCGGAGTTTCGCTAACTAATTTAATTTGGCCCTGTATTGGTGAATATTGATAAAATCTTAGTAGGAATTTCTCCTAATCAGCTCCGTAATCGTATGTTTACATGGCGGGCAGAGCTAATGTCCTGCCGATCCCCTTAACTTCGCGTGTCCGCAGTGATACCCCTAAGTGGTGGAACCAGTTGCACTAGGCTTACTATCGAACTGATTAGGGTGATGCCTGACAGTATTCGCGTACTTTTCGCTTTTATAGCTTAGAATGTTGGTACTGATGTACTGACCAATAGATTGAGTTAGGTACTTTCTATCTTTAAACGTTTTTAAATGGGAAATTGATGGTGTATGGCGTATCTACATTAATTCAGTTGATACGTTCATTATATTAGCTTCTCGATTTGTTAGGTTGCATTGAATTTTCGAAACTGTTTTTGTTATGTTTAGGCAAACGTTGTTTGAACTGAAGATACTTTCGTTGATAGCTCATCCTAATCTCTGTCTAGTGGGAACTTTGTTCATACAATATTTAGCCACAAGCCCATCAAGCACATAACTACGAAAGTCACACAACGTAACATGTCGCCTGCAATCCCCGAAGTGCTAAGCAGAGTTGTACCTACAGTACACCCACATTTCGCCACAGTTATGTTAAAGTCTCATTTAATAGGCGGCGAGCCTATTGCCATCAGCCGGGCACTAATCTAGACTCCAGACTGCTACTGAGAAATTCCTGATGAAAAAACCCAATAACTCCATGCGCCATGTGGGAATCGAACGCTGGACCTCATGCTCAGCAGTAGCGTTTGTGATCACAAGACCAACGAAGCAGGCAAAACACAAATGGTAAATGGGCACGTAATTAGGGTTCCGTCAGTTCACTATATGATACGAAACTCTAAAACCACCTTACAACTACAAATGCGAAATAAACTATAAAATTATTTTAAACAAACAATATTCAGTTTAAGTTTCTCAGTAATAACCCTCTAAGCGCGGCGTAGTTCAAAATCGTAAATCATGAGTTATTTATTCTGTGTTTGCTCTACAAAGTCGCTGATCAAGTTGTTAGCAAAAGGTCCACTTCGTGCTATGATGATTAAGGGCGAATTTCACCAACTGAACCGAACGCGTTCAGCAAAACTAAACCTCGTTCAAGAGCTGTCAATGTCATCATTGTTGTGAAATATTAACATTGACAGCTCTTGAACGCGAACTCAGCCCTAAGGCTGATACACATTGATCCAGTATTTCAATCCAGCGCTGGAAACTAGTGCTCGGTATTGGACCAATAATGTTAACACTTTTCAATTCAGTCCAGCATCCAGTTTCTAGCACCGGATTTATAGGGAGCAAGCGCTAAATGTTCAAATTTGAATACGGTGTCACTGGATTAAAAGGCTGGAGTGATATGCAGAATCAATGTCAATCAATTATAAAGGCACACTGGCCAGTTAACATGATTACCCCGTAAGGCGTTCTTCGAACCTAGCGCATGCGTAATAGGCGTTCGTCGATGAATCTGAACAAACGAACCTGCACCAGATCAGTCTGGCTGGATGCTTACACGTAAATACACAAAAAAGCTCGCCGAGCAAAAAATCTCCAAACAAAAATCTGCTCTCCATACATTTATGTTTGCATAACTCTACGAAATGTAGGGAACAACGGATGCTTTAGTAATTTTTTTCAATCTGAACAACTTTAAAGAATGGAAAAGGTCCCCTTCCCCGGACCCTTTTCCCGGTTGTTAGTTATTTACATTTCATCCGGATAAGGGTATTTGGCGTTTGCGCATTATATGATATCTTCGTGTACCTATATAACTTGTGCACCTTTCCTTTTAGTGACAAAACGGTTCCAACGAAAGCCGTTGGCCGAGGAAATATTATGCATATCGATCATCTTGCTGTTGCATATTTAGTTAGTTTACTACAGTTATGGAGATTTTATGGTAGGCGCAATGTCCAATAGAATACTGAGATAGAACTGCGGGCTAAGGTAGGCAGACTTTAGTAGTCTTCTGAGAGGACATTCAATTATTATTTTCCTGAGCTTCCAGGTTTAGTTCATACAGAAAGCAAATTGGGACCATTTGCTTTCTCACGTAGGCTAGGGCTGTGTCCCAGCGGTAAGAACGTTCTAGGCTGATTATTAGACAAATAGCACCCGAACTATACAACATAACAATTACTAGGAAATATACCGAAGATATAGAATATATTATACTGAAGTGAGAGCGACTGTCAGACATCAGCTTGACATATCCTATCATTCCATTACCGACAACATTGCCCAAATTATAAATTAACAGGAAATATAAATTATTCATCTGGAATATAATGCTCTTCAAAGCCTGGAACGGTGGAGATGTTTATAAGAATCCCATCCACGTTCTAACCGCGGCAGATACAGCTTTCCCAAAGAATTCCTTTATAATTCTAGATTGTCGCAAATGATTGATTAGCTTTCTATTACTAGTGTTTTTGTAGCTTTATTATGTCTCTCTATTGGACAAAAGCCTCCCTTCCCAACCTCTCATTATCATCTTCTTCGTTAACAAATTGATTGATGACATGAAAGCCTTCAGACGAAAGCATCAATCCATTATCTGTGGCGTCAACAATAGGTTGAAGTAATCCGGTCAGTGCAGCAGTGTGGCCTGTGGGCGTCTCGTCGACGTATATCCGTATTTACTTCCATACTTTAACTAATATTACAAACTAGCTTTTGCTCACGGCGTCGCCTGCGTGTATATCGGAAAATATCCCACTGGTACGTACTACAGGGATTAAAAGTATCCTATGAGTTAAAACAGATTATAATCTATCTGTGCGCCAAATTTCATCCAAATCCGTACAGCCGTTTTTGCGTGATTGAGCAAAAAACATCCAAACATACAAACTTTCACATTTATAATATTACATAATAATTATATCTGTATATAATTATATTATAGTAGAGTGCGAAAGTAACCCTGTCTGTCTGTTTCTACCGGCTGAAGGGACTTGAATGAAATTTGGCACACGGATCGACCATGAGCTGGGTTAGGAAGCTAGATTTATTTTCCTAGTAGTAGGTTCCTGTGGGATAATATCATAGTAAATTAATGAAAATAACAAGTAGCAATAATAATAATGGCTAGTCATATATTAGTATCATTATATTTCACCAACACGGGCAGTTTGATTTCGAACTGCACCCCCTCGGAGCCCCTTACTCACGAGCTTTTCGAAGAGACATGAAGAGTGTGGCACGTGAGTTGGCACACGGATATACCATTACCTGATTTACGACAAATAATAGTTTTTATCCCCGTAGTACGTTCGTTGTGGGCTAGTTTGTTACCTCCACGCAAAGCTGCGGGCAGCAGCTAGTCGTTCATAAAGAAAGAAAGAAAAGAAAGAAAATGCGTTTATTTGCGGTAAACATGACGCAAAAAATAACACAAACACTGAAAATATGAAAAGGTTGGGGGAAACATGCGTCACATCCACGCAAAACGGCTATCGCTCAGCATTATGCCGCGACCCTATGCAAGACAGAGCCCCAGCGCTGGTTTTCAGCGACAGCCGGATAAATGACGTTGTTACCGTGGAGAATACACCGCGTTTTGTTGACGTGTTGAGTATCGTTCAGGTGGAGACCTAGCGTTTAGTGTATACTGTGTATCGCGTGTCAACACTATTTGCAGAGCCTACTCCTGTGGATAGGGTTGGGACATCACGATTATATCGATGTGAACTTGGGGTCTTTGGCAGTAATGGCAATATAACACGGAAGAGGACCTGTCATGCTAGATTAATTAAATAGCCTGCTGGACTTGCTTGATTTGATTTCCAACACATTGAACCAAGATTAGACCTTGATAGTTGTGAGATGACATCACGATTTCTTGTTTTTCTCTCATTAACGCTGTTAAGTTAAGGAATAGCTAAAATTTTGGCTAATGAGCAGTGGGGCTGACTGCCTAAAGTGAGTCGGGTGGGTACTTATAGAGGAATGACCACTCGTCAAGGCTATTTTGTCTCAAGAATGATGCATATCGTGTTGAAATAACTCCTTTGTTGTAGGTCAAGACTGGGCACTAATAGGCAGGTTCTGTAAAGTGTACGATGGCTTTCTATATTTCAGTGCGAATTCGGCGTGAATATCGCCATCACTAGTAGGTCCGGGAATGCAGTAACTTGAATCGTGACTGGCGGGTCGGAAGCGATTTGGACCACATCATAGAAATTTACAAAAGAATTACTATTTCATACTTGATACTACACATGAGAGTAGACTCAAGAGAGTAGCTAAAAAGTGACACTCACTCCCCATTATTAAATTGGAGCCATTGGAGTTTCCTATTTCCTTTTATCGATGGAGTGTTTGGTTGAGAGTTTTAGACGATTCCAGCCTTGAGTTTAAATGTGGATGTGACTTGCCATTTATTTGCAACTTGACATGTTGCCCTGCATGCCCTGTAGCTTGCACGTTACGGGAACGAATCAAAATCAAAAGTCATTAATCCAAATTAGACTGAGAAACAGCACTTTTTGAACGTCAAAATTACATAGCTCAGTCCCCTAAAACGTCTACCCTTCACCACTTCCTAGTATTTTAGCTGGGAAGAAGTGGCGCAAACAAACCCCAGCAGCACAGCAGTCTGTTAAATTAGAAGAGTTCTATACAACAGTTTGCAAAGGAAATAACATTACAAAACAAAGAAACACAAAACATGAAATTATTTGCCATTTTTATGTAAGCTAGCACACGCCAATATGGACGCTACTGATAATGCTTAAATCGTAGCTAAGTTCTGGCCTGACATAATTTAGCTTGCCGTCGACACACTTAGAAGAAGACGATGGTATGTTGTTGTGACCACCACAACAACAATCTGCTGTTTTATTTTAAGTATATAATTTGCGTTTGTTCAATTTCTTTGTAAGCCCGTATTTTCGCGGGTGGATATGGGTAGGCTTTCTGTATCTTTCCGTGTGTTGCGTTTCACACCGGCCGCGCAGGCGCAGCATTGTTTAGCTTCGCATTGTTTGAATTAAGAGCTAACTGTTATTAGTGCCTGTAATTCGAGATCTTAGTATTTTTAGTTCGGTCATTGAACTGAGAGAACCAATTCAATTATAGATTGGTGTCGAGTGGAGAGGTCGTAAGTTCAAATGGTGCCCATTGCATATGTCGATTCAATGTCACTTTGTCTATTTCTAGAAGAACAGTAGTTAGAATATAAGAATTTTTGTAACCAATAAGGTCTTCGTCTCACTAATTGTATTTAATTTTTAGCGACTGAAAATCTGGAACTATTTTTGGCGAAAAAATATTTTGCCTTTGAGGTAATTTGTTTCCTATAATTACTATAAATAATCGCTAAACAAACATGGGGGTATTTCAGAAAGCCCATGAACAGAAGCTTCGAAAGAATCGTATTAGACCACTGTGAACGGGCAAGTACCCGAACGAATTAAATAATTTTCCTAACAAAACTTCACAGCCGTGATGGGTATCACCTTTGAACTTGCACCGGCTAATTTAATTTAACCTTTAGTATTCCTAAAGTCTGTGTAAGACTTCAAAAGAAAAAAACTTGATGCATTAAAATACACCGTTTATTGTTTGTGTACATTCTCTTCTAAAGTTGTGGCTTAACATTATTTATTCACCTCTGCAACCATAAACTAAAACCACGACAAGTATTAAAGGAAGGTAAGTAGAGTTTACACTTTACTACTGCGGCTTACAATGAGTCAATATCTATTATCCTTAGAACACTTTGTAACATGAATAACTTAGATCAACGTAGGTAGGTACTGGAGCGAGCTTAGTGCTGTGTCGATTAGGGTTGGCACGCAGGACTAGGTGGTAATAGTACCAGCCTATTATAGTCCCACTGGGCAAAGGCAAGGGGCCTTTGCCCAGTACAGAGAAGGCACGGGCATTGATCACCACGCTAGTTCAAGACTTGGTGATTTTTTTTATTAGATTTATTGATTGTGAGATTTTTTTTTTATTCATAAAACATAAGTACACCGTGAAAAATAAGTATACAGAATGGTAAATAAACTTGAAGTACAATTATAATGATTGGGTACAAAAGTTAGGTAGTGAGGTCGAAAGTCCAATAAGAATAAGTACAATTTTTTTATTTTTTTTTGTTGGTGGGTAATCCTCAAATAACTTTTCCCGCTCTGGGGAGAGCGGGAGGGCGTGTCAGACTCTTACTGACTAAAATCCACCCGTGCACCTTCAGTTGCCTATGCCAGGGGCCACGGTATCCCTCTCGGACTTTCCCGTAAAAGAATAGGTACCCTGCCCCCCAAACTAGGAAAATCCTGTATCTTGGGCGGCAGTGTCTTCGCATAACATTAAGGTCGGGCGATTTATGTGAGCATACATATAAGTTGTTTATTTTTTTTTTAATTAAGATAAATGTCAAAGATAAGTAAGTTTATGTAGGTACTAGAGAAATAAAAAACATTGTGTAGAACAGTATGTCATTGTGTGTGTTAGTGTGTGTGGTGACGTATGTATGTTGCGTGTGTCTGTGGGGTGACGTGGCATGTAATGAGTGTAGTGTGTTTATTTGTGGGAACTGTTGCATATACGTGTGTGCGTGGGGATGAGGGGGGTGCTGCCGTCGGGAGGAAGGAGAACTATGTAATAGAATCAACAGATCCAGGTGAGTAAATTTTCAACAGCCTCATACTCTTGTTCAATAATCCACTCCTCAATTTCAGCTTTTACTCTGTAATCCAATTGAATAATATTTATTTTATTATTAATTTTAGTGTATAAGTGTGAGCCAAGAACATATGCTGGCTTCTAGCAAAAGCGGTCTTGTGGGTTTCCGTAAGACAGAGAGGCTTTTTGTTACGGCATGTCAGGTTAGGCGGGGGGACCTTGGAGTGCTTTTTCAGTACGGACCGAAGCACAAACAGCTGCTTCACATAAAGTACTTTAATATCTTTGTATAATTGTGAACTGAGATACCTGAAGTGTTTCTTTGACATCACTTTAAGGACTGCTCTTTGTGCTCGCTCCAACTTGAGAAACCTATATTAATTATAAGTCCAGGTTTCCTCACGATGTTTTACTTAGACGATGTCAGTAATGTCCAAGATAAACGCAGTACATATGAATTGAAAAATGTCACATTGCTACTTTGCCGGATTTGAACCCACAGCCTCGTGCATGAGAGGCGAGACTGGGCCATGACGACATGGTAGTCATTAGGTGGTATGGTTACCGATATTATAAGGTGGAAATAGGGGTTGGTACGTCGTCTTTCAAAAATAAAGAAATAAAGAAAGAATGTGATAAGGATTCTTGATATACGGCTTTCTGTAGATACATCCCCAATAGGCTGTACAATAATTTTCATTAAATTTAATTTAATTTTCTATTGTTCGGAAAACTGTACAACTAAGTACCACATTATAAACTTTGCTGTAAACTCCATCCATGTAAATCCCATGGCGGTCCTCCACTAGCCCTATAAGTATTACCCTAAGGCAACCCTAACTATACTCCAGTATTTGTTATAACTACAGTCCGATACAATAGTTTACGAGAGCTATCGTTCACTCACAAGCGTTCCATTCACTCACAAGAATGCATCGACATAGCCGCGAGCGCACGCAACGTTGCCATGGAAACGGCAGTGGTGTTTATATTTGAAATACGAAGATTCAGAAGGTTCATCATCTAGCGTTAAACACTTCAAGACAGGTTCACCTTTTGGAAATTTGTCTTCTTATATTTTTACATTCAGTGGCGTCAGTTTCAGTCACTGAACTTGTACTACGTCATATAGTCGAGCTTTAACCTACCTTACTACTTAAATAGGACCTTAGTAATGAAGCAGAGTAATTGCCATCGATTGATTTTACCTTACTATTTAAAACGTGATATTTAGTCGTATCTTAAACATAACTATATGAGGGTGTACACCTCTGCGTACCTTTCGGAGAATTCAGGCGTGATATTATGTTATGATATCTAGCCGTTTGGAAGGTACGAGAGAAAAATAATCCTACAACGTATGTAGATATTTTTTCCTCTAGTACCACCTCGGGTACATAATCCGCGTGGAAAACATAACTCTTCTTTGCAGGCAGGTATAAACTACCCTCATATACCACTAACCAAACATAAAACAAGTTATTCACACAAATCAATCAACGCCTATTCAGCGTTAGCTAAAATTACACGAGGCACGTAGTTCTGTCAGATCAAGGTTGTATCGTTTAAATCGCAACTCACACGCCGGTCCTTATAAGGACGTATGTATAGATCGCCATCACCATATAAGGAGTTAGCTAGACCAGGGAGTGTCAAAATCTCAATAAAATTTTATCTGGCTTTTTTTCTCAGAAAGTTTTAGACTTTTTAAAGTTAAACGATTTTATTGAAAAGAAAGATAATAATGATGTAGACAATGTACTAAAAGGTAAAAAAGAACTATGTCAGGTCCTAGGTACCAGTCATCACACCACTCTCCTCACAGTATAGAGCATTGATCAGACTAAAAAAAAAACGTGGGCTCGTGCAATTTGTATCAACAGGCAAGTGCTCATAATTATCATTGCAACAAATGAAGATGGTCAACATTAAAAAAAATAAGTATCTGTAGCGGTATCTACAGCGCCACATGCGAGCTGCGCGTCATACTGACGTCACGCAAATCCTGCATCGTTCATCGATTTTACCGCGCGACTAGCATATATACAACTTCCCGACATCAAACGTCGTCAGTTGCCCACCAGACACGATCACCCGTCTGGTCGGAGGATCCTCCCTTTTCTATGGAGGTATGAGTGATTTTTACACCCTGTTCCTCGTACCTCTATATATCTATAACTACAATAAGTATCACTCCTAAGAAAATAAGAAGGATGTAAGAAGGAGGAGGCGGAACGCGTGAGCGAGAGGCAAAATTCGCGCCCTCACGCCCCTAACCGCCGCAGGAGACGTCCTGGGCATCGGGAATCCCAAGCCGATTCCCAGCCACCGTAGGCGCGGGCTTGCGGACGGCGAGCAATGGCAGCTCACCGTCCAATAAGGACCATGCCCGGGTCGACTCCGCGTTGTGTTCCACGCGCGCCTCAAAGAGATGTCAGCAGGGCCGATGCCTGCCAGGGTTGCGAGAAAGTCCGAAAGGGTTACCGTGGCCCCTGGCACAGGCAACTGGAGAAACACGGGTGGGTTTTAGTCAGTAAGTCTGACACGCCCTCCCGCTCCGCCCAAAGCGGGAGAAGTTATTTGATGATAACCCAAGCTCAATTAAAAAAGCGGTCAAAAGAATGCGTATTATAGCAACCCTTAACCGTAGGGTTAGGCGAAGGACAGGGTGTTGTGGCGCAGCCTAGGAGAGGCCTATGTCCAGCAGTGGACTGCGATGGGCGCAGTTGATTGATTGATATAACCGTAGGTTTACTGGTCGATTCCAAGGTCAGGCAAAGTGTTATGGGGCTTTCCATTACGAATTTCTCAGTAGCAGATCGTAGTTTAGAAGTTTGTGGTGTGACCCTCCCGTGACCCCGGGGGACACGTGAAGCCGCTGGTCCTGCGCCTGATCTCTCCCCGGTTGTGTCAGACTGCCGTCCCATCATCGGACTATGAGAGTAAAAGAACAGCGAGTGCACCTGTGTTTGCCGGTTGCCCACACACTTGTGTAATATAATACGTACCTGACTAATCTCCGTTGAGATTGGCCACCGTGACCGTCGCCGTCGTCGGGAGGATTTATTTTTTTGGGCCCGTTTTCAGCCGTCTGTGTTTCCGAGCTGACGAAGACATAGGTACCTTAACGACAACCAAATTTATTCACGCACAACTGCAAAAAGTTGGACACCTCTGCTAGACTTTGATTGGCCATAAAAAGTGATAATCCAACGATTAGAGGCGTGCAATAAAAAGTACGATAAAAAAAGCTCAAGTTAATTGTGGTTAGATGATGTCAATACAAATACTTACCATGTTATAGTTGGAAGGTATTTGTGTAACTCTTGGCCTTAGTAGTGTTGTGCTCGAATAGATTGATCGATGAAATGTTGGTATTTCTGTGATTTTATACAGGTAAGTATAAGTATTTCGCTGTTTAGAGCGTTTTGTCAGTCGTTTTACACGTGTAGTCTGTGGTCAACTATACGCGGAGTGCATACAGCGCTACACTACTGCGCGTCCAATATAATAATGCGTTCAGGGTGTTGATGGGGTTGCCGCGCACTGTAGTGCTTCCAGCATGTTCGCGGAAACGGCAATTGATGATTTTTACGCAATAATGCGCAGGCGATGCGCCAACATCGTGCATCGGGTACACGCCAGCCTCAACAGCATCCTGAGAACCATAGCAGACAGGTGGGGTAGCCCCATACTGGAACATTGGATATGCCTACATGCCAGTGGGGCGTATGTACATAATTAGATAGTTTTTTCGGGTAGCTATAAGTACTAACACTAGTTCTAAGCTTTTTGTGTTTTACGCCATGTTTCAAAAACCGCTACTTATTGGAAACTTATACGGCCTTATTACAAAACAAGGTTTTTCTTTTGACATGGTTTAAACCATCGAGCCTGTTTTTGAAATAAGAACATAACTGAAATCGAAATACAGTTCCTTTTACAAAACTGTCAACTTAGTCCGGTCTTAGATTGTCAATTTTGTATTAAGAACTTTACTAAAGTCAGCATAAAGTTCCAAATACAAAAACTAAATCGAATGTGTAGGTTGGGGCTAAAGTTAGATCGTGTTTTGTAATAAGACGGTTTATGTTTAGCAGTGTTTAGCCTATACTGTCCCACTGCTAGACAAAGACCGCCCCCCCAGGTCCTATCAGGAACTTTTTTCCCGCGCCACCTCGAACTAGCCCTCACGGAGACCTTTTAATGTTTTATTGCGAAATAATAGGTGATAACAATGATAGCCAAGTGGAGGAACGGATGAAAAAAAATCTGTATCCTCCCAAAGTAGCAACAAGCTATCACTTGGGTGGATACTAAAAGTTTTCTTGGCACTTAGGTACAGAAGGGTAGGCAGAAGATGATTTAATTGCGTATCAGAGGGTCAACACCCTGTAAGCCAATTATAAAGTCAGCAACATTATTAAAAGATTGCCTTGTCGTGTTTAGTTACTTAATATGAAACGCGACGAGAGGAATTTATAAGCTGCGAGATAAGGAGGCTTGAGTTTCCAAGCGCTGTGACGTTTACTAGGATTGCTTTACATTTCAGTTTTGACTTAGGTACTGTAGGGTGCATCCCTAACATAAGTATTGTCAATGCAAATGTATAATGTAATGGAGATGTCAAATTAAAGTTAAATGTACAAAATGTCAGTGAATGCTCAACGGGATGAATCTAAATAAAAATGCAAGGTATCCGACTCAAACCACGTCTAATTGAACACTAAATGTAGTATACATAAAATGCATAGAATAATGCAATATGTCAGTGTCAATGCACTGCCAGATGTAGGTCGCGTCCAAAGTGCAAATACGCGAGCCTAGTGGCTAACTTATTGGAATAAAAATATTTTAAAACCCATGTACATGCACCGTACAGGTACCGAACATTAATAAAATAATTTGGACGTATATTTGGTCGTTCACACTAAGTTTCTGGGAGGTCAATAGTATCGAGGGCAGAGGTAAGGAGAACTATCTCTGTGTATGAAAACTACCACTCTGTCTACTACTCTGTGTAGGTATACATGGTGTGGCGTAAGTAGTGGTCCACCGTTCAGGATTCGATAAACCAGATAATTAACTATAACAATTAAAATTTTTAACCATTTTTACCCAAGGGTTCCGAAAATATTTCCTTTTTGTCTTTTATTTACGAAATTTCTACCTTTTATTACAAATTTGTTGATTTTTTCATTTTGATTTCTGTTAATTACTGCTGAATACTAGAGCTATCATGATAAATTATGTTTTTTAAAGTAAATTCAGCTCTTTTGAAGAAAAAGTTGGTTCTTCTCTAATTTTAACCCTAGTTTTTAACACACCATCAAGTTCAAGAGCGATTTTTGTAAAAAAAACTTACTACAATTTTTTTTTTAAATTTTAAATTGTTTTATTTAATAATCTGGTTCATCGAATCCAGAACGGTGGAGCACTACTTACGCCACACCCTGTATATAGTTACCACCTAAGTACACATTATGGTAAAGCAATAAAGATATTGAGTAATGAGTACTGTCAGTTAAAATGTGCTACATAAGAGTGGCGCTACAGTAGCCACCGGGTAAATTTTAAAAGCAATAATTTTAGGTTATGTTTACAAAATAATGTTGGACTACGTAAATTATTGAGGTATGGTATACTGGACTGTCACTAACTATTCTAGTCACCAAAAATATTTAATTTTCTAACTAACATACTTCAATCTGTTAATTATCTAATTATCTAACTCGGCATACCTTAGCCCGTTATCAACTGCTACGTTCATACCACACTATTTGACTACGCTAGCGCCATTTTGGAGGATTTTTGAACTATTATTTTCTTTTTTTACTGGACACTTTTTCAACTTTCACCCCATATGAGATAGTTCTCCTTACATCAACTGCTACGTTCATACCACACCATTTGACTACGCTAGCGCCAAATTGGAGGATTATTGAACTAATAATAGTTAAAAAATCCTCCAAAATGGCGCTAGCGTAGTAGTAAAAAGTGTCCAGCATAAAAAGTAAATAATTACTTTTTAAGCTGGACACTTTTTCAACTTTCACCCCATATGAGATAGTTCTACTTACCTCTACCCTCCAACTCCCCCCCCCCCCCCCCCTGCTTAGTCAATAGGCACAAAAAATATCTGTAAGTAAGTAACAACAGTCAAATCTAATCACTTGACATGACTTTGACCATCTGTCAGTTTAATTAATTAATTAGCCTTTCAGAAACCTGGTTAGTGGTACCTAACTCTAATTTACATTTACGCTCCTTTACCTCCTTTCCTGATCTTCTTATCATTTAGGAACCTACTCTGCTTAGGAATGGGACTAACTGACTCCCTGACACTTCAAAAGTGCTTGTAAATGGTATAATTAAAGGCCAGCTTTTGTAATAAGAACGTGACTGTGATTGAAATACGTTCTGTATACCAAATTGTCAGCTTAGCCGGACTAAGTGGTCAGTTATGTATTAAAAACTTTACAACAGTCGGAATAAAGTTCTATTTTCAAAAATGGTTTCAAGTTCAAAACTGCGTCAGAAGATATTTCTGGATATAAACCTTGTTTTGTACTAAGGTGTTTTAAATTTTGACCAATTCAGCATAGCAACCATCTATTTTGAAACGAGTACAAGAAACCACTTGACACGCGCGTGCGCCAGATATCTCGCTATAAATACGTTCACTGGTTATGTTATGAATGAACGCTCTCAATGGAAATCATTTCCAATTCGTGTGGGCGTTGTAATACGCTGCTAAAGGATTATATATTCAGGTGGATGGACGTTTGGACAGACACACAGCAGTTTTATAATGCAATAGCTTTGTATTAAGGATGGTAACGTAACATTACACCACGCCTGTGTTCCTTGGAGGGGTAGACAGAGTACAACGCCCACATTTTAATAGTAAAGTCCAAGTACAGTAACAAGGGTTGTTTTAAATACCATATATTATTTAATTTTACTTCACGGCGATCTGAAATATAATTTAATTAAACAGGTAGTATTCCCTACACACACTTATAACATCGCGATCTTTTAGAAATAAAATAATCAAATATTTTTTAAATAGGTACACTATTTCACCATATCTTCTGTGTGTTGGCAACCCAATGACACTTTTTCTTTCGCGCGCTCGAAGACATCGCACGGAATAAATTCTCTAGCGTCTAATTAAATTAGTTTTGATTTTAAACGGTGTTTAACGTACGCTTGAGGAAACCAACGAAATGCCAAGCAACAAAAAACTTATAAAACGCCTTATAAGTGCATTAGACGAAAACCGGAAGAGTAAACGTCGGCGTCGAAGTCGCAAGAGCAAGTCACGCTCGCGCTCACGCAGCCCCCGGCAACAAAGTTTATCAATGCCATCAACGTCTTATACACCAGATGACCCCAAAAGCAGGACTCCAAGCCCTGAGCACATACTAGAAGTAAATTCGGAACCCTCTATCAACCCCAATCCAGGTAAGTTTCGTTCTTATAATTTTGAGGTTAGGAATTCGAAAAAACGTAGCTTCGGTGTGCATTCGATTTAAGGATATGAAAGCCTTGGGACGGTCTTGCTTTAACCTTGCATTGTGCGTGTGTGCCTTTAAAGCATTTTACCTTAGCTGTGAATATACAATAACCAAACTGCTAAACGGTAGGCTACCAGTAAGTACGAGATACTTTTAACAACATTAACTCCATGTTGTTAGCTGGTACGCATTTGCCATGGCATGAGCATGCCTCTTACAGATCACCGAGTACGAGATACTCACAGTGTCTTACGTAAGCACTAGGTGGTTCATCTTTCTTGACGCAAAGTACGAGATACTTACGTTAACATAATGCTGTGTTGCAATGGCTGAAAGCAAACGCTTCATATGCGATTATTATTTATTTGCTTTTTAGATATAACCGAAACGGAGACACCCAACCCATATAAAGAGGCACTAGGTATGGACTATGAGGAGCCACAGCCATACACGGGCCAAATTCACAAGGACATAAGACTTAACCATATACTAACAAAAGGCCTAACTAAGGAGGAAAGGGAAACCATAACCAAAAAACATGCTATGCCAGACAACTGCACATTACTCGATGCTCCTCTACTTAACCCGGAGGTAAAAGCTGTGCTCACAGAGGCCTCTAAACTAAGGGACTATGGGATCGAGATGTCCCAAAAACAACTCGGATTGGCTACCTCCATTATAACAAAAGTTATGACTGACGTTATAGTAACGGAAGAAATAGACAAACACAAATTGTTAACAAACTTGGCCGACGCTACCAAAATTCTCACCAACATCCACCATAATCAAACTCAAACTAGAATAAAGTTAATTTGTCCCTTACTAGACAAAAATTTTAACCAAATACTGTCCAAAACAACAAGAGACACTTTCCTATATGGAGAGAACCTACCAGACCTCCTGAGAAATGTGAAACAGATGCAACAAGCCGCAGCACAATTAAAAAGACCTCCCCCTGTTGTACCATCAAACAACAGACCTAACATTAACAATGTGCAACGACCCAGTCAGGGAAACAGGAACGGCCCATCACTGAAACCGAAAATGAATGCACGTGGTGGGCCACGCAAGACAACTCAGCCAACCAGTCAACGACAACCCCGCTGGCAGCACCACTCCGAGAGAGCAACCCAGCAACAAGGCCGATACCGGAATGCTCCAACCAAACGCTAACAAATCAGGTACATGCTGGCAATTTACTTAATCATATTAACTACTGGAGACACATTACTGATGATCCTGTAATCCTACAGTGGATACAAGGGTACGAGATACCCTTTGATACTACACCTTTGCAGTGCAATATTCCAACCTCTAAACTATCACAGTTAGAAATTATGCAAATGGGAGAATCCATTGCAGATCTACTGAAATTAGGTACCATAACTCCCTGCCAACATACAAATGGCGAATTCATCAGTAAAATCTTTCTCAGGCCTAAGCAAAATGGCAAATTTAGATTCATCCTGAACCTTAAACCACTAAACAAATTTATCTCAGCAAAACACTTTAAGATGGAAGATATCAGAACTGCTATCAGACTTGTGGATAGAGAATATCACATGGGTTCAATTGATCTCAAGGAGGCATACTTTTTAGTACCAATTTGCCAAAAATACAGAAAGTACTTACGCTTCATTTACATTGATCAACTTTACGAGTTCACTGTTATGCCCTATGGCTTATCCACAGCTCCTGGTGTATTTACCAAAATACTCAAACCAGTAGTAGCTCACCTAAGGGAAAAAGGCCTCATGTCAACCATATATCTCGATGATTGTCTTTGTATCGGTAAAAGTTACCAAGATTGCTTGGGAAACATAAATGCTACTATAAGCCTATTCAAATGTTTGGGATTAATTATTAACTATGAAAAGAGTACACTAATTCCTAGTAGACAATGTAAATTCCTAGGCTTTATTATTAATACTCAAAACATGTGCCTTGAGCTACCCATAGAAAAGATAGTATCCATAACCAAACTAATTAAAAAAATGTTACATCAAAGATTTAGCTAAATTACTAGGTACTCTAATAGCAACCTGTCCAGCTGTCCCATATGGAATGATGCATACAAAAATTATAGAAAGACAGAAGTACTTAGCCCTTATAGATTCTAATGATAACTATAACACCAAAATGGAATTATCAAGGAAGTTACTTCCGGATCTACAATGGTGGTTAGAGAACCTAAAAAAGTCTAGAAATCTACAGGAACAACCATTTTCATTAGAAATTTTCTCAGATGCTTCCCTAACAGGGTGGGGGGGGCACTGTGATGGCGATCGCATTGGTGGGCTATGGTCAGAACAAGAACAAACTTATCACATAAACCAACTTGAAATAACTGCGGCATACTTTGCTTTAAAGTCATTTGCTAACCAAGCGCAAAATACATCAATCTTATTAAGGATTGACAATACGACCGCCATCGCATGCATCAACAAGATGGGAAGCATACAATTCCCTCACTTAAATGATGTAGCTCGTGACATATGGACATGGTGTCAGGAGAGAGATATACATGTGTATGCCTCATATGTAAAATCCAAAGAAAACTCTATAGCAGATCAAGAATCCAGAAACACTAATATTGACACAGAATGGGAACTATCACCCATTGCATTCGACTTGATTTGCTCTAAACTTGGTCAAGCAAAGATAGACCTATTTGCTAGCAGAATAAACTATAAATGCGAAAAATATGTCTCATGGAGGAAAGACCCGTATGCATTTGATATAGATGCTTTCACCCTAAACTGGTCTAAATTCTTCTTCTATGCTTTTCCACCTTTTGCCCTTGTCACAAGGTGCTTGCAAAAGATAAAAAATGATAAAGCCAAGGGTATACTAGTTTACCCACTATGGACCTCACAGCCATGGTACCCACTAGCTAAATCCCTAGAAATATCTGAACCTGTCATATTCCACCCTGATGATAATCTTTTACTATCACCTTTCAGGACGACACATCCGCTGAGCTCGACACTTACCCTGGTTGCGGCAATCTTCTGCGGAAAGCATTCCAACAAAGAGGACTGCCAACTAAATCACTAAACATAATGTTAGCCTCACTCTCAACAGGTACGATTAAACAATACAACGTTACATATAGAGCCTGGTGGGCTTACTGCAAAACTCATGCATTAAGTGTTTACACAGCATCTGTACCCCAAGTAATACAATTCCTTACTGAGAGATTTGAAGCTAACGTAGGCTACAGCAGTCTTAACTCAGATAGGTCAGCCTTGTCAACCCTAATCAGCTCAAAAGTTGGGAATGATGACAGAGTTACAAGATTTCTAAAAGGGGTTTACAGACTCAGACCAGCGTTACCCCGATACTCTCATTCATGGAACCCCTCAAACATATTCAATCTCTTATCCTCCTGGCCGGACAATACCGACCTTACTCTTGAAAAACTAACAAAGAAGTTGGCTGTCCTCCTAGCCCTAACGTCAGCTCAGCGGACACAAACATTGTCATTAATTAAGTTACCAAACATTGTAATGACTGAAGATAAAATAGCTATTGAAATTACTGATCTCATTAAAACCTCTATTGTATGTAAGACTCAACCAAAAATCTACCTGCCTTTCTTCACACAAAATCCAAAAATCTGCCCAGCCAAAACCTTAATAGACTACATTTCACTCACTGAAACTCTTAGAAATCAGGAACCTTATCTTTGGATAACCTTTAAAAAACCACATAAGAGAGCTACCAGCCAAACCATCAGTAGATGGATAAAAAACATCATGAAGGAAAGTGGCATTGATACTTCACAGTTCACTTCCCATAGCACAAGGCACTCAGCAACTTCATCTGCTAAAAGAGCTGGTATTAATATTGACACTATAAGAAAGGCAGCTGGATGGACAGATAATTCAAAAACATTTGCTAAGTACTATAACTTACCACTGCGTGAAGGCTCACCCCCAGCAAACTTTGCATTATCTGTCCTTAACAATAAAACATAATACAAGGAACATTACTGTCTACCTCTGTAATAGGTATACTCGAAATTATAATTATTATTGTTGATTATGAGTAAGATTAATATTCTTACCTAAACAGTGTTGATTAAGAATAAAATAAAAATACCTTATAAACCAAAATATGTTGTAATTCCTTAACCAACAGAATTATTGCAGACAACTCTAAACATCTACCTGTTTAATTAAATTATATTTCAGATCGCCGTGAAGTAAAATTGGGAATCAAACGAGCTTACCTGTTAAGCGAAGTCTTGATTCTAATTTTACGAACGGCGATCTGAAATATAATTACCCACCCGCCGCTAGCTAACAGCCCAAAAGCTGCAATAATTAGTTTACCTAATTCACTTATCCTTCAGGGAAATGTGAATGTAAGCGTGCAGAACCACTCTATATGAGAAACAGAGCTGTTCCTTTCCATTTCAAAGATCTCTAAAACAAGTGTCATTGGGTTGCCAACACACAGAAGATATGGTGAAATAGTGTACCTATTTAAAAAATATTTGATTATTTTATTTCTAAAAGATCGCGATGTTATAAGTGTGTGTAGGGAATACTACCTGTTTAATTAAATTATATTTCAGATCGCCGTTCGTAAAATTAGAATCAAGACTTCGCTTAACAGGTAAGCTCGTTTGATTCCCAATTTTACTATAGAACTCTGCTGCATTTAACAAGCACTTCGTTGGCACTTACGATAGTTACCGGTGGATATGGAGTGACTGATGGTTAGTCTTAAAGCCGCCTTAAAACAGACGCGACAGGGCACGCCACGATAGTGGCGGTAAGACCCCTCTTTGAGGAGTGGCTAGAGAGGCGTCACGGCGTCCTCACCTACCGCCTGACGCAGGTCCTCACCGGACACGGATGTTTCGGGAGGTTCCTGCACATCATCAGGCGGGAGGAAACGCCCGGGTGTCACCACTGCGATGATCGCCCCGAGGACACGGTGGAGCATACGGTGGGGGCCTGCCCTGCATGGGCGGAGCACCGCCGTGTCCTCGTAGAGGCGATCGGCAGCGGCGGCGACCTCTCACGCCCGGCCCTGGTTCAAGCCATGGTCCGGGGCGAGGGGGAGTGGGAGGCAGTCGCCTCCTTCTGCGAAGCAGTCATGCTAGCGAAGGAGGTGGCGGGACCGGGAGAGGGAGAGAGTCTCCCGTCCAAGCCGCCGCGGTGGACGCTCCGGGCGTCGGGAGCCGCGTGACGACTCCCGGCCACCGTAGGCGCGGGCCTGCGGGCGGTGAGTAATGGGTAGCTCACCGTCCGATCAGGACCAGGCCCATGCTGTACGGCGCGTACGTGTTCTACGCGCGCCTCAAAGAGATGTCAGCATCGAAGAGGGGGCCCACTAGGGCCCAAGCCTGCCGGGAAAGCGGGATCATCCAAAAGGGGTACCGCTGACCCGGAACATAAAGGGCCAAGGAAGGAACACGGGTGGGTTTTAGTCAGTAAGAGTCTGACACTCCCTTCCGCTCCACCCAGAGCGGGAGGGGTCATTTGATGATTTCCCATCCTCAAAAAAAAAAAACAGACGCGACACAACGCGCCAAGCGGTGCCTTTGTGTCGCGTGCGATTCGCGACGCGTGTCGCGCCTGTTTGCAGGAGCCTTAAACCTCTATTACTATCACATGCCATTTTATTCCAAGAGCCTTCGTCCAGAAATGGTACGGACCTTGGTAGTTGGTTGGTAGTGTATTAGTTAAGAAATATTCAGGAATTCTGAAGCAAATAAATGTATTTTGTGTTACCCTATGTAAAATTTCTACATTTTAAATATCTGTAATTTTTGTGGTGTACCTACATAACACCATACAAATTATAATAAAGAGTATTCTATTTGGAGAAGGAGTTTGTAAAATATGAAACTCATAGGTCAGGAGAAAGATGTCCAAAACGTTACCCTCCTTTTGGTCTTCGCCGCAGTCGGGTAGAAAAAAGCTAGCAGGCATCAAATTGCGTGAAATTAATTTTAAAGGATTATAATTGGACCCTACAAAATGAACAAATGGTAAAATCCATATCAAAACCCACTATTTTATAAGCACAGACTTTATATCCACGATATAATTATAATGTAGAAATGCTAGGAATCCATCTAACCCCCCCCCCTAGCGGGATCAGTGACGATAAGATAAGAACTAGTGTTGGTGAATGAGCGAGGAGAACATAAATCATAGTTATTTTATTATTAAGACAGCACTCACTAGCCTAGACCGCTAGACTGCGTAGGCGCAGCAGACTAGGGTTGTCACACAGCAGTTCTTTAAGATACGAGTATTGTGTATGAGGAAGAAACATATCTACTAAGGTTTGTTGGAAAGACACCCCCTGTGCGATCCGTAAATTGAATTTATTATTTTGTTAGTGATTTGATTCAATAAAGGTACTGTAATTTTAGAGAAATCCACTTTCATCTACAAGAATTACTACCTGTTGGCGGTTGCAGATGACTCCGTTCTGCGTGTATTTTGTAATTCATATTTTTTTAATACAAAAATCCAGGATGAAAATTCGCTAAAGTCTATTTCCTTATCCAGAGTCCAGGCTACCTACCTGTCAAGTTTCATAACGACCGGGTTCAGTGTTTGAGACGTTAAAGGTAACAGACACACAGAGATAATTCCGCATTTAAGTAAATATCTTTAAATATATATACAACGTGGCGCTACAATGGTGACTTTAATTTAATACACGGGTAGGGCTAGTGCCCATTAACCATATAAATATTGATAGGTTAAAATAATACGTAAACTGAAAAAAAAAATTTTTCAAACAAACTAAATAATAAAAAAGTCATTAAAATTGGGATCACCCTTGCAAAAATTCATTCATGAAATTACTTACCTAGCTCGCTTACGTTAACTCGGAGCGGCAATGTGTCGGTTCGCGGGCTGGCAACCGCGCATCGCGTCTTGTACCTACTCGTGATCGGTCCGATTCTTTGACGGCATATTATCAAAGAAACCGAGCGGCGCAAGTGGTACAAACACTTATCACATCACCCTCTCTTGTTACTATTAGTAATAACTGTCATCACTAATCACTGCCATCACGATCATAAGTTTACACAAGCACTAATAGCACAAATAAATGCGTCCGTATCGCAAGAGGTGTAAACGTACCTACTAGATAAGAAAACGAAAACCAATCAAAGTGTCTTTATCGCAGTACCATGATCTAATTACTATCCTAATTACACAAAAAGAAATAAATAAAACAATAGCTAAGAGTCTTTTTCGCGACGTAATTATGCGCACTAGTGTAAATAAGTGCGTCAAGGACACGGGTTCGACTAGCACTAGAAAAGCAAAAAAAGAATTCGTGTTCGGTGCGGCGGGTGGGTGGAAGGGAGAGCGCGCGTCGCCTGCGCTGCTCGCCAACAAAGGAAATTTCCTTAAATTCGCCTACTCTATGCATTTGTTTCATCCTAATAGTATTGCTTATTCGTTTTAATTTCATTGATGCGAAGTTATGATCCGTGACCGAGGGAAATGACCGCTGCGCGACAGTTCTTTAAGTACAGGTTGCTCTAAGATGCTATTTCCTAAATTCTTTAATAAATCTGTAAATAATAACGTTTAATGGAAATAAAAAATTGTCATGAAACGAAAATGTGAAAACGTATATGTGTGTTAAATTAAGGTCACCATTGCAGCGCCACGCTGTATACACACTATACTACAAATAAATAAAATTGAAGTGTCTGTTTGTAATGTCGATATAACAGCATTGCGATTCTGTAACCATCTCACCGTGAAAACTTAGGTGAAGTGAGCTGTCAGTGTACCTAGTCCCAATGCACTGATGCTAGGGATTGACCATGCATCACATTTACAATCATAATCGAGATTTTAAATTTAAAATGTTAATTCTGTTGATCATTTTATATTATTTCAAAGCTAGTATTTAAGTTCCTAAATATTATTATTTTGAGTTTTTTTTTTATAAAACAGCAACACAGAAATTCAGTCAGAAATTTTTTTCAATGAAAATCAAAGATGACGGCAAGCCATCTTTGATTTTCATTTTGACCTCACTTTCGACTTTAGCAACCTCGAAAACCATAAAACGACAACAATAGTCTTATTAAACAATAGGTCACTAATAACAAACAATGTCCATGCGCATTTTCTTTAGTAGCTAGTTTAGGAAAAAAAATAAAAGGATTTATGCGAGTTTCTGACAGAATTTCTGTTTTGCTGTTTTATTTTTAAAAAACCCGTAAACAGTCATGCTTAGCCACTTAAATACTAGCTTTGAAATAATATAAAATTATCAACAGAATTAGCATTAAAAATATATATATCTCGATTATGATAGTAAATTATAATGTTTGGTCAGTCCCCTAATTTTCATCAGTGGAATGACATTGACAGATCACTCCACGCTCACTTCAACTATGTATTCACTTCACGGTGAGATTTTTACAGAATCCACATACAGCTTTTTACTAAATGTACCTACCTATATTATATAATAATCCCCGAAACGGCTGGACAAATTTTGAAGGGACTTTCACTGGCAGATAGCTGATGTTTTATGGAGTAACTTAGTAGTACACATTTATTTTTGAAAAATTAAGAAAATCAAAAGGTATTAATGTGTACAATTCAGTAAGTAGGTTTATACACACTTTTACACGTCCATTATATTATAGAAACCAGAAGGGATCGGTGATTCCTACCGGACTACTCTCAGATGAAACAAACTCAGTGGTCAAAGTCTCTTTAAAAGTCCAGACATAATCTTGGTCAGATCATATGAGGAACATGTAGATTAGTATCTGAAATGGTCTTTTGTGGAAAGAAACATACCGATTTGATAGGTATGGATAATGTTTATTAATACCTAGTAATTATGGCCTGCAGAGCACTACGGAGTCAGGTGGGTGAGCAAAGAGAGAGGTGCAAGCATTAAGTCATAGATATATTTTATGATCGAGGCCGCGCAGTCTGAGTAGCCTAGACCCTGCAGGGCTGCGTGGGCGCAAGAGGAAAGGCTGCCACAATACCTAGTCGCAGTTTGTTTTATTTACCGTCCAATCATTTTATCCAGATCTTGATAATCTTTTAATTAACTTTTTAATTAAAAAACCTATTGTAAAATAATTAAATACAGATTCTCATAATTTTCTATGATAAAAAGAACAAACTTGCGTAAAAAACGTGACTTCTCATCTGTCTGTCCATTAGTTCATTTACAACTCCACGAGAAGTCGAGAACCCTTTCATCTGATCCGCGTGATTTTTTTATAAATTTTTACATATCCTTTGGCTATGTTTTAGAATTTATTAGCAAACGCGAGTCGATACAGGTGACAGCTAAAATTATATCAATATTTTTACAACATGTGTCATCTTTTCGACATGACGGCAGCCCTAGATATAAGGCCCACGCACATCGGCCGGCTGACCCGGCTGCTCATCAAATCCTGCAGGTGGGAGATAAGTCTGTATCCATACAGCGCTACGTTAAACACGACTATGGATGATCCTTTTACGATGGATGATTAAGAATGGTGTATATAACATTATTAGTACACCTTTATTAAAGGCTCGTTAATTTACTCCGCGATTGCTGAGTTGTTATTATTATCTTGTCACTAGCTGTTGCCCGTGGCTTCGCCCGCAGGAATGCCGGAACAAATGTAAAAAAGTATCCTATTAGTTAATCCAGGTTATAAACTATCTATGTGCCAGACATCCAAATCCGTTCAACTGTTTTTGCGTGATTGATAACAAACGTCCACACATACAAACATTTACATTTATAATATTTGTAGGATACACGAAGAAAGAGTACTTCGTATAGGTAGTTCCGAGTTCGTGGGTAGGTAATGCGAAACTCCCACGATCAAAAATAATACAAAATGGCGCTCTTGCTCTACGTTTCGGATTGTACCTATTTTAATTTTGAACCGGTCGATTAGCCACAGCCTACAGCGTAAGGGGGTTTTAATTAAAACGCCCAGTTTCGCTGCTATGACGATTATTGAAGTAAAACTTCTATGGGCGCACTTTGCGCTTTTTCTGTACAGTAAACGAAAACTGATTCCACTGAAACTGTCTATTCTATTCTATTCTGAGCCGTCTCGCTCGGGTCACAGACGCTGAATCGGGTATACTCGACTGCAGTCGTAAGTTTTCACTCTATGGTTTGGTCATAAGCACACACCAACTTTTTAGGGATCTGTACTTTAAGAGGAAAAAACGGAACTCTTATGGGATAATTTCGTTTTCGATTTCGTTTCGTTCGTCGTCGTCTGTCTGTCGAGGCCCTTTTTCTCATGAACGCGTGGAGGTATCAAGTTGAAATTAATATCAATTAAGTAGGTTTACGATCGCTAGGAATTCCAAAAAAAAAAACAAGTTTCTATGTCAAGGCAATTAAAAATTATGGCCATTTATGTTATTTGGCTAAAAGCAAGACCTCACAGCAAAAGTAAAGAAAAAGTCCGAAAATCGTTCATTTGTTGGTTTATCAAATTTATTTTTGCGATAATATAAAATTACATTCGCAGTTGGAGAATTGACCGTGCCATAATCGTTGAATGGGAGAACATTTTTTCAACTACAAAGTTAAGTTTGTTCTTTGTAAAATTAAGTTTGTTGACACTTCCCGTGATCCAAGGGCTGGCCTGTACCTTGGCCAATGCCGCCAGTCTCTTGGGTACATTACCAGTCGACAGCGATGCGGAGGAATTTTTCGACGCCATATTTTAATTTGTTAATAGTTTTAGTTAGTATAAGTTAATTTAATTTTAATAGTTTATGTATATTTGTAGTTGATTTGAAAATATTTTGTAACGGTTAGTATAAATAAAAGTTTGTTCTTGGAATAAATTCATCCCGACCACGGAACCCTTCATTGTGCGTGGACCGACACGCACTTGGTCGGTTTATATTGTTTAGTGGCCGTCGTATTCGTGACACTTAGTTAAATATTATATCCAGCATCAGAAAGGTCCCGTTTCAAGCTGACAAGTCAGGACAGGAAAGGTGTGTCACTCCAACAGTGCAACAATGATTTACATCTGATAAAGGCACAATATTAATCCATAAATGGTTGAAACCGACGTTTTGAGTAAGTAGCGTGTCTCAAATTTAAACTCAAAGCATTTATTTCAAATAAACCAATTACCGGCACTTTTGAATTGTCAAAGGGTCGGGCAGTCAGAAAGATGAAGCTAGTTGTCTAACGAGTGCTTAACTTCTGTACAGAAGTTAATACGTATAACCTGTATAAGCATGCAGGTTCAAATTAATTAGTTAGCGAAACTCTGCAGACGGTATGAGTTAGTATCGATAACAGAATACGTTAAAAAAAAGGTATTTCTTTTTGGGGTCAATCACTGCTGGTTGTTACTCGAAGTATAAATTGAGAAAATCTGTTTTTTTTTTTGTTTAAAAAGTGTTTAACCCTTTACCAGGCCTCGGACAAATCCTGCAATAATAATGTTTTTTTGGTAGATTTAGATGAGTGATAAAATTTGGTATGAGATTTTATCAATTATATTTAGAAAATTTGCTGAAAACCTAAAAAAAAACATGTGGGAAAACATAATCCCATTGCCTGTCTAGACGACGACTTTTTATCTATATATATAAAATAAAAAACGATTGTCATTTTGACTACAAAAGTTTACCACTAAGTACCCACATTTTATATTTCGATAAATGAGATGTTTGAGTAAATCCTAAATAAAACCCGTGGCAAAAACCTAGTATAAAATAAAGATTTTAATTCACCGGGCAATGGACATAATAACTCCCGCAATAATTAGGAATTCACAGGCTTAGGTCATATGGTTCCCCACATGTTTTATTTAGTTACATCATGATATTTTAGAAGTTTTTACTTATAATTTATGCACAAATCACTAGAAAAACTCAAATTCTACAACATATCAAAAAATTGTACGACACTACCTTTCTCCGATTCGCCATAATGATTAAAAATACGGTGCACTTGTCACAAAAATGTTCGTTTAGCGGCCGACCACAGATGAAATGGCTGCAAAAGTGACATTTGCGTTCCGTTCGCCTTTTTTTTTTGCTTTTCCTAATATTATTTTTCTATGTTGGCGTTTTTGACAGTTTGTGGTAGATTCTTTACCAAAACCTGGTAAAAACTCTTAAAAATCTAGGTGGGAAATGCTTAATCCATAGCCTGGTTAAGGGTTAAATACCCTTATTATCAATCACGCCTGGAAAGTTAATAAACAAAACCTGTTTATTTAAACAGATATTTCAAGTGACTATACTAAATGCGGTCGATGACCCCAAAAAATCAAAATTTATTCTTGGTTTATCATGTTTAGATATCGATACCCATCGCGCCTACGGAGTTTCGCTATCAAAATTAATTTGACCCTGTGTAGGTATTGTTAAAGTTGATGCTCATTAAGTATCTGGTTGGTCTGGTGCAGTAGTAGCTGCAACTTCGCTAGCGTGGCACTCGGTCCTGGGTGTACAGTCAATCCCCAGTTTAGCATAATCAGCCCATAATGTTCCCACTGCTGGGACACAGGCCTCCTCTCTGTGAGATGGAGTGGGCCGAAATCCACCATGCGGGAACAGTGCGGGTTGGTAAGTTGGTAGATGTCACATGTCTTCGACTTTTTGGTTCTAGGACATGCCGGTTCCCTCGCGATGTTTTCCTTCACCGTTTCGAGAGCAGTGGTGATGAAATAATTTACACAAAGTAAAGCGACTGTCTGAGTTCGAACCAACGATCTACAACTTGTAAGGCGCGGCAGTTACCGCTGGGCCACCACTGCTCTGCCATCCCCAGTTTGCACATTGTTATTGTATTCTATTTAGACATCGCTTTTTAAACTTATGCCGAGTTAATGGCAATAAGACTCTGGATGGCGTATACGTCATAGGTAACGTGACCATTTATTCTTTGACTCAAAACGGGACATTGGTTTATTTAGGTCAATTAACAGGTAGTTATTGAAAAAAAAACACTTTTTTAAAGTTATTTATTCTGAAAAAGTTAGTTAGCCTAAAAGTTACGCATTAAAAGATATACCCAAAATGATTAGTTATATTTATATTTATCAGAGGAAATTCAAATCAACAAAAACGTTTTTTTTATATTCACCTTAATTATCAACATCGCCTTTAGAACTGAAATTTGTAACTGGGTTTTCTCAGATATCCACAATTTGTTCATCATAGAAAATACTCTTTCTACTGGAGCATTTGTAGCAGGCAAACATAAAATATATTCAATTAAAATAGAAAAGTTTTCATGCTATATATTGTTGGCGTGAAAGTGTTTGAATACTTCCACCCAACGAGTTTCCGTGGAAACATTTAGATTATTCCATTCGGTTACTTTTTGCGATGTAATGTACATAGTTAGAAATTAATGAAAATTCGTCAAAAACTTTTGTATCTTTATCACAGTCAATATATTAATTAATACATCCAAAGATTTCTGAACGTCATCCCTTGCGGGGACCTTTTTTAAATCTGCCCAATAAAATCTCTCCTTTTCTTTGGTAAGAAAGCAAGTCTACTGCTCCAGATATTCACTGCTTGTTTTATAAAATTCTGTAGCCGTCCTTTTCACAAACTCTTCATCTATATCAGTACCATTATCTTTCGGTTTCACCATTAATTGACGGACCGTAAATGGAAGAAACTGATTGGTCTGTTTTTGAGTCAAATTGTCTTTTAGTTGATTGATTTCTGTTGCAGCTTCAATTGCCGATACAGTCTGACCTTCAAGTTTCAATACAGCTTGATGAAAACTTGCTGACTGAGCGTGTAAAAAATAAAGCCACAATTCGGTTGTGGGATCTTCAAAAAAGTTTTTTAGTAACAGGGGACATTTTTCAATAGTCAAAAAGTAGTTTTTTAATGGCTGATAAATTTTTAAAACCCTTTCCAAGGCAGGCATAAGAGCAAGCCATCTGGTTTTGCATTAGCCGAGCATTTGTTGATATTCCGTTTCAGTTTCGGCGCAAAACTCCTTTAGAGCTTCAACTCGAATCGTGTAAATATAAAAAAAAAATATATATTCACAATAATGCTTTCATAATCTAAGGGTAGCCCATCTGCAGCAGACTTTATTGCATTGTGAATAACATGGGCTCCACATCCGATACCTATTAAGGGCTTTTTCAGAAATGATTGTAATTTCGTAAACACATTGTTAGTTCCTCGCCTAGCCGCGCCTCCGAAATTGACGTTGGCGTTGTCCCCACAAAATGCCACCACTTTTGCTGTCAAATTATTATCTGTCAACACTTGATTTAAATAATTGACAATGATATCAGAGGGGCAATTCCCGTATTTTTAAGACCGTTCGCATTCTAATCTCAGTCTCAATCGGTTAAAATTACTATCAATTTACATACATTTTTGACAGGTTTTTGACATTGATTGTCGCTGAGATGAGATTGCGACTTGAATTTGAACGTTTTTTTAAGTACGAGAATTGGCCTACTGAAGTCTCACCTGGTTGGTCTTGGAGATCTAAAATTTTTACTTGCACCCCTACGTAAGGTTGAAAATAGCGCACTACAATAGGGTATATTTTTACTTGCACCCCTACGTAAGGTTGAAAATAGCGCACTACAATAGGGTATATTTTTACTTGCACCCCTACGTAAGGTTGAAAATAGCGCACTACAATAGGGTATATTTTTACTTGCACCCCTACGTAAGGTTGAAAATAGCGCACTACAATAGGGTATATTTTTACTTGCACCCCTACGTAAGGTTCAAAATAGCGCACTACAATAGGGTATATTTTCTTGTTACCGTGGTTTGAAGCGTCGTTTAATATAGTAATACAATTGGACTTATTAAGATCATCTTTTAATTCTTTCATCGCTGTGGGCGTCAAAACATTTACTACAATAGCTTCTGATTTCGTACGTGCACATGTAAATTTGGGTTCAAAACATGATTGAATTAATTTCGATGCACAATCATTAGATCGAAAACTGTGGTTTTATTGTATTGTGTGATAAGCCCAGACGCCTTCTGCCGCGGCGATATCCAAATCTTTTGAAGTTGGCGCATCCGATTTCCTGAAAAAGTTTAACATCGAAGAACTCGAAGCGGTGGCGCGGCGGCCGCCCGGGGCCGGCTCGACTACTCAAATTTTCGCGAAATTTTTAATTTTTTTTTCCGAAAACGGGACAATTTCGCGTCCCAGAGTTCATTTCTGGGACACCGGGACGCGTAATTATAAAAAGGGACAGTCCCGTTCAAAACGGGACGTCTGGTCACGTTAGTCATAGGTTATCTCGGAGACTTTTACAACGTTACCGACGAAATGTGGGTGTACTACGCAACTCTGAAGAAAACCTTTGTCTTAGTCAAATACTCTATGTATAACACATATTAATATTTCCATACCTACAAGGAAAGCGGCCAGTGACATCGGCGCGGTAGTATTCCATTTAGTTCAAAAATGATCTTATCAAGAATTTATTTCGACGCCTTTTTATCATTTCTAGGAACTAAAGCAATAAGTTTTATAATAAAATCTCAGGATTGCAGCCAAAGTACTAATAAAATAGTTTCTAAAAACAGATAAGTAATCAACATTTTTGTGCGCTTGCGTCGCTACTGAGGTTATCAAAACTTGATCGCATTTCTACTAGGGTTGACACGTCACACAACTTTATTTTATCGCGACTGTTCTAAATACGGCAAAAAATACAAATGTTCGTCATGAAACCGACATGTCTTAGTACATACCAAAAATTCGAAGATTTATAAAATGGCACCAGCCCTTACTCGGGAAATCGTCGTTATGCTTCGGGAATCGCAGACCGATTCCCGGCCACCGTAGGCGTGGGCTTGCGAACGGCGAGCAATGGGCAGCTCGCCGTTCGATAAGGACCAGGCCCGGGTCGACGGCACGTTGTGTTCCACGCGCGCCTCAAAGAGATGTCAGCACCAATGACGGGGTCCGCTAGGGCCGATGCCTGCTAGGGTTGCGGGAAATTCCGAGAGGGATACCGTGCCCCTGGCACAGGCAACTGAAGGAACGCGGGTGGGTTTTAGTCAGTAAGAGTCTGACACGCACTCCTGCTCTGCTCAGAGTGTGAGAAGTTATTTGATGATTTCCCATCCTCAAAAAAAAAAAGAAGCCCTTACTGGGTTCGTGTGGTAGGTAGATTATGGTCCACATCCTCTCACAGCCAGCAAGACTTCTTCTTTCGTATCGATGGTACTTACGTCTTGTCAAATTATTTAGGCCCAGTAGGTGGCCACAGGTGGGCTGAGTCCCAGCAGTGGGAAGACGGCAAGAATTAAGTATAGGATGTTGCATGTTTGCTCTGCAACCTGGTCAAGGTTGTCAGTAATTTGTTGAGGCCAACCCGGTTTATTTTGATGAGTGACTGTTTAAACTTTAAAGTTGTATGTTCAATGAAGGTGTCCCGCCCACCATTGTTGGATCTTGGCCTTATTACTGGTGATTAAGCTTAGGAAACCGCCATCGCGTGGCCGAGGCGAGATGACTATCAAAATTATCCGTTAGGCAAATTGGTGTCAACTGCCGTACTGATAGGAAGGCTTCAACTATCTATTTGACTACAATTTGAAATGTTTTATTAATTGGAAAGAAAGTGTATAGAATTCTAATTAATACTCATATATCTTTATTTGCGTTCTATAATGTTGACTAGATCTTACAAAAATGGCTTTAAATAAAATCAATGGATAACTAGAGGACCCACAAGATTTTAAACATTTTTAGGGGATTTACGGATAAAATACAGGCTGATGTTGTCTAGCTCTAGTATTGGCTAGCTTTCAGGGGTTGAAAATACTTATGATAAAGAACCACATATGCTAGGGGAGCAACACCGAAAAAACCGTGAAATACTATAAAAGTAAGCATCTGTTTTAAATTTACATTGGGCAAGCATAAGGTGTCGTTCACACAGCCCCGGGAATGTAAGTACATTCGCAGGTGATTTTTTTAATATAAATTCAATCAAAACACCGCGCGGTGACTCCGCAGTGTGAACAAAGACTTATAATTTTGTATAAAACAAGACAATTTTTACAATGCAAAGCAAGGCACATCAACCAAGTTAATTACGAATTAGTGTACTCTATATCCCAAAAACGAGAATGCTGTATTTTTTCTCGTGTTGATTTAAGCCGTGTTGATTGATCACGCGCGTTCCTATTACACAGGTGTGCGTACGCGCAGCCGGCCGCCATCGCCATCAGTTTTGATCGTTGATGGCTCCAATGATATATTGCCCAGATCTGTCATTCTGATGGTAATGCTTATTGGGATCGTTAGTGAGAATTGGGTGCAAGTCATTAGAGGGCGGCTACATGCGTGCCTTTTGAAGTAATGTGTTAGGCTTATGTCTCACTAGGTCACCACGGTCGCGCTGCCAGCAAAATATACATCTTTATGGTGGGGTATCTCACCAGGAGTCCAATCACTTGCGCAAGTAACCATACATTTAGCAGTGCGACCATGGTTGCGGCACCATGGCGTCCTAGTGAGATATGGGTCTTAGGTTAATTAGGTACAGCCAGTAACGATTGGTTAAAGCTTGGCTATTAAAATGATGAGAAGAATTAATACATCCACAAATTTTACTAGATCGTCTATCGTTGCTAACCGTACCTAATTAAGGGACAGCACGCGGCAGCCTGAAGGCTCCTTCAAATCGCATGCGACACAAGGGCACCACTCGTCGCGTGACACGCGATGTCTTTGTGTCGCGTGCGATTCGCGTCGCCTGTCGCGCCTGTTTGAAAAAGCCTTTAAGCATTGCGAGGCTCCGGGTGGCAGATCATTGCGAGGCCCTTGTCCTTTGCTTGGCGATGCGCGAGATTCAAATTGTAATGGATTTTTTTATAATTTTGTTTTAGTCAAATAAAAATAAAAATCGATATATTCACTGTCAACGGTAATACTTAATATTGAAATTCTAATCGTTATTATCGGTATCAATAATATTACTTTCTAAACCAAACGTATTTTATTATTTTAACGAATACCTATGAATTAAATAAAGTTTTAAATGCCAACTTTATTTTACTCGGGTTGTTGCGGGAGGGGGGCTGCAAGAGGCGCGGCCCTGGGCGGTTGCCCTGCTCGCCACCCCCTAACGCCGCCACTGGTTATAGCTTAACTTAACGCCTGCTGTGCACAAGAATTCCAATGTCTACCACAAGTCATAGTTTTATAAGATTTCTAAAAGTGCTCGTTTTGAAATGGGCAACTAGCTCAACTTTCTGACTAACTGACAGACTCCGTGACAATTCAAAAGTGCCCATAAATGGTTTAATTTAATAAATGCTTCGACTTTTATAAAAAAAAAATTAAGCATGCATGTAAGTAATTTAGATACTTACAGTTAATAACCAATTCAAATGATTAGCAGAAAAAGACAGAGTCCTAAGTAGTACTGACACAGGGTGTGTCGACCACGTGTCGACATCGTTTGAGTGTAGTAGCGAAGCGATAATACTGACTTTAACATCGCTAAACTGGATAAATCAGTGACAGGTTAAAAGCACCAGCTAGCTAACCCGTTCACTGCAGCCTGCAGCCTCGTTAACCCGCGCCATGATAAGGCCTGTTATGTCATTATTTTATTGAGATTTTTATTATTGGACTAATCTAAGAAGATAAGATAATATACTTTATTAGCCAAAATGTTGGTGTACAAAGTAGTATGATGTTATTTATTATAAATGTGGCCCATTTACATTCTACCATTACATGTGGTGTAGCCTGATGTTATTCCGTGAGTTTGTTTTGTTAAGAATAGA
Organism: Brachylomia viminalis; assembly: GCA_937001585.2. NCBI lineage: Eukaryota > Metazoa > Arthropoda > Insecta > Lepidoptera > Noctuidae > Brachylomia > Brachylomia viminalis. Next base: position 25,396,646 of record OW443301.2, read on the forward strand.
ATAGTAATTTAACCATGAAAACTACACTATAACTGCAACTGACTGACCGGTTGGCGCAGTTGGTAGCGACCCTGCCTTCTGAGCCGCTGGTCCCAGGTACGATCCCCGGACAAGTCAAACATTTGTGTGCATGAACATGTCTGTTTGACCTGTATCTGGGTGTGTGTGTAAGTATGTATATCAGTCATCAGGTTACCGTAGTAGGTACAGGCTCTGCCTATTTCGGGACCTGAAGACCTTGTGTGGATGTTGTCAATAAAAAAATAAAAATAAAACTAGTCGCAGTTAGCCCAATGGATTTGAGCTACTCTAATATTGTTTTCCCTAAGCTTAGGTATGTAGTTTCAGCATATTTTATTACAGCATGCTCATAAATAACCACAAGTAAACACATAAATAATAGTTATATAACAGCCAGTTATATTTAACTTGCTCCCAAGAAAAACATTGACTAAAAAAGCTGAATAGAACTGTTAATCAATTCGCCACAAACCCGACTCTCAACTCGATAGCTTTTTGTACCAAACCCATGTTATATTTCAAGACAAATTGTGAGTGCCACAAAACAATCTAAATCGATTACTTCATCGTCCTACTTCGATGTTGAATCGATAAAGACTTAATCGATTCGGCACGCTCGGATCGATTATATTTAGGAGTAAGATCGTGTCTGTAATCTGTACGTACCTACTATATGTAGTTATACCTATAATATGGAGTTTGGTATGCACATTTGCATTCTTCTTACGATCAATGTTGAACTGTCAAATGACAGTCACCGTTAAATATAGTGCTGTGCTTTTGACTTTCACGCCCTTAGGAAATGTCAAAAATCTGTCAGATCCAGTCAATTCAATCAATCAGTCAATTCATGTTAGATATCTATTTCGCCACGTTCATTATACCTAATCCGTGTGGCAATATACCGTAACTTTAGGCCTGTTGATCACGCCTAATTCGTTTTGCTTACCACAATATCTCAGCTGAAAGAGGTATATTTACCCTTCAATCTATTAACATGTCTAACAACGTGTAGTAAGTACTGGGGTAAGCTGTTCTTAGGGCCAAAGACGACCGTAAGCCGATCAGTCGCGATCGCTGCCGAGTTCAGCCGAGATTTACGTCACCGAAGCCAGTTACTCTAACTAGTACATGAATTACATTAAGATACTGGGTAAGGAGTGATGTTTGCAGATTTGTATGGGGATCGGATTAATAGGATGTGGCACATATTAATCGGAAATTGTATAAATTACATTTATGAGGCTGTTCGGCGCTCCCGATTTGTAGTGTGTAGCGACCCTTAAACATTTGTATGGCTGAAACTCTTACGATGCGTTGACAGTATCTATAACATTGAATTCTAGTGTTATTTTTTCATGATATTACCTAATAATTGTTCAGGGTTCCATACGAAAGGAACCGCATTATACCTACGTCCTTTTGTCGCTAGGCAAGTCTGTGTGGGTTGGGGTCAAGCATATAAATAAGAATATATCTGTGGGGTCAACCATATTGACCAAAGAGTAGATAATAAATACATGGAGTGCCAAATTGCCAACCACAAAAGCGCATGCGGCAAATGAGGGGCATTTAAAACCTACGCAGACAAATTAAACGTTGCAAAACCACAGATTACTAAATAGTTACTACGTAAGCAAAACTACGTACCTAGTTCTCGTGTACCCATCTATACGAACATCATCGCGCGTCGTCCATTAAAATATATTTCACAAATTACATGTATCTCACCGACCTTTACAGACCCTTTATTATTTTATTTAAAGACTTCAAAGTCCAGTCATTACCGTAATAACAGAAATTATCAATTTTGAAAAATTGAAATAATACACCCAGTACATACAGCGGGGTAAAGTCTTAAGTGCAGGGTATTCTGGGCAGTTGACCCCGGGGTCACAGAATTAGTGCCTGCGTTGCCCGCGACCTAACGGGTATGTCATGTTGATAATATTATGATGTTGCGCGGACAGTTCAGTGATGTAAAAGATTGCAGATTTTATACGGTTTTTGATCCTCTTTATTCCGAAAGGGTTTTGTGATCATCAGACGCGATGACGTTTGTGTATCAAGCGAGCGAAGTATAGCAGCGTTGTTTGTTGATCATATCTGTCAGAAAATTGCGCGTGGCTGTCACATTGTTTACAGCCATATACCTAAAGTCACATATTTTTTTATCTGTGGAAACTTGTAAATGGCATTCAGTAATTGCATATTGTTTAAGTACACTGTATATTATAGCTGTAAGTTTCCCGAATAAAATAAAATAAAATATTAGTGTTATAATTATATAAATTAAACAAATCGCCTCTCTTACCACCTCTATCTTCCTCGTTTTCATTTATTGTTAACCAGTGTTCGTCTGACTTAATAGTGTTGTGGTTGTGCGTAGTAACCGAATATCCGATAGGCTGATCACTGCGCGGATTTATTTTACTAGGCTGATCACTGCGCGGATTTATTTTACTAAACAACCATCACTATGAAAAATGATCATAACATTGTTGATTCATGTTATTATGAATATTTTATGTTGACTGTTGGCGTAGTATTTTTGAAAAAATTATCTTTTTAATGTACTAGGTATATCTGTACTTATAAAAAAAAAAACAAATAGAATTGTATTAAAGCTAGTCCCAAAATGGATTCAATTCTGGGACTCTATATTCTTCGGTCGGTGGCATTAACGTTTACAAAATAAAATAAGTGACAAGACGTGGAAGACCTATAGGTATCATAATTGTTATTATGTATTCTCTTTTCTCATCTAATCATTATAATCACCGAAACAAATGATGACATTATACTCTGCTAGGGCAATGCGCGGTACACAATCAATTGAGAGCAGCCTGCGCTTGCGCACCCACCGCGTTATAAATCAAACAACCGGTACATTAGATCAGCTTGTTTGGACGTAATTCCCTCGGAGCTGTAGGAAGTCTAAGTGTAAATATGAAGAGCATAATGGAGGGGAATTATGCACATATTTTCAAGCGTACAGGTAACAAGTGCAGTTTTTGCCGTCTACAATTTAAACGCAGGATTTGTGGGGTGCCCGGGGACAATAAAACGCGTTTTCAGTTCAGTAAATAGATAAGGAACCATTGTATCGTTAAGGTGTCCTAAAAAAAGTGTCTCAATCGACAATTTGACTTTCTTGTCTTCATGTGGTCCGGCACACACATGGTACATTAATAGGGCACGGTTTGTAATAATGTATAGCTCCACTACAATTATTGTAAGAGCATGCGCAGTGTGCAACTGGTACAGATGCACCTCGGAAAGTAGGAGATAACTGAAACTGGCTCATTTTGGCAGTGAACAGACACGCCTGTGTTTTCATAGCATTGAATTTGACCAGAATGTCGTCACCCCACTGGGAAACGAGATTTATGGTCAAATTCATTCACTCCACCAACTCCACCATGGCCTTTCTAAGAGTTGCTGTTTCCTCTCTGCTGGCTCTTACTCAGACAGGTATCTTCCTGAGACAGTGCTGTCGTCTGCGTACCCGATAGCATCAAGCTGTAGCAGGTCGTTGATGTGCAGCAGAAATAGAGTCGCAGAAAAAACAGACCCCTGAGGAACCAATAGCCTTATGATCTGATGAGCAACCATCCATGACCACTCTGATCGATCGATCACTCAGGAAGTCGGAAATCCAGTTGCAAAAGTCAGCAGGGATGCCAAACACGGGCAGCTTACCCAACAGACTAGCATGCCAGACCCTGTTAAAGGCTTTTGAGATACCAAGCGACACAGCGAGGGCTTCGCCGTGTCTCTCAATGGCCTCGCCCCAACAATGCGTAACATACACAAGAAGATCCCCAGTTGACCGACCATGATGGAAGGAATACTGGTGGTCACTGAGGAGCTCATTGTCTTCCAGGTATGCTAGCAGCTTATTGTTAAGTACCCTTTCCATCACTTTACACAGTAAGGATAAATGAAAAATGATGATAAATGATTTTATTTTCTGTAAGTAGGTTTGTACAATCACTTTTACACGTCAATTATATTTTAAAAGCTAGATGAGGTCGGCGTTTCCTATCAAACTAATCTGAGAAGAAAGGCCGAATCCAACTCAGAGGTCACAGTCTCTTTTAAAGTCCAGACATAATCTTGGTCAGATCATGTGAAGACCATGTAGATTGCCTTCTCTTGCGCGGCATAAGCCAGCGTTCCATCAGACTTCAGCATAGGAGCCAGCGAAGGACGGCAGAAGTTGTTTTTCCTGCAGGTATGAAGATACACGCCCGTACGTGTACTTAACACGCCATTTATGTTAGCTACCTACTCCGTGATATGCAATTCTGCGCTTTCTTTAAAGGAAGTTTTGGTCATCACACAGAATCGTCTTCTTCAATGTCCCACTCACCGCATAGACTTCATTCACTCTTCCTTCTTCGTTTAATCTATCTCTCTGTGGAATGCGCTTCCCCAGGAAATCAGGATGGCAACCAACCGATTATCCTTTAAAACTAAAGTTCGCGAGCACATTCGCAAGAAGCTGGCAGTATCGTCACAGCGGTAAACGTGCGTGTCTTTATATTTAAAAATATTTATTCCTAAATTATCATTATAAACTGCACCTGCCACTGTTTGTATCTACATCACCCAAAGGTTGACTGGTAGAAAATGCCTATGGCATTAAGTCCGCCTCTGTACATTTGTGTGCTTAAACTGTTAAATAAATAAATTAATTCTAGTAGTTTTTAATTTAAACTATGTGTTAAAAAAATACAAGTTACAATATTCTAATTCAACTTAAAAAAAATCACATGGCCTGTACTGTACCTGTACATTTCTGTCCATCCTTTTCGCATGTCAGCGTGATGGTTATGGTATAAAAGGACATAATATACGTATAACCGGGTCAGACTATGTCGCCCCGTGGTGCGGTCTGTGTGGTCAGTTCGCGGAACCAACGGTGCGCAGTTGTGAACAAACTTGATCTGATTTTAGCATATTATCAACAACATTACTTATCTCAAACACGTTACTTCCTTGCCTGTGACTAAAAATTAAAATTATATTTCGTTTCCTTTAATTTACCAACTGTTGTAAGTTTAAATTACGACTCGTTTTTTTAACCAATAATTTTGTCAAGCAAACCATTTGCGTGTAGACTTAAATAATTAGCGGTTCCATTCGGTAATTAATTACAGTATAGACAGAAAATGTAGTTTGCCACAAGTTTTCGTTTGAAGGATGTGAATGCGAATCAAGTAATGATTGTCAAAACAAAGTGCTGCCTCGTTCCGTTAGATCGATTCGGTGGATCCCGCTAACTGTGAAACTCGAATGAAATTCCCACCCGTGTTGGATCGTAGGGCTGCCAAGCATCTCAGTTTCAGAGATAAAGATAATGTATTTGTCATACATAACACGATGTTTACATACGAATGAAACATGTAGGATGTTTAAGTATGTATCGTTTCTTTTCGAAATTAAACAATAATTATTTCTCGATGAGTGACGGATACACGATACACTACGTCAGGTGCAATCTGGGCAGTCCACCCGGTCCACTCCCGACTTTACCAACCAGTTGATTTATATTCTTAATCTCAAAACGAGCACTTTTTTTGGAATAAGTAGTGATTGCAGTTACATATACCCGTATTCATAATTCACCCTTTTTCTGGCTCACTTACACACATGTATATAATGTGTCTGGACCTATCCTAGTATGGTGTCAATATTAAAACAATACAATAATTAATTTTGCTGAAAATACTGGTTCTACCAGTAAAAAAAACTGGTGGTTTTTGCACAGTCCATATTTTGCCTGTTTAGGGCATGCATATTCTAGTATTACGTTAATATTACCTACTTAGGTAGGTACCTACTTATTTTAGAAAAAAATACAACGAATCCTACTTACTGTTTTATCAAAGTAGGTAACTGAAAATAAATTGTTTGGTCAAACAAAAGTGTTATTGACACTGCTATAATATCGAACCATGCCGACTGATTGTTTTTTTTTTATTTAACCATCAATTTATGTATACACTTAAATACACAGACTAGAAGAAAATAACAGAAAAATAGGTACAAAGGTGATGCTTATTTCTAATGAAATCTCTTCCAGCATACCCGCGATAGGATAGTAGATTTAGAGATGTAGACAGCGTGTGTAAGTGTAAAAGAGAAAATAAAATACATAAAATCAAAAACAATTCACTTAATAAAATAAAACAAATACATATTATGATGATATTTGTACCACGTCTTGAGATACCTATTCATAATGGCATGCGCCCAGAGAAGACAAGAGCTTATAAATAACTTAGTAAAACATATTCTGTTCTAGTATATCAGAGAAATAAAAAGTATTCTACAGGTAATGTGCGCTTTTATAATTTGTAACGACGAGGTCCACGTCGCGGCATCAGGATGACACAAGGAACTAAAATGTATGGAAATATATGAAGATGCTATTAAAATGTCCGTCCACGATGACATTATAACGTGAACGGATTTCCATACATTTTATGAACGTGGAAGTATCCTATCGTCACGTTAGAAATTATAAAATATACATTAGTGCCGATTCCCTTGTTCACAAACTAAACTAAATTTAAGTTGAGTGCATCTTTTTCTTTCTATTTCATTATGAAAAGGACAGAAGATAAATATTAGTTTAGTCCTGTCAAATTAGTCAGCACCTGACGTAATTTGATGTAATTTTAGTAGTCAACTTTTTAATCACGTCTAAACTTGTATGGAGTAGTGTCAGGCGCTGATTAATTTGACAGGACTAAACTAAAAATTATCTTCTGTCCTTTTCTTAATGAAATAGAAAGAAAAAGATGCACTCAACTTAAATTTAGTTTAGTTTGTGAACAAGGGAATCGGCACCATTCTCTCTTATTGTCTATGTTTGGGTATTTTAAAAGTCTAGTGTGTATAATTGAGGTACATAAATATATTAAATAAAATTACGTTACCATCAGCAACAGCCCTATTAACAAAATGGTCGCCATATTTAACATTTCATGTTTATTACGCGCATGACGCGCCCGCGTCGCCATCGGACCGCGGTCGATCGACAGATTCTCTACAAATTGGCTGCGCAAATTAATTTCACGTAATTTGTTCGTGCCAATTTCATTTTAATAACGTTTAAATGCTGGTAATTGTGCTGTGGTTAAAAGCTGTTGATTGTTATGGAGGAAATTGGAATCTTTATGTGGTTTTAACAGCTTTGACTGTCATTCATAAGCCTCATTAATTCTTTTCATGAGCTCACGTGTAAAGTCCAAGGTAAGACTCCGAGGAGGTGGAGTTCGAAACCAGTCAGGAAGTTATGATGAAATCTATATCTATAGCTAGATAGCTAAAAGGAAGTGGCTCGATTTATTTGCTCCCAAGTGTATACACTTGGAGCAAAAAAATCCAGCCACTTTCTTTTTTCACGTATATTGGTTATTTTTTTTTGGTATTAGGAACGTATCAATTCAAAACATATATCGCCTAAGTGGTTATTTAATAATTAATAGGTAAATAATTCAATTGAATGATAACCTTATTGAATGATAAAGTATTGGCTCTGAAAGAAAAATGGTAATTTTTATAGAAAATTGTAGGTTTAAAACAGTCCAGAAAAAAACAAAATTAAATAAATAAATAATAATAAAACAAAAACAAAACCCCTAATTAACCTTTTCATAACGGAGTACAATCAAAATGTTATAAGCAAATTAGGTGCGATAATTTTAGTTTACCCTTTAAACTTTGATTTAAAATTAAAAGTTGACAAGCAACTTCCCTAATTAGAAAGGTTATTATATAAACTTTACGTTGGTATATGTTTCGAATTGATACATTCCAAAATACCAGAAATAATAACCATTAGACGTGAAAAAAGGAAGCGGGTTGACTTATTTGCTCCCAAGTGTATATAAATACTACATAATTTATAAATTAAAGTCGCTTTATGTGTCTGTCTGTATGACCGCGTTGTTCATCTAAACTGCGCAACGGATTTTGATGCGGTTTTCATCGTCATTTAGATAATTTATTACAGAAGTTAAATGTACCTAGTTCCGCAATAATACATTATTATTAAACTCACATATAAATTAAGAAATCGCAATGTTTAGTCAAGTCGTAAAACCGCGTGAAGCAGGCGCTAGTAGAGTAGGTATTAATAATGATGCTGTAGTTTACAAATATGTATGTTGATGGATGGCATCTATCGATAGAAAAAGATTCGATCCTCTCTTGAAGCATTTAACACAAACATCAAATAATCATAAACCAATATGATTAATTTATCTTTATCATCAAGTTGTGATGGTATCTGCCAGGAAGTGGGTGACGTAATATGTTCTAAGCCGATCAGTCTACCGTCCTAGTTAATAAATTCAAATGAAATCGTAATAAGTTCATATTTCTGAGGAAAACTTAGGGTTTTCAGACGATAGGAATGTACAAACTTTTTTTTTACCTGCAATAACTTATCATCGATACTTCAATATACCAAAATCGATTTATCTAACATTCATATACCGACACCATAACTCTAGATTTACCACAGATTAAAATAATTAAGCTCGAAACCACAGAAATCATATTGATTATAAATTATAATCTATGAAAGCATAAATTGTAGCAGTCACGCATATGCAAATACAGAGAGATAATTGAAGCCATTGGGGGGCAGTTTGTCATGGAGATAACATCAGCTGTTGATTGGGTGCGCAGCCGCATAACACCGGCGGATATGAAGGATTGATCTTCTAAGATAACCGATATTTATTTGTTTTGCACATGTTACCGGCACAGTTTAGGTGAATTCTACGACTAAACGATAAACGTCCACAGCTGGGGGGGGGGGGGGGCACACTCCCTAAGCACGAAGTCCGTCGCTTCGGCCGAAGTTACGGACGTTTCCTACTTCGTAAATCACTTACGAACATAACATTACTCCGGGGCCCGAACTAAAAATTAATAACAAAACGTTTAGACAGTTGTCTTTACTCCCGGTGTGTTTATGCCCGTCCTTAAAAGTTATTTAATCGGGAGTAGGGTTCACTTTTAAGTATCGAACTACTTTCAGACGGGCCCGTACCCTCGTTGACGGACTTAGAGAGTAGGCCCACTGCGGGGCGAGCACGGCCTACTGTGCTAGGCTTGACTTGAGTCACACATTTTTATCACAGTTTGGGAGCAAAAACCGTGATAAAATGCGTGACTCAAGCCTATCACAGAGGCCATGCTCGCCCCGCTGGATTGTAATTTAACCAACTTTTAAAAAAGAGGTAATTATTTGGTTTTGCAATAAGTCTGATACTCTTAGATATTATAGTTGTTTGCCATTTGTTGAACTGCTATTGTGTATTCTGTGGTGGTAAGAAAGAGACATGACATGACAGTTCATCGATATCGACGTTTCTATCTTGCTCTCACAACAAATAGAAAAGTTTTGATGAAGCAAAGGTAAGGAAAAAACTTATTAAAATCGAAGCTTCGTTACATCAATGTAAATTTTATGTATGCAAATAGTTGGTTAGGCAGCTTGTAGACGGTTGTATTAAGGAAATAGAAGCTATTATATGAAATCTATTGGGCATTTTATTGCTTGTTTACTGCCTAATAAATTAGATAATAAAATTGTATAAAGGAGTATAAGGATCGCAGCTGGTTGCGTTCTGTAGTTTCTGCCTACCCTCATGGGAAGAAGGCGTGAGTTTATGCATGTATGTTAATGTATACATAATAAAATAAAATAAAAAGGACAAATTACATCTACATAGATACGTAAAAATCCGTCAATAAAACAACGGATATCAATGATAGGCTACATTTCTGCGTACCCTGCCTTAGAAAGGAGGCGTGATACTTGTCAGCCGGGTCGTCGCCCCGTCATAGCCATCAATGGAGGCTGTGGTCCTGTCAGATCCCTCATTTTTTCTCGCTTATCTTATGATCACTTGCTTTGTACCGTAATTATTATACTCGTAGGCGATGGCGCCACAGAGGAGTAACATCAGCTAGACAACGCTCTTGGTAACTATTTTGTGGTTATCCTTATTGGTTAATATTGGTTGCTTATTAAAGTACTTGTACTAAAATAGTTGTTTATTTTGGTAGAACAAGTTATTATGGTTTTCTAGTAACAAAAGAACAAGGAGGATTTTATTCAACTTATGTGAATTGACTGCACCTATCACGGGATAGTAAATTGTATTCTAGAGCAACTTACCAATAAAATCACTGATTCATGAAGCACGATAAATAAACTACAACATAAATTTGGGTATGTCGTTATAAAACAATGACACAAGCATTCATCCATGTCACAGAGCTGTCGAAACTTGGACAAACAAAAACAAGATGAATGTGCTTCATAGATGACGAGCAACATTCCGTGACGTCACGGCTAAAAACGCCACGCATTCATTTGTTTAAACGCCTCGCCTTCACACTTTTGTCCTAGAGTCACAAAATAACAGAATAGGTATTACACAAGAATGGTAGAATTAACCTGGCATCAATGCGAGGTGCGCCAATTCAACTTAGTGTCATTAATTTATTGATTTTTGTACGCACTGCCGCATAATGAAGTCAAAAGCTCAAAATTACGCAACTGGAGAGTAGTGAAGTGACACGTAACAAATTAATTCAGATTAAATCTAACAATCATAGCTGTCCCACTGTATTTGCTGGCGTATGGCGCTTCGATTCCTTGAACTGACCTGTGGGTCACGGTTCAGCTCGCCGACTGAATGGCTGCGTGGTACAGCACTTGTTTTGATTTACAATCGTGGTACGATTGAGCCGTCAGAAACAAGAAGCGTTGTTTGGATGAACTTTATAGTGGTTCCGGTTAGAGGGCGGCTAGAGCACGAAGACTCAAGTTTATAGGAACTTAGGAACCAGAGATTCGTGGCAATAACATTGGTAATGGACATATTTCAGTGGACAGTCAGTGATCCAGCCATCCATTGCTTAAAGCAGGTTTAGAGATCGCCGCTTTATTGTTGTTGTTTTCACCTAAAACAATGCTACAGCCGATTCTGTTGAGGTATATAATTCAATACCTTTTAAAGGACATACACGGAATGTAAAGCTGGTATAGTCTTCTTCTCTAAGGATGCTAAGGATTGTATTCGTTTGATCACATGTTAGAGTCTGTAGCCTGTCTGTCTGTAAAATTTATTTATTTAACTTTAATTATAAAGCATAACCAGCCTATAATGTTCCAACTACTGGAACACAGGCCTCCTCTATGAGATGGGGTGGGCCATAATCCACCACGCGGGCCCAGTGCGGGTTGGTGAATGTCTTCGAATTTTTGGTTTTAAGAATACCGGTTTCCCCACGATATTTTCCTTCATCGTTTTGAGAGCAGTGATGATGAAAGTAAATACACTAAGCAAAGTGCCTGTCTGGGTTCGAACTCACGGCCTACAACTCGGTAAGCCGTGGCCGATACCACTGGGCCGCCACTGCTTTCTCACTTCAATTAACACGGTTAAAAACCAATTACAATAATTAAAGGCAGAGGCACATACACATAGAAAAGAATATAAAATTATAAAATTCTGATAAAAACATAAAACAATAAAAAATAACAATACTTTCATATCTCCCTCTCACAGTACTTCTGATATGGCAATAAAATCTTCGTCCATTCATCCGCAAACAGATCGTTTGTTGGATTAGAATTCAAGAGATCATTAAACGCGGCCAGAGTGCGAGGTTCTGGGGACTAAGCACGCGCAACGGTGCGACATGGGGCCTGCCGCGGCAGGGATTATCTGGGACAAAAGCTTTGATTATAGCACAGACTATAGGTACCCAAAAATCGTTTCTGAGCGCAAATCCTGATCATTCATTTGATCGCATGACAATCGGTCACATAATAACTCTAAAGTAACTAACTACAAGTTCTAAACAATAAACAGAATTTAGTTACGAGAACCGAGCGTTTGATCGATGCGTAGTACCGTGGCCGCGATATTGACCATCGATCGTATCGATGTATCACCGACTGTTGGGTTTATCGATATTAGGTACAAATACAACAACAACAACAAAAACAGTACAACACTACTTTGTTATGGAAAATTTTCTTGCCGTATCAGCTTTGTTATTGATGCATTTACCGTAAGAATATGTCCATTAAATAATATAACTAAATAGAAAGAAATTAGTATTTTTGATTTGATTCGATTCATTAAAAGAAGAATTCTCTTGTCGACTACTTACCTATTTACTTAAAATGTTTGTTAAGTTTTAACAAACAATTATTTGTCTGAAATTCTGTCGATAACTAAAGTCATATAAAGCGCGGGCGCATCACTAAATCTCTCAATGATTTAATGACTTTATTGGTTCATAAATAAATATTTTATTCATTGATTGGCGTGAGTAGGTACGCATTACATAGTCTTGACCAATGAATGGAATTCGAAACATGTGTGTTCAGAATATATTTAAATAAACATACTGGCTTGCTTAAATCATTAATTAGTTCTTTATAACGGGTGGTAAAGCATCACAATGATGTATACGATGAATAGCGTAAATTCTGGTCTTCTGGAGTAGTGGTCAGAAGTTCGATTCCTCGCAAGGAAGAACATTTTTGGAACGACAGTAATACCTATAGGTTTAATTTGGGTGGCAAGTCACAATATCGGCTTTGTATTTCCAACTCTTTAAGTGTTTGTGTCATTTTGAACTCTCAACAAAAATTGTACTGCATTCATATTCGGTCCATTCCTGCTGGCATTATTTGCCATCCTGCCGATTGATTGATCCCATCTGCATAGAATGAGTGGGATGTAATCCATGCCAGTGCGATATATTAATCAAAAATGTCATCAGTATATTATTTATACATTAAAGCCGCCATACAAGACGAATGTGCGTTTTTATCAATTCTAACGTGCCGACATTTTTTTTAACGTCCACGTGTTTCCATCCAAAATTAATGAAAATACATAATTGAAGAAGCTTTCTTTCCGCCCATCGTATTTCCATACATTTTACGGACGTGGACGTTCTCGATATATTATCGTCACGTTAATAGTTATAAAAGCGCACATTGTCGTATCAAATTATGTTGCAGATACACTAGCAACTAACAAAGATCGCACATTCCATAGCCTTCGTCAAGTTCCGATTGAGACAATAGAATAGTGATGGGACGCATCGATAAATTAGTCCCGTTGAGTGATTCGGCCGTCCCGCGGTCGGCCGGCCGGTCGCACCGGTTCCGCGGCATAGTACCGCCCCTGTTCCGTAATCGTACGATAACCAGCTTGGCGATGGTCGCGGGAATTGATACTACTTTGTATCGGTTATCTTTTATAGTGGGCCCGTCAAGAGGATAAAAGATGACGTAATGTATTGTGAAATGCTGTTTGTTATGTAAAGACAAAGAGACACTTATTCATCTTTGAATTAGTATAACTTTACTGTATAGAATGTACCGCGTACCGTAGCGAAACTGACGCTATGGTTTAGAAAAAGAAAACGAGTCCTATGTGATAAAAGGAGACTCTATTGGGTTATAGAAATTTAAATTAACAATATTCATCCTAAGTGAGCACTCTTCAACTCAACACTAAGATGAATTGAGTAGTAGGTAATAAATGAGAATTGGAAAAGTAGGTAGTTTCACAAATTCTTATCAGTACTCTATTCTAAGAAGATCCCAGTTTGGTTTTATTAATATTGATAATTATTAACCTGATTCCTTTTCTATTTCCTCACAGAGTCGCCTTTTATCATAGGGGACTCGTTTGCCAAACCATCGCAACAGTCTCGCTGCGGTATGCGGTGCAAGGTATGCAGTTGTGAATCTCTATATACCCTTCCAAAATCTGCGATAAACGGGTAGCTTTGTAAAAGTGATTCTGTAAGTCCCACTAAACCCAGAACTCCTGGCAGCCCTATCCCCGGGGTTGATAAATGCGTTCACTTGATTGAGACTTATTCGTTATTACAGTGTTATCGGATTGCGGGAACATGATGACAATATTATGCGGGACGCCATCAGCGCCAGTTTATCTGATGTAGAAATAATATAGACCTTAGTATGATTGCTGCTTGCCTAATGTCAGTAACTGACTGATTTATTGATGTATTACTCAATAAAATCGACCGCGTCAAGCCGTGTTTAATGTTTTACAGTAAAAGTGTCAGAGTTAGCATTGGACATAATCATAGTGTGATCAACGTCATGATTATGTTCAATGTTAAATCTGATGTTGATCATAGAAATTGTTCCCATTTTTTAAATTTACTCTTGTCTCTCATGCATGATCGATAATTTTTCGCAAATCAAATTATTTTTTCTAAAATTAAGATAATTAATCTGCTTGGTTAATCCTCTTCATGGTAAATCCTTTTTCTCTTCCAGAATTAAAGTTCAGTAATACTGTACTTAAAAGCATCCAAATCATATCACGCTTCTTCCCATCATATTCCACTTTTATCCCAGACCAGACTTCAAAGGTTCATTGTTAGTACATATTTGCATGTACCCCACGATTGATTGGCTCATTCAGATGATTGATTGTCCCGCGTCGGTACAACACTATACCTGTATTATAAGAAAATGGATGGACCGATTGTCGGTAACGAAGTTCCTTTAAGAATGTATAATTTTTATACATACTTGTTTCTTAATACAGACTTAGGTGATTGTGGTTTCTGGAAACATAATGAATGAGGTATATAATGAAAAACGTTGGCATGTACTGTAGCAATCATTTTATTCACATAATAGTTTGAATGGTAATATTAAATATTAAGCGCCATGTAAATGTTAGTTTAGGTTAGGGTTATTAAAACTGATATACATTTCCATGCTGACTGGTCAATCCGCCGCACTGACACGAATTGCCAAAAGTTAAAGTGATTGGATTAGTGGAATGACACTAGAAAACAAAATGAATAAAAATCCTTAAGAGAATACCGGCTCCACTTTCATAACTCCAAGCAATTACGACAAAATTAATAAAAGTAAACATTTTTATTATTTAATTACTGCTAAGGACATTAACTGTTAATAAAATATTGTTTAGTTTCTCTCTACCTGTACTGCAGTGTGGTTTAATTAAAGTGAGGCAGTAAATGCTACGCCATATTAACTTAATTGGGAAGAATATTGTTATTCCTTTTTATTATGTGAACATGGAAATAATTTTTATACTGTGCCAGCTTTAGTGGCACGTTTGATTGGTGAGTGAAGCTTGTAGTTAAATACACCGTTCATAAGGATTATGAATGTTTGTCCATACCGCTGTATTAAGTGGCTAGAGAACGGTAGTCTTTTAATCTTTTAACAACAAGGCAACTTTCGTTTAACATTAAATATGAAAAACATACGTTTAATATTCCAAATTGTTATAAAAATAATTATAATTCCGCGTTCGATAACAGTGGTATTCACCCTACACGACGTTAACAGTATTCTGTAACGGCTGTTAATATTCAATTGTTGGACAAAATAATATGCAGATGACAATCAGGAGGCAGCCCAGCATCATTATTAGGGGATGTCATTATTTATCACACACATAACACTACGCCTGCTATCCCCGAAGCGTAGGCAGAGGTGTAGGTACCTAAATTAGTATCCAAGCTCCGATTACACCAAATATCATCTACCTAGCCTTTTCCCATCTATCTTGGGGTCGGCTTTCAGTCTAACCTGATGCAGTTGAATACCTGCATTTTACATGGAGTGACTTGCTATCTGACCTCCACAACCCAGTTACTGGGTAATACGATACCCCTTGGTTAGACTGGTTGTCAAGACATTCGGGCTTCTGTCGACCCATAACGACTGTCAAAGATCACCTAATGACAGCCGGGACCAACGGCTTAACGTGCTTTCTGGAGCACGGACGGGTATGTAAAGATGGTCACCCATCCACGGACCAACCGCGGCAAGCGTAGCTTAACCTGAACGATCGACCGTGCGGCTATTATTACTAAGCCACAAGCGATACCCAATTACACCAAATAATGTCCTTAAAATGACAGAAAACTTATTTTAGTGGTTCTGGTACCGTTAGCTTACCGAAACCTCCGTAGGAGTTTTTAAAACTAAGTACAAGGATGTTTTTGCTACACGTTCTACATTTAAATTTTGGGTACGAAAATCTGGAATGAATTGTTTCGAAGAAAATGAGAAGCCTTTGTAATGAAGTTTCTATGAAATTCATTTTTGGGGCTCTGGAATAGGCTACCCTGGGGTATATTATTACTTTAATTCAGCATTACAGCTTATGAGGCTAGACAAGATGTTTCATTTATAGGTGTCCGGACCCATAGGGAGCCAACGAGACCCTATCACTAAGGCTCCGCCGTCCATGCGTCCGTCTGTCACAGGGCTGTATCTTTTGAACCGTAATAGGTACTAGGTAGACACTTGACATTTCCACAGAGTGTTTACTAATATCTATGGTCGCTAAAAGAACATAACATTAAGTTGAAAATTAAAAGTGTCCCCATACAAGAAAAGGGGTTTTTAAAAATATTGTACGGTGGCACGGAACCCTTCGTGTACGAATATAAAATACATACACAATAAATAACATTACTTTATAAAAGGCCCCGCGTGATATATTCTCAGCGCGAGCAATAAGCAGAGCAGCTATTAAGCTGTTATCAGCTATTTCATGAATGGATTTGGCAACGGTACAGCGGCAGGTCATTGACCCCTCGCCGCGCGATAACCTGCGGGCTGCGCGTACGCCGCGCCGGCTTCAATGAAACTTCCTTAGATTGTGTCTGGATTGTTACAGGTAGGTGCAATATATTGTAAAATCCTATTAGAACTATTAAACCTATGGACATGTTCGTTTTGAAAGAATTTGAATTAAATTAAGTACTTACTAGTTATTTTTTGTATTTAAATTTTTTTGCTATCTGATCCTTATTATATGATAGGTCCTTCAACCTTATTTTGCCCACCGCCCACTTTCGAGTTTTTTTTTTCTAGAACGCCCAACTTTTTTAATTTGCCATCTGTCGAGAATGTAAAATAGCTATTGCCCCGATTAAATTTAAACATGTACCTAATATTACATAGTCGTAAGATCCCATCTTGACGCCCCCTTATTTTCTCTGAGTCTTCTACTGCCCCTCTGAAAGTCTCAAACGCCCGCTCGATTGACGAAATAAAGCTACACTAGCTGGGGTCAAACCTCAGATGGTGGCCTTCCTTTTGTTGACGAGCCTCGTACGACTAAAGTATTAGGGTTGTGAGCTGCCAGTGTTAGGAGAATACTAACTAGGCACGACATGTATGTAATCAGGAGACGTTAACATCAATATTGGTAGAACGTAAGTACTTACAGCTACTGAAAATGTTATGACGAGCTAGAAAAATTTTACGATTCGGGACCATTTCCTGGAGGACAGATTTATTGGTTTGTATCATGTACGTATTAAGTATAGACTAGTGTCTGTCCAGGTATTGAGCCAGCTCTCTGCCAAAACTCGTCGTTATCTTTTAGTGTTATCATAACAAAAAAAACACTACAAAGTAAAAAATAACTTTAATTTCGGAAGTCGGTGTCTTTGCAACAGTATTTTAGTTTTTTCCACCGACTTCCGAAATTAAAGTTATTTTTCACTTTGTAGTGTTTTTTTTTTTTGTAAAAAAGTGTTTTATTTTTCACTTTTTATCTACGGTAATTTGAAAACGATCGTCTTACACGTCCACGTCCGTTTGAAGGCGAGTTTATTCTATTTAAAAATAATTTATCGTTGATTTTTTTAAACTGATTTCGAGAAAATTTATATGGGACAACCTCTGAAGTATGACCTTCCAAACAAAAAATAATCATCAAAATCCATTCATAATTGGCGGAATGATCGCGTGACAAACATACAAAAAAAAGGATCTAATACTTATTTATTCTTATTCTTACTTATCGCATGTCATCATCATTCTCCTCTCATATCCCAATTTATTTGTGATTGGCGCAACATGTTTTTTTCTTTCCTAAGTCTCTATTAGTCGTCATATCGTTAGTCACCCCTTCTCTAGCGAGATCTTCTCGCATGTATGATAATAAACTTATTATTAAACATTCTAGTATGCCTTTGTATCAAACGTCCAATAGATAGATAGACGTAGGTATGCGCGAGTTTTTGCCAATGCAATCGTTAGATTTAAAACAGGTTTTCGATTTTTTATTAACTAAAGCCTTTTTTGTTGGATCTATCGACCTTAAACGTGTACAAAAGACTTATGGCTGAACAAAAAAATACAAAATTTTACACGTGAATATGGCTTATGTTTTTAACGGTTACATGTGCCTGCATACCGAAAACCTGATAGTATCTAATGGATAAACTACTAAACCTTATAGTCCTTTAAATAATGCATAACATAAGCATTATCAGCCTATAATATATAATGTCCCCACTGCTGGGACACAGGCCTCCTCTCTGTGAGAGGGAGTGCCTTTTAGTATGTGCTAAATAAATGTATTTACTTTCTTCGCTGTTGTGATTAGATAACCAAAATAACAACGAGCAATCATAGAAGGAGAAAACACACATTTAAATAACGAGGTTTTCGGCGTCTTTTTACAGGTAGGTATTTGTTCAAGAATTGTCGCCAGGAATATGGATTGGGCTCTCCCACAATGCCACAACTCTGTTTCAAGCTTCAAGCCAATGTATTTCATTAATGCAACACACTAGCGAATATTTTGCTATCACAAAGAAGACCACACAACGTCACAAAAACAAGAATTTAATTAAAATACAATTATTATGTGCTACAATAGATATTATAAAATTATAAGTACCTACCTACCTAATTACTTTGCAAAAAAAAAACGGGTTCGTAGAACCGAATGTCTCGAGATAAGAGATGTTTGAGCGGAAGTTTCGACCTCCTTGCTAAAGGTCGAGACAGTAACTGGTCCACGTCCAACCGTCCAAGTGCCCAACTGTTGGGTCAATGATGTGGTCCAACGACACGGCGATCCAATTACCTACACTCAGATTTACATGGAATTGGAGCGATCGATACTGACGGCGAAAGGCGGAGAAATTTTTGGACAAACACGTAGTGTATAATAAATTCATGCGTGGAAAATAGGTTGAATATATTTTATATTACATTTATAAAATTACAAAAGTGAAAAATAGGTGGACTTGCCGGTTGGAAGAATGAATGCATAGCCAGAGAGTGTTGCTAGACATCAAAAATCTTAAGCTAGATCACAATGTTGCAACTTAATAAATGGCTTAGTAATCGATTACAATTTTATTATACTTACTAAAATGACAAGTTATTGCAGATTGACTATTAAAATGATATAAAATTAAGTTTATAATATTAATGTAGAAAATACTTTAACACGTAGGGTACAGTCAAGCAAAGAGATATGTAAGTACAGTATAACATACAGGCATACTGGCAGCTACCTTTTTTAATAATGTTTTAGACATTAATCAAATATTTATTTCACTTACCACAAGTAAGTGTAGGTCACATGTTTAGGGTCCAGCACGTGACATGAACCCTGTAAGGGCACAGCCATAATTTACAATATAATAATGAAGTGCGTGTTAAGTTTAAAAAGTAAATTCTCAAGCATCCGGTTAAATTAGTAAGGATTAATGATTCACAATGAAACAATGACGTCACCTACGAAAATACTTAACTTTAACCACTGTTTGTGCTTAACAATGGTGTTCTAAATAGATTACCTACCGTTAAAGTAGTCCAGGTTTTGTTTCAGTGACAAAGTCGGGGGCATTAGAAAGTCGTTAGCACTCCGACAGTAACGCACACATCCTCCAGAAAGGTCAGCTGCACAGGCGCTCATTTATGAAAACAGGCCTTACAAATAAGCACATTATAATGTTTTTAATAGTCGTTAGAGATATAGCAAGATTGATAATTTTTGTGCAATTAAACGTAAGCCTGGAATCTGCTGACTTCAGCCTAAACTTCATGGAGTATTTCCTCAGCTGCAACATGCGGGTCAAAGAAACCTTATCAGTTTAGTACATATATGTTCTGTGGTGCACCTGCATTGCTGTAGCATCTTGAGTTGACGCTGCGTGAGCAAACCACCGTATGAAGCCGATGATGTGTATAACATACTTCAGCTTTGGGCGCATTCTAAATGGACTTGGCCTACGTGATAATAATTTCGTTTGTAATAAGCTCTGGTTGCATCGTCCAGCTCTTCTAAAAAGAATATTGCTCATTCTATAGAATGAGCTATACACGGTGACATTTGAATCACAGTTTTGCTAGAACAAACGCTGTTCAGACCATGGTCTACAACCATTCTATAGCATCCAATAGAAAAAAAACGTCATTGATTTTCGAAAAAAACATAAAAAGGCAATGTTAAAAATGTCGGGATGATCATTACGCCCTACAACACAGACACTGCGGCTGCGACGCGCGTCGCTCGCGTCTTGAATGCAATATCGCAACTGTGATGAGTACTTTGATGTTAAGGTTAATGTTTCAAACATTATTACACGTTTGAGCAATATAAGACTAATTTGAGAACTCCTAGATTAGATTGTTTTAATAACATATTAGATGCTGTAGAATGGTAGTAGACCATGGTCTAAACAACGTTTGTTCTAGGAAAACTGTCATTCAAATGTCACCGTGTATAGAGATTCTTCCGGTTTTTTAACCGAATCAATGAATGAACGAAATAACTGATCCACATCCGCTGACCCATATATATATGAGCACAGCCATTTGTAGAAAATAAATGGTATTTATACATATACATAATATGTGAACTTTAAAAATATTAGCTTTAAGTTCAAATTTAACAGTTAAATGTGACTGGATATGTTTAAATTTGTTTAGATTTGATTGTTGTAGTCAGTTTGCTACTTTTCAATGTAAAAAGCCGTGTTATGATTTGTGGTTCGTATAACAGCAAACCATAACTGAAGGTTTATTCAAACTTATGTTTAAAAACAAGTTATCTATTGCTAAATTAATTTCTTGATTAATATAGGATGCGTTAGTATAAAAATGATTTTTGGAAAATTCTTGTTTATTTAAACTTAGTTGATTGGACTAATATTGGTTAAGCAAAAAAAGCATGGCGCACGTTTGAAATGTTTTAAGCAATCGAGAATTAATCCAATGTTAAAATCGAATGCTAAAAACAGTAATAACGAATTAACAAATCATAGTTTGTTACTTCAAACATTGTTACCTGAAATTTGTAAAGTAATGTAATTAGTGTAATGAGTTCGCAACCACGACGCCATTTTTATTGAAAGGGCGAGCCGCTGCGAGGCCACACTGATAAGGAGAATTTTGTGGAGACGATTAGTGGTGTTTACTAAAATATCTTGTGAGTACGATTGCTACTATTAATTTAGATTTGTTGTTTAACTATTAATTTAGATTTGTTGTTTGTTTGACTGTTTTAATTGTGTTTTACTAATAATAAGAATAAAACGTGAATAGATAAATTGGGTGTACCTACCTATTCATTTTTAAAATGAGTGAGCCTAGCGGTGGAGTTGGTGACGTCTGCACAGCTGACGTCACGTTTTAATAAAATCCGGCTGGTCCCGGTGCTCCGTTATATATAATTTATACATATTATTATATAATCTGGAGAGTATTTTGTTATCAATAGAAAATGAAGTCAAGGATGAAACACGGCTGTTGTTCAAATATTATTCCATGTCCATTTAAGGGTACGATTTTCGGAACTCCCTGGCCTAGGATTATTTATCTATTTCTCTCGGGTTCCCCGAACGGTTGTGCAGAGCTGTACCTATTGTACCTAGGTACACCCACATCCCGCTAGTTATGTTTACGTCTCATGTAATACCCGGCAAGCATGTTGCCACCCACCGGGCACAAATCCCGATATCGGGAAATTCCAGATAGAAAAAGCCAATAACAATTTGCCCGACCTGGGAATCGAACCCAGGAGCGCATGGGTATGCGCTCCTGGGTTCCTCGTTGGTCTAGTGGTCGCAAGTGCGACTGTTGAGTAACAGTCGCACTTGCGACCACTAGACCAACGAGGCAACGGGGTATTATTTTCAGACCAGTGAATATGCGACACTAAACCGCTATATATCGTATTATAGGTCCCAGATAAAACGTGGGCGTATCAAAATAATATTAGCTTATCAATGAGCGCACTGCAGGTTCAGACCTATTGCGAATTGCCTATAATAAAAGACATACGGAGAAGACACGAGCATTGATCACCACGCTTGTTCACAGTGTGTTGAAGAATTTTGTAAAATACCGTTGGTAGATCTGCCAGATTAGAGCCTGCAAACGGTAAGGGCGTAAAAGAACCTCCTGGCCATCACGAAATTACGACAGACATAATCAGTTTATTATGAAACAAGGAGAAATATTCTGAGTTGTAACCAAACTTCAGTAATTGGAGAGACAGAAGACGAATAGGTACATATCCAAACGACGTACCATATTTGAGTCCGAGCCACGTCCTATGGAAGGGCTGGTAGCGCCGAGCTGACGGGGGCCTCGGCTTCCGATACAGGGGCCCACACGCTGGGGTGCAACAAAGGTGGAAGTATCTCTTATCCCGGATCTTCTCCGCCGCCTTCAGCCGCTCCCGGGCCAGTCTGCCTGCACACCGGCGCGGGCTGGACACTGCCAAAGCAGACGCCGCCACGGCCATAGCCGCGACAAGAAACCACCAACGCATCACTACAACATCCTTTCATTTACTATCCATAATTTTTGTAAACCATTTGTTCTCACATCATAGCAACTCGTTCACTTTCAAAACCTCACTTATTTAACACGTGACTTATCACTAAGAAAGCACCGTTTAACACTGATTAAAGTTTCAAACAAGCTTAACTGAGCTCCGAACAAACTGCGATAGCCATTCATTAGAAATAGAACATAAACGTTAAACAATTTATGCAAAGCTGATTAAGTTTAGCTCACTTCGACTGTAGCTTTTTTGCGGACACTACATAACACGTCGAGTATTTAAATTCCTCGTTGAATTTCGTGTTTCGATTTCTCAATTTTTTAACACAGTGTGTTTGTATGTGACAATGAATGAACGTCTCCGCGTGTTATTGTTCGAAGATGGAACGACTCAGTCGGTAATAGGAACGCGTGCGTGCACGCCGGCGGTGACACGACGACTGGCAGACCAAGTTGTTTCTGAGGACTACGCACCACGCTATCCTGGGCACCTAAGATTTCGCTTTGGGCAGAACTCTCGAGTTTAGATGAGCTTTGTTTGTTTCCGGTTTTGATCTGAAGGAAGAAAGCGCAGTGCCCTTCAGAATAAGGTAAACGAGGCACGAGAAATAAGAATAAAATAAAGACCAGACACATCATGGCACAAGACAGTGAAGAAAGGCGCAAAAGGAAGCCTGAAGCAGAACGGAAAGGCTGTGGATGATGATTTTGAGATCTATCTGGTTAGTACAACTTGAAGAGTACGTATTCAGCAATACCGGTAATCTCCTTGACCTCAAGAATTAGATAAACAAGATAAGAGAGACGAGACTAGCAAACGCAAACTGCACTTGCAACGCTAGCTCTCAAACAACAACTTCAAAATGTGAAGACTACCGTCTTCATTAGTGGAAAGGCATTTTTACAACATCATATAACTTTTTGACATATTTATAAGTCATGAGGGGAAACTAAACTGTACACGAAGGAAATAAACTAAAAATGCTTGTCATAATAAAGTTATTGCATCAATATGAAAATCTGGACGTCTTATAAAAAGCGCCATCTTATCGGCTCCTCTGCCGGCACGCGAGTCCACTAATTAGGCCGCGTTCTGATCTAGAGATTGCCGCGGTGATAAGCGATGATAAAAACGCGCGGGTGGTCGGACTGTCTATGCCCCACGTCCATCACGGCTGATAGCCGCGAGTGGGTAGACAGGTGCCCATGTAAACTAGCTGGAACCTCCATTTAGTAGTAAACCTCCTAACTCGACTGCCTCGTTGGTCAAGCGCGACTGCTGAGCATGAGGTTCAATTCCTAGGTCTGGAAAAGTTTAGCCGATAGCCCGAAGTCTTGATTTGTGCCCGGTTTATGGCAATACTCTCCCTATTACATGGGACTTAAATATAACTAGTGAAATGTGACTTTACTATACATCTCTACCTAACCCTTCCAGAACAACAGGCGTAATGTTATGTTCATTAGTAAATTCCGATGTTGTTGGTACAATGGACGGCGCAGAGCAACATGTAACGGAGCAGCAAACGAGACGAGCATATGAATGTGTAACAATGAACTGTGACTTATGTCAACGTGCGCTAATATTGTGAATGAAAGAACGAACTAACTGTCAACGTGACCGGTCATACATGGTCAGCTCCACAGAACAGATAAAACCTCTTTTATCTGTTCTGTGGTCAGCTCTACCTTCAGATCCGTATAATCTCTCCAAAATTTTTATGACCAGGGGCCGTACGACATGTTAATTCCATAATTGTTCCAGCGTGAAAGAGAGACGGAGCTATACATGACCGATAGCACTATCTCTTTTTCGCAACGGAATCATGATAGTGTTAACACGTCATAGTACGGCCCCTGAATATCTGCACGGCTGAAGCAATTATTGAATTATTCCTATAAACTGATGAGATTGTTTCGAGTATGTTCACGCATTCGGTTTGATCACGCTGTAGCAGTTTCTCCAGTATGGTAGCCTTTATGGTTGACGATCATGGCAGGCAGGGGGTGCTAAGAATCTCTAGTACAGATCTGGATGCTCAGCGCAGGAAATCCCTCCCCAAAAAGGATCGATGACCTGGTAAAGTAGTGGAATTCCGCTGGATGCAAGAAGCACAAGACCGGCCGTTATGGTAATACTTGAGGGAGGCCTATGTCCAGCAGTACCTATATTAGTGTTGTAAGATCTTGAAAGTCCTCAGAAAAAGCAGTCGGCACACTTATTAAAACTTCCCATTGGACTTTCTAACATGTCCTGGGCGATCGTGATAGGGTACTCTCATTTAGTATTCGTTCCTTTCACTTGCATATCGTTACGCTCATTTAGTTCGTGTGAACCTTCGCTGTTCTGAAAAGTCTGTTCACATCTTCGAATGCAAGATGTGAACAGAATTTTGGGAGAGGAATTATTTTGTGAAGCTCTGAACTCTATCTACTACCACAGATTACTAAATAGTTACTACGTAACTACTACATAATCGCGATATACGTTTTCCAATTGCCTGCCTGAAGTTGAGCCCACGGCCTACAACTCTCGGCTGCTTAAGTTCTGAGTTGAGCTGCACGATAATTGTCAAATGCGTGCACTGACTGGACAGGTCCACTCTAATCTGTGTGGTTCTTTCCTCAAAATACAATTTAAGACACCAATTTTTCAAATATGATTGACGTGTAAAAGTATTTATACGAACCTACTTACCTACAGAAATAAAATCATTTAACTCAAGTCGGTTACTACTGAGTCACCTCTGCTTTTACTCCATCTACTATGGACTATGTCTCCTACATAATGTGTAAAGACCTCTTATGCTGTGTACCTTTTAGTCTATAGAGCTGTATTTTCTTTCTTCTTCTTTTCTTCTCTCGTAGCGGCAGGAATGATGTAAAAATATTGTCTGCCTGTAAGGTTGGCGATTGCACAGCCAGAGTGGGCCATCGGAAGTACTTCACCCGTAGATGCTTAGAATTATTGTCGGCTACTTCAGAGCCAGAAACGTCTTCCTGTATGTTTGCTTTTCGCTTCTAAGTAAACTCTTTAACAAGCGCTCTTGTGTAGTTACAAAGGGTTACATATTAACGATAAGATTCTGTCTTGTAGTGTACTAACTACTAGTATACAGAGAGATAAGTAAATTAACAGAATTACTGTGTGCCCATTATTCAGCTTTTAGGAATACAGTGATGAATCACATTCGTTTGTGATAGATTATAGTGCTATAGTAATTATAAAGTTGATTGAGTAATCATTTTAGAGGACCACAAATTGGGGATAAAGATTTATCTTTCCTATCAGCCTTTCAGCCAGCCTTTCCTTTCATTCCTGCTCGTAAAGAAAGGATATTTTTTCAGGTTTGTTTATTTTTGTATGTGTGTTTTGTGTTTGTTGTTCTACACCGCATAAAGACGATCAAAGGGGCTAAACCCGACTATTTCTGTCCACGCTGCTATGCCATTTTTATCCAGCACAGCCAATTCATTTTATATAACTATATCTACATATATCTCACAGTTTACAAAACTTAAATAAATTTTCCTGACACGGCCATAAACGATTTTGTTTCATATACGAGTAGGACCATTTTCATGAAAAGACAAAAGTCCATACACACTAGGCCACATTGCACAATGAGCACTATATCAAATAGACAAAGTGCGCAGGATTCGAGGGGCCCCCGATTAGATTACAGCCGCACGCGCCGCCGCTCCCAATCCGCGCCATTGTGAGCTTGATAGCTCGAAATGAATGGCTTTTATTGAGAGAACAACTTCGTTGCTTATTGTGCTAATAACTTGAGCCTTTTAGGATTGTATTAGCATTTAAGGGTGGATGAAAAGAGCCTCCAAGCGTTAAGCCTAACTACTAAGCTAACTGGTAAAACATTTTACCTCGGCATGAGATAACTTTTCTGCTAAGTATCCGGTAAGTATACACGACTTGGTGGAGGTTGAGAAGATATGCAATTATAATCTGAATTCGGCATTTCGCACAAGCAGCCCCAAGTTAAGTTTTATATTTTGAGGTAATTATTGCGACGATACTAAAAAAAGTTGAGCAGTGCCCTGTTCAACTTTCAGGAATGTTTGACAGACAATCGGTTTAAAATGCACGCCAACCCGCTTTACTAAAGAGTAGCTAGGTACACCGTAGATCTCATGAAGCGGCGCATGCGTGTAGTAGGTAGTGCTAAATCTATTTCGCACGTCGAGATGTATTCGGACACGCGACCGATAAACGCATGGCTTGACGTCTGCTTAATGCACAGATATTTAAACGGAACGAAGGAGCCTGGATCACACGACACAGGGAATCCTAGTATGTTCCAGGAATCAACGCATTCGAATGTAATTTCTTAAACAATAAATTTTGTTATTCTTATGTCAATGTCATTCAGGCGCCGAAAGATCCTTGTAGCCTCTAAGTTCAGTGGTCCTCAGTGTTTTTTCACAAGCGCTATCAACTGTATAGACGATATCTAAGCTACTATATAAATTAGTAGTAGATACACCGTGGTAGTTAAGGTTTTGTTCCGAAACAAGTGCAACTCATTAATCTTCCCGTTCATAGAACGGTCGATCTTCTGAGAAAGGTGACTATTTGAGATGCGCATGTGGCGACTCAGCAGACGGATTGACGCCCGACGACTGTCTTTCTAGCTACTGTCCACAGTACACGTACACAGATACAAAACTCGTCATACAGACGAGTTTTGTATCTTTTTAGCCCTTTTCATTGCTTGCTGCTGTCTGGCTATGAATCATATAGCTAAATACAGCCTACTCCTGCATGAAATATATTTCTTGTTGTGATTGTTAAGATAATGAGCAGTTGCATCTACTGACTGCAAAACTAATACAATAAAAGGAAGACGAAAACGACACTGAAATGGAGGTGGGCACTGTGGGCAGGGCACTGGTCTAGACATGGTTATAGCAGGTGGACCAGAGCTCTAGGTGACTATACTCTTTATACCGTCTCTTGTTAATCATTATATGAACAGAGCAACAAACATAGGGGGATGACCTACGAAGGATCGCGGGTAAAACCTGGATGTGACTCGCACAGACCAGGGAAGCAGGGAAGAAAAGGGAGCCTATACTCACTAGTGGATTTAACAACGCTGCCAAATGATGATGAATGAATTAAGATCGTATAGACGCAATAAGCACTGAGCAGTGAGGACATGGTAATCAATACTCTCTTTGTATCAGAACAAGTGGTTTTTATCCTGCAGTAGGACCATTACAGCGAATATGGCTTTATTATTAAATGGCATGTATTTAATGCGGCAACTAAGTAAAATGAATATAGGTTTAAAAAAAAAATTGAGTGGGTACCATATATAATGGGTTGGCAGCTAATAAGGAGTATCGTAATAAGTAATAGGTAGCATATTAATATATCAGTAATAAGCTCCGTTTTAATTTAAACTAGCATCAAGTTTTTCTTTTGGGAACAGAATTAATATCTAAGCGGAAACTTAATGGCGAAAACAAAATAGAAAATGGGCGTTCATGTTTGTCATAATTGTCACAGTTCTAACCAAACCTTAATTAAAATATTCTATGCATGGTCGATGCGGGGCTTGGTCGACGGAGCCCCGCTTCGCGGGGCTCCTACTTCTGGTTGTTTTATAAAAAAATAACCACGAAGGGGATGGCGCCATCCCCTTCTAACCTAACCTGTCCGAGTCGGGGTGCCCTAAAGACCAGATTGCATCCAGTTTCTCCTGGTAACAAATTAAAATGGAGCTTATTACTGATATATTAATATGCTACCTATTACTTTTTACGATACCCCTTATTAGCTGCCAACCCATTATATATGGTACCACTCTATTTTTTTTTGTTGCAAACATTGAGTCGACTTTTAAGTTATTAGTCACTCGTAAAATAATAAGCTTTATTAAATGATCGTGAATCCTACTATACTTTGTTACTATTTGGCAAGCTCCCTTACTAAACTAATTATAATTAGGTACATAGTTTATTCCTTCCGGGTAGGAAGCTAGATTATCACAAGTCTCTTTTCCAATCCATTATTTTCTTCTTAGAGTGGTTTATGTCTGTCATAAAGTATTCTTAACCCACAACAATCGCTATCATTCGCAGCATCCGAGCTATTCCCGATGCGCGCGCGCAACAAAAAGGCGACGCGAGCTATTAATTGCGCGGGCGACAACTCCGATGGACCGACAGACAGGGCGACGCGACGTTCGCATACTTCTGCCACTATATTTATACTTTAGTAACAAATAACGTAGGTACGACAGACATATTTTGTTTTCACACACATGCTTTTTCCGGAAGGGACCAGTCCATAAAAACTATCTGTCCGGGATAACAGGGTCCAGAAGTAGGTACCGGGATCCCGCATATTTTTTGGGGATCTCACCCTTGGGGCTGCACTGAATTACTGACTGTTTGGTTATCATGCAGTTACATGACAATATACTGAAGTTACTTAAGTAAGTGGTTACACGTGCTAGCGCGACAGTAAGTTGCAACACTTGCAACCAATGTTTATTTGACACGTCTTTAAAGGCAAGCTGCGCACGCGCATGCGGTTTGTGAAGATCAATGGACGCTCCTGTATTCTGGTATGAAATGGGGTCTTGTAAATATTAGGTACTTCATGATTTTGAGATACATCGGTGAGGGGCTCGTGGCTACATAGAAGCGCCACTTGCCGCGTACACGGGCAAGAACATCAACCTAATGAGAACCGAGGTATCGTTTGCAGTAGTTGCAGTCAGGTCCTGGCAATAAGTAAGCAAGATATCTTTAACAAAAAAAAAAGAACAAAAAAAATTGTAGGTATGTCTGTTTCTTTTTTGTTTAAATTCATGAACTTAAAGAATAGTAGTTTATGTGAAAAAGTGTCACTATTTATATAAGAAATATGAAATGTACAAACAAAAAGGGAGCTACGTCTGCCAACAAACTGCTTTGCAGTTTGGCAGAAGAATACTTCTGCCAAACTAATAAAGAGATAATTTTTTCACAATACATAATAATGTATTGTGAAAAAATTATTTCTGTGAATAAACACTTTTTCATTTTTTTTTTCTGTAGCCTTACAAATAATTTTGACGTACATATACCTAGATACGTATCGTTAACGTGAATTTTAAGTTGGGCGATTTAATTACCAGATTCTACTCGTCATACTGAACTACTTTCTCTCTGAAATACATAATCCGTGAAAAAGTAATAACCTCTATAAAACAGATGATGAATGTATGAAAAGTTTTTTTGTACTCATGTAGGTACCTAGTTTGTATCTTTTGAAGTTCGCTCACCGGAGTTACTCGCTTCGCTTATTCGGCATCAAGCTAATGTAAATATACGGCAACCCTTTTGTACACTCGCGGACATGAGTGCAGTAGAAAGTTCAAAACTAAGTATTAGATAACATAAATAGAATTAAAAAATATTATTGATCCTATACTTACCTACTTATTTTTTTTTTTATTGATTATCAAACTTTTATACTTTAACGATAATCAAATTGCATATTTTGATAGGTAAGTTGTGTTAGACTTCTATAGAGGAAATAAAGAAAATGCAAAAGTTTTGGGACTAACTTAGATTAGATGACTAAACATTAATTTTACCTATTGCGGAAGTCGGTGTCTTTGGTTTTGTATTTTCCACCGACTTCAGAAATTAAAGCTATTCTTCACTTTGAAGTGTTACCTACTTTTGGAAGTCGGTTGTTTTTATAAACAGTGCTTTTCAGTTTTTATTCTGTTGTTTAGAGAGGAGTTTATCCGTCTTTACAAATAACGATATTAAGCCAACATTTTGTATAGGCGGCAAAGCTCCTCGGCCGGCGCAAGCTTGACGAAATCTTTTACAATTCCTCAATACCTATCCTACCTATGTATCTTCATATTTTTTTTTCATTATTATTAATAACATAAATTATTAACCCATTATTGGGTCAATAATTCTGTTCATCAGTGTAAAACTTATTTATATCCTACGACGTGCGCCGAGCGTTGGATACAGTTCGTGGTCTGTTTATTGGCGCACCGATACCGCTGGTTAGAGCTGCAGACTCGATTGCACGCCAGTGTACCAATGATTCATGTGGTGTAAACTACGCCTAGTTTTGGTGCTTTTATGTCAACACTGATTTATAGATCTATAGTGAACATTTTAATGGGTGAAATGGAATATATAGTGTTTATTTTATTACTTATATTGTATTTAGGTTATGTAAATAACGTAGTTTTAGATGATAATACGTCATTTACATATGACTTAGCTTAGGTACTGTAGGTACGTGTAGTGTAGGGCAACAGTCAGTACATAGATCAAGCAATCGCTTGTTATATCTTACTGTATACTACTACATTACTTACTCTATTATAAATGTGTGTTTGTATGTTTGTTACTCAATCACGCAAATGAAATTTGACACACAGATAGTAGATATATAACCTGGATAAACACATGATTTTTTTTATCCCGGGACCTAGTAGGTACCTACTTTCCCGTTGAATATTTTCTGACATCCACGCGGGAAAAGCTAGTAAATAAATAAAAGGCTTGATCCCTATGTCCCTATTACATGGGACTTATAACATAATTATGTACTTACCTAACTGACCGAATGTGGGACCCTCCAAACTTTCCTCTACACCTTTCATTTTAGGTAATACCTACACATACACAAGCCTGATGACATGGTGTCAAAACTACTTCAAAGATTAAAACTAAGTACCTTTGATTGACTTCAAGGTCGTAAAACTTAGTAAAATAAAAAGCTTTAAACGATTCATTGCAAAACATACAGAACCCGACAATTCAGAGTAATCAAAACAAATGGCTCCGTACGTCGTGACGTCACTATTTACGGGCTACAACATTTCCTTCTAGGGTTGCCACTAGAATAAAAATTAATTTATTTGCTGAAAATACTTTTACAACTGGTAACATCAGTGTTGCTTTTACAGCCAATTTCAACAATGAAACTGAACGCGATTAGCACGTCTAAGCTTCGTTCAAGAGTTGTCAGTGCAAATTTTCCCCAACAATGATGACACTGACAGCTATAATTGCACGCGGTTTAAATGTGCTGAAGGCGTGCAGTTTCATTGGTGAAATCCGCCGTTAGCAAAGTACATCCAAAACTTCGAACACGGGTCGCTTAGCAGCCCTACGCACAAAGGTAATGGGTACAATACTATATCATGTTGTGGTCCGTACATCGCCGGTTGGTCCTGTATGAAATTAATATGGCCGCAGTCACCGTGCAGTGTATACGGTGCGTTTCAGACCTATCCACAAATAGCTCGAGGAGCGCGATCAATGCGGTGGGTCTGATCCAGTTTCTCAAACTTTTGTTTAACAATTAAGATAAATAAAACAAAAAGTAAACACCACTGAAAAAAGCACAGTAGATTAAAATAAGAAAACGAGATATAAATAATGTTTTTTAAGTTGGGCAACAGCAAAACTAATATACTAGTTTGATTATCTTGTAAGAGTTGTACGAAGGTCAACTTAATACTCCATGAAGTCTAAAAGTATTATTTTTTACATTTTGTACCTGCCTACTATCATCTTCTATTCACTTCTTTTTTTCTAAAAAAATATTAGGATAGCAGTAGAATATTGAGTAATACCTATACTTACAAGAAAGAAAAAAAATACATGTTGCAAAAAAAAACATAAAAGATCACAGGCGAGTTTTTTTTTATTAAAATTTTCCCCACAACTGCCAAAAGAAATAAATGTTGGGAGCCATTGGCCACTGTTCTAAGGGCATGTACGGAGCAGTTTTCAAATTACGCAAATTGTAGTGCGCGCGGTACCTAGACCCACAAGTTTATAAAGTCTGCGCCTAGCCTTAGGTAACATGCTAAGTGCATGTCCTGATAGCTCCGTGGTATACGTAAATCTGGATGACTAAATTGTTTGGTTTCCTTGAAAATAAATAAATAGGAACAAGATCCACAAAATTAAGAAATCTTTATAGAATTAGAATATGAATAATATCATAATACTTACAACGATTAATTACTACTGTTACTAAACTTGTAATGTCCAACGATTTAACGAATCGTGTTTAAACGTAAGAAACAAAATGTCAGCCTGTTTCGAATTCATAATGGAAAGACACACCTAAAAGCGCAAACAAAAACAACATTAAAATATTAATTATTAATATTATGATCAACAAAATTTAAGCAACGCCATCTATGAACAGAAACGTTAACTACAAAGAGACTCACCCAAGCAGCCCGTAGCGTTCAACCCGTAGTGTTCCTCCAGACAGGAGTCGCAAGATGGCGGCGCTGCGCCCGCCGCGCACGCGCACTCGCCCGACACTGCGTCACACGTTGCGTTCACAGCCGCCGTGCCGCAGCGACACGCGGGACACCCGGCGGTCACACCTGGATGTTACCATAGGCACATTAAGCTTGGCAATGAAATAACAGCTTATTCCTAATTCACGAAAAAAACGCATTCTGCGTTTTCAAAGTATAGCTTCGAGCGGAAAAATCAAAATCACTTTATTTACATAGTTACAGGTAAATTTGACATATCTTTAAGACAAGAAACTCAAAAATAGACAACTAACTAACTAGTTACCAAATAAACCAATATTAACCGATTTTGTAGCGCAACAAGCGAAGGCTTTACATTGCGTTCGCGATTTAGTTTTCAAACATGGAAACAAATGTGTTCTTGGAAAAAAATATTTTACACGAACAGCTTTCAGTTCGGGCTAGTGCTTCAAAATTTCTTATCACTTTATCCATGGTCCTAGTCATTGTTGACATTTGGCGGAAATAACATGAAAACAAGGATAATCATGTAAGTGGAATAGGTAGTATTATGGTGTACGTACCGCCGTGTCCGACGCCACACATGTCGCACGCGCGTCCGGTCCAACCCGTGCGGCACGCACATTGCCCCGAGCGCGCGTCGCACGCGGTAGACAGCGCGCCCGCGCCGCACGCGCACGACACGCAGCCGCCCGCATCGCCCGCAGCGCCCACGCCGAACCAATAACCTTCCTGCGCGCAAAATGGTGAATGATAATAACGTATTCATCATCATTTAAATACCTACATTTTATAACAAACTAGCACTTCGCCCGCGACTTCGTTCGCGTGGATTTCGTATTAACTCCTAGAAAATGTAGCACCCCCCTCCACCCCTTAAGCCGGTAGTTTTGGAAAATTTATGATTAGGATATTTTTAATTCCTTTGCCTTAGTACAGACACGCAGTGAAAGCCTCCCTCAAACACTTAATTACCCCTTTTGCTGGTCCATTTTCGAAAAAGCCAAAAACTTGTACTTAATGCTTTAATTTGTTGTCAAAAGTTTTATTACCATTATTCAAGGTAACCGGACAGCCGCGCAAATTTTAGCACCCTCTAAAAGAGGTAGTTTTGAAAACCTAATAATGATAAACTTTATTAAGAATGTATTCAGGCTAAGTTTCAAGTTTATTAACTAAAGAAGTAAAATTTTTCATACCAACAAAATCCCCCCTTTTCTCTCCCTTAAAAGTGGGATTTCCAAAAACCCCTTCACAGTCAAAATCAAAAGTAATTTATTCAAACTAGGCTGAGAATCAGCACTTTTTGAACGTCAAAATTACATGACAATCCCCCGGCACGCCCACCCTTCACCACTACCCAGGTGCTGTAGCGGGGAGCTGTCTATTCTTTGTGCTCTCCCCTACATAGGTAACGTGTGCAAAATTTCACGTTCCTAGTCCCAGTTGTGTCGGCTGTGCGTGGATATGTCAGTCAGTCAGTTTCTCATTTTATACAGGCTGGTCCAAATAAACGTCAATAAAAAACTATTACACCCATATTTCAAGACGTTTCCTCGAAACTTCCTCCACCTCCACTCATTCGAGGGCACCTTAAGGACTACCTCAAGGAATCCTCGAAATCGGTATTCTTAGTCAAAACTCGATCTTGTCATGAGGTAATCTTGAGGATCCTCTAGTGAGGTTGAGTCGAGGTAAAACGTCATTAAATCATAGATTACAGTACCTATACACTTTGTTTTTTTTTTGTCTATGGTCACTCAAAAATTGTCAGATTGCGGTTTTTTATCTTTGTGATCGCGTCGGTCCTGTTATCCTGTGTTGTTATGTTTACGTCAGTTTACGTTGAAAATTTAATTATTTTTGTTGTGACTTGAAAGTTTGACTTCATCCAGCGGAGGAAATTTATAAAAGGGCTGTAATAGAGCGAAGAAGTGCAGGAGAGCTCCTACGCTGCAACCAATTTAAAAGGGAGGAAGCAGAGTCATTGTTAAAAATTTTGTTAAAAATAAAAATGTATTTTTTTACAATGACTGTTGTTGCTCCTATGTTTAATTTGTTAATAAATAATTTTTCATCAAAATATATGCAATCTTAATAAATAATTTGTTTCACTGGACCAATTAAAATTTCTCTTTATTTTATTATCACTGCATATTAAGTAACAAAGTCCCCCGTCGCGTCTGTACGCGATGAACTCAAAAACTACTGAACGGATTTTCTACCAAGCGCTCTACACATGATTAATGTTATTCTTTGAATTTATAATAAGCAACTATCACAAACAGTAAACACATAAAATGTTTTACATTTACGAATTCAATCATTTGGCCTTGCAATTAACACCAATGTACTCACAGCAGCAGGTCAAGTTACCACGCACTGTCAAATTTTCTCATTCGATTTTGAACTTAACCTTCAACATTTTAAGGTTTAAAATCATTTGGTGAAATACAGTTTCGTATAACCTGATGTGCTGCCGACTGTACCATGTCTAAAGTTTAAACTGTGTGGATTCCACCACATTCTCAGGCTATATACAATAGTTATTATTATTAAGAAAAATGTCGAGGGACGCCAAGTGGAGGTGATTTTTTTTTATCAAAAATATGAAATTTACATTCTTACGATTAAAAGCTCATTTTCTTTTCAATTTTAAAAATGTTTCAGGTTCTATTTTTTTTTATTGACCTTACTATTTGGACCACCCTGTCTATAGATTTTATACATGATCATAATTATAGGCTTTTTCAATAATACGGTAGCGGCCGGTGTCGGCAGAGTGAAGGAGGACGCAGATGAGAGCATTGGTGGCCCAGTGCTAACGGCCGCGACTTAACTTACGAGTTGGAGGTCGTAGGTTCGAACCCAGACAGGTGGTTTACTTTGTGTCCATTATTTTAAATCTCAAAACGGTGAAGTAAAACATCATGAGGAAACCGGCATGTCCTGGAACCAAAAAGTCGAAGATGTGACATCTACCAAACCATTACGGTGGATTACGGCCCACTCCCTCTCACCGAGAGGAGGCGTGTGTCCCAGCAGTAGGAACAATATAGGCTGATTATGGCCGATGCCGGCGTGGCAGGCTCGGCTCGCACTGCCCCTCGGGAGTCACAGCTGCACGTAGCACCTTACCTTGCACAGGTCGCAGCGCGCGCCCTCGGTGTGCGGCGGGCAGGTGAGGCAGCGGCCGGTGCCGGCGTGGCAGGGCGAGCCGCCGCACTGGCACGCCAGGCACTGCCCCCCGGCAGTCGTGGGCGAGCCCCAGTACCCGAAGTCACAGCTGCACAACATAAATTATGCTCAGTACAAACAATTTTAGGTATAAATTACGAAATATTTTTTACCACTGGCAGTCATTTAGTTACAGTGCAGTGCAGTCAAACCAACAACACAGAAACAAATAAATTTAATGTCAATATCTTGAACAAAATATTAATATTTCACCCTATATAAAAAAGTACTCTGTGCTCTACACCTACACCTAAACTTTTTTTTGTTTCTTTGTTCACCAAAACTTATTGACTAAATATTCACAAAAAGATGACAATCTAACTGGCCAGGATCATTTAAAGGTGATACTCCGTTGAGGCGGAGCGATAAAAAGTTCGAAAATGTGGAAAACAGCCTAACAAAGACCGAGGCTTGGATTTGGCAGTCATCTATTTGTGACTGTGGTGGTTAAAATGGATGTTATGATTGAACTTTATATAGGTACCTACCTATTAAATTTATTTTAATTTTGTTTATTTATTTCTATTCCAAGTTACCAGTTTTATCAAACAGTCTTTAGATAATTTATTACTAACAAAATCATCATCAGCTGCCTAGCCTTTTCTCAAATAGATTGGTGTCAGCTTCCAGTCTAACCGCATGTAGCTGTATTTTAAAAAGAGCGACTGCCTACCTGACCTACACAACACAACCCAATGACTGGGTAATCCCTTGGTAAGACTATAGCGGTATCTACATCGCCACATGCGAGCTGCGCGTCATACTGACGTCACGCAAATCCTGCATCGCGCAAGCAGACTTTACCGCGCGACTAGCATATATACAACTTCCCGACATCAATCGTTGGGCAGTTGCCCACCAGATACGACACCCGTCTGGTCGGAGGATCCTCCCTTTTCTATAGAGGTATGAGTGAACTTTACACCCTATTCCTTGTGCCTTAATAAGACTATTATTAACAATATGCGGACAAAAATACCTGGCCTGAAAAGAGTTTGATTCATTTTAAAAGGATAGGTAGCCGACTTACTTTTCGCAGTGGTCGCCGGTGTACCCGTCGGGACACTGCGTGCACACGTAGTCGTCGCCCTCGGCGCCTGCGAGCGCGCAGTTCGGACTGAAGTTGTTGCTCGCCGCGAACAACGGACACGCGCACGGTTTGCACGCACCCTAAAAATACAACCTTGTTAAACTCAAATAAATTGAACTTCATTTGAACTCAAATAAACACAGTTGTTACCTTAATAGGCTTTACTAAGGCTTTACTAGTCATCAGAGAGCTCACGAAAGAAAATAAAATTAGTTTGGATCGCTGTCGCCGGGTACAGTGAAAAGGATTTTAATATAAAATTTAAGGACGACGATACAACATTAATTTATACTTCGACTACCTTATTGCGGTCCCAGTATGCATACAAAAATTAAATTAATTATATACATTAGTTTAGTCATTAAAGGTAGTCAAAGATCGGCAAAATCCATAGACAGGCCGTCACTAGCAACTACAATTTAGTATGTTTAAAAAAAAAAACTAAATTTGATGATAAGTTTTATTTGATGAATACTTCTATGCCAGTATTTACATTTTTTGGGGTCAAGGACCGCAGCTACCGTATTTATTTGAAATATTAGGTTATGAAAATCTGTAAAAGTGCGTAAACTGCTGCGATTGCCTGTTGATAAATCATTTAACCAATCGCAGCAGATTACGTGCGCTTGTTTGCTTGATTTATCACATGAATTATGCGATCATTTTCGTTCGAGAAACTAGCCTTAAGAGGGCTATCACAAGAAAAAAATTGATATTTATTTAGAACACTCCCGAGAGAATATCCCATAATCACACATCAAAACTCCCAGTATATGTGTGATTATGGTTTAGACATGGCCACAAAATTAAAAAAAAAATATGCCAGAGAAAGTTTGATTATTTCTCTCGGGAGTGTTTTAAATAAATATCACATTTTTTCTTGTATTTGAGTGTGTGACTCTTCAAACACTCAAATACAAGATAAATTGTGATAGCCCTCTTAAGTCTGTCTCATGTACCACGTTTTAAACATGAAGTATAAGTCGGTGTGACATCTACCAACCCGCACTAGACCCGCGTGGAGGATTTCGGCCCGCTCCTTCTCACAGAGATGAGGCATGTGTCCCAGCAATGTATGGGAACATTATAGGCTGATTATTATCCTAAGTCAGCTATTCAACTAATTACCAAAAAAGGTCAAAGAGTGATCAAGTATACCCACATTTAAATAAAGCCCAAGAAATTGAATATTGTTTTGCTAAAATTGATTTTACTTAAATACAATTTAACAATGTGCTCTGCTACAATATTTTAAATGTTATAATGTAAACTAAGTTAAGTTTCTCTACAAGTGTACTGTAACTTGTTCTATAGGAAAATAAATATTAATATTGTGTTTTGTACGCCGTCAACGGCAAAACATATAGATGGATCTCTATTCATATTTTATTTACAAACAATTTTTACACCATTAAGTAAACGTTGATTACCTGGACAGGGTTTCCGTAGTGTCCGGGGAGACATCGCTCGCAGTGCGGGCCTGTAGTGTTGTGCTGACACGGGCCACACGGTCCGTCCACTGCAGAAAATACATAATTTTAATGGTGCATAGCATAGTCAAGTCTTTTAAATCTTCGTCAGTTTTCAAATTATTTCCTTTATCAAGTCAAGACACATAATACCTTTTGATGCTACGGCACTGAGCAACTGAACTACATTTCTAATGACCCGATGAAGACTATGTAGATCGGTGTCTGAAATGGTCTTTTGAGGAAAGAACTACACAGATTGAGTGGATCTGACCAGTCAGTGCACGTATTTGTCAGTAATCGTACAGCTCAACTCAGAACTTAAGGAGCTCAACGATTCGACGATCAATACCAAAGAAAGGACATTTGGGAAGAATGCTTAAATTAATGAAACTGCCAGATTGTGATTATAACTAACTACGAAAAAAAAACAAAAAAAATGTAACGACCAACATAGTCCTCACATTCACAATAATTAAAATAATATTAAGTATAATACTTTACAAAGTAAATATTTATGTCATTGTATATACTCATATATACAATTCATCAATGTCAATGTGTATATAAAAATCCGAACATAGTCTGAGAGGACCATGTAGATCGGTGTCTGAAATTGTCTTTTGAGGAAAGAACTACACAGATTAGGTGGACCTGACCAGTCTGTGCACGCATTTGTCAATAACCGTGCAGCTCAACTCAGAACATAAGGAGCTCAACGATTTGACGAACAATACCAAAGAAAGGACATTTGGGTAGGCCGCATAAACTACTCAAACTGCCAGACCATGATTAAAACTGGAACAATGACCCACATAGTTCTCACATTCACACTAATTAAAATAATATATAACTTTCTACAATAAATTCTCGTGTCATTGTTTAAGTAAAAAGGTAAAAAGGAAAATACATAAAGAAAAGAATAAAAGTAAAATAATCAGCAAAATAAAATAAACAATCAACATTCACAGAGTAAATTTATTGGAGCTGTTCAATCCCAAGCCTATTTGTCCCGGCACGGCACGTGAACATATCCGACAGGAGTTGGCCGAAACATCCCAGCACTGAGTTGCTGAATTCGTTTTCTCTTTTACCGATCGTTATTCCTCCCGACAAAGTTTAGTTTGTTTATATGAATGTATATTATGTATCTATAAGGTATTAGTTTTTATTCTTGTATTTTATAGTCATTTCCGAGCTATCTATCCCGTATGTTGCATCTGCCATGTTTTGTCTCTGCATCACCCTATGGTTGACTGGTAGAAAATGCCTCAGGCTTTAAGTCCGCCTTTGTGCAGTATTTTTTTTTACTTGTGTATATAGTTTTAATAAATAATGAAATAAATTATAATATGATAACGAAAGTATACTAAACTACTACTACTAAACGGGTTGTCTCTAAATCAGTTAAATTCCGAATTTTTCTAGCGGCGCGCGGCAGCTTCAGAGCTAAGCTCTTTGGCAATTTATTTATATGGGGACCCCATTGAAGCTTGGCATCCAATGTTATGTACTGTGGTATTTTCAGGCTTCAACTCTTCACCCTTTATGAGAACACTTGTTTCTACTAGTCTAACATGAGGTATCGTTAGTTTTTTTCTCGTAAAGAAGTAACTTAATAACATTAAACCAGCAGTTAAGTACTTTTGCGAGGGTGCTATTTACATTGTCAGTAACCAGCTGCTGACGTTTGAGTTTAAATAACGTGAAGTGTCGTCTGCAAACAACAATACTTATATGTATAATACCATGTTTATCCTTTAATAGGTAAAACAAGGCATTTATATAGATTAGAAATAAAAATGGACGAAGAATTGAGCTTTGGACTCCCAAAGCTCAATTAATGTATACAAAATATTGTAAAACATTTCAAAAGAGTAACGGTGGAGTTTCTTGCCCATTCTTCTCCATACGAAACTACCTTTTGGAAGGGGCGACTAGAATCAATTATATTTTAATGTAAATGTTGAAGTTCCTTTTTTGTGCCAATTTGAAATAAATGCTATGACTTTGACTTTGCAGATTCTATTGGGCAATGAGCAGACAAAATAGCCGTAGCCCCTTATTAGCCCGCGAAATTCAAATTTTCTTAGGTTTTTTGCAATTTGTAGGTCAGTGTCAGGTTGTAATATTCAGAGCGGCATGCGGCAGGGACATCGATGTACAACCTGTTACCATGTATTCAGTACATGATTTTGGACCTCCCTCTTTTTTTTTGTTTTGAGGATGGGAAATCATCAAATAACTTCTCCCGCTCTGGGCGGAGCGGGACGGCGTGTCAGACTCTTACTGACTGAAGACCCACCCGTGTTCCTTCAGTTGCCCGTGCCAGGGGCCACGGTAATCCTTTTGGTGCTGACATCTCTTCGAAGCGCGCGTGGAACACAACGCGCCGTCGCGTCGACCCGGGCCTGGTCCTAATCGGACAGCGAGCTACACATTGCTCGCCGTACGCAAACCCACGCCTACGGTGGCCAGCAATAGACCCGAGATTCCCAACGCCCAGGGCATCTCCTGCGGAGACTAGGAGCGTGAGGGCGCGAATTTTGCCTCTCCCTCACACGTTCCGCCTCCTCCTTCGCGAGCATTACTGCTTCGCAGGAGAAGACGGCTTCCCATGCCCTGACCCCCCTGAGTTAAAATGTATCGTCAGTTATTTTAAAAAGTCAGCTGTTCCCAATTTTTTTTTAATTTTTGTAAGTATTGCACTTTTGTAGAAATCAGCAGATTAAAAAAAAAATAAGCGACGGAAATTTTCAACCAGATTCATTCATGTACTGAATCTATGGTAACAGATTGTGGGTCGATGTCCCTGTATGTTGATCAAAATATCATTAATAAGACAAATATGTACTAACAGAATTATAATCATTAAAATCATCAACACAACCCGCGTATTTTGACTGTCACCGTACATCCAGATTTTGTCCGATAATGTAATAGAGCGAGCGAGCGTGTTGCCACTAACCGGGCACAAATCCTTGACTCCAGGCGCCTACTGAGAAAATATATCTGAAAACCCAATGACACTTTGTCCGACCGACGAAACGAAAACCCAGAGTAGCCCCTGCGACTAGTAGACTCAAGAAGACAAGTTACGCATTAATCTATGTTTTTAGGTATCTATCAATTATTGATATCGAATCGAAGTTGATATCATTACGTAAGAATCATTGCCATGGCAAACTATTTGTTTGGTATGACACAATGTGCCATGAACTGAAATGCAATCAATTCGGTTCATTATCGACTATCTTTATCAGTTAAGGCTGAAAATAATGAGCTGACGTCAGTCACGCGTTGTAATAATATATTACCAGATAATTTGTAAACTGTCATTATTTAGTGCGCAATATTTTAAAGGCGGTAAATTTTCTGTTCAAGCATGATACACGACGAAAAACGATACCGTGTACCTACGCTTCCAGAACAGGAGCAAAACAATCATGGCGTAAAAAATTATTTATTTATTAAAATTTTATGCACAAGTAAAAAAAAAATACTGTACAAAGGCGGAATCGCAGGAGGTAGATTTGCTGCGGATAACGACGATGACGTATGAAGCATATACCGCCGTCTGGATAGCCTCGTCTGTCACAGGCTGTCGTTTTCGTCCGTGTCCACGACGACCCTTTTTTGAGCCAGTAGGCGTCGTTGCCATTCTTCCCCTAATAATGTTTTCAGTCGCAGCGCTGGCAGTGCGCGCCCGTGTGCCCGCGCGGGCACAGGCAGCGCTGTGTGTGGATGTACTGACCGGTATCGCAGGCGGCATGGTCGTTGCAGGCGCAGGGCAGGCACTGCAGGCGCGGCGCGAGGCGCGCGTGGTGCCAGGCGCAGCGCTGGCAGTGCGCGCCCGTGTGCCCGCGCGGGCACAGGCAGCGCTGTGTGTGGATGTACTGACCGGTATCGCAGGCGGCATGGTCGTTGCAGGCGCAGGGCAGGCACTGCAGGCGCGGCGCGAGGCGCGCGTGGTGCCAGGCGCAGCGCTGGCAGTGCGCGCCCGTGTGCCCGCGCGGGCACAGGCAGCGCTGTGTGTGGATGTACTGACCGGTATCGCAGGCGGCATGGTCGTTGCAGGCGCAGGGCAGGCACTGCAGGCGCGGCGCGAGGCGCGCGTGGTGCCAGGCGCAGCGCTGGCAGTGCGCGCCCGTGTGC
Organism: Brachylomia viminalis; assembly: GCA_937001585.2. NCBI lineage: Eukaryota > Metazoa > Arthropoda > Insecta > Lepidoptera > Noctuidae > Brachylomia > Brachylomia viminalis. Next base: position 25,439,612 of record OW443301.2, read on the forward strand.
CCGCGCGGGCACAGGCAGCGCTGTGTGTGGATGTACTGACCGGTATCGCAGGCGGCATGGTCGTTGCAGGCGCAGGGCAGGCACTGCAGGCGCGGCGCGAGGCGCGCGTGGTGCCAGGCGCAGCGCTGGCAGTGCGCGCCCGTGTGCCCGCGCGGGCACAGGCAGCGCTGTGTGTGGATGTACTGACCGGTATCGCAGGCGGCATGGTCGTTGCAGGCGCAGGGCAGGCACTGCAGGCGCGGCGCGAGGCGCGCGTGGTGCCAGGCGCAGCGCTGGCAGTGCGCGCCCGTGTGCCCGCGCGGGCACAGGCAGCGCTGTGTGTGGATGTACTGACCGGTATCGCAGGCGGCATGGTCGTTGCAGGCGCAGGGCAGGCACTGCAGGCGCGGCGCGAGGCGCGCGTGGTGCCAGGCGCAGCGCTGGCAGTGCGCGCCCGTGTGCCCGCGCGGGCACAGGCAGCGCTGTGTGTGGATGTACTGACCGGTATCGCAGGCGGCATGGTCGTTGCAGGCGCAGGGCAGGCACTGCAGGCGCGGCGCGAGGCGCGCGTGGTGCCAGGCGCAGCGCTGGCAGTGCGCGCCCGTGTGCCCGCGCGGGCACAGGCAGCGCTGTGTGTGGATGTACTGACCGGTATCGCAGGCGGCATGGTCGTTGCAGGCGCAGGGCAGGCACTGCAGGCGCGGCGCGAGGCGCGCGTGGTGCCAGGCGCAGCGCTGGCAGTGCGCGCCCGTGTGCCCGCGCGGGCACAGGCAGCGCTGTGTGTGGATGTACTGACCGGTATCGCAGGCGGCATGGTCGTTGCAGGCGCAGGGCAGGCACTGCAGGCGCGGCGCGAGGCGCGCGTGGTGCCAGGCGCAGCGCTGGCAGTGCGCGCCCGTGTGCCCGCGCGGGCACAGGCAGCGCTCGCGCGGGACTGTGCCGCCCCGGACGCCCGCGCCCTCCAAGCGGACCTGGTGGCAATACGACATGTCATTAAGGTGCTAGAGCAACACACCTTTGATGTCCCATAATGAGGTTGGCACAAGGCACAAAATTGCAGGGGTGCATGTTGAAGAGCCTCCTCGTGGCGCACCCTGGGCAACGTCGGCTCCAATTTCTCCCAGTGCGGTTTTGGGGGACAATTGGGGCTGGCGGCTAATCTTCAATAAGCGGGGAAAGGTCGCGGTTCCAATCGCCGATCATGCTTGATGGTCGGTGAAGGGAACCGGGCTACAGAGGGCAGATACGTCCACTCCTCCTCTGCTTACAGAGGGAGGTGAGTGGGCGTAGACTGGGCAGGGCCGCCGATGCGGAACAGGCGGTCGTGTCCCGGAGGGAGGCAGCGGCGCGCGCGCGGGGGATGATTCTCTCGCGCGGCGCCGCTCCGGAGAGGGGAGGGGTCGAGGAAGACGCCGGTCTGGTAGTCACCTCCGGCTCCTCCCGGGTGGAGGCCAGCAGGCGGTGGGTGCGGGGGCGCCCTTTGCCTGTATTGCACGGGCCTCCACCAGCGTCGGACGGGAGTGGCCGGGTTTTCCCGGCCATTCCCGTAGCCCCCCAGTTAAATGGGGGGCATGCGGGGCCCGCCAACTAGGCGGGCATACGCCGGGAGGGCTGTGGAAGCAGAGGCTGAGCCAATTTCCCATAACCCTCCCATCACGGCGTTGTGGGAACACCGCTGAGTTTTAGTGGGTATACTGTCGAGTGCGGATTTCGACAGGAGTCCCACATACCCCGTCTCGTCCCCCACGAGCGGGGATGCATAAAGCATTTCTCAGCGACAAAAAAAAAAAAAAAAAAAAAAGGCACAAAATTGCACATGCGTTAAATATCTTGAATCCATCATCGGTCTAACTATGCTCGTACGTACGCCATTGGCAGAACTATGCACGTACGTCATCGAACGATCGACTCTTACCGTAACTCTTACATGACATATGCCCGGCTCTATGTATGCGAGTCGTTAGTCCCGTAGCGGAGAAACTCGTCTTAATTGATTTGATTTTTAAAGGTCTTTATTAACATAGTAAACACAAGTTAACAAAAAGGTCTTATTCTTAATGTAAATTATCATAATCCAAGCAATGTTAAACACGCTCAAACGCCTCGTTTAAAAAAAACAACATATTGTATGATAGTGCTATTCAGAGTGTTACTAATAATTATGTAATTGATACATATAAGACTGTTTGGTTTTGTAGGGTTTGCAGACCCACATTTTAAATTAATTTACTCACGCCTGGCGGCTTTATTATATAGAGATATGAGGAACAGGCTGTTAAGTTCACTCATCCCCTATAAAAAAGGGAGGATCCTCCGAACACGGGTGTTGTCTGGTGGGCTACTGCTCAACGATTGAGGTCGGGACGTTGTGTATATGCCAGTTCGCGGTAAACTCTGCTTGCGCGATGCAAGATTTTGCGTGACGTCAGTATGATGCGTAGTTCGCATGTGGCAATGTAGATGCCGCTATAATTTCATTCAAATTATTTTATTTTTCGATTATTAATTAACATGACATTAACAGAAGTAAAATTGTAAAAAATACAAAAGCTTATATTTAGGTAACTACGAGTATACCTAATGTAATCTACATATTAATGAGTTAGTTGACAGCAATCACGCTGGTCAGGTGATAAGTGAGCTAACGCTAATCCACCAGGAGATGGTGATGAGGCAGTTTGTACTCTGGCATAGGGTAACCGGGTTAATCTACTCTTACCAATGTGTACGACCAGAGAGTAACGATGTCGTGGATTATTAAAGAGGTAGAGTCTTCGGTATACTTTCAAAATTAATTCCTTTAGAGGTGGAAACTTGATATGTTTATGCAGTTGTGTGTTTAAAGAGGTGTTTTGAATGCCATTTTGAGTGCTTTTTTCTGAACGACTTCTTTTGTGTTTTGTTATTAGTGTCGCTAATACTACTCCAGACAGGGGGGATGCTTATGTTATACAAGGTCGAACCAGTGTGGAATAAATGCGTAACTTGGTTTGAGGGCCAAATTAGTTTTACGATTTTAGAATTGTTTTTAAGCTGTTAAGGGACTTGACTCGGAGTTCTTCCATATTTTCCAACCAGCTAACTTTATCATCTAAAGTAGTTCTCAGACACCTAACTGCTTTCTTTCACGGGACGTCATACAATTCAATTTAACAAAGCGGGTGGGAAGTATCGCTTTCTTAAGAACATAATAGTTTTCGTGGAGCTTCCATTTAGTGAAGTAGTCTAGAAGAAGATCAAGAGCGAAAAATGCAGTAATTGAATGACTAGGTCTAGGTCGTCAAAAGAGGTGTATGTTGCAGTATCACCAGCGTACACGCCGAGATACAGATATTATAAGCATATAAGGTTAACATCTTTGCTTGGGAATATCATTGAGATACAAAATAAAGACGGTCCTAATATTGATCCTTGTGGTACTCCGGCAGAGAGGTCTCTGTTTGGATGTCTGATTTCCAATAGCAACAGAAAAGGTACGTTCAACCAAGTATAGCTGGAGAAACTTAACAAGGACTAAAGGGATGTGGTTCAATATTATTTTTTTAGATTTAACCTGCGTGCCAAACCGCACTGAAAGCCTTTTAAATGTCTAATAGCACCATACCTGTAGATTTGTTATGGTTGAGGTGGTCAACAATGTGCTCAGTAACTCTAGCTAGCTGTTGGACTGTAGAGTGGGATTTGCGGAATCCAAATTGTTCAGGAATAAGGAGATGATCAGTAAATTTGGAGAGGCGGTTCAAGATCAGGTACTCGGAAAGTTTAGTTAAGTTAGGGAGGAGGTTTATAGGCCGATAATTACTAATAGCTAGAAGGAATTAATTCACCGCTGCTGGGTTTCTTAATAGCAATAACTTTCGCTAGTTTCCAAGATGAAGGAAAGTAACCCAGATGAAAACAGCCATTAAACAGTTTGGTTTGGTAACACATGTTTGCGATAAGTTAAAAAAAAGAGTTATCTATTCCGACCATTCCTGGAGCCTTGCGAGTTTTCAAGGCATTCAACAGTTTGTGAAGTTCTTTGGGCCTCATTGGACATTTTAAATCATTTAATTTGTACGTTTAGTCTTTCTGTCGATTCTCTAACAGCAGTATCGCTTTCTGGTCACTATTCCAGTCTCTAGTTAACACAGCGTTTTCCAGAAAGGTGTCTGCTAATGCTTCGCATTGCTCCTGAACGGACAATGTTAGGGTGTCGTTTGACGTCTTAAGTGGAGAAATTACAGCAGGTTTAAAGTTGAGTGATTTAACTACAAGCCATAAATCTGAGGCAGGGTTATCCACTTAGTATATGTTGTGTTTTAGTCAAATGTTTTATGTTTTTATTAAGTAAAATGATCTTGAAGTAAGTTTAATTGATTGATTTCTTTTTCTGCGTCGGGTTTTTTTGGTTAAGAGCAAGCTTACGCTAAATATTATTAGTTTTTAAATTCATCACCCATAGTAAATATTCCAGGAAGGTGATGTAATGTGTAATAGCTACAAGTCCATGCAGGCATACTTTTATTTCGCCTCAAACATGGCTTAAAATTTTATTGAAACGCATACCTCATCCTGATCGAAATGGTAGTGCGCCTTCAACATGATGCCTTTCAGGTCTCGCAGCACGTCCATAAGCTGCGTCCGGGTGGCGAGCAGGTCATCACCCAGGTCTCGCCAGGCGCCCTCTAGCAGTGGCACAGAGATTTGCAGCTGCCCAGGAGTTTCGTAGCTTGTGTTCGAGTATGCCAGCATAGTTCCGTCTGCCAAGGTGCAATAAATTATTATTATTCTCCTGCGGTTACCTCAATTTGGGGTCGGCGCAGCATTTGTCTAGTTCTTCCATATGTCTATTAGCTGTCGTCTCATCCAGACAACATGTCAAAACTCACATACGATTATGTAAGTGTTTTGAGATAAAATAATAAATTATAATTTATTATAATTATATTTTAATTAAATATAATAAATTATATTACTTTGTATTGGGCATTTGGGATAAGTGGTAAGTATAGTACCCATTCGCAATTTAGTTTCCGATCACGTAAACATGTGTTTCTGGAAAAATTACTCATGAAGTTGAGTTTGCGCTACAACTTCAAATATTTTTGAGCTATGAAACAGTAGGTACTAGTAATACTAAAATCAACTTAACTTACAGTAATGGAAAGTTGATATTTGTTTAAGTGGAAATAACATACATTAGAAACAAGGATTTGTTTGAAAAGAATATACACGCAAATATGAAATTTTTTGGAAGAACTCTCTACGGCTATCCTGAACTATTAAAGTCGGTTGTTATGAATGATGTACTGACCTGTTCCGAGAAGTACTACATCAGGGCCAAATGTAGGGTTTCCGCCGGTGTCTCCCCTCACGATCCCCCAGTACAGAGATGCCCGGACTTCGCCCCCGTACGCGGACAGCTGGTCTCCGTTGAACGAGGTCGTCATCCAGTAGAAGTGCTTCCACCCTTCTACCTGGAACACACACACTTTGCACACTCCATATTCGACGTCGATTTTACTTGGCGTATTTGTACAAATATTCGCGTTACTTGGGAAATTCAAAATATACCCCATTTTAATTAAAATAAAGGTCATTTTGAATAAACAAAATAACGCTAATATTTGCGCAAATACGCTGAGTGTAGTTCCAGCATTAGAACCAGCTTTCGCAAATGGAGTAGATTCGCAGGAGAAGGTAACCAACATAGTCCGAAGAATTGCCAAACTTAAGTGACAGTGGTCACATTGCTGGCAACGAGTGGCTGATGGGGGCGAAAAGTTCTTATGGCATGTCGTGTAGCGACGGCGTTCCGGCGTGGTGTCGGTAGGCTTCCCACAAAGTAGACAGACCTGGCTAAGCTTGTATTTGCTCCGTGGTACACACCATTGCGTTAGCAGGCTTAGCCACGGAGCAAATACAAAGGTGTGTACGATGTTTGACAGTTTTAGTAATCTCCTAAACGTGAGTATACACTAGCTAGAGCATTTCCATGTAGTGTAACGTTCTTACCAATGGTACAATACAAGCAAAAGCTGAATTTAAACAAGCGTTTCCATGTAATGTAACGTTCCTGTAACGTCGAAGTAATTGCTCACGCGAGAGCGAATTTACTTGTAACATTCCTTTCTATTTTGAGTTTACTCTGCGTTGAAATGTCGGAGTACACTCGTGTCTTTGCTGATGAAATTTCACACAAAACTCGTTGGAAAAGTTGTTCGTATCTGGCATAATATATAATGGCAAGTAGTAATCTCCTATTATTTAGATTTTTCTTTTGACTACTGACGAACTTTAAGCTCAATAGTAATGGCGTTGCCGTATGGTTGTCATAATGAACAATAATTGAAACAATGATGAACATCATCTTCGGTCGATGGACGGTCGTGGGAAACCAAAGGATATGTAAAGCACAGCAGCCATTGTGGCGATGGTTGGGGACTCCTTAGTCCAGCAGTGGACATATTTGAGCTGAATGATGATGATGTTTAACCAATGGATGTTATTATTATTATGCTAACGAAATAATAAAATCCATTTTAATCATCTATCACGTAAAATAATAAGTTAATAGTTAAATTGCATAGGAGTCTCTTATGCTAAATTGTAATCAATTATTAAATAACTTTGTTCTTTTAAATAAAAATAAGAAGAACAACAACAAGACAAGATGTCGCAAATTCTTTCAGGATGAACTCACCTCATAACTTATGACGAAAGGTTTCCCTTGCTGGTCGATAGAGGGCTCTAGCGTTTGGTTTCCTAGAGAGTCCGAAATAAGCCATGCTTCTCCTAACGGCAGTATTACCTGCAAACAGAAAAATATTCGGGTAACAGTAAGCAAGCAACATTTCCCAAGTAGTCAAAATGATTGTGAGAATTAAAGAAATTGTTATTTTAAAATCTATAATATACATCTATAGGTCGGTTCGTGGAAGGGCCCATCCATTACATGCCGAGACCCCTCCGTGCCTCGGGGGAAAGTACGTTAAGCCGTTGGTTCCGGATGTCATTCGTAGATCTTTGATTCCCGCTCTAAAGGCGCGTCTCGCACATGCACGCGGCGAATATACAGGGTCAAATTAAATTAGCTAGCAAAACTCCGCAGACGTGATGGATATCGATATCTGAACATGATATCACAAAAACAAAATTATTGGGGAGTTTGTTCCGCCACTTCTTCTACCCAGCTAAAGCACTAGGAAGTGGTGAAGGGCGGGCGTTTTAGGGGGACTGTCTTATGTGATTTTGACGTTCAAAATGTGCTGATTCTCAGCCCAGTTTGAATAAATGACTTTTGATTTTGATTTCATGATATTTTTTTTGGAGTCAGCGACAGCCTAGTATCTTAAGTACTTGAAGTATGAGTTGAGAAAATCAGTTTTTTGGTTTCATCGTGTTTTGATATCAATACTTATCACGAAAATTAAGTTTAGACAAAAAAAAATGATATTTCAAAGAACCACACTACCTACGGTCGTTGCCTCAAATAAAAAACTTCATGTTTTTCAAATTCATATTTAGATATCGATAACCATAACATCTGCCGAGTTTCGCTAGCTAATTTAATTTAATTGTATTTTAATAACTAAGTAATTCTTATAATGTTGTTTTGTTACGTTTTACCAATCTGTACCGGGCATAATGTGACAATAAGTCGAAAAGTGATCGATATGTTCGTCAGGTGCACTTACATCCCTGGGCGGCTCCAACTCCTCAGGAGCGGCGAGGCTGCAGGAGTCAGTGATGTGGGAGCAGTAGCAGGGTCTGCAGCCGCTCGGCAAATCTGCGCTGAGCCCGAAGTGGCCCGGGGCGCACGCGTCGCATCTGTCGCCCACCACGTTACTCTGGAAATATTGTGTTTGTTATCCACAGGGTCGAGTCAAATTAGATGGCGAAATTCCACAGACGTGAACCAATCACGTCGATCGATATTAAATGACGGAAAACCAAACAAAAAATACTAATACTACGTTCGTAACACCATATTATTATTTCTTTCCATACTGTAGGAGAAAACCGTTTTTAAATCTTTCGTGTAACGAATTTTATGCTCGTGACTGTATCTAATGCTAGGTACACACTGCTGTCAAAATCTATGTGTGCGGTGCTGCGTGTGTACGAACTCACTTTACACTCGCAGACGTCGTCGCAGACTCGCTCGGGGTCCAGCACGCCCCGCGGGTCGCACCGGCACGCCGGCGTGACGGGCGTCTGGCAGCTCGGGAACACGGCCGACGGCTCCTCGCAGGAGTCACACAAGTGGCCAGCAAACCCAGGGAAGCAGTTGCAGGCAACCTGTCGGTGCTTTTTTTCCCATTTGCAAGAGCCTGAAAGTATTGAAAGTAGGTAAGTATAAAGTTTGGTTTTGGATTAGGTATTTTATATACTGACGAGAGGAAGCGACTAGCTATCAACGATTTCCTCGCTCAAGAAACGTACAAGATTGTAGGTCATGTGTAAGTAAAAGAGATACATATATGTATTAATAGTTAATCGCCAACTGTTCACACCGCCAGCGAGTACTCGTTAGGCAGAACTCTCGCCGAGAGATTCACGCTTGATACAAAGGCATACCAGCGAGTAAGCGCACGTCGTCGTCACGCACTCGCTACTCGTTGCTCGCCAACTCGTTTTTAGTTGCTAGCTCTACTCGCTTCTCGTTAATAACCGGCAGTGGGAAAGGTGCCAGAGGGCCTAGACAAGAGGCAATCCCTGTAAATCATGTCGATTTTCTACAACGACTTTCAACAGGTTTGACTTAAGCTTTTCGCTCAGATCATTGAGGCTTTTCGGTACCTACAATACATTTTGGACTTTTCCACCTTTGTTAACGTTGATAGAATGTCAGTTGGTCTAGACCCTCAGGTCTCAGCATAATTTTAAGACTTTTGCACTATTAATAATAATATTATATATAAAAAATGAACGATACAATATTTTTTTAATGTTTGGTTTTTGAGGTAGCGCAAATTAGACTCGCATTACAAAGCTTCCTACATCACTTTCGCATGCGTAGTCTCTGAAGGTTTAAGCAGGAGAGTATGGTACTCCCACGTTGCGCCAGATAAGTTTGAGTCCCATTTATTAGAACGCGAGCCTATTCCTATTAGCTGGCACAAATGCAGATTCCAGGCTTCTACTGAGTAGTTATTAGTGGAAAACAGCGATCACACTTTGCTTGACCTGTGGAACCAGCTGGAGGCCTTATGTGTAACCTACCATCAGAGCCCTGGGGGTCGCAGTCGCACGGCACACAGGGACCGTCAGGCAGTGCGTTGTAGTATCCAAACAGGCATCTATCACAGAGGGGCCCCGCTCGATTCTCCTGAAACAAAGTGGAATATAGGTAAGTGGACATTGACGATACTTGTACATGTAACACTGTGTCACAATCACCAACGTAGCAGCTTTCAATTTGACTGTTGAATAATATTTTGTGTTTTGTTTGTGTTTGGTATTGACTTATCCAGTAACTGGGTAAAATACTACCATGCTGATACTCAGCGCCATCTTGATGATGACCCAAGCATATTTGGGAAAAGGATAGGTATGCAGATGACAATGTGTGCGTGCGCGAGTCATCTTTCATATTTCTTAATGATGAGCGATAGCCGTTTTGCGTGGATGTGACGCATGTTTCCCTCAACCTTTTCTTATTTTTTGTGTTTGTGTTATTTTTGCGTCATGTTTACCGCAAATAAACGCATTTTCTTTCTTTCTTTCTTTTATCGCTCCTTAGCCATATAGCCGTTAAGATACAAATATGTGCAGTCACGTGTTATAACATTCATTATAAGTAGGTAAGTACATAAATCAGCTGTCAAAATGATGAGATTGATAGCAAAAAATATCTGCAAACACATACTTATCTAAATATTATAATTAATTATTATTTTTTAAATATTTCGTAGTTGTAATCTGTAGCTACTTCAGAAAACAATCGTTTAAGAACACGTGACACGTGATTCGCAGAGTATGTCTAACTACTTTTATTTTTAGTATGTAGCCAAAAATAAAACTAAATTTGTTTATGTTACCTAGGCAAATGTTGTGTTGTATGGGAGTTGTATAGAATAATAGACGTACAAAAAGTCGGACAGGTTCTCGCTAACAAAAAACTGTCACTCAAGCCAGCCAGCTCGCTGTACGTACAGGCCGCTGTGCGCACACATTCACACATTAGTCGGCTGACGCGATGGTCGGCCATTGCGCGCGCAAAAGGCAACACTCAAACATACACGGGAGTCAGTTTTGTCTTAGCGAAATTCCGTCCGACTTTCTTGTTCGTCCATGTATAGAATCAAGTCCTTCTATTGTTGGGGAGTTTGTTGCACACTTTGTTGCAACACTAGGAAGTGGTGTAGGGCGGGCGCAGGGGTAAGACAGTTCCATATATTGACAGATTTGGGCTATTTATTTTCAAAATGCGACATCTTTTATCTCCATCCAAAACTATTAGTTACTTTATGTCACCGCAGATGGCGACACCATCGATACAAATGTAATTTTTGACAAAAAATATATAAATGAAATATTAATTTCATCACTTAATCATTTTATTTAACACGTCTTATAATTATTTACAAATATTTGTGTAGATTACAAGCCCCGTAATAATTACGATAGCAACACAGCGAATTATTGAATTTATTTGATTATAAACACCAAAAAGTGCAAAAACATACAGGAGCCGAGACAAAAAAATTGTTTTTTCGGGATTGGTGGTATAGTGGGAGTATTAAGGGTGAGGAAGGTCACGTGGCGCGTCTTAATTTGTTTCCAAGCAACAATGAGGTCAATGACATCTTCAAGATCAACGTCAACGCCCCAAAAGACGAAGGTCAAAGTTTTTTTTTTTGCTATGGTTCATATTTAGTAAGGCGTAGTCGATGGAGCCTCACTTGGCGGGGCTCCTTCTTCTGAGTGGTTTAAAAAATAAAAAACCACGAAGGGGATCAACCAACGTTGGGTGTCAATCAACGTTGTTGCAAACAAAAGTACGATAAACGCTCTTGACTGTGAGCCATGATTATAAGTCAATGGAGCCATGCGACGACTGACAACAGTGATAACTGTCAAACGTTAACGTCACTTACATTCGATTACGTTTCGTTACCCACGCTCTTGTAAGAGTACAAATAAAACTTAAATTATACTAAAAATTAATTACATCAATTGCTTCATAATTGAGTTCATGGCGACAGCAGATATTTAAAAATTAATTAAAGTTAAAAACTTACAACATTTATACTAAAAACCATTAAAATCCGCTGCCACTTTGTCTGAACGTAAAATGAAACAACATAGGAGTGAAATTCGTACATTATCTGTGGTAAATTATCAACTTTATTACGTAAATGACTTTTATTTTCTGAAACTAGGATTTTTTCTCAAAAACTAGGCGTCTCGTCAGTGTAATATTTTACAAAAGTGTTTAACTTAAAGACATGTATACGCTATAAAATTGTGAAGCTTCGCTCGTGCAGAAGCTAAAGTAAAGTGGAGCCGAACTTACATATTAATTACCCACATAATAGGTGAACAGTATAAGATTTACATTAATATGAATGGACCACTGCACTTATCCGTGTTTATTTTTGTACTTATTACACGATGTTTATTTTGTTTTTCATGCCCTGAAAGGTTAACACCTTTCAGGATGATACTCATGATTATGCGCAACTTTTACTGTGGGACCAACTCTGAAATGTCGAAAAAAATATCAGCTGTTTCATACAAAATGCAATATTTACCCGATGAAAATGTATGCGACAGATGTATATTTTTTTTGCTATTTCGTAGTTGGTCTCATAGTGAGAGTTGTTTATAATCATGACTTATTTCACCTCCTGCAAGGTTAACAGTGAATTAAAAATCACCGTGTATAAGTATTGTTCAATTCGATTCTTTAATGCGTATCTTAATGTGTGTACCAGATCTTAAAATAATAGTTCTTTACAATTAAGATGTCATTATTGATACGCATCACTATTCAGAAAAATTGTTTTAGATCTTTAAACTTATTAAGATATAAAATAAAAGTGTTCTTTCTTTTTGTTTCAGAGAACTGCTATCATCAATTTCCACATCCAGAAAAGAATCCTGACCGTTTCAAGGCTTGGGTTCATATAGCTGTTGGGAAGCTAGATAGTCCAGCTGATTATGAGCTGTATAGGAAGAAGTTTATCTGTGATAACCATTTTACAGACAGGGATAGGAACTGAATGGAATGGTGAGGCTGAAACTAAAGCAGCAGCGAAAGCTTATAAAAATAAACACAAGACGATTATATAAGTAATTTTGTAAAAGAAAAGTTGTTTTTTCATGTATCCACTGTGTACCTTTTGAAATTGATGCTTCCTTACTAATTTGCTTGTTTTTAATTTGATAAAGTTTTGCTGTGATTTTGTTAATGAAAGAGAAAATTTAAATTAAGTAAAATTTTATCAAATTAAAAACAAGCAAATTAGTAAGAAAGCTAAAGTTTAAGCACTATTGCAGTAGTGCCTATAGCTAGCTATAGCTATACATGTCACAAGTTTGTGGATGGCGATAATAGATGGCGCTATTTATCCGATCAATTGACATTAGCGGTCTTCAATAAATTCTGCAAGGGGGCTCTCTATACCCGTTATATTACTTTCCTCTATGGGCGGCCGTTTTGAGAGACTGTATTATGTAATGTTGACGTTAAAAAAGTGTGATGGGTCTCTTAACACCCTGTATACGAACCGTGCAATTGACGCAAAGTATAGCTCCGGTGTCGTCGTAGGAGCAGGCGCCTCGCTCGCCGCAGGAGCACGCGGCCCTGTCGAGCTCGGCGCAGCGCTGCGGGGGGGCCTGGGGCCCGCCGGCACAGCACCGCTGGCAGCGGGCCCCGCAGGTGCCGTGGACACACTCGCATTTTGCACCCTGAAATATGCACAACGTGGATTTTTTTGTTATTGAATTGCAAACAAGGCGTATCTGCAAACCGTAGGAATGAGGCATCGCTGATGTGTTGCCATGGCAGACACAATGTTTAAATGTTTCATGTATAATACTTGTCTCATGTTTGAACTAATACTTTCCGGACAAACTAAGAAAGAGTTGTACTACAACAAGTCTACAACAAAGATACGCAGGTAGTCCTATCGCAGGTATGCTGGAAGTGGTTTCTTTAGAAATAAGCATCACCTTTGTACATATTGTTCTGTTCTTTTTTCTTGTCTGTTTATGTGTGTACATAAACGGTTAAATAAATTAAAAAAATGAAGATCTCTGGAAATACTGATTCGACTACAAAAGTTTTTCATTGATGGGACGATACAGCGTGACAGGATACTTTATATGCAATAGAAATACACGGTCCCTGTGGAAACCACCATGCGGGCGAAACGGCAGGGCGTAGCGGACAAGCTCGAGATATACCTACGGTCGACTTTCGAAAACCTAAACCATATTGTACATACTAAGTCGATGCCTTTTCCATACTCAGACACACGTTTTTACACACGTTGAAACTAATTCGCCGTGTGTTACACTTTCATGTTGCATTGCATATATTTGGCGGCATGTTCGTTTCAACGACGTTCGTTTCACCCACCAATACCTACGATGCAAATAGGGACGTCACAAATGTGACGGATATAGTTTAAGCGAGTGCCGTTTCTGTATGAGAAGAGGCCTTTGCCCTGCAGCGGGACAATAATTGATTGGTGTTAGTGACAAAACCCGACGATAGTCAATGTTTTGTAAGGTGATTGTACAAACCTGAGCATTGACATGGCACTTAGCAGCGTGTCCGTGGCACAGACAGCGCGCGGCGACGGTGAGCGCGCGCACCGTGTAATACTGGTGGCGCGCGGGCAGCGCGTGCGCCGCGCGGAACGACACGCGCACGCGTCTCGCCAGCACGCCCTCGCCAATACCAACGTGCATCTGACATACACACACTTTAGTTAAAACAAAGATCAACTTGAAAAAAAAAACAATCAAATTTTCAGAGACCAGTAGTGTTTGAAAATTTTCTCACCCCGAAATCAACTAAGAGTGCCTATTCTATCTATCCGCCTATCTTAAAAGAAAGTCTTTCTCTAAAAGTTTCAGATTTTCCCATACATACTAGTTAGAATAAAATAATAATTATAAACGTTTTTTGGGCCAATATAGGATCTTATTAGCCAAAATAAAATTAAAAATACTTTACAAAAACATTTTACAAACTTCGATTGCTCAGTACGGTCCGTTCACAGTTATTTTACCTCTGATAGTAACGAGAATAAAGACCACCGTGATTTTGACAGACTTGTCAGTGTCAGAAACCCAATAGCAACCTTATTGTACCGAGAATAAAGATCACAGTGATTTCGATACTGATGCTAAATCGGAGGTAAACATCTCTGAAAGGGGTGTACGTAAATATAAATCAATCATAGGCATAGTTTATGGGCCGGTGAGTGGCATACAGACTTTTTATCCCCAAAAAACCTCTGTGACAGACCGACAAATCAGAGATGTTTTGTTTGGAACCTTAAAAACTCTGGGGTGCTGAGGGATTGACCACGGGAGCGAAGCCGCGGGTAAAAGCTAGTAGTTAAACGATAAACACTGGCCATACCTCTCCATTCTCCAGTGGTCGGGGGCTAGCAAACTGGGTAGAACAGGCAGGCTTATCAGCCCTGTTCGTCCTCTTCGCTGCCCTGGCCTTCCGCCGCCGTCTCTCAGGCCTGAGGTCCCACAGCTTGCGGCAGTGGTCCCTGTCTCCGAATGCCCTCACCATCCTCCAATCCTCACCGTCTTCGGAGGATGAGACCTCGAGCGACCAGGCAAGGGGGCGAGGGGATGGTCCCGACTTGATTATCACATGGAGCAGCTCCATTTTCTGTAAATTTAAATTGGTTTCTATTAATAGGATATTGAGTAGGTATCTAATTAACGCAGGCTAACTATAGGCACGAGTCCATTATCAGATAAGCTTGTTTTATGTACTGGGTTACACCACGTGAATGGGGATAGCTTGCTTGATGCTACTGATTAGGTGCAGGTAGTAAGCCACGAGTGACGACAGTAGCTCAAGAAAAATTACCTACATGAAAAAAAAAACAGACTCAATGCTTTTTCAGTATACGGATTGTTATTTTCTGATATATGCTAAAACAAACCATTGTATAAAAGTATCTTCCAGATAAGTTAACCGGAACTTATCATTCGGAAAAGTATTTCCTAACCTATCTGTTGACTCATTTGAGGTTTCTGCAATTATTTACTAACATTATTTATATGCCAATATTTATTTATTTGTCTATAAATGTGGCTATCATTTAATCATTTGTGTGTACAATCCTTCGTGTTATTGTCAAAGATATGATATGAGGTATTCTCCTAATCTAATCTGTTAGATAACTCAGATGTTTGACGTGTGTACACCTTGGGTAGGTACTTTTACTTTCAATAACTATTGTCTAACTAAACCATAGGTTCTCAACGTGGGCGATAACGCCCACTCGTGGGCGTTTGGGACTTTCAGGGGGCCAGTAGAAAACCATGAGAAAATTAGGACAGAGATAATTATGATGGCACACAATATAAACTCGTGCAATAGCTGTTAAAGGGCCCTACTCCCTAAGCACTAAGTCCGTCGTTTCGGCCGAAGTTACGGACGTTTCCTACTCCGTTTCACTTACGGACATAGCATTTCTTTTTAAACTAGTCCGGGGCCCGAACTAATAATTAACGACAAAACGTTTAAACAGTTGTTCTTACTCCCGAATCCCGATGTGGTTTTGCCCGTCCGGAAAAGTTAATCAATCGGGAGTAGGGTTCACTTCCAAGTATCGAACTACTTTCGGACGGGCCCGTATTCTCGTTGACGGACTTAGAGAGTAGGCCCCCTGATTCGATTATTAGATGGCAAGTAAAAGAAATTGGGGCTCTATAATTAAAAAAAAACTCGGGGTGGGCGGTGGGCAAAATAAGGTTGGTGTAAACTCGTAAGTAGCTGGCACAATATTATCATTATCTATTAAGTATAGTTAAGTACTTATTGCTCTGTAAATACAATTTGCCAGTTGAATATTAACTATAAAATTAATTATATATCTCAATCCCAATCTTGATCCCGCTGTCTTTGACGTCTGCTTGTGATTCACCCTCTCAAAGACACAAATGGCAGACTCGGCCGTTGAGTGGTTACAGACAAAGATCGGACGACCCAGCACGAACGCGCAACGTAAACGTAACGTAAATTGGAAGGGTTTTTGAATCGAAAATACAACAATTCTCTACTCACAATTAGTATTACTCATAGATATGAACAAAGTATTAAAACTAAGTAAATATTGTGTGCGAAACGAGTTTATTCAATTTGAAAATCGTTCGAATTACCTACGTTTACTCCGCATATTCGTGCTTGGCCTACTGGATCAAGATTGGGATTGTGATACATAATTAATTATCAATTTGGTAAGGCGTTAGTGATTTAAATCTCGCACAGTTCCACAAGGAAAACTAAAGGAAAACCAAGGAAACAAGGAAGGCTTTGCTATGATAACACGGGCTAATCAGAATCAAAGGTCAATGGCCGGTTGACTTTTAAATAAGGCCTTTCCGTAAACAGAGGCTGTGAGGCTTTCAATCCTTTCAAGGAAAAATACGGTAAGCCATTAGCAGCATTTTTGACGACTTCCATGGTAACAAACATTAAAGTGAACAAAAAGTCTGCGGCGCGCGGCGCGGCGGCGGCAGCGGGATGGTTGCGGCCGCGCCTCATTAGTACCGCCGTACAAGGCGACTGCGAATGCTACCGGTTGCGTCACTGCACAATTAACGAGACATCTTTCTAATTAGCCCTTATGGCATCCAGGTACAATAATACAAAGATCTTTTATGGACCTGTTTCACCTTTATTGGACGACAGCAAGTTTAGAAACACTTACTTGTTTTAGTTACAGAGTAGTTTTTGTTACTTTCACAAAAAATACCTCTTGTTCTAAATGAGTTGTCACCATTTTCGCTCAAATTCAACACAATCATTTTATTTCAATTAAACAATTTACAGGTACTTTTGAATTGAACTGTCAAAGTGTAAGAACGAGCACGAAACTCCAAGGTCACTCTTTAAAATCAAGCTATTACAAAAGCTTGGGTACATTATTCTTGTTGCTTCAATAAGTCAGGACAATGTAAAAAAAAATTAAGAAACAATTTAAAATATGAGATTAAAACTAAGCCGTGGCAGTTAAGAGCGCGCCTAAAGCCAGTAAAATTTTATTAGTGTATAGTATAGTGCGTAGTATGCGCCAAAACTGTTATATCGTAATAAATCCAAAACTAAAAGGAATTACATAAAATGCCTAAGCACAGCCTTTACTCTTGTATAAATATAATTAATTATCAGATTTTTGTCGCAATAGGCATTACCGTATTGAGTACAAAACGGAAAAATATGAGAATTAGAGGTTACTTCGTGATTTTTTATATCGAGGAAATGTTATTATTTCATGTTTTTGATCAAAGTGAACCCTCGGAAATATCATGTAGTTATTCATACATTTTTATTTTAAGATTTTGTCCGGAATTTTGCATGTAAAATCAAATATAAGATTGGTAATTTTGCTTTATACGCGCCAGACTCAACCGACGACGCGACGGCGCCCGTTCACGAACATAGCGCGAGGTTCAGCTCCATCCAGCTCAGTGCTCAGTGCATGACCTTAGTGCATAGTGTTCTTCACCTGTATACGTTACTTTTGTGTCGGCATATTTAAACAATGGACGCCTTTAAACATTTGGAAATCATCAAATAACTTCTCCCGCTCTGGGCGGAGCGGGAGGGCGTGTCTGACTCTGGCTGGCTAAAACCCACCTGTGTTCCTACAGTTGCCTATGCCAGCGGCCACGGTCGCCTGGTGCACCAGGATAATCGTACATAATATGATTATGATGTCAGTATCCTCTTGCACCATTCATTGCAGGCAGCAGCATTTATTAGCGACCCATTCTCCGCTGTCGACGTATGGGTTACGCTGGGTTGAATGAGTTGAGTAATAGTAATAGTGCCATATTCTTAACTTGAAACGTTTTTATTGGGAAGCAGGCAGTCAGGCTGCTGACTGGAAGTGGTCACCGTCATCTGTTGCCATTTACGGTATTAGAGGCGTCGTAAGTCGAAAGCTGAAATGTCTCATGTGCCTGGAATACACCGGAACCCACAAACCGAAACAGAGCAACGCTACTTGGCGGCAGATACGCATGGAGCTGGCCCAAGGAAGTAGTTCTCATGGTTGAACTCTTTGGATGAGCTCCTTCCCAACAGCTCTAGTAGGTAGGTACTTCTAATCATTAGAGTAGGTACCTATAGTAGTGACCTGATTCTGGATGTTTGCTCTAGCGATTTGCGGCGAGATAACAGGCTGATAAAATGCTTCTCTTTAAGTTTATTTTTAAAAGATTTTTGTTTGTCTTTACCACACAGATGGGCTTGTTGGACAGAACATCAAACCCTTTTTTTTTCAATCTTTATTTTTTTATTTATTTACAAGGGGTTTTGGTCCATTAAGGATATGTCAACCCCATCATACCTTATAATATACTAAAAGGCCACTCACTGCTGAACGACTAATACTAAATTACATAATTGTTTGGCTGCTTCCTATTTAGGGTTTGCCAAAATGCTTTGAATCAGACCTACATCCAGCATATTTAACTGTAATTCGTTCAACAGAAAGTCGCGTTCATCTTTATTCCGGACACATTCCGTCAGTAAATGCTGAACATCATGCACAAACCCTTTTATATCATCAGATTTGCTGCAATCATGTAACGTGTTTTGTGAATTAGCTGTCCCTGCGATTTCGATCAAATACGACCTTCCACGAACTCTTGTTTCACCCCTATATACCTTAAAACCCTATGTATCTCTGCTGATAAGGGTGACTATTTATCATAATGTCACATTGACGCGATTCGTGCTGACTCTACAGCAGACCTCGCAGCATACCTTAATGTCGATTAGTCACCCCAAGAAACCTATCTGATAAGCAAGTCTGGTGGCTTTATATTTACTGAGATCTCGTGATCAAGTCTGTGAGTGGTATATTGATTTTACGTAAAGTAAAACACACAAAAAATGACACCAGTATTCCCCGGTTTATACATTTTGCTGATGTTTATGTCCCAAGTAATAAGAAGCCAGCTTGTCGCCAGCAACCGGTCACTAAATAATAAAGGGGTCGGGCTCGGACAGTGCGCTGTCGTTTACTTAAAATTTTATAACATGTCTTAAAAGTACTTGCTTATCTAAAGTTAACTGTAACATCACAACACTGATAACAAAGACAAAGACAAAACCATTTTAATAAATCGCGAAATCTCAAAATTATCCATTAAAATATCGGAACACACCTGTCTACCTATGTGATAACACTATCACAAACGATAACAAGGTACGCTCAGTGACTCGATGCAAGCGCGCGTGAGCACTCGTACTCGATAATGTCGAAGAAAAAAATCCTTAGCGACGGAGTGCTCAGTGACATCACAGTGGAAGTGCCAAGACATAAGAAGCACAGGGATGCCGAGCTTGGTGGTGTAAAAGTGGAAGGTGTCAGACACAAGCAACGCAGGGAAGCTGACCCCAGTGACGTGAAAACGAACGTACCTAGACATAAGCAACGCAGGGCCGCTGAGCTCGGTGACGTGGTTACACATAAGACGAGGCGTGAAGCCGAGCCGAGTGACGTGAGAGTGGTCGGGACTAGACATAAGCAGAGGCGGAACACACATACTGCGGCGGACACCATTCCATACGATGAAGGCAAGAGAAGCATAGCAAAAGTTTCAAGCAGGTCCAATGAATATGTATTCGATAATAAAGCCTATGTTGGAAGCCTAAATAATGTTAACGAAGCTAGGAATGACAGCTTATACGACCCACCTACAAGGTTTGTACATTCATGGCTGATTCTTTTACAAACTATCGATCGTTATTGGCTATGTGCAATCAAATCTCATGTAACTGTTGTGATTGGTTCACTCAATTTTCTACAACCCATCACATGAGTTTACAACTGATTTGATAGAAGTTTATATTGAAAAGGTTTTAAAAATGTGCTATTTTGCCACCAATACCTCATAGTCAAATGCTATTTTATAAAGGACATCTTACAATATTTCTATTTACAAATAAACAATTAATTCAGCTATAATTTTGCCTCTCCCAAATTTCGCCGTGACTTCGGCTTTCGCCCATCGGTCCATCTGAAACAGTGGCGTTCCATACTTTGTAATTACTTTTTCTAATTCGAATTGTTGCTGATGTAAAAGTTACTGTAGAATGGAATGGTATTAGAAAAAGCTGCCGGTCGATTCTGTAACAATCTCATCGTGAGAACGTAGGCGAAGTGAGCATCATTCCACCTGATGCTAGGGATTGACACTTCTAACAAGTCACTTCGAGCTCACTTCACCCAAGTTTTCTCGGTGAGATCGTTACAGAATAGCTCAGCTGTAGGCCATAAGCTTGTGGCTCGATTATTTGTCAAATTGTGCATCGTGTTGTCAAAGTTTCGCTCTTTGTCGGACGACGTAGTTTAGTACTCTTATCATCTTGATATCTTTTGGCTAAGCGTTGTTCACGTCAGCTAGTGTGGGGATTCCCACGTTTATTTAGGAAAATTCTGTAAACAGAGGGTTGACAGAGGTGAATAGAACGCCCGCATTTCACCGTTTCAAATAATATTTTTCTTTTTTTTTGGAGCTCTGCGTCCATGGAATCACTATATGAAACCTTTCTACTGTACAGTATGTTGTCTTGTTGTTATTCATATTGGTATACAACAAAGAATATATTATTATCTACCTACTATAAAGTGACATTGGTAGGTATGCACATTGATTATGAATTATGCAATCTTGCGAAGCCGCGGGTCAGCATTTCAGTAAGACGTAAAGCACGTAGTAGTATGCATTCCTGTTAACGTTCTCAAAACTATACAAGTAGCTTGCATGCAACTGTGACACTCCCCAATCAGAGGTTGTTATGGCACAATGGCATGCAAGCCTCTTGCATACTTCTTTGCAAGTGGCTTGCATGCAATTGTGACATTTACCAATCAGAAGTTGTTATGGCACAATGGCATGCAAGCCTCTTGCATAGGTACTTCTGTGCAAGTGGCTTGCATGCAATTGTGACATTTACCAATCAGAAGTTGTTATGGCACAATGGCATGCAAGCCCCTTGCATACTTCTGTGCAAGTGGCTTGCATGCAATTGTGACATTCACCAATCAGAAGTTGTTATGGCACAATGGCATGCAAGCCTCTTGCATACTTCTGTGCAAGTGGCTTGCATGCAATTGTGACATTCACCAATCAGAAGTTGTTATGGCACAATGGCATGCAAGCCTCTTGCATACTTCTGTGCAAGTGGCTTGCATGCAATTGTGACATTTACCAATCAGAAGTTGTTATGGCACAATGGCATACAAGCCTCTTGCATACTTCCGCGCAAGTTGCAGGCGTGTCAGTATTTTATTTCCACCGGCAACTTTTCTTCCTGACCCGTAGGTATTTTGTGATAGTTATTAGATAAAATGTATCTACTAGCTCACGCCCGCGGTGTAGCTCGCGTGGATGTCGGAAAATAACCCACGGGAACGCAATGCCGGGATTAAAAGTACCCGATGTGTTAATCCAGGTTATACACTGTGTCCCAAACTTGATCCAAATCCGTTCTGCCGTTTTTGCGTCAATTCAGAACATACATCCAGGCAAACAGACAGACGGACAAATATTCTTCGTAACAATTTTACTACCTAAATGTAATAACTACTAATAGATTGTGACGTAACAGTTCCTAATATGATTGATCGTTAGTTTTCCCGAATGAAATCAGCAACAGATCAACGTTATTAATTATTTTGTTAATCAATGACGATTGAGCGGATTAGGGAATGATTATTATTAGGTAAATTGGTGCTGAAATGTTTTATTGAACTTGACTGATGATACCTTTCTAGATATAGGTAAGTAGGTAATATAAAATTTAACATAAAATATCAGAACTTTGATAACATACTGTGTTTTAACATGTGCTCAGATTTATTTAGATATGTTTTGTTTAGATAGGTAAATGATGTGTGAAAGATTTTCACTATCGGACCTAATAACCTTATCGTTTTACCTCCTCTAACTTTGGTTCACCGGAATGTTGTTTGATCCTTATAAGAAAATAGGATCTGTGATCATTTTCGTTTCACTAGTTTCAGGCATAAAAGGTTTTCAAAATATTCTGGATATATTTCTGCCTGCTCTCATGGGCACGAGGTGTGAGTGTCTGTATATTAAAACCCCGTATAAACAAGTTTATAAAAGTTTCCGATCAATATTTTGTGATACTAAGGATAACTCACACGTAGGTAACAAACATAATTTATCTTATCGATTAGTGTTAGTAGTAGCGAGATAAACAACAAGTTTGCAGCCTTAGTCACCGTGCCCAGGCTTCCGCATCATCATCATAAAGTAATTAATCCTAATATCTCTAGAGTTACCATCGCGGGCAGAACCTGGATGATGCTGGCACAGGAACGTGGGGATCGGTACAAGAAGTAGAGGTCTATGCTCAGGAGTGGGTGAAGATGATGATGATTATGATGAAAATCTAGAAACCAACATCGTTATTTAGGAAAACTGACATATTAGGTTCCCTAAATTAAAGGGGATCTATCTAAGTAACAACTGCCCGGTCGTTCTTCCGAATATCCAAACAAGGAGTTCGGTATTCAACCCCATCTCACCAGACAAACCACCAATCAACAACAACAAGAAAAATTGGTCGGTTCGATCTGAACCGACGTATATGATTCGAAGCGTGAACATACACGAAACGATCAGACTTGCTCTTAATAGTAATAGTTCCGGCTGTTGTAGGCTATCGATCTTGATGCCGTAACAGCCACACGCGATACGGGTTTTGGTTAGATCCGGCGGATTTGAGGGTAGAACTGACAAGTGTGGTATCCTTAAGAAAGAGCAGTGCTGCTGGGGAGTTTGTTCCGCCACTTCTTCTTCCCAGCTAAAGCACTAGGAAGTGGTGAAGGGCGGGCGTTTTGAGGGGACTGTCTTATGTGATTTTGACGTTCAAAAAGTGTTGATTCTCAGCCCAGTTTGAATAACTGACTTTTGATTTTGATCATGCATTATTCTCCGAATCTTCTGTGTGACTCGAGCACTAAAAGCAGTCGCTCCATGTAAAATTCTGGTATTCAGGCCCATCCGGTTAGACTGGAAGCTGACCCCCAACATAATAGGGAAAGGCTGGGCAGATGTTGATGACTAACTAATAAGCAGATAATATTGACATTTGACAAAAGAAAACCAGTTGGAGGAAGTTGACATTCAGAGCAGCTACAGCTATCCCCTTTCCCTATCAGGGTGATACCTCGCGAAGTGATAAGATATCGGTCAAGTCGGATTTGCAAACTGACTGCAATATATATGCAATCTATCGACTCAAAGACAATTTAATGCCGGTGGCCGCTACACTTGCTATCTGGCTCAGCAGTAACTAAGTCATGCTTGATAAGATTGCCACATAATTTTTTATTATGCATAAAATTCTTGTACTTTCCCTGTAGAGTACGTATTTAGGAACAACTAAATAAATTCACGGACTACTTATTTGGAAGAGATTCTATTCTAGCACATATATAGTTTAGTGAAGTTTCGACTAGCCGTTGAAGTTTTGCCCAACATTTTGATATCAGCAGCTGAAACACTTGTTTTGAAATGGGCTGTAATGCTCCAATATTTGGAGATCACCGACTAAAACAATAAAAATAGGATGTCTGATAAAATAAGAGCTTTCAAAACAGTTTACTTGCTAATTTTCGGCCAGACCTTGATGTCTGTAACTGAAAGTTTGGCTTTCTGTCGACTATTGTTTCCTTCTTTTTTGTTAAATAAACTGTTTAGGCGGCCCTTTCTTCATATCAATAATTATAAATACCAACTTTGCATGTTGAGTGGTGTGCGTCACGCCAG
Source organism: Brachylomia viminalis (assembly GCA_937001585.2). NCBI lineage: Eukaryota > Metazoa > Arthropoda > Insecta > Lepidoptera > Noctuidae > Brachylomia > Brachylomia viminalis. Next base: position 25,463,603 of record OW443301.2, read on the forward strand.
CGGAATCTAGTCTTTACTAGGTATATTGCAGTAGGTACTAACATTTGACTGACAGTTTAAAGGTTTGCGAATTCTCAATATACTATGGCTTACACACAGTGTGTACGTACGTGTTTTACAAAACAATAAATTATAAGCAACACTTTTGTGCGAGACTGTTGTAAAAAGCTAAATGTTGTGCTACCAATTTAAGAAGGTTGGCATTACTGTACGGCCGCTTTTATGTAGTCATTCGAATTTGTTTGGTTAATCGTGTGATTTCTTTTCCTATTGTTTTTTTTCTCATATCTGAGTAGTTACAAGGTGTTTTCAGCTGACACGTTAAGGATAAACAATTTAATAGAAGTACTAATTATTAGTAGAATCATAATTACCGTCACTTAATAGTAGGTAAATCATGTATCGGAGCGTTACATTTTATCGTAGCCAGATTTTAATTAAAATGGATTATCTCTTTATGGAATTGGATTAGAAACATCCTATTTCACATGATGCATAGAGTTCATAAAAGGCACAAACCACCATAATTGGTAAGTTAAGGATCAATATTGGGATTTTTGAAAAAAAAATGCCTAATTTTCCAACGGCGTCAATTATAGTAAAAATAAAATTGCACAAATTAAGCACATGTTAAGACCCATCGTAGTAAAAAAATCGTAGTTGTACTCGTATGTCATGCCGTTTAAGAGATACAGCATTTTGCTAAACGTTACCCCAGCGGCATCTTGAATAACTCTGAAACCTCAAGACGCACAAATTTTACTTTTTGGGTACATTTATGAACAAATTCTAACTGTCTAAGTAGCTACTTTGTATTTAGCTACGACCACCAGGAAAAAACCTGCCACTGGGGTAGCGTCACTCCAGCGGAATCTGTTTTTCGTGAACATCTCTGGATCGGCTGGACGCGCAAATTATAAATTTCGGGCACAATTACACGACATGAAGTAGGTACACAAGCCAAGTCGGAGGAGGCAAGACAAGTCGAAATCCTGAAAAGCGATAACATTCCGCTGGCGTAACGCACACTGTTGAGTTAGTGACATAGAAAAACATCGTGAGGCAACCTGCATGTCCTAGAACAAAAAAAAACTCGAAGACATGTTATATGTACAGGGTGGCAGGGAATGGGGTGGGGTGGGGTAGGGTGAATTCAGCACATGTGTCTAGACCCGCTAGCGTACAAATTTTTCGCCTACCATCGAAAACTTTCAACGCAATGGGGTTCAGAATCATCCATGGTTACAATTTGCGCATCGATGTCTCTGCTACCCCGTATATGCCAAATTGCCAACTGACTGGTCCAGCTGGATGATGGATTACGGTCCGCTCCCTCTCATAGAGAGGAGGTCTGTGCCCCCAGCAGTGGGAACCTTATAGGCTGATTAGGCATAATTATGCATGTTGCTATGAGGTTGTTCTCTGTTACTAATAAGAGTTATTTGTATTTTTCAGTGTATATCGCGAGCAGTACTGGGCCTGTTCAAAGTGGTCATTCGCGAAGAAAGTGCTGGCCGTCGCTGTAGGAGTGGCCTTGGGCGCCGGGATTGGCCTGGCTATTATCTTGGTGGTCACCGGGAAGGATGCGCAAGAGGTCATTGATGGTATCTTCCAGGCGTCATCTCCAGATTAATGAAAGGAAATGTTATTCTGCTTCTGAGCTTTACGACCGTGTGGTGAATGATAGTGATCTAGCGACGGAATGTGGACTTTTGAAGAAACAAAATAATGGCCAGTCCTAGATTACGAACTTTTTCATTTGTGGTGGAGATTCTGTACAGTAATTATTCAGTAATTGTGTTCTTAAAATTAACTGAATTAAGATGATATGTGGCAAATCCGGAAATTGGATTTAAGTATAAGCAAATTGACTATCATACTTAACATAACATAAATTAGCCTATAATGTTCTCACTGCTGGGACACAGCCCTCCTCTCTGTGAGAGGGAGTTTCAACGGAACTGACTATTAACTGTCCGTAATAATATCACAATGTATTGGTCAATCTTCTCTGTCAGTCGTAAGAAATGGTTGTACCATAGCGAATTGACTTATTATGTCAATATGCTCTACAGTCAAATTCCCTGACTGTAGTCTTATATTAAGAGGTAAGTAAGACTTTTGTCCAAAACGAATGCTTTGACTTTTTCTAGAAAAGTCAAAGAAATTGTAACGCTATCTTTTTGGACTGGCATTCACTTCAAAGTCCGCTATGCACTAGGATGTATCGTCACATTAATGTTGAGATCTAACATACGAAAAAGAGTAATTAAAAATACAGGGTTATTGGTAATATGTCGGCAATCCATTAAGGGGATGTAGGGGAGGCCATTTGCAACCAAATGACTCCTTATGCAAATGTCAACCATTTCCGAGTATTTTGCCTTTTTTTTGCGGCATAAAATCATGAAAATTTATTCTAAAAAGAATAGCATGATTTTTTTATTATTATTATCTGCTTTTACTTCAATACATAATAATCAACCATAAAATTACAATTATCTTTAATATTTTTTTAATCAGAGCACACGTTTTCATAATTTTGAGCAGGATATTTGACTAAAATAGTTGATTACTGCAAAAATACATGGATGTACTTTATCGGCAGATCATTCCAGAAAGATATACAACTTCTCAGCTATCCAACGAGATACAATAAGGTACCAGATATCTTCAAAAAAATATAAAATGGAAATTACTGGAAAATTGTTGACATCTGCATTGGTCATAAGGGGTTAAGACCCCTTCTTGGGTCACCTACATCCCCTTAATGGATTGCCGACGTATTACAAATAACCCTGTATATTCAAAAACGGACTCATAAAGGACAACTTTGGCATATTCACGAATCCTGACACGGTACAGTGGAAGGAGTGTGGCGGGTTTTAGAGTAAACTGAGTAAACATAACAAAACATCACGCTCGTTTTGTTTGACGGATTAAACAGAGGTGGACCATAGTACACCCACATATCGCTAATTATATTGAGGTCCCATGTAAGAGGGGCGGAATACTTTGTAATTTATTAAATTCAATGATAGGAAAATTCCGAAACTGAAAGCGGGTCAGGGCTTCGATCAAGACGCAGCGCCGGATTAAAGCAAGTTCTAACAAATGGGGGCCCTTGGTTCCATGTTGGTTACTTGGGTCTATGTAAAGATTAGGATAGAGCTATAAAATACAGCGCACAAATTACAAATATTTCTCGACGTTTAAACGTCAAAATAGTATGGTTATCAGTCGCTAATCATTACTTAAGCAACGTTTATAAATAAAAGGGTTAATGTACAGACGCCAGCACATCAAGCTACTACATTCTGTCAAATTTCTTTAATAGATTTTCAACTTTATCGCTAAAGCATTAAGGTTCAAGGTTGATTGGGAAAATTTGACAGTTTCGGGTAGCTTGACCTGCTGGCGTCTGTACTATCTACCCACATGAAGTCGAGGAAAATTTGTCCGACCTACCAACTATAATATTAGTTTTTATTTAAAAAAGTCGAAGAAGGAAGAAGTTTCTCTACTTATATGGTGGGGCGGTGTTACTTCAATTTTTTTGAGACAGTCGCTGGCGGCATTTGGTCGTTAGTGCCAAAATTGAGGATTTTAAGCTCTCCGTGGAAGCGCTTTATGAACTTTAGACATTTTAATTTCGGGAGCGCATAGACGTGTAATTATATTTTACTCGTATTTCTTTCCGAGTTTACCTTGTACATTACTGACACCGGTGAAGGCAAACATCGTGAGGAAACCTGGACTTATGGTTATAAGTCTGAAATCGCCAACTCGTCTTCAGCAAGCGTGGTGATCAGATCAATGCTCGTGCCTTCTCTGTATAAGAAGAGGCCTATAAATCTCTTTTACGTCTAGAAGTGAGATAAGTTCTTTATTTGGATTAAGAGTGGGTTCACGTCGTTAACCCCGACATAATTGTGGGGTTCGAACCTCTAGTAAATTTGGGTTATTGCCGCTTTTTATCTAAACTAATATTATAAAGAGAAAATATTTGATTTTTTATATAATTATGTTTGTTTGTTACGCTTTCACGGATTTGGACGCAATTTGGCATGTCCATAACCATGACCTGGATTAGAACATAGGATACTTTTTATCCCGATATTCTCACGGCATCAAGACTTATGCGGGTAAAACCGTGGGGCGCAGCTAGTATGTTTATAAAATTGCTATTTTTTATAAAAGTGCAAAAACACATTAATTTGTGTTAAGCATACTTAAACATATAAAAATTGCCTTAACATGAACATTTTATAAGGCCGGGTGTAGGTACCTACGTTTTGTAAATAAATGGTTTTGAAACATTTTTGTGTATTTTTTGTATTTCAAATATTTATAAGGTCCAAGATAATGTTTTATGATTCAATTTTAGTTATATTTAAGTAATAGTTTTTGTCTAAAAAATAATGTTAAGTTTACTTTAACTTTTGAGGCGGAGCTCACACAACAACGCGTAACGCGTTTTTTACACGCTTTTATTAGCTTCACATGTAACTACATAACTAACTAAAAAACACTGAGATAAAATCTTAAAAGTCAATTTTAACCTTCTTCTAACTGTCGGATCGACATGGAACTTTGTATGTATATGTAGTTCGGATGACAAAACTATAATTTGATGTCTTGGAGCTGATCCGATGATGGAGCCAGAAGGTGAATAGTAGAACTCTTCAGTGGCTAGTAGTAAACCCCTCTAGTTTGGAGTCAAATGATTCGTTTTGATGAGTTCAATGGATTGAGCTTGGGCAACGAGGCTCTGATGATGGAGCCAGGAGGTGGATAGTAGAACTCTTCAGTGGCTCCTAATAATTACTTCGACTTTTGGGCTCATATGATTCGTTTTGACGAGTCCAATACGAGTAAGACTAATATGAGTCAATTTAATTATATAATATTTTTTAGAGTGTGATGAAACCGTTATTTTTGTATTTTTTTTAAACTACATATTTTTACATATAAATTCAATATAAACGCGTTTCCGCGTGGCGCATTTGGCTCCGTTGCCCACGCCATAATATCGCGTGGCGAGTTGTAGTGTGAGATCCGCCTTAACCAACTCCAAGTCGTGTTTATAAACGAGGAATATCTCGCTTAAGTTATAACGTTATAACTAACCTCAATAATACGAAAATATAAAACAAACGATTCTCGAAATGTAGTGCAGTGTGTCCTCATCTGCTGGAGCTTATAAACAACATTGATAAATGATAACGATCGATAACAGGTCACTTGTTGTGACAACTGAAGAAAGTAGATGTAGATGTAGATGTAGGTACCAGCCTTTGTTTTGTGTAAACATCACGCTTGTACCCTGAAGGGTCAGACAGAGGTCAGACAGAGTTACATTATAGAAGGGTAACATTTCGCTAGTTATTTTATTTTAAGGTGTTTGGGGGCCCAAGTTATGTTTGACATACATAACATCACGCTTGTATATAGGGTTAGACAGAGGTGTACTTAGTACAGCCACATTTCGGCAGTAATGTTTGGGTCCCATATAATAGGGGGCCTTTGCCATCAACCGGGCACAAACCTGGACTCCAGGCTGCTACTGAGATATCCCATATGGAAAAACCCAATAAAGGCTTCCACAGACAGACGCGACGCGATTCTGGTAAATCAATTTCCATGAAGCTTTCAGTCAATCATCATCATCATCAATTTCCATGAAGTCTGCAGGAGTCCTAACACTTTGCACAACCTGGGAATCAAACCAAGCACCTCATGCTCAGCAGCAGCGCTTGCGGCCACTTGATCAACGAGGCAGACAGAACTGACTTTATTTATTTACTCTGTTTAGGGTTCCGTCCACAGTGTGCCAAACTGCCAACGGGACCCTATTACTTATTACTCAGCGTACGCTTGCTACTTGCTGTCAGGCTTTTTGTCACAGAGCTATATCTTTTTTCTTTTTAACCGTAACACATTTGATTACATGTAAATAATCAAAGCGTAACACCTGGCAGCTGAATAGGTCACAGAATATTTAGGTAAGTACGTGTTGCTATATGGGCATGGTTTCTGCCAGGTGCCATAGCAGATAATAAAATAAAATAGTTGCTATGCTTTATTAATATGTTAAAATTATAAACGCATATTTTATAACATAACATCACGCCTCGATTCCCCAAAGGACTGGGCAAAGATGTAACTATTGTGCACATTTTATTTACTGATAAAGCACAAAAATAGCAAGCTACGAGTAGTTACAGCTCTGGGTTTATGTGTGAACATTAAAATCTATGTTTTAATCATAAATGTATGTAATCTGATTAATTCTGATAACAATAATTACTAATACGTCTAGTACCTAACCTAAAATTATTTTGCGCCTGAATAATTGCGAATACATTCTACTGTGTGACTTTGTGCTATCAATATTTAAACAGGCGCATCGAGTGTGTTGGCTGATCCGAACTCGTTAAGGTACTGCGTACCAATCAAAAGCAGACCGCCTTACGACTCTGGCACCCGTTTCTTCCAACAAAGTTAAATACTTAATCTAATTAGTACCTATTATAGTTTCAGAGAATTTATTATTATTTATACTGTGATGTCCCACTGCAGGGCAAAGTTCTCCCTACTCTCTTTCCACTTCTCTCTGTGTAAAGTTGCTATGGACCAGTTCTGGTGAAGGCGTCCAGCTCACCCCGTCATCTCCGTCTGAGCCTGCCGCGATGTCACTTGTCATTAAGAGAATACCCCAGACAACCTCATAATATTTGTGTAGGTACCTACTGTACCTAGTGTAGAAATTCCAGCAGTCTGCATTGGACTGCGCTAGGTGGATGAATAGCAGAAGTTATTAGGTATGGCGACCTATTGGATCAGTAACACCAAGTACATTTTTCATGCTGTAGTGAGTAGGTACTGGAAGAAAAATTATATGTACGGTAGTCTTCTTCACCCAGAACTGTCAAGAAATTAAATGTAATTGTTTATTCTGTAAATAGTATTCGAGAATCAATATTACGTCAAATTAAAAAAAAATGCTAGTTGGAGTCGACATTTCCTATCTACTCCTGAGAAGAAATGGCGAAACAAACTCAGGGGTCAAATCAAATCAAAATATTTTATTTCACATAAACCTACATGGGCACTTTTGAAACGACAGAAGCTAGGTGCACGGTTCCAATTGGTCGTTTCATATAGACAAGAGTCGACAAAAACTCCACGGTTACTCTTTTAAAAATAATTGGCTTTTATAATGTTTTCAAATTACAGTGTTTATAGGTATGGGAGGACAGTGTAGGTCTGTCAACAGGTACCTGGTATATACCTACTTAACAAGATAGAAAAAGGTCTACAAATCTTAAGTTTACAAGTTACGCCTACAATGTTCTCACTTTTACAATACACTTTTACTTTTTTTTTTATCTAACACTGGTCTACGTTCGCCAGTTCGGCGAATGGCAGCAACCTACAATGAAGTATTCGAACACATAGATATATTTACATGCTCTTTGAAAAGGTCTCGTAGCATTTTGCATGAGACACTTGAGCTCTTAGACTAATTGTTTGTTGTACTTAGTTGTTTTAAAAATACTGTTTTGTTTTCTTTTTTTTCTCATTTTATGTTTTTATAATTAGCGTAACTGTCATGCATGAACAGTTCACCTCCTAGTGACTAAGGTTCTATTTATTAATGGTAATCTGTGAACAGCGCTGTGGGTTACATTATTACCTACTTATGTAATTTATGTTTTTTCTGTTTATAATATTGCATAATGTAGCTGTTTGTTGTTCCTATTTAATAAAATAAAAATAAAACAAAGTATCTATACTTAGGTATACAATAAGATAAATAAAATAATAAAAAATTAAAGCCTACTAAAACCAAATGATATGATCAATGTCATGGGTGATGGTCCAAGTCCAGACATAATCTTGGTCAGATCATGCGAGGACCATGTAGATTAGTGTCTGAAAATGGTCTTTTTTTAATTAAATAAACAGTCAGGTCCATACTAAATTAACGTGAACATACAACCGATTAGCTATGAAATTGGATATCCCTAACTACGATAGAGTTTCCAACACACAGTAGAGTTAAGTGGTCTAACAAAAGAGGCGAATAGCCCATTTAATGGTGGCGATTCGTATCTACAAGTTTATCGTATAAAGACGACAACGTAATGGAGGCACGGAGCGCCACGGTATAAGTCATTGCCTACGACGACCATAAATCGTAGACGCAGCCCCAAGAAAAGAAAGATGGTGGGTCTTTTAATTTCTGCATTATGTATGTATATTTTTTTGTTAAGGGTTATGATAACGTTTTTAATATGGCTTCTTTATTGGCAAATTATAAAAAGAAGATGCATTACACACTTTCAGTCACAATCTGAATCATTTTGACGGATATTGCTAATCCATTGCTTCATATGTTCGAAAAATTGTCTGCACAACAACGTAAATAACGCAATGAATGTTGTTGAACTGTCAAAATGAAAGCCATTGCTACTGTTAGTCTGTTACGCAATTATCCGCTGTTTAACCAATATTTGTAGGATAACTTTAGTTCGGGTTTTCAATTATTTAGGGGATAAAAGTTTTAGTGGTTGTATTATTGCAGACTTACTGTTTTGAGTGAAGACACGCTCTACTAGCTGAGGGCCTTCACTCGTACAAATGACCCTCCGTTTGAACGGATGAAGGTTCGAAGCTACCGGATCGCGATCGTTGATTTTAATCTCAGATCGCGTTCAATCTTGGCCGTATAATAATTGCCATAGTGCAATGCTTGAATCAGTTATTCGTAGAAATTACTGCAGATTAATAGGTGATCGGTTAAAATTAATACGGTATGCAATTTATGTATTTATCATTTATTAAAACATTATGCACAGGTAAAAATAATAGTGTACAAAGGCGGACTTAATGCCTGAGGCATTTAATACCCGTCAATCTTAGGGTGATGCAGAGATAAAACATGGCAGGTGCAACATACGGGACAGATAGCTCGGAAATTACTATAAGATACAAGAATAAAAACTAATACCTTATTGATACATATACATTCATATAAACAAAATAAACTTTTTCTGGAGAAATAACGATCGGTAGAAGAGAAAATGAATCCAGCAACTCAGCGCTGGGATGTTTCGGCCAACTTCTGTCGGATATGTTCACGTGCCTTCACATTAAAAGATAACCAACTGGTTGCCGTCCTGGTGTTCAGAGGGAGCGCATTCCAAAGAAACACCACCTGGACAAAGATAGAAGAATGAATGAAGCCAGAACGGTGAGAAGGACATCGTAGAAGACGATTGTTGGAAGAACGAAGATTTTTACTATGGGCAGTGCATAATTATTGAATTTGGGAAGTCAGGTAAGGAGTAGTGGGTTTGTTCAGAATAGAGATCAACGCAGACAGAGCCCTCAACTCTCTGCGCTGACTAATGGGTAAACATTTTAAAAGCAGTCGGTGCGCGGATATGTTTTCATATTTACGAAGATTGAAAACAAATCCAATGCAGTTATTGAGAAGGCGGTCAAGTTTTTTGAGATCTGCATTCAGGTCATAGTAACACACATCACCATAGTCAATTATGGGAAATATTAGGGACTGTACAAGTAGGTATTGCTCTTATGTGTGACGGGAGAGGGTTTTTCAACCAATAGAGCGACCGCAACGTTCCGGTGAGTTTTTGACTAAACTTAAAGTCGTGACCTGTTTTCGCCAGTCTAGACAAGTATCGACATGCAGACCAAGATTCTTAACATCGGAGCTAAACGGAATTACTGAGTTGTCGAAGATTACAGGTGGCACAGTTAAGCCATTCAGCTTCCTCGTACTGTAGGGGCTCCCTACTATGATAGCCTGACTTTTGGTGGAATTAACCGCCACCCCAAATCGATCAGACCAGTTTTTAACAAAGTCTAAATCCCGGTTTAGCTCCTTAATTGCATCGGATATGTTGCCAACACGTGCCCGGCATTAAAGCTGCTAATCGGCAGCAGTCTGACGCTCGGTGGTAATGAGGTTAATAAAAATAGAGAATAAACGAGGAGATATATACCGCCTTGAGGGATGCCAGCTGCAAGATCACACCAATTCGACGAAGAGTCTCCAGCATTAACAGACTACTGACGTCCCCAAAGATAAGAGGAAAACCATTCCAGTAGTCTAGACCAAAAGATTGGAAAGGGGGATAAAAGGACTTCGTGACTGACTGTATTAAAAGCATTGGAAAAGTCAATTATCACTAAGACTGGAATAGTTTTAGTGATAATATAATAAGGCTACAAGTTTGAACTTATCTAATGCCTACGTATTACTATTATTAAACACAGCACGTATTTTTCACTTTACAGACGTCATTGACGCATCATATATATACCAAACGTTCCACGAAGGCAATGCTTAACTGACTAATTGTGTTGTGAACAGTGTGTTGTTTAAAAGTACAATAATATGTTAGTGTAAACCGAATCCTATCGAGATTAAACGCGTTATATAACGGGTGTAAAAAGACACTTAACACAGCCGAGAGTCTCTCACTTGTCCTCCCCATCATTGTAGTATTTTTTTTTGTACTGGACCATACCTGGGAACGTTCTGGTTACGGAGATATTGAAGGTCAAAATTCCAACTTTTACTGGCGTTTTTTTACGAAAACAAGCTTTTAATGTTACAACCTATGACACAACTTTAAATACCCCCACGACCCCTGTACCGTTGCATGCACACTGCATTGCATTGCATAAGCACAATGTTTTGCGTGTGTTACATTGCGCACTACTGTAAACAGCAAATATTCACATCAAGAATAAAAGTAGTTTTTCAGCCATTATTTTTGTGCAATGCTTAGTTTGATGTACAGAATGCGTAGTTGACGGCTATGTGATGGGTCTTTTTACATCCTTTATTATTATCTGCCGACCTCGTAACACAGTGAAGAATATTATTAATCTCTTGTAATCTAATTGCCGGTAGGTATATTATTTAAACGTAACCCATCAACGAAATAAATATTTAGTGCAGCTTTCTGAACTTGATCACAACAAATATAATTCATGAATTTATCCTCCATATAAACAATGCGGAGTTGAGTACGTCATCAAAAATAATGTAGGTAAAAATAATAATAATGTATGCCCTCCCGACTATGAACTATAATAATATTATACGAAAGTAAGTTTGTTTGTTTGTTACGCTTTCACGCTAAAACGGCTGAATGGATTTGGATGTAAATTGGCACATGCGTAGACCATGACCTGGCTAAGGACATAGGCTACTTTTCATTCTGGATTGCAAACGAAGTTGCGGGCAACAGCTAGTAAATAAATATTTTATTCACCAAAATAAGAACATGTATTACAAAATTTTATACTTAAAGAGAATATACAGTACCTAAAAGTTAAAGTTGGAAATATGCAAAGTTTGGGACTACATATTTGCATCCGAACTAGGTGGTAAACCTGTATGTCGGATTACATTTGATCCCCATAAATTACAATCCCTGTGACAATCACAATGAATCACAATAAACATCGTCGGAAACAATATAATGGCGGAAGGTAGTGAAGATAATCTGCCGATTGCTGTTACAAAAAAGGTCCAAAAAGGTCAAGGATTATCACAAAAACGGATTCAACTCAAGAAGCCAACAAAGACACAATTAGTAAAAATGTTGTTTTGGAACCGTAAGGTAACGGTTTCCAAGAATGTATTAAAAATAATATAACTAATCACAACTTGCCATCCAAGACAAACTGGATGAAAACCTTGGAGTCGGTCCATCATGTGGCGATCTCAATAGACACCTGAAAGTGGCCCGACACAGATGGAAGATATGCTGGCAATATGTGAACTGTAACAATACATTTAGTTCAGCGCGGAAAACATGTCTCTCAGAATTTGTTCACAATGGAGGCAAACTTTCGGACAGAAAAAAACATAGCTAATGCTTGTAAGAATGAATTAGTGAAATGGGGGCTTTTTAAAAAAGTGGTGTGTTTTATCCTAACAAACTTAGGCACTTTCTCATTTATAATATAAATGCGAAAGTAAGTATTATACCTTTTCACGACTAAACCACTGAACCGATCCTCATGAAATTTGCATATACGTTGTCAGAGGACCAGAAAAGGACATAGGGTACCTATCATAAAGAAAAAAAGTACCTACTGTTCCCGAGGGAAAGAAAATTAACTTTCGAATGTCACAATTCTTTTAGGACGCTAGATGGCGCTACGTGTCTTTCGAATCATGATTGAATTATATTAAGAGTAATTTTTTTTACTATACTTAAGTAATACATTTTGTGAGTCTAGAGTGAACATCAACACCTTTTGACGGAACACCATGAATGTTGGCACATAGGTAAGTAAATAATATGTATTTAGGATTTTCGAAAATGCAGCAGCGATGCTGCAGTTTAAATGTTTGTAAACGCACCCACAATACAGGGGAAATTCCTAGTGTAGGGCAAGTAATAGAAGAAGCTTTAAAAGATTCATCATTTGCCTAGTTGGCAACTTTTCCCAACTTAGTTGGGGTTGTCTTCCAGTCTAACCGGATGCAGCAGAATACCAATATTTTACATGAAGCGAATGCCTATCTGACCTCCACAACCCAGTTTCTGGGTAGTACGATACCCCTGGGTAAGACTGGTTGTCACTCTCGGGCTTCTGACGACCCGTAACAGCTGTCAAAGATCCACGAATGACAGCCGGGACCAATGGCTTAACGTGCTTTCCGAGATACGTAGGAGTCTTGGTATGTAAAGATGGCCACCCATCCGCGGACCAACCGCGGCAAACGTAGCTTAACCTAATCGATAGACCCGTGCGGCTGTTATTACTTAGATTATAGATTTAAAGAATTTGAAAGGAAGTACCTACTACAAAGATAATAATTTTGACTCATTATAAAGTAAAAAGAAAGACGAACTCTTCCGTTGGCATTACTTGTAAAATATGCTAAACGATATCAGTGAAAACAACGCTGGCGACTTTAACGTATATGAAAGAAGTATACACAGTGAAAACGTAAATAAATTAAAATATAAGATAAAAATCAAATTTAGGATACGGTGAGCCGTATCACCTTTAGATAACTCGGCGCATCACCTATATTTTTATACATAATTATTATAAATTAAAGTTGCTTTTCGTGTCTGTGTGACCGCGCCATTTAAACTACGCAGCAGATATTGATGCAGTTATCCTCATAATTTATAAATAATTCATTCCGGAATTATATAATTAATTTTCGTACCACTTGCTCAAAAAAGTGACATTCTATGCCACAAAAAGCGAACATAACAATAGTCATTTTTAATCTGTTAAAAACAGGGAAAGAAAATTGTACTGAATTTCATTCATCCTCTAGGGGGAGAATGTGATTTAAATTTGGAATACTTACCGAAATTTATACTGAACTACTTCTGTGTTTACACCATTGAGTTTGTATATAAAGCATTATGTTCTTGAAAAAGGAATACGCATTTATTATGCAGTTATGATTATTAAATAAAATTACGAAAACCGACGAGGCCGTATGAGCTTGATGCCTTTGCTTTTCCGACAAAAAAATATTAGTCTAGGAATTTGCCGCGTTTTTGTTTTCTTCAAATACATAAACGTTAAGTTTATTTTTATACATAAGTTAATGTTCTAAAAATACGTTTAATTGTCGTTATTGTTAATAAATGCTTATCTCATATTATTATTGTGTTAATCTTTTCGCAAATGGTACGAAAAGTAGAGTATTTTCCTCGGTGATAAAGCTGTCTTAGTCTTGGGTGAACTTAAATCCCTCGCTACACTCAGGACTCGTCTTAAATCCCTCGCTTCGCTCGTGATTTAAGTTTTTAACACCCTCGCTACGCTCGGGAGTAAACCTCGAGTCCTTCATTACGCTCGCGATTTAAATCGTCACCCGCGACAGAAGACACTGCTTTATCCCCTTGGTTAATAATCTACTATTAAGTACCTATATTAAAATTACATACAGGATAGCAAAGACATCGACGCGAAAACTGTAACCAAAAATTCAACACAATCATGATTGTAGACACCTACATAGCGCAGAAATTTTTCGTCAGTTATAAAAAAAAAACTGCTTTTTCATAGAAAAGTCCAACACCTTCGTGGTATGTGAAATGTACTGTAATGTGTTATACGAGAGTTCATATTATATCAGATTGACATATTAGTTGTTAAGTAGTTATATTATGAAAATTGCATCCTTTATTTTTAAGAGTTTGCATGCCGTAACCTAGAATGTAGCGGAAACACTTAGTGATATAGGTACCATCTTATACCTGTACCTATATTGTTTGCAAATAAATTAATCTAAATCTAAACAGCTATATTTTTTTTATAATCGACCAAAATTTAACTCAGGGGTTTTCAGGGTCGTGTACTGAATCCACTGTAACATGATGTGTGCGTCGATGATGCCACCATAGAGAAATCACGATGTTTTATCAAGTCGTAAAAATCGTGCGAAGCAGGGGCGGGTCGTTAGTGTTTGTACAAAAACGGCCCTCTCGACAAAGCCGCTCGCGCATGCTGGGGCACCGCTGCTGCGCGAACGCAGTGGATATGGATGGATACCCTGCTTGACGTACCTCGGAAGTGGCGCTAACGCCGACACTATGCTGGCGGCCGCCGATAAATTGTGCCTACTAGACAACATTCATTTCCAATTTCAATGTCAATGTTACTCGTACGAGTATGTTTAGAAACCTTAGATATCAATCATTCGCAATCATAAATCATAACATTAACACTGTAAGGCCCACTCGCACGTTTAATCGGGTTAGGGCTGATTTTTCAATAGTCTGATACAGCTTTTGTATATAAAATATATATGTTAAACTGTCAGATTTATTCTTTAGATAAAAGATATCTGACTGTTGAATCTGACTAATTAACATTTTAATACTTATTACGCGTTGCGACACTAAAAAGTAACACCCAGACATTACTGTTTTTTGAGTTGAGAATATTGCAGTTCAATCGACGAAACATAAAATAGAATTGTAATGTCTGTGCCCTGATATGTACCTAATACGACCAAAAATTAATGAACGATCGATGAACGGAAATTGTATACTCATCTCATTAACACTCATCATTCCATTTGGTTTCTGATCATTTCGATTATTTTTTATCACGGCAATAGATTAACTGCGAATAGTATTACCGGATCTATATAATATATGTACTATATTAAAAAAGCCAATGCCCTTTTTGTTTTATCTAAGCACCAAGGACAAAAATTATCACGACGTATTTTTTTAAATCTAAGATATTCTCCACCAGCTTCGATCATTCGCTGCACTCCTTCGCGATCCGTAGGAAGGTACCCCTATCTCCGAATAACTGATCGGCTCGTTTACTTTGATCCTTCAACCGTTCAAACGATCCTACCTTTGAACGCTTCGTTCGATCCTTCTCCCGTTCAAACGACCTTTTGTTTTAACGGGTCAAGCATCTAAGTATACGAGCCATCCATTAAGACGAAGGTCCCACTCTACGGATTGTGATCAATGATTTTGATCTCATATCGCAATCGAGATTGACCATCGAATCGAATTGCATTAATTAAATGCAATTAGTAATTTGTAAAAAAATACTGCTGATTATTACGTCATTGGTTCAAAATTATCAGTAGGTATGCACTTCTATATATACTTATAGTCATCAGATAATCTCTGGGCCAGTCTCAAGAGGCTTATTAAATTTCCAACATTAGTCGTCATTGACCCATCATGTTTACTAAACGTTCCGTAATCGACGGCCGAGAAGTTGTGAATAGTGAAAATTTAGTGCAGCTGTGAACATTTCACCAGACCACAACTGATACAACTTTAATATAACTTAAACATCTCCGTACACGACAGATATCATGGCACAAAATAGTGAAGATGGTCCAAATCCGACCAAAAGGCCAAATATAGTGAACAAGGACACAGAATTGGTAAAGATGTTCTGCTTGGATTTGCGACCTTTTTCAATACTAGAAGATAATGGCTTCCAAGAATTTATTCAAAATATATCAAACTATACCTTGCCTTCTATGACCAAATTTTCTGAAAAACTTAACGAGCAATATTATAGCGCGAGATCCGACTTAACGAAAACCTTAGAATCCGTCCATCATGTAGCAATCTCTATGGACGCCTGAAAGTGGGGGGTGACCGGTCGCAAAGGCGGACGTGACATGTTGAGCGCGACGATACATTTTGTTCATGAAGCTAAACTCGTATCTCGGAATTTGTTCACAATAGATGCAACACGGCGAAAAGACGAGAATATAGCCAATATAATAAGAGATGAATTAATCAAATGGAGTGTCTTGAAGAAAGTGGTGTGTTTTGTTAGTAGTGACGATAAAGATAAAATTCTTAGAAAAGCGTCGTCAGATTGGAAGAAGCAACACGTATTTTGTCTAGCTGCTACATTAAACATGTTTATTCAAGAAGGTTTAAAATATTTAAAAATGGATGAATTGGAGATGAAGTACCAAAAAGATAAATCAAACAAAACCAAAACTTTTAAGACTAAGAAAGATGAACGCTTCAGTTGGCATGACGCGTATACTGTGCTAAAAGATATATGTGAGAACAACGCATGCGAGCTCAATGAGACTAGAAGAAAGGATCTCGACGAATGTTTTCAAATGTTTAAACCATTTGAAGATTTTATTAACACGCTGTCTAGTGAGCAATATCTAACCTTATCTCATATTATTCCTCTATTTGTCGGTTTAAAAATAGGAATAAGTGATTGGTCGCCAACTACTACTACGGCAATTGATTTTAAGAAGAAAATGGAGGATGTAACTGATGCACTTTTTAAAGAATACAATAGCGAACCAATTGCGAAAAAGGCAACATTTATAGATCCCAGATTTAAGAAAACTGTTCTAGATCAAACAGAAAACGCAGAGTCCATGCAGCAAGATGTGATACAAGAGTTGAATGAAGATGTAGATACCTGCAATCCACAGAATCCAGTTCCTTCGACTTCCAAAAACCGATCAAGAGAAAGTAGAAATATATTGGGCTATTTGGCAGAACAAAAATGTGAACCTAAAGCCAAGTGTTCTCGTGCACAAACTGCGGTGACACATTACGTTCAAATACCTGACCAAGGACAAGACGAAGATCCTTTTAAATTTTGGAAAACGTCATATGAGGTTTCTAGTAGTAGGTACACTCAGTTTTATATAATGTCTCAAAAGTATTTATGCACCCCCGTGACTGTTATACCTGTGGAATCGATTTCCGGTGAGTTCTCCTGGAAGAAACTTGTTCCGAATAATATGAATTATAATGAACGTAGGAACTCATTGGGGTATGAAAATATTAATAAAATATTATTTCTGAAATTTTTATATATTGGACACCATGGCCTGTCTTGCAGCCGAAGTGCGGGCCGCTTAGCTCGGCACGCGAACATAAATGACATCATCCGACGAGCTCTTGTCACCGTCGGCGTTCCAGCTGTATTAGAACCTAATGGCTTGGCACGCGACGATGGCAAGAGACCGGACGGCATGTCTTTATTTCCTTGGAAGGTGGGTAGGCCTTTAGTGTGGGACGCAACTTGTGTCGTTACTCTTGCGCCATCCCATCTTCCTGACTCGGCGTGCTGTGCTGGCGCTGCTGCTGCGGCTGCGGAAAACCTCAAACGGCGAAAGTATAATAACCTTATCGGCAATTATATTTTCGAGCCGTTTGGGGTTGAAACCCTCGGGCCGTGGGGTCCGAGTGCTCACGGTTTGTTCAACGAAATCTCCAAACGGCTTGTTGACACTTCCCGTGATCCAAGGGCTGGCCTTTACCTTGGCCAGAGGCTTAGCATTGCCATACAACGTGGCAATGCCGCCAGTCTCTTGGGTACTTTACCAGTCGACAGCGATGCAGAGGTATTTTTCGACGCCATATTTTAATTTGTTAATAGTTTTAGTTAGTTTAGGTATTATATTTCTGAATAGTTACTACTCTGGAAATCCAGAAATAAATAATTAATTTGCTACTTTTATCGCAGGTAACTTACTTACATATATATTTTTTAATTCCATGTAGACATTCCGTTAAGACCATGTATAAAAATGTTGTATGTTATTTATTTATAGTTCAACAAATTCGATTTTGTAAGATCTTCTAAACTACACGACGGATTTTCATGCGGTTTTCACCACCTTTTAGAGCATTTATTCAATACATTCATATTTAAGTTGTTTACCATAGGCTCACAGCAGAGAAATCTCAATGTTTTGACATGTCGCCATTGTATTTTGACATGTTGCCATTGTATTTTGACATGTCGCCATTATAATTTGACATGTCGCCATTGTATTTTGACATGTTGCCATTGTATTTTGACATGTCGCCATTGTATTTTGACATGTTGCCATTGTATTTTGACATGTTGCCATTGTATTTTCCCTACTATCTCTATGGGCTTTTATACACATATAATAAGCATCTTTGTATTTAAATAGTTTAATAATTGATTTAACTATGTTAGTAATGCTATTTGTATTCTAAATAAAATAAATACTTACTTTGAATACTTTCTTTTTATTTTAGGGTTAATAAGGTAATTATAATATGTAATTAATTATTAATAATTAAAAATTTAAATTTAATTAAATTATTAATAATTAGGATTATAATTATTAATGATTTAAGGTCATCATCAAATAACTTCTCCCGCTCTGGGCAGAGCGGGAGGGCGTGTCAGACTCTTACTGACTAAAACCCACCCGTTTTCCTTCAGTTGCCTGTGCCAGGGGCCACGGTAACCCTTTCGGACTTTCCCGCAACCCCGGACTTTGAATACTGTTGGCTTTCATTGTACCATTTTAACAAAGCTTTTTCTTTTACCTACCATTTTAACGAAGCTACCTACAACTTTGTTTTAATCCTGTTTACGTGTACCATCTCTTCTATGCGCATAAAATGATACCGACCGAATTTTGGCCACAGTGGCCGATCTCAACGGAGATTAGTCAAGTACGCAGACGGTATTATTTATTTATTTATAACTTTTCGCACAAAAGGTACAAAGGCGGACTTAATGCCTTAGGCATTCTCTACCAGTCAACCAAGGGTGGTGAAGAGATTAGATGGCAGGTGCTTTAATTAAAAGGAAAGGAAAGCATTGATTTGAGCGATGTTTAACAATGATAAAAAAAAATAAACTATCAAAATAACGTACACAAATATATAAATAAGCCCTATACACATACATACTATTTACTATACTATATACTTACATAAATATATATATATATATACAAATTCCAGGAAGAGAGATGTTGAGATGACTCTACTCTATTTGTTTCGAAAATAACTCTGCAATTTTTGCAGACAGTGCAATTATAGTGCACAAGTGTGTGCAAACACAGGTGCACTCTCTGTTCCTCAACTCTCATAGTCCGATGGGGCGGCAATCCGACACGACCGAGGACAGATCAGGCGCAGGACCAACGGCTTTACGTGATATCCGAGGCACTGGGGCCACCAACTTCCAAGCTCCAGGCTACTACTGAAAAATTCCTAATGGAAAAACTCACACACTTTTCCCGACCCGGGAGCCTAACCCAGGACCCCACGCTCAGCAGTCGCGCTTCGACCACGAGACCAGGGCGAACGGGGCAGGTAAATAATATAATTAAGAATCATCTAGCACATAGCAAATATATAAATGTTTTAAGTATGTATCACCTCAATAGCATGTTTCTGGCAAATAAATTAAGTACTTAACTACTTACTTATACTTTTGACTTTTTCAGGTCAGGATGCTGCTGTGTGAGTTCAGGTGCTAGGCCATCATCAGGTCATAGGTAGGTACAGCGTTACTATTCATAACGGTGTACTTACTTACGTACCTATGTACCTACCAACCCAGTTCATAACTCATGAAATGCAATATCTATAGCAGGCCAACACTTCATGAGGCACGAAGTGTGGGCCTGCTATAGATATTGCATTGTAGTATTGCTATGTAAGTACTTACATCAGGCAGTGTGGTGAGCAGCTCCACGTGCTGGTAGTCCCCGACTGCCAGCGAGGGGCTCTGCCACCAGGTGGCGGGGTCGTCGTCGAGCGCGTGCGCCGCGGGGTGGCGCCGCCACGCCGATCCACCCTCCCCCTCGCACACGTCACACGCCACGCCTCGCCTAGACAACATTGTATTAATTCACTATGTATCAAAGTAAAAGTCAAATCATTTATTTCAAGTAGGCCCTTAAAAGGCACTTATAATCACTGCATATTATAAAGACCAGTCCCCCCACTGCGTCTGTCTGTCTGAACGCGCTAATCTAGCGATTAGCGCGTTCAGACAGACAGACGCAGCAGAAAAGATAGCCAATTAGATTTGATAGCCCAATTTTTGAGGAAAGTTGTTATAGACTATTTAACATCACACTACATCCCTTAGGAACTAATCAAAAAGAAAAAAAGTCAGAAAGAACGCTAAGCGAAAATGAAGTAACAGTGCGGGGCGATGGGATGCGACGCGGTGCGAAATTTCCCGCGGACCAATTCAGGAGCAAAAGCTAGTTTACAATAAAGTAGAATTATATAACATAACAAGTATAAGTATAGTAGTAGTAGTAGTAGTAGTGTAGTAGTAGTATAGTTTATAAGTATATTCTATAACATTTAAATTTAATTATACTATTTTTATTTAAGTGCAACGTTCGTAAGTACGCTGAACTGGTACAGCGTCCTAACTATTGTTTGCCTCACCGGACGACGTCACTACGTCGCTATTGTCGCTGAAAACCAGCGCTGGGGCTCTGTCTTGCATAGGGTCGCGGCATAATGCTGAGCGATAGCCGTTTTGCGTGGATGTGACGCATGTTTCCCCAACCTTTTCATATTTTCAGTGTTTGTGTTATTTTTTGCGTCATATTTCCGCAAATAAACGCATTTTCTTTCTTTCTTTCTTCCTTTCATATGTGAAGACAATGTAGAATAAAATAACTATACCACAATAGGCACAAAGTATACAAAATTAAGCAATGACAGATAAATGGATTAGGTTGATAGATACAAGGTGCTCACATATTTTCTTATATTGCAAACAGACAATTTTTCCTACTAAATATCGTATTCACCTTGCTGCAAGAGTAGAGGAAGATCAGAGTAAAGATGGATGTAATGTGTGGAAGTTGATATTATGGCCAGAGAAGGGGGACTACTGAGAAGACGGCTAACAGAGATCGAAACGCATAAACGAACGCGAAAGAAATAAACGCATTTTCTTTCTTCTTTCAGATGTGTGAAAGAAGAAGACCATGCGGCGCCGACCACTAATGCATTAGGAAAAGGGCAGGGTGAAGGTATCGAGGCATGCTTCAGTTTGATAGAGACCAGATTGTGAGTTCGTGCTGTGTATGTATTTAGGTAGTTGGTAAGACTCTTAAATATAAATAAATAAATACTGTAGACACTTACTTTCCTGGTGTGTCGCGGCAGTATTCTTCGGCGCCCGCGTCGCCGCAGCTCGCGTTGGCGACCACGGAGGAGTACGGAGCGACGTCCAGCGGAGCAGGCAGGAGCTCGCTCGTCGCTCCGCTCGTGAGCACCTCGCTCACCGTCGTGCTCGTCAGGCGGTCTAGGAGCGCTCGACCTGACAACGAGCCAAAAGCTATATTATAATTTTTTTGCCAAATAGTTGCCATAAAAGAAATTACTCCTGAAACGAAGTCACTGAAATAATCAGTAGCGTCAGACAGACAGACGAAGTCAGACCATACTGGTTCCTTTTTAACACTTTTGGTACAGAACCCTAGAAAGTATCATTACTTTTCTGATATTTTCTCGAAACTACTAATACTTTTATGCAATGTTCAAAAATTCTACGAGTATATACAGGCTCAAAAAAGTTAACAACCCTCATCATCTAAGTCGTTTGCTACAACAAATTGGCTGAGCATGAAAGGCCTCCTATGTCTACCGGAAACTACACTTCAAGAACACACGTACCGAGTAAGTACCACGGTTATCAGAAGCCACTTCCCCTTCAGATAAATAAATAATCACTCACGTAACACGTTGTTTAACGTAATTAAAACAAAACAGTTTGTTTGGGAGGTACAGTCAAAATAAGTTAAGTATAGAGGCAGCCAACCTGCAACACCTTTAAATTCTTCGTATCGAAGGCAAGCTAAATAGAGCCGGCCAAGAGTTCGGCTACGATTGGCGCTTTTAGTAGATCAGATCAGTACCCTAATTGCGTAACACACTATCAATCAGAATCTGAATCATTTTGAAGGACATTGCTAATCCATTGCTCCGTATGTTCGAAAAAATTGTCTGCTCTACAATGTAAATAACGCAATGAATGTTGTTGAACTGTCAAAATGAAAGCCATTACTACTGTTAGTGGGTTACGCAATTACCGCGCTGGTTCCATTAACCTGCAGACAACAGGACACGATATTAAGTGTCTCATCGTAGACATGTGGATCTACGTCACATGAAACACCCACGAATAATAATTAAAGAATATTGTGGTTGTGCTGAGCATCCTGAGGGACTCATGGCTAAGTAGAAGTACAGATATCCCAAGTAAAGTATGCGATTCGGGGATCATCATATTCATTATCTATCTTCGAAAATCCTTGTAATATATAATATATTAAACGCATTTTCTTTCTTCTTTCCTTGTGTTGTCATTTGACATTATGCTGAGCTGAGGCCGTTTTGGCATTTGTTTTTTTTCTGCTTTAAAGTGTATTTATTTTGCTGCAATGCCAATAAATGCATTTTTCTTTCTTTTTATATAGAGCTGTTGCTACCTTGGAATGACTTGCATATTTTGTACAACTACGATTGCAAAATTATAGATTAGTAACTCTATGCAATTACAAAAACACTTATCAAAACTTTTGAGTGACAGATGACGATCTACGACCGGAGAAAGTAACACGACAAAGAAAAAACTTCAAAGTAACGTGCAATGACAGGTGCACTTACCACAAAGCGTGGCAGTACAAACTTGGAAGCTTTGCCTCCGTGGCGCGACGCTAGTGCTAATTCGGAAACAGGAAGATCGAAACGTGTAGTCGGTAACTACGCGTTTCAGTAATCTTCCTGCTGCCTGTTGCTCGAAACTCTGACAGCCAGTCTTCCAATAGGTATCGTGTGAACCGGTAACTGGTCAGTTAGGCAGTCGCTCCATGTAAAATACTGGTATTCAACAGCATCTGGTCAGACTGGAAGCCGACTCCAACATAGTAGGTAGTAGTTGAGGCAGATGATGTGCTTTTATCGAGAAGTCGAGTGTCTAAAGTTGTTGTAGATTGAGCACAATAAAATGAAAATTGACATCGTATTGGAAAGTTAATTGTTTTTGCCTTTTTATTTGCTGACTGTACCTACCTACTGCGGGTGGCCGTCCCCTTTGTTTATACTCTGCTGCTGTGGCGCGACGAGTGAGGCTTTACTTGAGCTACAGCAGTAGACAGTCCTACTGAAATAGCTACATCTACTTAAGGGGAAAGCGCCAGGGTAGCCCGCGATACAATTTCACGAAAAAGTAATTTAATGGGTATGTATTGATGATTTTAATGTTTATAATTCTGTAAATACATAGTTTGTTACGTTCGCGAATGATATTTTATTCAACATACAACCTGACACTGTCCTGCGAATTGGCAAAAACGTAAGAAAATTTGAATTTCACAGGCTATCCTCGCACGTCTTAAATTCACTGACAGACATTACACAACTTAAACGCACGTCTCTAGAAGCATGACATTTCGCACCAGCGCGGCAGCGTGCAGTGAAAGCGAGCACTAACGAAGGATTGTTTTTTATTCATCCCCTAAAGAAGTTAAGTACAGGATGAAAGTTTGAATGGAAGTTCGTCACCCTCACGTATTTCCAGAAGGGTTTGGCAGAGGTGTTACTATAGAATACCCACAATACCCACATTTAGCCAGGACCAGGGAGCGAGCCTATCCTAGGCTAGCCTAGCGAGCCATCAACCGGACACAAATCCAGAATCCAGGTTGCTACTGAGAAATATCTCATGGAAAACCCCAATAACACTTTGCCCGACCCGGGAATCAAAACCAGGACCTCATCACCTAGTGGTGATGAGGTCCTGGTTTTGATTCCCGGGTCGGGGTTGGTCTAGTGACCAACAAGCTAGTTTTTTTATTAAATGAAAAAAACCCATATATATTCAATATAAAAATAAAACTTTAGATACGCACTGTTGGTCTGAAATAAAATAAGTACCCATGTTTAAAAAAAAAAAGTACTGTTGGTAGTGGTTGTCCAAGTCAATGTCTTATGCATTGCGGTCTGCGGTCGAACCTGGGACCACACGCAACGAGAATAATATACCCAACGTCATGGTAGCTACAGTAAGATAAACGGCAAATAAATAAATTCCACTTGTGCATTTGTATCATTCACAATTATTTCGTCTTTTTTTTTATCTAGTTGACACACTACGTCAATTTGCCGGGTTATACCTAACTGTCAAAGATTGACAATTGTAATTTGAATACAATACGGACAATCTACAGGGTTATTGGTAAAACACCATCAACCTCTTAAGGGGTCATTGTACTCATCATTATGAACAACTTTTACTATGGGACCAAATAAGAAATCGCGAAAAAATAAATCATCTGGTCCTTACATTTTGACGAGTTTTGCAAACATAAATGTAGGGAACAGCTGAGGGGCAATTCCCGTATTTTTAAGACCGTTCGCATTCTAATCTCAGTCTCAATCTGTCAAAATTACAATCAATTTACATACATTTTTGACAGGTTTTTGACATTGATGCGACTTTTATTTTGCGATTGCGACTTGAATTTGAACGTTTTTGAAGTACGTGAATTGGCCTACTGATTTGTTTCGCGATTTCATATTTGGTCCCATAGTAAATGTTGTTCATAATGATGAGTACAATGACCCCTTATGAGGTTGATGGTGTTTTACCAATAGCCCTGTCTACAGGCTGGTGGTAAATTAGATAAAAAAATAATTTCCCTGACTTTGTCACCACGCAGTGCCACGTAATGTCACACGGCGAGAAATGCCAAGGAACATCGAATGCCAAGCTTTCACCACAGTTATAACCAAGCTTTAGAAGTCTAGCTACTACAGTCATATCTAATTTAAACTCTTCTTCAGCGAAAATGTTAATTTCCCTTTAAGCTAACAAACTCAAACTTAAGAGAATATTAGCCTGTCAGCGAGTACGGCAGTTTCGCGGGAGTGCTACTGAAGGACTTTAATAGCTGAAGCATAATAATAATAGGTTCCTTATGGCGCAGTTCAGGACCGCGAGCGATGCGAGTTGTGATGCGGCTTGCGTCAAGCGACACGCGCGCACGAGTTCATACCACGCGACTTGTTAGACCGCGCTCGCCGGTCGCACACGCTCTATAGTCGTAGCCGCCGCGCTGTGAGCTATTACAATTGATTTACTCGCGCGTCAAATCGCTCGTAACATGTTACCGTCGCGCGTCGCGTCGTCGCCGTCGCGGCGTCGTCGGCCCGAGAGACGCGTCGCGTGTCGCGGTGACTCGTGAGTGACACGCTCTATACAACTTATTTAATTTGTTTTCTTCAGCGTGTTGCTCGTGGCTCGTGGGATTAGTGACGTGGGCATATAAAAAAAAGATTTTTGGAAATACTACCCCTAAGAGGGTCCGAGGGTGGGAACTCCGTACACCTGAACAGTACTACGTAGGTACTTTTTTATTGGTCTGAGGGTCAGAAGGAAGAATTCTAATAAATCCGTATTTTTTTAAAGAAAATCAATGTTTTGTGTTGGCATGTATTTATTGGACCGCCAATAATTACCGTTTTGATATAACCTAAAAATATGAATGGACACTAATATAGTTCCTTCTCTTTGTGTGCCTCAAATGATTCCCATTTTGTTTTCCTAAAATACCTAATAAATAGCTTACGACCAACTCGGATGTAGCGGTTGGTCACAGTTCTAAAACCTAACCCATTTAATTGGGGTGCCTTAGCTTACTTACTGCGAACAACTTTGAGAAATGGCCACAAAGTTTAACAGTGTAAAACATTAGGTCACTTAGTTTTTATAGAATCAATCAAACATTTCTCTTTTGATTGTATTTGGGCTTTTGATTAAAAAAATAGACGTGTATCGGGACTTTCAAATAATCTACCCCAAAAGGATATAGGGATAGGGTATACAATTTCCCCAGGACCCGACGGCTTACCTGGGAAAGCCTGGGTCCTGGCCTCGGAGGCTCTCGGGCCTCGACTAAGGGGGCTCCTAAGCGCATGCATGGAGAGGGGCCAGTTCCCACTTCGTTGGAAGACGGGGAAACTGGTCCTCATCAAGAAGCCGGGGCGCCCAGCGGACTCTCCGTCCGCTTACCGGCCCATCGTGCTGCTCGACGAGGTGGGCAAGCTCTTTGAGAGAGTCATTGCAGACCGCCTCGTCGGGCGGCTGGTGCGGGTGGGGCCGGATTTGGCGGAGAGCCAGTTTGGCTTCCGCAGGGGGCGCTCTACGGTGGACGCCATCATGCGCGTGCGGGCCCTCACGACGGGGGATGCTGTGGCCCGGGGTGGGGTCGTCTTGGCGGTGTCTCTAGACATCGCCAATGCCTTCAATACCCTGCCCTGGAGTTGCATCAGGGAGGCACTCCGGTATCACCGGATGCCGACCTACCTCTGTCGTGTGGTCGAGGCCTATTTGACGGACAGGGCCGTCATCTACCCCGGTCACCAGGGAGTGTGGAACCGGCAAGAGATGTCGTGCGGTGTCCCACAGGGATCGGTCCTGGGGCCGCATCTGTGGGATATCGGCTACGACTGGGTGCTGCGCGCCGACCTTCCCAGCGGCGTCAGCGTGGTTTGTTACGCTGACGACACGCTAGTCCTGGCACAGGGAGGGTCGCACCAGGCGGCGGCCGAACTAGCGACACGCGGGGTTGCGACAATCGTCGAGAGGATCCGGCAATTGGGACTCGAGGTGGCCCTGCACAAGTCCGAGGCCATGTGTTTTCATGGTCCTCGGAACACGCCACCGTCGGGTTCCCAAATAACGGTAGGAGGGGTTCACATCGGCGTCGAGTCGACGATGAAGTACCTGGGACTCGTCCTCGACAGCCGGTGGAACTTCGTGGAGCATTTCCGACGTTTGGCTCCCAGACTGGAAAGGGCTGGGGCTGCCTTAAAGCGGCTCCTGCCCAATCTAGGGGGGCCAAACGCCTCCTGCCGGAGGCTCTACGCGGGGGTCGTGCGGTCCATGGCCCTTTACGGGGCACCGGTGTGGGCGCGTTCCTTGAGGCGGCGGCCAGCCCGCTGGTTGAACGCGCCCCAAAGGGTCATGGCCATCCGGCTGGTCCGGGGATACCGTACGGTCTCCGGTGAGGCGGCGAGCCTCCTTGCCGGATTACCGCCATGGGATCTGGAGGCAAAAGTCCTCGCGCACGTTTGGGAGTTGCGCGAGGAGGCGAAACGCCGGGGCGTAGCTCCGCTGCCGCGAGAAATCACGGTACAGCGGACAGAGCTCCGGCGGGATCTCAGGGCGGCATGGAGAGTGCGATTGTCGCAACCCAGCGCTGGGCACGCCACAATTGCGGCGATAAGTCCCCTCTTTGAGGAGTGGCTAGAGAGGCGCCACGGCGTCCTCACCTTCCGCCTGACGCAGGTCCTAACCGGACACGGTTGTTTCGGGAGGTTCCTGTTCCGGATAAGGCGGGAGGAAACGCCCGGGTGTCACCATTGTGTGGATCGCCCGGAGGACACGGTGGAGCATACGGTGGAGGTCTGCCCGGCTTGGGCGGAGCACCGCCGTGTCCTCGTGGAGGCGATTGGCGGTGGCGATCTCTCGCGTCCGGCCTTGGTCCAGGCCATGGTACGGAGCGAGAGGGCTTGGGAAGCCGTCACCTCCTTCTGCGAAGCAGTAATGTTCGCGAAGGAGGAGGCGGAACGCGTGAGGGAGAGGCAAAGTTTGCGCCCTCACGCCCCTAGCCGCCGCAGGAGACGCCCTGGGCGTCGGGAATCGCAGGCCGATTCCCGGCCACCGTAGGCGCGGGCTTGCGAACGGCGAGCAATGGGCAGCTCGCCGTTCGATAAGGACCAGGCCCGGGTCGACGGCGCGTTGTGTTCCACGCGCGCCTCAAAGAGATGTCAGCACCAATGACGGGGTTTGCTAGGACCGATGCCTGCTAGGGTTGCGGAAAAGTCCAAGAGGGTTACCGTGGCCCCTGGCACAGGCAACTGAAGGAACACGGGTGGGTTTTAGTCAGTAAGAGTCTGACACGCCCTCCTGCTCTGCCCAGAGCGGGAGAAGTTATTTGATGACTTCCCACCCACAAAAAAAAAAAAAAAAAAAAAGGGTATACAATTTTTGTATGAGAAAGACCAATAGTCCTGACGAGACTGAGAATTCGCTGGCAAAGTGTTATTAATCAAAAAAATGTTTATTAAACACTCTAAATCTAAATGATAGTGAAACCCGCATCAAAATTCGATGCGTAGTTGAGAAGAACAACGCGGTCACACAGACAGACACGAAAAGCGACTTTAATTTTATAATAATATAGTGTAATTAATATTATTATGTAAGTACCTATATAGATATAGATAGATTTCGAAGAAAAAATAAAACCTTTATTCCCATCTGCCCCCTTCGAGCTTGCCACCGGGGTGGTGGTTGGCACTAATAGGTGGAATTTACCACCCCGGTGGTCAATGGTACCTATTTAGTTTCATCTGCCACCTTCGTAGTTATAGTACAGGGGTAAAATAAAATAGTATCCATGAAAGACTTGAAAGACTAAAGCGAAACATTTAGTCGGGTGTCAACCGTTTTATTTATTTTGTTCGTCGATAAGTCGGTAGAAGGTGGTTTTATTCAAATGAGTGCTGATATCAGCGACCGACTGTGAATTTGCATTCGTGAAGCGTTGAGACAGACACTCGAGCGACTAATTGGCATGGCAAGTGTAGCGATAGAGATAGGCGCAGGCGCAGCCGCCAGTGACGTCAGCGCTCGTGCTGTTCGGCGTGCTTTTATGGTTTTACTTACCAAGTATTTAGTAGCTTAGGGTTCTGTAGCTACTTTTCTTTTAATAGTTCAATTGATCTTGTCTAAAATGAGTTGATTGTAGCTACTTGGAATATAATCCTAATAGGGATCGCGTCATAGTTCGGAACACAGCCAAGCAAAAAAGTTTGAAATTGATTTTCTTTAATAATAAAACATTGTAGGAGTCAAAATTCCCAAGTCAACAGAAACTTATTTCGATTAGAACCAGTATGTCGTAGTACGTCGTATTGTGTAGTACGTGGAAGGAGTACTGGAGTAGTTAGACTTAACAATAAATTATGATATAATAAAATAAAAAATTTCTAAATTTATTTATTAATGTATAATACAATAAAAACTAGTTAGGGAGTCCGAGCTTTTTGATTATTTCAATTACATCCTCTATTTCAAAGGGCGGCACTATTTAAACGGATGAACTATACTAAAACATGCGCAGGAGTAGCTTTGAGCGCACCGCGACGCCTGCGCACGCATACACTACCTTTACTGCCTATCCCATTGTTTCACAGATTTATAGCTCGTTATTATTTCTCACATTCATGGATAGGCACGAACGGTAATTATATTTTGGATCGTATATTGTTTTCGATGGGGAAATGCTAAACCTCCGAGCTGCATTTCCTTCGAGTATAATAATTCGTGACGATACATGATTCTCGCGTATTTTCTACACACCTGTTCACAGTCTTAAATAGTCAGAACTTACAAAAAACATAACGAGCAACAAGAGTTATTACTGAACAAAAAAATATGGAACAAAAAATTCTCCTCAAAAAGGATAGTTATCCTCGAAAAAGGAGTGCAATGTAAAAAGGCGGCTGGTCCGTGGGAGCGCGCTGTCCTCCGGCCCTCCGAAGTCCATTGGGCTCATTAGACCTCTCCAAATATGGGCAGGAGACGCGTTTTTGTGTGGACACTCCAGACGGACTGATGTGGACTACCGATGTTGAAACGGTACGATAGAATGCCGATGTATTAAGTTGATTCGCGAAATCCCGAGGCACTGCTGGCTGTTAGGGTGTGCGATTGGTCCGTGTCTATTATTCAGAATAGTTTTATGTAAGTACTTAAACAAGACCAAGACCACTGGGGGGCCTAACATGCACAAAAGGATAAGAAAGAGGTGATGTACACATATTTTTCGAAATCGGAGCCACGTGACATCGTCTGTAATGATGACCACTCTTATTTTTTGCGCCCATTTTAGCTTTAATTGCTACGCTCTGCATCATATATTTTGTCAATTTTGACAGATGATGCTACCAACCACTTGACATAATTCACTTACTTTTGCACAACACATGACTTAACTCGCAGTTGATGACAAGAAGATGTCAGTAAGTTTTCTATGTTATTATGGAAAAGTTACTGGTATGGCAAATAAGCTGACAGCCCGCCTGATGTTAAGTGGGTACCGCTGCCTATGGACATCAGCAATACCAGAGGCATCGCAGAAGCTTTTACCAGAGACAAAGCTGAAATGTATTGCTGTAATGTGCACCTCCTTGACCACGACGTCAGTGATTTTGTCATTGACGTCGTGGACGTTCATAGATCACTCCACGTTAGTATCAGAGGAGAACGCTGCAGCATACATCGACCGTGAAGTTCGTCACACGTTGGGTTCCTACCCGTCCGGCTTTGTCCGGCTTTTGGGCCCCCGTTCGGAATTTGTCCGGCTTTTTATTTGAAAGAAAAAAAGAAGCCAAATATGTTTATAAAAACCGGATTTTACGCAAATGTCTGGATTTTTGCCAGGACTATCAAATTTTGATATGGTAACCCTAATTTCACTGGGAATGCAATGAACGACGCTGGAAGGAATGCCCCGAGACCCGGACGGGCGGTGAGCAGGGTGAGCAGGGCTGTCTGTTGCAGCTTTGTATAATCGTATGTCTGCATCGGACGTTCGACATGTTGGTTCCTAGAGTGATTGTACCTACACCATTTTTATTTTGTGGATGTTTGAGACAGTTCGAAAAGTTATACATTGCTCTTTATGCCAGAATCTTTTTAATATATTTCCCTCGCCCCCTGTTACATGGCATGTCCCCACGTTACTTAAACATAACTGGCGAAATGTGTCTGTACTACAGGTTTTGTATTACATTTTCAACATGAATCCAGTGTACGTACACCCACAGCCCTACACACGAAGGATCAACGGCTTCCCGTTATCCTGTTTTAGATCTAATTCCATACAAGCAATGGACTCTTGCGCATCTATTCACTCGTATAAGGCTAGCCACTCTGGTGATAAATCACGCCCAATGAGGTTACTGGTGTCCGTTTTCTAATTGAATTATTTCCAGGGCAATGTGAGGTTAATTTACTGAAAAAGCGGATTTAATGACCAAAGAGAACTAAGTTGGGATTGTGACTCAAATCCGTGGTTGGTCGACTGGTAGGTACCGATTCTTATTCACTGCGGTCATGATGGGTCGCAGTTCCAAAGTGTCGCTATCATTTAAATAATTTATTCCGGAAGATTTATGTGTACTAGACATTAATATTAAACTAACATTGTAATAGAGAAATATCGATGTTTTATCAAGTCGTAAGAACCGTTCGAAGCAGGGGTCACTACACTAGCATCATTATATTTTAGCCTCGAGTCTCAGGAGACCAAAGAAGGCCTCATCCGACTCACCTTATTATAAGCTAAATAATAAAATGGTGAATCAGCCAAGATAATTGGCGTGGAACGGAACACGTTAGTGGAGGATCGTCGTGCAACGTACGCAGACGTCTGTGTGACCATCTGACCATGCGTTCGATGAAGCGTAACAAATGACTTCTCCTAAGGTCGGCGCCGCACTTGTGTAGGTACTTACGCATTGGCTTCTGTGCTATTTGTTTACTGCACCATTGTGCAGATTGTGTTTAATTTTGAAAATGTTAACAAACAAATGTTTCAGGTTCTACTAGTAATTTTTAAAATTAAAAAAGAAAATGAACTTTTAATCGTAAGAATGTAAATTTCTAACTTTTGATAAAAAAAAAATTGTATCTTGTACTGATTTTAGGAAGATATTTTTTTAAACATGAAAGGGTATTTCATGATAGCCCCATCGCACAAAAAAAGGAAAAAAAGTTAATTTATTTACGTAAAATATGGTATACTTAAGTGATAATACAGCATATTATGAGATCATACATGTTTTGCTTACAAATTAAAGCATGCAAAACTCAACAAATAAACAAATTAGAATGTACAAACATTCTAATTTATATTCAAAACATTCCTTATTATTATAGAAATTATTGTCATTTATATAATTTAATTTTGAATAACCTGCAATTTAATATATTAGGTAATTTATTATATGCACGTACACACATAGCCAGACAGCTTTTATTGTAAAAAGAGGTGGTCGAAATAGCTATAAATTCTTTAAAATGTCCTCGAAGAATTACCCAAAAATTTAAAAAAAATCATATGTATATCTCCTAAACTATCAAAAATAGCGGAACATACGTATGGGGTATTTTCGGATACCCCTAGGTCTGAGGAATCAATTTTTTTCTGTTGACGTCACTATTTGGACCACCCTGTATATCGCAATGAATATTGTAGTGTTAAGAAAATGCAATTCTGGGGTTGAAAAGCAACGTCCAGAAGGCGTTTATATGAAGGACACATACTTTTATCTCATTTCTTTAGTGAAGTCCCATAAACTGTCCATTTCCAAGTACCTACAATACATCCGAAAAACATGCAATTCTTGATTATCCACAGCACATATATCAAGAAGAACCCAAACAATACTTCGGACGCCCGCTCTCAGTGTGAGTCCGGCCTTACCTGCGCATGCGCAGCGCCGAGGGCGCCGCACGATGGGCTAAAAATGAAGCTCCATAGACTTAGCGTCGCTCAAAAATGAAGGACCTTTTTGAAAAAAAAAAACGATGGCTGCTTATTCCCTTAGCAATATTTTATGTAGTAGAACTTTTTTGATAAAGATTTAACAAGTTATCTGCGATTTAATATATTTTTGTATGAAGCTGAACCGTTTTTTTGTATCCCTTATTCTTAAGATTTCTTAAATATAACGTGGCGTATCATAGAATGCAACATATAAGCTATATTATCACTAAAGTCTGAATCTCTGAAACCCTCGGAACATTGACATTTTTAAATACAAATAATAAAAAATTGAGCACGGCATTTTAAAGTTACTAATTGCAATGTTATGGCCTTTCTTCTACACCCACCTAAGGCTCCCCCCTCCCCCAGCTACCTATCTACCTAAAACCACCTACATAATCTAAAAGTTGGCAGATTTCTTGAACGAAGTTGAAATTGAACGGGAAAAGCCACGTTGGGTGGCGTGGCAGTAGTCTAACGAATTATCAACATAATTAATTTTTTAGCCAGGAAATGTCTGTTAAACGGGGAAAGTCTGAAAAAATGTACGATTCTTGTAATGGATTTTTTTTAAAGCTGGTTGAATATACCTCTAAATTTGATAATGTACTTGCAGAACACATTGCCCTTATTCAAAAATCTGAGTCACGCCTAAGTCATAATCTTAGCCATAGTATGAAATAATATAATTATTAGGAGAAAGACAAAAAAACTATTATTTTGGAAATATTTTTCTATTATTTTAGATTGCACTCCAAATAATTTATGACTCTCCCGCACCCAATTTATTTTAATTGGTATAGTTACTAGTTTATGGTTATGTAAATAGGTATACATATAGGTACTAATCCAGGCCAGACGTTGCTTAAGTGGTTATTTAAACCGAATTGCTGAACTTACAATAGGTATTTACTTGTTTATCGAGACAAGCAAAAAGTGAAAGTGAATCATCCGTAAGTGTTGGCGCAATTGCGATCTGTTTGTGCCATGCCAATGACGTGTGACATTTCATGTGTTTTTTATGTTTTTTTTTTAAGGGGAGAATTGAAGGATTCACATTACTAGTTAATGATAGAAAATATTTATTAAGACTGCTAATTACTCACTTTCCAGAATAAGATAATAGATTACAGTATTAGGCTAGGTACATACAAATGATTAAAAATATCACTTATTCAGCTAATTAGAACTTGGTATTTTGACTTGGTGCTTTTAAACGTATCGATAGAGTTTTCTTTTTTTTAAGTTCTGCAGTAGAAACCGCTATATAACATAAATACTAATTATTTGTGTTATATAGCGGTTTCTAAAACTTCGTTTAAGGATATCATAAAGATAAGCGGATATTTCACACGAACTTCATACAATTTTTTTGTAACAATATTACAAGTCATCCGTTTATATGTTAAATTAACCTTGTGTGAATTTTTGAGCATAGTAATCGTAAACAAAAGCCGTAACCAATAAAAAAAAACGACACTTAAAAATTTAAATCCCTATGTCCATAAAAGTTTATGTTCAGCCCACCGTGCGCCGGCGCCGGCGGGCGGCGCGGCGGCCTCTACTGACAAGGGTGAAATTGAACAAAGGGATGGTACTATTAGTGAATTGATGTTTTTTTAGGATTTCAATGTGCGATGAGATGAGGCTTTAAAGCAAAGCAGTGCAAGGTGCGTACGCTACGGTCAACCTCGAAAGAAATTATTTTATATATTAATTGAAATATTGACAGAAACGGAATAGGTTTTAATTTCAACTGCAAATTGCTGAAAAAACGTGATTTCAATCATTTGTCTCTATTTTGGTGAAATGCAAAAGTGATGTTTAATCGACATTAGTTACCGACTCACAGAATAGAATAGAATAGAATGAACTTTATTTTATATAATTGGTTTTACAGTTTTCTGGCCACCAAGTACAAGCATTGCTATTTTACACATGTGTCTTACTATAAGATCTAATTGTAAAGAGAATGGGGCTCAGCTCAGACATGAACTGGCTCACGCTATACTGCTACATGTACTATTTAATATCTAAACTACAGGAATACGAGGAGGAACCATTCGCTTGGAGAGTGGTCTAACTCTTTGTTGTATGCACACATAATCTATGATATCACCAGCGCGCAAACTAGGAAACATTGGATTATGGTGGTTTGGTTTGTCATATTTATCACCAGGCTGTGTAAGACCAGGAATTAGCAGATCACTTAATTTACGTAACATGTCTTCATGAAGGTCTCTAGCACGTAGGTACCACAGGTCTTCATCAAGCATCGCCCAGATCACTTTTGAACTTGTATTGCGAGGGAAATTAGCAGCAGCTTTCAATGCCATGGTATGCAACATTTTTAAGTTTTAATTATAATATACAATAAAGCCATCTGCTATTATTAGAAGAAGAAACAAACGATGTAATTTAAAGCAAGTTACGTAATTTTTTCTGTAATTTTGTAATATATTTTTTGCGCAGCTTTTGTAGTGTTGTAGCATTTTATTTTCAGACACTTTATTGTTTAATAGTACGTTAACTAGTCTGTAAAATATCAGAGGGGCAATTCCCGTATTTTTAAGAACGTTCGCATTCTAATCTCAGTGTCAATCTGTCAAAAAAATTTTTTTTTTTTTTAAAAACGTTGCCCCACACTAGGAATTTCTCCTGTATCGTGGGTGCGTTTACAAACATTTAAACTCACATACACAAACGGCCAGACCCGGAACAACTACTTGCAGGTCATACAAATATTTGTTCCGTGCGGGGATCGAACCCGCGACACGTTACGCAGCAATCCAAAATAATAACCACCAAAATAACCAAAATAATAATGACCATAATTTATGTCATATTTCAATGACGTTACACTTAAAATGATATAAAATATAAAATGATGTAAACTGTCGCTATCTTTTATTTTCTGATAAAAATAAGAATTTCTCTGCTGCTTCACGTGGAGTATTCAAGCATCATTCACTAAAATAGCCAATACTTGTGGTGTGTCGGTCGGGGCAAGTCGGGGCCCGGGGCAATACCCCGCCGCGTTTGGGCAATAAATGTGTCTTTAAATGACACTTCATTAAAATTATACAACTGCTTTTGTTGTCCTGTGACAGACGCACAACTCCTTAAATTATTTCTGATTTCTATAGGTTCTTAACACGGAACGTTACCGCGTTTTCTGGTTCTTAAATCTTTGTTTGAAAATTAATATAATTTGATGCGGATTCTGTATTTGTATGAATAATACAAACCTTTGTAAATTAGCTATCTAGAACCTAAAATAGAAGTTTAGTGGATCAATAAACATGTTGTAAAGGTACCTTGTATGACAGACAGACAAAGAGACAGCGCGAGACGTAGGCTTAATAATAAACTCACCCTTTTCAGCCGGAGTCACAGTGAAAGACAGAAAATATATATATTTGGCACATGTCAATAATACACATAGTGACACAATATAAAAATACAAAAAAAAAAATTGTCTATCTCCCGGCTGCGCCAAATAGGCCCAGACATGTTGTCGAATTCCAAATTGGCATATTTTCGTGTGGTACCTAATTTGCCTTGGCTCCGACAGTAAATAACTGTCGGAAGAACGGCTGTCGTCTGTACAAACTGACGAAATTTTCGGGTTTTATTTTGTGGACAGTCCTTAAAGGACTCTTTTGATAACATTGATTGACGTTCGATTCGGCACGGAAGCGTATCGAACGGATGTGAATAGCTATTCAGTTCAGCAACACGCCGAGTGCCTGGCTGTGTGAAATCCACTAAGAAAACGTGTTGACGTCATCAATTTAGTAATTTGAACTGCTTGGGATAATGTTTACAGTCTTCGCCCCTTGACTATGAACACCGCTTATAGTGATAAAAGATAACGTTCCCAAGTGTGGACGGGACGAACAACGCACCATCTATGACACTGCGGTCCCCCAATCAGCTGTGTATTCACTTGAGATGTCGCGCCGAGCTTATGGTGACTACAGCGTGAGAGCTTTTCACTCCAGTAACTTATCGTTATGACGATAGGTTTTATTGCCGCTTCATACTATTTCAAACTGTAGTCACTTAGTTTAACCACTGGTCGATTGGAGGTTAAGCTACGCTTGCCACAGTCAGCTCGTGGATGGGTGACCAGCCCTTACATGTCGCGACCTCTCCGTGCCTCGGAAGGCACGGCTGTCATTTGTAGATCATTGACAGTCGTAAACGGTAGTCAGAAGTTAAAAAGTCTGGCAACCAGTGTTACCAAGGGGCAACTGGGTTGTGGAGGTCAGATAGGTAGTCACTTCATGTAAAATACTGGTATTCAGCTGCATCCGGTTCGACTGGAAGCCAACCCCAACATTTATGTAGTTAGGAAAGGATGAGATAGGTGGAGCATTCATGAGAAGGTTCCTCTCTCATTGATCACAGTAGCATCTTATTCTGCACTTTCACAATTTTTTCCGTACCTAGGTACACACGGCTACACATCAAGCTATATTTTTCCAGTTTACACTGACCTCTCACTGTAAGGAAATCCTATACAATGCGAGATCAGCTTATACTGGAAATGTATAGCTTGATCTGTAGCCGTGCGTACTAAGTTTTTGATGATTAATTTTTAACCGACTTCAAAAAAGGAGGAGGTTCTCAATTAGTCGGAATCTTTTTTTATCTGTGTTCACCGATTACTCTAGACATCTGAACCGATTTGGAAAATTATTTTTTGTTTCAAAGGGTTATACTTCCCAGGTGGTCCCATTTAAATGAAATTTTATCGAAATCTTTCGAGTGGTTTTAAAAAAACCAATAATAAATTAAATTTAAATAAAAAAAAAACGCCTTATAACGGACGTGGACGTGTAAGTTTTCTGTTCCGTGTGTAAGACGATCGTTTTCGAATTGGTGTGGGGTAGGTACCATAACTCAAAAGTGAAAAATATTTTTACAAAAAAAAAAAAAACGATCTTCAAAAATAACACAAAGTGAAAAATAACTTTAATTTCAGAAGTCTGAAAAAAATAAAATACAGGCATAAAGACACCGACTTCCAAAACCTGAAGTTATTTTACACTTTGTAGTGTTTTTTTTTTTTGGAAGTCGGTTGTTGATGACCGTTTGTACAAGCGTGCTCTAAGCCTATTTAGATATGTAGATATTAAGCATTCATCTAGGCATGGTCCGGGAAGGCTCATGATACTGGGCCCGGCAAGATGGTTACTGTCACTGTTAGCCTGCATCACCTCATTGCTGGGCAAAGGCCTCTACTCATGACTACCAGCTCTTTCGATCCAGGGCTAAACTGGACCACTGGGGGCATAAACTTTATTATATTTGCCAAGTGCAGGCGTTTGTTTTCTCCAGCTCGTCCCACCATCTTCTACGGAGTCTGCCGCGACATTTTCTGGCTGTGTCAGGGCTCCACATAGTGCTTATTTTAGTCAGACGCGATAATGATGCAGGCTGTCGGAGGCAAATATACCGATCTATCCACACTTCAGAAGATTATATAGGCCATCCATAAATTACATCACACGAAGTTTATGATTTTTGGATCCCCGTTCCTGTCACCGTCAAGGAGGAGGAGGAGGGCTCCTTCCACCTTAACGTTTGAAGTAATTTGGATGGCCCCCAGCTTGTAGACGCGTCGTATGATAACTACTACGTATACTAACGTATACAATCATACCTAAATTCTTGATGCTACTGCATTATCAGTTGCCCAGAAATTAGTTGAGGGATGTATTGGATAGATGAGTGATACACAATAGAAAAGTAACCACAATTTCCGGAAAGGCACATGTAATAATTTAAAACAGGCTTTTAAAAAGACATTATTGGCCAGATAAGTTTACTGAGATTTTATCCGTCTCTCAAAGCATGACAGTGATTAAATGTTTTTAAGGAATTTATAGACAGCGTTTAGTTGATAGACTATTTGCTTAGCAATATTTTTTCTTGACTGTACTTACGCACGGTATTAGTCTGTCTATAGTTGTCATATTTTAGCATGGCACTGGTGCCGATTCCCTTGTTCACAAACTAAACTAAATTTATGTTGAGTGCATCTTTTTCTTTCTATACCATTAAGAATAGGACAGAAGATAAATTTTAGTTTAGTCCTGTCAAATTAATAAGCGCCTGACACTACGCCATACAAGTTTAGACGTGATTAAAAAGTTGACTACTAAAATTACATCAAATTACGTCAGGTGCTGACTAATTTGACAGGACTAAACTAATATTTATCTTCTGTCCTTTTCTTAGTGAAATAGAAAGAAGAAGATGCACTCAACTTAAATTTAGTTTAGTTTGTGAACAAGGGAATCGGCACCAATAGCGGTCATTAACCCACCTACATATTCTAACAATATTTTTTTCAAAAACTGAATAAAGTCCGTTAACGTCCTGCATCGCTATCTATCGTGATCTTCAAGATGTTCCAATAAAGAACCATACATAGTTTATTGTTTGGGTCCCTACGGAGAGATATTATGGAAAGGGCAGTGACCGCTATTGCCATGCTAAAATGCAACAACTATAGTAACCAAATGCATTTCTATCGTCGCCGCGCCACCGCCGACATCAGAGTGCGGTAACAATAACTTTATTCCTACATCTGTATATGGTATCCTACACGTAAGGGTCTCCTTTTGTGAACCCCTCTCATTATAAGTTCCAAACTGGTGCTGATCAATGCACAGTAATGCGCAACCCTTTCATGTGCGGCGACCTTTAAAGCCGTTTTACACCGTACGATACGAAAACTGACAATTAATGTGATAGGTACTAATTGACTTATACTTTCTCTAATCTAACTGTTTGTGTACTTATGTTATCTCTAAGTTTTGTTTTTCACAGCTCAGCTTATCGTTGAATTTAGAAACAATTAACAAAGTAAAAGTGTAGTAGAGAGAGAATAGTAAGTTGAGAGTCTACATCTCTTTTTATGTACTCTCCTACCGGAGGTATGCTGGAAGAGATTTCTTTAGAAATAAGCATCACCTTTTTACGTATTTTTCGGTGCCTTTTTTCTTGTGTCCGTTTGTATGTGTGTACATAAATGGTTAAATAAATAAATAAGATACCTACTGCAACTTTTACATAGTTGTACAAAATATTATATATTTTATTGTTAGCTTGTATATTGTATTTACTGTAAGTTAAACACTACTAACAAAATAAGTAAGATTGCGGTAAACTGTAGTGCCTGTTTCAGTAACGGGCAGTAATACCCGAAAGTATTTGGTAGATTTTGAGATTATTGAGGTTTAAAGGGACCATACAATAAATACGACAGTTTTTCTACAGCGCGTAGGTACTTTATTTGTGTATTGTGAGTGTTTCTCACCACCACCACTACCACTCCACCAGGTACAAGCCTTACCAAGGGGTATCGTCTCGACTGCCTTTCTGACCTGCACAACCGAGTTACTGGGTATCAACCCAGTAACTCGGTTGTGCAGGTCAGAAAGGCAGTCGCTCCATGTAAAATACTGGTACTCAGCTGCATCCGGTTAGACTGGAAGCCGACCTGAACATAGATAGCTTTTTCCATGGGAAAAGGTTAGGCAGATGATACATAAATCTTTGGAATAAATTATCTAAATGATACTGAAAACTGCATCAAAATCTGCCGCGTAATTAAGCAGAACGTCGCGGTCACACAGATATACACGAAAAGCGACTTTAATATGTATAGCTGGGTCATTTTGACCTGTTATTTTGATCATTCTGGACCTATTATTTTGTCCATTTTGGACCTTCTTGTCTTCTCCATTCAACTATCATTTTTCATTGAGCTAGTCACCTCAAAATGCACGAGGTGGTCACGATATTTTGGAACTGCGATCCATCATGACCGACCGCAGTGAATAAGAATCGGTACCATTCGACCAACCACGGATTTGAGTTGATAGTTAGAAGGCTAGGCGGATTGATTGAGTGTTCCTCACACCGAGCCATCATAACATAACACGTCAGCGGTAAATTACTGTATATTTTACTTCACACTCCGTAACAAAAAACTAACCACTTAATTCTTTCGAACAAAAACATCGTGCCGTGTAAATGGCGCTCCTGCGCCTGCGCCGGCACCAAATATGGCCGCGGTAACGAGCGGCCCATACACGGCGAAGACCTGCCGTCTCACTTATACGCTCACCGTTGAATCATTCTAGTTAAAATAGATTTTTCGTAACGATTTAAGTAGGAAAAAAAATCGACCAATACGAATTTTACTTTTGTTGTTAGATTCAAGGCTAGATCTGGGTAGTACAGTAGACCTGCGGGGTAATTGCGTAACACGTAGGACATGCTTTAATTTTGACAGTTCAACGTCATTCATGGCGTTTTAAACGTGGTCTAGCAGGCAATTTTTTCAAACATATGAAGCAATGGATTAGCAATATCCTTAAAAATGATGACTGTGGTTGATAGTGTGTTACGCAATTAGGGTGCTGGAGCTGGGAGCCTTTTCCAGCACGAAATCTTTTGTTTCGGCCGAAGCTATGGACGTTTCCTACTCCGTATCACTTACGGACATAAGATTAGACCGGGGCTGGGACTAAAAATTCATTATTATTATTAATGTTTAACAATAATGAAATGAGGTAACATAAAAATCATCAGCTCGAAATTTAAAAAAAATCTTGTGCATCGATATTTTAACTCAGTACCTACATCATCATCATACTCACCAGTCGCACTGGCAGCCATAACCCTATGAAGCAATTTAAAAGTAAATCCACTTAACATCATTAAAAAAAGGCCATTAACCAAGAAGCTTTTGATCCCACGGGATGAAAAGAAAAAAAATACCGGGAGCGTATGAAATAGGTTTTCTTAAAGAGACGCGTTGACGGACAGCCCTTGTGGAGCGGCTCCTGCCATTCATTTCCCACACTATAGAACATATTATAATTATACGCATAAGTACGATACGCGCTCTGTTCATTGAAGGATGTGTAGAAACGTTGCGTTGTTTAGTCTTAGCGATACGGTTACATTACACGAAACATCTTAGGTGGCGTTTCTATAATTAATTGGACGAGAATTAAGAGTGGAATTTCGAGGAAGCGTCACGCTTGGGCACATTTCGTTACATGAGAGAGAAGAAAGATATAAGTCTCTCTGTCTCTCACTCTCCAATTCTTTGTTTTATGAAGTTTCACTTCTATCACGTGTATGGTGGTGTACGCGCAATTTATTTACATAGGTTAACTTATTAAGCTTAGGTTTCCTACGACAACGGTGGCCGTCACACAACGGCCGCAGTGACGGCTTTCATGAACATGATGGCAATGGGCTTTGACTTTAC
Organism: Brachylomia viminalis; assembly: GCA_937001585.2. NCBI lineage: Eukaryota > Metazoa > Arthropoda > Insecta > Lepidoptera > Noctuidae > Brachylomia > Brachylomia viminalis. Next base: position 25,505,836 of record OW443301.2, read on the forward strand.
GGTGTCAGAAAACGCTATCTAAGCGTAAGGAAACACACGGACTTTCATAAATGACATTTTAGCGACGTCATTCGACGGTAAATTTCGGACGATATGTGGCGGCCACCGCAGTTTTGGGTCTGTTCAATGGGGATATATATACAGAGTTGATATGACACAGGGGCATTAAATTACACTACGTATACTATACGTGTTTAGTATTAATTCCATACGGTATAAAAATAAAAAGCACCAAAATTCAGTTTTTTTTTTCAAACAAACTAAATAGCTTACAAATCAGAGTAAAACGCAACCACCCTTTGTAATGAAAGTGCAAGTGTATGTGTATTTATTGCCATCTTTTTAGCGAATATATTTGGTTGTACTTGTGCAAAGTGCATGACCTATGCGTATAGACATAATCAGCTGTTAGGAAAGATACATCGTGTTCGAACGGGACAAAAAATTCAAAAATAATTTGCGACTAAACTGCCGTTCCTATTTAATTGATTTTTGGTACAGAGCTTGAAAATTGTACCTAGTATAGGCAGTTTAAAGGAAAGCCCCTCTGTCGTATCAACTCTGTATGTTTCATTCTACTGTATGTCTACTCTGCCACAACTACTTACAACATTTTATACTTCAGTTTTAAGTAAAATTAAATAATACTGGTTGAAAGTATTGCATTATCCACCGCAGACTCTAGGAATAGGTGGAATAGGCAGTCATGGAAAAACTATCGTGTCATGTTCACGTTGATGATGTATTCATAGTTTAGTGATCTTTTCAGGTGAGATTATCTGCTGAAACGAAAATAAAGAAAAGTAACTCAGTATGTCTGTCTGTTACCTTTCCACGGCTGAACGGGTGTCGATGTAATTTGGCACACAGGTAGAGACCGTGACATTTTTAGCCCGCAAGTACTTAAGTACCCTGTTCCCGTGGGATAATTTTCGACCTCCATGCGGGCGTAACAGCAGAAAAATGCTAGTATGCAATTAAGAACGGAACTGAAAATAAGAAAGAAAAAAATTCTTAAATAAAATACAGAAAGCCATAATCGTATCCGTGTCGTCACATGTAAACGGCAGACTCAAACTTCGGGCCTTCTATAAAGAGCGGGAATAATTTACGTCTTCATAGCCAACGAACTACCAGTTTTTAATAATAAAACAAGATGTAATGGCGTTGATTGAAACCACTAATGGCCTGCTTCACCGCCTCCAGATAAATTTTGGTTAACTTATCTGATAGATAAGCGTTATTCGGACGCTGTGAAACAGGCTTTTAAGGAAAAAGTGATGAATGGCTACGGGACTCATTTGTGAAACCTACTTGAAATATAAACCCTCAAGTAGACTTCACTTGCGATTATATTTACGCCGTTAACAGCGTTTTTCACAACAAAAAAATAATATTTTCCGGCAATTGAAAAAAAAACTCTACTTGTATGCTCACATAAATCGCTCGACCTTAATGTTATGCGAAGACAATGCCACCCAAAATACAGGATTTTCCTAGTTTGGGGGGCAGGGTAGGGTACCTATTCTTATTGGACTTTCGTCCTCACTACCTACCTTTTGTATCTACCCAATCTTTGTAATTGTACTACAAGTTTTTACCATTCTGTATACTTATTTGTCACAGGTTATAATTGTGAATTATTTTTATTTATATTTTATTATTTCTCGTACTTGCTTGTAGGTAGTGCGCGCAAAATAAGTCTGCGTGCGGCCGAAATCGGAAATAATCGTTTGCCGCCATATTGACGCTTAAATATCAGAAGGCCAATTCCCGTAATTAAAAATGTTCAAAATCTAGTCGCAATCTCATCTCAGCTACAATCAAATGTCAAAAATGTAGGTAAACGTTAAACAATTTTTGACAGATTAAGACCGAGATTAAAATGAGTACGTTCTTAAAAATACGGGAATTGCCCCTCTGGTGTCAAGAGAGTGTGCTGTGTTCCGTGTTTTCTAAAATAAATAATCGCCATCATTATGCTGAAAGTGATATAAAGTGCTGCCAGGGATATAGTCTTGATGGTCAAACACGCGCGCAGACTTATCTTGCGCGCAGTCTACCTACAGAATGCGTAGATGACGGACGGCTTGGTGATGAGTATTTTTACACCCTGTATAAATGTCGATAGGTACTACATTAACTAACAAGTATTTTGGGGTGGCAACACACAACATACTCAAGCAGCTCCACATTCTGCGGTGAACACTTATTTGTCCGACATTTACGATTCTTTTACGATGGGTCGTGTAAAAGCACCGACCGACTAACTAATACTCTGTATAATAATAAATCAGTGTGTTCGGGGGTCGTAAATAATAACGTTTGGATGTTGAAAGCCCGTTTAGGCGCTGAGGAAGAAGCTTTAGTGTTACAAAGTTATGTTTCCGGGTTGTGGTTTCTAGATGAGCTACTTTGAACACGCTCATTCTGATAAATTACTAGATGAGATGACGCCATCCATAGCCAAAGTACACAACGTGGGTATATAAGGTTGTTTTTAGCGGTCAGTACTGCGATTTAGAGCACTTACACTTTTTTACACATGTCTGTGCAAGGAATTGTTCTAATAAATCGTTAAACGTTCAAATTCTAATCGCTATGTCATCTCAGTGACAATCAACGTCAACAACTTGTCAAAAATGTCGGGTAATTACTCAGAACAATAACTAAAGCAGGTAATTAGCTATAAATATAGTAGCTATTCTCGGTCAACGGAAAATAGTGAGAAATTAGAGATATTTTTGACAGATTGACACTATAGGGTGAAGTTCACCAATGCTACTGAACGCGATCAGCACGTTGGAACTGCGTTCAAGAGCTGTCAGAGTCAATATTCCACAAAAATAATGTCACTGACAGCTCTTAAATTACGGGAACTGCCCCTCTGTTGTGCCATCCTGTCAGTAACTTCATCTACATTTCTATCTACGTTCAGTTTTAATATGAATACCGAATAGGTCTTTGTTATGTAGGTAGGTATAGGTAACCGTTTCTATACAAATTAAAACTAATGAGTAGAAAGTTGGAATCCATCTTTGTCATTAACTGTTTCTGGAGACATTCTTGTCAGCCCCATACCAGTCCCTGTATCATTTCATAAGAAAAATGTGATTCATGCGTAACCCAGGATCTAACGAATTGGAACCTTATTTCGAGATCATTACGGTTGATCCAATGAGGAGACGAGTGATCGAGGTGTTTTCAAGAATATCTAATAGGAGAAATTTATGACATTGCTTTGTGGTAACTGTCGTAAAATAAGAATTAGTTAAGATGTGGTCCTTGTGCTCGCGATAAAATAAGAATTAGTTAAGGTGTGGTCCTTGTGCTCGCGATAAAATAAGAATTAGTTAAGGTGTGGTCCTTGTGCTCGCGATAAAATAAGAATTAGTTAAGGTGTGGTCCTTGTGCTCGCGATAAAATAAGAATTAGTTAAGGTGTGGTCCTTGTGCTCGCGGTAAAATAAGAATTAGTTAAGGTGTGGTCCTTGTGCTCGCGATAAAATAAGAATTAGTTAAGGTGTGGTCCTTGTGCTCGCGATAAAATAAGAATTAGTTAAGGTGTGGTGCTTGTGCTCGCGATAAAATAAGAATTAGTTAAGGTGTGGTCCTTGTGCTCGCGATAAAATAAGAATTAGTTAAGGTGTGGTCCTTGTGCCCGCGGTAAAATAAGAATTAGTTAAGGTGTGGTCCTTGTGCTCGCGGTAAAATAAGAATTAGTTAAGGTGTGGTCCTTGTGCTCGGGGTAAAATAAGAATTAGTTAAGGTGTGGTCCTTGTGCTCGCGATAAAAAAATAATAACAAAAACGTTAACGCCTGACAGACGGACAAAGAGTGATCTAGAATAGAATAGAATCACAATATGATCTGTGAATAGAATACTCTTTATTATGTACTTACACCATAAAAATTACAGATATAAATAAAGAAAAAGAAAGAATAACATTTATTTGGACACAGTTCGTGAAACACAAAATACAAATAACAAAATAAAAAGTGAAAATAATGTTATAACAACAAAACAAAAAAAAATATAGAAATTTTACATAGGGTGACACAATGGGCGGTCTTATCGCTAAAAGCGATACATACATACATACATAAAACATATAGGTACATATCTACATAATAAACATGACACAAAAGCAAGGAAACAGAATTTTAAAAGTGGACAAAGATTGAGCAGAGCACTCCTTATCGACCCGGGCAAGGCATTCCATAACCGTACTGCTTAAATTGTAAGACTTGTGATAAAAACTAGTGGAATGCATCGGCATCTCAACTCTTAAGTTTTCCGATGACCTCAGGTATCCATTATGTGTGTCATGAAGGAACTTGAAACATAATTTAAGATAAGAGGGGTTTGTAGGGTTGAACAGAATACTGTAGAGCTGAACTACGCTATGAGAATTCCAGCGAAAAGTTTTGAAGTCGCTCAAGTTTATTTAGTTGAGACTCAGTGAGATCCAGATAACTGACATCAGTGTAGTCAAGGATGGGAAGTAAAAGGGATTGTGCAAGCGCAGTTTTAGTGGCAGTTGGTACAAAGTTCCGCAATCGTCTCAGGGACTTACCGGTGCAAGCAAATATTTTGAGATTTACGTCCTGTAACTGGGGAACCCAAGAAAGATGTTTGTCGAAACCTTTTCGCTGACTAGAATAGCAGTTCCGTTAAATTAAACTTGGGGAAGATGCGACCAGTTTATCTTGGAGGTCATCGTTGATCTGCCAACAACAATGACCTGAGTCTTCGATGGACTAACCTGCAACCCATGTAAATGTACTTGTAAATGATATAAATGGGGATAAAATCGCAAATCTATGAACAGGTGGCGCTGCTAACGCATGATTCTTAACGTCATACTGTCATTTTTATCCCTCAATGTTTTTCGGGTTTTGAATAAATTATAACAGGAACTAGCGAGTGTTTTTTTTATTATTTTAACGAACAATGTGTTCAACGTGGACTGTATCTCAGTTAAAAGCTGAACTGAAGAACCGAGGAGCTTAAGAGGCCGAAAAGCGGATCTGGTCAGCAGGTATTTACAGCCTATTTTCTTGTTACTAATAGAAGGAACCCAATTTTATAAATAGCAACATATCGTTCAGTACTTTTCGTATTAATTACAAAATTATACGTACTTACACAGTAGTTTTATAACATATTCGACGTTTCATGATCTACGAACATAAAGTATAAATTAAATCTGAATTTGAATTGAATCCGTTACAGAATCCAATCATTTGATCGTGATTTGAACTTTGGGATACCTCAGCAACATGAAACTGACAGCTGCATGAAAGGGTTAGAACAAATCCTCGAATTCCTGAAGCTGTAAAATTGCGTGTCTTAGTCGCCTTTACCCATACTTTTTTTTTATCGTAATCGTCTTTAGGAAATTAATGATTTCCGTTGTAATTACAACCGATTACAACCATGTTTGTCAGATGTCGTCCAAAGTTTTTTGTAAACAAGTTTTGTTTGTAATTTGACAGCGAATGTCACTTTCTGTGAGTCAAGCGTTACCAGCGACATCTTGGCAAAAGTTGTCAGTTTTATACCCCATTACATCATCCAAATCCGAAATGGCAGCTTGTTTATATACAAGATGGAACCTTTCAGCGGGGCAGTAAGGGGAAGTACCTTATCCGTTGCAGCTACGCGAAAATGATCTTAGGAGACCATCCATCATTTTTTATGTTATTTTGATCCCCATTCACAGATTTAAAAAAAATTACAGTTAGCAAGAAAATAGCCATTTTACACAAAAACATTTTTTGATGCCAATCGATCCTGTTTCTAATACTGATCAAAAACTTTTATGGGACCAACCATCGTCGGAGTACTCAAAAAGTCACAAATTGCAAAAAACTTTTCCCGTACATTTTGTATGAAAATTTTACGCAAATTTAAGCTGGTTTAGTCACCTCACAACAGCCGCAGTACGCGTTCGACTTTGAACCGACAGCTTGGTGATCAATGGATAGGAACACATGGTCCTATTTCATTGCCAGCGCGTAGTCCAGATCTGCCGCCTCTAGATTTCTTTTTGTGTGGCTACCTGAAAACTGAGGTTTACAAAAACCAATACGATAGTGTTCAAGAACTTAAAGACTCACTAACCACAATTTTGTATGGAATTCATACAAATAAATTGTCAGCAGCCACTAGGTCGGTACAGAAACGAATCAATTTATGTATTCGCCAAAATGGCGGTCACTTCGAGCACCTAATATCATAGGGCAAAAAACAGCAAGATTTTAAATAAGAATAAAATCATTAAGTTATGTTAGTTAATAAAAAAAAAATCAATTAATGCCTTCTTTTTGATATGTGTAAAATTTCTACGTGATCTGTCTTTCATTTTATTTTTTGTTTTTCAGTTACACAAATTCTTTACAAAATGTAAGGGAAAAGTTTTTTGCATTTTGTGACTTTTTGAGTACTCCAACGATAGTTGGTCCCATAAAAGTTTTTGATCAGTATTAGAAACAAGATCGATTGGCATCAAAAAATGTTTTTGTGTAAAATGGCTATTTTAAGGATGTAGCTTAGGTTATTAGTTTAAGTTCTTAAGTGTCGCATTAGGGTAAACCCTGTAATAATAGTTTAAGCTGTTATAAATAAATAAATACAAAATCAATATCTAAGTTTTTAGGAATGTATTCTTGGCGTGATTTTCCAACACCTAAGGATTTAAGAAAATTCCAGACTGTAGTTGGATCTCCGTTTACAACTGAGGTGTGGATGTGGCGGCATTGGGCATCTCTACACACTTTATTGCAGCGATTACGAGCATTCACAAGGAGCTCCCAGTTCGTCGGCGAAGGCCGACACTTAAATTTAGTTTTGGTTACAGCCTTCCTGTGCATGATACTTCTAATATCGTCTGTAAGCCATGGTGCCGGAAGATGTTTAATTTTTACAGCTCTAAAAAACCGTCTGCCATAAAAAAAAAATGTGAAGTAGGTACCTATACGGTAGCTTTATCTTTTGTAGATACTTTACTATTAATATACCACTTTCTTTTTGTCTAGTCTTAAAATTTACTAAATTGTCTCATTGTGTATCTGTGGAGAACGTGGTTGATTTCACATTTGTATCATTTCTGTATCCTAATCTTTTTGTAATTCATAATTCGTGTACTTAATTGTTTGTTTTCCCGAATAAATTAATTATAGGCAACCTCTTAAATACTATAAGGACCACTTTTGACAAAAACTTCTTGTAAATTGAAAGCAAAAACAGACCTTAAGCCAGGGTAGCCCGCAAAAATTCAAATTTTCTGACGTTTTTTGCAATTTGCGGCAGTGTCAGGTTGTATGTTGAACAAAATATGATTCGCGAGCGTAACGAGTATGTATTTACAGAATTATAATCATTAAAATCATCATATAACCCTCGTAAGTTTTGATATTTTATGACATTTATTTATTTATAACTTTTCGCACAAAAGGTACAAAGGCGGACTTGATGCCTTAGGCATTCTCTACCAGTCAACCAAGGGTGGTGAAGAGATTAGATGGCATTTTTATTCAATAAATGGTAATAAAACTTACGAGTTTGGTTATAGAAGAAAATTTAATGAACTCGGCAGTGCCGGCGGATACCTAGGCTTGCGGGCTTCAGATCAGCCGCAATCATGGGTTCTTTATTTAATATTCATCTAAACATGAGAGCATTCCGGTTATGATTGGTTGAAACCATTGTTACTGCTCACCCATACGCAACAGTACGTCCTGAGCCACTGATTTGACAAAAGCAACTGGTTTCATCTTCGTTTTACCTTTACGTAAAAAATAAATCAAAATAGCCTCATTCCCTGTGACCCGACTTCGTACATTAAACAAGTTCTTCCTGGCTCGGCGTGCTGTGCTGGCGCTGCTGCTGCGGCTGCGGAAAACCTCAAGCAGCGTAAGTATAATAACCTTATCAGTAATTTTATTTTAGAGCTGTTTGGGGTTAAAATTGTCAGGCTGTGGGGTCCGAGTGCTCATGGTCGCTTTAAGGAAATATCCATTCGGCTGGTTGACATTCCCCGTGGCCCAAAGGCCGGCTTTTACCTTGACCAGAGGCTAAGCATTGCCATTCAGCGTGGCAATGCCGCCAGTCTCTTGGGTAGGTACATTACCACCTGTTTTCGTCTACGTCATATTATATGATGAGAGGTAAGACTGAAAAATTTACCAAAAATTGGTACCCGAGGAATTTTAAAAGATCTTCACGTAAACGATCAACCAATTTGTATTTGATGTTCAATAAACTATGTGTTTGATCGGTCGGCAATAACATTGTATTTCTCGATGGGGGAGCAAAAGAGAGAAGTTTGGAAAATCCAAAAGTGCATGCTACATAAGTAACGCTAATTTATTTTAATAAAAATAAAAAACTGCGCAAAATAGGCTACTGATATGAAATACGACACAAGTTCACCGAATTCCAGAACTAATAAAAAAAGCCTGGTCTCGATATATAAATTTTTCGGGAGTTATCGTTGACATACAAAATCAGCGTACAGACATCAGATCGTCCACGTTTTTTTCGAAACGTTTTTTTTTTACAGTAAATGAGTAACAAAAAAAATATTTTTAGAAGGTATAAGATGGTTGTAATAGAGGCATTTGGAGATCACAAAATTGCTTGACCTTGACGAGTCGGGAGCAAAGCACTACCTCAACCGCTTCGCGTTATGAGGCGTGCTATATTTGCAGCATTTAGGTAAGTACTGATTATATGTTTAGCAGGCACCGATATTTCGCTAGTAATCTTATGTCATGCGACAGGAGCCTACTGATATTCACCAAGCATGATTAGTCTCCAGGCTGGTACTGAGAATTTCCGGATGGAGCACACTAACCAGACCCAAGAATCGAACCAAAGCGAGGCAGAAGTTTGAAGAGTAAAAACTATCTTATGTCGAATACTTCTTCTACCGCTCCCGTCAACAGTAGAGACCAGACCTATTCACAAGTTCGTTTATCACTTTATTAGGTAATTACGATGTCAGATGGTGGTATTTTTCCCGAGAAGCCGGCACTTTTAATCTCCGTGTTATGTCCCGCGACGTCTAGAAGCAAGCTTTCGAAGTTTCGCATATCGTGATGATGAAAATTCTCAAATAAGTAATTCGTCATAGGAAGCTTTCGAAGTTCCGTACATCGCGATCATGAACATTCTCAATTAAATAAGTCGTCAAAGCGTACCTTCTAACTCACGTAGGTATCGGTAATCGGTATTTCAAACTTCAAAGTTCAGTATGATAGTGCTACTAATTGTTAACCAACTTCAAACTGGCTTAATTATTTTATTGATTCGTTATTTGGCCATTATTTCGTTATTTTACTAACCAAAAGTTAGGCTTAAAGTCACATAGGTAACATTGAAACTGTAAGGCATCCTTTCACATCGCAGTTCGCAGACGACGCAGTACATACTAATCCTCTTATCGGGTACTTGAAAAGCCCCTGAAGTGGAGCCTTGGTATTTATGATGTCATCGTTTAACTGGCTGCAGCGTTTAATTGCGAACACGATCACGATGGCGAGAACAAGCAACTGACAGAGGAAAAAACATTTTTTTGAATGTTTGCTCCTTGGATTAAAGTGTTGCCGTACCTCAAACTCGAAAGTATTTTTGTCATAGAGACATAAACGTTAACTTTCGTGGATCTATGCATTATTTACGGTCAGTCCGAGTCTTTTCCGCCAGTTATGCGGATAGTGGTTTTGCAGGTAAAATGGATGATTGGATTTTTCCGTCAGGAATTTATTTATTATGGACAAGTAAAAAAATGGGTACGTATTGCAATAACTAAAATTAAAAGAAGTAACGTAAAATAACCTACGTTCAAAATCCCTAAAATCTAAATACCTAATGTTTTTAAATACCTAAGCAACTAACCTAACCTACGGATTACCTAAGTTTAAAATACTGATTGGACTAAATATCTAATGTTTAAAATAACAACAGTTATTACACCTAAGTTTGATACACCAACATTTGAAATACCAAATGGTCAAAATTCAACAATGTATGAAATACCTAATGGACAACTCGCCTACAGTTTATTAATACTGTGTATTCTAGTCGTTGTTGGCACTGACCGGCCGCTGCCGCAGCACGCTCGCTTCGCTCGCTCGGCTCGCGCGCGGTTGATCACAGTTTTAACCTAACCTATTTCACTCACTTCAAAATGACGAATCATACAATCTACCTGGTCTGCGACTAGATTATTAGACAATGGTACTTAAATACATTTCTGCGGCAGACCGTATGATTCGTCATTTTGAACTGGTTGAGATAGGTTAGGTTAGGTTAGAACTGTGACAAACCGCGCGCGAGCCGAGCGAGCGAAGCGAGCGGTGCCGCGGCAGCGGAAGGTGAGCGCTACTTCCAAGTTGCTCACAGAAATGTTTTCACATGATATTTAGGACATTCGATACTCTTTTTGATTTGAACTTTACGTAGGTACCTACTTAGATCGGTATTTTTCATTTAGGTCAATTACCGATAAATGATAAATGATTTTATTTCTGTAAGTAGGTTTAAACAAACACTTTCAACACGTCAATATTTTTTTTTTTAAACTAGATGAGGTCGGCGTTTCCTATCTGACTACTCCGAGAAGAAAGGCCGAAACAAACTCAGAGGTCACAGTCTCTTTTAAAGTCCAGACAAAATCTTGGTCATATCATGTGAAGGCTATGTAGATCGGTGTCTGAAATGGTCTTTTGAGGAAAGAACCACACAGATTGAGTGGACCTGTCCATTCAGTGCACGCAATTGTCAGTAATCGTGCAGCTCAACTTAGACTCAAGCCGTCTTATTACAAAACACGATCTTACTTTAACCCGAGCCTAAACCTTCGATTCAGTTTTTGTATTTGCAACTTTATGCCGACTTTAGTAAAGTTCTTAATACAAAATTGACAATCTAAAACCGGACTAAGTTGCCAGTTTTGTAAAAGGAACTGAATTTCGATTTCTGTTAGCGGTCTTATTACAAAACAAGGTTTTTCTTTTGACATGGTTTAAACCATCGAGCCTGTTTTTGAAATAAGAACCTAACAGAAATCGAAATACAGTTCCTATTACAAAACTGACAACTTGGTCTGGTCTTAGATTGTCTATTTTGTATTAAGAACTTTACTAAAGTCGGCACAAAGTTCCAAATACAAAAACTAAATCGAAGATTTAGGCTCGGGCTAAAGTTAGATCGTGTTTTGTAATAAGACGGAAGGAGCTCAACGATTCGACGAACAATACCAACCACCAACCAACCGGCAACTTAATTGTATAGATTTAATAAATAAGATAATATAAACACATTTTTTTTCTTTTATTATTTCAATACGTACCCAAAAATATACTGTTCAAAGGCGGACTTAATGCCTGAGGTATTTTCTACTAGTCAACCTTAGGGTTATGCAGAGATAAAATGACTATAAAATACAAGAATAAAATAAACCCTGCCAGGAGACATAACGACCGGTAGAGGAGAAAACGAATCCAACAACTCAGTGCTGAGATGTTTCGGCCAAATTCTGACGGAAAGGTATTTTGTACCGACATTCGTAATATTTCTCGTTTTTAATTTGGTGTTTACTCTGGAAACTTGTAAATGGTCTTCGGTTTCATATTGTTTATGAACACTGTATTATAGCTGTAAGTATCCCGAATAGAATAAAATAAAATAAATAAATAAAATATGCTCACGTGCCTTCACCTTCCTTCACCGACTGACTCTCAGTAGCAGCTCAAAGTCGGGATTTGTGCCCGGCTGATGGCAATAGGCGGGTGTAGGTTAGTACACCCACGCCCGTTATGGTTAAATGAAGGTACACCTCTGCCTCAACCTTCGGGGAAAACATATGCGCCCCCCCTGTCTGCCTCCATTCATGCTTAGTACTTAAGTAGGTACTTTAATTGGGCAATATCATGTTAGTTGTTTTGATTGGTTCACCGAAATAACAGCATTCATAAGAAATCGAAGTGTGGTTCTCACGGCGCATCCCATATTGGGCAATATCGCAGGAAACACACAACTTCCCTGTTGTCAAACGCAGTCGGTTCACTCACTGCATGCATACCAAAGTTGTTGCACAAATAATAAGCGTAAGCGACTTGATACTTGTAAGTCCGGAGGGCCACGACAAAACACTCATTGCGTTTTTTGCTATGCGCTTCAAAAGACATCGCCGAGCAGCAAAAACAAAATCAACTCTATGTAACACAATCATAAAGTTTGGTTTAGACTCGCACATACGCAGTAGCAACGGGCTTGCATTTTGATAGTTCAACAATATTTATTGCGTTATACATTTTTGGAACATAATAATATGTAGTAATGGATTAACAATATCTTTCAAAATGATTCAGATTATAATTAGGGTGCAGGAAATCATGGCACAAAAGGAAGCAGGTCTATACTCAGCAGTAGGTGGAACAAGGCTGCCAATGATGGTGTTGAAAGTTGATATTTGATTTATAAATAACTATGGAATTAGTATGTACTATAACGGTTTTTCCGTACAGGCATCATAAATAGTCAACTATTGTTAGTAGATGTCAAAATGTTACGATAGACGCGCGTTTACTGAACGATATACATTCTCTATCGTTTATTGCATTCCAGAAGGTGTACTCTGTCTCTTTGTGTGTGTGTGTGTGATCTAAAACGCAGCCGCTCATAGCTCAGAGCATACGTTACTAACCGGCTAGTGTTTGTAAAGTAAACAGAGCTCCGATGCTTTCGTGACGGTATCGACGCCTGCACTTTACTAATTAACGACGCGTGTGGCCAGACTTGGCTCTAATACCATCATATTATGGTGTTTCCCATAGTTATCAGCCTGCAATTGTCCCCACACAAAAATAGAACTAGTGTGGAACACGCTTGCTCAATTTCTTCATTATATGATTTAGAAGTCAGGGTTTCCGAGAAAGAGTTTTCAGAAACTACCAAGTGTGGTGTGTGAATGTGTGTTTAGTGCCTCTGGCATTAAGTTTGCCTCTGTAGGTATATTTGTGTGCTTAAATTATTAATTAAATAAATAATAAAAGCATAATTAATCTGATCGAAAAAGTCTTCAAGCTTAGAGTTAGGTTTTGAGTCCGCAAGTCCGCAACCAGTGCTTCGCGCTAAACCAGTAGGTCACTAATATCCTATCCAACAGTTTTGCCAAGATATGCGCTTATTGCTTTTCCTTGTTATCCAGACCATTAACAAACAAAAACTAGGAAGGCAAGTCCTAAAGCATCTTAGAGCTTAGACATTCAAGGAATCTCTAATGTCTCCAAAGCATACAACGACAAGAAACGCGCGCGTAAAAAACTCTACACCGTGCCATATTCCTTTTACAAAAATCACACCGTCTATGCAGTTGGAAAACGGTGACCTCGCATTGGCAGTCCAACAGTACAGAATCATGACACTGTGTGCAACTACCGGACAAAAATTACTCAATAACGTTCACACGGTGGCTGTAAATGGAAAACGAAGACCTCGCAGTAGCGGGCTAATCAACCCTTCTAAAGTGCCAGCACAGTGTCGTCTCCCGAACGAACTATGTACTAAGAAGTGACACAGTGTTCATACATGGAATACGTTGAGTTCAACAGCAGTCCAATTAGTATTGGGAGGGAGGAGGTAATTGGGGTAGAACCGGTTCTAAGATCGTTTTACTCGACGGTCCGGGTTCAGCTTGTGCTTGTACACTCGGGTACTTCTCAATGGAATTTGTATGTATAATTGAGTGTTAATAGGAAAGTTCTGTAATGTGAGATAGGCGTGTTCGGGATATGCGTTCACAAGTGTTACCACTTTTTCTCTAGAGAACTCTGAAGTATTCGTGTCCATTACTGTGAATACTGTGATGATGATACATAACGTACTATATTAAAAGTTTGTGTGTACCTAAGTACTTGTAATTTCTTGTGAGAAGTGTGTTAAGAACGAGATCTGGTCATTGGTGCAGAGGTAAAGCATTTGGCGAGGTCCCGAGTTCGATTATAAAAGAAACAACGCGTAGCCCAATATGATATTCTCCATATGCCCAATAGTAAATTATTTTATTTTTATTTAAGTACGACGTTCCTAAGTATTCTGTACTACAGCGTCCTAATAATTGTTTGTTCCACCGGGCGACGTCATTACTTCAGCGCCGGCTGTCGCTGAAAACCAGCGTTGGGGCTCTGTCTTGCATAGAGCCGCAGTATAATGCTGAGCGATAACCGTTTTGCGTGGATGTAGCGCATGTTTCCCCCAACCTTTTCAGATTTTTTGTGTTTTTGTTCTTTTTTGCGTCATGTTTCCTGCAAATAAACGCATTCTCTTTCTTTTTTTCCAATAGAAACAATATCGATTCAAGTCAATGCCCCACTGTCAGACTGATACGGCAGTAACGATTTCGACAAATGGGCAAACTTTTCACAAAGAGCATGGCAATAGAAGTTGAAACATCGTCTGTTTGGAGCTCTACCTCCGCAGTCGCTAGTCAAAATCAAAAGTTATTTAAATCAAGCGGAGAATCAGCACTTTTTGAACGTCAAAACTACACAACAACAACAGAACAACAGCAACATAAGACACCATCTCAAACCTGTACCTACATTGTTAGCAAATAAATATTTCTGATTCTGATTCCCCTAAAACGCCCTTCACTACTTCCTAGTGCTTTAGCTGGGATGAAGAAATGGTGCAACGACTCCCCAGCAGCCGTCAGCCCTGCAGTCCTCACTTTGAACATTACTTGAGCCTTTTTACAGCAGCTCCCAATCCCAATCACAGCTGAAGCCGACAATGATATGATGTACACTTAGTCACATTCGCGTGGTGACAGTGACTCACATTGGCCCGGTTCCCGATATATTTAGATTGGCACACGACTGCGAGACGGACTGTCGCGTTGCGTACCAAAATATACGTAAGTACGTTAATTTGTTTGTCCACCAAGGAAACGTCATGGACAGTCATAGTGGGTTGTACTCACGGAATAGATAAATAAGGTTGTACTAGGGCGTAAAATGGTAAATCGAGTGTGCGACCGATAAGATAATCAAAATCAAGTAATTTATTCAAATTATGCTGATAATGAGTACTAAATACAACTTGGTAAAATGCGGGGTTATAGACCCGTCCGACAATATGGAGTGCGGTTCTGTACAGAACATGTCCGACTTGCTGGAATGTCCCAAATGTCCATACACCTGTACTTTTGAGGATCTAATGACTGTCACTGACGCTGCTATTAACGTGGCCACCTACTTTTTAAGTTAGGTACATATATATATTTTCGTTTCTTGATCAGTAAGATCAGAATCTTTTTTCATATCAATCAATAACTAATAATACTGAATCACTGAATATGAAATTCCTAATAGACCACTTGAAGAGAATACTTAAGGAACAATGCCATAATCACGACCAGCGAATAAATTGAGTCGACTGTGAACTGCGTTCGATTTGCTTTTAACAATGGCGATTTGCTTTTAACAATGGCTGGAAATCAAGCAGTTCATTTAGTGATAAATGATTGATTTACGAACATGATGTTACACAAACAGATTTCAACAAGTTATTTTCAAATTCAGTGAATGTGATGCTTTAGTTAGCAATTTGTATTATTTCCTGCTTTGATCGACGCAAACATTTACGTTTAGAGGTTTTGTACTTGAGGCGCCATCCAGGGAACTTCCATACATGTTTAGTACTCAATTATTGTAACTTTATGTTTACTAGCAAAAGCAACGCCCTACGCACATGAAAATGTATTTTATTTAAATTATTTAAACAAATACAGACCTTAAGAACTAGTAATTGGAGCCAATTTTTGAGCAAATAAGCCTGTGTTAGGAGACACGGCACTTCCATAACTTAAATAAGTAATATTAATTTGCAGATGACCGGGTGTAATCGGTCACCGAACTACGCCAGATGGATGTCGGTGTGCAATTTGAATTCGACTCAAGGCACACCCTACACCTGCCGACTGTGTAACTGCGAAACTCTTGGGAGGAGCGCGTCTTGGAATGGAAGTGCAACGAACTTCATGTTTTCCAGCAACTTTCAAATAGTAATTGGTATTGTTCAGCTTTAGTTTCAGTCAAGGGTGTTGTATGAAAACTGACCGAGATATTAATTACGTCAGAAAGACAGGCAGATGCGTAGCTGCTACGTAAGTACTAGCAACAAACTAACGTCTAGTGTGACCACCAATCCATAAAATATCAAGCGATGTAGTAAAACGATCATTTGTACGCACGAAGACTTACCAAGCTATACATTTCCAGTATATGCTGACTTGTCATTGTACGAAAAGCGACATGCGAGGTCAGCCAAAACTGGAAATGTATAGCTGGATGTATCGTCATGTGTACAAGCGGTCAAAAGCCTATGATCAATAGACGTACCTACTCAATAGCTCATCTGTTAGAAGCACAATATAATAGGAGAGTTGTGCGAGAACATCGCGAGTGGCGGCCCTGTCTATCCCTTCGCAGAATTCAGACGTAGTTATACCTGAGTTATGATTTCCACGCAGATTTGCTCAATGGGCCGCTAAACCTAGGGGCGCAGAATAAATAGTACGCAAAGACATGAGAGGGGGAACTCACTACCGATATAGACTGCCTGACACGACACCCAAACATTATATTTCACACATCACGTCAACAGTTGTCAACTTTAGCTGTTCTGAAATTGGATTCAAATTCATTTGGCAGAATATTGTCACTTAAGACGGGGTTCTAAGCAGGCCGAGCTGAATCATCGGTCACTTACCCCCGCGTAGTTAGAAAATAAATTTTCTAGATAAAACTGTTCTGTAGTGACATTGTTTATGTTTCCGATTTGTGATATTGTAGGTACCTATTTTATTTTTGGTACATTGTGATTTAGTCATGGGGAGTTGGCAACGGTTGGGAAATCCCACGAATATCTGCTACTAGATCGAGACAAATGCACGGCTAACCATTTTACTGCACGATGCTAGGTTGTATTGGTCCAGGATTCCCTTAGAGCTGACGGTAAAACGACTTCTTCTTTTCTTCTTTTTGTGATAATAGACCAACGCAGATTTTATCCAACCAAAATGTAGCGACCTGGAAAGCACAGTCATTTGTCTCTTTAAAATCCTGAAGGGAGCAGTCATGCAATACTGGCGGGAAAAATACAAATCCTCCTCACTTCATCACTCCGGCAGATCAACTGCCCGCTGGACACGAACTGCAGTGGCAATTATGGAAACGTGTATCCAATCTGACTAAATGGAGTAAAATTGACTCTTCCCAAACAGTGAAGATCACATATAATAAATATGGTTGTGGTGGATCCCCTTCACAGAAGATGTCGCATCTTCTTTCCTGCGGGGCGAGCGCGGCCTGCTGTGTTAGGCTTGAGTCACACATTTTTATCACAGTTTGGGAGCAACAACGGTGATCAAATGCTTGACTCTAGCCTATCACAGAAGCCGTGCTCGCCCCGCTGCAGTATGGTTAAAGCCTTCGACCAACAAATTATTTATACCGAGCAACTTTCGGGTGTTACTAAAAGGCACAAACTTTTATCCGTCTCTATTTCGTATTACCTGGACGACACGCATGCAAGCAGAGAGAATATTGTTTTTTTTTTGTTTATTCCCTCCAAAATCGGTCCCGTCGACGTCGTTCTGTTCTTGGGTAATCGGTGGTGATCGTGACAATTCTTGTTTATTGGTTCCTATATCTTTGTCGGGTTGTGGGCGTGCTTGTCCAGCGTGTCACGGCTTAGTGATTTAGACTGCAAATAAACAATTTGATCGGCTTAAGGAACATTATATTTAAGGCTTTTAAGCACTTAAGCAGTCGTTTATTTCAATGATTATTTTTATGTCAATTTGAATCTAAAGCATTCCTTTCCATTTCCAGGTTCATACTGTGGTGTGAAGTCACTTGGTAACTAGATGCCGATTTGGTTTTGTTTTGTATAGATTGTTTCTCTTTAGTTATAAGTTTTATCAACAAACCAATTAAGAACCACTTCAGTTGAGCTACCAAAAGGACCTCGTGGCACGGTAGGTAAATAATTACCGGCCTGGCTAGTCGGCCACATAATAGGGCCTAATCACACAAGACAATAGCCCTTCCCCGAAGGGCCTACCTGCTCTGCTCACCCAACAATGCGTTTGACTAGTCACGGATACAACGAAGTGTGAAATACCGTTAAAAACTTTTAGTTTTTGGAGTATGATGGTGTTAAAATTGTGGACTTTGAAGATTTGTTTGTGTATTTTGCCACCATTTAATAACTATCATGTTCTATCATTCATGCATTACTTATTGTTAAAATGTTTCAACTTGCGAACGCGCATTGAATACACTTTGTAATCTCTTCTCTCTTTAGAAGAAGAAGAGGTCTTTGCTTTAGACTGGTATTATTATAATTGAGAAGCATTACTTATACATTGAAATAAAACCTGTCTACAGAACCCGCAATTAACAGATGGACATACTCTTGACACTTTTTAAGCTCCCGGCCCAAGTCTGCATTAATTATGAATGGGTGACTTTTCAACGCGGAAGTGTAAGAAAATTATTCATATTTTGTCAATATTGCACGTCTGAGCAGTTAATTTAATTAATTAGGTCATAAACTGGAGACGCTCAACTCGTTCATGTCAGTGGGCGAGTCTGCGCGCGCGCA
This sequence comes from Brachylomia viminalis, assembly GCA_937001585.2. Taxonomy (NCBI): domain Eukaryota; kingdom Metazoa; phylum Arthropoda; class Insecta; order Lepidoptera; family Noctuidae; genus Brachylomia; species Brachylomia viminalis. The sequence continues at coordinate 25,524,517 of OW443301.2, forward strand.
TATTAATAGCGCGGGAGATAGTGACGCGGCAATGTGACCATAAAATAATAATCAAGTATAATGTATGGACAGACAGCATCATGTTGCACATCATTAGGTTGCACCTCGCGATAAGATATGGCCGACATGCTGGTGCAGTGGCAGTGATGTTGCATGTGGATGTGACTCCGGCCTGTAAACAATCTGAGAGAGATAACGTCAGGCCTGTAGGTACTTGTTCCCCGAAGGATTGGCAGAGGTCTGTAGGCCAATTCTCGTACTTAAAAAACGTTCAAATTCAAGTCGCAATCTCATCTCAGCGACAATCAATGTCAAAAACCTGTCATAAATGTATGTAAATTGATTGTAATTTTGACAGATTGAGACTGAGATTAGAATGCGAACGGTCTTAAAAATACGGGATTTGCCCCTCTGTTGTACACCCACAGTTTGTCAGTCCCAAGTAGCTATGTAACAAGGCGTATTGTCATCCGCCGGGACCAGATCCGGATTGCTTCTGAGAAATTGGAATAGCAACCGACTTGGCGATCAAACTTTTTTAATTTTTTTTTTAAACTCAGGACCTCACGCTCAGCTATCGCACTTGCTACCACTAGACTAAACTTACGAGGCAGTTTGTAAGTTCATTAAATAAATATTAGGCTAGATTGTAGTCGTGCTGTTCTTGTGAAGTATGTTAACCATTGCAACCGAGTGCATGCCTCATCTATTTGAAAGTGGTAACCACCACCGTCTATTATACATAATGGTTATAGCGTCTCATAATTTCATATTAACATTAAATCTCTGGTATCGTAGCGTGTTATAGCGGGGTGTACCCTGCCAACCTGTTTGGCCAACAGGGTTCTTTTCGCGTGGTTATGACATGATCTTGTCGTAACTCGTAACGTTGCCTCACCAAGCTGCTAACGATTTATGTTTCTATAGCAGTTGCCATAGAAAGCACTTAGTGGAAGCGTGCGATTAATTTGTGCAAAGGAAAGGTGCAAATCATCTTTTCTCTATAGATCCTTCTCCTGTACAACTTATCATCATTCTCTTCCCCATATCTCAATTTATTAGCGGTCGGCGGAGGAAGTATTTCCTTCCTTCTATTAGTCGTCATCTCGGTAGTCACCCCCTTTCTAACCATGTCATCTTTCACACAGTCCATTCGTCGTTTGTTTCTCCTGTAACTACTTATTCCAATTTATTTCTGGTAGGCGCAGCATGTATTCTTCTTCCATGACATCTCTGTTCGCCATTATCTCGGTTTTCAACCCCTTTCTAGCCAATTTATCTTTCGAAATTCCATCCTTCGTTTCTCACATACTCAAAACTTTCCTCACGACGTGGTCCTCATTCCTCCTTATCACATTGTGACGTTGCATAAATCACTATATAAAGCAACTAGTAGCGACACCTTTCGTGGGTCTGCTCAGGTTCGTAGGATGATGGTTTTTATGAAATTGTGTCATGCTAACACATGTTTATTAATTATTTGAAAGAAATAAACATAAGGGCATAATTTCCCACATTCTACTGATATACAATGTCTATTAAATTCAGAAAGACTACTAGATGAGGATTCTATTTAGTCTGTGGCAGAGATTGATCAAGGTAGCTGTCAAACTGGAGGAAAGTTTTTCTTCCCCTCATGGCGTGACTACGAGGAACACGCTTTGGAAAGGGACCAGTTCTGGGATGACCAGACTGTGCCCAAATAACCCGATGGGTTTTATTTAGGTCCAATCAAGCCTGATCCTTGTCTGGCTGATTATGCTAGCTTCTTTCTGCATAATTAATATCTCTAATGCGAGGATAGACGTGATGCCTTGGTGTAGCCCCGTGGTCAGATGATTTGAAATTGATCCGGGTGCGGGCAATTTAGAGGTTAACCCTTGAGGTGTGGTCATCTGTTATTGAAAAAGGCCTTACTGAACCGGATAACGATAAATGAGGGAAGTTCGCCACTCCAGGTAACAATAGCGTCACCGTCTGCCCGTAGGCCACGTTGATCATGTGAACAACAGGCATTATAATGTGTTTGATGCCAAGGGTCTTGATTCCGTCAATTGAATTGAAATTAAACAAATATTATATACTGAGAGAAGACTGAGTTTAAACTAAATTGTTATAATTTAACCTAAGAGAAAGTTAGGCCTTTTGTAAGAACTAGGTAGTAAGACCAGTTGTTATAAATTATTGTGTCTCGGGTAGCTTTACATAAGTGATATTTGTCCTATATGAGCGCAATCATAATAGGTCGATACTTATTCGATTGAGCTAGAAGTTCCAAAGCAGTTCATCTCACGTACTCACTAAAGCGACTCTGAGTTTTAGTTTTAGTCTCATTGCAGGTGTGTACCCCGATAAAACTAGGAACAGAGACCTAGTTTTGTCGGAGTGAACACCTACTTAAGTGTGTGGGAAGGGTTTGGTTAGGGGCTCGCCACAATTAATGTGGTTATACCTTCATTTTCTGTGTATTACAAATTACAATAAACTTTGTATTGTGTAAGAAGGTAGTAGTAACTATAATACTATATTGAAACCAACAACTTCATGTTTCAAAGATACTACATACAAACTTCAAAAAAACCGGTTTACAACATCAATACCATTTCAAGTTGCCAACCCATTTCTGCACAATTTACTTATCGGTCACAGATGCCTCTTCCTCCAACCTCCTAGTAAGTAAGTAAGTAATATTTATTTGCATAAAACATGGTATAAAATGTTGTTTTAAAATACAATAAAGAGCATACATGTTTAGCTTATATCATAGCATGCAAATATTATTTTCGGTTACAAATAAGCATGTTTCCCGTCAATAAATTCATAAATGTTGTAAAAATTATTAGTTTTTAACCATTCATTTAAATAATCTAAGATGTAACCTTTTATAATCACTTGGAATTTTATTACATATCCGAACACACATGGCCAACTACCAATGTGATGAACAAGATTTCAACTTGACGGAGCTCGCTGAAGCGTATCGATGCGTTTAGAGAATTACTCCAGAATTTACGATGACAGATAAAATCTAAAGTAGGCACATGTTGTTTAGAAATAATCAAAGCCAATGGAGCGCAACTTTCTTCAGACAGTGCCTTTTCTGTTCAACCACACAAAGACCAATCTATTATGGACTACATTTTATTACCGTCGAGTTACCGCCAGAGACAACCACTTTCTTTGTAATTCGGACATCGTGAAGCAGCCCTTAGTTAGGTTCTCTATTTTAATTCTGACGAACTAGTAACAGGCCATCACAACCATCTACTAACGTTTTACAAGAGTGGTGATATGTTCTCATAATGTGGGTACACAAATTTGTGAAACGTAAATGTAATGTAAGATGCGGCTCCAAATATACATGCAATGCAACCTCTTTGTTGTTAAATATTAAAACCCGGTAAGTCACAGACCTACTCGAAATGTAACTGTGAATGGGGTCAAATTTTTAATTAAAGAATGCAAATGTTTGTGCTTTCCAAATCAAGGTAAGTCACTAAAACCACTACTGAAATAACGGTTACAATCCATGATTTCTTTCATATCCCGGTATGTCCATTGACATGTGTTTATCAAAGACAAGCACGTACGCGACGACCAATCAGCGTAAAGTATTAGGTCGAAGGTGGCTGCCATTTCCATGAGTTATCGGGAGTGAAGTCGCAAGTTCAAAGTGATTTTTTTCAAACTCCGCGCTCCTGTACGTTTCGCTACTTTATATCAAACATCAGTATTTTCATACTTTAACCTGATGTTTTAGCTTGATCTGTGATTCTATAGCCAAAAACATATTTCTTTAATTTCCCACTTTTCCCTTAGAGTGGATATACTGGGTTTTTATATTTAACGACACAACGACTAGGCGATTATGTTTTGACACTTTTAACGTGTGTTTCATATTGCATGTTGCATTGCATATTTGGACGGCATGTTCGTTTAAACGTACTTATGTTACATTACGTTTCACATGTGTAGGTACCCACAATTTTTTTTTTTTAAACGTTGCCCCACACTAGGAATTTCTCCTGTATCGTGGGTGCGTTTACATACATTTAATCTCACATACACAAACAGCCAGACCCGGAACAACTACTTGCAGGTCATACAAATATTTGTTCCGTGCGGGGATCGAACCCGCGACACGTAACGCAGCAGTCAATCGCTTAACCACTGCGCCAACCGTGCCGTCATAACGTACATTACGTAGGGACTACGTCCATGGTAGAAGATCCAGTGAGTGTGACAAAAGATTTAGAAACAAGAGGTCCATTATGACTGAGTCTCCACAATACCAATGCTGGGTATGAGCCTGCTCCTATAGATACATGGCTGTAAATCAGCGTTGTAGCTATGCTGTGCACTGCTCAACATTCGCTGAACACCTTTTACCACTTTACTTTGAGAATGTATGTGGATGTAAGAGTAGGGGAAGACCAGAGAAACGATGGATGGACTGTGTGAAGGATGACGTGGCTAGAAAGGGGGTGACTACCGATATGACCACTAATAGAGAAGTAAGTATGGAGGAATAGACATATCGTCGCCTTAGAGTGAAAACCTCCGGAAATGCATTTTTGCTCAAATTTATTTTATTGCGTTTCTAGGAAGAAAACCTCGCAACGCACATCCTGATCTGACTAATTTGTTCGTTGATAAAAGCGGGTTAAACTTCCATACTAATTAATAAAAAAACATAAAAGACGCCGTACAAACATTTCCAGCACGCAGTATTTTCTTCCTCCTGAAAAGAGGAACACTACACTACACTAACGAGGTTTTAACTCTAATGCGTCGATATTGCGCCGACCACTAATAAACTGAAATAAGGGGAGGAGAATGATGATTTTTACTATTCAAGTTACATTTGTTTCTTTTTGAAATTTTCATTTCGAGTCGGAAATACCCGTGAGGATTTTTGCGTGTACACTATTATTACGATTAACCTGGCGGTAAGGCCACGGGTTGAACAGATGGAAATTTGTACCGTCTATTCGACATCTAAGAGCCTTGCTACTTATGTGAAAAGATAGGCATCGTTTCCGAGAAGAGATCGCACGCATGCCCGATTGCCTGGGCTGGCAGTGATACTGTCGCCGCTGACAGCAGCCCTAATTAATTGAACGCTTAATTAATGACCATGGGGCGTTTACTTGAAACAATCATCATTTAATTTGTTAGGTTAGGATTTAAGTTTTACACCAGTAGGTAAGCTGCTTGTACCTACTGAGTGGATTTTGGAGACTGCACAGTAGGAGGAACACGTTTTTAGGAGTTTTTGAGTTTGAGTTTTTGAGTAGCTAGGTACCTTATGGGTGGCTAACTACATTCACAGATCTTGGAAAAGTGGTAAGTATGAGGTAGACCACCTAGGTACAATCAGCTACAGAAACGTAAATTCACGTGTTTTATGTGATGCCAATATAGGTAATGGAAACTACTACTATCGTTAGATTATAACTAGAAAAGCCAAGGGTAGGTATCTACTTAAATCGCAAAATCGGTCAGTGGGTCGTCATAGGGGTGGAGTAGTATTAGTAGCAGTACCTATACGCTTAGAGACACTATGAGATTAATAAATAAATAAATGAGCAGCAAAAAAAACATTTTTTTTTATTGCAAGATCGGGGTAACCTTAACAATATAAACCATTTTAGGTACTGAGGAGCGTGGCCCTACGATTCATGTAGGCGTAGTAGACGAGTCCCGATCTCGAGAGTGAGCGAAGCGGGCTTCGCTCGCTCTTGCATCCTAAATTCTAAAAGGATCCCTTCGACATCATTTTTAGGACAAACGGCTGGTCGTAGACATAAAACACCAAGACGCTTTTCGCGTTATATTTACGATATAATCGAGAAACTAATAATTTACGAAAACAAGGTTTAATTGTTTAAAAATAATGTTTTTCCTAAGTTAAAAAAATATCGCATTCTCGGAAACGGTGCGTCGTGGGACCATGCTTCTCAAGAGCTTCATGGTTTCTGTAGACAACGTTAAACTGATACTGCAATTAAATTGGTAAATTTCCGAGAAAACCAATACGATTTTTTTATAAGTCATAAGGCTGCACTTAAACCCAAAAATCTTCTTCCATTTTTTCGGAATAAATACCTAGATAAGTAGGTAGGTAACCTAAACGGCTAATAATTACCGGTACCTAATTCTTCGTAGTTTGAAGGTCGCTAATTCTTCACAACTTGTTTGAAAATATTTGAAATGAACACGACTTACCAGGTTTATGATGTCGATTTTTCTTCCCTTTGGCGGTGACCGCCGTCACCAGCAGCGCCAACCAGAGCCAACCCCACCGCATCCTAAGTACCTAACATCACACTCCAACCAAAACACGACGATTTTGTTTCTAACAACTTTTTATCTAAAATTCACGATCAAGCACTAATTTCTTCTCACTTTTAATTAAAAAACACACTGGTTGGTCAAATTCTGCATAGTAAGCAACGTTGCACTCAGTTAATCGGTTTTCAAAACATGTTTTTTATAAAAGCACAAAAGTTTTTAAGCTTACGCACGAAATAAAATACGAGAGAACGCGAATAACTTTACGCATTTAACCACAGCCACCGAAAGCTAGTGGTCGACTGACGAGAAAAGACGGCCGACCGAACCGAGTCCCGACTTCTTGACACGAACCGGTCACAGGCGGCAGGCCGAGGAACCCATGAAAACTTTGAACACACAACAACAATAAACTTTTTAGATGCTAAATAACTGCTATTAGAAATTAACCAATCGAATAGAGTCGGTATTTATATTACTTTAACTAACTTTACGCTAGTTTTAATTCATAAATTTGTAAGCAATAGTAGGTAGCGAGCTTTACGTTTACTTACAATATTTTGTTCGAAGTTCAAAGCTCTTTTGCGTAACAAACATATTAGACGTAGTGTCGCTACTCGACGTAAGATGGCGCTGATACAAATAATCAAGTATACATTAACATCCTAAAAAATAAAATAAAAATAGTCCTAGTCATGTTCTGTGGATATTTATTAACTAACTGTTATCTTTAAATTATTATTGAGGCAGCTAAAACTAACCCAATTTAAAATGTTGAAATAAGCGCCATCTTATAGGGTGAGCCGGCGCGGACTTGTCGTATGCTGATTCAACAGATGGCGTCCTTAGTCACGATTTTACTCTTCTGTGACATGTTGCCACATCTTTCATGATTACAAAATCTGGGCAAGTGCGAGTCGGACTCGCGCACTAAAGATTCCATACCACCATTACTATTATAGAATACTGTCTTTTTATTTTTTGCTATGATAGAGGCCATTGAAATACATTTTTTTTTTCAGTTGGCTAGGTACCCATAATAAAAAGGTACCTACACTCTACAGCCCTGTGACCGACAGACAGGCAGACGGATGGACGGACAGATAGCAGACTGCGGCAGCAAAGGCAAATAAATATGCTTAATAATGTGGTCCCGTTTTCTTCACCATTCGGGTACGAAATCCTTATAAGGTCCTGTAATTTTTTTCTAAAGATAACCACTTTTCTGGTTAATTACAAGTATTTATTTAGCTATGTTATCGTAGGGTACAGCTAGTTTTATATAAGTAGGTAGCAATGCGAACGAAGCCTGCTGGAACCTGGAAGATGCAGCAAGGTGTGATGTAAACGTGATGTAAACGGTCTCCTCCTCTGAAGTCCCATTATATTTTCGAGCCGTTTGGGGTTGAAACCCTCGGGCCGTGGAGTCCGAGTGCTCACAGTTTGTTCAACGATAACTCCAAACTGCTTGTTGACACTTCCCGTGACTCAAGGGCTGGCCTTTACCTTGGCCAGAGTCATAGCATTGCCATACAACGTGGCAATGCCGCCAGTCTCTTGGGTACATTACCAGTCGACAGCGATGCGGAGGAATTTTTCGACGCCATATTTTAATTTGTTAATAGTTTTAGTTAGTCTAGGTTATTATATTTTAATTTTAATAGTTTTTTTTTTTAAGAAAGCTTACAGACTACTAAGAATCATAAATATTCTGCATAAGTAGTGACATTTGCTAATGACAAGCTTCCACATGTTTTGTGTGGTCGTTATTTAGTATAAAAAGTGTTTTTGTAAATATATTGTGAATAAAGAGTATTTAGCTTTGTATCTGGTATTTTAGTAGTCCAAAGGCGGTAACCACATATTTCCTGCACATTTCATAGCCCCTGTTGTGGTCACAGAGCCCTCTTGCCTACGTCTGGTGCACCCTAGACAGTTTGAGGTAAGTATGAGTATGAGGAGTGTAAAAAGCCCCATCAGATAGCCGTTATCTACGCATTGTGTACATCAAACTAAGTAACATTGAGCTACAATGATTTTTGGGAAACGACTTTTATTTTTGGTGTGAAAAATCGCTGTTCTCGGCAGCGCTCAATGTTTAGTGCTCATACACACCAGCGACACGCGTCAACGGCAGAGGCAACTGCAGCCCTCGACGAGCATTTGAGCACGTGCTAATATAGGTACTTACACGAGCCGCGAGCGGCACGTTGTCGCCGGCTGCAGTTGGACGCTTCGGCGGCAGGCGCCGACGAGTGACGTGCAGTGTCGGTACAGTTGCCTCTGCCGCTGCAACGTGACGCAAAACATTGTCCTTAAGGGTGCATGCAACGGTGCAGGAGTTGTGGGAGTATTTAAATTAAAGTACCTAACATGTTTTCTTGTAAAAAAAAATGGAATTTAGAACTTCAAAGGTTCCCAGATATGGTCGGATGCAGAATGGTACAGTAGAAAGGGAGTACAGTCTGTGATCAAAATTACCTAACAAACAGCCTTTACTTTTAACCAATTTGAACCTTATCGCGAATTTTAGATACTTCTTCGTGCATTTCAATGAATCATGTTGTTAAGCGTATTTCATCATTACCTGGTTGTCGTTAAGGTTGCAAGGCTAAAGAGTAGGTATTAATGTATAATGTAAATTAATGTAATGGTCTCGCGAGAACACGTACAAATTACGGAAAGAAAAGTATTACATACGAAGGGGCACAGAGTTTCAATTACTATTCTTGACAGGAAAAGACATCGCTAAGTAACTTTACACACGTTATGGTATGACACCTTAGTCTTTGAATAATATTATGGAGACTGGGAGCATAAAAGAAAGAGTTATATGAAAGAGCAGTTGGACCACTGCCCCGGGCCTATATATTGTGGGAGACTGGTGCCTGAGCTAGGCTCGTGGCTTGTGTTTCAGGACACCAGGATCCCACCTCTTTACATTGTCATGTTATAAATTATGTACTAAGCGCGATGACACAATGTAGTAAGGAAGCATACGACATTTTATAGTTTTATTTATTTTGATTAACATCTAGGATAAGTTGTATGCGAGCCGAATGTTAGTAGCTCTGTAGTATAGGTGGTGTGTGAGTGTGTGGGTGTGAGAGTGTGTGATTGTGTGTTTAGGTTTATAGAAGGATGATTTCAGTATTATTATAGTTTTTAGTAGCCAGTCAGTTAGCCTCTTTTTGCATTTATTCTTTGTGAGACTAACGGCCGAATACTGAAACGCCACTCAAATATTTAAGGGCTGCTTAAACGTTTGAGCAGCCCCTAAACTTTAATTTCATATACCCAAACGTCTTTTTTGAGTATCTGTTAAATTTAAGTGCTTTTTAAATTAAGTCGTGCTCAAACCAATGACTAAAGACTAAGAGAGGACATGAACTAAAAGATCTATATAAATTAAATACATTATGGAAATATCATACGATTCTATACAGAAATAAAAAAATATACATGTTTCTTTCTAACTTATGCAATTCTGCAAGTGTCAAAAAGAGAAAACCGTATTTTGTCAGTTTTCTAAAATTGCAATTCAATTTCAATTGACGTCACGGAAGCCCTGCCCATCGGCCGGTTCGCCATTTTAGTTTCTGGTTTTGAGTACTTCTCAGAGTGTACATGAAGTGTCATTTGGCGTTATCGTGCGACTAAATATTAAGTTTTTTTCCATTTTGAGAACATTTTGAGTGCTGTAAATTTGACTGAGGCTGTCTGTGATAGAGGAAACCATGCCTAAGTGTTGTGTGAGGGGCTGTGGCTCGAATTACAGTAAAAAAGCGCCTCTGATATCCCTGCACAAGTAAGTCGAAAGAATTCATAGATTATTAAGTTTCCTATATAAATTTATACCAATTTCTAGTCTCAATTCATGTTTATTACTGTCGGTCATAGATTATTGCCTAAGTATTCATAGTCTTTCGAACGATATATTTCCTTATTTTGGTTTTGTTTACTACGTATGATTATTGACAAATATAGTGTTGTGATTGTGTAATTTGCACAACGAATCGATTTAGCATCGATAAAAACCAAATTTCGTTTGAATATTTAGCATGAAAAAATATACACATTTATGTTAGTTTGCGTGTTTTGTTTGTGTTTTTAGGTTACCAAAAAATGATAAACTTAAAAGTAAGTGGCTTGAATCATTGGGTCAAGAAAATATCGACTCCAGCCAGGAAAATGTTTGTTCACTGCATTTTGAAGAGTCTTGTATTAATAGAAGTCTTGATATAGTGAGACTTCACGACAATGCAATACCGACAAGGCTCCCTAAGGTAAATTATCACATTTTCATTGTAAGCCTACATTTACCTATATATTCGAAAATAATGTTGGAGCTGATGAAGATTGTACAACCTATCTTTGCATTGTATAAATTCAATCTCTTAGTATTGTATAATTGCATAGCACATGTGTGAGCACTATGTACCCACTATAAAGGTTACTGGGTTCGTCTTTCATTGACTTGAATGTGCCCTGGCGGCTGAGAGTATGTCATGCTCACTCAAATGTGTCGCTGGTGGTGACGTGTGTATTGGATCATTGAGTTCCCTTCAAAATGGTTGAGCTGAATGGTGCTGATCCATACGTCATGTTCGTGAACGGGCGCCGTCAGTAGGCACTGGTCATTTCTTAGCTGCCACGGCTTATTTTAATTCCATAATTGTTTTTATCTTTTTATTACGGACGCTTTTAACGTGCACGTGTTTCTACATCGTTCTCACATGTATAATTACAACATGAATGATGTAACCACTTTTTTGTAACAATATTTTGATTTAAAAGAGTGTCCATGGAGTTTCTTGCCCGTTCTTCTCCATAGGTACCTACTACGCTTTGGAATGGGCAACTAGCTTCATCTTTCTGACTGACCGACCCCTTGACAATTCAAAAGTGCCTGTAATTGGTTTATTTGAAATAAATGCTTTGAGTTTGAGTCATAATACATTATTATTTCCCTGTACATTTATTGTAGACAGGCAGACTTTATTGTATTTCACATTATTGGTGTACTTAATACTAATTACAAACTGATATTATTGTATCTATTTGAAATAAAACGGTTCTCCCATTAAATGCATAATATCGATTTCTGTTGTTTTATTTTGTTAATAATCGGTATAGTTTTGAATTCCTTGTTGCAGTTTAATTTACTCTTCTTCTAGCTTGATTATCACGAGCAACTATTAATCATAGAGTAAATAATATCAAGTACAATTAATTTTAAATGAACCGCCAAATTGATGATTTTTGCAATTTTTCAGTCAGATTACGCAACAACAGGCTTTTTTGTACTTAATCCATAATGCGACGTCCTAGAATGAGAATCGAATAACAACCTACTTACCTACTATCTACTTAAAATCAAAAACCTTATTTTAATGTATGTGATTTCGATTTAAATCGATTTGTAATCAACACGATGAACAAAATCATTGCAAAGAATGAGCAGAGGACAACACTAGGTAATGGGCGGAGCCTACGCCATTTTACTTTCCACGCCGGCACGCGATACGATCTTTTAGTTCATGTCCTCTCTTATTCTTTAGTCATTGGCTCAAACACCACTCAGTATAAAAGTCGGATACAGGAACGCTACTCAACGTTATTTATCTGTCAAATCAACTGTCAAACTGATTTGAGCAACCCTTATATCTGAGAGTGGTCGCGAGGTCCCTCAAATCAAGTTAAATCTATTGAAACTTTTCAAATCGTGATAAAATTGTCTCTATCGTCCTTGTCTTCACTTTCGGATCACGAAAGGCCAACTGTGAGGCGCAGAAATGAAGAAAAGTTGAATACTTTTGAAAAGTACGACGACAGGGAGTTTGTTTCACGGTTCCGCATCTCGAAAGAAACTGTATTGTATTTGGACTCTGTATTCGGTAGCACTATTAAACCCTTGACATAAAGAAACCGAGCCATACAGCCAGTGGATCAAATTCTTATAGATCTCCGTTACTATGCGACAGGCAGCTACCAACGCGTAATAGGGGAAATTTTCGAGGTTGAACAACCCACGGTGCATCGAATAGTACATAAAGTAACAGCCAAGATAGCCAGCTTGAAGTCAATATTCATAAATATGCCAACACCAGAAGAATTTCCAGCTATGGCAAATGAGTTCTTTGCAATAGCAGGATTTCCAAGAGTTGTGGGAGCTGTGGACTGCACTCATATTAAAATAAATTCTCCAGGTATGTACTTACCAACTTCACTGTTAATCATGTGCCCAAAAATGTCAGATTAATAATGCATTAGCATACTACACAGTACAACAAATATAACAATTAATAAGTCTTGTGTTACATTAGCAAAATAACCTTATTTGTAGATTTTTTCTACAAAAATATGTTAGTAGGTATTAAAGTAAAGTTTATTGTCTCACAATGTAACTAGAATTTATTTTTAGGTGGTGCCCAATCTGAAGTTTATTGGAACAGGAAAGGCTATTTTTCTTTAAATGTGCAAATGGTATGTGATGCAAGACTATAAGGAATGTTATTGCAAGATGGCCAGGTTCTGTACACAACAGTACCATCTTCAATGATTCACCACTGTGCTCAATTAGAGCGTGGGGACTTCGGGACTGGTATTATTCTTGGGGACAGTGGATATCCATGTCGGCCTTATCTGCTAACTCCATTATTACATACAAGGACGGCTGCTGAAGAAGCTTATAATCGATCCCAAATAAGTACCAGGAATCCTGTGGAAAGGCTTTTCGGTGTCCTTAAAAGAAGATTTCCTTGCCTACAAAATGGGATGGGCCTAAATATAAAAAATATACCACCGTTCATTGTAGCATGTGCAGTGCTTCATAATATTGCCCTGTCGCAATCAGATGAACTTTTGGAGGAGGATATTTCTTTACCCTATGTTGAGGAGGACTCCACAGAACAACAATTTATAGAACTTACCACAAATCAAAACTTTATTGTAAGGACCAATTTAATAAATACACATTTTTCCACTTAAAAATAGTTTTATTTCAATGCAATTTAGATTTCAGTTTCTGTAGTCTCAATTTCCAAAATTGCATTTCTATTTTGTATTTATTCATTTAAATGCTCTTGGAACTGATTAAGAAGTTTAATCAGTTCCAAGAGCATATTTTTCTCAGCAGGTGTATAATTGCATCCACGTTTCTTCTTCTCCTCCATAGTCAATCCTAACTAATAATATTGATCTTTACTAAACTTGATATATCAACGCTCGTAAAATGTCAAGTGTGATGTTCCAATCTACGACAATTATCTCAAGAAATTTTCTTTTCATAAGATGTCTTCTTTTGATATTCATCGGATTGTTATGTAAATAAATACATAATTTCAATTGTAATTCAAACCAAACTTACATTACGCTGTTGTATTTCAACTGATTAATAATTATAGATAATATTTGTTAAAAAAAGACTGCGTAAAACGAATACGAGACGTAAACTACATAAATTATAAATTATTTTGTAACTGAGAACAACTTTTGAGCAGGATGTTGCCATGATGTAAACATTTGAGCACTGCTTGGCTAATCATGGTTTCGAATTGCTTGAGTGGCGTTTGTGTATACCATTTAAATTTGAGGGATGCTTATATTTAAGTAGCTTTCAGATGATTATGAGATTTGAGTGGCGTTTCTGTATTCGGCCGTAAAGGTATGTAACACCTTATGAGTTTTATTGTATAAGTAGCAGTAGTAGTTGTATAAATGCGTCTACTTGTTTCCGAATCTCACACTACACATTACTCCACCTATACTCGATACTTTGTCCACTAGACTACGATGCTCAATACAATACTCTGGATTAGAACCTTATACTGTATCACATATAGTTCAATATCGCACAATCACGATATCAAAGTGTACCTATACGAGAATATCGTGGAATTGTATGAAACTGGAATTTCAGTTTTTCGCACCAGCGGCAAAGTGGCACGCGGCTGGAGGCCCAGCGGCCGATCATACATGATAAAAGTCGCTTAATCACGAGTGCACTAAAGCCTAAATTCATTATTTCTCAATTCGTGATAAGGTTCAAATCGGTTAAAACTAAAGGGGTTTGGTAAGGGGGTTAGGTAAGGTTTATTACAGACTAAAAAAAAAAACCTTACCTAACCTCCCTTACCAAACCAGGCGGAGGTAGTCCATGAGGATTTCCCCCCGTAAAAAAAAAAAAAGGTTTATTACAGACTGTAACTACCTAATGTATTTGCCGGAACACGGTATTGAGGTGGTTCATACTTAAAACATTTACATAATTGCTGTGTCCTAGATCATTCTTAATTATATTTACTGCCCAGTTCGCGTTGGTTCAGCCTGTCGTGCGCTGGGTTCGTTTCCCGGGTCGGGCCAAGTGCTTAGGGTGTTGCCATTTGGAGTTTTTCAGTAGCATCCCGGAGTTTGGAAATTGGTGGTGCCCTCGTGCATCGGATAGCACGTAAAGCCGTTGGTCCTGCGCCTAATCTGTCCTCAGTCGTGTCGGATTGCCGCCCTATTGGACTATGAGAGTTGAGGAACAGAGAGTTCAGCTGTGTTAGCGCACACACTTGTGCACTATAATGTCTCTTGTGTACTTGACTAATCTCCGTTGAGATTGGCCACTGTGGCCGACATTCGGTTGAGAGGTTTTTTTAATATAATTTTATGCGCGTAGAAGAGGCAGCATAATAATGTTACCAGGATTAAAACAGATCTGTACTTAGGTAAACGTTTTGTTAAAATGGTGTAATGAAAGTCAAGAAAAAATATTTAAAGTAAATAGGTATTTATTTTATTTAGAATACAAAAAGCAGCAAACAGCAAATTACAAACTAAAATTAATGAATAAACTATTTAAATACAAAGGTGCTGTGCTAGTTTAAAAGCCCATAACAAGTAGGGAAAATACAATGGCAACATGTCAAAACATCGAAATTTCTGTGCTATGATATAAAAGTTAAATATGAACGTAGGTATTTTACACATGAAAATCTTGGAATAAATGCTCTAAATGTTGGTGAAAACCGCACTGAAATCCATTGCGTAGTTTAGAAGGTCTTAGCGGTCACATCGCGTACAAAGATAATTAAAATTTAACACTTTTTGTACATAATAGGGTCTTGATCTTGGTGAGTTCTGAATGTTCTTCAAATGACAACAAAAAGAAGACATTTGAGAAGATCAATCAAAACATTGTATTATTCCGTCCAAGCAAATACCTTCTTGGTACCCCTGACTAATGCAGTAGTCCCTGTCGTCTCCGTAATTGCCAGAGCAGGCCCTGGTCGCGAGTTGCATTTTGGTACACAGCATTAAAATAATGAAGGCACTGAGAAGCAGAACGAATGTCATCTTTGTGGCAGATATATTATAAAGTATTTGACTTGTTGTTGATGGGGCCGAATTTCGAGAACCGATGGCCAAGACGCGAGGATTAGTTCTGTGAAGTTACGAATTATATATGAGGATCATACTAATGTGTGAACAGAAAGACATTAGTACCTACACAAAATGATTGCTTAGGTGTTTATATTTCTTGAATATTACAATTTCGGAATAATTATTGCTATAACGCACGTCACGCTTGCACAGCTGTGCCTTTTTGTTTTTCAGTCCTTGAATTCACTTGTCATTATTTGATACATAATAACATCCCACCCCGGCTTCGCACGGGTAGTAGAGTATGCCTACATTTTTTTCGGCACAGATTGTTTTATATAACTCTTTCGTTTATGCTCCCAGTCTCCATAATATTATTCAAAGACTAAGGTGTCATACCATAACGTGTGTAAAGTTACTTAGCGATGTCTTTTCCTGTCAAGAATAGTAATTGAAGCTCTGTGCCCCTTCGTATGTAATACTTTTCTTTCCGTAATTTGTACGTGTTCTCGCGAGACCATTACATTAATTTACATTATACATTAATACCTACTCTTTAGCCTTGCAACCTTAACGACAACCAGGTAATGATGAAATACGCTTAACAACATGATTCATTGAAATGCACGAAGAAGTATCTAAAATTCGCGATAAGGTTCAAATTGGTTAAAAGTAAAGGCTGTTAGGTAATTTTGATCACAAACTGTACTCCCTTTGTACTGTACCATTCTACATCGGATCATATCTGGGAACCTTTGAAGGTCTAAATTCCATTTTTTTTTACAAGAAAACATGTTAGGTACTTTAATTTAAATACTCCCACAACTCCTGCACCGTTGCATGCACCCTTAAGGACAATGTTTTGCGTCACGTTGCAGCGGCAGAGGCAACTGTACCGACACTGCACGTCACTCGTCGGCGTAGACGTAGGTAAGAGTGCCCTGTGACCACAACAGGGGCTACGAAATGTGCAGGAAATATGTGGTTACCGCCTTTGGACGACTGAAATACCAGATACAAAGCTGAATACTCTTTATTCACAATATATTTACAAAAACACTTCTTATACTAAATAAACACACACGTGGAAGCTTGTGCAAATGTCACTACTTATGTAGAATATTTATGATTGCTATTATTCTGTAAGGGTTCTTTAAAAAAATAATATATATAACCCATAATATTATAACCAATAATAAGTTAATATAACCAATGATATAACGCCGTATCTCTACGTTGACGTCGTGGTGGGGCTTGCGCGCTCCGAACTCTAGGTCTGTGCCGGTAGAGTTTACTTTGCTGGAACAGGTCTACGGAGCCAGAGCCAGAGCCGGAGGAGCCAGACCAAGAGGGATACAGAAAGCCGCAGGGCAGCATGTGGCGAGCTGTTGGACAGTAGCGACCCCACGGACCCTACCTCCCGGGAGAAGTCTTGTTTCTCATCTCTGGCTTGCCTTTATTGGCCGACTGGAGTGAACAATGACGAGGAACAGAGCTCCCACCTATTTCTTGCCTGTATTGGCTGGCTTGAGTGGAGGTTCGCAAGAGCAAACCTGCTCGGAGGAAGGAAGTATTCCAGTAAGTGCTGGTAGGGATCTTGACCATCTTCCGGGCTCTGGGATTGTCCTGATAGTCGTGGAATACTTCTCCACTCCTCAAGCACCTCAGGATATGTTGCTCCCTTGTCGCTACGTCACTAAGTGCTAGTGACAGTTTCCGGGGGCCCATTATTGAGTGTGCAAGTCACCCTCTGCCATTTTTTCCGTGTATAATTAAACATTGCTCAGGCAGGGGCCATAGTCCTTCCATAGTTCTAGGTAACCAACACACAATAGCCACCCAAACCCATAGCCCAATATGTTTTGTTTTCATGTTCTGCAATAGTCCTGCACCAACCGGGGGTTGTCCTTGGGTGCACTTGCATAGACCATACAGGGATAATCGTCGGTTGGTGCCTCATTCCATTTAAAATTGTCTAAGAGGCCTCTGCAAGTTGGCTTTGGTCCCTCGTACGCCTTCCAAAGGACCGGGACTCCATGGTCCCGAGATACGTAAACATAAAGAATAATAATATAATATGAGACAACATCCACACAAGGTCTTCAGGTCCCGAACTAGGCAGAGCCTGTACTACGGTAACCTGATGACTGATATACATACGTCTAGACATATACGCACCCAGACACAGGTCAAACAGACATGTTCATGCACACAAATGTTTGACTTGTGTTGATAAATAAACTATCAAACTATTAAAATTAAAATATAATAAGCTATAAGAATAAGAATAATTTATTTGCAGAAAATATAGGTGTTACCAGTTGTAAAAGTTGGTGGTTAATGTACAATCCATATTTTGCCTGTTTAGGGCATGCAAATTAGTGTTACATGAACTTATTTTAATAAGATATAGGTACAAAATATACACCTATGTTCTAATTAGTATAATTTTTAAATCAAGATAAATTTAAGTTACAATAATATATAAAAACACAACAAAACTTAAAACCTATTAAAAATAACATGTTGTCTTTAGATAACATAAATTCTTTATTAGAATAAACACATATATGACTATAGCAAAACTATAGGAAACTTAGAATATTTTTTTTTCTTTATGTTGCAGAAATTCTTGTAAACTATAAAAACAATTTTCTATCAACCATCTAAGCAGTTTATTTTTAAAATATTATTTTTTCGTCTGATACAATACGAAGTTTCCTTAATGCATACACAAATCTATTTAGTTTACTGCATACGTTGTTAATGTGGAGTTCCCAATTTAATACTTTCTGTTTCTTCTATGTTTTTGTCATTTATTTTAATGTTAATACTGTCGGAGAGTTTGCTTTTGTACGTATGAAATTTAATGAATTTTGTTTTAGATATATATTTACACATAGGTTATTAGATTCAAGCCATTTTATTACGGATTGTATAGCTTCGTGTATTTTATTTTCATGGGTTGAATTGTTAGTGTTATTAGGCACTATAACGGAAATATCATCAGCGAATAGGACACTATCATAATTTATTGAATCTGGTAAGTCATTTATACAGGGTTACAGGGAAAGTCGTACTGAATATTAAAGGAGGTTATTATTCAGGTCATTTCTGATGATTTTGATTCTGAAATAAAATGTCCGAAACTTAACCGTTATGGAGATATTAAATTTTAAAGATTATTTTTAAAAATCCTTTATTTTTTGGCTTTTAGTCGTTTTCTTTGGGATTAGAGCTCCTAGAGTCGGTTTTTTTGATGTATCTAGTTAGAAGACATGTCCATTAATAAAAATGATCAATAGAAACTGAACCTACTACTAACAGCTTAAAAAACTGCTCGACAACGGTTAGCATTATGAATTTTCTAATAGAGTGTTCTTAACTTTGATGGGCTTTAAATAAAAAAAAATGTATGGAACTTATTCTGCGAATAACTTTACAAAGTTCTACGTCTCTTTAGCTATTCAAAAAGGTATAATACTTGCTATTAAATAGGCAAATCATTGCCCAAATAACAGTTAAGTTAGGAGAGGGTACATTTTTAGTTTGAGGTAAAAGTAGCTAAAATACGTAAAAAAAAGACAAAAATTTTAGCAATATTTTTATAATTCATGTTCTACATGGCCGCCGCTATTTCTTACACAAAGTCTCATTCTTTTTCTTAAATTACTTTTCACGACAGAAGTTCGTAGTATGGTTGGACGAGAATTACCCAAACCAATGGATTGGAAGAGGCGGACCCATAGCATGGCCGGCGAGGAGCCCCGATTTAACGCCGATGGATTTTTATGTGTGGGGTCATATGAAAAGCCTAGTATACGACCAAATGACACCGATCGCAAATGTCGATATTCTAAGACAAAAAATTATTGATGCGGCTGAGGAAATGAGGCGGAACCTACGAACTTCTGTCGTGAAAAGTAATTTAAGAAAAAGAATGAGACTTTGTGTAAGAAATAGCGGCGATCATGTAGAACATGAATTATAAAAATATTGCTAAAATTTTCGTCTTTTTTTTACGTATTTTAGCTACTTTTACCTCAAACTAAAAATGTACCCTCTCCTAACTTAACTGTTATTTGGGCAATGATTTGCCTATTTAATAGCAAGTGTTATACCTTTTTGAATAGCTAAAGAGACGTAGAACTTTATAAAATTATTTGCAGAATAAGTTCCATACAATTTTTTTTTATTAAAAGCCTGTTAAATTTAAGAACACTCTATTAGAAAATTCATAATGCTAACCGTTGTCGAGCAGTTTTTTAAGCTGATAGTAGTAGGTTCAGTTTCTGTTGATCATTTTTATTAATGGACATGTCCTCTAACTAGATACATCAAAAAAACCGACTCTAGGAGCTCTAATCCCAAAGAAAACGACTAAAAGCCAAAAAATAAAGGATTTTTAAAAATAATCTTTAAAATTTAATATCTCCATAACGGTTAAGTTTCGGACATTTTATTTCAGAATGAAATTCATCGGAAATGACCTGAATAATAACATCCTTTAATATTCAGTACGACTTTCCCTGTAACCCTGTATACAGTAAGAATAGCAAGGGGCCTAACACGCTCCCTTGTGGTACGCCATATTTGTTTAGTCTAGAGGAGGATCTGTAAACAGTGGATTCAAGATCTACATTTAAATTAGTAACTTCAACACATTGCTGTCGGCCTGTTAAAAAACTTTTTATCCAATCTAGAGCGACACCACGGATACCATACGTTTCACATTTGTCTAGTAAGATGGTATGATCCACAAAATCAAATGCCTTACTCATATCAAAAAACACTACAGCAACCGGAATTTTATCGTCTAGATATTCTGTGATCTTTTTAATTAGGGTAAATGCTGCTAAAGATGTCGATTTATTATGCTGAAAACCGTTTTGTTCCTGTTTTAGAATGCTATGCTTATCTAAGAAACTTATTAGTGGGTTGTAGAATATATTTTCAAAGATTTTGGATAACACAGGAACAAGTGTAATAGGGCGATAGTTATTTGGCTCTTTTCGATCACCTTTTTTGAATAAAGACTTAACTATAGAATACTTCAAATTCTCTGGAAATATTCCTTGTGACAATGAATTTTCTATAATATGGTTAAGAACAGGAGCTATGGCATGAGCACTTACCTTAATAATCCGTGTGGAGATGGAATCATAACCTACAGCGTTGGTGTCATTTAATGATTTTATTGTATTAATGATTTCTTGCACTGTGGTCGGTCTGAGAAAAATCGAATTATCATTTACCTGATTTTGAGTCTTTCGTTGTTTAATTGGATCAGTTGAGTTGCGAACATTAGCAATATCGATGAAGAATTTATTAAGTGTTGATGCTATTTGAGTACCTAGGTTCTTGAATAAGTTCCCCGTTATGTTGTAGTGATGTTATACTATTTAATGTCCTAATACTATCATTTTTATCTTTTATTATGCTCCAAGTAGCTTTGCCTTTGTTATTCGCTTGGTTCATCAACTTTTTATTAATATTTTTCTTTGACCATACAATGCACTTTTTAAGTATTTTTTCATAATTATTATACTTCTTGTGTGTCCCTTTTGTTTTATGTTTGTAGTACGAAAATCTCAAATGTCTTCCATTTGCACTAGATTTTCTTAGACATTTAGTAAGCCATTTTGGAGATTGTAAATGTGAGGTCATTTTAACTTTGTAATAAGGAAAACACAGTTTGTAGAAAATAATGAGTTCTTGATGAAGATAATTGAACGCCTTATTTATATCATGTTCTGTGTAGACTTCCTGCCAGGATAGTTGTGATAAATAATATATAAATTTATCTATATTTTCTTAACTAAAGTCTTGTTTTTGACAGTACCAATATTGTGTTATTTTCTTATAGGTTGCTGGAAGTTCTAATATTTGAGCGGTATCATGATCAGATAGATATTGCGCGCTCGAGTCGGTGCGAACGGACGCATCCACAATTTTTTCGCAAGAATTATTAAAGTTTCGATTGTTCTCTGTATCGAATATTCCACCTTATTACCGGATACCTAAAGTTAAAAGTTTTAAAGTCGTAGTGAATTTCTGTCTTATCGCTCTAGCCACAGACCAATAAACAGATAGACAGTCAAGATGGCGGATTCCCCAAACAAACGTGCGAGTTCCGTCCCAGATCTGTCTTTGGACAAATCGACTGAGGAAGCAAGACAGAGCGTTGCTGTTCGCAAGCGTGGATATGATGACGAATTGTATCAGGCATTCGATGAATTCACGAATATAATAACGAAAACACTGAACGATTTGAGGATGGATTTCAGACAGGATGTATCACAAATTAATTTAATGCCACACTAAATAATCTGAACGTAAGCACACAGGAATCGGAAATGGTCGGTATCAGGAAAGAATATACAGAAATTAAAAAAAACAGTTCAAAACTTGGAAACTGGACAGACTAAGGTAGAAGAGGAACTTGCATCACTTAAAAATCCGATGCAATACCACAGCGATGAATACGAAGACATAAAAAAGAAACTCGAACTTCACACAAAAGAAATAAAGGATCTGATTCTTCTTAAAACTGAACTCGCAGAGATCAAGACCCAGAACAGTAGATCTGACGTAAACGCAAATGAGCAACGGGAAAGGCAATTGAACATTGAGATCGTTGGCATACCTGTGTTCCAGTATATTATGTAAACGAGCACTTAACTATATTCAATAAAAGCCTTCTAAAAAAAACTAAAGAAATGGCCAAAATTAAGGAATATCAGTTCACGTGAACAAAAAACTGCAAGATCCACGTGAGAAAAGCAGTTACTATTCCAGCCATCTTTATTATGGACGAGGAGGATCTAAAAAAAATCGTCTAATTATTATTCGGCATAGTCTTTTTTTTGTTACTAATGTCTTGACTTTTAATTGTGTTTTTAGTTTTTTTTTTTTTGCTATTTTGTTTAGTAGGTATTGAGCGAAGCGGAGTTGTTTGTTTGATAATTGTCTCTGACGAGTCTGTGTTTACTGTGTTCTGTGTTTTGTTCGAGCAATTCGAGGTCACTAACGACCGTGTGAAGGAAACGCGCCTGGTTAGGGTGCGATACTTGAGGTATGCTACATATTCACATAACCAAACCCAAGCCTGAACAGGCTTGGGTTTGGTTACTACGGTGAAAAAATCCTGATTTCAATGGTCTTATTTAGATATTATTTTAATTTAAGATACACAAGAAAGATCTTAAAAAAAAAAATGTGTTATATTATGTGGGGCTACGTGTTATTGTATTACTTACAATAATACGGACCATTGGTATACATACAAGTAGAAAACTACTTTATGAATTGTATGATGAACGAACTTGTAAAAACACTGCTGAATTTAATTTATATGTTAAGAATTATTCAAAATTATTTAAAAAAGTTTGTAGTGTGGCCAAATCACGTTATTTGAGTTCAAAATTTAAAAATAGTAGTAATGTAATAAAAATGACATGGAGTATCATTAATAGCGAAACGGGAAGGTCATGCAACCGATGTAGTGACAACAGCCTTGCTATTGATGACAATATAATTAAATCTGATTCTCAAGTCGCCGCGGCCTTTGAAAATTTCTTTGCAGAGATTCCCGTATCGACTACTAAATCTCTAAACTCTTCACCCACTGCTGCAGAGTCTTTACTTAAAGAAAACATTCCAGTTTGTGATTCTGAATTTCATTTCGAATATGTCACTTTTAAAGATATAATTAAAACCTTTCACACGTTAAATGTCAAAAAGACTGCAGATTTATGGGGTAATTCTGTGGACGTTGCTAAGTCAATTATAAATATTGTAGCACCTACTTTAGCTGTTATTTTTAATAATTGTATTGACCGTGGTGAGTTTCCTGATCTTATGAAAAACAGTAAAATTATACCGTTGTTTAAATCGGGTAGTACATCAGACCCTACTAATTATAGACCTATTTCAGTGCTACCTACATTTAGTAAAATTTTTGAAAAACTTATTTTAAATCAAATGCAAAGATTTTTTAATGTACATAAATTACTGCATAATAAACAGTTCGGTTTTACAAGGGGTCGTTCAACTACTGATGCCGGAGTTGAACTTCTAGGGCATGTATATAATGCATGGAAGGACAAATGCGATGCGTTGGGCATCTTTTGCGATTTGTCCAAGGCATTCGATTGTGTTCTTCATGAAACATTAATCAGGAAACTGCACCACTACGGAATCCGGAACGCCTCTCTGGATCTTCTTACTTCTTATTTAAGTGATAAGATTCAGAGAGTTGACGTTAACGGGAAAAGATCTCCCGGATCGGTAGTAAGAATGGGGGTCCCTCAAGGCTCAATTCTAGGTCCATTTTTATTTCTTATTTATATAAATGACTTGCCTTACCTCATAAAGGATGAACATGATATAGTGCTGTTTGCAGACGACACTTCACTTTTATTTAAACTCAAACGTCAGCAGCTGGTTACTGACAATGTAAATAGTGCCCTCGCAAAAGTAGTTAACTGGTTTAATGTTAATAACCTTCTTCTTAACGAGAAAAAAACGAAATGTATTAAGTTTACGATACCTCATGTTAGACAAGTAGAAACAAGTATTCTCATAAAGGGTGAAGAGTTGAAACCCGAAAATACCACAGTATTCTTAGGCATAACTTTGGATGCCAAGCTTCAATGGGGCCCCCATACAGATAAATTGTCAAAGAAGCTTAGCTCTGCAGCATACGCCGTTAGGAAAATTCGTGGTTTAACTGATTTAGAGACAGCCCGTTTAGTATACTTTAGTTATTTTCATAGTGTAATGTCGTACGGTATTCTGTTGTGGGGAAATGCCGCCGATATTCAGACGATTTTTGTTTTACAAAAAAGGGCAATTCGTTCAATTTATAAATTAAGTCCCAGACACTCCCTCAGAGACAAATTTAAAGGGATTAATATAATGACTGTGCCTTCTCAGTATATTTATGAAAATCTTTTGTATGCACATAAAAATATTAATCTGTTTAAAAAGTACAGTGATATCCATAATTTAAATACTAGGAACAAGCACAAATTTGTTGTTCCTACTACCAGGCTCAAGAAAATAGGTGGCTCGTTTAGATGCCAATGTATACGTTTTTATAATAAACTTCCTAGCCACATTCAAGCACTAAGCCTTAATAAATTCAAATCTTTTATAAAAAGGAAACTATGCCAGAATGCCTATTATACTGTCAAAGACTATATTGAGGACAAAACGGCTTGGGATTGAGTTGCTCCAATAAAGCACAGGCAATGTTAATTTATTTTATTTCGCTAGCTACTTTTACTTTTAATCTTTGCTATAAGTATCTATACTTATTTACATATACAATGACACTAATATTTACTGTATAAAGTATTATATTATTTTAAATTATTGTGAATGTGAGGACTATGTGTGTTTTTGTTGCAGTTTTAATCATGTTCTGGCAGTTTGAGTAACTGATGCGGCCTACCCAAATGTCCTTTCTTTGGTATTGTTCGTCGAATCGTTGAGCTCCTTAAGTTCTGAGTTGAGCTACACGGGTACTGACAAATGCGTGCACTGACTGGACAGGTCCACTCAATCTGTGTGGTTCTTTCCTCAAAAGACCATTTCAGACACAAATCTACATGGTCCTCAAAGATTATTATAATATTATTCTAATTATTGTGAATGTGAGAACTATGTTGGTCATTGATTTATTTATATTTATTTTTGTATTTTTCTCAACGTAATCATGATCTGACAGTTTGAGTAATTTATGCGGCCTACTCAAATGTCCTTTCTTTGGTATTGTTCGTCGAATCGTTGAGCTCCTTGAGTCTAAGTTGAGCTGCACGATTACTGACAATTGCGTGCACTGACTGGACAGGTCCACTCAATCTGCGTGGGTCTTTCCTCAAAAGACCATTGCAGACACCGATCTACATAGCTTTCACATGACCTGACCAAGATTTTGTCTGGACTTTAAAAGAGACTGTGACCTCTGAGTTTGTTTCGGCCTTTCTTCTCAGAGTAGTCAGATAGGAAACGCCGACCCCATCTAGTCTAAAAAAAAATATGATTGACGTGTAAAAGTGTTTGTTCAAACCTACTTACAGAAATAAAATCATTTATCATATATAAGGAAATTAAGCTGCGCAACATTCATTTCCATGCATCGTGCCTTGAATACAAAATCATTACTGTCGATACATTCACACTGTCTCGCGTCGCACCTTTACGTGGCGCATGTATTTTACATGTTATTTGTGCAACTTATTTGTATAGTCCTTTAGTAACTTACCCGCATTACGTTAAAATTGTCATTTGTTTTTTAATTGAAACCAATATTTGTCGTAATCATATTAAAATTAAGCATATTACTTCTTTTGTATATTGTCGTGCACGCAACCCCTTCCTAGGGATCCTGCCGTTGCAAAAAATGGTTATATTTCATCCATTTACCCTCAAGTTATTGGTGTTAATACACTTTATGTCTAATTTTCCGATATTTTTGCATGTTTTGAGATATACTTTTAGTAGAATAAACTCGTTACAATGCAGCCCCGTAACTTAAACATTTACTACCAGAATTGCCGTGGTCTCAGGACTAAAACCACACAATTCCGACAAAACATATTAAGTAATTCTTATGATTTAATTATCATAACAGAAACCTGGTTACATAACGGTATTTTTGACAGGGAATTGTGTGACGATAGGTATGATGTGTTCCGTAAAGACCGCGATCTACCTGCGACTGGCAAACCCTCGGGTGGCGGTGTGATGATACTCTCGCGACACGAACTAGGTGCGTGGTGCGTCGAACACGAGCATAATAACATCGGTACGGAATTGTTGACAATAGTAATACCGGCTCGCGCGCTGTCGGCAGCAGCTGATCTTTACGTAAGTATTGTCTACGTACCGCCGGAGGCTCAGCGGATACCCTCAGATCTCGACTATGTTTTGCAAAACGTCACTAATGTATTTACTCACAGTAAAAAAACTTTTAATTACGTACTTGTGGGCGACTTTAATCTTACTTGTATAAAGTGGGATTCGAGTGGCCCCAGTTTTTTGAAACAGGGTGCTGTCGAGGTACAGAACGTGGCCGCGCGCTTAGTAAATGAGTTATCATTTTTAGGAGTTACACAATACAATTTGTTGCCTAACCATAAAGGGCATACCCTTGATTTAACTTTCTCCAACTTACCATTAAAAGTTAACGAACGTGTCTATCATCCCTTACGAAGACTGACCTTCCTCATCCTGTATTGAGTATCGAACTATCCGACATTGCAGTTTGCCCGCTTCGTGAGTTATCTACGCCTAGACATAATTACAGAAAAGCCGATTTCATTATGTTAAATAATTATTTTGCTGAAATTGACTGGCACTCAGTTTTAGACGTCTCTTCAACAAATGACGCCGTTCGCACATTTTATGAAACCTTACTAACAGGGATTGATAAGTATGTGCCGTTTACCCGAACATCAGGCGCACGTAAATATCCAGTTTGGTATAGTAGTTCATTAATTAAAATAATTAAAGAAAAGAGCAAGGCACACTCGCGTTGGAAACGTTTCGGCAACTTGCTTGATTACGATGAATTCGCACTTTTACGGGATAGACAGCAACGTGTCCAGGAGACTTGTTATAATAAACACCTGCAGGAGACGGAACGCAGTCTGAAAAATAATCCAAAAAAATTTTGGACCTATTTAAAGACTATGCGTGGAGGTTCGAATTATCCTAAAATGTTGTCTCACAACAACGTAGAATATTCGGATGGACAGGAAATTTGCGAGGCTTTCAATGACTTTTTCCACGACGTTTATGGCGATCCTTCTGACTACGACCTCGTCAGATCATCGGACGAGGACAAAAAAGATCATTGCTCTGACATCATGACCACCTTACAACTTACGTCGTTAACCGTGGAGAAGTCATTGAATGCTTTAAGCGTGGAAAAGGGCGCTGGTTTTGATGGAATGCCTCCGGTATTTTGGAAGAATTGTGCAAGGTCTTTAGCATCTCCAATTACTTTCATTTTTAATCTCTCAATAAAAGAAGGCACTTTCCCAAATGAATGGAAGAAAGCATTTATTGTTCCAATTCATAAAAAGGGTTCGCGAATAATAATAGGAAATTATAGGGGAATTTCGATACTTAATACAATAGGCAAAGTATTTGAAAAATTAGTTTACAATGCTGTCTATCCATACATACTAAGAGGCATTTCTTACAAGCAGCACGGTTTCTTGAAAAAACGTTCGACTGTATCGAATTTGGCTAGCTTTTCAAATTTTGTTCTTGATAATACAGATGGCGGTGGGCAGGTTGATGTGATCTACACGGATTTTGAAAAAGCTTTTGATCGTGTCGATCATATCATTTTGCTCAACAAGCTATACATACTGGGTATACGCGGCGATCTTTTGCGATGGGTACAATCGTATTTATTTAAAAGATCGCAAGCGATTCACTGAAATCCCAAGCGGTGTTCCGCAGGGTTCCCATTTGGGGCCTCTCTTTTACAACGCTTATTTATTTGACATCACTGACTCTTTTATACACTCTGAACACTTAATGTACGCTGACGACAAAAAAATATTTTATAAAATAAGATCACTGGCTCTTCAAGAGGAACTTAATAACTTAAATAATTACTACATAAAAAACAAGATCACAGTAAACGTCACAAAGTGTCAATGTATTAGTTATACACGTAAAAAAAACCTGTTGTTTACTCATATAACTTTAATGGAATTGTCATAAATAGAGTCAAAATAGTTAGGGATTTGGGAGTCATGTTTGACAATAAATTAACATTCTCAGATCACATAGACCTTGTTAGCACCAAAGCTTATACGAATTTAGGCTTTATTATTACATCGTGTCACGTATTTAAAAACATTGAGGCTCTTAAATCGGTGTATTTTGCATATGTGCGCAGTGTCTTAGAATATGCGTGCCCAATTTGGTCCCCCCAATATATTATTTATAAGAACCAACTAGAACGGGTTCGAAGAAAATTTGTTAACCACCTTAATTATCGCCTCCGTAAACCTCCGATGTCCTATGAAAACAGTTGTCGCACACATGGTCTACTAACACTCGATGAAAGGCGCAAAGTTATGGATATGTGTTTGCTTTATGACATACTCAATGGACGCCTCGATTGCCCCGAGTTGGTCGCACAGGTAACTTTTAACACTCCCCTTCGGCACACTCGTCACACGACGATGCTGCACGTGCCTCGGCACTCGACTAATTACGCCAGTAATTGTGTATTGACCCGTATTGCTCGAATTTATAACACAGATTTCTCACAACTAGATATATTTAACTGTAATAAACCTACATTCAAAAAACAATTAATAAAAATCATAAACGAAGGCAATTGCTAAACAAACTATTCTCTTATTGATCATACACTTTTTCTCTCCTCATATTAGTCATATTTTGTTTTTTCTCTAAAATTTAAACTTAAGTTTAGGTTATACCTATATTTACCTAAAACTAAACCTTTGTATTTAAATATTAGTCTGTAGTCCGTTCGCATGTTTTATACAATCCTAGTTATACAGGGAAACCTATTATTGGCCATACAATACTGTAATACACAAACTCTGTAACATACTATTTGTATCGCTGTTGGTTGCCTAAATAAAGAAAATAAATAAATATTGGGTGAACTGTACCAATAGCGTCCACGTGGTTGCTCGCTATAAGGTCTATGCAGTTGTTTTGACGTGTAGGTTCATTTATATGTATTTTTAAATTAAAATTAGATAGTATGTTTTTTAAGTTCATCGTGTTGTTGTTGTTTACTAATGTATTAATATTTAGATCTCCTGTTATTATAACTTTTTTATTTACAATTTTGTATAATAACTTATGTAATAGTATTTCTAATTTATTGAAAAAAGAATTTAAACTAGATGATGGTATCCTGTACAAACAAATAATAATAGTGTTCATACTAGGAATTTCGATGCCGCAACATTCAAAAATATTATCACAAGAGTATTCCTTGCAAATTTCTATTGACTTACAATCAATCCCACTATATGTTAATATGCACGTACCGCCACGCTTTTGCTTCTTTCTTGAATAGTGACTACCTACTTTATACCCTTTTATATTAATATTTGACTCATCTCCTGCTTTAATAAAAGTCTCACTAAAGCATAAGATCTGTATTGGATTTTCATTTGCAAGTGCATTTAGACATAATTCAATAGAATCTATTTTATTTAATAACCCTGCAATATTTTGGTGGAGTAATCTTATTTTTAACTTTTCTTCTATAACGTCGTTTAATTTCGGTATAAAAAAGATTCATTGTTAGTTTTAGGCAGTGTATTAAGTGGAAATCGATTAATAGCACGGAAATAGTAGGGAATGGTACCTTTTTTAGGCGTACTCGTTTTGCCTTTCTGACTTAATCCTTGTAGTGTTTCGTTGTTTTGTCCAGGAATAATTTAATTAGCCTTATAATAATCCTCTGCATCTATGATTGAATTTATTATTCTGCAAGTATGACTCTGAAAGTAACGGTATTTATAATAATATTCATATAAATTACTTAGATTCAAAAATTGACAATTACGAAAAGTATGACATGTAAATTTTAAAAGAGTGTTTAGTTTTGTTTCATTTAAGTACAGATGTTTATTAATACTCAGTACTATTACATTATGCTTATGTAGATAGTTTAATACGTTCAGCAATTCAAACTGAATTTGATTCGGGTTTTGGTCATTTTGACCAATACATAGTATTATCCAATCGTTTTCTATAAGATCTAAACTATAGCATGTCTTAAGTGATTCGTTACATTTGGCAAAAGGTTTTAAAAAGGAAAATATTTTGTACGGTTGTTTGTTTATTACGGTATACTAACTAAAACTACCTATTAACAAATTAAAACATGGCGTCGAAAAATTTCTCCGCATCGCTGTCGACTGGCAATGTACCCAAGAGACTGGCGGTATTGCCACATTGTATGACAATGCTAAGACTCTGGCCAAGGTAAAGGCCAGCCCTTGGGTCACGGGAAGCGTCAACAATCCGTTTGGAGATTTCGTTGAACAAACCGTGAGCACTCGCACCCCACGGCCCGAGGGTCAAATCCAAACGGCTCGAAAATATAATTACCGATAAGGTTATTATACTTTCGCCGCTTGAGGTTTTCCGCAGCCGCAGCAGCAGCGCCAGCACAGCACGCTGAGTCAGAATCCAGTTCCGTCAACTTCCAAAACCCGATCAGAAGAAAGTGGAAATATATTGGGCTATTTGGCAGAACAAAAATGTGAACGTAAAGCTATGTCTCCTCATACACAAACTGCGGTGCGCGTCCACTTCTGCGGCCGGTCACCCCCCAGTTCCACGCGTCGATAGAGATCGTCACATGATTGACCGACTCCAAGGCTTTCATAGGGTCAGATCTTGCGCTATAATATTGCTCATTAAGTTTTTCAGAAAAAAAATGTCATAGAAGGCAAGGTATAGTTTGATAATTATATTTTAAATATATATTCTTGGAAGCCATTATCTTCAAGTATTGAAAAAGAGATCGCAAATCCATGCAGAAGATTATAACCAATTGTGTGTTTACTAAATATTATTTGGCCTTTTAGTCGGAGTTGGACCATCTTCACAATTTTGTGCCATGACATCTGTCGTGTACGGAGATGCTTAACTTATATTGAAGTTGTATAAGCTGTCATCTGGTGAAATGTGTTACGGATGCACTAAATATTTCACTATTAACAACTTCACGGCCGTCGACTACGGAACGTTTGGTACACATGAACAAAAGGGAACGTTTGGTCAATGACGACTCATGTTACATATTCAATAAGCCAATATATTGAGGCTTCTAGCCCATATATTATCTTATCACTATATGTGCATACCTACTGATAATTTTAAACACAAATGACTGACTGCACTCATTAGGTACACGGTCAATCTCGGTCGTGATGTGAGATCAAATTCAATGATTGTGATCTGTAGGGAGGGATCTCTAACTTTGTCGAAGTGAACGGTTCGTTTACTTCGATTCTTGACCCCTTCAAACGAAAGGTTGCTGTGAACTGGTGAAGGGTCGAACGAAGCATCCAAAGAGGGGTCGTTTGAACGGATGTAGGATCGAATAAGCCTTCAAAAGAATTATCTCAAAAATAAGAGTACTAAGTAACGTTATTAGGTGCGCACTATCGAATTGCATCGAAGATAGAGTGAAATAAGCGAATAATTTGTTTTCATTTTCAAACTTCATAGTCGCTTTTTCCATAAATAAGAGTGCCAAGTAAAGGAAAGCTTTGCGAAGTTATCAAAACCATACTCTCAAGCATGAGAACCTTATTAGCTATTAAATTTAAAGAAACCTACCCGTTTTGACAAATTCATAGGACCATAGAACAAATACAACGGCTAGTCGAAAAAAATCATGCAAGATATGAAGGAAAAAGTACTGTTCAGCCGCCTTCTTGGACATATCACAGGCTTTCGATTGAGTAAGGCATGAGGGCCTTTTATATAAAATTAATAAAGCATTTCCAATAAACTACTTCATATTCCTTAAATTCTACCTAGAAAAAAGATACTTCTTTGTAAAATAAGGCGATGAAGTAACTGGACTGCATGAAATTCGAGCAGGGGTTCCTCAAGGCAGCGTGATGGGTCCTACTCTTTACCTTTCCTTACCTTTAGATTCTACAAATGTACTTAGATGAAATTCCAAAATGGCTGAAAGAATGGCGAATAAAGACAAATGAAACCAAAATTTAAAAAAAAACATAGCTACTGGACTACACTTACTCTATTTATGTATTTATTCGCTAAGTGAACAATGTATGTTCTTTTAAAATAAATAAATAATCTTTAAACCGAAATCAGTACAAGTGACGTTCACAACAAGAAGAGAGTAAGACTCAATGATGTTGAAATTCCACAAGCAGAAGAAGCTAAATACCTCGGAATGTACCTAGACCGTAGATTAACGTGGAGATAACATAAAATATAT
Organism: Brachylomia viminalis; assembly: GCA_937001585.2. Lineage (NCBI taxonomy): Eukaryota > Metazoa > Arthropoda > Insecta > Lepidoptera > Noctuidae > Brachylomia > Brachylomia viminalis. The sequence continues at coordinate 25,557,185 of OW443301.2, forward strand.
TCACGAAGCGTTAAGCATTGAGCCTAAGGAAACGCTATTGGCTACTATAAAAAAGTTCAGGCTTTCGCTGGATAATAAACTTCGAATTTACAAAGGCATCTTAATGCCTATTTTTACATAAGGAATACAGCTGCGGGGAACGGCAGTTAATTCTAATATAGACATTCTCCAAAGGTTCCAATCAAAATGCTGAGGATAATAACTAATGCACCATGGTACATCACTAACGATAGTTTACATCGGGACTTAAAAATACCAAAGGTTACAGAAGAATTGACACAAAGGGTCAGTGCCTACAAGAATAGAATTTTGACCCATCATACTATACTGGCATCAAATCTAACGAAAACCAAGACATTCAGGAGGCTTAAATGATAAATTGTAATTAATTACATATCTAATTATATTAATAAATACTCAAATATTAATGACATAATAAATAATTGCGTAATAAATTAAATAGAAATAATTTCGGTGGGTATTTTTAAATAATTGTAATTAAATATTGTAACAAACACTCTGTATCCTTCCTCCTCTCTCCTAGTTTTAATGTATGCTGTGCCCGACAGGGTCCATAATTGTGACTAAAATAAATAACCCTAACATCTATGTAAACATTATGGTACGCAATAAAGAATTGAGAATTGAGAATTAAAAGATAGGCCATAAGGCTAACTTATGATTTGATATGAAGGCCGACAAACTATATTTGTCAAAAGATGACATTAGGTGGACATATTGCATCAGAAAAAAAAAGATAAAACAAATCTCAAGAGCCATTCCATAGCGCGCAACTAATTCATTCTTATTTATATAAAAACCGACTATGAACTTAGAAAATGAAAACGACTTATTCACTTATTTCATTCTATTATTGATGCCATAGACCAGTAGATTTTCCAGGCATGTCCATGAAGACGCTAATGAAGGGCAATCCACCGATCTCCCTGACGCGAAAACTCATCGATATGTGTGATATGTGTGTGTGTGTGTGATCACAATCGCGTGATTGTGCGATAATTAAATTAATGAACCGAACTATATTCCATGATATATTTTAATAACGGTATTTCGCACCATCGCGGAGGCGCTGCGGCCGATCATACATAACGAAAAGGTGCTTAATTACGAGTGCAGTAAGGCCTTTTTTTTGTGGGTGGGAAACATCAAATAACTTCTCCCGCTCTGGGCGGAGCGGGAGGGCGTGTCTGACTCTTACTGACTAAAACCCACCCGTGTTCCTTCAGTTGCCTGTGCCAGGGGCCACGGTAACCCTTTCGGACTTTCCCGCAATGTGCACTAAGGCCTAAATTCATTATTACTCAATTCGTGATAAGGTTCAATCTGGTTATAACTAAAGCGGTTAGGTAATGTTGATCACAGACTGTACAAGTGACTGTCGGCTTTATTAAGCATCTTTTTACGCCCGTTATAGGTATCACCACTATAATATAGCGCTCGGTCTATTATATCTCACAAGGATGTACACCACTTTCAAGTTGTACCATCACCTGCCACATAGGTATAGGTTCACTAATCCCGTGCCTCGGAAGCGTGTAATGCCGCTGGTCCTGCATCTGATCTCTCCCCTGTCGTGTCGGTTTATAGTCTCACCCATCTGACTTTTAGAGTGAGGGAAGAGAGTGCCCCAGTGTTTGCGCAGTTGGCAAGTCCGGCTAGGTCGGCCGCCGCGAGTGACTGAAATTCGGTCTGGAGGATATTACTATTATGTTAACTGGTAAAAATTTCAGAAGGCCTCGCACGAACGCGCTAACTACTTAAACGTAATGTAATATCGTTCAGTTTTAAAATTGAACTTCTCGTTCCAGACATAATATTTATTTAGTTTTAAGACTTTATTCTGCTATTTCTTATGCTATCTTTGGGTGATACTTATTGTGCTTGACGCATAAAAATATAAACCAAAATGCTATATTAAAGTTATATTTTCGATTAATAATCTTTCAGATTTACTTTTAAATAGCGCGTTCGTGCAAGGGCTTCAGGGATTTCTTCATAAGAGTCTCTCAGCAACTCGCTCTGGTCCGACTGAACTATCAACAGTTTTAAACTCAGATTAGTGCTGGTGCACACCAGAGTAGCCGCTGAAACGTGAATGGGGTGTTCGTCGGATAGCCATCGTGGTGATAAGGCATTTATCTACACGACTAAATAGGGTAGGAATAACATCAATTTTCAAAACTCATACCAAAAAACTTATTTATTTGACGATTACAATTATTCTATAATATCTATGAATAGTCGCAGAATTACAACGTGTATACAAACAAAGGATGAGGATTCGGGTCGGCGAATTCGACCCAATAACATACGAACGATAAGCCAAAAATGTTTAATGTCATATCGATAAATTTACATCGCGTAACACTGGCCGGGGGCGGGCGGGCCCCCCCCTGCGGGCCCCGGGCCGCTAGACGAACCACTCGTCCTTGTGCGGCACGGCGCTCAGGCCGCCCGCCGCAGGCGGCCCGCCCGCGCCGCCCCGCACGGGCCCGCAGGGGGCTGCGGGTTTCCCGGCAGCCGTGTCACGCCCGCTTCGCTGCCCACGCACCCACCGCCGCCATTACTGCTCGCCAACTCTTGCACTGTACGCAAACAAACAATTCCGATATTAAATGGTGCAACTGTGTACATACCTAGGGACGTTAGACATTTCAGCTTTGTGTCCGGTGTGTGATGCCTCAGTATTGCGTAGTCTTTAAGCGTGAATCTTTTTAGCGAAAATATTTGGTTATACTTGTGACTTGCGTCAGAGCGGCAACAACGCATCGTAGGTTATACTCTGATTTATCGTTTTAAGGTGCATGACCTATGCGTATAAACATAATCAGCTGTTAGGAGAGATACATCGTGTTCAAACGGGGCAAAAACTTAAAAAATCATTTGCGACTAAATCACTGCTCCTATTTAATTGATTTTTGGTACAGAGCTTGAAAAGTGTACCTAGTATAGGCAGTTTAAAGGAAAGCCCCTCTGTCGTATCAACTCTGTATATGGTTCTTGGCAGAAATTTTTGTCCAGTAAAGCATTCAAGGAATCATAACAAGAGATGAGAACAAGTATTACTATACTCTTCTTAACTGTTTATACATATAACTGTAAATAATCTTGAAAGATATTATAATTTGGATCTGAGTTGATCAAAAAGCATCGGAGTAAGAGCGCTTACGCAATGCACCCGATGCAATCCGAGAAATGTCGGTCCGAAGTGATCGTTGTCAGAACTATTCATTTGTATATGCGCCTACGCATTAACACATCCGGATTTGCTTGATAGGTAACATTCGGTCCAAGTTTTTCTTGATACGTATTTTCTCGAGTTCGGATCGAACGCAGTGCTTAAACGCGCTAAAAGTGCAAGGGCCTGAACTGACGGGAGAAAGGAGACGATAAACTCACTATGTAGCCGTGTGCGCTGGTTGGCAGCACGACGGCGGCAGGCGCAGAATGTAATGGCAGCAGCCACTGTCGCCACCAGCGCCGCAGCGCCTGCACATCCCACCACCCACGCGCCTCCCGCGCCAGTGCCGCCGCTCTCTGACAATTTTGACATTGATTTTCTTTACTCATCAAATTTCATTTGAAAACATCAATTAAAAAAAAAAAAGTAAAATAACAAAAAAACAATACCTAGTAGTGGTATCGAGAATAGGGTCCAAGCTACTGGCGATCAGGGCTCCAGAGAGAGGAACCTACTAAAAATACGCGCCGTGTTCCGGAGCACCACTTTCTGAATCATGCCCTTGATCCAACTGTCTAACAAGAGCCTCCTTAGGTGTTAGTCGAGATTCTTGGTTATAACGCTATTAGCTATAACGGCACAATGATGGAAATAAAACATAAAATAAAACAAAAAAAAAAGAAAGAAAATGCGTTTAATTAGGTCAAAAGCACAAAAAGTAAAAATCAAACACACAAAAAGATAAACTGTCTAATCTACAAATTCTACATGAACAGTGCAGAGTCCTGGTGACAAACCATCCACTACCACCAAATGTATTGCAAAAGGCATAATATTAAAAAGTGTAGTGAATATGGCAATAGTTGTAATCCATGGCTGTGTAGTGCCATTGCATCCATAGTCTGTCGATCGTGGCGCAGTGCTGGTGTTTCCATTGCGGTGGTATTTAGGTATGGACTGTCATTCTAGGCCTGACCTGGGCAAAGCGCGGCGGTGTCCTCGTCAGAGCCGTCAGCGCAGTGATCCACGCCGTCGCACATCAGGTCTGCGCTGACGCAGAACTCGCGCTGCTTACAGCGGAACTCTTTGCACCCATGTTCTGGAACAACGGTGCGAAAAGACATCAAAAATAGAGTGAACTCGTTGGATGTTTATGTGATACGAAATATAGCTTAACAGAAATTATGGTTTATGGTTTACGTCTGTAGACGATGAAAGGAAATAATAAAACCCCACAACATTATTGTATGTTTAAAACAATAATAAAATACATTTAGGTAATAATATGTAGTTTAATTTTCTCAATTTCTTAGATTCGCTTATTCGACGAGCTATATATACATTTGCTGCTGATAATGAAAAGTGAGAGGTACATATTGTTTTTTCGAGCGTATGTATTTTTAGACTGAGTATTTCAAAATTGTTCGTCTTGATGGTGAACGCTTTAGCTTGGCTTGCCAACGGCACTTCTGAAGCAAAGTTCATTCACTCACTTCTATACCATATCACTAAACAAGTAGGATTTCATTTATTGAATTATCGCCCAAGATCAAACACTGGTCCATATTGGTCCAGTCATCAAACGCAAGCAGAAGCCAGAAATCCGTTTAATATATTATAAAGAGAGAAAAAATATATCTGTATTTCTTTGTAACCGATAAAATACAAGAAGCCGGTATTCCGCTGCCTGCCAACCAAGCGAACTGACCCGAAATCTTGGTTCTGATTGAAAAAGGAAAACATATTTATAAATGGCGGAATGCCTTTAGAAAATTGTACACAGCCGTACAGGGTCGGTAGATGTTATCTAGAATACGATTATCGACAAGATGTTTTCTTTAGAAGCGAGTTAAAAGGTATAAAGGGGTTTTTTAAAGTAAGTGAGAAACAACATAAAAATCATTATCGTCAGTTTCTTCGAACATCGTATCGTTCACTCATGGTGTATTTAATTTATTACGGATTTTAAACTTGCGCACAAGATAGCATTTTTTTAATCAAACGTCAGTCTACTTTGCACATTTTAACATAAGATAAGATAAGATAGGTATTTATTTGCATATACATGTGTACACATACAATAATAAAAATATGCAGCAGGATTACAAAACAAAAGAAAAATAAGTTCAGACATGTTTGCCACTTAATATGGCGTGAAAATATGAATATTTAAGATTATTAATAATTAATTTCAAGTCAATATCATTAAATTAAAGTGAATTCATCACAAAAATGTCAACAGTACATAAAAATTAATTCTCAAAAAAAAAAATAACAATCATAAAAATTAATAATTCAGTAATAGTAACTGTAGACCTAATTATTTTAGAATTTTATCATGAAGTCAAATTGGAACTATTTAAATTAAATAAATCTATTTACATAATGTCAGAATGTATCTGTTAAAAAATCTGAGATACTATAATAACATTTTTGACATAGCAATGTTTTTAATTTTTGCTTAAACAAATTAACATTATACTTTTTTAGGTCCTTTGGCAATTTATTTTAAACGACAAGTGCCATGTGAAAAATACTCTTATACATTAAGGCAGTATTCAGTATTCGTTTGACGAACACAGAGACGACTTTCATCTCTTTGAGTACGATTGAATGTTTCAGATGCAAGAACAAAAAGTTCAGGATTTTGTTTCACAACGACAGCTACTTCAAATATATACAGTGATGGCAATGGTAAGATACTGTACTTTTTAAAGAAAGGTACACAACTCTCGGTAGAATTTAAACCGAACATAGCCCTAACGCACCGTTTCTGTGCCTTAAAGACAAGATCTTTGTTAGTGGAATTCCCCCAAAAAATTATGCCATATCTGAGGACAGACGCCGCAAGCCCATGATATGCAGTTATGAGTGTTCTGGAATTAATTTTGAATGCAAGTTCATGAAGGGCGTTGACTGATCGACTCACTCGCTTGCACAATTGTTCATTATGTGGTTTCCAAGTCATTTTATTAACAATATGCAAGCCAATAAATTTTGAGGTGTCTGTTTCTTCAATAGGTTGGTTGTTAAAGTTTACGTTTAGGTTGTTTTGTGTTGGTATGCGCTGTCTAAAGTTCATTAACTTTGTTTTTCCAAAGTCGCACTCTTTATATTTTGTGCATTCGTTTAGTGTAAATAAGCCACTCCTAAACACAAAAAAAAATATTAAACTCATTAAATTTTCAACGCCAAGAGCTAGGTAACTACCAATGTTCAACTTAATGGAATAGGGTAGGACCTGTTGAGTAGACAGTTTTTATTGGAATAAACCTATTAACGATAAATTACACACATAGCCGACACATTGAAAAATGATCAGGACGGCTTAGCTTAGTTCCGCCTATATCTACTGTTAAATGATAAATGAGTTTATTTCTGTAAGGTCGTGCATGTATTTATTATTTTAATTAGGTACATTATAATTGTTAATAATCTAGTGATATTTATTATAGTAGTACATATTTATTATTTCTATGGATAAGTTTGTACAAACACTTTTACATGTGAAAAAAAAAATTGAGAGTTATGTGATGAAGATACAGCCAGAACTGTTTATTTTAGTTATTTTCATAGTCTTATGTCATATGGGATTTTTCTCTGGGGAACCTTTGCGGACATTAATACTATATTTGTTTTAGAGCAAAGGGCTGTTCAAGCCATTTACAACCTAAGTCCAAGGGATGGCGTTCGAGGATAATTCAAAGAAATAATATTTTGACTTAATTTCAATTTAAAGGGTTATTTGTAATACGACGGCAATCCAGTCAGGGGATGCAAGGGAGGTCTTTTGCGACCAAATTACCCACTATAACCCCTATGCAAATGTCAACCAATTTCCAGTATTTTGACATTTTATATTTTGTTGAAGATATAACAAAACGATAAAAAGAAAAAAAAACGATAATAAACAATTTAAAAGCTAAATTAAAGCCAAACTTTGGAAAAAACGGTTCTATAAAATTTCAGATTATTTAGAACATAATAAAAGCTTGTGGTTGAGCTGGTCGTTCTGCGAAGCCTTGTGATAAAACTTGACGTTTTAATTATTTTGCTAAATCATAATTATATACTCATTGATGTTATATACAAAATGACATGATTACTTTGTAAATTATTATGTTAATTTGATTAATGTGAAAGTGAGGAGTATGTGGATGCGGCGACCTCTTACGCCCGGCTCTGGTTCAAGCCATGGTCCGGGGCGAGGGGGAGTGGGAGGCAGTCACCTCCTTCTGCGAAGCAGTCATGCTAGCGAAGGAGGTGGCGGGACGGGAGAGGGAGAGAGTCTCCCGTCCAAGCCGCCGCGGTGGACGCTCCGGGCGTCGGGAGCCGCGTGACGACTCCCGGCCACCGTAGGCGCGGGCCTGCGGGCGGTGAGTAATGGGTAGCTCACCGTCCGATCAGGACCAGGCCCGTGCTGGACGGCGCGTACGTGTTCCACGCGCGCCTCAAAGAGATGTCAGCATCGAAGAGGGGGCCCACTAGGGCCCAAGCCTGCCGGGAAAGCGGGATCATCCGAAAGGGGTACCGCTGACCCGGAACATAAAGGGCCAAGGAAGGAACACGGGTGGGTTTTAGTCAGTAAGAGTCTGACACTCCCTTCCGCTCCACCCAGAGCGGGAGGAGGCATTTGATGATTTCCCATTCTCAAAAAAAAAAAAAAAAAAAAAGGAGTATGTGGATACCTTCTTTCTTTCTTTTTCTTTCTCAGTTAGTTCTAATGATGGTCTGGCAGTTCGAGAACTTTATGAGGCCTACCCAAATGTCCTTTCTTTGGTATAGTACGTGGAGTCGTTGAGTGCTTTAAGTTCTGAGTTGAGCTGCACGATTACTCTTTCCTCAAAATACCATTTCAGACACTAATCTATATGGTCCTCACCTGATCTCACCAAAATTATGTCTGGATTTTAAAAGAGACTTTGAGTTTGTTGTGCCGTTTCTTCTCAGGGGTATGACTACCCCTGAGGAGAAATGGCAAAACAATCTCCATAAGCATACTCAGCCTATAATGTTCCCAATGTTGGGACACAGGCCTCCTCTCTGTGAGAGGGAGTGGGCCGTAATCCACCACGTGGGCCCAGTACGCGGGTTGGTGGACGATATAAACAATAAAAATGTAACATTAAAAAATAACAAAATAATCGAGAAAAAGACCCGTGCAAAATGGGAAAATAAGAAAAATTTGAATATTGAGAAATTTTCCACATTTTATTCAAAACAAATATCATAGAAACTTCTAACCCAACCCATCTTAAGTAATTGTTACGTGTCCTCTCTGAAGTTAAAAAAAACATCAAAGAACTGTAATATTAAAAAACATCCCTTATCAATTGAAAGCCCTGTCACTTACAACCGGACAATCAAACCGCTGACGTCGTGCGCCCGGAAAATTGGGCATTCATCGTGGAAAAAATCCGCCCAAAGGACTCGAACAATACCCCCGGCTTAACGAGCCGCCAACCAGATACGCAACGATAATATGCTTAACGCTAATCGCCCATCAGAACCAACCTTCAATTGTGTCCTTCATAAAACAGCTGAAAAAACTTTAAAGCGAAGCAAAACAGACTCCTCACCGAAACACTGCTTTTGATCTCCAAAGGGGGATTGTTTCTCCCTGCCGCACATACACCGCGCACTGTACAGGTAGGTGTTAAGGGTGGCGCTCGCGTAGAGCGCGGCATGTATGAAATGCATTGTTTAAAATGTTATACGGCGTCTCAGGCGGTGTCGCCGAGCGCGTTTTTGTTGCATAATTCAATGGCATGAGCGCTTAACATATCCTGCTTTGTGAGACCAGACAGTTGCGTTCACTGGAATTTTAAAATTCCCAGTGTAATTTTAAACACATTGTTTGCGAGTTAAAGATGATATTTAATGAAGAATTGGATTAGGAATAGCGTTTTGTGGGCACAAAGCGAAGATCGTTGCTCAAACGGCAAGGATTGTTGAAAATTTAAATATTTAGAATAAAGTTTTAAATGTTATAAAATTGGTAAATATAATCTTAGACAGGAAAAGAATAGAATAGAATATAGAATAGAATGAATAGAATCTTTCCTTTTGTTTGTATAACTTTATGTTACAACCTATCTGGTCGATGAAAGACCCGTACATAGTAAAGACACCATAAACAAGCCAATAATCGTAACAAAACCCATCTCGTAAGATCTTAAAACAACTACCAAATCGCACTTAAAACTTTCCCAAAGAGAATTGTCGAGTAATCTTTGGAAGTATGCAAGTTGAGGTGCAAAGTCGCCCAGGCGTTGTCCAGAGGATCCCCAGGGGTCGCTTACGGACTATGTCATAATGGGACAAACTTGGGAAGTTCCCACACTTCATTATCGAGCGACGAACGAAAGTTGCATCGACTGTCGACACATTTGCAAGACCACTCTCAGTGTATACGTATCGTTTGGCATTAAAGATCTGATATTATGCTGTTTCCCTATTTTTAAGTTTGCAATATTTTTTTTGTTCTACAGATTTATCAAACTTTTAATCAGTTTTGCAACTGTTAACTATCTCATCGATTTTATAAGCCCGTTACCGATTCAGTTCACCCTTGTATTAATGGCCTATAATATTTTTAAGCGCTAGGACTTTTTCAATGTTCGTGCAGAAGGCTTGAGATTTAATGTCCGTGACATAAAATAATACGAGATCTCGTCCACGACGGATGAACTTAATGGTGCTACTTTATAGCTTTGATAACTGCCACTCGATACAGTCATATTGTTTGTAATGTTTCTGATAATTAATGCAAGCCAGACTTCTAATAGAGACCTTGGTATGCTTTAAAGCTCTTTATGTTGGCCAACAAACAGCAACTGCTAGGTATTGAAAGCACCAGATGATTCAAAACGGGTTTCGCATATTTTTTTGTAGACTACAGAACTTTCAATACCTTTTTTTTTATAAATCTATTTTTGAAAAACTAATCTTGATTGCAGTTTCACTAATTCATATCTGACAAAATTAACTTATTTGGTGCAATTTCCCCATTGTTGCCGTGTTTACAGAAGAACGGGTAACAGATATTTATACTCAATCTGAAATTCCTGGCGATAGAAGATACTCGTACACTGGACAAAGGAAAGTTATTTTTCACGTTTACGAAAGCATTCAATAAGTTGAGTCGTATTTTTCGGGTACTCGACCAAAGTAATAAATACGATATAGAGCTCCTTAAAATAGACCAACAAAATTATTTAATTACATACCAATAAGTATGTAATTAAACCCTCAGTCCTAGTAAAATGAATACAGCATTCGCCACATAATTGAATAAAGAATGGAATGCCCAGGGAGCTATAATTGGATCACTTTAATTTCGATCACCAATAATAAAACTTGATTAACAAAATGACTATTTCGACAAAGGCATACACACTATCACCTTACATCAAACGACTAACCATTCCTTATTTACGGGACTACAAAGATTCATTCACCCAGCAAATCGCACAAAAAATGTCGACAAGCAATAAAATTCCCATTAAAATTCTAACGTGTCGTATACTCGCGATTCCTGTTCGCACTTTCTTTCTCTGATCCTCCCGAGTCCCCGTCGTGTGTTCCTAAATCCTTTGGAGTATGTTTTTCCACACGGCCAAGCGGAAAATCTAATTGGTGTTATGTACGGCTCAAAGGTGAAGACGAAACAAACGCTTCTGCTCCAGTAATGTTTTTGGACAATTTAATTGCTTCCTTTGTGCGCCGCATTGTAATTTTATATGCACACTTGAGTGAAGGAGATATTGTGTCCTTGGATATAATTATATTGTGAGGCTTTGCGAATTGTGCCTCAAACGTTAGTATAACAACAATGTTTGTTATTGTTTCGCTTGGTGTGTGAGGCAAATTAGAATATAAGACATGTTTTAAATAAGATTGTTATGATTAAACGTATGTAGCATAGATCTAAATAGTCCTGATGAGTTGAAATGATCATAACATATATGTTCAAAAACTCATTAAGTACGTTAAAAACATAACCAAATGGTTTTAAATGTTGTAATCAAATTGAAAATCAATAATGACGATTACAACCATTAGGGAGGTAGAACACAGCAATGATAATGAAAAGTCGGCTGAACGATGCGTCCATACATGAGTGATAGCATTTGTGGGTCATTATGAGACACGTAATGACCTGGACGATCGTTTATGAAGTATAAAGTGACCAAATAAAAGAAAGTTATTGAGAGTATGAAAGTGTGACACTTTTAATTAAAGGAGTGTTCAGTGATTATCTCAGCAGAATTAAATCATTTCTACATTTTCAGAAAGCAATGAAGCTAGAGTGCACGATGGTGGTGATAAAAAGAAACAGCAAAGCAACAGGTCAACATAGTCTACAGAAATACAGACGGACTCAATAACCTCAGGGAACACAATAAAATTATCAATACACGTATATAGAGAAGGAGGAATGTGTAAACGAACTGCCCTGTCGACTGTTTGTTCGAATAAATAAACATTTGGGGAAATTAAAGAGGGTGACGACGGAGGGTCGTGGGCGTGCTTCGAGTTTTTATATAAAATTGCTCAGATACTCGTATTTATTGGGACAAATAGATGGTTATTGCTTCATTCCCGGTTTAGTTTTATCCTTTATTTACTTTCAATTGGGTTAGCTATAATATAATTGAAAAAAAAGTTATTGTGACGGATTCTTGGAATAAAAAGTGTTTAAATGGCAGTTACAATTTTATTTTGTTCCTTTATTTGTTACTTTTGAATTTGGTGGCCTATTTATTTTGCCAGTATAAATAAATCATCGTTGCTTCTCTGTCGAATTCGAAGAAAATACCTGAAGATTATTCCCTACTTTGATCTGCCAGTGTGTGTTAATACTTAAACAAAGTGTGAATATACAAGTGTTGTCAATAAGATGAGTATACTCACTGGGGTCTTTGACGGAGGTGATGACGAGCCGGAACCCGTTGGCGTCAGTGCCCCAGTTGTCGGTGACGTACTTGAGCGTCACGAAGTTGCTGCGCGTGAAGAGCGCGCCGACCTGCTGTTTGGTGTTCCGGCAGGAGAGGTCAGCCTGAAATACAAGTTTTAAAAGATTAAAGTGTTTAAAACTAATTATGACGGTATCGTAATCAGTTGGTCATTATGTGGATCAGTTGGTGGATTACAAAAAGGTCATCACAACATTGCTGTTAACCGTGGTTCCACTCGCATCTAACTAACGGGATAAGAAGAATCCTATTTAAGTATTAATCAAGGACTACTTCTGTTCCGTCAGCCAAATCCTTTCAGATTCTAAAGGATGGTTGAGTTACAAACGTCCAAAATTTCACATTTATGTCAATAGTAGGATTGATAATAAAACACCGAATTCATAATTAAGCCCGGCTTTTTATTATGACAAAAATGTCATAAACATAGGTAGGTAATGCAGTAAAACAATCTTATTATTGCACGTCAAACTCAGATCCGCATTAGTCTAAAAACGATTTAATAAAGTCTGAAAAGGCTACCTTGATGAAGTAACATGATCAGCTCGAAGCTTCTGGATCGGAAACAGCGATAACCACAACTAGCCCAACACAAGCAGAGCGCTGAACAAAGGCTTCTGATTATCTCAAGACTGAATCGTTGCTCCATTTGTCACTCGACGTGAACTATTGTCGGGACACTACACTCATGTGTCGAGAGCTAGACACTGGTGACATTACTATTGACACATTACAATGGACCAATAGCTGAGACACTTGCTAGATTAGACTTGATTGGGATTGCACAGTCGGCTGTGTTTAATGCTAACGTTTCAAATAGTGTAGGCAGCCGTTAATATGGCACATTGTGTTATAGAAATGTTGAGCTTTGTAGAGAATCGCCTCTGTCACTCATACTTGTGTGTGTGTGTGTGTGGTGGTCTCTTTCTAAAGCCCAATGTGTCATAACAATTTTAACCCTCGCCGTCGTGGGTATTCTAGTTTATACTGTAACGTTACATTTTCCCGGGAGGAGGATAATGTAAAGTCAAGGAGGAAACTATCACCAGAACTGGAGGAGTCCCGGCTTAAATGAAAAAGTAAAAGAAGAAATGGTAAAATAATATAATTGATGTAGAATATAAGGCTAGGGAAACCGGGGTAAAAGTTGAAGGTCCAAACGTTCTACGAGGAATGTAATGCAATGTAATGTTTGTATTTTTTTACTTACGTTTTGGCTATTAGATCTTATATTATACGTTCTCTCCAATTATCTGCATGGCCATTGTCTGTAGTTTAAACCATTCCTAGGCCTCTATATTTTAAGTTATTTAGATTTTCTCATGCTCTCCCAATGTTTACCTTTTGTAATGTCAGATAATGACAAACCTAGGTTTTATTTTTAATGTATTGCTAGAGCTGCCAGTAGGTTAGGTTGTATAGGTATTAGACCTTATTATAAACTATTATTCTTCTTTTACTTTTTCTTTTAAGCCGGGACTCCTCCAGTTCTGGCTTAAGTTCTGGTGATAGTTCCCTCCTTGACGTCTACATTTTCCCCCTCCCGGGAAAATGTAACGTTACAATACGTCGAAAAAACGTCTTTCTTATTTTAAACCAACTTCGAAAAAAGGGGGAGGTTATGGTTGTTGCCTCAGAACTCCGTCCTTACTAAACCAATTTGTAAAAATCTTCCTTTCTTGGAAAGGCTGTACTTATTAGGGTGGTCCTATATAAATTTGGTCATGTTATGATGAGTGGTTTTTGAGTATGTTGATGATGTTATGATAATAATAACTGTTCCTGTCACTGTTATTTACTTAGCAAATGAAGGTATACAAATTTATGTGGGGTAGGTATCACAACTAAAAAGAGAAAAATAGAAACTTTATTACAAAAAAAAAGAACCGCCTTCCAGAAACAACATTAAAAAGTAAAAATTAACTTTAATTTCGGAAGTCAGTGTTTTTTATTTTCATTTTTTGCCACCGACTTCCGAAATTTTGGCTGAGGCTGTTTTTTTATTTTTTTACTTTTTGGCGATATATGGAAGTTACTGGCGAAATATGGAACTATACTAGGTACACCTCTGCCTATCCCTTCAGGGAATATAGGCGTGATATCATGCTTGTTGTGTAATTTTAAAAACCTATTCTCGTTTTTGTGAAGAGAAAGGGGCATTTAGATATTTTGTAGAAACATTTTGTTAAGCCAATATTCTACTACTATGAAAGTATCTTAAAGTACAATTAGTCCCACAGACCCCACCAAGCTGACCGTGCACGACAAAGTAATCAATAAATGAATTTTATTAACTAAATAATTATACTTTGAAAACTGAAACCATTAGATTACGATTTTTTTTATCTTTAATAATGATGACGGAATGAAAAACGGAACCAAAATTTGGAAGCAATTAATAAAACGTTACCATCAATTTAGTTGAAAGGTATGCTTCATGCGTACTATCGTTTTGTAATTCACATAAATCTAATCAATCGATCTACACCAAAAACAGTGACAATATGGTTACAAGTTACAATAGTGCTTATAAATATACTTAAAATGTTTGAGGGGTGTTAATCAAACGAAAGATAGATTGCAGATTACAGATTATAATATGAACTGTGTTCATATTTATTTATTTATTTATTTAAATAACATTTGGGAGACTTACAGCTAAAACAAACAGATTTAAGGACAGTACATTAGTCTGAAAGCCAATTACAGGTCTCCACTTATAAAATACAGAGAAGAAAATATAAATTCTAAGGACATTCACACCAAACTACTATACTCGTACTCGTATACTACAGCATAATATTATGTTGCTCGAACTGCTTAGCAATCATCATAACAAAATAAATTACATGAAAAAGTTACGGCTTAAGCACTTCCTGGCTGACGACACACTAGTTAGGACGGACGGAGTTACTAGTTATGATAGCTATTTGCATATAAAAAAAATATTTTTCGTTTTCGGGATACCAAAACACATTGATGTATGTTTCTTTGTTTAATTTGGTTAATGTTAAATAAAACTATTAAGTCATCCAAATACTAAATGCACTGTGAAACCTTTTACAAAGTTACTAAAACTCGTTATATTTCCTTTATAATCAAACATGTTAAATAGATTATTATCAATACTATCACAAATGGTTACTTTTCAAACGTGATCCGTTAAATCTATATTTAAGTAGACGCGTCGATGAATACTTGATAATATCCCGAAGTGTATTCCACTCAACCACCCATACATTTTATTCCACGACGGCGATACGAATATAGCATCGAACAACAGTTCCCACGGTGTTCAATCATAGCTTACGGAGAGTCTATATAAATCGGTGGCAGTCGCTTGATCGCTCATGCGCCGGCAATATTTTCTTCATCGAGCCGGGCTTACTGACGATGTCCGGGCTATATCGCTGTCATATTTCAGGGAGAACGATAGCGAAGACGTGACGACCCCCGGATTTGAACAGCCCCCTCCTCCCCCATACATCACGTCTCGCCGGACACCCAGACACCCTCCCCTTGCATTTCAAAGGCACTAGTGGACTTGCATTTATTCTTATATACTGCGTTTAATAAAGCTCTCGGGTTGATATTAAAAATTCTTCCTTAGCTCCAGATTACGGCGAGGAATGAATTAAGAAGGGTTTTGTTATGCTAACTATGCCTCGGGTGGCTGTATTAAAGACTTTAATAGCTATGGCTCGCCTAAAACATGGTTTTAATTAGTCAGCCTGAAGAGAATCAGTTAGAACACTTGGAAGTTTGCACAAAATGAGTTAACGAGTTCTCTTTCTGCGAAACTACGAAGTTTGAATGGTTCTTGTTTGTGACTGTCTTGTTAGTTTTACAATTACACAGAGCTCTCGAAAGGACTTTTTAAAGAAATCTTGCAGTTTCCGTGTGAATTGAGAAAAGAATATGGTGTTTCATTTTACTGACATTATATAAGAGTAAGCTGGAAATGTTGTAATTAAAAAGCAGAACATACTAAAGCTGCACGCAATGTTCTTACCGTCACCAATGAAAGTGAAATGTCCGGTTTTATAACGAAATGATGTTTTTATTGTTCTACCCTTTATGCATTATTTATTACAACTATGTATAAGCACAGGCGCAGAGGCGAACCTAATGCCCAGCTTTCATGTTACGGAAATAGTAAATAGAGAGATAATATTATTATTTCGCTCTATATATTATATTTATAGGATTTTTCCTATTCATTATTATACGACAATCACAAGCAACCTCTTTATTACGCCCTCGTTCCTTAACAAAAGGGGTACAAAACTAGTATTCTTAGCGCACAATGCAGTGAAGATTGCACCTACTTGCTATTCAGAGTCCGCGTGACTGAGCCTCGTTCTGTGGGAGACGGTAACTTTAAAACGTGATGCAGCTTCCAGGACTTACAGCTCACTCACTCTGAGTTAAATAGGGGGTTTTAAAGTAGTTAGTTTGAGCTATGTTGAAGAATCTGTGACTTTGAAGAATTTTTTGTTACTTTTGTGTCTTTGTCTTTGAAATTGCGTTCTTGAAGGTAATAACAGGAATTTAGAGCATCCAAATAACGGGTATATATTTTTTTACTTTCTGATGCTTTATAACTATGGCCATATTTAAACTAGGATTTGTTTCTAGCCTGTGTATCTGTCACATTTTTGTAATTTAAAAATATATTATTAAGTATAGTTTTATGAAACATGAGTTATCTACATAATTATAACAGTGCTTACATCACAAGCCGCGATCAACATGGCCACCTACCGGGCCAAAGTAACCTAGTTAACTGGACGAATGATGTATTGATCATCGATTCGAAGAGAAGAAGAAGAGCATAACTGAGACAAGAATATTAATAAACTTCGAGTATAATTTAGCGAAAGACCAAACAACGGAATAAACCCAGCTCTGAAACAAGCCTATAGGTACAGTAGTAGGCATTAATAACAATAATGTGCTAAAAGCCTGCAATATCGTTTAAGTATTGATAGATTGTTCGCCCATCGCCCTCGAGAACATTAGTAATTTATTTCTCTAAATCGTTTCGGTCTACGTGCCTCGCAATATAAGCAGCATCACTATATTTTGTACCATTCTCAAATCAGAAACTTTAAGTCTAATATTATTATAAAGTACTTCATAATCTTGATCGAGGAAATGTGAAAGACAAAAACGTTTTTTTTTTTGAGTAATTACTCTCGGATTACTTAGAGTTTCATTTGGGTAATTATGAAACATTGTAATGATCGATTGGTGAGCATGTAAGCCAGAAATTATGTATTTCCAACTACCTACTTATTAAAGTAAAACTAATATTTTACCTACTGGTATGTTTAGTGAGTTTTAGAATGCTGTTAATCTAATCTAAACTAATCTAAAATCTTCCTTTCAATGTAACGTCCACAATAGTGGTCACAGTAGCATTTCGACACCCGCATAGCTGCGAAACTATTCCAAACATGGCTGGCCATCATCAAAGTGTGTGTTACTTATGGTCCCAAACTGTCGCAGATAGTTGGCAACTCCACACAGGTGGTGAGCGTGAGACGCCCAGCTCATCCTTTGTGCGTAATATATCCACAAATAGTTCCATCGACCGACGAACAAATTTATTCCATTTAAGTTCAGCCATGTTTTGTTTCGTGTTATTTCGTGGCTTTGTGTGAATTTTTACGAAATATTCCGAACGGAATGCTGAACTTTGGCCAGCGTTTCAAATGTTTCATGTGATGTGGTGTTTGTTGTAATATATTATGTGCAATTCTTGCAAAACGTTTCGGAATTAGCGTTTCGTTTATTTTTTTCTGTTTAGGTAAATACATGCTTTTGTTTTTCGGTCATTAACATAGCTATCGTGGACCGTTTATAAATTAAATATTTATTTTACAATGAAGATGCTTGTACCTTTATGTTTGTTAGAGAACGATTTTTTCTGATCTAATCCTTCATCTGAATTCAAATGTTATAATACGTTACTGCAACGGCCAGCAAAAGAGGCATTGATGGACGAACGTGTAAATGTGGGCCCATGCGAAGCCGAGGCACACATACGTAAGTCCATCACAAGTAGTTGTTCCGGGTCTGGCTGTATGTGTATGTGAGATTAAAGGTTTGTCAACGCACCCACGATACAAGACAAATTTCTAGTGTGGGGCAAAGATTTAAAAAAAGAAATACTTTTCAAAATCTTTGACGAACAACGAACAACAATAATTTTTCCCGCGTTAATTGATTAGTGTTCATTTGTTTTTTTTTTTCAATAAACAGCTTTCTATTTGCAGGCCAGTTTGAAATGTAAATAAAACCTTTGATAAGTTACCTCATCGGTTGCCAGGTTCCGGAGTAAAATATCGTTCCATTTTTAAATTACACGATAGATATGAGTTTACAATGTAATTTATACTACACCTGCTTGGAAAGTACCTTGATACTTTAATCAAATTTACGGTAGAAAGTACGTCATTGCATATCGAACAAATATGCGGGGAGAAAACGCATCTGAGCGGGAGAGAAAAGTGTATGAAAATCCATTTCTTACGTGGTTTTTCTTTTTTAATTTTGGGTAAGACCACGGAACAGAAAAAACAGTTCTGTTCCGTGGGTAAGACTATGCGCCGGTAACCTAAATATCAAAAGCCAAAAAGTTTTTACAGTGAGTTTTTATCTCCAAGTTCGCAAAATGACACTGGCCACTAGCTGTGTGTTGGATGGTGTCGGGCTGGCAGTGCGACCCTGCGGCGCGCGGCGGCAGGATAAACAATTTGAAAAAAGAACATGTGAAAATTGCAGACGCCATTGGCGCCATTTCAATTAGTAAAGATTTAGTTTTTTATTTTCCTCGTAGGTGTAGTATAAAGCACTATGTATCACTCGAGAGAAAGTGCGATTCCCGATCTCGGGTGTTTTAAAGCCCTCGCCTACGGCTCGGGCTTCAAACGACACCCTCGACGGTAATCGGTCACTTTCTCCTCTCGGTGAACAATGTACTATTATTTGGTCGCTAAACCACGACAGATAAGGATGTTCCTCATATCATATAAACACAACACAGATGTTCATTCAACTTTTGCCGGCCGCTGCGCGCATGTATTTGGCCAGTACGGCAATTTCGATTTATCTCGAAGAAGGTTGTCAAAATAATACTCATATTTCCAAGCATGTTTGAGAAAATAAACTTATGTCAAAACCTCATGGTCAACTAACAGTGAGCACATTCCGAGCATTTCCATTTCTGCTTTATATATTAATTCCATTAACGGCGCTGTTTACATTTAATTACACACGTCGCAGCCTATCACGGCTTCATATCCGAAGTCACAGTTTCCTCATTAAAACTTCCATTTGAATGTAACCGTCAAAGTTTCTATGACAAGAGCACATTGCTAAGAATAGCACTAGCCACTGCAGGTTAGTGCCCAGAAGTTGGAGCCTGGTAATCTAAGTTGGGAAGGCCCTAACTTTGGCTTTTGTCAAATGTCCAACAGCTGAATACGGGATATATTTTACATGAAAGTTGGGAGTGCAAAGTTTGAGTGTCAGAAATTGCTTCGCTAAAATATGATAGGATGATCGCAGTTTGAACGTTTTTGTTTTTGTCTTTTGAAATTGCCGCGGTAAAATATATTTCTTTTTTATTTTTTTATTCAGGGACATTAAACAGCTATAATATGTGTTGGAACAGAGAAATGAAAATACAATATATTAACAACATTGCAGCACTATATTATCCGCATATTAACAAAAGAAAATATGATAATGAGTACCACTAGATAGGTAATAAATAATTACATCACATTAATAATAAAAAATTAGATCATCTGCTTGGTAACAGAGTAACAATTAACAGTAAAAACAAATAAATAATAAAATCTAGACTAGCTTACATTCCTAATAATATTATTGATTTATATCAATTGTCATAACATTACATTTAATTTTGGATATAAGATTAATAAATTGGCACAAATAAAAAATGGGAATTAACAATTGATGAAGGAGTTTAGGTAAAAATTGAGACAAAAATTATTTATTTTTTACATTAAGTAATGGATTTTAGAAGGCGTTTTTTTTTGAGGATTCCTACACTTAGGTATTGTTAATTCATGCTTTATTAATGAAAATAATAAGGTGGAGTTATTCAGAACTGCTGACTAATAATAATATTCGCCAATAACATTAATTCACAATCCCAACAAAGTATAAACATCAGCATCAACCCAAGCAGAACAAAATAAGCATCTTGGCACAAAACTTGGCAAGTCTACAATGGGAGCTAAAACTTGGCCGTCCTTTGTTCCAAGAGTCGTTGCCAGGCAAACTTGGCGAATTTAAATTTAAAATTGACAGAAGTTGCATTACAATTCGTTTGTTAATTATTTGGGGTTTCATTCAACACCTGGCGTCTGTGGTGTTTTTTTTAAATTTCAATATGAATTAATTGTTGTTAAGTTTGTGGAATTTATTTAGTTAGTGCCAGGTGAATTTATTATTGCCATGCAAATGAAAACTTGAATACAGAAACTCACAAACTCTGCTATGTTCAATGCGCTTTATAAAATGCGGAGACGATAATACGACAATAAATGATTACACTGAACACTACTGAGTGTTTTGAAACTACCAAATTATCCCTAACACCGAAAAAAAGATTTTTTAAACAAACTAAATGGTTGTGATGGGCCGACTATGAGTTTTGCCGATCAGCCGACTAGCTATAGTGACAAAACTATTGGATATATTTGATTGAATATATATCTGTGTAAACCGGGAAAGGTCATTCATTACATATACGAAGTTTAATTTATTGTCGTATTGTCGTCTACGTTTAATCGAACCTCAATATCCATTCTCAATAACTATATTATTAAAATCATTACACTTTTCATGGCATCGCATATAATATTAAAAACCTATTAAAAAGGTATTGAATCGTCAAGGAATGCAGGGACTGAGCAAATTGGCGTTCCATTTAAACCCACCTTGGTGGCGGGACATAGCATGAATCTATAATGTCTTCGGGGACTGACTGAAATTATACTAATTACTTTGATCGTGACTGCTAAATACCTAAGAAATGGAAATATATTATTTGGTACAACATTAGCTGGTAGATAATGCCTTATAACATTAATCAAGTCTGATATAAGTAAGTACCACCAATATGCAATAAAGAGTAATAAATATTAGTAAAATCACTCATCACATTAATTTATGTTTTTAGCTTTGTGTCTCAAATGCGATGTTGTCACAATTATCAAGAGCAAACGCAGTCCGGTAACTACACTTTTCACACATTAATGATACTTAGTGGAAGACGTGCCTATTTCACAGAAGAACTCTTTTTACAAGAATCTCCGTGTAAACTTCAAAACACTAAATTAGAAACGTAAAGATGGCAAAATAAACAACTTGAGCGCCGCGCGCCGTCTAAAAGGTTTCGATTAGATGAAACAGGCGCATATTAACAGTAAGTTAATCGTCTGAGGTAGTGTCTGGAATCCATTTCCATTCTGTGGAGGCATCAATAAGAGATGTGGATGGTGCGATAGCGTGGGAGTGAGACGGAAGATATTTTAAAAATAGAAGGATCTTTAAAAATAGATCCACTAGATAATGTATGATCATCATAGCTACGATAATTTTTCGTCATTACGAGTGAATGGAAATAATCTGAGAAAGAAAAAGGGCGTTATTCCTCATCAGAACAATCGGCCTATAATTGGCTATCATGTTACCACTGCGGGGAATTAGACCTCTCTGTGGGAGGGAGTGGCACGTTATCCACCACGCGGGACCAGTGAGGTTTGGTGGATGTCATAAATCTTCGAATTTTTGGTTCTAGGACATGTCGGTTATTTTTCATCAGTCAGAGTCATAAGTGTAAACAATGATAATGGGAAACAGCTCTTACCTTCGGCGGCGCCGTAGCATGTGCCCCATCATACACATACAGATGATCGTTGCAGTCGAGCTGAAGCAGGTCAAAGTGCAGCATAAACCGCTGCAAGATGCTGTGCGTCTGAAACGTCACCGTGCAGTCCAGGTTGCGTTCGTTGCGGGACCAGAGCACGCCCCCGTCAACCTTGCGGTACTGCCGC
Source organism: Brachylomia viminalis (assembly GCA_937001585.2). Lineage (NCBI taxonomy): Eukaryota > Metazoa > Arthropoda > Insecta > Lepidoptera > Noctuidae > Brachylomia > Brachylomia viminalis. The sequence continues at coordinate 25,579,462 of OW443301.2, forward strand.
TGTAAGAAGTGGTCCTTGCATAGGGAATCCATGTAATCTGGGGACAAGAGAAATTGAAATTAGAAAAGAATATTAAAAAAATTACAATGTTTTTGAAGAAGCGAAAGTAATGGGAGTTTTGGGACACATTGTTTTACTGTTATTCAGCTGCATTCGGTTAGACTGGAAGCTGACCTCGACATATTTGGGAAAAGGCAAGGCAGATGATAATTAAATTACAATGTGTCCCACATTGTAATAATGTTCATCCTACACTCTATGTGAATAAAGAAACTGCACTTGACGAAGAATAACTCATTAATCAATTTAATAAGGTCGTTTATACAGCAAGTCCTGAGCATCGATCAATACGCAAAGTCTTGAGACGGCGATAAATTATAACCCTGCCAAACTGAACGAGGTGGATACGACGCATGCAAGACAAACATTCAGCTTAAGTCCTCAATGACGGACATTCGATTAACTTTACCCTCCGGAGGGTGACAAGGGACCCCAAGACTTAATATGGCATGTATTTGTAAAGTAAATTACGTAGCTTTCTGCCTATGTTATGGTTATACAAAATAATAGCGAGAACGAGATGAAAAACTTATTTCACTAAAGCACTGGTGTTGAGGTTAACATAATAAAGCATTTTCAATGACTTAAGTAATGCATCTTAGTGTAAATATATTGGGTATGTATCAAAGCAAAGCGTTAAAAACCTTTAACTATATAACTATATTTTAGAACAAGACTTGTAAAAATTAATCTACACTCTGCAGAGACTAATTTTATTTCAGTTAAAATTTAATACTAATAATAATTGAGTTGTATTTCTTAATTCCAGGAAGTACCGCATTCCTTATGTTTGTCGCATAATAATATGACAGCGGTGAAATACTTTCACACGTTATCCCGTCGTTTCCAATCTATATTAAACTCTCTACTTCATGTTTAAAGTTCGAAATTGTATTGATCTTGTTTCAGATATTGATGAGATAAAGATAAGGTAAGGTATCAGAGGCAGGTTATCTGTTGGTTTCGTGCCAGTCCTCAGGAATCTAACAAGCGTACAGAACAAGTGCTAGTCGTAGACTGTTGTTCTGCACCTTTAGATACAATGTGAGTCAATTCTGCCGTTTCTTATTTATTTTTCTGTTTGTAAACTCATGATTTTATTTTTGTTATATTTATGGATTTAAAACTTTATTTCTCGTTGTCATGTTTGACATTACTTTATGCGTTGGCGTATAACTTATAATAGCGGGAAGTTTTATCAAGTTTCCACAAATCATCAACATTTCGACTGTGCCCAATTTTGATATAGTCGTTTAATTTCAGGCCCAACTGCAGTATAGTTCTGATGCTGGTAGTCCTGGTGGCTGGTACATCATCAGCACCAGCCTCTAAACTCCTCAGGACCCTGGTGTCAGGGGTGACCACCGGCCTGGAGGTTCCTACTGACGCCATAGCTGGGACTGGAGTTGGAACTGGTTCTGTGCAGCTGGTGATAAATGTGCATACGGACAGTAATGGAAATATAGAAGTTTATACGAATTAAAGTGGTGAAATTAAGTTCAGGAATAGTGTTTTGTGGAGGTGTGTGAGTGCAACTAAGTTCAGTGTATAAGGAAGCGTTTATATCAAAAACTTCAAGGTTCATTAAATATGAGTGTGAGGTAGGATGTATGATTCAAGGTAATATAAAATAATAGGGTACGGAAATTAACGATGCCTTTCCACTATAAATTGAAATGACAAAATACAGAAAATGAAGAAGAAGAAAACAGTGAAGATTACAAAACCCAGGAAAAGAAATATCTCTAGATAATCAACTCCAATTTGGAGATAATCGAGATATAACTCCGTGAGATCAGAACGAAAACGTGTGAAAGATAAAAGACGAGATAAAAGAATCGTAAACGCCATAAAGTTTTATTTTATTGATATCATACTGTACAATATACAAACAATACTATCAAATTAATGGATGCTTGGGAATACACGGACCGAGCTCTTTGGCTCATTGAAATAATAACATACATAGGAATACTTTGAGTGTAAAACGGCTTCTGGGAGTAAAAAGGTCCTTGAGAGAGCAGAATTTGCTAAAAGAATAGTTATTACAATTTGCTCAAATGTGGGTTATGAACAATACATTGTATTATATTGTAAAGATATACTAGAAACTGTGCCCGAACAAAAAAACTATTTTATCGACATAAAGAAAATACAAGCATCTGCACTAAAGTAGCAAGTAACATACTGAGATTTCAGCAAGTATTTAACAGTGCCGTTGCTTTCACTGAAGGAATTCAGCTCAAAGGAATAGCATTCAAATAGATTCAGCGTCTTGCATTTGAGAACATCAAACAAGATAAACAGCACGACACTCAGGAATCCGGCTTTTAAGCAAATATTGAAGTATTTTGCTCTGAAAGATATCGTTTTATCGCAGAGATAAGTAATAGTGCAAAGTAACTATTCGTTTAAACTGTGGAATCATAAAGAAGATTTTCTAGTATTGAGAGATGAATTGGTGAATAAATTGGATGATGATAAGCACAGAGCATGATGATAAATAATTATCTGTGAAAATTCAGAGAAAATGCAAGAACTTTCCCAATGTGACTACAAAGTAGATTTGATCTAGGAGACATTTGAGCCTCATTTACACGATGCCAGTTTCTTAAATGTGGCAATTAAATCCCATCGTGTAAATTAGACTTTAAGCTAAATTCTGCTACTATTCTGCTAGAAAGAAAAAGCAGCATGGAACGGCAACAAGCGCAAGCCTATAAGTCAAACTTAGTTCGCAAAATGTAAGCGAATTTTGTATTGAAAAACGACGTGCCTGCCTGAACATAGTCACTAATTGCGAGTTTGATTTAAAAAACTCTATTTGAACAATGAACAGGCTGTAACGTAATTGTTTCGGGAATTACATAAAAGTCAAGGAAAAAGATAGGTTTCCGATATACAACGATTGATTGAAAAAGTTTTTAGTAAATTATTCGTTTCATACGATGAGGACGCACGTATGAATCGAATAATAGAATCAAGACTTTTAGAAACCAATTTTAAGGCCAGGCTTTTATTCTAATGCTTTATTCAGCAGTGTTACGAGATATGGGGTGCCCGGCAAACAATATTTTAGGTCACATTTTTGTTGTGAACATGCAGTAAACAAATTAATAGGGCAGTTCGACGATATAGGGATCCAATCGTCTGTTATAAGTATCTATAACCATGTTATATTAATGTTCATCTCTATAAGTTAGCAACATATCAGTTTTGCTTGCACATAATCCTTTTACAGTGTGTATGAACGTCTTTTGCTTATTAAAATTACATCTTTGAATGATTATCTGTATGTAAAAGCTTGTTGTATCTTTTTATATTTTTTTTAATAAAAACATTATTAAATGAAACGTTAAATCTTTTATAATTTTGAACTCTACAAAACACTCTCACTACAAAAGTAGAGAAGGGTGGGAATATCGCGCTGAACGTTAGTCCGACCTGAGGGCGATATTACCGTAGAATGTCAATGGTTCTGTAAAATATTGGCATCTAGCCACATAAAGATACAATATAGAATAGAATTGAATACTCTTTAATATGTACACCATACGAATTAAAGTAATCATTTTTAAATGTTACTTAAGGTGACACAATGGGCGGTCTTATCGCTAGCGATCGTTTAAAGACAATCCTTGGATGGACTATCCCCAAACATTATGTTGGTCAAGTCTAGGCAAATGATAATAGGAACAATGAACACTATCCCTTGCTACCCAATAACCATTTATAAGAAACCGAAGATTGCCGAAATCAGCCGACGTCAGCGGAAGCGGTCACGTAGAATGGTGGATTGCGAGGCTGATGAGTAACCACTAGGCACCGTTACTACTAGTCCATCAAATCAACGGTAATGTTGGTTTAGAAGAAAAAACGTAAGAACAAACTCACTGATACGGTAACCATGGCCTGTCTTTTTGAATATTTTTTTCAATTACAATATAATTATATACTATGTATACAAGGTGACAAATATAAGATCACTTTTTTCTCGTTAAAATTAATTCAAAAGTTATTAAAGTGTCCTTTAATTTTAATCCAGAGTCTTGTCATTCGAAACCAATATTTCAAAGGACATTCGAGAAACAATAACGACTGCTTTCCCAAAGAATAACCAATAGCGACGATCTGTGTCCATCAGGTGGGCAATAAACGCTACAAGTAGTAATAACCACCAAGCAGACATAACATCACGTAATATTTACCGCCCCATCCCTTCATCCCCCTTCATCCCTCGCGTTTAATTATAATAAGGCTATCCCACACTGCAGTTGTGGGACCGTGGTAGCCTCATTATAATTTTATTTACTTAAGGATATAGTGTTTATGTTGGTAGTTACAAATGCATTTTAATTATTGTAATTATAAAAATCCAAAGATAATAGTTATTTTGTCCAGTTCAAACTTTTCAATCTTAAGATTTCCTATTTAATAATAATGGCTAACTTGGAGTGTTAAATATCAGGAAGCATAAATGTATTAAATTGGAAAAGTATAGGGAGACATTAGTCCAGCAGTAGGACAAGATATGTTAAAAAAACAAGATTGGTATCGTCACAATACAAATAATGGTCATGTAAAATATTATTGTGTACTCTAATTATTAATTTAATATTAATAATTGGAGGTAATATACCGGTTGACCACAGCAAACTTTTCACCCTGTATAACATAGCCATACACAAATCTTATGGGAAGCGGCGCATCTGACATACATCTGCGTCCCCTTCCTAAGATCAAAGGGACCTTTCTACCTAAGTATAGGTACATACCTACCTACCCTACATTAATCCGTCTAATAAGCGAGGGCCACAATCTTGGGGTTCGCCCGTGTACTTCGCGTCGTGGCCAACACATTGACCCACATACGAATTCAGACAGCCGTTTGACGTACATTGCTCGCTTGGTTGTGTTACTCGCCCCCAAACGACCCTTCGAGCCAGCGACGGAGCGAGAACAATTACGCCAGTGGTTGACTGTCTGGCAATCGGTTGGGTCAATAGTTAAACAGCTAGTTAGAATTAGGTGTAATTTAATTGGAACAATTATATAATATTATGTACTGTTATGACTCTTTTATGATGTAACTTCACACCTCTTTTCCCCGAAGAGTTGGGCAAAGGTGTGTTCATAGGTTAGTCATTTTCAAACTCTGGGGTCCTGTTAGCCATTATTGTTCCAATTCGGAAAAAGGATGGCGCTATTCGTCCCACCTACCTGAGCTTACCTTTTACAAAATATTATATCATACAATTTATGTCATGTGCTTCAGCGACAACCATTTTTCCAATCGACGGCGGCAAGGCCCAAAAGGACGGTAATGTTTTTGCTTTAAGGCTCCTTGAAAGAGGCGCGACACGCGACTCAACTCGTACGCGACACTAAGGCACCGCTCGTCGCGCGACGGGCAGTACCTTTGGCTCACGTCGCGTATCGCACCTGTTTGACGGAGCTTTTATTAGAGGGACAATCGGCGTGGTAACACAAGAAACCTAACCTAGGGATTCTGAGTCCCGTAGCAGTAGCGAGTTATAAAATGATTAGATACAGAATGTGAACAAATGCCATTTTTTATTCGACTTATATAATTGTTTTTATGTTGTTCGTCGTTGTTCACAGTAGGTAGGATACAGGGGAACCACTCACGGAACATTCTCCCCAACCAACGTCTACAGGAACTCGAAGCTACTCAACAAACCTCACTAAATATTACATTATAACAAAAAGCCTGGTACCCAACACTAGCGCGTCGCTCTAATTTGCTGAGGCTTTTTGTCAAACCCTTCAGCGACGGTAATAACCCAGTTTTTTACACAGGTCCACCTTTATGCCGAAGCGCCGCGCGCCGGACGAAAGGGTTATTTGCCGACTTACTCCTCTTTGAATGATGTGAAAATATAATGAAGCCGAAAAATTGGCGCTTATATTTAAAAGGGTCTTGTATATGTCATGTATACGTGCTTAGGATGTCTGTATGTATGTGTGAGTGAAGGATTTAAGAGCAGACGTATCGCAGGTACGGGCTAAGTGTAAGTGGGGCGGTGAATATAATATACGAGTATGAGAACCACTTGACGGAATACGTTGTGACACGAGTTTATCATGGTTATAATTCATTGGGACTGGGACCTAATGATGCCCATCCAAAGCAAAACATAGCAATTTCGTTTAGGGACAGAAATAATAGTAGGTAATATTGTAATAATCTTTATTGCACAAGAAAGTGGTTATAAAATAGTGTGAAGTCCCTGACTCCTGTGCTAGGTGATAGACCTGTGTTACAAGAGCCAGTGCCCCCTCCCAGTAGGAGATGTTACAGAACCGTATGCAAAAAATTAACAAAAATAAAAATAATATGGTAACAACAAACAAATATAATAAACTAAAAGCGGTTAAAAGAAGCCAGTACTAAGTTTGTGAGTGTTTGTGTGTATGTTTGTGTCTCAGTGAGAGCGTACGTGTATGTGTGCGTGTGTGCGTGTGAGTGTCAATGATTGATCAGGAGGGGTTTTGATGTTACGAAATAGATATGATAAATTTCTCTGTTTCGTCATCAAATAAGTCAATTTAAATTCTGTCAAGCCTTTCCCAGCTATGTTGGGGTCGGCTTCCAGTCTAACCGGATGCAGCTGAATACCAGTATTTTACATGGAGCAACTGCCTATCTGACCTCCACTCCAGTTACTGGGTAACACGATACCCCTTCACAGGACTGGTTGTCAGACTTTTAGGCTTCTGACCACCCGTAACGACTGTCAAAGATTTACCAATGACAGCCAGGACCAACGGCATTGGACAGAAATACGTAGAGTTAGAACGTTCTTAGTTAAGCATCTTCACAAACTCTTCTAGTACTGAAAATATGTAAATCATTCTATAGATGTACCCTCCTCACCAGCTCGTCTAATACAAGGTCTGTCCGAATTATGATTACTCTTTTTTATGGCCCGTAAACCAGCGTCCCTCGTAAATAACGTTTAATAGAGAATTTTTAATTTAACAAAGTATGGCTGCCTACTATTTTCCTTTTATTATAATTTATTGCTCGCTGTGCCTGTGGCGATGGAGTTTATTTTTAATTTATGCTTTTGTCTCTTCAATTCAGTCTGTAAGTACTTTAGGAATTAACATAAATAAATTTGTCTCTTTTTTCTACAAATACTTTTTTGGACAAAAGATGCATTCTCATTTTAGGGTGGGTTTAGACTAAACTAAAATATAATCAGAACGAGAGCAATGAGCATTCTTTTCTTGATATTCTTGACCAACGAAAGAGTGCTCGATCCCTGTTTACATTATTATTTCGTAGAGTGGGGATAGAACGTGCATTCGCTCGAAACCGACCTTTAACAAACATATTATTCGTTTTGTTTTTCTGTTCGCAAGTCACCGAAGACACTTCATGTCGAGTAAATTACGCGTAAGACTTGTTGACGCGTAAAATGTGCAGGGTCACCGCAACCCACGCGACACGCGAATGTGGAGACGCATAACGCGCCTATACGCGTTATCATGATAAAACGAATTAATGCTGGCGCCGTTTATTCCCAAATGCGACGTGTGATGAGGAAAATAAGTGAAATGTCGATGCAAAAAGGCCAGTCGCCTTTTCTAGGGATTCAGTACCAAAAGGGTGTCAACGGGATCCGATTACTAAGCCGTCTGTCTGTCTATCGTCGCAATAAAATAATAAACAGAGAAACAGTAAGAGTTTTGGTGGTGCGCGAGTCAGACTCGCAATTGGCCGGTACTTTTTTGGTGAAACCCACGAGAAACTCTCAACCACAGCAAGCCAGAATCTACAGTGGCAACCACCTGGAAAATTGTCGAGACAATGAAGCTCAACAAGTGCCAGAGAAATAATTCCGCTAACGCTTTTTCCAGCATTTTAATGTAACTAAAAATTCATTAGCATTGCCAGAATTGCTACTAAACGTAAGCTGTTCAAATACGGGTTGGCATCCCAACTCTGAATGTAATAAAAACGGGGCAGATATAAAGCAAGGTACATAACACATTAAATGAAACACGTTGCCACTAAATCGCTTCAAAAAACTCGTGTGTACACCCCTTAACACTACAGACAACACTTGAAACTAAAACTCTCGAGGAGGGAACGAGTGCGCGATACATAGGTGCCTAAGTAAGAGCAGATAAAAAAGTTTCAAACTTGCAATAATGCACTAAGTTGTTGTGGGGCGCTAGCATCGACTATTACACAGTTTTAATAGTTTGTGTGGTCCCACAGACGTATAGATAGATTTAGAAGGAAGTTTGTTTATTTTAGGAATTAATTGGTACATTTTTAATTAATTTTTCTTAGTTTAATTTCTATTGTAACGATTTAAGTCCACTTCAAGTAAATATGTATGACACTCCAGAGTTTTGTAAGATAATATGTCTAAGGTTTTATATGAAACCTTTTAGTCTATCGGATAATGGTCTGGAAAGCACTTCACTCATCCTAAACGAAGTCGGGAGTACACCCTCTTTAGAAGTAGGGGGGTGAGGTGGAGGGTGGAGAGCGGAGGGTATCGACCCGCGCCATCATACCGCTGGGTCGTTCACCCCGCGCCCCGCGTAGCCGTACCGTAGGCGGCTACGGCGTAGCGTCGTAGCGTCGTAGCTACCAAAGGCATTTTTTGCCTTTTTTCCTCTGTTTTGCTCCAATATTGAGGCTGTTTGTTATTTGTTTTTAGGACAATGTAAGTATTAGAGTAGAACGGTTGTCGTTATGGTTCTCGTTAGAAATTCAAAAGGGCTTAGTATTGCGAAGGAGAATATTTTTATGGCACATTGATGAGGGCCACCGCTTAGTTGGAAATTTGAACGAAAACTAAGATTTAGACGCCAAACTCATAACATTATTTGTACGCATGTAACAGTTTATTAGAAACAATTAGATAATAACGATCATGTGGGGAAGAGGTGATATGTGTACCTGTTTCAGTCATGAAGCAGGTATTTTTCATTACAAGATTCAAATAGGTAAAACTGATAATAACAGGCCGGTTTCTTTTAAATACTTAACATGTATAATGTCACATACGGCCCATACCTAGAAGAAATCCAATTAGGCCCGTAGACAGCCAGGGTGTCGGGCGCGGTGCCCACTGTACCCAGTCACTCAAACTTCATCAATGTAAGCGTCGGACTCGTTTGGAAACGTCATTCTGTATTCATCGCACCCGGAATATTAAACATCTTTGATAAGTACTTTAAATGGACAAAATTATGGATATTTTCAGAAGCTTTTGGTACAACTTACGTACACGTCGTAACATAATATAGACATCATTAGCTACTCCTAACATCTACTGCTACTTCACAAAACCCGTGCCCGCGGCTTCACCATCATACCACCCAGCCTACAATGTTCCCACTGCTGGGACACAGGCCTTCTCTCTGTGAGAGGGAGTGCCCGCGGCTTTACTTTTATGAATTAGTTTTACCTTTCTTAATGAAAGTTATCCCATGTAGGTACTATCTAAGATCCTGCCTAGTTATTAGCATACATAAGGTTATAGACGGTAATATACAGGGTCGAATTAAATTAGCAAGAGATACTCCGCAGACGTGTTGGATATCGATATCTAAATACGACAAAATAAAATTAATGATGATTTTTTTTAGTCAACGACCGCTTGTGGTTTTATTACTTGAAGTATGAGTTGAGAAACTCTGTTTCTTTTGTTCTATCGTGTTAATATATCGATACTCATCTCCTGTGTGTACTTTAAATTACAAGTGACTACACCACCTGCGGTTGGTGACCCCAAAAAGGAACCTATGAAATTAATTTCTTTTTATTTGATCATGTTTAGATATCGATGACCATCACGTCTGCGGAGTTTCGCTAGCTAATTCAATTTGACCTTGTATAGGCGGTGTTATTAAAGGTATCTAACAAAACTCTAAAATATTAAAAACCTGCAATATGCCTGCAGCCTATTGCGGTCTGTAACTAATGCACCTGCCTATATAAAGTCAGGGAAATTAATTATACAGCTTTACTACCAACTGAAATTTTCCGAATATTAAAATCCCCTTTGACGTTGTAAGAAACTATAACACGACCAATTGACATTGGGTACAATATCCTTAACAATTAATTTCCCTGACTGTAGTAGACATGTAACTATGATGATTAAACCGAATATTCTCAAACACACGGCCATCGTAGGGACCCTATAAAGTCATACCCAGCAGTGGACGTTCACGTCCAGTCGAGAACACAAGTGTCCGCGGGACATCGCAGCTCCCATGTCTGTGACGTCGTTAAACGGGCGAGGACACGGGCCGCGCTTGTAAACACCGCGTTACTGCACTATTCAGCGCTTTATATCCTCACTAAATTGCGAACAGTGGCCATTAAACTGGGAAACAGAATAGAACATGTTTTGTGTGCAATTTGAGGACTTATTTTAATAATGGTTTGGTGTTTCTTTCCTCAAAAGACCATTTCAGACAAACACCGATCACATCTAGTTTTTTTTAATATTGGTGACGTGTAAGTTGTTGAAGTGTTTGACCTACGAGTACTTGCTGAAATAAACATCATTTATCATAATGGATTTCTGTTGTCCGACTTTTGATGTCCACTGATGACGATAGTCCTTCTACGATTAAATTAATCACTACGCTTAGACGGTAGGCGGCACACGGCAGACGGAACGGCGACCGGTAGACCAGACGGATCGGCACCCTGCCGACCAGATGGTTCGGCGCGAATGGATCGTAAATGTTTGTCAGTCAAGTACTACTGCCCAACCACTTGACACCTACGAATAGGGAAAAAAGAAGCACGTTTAATCCCCAACCTGTAATGACACCAACACATAACATCCCGACTATTTCCTACGATGGGTTAGGCAGAAGTTTAACTTATAGTTAGTACTTACACCCACATTTCTAAGTCCCATGTCCTCAATTATATCACATCCAAGTACCCACATTTTAATACAAATATCGAAAAACCCTAAATTGCTGATCGAAACTTTAAACGACATCTCACTTACAAATTCAACCTAACCCTCCCACTTAGGGCGCCTGGGGTGTCCAATAATACGCCAATAATGTACCAGGACGCGCGTATTGCGTATTTTGAGCACGTTCTTATATTACTGAACGGTATTTACAATATACGTGCGGCTTGGGCTTGTCTATCAAGGCTGTTATTATTATGTTTAGGAAGTATTTTATTTTCTTTTATTTATTTATTAAGGTACACCAACAGCTTCCGTGTGTTTTCACGTGTAAGTAGGATATCTGGGCATTTTGTAAGGAACTTTTAGTCAAAAACGCTCAACTAATTTCAACAGACTAATTTATTATTGATCAATTTGTAAAGGAACATTAGATCCTGTGTCAGTCGACCGTCACGCAGAGAATCCGTATTGTAACATCGCACACGTTATTCATATGAACACCGGGGAGGTATTTAGCCGTAGGAATACGTTAGGTGTTTCATGAAGGCCCTCTGAATGCTTTTTGTGAGTGCACAGCATAGTGCGGGTTCCACACCTCGCTCACAAATTCAAGGTGGCTCCGAACTAAGGCATTATATAACACAATTTCTATTATCATAAATATGAACGTTATTGTTATTTTCCTCGGGAACAGTACTTTTTTCGCGATGAAAGGTACCCTATGTCCGTTTCTGTACACCTGAACCGATCATCCTGAAATTTTGCATATTTCATGATGATCGGTTCAGTGGTTTAGGAGTGAAAAGGTAACAAACAAACAAACTTACTTTCGAATTTATAATATTAGTTAGGATGCTTCAACTTAATGCAAAAACTACGGCCACCTCGAAAGGTTCTATAAATAACATACAATAGCCTAAAAATTGGTAATCGTAAATCATGTTATTTATGTTCCGTTTGTAATAAAAATTCAAAGCGAATTTATTTTCAAAGTATGACCACTCCGTGCATGCGCCACTTCGGTGGATAACTATGTCCAAGATTATAAGTTTTGCCATAAGAAACACAGTAGGCGCTTTCTACTTTTTTTATTGAAAATGGGCAATATCGATATATGGCATTAAATGAAAACCAAGAACTATTTTCTGGAGACACTATAGGTTTTCACATTACTACACCGAACCCACTTGCTACAGAAAGTGTTCTGTAAAATGATAAACAAGAATAGAGCTGTTGCCCTGTCCAGGATGTTAAAGCAATAATGTTAAAATCTTTCCGAGACTTTACGATCTGTGCGATTCTTATAGAACAATGCAAAATACTAAAAAGGTCTACTTAAGTGTGGCCTGAAAACTTATGGCACATTATGTCATAAAATTTTAGCTTGTACTATAATAATCAATGCGTATCAACCAGAGGTACTCAACTCTTAGATCGATAGGTTTTTGTGGGTCCTACGAGACAGCCAGCGAACTTAAAGCTGTAGATGACGTTACCGCTGAATTTACACAATCCTGCATTGGCCAAGTAGAAATTGAGGAGAAATCTGCATATGAACAGATGCCCGACTACAAAGATTGGGCAATGGGCAGGGCACGTCAAATAATATCATCTGTCTGGCTGAAGGAGCCGCCCGTTTTCAATGGCAGAACTTTCACATTATTCCTCCGTTTCCAAAATCAAATTATATGCAGCCAGGAATGCATATGAGAAGATTAATCATTCGCGAAGATCACATTCGCAAGAAGCTGGCGGTATCATAACAACGTTGATGTTTTCCCATTGTTTGTCTTATTTGTGTTAGTACATAGTAGTGTTTATAAGCGTTTTGGTTAAGTATATTATATTATATTTGTAGGATGTAAAATAGGCACACGACACAACACGACACGTTTGGTGTAGTGGCTACAGTGGCTAAGTGTAGTCAGCGAAACCAAATGGTCCTGGGTTCGAATCCCGGTAGGGGCAAATGTTTGTATGATGAATATGGACATTTGTACCCGAGTCATGGATGTATATTTATAATATGTATGTATTTACGAAAAAAAATGTATTTAAGTAGTGTATGAACCATCTGGTATCCATAACACAAGCCTTAATAAGTGCTTAACTTGGAACTAGATGGTGCTGTGTGCAATGTCAAGCGATATTTATTTATTTATTATATCTTTATATTTAAATATATATTTACTCCTACATTTTTCGTAATTGCACTTACCACTTTTTGTGTTTACATCACCCCAAAGGTTAACTGGTACAAAAATGCCTATGGCATTAAGTCCGCCTCTGTACATTGGTGTGCTTAAAGTATTTAATAAATAAATCATTATAATACACTGATTAAATGTCGACCGTGCAGTGGTGGCCCAGTGGTAACGGCCGCTACTTACGTGTTGTAGGTCGTGGGTTTTAACCCAAGCAGGTACCTACTTTACTTTGTGTTAATTATTTCATCACCATGGTTCTCAAAACGGTGAAGGAAAACATCGTGAGGAAACCGGCATGTCCTAGAACCAAAAATTCGAAGACATGTGACATCTACCAACCCGCACTGGGCCCGCGTGTGAATTACGGCGCATAGAGAGGAGGCCTGTGTCCCAGCAGAGGGAACATTATTTATGCTGATTATGCTTATGCTAAATATCGACCACCGATTGCCGATCATGACGGCCTACCTACAGTGGAGTGCCCCTGGTTTGCAGATCTTATCGTGTATTGGCAGTTAAAGGAAACTGTCCGCTATAATTTTCCCCAATAGCTATATTGCGTATGTCGCGCACGTATCCTGCGTATCATGCGCGTATTTACATTTCATGTGACACACGCCTTAGCCCGCAGTTGTATTCTGTCAACGAAAGTGGACGCTATCCGAAGATGGCGAGTACCTCGAAACCATTGTTGGGTAAGTTTTACGTAATACGCATATATTTATGTAATTTTTTAAATTTCTAGGCGTTACTTACAACATATAGCCCGACATGGCTCTCTTTGAACGTGGCGAAAGAAAAACTAACATGAAATATACTGGATTTGACTGATTACTGGATTTGATTTTATATGTTCCAGTAATGTTTTTGACGACACGTTTGGTGTAGTGGCTACAGTGGCTAAGTGTAGTCAGCGAAACCAAATGGTCCTGGGTTCGAATCCCGGTAGGGGCAAATGTTTGTATGATGAATATGGACATTTGTACCCGAGTCATGGATGTATATTTATAATATGTATGTATTTACGAAAAAAAAAAAATGTATTTAAGTAGTGTATCAACCATCTGGTATCCATAACACAAGCCTTAAGTGTTAAGTGCTTAACTTGGAACTAGATGGTGCTGTGTGCAATGTCAGACGATATTTATTTATTTATTTTATTTATTTAATGTAGTAACGGCGGTTTGCCATGCCCTTTAGTTCCAGAATATTATTTAGGTACATAAGGAGACACATTTATCATGACATCTTATTTTTTGCGACTATCAGAAATTAATTGAGGGTCAATGAGAACGAAAGCAGATGCCCCGACCCTTTTCCTCGAAATAAGATAAAGACAAACTGACACTAGGTGAGTATCGCTGTTAACATCAAATATCATCTCAAAAAATGTAATCTACCCTAAAAAATTGGTGCCCCAAATTCAGGCAACGACGGAGTCCAAAACTAGTGCAGGGGAACTCCGGGGTATGTTTATATTCGGTGCGGACCGCGGAGGGGCGAGAGTGGTATCGACAGCCATCTTTTTTCCCCAACGAGATTAATTACGAACGTCCCACCGTGATTAATGTTCCACGCTAAAAATGTTTGGAAACTGAAATCAATTTTGTCTTGAAAACATCGTTCGTGTGTTAGACTTGATGTTGAGAGGTATTTTACATCAAAATCTATAATATACAACGTGTTGTTTTGCATCCTCGTCAAATTTCAGGAGGCTGTTATAAAAGACATAAATAATCAAATAAAATTACGATCCTGCTCAATAATTAATACATACTTGTTTTTTTAGGCATTTAAGTTTGACAGTATTTCAGAATACTCCACTTTCAAAGAACAAAATCGCCCCGTTGCGTATGCGGTAGGCAGTGTCGTACGACTATGTCGCTGTGTGCATGCGTTACAGTTACAGCGCAGTTACAGGGCGGTATCACACGGGCCCTACACATGCCTATTTCCGAAAAAAATAAATACCTAGGTACTTATTTTATTATTGATTCGTGTCGAGAATCATTAGCATAGTTACCTCCTCGAATTTGACGAGGATGTAAAACAACACCTTGTATAATGAAGCTAAAGAGTTTGTTGGTTTGAACGCGAAAATTATTACATAAATAATTTTGAATTGTTTTATATATTTTGAATATGATAGTCCAATTCTTTAGAAAGGTTACAGGCTATTTAACATCAAGTTACGACCCTTAAGAGTCAGGCAAAAAGAAAAAAAATCTGAAAGAGCTAAGCGATAACGAAGTTATGGGCGGGGCGGGCGATGCGATGTGTCGCGGTGGGTCGAGAGCAGAGAGTTTTATAAACATGTGGCTGTTATTTCAATATATCGTGTATCTAACTGTGACTTCCACACGAAGGACGTTGCGGGCAGAAGCTGGTGTAAAATATGGGGCGACTTGAGCTGTCATTCAGGTTACGGGGAGCGTCCTGGGCTTGGTTATCCAGATGTTTCTATAATAGGGTGGGATCAGTTTCTTCTAGTAGAACTATGTATATGCGGAAGAAGTACTGTCGTAAGGTACAGGTACCGATCGGCTACGCTTTAAAAATATTTGTTCATTTTGGTGTACAAGTAGTAGATGTCCATTAGGTAACTACTCAAATAATAATAGTTTATCTAGTGAACAAGCACGAAGCTGTCGTGTCATTCTATTTTATAAAATACTTTATCTACACCCATGCTACAAATCCTCTATAAAAGTTACTAAAACAATTAGCTTATTGCCAACATTAAAACAACCAGTGTCATAGTAACCATAATATCATCCAAACGAATGTTATAATGTTGTACTAAATTTAATTACGCAACTCGAACTCGATCCCTTCCTTACTCATCAAACAGCCACATTCTCACTACTCAAATCGTGGTATCTTTATTAATTTCAAAAAAAGAGTAACGTCCTGCACACGCGTTTCACTACAACAGCAGCTACTAATTTAAAAAAAAAACTTATAATTTATTATGCAACAGTTGAATAAATAACTAAAGTAGGTATCAAGTTTATACTTAAAATTAAAAAGTTATCGCTACTGTACTGTATAGGTATACTGTATAGTATAGGAAGGTAATGCACAAATTATTGCATAAATGATAAATGATAAATGATTTTATTTCTGTAAGTAGGTTTGTTACAAACACTTTTACACGTCAATCATATTTTTAAAACTAGATGAGGTCGGCGTTTCATAACTGACTACTCTGAGAAGAAAGGCCGAAACAAACTCAGAGGTCACAGTCTCTTTTAAAGTCCAGACATAATCTTGGTCAGATCATGTGAAGACCATGTAGATTTGTGTCTGAAACGGTCTTTTGAGGAAAAACCATACAGATTGAGCGGACCTGTCCAGTCAGTGCACGCATTTGTCAGTAATCTTGCCGCTCAACTGAGAACTTAAGGAGCACAACGATTCGACGAACAATACCAAAGAAAGGACATTTGGGTAGGCCGCATAAATTACTCAAGCTGCCAGATCGTGAAACTAACTAAGAAATAAAATAAAAAAAAGTAATAATCCACATAATCTTCACATTCACAATAATTTAAATAATATAATACTTTACAAAGTAATTACTCATGTCATTGTATGTATAAAATTCATGAATGTCAATGTGTATATAAATATTCGAACATAATCTTTGAGGACCATGTAGATTAGTATCTGAAATGGTCTTCTGAGGAAAGAACCACGCAGATTAAGAGGACCTGTCCAGTCAGTGCACGCATTTGTCAGTAACCGTGCAGCTCAACTCAGAACTTTAGGAGCTCAACGATTCGACGAACAATACCAAAGAAAGGACATTTGGGTAGGCCGCATGAACTACTTAAACTGCCAGATCATGATTAAAACTGAAACAATGACCCACATAGTCCTCAAATTCACAATATTATTAAAACAATAAATTGTACTTCTCAAGGTAAGTATTCAAGTCGTTCTGTTATAATAATTATCAATTTATCAGTGTATGTAACAGAAATAAAAGAAAACATTCAGTATGCAGAAAATTGGAACAACTCAATCCCAAGCCTTTTTGTCCTCAATATAATCCTTAACGGTATAAAAGCCTTTCTGGCACAACTTACGTTTAATGAATGATTTGAATTTATTAAGGCTTAGATCTTGAACGTGGCTTGGAAGTTTATTATAAAAGCGTATACATTGACATCTGAACGAGCCACCTATTTTCTTGAGCCTTGTTGTAGGTACAACGAAGCTGTGTTTGTTCCTAGTATTTATATTATGGATATCACTGTATTTTTTAAACAAGTTTATATTTTTATGGGCATATAAAAGATTTTCAAAAATATACTGTGAAGGCACAGTCATTACATTAATTTCCTTAAATTTCTCTCTGAGAGTGTGTCTCGGGCTTAACTTATAAATTGATCGAACAGCTCTTTTCTGCAAAACAAAGATAGTCTGAATGTCGGCGGCATTTCCCCACAACAGAATACCATACGACATTACACTATGAAAATAGCTAAAGTACACTAAACGGGCTGTCTCTATGTCAGTTAAATTACGAATTTTTCTAACAGCGTATGCTGCGGAGCTAAGCTTTTTTGATAATTTATCTATGTGTGGGCCCCACTGAAGCTTAGCATCCAAAGTTAAGCCCAAGAATACTGTGCTATCTTCAGGATTCAATTCTCTGCCCTTTATCAATACATTAGTTAACACCTGTCTAACGTGAGGCAGCGTAAACTTAATGCATTTGGTTTTTTTTTCATTAAGTAGTAAATTATTAACATTGAACCAGTGAACTACTTTTGAGATCGCGCTATTTACATCGTCAGTAACCAGCTGCTGACGTTTAAGTTTAAACAAAAGTGAAGTATCGTCCGCAAACAACACTATATCATGATTATCCTTTATGAGGTAAGGCAAGTCATTAATATAAATAAGAAACAAAAAAGGACCGAGAATTGAGCCCTGTGGGACTCCCATTGTTACTATAGATCCGGGAGATCTTTTACCATTAACGTCAACGCTCTGAACCCTATTATTCAAGTATGAAGTAAGAAGATCCAGAGCGGTGTTCCGGATCCCGTAGTGGCGGAGTTTCCTGATTAGCGTTTCATGAAGAACGCAATCGAACGCCTTGGACAAATCACAAAAAATGCCCAAGGCATCGCATTTATCTTCCCATGCATTATAAATATGTCCTAAAAGTTCAACACCGGCATCAGTTGTTGAACGACCCCTTGTAAAACCGAACTGTTTACTATGTAATAATTTATGTTTATTAAAAAATCTTTGCAATTGGGCTAAAATTAATTTCTCAAAAATTTTACTAAAGGTAGGTAGTACTGAAATAGGTCTATAATTTGTGGGGTCTGTAGTACTACATAATATTATATCGTTCCTTTAAGCGAATCCAATGAAATTATCTCAACTAAAAGTCGACATGTGTTAGTCCTTGTAGCCATCCATAAATACTAGCACAAAAATAAGCACCAATTTCCATGACCTGACCCTGACGCATGCGCACAATGGTATAATATCGGTCATTACGTCGCTCCATTCCCGTTCAAACTACTCATTCTTTGACTGAGCAGCAAAGTGTACTGTTGACAACTAATTCAATTTTCAAATCTGTATTTTTACTGATTTTTTATTCGAGCAAAGTTTGATTTGAACGAGGAATTATTTTTTTCTGTAAGCGTTTTTATTTCTTTTTGTGATCTGTCAAAGTCAAGTGTTAGTGGCCAGTTTAAAATTAGTTTTGGTTAACTATTAAACTACATTGTTATACCTAATCAACTTGATTTAACTTTTCATATGTATGTGTGAAAATTAAACAATGGTCCAGATCACTTTTTAATTCCAATGAACATATTGTCATTATGATATTTATGCTTCGTGTCAGTGTCGGTACCGAGTGTCAATATGTACTTGTCTGACCTTTCCTCAAATAATATAGATGAACATGTGTTAGATTTGACTTGATTTGATTCTTAGGAGTGATTGATTTTACACATAAATATCTTTTCGCGGGTCACCATTTCAAACATCAAACATTTCAAAATTACAGTCATGTGTTTTACACTCAGCCTGCTTAAACGCATGTGAGCTATAAATCGCTTTGGCGAGACTCACTTACGAGTCACGCAAGAAATTCATTATTGCCTTTCAACGCTCGAAAAACTCCGTGTGCGATGTAAACGAGGCTTAAGGCCTAAGTGTTATCATAACAGGATCATAATGATCCTCCTGTCTGCTACGCAAACTACGACCAGCAGCGTGTGGGCCAAGCGTGGTGTTACAATAACTACGTCCTAAGATCATACATGCATTGTGAATGTGATGCTACGGCCACATTGGCGTGATAAAGCGAACTACACGTCGCGCGTCATCGCGCGCTCTGTGTTTGCAGCGAGACGTCGAGCGGTGTGCGAAAAGAGCGCGCGAGTTCTCCTTATCGCGACAATGTGGCCGCAACATGAAGAGTATTCCTGATAACCCTCTATCCCTCTGCGTGTGAATTGATTGGGTTAGCGTCAAATGTGCAATAAATGGGAATCGAACTATAAATAGATTTGGGACGCTTCCACAAGTATAGTCCCGTCCAGCTACTGTCAAAGACTTGGACGGTAACTCGGATATTGTCATAGGGCTATAAGCGACACCAAAGTCTTCAACAGTTCAAGGATGTTTATTTTTCCTTATGATGATTTACCTACGTTTCTCATTGATATACTAAATGACGTTCCTAATTAATTTGCAATTCAACAAGTAGTATTTTAAGGATCCTCCACTTATATTTCATTTCGTATTTTCCGTATATTTTAGTAAATAAAAAGGTTTAACGTCTGCCATGCATTGGTTAGTTGCAAAACCAGTTTGTTTGAAAGATTATTTGACAGATTATTAGTCATAATTAGCAATAGGTATATTATGTTACTTAGTGACCCACCTGACGTTAAGCAGTAATCTCTGCTTATGACAACTGCAATACTTGAAGGTCACTTCTAAACATGTGAACCCTTTAAGTATCTTTAGATCATTGCCACTACCAACGTTTTTTTTTTCTTTGGGTACTTAAAGTAAAAACAAAAAACTACTTGAAAACAAGGTGTAAACAGATTATTTTGGGTATTACACATAAGTAGCCGTAATTTAGTTTTATTTTATAATGATGTTTAGACATTAATTTTATCTTCACTTATCTCTACTACTGTCAGTCGAATTAGATATTTAGTGCGCGATGAATCCGATTGTGAGTGGTGTCTTTTATTAAATTAAATTCATAACCCTCCTTTAGCTTTTCCTTAATCGGGTAATTACGCAAACCGTGCCGTGGTGCTAGTGCTACACAGGAAACTTCACCTAGACTAGATATTGTTTTGTGGTTAGTAAAAACTGTAAAAAAGGGATTTCCACTCTTCACAACAGGTTTTTTTTTGCACCTATTTAAAGAAAAATCTTCATAATTATTTAGGTTATATCGTGATCATTCTCCTGCACTTATCCCAATATATTACCGCTCGGTGCAACAGGTTTATTTGTTCCTTTTCTATATTATTCGTCATCTTCGTAGTCACCCCCTTTCTAGCCACATCATCTTTCACACAGTCCCTCCATAGTTGTTGTCCCCTACCCATAAAGCTATCCACATTCATACTCAAAACTTCCCTCTCGATATTTTCCTCATTCCTCCGCATCACATGCCCAAACCATGACAGCCGATTTCCACACCACTTTTCAGCCACCGTCAATTATTTAGTTTTAGTTTAATTAAAAACACAGATGGCAAGCGTGCGGTGACTTTGCTTTGACTTTAGTTTTAGCGAAATCATCATAATATTCAATTAGGTATTCAATTACTACGCAACTGTTTGTCTACAAAAATCGGAAACTGATTTAATTTTCATGATCATTTCATTCCATATCTCATAGAAGTTACGCCTTAATTATTGTCTCGATAACAATTAATTGAACAAGTAATTACAAATCGTGATATCGGCCACATAGCTAATAAGCCTTTGAATTATCATAATCAATATGTTTGGCAAACAGAACAACATGATAATTATTTAAATACAAGAAAACTATCGACGACCTATCGTCTTATATCAGCTCGATCTTAAGACCCCATGCTTAGTCGATATCAGTTTGATAAAAAACGGCTAAATGTAATTTGTACCTGCGAAATTAGGGTTCCGTACATAAACCAAGACATAAACAACGACGGGGTAGACGGGACCTATAGTAGATCCACATTTCACCAATTATGTTAAAGTCTCATGTAATAGGGGCGACCCTATTGCCATCAACAAAGCACGAATCCAAACTCCGGGCTGATACTGAAAAAATCCTAATGGAAAACCCTAATAATACGTTGCTTGACCTGGCAATCGAACCCAGGACCTCGTGCTTAGCACTAGCGCTTGCGGCCACCAGACCGGACTACGACCAGGAGACTGTCAAAAACCAAGTCATCTGTAAATAATACCAACCACAAAGCAACGTTTTAGTATTTTTTATTCGTTAGTCCGATCTGTATCTTAGTCATTATGTTTCCGAATTTCTTCAGATTAATGTGAGCTGTACTTTTGGAGACACCGAAGTGACAGCGGCGACATTGACGTCTTTTAACGACAGTTATTATTAAAGTGTTAATCATTAATTGTTGTCTCATATTATTATAATATTATATAGTATCTGAAGAACACTTTACACATAATAATGTGTTAAAAACTTTAATCAAAATCTAACCTTGAAAACTACTTTTTATTACACCACAACTTTTTGACCTGCTTCATCAAAAAGTATCGGAGAAAATTTCATATGACATACAGACGGACACCGAGGTGACTTCACAATTGTCTCGTTTTTCCAAATCTGGTGCGGAACCCTTAAATTAGTACATAAATAGGTATCGGTGATGTAGATACGCTGTATATTAATCCTAGATAACGCCACAGGTGATCAGCATTCGAACAGCGCAGCCCTGAACATGAAGACGTTGCATATAATATTTCTGACCGTGGGGTCAGTGGCCTTGCTGGGTGCAGTTGGAGGTAATTATATATTCTTTTTATGTTGTCCCATTTTTATAAAAATTCCCAGTACGAGTATTATTTATTTAATTTAATTAAACAGATAAGAAAAACATATATTTGGTTGGACGTGTAAAAAGTGTTGTACGAATGTTTTCTGCTCTTTGAAAAAGTTTTTGTTTTGCCTTGAGCCAGGAATTATCTTAATAAATATTCTACATGGCGCAGAAGCTCATCATCACTGTCTCGCCAACGCCCTCCTCAGAAATTGGGGGTTTAAACAACAGCTAGAATGTACAGTCATGATACGATCACACTTCAAGCACTAAATGCAGATGTAGGTATCCTCACAGTTCCTTCAGTTAAATAAGCTAAATTAATTACGACACAAATTTCAAAACTACGTGCAACTAAAGCACAGTAAATATCCATTTAGCAGTCTAGATCTAATTGACCTGGTTATTTCAATTAACTACCTATTACTGCTGCATTTCATATGCTTCCCTCAGTTAGTAAACGTTCTGGAAACATTTAGCTGACGCTTACATGATCAATCTAGAAGTATTCAAGAATAGGTCCCACTGTCAATATACCACTATTTATTTAACCTCCGTGATACAGAGTTCTGGTATTCAGCTGCATCTGGTTAGACTGGAAGCCGACCCTTCGGACTTTATAACATAGAAGGGAAAAGACTAGACTGAGTTCTATCAGCCCTAAAACTATGGGAAATGTCCTACAATTTTGGGTGACAGCTGTCGCGTGTAAGGCGGATAGTGACTGACGAACACACCTCATCATATTCTTACTTTCAGGTTTAATTGCTTGGGGCGTGATAGCCTCCAATAATTGCTTGGTTCCCGAAGTAACAACGCCCGTGGTGACCTGGCCAACTACTGAGGAGACTACGTCCCCTACGGTGACCGTGCCGTTTCCACAGACCCAGACCCAGCCGCCTGGGGAAGAAACAGAGCCCACTGTGACCGTGCCGTTTCCACAGACCCAACCGACTACAGAGCCCGCGCCAACTGAGATTGCGCCCCCAATACTGACCAACTTGGACTGGTGGGAGCACTGCGCGCTATACCAGATCTATCCACGATCTTTCAAAGACAGCGATGCTGACGGTATTGGTGATTTGAACGGTACGTTTTTGTATCATACTGATTTTAAATAGGTCACTTCAACGACATTCTACTTTAAGACGTTCTTAATAGTTTTGCGGTCGCAACAATACACATTATGTAAAAAAAAACTTTTTTACAGCAAAAAACATACGACTTCCAACAAAAAAAAAACGGTATTAGTGAATAATTGCTTCAATTTCGGAAGCCGGTGTCTTTGGATCTGTATTTTTGTTTTTTGCACCCACTTCCGAAATTAAAGTAATTTTTCACTTTGTAGTGTTTTTTACTTTTGGAAATCGGTTGTTTTTTATTGTAAAAAAGCTTTTTATTTTTCACTTTTTAGCTATGGTACCTACCCCACACTAATTCTTTTTTATTTAACAATAATTTATTGTTGATTTTATTTTCCTCTTTATTTGTTTTGGGGTTTTTATTTAAACAGAATTATGTCAACCCCATCGTGCCTGTTACCGTTATAACGTTGATTAACCCATAAACCATACTAAACAGACCAGCAGGATATAAAACAGGTGATAAATATTGAGGTCTAATAAAATAAAATAAGGTATAATAAAATAGTTTACCGATAAAGGACTGTTTAAAGTTTGTAAAAATTGTTTATTAAATGACATAATGTTTTGAAGTTCGACATCGAACCAAGGCACACAAGGAGGCTCACCTTGTATGCTCCTATACCATATACCTTTTTGCTGAATGATACTATCAAAGTGTTGTTTCCAGGATTTATAACTAATTACTTTATATTTAGATATGTATTCCCAATAATCAGGTAAGTAGTCAATTGCTGTACCCTCTACTGCTGCTAACGGTCAGCCTCCTCAATACCACGTAGTCCAATGTGAGCTGGAACCCATTGCAATTTAATTTCTATATTATTCCTAAATAATAAAATAATATTTTCAAAAATATATGTTAACATAGTTACATAAAAAAAAAAGATTCCGACGAATTGAGAACCTCCTCCTTTTTTGAAGTCGGTTAAAAATGAAAAGACACGATGGTCGAGTATTTTGCCGTTAAAACGATCGCAGGTCGCTCTTGGGGTTACACCATTGGCCATTGCAATGATGTAGAACCGGTATTCTAGAAATATATTTAGTAATTTTATCACGGTTTTAAACTACATTACGAACTAAAAATAAGTCAGAGTAATAAGAACAATTACTCGTTTAGCTAAGAGTGCTTGCTGACGTATTGTTGAAACGGGTCATACATATTTATAATAAAAATGACTCCCAACTGCGTATGCTTATTTTGGCCAGTTAATGTACCTACCGAAAAAATCTGTTTCCATAGCAATTAAGTACAGCTTTTGTGCAATAATCGTGATATAATTACGACTTTAGATACTATAGTGGTATTATAGCGATTACCGAATAATGATCGACGATGTCAAATGTGGGTATTTTTATGTGTGCATGACGTTTAGGTATGTGAGTACATTATTTTGTTTATTTAATGGGATAAAGTGGTAGCTACTACCGGAATAGCGTGGTGGCTATCATTATCTAGAAATATAATCGTAGCCTACCATTGTTACCTAATGGTGACACTGAAAAAGTAGTTTTCTGTTTCCGTAGCAGTTCAAGAATACCCAGACAGAAAATATCACGTTTATTTGATACTACTTCAAAGCTCAATACTGTCTTAAATAATATCTTTAGAGATCATGATTGTAAATTGTGGGTATTTTTATTTATTTTTTCAATGTATGTTAATTCTTCTTTTTCCTAATTGTATTTTTGTAAGTGAGTTATAGGTATGTGTATCTTGGTAGTAAGTTAGTAACATCGCATTGGCGTTATAGCTGTTAAGGTGTTATTTGCATAATTTTAAATAAATAAATAAAAATATTACTATTTTAATGTATTTCTCGAGCAGTCCTGGAGTTACCGGTTTGTTGGTACAACCATGGTTCAACCCCAAGACTTTTTCAATTCATTTGATTGATACTTGAACTGGAATCTGTGGCGTTATGACTTTCTCTAACAAGTCTTGGTTATTTGAATAGTTTAACAGTAAAAAGGAAACCTAATCTTGTTAGTCTGAACTAACATAGAGTAAGCTAGCATGACGTTGATACATTCTAGTCCCTTCTCTGAGTGAGAAGACGGATTTGTCACTCAACCGTTAAACCAAAGTATTTATTTTTATTTTTTGAGTTAAACTTCTGACTGATGGTCCCAAGAGTGACTGCTGAGGGTAGGCAGGGTCCTAGGTTCGATCCCCAGATCGGAAAAAAACTGTTATAAGGTTTCGATAGCAACTTGGTTTCTGGTTATGTACATAAGCGTCACGATGCGGGTACCCCCCTTCAAAATTAATTTGAATACAACTGGGGTACCCAATTGATGCAGCCCACCGTACCATGTTAATGGCATTAAGCTCGTACCTATTAGGTACATAAGATTTAAATGGTAAAAATTGGGTGTACTATACATATTTGCCTACCCTACTATCTATCTCCGTTACCTATACCCACTATAAGGAGTAACCCTGTTTGCAGGTATAATGGATCACTTGGAGCACTTCAAGGACGCTGGAGTAGACGCAATATGGATGTCTCCCATCTTCGAGTCCCCCATGATTGACTTCGGGTACGACATCAGCAACTTCTACGACATCCACCATGAATACGGCACCATGGAGGACTTTGAAAACCTGCTCAACAGGGCACATGAAATTGGTAAGATTGTCTTACTTGTGAGGGTTACCATACAACAACATATTCAATTAGCCTTTAATGTCCCCACCGCTGGGACTCAAGCCTCCTTTTTGTGGGAGGGTTGTGATATTTCACTCCAGTAAATTGGTTCAAAAAACAATTTTATTTTACACGTCAAAAAGAAATAATTATATTTTAAAACTAGATTAGGTCGGTGTTACTTTGAGAAGAAACACCGTAACAAACACTCGGGGCCCGCGCGGTTACGGCCCACTACCTCTCACTGGAGGCCTGCATCCCAGGGATGGAAACGTTGGCTTAGACTTAAGGTGTCCTGGACGGTTTTCATATAAGGTATTAAGCGGGCTCATAGCTCGTACGTCACGACTTCTTGTTGCTGCTGTTAACTGTTATGATTTGCCGATTTTTAGGTAAAACGAACAGTCTTGTCACATCGCCAATAGTTCAACAAGTTTTATAAAATGGTTTAGCATAATTATGTATAACTGATTAATTTACGCGTAGGTAACAGTAGGTACTCGCAACCGGCGTGCATGTAGAGTATGTAAGGATCGTAGCAGGCGCGACGGTCTGTCGTTCCTACCAACCCCCATGGGATAAAAGGGTGAGTTTTTTAAGGACCACGCTACCGCATTAGGAATTTCCTGTAATGATAGCAGTGATTGTGATAAATAAATAAATAAAAGTTTATATAGTGTATAGTATATTAAAGTGTCAAATTGTTTTTGGTCCTCTTAAAGTATCAGGCAACATTTAAAAGTTACAAAAGATCAAATCACTAAGTTTTACATAATATATCTAATTAAATAGGTACATATAAGTAAATTAAACTACTAAAATACTAAGTCATCTTGACGTACAATGTAATTAAAAGATTAACACAAACATTTATACGTGATCGTACCTGGAAGTAGCGTTATCAGATTATCCGATTATTATCGGAAATTAGTGTTGATTCGTCAAAATGAGGGAGAGCCTCTGCAGACATGTGAGGGTGCAGTCTCTCAAAAACAACCCCTACAAGGAGTAAGGAATTGTAATTTTATCATGACGAACTGTAAAGGTTGTCTGCAAAAGGGAACCTTACAACATGCACACTGGTAGAGAAGTGACTCTGCTTGCATTTGATCACTCGAGCGAATTGAGAATAAGTTTCAAAATTGAATGCGCGGCGATTGTTTTCACAAAACAGCAGTTATGTGATAGGCGCGTGAAAGTGCCCCTTGCACGTCCTCTTGAAAGAAATACAGAAAATTCGGTGTTCCTTCTTATTGTCTTATGTAGCGCCACTACAGCTCCGGTACCGTAAGCGCGCCTATCTAGCGCTTACAGTACCTACTCACCTACTCCTAAGAAGTTTCCGTAAATACACACATCAAAAGTGTCTAGGGATCAAGCATTTTTATGCGGATTTCTTGAGATTAAGATGTGGCTTTGTAATAAATTTATGATTTTATAAATTTATATGGATCCTTTTTGGTGCATTCCATAATTTGAATCAGGAACTGTGAATCAATTTCGAGTAAAAGATGAAAATCAGCTGTCAATATTTTCCCTATAAAAACATACAACGCATTGAAGACATTATTAGTGCTACTGTTTCCCTACTACTGATTAAAACCAACGTTATTATGGAGCGGCGACGTCATTTAAGCAGGGAAGAAATGCTCAGAGCCGTGGGAATGATAGAAGCTGGTTCCCGGCAACGTACTGTGGCTTTAGCTCTGAATACAAGTCAGAGTGTTATCAGTCGACTTTGGACACATTACCGAAGCACTGGTACCGTGGCTGAGCGCCATGGAGGACGGTATCGCTGCACCACACGGAGACAAGACCGATACATTCAAATCTTAACTCGAAGAGCTCCAACAATAACCGCCATGATGTTAGCCGTGAGGCTTCATCACTCTTCAGGGAACTTAATTAGCGACCAAACAGTCAGAAACCGCTTGCATGAAGTGAACCTTCATTCCCGAAGACCGCTACGGGTACCACCTATAGCAATGCACAATCGTAGGATTCGATATCAATGGGCTCTTGAACACAGAAATTGGGCAGAAGAACAATGGCGTTTCGTGTGCTTTTCTGATGAGTCTCGTTTTGGTATGAGACCGGATACAAGACGTATACGACACTGGAGAACCCCTGGACGCCAACAGCGATTAAAATCCTGCCAGGAAGTCCATCCTTATAGTGGTGGAACCATCATGGTATGGGCGGGTATTTGGATCGGCGGAAGAACTGAGTTGATTTGGATCAGAGGCAACCTCAACGCTCAAATTTATGCTGAGACGATTGTATCAGACGTCATCGTTCCTCTACAAGTGCAAATCGGTCCCTTATTTCAGTTAATGCATGATAATGCACGACCGCACACCGCAAGAGTTGTAAGACAGACTCTCGCCGCAGCTAACATCAATGTCCTGCCCTGGCCTGCTCAGTCGCCAGACTTGAACCCGATTGAGCATGCATGGGATATGCTACAGAGAAGAGCTCTGCCGAATATGGAGGGTATCCAGTCGCAAGAAGACCTTTTTTTGTTGTTGCAACGAACATGGGCGGCCATTCCACAGCGTGATTTGGATGAACTCATTTTGAGTATGCCAAACCGATGTTCTTGTGTTGTTAGTGTTCGTGGTAGAAACACGGATTATTAATTGTTTAAGTTACCCAATAAAATTTTAAAGAAAACTGTTATTTCAGTCTTTTTTTCGAACTTTTGTGTTAGTGGTTCAAATGTCAAAAATCCCTTTATTAGGAAAATGGCAAATTTCTTTATTAATGCAAAGGTGACTTTTTTTTTTTTTTTTTTTTGAGGATGGGAAATCATCAAATGACTCCTCCCGCTCTGGGTGGAGCGGAAGGGAGTGTCAGACTCTTACTGACTAAAACCCACCCGTGTTCCTTCCTTGGCCCTTTATGTTCCGGGTCAGCGGTACCCCTTTTGGATGATCCCGCTTTCCCGGCAGGCTTGGGCCCTAGTGGACCCCCTCTATGATGCTGACATCTCTTTGAGGCGCGCGTGGAACACGTACGCGCCGTCCAGCACGGGCCTGGTCCTGATCGGACGGTGAGCTACCCATTACTCACCGCCCGCAGGCCCGCGCCTACGGTGGACGGGAGTCGTCACGCGGCTCCCGACGCCCGGAGCGTCCACCGCGGCGGCTTGGACGGGAGACTCTCTCCCTCTCCCGTCCCGCCACCTCCTTCGCTAGCATGACTGCTTCGCAGAAGGAGGCGACTGCCTCCCACTCCCCCTCGCCCCGGACCATGGCTTGAACCAAGGCCGGGCGTGAGAGATCGCCGCCGCTGCCGATCGCCTCTACGAGGACACGGCGGTGCTCCGCCCATGCAGGGCAGGCCCCCACCGTATGCTCCACCGTGTCCTCGGGGCGATCATCGCAGTGGTGACACCCGGGCGTTTCCTCCCGCCTGATGATGTGCAGGAACCTCCCGAAACTTCCGTGTCCGGTGAGGACCTGCGTCAGGCGGTAGGTGAGGACGCCGTGACGCCTCTCTAGCCACTCCTCAAAGAGGGGTCTTACCGCCGCTATCGTGGCGTGCCCTGCGCTGGGTTGCGACAGTCGCTCTTTCCATGCCGCCATGAGATCGCGCCGGAGGTCCGTCCGCTCCGCCGCGATTTGCCGCGGAAGCGGGGTTTCCCCCCGGCGTAGTGCCTCCGCGCGCCACTCATACAGGCGCGCGAGGACTATCGCCTCCAGATCCCACGGCGGCAGTCCGGCAAGGAGGCTTGCCGCCTCGCCCGAGATCGTGCGGTAGCCCCGGATCAGCCTTACGGCTACCACCTTTTGGGGCGCGTTCAGATAGTGGGCGGCTCTTCGCCGCAGTGAACGCGCCCACACCGGGGCCCCATAAGTAGCCATGGACCGCACGACCCCCGCGTACAGCCTCCGGCAGGAGGCGTTTGGACCCCTCAGGTTGGGCAGGAGCCGCTTGAGGGCGGCCCCAGTCCGTTCCAGTTTGGGGGCCAAACGTCGGAAGTGCTCCACGAAGTTCCACCGGCTATCGAGCACGAGTCCTAAGTATTTCATCGTGGACTCGACGCCGATGTGAACCCCTCCTGCCGTTAGTTGGGATCCCGATGGTGGCCTGTTCCGGGGCCCATGGAAAGACATGGCCTCGGACTTGTGCAAAGCCACCTCGAGACCCAACTGCCGGATCCTCTCCACGACTATCGCAACCCCGCGTGTCATCGCGTCGGCCGCCGCCTGATGCGACCTCCCCTTCGCCAGGACCAGCGTGTCGTCAGCGTAGCACACCATGCTGACGCCATCAGGGAGGTCGGCCCGCAGCACCCAGTCGTAACCGATGTCCCACAGGAGCGGCCCTAGAACCGATCCCTGTGGGACACCGCACGACATCTCTCGCCGGTTCCACTCCCCATCGCGACCGGGGTAGATGACGGCTCTATCCGTCAGATATGCCTCGACTATTCGACGGAGGTAGGTTGGCACCCGGTGATACCGGAGTGCCTCCCCAATGCAACTCCAGGGATGCAAAGGTGACTTGGTTTATCGTTACTGTGACAAACGAAAACACTTTATTTTATGAATCCTTAAAGAAAATTTTAATTAATATCAATCAGGAGAAAAGTTATTGCAAAAATATATGTTGATCCCTAGACACTTTTGATGTGTGTAGCTAAGATTATGCTCTTGCTGATAGCAGCTGTCATTTATGCACTGCCACCTACTAAAGTATGCGCAGCCATGTAGTACGGGGGCGGACAGTTGGCCAGTCTGACACTCCCGTAAAATACGCAGTAGGTAATACACGAATACCTGGCTGATCGCAATCAGCGTAGCGTAGTATATCTGATAGCAACTAACAAGCCCTTTAAGTGATTTACGTTTCAGTACCAACATGGCGAAATGGGCGTGTACTATAGGTACACCTCTGCGAGACCGTTCGCGGATTACAGGCGTGATGTAATGTCTTCATATCGCTAACATAGTTACTTGTTGTTTGCTGGTCGGGTGGAACTGCCATGGTGAGGCCTCATGAACTCGTGGTTTTCAGGACCATTTTGAAGAACGATGCTGATGAATATCTTTTCAAAGTAATTTAGGATTAATGACTGATCAATTGATCATCGTTCTAGATCGCGGATTGGAGCCATGTCTGTCACCAAGTTACGTGCCTTTTTTATTTTTATTTGAGTGTGGGAAATGCTCATATACCTTCTCCCGCTCTGGGCGGAGCGGGATGGCGTGTCAGACTCTTACTGACTAAAACCCACCCGTGTTCCTTCAGTTGCCTGTGCCAAATCGTGTTGTCATTCGTTCTTAGTTCGGTAACCGAACTAATCTTATATCCGTAGGTAATTTGGAATTGGAAACAACCGTAACTTTGGTGGAAACTACGTACTTCGTGCTTAGGGAGTAGAGCCTTTGGGCCTGAGCCATCATTTACGATTACAGGGGGTCTCCCTGTAATCGTTAATGAAGGCTTCTCGAACGACAATATTGTACTTAAGAATATATACCATTTGAAACTACCTTTCATACATCCTTACACGCGTGTTGCCCAAAAACTCAAACCATCTATTTCAATTAAAGCATTTGCAAGCACTTTTGAATTGTCAAAGACTTTAACTTTCAGTTAATCAGAAAATTTAAGCCCATTCCAAAACGTAGAACTCTATGGAGAAGGACGGGCATGAAACTGCAAGGACACTCTTTTAAATCAAGATATCACAAAATCCTGGGTTCCTATTCTTCTTGCTTCCATTTGTGAGTACAATGGAAAATATATAATTAAGTTTACAAAACAATTCAAAATATAAGATTAAAGATAAACCCTGGGCGTTATAAATGATAAATGATTTTATTTCTGTAAGTAGGTTTGAACAAACACTTTTACACGTCAATCATATATTTTTTTTAAACTAGATGAGTTAAGTGGCAAAATCTATTGTAGTGCAAGTCATGCATTCTGTGAAGGCAGTCCTTGCTGGAAAGCTCTCATCACCACCTTTCTCCGGGGATTCACTGGCTTGGTGATTAATAACATAATCATTTTGTAAATCTATCTCAGATTTGATAACCCAATCTCAAGCAACCTCAACCGGAAAAAAATAAAAAAATATGATACGATCAATTGATTGGTTTGTATTTCAACGCTTCGATAATATCCGGCTCCTGAGGAATATAATCCTCTTAGATGACATGATTATATATTTATTATTTTACTATGATTAATACGCAGAAATAGTTGTAAACATGTTGTATGTACATAATGATGTGACTAATAACAGTTCATAGCGCGAGCATTATATTGTAATTTTTGAATTTACCAGTCATCACTTATGTACATTATTATAATTATATTACATTATACGTCAAATTACAAGTCACCCTAGTTACAGGATGACTTGTAATTTGACGTATTCCTTCCAGGACATGATCGAGTGACCCGTTTGTAACAATTAAGCACCCCATACAGCCTAGGCAAAAATTAATGATAAAGAAGAATACCCAACATTTAATTTTTTTTTTTAATTTTCTCAGAAAACCATTCTAACATAGTAGGGAAAAGGCTAGACACGGATGATGTAGGTTCAATAATATATTTTTTCGATTTCAGGAATCAAAGTGTTGCTCGACTTCGTGCCGAACCACGCAAGTACAGAATCTGAGTACTTCAAGAAGTCAGAGGAAGGTGACCCTCAATATAGAGACTTCTTCGTGTGGGCTGATGGGTACCCGGACCCTACCGCCCCCACCGACCCTACCAAAAGGTTACCGCCTTCAAACTGGGTAAGTAAGATTATCTTAATAGGTATGTTTTCGTTAACTGACTGGTCATGGCAGTATGCTGTTTTATAAGCTGATACTTAAGCCCCATTTACACGATGCAAGTCTTTTGGCAATGGCACACAATAAAATTGTAGCAACCAATGACTTGCACCATCTAAACAGTGTTTAGACGAGCAAATTTTATAGTTGCTTCAACCTATAGTACGTCACGGAGAGTTTAATCGCACTGTGTAAACAAGCTTTAGTGGTTCTGTTTAGTGGTGAGGAAGGCCAAAGAAACGATGGATTGATCGTGTGAAAGATGATATGGCCAGAAAGGGGATGACTTCTGAGATGACGGCTTATATTATATATTTGTATGGAAAAAGATGACTAGATTAGTAGGGGGGATGATAAGAAGATTCTTAATAATAATAAATAATAACCCCACCGCCCTATAACTACGTTGACGTCGTGGTGGGGCTTGCGCACTCCGAACTTTAGGTATGTGCCAGTAGAGTTTAATTTGCTGGAACAGGTCTAGGGTGAGGAGTCTTGGTCTGCCGAAGAGAGATACAGAAACCCGCAGGGCAGCACGTGGCGAGCTGTTGGGCAGGAGCGACCCCACGGACCCTATCTCCCGGGAGAAGTATTGTTCCTCATCTCTGGCACGCCTTTATTGACCACCTGGAGTGAACACTGACGAGGAACAGAGCTCCCACCTCTTTCTTGTCTTTATTGGTTGGCTTGAGCGGAGATTCGCAAGAGCAAACGTGCTCGGAGGAAGGCAGTATTCCAGTAATTGCTGGTAAGGATCTTGACCATCTTCCGGGCTCTGGGATTATCGTGATAGTCGTGGAATACCTCTCCACTCTTCAAGCACCTCAGGATACGTTACCCCCTTGTCGCTACACCACTAAGTGCTAGCGACAGTTTTAGGGGGGCAATTATTGAGTGAGAAAGTCACCCCCTGCCATTTTTTCCGTGTACAAAAAAAACATTGATCAGGGAGGGGCCATAGTCCTTCCATAGTTCTAGATAACCAATACACGATAGCCACTCAAACCCATAGCCATATTCCATGATCTGCAATAGTCCTGCACCAACCGGGGGTCGTCCTTAGGTGCACTTGCATAGTGCATACAGAAATGATCGTCGGTTGGTGCCTCAACGCTTAAAATTGTCTGAATTGTCTGCGAGTTAGCTTAGGCCTCTCGTACATCTTCCACAGGTCCGGGACCCCAGGGTCCCGAGATATGTCATAGACATATAAATAATAATAATAAATCGTTTATTTATAGAAAGGGGATACATTTACAATGAATACCTTAACAATTAAAATAGCGCACAGTTGCTAATTTGCCTGAACTAGGTTGAACCTGTGCTGCAGGCTAGAAAGTGCATAAATACTTAATTTAATAAATTAACAATGAGTAGGTATAACGTAAAAACTAAATTAAAACTTATGTAAATAAAATTAAAACAGCATGTTAGCAGTTATATTTGCAGACAATAAGTAGGTCTTCTGTTTGTGCATAGCTATAGTAATTTCGTTTATAGATAATTAGTTTTCTATTTAATCTATTGTACAAGAATGGGCCTAAGAATGTTAAAAATCAAATAAACAAAGACATGTTTTGAGGTTGCATTAGTTGTCGGCATTGTAGGCAAGCATGGAGTGCTGTTTTAACACTAAGTGCATAATGTAAAGCTGGCGAACGGTTAGTACATTGCAGGATTTATGTAGCTGATCTGTGGGAAAAGAGAAGGGAATGAAGTTTACTACCATTAAAATTACTCTCTGAGCTCTTTTAAGAGGAAGCAAATTAGATTTTGGTGCTCCACCCCTAGAAGTGATACAGTATTGAGTTATAGATTGAAATAGTGCCAAACAAACTTGTGTAATTAATTTTGAATCTGCTAATGTTCGTAATTTTTTTTAAACGTTTATTAGTTAGCCTATATTATTTCTATTCAGTATATTTACAGTTGGTTTCCTTCGTACCTTTTAACGAAACATAAAGAAATATGGTGCAGCTAGAAGCCATTCGGTACAACTTTTAGACTTCATTAAACGACCACCATGAATTAGGTTCGCATGCAATTTGGTTGGAATTAGCAAGCGCTCAATTCCACCGCGGCGTAACTACAGTTTAAACTGCAGTTTCCATTATTGACCGCTTGCGGGGCTAAACTATTTTAGAATCAGCAATATTTCTTGATAGTGTACTTGTTTATCTTTTAATAAAAGGTTATTTAGAACATTAGTGCCAAATAATTTCATTTCTAAACAAATGAATGCAAAAATGCAAAGCCAAGTAGATAAATACGGGTCGAAAGTATGGTAAATCTTTGGAAACGAACTCAAATGGACTTAACCTTGAGATCTTTTTACGTTGGTAAGTAGGTATAGACGTCGATAACTTCCCCCAAGTCATTATTTTACTTATTAAAGTATGAAAAAGAAAAGATACTGCCATAAACATCAGCGTTGTACAACTTTTGTCATAACTTCGGTTCTTTTTGAATGCGTGATGAGGATTTTGCATTAAAATAACATTTACTTTGAGTTGTTTAAGTTCTTAAAACATAGGCTTTGCGTTACACCTCACGGTTGTTTGACACATGATCGTATATAGATAATAAGGCTCAAAGTTGAATGTCACTTACACGTCACATATCGTCAAGGTCTATTTTTGCTTTAAGACCAACGTGACAGAATAGTTTCAACGGATGAGGGGCTCGTGGCTTAATAATAATAGCCGCAAGGGTCGATCATAAAGGTTAAGCAACGCTAGCCGAGGTTGGTCCGTGGATGGGTGACCATCCATTACATACCAAGACCCCTCCGTGTCTCGGAAAGCACGTTAAGCCATTGGTTCCAGCTGTCAATCGTCGGTCTTTCTCAGTCGTTACGGGCAGTCTGGAACCCGAAAGTCTGACGACCAGTCTTCCCAAGGGGTATCGTGTTACCCAGTAACTGGGTTGTGGAGGTCAGATAGGCAGTTGCTCCATGTAAAATACTGATATCCAGCTGCATCCGTTAGACTGGAAGCCGACCCCAACATACACACATCAAAAGTCTAGGGATCAAGCACGTTTTTGGTAGTTACTAAAAATCAGGTTCTTTAATTATGTTCTTTGTTACTCAGGATACTTTTTAGTCAATTTCGTCATTTGAAAAAGGTTTCCTTCAAATTTCGATCAAAAGATGAAAATCTGCTATTTTACTTTCTATTGTAAGAGATTTCAAGAATTGGAAATAAATAGTCAGAACCCGTATCTTAAGGTATTATTTATTTTAATATTTAATTTATTTAAATCAGTCATAAAATAACTTAGATAATATGTAGGTAATACGTGGTCAATAGGATACTATTCATCCCGGTAGCACGTTCCCGTGGGATAATTTGCGGAATCCACGCGGGCGAAGCCGCGGGTAGAAGTTAGTCATTACATAAAATATAATACTGTACGCTCAAAATTTGGAGAATTATGGAGCTCTGTTTTACGATTTTTATATCCCGATACTATTTAATTTTTATGAAATAATGTTGAATACCTAAGTCTTTTCTTTGAACATTCGTCTAGTTTGTAATAATATTATGTACCAATTCGCCTAATTGTGCGACAAAAACTGAGCGTTTTACTGTGTCCTACATTTGGGCAGCGCTTAAAATGCGAACACAGTAATAGATAGATCATCTCCATCAACTTTAAAATAATGAACCATACATGTTTTTCCAGGTGAGTCAATTCGGAGGCTCAGCATGGCAATGGAGTGAGAAGAGACAACAGTTTTACCTACACCAGTTCGCCGTCGAGCAGGCAGACTTCAACTTCAGGAACCCAGCCGTAAAGCAAGAGATGTTCAACATCATGAAGTTCTGGCTAGACAAGGGAGCTGACGGCTTCAGAGTCGATGCGTTACCATACATGATCGAGGCAGATCCTGCCAACCACGAAGGAAGGTACCCTGACGATCCCCTGAGTGGGATGTCGCAGTTCGAATCTCATCAACTCGGGTACACCATACCTCTGTACACTAAAGACTTGATTGAGCTGTATGACGTTGTGTATGAGTGGAGGGAGTTCATTGACCAGTATAATGAAGAGCATGAAGGTGACACAAGGTTGGTCAAGCTTTCAATATTTGCTTTGATCAGTGATTAGTTCAGCAAATAAGATCTATGTTTCACGATATATATGAGTCTTATTATCGAACCAATAACGGCTTTTAAATGAGTACCAACTGTTACTAAATCGTCTTCTTCTTCTTCTTCGTCGTATCCATAATTCTATTTATATTCTATACTTATTTTAAATAAGCTTCGACCAGAATTCGGCCAGTGTTCGACGATAGTGTTAGCTGAATCAAGGAAATGATTTATTCATTTTCATAATATTCTTAAAGAGACGAGAGAGTATTCACGGTGATTTGGACGAACATTTCCAATTGTCCTCTAAGTAACAAAACTCTTTAATAATCCCAATCCTACATAAGTATTCAATCTTCCCCAGCCCCAAATTATTATACTTCAGTTAACAACAAATTGGAGATTGAAAACTTTGAAATTACAATATTTAATACTTTGCGATTTTCGTATTTTTTTAATACGGCTAGTAGGTACTTAGGAAAAGTCCATAGTAGGCCTTTTTTTTTTTTGATGGTGGGAAGTCATCGAATAACTTCTCCCGCTCTGGGCAGAGTAGGAGGGCGTGTCAGACTTTTACTGACTAAAACCCACCCGTGTTCCTTCAGTTGCCTGTGCCAGGGGCCACGGTATCCCTCTCGGACGTTCCCGCAACCCTAGCAGGCATCGGCCCTAGCGGACCATGTCATTGGTGCTGACATCTCTTTGAGGCACGCGTGGAACACAACGCGCCGTCGACCCGGGCCTGGTCCTTATCGAACGGCGAGCTGCCCATTGCTCGCCGTTCGCAAGCCCACGCCTACGGTGGCCGGGAATCGACCTGCGATTCCCGACGCCCAGGGCGTCTCCTGCGGCGGCTAAGGGCGTGAGGGCGCGAATTATTTTTAAACAGTTTTGTTTGAGCTTTTCACGAAATGGGTGGTCCCGCCTCCAAATTCGTGTGCTGTTTATGCGGTTTTGGTCACAAGGTAAATTTGAAATTCCTTACTTCCAGGGTAATTTTCTCGGAAGGCTATGCCAACATTACCATGACGATGTTGTACTATGGGAACGAGCAGGGAGCCATCGGTGCACACTTCCCGTTTAACTTTGACTTCATCACCGACGTGTCTGCCAAGTCTAATGCCAGAGACTTCGTGTACACCATCATGAAGTGGCTGACTTACATGCCCCATGGAGTTGTTGCTAACTGGCAGGTAAATTGAGGACTTAAGATTATTTCTATTGCGACGTCGTGTGTGTAAATTAAGTTTAGCGTGTTAAGAAATATCGTAAGCTGTTGTACGAAGTTAAATTACTTTTCGAATGCAATTATGCTTTGAAACTTACAATCTACAGACTAATAATGGAAAACTTAATCGTTGATCAAAATTAGTCACGAACGATTTAAAAAAAAACTTTTTTCCAACTATGAAAGTAATCGAGAATTCTTCAAAAAAAAAAATACATTCGTCTAGGTAATGCAAAATCTTAGACGCGTCCTAATCAATTGCAGTTCGGCAACCATGACAACAACAGGATGCCGACCCGCTTCCGTCACGACATGGTGGACGGCCTCAACTCCCTGAACATGATGCTCCCCGGCACCTCGGTCACCTACCAGGGCGAGGAGATCGGCATGAGGGACGGATACGTCAGCTGGGAGGACACCGTCGACGTCGAAGCCTGTAACCGAGGGGACGAGGACACCTACCACCTGTACTCCCGCGACCCTGCGAGAACACCCTATCACTGGGATGATTCTATCAGCGCTGGCTTCTCAACCAGTGAGAATACCTGGCTACCAGTCGCTGAAGATTATAAGGAAATTAACCTGGCTAAACAGAAGGCGGACGAGAAGAGTCATTTTAAGGTTAGTTATAAAATTAGAGATTCTAACTGATTTCCGACGACTGGATTGGCGCAGCGGTCATTGGATGAAAATTCATTTAGAGCTTAGAACACATATATAGTTCGTAAACTTCCATAGATGTTTTAAATTTCGAAATTCATTCATCATTGTTTCGTGATAGCCACTTACCTACTCAAAGTAAAAATCTATAATAATTGCCTAACTTTAAACTTATTTTACAGGTATACCAAGCCCTCACTGCCCTTCGTAAGGAGAAAACTCTCTCCCACGGAGATTACGACATCAGGGCATTGTCCGACAGTTCCTTCTACCTAGTCAGGAGCCTGAGGACCTATGACACCCTGGTACTCCTGTTCAATGTTGGAGAGGCTCCGGATACGATCGTTTTGAGCAGGGTACCGCATTTGACAACACCAGCTACTGTCTATGTTTCCAGCATTCACTCAAGCAGGGTCGCTGGGTAAGCATTTTTAATATAATTATGTATTATATGTTATTACTTTTGAGTATCACCCTTGGTTTTGGAAACCCTGACTTGACTCAGGCTACGAGTACCTAGAAGTCGACTTTGCAAATAGATGTGACTTAATAATGAATACTGTGTAGGTAATACGATTCATTTGTTTCGAACACATTCGAGCTTCTGGCTATGGCACGAAGGACGGACATGCCGCTATATTCAATTTATGTAAGAAAAGCTATCCCTGAACTTACTGACCACAGATATTTACGAAAACAGGATAACATTTACGAAAAGGGGAGTCACACTATTCTCCAAGGGTTTGGAACTGTTTACCTCCCTCAAACCTTAGGATTATTTAGGTTTCTATGTTTCTGATCCTCATCACAACACTATTTGGATTTTCAGAGATATCATCGCCGGTCCACAACTTACTTTAGCCGCAGGAGAAGCGTTGCTACTGCGGGCACCACCCCTATGAGAACTATCATTATTTACCATCCAGATGTACATAGACAACTATTTATTCATAAGTTTAAAATGTTAAAATTAATTAAAAGATAAATTATTTTAATGGTTTGTTTTTCTTTGCATGTTGTTTCGTTGTGTTCTTTATGGAATTAGCAAATCCTCAACGTGTTTTGTCTTGCAAAAGTTGCAATAAAACATCTTTGTTAGAATTTATATACCTAAAGTTCCTCTAGAAGTCTAGACCCAGTACAAGGTTACAGCATGAGTGTTATAAATTCTCTAAAAATTTACAGTAATAAGGGACTGAATTTGTTCGCTACTTGAGAGGCCTATGTCGAGCAGAAGCCCATTGTTTTCAGGTTGATATGTACAGTAAATGTTTTTAATTTTAACTCTTGAGTGTTAAATCTAAGCAGCCGCGACTACACAAGACCAACTCCATCAACTTCAAAATTGGCAAATAAAACCGAACGCGAAACATAACTACTAAAATGCAAATAAGTCCTAAATTTGATAAATAACTCATTTTACTATCTTTGTTACTTGTTATTGCTTGTTTTTGTTAATCGATCGATAAATGAATTGCTTGGTTAATTGGTAAAAAAATACTTACGTTGCGATGGGATGGGTGGGGATGGGTCAAGCTCGGTTAAACTAAAATTAACATACTTGATGGAAATACGGGCTCGGAGTTTGAAAAAATCGATTTACAATGTCCGGATAAACATTATCCACCAAACTCAGGAGACGCGGTGCATACCGCCATATTTCCTTTTTTTAGTTCAGTTGGTCCGAATTTTTATTAAGATGGTCTATAACAACACCTCGCCTGTTTTCCCCAAAAGGAAGGGCAGAGGAGTACTTATAGTAAACCCGCATTTCGCCAACATGTTATAGGGGGCGAGCGTATTGCCATCTACCGGGCACAAGCCCAGACTCCGAGCTGCCACGTAGAAATTCTTTTCCTTTTTTTTATAAATCGTTGCCCCACACTAGGAATTTCTTCTGTATTGTGGGTGCGTTTACAAACATTTAAACTCACATACACAAACAGCCAGACCCGGAACAACTACTTGTAGGTCATACAAATATTTGTTCCGTGCGGGAATCGAACCCGAGACACGCAGCGCAGCAGTAAATTGCTCAACTACTGCGCCAACCGTGCCGTCAGAAATTCCTGATGATGGTCAACATTGACAAGTATTTACAGCTTCAGACCCAGAGCGCTAAAGAACAACCTTACTATAACAATGATGCAGCAGCATATTTAGAACTGCATAAATTGACGGTCTACCATAGAAGTTTCTTTAAGTTGTGTGCATTGGAGGAAACAACTTAAAACTAAACGTTTTTTTTATTGAGGACATGCAACAAATTGGCACAATAACTTATCGGTTTTACAATAACCCTAAACGACCTGTAGAAAACCGACCCATCGCTAATCCTTTTCAGTAATTATAAGGTCACAGTAAAGCCGAAACTTTGTACTTTAAAATATAACTAACCTTTACCTAACATAGATTAAATGTAACCTTTTGTTCTTCAAAAGAACTATGATTGGAAAGCTCTGAATAAATGATCCTCATTGATTATGTGATGTTTCGAGACACTTGTGTTGTTTCGAATATATCTATTTCAGCTAGCCCTGGGTTTCTTGCGACCAATTATTTTGTTCTTCTAAGGCCCGCTTGTACCAAAACTTTGAGTTAAATAAATAACTCGAGGTTTACTAACTCAGTGTTATTGTTTTAAATTTTTAACTCACAGTATAAATTGCACCAGTAAAAATTAACCCAGAGTCAACTAACCCGAGTCTTGTCATGTTTATTTGTTATGTTCATTCATTCTTTTTACATCCGGCAAAATATGGTAGATCGAATGCTAAATGAATTAGTATACTGCTCTCTCTCGCTCCACAGTACTTTGAATAAGTCTATTCCTTTATGTCAGATTAGAAATGACACATGGTTCTTTGTCGCGTTATATTGACTGTCGTGACTTGAGCGTGTTGCATTTGCATTGTTGTTTATACTTATTATTTTGTGAAAATAAATTAAGCGGACGCGGAAGATCTTCAAAATGGAAAAAAAAACCCTCGGTTACGCGGTTCATTCGACTTCATTCGCACATGAGTACAATCTATTGCCCCAATAATAGGTACGTGGAAATCGTGCAATCTGGTAAAATTCCAATGCCGCCTGCCTTTGCTCTTCACCGGTAGTTGGCATAAATATAAATTGTGGATATAACCGAGCTATAGCATCAGTGACCTTATGTATGATCCTGCATGCTGTTGACTCATGTACCCCAATGACATCTCCGCAAATCAGTAATTGACTTCCAGTGGCGTAAAACCGTAATGTACATAGTAGTTGGTTCATAGGTGATACAGCCTTACTGGAAAAATTAAATTAAACAATACTTTATATAGGTACCTATTATTAGTTGTATTGTACCTACATATGATACACTAGCAGCGTAGCAACACATAGTAGGTCATTATCATTGCACTTAAATCCAATATCCAGTCTATTTCACACTAATTACTAAAAACGTAATGTCGGTCACATGTAGGTACTTACTTTTTATTCGCATTTGTATATTGCAATCTATTTTAAATTTTATCCAATAAATAGAGAACAGTTTCTTTTTGTAGACGAAATCTTCTGAGTAAAAATGATCAGTCCGTTCCGCAATTCTTCTGTTATAAAAGTCTGAACTAATGTATTCGATGATCTCTTCACCATCATCAACCAACAACCATTGATTTATCATTTTCAGGACAAAATAAAACTGATATCACTAAATGCAACAAACACAAGACACAAAAAACAAAGCAAATTTTGACATTACTAACCCAGAGTTAGTTGACTTAACCCTCCCACATCAGTCGGTTAAAAATTTAAAAATTAAACTCATGGTTATCCCCTAACTCTTGATGGTGCAAGACATCATTAGAATTTAACTCCAAAGTAGCATTTACCTCCGAGTTAGCCGTGATAACCTAGCTTGGCGCAAGTGGGCCTTATAGAACTATATGTAATTCTGAAAGATTTATCTAGATAGTATAATCATTTAGTATTATCATTTTCTATTCCTACCGATGATAAAGAATATTAACAATAAAAACCGGCCAAGTGTGTGTCGAACGACGCACAATGAAGGGTTCCGCAGTAGGG
Source organism: Brachylomia viminalis (assembly GCA_937001585.2). NCBI lineage: Eukaryota > Metazoa > Arthropoda > Insecta > Lepidoptera > Noctuidae > Brachylomia > Brachylomia viminalis. The sequence goes on from OW443301.2 coordinate 25,622,379, forward strand.
ATGAAGTTATCCTAAGAAAAACCTTAACATTGTAGTTGCAAAACATGTTCTCCCATACGTTCCAACTGCAAATGTAAGTTGGTCGACTATTACTCGTTAACTTGTAAAGCCCACTTAGCCGTGACAGTTTTCCTTTTAACTTCGTTATATATACCTACTACTACCGTGAATGTTTAACATATCCAAAAACAAACAATTAGCTGGCTGGGGTGGGGGCACTTGACTTAACAAAAATTTGCACTATAAAGCTTAATATTTCAAAAACGGATTCCATAATCCAAAAATTGTTTTCACTAATCCGCAATATTTTTGAAAGACCTATCTAACGACACGCCACGTGGGATAAGCGAGAAAAAAAAGCATCCCCACGTTATCTTTGGAGGAGGTACACAATTTTTTTTTAATTATTTTATTTTACTACTTGGTCGGCGTGACTAATATGTATATCCATGCCAAATTACAGCTTTCTAGTACTAAGAGTCTCTGAGCTAAGCTGCGGACAGACGGACATGGCGAACCAAATCAAAAGAGCGAGAGATCAGCATACCTGTGCTAGTTTTTATTGTTTAAAATCTTTATCATCATAGGACATGAAAATGATAATACTATCTATGTTTATGAGATAAAAATATGTACAACCTTGTTTCAGCTACGATTAATTTTGAACTATATTTGTCTTCATGAGACATTGTTCTTCCGCGAGATCTTCCATCGTCGTCTACATAATGCCCACTACCAAAAAAACTTCAAACATGCTCTTTTGGAGGTCTTCGGAAACCCCTCACCTACAGACAGAATCAAACGTCATCATTATTCTCCTTATTCTCATTTATTTGTGGTCGGTGCAACATGTATTTTTCTTCCAAACTTCTCTATTAAACATAATCAAACATGTTACATTATATACAGATGCAATTTGTTATCGTAATGGAACATACAATGATGCACTAGTTATAGGTAATTGTATGGTGGAGTCATGTCATATCACAGTAGGAATGAACTGTAATTTGCAGATCGGCGGCTGGTCCGTTCGACCGTGGTAATTGTTGGCTCTACATCCGCTGGATCTAGTGATGTAGTGTGTAGCTACTAAGGTAGGTTTCTGATACGATAAATCAGCTACATTTAGGGAAAATAGTTGTTAACCAAATTGACACCCTACGTCATTTCGCCGTGTTATATCCATTTCATACATGATTTCAATATACGACTGACTGATGAATTGATGTTGGTAGTATCGCCGAACATTAAATTTTCCTGACTTTACCTACGATACGTCCTTCCTAGGATTATAATTCGGAATATTATAATAAGTATGGTCATCTTCAAAAGACTTTAAAATGTAGCTGGTAAAATCTGGAAAAAGTTAGGTATTTCAAAGACAAACGAACAGCGTTCAACCGCTGATATTGGTGTTATTGTAACAGCTGTTATCTATACAAATAATAATATGAGAAAAGATTAAATGTTTTGTATGTTTGTATGTATATGTGTTACGCTTTCACGGTAAAACGGCTAAACGGATTTGGATAAAATTTGATACATGGGTAGACCATGACCTGGATTAGGACATAATGTTTATCCTGATATTCCCACGGGATCGAGACTTATGCGGGTAAAACCGCGGGGCGCAGCTAGTCATAAATATCATGAGTGCACATATAACTATGTATAAATTGCATCGGTGGCTTACACGTGTTTTAATATTTCAATTCTGCATGACTCATTATAACCAGACCATAGGTGAAAATTATCTTAATTTCAGCAATAACAAACAATAAATATCAATTTAGATAAAGCTTATTACCGGACTTGATAACGAGTCTTTAAATAGAGGTCTCTTACTCTAAAGCCGATAAAGCCAAGATGTCGTGGAAACAGACTGTGGGGGTCGCGATATTAACCGCTGTGGTGGCGGGCGTTGTCGTGGGAGTGGTGACGTGGGCTGTGATGAGAGAAGATGAAGTAGCACCACCAGAGCTGAGGGAACTGGACTGGTGGGAGCATACGGTGATATACCAGATCTATCCCAGGTCATTCAAAGATGACGATGGTGATGGTATTGGAGATCTGAAAGGCGGGTTCTTAGATATTTATTTGCTTCTTCAAATTGTTTTGTGTTATTTGCTCACAAAGCTTTTCAATTATTCACATGTGAATTTTTGAATTATTCACATGAGAATTATTGCAAATGAAACATTTCTCAAAAATAAATGAAAACCTTAAAGCACGTTCTTGCAAATTCTAAAAGTTCGTTCATTTATTTTCAATTTAAGGCATGACATTTGTGAAAGACGAGACAGCCAGCGTGTTTAATCCTGTCTAAATTAGATTTAAGATCCACTTAAAAGTGTTTTCAACCAAGTAATATACAAGTATTGTTATGTCATAAGGTTTAGACTACAGAACAATAAATCGTATTAACCTACGATTTTAACATGCAACGATCGGCAGGTTTGAGCGATACAAATGATGAAATTACAAAAATCTGAAATGTATCATTACAATATAATTTAATTTAATCCAGTCCCATGCTCATAGCATGAGGACTGGAAACTACATTGATTATTATAATTTTAACTCTTATACAGCTTCATATTTTGAGCTACCGAACAGTCACGTAGTAATCTCTCTAGCGTCTAGTTAATCATTTTGTCTCGGGTGGTCCTAAGACGATCCCTCGAGGTACTCCAAACGTTAATATTTTAGTTTTACTGATTTCTTTAGGTAATCCTTGAAGAATAAGAAGTATAAAAGGTTAGGTTAGGAATATTACTCAATAAATAGCTTCATGACCTAATAATTACATCAATCAGATTATTGACATCACTTAACTCGGTAAAAAGCTTATCGCTTATTCTTAATTTATGTTTTGCTCACTGCTCTTCTACTTTATTTATATCAGAAGATCTGAACGGATACAGAAAGCTATCGATTAATTTATAGTACTTTATTCTTCCTACAGGTATCACCAGCAAACTGGATCATCTAGTGGATGCTGGGGTAGGCGCTCTGTGGATGTCTCCCATCTTCCAGTCTCCTATGATAGACTTTGGATATGATGTGAGCAACTTTTACGAAATACATGACGAGTACGGAACCATGCAGGATTTTGATAACCTGGTGAATAAGGCTCGCGAGTTGGGTAAGGGATATCAAGTTGAATTGCAATAACTTACTTTGTTGAAACTGGTGATATATTCACGGAAATCTTAGTATCTAGTAACAATTTTTTTTTCGGGTACTTAGAAATCTGCTAAAAGTAGCTGCTGATTTAATCATTCAAAAATTTTAGGTTTAAAAGTCATACTAGATTACGTGCCAAACCACGCAAGTACATTTTCCGATTACTTCATCAAATCGGAGGCCAGAGAGCCAGGATACGAAGACTTCTTCGTGTGGGCTGATCCAAGAATAGATCCTGAAAATCCCCAGTCGATATTACCTTCTAATTGGGTAAGTCTGTTACATTACATCTCTTTACATTTACAAAAGTCGGACTCAGCTTTTATTTACAAGTGTTTTGTAACTGTAATAACTTTTGGTACAGATCAGTCAATTTGGTGGCTCAGTATGGGAATGGAGCAACAGACGCCAGCAGTTTTACCTCCATCAGTTTGCCATAGAACAAGCTGACTTCAACTTCAGAGAGCAGGCGGTCAAAGACGAAATGGTCAACATCATGCTGTTCTGGATAGCTAGAGGAGCTGATGGCTTCAGGGTTGATGCCATCCCTCATCTATTCGAAACGGCTCCTGATGCCAATGGGCACTACCCCGATGAACCTTTGTCTGGAAATATGTTTTTGAGTCCCGACCAGGCTGGATATACCACGCAGATCCATGTGAGGGACCTGATAGAACTGTACGATGTTGTGTATGATTGGAGGAGGGCTGTAGACGAGTGGGCTGTGGAGAATGATGCGGAGACTAAGTAAGTTGGCAAACATTTATTTTAACATTCATGTTGCAAAAAAATAATACATGGTTACAAAATATATGGAAAAATATGGTGGACCATCATAATCTTTCTAGGATTCTTTACCTTAAACACTGTTTTTTTTTGTCTAGGGTACTGCTAGCAGAGGCGTATGCTAACATCAGCATGACTATGTTATACTACGGAGACGAGAGTGAAAGGATCGGCGCTCACTTCCCCTTCAACTTTGACTTCATCACGACCTTGTCTGCCAGGTCTACTGCCAGGGACTTTGCTTACGTGATCCGGCGTTGGCTCACCTACATTCCACAGGGGAATGTCGCTAACTGGGTGGTAAGTTAGTTCGGCCTACTCAAACAAGTAAGTAATTTTAATACGCAGTGAATCTGAAGATAATATCCTGATTCGTATATTTCTAGTTCGGAAACCACGACCAGAGCCGCATGCCATCCAGGTTCAGAGGCGACATGGTAGATGGTTTAAACGGCCTTAACATGTTACTACCAGGAGTAGCTATCACCTACCAAGGCGAGGAGATCGGAATGAAGGATGGCTTCGTTAGCTGGGAAGACACAGTCGACGTCGCAGCCCTGAACCAAGGCAATGAGTCAAACTACTTGGAGTTCTCCAGGGATCCCTGTAGGACACCCTACCACTGGGATAACACAACTAGCGCTGGATTTTCGACAAATCTTACTACTTGGCTACCAATAGCTGAAGATTACATGGAAATCAATCTTCAGGCTCAGAAAGATGTGTCTAATAGTCATTTTAAGGTCTGTAAGATATGAAAGCATCTTTTATTTGAGAATTAAAGATAAAAGAAAGACCTTAAACTGATGAAATCCAAGGGAGGCCAGGGCGGACGATATTATTCTCATTTTACCACTATAAAGTGTAATCTTTGACGCTGCATATAATAACCGACTTTTTATTTCCAGATATACCAATCTCTAACAAAACTCCGCAAAGAGGTGGCCCTATCACATGGGGAGTATGACGTGCAAGCCCTGACGGACAACACCTTGATCTTGATCAGGTACCTCAGGACCTATGACACGTATGCCTTGGTCTTCAACGTCGGCGGCACAGCGGACACAGTCACTCTCAGTGGAATATCGCTGCTGTCGGAACCTTTGACAGTTTATACTGCTAGCGTGCATAGCAACCGGGTCGCGGGGTGAGGAACTTTTGACTAATCTCAGGTTTATCTCTAAGTTTACTTGGTATTTTAACAAGAACTAGTGCAGATTGATTCGGGAGTGAGAAAGGGATTTTTCAATCAGCGACGCCGATTGCTTTCTACAGCTCAATTCATCGAATTCATGTTTTGGCCACCATTTCTTTTTAGATTTCATCTTTTTCTATGCTACTGACCAAAGAAATTGAGGCAAAGTAATTATGTGTTGTAGGACGTCGATTCACAAGTGTGGAATTGCATATTTGACTTCCATTGACAAAAACAATAAAGGGTATAATATTATCAAGGCCAGATAGGTACAAAGTTATAAATATAAATAATCTTAATTGAGAAGGTTTATTCATAAGTACGTAATATAGCTTAATGTTTATCTTTATCGTCCGTCGTATTCTTTGATTAAGGATAATTTTGCGAATTGAACATTCTACTCTTTATAAATAAAAAGATATATATGTTGTGTAATGTATCATACCTCCACTTAGGGGTTTAGGAGAGACTTCATTAAAATACCCGTTGGTAAGTATAATATTTGTCAATAGGGAAAAGGGCGATCAAAAATACGAATTCCTTTTTCTTGTTGTAGATAATATTCTCCCAGAGGTTTTAACGTTGACGTACCTTGCCTACTGAAATACTCAATTTTTATCCTGTAATCGACATGTTTTTGTAATTTTCATCATGTTTTTATTGATTTTCTGGCCGCTTATATAAGATCGAAAGTTAAATAGTGTATCGTTAACGGGTTTTGGCGTCTAGAACACCACGTTTTATACCTATAATATTGATGATGATACATGATGTCTTCGAAATTTTCACCAAGCAAGTCAGTAATTTTATGAACACCTTTCCAGGGACTAGGTACTAATCCCGTACTAAACAATTTCTACATTTTCCTTTTCAGGACCGAGGTGCCGTTAGAGCACTTAACACTGCAGCCTGGTGAAGCGGTTGTACTTCGTGCGCCACCAACATGATAACAACACAGATTATGTATTAGTGGTTTAAGACTTGAATCGTATGCACATGACGTTTTTAAAACGGGAGAAGATGCGTCTTTTGGTCGCGTGGACTGCAGTTCCGCATAGACTGTACAATCGGTCTATTTTGTAAAAATACCACCGTGAAAATTTAGGTGGTAGCTTAAAGTGAGCTGTGATCCCATCAGGATGCTAGGGATTGATAGCTCACTTCAAACTCACGATACCTACTTAAGATTTATTTAATACTTTAAGCATAAAAATTTACAAAGGCGGACTTAATGCCATAGGCATTTTCTACCAGACAATCTTTATTTTTTCTTTTTTACTAAGTTTTCACGGTGAGATTTTTACAAAATACAAGTAGTACGTACTACAGTAAATCCTCATCTAGTATCAATTAACTGACCGTAAATATGGCAATTCGATCTTTAGAAAGAGACAAAAGTATGAGCGACAGAGATGAGGCTCTACGAACCCGAACTTTTATCTAAGACTGGGTGTGCCATACAGACCGGCGGGACATCGCAAACTATAACCATGAATTCAGCACATGGTTCTAGATCCCCTAGGGTAGAAAACTTTCGTCGGTTATAAAAAAAAACCCGCTGTTTCAAAGAAAAGCGCAATACGAGTACCTACGCGGTCAAAATGTATGGAGTTTTAGAAAATTTAGTTTTTCTTATATTCGACGAAAATTTTAACGCATTCGGGTTGAGAATCATGTACTGAATCCATGGTAACAACGGGTTGCGCGCCGATGTCCCTGCCACCTTGTAAGGTACTGTAACGTCATCAATTTTGGTAGACGCGCGTCTGCTTTTATAATGAAAGCGGTTGTGTGCATAGAGTTTTGTACCTGTATTGATATCGTTATACATTTTTTTATACAAACAAATAAACATTGCGTAATTATTACTCGTTTTAATTAACACAATGCGTTGTTTAGTCGATAAGCTCTTTGTTAGAAAATGTTGGTTGTAGTGTTGTGCATGATGAGGTACTAGGTCTGCGTCGAAATAAATTTAAAATAAGTATTAAAACCTAACAATTTTTCTTAATTATTATTAGTAAATGCACATTACAATAAACTATTAGAATTACCCACACCAGAATAAAAAAATTGCGCATAACACAATTAATTTAATAGGTGGGTTTTAAAAGGTGGGTTGGTAGTAAATTAAAATTAAATCAATAATAATTCGACCATTTCACTACATTACTATGTGGTCTACATTAATTATCCATTCAATAATTATTTATTCGCAATTACATAATAAAATTTGTATTCTTCTCATCGTGAAAATGAAATGAGATTAGAACCCACTTTCAAAGTTTCAACTAAGCGCCTACCTTACCGAACCTCTTCGCTTTAACCCGAAACAAATCAATACACGGAGGGGTCATAATAATTCCCATGACACCTGTGAGCTTTTAACCCATTAAATCCATAAAAACCGAACTTGGTTCAAACTCCAAATTTATTAACCTGGTACGTACGAACTTCAACCCGATACGTTCGGACTTAGATTCTTCCTTTACTTTATAATTTGTACCTGCTTATTGTTTATTGCAATGACATTTTATTTTATTTTAATCTATTCTGTTACCTACAATATTGTACAATTTTATGTTATATTAAGGGTTGTAGCGGTATCTACATCGCCTCATGAGAACTACGCCACACTGACGGCACGCAAAATCCTGCATCGCGCAAGCAAAGTTTACCGCGCAACTAGCATACTCGTATATACACAATCTCCCAACAACAATCGTTGGGCAGTTGCCCATCAGACACGACATCCGTCTGGTCGGAGGATCCTCCCTTTTCTATGGAGGTATGAGTGAACTTTACACCCTGTTCCTCGTACATCCATAGGGTTTAACCTGTTTTTTTTTTTTTTGTAAACCTGTTTCCGACTTAAACCTAGTACGTACATAATGCCCCATCACTAGTCGACAAGGTCGATCATAATTAGATGATGGTATGTTTATTTGTGTCCACGATGTGGTGGGTGTTCGTCGTGTGTGTGGTCAGCCGGGTTGCAGGATTAGCAGGGGATGTGGCTCCCCAGTGGTGGGATAATGCTGTGTATTACAGGATGCTGGTGGACAGCTTTAGAGACGGAGATGGGGATGGACTGGGTGACCTGAGAGGTGAGGTTATTGAAAGACTTTTTTTTTGTCTAGGTCAGTGGGTGGTGTTGAAAGCTGTTTTAAATGTAGGTATAACTGCTGCCGTGACCGTCAATGGATCAAAAGAATTTTGTAAGAGATCACAGTCAATCTGTTTTTAAGATCTGTATAAATTAAGGAACTCTGCAAGTAGGTATAACTAATTGAATTGATTGATGTACAACTGTGATGACTCATTACGCTAATGATGGTAGATTAATAATTAGATAGCGTAATGCAACTACAGCCAAAACATGTGTTCCAAAAGATTATAAAGTTTCTGAAACTAGCCTGCGCAATCAAACGCCTGACAAATAAAATCATCCATTTATATCACCACGTGTGTAATGAGAGCAATATTCTTCCAGGCGCATTGAAACAAATTAGCTACGTACGTGCTTTAGGATCTGATGCTATTATACTGTCGCCATTAGTACCCAGGAGTGCCGACTGTACCAAACCAGGAACTATGGACTTTAGTGAGATAGACCCGCGATATGGAAACCAGGATGATTTCACCAACTTAGTGGCGAAGGCTAAGAAGCTGGGTGAGATTATTTTAACTATTCAATACATGGTTACTTGTAATTCAACGTATATCCTTCAGAAGCTGCTAGTGGGGCCAAAATGCAACAAATTGAACCCCCCATATGTATGGCCGAAATTCAATAGTTTACTAGATATTTGAATTTGAATTTAAGGGTTTTTCGATATTTACCCAGAATCTGACATGTAATTTCAAATAAAATAATCTACATGCCCCCCCCCCCCCCCCCTAACCCCTCCCCTATCAGCTCCTGACGGATATACGTCGAATTATAAGTAACCCTGTATAATATAACATCACGCCTGTATTCCGCGAAGGGTAAGGCAGAGGTGTAGTACCTAAAATACACACCGTTTCCCCAGTTATATGCTGCAGGTTTTGTTGCCAAGCTATTGAATTTATATTATTATCGAATCTATACATATTATCATAATACAATAGCATTAAACCAGCAAGAACATTAGCACGATACAAGATATGAAGTCAATAGTGACTGACAAGACATGGCCGATGGCTGACGACTTAAGTAGGTAGGTATATTATTGTTTTCGTAAGATATAATTTTTCCATCAACGTTAATTGATGTGACCTACCAGTAAGTTGGTAAGTACCTAGAGGCTTATGCAATGTATCATGAAGCCGTATTCATTTTATGGCAGAAGCAGAGTGCAATTAGGAAAACATATATATTTGTATAGGTCATTTGTCATTCCTTAAAACTCATTAGCCACTATTAATAACATGCGAATTTAAACTGTAAATATTTCTTACAGAGCTGAAAGTCGTGATCACGCTGCCCTTAGAAGCTGTCAGCACGGGCTCCGAATGGTTCACATCGAGTGCCGATCGAGTCCCGGGATACGAACACAGGGTCGTGTGGAAGGACGGAACCATTGATGTAGTACCACCAGTAAGTTCAAACGTATGCTTGTTATATAAGAACTAAGTAAGAAGAACTCTATAAATTATAATTTCAATTGGACAATACAGGCTGAATTATAATAACCAGCAAATATTTGCCAAAATATTTCAGACTTAGTGTCTCAAAAAAAAAAATTATTCATAAAAAGCAAGTTCAGCAACTCCTGTGTGCTAGTCTCCCAAGCGTGATTATTTTGGCAACATCTAAAACCACTAATTGGTAATAAGGATTCCCGATGTTTTCAGTCTAAGATGACGTAAAAAGGTAGAGCATTCTTTGATTCTCTTCTAGTCTGAACACGGCATCAAGTGGTCCTGGCACGCGACCCGCTTTTCTTACTTCGGCAACTCCAAGAACGGAGCAGTCCTGAACCTTTGCTGCGAGAGTGTAGCAGCCGCACTGTCAGCAGCCCAATGTGCCTGGCTGAAACGAGGAGTGGCAGGAGTACTCCTCAATCCTGACTTCCCAAGAGACCTGGTCTGCGGGGAACAGTTGCTGAAGAAACTGGTCGCAGACGCCATGAGTTGCGCGCGCAGCAGTAGCTTGGATACCCCGTGAGTAAAAGACTACCTAATAAGCATAGACGAGTTCAGATTTCCATCGACGCGGTAAAAATGAAGAGTACCTACATATGTTGTGTTTCATTTCACTTCTGTTCTTGTTCTTAACTGCATAAGGTGCAGTTTCTAGTGCAATCAGTTTACTCGTAGCAACTGTTATATCGGATACCTTGGCCATTACTTTGAAATATGGCTTAATTAGCTGAAGGTGCGAGGAGGTTATCAAAACATAGTTTTAATTTTTTTATAATTAAGTAGGTACATAATTTACTTATTTATTTAATACTTCAAGCATGGAAACGTCCAGAGGCAGAATTTAGTGCCTTATTTAATTGCGGGATATAGTCTACGCTTGTGCTCTGCAATATTTAAGAGAATAGAGCAACAAGATGTGAACTCCTAGCGTACTTTTCAGCGCTGTTAGGAAGAGGTTTTATCAGATATTAGAAAGTTGTTCACTGATCAATCGGTCCGGATTGGCTCAACTTTGCGTTCCGAATAATCCTATCTTATCCTATTATCGACTAATATTACAATTATGTGAAATCCTGTACGTTTGAAGTTTGTTAATCAATCACGCCTTAACGGCTGAACGGTTTTGGATGAAGTGGATTAGGACATAAAGTACTTTTTGTGTCGGTAGTAGGTGCGTTCCTGTGCGATAATTTCCGACCTGCACGCGGGTGAAGCCGAGACCAAAGCTAGTTGTTAGTATTCTAAACCTCTCACTATTGTTCTCAGGGTTGTTGTAGTGTGTTAGGTAGGTTAAGGAAAACCTATTAATTAAACACTACTTGAGTATTAGATATAAATGTTTATTAACACGAAATACTTATAAGAACATAAACTAAAACAATAATGCGCGGCGCGAATTATAAAAATGGCATGCATTCGCCGTAGAGGTTTGTAGCGGACTGCTGAGGGCGTCCGAGGGACGCGGCCGTGCGCGGGAGGCGCGGGCGGCGGCGCGGCGATCCGATCGTGGCTTGTTTGTTCCACGCGTAGCTCGTAGGTATCGACGGCGTGCGGCACAGCGCGGGCGCAGGGCTCCGCTAACCGTGGCGCGCGGTCGAGCGGTAGGTAGGCAGTAAGGCGGTGTACAGACTCATGAATGTTTTAGGCCGTGTACACACGATTGTGAGTATTTAATTAAGAGTAGTTATTATACATATTACTGTTGTATGTACATGTTACATGTGATTATATTGTGTGTAATATGTATGTATAGCCTACATCACTCCCCCGCTGAGACCGGTTCACGGGCGATAGTGACGCGGAAATCTTACTGTTCTTCCGCTTCTTGTTTTTATTTCCGGTGATGATGGTGCTTGCGAAGATGGTGGTCGTGGTGGAGCTTGTGGTAAAGGTGGTGGTGTTTTCGGAGACGAGCCATCGTTGTTGTTAGCCATGTACGCTGGTTTAAGCCTATCAATGGTAACGGTTATGTGTTTTCCTTGGACGTCTATTGTAAATGTCTTTGCTCCTCTTTCTACAACTTTGTGCGGACCGGAGTAAGGTGATTCCAATGACTTTTTTAACGGTCCTTTTCGCAGGAAGACATAGCTGGCTGCACTAAGTTCTTTAGGTACGTAAAACATTTTCTCGCCATGGGTGGATGTTGATGCAGGTGACAGTTTCGATATATGTCTTCGTAATCGTGCTGCGAAATCTGCTTCATCTATGATGTCATGGGTGTTTGATGGTTTCAAGAACTCACCAGGTAATCGAAGAGGCTCGCCGTACACCAACTCAGCTGTAGAAGTTTGGAGATCATCCTTCCAGGCGCTCCTCATTCCTAGGAGTACAAGAGGAAGTACCTCCGACCATTGCGTGTTGTTATGGCACATTATGGCGGCCTTGAGCTGTCTGTGCATTCTTTCCACCAGACCGTTGCATTGTGGGTGGTAAGCTGTCGTAGGACAATGGTAGGCGCCTATAATTGACGAGATGCACTGGAACAGTTGAGAGTCGAATTGTTTCCCTCTGTCAGTTGTAATCTTCTCCGGACACCCGAAGCGCGCGACCCAGCCAGAAATGAAAGTGCTAGCGCAGGTCTCTGCTGTGATGTCTGCTAGAGGGTAGGCTTCTGGCCATCGAGTATACCTATCTATAGCTGTAAGGCAGTACCTGAAATTAGAAGAAGGTGGCATAGGGCCTATTATGTCAAGGTGGACGTGGGAAAAACGATTGGAAGGAACAGGGAAAGATGAAAGAGGAGATTGGGTATGGCGGGTAACTTTGTTGCGTTGGCAATCAGTGCATTGTTGAGCCCATTTTCTGCAGTCTCGACGAATCTTAGGCCACACAAATCGTTCTGATACAAGTTTAGCTGTTGCATTGGGGCTTGGATGACTGAGATTGTGTAGGTTGTTGAAGATTGCTTTTCGAAAAGTTGATGTTATGAATGGCCTAGGACGAGAAGTAGACTGGTCACAGTATATGTATCCGTCCATAGCTTTTATTCTCTCTAACTTTAACGCTGTGTTGCTATTTAGCAAACTCTGTAACTCACGGTCATTTTCCTGTTCATTTTGAAGTGCTTTGTAGTCGATGGTAGTGTCGATACTTTCCAGTCGTGAAAATGCATCGGCGACTACGTTGTGATTTCCTGAGATATGATTGATTTTGGTTGTAAATTGAGAGATGTAGTCGAGATAGCGGTGTTGACGAGGTGAGCAATTGTCTCTTTTTGTAGTGAAGGCGAATGTGATGGGTTTATGATCGGTGAACACTTGAAATGTTCTCGCTTCGACCATATACCTAAAGTATTTTATTCCTTCGTAAATGGCGAGCAATTCACGGTCGTACGTGCTATATCTTGACTGAGCAGGAGATAACTTGCGGGAAAAGAATCCTAGCGGTTGCCAGCTGTCATTGGTTCTTCTTTGTTGTAAGACAGCTCCGATGGCCACGTCTGAAGCGTCGGTAAAGATTGCTAACTCAGCTTGTGTATCAGGATGCGAGATGAGAGTGGCTTCTAACAAGTTATTTTTGCATGCGTCGAAAGCTTCTTGAATCTCAGGTGTTATAGTGATGGGCGTGTTTCCTTTAATTTTTGGACCACTTAAAGCTTGATTGAGCGGGCCTTGTATTTGAGCGGCACCAGGAAGAAATTTTCTGTAGAAATTTATCATCCCTAAAAATCGTCGTAACTCCTTAGCATTTTTAGGGATGGGGTATTCTTGAATCGCCTTTACTTTTTCAGGCAGGGGTCGTATTCCAGCTGCAGATACATGGTAACCCAAGAATGTAATTTCGTTAACACCTAATACGCACTTATTGGTGTTGATTACCACGCCATACTTTTTTAATTGTTCAAAAAGTTTTTGTAGGTGTCCAATGTGCTCTGTCTCCCCTTTTGAGAACACGAGGATATCATCTAAGAACCCAAACGTAAATTCGAATCCTTGCAGAATTTCGTCGAGGAACCTTTGGAAGGTCTGCGCAGCATTTCTTAAACCGAATGTCATTGCGGTGAATTCAAAAAGTCCGAATGGTGTTGTGATTGCTGTCTTTTTAATATCGTCTTCGAATACTGGTATTTGGTTAAATGCTTTTACGAGGTCAATTTTTGAAAAGATGGTGGATCCTGACAGCTGGTATGCGAAGTCGTGGATGTGCCTGACTGGGTACCGGTCAGGTATTGTTCGCGCATTTAAAGATCTATAATCGCCGCATGGCCTCCAGCCGTCGTCTTTTTTAGGTACCAGGTGTAGTGGAGATGACCATGGACTTTCTGAACGACGAGCTGTGCCATTTTGTAACATTTCCTCAAATTCTTTCTTCGCGATCTGTAGGCGATCTGGTGCCAAACGACGCGGTCGTGATGTTACTGGAGGACCGGATGTTGTCCTAATATGATGCTTTGTGTTATGTATTGGTACACTATTTGAACCAGCTGGTCTGGTTATCTCTGGATAACATCGTAATAGGTTGAGATATGTTGTATTACCAGTAAATGTTTTCAAGGACAGGAGTTCGTGTGTTATTTCGTGAGACGAAGGTGCGCCGACGGTCAGATTCGTAATCGAGTCGATTAACTGTTGTCGTCTGCAGTCGACTAATAAATTATAAAAACTTAAAAAATCGACGCCTATTATAGGTTTTGAAACTTCTGCTATAATGAACTTCCAAGTAAACTCACGACGTAATCCAAGGTTGAGATTAAGTTGGTATGTACCGTATGTAGGTATCGGAGTACCATTTGCAGCGACAAGTTCGTAGTTGCATTTAGTATGATAGCGCAGCTGATTACGTAATAACGATTTAGGGTAGGCGCACACGTCTGAACCTGTGTCTACAAGAAACTGTATGCCGGTACGTTTATCTGAGATAAATAGGCGGCCTTTACAGGTAGAGCAGTCGTCAGCCGCCATTACTGACTGCTTTTGCAGTTTTCCGACTTAAAATCGCAAGGCTGAATACATTTGGTGGCCTTTGAACCAAATTTAAAGTGGTACCAACATGTTGGATATTTATTTCGTGAATGAGATCGACTCTGGCGGGATTTTGATCGGTCGTCACGCCTTGTTGATCGGCCTGCGCGGGAAATATAGTCCACTTTTTGAGTTAGTAATTGCATTTGTTTTGTAAGTTCCATCATTTGTTTCGACAAAGTTTCCATGTCACTCATTTTGTTGTAAAAAGTTAAGTTTTTGCTCACTTTTGAGTCCACACACTCCGCACCGCACTAAAGTTCCAGGTAGCACTAGCACGTGTTTACTGTTCGGGGTCACCACTGTTATGTGTTAGGTAGGTTAAGGAAAACCTATTAATTAAACACTACTTGAGTATTAGATATAAATGTTTATTAACACGAAATACTTATAAGAACATAAACTAAAACAATAATGCGCGGCGCGAATTATAAAAATGGCATGCATTCGCCGTAGAGGTTTGTAGCGGACTGCTGAGGGCGTCCGAGGGACGCGGCCGTGCGCGGGAGGCGCGGGCGGCGGCGCGGCGATCCGATCGTGGCTTGTTTGTTCCACGCGTAGCTCGTAGGTATCGACGGCGTGCGGCACAGCGCGGGCGCAGGGCTCCGCTAACCGTGGCGCGCGGTCGAGCGGTAGGTAGGCAGTAAGGCGGTGTACAGACTCATGAATGTTTTAGGCCGTGTACACACGATTGTGAGTATTTAATTAAGAGTAGTTATTATACATATTACTGTTGTATGTACATGTTACATGTGATTATATTGTGTGTAATATGTATGTATAGCCTACAAGGTGCAGTTTCTAGTGCAATCAGTTTACTCGTAGCAACTGTTATATCGGATACCTTGGCCATTACTTTGAAATATGGCTTAATTAGCTGAAGGTGCGAGGAGGTTATCAAAACATAGTTTTAATTTTTTTATAATTAAGTAGGTACATAATTTACTTATTTATTTAATACTTCAAGCATGGAAACGTCCAGAGGCAGAATTTAGTGCCTTATTTAATTGCGGGATATAGTCTACGCTTGTGCTCTGCAATATTTAAGAGAATAGAGCAACAAGATGTGAACTCCTAGCGTACTTTTCAGCGCTGTTAGGAAGAGGTTTTATCAGATATTAGAAAGTTGTTCACTGATCAATCGGTCCGGATTGGCTCAACTTTGCGTTCCGAATAATCCTATCTTATCCTATTATCGACTAATATTACAATTATGTGAAATCCTGTACGTTTGAAGTTTGTTAATCAATCACGCCTTAACGGCTGAACGGTTTTGGATGAAGTGGATTAGGACATAAAGTACTTTTTGTGTCGGTAGTAGGTGCGTTCCTGTGCGATAATTTCCGACCTGCACGCGGGTGAAGCCGAGACCAAAGCTAGTTGTTAGTATTCTAAACCTCTCACTATTGTTCTCAGGGTTGTCCTCGTAGACTCGTCATTAAGACCGGAGCAAGCTGCCATGTACTACGGAGATGGAGGTGTGGGAGCCAACAGCATCCTCAGTAAGGCCCTTACGTCTCCCTCCAGGTCTACTCCTGAGATGGTGCTGGGGTTCCATGCCTCCATACTGACTGCGCCTATAGACGCCACTACATGGCTCGTGAGTTCTGATGATCATCTAAAGGCAGATTAGACCAAACGCGTACATACACATCCTATTCCCAGTCCACTAAATTCTTCTTGTGATATAAACAGGAATAGAGCATTCTTTCGTTGTACTATCCATACTAAAATATCAAGAAATAACGCTCTTTGCTCTTGGTTCTGGTTCTATGTTCGTTTGGTCTAAACGCACATTAATTACACTTTTTTTTACAACTGAGAGGCGAAAATTATTTTGGAGATGGAGACTCCATTTAATATTATCATAATGTGGTTAATTCATGATTAATTAATTGTCTTGATCTATTTCTATCCAAAATTTCATCGTCAGTTGTGTTCATCCTTGAACACAATTAATGAAGAGTGCTTTAAATAAGATTAAAAAAGATGTTTATTTGGCATAGTTTGTAATTGAAACCAATTTCCTAAATTAAGAGCTTATATTATTCGCAGTTTTCTATCGCCGTTTCTATTATTCACTTGCCAAAGCTACCAAAGTAATAAATGGGCATTTATATGCCCATGTAATTAAGGGCCTCTAAAGAAATCTAGTCTTCAAGCGTATTGTCTAGGGACCCTGAGACCTAAGTCGTTTAATGGCTGCTTTGAACGTGGTTCAGTGTGTGATAAACTTTATTTATTACCCGTGGGACGTCGAGTATTAGCCGCCCCAAAGAATTTACTTGTGGAAATAGCAAGTACTTAATTTGAATTTGGAGAGTATTTTCAACTAACCGTTGAATTGCTTAGCGGTTGGCCATGTTGTCTGATTTAATCATTCATCGTTTCCTTTTAAATGATATGCCTTAGGTATGTCCTGCGATAGTTTGAAACCCGATTATAAAACCTTTTAAATGTTTCAGACAAGTAACTCAGACGACAGTCGCACAGCATCTCGCTACGGCAGTGACATGGTGGACACCGTGAACCTCCTCGCGCTGAATCTTCCAGGCTCTGCAGTCATCCAGCAAGGGGACGAACTGGCGGCAGCAGACACCATCCTAGAATGGGTTTCTGGCAACACCTGCTGGCCAAACATAGGAGTGCCTTGGGCAGCGCCATTTCCGTGGGATGATTCCACAACAGCTGGGTTCACTACTGGAGAACCCTGGATGCCATTGGCTCCTAACTTTAGATACGCGAACGCCAAGACGGAGTTCGCGAATGATTTCAGTCATGTTGGTGTTCTGAGGATCGCTGCTGCGCTGAGGAAGTCACCGGCTTTTGGGCCTCACGTGGAGGTATATGATGTTCCTTTTTATTTTTTATATGCGCTTTAGTATTTTTAGAGGCAACAGGTTGAAAAGAGACTCAACTCCAACCATGCAAAGGACACGATACGAAAAAGAAAACAAATAATACCCCATCACGAATCAATTCAATTGGAATCGATATCGGTGTAATAAAACTCACTAGATGCGTGTGAAATGACATAACTATTACTGAGCTCGAGGCAAACGCGTGCGCAATTCACAATAAGCCATTTCCCGCTTGCCAGGCGGGAGATAAGCAGCTATTATGGCATATACATCTCCATCGTTCGCGGATGATGTTCTTTTTCAAGGGGGTGATAGAATAATATGGAGCGTAAGCGACCGGTGCCGGTGCCGTAATGAGTTACGGACTTAATATGAATTTGTGAAGAATATCGTTTTTCATAAGAGGGCTATCACAATTTTTCTTGTATTTGAGAGTTTGAAGAGTCACACACTCAAATACAAGAAAAAATGGGATATTTATTTAGAACATACTTCATATTTACAACCATAATTACACATCAAAACTCCCAGTTTAGATGTATGATTATGGTTTAGATATGGCCTCAAAATTTAAAAAAAATATGCCCAAGAAAGTTTCATTATTTTACACTCTCGGGAGTATTCTAAATAGATGCAGCATATGCATATGCATGCATAAAAAGCAGATGGTTATCAATGCACCTTGGATGTTACAGCCTCTATCTCAAAAACCTCCTAAATACTTCAACATAAATACAATGTTTGCTAAAATCTAATTACTTTGATGTGTAAAGCTAGCATTGTTAATGATTTTACTGACCATAAAAACTTAGACACTATTGCATGGGTAGTAAAATGTTTAGCACTAATGAGTTATTCTAATGCGTTTAGTTTAAAAAACGTCAGCACAAATAAATTGTCCTCGAGTTAACAAAATGTATTAGCTCGGTAATAAAAAGGGCCAGGGCTTTTAACCCTTGTCTCTTTTAAGACTACACGTAGAGACTGAAAAAATGTCAATCAAAATAATTAATTCTCGACCCTCAATGTGCTTTTTGCAGATAAAACGTCAGAATGGAGCTGTGGTTATCTTGAGGTGGGGCTCGGCTGGCTCCTTGCTACTCATCGCAAATCTAGCGAAAGAGCCAACTGAAGTGGAACCTTCCAAGGTTCCTGGGATTCCAAACGAGATGACCGTAGCCACCAGTTCCACAGGATCGAACTTTTCTCCTGCTTCTCATTTGCCGATGGATAAAACCTTAAAACTGGCGCCAGGACAGACGGTGCTTTTAGCTGGGGGGCCCAGACATTGTGGAGGACCTGGCCCAGTGGACAAGATAGCCAACAAACTGTCAGAAGGGTGGCAGAAGATCAACAAGTACTTTAGTCAATAGTTCAGTGTTTTTGAATAGGTAAAGAGAAACAAGGTTACTTTTTAGTGACAATGTCTCGAATGCAAAAGTGCAAAAGTGGCCTAACTCCAAATTATAACGTACTTTCAGAAAGGTTCGGTGAGATTTTCTTGATTTTCTCAATTTTGAAATTAGAAAATAAGTAACTTGTATCAAATGCGTCACGTTTCTAGCAATATTTTTAATACTTATTGTGCTCATGTGCCACAATCGTGTGTCTTTTAATGACAATAAGGTTATCGTTACTTTAAGTTTGTTGTGTTTGCAAATCTTCATCTGTTTTTATTAAAACTATTTCTGCAACAAGTAAGTTTCGACTTGGTTTAAATTTGTTTTAAAAATTAATTAGATTTACATAGTAAGCTACAGTTTAAATAAGTATCGTAATTAAGGAGACTGAAAGTAAGTTTAAAAACTTGGCCAGTATCTACAAAAACCCACCCTACCCACAAATATAAAAAAAAACTGTGTAACAGGTAGGTGTAATAAGCAAATCCTAAAGAGACCCAAAATTTTATAACAAAACGAAGAGCCGCATCCAAATTAAAATCAATAAAGCCGCCATCAAAACACAAAACCTCAACACGAACAATATCAAACAGATTACACATTTATGAAGTATAATTTAGACGTAACGACACGTCGTCGTAACGACCTAATATCGTTAAGGATACGTACGATATAAAGAAAGCCGTACGCCCAAACTAGAGGTAATGAATCGTCTAGTATATTAGAGACGCACACTGCGAAGGGACGACGCGCGCCGCTTTTACATTACAGGGGCTATTGTCTTGGTGACCTATATCCGGACAATATAAGAGAAACGTAATTTTACATAACTAACCTGAACGTTATTTGGGCAGGAAAGGTTTAACTCCAATTTATTATGTAAGGATATTAGACCTTTTGGAAGTTGCGAGTACCTACTTACGAGTTACCGACAACGTTTGGTGAGTTGCCGCGAAACTTCGACTGAAAGATACCTCTTAAAGTAAGTGAAAAAGATGCATCAAACATTAATTTACCTTCGCCTGAAATAGGGAAGACGCTGAAACTTGAGACCTGACACAAGAAATACAAACCGGCGCCAATCGCCCGCTGCCCTAATAAATCACGCAAAATAAAGTTTTTTGAATGTAAAAAAGTAGTTATATTTAAAAGACTCACAGAATTTGCTCTTCTCGGCATGGCTGTAGGTAGCATAAACCACGAGGAGGAAAAGTAGCGCGCGCGCCCTCATGGCGGGGCGGCGCGGGCTTACTGGGGCCCGGCGCGGCACGGACTGAGTGGGGACCCCTATCGACCCAGCGTCCACACCGCGCATGCGCCGCCCCCGCGCCCCTGCACCCGACAGCCCCGCCCCGCACGCGCTCACTACCGACCCAGGGTTGCTTATCGGGAAAATTTGGAAAATCTGGAAATGCTTGGAGGCTGAAAAAGAAAATATGGTCCTATGAAAGGACTTGGTAATTATCGGCGAATCTGGTTGTGTTGTGTTGGTTGGGTTTGTTTAAGCTCCTACAGGGTTCATTTGATGATTGAGGTATCTCTCCGAACTATAGAAGATGTTTCGACCCTAACTACTTCAAAATCACCACAGCTATTCACCACAAGCAATCATTGTCATACTGATCATCAATGTCTCATGGACGAAGCATTAGGGATCGGTCATCACAAAACAAGTTCTAAGTGTCCGGATGAATCACCACTGGCTTAACAAATAAAAACAAACACTTTCTAACAAGAAACTAGCTATTCTTCCTCCTCCTTTCTCTAAAAGTTATCGAGGCTAGTTTTTCATTGCATATCAAAATTGCATTTCAAAGTAGTGTAAGCTAAGAGCTTACACTACTTTGAAATGCAATTTTCCATGCGTTATGCGTCATGCGTTCCATGCTTACCCTACAAATAACCGTACCCAAAAAAGGTATAACTCCCAAAATCGCCCCTCGAAAGACCAGCTTCTAGCAACCCTGTCGTGCTCAGGCATCGTACGGCGTCCCGCGGGCTCGCGCGCCCTATGACTCACAGAGTGAATGAACGAACAGCACCGATGGCGGAACGGACGCCACCAATCAGTGCTGCATTACCTCTCTATTTACTAACACTCACACGGCTTTAGGGATTAACAACCTGTATCTCTAGTAGAAGATAAACAAATTGGAGATAAGGCCTATGACGTACTCATGACCTTTTGTGGGAAGGAGAGCTTGTCCGTGTGAGAGTTTGTCCGGGCAGTGCTTCGACCTTTTTATTTCAGCTGGAAAACAGTTCACTGTGGCCTTCTTCCTATCTGGGGCATATCTATCTTCTATCTATCTTCGCATGACACTTTTATTGCCAGCGGCTTCGGAATATCTCGTAGGAATTTAGAAAGATCCTTACTCCTTGTCTTGGAACCACTGCGTAATAGGTCCAAGTGTTTGGGCTGGGCGTTGAAGATTCAGTTATTAAGTGAGTCGGGACTTTTCATTTTATATTAAGTATCGTATGACTACTATAACAGTGTATGGTAACCCCAATCGCGCGCGAGCGGTTGAGCCGAACGCACACGCTTAGCTGCATCGCAATTTTATCGCGTGATTTTTACTTTTACCCACATAATAATTATGTTAGTAAATTATCGTATTTTAATATTAAATGGCTGATACAAACATTAACGTGGATATTGGTGCTTCGAGTGGTAGTGATGACATGGTGCAGGAGCCAGTACCTCAAAGAGAACAACAACTTAACCTAAATTTGACCGAAGAGATGGAGATGAACGAAGAGAGTGAGCAACGACTTGCAAAGAGAGGCCGACAAGAAGATGAAGAAATAGTGGAAGAAGATGGATTTGTGACAGTAATTAGAAGGCATAAGCGAGTAAACAGGAAAGATTCCGTAAGTGATAATTTAATGGGAAAAAGTAGTGGAAACTCTGAAGAAAACTACACTTGTGTATGTGTGACAGGAAAAGAAACTTTACCAAAACAATTTGGTATGGCAAAGCTTTTGAGATCGTTAAACATTGAAAAAATAGTAAAGATGGTATATAAAAGTGCATTCAGGGTCCTAATCTATTTTGAAAATAAAGAAAGTGCTTTGAAGTTACTAAATTGCGAAAGTTTTATCAGTTCAGGATACAGAGTTCAGAGGACTGACGAAACTAGCTTATGTTACGGCATTTTAAGACAGATAGATCTAGGAACAGAAGAATCGGAAATTCTTGAAAATCTGTCATGTGAGCATGACATAATATCAATAAGAAGGCTAAAGAGAATGTCTGACAGTGGGGTATGGACTGATTCAGAGACAATACGAATTTGTTTTAAGGGCGCCACTTTGCCGCCGTATGTATTTGGGTACGGTTGCAGGTTCAAAGTGGAGCCATACACTTTTCCAGTTTCTCAATGCTCGGGATGTTGGAAATTTGGTCACCTTTCCAGAACATGTCCAATTAAAAAAATTATTTGTCCCAAATGCGGTGGTAATCACTCAAATTGTGAAACGAATAACTATGTTTGTGTGAATTGTAAAGGACCGCATATGGCCATGTACAAGAAGTGCCCAATCTTCCTAAAAGAAAAAGAAATCAGAGACATAATGACCAAGCAAAACTACACCTACAGAAAAGCATTAGAAATGTATCTGACAGAAACCAGAAATCAAAAGACAAGTATATGTATAGGGGAAATTGAAAAAAATAGTAACGACATCAATTCACAGAAACAAAATACTCAGGAAACATATAAAGATATAGTTGTAACAGGACGAATGACTAATAACAGTAGGAATGAAGATATGATATTGAATAATGTCACTGAAGAGAGGAACTCAAGGAAAAACACACGTCATCAAGAACATGTATCGGAAAAGAAGTCGATGGAGACTAGAGTGTCGGACAGCTGTAGTTTAGGTGAAGAGAATTCGTTATCATCACCTACCTATGAACCTACAATTTTAGAGAAAGGAAAAAACCCAGAAGGTACCAAAAACTCAAGCGTCAGCTTAGATTTTTTTATTACCTTCCAGAGAGTCAAAGATATTTGTATGTCTGACACTGATTGGGATACCAAACTTAAACAACTAGGTAAACTTGTAATGGAAATATTAGTTCAACTGATTGTTATAGTTTTGAAGAAAGATGACATTTATACTAAGATTATATCTATGTTTAACAATGGCTAACAATACAATAAGAATGTCTACTCTACGTATTGTACAGTGGAATGCACGAAGCTTACGACCTAAACGAAATGAGTTTGAGTTGTTAATGGCACAAGAAAAAATACATATAGCTTTAATATCGGAAACGTGGCTGGAACCTGAATCTCATTTCCATGTAAGTGGGTACAATATTTTTAGAAAAGATAGGACGGATGGGTATGGAGGGATAGCTATTATTATTTGTAAGTCGATTAATGTGCAACAATGTATTATTTCAACTAGAAATTCAGGCATGGAAGTTATGTCAATTAAGCTCCTAAACTGTAATCAACTTAAAAACATAGTGTTGTTATATTGCCCTTCTTCAGTTCGCACAAGCCTTGCTGACTGGGAACAAATTTTCTCACTATATCCCAATAAATGCATAATAGCTGGGGATTTTAATGGCCACCATGCAACCTGGTCCTCTAAAGCTGATGGGAGAGGAATTCAGATTTATGACGCTGCTTTAGATGCTGGATTTATCCCTCTTAACGATGGGAGTGCCACTAGAGTGACTTTAGTAGATAATATTGTTCAGAGGACATCTCCCGATGTGACTTTTGTTTCGACCGATTTATCTGTGTTACTGAGCTGGACTGTGATGAACGAAAATCTCGGCAGTGACCATCTGTTTGTTAAAGTTTCATATAAATATAGTGATAATATGAACGCTGTTTGTATAAATAAAAAGCGAAATTTCAGGCTAGCAAATTGGTCAGAGTATAGTAAATCCATAGAAAATTATTTATCACAACCTTTAGATACACTTAATGTGCAATCTTTATATGACAATTTTCTCAAACAGATGAATAAAGCAGCCGATGAACACATACCTTGGATTAGGAGCTGTGATAATCCAAAAACTAACTTTCTGCCTAAACCTTACTGGAACACAACACTCTCACATTTAGTGGCACAACGTAGGCTGGCTTTAAAAAATTTTAGAAATAATCCTACACCAAGTAATTTAACCACAATTGAACTCAAAACAAAAGCTGCAAAAGATGCTATCTGTCAAATGAGGACAAAAGATTGGCAAAGTTACTGTAGTAGCATTGATGAACAAACGTCAAGTTCTGATATGTGGAAACGCATGGGCTGGATCAAGGGAATCAGATCGTCCAGATCCCGCGTTTCGAATGATCAGAAGATTGAACTTCTTTCTAATCTCGCTCCAGACTATGTATATCCAAGGGTCCAACATTTTAATTCAAATAATATACTACTCGAGGCCAGTTTTACCTTACAAGAAATGTGTAACTGCTTTAAGCGAAAGGATACAGCACCCGGTAACGACGGAATTACATATTCCCTCTTATACCATTTACCTCCGGCAGGCAAACTATACTTATTAGATCTATACAATCACATTTTTAATACCGGTAGTATTCCGATACAATGGCGTGACACATTAGTGACACCAATACCAAAACCCTCACCTAACGGTGGTACCAAGCTCCGCCCAATCTCCTTAATCTCTTGTATCTGCAAAATCTTTCACGCAATGTTGACAAAAAGGCTAGAGTGGTATCTAGAGAAAAATAAACTGCTGTCCCCGTTCACCTCTGGATTCAGAAGAGGACAGTCGTGTCAGGACTGCCTAGTCAAATTAGTAAGCCAAATTTACTTAGGATTCTCGCGTAAAACTCCGACTATAGTGTGTTTTTTGGATATTACTAATGCCTATAATAACGTTATAATAGATGTATTGATAAATACCTTAGATCAAATAGGTGTTGGGAAAAAATTCTGCCATTATCTGTGGAACTTTCTAAGTGAACGCCACCTCATTATGAAAGATGAAACCGATCAAAATAAGTATTTTATAAGATATACAAATCGCGGTTTAGCGCAAGGTGACCCGATTTCGCCTGTCCTATTTAACGTAATTACAATTAAATGTTTTGAGAAAATTAGAAATGTAACGATGTGTCAATATGCAGATGACTTTATATTATATTCGCCTTCCAGAAACCTAAGAGAAAGTCAAATCGAATTTCAAATAGCGTTAAATGCATTTTGTCTCATTCTGGATGAAATGGGGTTACAATTATCAGCCGATAAATCGAAGGTTTGTATTTTTAGTAGAGGTTATAGAAGATTGCAAATAGAACTTAAATTAGACAAGGACAAGTTAGAGATAGTAGACAATTACAAATATTTGGGTGTCTGGTTGGACAGAGCGCTGCGCTGGAGTAAACACATTAACATGACTGTTGAAAAGGTGCAAAGGAGTCTTAATTTACTTAAGGTTTTGGCAGGTGCTTCCTGGGGTTTACATCCTAGACACCTAAGACGTATATATATTGCACTAATCAGAAGTCGCCTAGACTATAGCTGTTATTTATATGATGCGAGCGCAAAATGCCATCTAGATAAATTAAATAAAATTCAAAATCAGGCTATGAGGATAATAGGAGGTTTTATCAAAACTTCACCGATTCATGTTATGGAAAGTGAGCTATGTGTAGTTCCGCTGTACTTACGAAGGAAATATTTAGCTTATAAATTCTGTTTAAAGTCAAAGGCTATAGAAAATAATTTAACCTGTCAGTTATTAGAGAACCTCTACGCTCTTCGACAAAATTGTTATTGGAAAAATAAAAATATTCCTTTATTAGTATCACTTATGAATGAGGTTAAAGAGTTGCAGGTAGCTTCTTCCTGTCCATTATTAATGTATACTTTACGAACATGGTTAACTAATATTAATGTAAATGAAATAATTATAGCAAATCTGGAATCAATAAAAAAATCTAAACGTTCATACGATAGTAATATATTAAAATGTGAAGTTATCAATGAATTATATACAAAGTATAATGGTTGGTTTTACATATTTACAGATGGGTCGAAGAGTGTAGAAGGTTATGGGTCTGCATATTATATACCTAATATAGATTTAAGCACTCAGGATAATTGTTTTAAAATAAGTGAACCTACATCCATTATGACGTTGGAGCTCATTGCAATCTCAGAGGCTTTGACCTATGTAATTAATCATTGTGGATCTAAAAATGTTGTCATTTGTACAGACAGCAAAAGTTCATTACAACATATAGCTCGGTGCGCCTCTGGTCACAGAGGTGCATCGATAGCTTATGTTATTTTATCTAAAATTGATGAAATTACATTAAAGGGCATCCAACTGAGATTGCAGTGGGTTCCATCGCATATTGGGTTGCGGGGCAACGAAGAGGCTGATATGTTGGCGAAATTAGCGACTAGGAATGGAAAAGAAATAAATATTATATTAGATTATTCCGATTTTTTACCTAAATTTAAAAATATGTGCTATGATTATTGGAAAGAATATTTTAATAAACGGTCATTAGAGAAGGGTTTATGGTATAAAACCATACAGTGTGAGCCTCTTCGCGTGCCCTGGTTCATTAATAATGATATTAGTAGAAAACTGATTGTTACTGCTCTTAGACTCAGATCTGGACACATTCCATGCAAAAAATTTGCCTTCATGATGAAGAAAATCGATTCACCTAATTGTGAGGAATGTGGAGTTGTGGAGGACCTACAACATTTATTGATGGAATGTGTCCAATATGAATCCAGTAGAAATAATTTAGTAAGGTCCCTGAACTTGAACAGAACTGATGTAGGCATGTTCCATACAATTTTATCCCAACCAAATTGCGATGATGCAAAGGATTTGTTCAAATTCATGGCCCACGTCTTGTGAAAGTACAATTGTTTAGGATACGATGGGACTGGCATACGCTATGCGTAAAAGCCCCTATAAATAAATAAAGAAAAAAAAAAAAAAAAAAAATGGTAACCCCCTTGAAGGTTTTGATTTCCGGTCCAATCCCGGTTAATAATGGGCACACGGGCACTCTATCAGCTTTGTATCTGATGTGAATAGTCGAACGCAATCCCCTGGGTGTCCAGTGGCCTGTTTCTTTATTTTACTTCGAAGGCCCTAGTTTATCATTTGTGACTACAAGTTACAGCTACATATATAAACATAATGCAGCATTGCATATGTAAGCGGACACGCCCTTTATGACTGGAGGCTTTTTATTATGTATTAAGTTCTGTTTACGTTTTTATTATTTATTTCTGCTTGAGTATTATAGTTTTCAATATTGGCGTGTGCTAGCTGACGTAGGGCAAATAATTTTAATGTTTTTGTGTTTCGTAATGTTAATTACTTATTACTATATAGAATCCAGTTCTTCCAACTGAACAGGCAGCAGTGCTGCTGGGGAGTTAGTTCCGCTACTTCTTCTTCCCAGCTAAAGCACTACGAAGTGGTGAAGAGCGGGCGTTTTGGGGCGACTGTCTTATGTGATTGTGACGTTCAAAAAGTGCTGATTCTCAGCCTAGTTTGAATAAATGACTTTTGATTTTGATTTATTCAATCCTAAACCAGGAATCCCTAATATGGGGCCCGTAAGGGTCCGAGATAATGTTAGAAAGAGTCCTTGCGAAAATTAAAAAATATGTCTTATCTTTTTTCTCTGAGGTCCGACCTTTGTTTAATAGCTCAAGATATCTACGCCATTAATAAGGTTCTGAAAGGTAGATCTCAGCCGAAGATACCAGAGTCTTCTCTAGTTGAGTTTGCAACTCTATCATATTCCAATCAACGTTGGCCAAAGTCCTGCACGCAATGAAGCTTGAAGGGAAGATTGCAGTAATCACTGCAATTGAATGAACGACGATTGGATGAATTGGTAATGATTTAGTTCTTATGAGGAAGTCCTCTTCCAATGCACTGCATTCCACGACACTTGTGTGTAGTTAGGTAAGGCTTTCTACACCAAATGGAATAGAGAGAAATAGTGGCAAGAATTAAAAAAATAAACAAGACGAACCACTAAAACAGGTGATTAATCAACAAACATGATAACATAATTAAACAATAATAGTAGAACAAAAACTTAAAAGTACCAATAAATAAAAACTAAATTATTTCCAAAACTTCGTTTCTAAAAACAAATTTAACAATTCCCAAAACAATGAAAATATTGATCAGCGCATAACACGCTAAATTACGACACGCATACAACTCACGCCGACATAAATTGTCAAAAACCTTCAAAAAATAAAAAAAGAAGAACGACTATAGATAAGGAGGCCGGAACCTCCTAAAGTTGGTATTAGTCTCGAACCAGCAAGTGTCAGGTCCTTAGACCAACGCCGACTTGTCAAGTTGACGGTAGAAGGGTACCCTTACTGACTGGGTCCCCTCCCCCACCCCCCGTCTCCTGCGCAGCCACTCCTCTTGAGAGCCCCTCGACTCGAGGACCCTCCACACAAAGGTATCTTTTTGACAAGTTTAGAGTATATGGAATCATGAAACCGTGTCAAGATTAGCTTACAAGTAATGTTACCGCTGAACGTGCGCCCCTCCTGTAAATTTTCAGTTCTGAAATAATATTTCTTGAAGACTTTCTTAAAGACTAAATATTTATCTGAAAGAATACTCAAATTCCATCTTCAAAGTTCGGCGAAATAACGCCTGCCTTCCATATTGTAGGCAACATTGTTAATTCAACACCAACATGAGTTTCAAAGTATTTATTTATATTACTATTTCTGTATATAGAGAAATGACATAATACAAATGTACTTGTACGTAGGTATGTAAATGAATACAAAGTTCCTGATATGCAACCATCGGTTAAGCAAACAGCAGTACATTATGATATCAAACACAACTTCAATCATTTAAATAGCTTAGGATTTACAGAATATAAGAGAGATTATATCGATTATATATACTTAATTCGGGCCCCAAGATAAATATGCCATTAGGAGATTTTTAAAAACAGCCGGATGTCTGAAATTTGCTCGGTAAATGTCACTGGCCCCCTATGACATGGTACTTGTATGGGAAAGGATATTGAAAGATACACATTTGCCTACCCTTTTTGGTGATCTAAGCGTGACTTATGAAAAGCTGTATTTTTTTTTTGCCAAAATTCTAATATTAGCTCGTATTATTACTTAAATGTTTCTCAGTTTCCAATCATCTGGAAGATTCGATTTTTTCCAATTATCCTGCGACAAACAAATATACATTACAGAGTGGTCATGGTCGTCACTGCAAGGTTGGTGACAGGTTCCACGGTCCATCGCCATTCCTTCAGTCCTGGCCTTTCTGGTTATACTTTTTTTTTTAATCCCTTATAGTCACTCCTCTTACATCATCAATCATTCATTAGCTCAATCCAAAGAAAAATCAAGCTGATGAAATTTTTATTCAAATCAAATCAAAAGTAATTTATTCATACTAGGCTGAGAATCAGCACTTAATGAACGTCAAAATTACATAATACAGTCCCCCAAAATGCCCGCCCTTCACCACTTCCTAGTGCTTTAGCTGGGAAGAAGAAGTGGCGCAACAAACTCCCCAGCAGCACTGCTGTCTGTTCAGTTTGAAGAACTGGATTATGTACAATAAATAGTAATTAATTAACATTACGAAAGCCAAAACATTAAATTAAATTATTTTCCTTATGTCAACTAGCACACGCCAATATACCTACCAACAAAAACATTGAAAATATACTCAAGCAGAAATATATAATAAACGTAACGTAAACAGCAGTGCGATTCTGTAACCACCTCACCGTGATAACTTAGCTGAAGTGAGCGTGGAGTGAGCTGTCAGTGTCACCCCACTGATGCTAGGGATTGACCAAGCATTATATTTACAATCATAATCGAGATTTTAATAACATGTTTATGCAAATTCTATTGAAAATGTTTTATTATTTCAAAGCTAGTATATGTATAAGGGTCTAAAAAAAAACAACAACATTGAGTTTCTAACTGAATTTCTGTTTTGCTGTTTTATTGAAAACCCCGAAAATAGTAATGTTTAGCCACTTAACTACATACTAACTTTGAAATAATATAAAATGATCACTAGAATTTGGATAAAAAATATTATTAAAATCTCGATTATGATTGTAAATGTAACGTTGGTCAATCCCTAGCATCAGTGGGATGACACTGACAGCTAACTCCACGCAAGTCTTCACGGTGAGATTTTTACAGAATCGACCGGCTGAACTTAATACCTAAATAAAAGCCTCCAGGCATAAAGGGCGTGCCCGCTTACATATGCAATGCTGCATTATGTTCTAAGCCCTAATAAATTCAAATCTTATATAAAAAGGAAACTATGCCAGAATGCCTATTATACTGTCAAAGACTATATTGAGGACAAAAAGGCTTGGGATTGAGTTGCTCCAATAAAGCACAGGCAATGTTAATTTATTTTATTTCGCTAACTATTTTTACTTTTAATCTTTGCTACGTATCTATACTTATTTACATATACAATGACACTAATATTTACTGTATAAACTATACACTACTATACTATGTTATTGTGTATTTACTGTGTGTTTTACTGTGTGTGTGTTTATTTTAAATTATTGTGAATGTGAGGACTATGTGTGTTTTTGTTGCAGTTTTAATCATGTTCTGGCAGTTTGAGTAATTTATGCGGCCTACTCAAATGTCCTTTCTTTGGTATTGTTCGTCGAATCGTTGAGCTCCTTGAGCCTAAGTTGAGCTGCACGATTACTGACAATTGCGTGCACTAACTGGACAGGTCCACTCAATCTGTGTGGTTCTTTCCTCAAAAGACCACTGCAGACACCGATCTACATAGCTTTCACATGATCTGACCAAGATTTTGTCTGGACTTTAAAAGAGACTGTGACCTCTGAGTTTGTTTCGGCCTTTCTTCTCAGAGTAGTCAGATAGGAAACGCCGACCCCATCTAGTTTAAAAAAAATATGATTGACGTGTAAAAGTGTTTGTTCAAACCTACTTACAGAAATAAAATCATTTATCATTTATAACTGTAACCAGAAGGCACAAATGATAAACTAGGACCTGAGAAATAAAATAAATAAACAGTTAATTTACTAATAACAATAACAAAACCATGGTCAGCAAGACGACCTGTCACCACAAGCAGCACTCGCTCACGAGCATAACGCAAAAATCAGCCACCGCCCCACTAGCCATATTTGAGAGAAGAAGGCAACCCGACCCCCGACGCTACCGCAAACAGTGACATCTAAGGGAGCATGACGAACTTGCTGCCGGTTGCTCAGGAAAGAATAATATGATCAATTTTCGAGGTCGCTAGCTAATCACATAATGCAATACAACTCATTTAAAAAAACATTGAAATTAGTAGATTATGTTAATGATAAATGAAAATAAAATTAAAGTAAATTAAAATATAAAGTCAAATAAAATTATAAACATATTGTAAGTTGGCGATTTGATCAACCTTTATCATCACTCCAACTTTGCTGGGGTTGGCTTCCAGTCTAACCGGATGCAGCTGAATACCAGTATTTTACATGGAGTGACTGCCTATCTGACCTCCACAACCCAGGTACTGGGTCACACGATAGAGTCAACCTTCTCCCACCATGTTATATATCGCTCTGCTGTTTTTCCTGGTCTATAACATGAAGTACTCCAACCCGACCTTAATGATGGTCATAGTATCGCCAGACTGCAATATTTCTTATTCTATTAAATTAGATTAGATAAAAATATAGTAAAACGACTGTGTTATTAGTCATCCCATTATCTTGAATGAACTATTAACAATCTAATCGGTACCAATTCGTCATTATATGCATAATATATGTTATCAATAATCAAACCGATTCGTTATCAGGAAATGAAGTAATCCCCTACATAATAGGTACGTATTTTTTTACAAATCGAGAAATTTCTTTAAAATGATCTCGAACATAATGCTAATCCAGCGGTTTTGTAACAGAACCTGATAAACCGAAATTAAGCTGAATTGGTAGTATCTGTTCAGCTTAATATTTATAAAATATTAAAATTAATCTTATATTTATGTACTTATACAGGTTGGAAACTTTCAGCGGGGCAGTAAGGGGAAGTACCTTATCCGTTGCAGCTACGCGAAAATGGTCTTAGGAGACTATCCATAATTTTTTTATGGAATTTTGATCCCCATTCACAGATTTTCAAAAGAAAATACAGTTAGCAAGAAAATAGCCATTTTACACAAAAACATTTATTGATGCCAATCGATCCTGTTTCTAATACTGATCAAAAACTTTTATGGGACCAACCGTCATTGGAGTACTCAAAAAGTAACAAATTGCAAAAAACTTTTCCCTGCCGTAGTGATCTGAAGAAAAATAAACAGGAATCACGTTTCATAGGTCAATGAATAATTCAATCACTTAGTTCCCGATTTTTCATTCACAGTGTTGCCAATATTCACGTGTGCAAATTACCCGAAAAATATGGGATATTTATTATTTTTTATTTATGTTGGTTATATATTACATTATTTATTTATTACATAGGTATAACGGCACCTGGCCATTAACACTCAAATCTGGGTTCATTACGGCTGCCGAGTAATCGTGGGTAGGCGGGCGAGGAGAATTAAAACCACGTGTTGAAGATGATTATTATTATTTCAACTAAATACGAACGTAATCACAATCTGCACTTCCTAATTAATTCGAATGCGACGACACTCCACCGAACACGTCTTGCTTGAGCGCGATGCAAACGGATCATCATGCCTCGTCTGACCGCCACGTGCAAAAGAGCTCGGAGTTGTGTCAGAGTGAAGAAACGTCTAACCGCACTTGTCAAATGTCCGCTGTCATTCTTGACGTTTCTTGACACTCTCAAAACTTCAAAGCGCCGTCACGGCCGGACTGACATTCGCACGTCCTCGTGCGACTGCTCACGCCTCGAGTTATCTGCAAAGACCAAATACAAATCTGTAGTACACGTCTGGGCCTGCTCGCCCATTCCTGACTTGCTACCCGTTTATGCTACCTGCTTAAAAGAATCTCGATCTTCACCCCTCACATCTGAATTAAACACGCTGGGCGGACAACTGACTTCAGGCGCCCCTTCGACCACCCACCAATTCGCATGGTGCGGTAGACCGGACAACCCGTCAGCGCCCCTTCCACCAGCCACGCAAACCACACACAGCTGCTGCAGTCAACTGGTCCGGAACGTCGACCCGCATAGGCCAGTCCCCGACCAATCTCCTGCCACTCAGCTCACACCACCGGAGTCGTAGTCTGATCGTGGGCGTCGACCCGGTTTAGGCCAGCCCAGTCAAATAACTACACTACATAAATCACGTAGAGAAAACGTAGTCTGATCAGAGGCATCGACCCAGTTTAGGCCAGCCCCATTGATCAACCACGCCGTTTCCAACTGCCTATCCAGGGCCCTATACTCAAGATCGATTCCAGATAAAAACCACAGGATTTACGCAATTGTTAAAAACTCACTATTTACTACTCATCGTGTTCGGAGGCAGAGAGGGTGCCAGAGCTTGCGGTCAAAGTGTGTGAACTAGACACCGAAACTGTGTCACTATCATCATCAGATGTTACCATTCCATTCTCATGACTATGGACTTCCGCCGACTCGGCCTCCTCTGTCTGATTGACTAACGAAGTAGCTACTTCAATCAATCCACCGTAGCCCCTGGGTACTGCGCGCAAGTTTTCATGGGCGTACTTATAGGTTCGGTTAGACCCGTCAATGGTGCCGATTCTCTTGTCACAAAATTCTCTAAACTAGACTAAAAATCACCAAAATTTAGTTTATTCCTGTCAAACGACGATTTCCCATTCTGAAATTGACTAAAGTGACACAACTTAACTAAATGTTAGTTTGACAGCACTAAGATGGCACTGAGATTATAATTTAGTGAAAATGGCAATTTTGCTATTCTGAATTTTACGTTTTTCACCAAAAATTTTGATTGTCTTAACTAAATCTGACTATTTTTAATCGCGATTAAAAAGGTGTGGAATAAAATTAGTTGTCATGAACTAAAATTCACACCAACGCAACACCTCGACTTCAGATGCAAAAACGGTACTGTATCTTTTTTTCTTTTCTTTTGCTTATATCTTGAAAACGGTGTGTCCTATCGCAAAAATAATGAAAATTTCGACCCCCTTTGCAACCCGTAAACCTATAAAACTCAACGTGTTGGTAATATTTTTTTATATTTTCCATACAAAAACTAAAAAATTCCATACAAAACAAGTCGAGGCCGCACATAATGCGCGCCTACGGCTCTAAAAAAAGATCACGTGGTACGGCAAACAAGTACCACGTGGAGTCGCAATAATTGTCAAATTTGATTTTAGATGTGTCAAAATTATTTTTAAATTTAGAGATTTTATTTTGCAGAATAGCGTTAACATTCTCATACCCAAAAGTAAGGAATTTTAGTGATAGTTTAGTTAGTTTAGTTCGGTGTACAACAGAATCGGCACCAATGTCTCTCAGCTCGTATCTGTCGTGATCTAGTACCTTGACAATCGTAAAAGGACCTTTAAACTTTCGCTGTAGTTTGGTTTGGTTACGCTCGCTACCTTTTATAAAGACAAAGTCGCCTACACTAAATGGTCTCACTATTGCTCTACCCCGATTAAAGCGTTCTACTTCTGACGAAGCAGCCTTTTTGATGTTATCGGAAGCATTTTGCCTAATGATGTTTAAGTCTAGACGGGGTTCAGGTTCAGCATTCAAGGATAATGTTGACAGTCCTAATGACTTTGCTCGTATGCCAAACATCAATTCCGTAGGGGAGTAGCCTGTTACTCTGGATTTAGTGCTATTCAAGGCAAGCTGAACTTCAGGGAGTTCTTCGCGCCACGTTTTGTTTGGGTCGTTCTCTACTATTTGTGAGCAGACATTTTAAAGTGCGCATTATGCGCTCAACTTGACCGTTGGCTCTACTGGAGCCAGTAGCAATTAAATGAAGCTAATGCCATGCTTCATACAAAACTTTTTGAAGTCCGCACTAATATAGCACCTACCTTGGTCTGATATTATACGTTTTGGTGCACCAAATAGGTGAACTGCCCTTTTAAGACATTGAATTGCGCTAGCAGCATCAAGAGAAGCTGTGTAATCTAAGAGAACATACTTGGAGAAGGAATCGATAATAACGGACGCATATTCTTTCCTATCACTTTTACCGCTTAGTTTTCCCGTGATGTCTATATGTAGTATCGTATGCCAGGGCGTAGATACTTTAGGTATTGGATGTAATCGAACCTGCTGCGCTCCCGAACATCCCTTTGAAGCTTTGCATACTATGCATGAATCCACAAATTTACGCACCTGCTTGCACATTTGAGGGAACCAGTACTGTTCATATATTTTGTCAAGCGTCTTATCGACACCAAGATGCATGATTTCTGAATGAACATGATTAATGAGGGTCCATGTCAGGGATCTTGGTACAACTGGTAACCAAGAGCTGGTTCTATTGCGTTCAATTTTCCTATACAGTATGCCTTTCTGCACATCATACGTGTGTGCGACCGCTTCTGGCAATTCGTTGTTTTGATGTTTGCTGATGAGGTCACAAATTTCGCTATCACGCTTTTGCTCTACCGCTAGCCAACCCTGATGTAGCTCTATAAAGTTAACTTTCTTACTCCTATTCGTAGCAATAGTTAAATCATTTGATCCCTGCGAACTAGATGTGGGCTCCAAAACGGGATTTCTAGATAGATAGTCGGCGTGGCTCATGCTAGTGCTCTGCTTGTGAACGATATCAAAATCGTACGCTTGCAGGAAAGCCCACCATCTGTGTACGCGTGGAGTTAAGTCGGTTTTAGATTTGGATGCTTTCAAGGAATTACAATCGGTGAACACAGTGAAGTGCTGACCGTATAAATAATGTCGGAAATTCTCAACCGCACGAACGACCGCTAGGGTTTCTAATTCGTACGAATGATATCGTGATTCCGCGTCCGATGTTCGACGGCTGAACTAAGATACCACGTGAGGAACATTATCTTTTCTCTGAATCAATATGGCCCCGTAGCCTTCTGAACTCGCGTCGGTGTGAAGTTCAATGGGCGAATCTTGATCGAATATTGTTAACACCGGTTCTGACGTAAGAATATCAACAATTTTTTTATGGATATCATCGTGAACAGCTGTCCATTTGATGGGGCCTTTTAATTTCACTAACGGGTAAAGAGGTCCTACTATACGGGTGAAGTTCGGTATGAACCGTCTGAAATAAGAAGCTAGGCCTAGGAATTGCCTGACATGTGTAGCTGTTAATTACTAATGAACAAGCAGATCCACTATCAAAGAGAAAGGAAACTGGCTCACCGGATGATGTAGTTAAGATGCTCCTCGATGCCTTACGTTCACACACGTGGACCTCTCCTTGACCGCCGCTGCTCCGCGGCCACCCGCTCGATCTGGACACGCCGACGCCAAGTGTCCTGGTTTTCCGCACACGAAGCAGGTGATTGATCTTGGCTTATCAGCGGCTCTGGTTGATTGGTCGTGCGTCTTCTCTGAAGTAGCAGGCTCTTCTTTTCGCTTGCGACAGTCTATCGCTTTGTGACCCGAAGTACCGCAGCGGTGACATGTTCCCATGAATCGCGATTCGCCGAATCGGGCCTTTTTCACATCCGCGGCATGTTCGTCACTACCCTCATGCCTTCGTTTCAGTGAAACGCCGTTGAGGATGCGCAGAAGTTGAGTTCTGGTGGTCGGGTTATGAGAGTGGAGTTCACGGCGGATCGCGACTTCCCTTTGACACAAAACTGAAGATACGAATCCCGTAGTAACATCTTCG
The DNA here is from genome assembly GCA_937001585.2 of Brachylomia viminalis. Taxonomy (NCBI): domain Eukaryota; kingdom Metazoa; phylum Arthropoda; class Insecta; order Lepidoptera; family Noctuidae; genus Brachylomia; species Brachylomia viminalis. The sequence goes on from OW443301.2 coordinate 25,659,224, forward strand.
GACATCTTCATCCGCGGAATGCGTTCGATGATGTTCCAAAGGCGCATGGCCGCCTCACTCGCGGTTTCTTTAATACCAACTTGAAAACGTAGAATCTCATCGAAGTAATCCTGTGGCAGCATTGGTTTAGCGAACTTTGCAAGCAGTACTTCTTTTATTTGAGGCCATGTCAGTTGCGATGCCTGCAGTCGTGTTAAACAAGTGGCAGCTCGGCCTTTGAGTGCACGTGTAAGTAACAAAAGTAGTTCTGCACCTTCTAGCTTACGGTTGTTAACTACGATTTCTGTCACGTTACACCAACCTTCGATATCCGCTTCGTTGCCGTCAGGATCAAACTCAATCAGCTGGGTGCACGTGCTGCTCGAAGGTTGCGATATGGCCATCAATCGGGATAAAAACAACTCCATCTGTTGAGACAGGGTTGGTTCTGATGCCGGTGCTGAAGATCTTGCACGGCTATTCTCCTCTGAAGCAAGCCCTTCACATCCCACTTCTGATAACGGCACCTGGCCATTAACACTCAAATCTGGGTTCATTACGGCTGCCGAGTAATCGTGGGTAGGCGGGCGAGGAGAATTAAAACCACGTGTTGAAGATGATTATTATTATTTCAACTAAATACGAACGTAATCACAATCTGCACTTCCTAATTAATTCGAATGCGACGACACTCCACCGAACACGTCTTGCTTGAGCGCGATGCAAACGGATCATCATGCCTCGTCTGACCGCCACGTGCAAAAGAGCTCGGAGTTGTGTCAGAGTGAAGAAACGTCTAACCGCACTTGTCAAATGTCCGCTGTCATTCTTGACGTTTCTTGACACTCTCAAAACTTCAAAGCGCCGTCAGGTACATATTTTATATGTATTGTATTCTTTTTATTACAATTTCTAAAGAAAATGAAGTATGGATAAATTAATGGATTAAAATAATTAGAAATCGTAACGGTGAAAACGATTGGATTCCAAATAAATACAGTGTCATTTGCAGTTTTGATGTGTATGTGTGAGTGCGCACTCACACATAGTTATACGGTGCCAATGTCAGTGTAACCGCTTGAGACCGCTTCCCAAAGATCAGTAATAAACTAGCTATCAAGGACGACACTCGTTTCATTATCTCCGCGCTCCTACCTTCAACGTATAAACATATCATTGGCGACGAGGTGTAAGAACGAGTACCTACACGTATTTAAAATGAATTCGTTTCTCGGAAATATATCTTCATTTGACCATAAAACTGGTGAATGGCAAATTTACAAGGGTAAATTAACGCAGTTTTTGAAGATTAATGGCGTTAAGGACGAGTTGAAGAGTGGAATATTGCTGTGCCATCTTACGGAGGAGACGTATCGTCTAGTACTTAACCTAGCTTTTCCAAAGGAGTTGGAAACGTTGAGTTATGCAGATCTAGTGGAATTGCTCGACAGTCATTTCAAGGCGAAAACTTGCTCGTTTGTGGACAAGGCGAAATTTTTTGGTGCCACCAGAACAACAGGAGAATCCGTTAGAGAATGGGCGGCGCGATTAAGAGGTTTGGCAACGTATTGCGACTTCGGCACCGCTCTCGAGACGAACTTAAGGGATCGTTTCGTCCTCGGCCTGAGTGCAGGCCCAGAACGTGACAAGCTGTTCGAGCAAAACCCGTCGACCCTCACGTTATCGCGGGCAATTGAGTTAGCGGAGCAGTCTGCGTGTGCTAAAGAGGCAAGGGCTTTGTTGGGCTGTAGTTTGGAGGCCATTTGTATCAAAGAAGAAGCAGTGAACAATGTATCATGCAAAGGTGGATGGAAGCGTTCCAGCAATGGCGGCGGCGCCGGCAGCGGCAGTGGCGCAAGCGGCGCGCGTGCTGGCTCGCGGGACAGGCGCGCATCGACGACGTCGAGTTATAATCGTGGCCAACGTGGCGAAGACCTTCGTTGTTCGGTGTGCGGGTTTAAGAATCACGATAAGGGCAACTGTCGCTACAAAAACTACAAGTGTCAAAAATGTGGAAAAGTGGGACATTTGAAGAAAGTGTGTGGAAAAAACAATGAAAACGGTCGTGTGCGCGTAAATAATATCGGTGGTGATGAAAGTGAGGGTAACTCGGTCGGGAGTTGTGACGAATGTAATAATTTCAATATAAGGTACGTAACTGACAAACCATTGGTTTTAAAAATTAAGGTAGGTGATGTAACTGTAACTATGGAGTTAGATTCAGGATCGGGGGTTTCGGTTATGTCAAACAGATTATACACTGAATTGTTCGCACACTACAAGTTAAATAAATGCGAAATCAAAATGTGTCTGTATAACGGGCACAAAATTTCACCGTTGGGATATTTCCAAGCGTTAGTTGAGTATAATGACGTCAAAAAATACATAAAAATATATGTAGTAGATTCAAATGGCCCACCCCTGCTTGGTCGCGATTTTATGTCCGCTTTCGGTTTGATTCTAACCAATATATATAAAATAAGTCAAGACGATGATGTTAATACATTACTGGAACAGTATCCGAATTTATGGAAGGACGAACTTGGTTCTTTTAATAAATTTAAAGTTCATTTACAACTTCAAGAAAATTCGGTACCAAAATTTTTTAAGGCCCGACCTATACCATTCGCATTAAAAGAGAAAGTAGAAACAGAACTAAAGAGATTAGTCAGTTTAGGTATACTAATTCCAGTTTCTAATTCACAATACGCGACGCCTATAGTACCAGTTCTTAAAGACAACGGCACGGTTAAGATTGCAGGTGACTATTCAGTCACACTAAACCAGGATCTTGTAATAGATAAGTATCCATTACCTAGAATCGAGGAAGTATTCGCGAAACTAGGGGGCGGTGAACATTATACGAAAATAGATTTAAAAAATGCGTATAATCAGTTCATTCTCTCTGAAGACTCCCAAAAGTTAACAACAATTAACACTCCAAAAGGATTATTTAAATATACCCGCCTAGTGTACGGCCTCGCGAATGCTCCAGCCTTGTTTCAAAAGGCAATGGAAGTACTGCTGTCTGGTATCGAGGGGGTCAGTGTATGGTTGGACGATATTTGTTTGACCGCGCCAACGAAAGCGCTTCACATGACGAGGTTAGCCCAGGTTTTAAGCAGGTTGAGTGAAGCTGGTTTGCGCCTTCAAAAAGACAAATGCGTTTTTTTTAAGGATAGCGTAACTTACTTAGGTTATGTTATCGATAAGAACGGATTACGTACCAACCCCGATAAAGTTAAAGCTATATTGAACGGCCCGGAACCGACAAACGTAACAGAAGTAAAACGATTTCTTGGAGTGGTAAACTACTATAGAAACTTTATTCCAAACGCGTCAAGCATTATGAGCCCGCTCCATGAGTTGCTGCGCGGCGGCGCGCTGTGGGAGTGGGGCCCGCGACAGCAGCGAGCGATGCGCCGCGTGTGTGCTGAGCTCGCCTCCGAGCGCGTGTTGGCACATTTCGAGCCGAGCGCACAGCTAGTGCTGACAGTGGACGCGGGTCCGTACGGCCTCGGAGCAGTTCTGTCCCAACGGGAAAGCGATGGCCGCGAGCGACCGCTGGCATACGCGTCGCGATCGCTCTCGGCGAGTGAACGCAATTATAGCCAAATCCAGAAGGAGGCGACGGCAATAATATTTGGGGTCAAACATTTCCACCAATACTTATACGGTAGAAGTGATCCATTTGTTTTAAAAACAGACCACCGTCCCTTAGTGTCAATATTCAATAGTAAAACGGGTATATCAATTACCACGGCGTTACGTTTGCAAAGATACGCTATTATATTATCTGCATACAACTATATAGTTCAATATATATCAAGCGAGAACAACTTAGTCGCCGATTATTTTTCCCGTGCGCCCGTAACCAACACTGAGAGCGAGGAAGATGGCCAATATGACGCATACTGCTCGCTTAACTTCCTAGATAGTACGTCCTCGCCAGCTGTTTTGTCTACAGATATAAAGAATGCTACTTGTAACGATAAAACTTTACAAACAGTAGTAAAGTATACAAATGTAGGTTGGCCCCGCAAAGTAGTTTGCGAGTCCATACGTCCTTTTTTACTATGTCGCACAGATTTGCAATACGAAAATGGTATTTTGATGCGAGGACACAAGGTGGTTATTCCTATGATATTGCGTGAAAGAATGTTGCACGAACTACATAGAACGCATTTAGGTATTGTTAAAATGAAATGCAATGCGCGCGCTAGGATGTGGTGGCCCGGTATAGATGAGGATATTGAGAGGTGGATCGGCGCGTGCGAGCAGTGCGCTAGCGTGCGGCCCGCTCCGCCACGGGCAGCGCCAGCGCCGTGGCCGAGCGCAGCGGCTCCGTGGGAACGTATACATATAGACTATTTATCAATACGGCAACAGACTTACTTAGTAGTAATTGATGCGTACTCTAAATGGTTAGAGTGTATTTTTATGGGAAATGACCTCACCACACAATCTTTGATAAAAAAATTAAAACAAATATTTTCTGTGTTTGGATTACCGGGTACATTAGTCTCGGATAATGACGTAAAAATAAATTGCAAAGAATTCAACGCGTTCTGTTCCAATAATGGTATTAACTACATGACGTCACCCATTTACCATCCATGCAGCAACGGCCAAGCTGAAAATTCAGTGAGGACGTGTAAAAAGATGTTAAAGAATATTTTAAGTGAAGGTACTGCGCAGAATGTAGTTTTCGACAAATTATTAGGTTATTTATTTGAATATAGGAACACAGAGCACTGTACTACTGGAAAATCACCCGCAAAATTAATGTTTGGCAGGGATTTGATAACAAGACTTGATTTAATACTACCTAAAAAGAAAGAATTGCGTAAAATACCCTCAGGGGGGAATGAAGGTCGCACAAGGGCTTTCAATGCCGGTGACAGGGTATGGGTCCGGTGGTACAGTGGTAGAAAAGAGACATGGAAGATGGGAGTAATCAATAAAGTGATAGGGAAAAGAATGTTTGAAGTGTCAGTTGAAGATTTAGGTGTATGTTGCATAAGGCATCTTGATCAATTGTTAAAATGTAAAAAAACCATTGATAGTGACGAATGTCAATCTGTTTGTATTCCTTCGACTTCGTCGGTCCCGTTTACTCCACCAATAATGGCCAGCCCTGCTGTTGAATCGAATACAGTTAGTACTGTTGAGAGTGCAAGTGTAGTTTCAGATAAGCCGGTGGAGATAGAAACGGGTATTGCGGCTGCAACTAGCGTTGAAGCTGACAGGGCCCAGGTTTTAACGGATGTTGTGAACCGAGAAAATGCACGGCAGTCATTAGCGACCCAGGCTCGTCAAGCCTCAGCCGCTGCGCAGGACTCAGCAGTCATGCATGAGCCACGTGCACATTCTCGGCGTAATAGAAAAGATGTTGACTATTCTGTATTTTACTAGTAGATATTTAAATGTACAATGTTAGCCTAAGCAAGATGTAGTTGTAACAACAAGGTTTATTTCATGTTATGTATTTGTCAACAGGTTTCAGAATTAGTGTGGAGGAATGATGTGTATGTGTGAGTGCGCACTCACACATAGTTATACGGTGCCAATGTCAGTGTAACCGCTTGAGACCGCTTCCCAAAGATCAGTAATAAACTAGCTATCAAGGACGACACTCGTTTCATTATCTCCGCGCTCCTACCTTCAACGTATAAACATATCAAGTTTACACTTCAAATACACTTTGAAGTGTAAACTGCAAATGACACATTAGCTTCAAAGCTAATGACTTATATATAACTAAAGGATGACTTCATCGTGTTGTTACTTAAGTATGCAGTACCTCAAATTGTAATTAACAATCTAAGCCAACATGGCATTAATCAATTTGAAAACTCTGGAGGCTAACGTTTTCCATCGAAAGATATGTTCGATATTTGTTGCATTTGCGAAATGGTTATACGAAAGATTATAAAAGAAAGCATCACATTATACAACGAAAGGCAACATAAATAATTATTCTTATAATAATATAATAATTTGCTGGCAATTGAAACGTTTTCATAATCTTAGAATCTGAACACACATTCGCAACAGAACACCAAATAAGTCGTATTCAAAATATAGCGGAAAAATATTTAAATATTCGGTTTCACCGCATCTCAAAATTAGAGAGACTTTCAAGAACCTCTCAAAGTACAAGACACTATTATTAAAAAATAATACCCAGCATTTGGGATGTTAAACAGTAAATATTGAACAACTAAAATATTTTCAATTAATAACTGTGTTTTAATGGATTATTTTATTATATTCAAAGGGAGATACCTAGGTGGTGACCATTCATCTTTTCAAATGACATGGTATAATTCTGCCTACATTCCCAAGAAAATGGTCTGCCGACCTGTATTTTTTTTTATTTGCTATAAAATAAAACAATAATAAATGGGTAAATTTGGCTAGCATGGCCACCCTAAATTCATTCGCACATAAATAGTCGGCACCATGTCCCGGTGTCCCGTAGGACACGGTTTTGTCATAGCAGGAGTTCCGTCCGACTCTTTTGTACGTCCATGTTGCTGAAATAGACACTTACAGCTTTACAAGGCTCCGACACAACCCTTACTAACCTAGGTTTTTTTTAGGTTCAGAAATCCAGACAACTAAAAATAATCTAAAGCCGAGTTCGCACGGGCTGGCAATCGCGATAGCCGCGCGAGCGCGACAGAGTGTCGAGTAGGAAATTGCCAACGTTAACAGTGAGATGGGCGTACCGCTACAGTTGACGCTTGCGGCTATTCCTCCGCGCGATTTCCTGATCGTGCTCACATCCTCTTATTTCGTGTTCGATGTTTAACTGAACATCAAGCTTGTATTCACCAACGGGGGTTAGGCAGATGCTTATAGTACACCCACATTTCGTCAGTAATGTAATAGCTCGTGGCTAACTGTCACACGGGTCGATCGAAGATAAAGCTATGCTTGTCGCGGTCGCTTCGTGGATGGGTGACCATGACCAATGCATGATAAGTTGCTCCCGGCTGTCATTCGTAGATTTTTGAGTGTCGTTACGGGTAGTCAGAACCCCAAAAAGTCTTACCTAGGGGTATCGTGTTGCAGCTGGACCGGGAGCTCCTCCTGGAAGCCTCGATCGTGCAGGCCTGGGTGTCATCACCGGACAGGCCTGCTGACATCAACGTCGAGGCGGAGTGGTTCCGGGAGGCCATGTCCGAAATATGTGACGTGGCAATGCCCCGGGCCCAGCCCGGACGCGCTCAGCGCCAGGTGTGCTGGTGGTCGCCAGAGTTGACGACTTTACGCAGTGCGTGCGTCGCTGCGCGACGCCGGTACACCAGGCACCGCAGGCTCCGTATTCGCCCTCCGGATACGGAAGCCATTCAGGCGGAGCTGTACGAGGGGTACAGAGCGGCGAAGACCGCCCTCCAAGCGGAGATCCTGCGGGCCAAGGGACTGGCCCGCGAGGAGTCGCTGGAGACTCTGAACAGGGACCCGTGGGGACGCCCCTACAAATTGGTGCGTGAGAAGCTCCGCCCATGGGCTCCCCCGCTGACGCAGAGTCTCCGGCCCCAGCTCGTGGAGGACGTGGTGAGCACTCTGTTCCCTTCTAGAGGGGACCATATCTCCCCGCCCATGGCTCCGCCTACTGCGGTGCTGAATGCGGACCACACCGCCGACGACGATGACGATGCTCCGGAGGTGACCGAGGTAGAGCTGAGAGTGGCGGTACGTAGGCTGAGTGCTAAAAATACCGCCCCAGGACCCGACGGCTTACCTGGGAAAGCCTGGGTCCTGGCCTCGGAGGCTCTCGGGCCTCGACTAAGGGGGCTCCTAAGCGCATGCATGGAGAGGGGCCAGTTCCCACTTCTTTGGAAGACGGGGAAACTGGTCCTCATCAAGAAGCCGGGGCGCCCAGCGGACTCTCCGTCCGCTTACCGGCCCATCGTGCTGCTCGACGAGGTGGGCAAGCTCTTTGAGAGAGTCATTGCAGACCGCCTCGTCGGGCGGCTGGTGCGGGTGGGGCCGGATTTGGCGGAGAGCCAGTTTGGCTTCCGCAGGGGGCGCTCTACGGTGGACGCCATCATGCGCGTGCGGGCCCTCACGACGGGGGATGCTGTGGCCCGGGGTGGGGTCGTCTTGGCGGTGTCTCTAGACATCGCCAATGCCTTCAATACCCTGCCCTGGAGTTGCATCAGGGAGGCACTCCGGTATCACCGGATGCCGACCTACCTCTGTCGTGTGGTCGAGGCCTATTTGACGGACAGGGCCGTCATCTACCCCGGTCACCAGGGAGTATGGAACCGGCAAGAGATGTCGTGCGGTGTCCCACAGGGATCGGTCGTGGGGCCGCATCTGTGGGATATCGGCTACGACTGGGTGCTGCGCGCCGACCTCCCCAGCGGCGTCACCTTGGTTTGTTACGCTGACGACACGCTAGTCCTGGCGCAGGGGAGGTCGCACCAGGCGGCGGCCGAACTAGCGACACGCGGGGTTGCGATAATCGTCGAGAGGATCCGGCAATTGGGACTCGAGGTGGCCCTGCATGAGTCCGAGGCCATGTGTTTTCATGGTCCTCGGAACACGCCACCGTCGGGTTCCCAAATAACGGTAGGAGGGGTTCACATCGGCGTCGAGTCGACGATGAAGTACCTGGGACTCGTCCTCGACAGCCGGTGGAACTTCGTGGAGCATTTCCGACGTTTGGCTCCCAGACTGGAAAGGGCCGGGGCTGCCTTAAAGCGGCTCCTGCCCAATCTAGGGGGGCCAAACGCCTCCTGCCGGAGGCTCTACGCGGGGGTCGTGCGGTCCATGGCCCTTTACGGGGCACCGGTATGGGCGCGTTCCTTGAGGCGGCGGCCAGCCCGCTGGTTGAACGCGCCCCAAAGGGTCATGGCCATCCGGCTGGTCCGGGGATACCGTACGGTCTCCGGTGAGGCGGCGAGCCTCCTTGCCGGATTACCGCCATGGGATCTGGAGGCAAAAGTCCTCGCGCACGTTTGGGAGTGGCGCGAGGAGGCGAAACGCCGGGGCGTAGCTCCGCTGCCGCGAGAAATCACGGTACAGCGGACAGAGCTCCGGCGGGATCTCAGGGCGGCATGGAGAGTGCGATTATCGCAACCCAGCGCTGGGCACGCCACAATTGCGGCGATAAGTCCCCTCTTTGAGGAGTGGCTAGAGAGGCGCCACGGCGTCCTCACCTTCCGCCTGACGCAGGTCCTCACCGGACACGGTTGTTTCGGGAGGTTCCTGTTCCGGATAAGGCGTGAGGAAACGCCCGGGTGTCACCATTGTGTGGATCGCCCGGAGGACACGGTGGAGCATACGGTGGAGGTCTGCCCGGCTTGGGCGGAGCACCGCCGTGTCCTCGTGGAGGCGATTGGCGGTGGCGATCTCTCGCGTCCGGCCTTGGTCCAGGCCATGGTACGGAGCGAGATGGCTTGGGAAGCCGTCACCTCCTTCTGCGAAGCAGTAATGTTCGCGAAGGAGGAGGCGGAACGCGTGAGGGAGAGGCAAAGTTTGCGCCCTCACGCCCCTAGCCGCCGCAGGAGACGCCCTGGGCGTCGGGAATCGCAGGCCGATTCCCGGCCACCGTAGGCGCGGGCTTGCGAACGGCGAGCAATGGGCAGCTCGCCGTTCGATAAGGACCAGGCCCGGGTCGACGGCGCGTTGTGTTCCACGCGCGCCTCAAAGAGATGTCAGCACCAATGACGGGGTTTGCTAGGACCGATGCCTGCTAGGGTTGCGGAAAAGTCCAAGAGGGTTACCGTGGCCCCTGGCACAGGCAACTGAAGGAACACGGGTGGGTTTTAGTCAGTAAGAGTCTGACACGCCCTCCTGCTCTGCCCAGAGCGGGAGAAGTTATTTGATGATTTCCCACCCACAAAAAAAAAAAAAAAAAAAAAAAAAAAGGGGTATCGTGTTACCCAGTAACCGGGTTGTGGAGGTCAGTTAAGCAGCCGCTCTATGTAAAATATGTATCCGGTTAGACTGGATGCCTTAGCTGAGAGAGGGCAAATTGATTGATGTAATAGGCCTTGAGAAATCCGTAAATGAAAAACCCAATTAGCTACGTAAATACACTGACGTGCAATATAAAAAGCCACTTGCCTTTGCAAAGAAATCTAAATATCGCATAAACCACACAAGTTATGTAGCTTCATGAAGTAAAAAAAATGTTTAATACAGTAATAAGTTGCATATTAAAGCCTTACAAAAAATAAATAAAATTAAAAGTTATTTTCTGATGTTTAGTTCGATTTGCTAATAAAGCATGTTTTTTTAGGTTTTTTAAACTATATTTTATTTTTCACTTTTTACTTCGATTCGCTATATAACCGTCTTTAATAATTATTTATGTATAGATGTATAGACAGTTTTTTTTTTCTTTTGGACTCCGGGGGAAGTATGGTTGCACAGCTGAAACTTAAACAAATTGTCGGAAGGGATCCTCATTAAAGGATTTAAAGTGCATTCATTCCGATTACGGGGCCTTAGTTGAGTCCCATATCTTTATTTTTCGCCACTACCTCCTCGTACCGGGAGTGGGTAATTTGCGCGCCTGCTGCCTTCCTTGGATGTGGTATTACATCTGTTTCTCAGGCTCCCTCTCCGGAATCGAACCCTGATTCCCCGTTACCCGTTACAACCACGGTAGGCGCAGAACCTACCATCGACAGTTGATAAGGCAGACATTTGAAAGATTTGTCGTCGGTACTAGGCCTGTATTAAAATAAAATCATTAATCCTGGCGATCCTAATCAGGATAATGAGATAAGCTTATCAAAATATTGTATCGTCGTCGGTCGTTGATAAGTCTACAACGTTTAAAGTAAATCTGATCGCATAAAGTGGGGCAAAATCGAGCCCAAACGAGTCAGTTACATAAATACAAACAAACAAACATACAGGTGAAACTAATAAAAGCGTGTTAAAAAGCATGTTTCATAATTTTGGATTACATTAGAATACTTTATTTTCACGTTGATTTAATTATTGTTTTTACCGTATCTATTTTTTACCAAAAGTGCTTATAGCAGACGTTGATAAAGGTATCATCATGCCTCTCACACCCGAAGAATGTACCAGGATCATCACTACGGTGCAATTGAGGAGACAAACGGCCAGAACAATGGGTGTGAGACATTCTACAGTCCAACAAATACTTCGGAGGTTTAGGGACACTGGACTTAACCTACGAAGACCAAGCAATGGCAAGCCAAGGTGCAAAACGGCCCGAGAAGATCGATTCATTGTGTCAACGATGTTAAGAAATCGACTTCAGAGAGTTGCGATCCAGCAACAACTTTTGCAGACCCGAAGGGACCCAATCAGTGAGTCGGCATTCGGGAGACGTCTTGCAGAAGCCAATTTAAAGCCTTACCGGCTAGCAACTGGCCCAAAACTCGCATGGCACCATAAGTTGCAAGATTAAGATACGCACGTGAGCACATCGAATGTTCTCTCCCATGAAGTTCGTTTCGCCCGTTCTTCTCCATAGGTACCTACTACGCTTTGGAATGGGCAACTAGCTTCATCTTTCTGACTGACCGACCCCTTAACAATTCAAAAGTGCCTATAACTGGTTTATTTAAAATAAATGATTTGAGTTTGAGTTCTCTGATGAATCGAGATTCGTATCGTATAATCATGACGGGAGACATCGAGTGTACAGACGGCCAGAAGAAAGTTTAACAGAATCATGTTTCTATGAAAAAGTCTCATCCCATGTATTTTATCAGATGGTCGCACGACGCTAGTGCCGACAGAAAATGGTAATCTTACCGCTGCCGGTGTGAGATACGTAAACGAGATTCTCAATCGATTCGCACTTGGTCAATATGGGCGACAATGGATTGTTTATGCATGATAATGCCCGACCCCACACAGCTCGTGTGCTAAACGAGTACCTTCCAGATGTGGGAATCTATCAAATAAAGTAGCCAGCGAGAAGGCCTGACCTAAACCCTATCGAACATGTCTGGTACGAGCTTGGCAGACGTGTTAGAAGCTGAAATCCATGTCTAGTCATACTTCATGCCTTGAAAAATGCACTTATTGAAGAATTGGAGAATATTCCTCAGCATATGTTGAGAAATCTGGTACTCAGCATGCCAAATCGTGTAGAAGCCGTATTGAGAGCACGCCGGGAGGCAATACAAAATATTGAATGATTAAAAAAATTGTTTAAATTTCGTAAATTTTTTTGTCCAAATGGCCATTAAATTACTATTGTTTGATTAAATTTTGTGTTTTTTTTGCACTTCAAGAACCTATCTTGGGTGGTTTCGGAAATATTTCATAATAAGTTAGTGGCTTTTTTATATTGCTCGTCAGTGTACAAAGATATAAAATACATAATAAATACAACTTAGCCCGTCCATCCGAAACTAGAACCTCACGCTCAGCATTCGCGTCTGAGACAACTAGACCAACGACGCACTCGAGTAAACTGTCGGTGAGATTCCATCCATTTTAGTTTCATAGTCTCAATGTCATCCCGAGCATGGGTAGGGATAGATACTCCTACTCAATGATGGCACAAATATACCTGGGGTCCAACCACCACCGCTATAGCAGTATCAATTTAATTTTACTTCAGTGTGAGAAAGTGATGGGGCTATACTTCCTGGATAACTCCATTACATTCTCACGCTGAAGTAATATTAAAATAATACTTCTTTAAAGATGTGGTGGTTGGCCTCGTATCTGAATTAAGAATTGAAAGTTAGGTACTTGTCAAACAATTACCTGCGAAATTCAAAATTTATTTAAAAACCGTAAGACATTTTGAATTTCGCGCGCTACATTGAAGGAATAACCTTAAGTAATGCTAGAGTTTGACAAATTCTCAACTTCAAACTCTCTGTTCAGAAGCTGGGTGATAATCTTTGTCGAGAGTATCGATTAGGTACTTAAATTATGTTTTGACAGTAAGATGAAGCTGTTCAATACATCTTCATCACGGGTAAATAGAGCGTTCATTGTTAACGTAAAATAGCTCTAGCACAAACAATACTTGGGTCTATCATAGTTACCTTAATGCCTGCGTTATCCATCGGGATATACGTAGGTCACACTATAAGTTTTGCGTAACTTAAAAAAACCACATGTTATAACCAAAATTTTATGTTTATTGCTTTTCAAAATACTCTCCTTTACATTTTAAACATTTTTTCATGCGATCGAACCATTTTTTTAAACAGATCACCACATATCTGAAGGCATGTTTTCTACGTGTTAATTGAACGCTATCACTGCCTCTTCGGAGTTGGTAAAAGTGAAACCTCTCATCAAATCTTTGATTTTGGGGAAAATACAGAAATCACAGGGTGCTAGGTCGGGGCTATGCGCAGGATGGGTGCGAGTTGTACTTTTTCGGAAGCTAAAAATGACTTTGTTTTGTTGGCCGTGTGTGAAGAAGCGTTGTCATGATGTAGGAGAACGCGGCTTTTGGGTCGTCTTTCGCGAACTTTTTCTAACACCCTGGGTAAACAAATGGTAGAATACCACTCGGCATTAACACTCTTTTGATCTTCAAGTGGAATTGTACAGATGGGACCCGTAGCTGAGAAAAAAAACGCGATCATTTTTTAACCAACGTTTCTCGCCTGCCTTACTTTTGTTGGCCTGTTCTCATTTTCAAACACCCATTCACAAGATTGATGTTTTTTTTCGGGTTCAAAACAATAAATCCACGTTTCGTCTCCTGTGACAATGTCATAAACAGCATTAGAATGTCCGTGGTCGTACTTCAGTAGCATCTGTGAGCACCATTCCACGCGAGCCCGCTTCTGCTCCGCTGTCAGTTCATGAGGGATCCAACGATAACAAAGTTTCCGAACTTTCAATTGTTCGTGTAAAATTTTCTGAATTTGGCTCATACCAATCCCCAATAGTCCTCGAATTGTCTCATAGGTAATCCGCGGTTTTTCTTCAATTAGCCGCATAACAGTAGCCACATTATTTTCGTTGACGGCAGTTGAAAGCCGCCCTTCACGAAATTCGTCATGTAAAGAAACTCGACCTCTCTCAAATTCAGCAAACCATCGCCTCACGGTGCTCAAACAAGGTGCTTCTCTCCCAAAAGCATTTTGAAGACGAGCGGCACAGTCTTGCGGAGAGAGAGAACTTTTAAAATCATAAAAAATCATCGCTCAAAAATCTTTTCGACTTAATTCCATTTTCGTTGCGTACGTAGAACTTTGATGTGTGATAAAAAACAATTGACAAATGATTTCCCGCCAATTGTTTTGTTATTACTAAGAAGGTTGCAATGTTTAAAAAAATATAACATTCGAAATTCAAAAAGTTCCGGTTAGCTAGAAGTGCAAAATTTTTAGTGTGCCCCATGTATAGACATACTCTTTGTGCATGGACTCCTTAATGTCATGCACAAGGCGTACCTACCTATGCGTCTAGTCGTTCTATCGTTTATTTTCTGCAAGGCTAACACCACGATTGCTCAAATTGAGTAGCAAAGTAACAAATTCGGATGTGAAAGTGACATTGCCAGGTTTCGAGCCGAACCCCCAACTTTAACCTCAAGGAGCACGATCTGTAAGGGTGAGAATAAAGGAAGATCATGCATGTCTGTACTTCCCAAAGAAACGATTGTCAGAAACGATTGGCCTGATGACGTCATTTTTTTATTTATTTTTTTAAACATTCATTCGTTCATTGACCGAGAGCCAAGTGTCCAGTAGGCCAATTCTCGTACTTAAAAAACGTTCAAATTCAAGTCGCAATCTCATCTCAGCGACAATCAATGTCAAAAACCTGTCAAAAATGTATGTAAATTCATTGTAATTTTGACAGATTGAGACTGAGATTAGAATGCGAACGGTCTTAAAAATACGGGAATTGCCCCTCAGGTCTTCTAATTTACATACGTTGCATAGATAGTCATTGTGAGTTTTTGACGAATTGCTTTACAAAATGGCAATAATTCACAATGATTTGGCGAGACAATTTTTTTTTTAAATCCCACACTTGTAATTTCTCCTGTATCGTGGGTGCGTTTACAAACATTTAAACTCACATACACAAACCGCCAGAACCGGAACAACTACTTGTAGGTCATACAAATATTTGTTCCGTGCGGGAATCGCGCCTGCGACGCGCAGAATTAAAAAAAAAAATATATATTGCAACGTTTGTAAATAAATAAACTTAGGCTCCTGGTCAGTTGTGTGCCCTACACAGCACAGCCTTCAGGTCACAGCTTCATTCCAGACAGCAAGAAGTATGTCAACAAACCATACAGCGACCTCTGTCTATACGTCAAGCGCAATTAATAAAAATCACGATACACTATCGTTACACGTTCACAAATTATCACAGATAAGCCACTATCGCCCAAACAATCGCGGATACGTGCTACTCGTAGAAGCAGAGCCCAAATTCGGCGTGTTATTATCATCAGCGGTGGCCTGGGGTACCTAATAGCGGCCTCTTCATAACCACGGCCGGTTGGTATTCGAGACCTCTGCTGATCCTGGAAATTGTTGTTTTTTATCTTGTAACCTTTTTTTACGGGTAATCTTGATTGATTCACGTAATTAATCAATAGATCGAGGACAGCGGTTTCTTTTTATTTTTATACTTTTTTTGGAGGGATTATGCACGGGTTTATTAACAAAGATATTGCATAAATAATGAAAAGTTTTTGTGAAAATTATAGTTCTGTTTTTACCCGATTTCCGTTACATATTTCTACCAGAATATCTAGGTAAAGGGTAGGACAGAAACCAATGCTCGCGGGGCAGTACTAGCAGTATTGGCAGATCGGTGATTCCCAGATATTGCGGAGCTGGATGCAGCTACACGCATAATTTTTTAAATTGTATATTAATCTGGGCCTGTACCTACCAACACTAGATGTTACCCTGCGGACTCTGTCTGGAAATAAAAGTAGTATATTCTATAAACTGCATATTCAACGTCCACACGTGCCTATGCATAATCAATTAATATTGTCAAATTACTCTACCAATAATTAAAAACGGAATGTGTCTCACTCTGTGTCCTCATCACGCTGAAATAGTGCCACGTCTCCTATGAACGTCAGCTTCCGCACACAAGTACAGGTACCTGAAATGCCAGAGAAGTACCTACATTTGAAAATTAAGCGTTGCTGTGTTCCTGCTTGAAGAGTATCCGGCTGCTGGAATCAGCTCGTCTGCGGTGCCTCTGGTACCTTGTGCAGATGTCCACAGACAGCGGTGACCACTTGCAATCAGATGAGTTCTCGCCTTGTTGTCCTGTCATAATTTACTATTAAATAGGTACCAGTTGCCAGATTGCCGGGGTCCATATTAATTACCCGACTTTCAAAACTACAATGTTAAAGGGACGAAGACCGGGGCTTATTGATACCCATCCAAGGATCAACCTCACTGAGAACCGCTTAACCTCAGAGTGTGATCGATTCGCAGCTGTAAATTAATCAAGCGTAGCTAGTAAGTTAACTAAAATGTTTAATTACATATACACACGTGACTCGACTGTTATTACCACGGTGCGCAAGCGCAACTACTGGAGCGTTCAACATAAAGAACACCGGCTTCACCTTCTGTCTACCCTGATTGCTGCACGCACATTGAACATACTGGTACGAATATCACGCTAGTAGTACTTAAATGGTTGGTAGAGTACCAAGATAAGAAATTCAAACGTTGCAGTATTTTCGCAGATTTTATAGCCTTCTAGTTACGATCAAGGAGCGATCATGTTTAAAAGTAATTTTCAAATAAATTACTTTCCCACATAGCGGGCGCATGTCACCTTTTCGAACCGAAGTGTCTATTTAAAACTATAACCCGATAGACGTTGCCCTGTCCAAAAATTGTTCATAAAAATATCCCATAGAAAAAAGAGAACTTCCAGTTTCTCCCATTTTCCCAATTTTCTGGGAAATATATCCAGTTTTTCTTTTCATAAAATACTTATTCGGACTATAACAAACATTTTCAAACAAAAAATAGCCAAATCGGTCCAGCCGTTCTCAAGTGAGGCGCTTAACAACGAACAGCATTTCATTTTTATTTAATTACATAGACGTTGGCAGTGACGTAGTCGAAAAAATAATAAGGCACAGTAAAAATTAAACTTAAGGCTGTGCCTTAAGGCGATGAGCACATTTATTCCTTGACTTTACATACTGGATAGAACCTATACTTCGTAAAATATAGCTTGATCTCTGCGACAGCTGTCAGTAAAATCACGCCTGTGAAGTTCTGAATTTCATAGTAGTACAGACCAGTACCTGTAAATGTCATACTTTATGGGCATGCCGACCTACTTAGTGATGGGCGATGAATCACACGTGACCACAGACTATAAACTAACGATATTTTAAATAAAACTTAATTTAAAATTAATTTTTTATTTTATTTTATTGTATATTTCATTTTAATATCATAACATTATTTACATTTGTATATACTTAATCTAAAATCGATTCAGAAACTGATTCAGATATGGATTTGGGGTGTACTCCTTTACGAGAATAAATGTATTTTATATTCAAATATTCGTTTAATTTAGTAACGTTTGTAATTAAATGAAACCCAATTAAATGTTACATTAGCATCGATAATAGTAAGAAACGTCGATAATTTCTATAGACGTCAGTTTGACTTATGTCGCAGAGATCAAGCTATCTTTTACGTAGTATAGTGTTGGTACGGACTGTGGATACGTAGATCCAACTAAAAGGGCCTTTTAAAAGAATTTCGAATATAATCTGTGAATAGGACACACACTCAGAACAATAACTAAAGCATAGAAGGCGCTTTAGGACATTTGAAGTGTACGCTGTCATAGACAAAAGAGTATTAGCTAGTGATGTGACTATGCATAAAATAAATACCTACCGATATCGACTTCTTAGTTTATGGTATCGCTCCTTGGCATTTAAATCTAAAATATGCTAAGGTGAAATAAACTCACTTCTGTCTGATTAACTTATTTATTTATAAAAACAGGATTAATTATTAACAAATTGAAATTACCAAGAAAACGCTTAAATAATTTTTAAAGAGCGATTGGCACCGGAACCATTAACAAAAATGTTAAATCACTGTCCTTTAAAAATTATAGTTTTTGTTAGAAATGTCCTTACTTTTTCTAAAGGAGAAGATAATTCTTTCGCGATATAATGAATTCTAATTGTTAAATATTCTTTGCTTATCAATTTAATCAACAAATATCTATGTTCATCCAATACATCATTACCGAATGAATGTTCGAGTAAATCATCAAAAATTGACGTTGGTAGCAATATTTTAATAAAGCAGTCATCGCTGAAATGTTTGGAACAATTATTACGATGTTGTTTTTTCCATTCCCAGTAGTTACGTGCAATAGCGTTGATCCATGTTTGCCTCATATCAATATCGGAGGGAAATCTGAAAAAAAAAAAAATCATAGCTACACATGAGTTTAAATTATTATACCATGAGCCACACGGCTTTTTGACCACTGTCATTTCATTACTCATACGTATGATTTGCTGGCAAGACCGTAGGTATTTAGGTATTTATTTCACTCTTAAATATTTAATCCTTCCCAAAACTACGTGTAAAGAAAAATAATGTAATAATTTAGATGACGCTAGTTCTATCGATATTCTATCGATAGTTTATTTTTGCAAGCACTATTGCATAAATTTGTATGCCGATTTAAAATTTATATTTTCCCTAGAATCGAATTATTTAATTACACAAAATATTGATTTCAAAACACTACCGAGTACACTAAACTCAAATAATTTGAAAAAATGCCAAAATAAGCTACAGTGAGAGTACAAAACCGATAAAATGACCATATTTGATTACTTACCGATGGAAGCTTATGATTTCCGAGGATTTCCGCATCATTTTCTTTGCGGGATGAATGTGATTTACATCCCACTATAATGCAGGACATTATTTAATCTTTAAGCTTTGCGATTTACACTAAATCACTATTAATTTTGTACTATTTTTATAAAAACACGTAAAATCAACGAAACACTTCAACTCCCATGCGCCCATAAGCATTATACGAAAAAATGCGATGAACAGAGTCATACACAAAAACCTGAGACGTTAGTAGCTTTTAAACTTAGTATCATAAGGGTAACCAAGGTAGCCAAATTGACGTTTGCTTTGTGACGCTTTGCATTTTGAGCAACCTACATCTGTCTCTTTCTAATGCTGTTATGAGTGTATAAGAAAACAGAGACGACTATATTAGTTAAATTTAGCTTCCTTCTATGCTTTAGTTATTGTTCTGAGGACACACACCGGTTGTCTATTTTACTCATTTACGGCGTACTATAAATACATAATTTACAAAGTAATAGTCTTAAAATAATAATAATAATATTATATATTGTATAAAAAGGAGGGGGAAAGTAATCATAGGCTATCAAAAAATGTGTCCGCACCGCAGGAAAAGTACAAGGCCCAAAATCCAGTTGTCTAATAATATAGTTGCCTTTTGTGCGTATTGTCCTTTGATAGCCGACCTACATATTTCTAAGCACATACTTAATCAATTGTATTTGATTTGACTAGGCTAGAATGCATTTTAAAATAAGTACCTATTGTAGATATATGTGGGCTAATAAAATATTATAGGTAATGTTTACACATATTTAGAGGACGAGACTCAATTAACATTCCATTTAGCGACAAATTCGTGATTACCATACGATTAGCATTAGCTGAACCAGTTTGTTACACAATCTTATTTAAATCTATCATGTCCTGATTCTTCTGGTATGCGTCCATGCAGTTAGTTGTCCAACCATGATAATTATGACTGTTCACTTGACAAACCGTAGTTTGAGATTGTTTGATGAATTCATTGATACATAATAATTATGAATGTCAATGTCAAAAAGTGAAAAAGCGCCATTCGAGTGCTTCGAGAAAACGCCGCAAACCGCGCCACTGCAGCACGGAATGCGCACTGTTTCCATGTCGCTATCTTTACTTAATTTAAAACGAAGTCGCTTTTTTTATGTATGCTTAGAAAGATCTTTTAAACGACGCCACGGATTTTAATGCGGGTTTCATCAACAGACAGAGTGATTAAAGACGAAGGTTTTCATGTATAATACAAGCATATCATAGTAGAGAAAAGTCGAGAACTTCAAAGATTTTTGCGCGCTTGCATTGCAAACGCCTGCTAAACCTTTTACGAGATAGATCAAAATAATGTACTACGGAATTATATATTTTAAAAAGATCTCCAATAATAATCTACAGTAACCATTTTTATATTTAACACACTAACAAATAATGGGTTATTTATGTATTCTTTACGTGAGATACGTTGAGCATTTAATGTAGATCAAAATTGCCCTTTACAGAATATCATTAAAATTAATATCTTCGGTCACTCTGTCCCCGCAATTTAAATCTCTGATATCTTCTAAGATATCGTCCGTCCCGGGTGGCAGCGGCCGGCGGGGGACCGGTGCCGTGTGTGTTTTCATGCGTAAACCACTGAACGGATTACGCAAGATTTTGGCAAGGAGATAGATGTCTCGGTAGCACTTTCTTGTGGGATAATTCCCGACATCCACACGGGCGAAACCGCGGGCAGTAACTAGTTTACTTATATGCGAAGTCAATAATATTTTGTAACAACATTTGTGTGTTTGTACAAGTAATTTTTGTGGTGTTTTAAATTAAATGAGTGGGGGTGCTGTTGGGTGGTGTCAAGAGATGCGCTAGGTCCGTCCCTCCTTGCGCATGCGCCCCCGCTGGGGCGCTATCTTGCGCTGGCGCTGGCGCATAGAGCAGGTCGCGTGCTCAGTGGCTGCGCGCGCGCCGCCCGAGCGCGACATGAACGTGTTCACGCAGACGCCGCGCGACGAGCCGCGCGCTACGCACTACATCGAGATAGTGGAGCCAGACCCCGCCGCCTGCGAGCCCTCCGCGTGCCCACCGGAGGGCCACGTCCAGCGCAACTACCGGTTGCTCAACGAGAATATTCGTGCCTACACCCCCACCCGCGACTTTCACAGCAAGGGCACGCTACGCTACGACTTGTGCGCCACCATGTCGCCACCGCGCTCCCGCATCCTGGAGCTGCTGCGCCCTGAGGACCCCGGCCGTGACGCGCTTGACGCCATCGTGCGGCCCGTCCCGCGCCGCGGCCTCACCAGGCCCCTTGACGAGGACACTCGTAGGTTTCTTCAGCGAGCTCTCCAATCCCCCCACCCACTCTACTCCGCATCTGCCACACCAGAGCCGCATCACAGGCCGCCAGAGCCTTCAGAATCAGACAACGATCCAGAGTTAGCGTCACCCGCGGATGAAACTAGTCACAAAGCGAAGAGCTCAGCCCTGGAGCGGTCACTGGCGGACGAGCTGCGGGAGGCGGAGGAGGAGGAGCGCGGAGGGGGCGCGCGGCGGGAGCTGTTGCGGGAGTTCCGGCGTGGCGCGGGGGGCGCGGTGGAGCGGGAGCGGCTGGGGCGCCTGGCGCTGGCGGTGGAGGACGACGAGGAGGAGGGCGCGCTGTCGGCCACGGCGCGGCGCCTGGACGCTCTGCTGGCGACGTCACGCGACCTGCACGCCGAGCTGGCAGACATCCACGCGGACCTGCAGGTGCTGGCCCGGCGCGTGGCGAGCCGCGACATCTGACGCGTTCGTACTGTTCTGCGCCTGCGCCGCTCTCGCACGCTTCGCACAGACAACTGTTCGCACGTAGCACCGACCTCCATGAAGGAAATGAATTTCCTTCCGTTCAATTATTCCTCGGCGAGTACGTGGCTCACTCGTGCGGAATGTATGCTGGCGCATGAGCATTTCTCTGCGTCTACGGGAGTATCGCAATGGGATGCATCGAAATAATTAAATTGGTTGAGTTTGAACATCGTCGTCGGCTCGTTATCTGCGTGCACTTCAACAAACCAATCTAGTTTACTGCTTCATTAAGTAATAATACATTATCTTGTGTTTCGTACTACTTTCACTTTGCTTGTTGTCTCTGTCTATCGCCGCATAACTTGGGTGTTAGTGATAGGTACGTAAATCTAATTGTGTACATCGCTAATTAGGATTTTACACCGAGTTCCGCTGAAGTGGGTTTATTGTGAAAATCTTTACCGAAAAAATTATCGGCGTAGATAAGTTGTAAGTTTTTAATTAATTACCTGAGCTGTTCATTTTTGAGTGTGAGTTACCATTACTTTTCATCTCCGTTTTAGCAGAAACGTTTCGTTTTTGAATAGAACAAAATATAAAGTGTACCATCACACTGTTAATTACGTGCAGCTGGTAGACTAGTAATCTTGCAGCTATAGCTACGAAACGCGATTTCATAATTTTATAATCCTCTTCATCAATGCGGAACGATTCGCTTCACTGGTTACAATACAGTATGTGCGAACACTATCATCGCACAACGATACTTGGTTTTGAAGTGTCATGCGCTTGCGAAACCTCAGTGGGACGACACTGACAGCTCACTCCACGCTCACTTCACCTCACTTTTCACGGTGAGATGGTTATAGAATCGCACTGCTGATATTCAGCTGAAATAGCGCCCAATAACAAACAATCCAGCGTATGTGTAGGTGTACGATAATCAATTTCAGAGCGCCTAAAGGAGTGGTGATCGCGTAAATAATATAGTTTCGTATTTCTGCAACGACTTTTAACAGAATTTACATAATTATTCGGTAGCTTATGTCAGTTTCATTTTTTTTTTACTATTTCATCATCTTTATTGCTGATAGAATGTCACTTTGTCTTCAATCTGTGGATTCTGTGTAAGCTAGGACGCCCCCGGGCTAGGTTGAGCGACGATCTTTGCAGAGTGGCTGGTAGCAACAGCGATCGCAGAGGAATATGTCCAGCAGTGGACTCTAGGCTGATGATAACGATATTATCTGTATCAACATGACATTTTCCGATCAACAATTCGATCACTACATGTGGTGATTTAGGCATTGCCTGGGGCCATAGTCGTAGAGGTATAATAAAGTATTCTTCTTAAGTCATTGATTAAATTTAAATAAATAGGTAGGTAGTATTTAAGAGTGCTCTATGTCATGTCAGAAAACATTCACATAGGCAGAATTTAAATTACTTAAAAAAGGTGAAAAAGGCAAAAAGGCAAAAATGGTAAAGGTAAAAAGGCATTTTAAGATGTTACAGAAAATACAAATAAAAAAATGTGATGTTTTATGATGACAACTAGAGAAGAGCTACATAATAATCCAATAACAACCAACATAAAAATGCTAACAGACAATTTCGACAGTGGTGATAATGACCATCAGAAATTCTATTCATTTACTTAATTATAATCTGTAAATATTTGAGACTCAAACAATAACAAAAGATAAGAATCGTGTGATATCTGAACTACAATAATAATAATTAAGTTGTGTTTAAACTCTCGTTTTGATAACATTCATTATGCATTGACATGACGTACGGAGAATAATTTTCTGGTGAAACATTCTTTCACACTACAACGAGATTCTTTTCTTGGCACAGCCACTTCCAAAGATCTTATAACATGTGTACCAAACACTATTGCGGTCTGCATAAAGCCCTTCAGTCAGTACAGGAGAGATGTTTGATATCAAGATCGAAATGAAATCAATGTGTATCTTTCGTCTGACTTTTCATATAACCGTTCTCTTGTTTCTTTGATAATTTGCATGAATCTCGTCATCATCCGTTGTTTAAATCGGTCATCCTGCCCTATATGACCACGAGGGATACTACAGCCTCGGCTACTGTTCAGTTGCTGTCATCATCATCATCATCATCATTCTCGTGCCCTTCTGGCGACTGCCGGTCGGCGCAGCATGTCTTGTTCTTCCATGGCCGTCACCTCAGTTGTTACCACCTTTCTAGCCATATCTCTCTTACTCTTATAACCATCCACATTTAGCATAATCAGCCTATAATAGCCTCTCTGTGGGCATAATCTACCACGCGGGCCCAGTGCGGGTCGGTAGATGTCACATGTCATCGAATTTTTGGTTCTAGGACATGCCGGTTTTCTCATGATGTTTTCCTTCACCGTTTCGAAAGGTGATGAAATAATTTACACAAAGTAAAGCTCCTATCTGGATTCAAACCTACGACCGTTACCAATGGGCCACCACTGCTCCAATCCCCTCATCCTCATTTGTCCTACTCAAAAATTGTTGTCGTAGGTATGATAATTCAGTAAATATTTCAATTTACTACACTTTCCTGTTATTGTAGTTATTTCTGGTTTATATACGAGGAAATACATCACCAAGTAATAATTAACAGAATATATAATTTGCGTCGTGTTGCTATAAATAGATTAGGTACTTACTCAAAGTTTTTTTTCTTGTGGAGGTTATAACATTAACGACATGCGATCATTGAGACAGGATTCTACAGTAATAATGTAACGATTAATGATAATTATTATAATTTTATTATCATTCCAAAGTTTTGTGTGCTCGATCCTTCCCATTGTTTTTATAGTAGACAGTGTTATGTCCAGTTGTTCTTGCAATTCTGTTGTAGAGTCGAGATTTCTTCAGTTGTGTTTTGTTAGGCATGTTTTCTATGAAGATTATGCGTAAATCCCATGTTTCAGTCAAGTAGGATCGTTGTTGGTAAAGGGTGGTGTTGTCTTTTCTATTATCTTTCTCCACCACGGAGCAACTTTGTATTTGCTCCGTGGTGCGAACTCACAATTTTTTGGATGAATTTTGTTTTGATTTCTGTTGTTGATTCTACTGAGCAATCGTTTTTCTCAGTATTTATTTCAATTACAATGGGCATTTAGATACATATTTTTGGAAGAAAATTGAAAAGTAAATACCTAACTTCATATTGAATGTAGATATACAGTTAAAGTCGTGATTCAATAGGAAACAATAGATGGGACACCAACCGTTACTCTTTGCTGGCAACAAGACGAGCTCGCCCTTAGACTGACACAATAGATGCGACACTTGACGCTACTCTTAGCTGGCAACAAGACGAGCTCGCCCTTAGACTGACACAATAGATGCGACACCTGACGCTACTCTTAGCTGGCAACAAGACGAGCTCGCCCTTAGACTGACACAATAGATGCGACACCTGACGCTACTCTGAGCTGGCAACAAGACGAGCTCGCCCTTAGACTGACACAATAGATGCGACACCTGACGCTACTCTTAGCTGGCAACAAGACGAGCTCGCCCTTAGACTGACACAATAGATGCGACACCTGACTCTACTCTTAGCTGGCAACAAGACGAGCTCGCCCTTAGACTGACACAATAGATGCGACACTTGACGCTACTCTTAGCTGGCAACAAGACGAGCTCGCCCTTAGACTGACACAATAGATGCGACACTTGACGCTACTCTTAGCTGGCAACAAGACGAGCTCGCCCTTAGACTGACACAATAGATGCGACACCTGACGCTACTCTTAGCTGGCAACAAGACGAGCTCGCCCTTAGACTGACACAATAGATGCGACACTTGACGCTACTCTTAGCTGGCAACAAGACGAGCTCGCCCTTAGACTGACACAATAGATGCGACACCTGACGCTACTCTTAGCTGGCAACAAGACGAGCTCGCCCTTAGACTGACACAATAGATGCGACACTTGACGCTACTCTTAGCTGGCAACAAGACGAGCTCGCCCTTAGACTGACACAATAGATGCGACACCTGACGCTACTCTTAGCTGGCAACAAGACGAGCTCGCCCTTAGACTGACACAATAGATGCGACACTTGACGCTACTCTTAGCTGGCAACAAGACGAGCTCGCCCTTAGACTGACACAATTGTGGCATTTTTTGAATGAATTAAATACACGGAGCTCGAAGAGCCTGTAAAACTAAAAAATATCCTAACATTTCAGGCGTCATCAGCGCGCGCGCGGCGCTGCACGGCGGCTGCGCGTGCGCTGGGCGCGGAGACGCGTGCACTGCGCTACCTGGACGACGTAGTGGCACTGCTGCGTGGCGACGTTGGTGCAGCCGCCCGTGCGAGGGCCTGGCCCTTCGCCCTAGGCAGACGGCAGCCCGGCAAGAATTATGTTATATGATCTCAGGTAGGATGTGATTTATGTTTAACTAGATTTAACCCGTGTTTCGGTACCATGGTTTATCCTAGGAACCATGCATGCATTATTTCGGGATAAATACAGATATTTATCTTATTTTTTATAATAATATAGGTAAATAAAGTATTTGTAGTATTATATCTATCTATCTTTTTTCTAATAGTCACAAAAGTTACCGATATGACTAATAAGTAGGATGGTATCTACTTTAACAGTAGGTAGGTATAGATAGGTATTATAATTATGTAGGTATATTACAATTTATTCCGCATAATTAAATGTTTCCAGATTCATATCGAGTAGGTATTTACAGATAGACCTATGCAACTACTCGATATTAAACAAATCTTGTTCCTACTCAATTCTGAAGTACTGATAATAACATAATTATCAACACGTGAGTACCTACGTGACAAATAATATTATTTTATTAATATGTGCGTAATCTACAAATATTGTTAGCTTCTGCTCGCGACCTCGTCTGCGTAAAATTTCTTGCTCCCCGCCCCACTCCATCGCATCGCATCGCCTGTCCACGCTGTTACTTCGTTTGCGCTAAGCGTTCGTTCTGATTTTTTTATTTTTGCTCGGCTCCTAGGGGACCTAGAGTGATGTTAATTTTTTACCGACTAGTATTTTCAGAGATAAGCATGTTGAAACAAACAAAAAACAAAGTCTTCGGCTTTATTATTAGTGCTTACAAGAGGTATTTATTGACACGAAAAAATGGTTCAGAATCTCATCTATAAAACGTAATGTTGTGTAACATTATAAAATAAAAGCTAACTTCTTGTCGGTCTGCTCCATTAGTGAACAAAAACACATTTGCTGTATAAATAAATATTAATTTTACTAATCGAGTTTGACCTTGGAACTTGTAAAACTTTGTTTTGGCAAATACCGAACCCACGGAATGATGATATTATCATACTACTACAAACTCTTTACGTAAAGGACACCAGCCCTTGTCCCCACTTAGCTCATAGGTAACGGTTTGAATAGCGCTCCAAATAATATACCAGTCGGTATGCATTTAAGCGGAAATTGCAGAGTTATTTTCGAAACAAATAGAGTAGAGTCATCTCCACATCTCTCTTCCTGGAATTTGTGTATATATATATATATATATTTATGTAAGTATATAGTATAGTAAATAGTATGTATGTGTATAGGACTTATTTATATATTTGTGTACGTTATTTTGATAGTTTATTTTTTTTATCATTGTTAAACATCGCTCAAATCAATGCTTTCCTTTCCTTTCAATTAAAGCACCTGCCATCTAATCTCTTCACCACCCTTGGTTGACTGGTAGAGAATGCCTAAGGCATTAAGTCCGCCTTTGTACCTTTTGTGCGACAAGTTATAAATAAATAAATAAATATATTGTAAAAATCTTGATAAAACTAAATAGCTGTGCCTATATAAAGTAAGACTAGTTAGTAATCAAAGATGACACATTTGGCCTATATCCCAGTTGATCTTTAACGTTAATCAATCAAATAAAGCTAAGTAATTAATACCAAAGTAAACATCGTTGTGACCAATTAACGATAGTCAGTTAATCGAACTGGTAATGCACCATTGACAGCTCGTAATTATCTACCGCGACAGAATACTAACTGTGGTACTAATGACTGTAACAATAAACCGGGAAAAGATTGACATTAAACTTTATCTTTTTGCCAGCCACCACATCGACCGACTCGTTACTGACCATATGTACGTAACAGGTAATGTAAGTTGTGTTTGTTCATCAGTCAAACGGTATTTCGGGCAAACGGACGTGGAGTCCTGAAGGATGGTAACGCATCTGCGGTTCTCCTGGAATTGCAGACATGAATTAAATGAATTAAATTTAATGAACATAAGAACAGCATGGGTTGCCATACATCTGGCCTGATCGCTTGCCTTTTATAAATATGGATACCACATCATTTTGCATCAATCCGGATTATCCATTTATAAATTACTAACTACTATTGTATTTTTTTTATTATGAATTTTCTGGAGTACAATAAAGAATAATATATAAATATAAATAAATAAATACTATTTCCTACTCGATCAGTTTTCGTAAATCTGCCTAAAGTGAAATAGACGCGAAATTGATGGTGTGGTAAAAACGGAAGTCCCGTCTTATTTCAGTTATAAAAATATTCAACATTCTTTATGTCCTAAATTACTTGTTAGGGTACGAATCGTGCACAAAGTCACTTAGAAAAACAAACGAAATTGAAACTTTTTGTGCCTTGAAACTAGAATAGAAGACACGCGAAACTGTATCAGACAGGGTCGCGGTATTAGCTATGAAGCGACTGTATTGCCAGCTACGCGTAGTTAACCGGTAATCGGGCAGTGTCGATCCAAACTGTAAATATTTACAATATCCCCTGAAAAACGTTTTCGTAACATTTTTTCCCCGAAGGGGAAAAAAAGTGGTAAAGCGCACCTTCCTACGGTTTGCTTTACAAAGCACACCCATTTACCATTTATGTCAAATTGTCTCATTATGATTGTGATTTTGAAATCGATATCGTTTTCCTTACAGAGCAAACTTACTCAGTAAGTCTTTCCATAGTTCTAGATAACCAGTTCACTTTAGCCACCCAAATCCATAATCCAATATATTTGTTTCCATATCCTGCAATAGTCCTACAACATCCGGGGATTGTCCTCGCGTGCACTTGCGTAGTGCGAACAGAGATAACCCTCATTTAATTAAAAACTTCTCACGGGTCTCTGTGAGTTGGCTTCGGTCCCCCGTACGCCTTCCAAAGACCTTGTACTCTGTCTGTTTTCAAAACTTAATCATCATTATAATCAAAAAGGAAGAGATTACTACTATCTCGCTAACTGGTTAATATTTTTCACCAAAGGCATGTCATTGCGTCTTGGTTCAGACAAATCGGGCTAAGCGTTATTGGGTATTTTAACTCGCGATCTGGATTTGTGCCCATATCTCTCCCTCGAGTTAACTTGTCGGGGAGTAGAGGCGTGTGATATGTTGGTGTATCTCTCCCTCGAGTTAACTTGTCGGGGAGTACAGGCGTATGATATGTTGGTGTATGTCTCCCTCGGGTTACCTTGTCGGGGAGTACAGGCGTACGATATGTTGGTGTATCTCTCCCTTGAGTTAACTTGTCGGGGAGTACAGGCGTATGATATGTTGGTGTATCTCACCCTCGGGTTACCTTGTCGGGGAGTACAGGCGTATGATATGTTGGTGTATCTCTCCCTCGAGTTACCTTGTCGGGGAGTACAGGCGTATGATATGTTGGTGTATCTCACCCTCGGGTTACCTTGTCGGGGAGTACAGGCGTATGATATGTTCGTGTATCTCTCCCTCGAGTTACCTTGTCGGGGAGTACAGGCGTATGATATGTTGGTGTATCTCT
This sequence comes from Brachylomia viminalis, assembly GCA_937001585.2. Classification (NCBI taxonomy): domain Eukaryota; kingdom Metazoa; phylum Arthropoda; class Insecta; order Lepidoptera; family Noctuidae; genus Brachylomia; species Brachylomia viminalis. The sequence continues at coordinate 25,688,646 of OW443301.2, forward strand.
CCCTCGAGTTAACTTGTCGGGGAGTACAGGCGTATGATATGTTGGTGTATCTCTCCCTCGAGTTAACTTGTCGGGGAGTACAGGCGTATGATATGTTGGTGTATCTCTCCGTCGTGTTACCTTGTCGGGGAGTACAGGCGTATGATATGATGGTGTATCTCTCCCTCGAGTTACCTTGTCGGGGAGTACAGGCGTATGATATGTTGGTGTATCTCACCCTCGGGTTACCTTGTCGGGGAGTACAGGCGTATGATATGTTGGTGTATCTCTCCCTCGAGTTAACTTGTCGGGGAGTACAGGCGTATGATATGTTGGTGTATCTCACCCTCGGGTTACCTTGTCGGGGAGTACAGGCGTATGATATGTTGGTGTATCTCACCCTCGGGTTACCTTGTCGGGGAGTACAGGCGTATGATATGTTCGTGTATCTCTCCCTCGAGTTACCTTGTCGGGGAGTACAGGCGTATGATATGTGTTATTAACTCGCTCACTGCGGACATTATTTTCAAAAACTTTCAATATGTGCTTAAGGCCGATAAGCACTGAACCTGAATATTTTTCCCATGCGTTAGAAGGTCCGAAGACCCTGTATGGCATTGGTCACTTAAAATACCTATTTCTAAGCGAAAACTCATAAATTTGTTTAATGTTTGCTATAACCAAGTTTTTAAAGTTGAATGTGTTTACAATGTAGGTACTATCTTCGGCTCGGGTCACAGTTGTAAGATTGAAAAAAAAAACAAGAAAATGTTTACCTTTTGCCGCACTCAACGCATATAAATCACAGGGCAAAAATTGTGATGGGAGTGGGACACAAATCATCGACACGTTTAGTTGACGCTTTGTTTATTTATAATAGTACCTATTTATCTTAAGATAAAATATTACATTATGGGCTTCATAAAAACATTTGGTGCATAATACTTTTACGCATCCGATGCAGAAATTTTCTTTTTTTTATTTGGGTAGGTACTTCAACGCTGCTTAGGGTTGTTCGCAACTTTTGGTAACCCCCACGCACGTGCTGCGTTTGTTGCACTTTTGGTGACTGTGGTTTTTCTTCAGAACTGAACTTGGATTATCGGCAAATAAAATGGTTGTGGCTTACTTAGGTCGCTTAGGAGTTCTTTTTGAGTCACAACTATCAGCACTCACATATCCAGGTTTGATTTGAATATCTTCTAGTATATTTGCCTGGTGATTTTCAGAGGTACGGTGTTTTTCGGAACCTATCCCAACATGCTGGAAAATACTGGACCCCGCACTGTAATTGTTTCTATAAGAATCAGTCACTGCACTTGGATCAGAATCCTTATCTTGACATGATAACTCCAGCATTCTCTGACAACGTTTATTTATACGATGCATTGTGACGCGAACTGATTTATAAATAATAAAATAAATAATCCTCTCAAAAAATTACAAACGTGCATACAATATTTGCGTTAAACAAAACTGCGTTCTAATTGCGTAACACACTAACAGTAGGAATGGCTTTAATTATGACAGTTCAACAATATTCATTGCGTTATTTACATTGTTGAGCAGTCAAATTTTTCGAACATATAAAGCAATGGATTAGCAATATCCTTAAAAATTATTCAGATTATGGTTGATAGTGTAATTACGCAATTCGTATATTTATCTCCCTCACACATCAGTAAATATCGGTGGCGTTACGCCTTTCGCACTAGAGCGAATACGTTAAATTGTACTCGCGCATATTTCTCCCCTGATGGTAAATTGTTGGTGGTAGCTGGCAACCCAGTGTAGAAGCTAATTACCGGCGGCGCGCGGAGCTGGTACCGATCGCGCCGCAACCGAAGCCGTACAGACTACACGTACTTAGGTACATGTAGCAGGCATGCTCAGAAAACTAGTGATTCTTCAATTTTACCTAGCCGTTAAAACCACGGAACGATATCCTGAAAGGTTAGGCTGAGGCGCTGCTGCGTTATGACTATACTTTGATATAATTATGATATTGTTTTAGCTTTTTACTTCCGTAACAATTTCGTTACTATGTAGTGTTTAGAAAATGGGCATTACTTTGTCTCATTGTGTACTAGCTGCAATATCACAAACCATACTGCGGTTACCTCTTTAATAATTCGTCAAGCGTAGTGTTTTTGAAAATCCTTTGCTACGAAATACAAACGTAGGCCTCGTCGCCTTATAGGTAAATCTGAAAATGACTTCTAGACTCTGCAATTTTTTTGATATCACTGTCGGTATCAATATGAGCAATAAGATACAAATTGAGCAAAAAGTTGGGAAATTCCTCGACACTCTGTTTTACGCATCTGTCTGCAACACTTGCACGGTATTGTACACGTTCATGAGCTTTTAGTAGGCCACGAACAATGCGATAATTACCCAGATATATAAATTCTCGTGTAAACTGATTGCAGTCAAATACAGCAATTAGGTAACTATTTTGTGCACATGCCTTCAACATGAAATGCGGCGTTATGTCCTTGACATAAGGGAGTGTTTTAAATGTTTAAAGTCGTATTCTCATCAGCCAGTTTAGCGAAATTTTTAACAAAGTCCTGGTCAAAACCCGAGTCTTTCTATAGAAGACTGCCCCGGTAGCCTGGGGATTTGGCAGAGCATCTGGAAAGGGTTCCAGATTGGGTAGCGAGCTACGCTTAATGAGTTATACTATGGGGCGAGGTAATTGCTTGACCATCAGAAAATGCCGAAAATTTACAAATGTGTGCATGATGGGTGGCTCTTTCAAAAAGTGATGAAGCTCAACCTGTTTTGATTAGCAATCATCTTTAAATCGGAACACCCTCTACATAAAACTTTTCGAGCCTACAAAAACATGCAATAATATTCTTAACACTAGGAAGATTCCGTTCTAATATTAATTCAACCAATAAAAACCGTCGATCTACCAAAACGGAAGACCAAGCCGTATCCTCGCACACCTACCTAAAAACCGCAGCAAAAACAGTAATATGTTGGTTATGATTACGATTTAATCACACGAGGCGGCCGCATCGAGTCGAGACCTATTGCATAAGGTCTGCTTGCCTTGGACCAGTAGGTGGCGTGCATATGAATGAGTCACTACAAAGGTCATGCACCATTTGTTTTGATAAGTCAAGCGTTCCCTTGTGCAAGATAAAATTAAGTAAATCCACCGGTTTAGAAATATGTCGGGCAATTGACTTATTTGTGATTTCTATAGTCATTAAATCACGCTAGCACACGGCACACTTTTGTAGGTCCTAAAGCCGGTCACATTATTTCGCCCTAAGTTATTTAGACCTATGTTTTGTAGGACGTGTAGGTTGATATATTGTGCACTAAGTAGTTAAGTTTATTTAAGTTAAGAGAATGGAATATATTGATATATTGTATAATATAATGTTGATATAATTTGATCTCTATGGTGTCATTTATATCCTACAAATAAATCGGCCAGTGATTGTATACCGTCTGCGAGCGCTCTAAAGCAGTTTATTGGATAGAGGTTCATTTTTGTGTCATGTCATATGTCATAAGAGGGCAAATGCGTTGAAACTCGACCTTAAACTTGACCATGGTTTGTCTTAGATATGACGAAAGGGAACACATACAACTCTGGCAACTACTTATGTGATATTATATGATGATAATATCTACAACATAATAATATACCAGATACCTATATGTACTCTGTCGTACAATATACTTACGATGCCCTTTAGGCCTGGAGGCTTTTATTATGTATTAAGTTCTGTTTATTATTTATTTCTGCTAGAGTATACTTAGTTTTCAATATTGGCGTGTGCTAGCTGACATAATGCCAAATAAATTTATTTAATGTTTCGTGTTTCGTTATGTTAATTACTTACTACTGTATATAATCCAGTTCTTCTAACAGAACAGACAGCAGTGCTGCTGGGGAGATTGTTGCGCCACTTCTTCTCAGCTAAAGCACTAGGACGTGGTGAAGGGCGGGCGTTTTGAGGGGACTGTGTTATGTAATTTTGACGTTCAAAAAGTGCTGATTCTCAGCCTAGTTTGAATAAATGACTTTTGATTTTGATGCAGGGTGACATTTTGTGGACCAAAGAACAAAAAAGAACTAAAAATATATCTAGACCTAAATAGTGAAACGACTTACTAGCTCTATTTCGAAAAACAAAAATTGCAAGACAAGTTTTAAAAGAATACAATCTCCAAAGGAATCTTAATAAGGATATGGCGGTTTTTTTTGGTGTAATTAACAAAATCCTATATCAGAATGAGTAAATAAATATGACTTAATTATGTAACTTTATTTAAGCCAATCAAATGTCAATAAATTTCGGTGGCACGCGGACACATCACTCAGTCTCTAATTTTATCAATACATTTGAAGTGTAACACAACCGCAATCCGATGGTCCAACACAGCGGTATTCGGCATAATTACATCACATTAACAAACAAATACACTAAACTATCACATATTTAGCCATCGCTGCCAGCCGCGACGCGCGACGGCCGTCCGCAACACGGAGCTTAGAAACGAGAGAAGTGCCAAAGAAGCAAATTCGTGATGCTTCAATATGCCTGTAATAGGCATATGCAGAAGTAAGAGACATGGTTGTAGCTTAGTCGCTAAACACTGAAGACGCCACTGTATAGGTTAATCAGTAAAGCAATTTCTCATAAGTCTGAAATTCTTGCATCAAGCCATTAGTTATAACAATCCCGCAAAATCAGGTTTAACACATAAATAGGACTTATTGTTATAAGTTTGCATGCCCCAGCCTGACTAGGAACTTGGAATCTTCCTAAGTTTCCATAGGAAAATACAAAATGGGAGAATAACGTCCGAATTCTCCTTTAAAGTCTTTCGGCCGTCAGTAAAATACTGGATTGGTCCCGGTTCATGGCATTAGGCTCGCCCCCTATTACATGGGACTTAAAAACATAACTGGCGAGCTGTGGGTGTATTATATCTGCCTTCGGGGATTTCAGGCGTGGCAATACAGTGACAGTTATCGAAAAGCATCTAGACTTTTCGATAACTTAAAATTGGGTTCATAATTTACACGAAGGGCAGTTGAATATCGCCATCATTTGGACTCTCGTAGCCAAACAATATTTAACGATATAAACACGAACGCTCTGATTGTGCTGCCCTCTGTAGGAACAATTGGGAACCACAATGAGCTCGCTACACGTTCTGTTAGGGACGCCAAATTACGCTATTGTCAATAATTAATACGCTGTGGCTTTCATTAAACATTTGTTTTTACTTACAATTGTTTATTGTGTTCACGCATCTATTTATCAGAATTAAAATAATGCCACGAAAAGAACAGTGCTACGGGATTGTGCCTGACCAAGAACCGATTACCATGCGTAATTTAAAATTCCAGGATGCTACTGAAAACTTTACAAGGAAAATCAAGGCCATCAAACTTTCTCTGTCTACGGTTCAAACTCTAGCCTCAAGCTCAGCTCAGCGACAATCAATGTCAAAAATGTTGGGAAATGAGAAGTATTTTTGACAGATTGAGACTGGGATTATAATTCAAATCATTTATTTCAAATAGGCACTTAAAAGGCACTTTTGAACGTCAAAATTGAATTGATTCTAGTTGGCCCTTCCAAAAGGTACATAGTTTCGTATGGAGAAGAATAGGCAAGAAACTCCACCATTACTCTTTTAAAGGGTTTTACAATTTACAATATCTTGTATACTTTAATTATATAATGATAAGTGAACACGATGCACCTAGCATAAAATTACTATACCTACCACAATAGTTAAAAAGAATTAAATATAAGGAATGACATGTATGCGAATTTTCTTAAAAATACGGGAATTATCTCTCTACAAACCATTTTGCATTCTGAGAATGGAACCATTAGGTGCATACTTACAAGACAGCCACGTGAAGTGCAAAAGTAGCCACTTGTCAATGTGAAGCATCCGTTAACTCCACGTAAAATATGTTTAATTTATAAGTTCTTATCGTATTCTTATCACACATTTGATCCCAACTGACTGTACGCTGGAAAATAAATCAATGGAAATCGTTTTATTGAACTGTCGCTCGTGATTGCGAGTCATTAACTTTTTAAGCATTGCTGGCAACTGATAATGTTAATAATGAATGTTTCAGAACTGGAGATATCGCTGACTGTCCGCCGGGCTGCACTTTCGATAATTCGACACACCAAAGGCATAAGACACCAAAGGACATAACTACTAGTTTTACGAGTATTTATTATTCTTATGCCCAGGTTACGAACTATAGTTGCGGAATCGTAACTAATCGCGCCACTCACAGACGATAAATACTGTTAATGAATCATTAACGAATGGTATCTTAACAGGGATATCGGTACCTACATCCGGTACACTGGTATCATTCATTTGCTCAAATTTATATAACGTGAGAAAAAGATAACATGACAATATTATAAAACATTTTTTCGCACCAAATATCTTTGCAAGCAGTTCATAAGTGATCGTTGGGTAATGATTAATATTATCTATAGTGGACCTGTCTGTGTCTTAGAGCATTAATGGTTTAATGCTCTAAGGTCTGTGTGGTGGTTAATAATTATTTATTATTTGTATGGAATGAAACCATGGAATCGAAACATAGACTTTGTTAAAAGTTTATATTTAAACGAATTATTTCTCAGTTCACATCACAATAAAATTTTGGGTTTCTCTTTTTTCAGACAAAACTCATACCTTTTAGAAATAATTTAAAATAGGTGTTGTAATCTATTTTAACATTTTATTTCATATAATATTATTAAAGGTGTTAGTTTTTACCTTCCTGTGAACCCGAAATGTGAGAAAAGAAACGAAATAAGCCAACGTAACGACATATTTCAGATCTAAACCAATGTTTTATTTTAGTTTTGTTGTAAAAGTGGTTAATTCATGCTTAATGGGATAGTTACTTGTTATAACAATCACTGGGGTCGTTGATGTTTCTTATTAGTATATTTAAAGAGCTCATTAAGAAGTAATGATATTAATAGCTATAGTAATTACGGAACTCGTCAGTTTTTATTTATTGTGTCCGTCAAATTATTTTTACGATGTATTGTGAAATTCATTTCCAAGCTTAATTAGAAAGCATTGAAAATATTGAAAAGTTAAAATACAACAACGTTTAATTTGAAAAATAGTACATGTACTTATTTTTCTTCATTCTATCACTATAAATAAAATAATGTCTTTTAGTTGTATCCGTATGAACATAATTTATATTTTTTACTGTAATTACAACATGCAAACTAATTTTATTCTAAAAATAACTATAGATAATTGTTATAAAATGCAAATTCTATAAGATCTGCTTGAGAATGAGAATCAAATTGTTTGACTATAGAACTATGAGAATTAAGTAAATAATTTAAATGAAATAATACTCGTTTTCGGATCTCTTAGCCTGATACTCGAACTTGTGTGGTTAGTGATTGATCTAAGTATATGTATATGGTGTAATCTTAGAAGGTACCAATTGTCTTAAATAAAAGTTACATAATTACTATTAAAATTGTTTACTTAAGCTAGAGACAATAGAACAATAAGAAAATACCGTTTTAGAGTATCTTCAGCGCTTTTCCAGTGTCATTAAGACTGTACGCATCAGGGGAATTTAGCGCAAGCGCCACGCTACAGGATTTTTGCACTTAACTCACTAATGCCCACATTATCGTTAACAGAATGACGTCTCTCTATGCGGCCATAATTTCCTCGACTTGCTAAATTTTAATGTAGCTTTTTGTTAACAGCTTTTTCTCTTAAAGTAAATAAACAATTCAGTTTTAATTGACAACTTTTAATAGTGAAATCGGTAAATGAGATTTTATCTTATGTGTAAATAAGTGACATCACAACATAGGTACCGTTTTAATGTAAGTTCTGTTACTAGTCGCGAACACAGTTGAGTCACACGTAACCTGTCTACCACATGAAGTAATAAGGAACATGATATCTACGTATACATAATAATAATTAAGACTTTTGTATTGTCTTGTCTCAACTCAATATAAACTGTGGAACTTACTTTTTCTTTTATTTCTACTTAATATTTGATTCCTGGTTCGAAAGACCAGTCACCTACATGTAGGGTTGTTTGCCAGGACTTTTCAATGCTGTCTACCTATATTTTTCTTTAAATAAAAATATTTTAATTTAATTATATACTTAACAACCGACTTCCAAAAAAAAAAACACTTCAAAGTGAAAAATAACTTTAATTTCGGAAGTCGGTGTCTTTGGATCTATATTTTAGTTTATTTTTTTTAATTTTGTCGATATCAATGGAACGGTTTAAAAAAAATCAACAATAAATTATTTTTAATTAAAAAAAACCGCATTCAAACGGACGTGAACGTGTAAGACGTTCGTTTTCGAATTGGTGTGGGTTAGGTATTATATATTTTTGGGCACGCCACAATTGCGGCGATAAGTCCCCTCTTTGAGGAGTGGCTAGAGAGGCGCCACGGCGTCCTCACCTTCCGCCTGACGCAGGTCCTCACCGGACACGGTTGTTTCGGGAGGTTCCTGTTCCGGATAAGGTGGGAGGAAACGCCCGGGTGTCACCATTGTGTGGATCGCCCGGAGGACACGGTGGAGCATACGGTGGAGGTCTGCCCGGCTTGGGCGGAACACCGCCGTGTCCTCGTGGAGGCGATTGGCGGTGGCGATCTCTCGCGTCCGGCCTTGGTCCAGGCCATGGTACGGAGCGAGAGGGCTTGGGAAGCCGTCACCTCCTTCTGCGAAGCAGTAATGTTCGCGAAGGAGGAGGCGGAACGCGTGAGGGAGAGGCAAAATTTGCGCCCTCACGCCCCTAGCCGCCGCAGGATACGCCCTGGGCTCCGGGAATCGCAAGCCGATTCCCGGCCACCGTAGGCGCGGGCTTGCGAACGGCGAGCAATGGGCAGCTCGCCGTTCGATAAAGACCAGGCCCGGGTCGACGGCGCGTTGTGTTCCACGCGCGCCTCAAAGAGATGTCAGCACCAATGACGGGGTTTGCTAGGACCGATGCCTGCTAGGGTTGCGGAAAAATCCAAGAGGGTTACCGTGGCCCCTGGCACAGGCAACTGAAGGAACACGGGTGGGTTTTAGTCAGTAAGAGTCTGACACGCCCTCCTGCTCTGCCCAGAGCGGGAGAAGTTATTTGATGATTTCCCACCCACAAAAAAAAAAAAAAAAAGGTATTATATATTTTAATTTGAATATCATTCGTTTGAAGATTAAGAAACCTAATACCACAAGTAGTACTGTTGTAGACAAAACTCAGTGGCTCGGAAATCCAGCCAAGTGTGTTTGTCTGTTACCGCGGAATACGTCAATCAAATTGTTGCTCGACGACACAGATTTTCCGTTCTATAATAATTATATTTCGGGTATCGGCCTCTGAGTGTTTGTTTGTCTACGATATTCTCGAAAGCTACCTCACCATTCAATAGAAATATTGCTAAAATTCAAGTCATTCCTAATTGGCGTAGTGGTCAACATCGCCCATGAAGTTCTCCTTGGTTTAATTCACAAGTAGGTATAGCTTTTTTACTTAAAAGCCTAGTTAGCAGGTTGAAGTTTGGAATGATGCGGACACGTCCTCAACTCCATTTCTTATTATTCCTTCAAAAAATATTGGCAATCAGTTTTTTATCTACCTAATTAATTATACACTCAAAAACATTACGTTCCCTCCTTCTGAAGCAATCGGTTAAAAAACAGGTAGGAACTTACTATAATTTAACGTTTCCTTTCTCAAATCAATTTAAAAGTAAAACCATTCCACTTTTCATCGTCAACAAATTAACACTAAAACGCGGTTGCATAAATTGAGGAGCTCCCAAAATCCTAATCCCGGCACTCAGCATGCAGGGGTTATTGATTGTAACAATAGTTCATTACGCGCGGCGACCGCCTAAACAGAGTGATTAATGTTCCGGTGTTGCCAGCCTCCTCGTAAAATATCGCCTCTTCACGGAATATGACATTGTGACACGGGAGTGACGTTTGGAAGATTTTGGACGGCGATAGGACCTTCCATGGAATATCAAATAGTCTAGCATATACATCGGTATATTTATGCGCAAGATACAAGCGCTCCAGGTTTTCTGTGATGTTGACTTGGTGATATCGGCCATGACTATGCTCATGCAGCTTATCACTGATAATTAGTGATCAACATCAGTGGCGCGCTGCATGAGCATATTTTGACCGAACTTATAGTACACGGCTACCTACTTAATTATTAGCATTATTATTATGAGCTTATGACTACTCTTTTAATTTAGAAATAAGTTAAAACAATAATAAGCATATAACCAATATTGCAAAACAGAATCGTTTATACAATCCAATAGGTACACAATGGTGCCGATTCTCTTGTCACAAAATTCTCTAAACTAGACTAAAAATCACCAAAATTTAGTTTATTCCTGTCAAACGACGATTTCCCATTCTGAAATTGACTAAAGTGACACAACTTAACCAAATTTTAGTTTGACAGCACTATGATGGCACCGAGATTATAATTTAGTGAAAATGGCAATTTTGCTATTCTGAATTTTACGTTTTTCACCAAAAATTTTGATTGTCTTAACTAAATCTGACTATTTTTAATCGCGATTAAAAAGGTGTGGAATAAAATTAGTTGTCATGAACTAAAATTCACACCAACACCTCGACTTCAGGTGCAAAAACAGTACTGTATCTTTTTTTCTTTTCTTTTGCTTATATCTCGAAAACGGTGTGTCGTATCGCAAAAATAATGAAAATTTCGACCCCCTTTGCTATCCTTAAACCTATAAAACTCAACGTGTTGGTAATATTTTTTTATATTTTCCATACAAAAAGTAAAAAATTCCATACAAAACAAGTCGAGGCCGCACATAATGCGCGCCTACGGCTCTAAAAAAAGATCACGTGGTACGGCAAACAAGTACCACGTGGAGTCGCAATAATTGTCAAATTTGATTTTAGATGTGTCAAAATTATTTTTAAATTTAGAGATTTTATTTTGCAGAATAGCGTTAAGATTCTCATAGCCAAAAGTAAGGAATTTTAGTGATAGTTTAGTTAGTTTAGTCCGGTGTACAACAGAATCGGCACCAATATCTCTACTACGTCCTACCTATCAAAACTAAACGAAATAACTCCAAAACCATTAATCATCAAAGAACTATATTATCAAAACGAAACAATCCAGCATTATGAAAATTAACTACCAGCACAACTGTTAAAGATATTATTATTTGTCACAGTTATTTAGCACCGAAACGGTGCGCGGTGCCAAATTGCCATGTGTTGGCAACACCGCAGCAGCTAGGGGGTGGGGAGACGGTCCGTAATCTCTGTCCCTGACAGTGTGACGCGGGGGTCGTCCCCCAGCCCTGCCGCTGCCGGGCCGCTTACCAGCAAGCTTGAAGTTAATTGCTCGTGAACAGATTATTCAGCAATTTTTCAGAATGTTTTCGGTTTGGATGAGATGATATCGTACGTAATTCTAAAAGGTTAAGACAATGGTGCTATAAATGGAGGTTTCAGAACGTTGCTAATTGTTATGATGCCCTAATCACCATCATCCTGGCAAGCATAAATGCCCTCTACAAATCCCTACGTAATGTCCATTAAATTACATAATAAACTACCCGCCCCAATAAAAAAAGAAGAGAACATTAACATATTTTTAAACAAACAGACAATTTTTGCTAAATAAAAGCAACTACTCGGTAAACGTATCTAAGTCATAACTTAAGTAATCGAGACTTTAAATTTTATTTTATTCTGTTTATTTATTATTATTACATCTCTCAATAGATATCTGTTTATATTTTGTGTTGAAGCTATTTAGTTTATCTCAGAAAATACCTATCTAACCTACCTACATTATAATATAGTAGTTTGCTAAATAATGATATATTATTATGCTTCCTCTCTCCTAACTCACTTATGTTGCTGTGCCCGACAGGGTCCATATGATCAGAGGGGCAATTCCCGTATTTTTAAGACCGTTCGCATTCTAATCTCAGTCTCAATCTGTCAAAATTACTATCAATTTACATACATTTTTGACAGGTTTTTGACATTGATTGTCGCTGAGATGAGATTGCGACTTGAATTTGAACGTTTTTTAAGTACGAGAATTGGCCTACTGATTATTATGTTTATCACCAAAGAATACCTACAGCCATGTGGAATGCAATAAAAGTATTGAGTATATTGCAGCGAGTGATTGCGATGTGTAAACATTTTATTAGATCAAAATTTGAACTTTTCCTATGAACTCTTATTTTTTAAATGATTTTCATCTGCATGGTACCTACGGACTAATTAGATTTGAAGCCATTGCCTAGATTTTCGAAACAAAGTAAACTTGACCGAACATAAAAATTTCTCAGTTGACACTGTTTTCAGGATACTTATTTTGCCACTCATTAGTATTCATTATTCTTTCCAAGAAATAATTGTTTCACTATTATGCAATTTAATACGTTAGAGGACCTATAATTCAAATTAATGGAGAAAAAAAAGTGTTCGGGACACTCAATAGATGGCATTGCATGTGCCCAATTTTCAATTAATTTGGTCATCATAATTGCCAAAAATGCCGGCTAGAAGGACATTGGTCCTTCGAGCCGGATTTTGATATTTAGGAATCATGGCTTTAGGAAGTACGAGGAATGCGTCAGCCCAGTGGTGGATTGATACTAATGGCACAGTGGTTCATGAAGACACGTGGATACAGCTATTTATAACGGGCACAGCATCGGCGGAAGCACGCGAGGAAGCGAAGCGCGTACATGAGTGGAAGTAGTTGCTGCCATAATCTCATATACTCGACCTAGCCCAGTAAAAAGGCGATAGAAAAATAAGATATTGTTCTTATTTTTAATTAATTTTAAGAGTGCTGTAATTGTTATTTTTAGCGATATTAAGTGCATGGATCATTGCTTATTTATTGATAGACTGTAATTTAGAGGCACACTAGTATCTTAGTATTAATTTCAAAGGGTATGATTGTTGTTCCTGCGAAGATTCTAGATGCTAAATCCAATAACGGTGGCCTTCAAATGAATCAGATACAAATACACCGATAAACAACTGATACAAGTCATAACTTCCTTACCGAACCATACATTAATAATTCCGCCATAAAAGTTTATACAACCAAATTATTTTCAAATTACCCCCAAAGCGAGTTTAAATTACTTATGTAAATGTGGCAGATACCTGGCGAGGTTGGATCGCGTGTTGGCCCAACTTATAATTGGGGAGGCCTGCTGGCGGGGCGCAGTGGAGCCCGGGACACCACCCGACGAGGTTCACCACAGTCACCAGCCGTCACGTGGTCCCACGATAAATACCTCCGCGGTAACGTGACCCGTGAGAAGACAGCTTTATAAATCGTGCGACAGAACTAGTGGCTAGAATTTTTTGAACTTTAAAATTGCCAGTGACTGATTGATTAGTAAAAAAAATTATATAAAATAACCTTTACTCGAGCAAGGGTTTGAATGTAAAAAAGTTTCATTCAATCTAAGTGTCTCTAATGAATTTGTTCGTGTAAGAAGTTTGAAGACCGCTCCCGCCCACCATGAGGCTAGCCCGTCAGTAACCTTGGCCTTACTATAGCCAACGTTGGTCACACTTCCATTTCCATCGCTTGATAATTACTTTGAAACTCCAATGGCCAATAAAACTCTGCTATACGAACCATGTTGGACGTTGAAGTGTGTCCAATATTTGAACCATTTTGTACTGGAGATACTGGGAATAGTGCACCAAATAGCACTTGGCTTGAGTCACTTTTAATTGCAAAGTTGCACTGTTTCAATAAACACTAAATTATTAATAAGCTTAATTTATAAGTTCACGTGATAGTTCATCCCCACAATTGCAAAGATATTCCGGCACATGACGTCTACGGTTCCCAGGAGGTGTATTCACTAAAGCATTATAGACCTTAGACCTTAGATATACGACTTAAGAGCTGTTAACAATTACAAACCACCTTCACCACTTCCTACTGTTTTGGCTCTTAAACCACACAAGGTTAGATTAACCTCAATAACTGTAAAGAAAAACACCGTAGAAAAATATGCAATTAAATCAGCAAAATACAAGAGGCGAGACGATTCTGACCAGCAGTGGGATATAGAAGGATGACACAATAGGGAGAAGACCTATTGTCAGCCGAGGGTGAGACAAGGCTATCAATAATCATGGTTATGATCAGGACAAATGATTCACTTTGCACGCTTCCCACGTTAAACAGTGCAAAAATATTACTTAGTACATAGTTACCGGAGCTACAGGCTATGTTTAGAATCTCACAAATGTGTGCATACTGCGCTGCTCTGTAATTGCATTCCAGCTGACCTGTACCTTCATTTATCAAGATACCACTCAAGCTTACTCTATATTCTCATTACTTACTGGACGTAAATGATTTAGTCACTTTTGGTATGTTTTGGATTATACATATTATAAGTTTGTTCTAAGTAAAAGATCTTTTAAGCCGCAGTACGGCGATGACGATAAACTTTTCAAAGCTGTTAGTGGTGCCGATTCCCTTGTTCACAAACTAAACTAAATTTAAGTTGAGTGCATCTTCTTCTTTCATTATGAAAAGGACAGAAGATAAACTTTAGTTTAGTCCTGTCAAATTAATCAGCGCCTGACACTACTCCATACAAGTTTAGACGAGATTAAAAAGTTGACTACTAAAGTTACATCAAATTACGTCAGGTGCTGACTAATTTGACAGGACTAAACTAATATTTATCTTCTGTCCTTTTCATAATGAAATAGAAAGAAAAATATGCACTCAACTTAAAGAATGGGCACCCAATAAATCTTAGTCCTAAAATAATTGATTGTTTAACAATATGCGTTATTAATCAAAACATGAAGAGCGATTGGTTCTGAATCTGAACACATCCAAATTGCATGCTACCTAAAAGCCTTGTACCTAATTAAAATCACAATTAACGTGCTATCGTCATTGGCAAAGTATCAATGCTGGTATCAGCATGCAAATATGCATGAAAAACTATGCAAATATCTTACTTATGTAAGTAAGTAGATGATATTTGCACAGTTTTTCACTAGATCAATCAACGCAATTTTCCACAAAAATTGCCGTTTCCAAATCTAAATTAAAAATGCGTGACCGAAAAAATTCAAAACACATTTTTTACATGAAATAAACAACTCAACAACATTGTCCTGAATTCACGGAAAACCACGAAGGAAGTACTATGATATTAATAAATGCTCCGCTCTGGAAAGATTACCGCGGGCATGATAGAATTATGCTTTTTGCATAGCTTTGATAATATTAAATGAATACAGTTGCGTGAGTAGTATACACGGGAGGGTTTTAGTACGTACTTATCTATATCTACACACGATTCTGACAGTCGATTAAAAACATACGTAACATCTCACTGAATATGCCATCGGATACAAGTTTTATTAGAATAGAAAGAAATCTTACTGAACAGACAGTTGTGCTGCTGGGAAGTCTGTTGCGCCAATTCTTCCCAGCTAAAGCACTAGGATGTGGTGAAGGGCGGGCGTGCCGGGGGACTGTCTTATGTAAAAAGTGCTGATTCTCAGCCCAGTTTGCATATATAGAAAAAAAGTCACAGAAACACGTGATTGTCAAAAAGATAGCTGCTTAGCTCGAATACTTGCCTTACTGCAACAGCCCTCTTTAATTTCTGCAGCGTCGCTGGGTATCCGCTGAGAATGGCCGCCACGAGCACATGACTGAGAGTCGACCTGTTACCGCAACTGCCTATTTCTTCCAGATTTTTTTACCTGAAAATTATAAAAATATAGTTCAGTAACTTTGTCTGCTGCAAAATCTTAAATAAAATGGTTCAATTCTGTAAAAAGATAGGGAGGAGAAAGGCACTTTCCTTATCATCACTGGAATCTCAGGCTACGACTTTATTGCCTGTATAAAACGAATAAAAATAAGACGAACCTCACAATACGGAACCCAACCAATACCGCGTATGAAAATAGAATATTAGCATATTAATGTGGCTGAGGATCCCTGCATCCGGCCTCCTCCGTACATAATTAAGGCTCACATTAACTTTGTGATGAGCCTCGGCCGCTTACGCAAAGCTCCGCAAACGAGCCCCTGGGAATAGGGGGCTACTCCCGAGTCCCGACCCAAATATGAAGCTAAAAGTTTGGACACGGCTTCATACTTTATTAACAGTGTTTTGATGGTGTCATTGGGTCATGAGGAGGTTGAAATATAAGCAAATGCTGAGGTTACTTAGCCATGATCTTAGAGGCCAGACCTCTGGCCTCAGAGGTCTTCTGATCTCTTAGCCTTGAACACAGACATTTATTAACTGGAATTGACAGTGCTACACCTGGGCGGTAAACACACGTGGCTCGATCAGAGGAAATACACAAGCGAATTTTCGCCGCGACTTCTCACTCAGGATTTTCCATGCTTAAACCGGTTTTTTAAGTCTACTCCAGGACTTTGCCTCACAGGTTGTTTCTCTTACCAGGAGTAGACCTCCTGTAACCGGTCCCTACTTTATTTGGACACTTTTTTCTGTTAGTTAAGCCGTTAATCTTGTTGATATATATCTCAGTTAATTTTCTGCTTAATTAACATTACGCTAAAGTATACAATTTTGCAGATTTATAAATGCTTGGTCTAGAAAAAATAAATCTAAGCAAATGTCGATTGTGGAAACAGTGATTGTGAATATTGTGATGTAAACAGTGTTTTTGCTGGCGGCACCTCGACATAACATGAAGTTTTCGTTGACGACATTCTTCAAACAATTTTTTTTATCAAACTTCTCATTGCAATTTTGAAATACCTAAATACTTTCGCTGGATTTCGTACGAAGAAATGTAATGTCTTCATTGATTCTGAATAATTATTTTCTTCATTCATCAACAAATTGACTCTACTTGAATCCCTGATCCCCAGCTAAGATTTCTTTTTACGTAACCGGCTCAAGTTACAGTTAAAAATAATCTATTTCCGTCGATAAACGATATCTATCGTAGTTAGTTAATATCTTAGCCATTACGCTGATGAAACTTCGTTCCGTAGAAGAATGAGGTCAAACTGTGAAACGAGATACACGTAAATTCTAATGTATTTATGTACACGTTTATTGCGTTTCTTCATCAGTAACAATTGATTAAAAAACTCGTATCTAAACTTCGCTATCCAAATTGGACCCAAATGGTTTTGAACATTATGGGAGCAAAAGACCGAAGAGAAGAAAATTGGAAAGAGTCGATCGATCGATCTGAGTGTTTGTTGTAAACAGTATGTATAGCTATCAAGTTGGACAGCTATGCTATCTGAACCGACACAGCTTGGTCAACTTCACTCAATATTAAAAACACTCGATATGCTAACATTTAATGTAAACTTAGATAGGTAGCATAATAATGCAGTGTTCTAGCTTCAAAGCTGGTGAAATTACAGACACTCGACACTTCAAACCCTGCCTTAATTTACTCAACGACACCATAAGGGTATATCTCCGAAACAAATATTTACTAGCTACGACCACCAGCAAACCGGGCCGACCCAGTTTCTCATATATAAGACCTCCTCATAAACGTAACATTTCATTAGGACCTCCATCAATAAGTCAAAGTAAAATTACACTCAAACATAACCGCCATCAGAACCACAACAAACACACAGTCACGTGCTCCTTGCGTGTCACCCGCGCCATGAATCAAAGACTTCCATAAAATTATCCAACTCCATAGCCTGGCGGAGTAACCCAGCTAGGGACACTTGATTTACGACGAAAGGTAAACGCAAATAGTTGCCATTAGTTACGAATCTTTCTGCATTCATTTTTATGGTTAAGAAATATGTCATGTTCGACTCCGTAGCTGAATGGAGGGTTGTTTGGGAGTCGGTGGAAAAAGAACTGGGAATGTGGGTTCCGTATTATGTACAGTAGTGGAATGGTGTACTATTCCATCCCAACTCAAGTACCTCTTGTATCATACCATAATTGGGTAAGTCAGATGTCAGTGAATGACCGCTAGGTGTAACATACTGATATTCAGCTGCTCTACATCTGGACAGAAAGCCATAAAGCTGTTATTTTATGGTGACCTTCTTCTAATTGCGTCATCATCATCAGCCTATATTCATCCACTGCTGGACGTAGGCCTCTCCTAGTAAACGCCACTGAGCCCGATCTTCGGCTCTCCTCGTCCAGTCTCTGCCAGCCGCCTTTCACAAGTCGTCACTCCACCTGGCCGGCGGGCGTCCCACACTACGTTTGCCTAAACGCGGTCTCCACTCTCAAACTTGTTTTCCCCAACGATTGTCGGTTCTACGAGAGATGTGACCAGCCCATTGCCACTTTAGCTTGCTTAGGTAGTCATTGGGCTATGTCCGTTACCTTGGTTCTCTGGCGGATCACCTTGTTTCTAATTGCGTAATCTATTCGAATTGACAATTACCACTGCATGAACTTTATGACGTTTTTCCAATAATCAGTAATCATCAATTATGATTGTCACCCACAGAACGATGGTTGCAGTTTTCTGGTAGATTCTGCTATGTTCTATACTTTCGAAGTAATTCCCAACCTAACTCATATACCTATTGCATCAGACAGCACATCAGACATTTAATTAATTCGCCAAGTTGTGACATTGCGGCGTTATTTACGAGGCAGCAGGCAGCGGTCCACGTCATGCGATGCTTGCATTGTTCACTGACTTTAAAGACCTGCGCCATTTTGATGTTTGATTAAATTAGCTTTACGATTTGAGTTTACTGATACAGATGGTATCAGCAACCTTCAATATATTTCGGGTTTACTGCTGAAATGTCTAATTTTATTTCCCGTACATAAAAAGGGTTTAAACCATATATATGTTCGAACCATGGAGTACTGTGTAACACGGTATAAGAACGCTCTAAATTACTAAATATAAGGGCTTATTAGGTTTCGACACTCGGCACATGTAACTCCAGAATAATTATGACTAGACCGTTTTATAGTTAGTTCATGCCTTCATTAAAATTTAACAATTTGTCAGGTACGGTGTCCATATTTAACAATTTGTCAGGTAGCGTGTCCATATTTAACCATTTGTCAGGTAGGGTGTCCATATTTAACCATTTGTCAGGTAGTGTGTCCATATTTAACCATTTGTCAGGTAGGGTGTCCATATTTAACCATTTGTCAGGTAGGGTGTCCATATTTAACAATTTGACAGGTAGGGTATCCATATTTAACCATTTGTCCGGTTGGGTGTCCATATTTAACCATTTGTCAGGTTTGGTGTCCATATTTTGCCCTACATATTGGGTACCATGAATTGGGACCAGACTCTAGGCTAAAACGCCGAGGCGAAGGCCTTACTGGTGATGTTCTTCAGAAAGGTCGAAAAAAAGTGGAGCAAAAGCAGTATGTAAGTATCGTAGCAGGTGGCGTCCTGTAGTATCTGCCTACCCCCATGGGAGGAAGGCGTCAGTTTATTGTATGGCTGTTATGTTATGGTCTAGGCTATGATTATTATTTGTTAACAGTTGCATGGGATACAACTTTGTATCCTGATTCCGAATTCCTGATAGTTGAATCATGGAATGAGAATCCGAGACCCTGCGCTAGGTAGCCTGCTTTACCAACCACTAGTCACTAGATCTAAGACTCAACTAAACCTAGACAACAAAAAATTGTTTTACTTTATTTGCTCGTATTTCCATTTCAAAGCCACTATACCGAAACCTAAAAACATGAAACCGATTTATCTCTGACTCCTGCTTTCATAAGTAAATATTCATAGAATACAATACTTGTTAACCTCTAAACACAAAGTTTCTTTTATTTCCAAGATATTAATGTCTTTCCATAAAGAGAACTACTCTAATATACAGAAGTACCTAAGTACTAATAGTTTGTCGTAAATCATGTTTTTCGGCAAGCAGTAGGTAATTGTGGCCTTCAAGACATGATTTTTGTTAATAATGCTAGACTTTATAAAGAACCTGTTCCATTTGTCATTGTTTTTTAAATTGTCCTATGTAGGTAGGTACATTAATATTTTAGTTGGACCGTTCATTGTAGCTGCCATTGAGAGGTCCATGTCCGGTAGTGTCTGTGATGACGATATAATAATGAGAAAGAAAGAAGAATATTAATGAGCTATGAAAGGATCTTAATTTAAAATTCATGATTCCTTTAAGTCCTCAATAGTAGTCCCCAGAGTAGATTTTCTTGTACTATCTGCACCTGTCAGAAGAACAGGAGGCTAGGTTTGTTCTTTGATATCATCATCATCTGCCTGGCCTTTCCCAGCTGTGTTGAGGGTTAACTTCAAGTCTAACCGAATTCAGCTGAATACCACCATGTAGCATGGAGCGATGCTTATTTGACCTCCACAACCCAGTTACTGGGCAAATTTCTTCTTGGATATACATGCAACATTCATTCCTAGAACGACCTATGAGTGACCATTTCATGCGTAATTACAAGTTTAAAAGAAGTTAAGTTTTTTAAAAGAGGAGTGAAAGAACACTATCTTTTCACTTCGTCATAGTTGCGTAGGTACCTATATATTAATATTCTAGTGATATTTATTTTAGAAGTATGTACCTATGTGTTTGTATTTTTGTAGGTATGTAGATATTTATGTAAGTATATTCTCAAATTATTTGTTTTAAAATGTTTTTGATTATATATTCAAAAACAATTAAAGTAAAAGAGAGAGTATCTACTTGTCTCATCTAAAGTATTGCTACAAAAAAATGTGTGATACCAGAATAAGAAAATTAAGTTTTTTGGTAGAAAATAAAAATATTCACTGAATAGAAAATACAAAAACATGGAGCCCGAGAAAAATATTACTTTACGCAAAAGAAAAACTCATCTCACACTCTCCCTAAATGATATTTCGAACTCGGACACAAATCTATTCGATGCTACTATGACAAGTTTACCGAACACGTCATTAAATGATAGCCAAACTATTTATGACCTAAGAGAAAAGATAGACAGTCTAAGTAGAGAATTAGATATTGCTCATAAAGAAATTGAGAATTTAAACTTGGAAAACTATCGCTTAAAATGTGATTTGAACCAAAGCTTGCAAACAACTCAACCTTATAAAAATCTTGCTCTATCAGATAGCCGATGCATGACTCCATTATCATCGCGTACTAATAAACGAAAAGTACGCTGCTCTACACCAACTCAATCACATACACTTTCTAAACTCAACACAAGTGATAATGACCAGGAAAATACCGACGATGGACCTCCTTCAAAGCAGGGCTCTAAAAATCAAGCATTGGAATCCTGTATTAACTCCACTGAGCGACAAACCCTCGATGACTCCGCTCAACCCTTCAAGACTGATGACGTGAAAGTACTGAGTAAAGATACTTCTGTCAACAATTCAAGCACCACCCAAACTAGTCAACCTAAATTGAATCTAAATAAAAACTTAAACCAAACAAATAACTTGACACCAAAAAAGAAGAACACTACAAGACCAAGAGTTCACGATGATACCAAGCAAAGAAAACTGTGCGTATTGAGTAATAGTACACATAGAGGCATATTACAAGCGATTGAAGATTTTTTTTCTTATGACTTTAAGTTCTGTAGCTATTTGATTCCCAACTCAAAAATAAGACATCTGTTAACTAATATTAAAACAAAATTGGAAGAATTCACTATAAATGACTATTGTATAATTTTATTAGGCGATTCAGATATTAAAACTGACAATAACTATATTGACCTCGTGAAAGTAATGAATGAAAGCTTGAGACACATGACCCACACAAATATCATAATATGCACACCTACGTACGTACGGGGATCCCCTATATATAACTATAAAATTGATATATTTAATAACCTACTGTACATGGACCTAGAATATCATAAATACGCATACTTTTTTGACTCAAATAATGACCTAGAATTTAGATTTGATATATTATGTTTTCAGATAGATCAGGGAAACTAAATAAATCTGGAATAAATTTCATATTTAAAAATATTATGGAGAGGATCAAAATTGATTTAAGGTTATTTCCTTACGTAGATACTAACGAAAATAAGCAAAACTCACAGTTTTTTCTTCTATAATAATATACACATTTTACACCAGAACATTGCTGGTCTGCTAACCAAAGCTGACATTCTCACAATACATTTAGAAGAATTGGAACTAAAGAATATACCCATCGATGTAATATGTATAACTGAACATTTTATGACACCAGAACAAGAGGCTACAATTAATTTACCCAAATTTCGCTTGGCAGCAAGTTTTTCAAGAGACGTAAATAGGGGAGGTGCCTGTATATTAACCAGATTAGAACACCCATACGCTGTACTCAATAATGCATTTTCAAGTAAAGGTATCATAGAATATGGCGCAATAGAACTAACTGAACATAAGTTGATAATAGTTTGTGTGTACAGAGTACCCAACTCATGTATGTCTACATTTTTTAACAATTTAGAAAAGTTACTGCACCAAATATGTGATAACACTAGTAAGAAAGTTGTTGTATGCGGGGATTTCAATATCAATACATTAAAAAGAAACCGACAAACTTTAGATTTTGAACAGATTCTAGAAAGTCATAACTTAAAACTAGAAATTAAGGTTCCCACAAGACTCATCAGTAGCACTTGCATCGACAACTTTGCTCACAACATTCATAAACGCAAAAGCCAAATAATTGAATTAGGATTATCAGATCATACTGCCCAATTATTGCATTTTCCAGTAAAAAAATCCTGTGTATTAAAATCTTGGCGTATTAAAGTACGCGATTATAGTGAGGAAAATTTGACAAAATTTAAAACTTGTATGAATAACTTGACATTCTCTGACATTTACCTGACAAATGATTCAAACGAAGCCTACAATCGTTTCTTGGAGCTTTTCCTGTGTTTCTATAACCTGTGTTTTCCTTACAAATTACTAACAAAATCGTTATACAAAAAAACTAAATGGGTTTCGAAAGGTATCAAAATTTGTAGCAAAATGAAAAGAAAATTACTATGGCAATATAGAACACACCGGACGGATAAAAACAAACATATATTCAAGCAATACGCTATGAAATTTAAAAAAATTATTTGTCTTACGCAGAAGGCACAAAATAACCATCGCATCAACACAGCTCAAAATAAATCGAAAGCCACTTGGTCACTTATAAATAACTCTAAATTTAAATTTCCTAGAGAACAAATTACTGAAATATTAAAAGATAATGTAAGCATTACAGATCCAACGTCGATTGCGAATAATTTTAATGACTATTTTATTGACCAAGCTGCAAAATCGATGAATACAAACAATTATAATAATAAAGCACCTTCAAATCAAAACATGCACACTAACCTAAACTCAATTTTCCTTACCCCCACAACCCCAATAGAAGTGGACAGAGAAATCAAGCAACTTAAAAATACATCAAGTGAGGGTTACGATGGCGTCAGTACTAAAGTAATAAAACAAGTGTCGCAATCAATTGCAGCTCATCTAAGTTATATAATAAATTTATGCATTTCTGCTGGAACTTACCCAGGAAAACTTAAAACATCGGTTGTTATTCCACTCCACAAAAAAGATGACAAAAGCAATATGGGAAATTATAGACCTATAGCTTTGATACCCATCTTCTCAAAGATATTCGAAAAAACCATTCATAGTCGTCTTTACAATTTTTTAGAAAAATATAATATCTTGGCTAGCGAACAAAAAGGATTTCGCAAGGGTAAGTCCATTAACGCTGCAATATATGAACTTACTAACATTGTTTTGACTAATATGGACAAAAGAAATCCAATATGTGCTATTTTCATGGATATGAGTAAAGCCTTTGACAGTGTTGATCATAACATACTGCTTCAAAAATTAGATTCATATGGCATAAGAGGAAAGGCACTAGACCTCGTTCACTCATATCTATGTGATAGAAAGCAGTTAACGGAGATAACTAGAATATGCCTTAAAACGCGGGATGAGAAGACATATAGATCCCAAACTAGAACCATAAAACTAGGAGTTCCACAAGGTAGTGTCTTGGGTCCCTTGCTTTTTCTGATTTACATTAATGATCTCCCTAGACACATAAAGCATCCCATGGTACTTTTTGCAGATGACAGCACTGTAGTAATAAAATGTGACAGTCAAAATGACTATGAAAATGAAATTAATGAAACATTAAGAACTATAATTAAATGGTTAATTGATAATAATCTGAAAATAAATTTAGAAAAAACAAATCTAATGCACTTTCACCAAAGAACTCAACCGAAAAGTATTAATGTAAATTATAACGGGCAGACAGTAGAATCTGTAACAAATACAAAATTTCTGGGAATAAATATTGATTACAGACTTTCATGGACAACCCATATAGACAATCTCTGCAAAAAAATCAACAAATCCTCATTCGCTCTTTACAAGCTCTCCAAAATAGTTAACAAAGAAGCGATTTTAACGGCCTATCACGGACTGGTGGCACCATTACTAAGATACGGCATAATATTTTGGGGCAATTCGGTAGACAAGGAATTTATATTTAAAGCTCAAAAGAAGTGCATTAGAGCAATGTGCCAAATAAATAGTACAATTAGCTGTCAACCATACTTTAAAGAACTAAAAATTCTCACATTGCCTTCCCTATACATTTACGAATCAAATATTTTTGTGAAATCAAATCTAAGCTATTATAAGACTGCTGTCAAAAGCTATTATCGAAAATTAAGGGATAAAAAAAGGTTAGAGGTACAAATACCTTATGGTAAAACGGCACTCTTAAATAAAAGTATTTTATGCATGACATCATTAATCTATAATAAATTGCCTGATGACATTAAACAATTACCAATCCTCCAGTTTAAAAAGAAATTACATTCATTATTAATAGACAAATGTTATTATGATGTCAAAGATTACTTGTGTGACAAAAATATTGTATTCCAATGACAAGTATGTATGATAATATTGTGAATGTATTTGAATACCATTTAAATTGCTTGTGTCTCTCCTCTCTTTTTTTGTAATAATGAATTAGGACTAATATGACTTGAAATTGAATTTGTATGTATTTATAATTTGGAATATTTTAATAATGTATCGAGACTAATATGACTAATTGTGTTTTAACTTCTGATTTGTATTCTATTATTGTATGCCTCAACGGCGGGACATAGCTGAACTTATTTTAATTATTTAAGACCTGTATGTATGATGTATACCTATAGTCCACAATAAAGATGATTTGATTTGATTTGAAAAATAAAACTTATTCCCGGTGGTGTGGTAGGTACAGTCAGCGTCACGATGTGGGTTCCCCCCTCCAAAGTTAATTTTAAGGACACAGTACACTATATTAACTCTAGTTAGTATAAGTGTACGACAATCGTGTGAAAGAGCGGAACCTATACATCTCCAAACACGTTTAAATGTAATGTAATTTTGGTCATCATAAACTATTTTGTTATTTGTTATTTGTTATTTCCTATCGCAGGTATGCGGGAAGAGATTTCTTTAGAAATAAGCATCACCTTTTTACCTATTTTTCTGTTCTTTTCTTCTTGTCTGTTTAAATGTGTGTATATAAATGGTAAAATAAATAAAAATGCCATCTTTCGACTGCGTAGGTACCTACTGAACGCTCCCATATTTCTTTATTTGCTGCAAAGTACAAGCCTGTTAAGGCTGTGGGAGGTTCAGTTAAAAGATTGCACTAATGCATTAACTAGATGGTGACAGATTGCGAGCCCGATGGTTACGACCACCGGGTAATCCATTACCCACTGACGGTTAAACTTGCCAAGTAATTGATTACGTCGCGATATCCGATAAACTGAAGACTCAATAATTGATTAAGGGTGTTTACCTCACATGGATATATGTTTAAAAATATATAAACACATAACATTAATGCACTGTACAACATGTTTTTGACACAAATGACACCAACATTGTAACGCTGTAAAGATATTTTCTAAAACGTATGACAATTTTGTCTAATACCACAGATTATATAATAGTTACTACCAATCATTAGAATGTACTCTGTGCTACTAATACCACGATATCAAATTCATTATTTCATAAGTTTCAAGTTTTTTGCAGGATACTAAAACTGATTTGGTTGAAGGCGCCATCTAGTATCACATTTCTACACTACCAAGGTTGCATTCCTTTAATATTGCCATCTAGCGACGAATAGAAGTATTCTACTCAGTTGAATCTACTCCTCACTAGATATCGCTGTTATTATATTCAGTTCTTCAAACATTTTATTTCGTTTATAGAGGGCGTTTTATAGGACTTTGAGACAGACAACAGTGAACATCTTTGGTATTTTTCATTTTGTTTGCCCATATAACGCTCGTGCTCCACTGCAGAGAAAATGCCTCCTCGGTGTCCGTCCAAACCTCTCAATCGTTTGCGATATCTGACCCTGTCTGTCCTGCAAAAACTTTGGGTGGCATTTATACCTGATTAGGTAGTTCATACTGGATGTAGGAAACAAAGCTGCCAGGCTCAATTGGGATTGGGTGGGTCACATCAGCCGCAAACAAACAATTCTATTCATTAATTTCGGGCCTTTTATCAATAAGAATTTTAGGCTTTGGATAACATTTAACGAATTTTAATAAGGGGGCCCTGTAGCCGGGCGCCCCTTATTATTGATACCTACGGCTGATATGGCAGAACCTAGGTCCTGCTGCAAACACCATATTATATAGGTAGACACTAGGCACATCATAGGTATAGGTAGTCACTAGGCACATTATATAGGGAGACACTAGGCAGTGGCGGCGTTAGGCGTCGGCGACCGCCGAAGGCCTCGCGCCTGCGTGGCCTCGTAAAAAAGTTTTACAAGTTATTAAAAGTTTAGTTATTCGTATTTATTTACCCCCGGCCCCCAGTCCTGGCGGGCCGCCAAATCTTGAGAAGTACTTTTTAAACAAATCCCAAACTATAGGCCAAAATATGTTCAGTAACAAAGTGGCAGTTTGTAGATAAAGGCCCGTACGTATGCAAAATATGTATAAACGTAGCATGCTGAAATTTTTGATTTCACTTTGCTCGCTTTTCCATCGTACATTTTCTTCGTTTTCAAAAAATAACTCATATTTCTGTATAAATGATCAAAAGAAAAATTTACCTATCCGAGACTGAGTGCTAAAATTTTCGCGTCCTATATTCTTCTGATACTCAAACCATTCTGCATTAGTCAACAACGACAAAGTATCTCAAATAAATCGCAAACAATGTGCGCAATATGGTTGGAGTTATAGAACTATGGAGAAGTGTCTTGACGCTGCATGAGCGTGCGTGATCCATTGCCACCCGTTCGATGTCCACCACGCACAGGATGGATAAAAAGCAGCACATGAAGTAATGTTTTGCTCTGTTGGTGTACCTAATTGCTGTAATGGCGTTCCAGTAGGAGGATAAATAAATAAATAAATCTCCTATTTCTGTATGTATGGTCAAAAGAAAACTTTACCTTTTCCAAGCGGGGTGCTAAAATGTTTGAGCTCGCTGCGCTCGCTCTTGCGCCCTGAATTCTCCTAATTCTCAAATGTTTCGGAAAGACGGGTTTAGAGGAGACGACCTAACTTTAATCATCCGAGGCGGCGTGCTAAATTTTCGTGCTCGATTCGTTCGCTCTTACAACCCTACTTCTCAAACTTTTCTGTATTAAAAATAGCGGGTGTTGTTAGCTGAAACTTGGTAAAATTCTGTGAGGCTAAAAGCCAAAAAGTTCGTCTATTTTAATTTGTGTTTGTTTATGCAATTTTTGTCATCATTTGATTAGCAATAAAACTCAAGTGCACATACATTAGTGTACCTATACCTCAGCTCATTCAATGTAACGTCTTTCTTTCGACTGGGAAATGAAAAAGGCCTGGCAAAGCTAATGCCGCTGAGACGTCCACGTTTGGTCTAGCGCCGTCACTGATACTAGGCACATTATACGTGGGTAGGTACACTGAAAGTTTTGCGTAACTCATAAATAAAACAATTTACACAGTAATATATTAACTGCTTTTCAAAGTATTCTCCATTAGGTACTTTTTATACGTTCAAACCATTTTTGAAAACATGAGGACCATTGGACTAAGGAGATGTTTTTCGCGTGCTGGTTGAAAGCTATCACGGCCTCGTCTGGCCCCGTAAATGTCAAAACTCGCAACAAATCTTTGATTTTTGGGAAAACAAAGAAATCGCATGGTGCTAGGTCTGGACTATGTGCGGGACGCGCGACTTCCGGCAAAAAAACTATTTTAATCAATTAATGAGTTACATAAGTTAAAAAAAATATAACATTCTGTATTCAAACATTTATGAGCAGCCAGGACCGCAGAACTTTCAGTGTGTTATATGTATAGGTAGACACTAGGCACTTTATTTGACCCTTAGAACACTCCCCCTCTCTCTAGAGTCTAGTTTTAACTCGATAGAAACAGTCTTTACAATACCTACTTTCTTTTCTACAATAAATCGATGCGACATCTTCGTAAGCGCCGTGTTTACGGCCTGAGAACTGATTGCTATCTACGGACAATAAAATGTTATTTTTGCTACTTTTCGTCGTTTTATGCGAGGAACATAGAGCTAAGAGGGAGGGCGTCCTACTGGAAAATTTTATAGGGTTTTCTTTAATGGACTTGGGGTGACGTGATGCCGTGTGCGTTTTTACCTTAGTTTGGATACCATTCAAAGATCATGCCACTGTGGCAGAATCTCAGACGTTTCAGAGCCACACTAGAAAGACGTCTGCATGCTGTGGCATCATCATTTCGATACAATCGCAATCTGATTAGGATCACCGATTTGAATCTTGATAGGATGTTTTAGCAGTTCCGGTAAACAATAACTATACAACGTGTCGTTTTGCATCCTCGTCATATTTCAGGAGGCTGTTATGAAAGACATAAATAATCAAATAAAATTACGATCCTGCTCAATAATTACTCCATACTTGTTTTTTTAGGTATTTAAGTTTGATAGTATTTCAGAATACTCCACTTTCAAAGAACAAAATCGCCCCGTTGCGTATGCGGTAGGCAGTGTCGTACGACTATGTCGCTGTGTGCATGCGTTACAGTTACAGCGCAGTTACAGGGCGGTATCACACGGGCCCTACACATGTCGATTTCCGAAAAATACAAAAAATAAAAATAAATACCTACTTATTTTATTATTGATTCGTGTCGAGAATCATTTAGCATAGTTACCTCCTCGAATTTGACGAGGATGCAAAACAACACCTTGTATAGTGTAACTAATAGAGTAATTGGTAATGTATTGCTTTACCTATACGTAAATAACACATAAACTAAACAGTTAATATCAACAAACATTACAAAACGCATTTTGCACCAACACAGCACAATCTGGCGAAATCTCGATCTTGAGTCCCGAAATCTCGTTGGTAATCTCCACCAATACAGAACAAGAACGAGATTGCAAGAACGAAATCGTCTTGATTGAACGAGATTGGATCTCGATAAATGCCTCAAAATAGGTATCTAGATTGCATTCCCTACTTCTGCTGCTTCTGCATCACTTCGATTCTCTATCCTCTTATCTCACTTGCTATTATCAAGACCAATATTTGTACACTAAGTGCTATAAAAGTTTTGACTTTGACTTACACCCGTATTCAAGAATGATACTTATTTAAGTATGGCAGCAGCACTATGCTAAGTAAGGCATTTCTCACTGCGTTCGTCATGACAGGCCATTTAATTCACAAACAATACTCAAGCGACACTTCACTAAACGAATGCACTGCGTCGAATAAAGATCTGTGATTGGTCCGTTTCTGTTGCTAAGTTCTCTCTAATGTTTGGCAGATTGGCGGATGACATAAATATAACCTTTAAAGTTTTAAACGTTTTGTCAGTTGTGAACTAACAATTTCCTATATTTCTTTGTTAATTTTTTGTGTGCTGATTACTAATGATTGTTGCTTCAATTCCTACAAATATGGATATAAATAATATAACTACGTCTTTAGGTTCATCAAGCTCAACTGTAATGTTAGTAGAATATTATATAGAATAGTTATAAGGTCACCTGTTATCATCTGTAAATCAACATATTGTATGGTAGTAGGTAGGTACGTAGTTGTTATTGTACTTATCAAAGTTCAGCCCTTTCATAGAGAGGTAAGGTAGTAGGTACACATTCTAACGCTAGGTTTCATAAGTACCCAAGTTATTTTAATTGTAACTAAATAAGGTAAGTACCTGGAAACTGCCAGAAGAATAAAACCTTAAGGCCACTAGCAACAGATAAATAGGTGGCACTAGAAGGCCTCTTGCAGTCAATTTGTCTAGGTCTTCATTTATCAGTGGCAAGAGTATAAATTGTACCACATCTTTCGAAAATCTATAGCGTCGTCTAAATTCATCCGAACTGTAATAATCAAAAGGATCTTGGAAATCCCGTATCACTTTTCTGGTACTTATTATTCTTTGCTCATTGATATAATTATCAAATTCTTCTTCGCTACTGTAATCCATTGTAAAAGAACGGCACTAGAATCAAAAACAACCTCAAACAACGCAAAACCAAACCTCGAGAAACAAAAATAACCAACTTTTTGACGTATGCTGGACACTATGCGTTGCTTAATATAGCTAGCCAGCTACCTTACCTATGCGTGCATTTTAAGGGACGCATAGTGCCGAATGCCACTCAAGTATGGTCTATGAATAGGTTTTGGGACCCTGTGCGTCCGCGCGCACTGTGAGACCTCATAGTAATGTTCATGAATACGGGCCTTAGACCTCACTTGTCACTTCGTGCCTAACACTCAACTCTCAAAAATGCCGCCTCTACGCACCTATTCACACATCACTCACATCGTTTCGCACCTACCTCCCACTGTCTCCGGCATTCCGCCCTCCGGCACTCGAATGCATGGCGCTAACGAGTGCGGTCGCCAACGCTGCCGCTGCGGCTGCCGCGGCCGGCGCAGGCAAAAAGAACGCACAGGTCCAGTTACAGGCTGAACTCAACACAGATGATGAGTGGAATAAGTTTCTGACGAGAGGTGGATTGTTGGGTAAGTTTAATTGATGGTGATTCGGTTTGGTATATTATGTCTATCCATTTAGTAAATTGTCAAATCGGTAGACTATTGATGGACGCTACTGAAAACGTGAAACTCGTTGCTGAATACTGGGCCGAAGCAATTTACATTGCCATCGACACACTTAAAAGTAGACTATGGTTTGATCTTTCGAGACCCGCCGACTCCCGAAAGAACCACGACCAATCAAATGGATAATTGATAGTCTCCAATTAGTCCAGGCTGCATTAATTGTTAATCCATAGTTTGATAAATTTATTTGTTGCCTTCCTTTGTTATCTCGAAGTTTATTTTCATTCAATGATCAGGATATTAATTAGAAGTTTAAAGTTACATATCCGCTGGACAAGTTTGGTTACTTTGCAAGTTAATTGAAGACCCTCAAATCTTTACATTACATGTTAAAGAGTCAACACTTTCAGTAAAATAATCTTTTGGATCTTGTGGACTTTGTATGATATGTTGTATGTGCGATGGCCAGTGGTGGACGTGTACTCGGAGTGGTGTGGGCCCTGCATCGGTATGGTCGGCAACCTCAAGAAGATCAAGGTGGAACTGGGCGGAGACAACCTTCATCTAGCCGTGGTAAGACTTACATCACTTACCTACATGTCATCAAATTATGTTGTATCGTATGAAACTATGGCTTTATATTTTTCTACCTACAGGCAAAATCAGACACGATAGAATGCCTGAAAAGGTTCAGGAAGCGCAGCGAACCTACCTGGATGTTCATCGCGGTAAGTTTTGCGATTAACACAACTTATCCTCCGTTGAATAGAATTGAAAACTCTTTATTATATACACCATTATGAATTACAGATATAAATGTAGAACTTTTACAATCATAATAATAATAACCCCACCGCCACATCTGTACGTTGACGTCGTGGTGGGGCTTGCACGCTCCGAACTCTAGGTATGTGCCGGTAGAGATTTTATTTTGCCGACACAGGTCTAGGGTGAGGAGCCAGACCAAGAAAGATACAGAAACCCGCAGGGCAGCATGTGGCGAGCTGTTGGGCAGTAGCGACCCCACGGACCCTGTCTCCCGGGAGAAGTCTTCTTCCTCATCTCTGGCTTGCCTTTATTGACCAGCCAGAGTGAACACTGACGAAGAACAGAGCTCCCACCTCTTTCTTGCCTTCATTGCCCGGCTTGAGTGGAGATTCGCAAGAGCAAACGTGCTCGGAGGAAGGAAGTATTCCAGTAAGTGCTGGTAGGGATCTTGACCATTTTTCGGGCTCTCGGATTGGTCCCGATAGCCGAATACCTCTCCACTCCTCGAGCATTTCTGGATATGTTTCCCTCTTGTCGCTAAGTCACTAAATGCTAGCGACAGTTTCCGGGGGCCCATTATCGAGTGTGCAAGCCACCCCACATAGACCAGACAGGGGCCATAGTCCTTCCATAGTTCTAGACAGCCACATTAGCCATTCAAACCCAAATTCCAATATCTTTGTTTCCTTATCCTGCACTAGTGCTACACAAACCGGGGGTTGTCCTTGGGTGCACTAGCATAGTGCGTACAGGGATAATCGTCGGCGTCGGTTGGTGCCTCATTTCGTTAAAAACGTCTAACGTCTAACGTTGGCTTTGGCCCCTCGTACGCCTTCCAAAGGTCCGGTACACCATGGTCCCGAGATATGTCAAAGACACTTAAAATAATAATAAATCATTTATTTGCATAAAACATGGTACCTATACAATTTTAAACATGTTTAGCTAGGATAAAACACAGCGTGCAAATATACACCTAACATGGCCGCTAACAAAACAGAAGACGCAGAAAAAGAGACTGGCTGTGTCAGACAAAAACAAACCGTTAAGGTATTTGAATTTCGTGTAAAACCTTCGGTTAGGGAACCCTAAAAAGGGACTAAAGAAATAATTGTGTTAATGTTCAATATTTACAACATAACACAACCATAAGGTAGGTAGTACCTACTACAATATAGGTGACGGGCTAATTACAAATCACAAGCACACTACTATATGAGCGGATAGATTAGTACAATGAATGAGTGTGACATGTGCCGTGTACCACCCTGTACGGGCTGTACGGGGTATACCTACATGTGTCTTAACATACGAGTGTGTAGGTGTTCTACAGCTGTCTATACACCCATGTGTATGGAACAGTGAGTTGTGGCGAACTGGCACGGATGTGGATATCGACCAAACGCCTGAAAAAACTACTGTCATGTAGGTACATTTACATATCTACCCCTATTCGAGAAAGTTTTGTTTGAAAACTTTGTTTTATCTTTGAATTTTGGGTTTGTGTTAAGTGGTGCTTTAAATGCATGTAGGTAAATGGTAAGTTGTCGCAAAGCGGTACGATCGAAGGTACAAAGGTAACACGAAGAAAGAGGGCAAATCTACCTAAGACCGCCCGTTGTACGCTAGTTTTAAATAAGTTACCTACATTTCCAATTTTAGCTGGCCTCGCATTGCACTAGAGGCTTTTCGTACAATGCAAAATTAGCTTAAAAAGGAAATGTATAGCTTGGTATGTCGTCGTGCGTACAATTAGATGAAATTGCAAGATGTAATACCGTCACATATTTGTTTTCCTACCAATTCACCTAGAATCGACATAAATATTTCTAAACCTATCACGTCTGAATTCCAGTCTGGTCAACTTCTCAACGTGGTTTTCGGAGCCGACGCGCCCCGCATCGCGCGCACCATTGAGCAAGAGCTCCGGAATGAAGAGCTCGCCAAAAAGGGGGAGCTGGAGCGACCCAAGAGAGCTCCGCATGAGCTTACGACGCCAGAACAGGTGATTAAGAAAGTGGTTTCACCACTGTTCCAAAAAAAGGAAGGAATGGGAATGGAAAACCTTTGCCTAGGAGAGATATACAGGTTTTTAACAGACTTCTTTAAAAGAATCTTACGCCGGTAAACTAAGACGGGCTATAAATAAAAACATTAAATAAAATAAATAAATATCGTCTGACATTGCACACAGCACCATCTAGTTCCAAGTTAAGCACTTAACACTTAAGGCTTGTGTTATGGATACCAGTAGGCCAATTCTCGTACTTAAAAAACGTTCAAATTCAAGTCGCAATCTCATCTCAGCGACAATCAATGTCAAAAACCTGTCAAAAATGTATGTAAATTGATTGTAATTTTGACAGATTGAGACTGAGATTAGAATGCGAACGGTCTTAAAAATACGGGAATTGCCCCTCTGATGGTTGATACACTACTAAAATACAATTTTTTTTCGTAAATACATACATATTATAAATATACAATTTTTTTTCGTAATTACATACATATTATAAATATACATCCATGACTCGGGTACAAATGTCCATATTCATCATACAAACATTTGCCCCTACCGGGATTCGAACCCAGGACCATTTGGTTTCGCTGACTACACTTAGCCACTGTAGCCACTACACCAAACGTGTGTGTAATTAACATTGTAGTCATCGATACTTCAAAGAAATCCTACTCTATTTGAGTGGGATTATTTCAACCTTGACCATTCTGGTATGGTGAGCAAGATTTTCAGCGAAACTCCTAAACATTACTCCACCTCAGCGACTTCCGCTTTTGTTCTCCGCCTTTTCAGGAGGTCGCAACAGCCCAAGAGAAGATTGAGGAAGAGAAGAAAGCTAGGGAAGCAGCCGCAGTGGAAGCGGCCAGGTTCTCGCGGCGGGAGGCGCGGGCCAAGCGCCTGGAGATGCACTTCAACGACCTTTGTCCCGCTCTGGTTCTGCCACATGCGCAGAAACATTTGAGGAAGATCACTGATACTATCGAGCCATTTGGTGCATACGTTATTCTTACTGATCATATTTTACCACTAAACCTTTTTACCACCATAATCTAACACATAAGGAAAGTAATTTTGCGGTTTGGGAACTGTAAGAAAGTACTTGGATATGATCTAACCCTAACGAGAGTTCCCGTCACTTATTTATTCTAATTACTGATACTTGTGTAAGCTATAGAAACACTAATTTAGCTCCGAGCCTATAGAGTCAAAGTCAAAACGTTTATTGCGAACTAAGTGTACAATCTTGGTGTTATGTTATGTTAGTACTTAGCACATAGCAGGCTTTTACAAGCATTGCAATTGCAATTTGTGTTATTGTTCACATTCGGCAGTAGGTATAACTATGCCAAACTCCTGACCAATAACATACAAATTCTAGAAAGGTTCTATTGCAGAGTCTTACTATTTCAGGTGTGCTATTGGCAGACAAGTGCCCGATCGTAGTGGGGAAGGAGGGCGCAAAGATCTTGGCGGTCGAAGAACCAGAGCTCGGCGAAGCAAACGCGGCGGCGGCGCTCATCGAACGACCCTCGCTGGCGTTGATATTCAAGAAGATGCCCGATAAAGATGGGGATATTATTGGTAATGATAATTTAGAATTACTTCAAAAATATTTCAAAGTCAAATTATTTATTTCAATTACGCGTGATGTTCCGCAATTTTCGTCATCTGCCACTGTTTGTTTCTGCATCGCGAAAAGGTTGACTGGTAGAAAATGACTATGGCATTAAGTCCGCCTCTACGCATGTGTGTAATAATAAAATAATATGCAGGCGGTGGTGAGGTTAAGTCCTACAGCAACTAAAACAAGCAGCAAGCAGTAAAACTCTGGCAGTTGTGATTCTTTCGCCCAAAACAAAGAGACTACCAAGTTTAAGAACTTCAACCTATGAACGGATTCCTTCAAGATCAAACTCTAAGCCTGTTAATCTTCAAACTTAAATGACTTAAAAGATATGTTTTATTTGCTTAATCAAACTCAACTCGAACCCAAAGCATTTATACCAATTAAACCATTTACAGACACTTTTGAATTGTCAAGTGGTCGGTCAGTCAGAAATATAAAGCTAGTTGCCCATTCCAAAGCGTAGTAGGTAGGTACCTATGGATAAGAACAGGCAAGCAACTCCATGGAGACTATATTATATATAAATATTAGTTAGGTACATCATTGATGATGAATTTATAATTATATTTGTGAGAACGATGAAAATAAGACTTAGGTTCACGTTAAAAGTGTCCAGAGAACAGCAAATATAAATTAAAAGGCCATGGCAGCTAAGAGATGACCAGTCCCAACTGACGGCGCCCGTTCACGAACATGACGCATGGATCTGCCGGTCGATTCTGTAAAAATCACACCGTGAAGACTTGCGTGGAGTGAGCTGTCAGTGTGATCCCACTGATGCTAGTGATTGACCAGCGTTTCATTTACAATCATAATCGAGATTTTACTAATATTTTTTATCCAAATTCTATTGACCATTTTATAATATTTCAAAGCTAATATGTAGTTAAGTGGCTAAACATTATTATTTTCAGGGTTTTAAAATAAAATAGCAAAACAGAAATTCAGTTATAAACTCAATGCTGTTTTTTTTAGACACTACGAGTATACAAGGTGGTGTAACAGAATAAACCAAATACTGAAGGTAATTTGCCCATAATTGTCTGCTGAATCGATTTAATATATTTTTTCAAAAGTTATGTATTTTGCAATACTGACCGCCGATTGAGCCAAAGAAAATAAAATCATATTTCAAGGCCATAAGGCTCAATTTTAAATGCTTAAAGTAATGCTAGGGTCAACACCAATTTTCTTTAGTAATAGCCTTAATAGGGAGCTTTAGAAAAAAACTGTTTTGGTCATTGTATTATGCTTTTAAATATATACTATAATTGGGGTGTATGAGGTTTTGCGTTAATTATGTTACACGTTATATACTAGCTTTGAAATAATATAAAATTATCAATAGAATTTGCATAAAATAGTAGATTGTTATACAAGGAGCTTTAGCCCATTATATACGAGGTAGTTTTAGTAGGTAGCTTTAGCGAGGGAGTAAATAGAAACTGAGTTTTAATGGGTTTTAGCGCCGTGTGTTACACTCTACTTTTCACTACGATTGCGAGAAAATAAAACAATCCAATACGATATGAAATATCTAGTTTATTTTAAGAAAATTAAATGTACAATTTGAACAATTCTGGATATTTCACGAGATGTTTTTTCCCGGTAACTTAATTTCAGTCCTCTGTGAAGATGAATGTTCAGTGGTTCTTTTCCTTTCTCTTCTATTTGCAAATTAGGGTCTCCATTCTCGCTAGATGATGACATTTTCACTATTGTAAAATTAATTACGGTCACTACCAATTCAATTTGCAATTAGAGAAAAATTATAAAGATTTCGCGCCAATGTCTTTTTTTTGTTTTTTCTTCTGCAGCCGCAACGTTCGATCGCCGATTTTAGTTCCATTTTCAAAAATAAAATGAAGTTCTTTTTTTATGAAACAGTAATAAGTCGAGTCTATATTTATGATTATTCTACTTATGACTAATAGTAGATTATTAACCAAGGGGATAAAGCAGTGTCTTCTGTCGCGGGAGACGATTTAAATCGCGAACGTAAAGAAGGACTCGAGGTTTACTCCCGAGCGTAGCGAGGGTGTTAAAAACTTAAATTACGAGCGAAGCGAGGGATTTAAGACGAGTCCTGAGTGTAGCGAGGGATTTAAGTTCACCCAAAACTAAGACAGCTTTATCACCGAGGAAAATACTCTACTTTTCGTACCATTTGCGAAAAAATTAACACAATAATAATATGAGATAAGCATTTATTAAAAATAATGACAATTAAACGTATTTTTAGAACATTAACTTATTTATAAAAATAAATTAAAATAAACTTAACGTTTATGTATTTGAAGAAAACAAAAACGCGGAAAATTCCTAGACTAATATTTTTTTGTCGGAAAAGCAAAGGCATCAAGCTCATACGGCCTCGTCGGTTTTCGTAATTTTATTTAATAATCATAACTGCATAATAAATGCGTATTCCTTTTTCAAAAAGATGTTTAGTGCTTTATATACAAACTCAATGGTGTAAACACAGATGTAGTTCAGTATAAATTTCGGTAAGTATTCCAAATTTATATCACATTCTCCCCCAGAGGATGAATGAAATTCAGTACAATTTTCTTTCCCTGTTTTTAACAGATTAAAAATGACTATTGTTATGTTCGCTTTTTGTGGCATAGAATGTCACTTTTTTGAGCAAGTGGTACGAAAAGACTTTTTCGTTTTTGTAGGCTCATTGTCATTTGACACACAAAAATTTAAAAAAAAAAACTTTTTCCCCTAGAGGAAGAATTGCTATTTTTTCTTCGCTCTGGTACGCCACAATGACGGTCTTTTTGAGCAAGAGGAGTGAAAAATATTATTAAAAACTCGATTATGATTGTAAATGTAATGCTTGGTCAATCCCTAGCATCAGTGGGATGACTCTGACAGCTCACTCCGTGCTCACTTCACCTAAGTTTTCACGGTGAGATGGTTACAGAATCGCAATGCTGCACCATTCAGCTCAACCGTTTTGATGGGAGCTAAATGATCCAACACACGCGCCACCGTCAGCGAGACATTTGAATGAGCATGACATCTCTATCAACCGCCAGGGCACGTTCAAGTAAATGAAAGACATTACCCGGTAAGTGGTAGCTCGATAGCACAGTTGTCCTACGTAATTATATAATACAAAGGAGATTGAGTTATACAATGCAAAGGTAGTCTTACAATCTTCAGCAGCATCAACAGTATTTTCAAGTGGTAATCAATTAGCTGTGGTTGTGCAGGAGCAGCATAGAGTCAAGCATGTTTATCAGCGATATATTCCCCCAAAATATAATATATACCTATATGCATATTATACACAAACAAAACAACAGGTTGCAGGTTGGTTCAGTATGTGGTATTTT
Source organism: Brachylomia viminalis (assembly GCA_937001585.2). Lineage (NCBI taxonomy): Eukaryota > Metazoa > Arthropoda > Insecta > Lepidoptera > Noctuidae > Brachylomia > Brachylomia viminalis. Next base: position 25,727,540 of record OW443301.2, read on the forward strand.
ATTCTAACATTTTAAACAGTAGGTACCCCTTGAAGGATGAGTCTAGGTACTTTAGCCAGTCTGAAACCTGGTTGAACTAATAGGTCCTTATTGGTAGTACTATAATTTATGTTATTCAGCTCTATTACTAAAAAGACGTTTATTTTTACCGACTTCAAAAAAAGAAGAGGTTCTCAATTCGGTTGCATTTTTTTTTCTTACGGACCTGAGGTTTTCGTAGATATATTGACATAGTACCGTCATGATCTTAATAACCCCATAGAGAATCGCGCCTGCGGAGATTATATATGGCCCTGATGGCTCTTTTCCGCAGAATAAAAATAGACTTGACAGCATATGCTGCTGAACTTAGCCTGCAGAGATGTTAAATGAGGACCCCATTGCAGCCTTGAGTCGAGCGTGATCCCCAGGAAAACAGTTTTGTCGACGAAATTCTACTATCTCGTCTTTATCTTTTCTTTCAAAAGACTGGTATAGGTACATATAATTGTTTCTGGATTTGTCATACGTAGCCCATTTGAATGAAATGAAATGCTTATTTCTGTAAGTAGATATTTTAAGACACTTTTACACGTCAATATTTTAAAACTAGATGGCGCCGGCATTTCCTAGCTGACTGATCCCTGAAAAGAAATGCCTAAACAAACTCAGACAGAGGTCATGCATGGTCTCTTTTAAAATCCAAACATTGTGTTATTAGGATTTTATGTGAGTCTAACAATGCAGGGCCATGCCTGGAAGGGCCTTTTGAAGAAAGAGCCATTGCAGCTTTGAGTTGACCTGGGGCCGTACTATGACCTGTTAACGCCATCATGATTCCGTTGAGAAAAAGAGATAGTGCTATCGGTCATGTATAGCTCCGTCTCTCTTCCACGCTGGAACAATGATGGAATTAACACGTCATAGTACGGCCCCTGTCCTAACAGACGGCAAGCATGCATCAGTCATCGCGTAGCTCAACCCTTTTTTAGGGAGCTCAACGACCCGTCACACGACGCTACCAGATCTGCAGGACATTTGCGTAGGCCGTATATAAAATACTCAAAACCGCCAGACAGCTATAAAGTCATGTATTCTATCTAGCCTGCATGGTAATCACATTCAGTCAATTTCTCTTTAAATATCATCAAGTTATGTCACGTAAATCGATAATAATGACAATACTAATTCAAAACACTTAATAGTACAAAATGGTTTGTTGCTTGGGGGTACATTGGAGTAGCTTAATTAATCCCAAGCCTTTTTGTCATGAAGTAACCTTTAACGTTATAGAAGCCTTTTCGACAGAGTTTCTTGAGAATGAGAGAGAATGTACCTATTATGAGTAGTTTATCTCCATTATCCATAATATAGAGCTGACACGCCGAGCGCTTTGCGGAGACGGTCTAGCCGAGGATGACGATGCGAGGAAGAAGCTGCCCACAACAGAGCTGCGTGACGGCAATACAATAGGGCTGTTCGTGCCCAAAGACCGGCACGAGAGGGCCGCCGTACTGGACGTGCTGTTCCCTAAGGTAAGATCGTTTAGGCAACGTCCTTTAAATATCTGCATGAAAGCGCTGAAAAGTTGTCAAAAGTTTTTTATAAAGGTTGACTAACAGCTTCTGTACTCAATATTGGTGTTTTAATAGGTAAAATTAACTTTGGGCCTACAACACAGTCCCCAATCACAGGTTAACCAGTATTACACAGAAAAATTCATATATATAAAGGCAAACAAAGCGTACAATCGTGATTCCCATTAAAAAGAGAAATCGTAATACGCCTGGAAAGCTTGTTGGGGTTTGCAGAGTCAGTTGACTCGACCGATTATGATATCATATCTATGAGCAGCAAACTCCACACGAGTACCACACGAAAATAAGATGAATGTCCAAGGAAGCGGATGCCCATGCCCTTTTCTTTCTGCATGCCTTTAATGGTTCCTCTTCCACAGATGGTAAGCTCAGTAGTGGAGCCGGCCCCGCCGGCGGAGCCGCCGCACATCCTGATCATGTTCGGCGCGTGGCAGCGCCGCGCCGTGCTGAGCATGGCCAGCCTGCCCGACGTGGCCACCCGCCTGCTGCGCTACGGGTTCTTCGCAGGCCCCAACATTGAGGAGCCCAGGCTTTTGTGCAAGAATATTGATCAGTACGATCTGAGGCCGGAGAAGGAATAGTAAGTTTTGTTTTAGACTGACCCGCCCTTGCCTCGCACGGGTGCTATCATACATATAATAATATTTCTGTGGGTTCTCTACTGATGACGTGACATGTTGTGAAAATATCAAGATTTCTGTGCGATATCCAAGTTAAATACTAATGTTGCATACACATAACCCTTCCGGAATTAATTAGCTAAATTATGGTGAAATCCGGATCAAAATCCGATGCGTAGTTTAGAAGAACAACGCGGTCACACACTCAGACACGAAAAGCGACTTTAATACTGCATACTAATATACCTACTAATATAATAATGTCATAATAATCTACTGATATATTATAAATGCGAAAGTAACTCTGTCTGTCTATCTGTTACCATTTCACGCCATAACGGCAGAACGGATTTGGATGAAATTTGGCGCACAGGACCATGTGCCTTAGACCATGACATGGTAGTATGTTCCCGTAGGATAATTTCCGACCACCACGCGGGCGAAGCCGCGGGCTAGTTTGACATAATCTGATTTCCAACTCCACAGTTGCGAGACCATAGTCCTGATGATCGCAGTAGGGCTGGCCGAACCCGAGCTGGCGGAGCCCGAGGAGCTGTTCCCAGAGGTAAAACATTCACGGTCAAATTTAATGACGTAGAACTATTAGTAAGTCATTTCTGCAATGATCTCCTTAAAAAAATTAAAAGAAATTACGACAAAGTGGCATTGGAAAAGGCTGGAACAAATAGTAAAAAGATCTGGAAATATATTAAAGACGCAACATATACAACAAAACAATATGAGTCATCTTCAGGTTTATTACAAGCACACTCGTCACCGCTGGAATCCGCTAACATAGCAAATAATTTCTTTGTTAATGTTGGAAAGTGTTTGGCTGAAAAAAATCTGGATCAGTCCCAAAACCTAACGAGCACTCCTTTAGTATGCAGCACTGCTTTAACATCCTTTGCGCTGCTAGATACTGATGAGACTGAGGTAGAAAGTATAATTATGACCTTGAAAGAAGACTGTGCAGTTGGCTGGGATAACATATCGAATAAAATTATCAAAAAATTCAAGGACATTTTGGTACGACCACTGACTTATATTTTCCGCATTTGTTTATCTTCAGGTCATTTCCCCGAGTGTCTCAAAAAAGCTGTAATTGTCCCTGTCTATAAATCAGGCAGCAAAGCGCAAGTGACGAATTATAGACCTATTTCTTTACTGCCTTCCATGTCAAAAATATTGGAAAAAATTATAAACAAAAGGTTGTTAAAATATTTGGAAGATAAATCAGTTCTGTCTGAGCGGCAGTTTGGTTTTAGGCCTAAAGTTTCCACTGCTGATGCGGTACACCATCTAACTGACTATCTAGCGCAAGAACTTGACAAGGGTAAGCACACAGTAGGAATTTTCCTGGACCTCGCCAAAGCTTTTGACACAGTTTCCATTCCAATCCTGTTGCGCAAGCTTGAGATCGTGGGTGTAAGAGGCACCCAGCTGAAAATGTTCCAAAGTTATTTAGAAGATCGTTCCCAGTGCGTAAAGATTGGCAATGTTCTCAGCGCTGTTCAAAAAAACACATTTTTTGGTGTTCCTCAAGGAAGTATTTTAGGGCCCACTCTGTTTTTGATCTACATAAATGACCTTTGCAATCTAAAGCTAGAGCATGGCACTATCATAACTTACGCTGACGACACTGCTCTACTTTTTTCGGCTGACTCAGAAAATGAAGTCTACAATCTTGCGCAACACGGATTTAATATTGTAAATAAATGGCTTCAAAATAACTCACTAACCCTAAATGCAGAGAAGACAAATTACATTAAGTTTTCGATGCGCAAGCAAATATCGAAGATCCCCTCAGCCTTGCATGCTCATTGTTGCCCAGCCCCTGCAGATAGCCAGTGTAAGTGTCCGAATATTAAAAAGACAGATAAAATAAAATACCTGGGTATTATAATAGATGAATCCCTTTCCTTCAAACCACATATGGAAGCTCTAAACAATAGAATTCGTAAGCTAATATACGTATTCAAAAAGATACGATTTATTGCAGATCCTGAAATAATTAGGCAAGTATACTTTGCTCTTTGTCATTCAATTTTGACTTACTGTATTACTTCATGGGGTGGGGCGAGTAAAACTTTGTTATTGCCTATTGAAAGAGCTCAAAGAGCTATTCTTAAGGTGGCTACTTGCCGCCCTTTTCTTTTCCCCACTAACATACTGTACAAAGCTTGTAAAGTACTTACAGTTCGACAGTTATTTATAATGAGCACTGTACTAAAACAACACGCAGCGCTTCCATACAGCACTGAATTAACAAAAAGGAGACGGAAAGATATAGTTTGCCCTCAAAAAAGTACAAAACATGCTTTCACAGCCAAATTTTATATGTACCTCGGACCGCTACTCTATAATAGGCTAAATGATAAAGAAAACATCTACTCCTTAAATCATAGTAACTGCAAGAAAATCCTTATGGAGGCTCTTCAAACTATGTCCTATGAAGATACAGAGAAGTTATTACTTGTGTTAAAATAAATATTGTTCATATTATATAATTTTATACACCTTTTTACATGATAAGTAGGTACCAATAAGATATATATATGATAATTATGTGATTATTTAATCAATTAATGTTACCTCCAATCGCCTGAAACACAGGATTACCTAGTTCAGGCACAAATCATAGGTGAACTTGACATAGATTTAAGAAAAACTGTATTTAACGTTAGTCCTTATATTTTTGAATAAATTATTATTATTATTATTGCAATAGAACTCTTATCACATTGTAATGAAGTATAAATTACGATGATTGGATTAAACTCTCGGCAATCATTAAAAATACCTTACCTTACCGAGATAAGAGTTACATTGCATTGACTGACAAAAACCAAGTAGCACGGGCGATATTTTCACGCTACGATTTTTTATCGCGCTCCAGCATTTCAACTTACCGAGAGTTGAGCAGAGTATTTCAAAGTCAACAGAGTGCATTCCAGCGCAGTAAAAAAAAACACACTGTTGGATCTTCAACTCTCGGCGCTAAGCACTGCGTTGAAATTCCATTGCGCGAAATAAATCCCCGTAAGAACGAGGGCTAATGACCTAATTCGATCGTGACCGTCCTACCGTAGGGTCCCCCTGAGGACCTGCTGACCCTGGGCCCGCTGCACGTGAGCGCCGACCACGTGGTGGGGAAGGACGAGTGTGCCAGGTTCTTCCCGCCAGGGTACAGCGAGCCGGAGAAGAAGCCCAAGTCCAAGAGTAAGAAGAAGAAGAAGGTAATCATTCTAGACCTTATACTTATTGCATTTTATTGTTTACCCAGTTCTTAAAGCCTTGCAAATAATGTATTTCTACATCGTTCCATAAATACTTTAACACGTCATTAATATTTTATAAACTAGATGAGGTCGGCGTTTCCTATCCAACTAACTACTCTGAGAAGAAAGGCCGAAACAAACTCAGAGGTCACTCATGTATAATTTTAACATGAATGTTCATAACCAATATTCTGTAACAGTATTTTGATTAAAAAGAGTGCCCATGGAGTTCTTCACCATAGAAACCTTAGTAGGTAAAAAACCAGTGAAAAAGATGAAGCCAGCCGCCCATTCCATAGAGTAGTCTCTATGGAATGGGCAACTGGCTTCATCTTTTTGACTGACGCATTTAGAACGTTCACATTGTAATCTGTCTCAATCTGCCAAAAACATCTCTAATTTCCGTACATTCTAGACAAGTTTGGACACTGATTGCCGCTGAGATGAGATTGAGACTAGATTTTGAACATTTTTAACTACGGGAATTGACATTTAGGTTTCAAATCCCTTTGTAAAGCAATTCTTCTTTCTCCAGAGACGTCACGCAAGCAAAGAGGAGAATGCAGAAGAAGCACCGGACCGCACACAGAGCACCGAGAACCCAGACGCCGAGACGAACGGAGATACCGAAAACGGAGACGATGGAGAGGAGAACGGAGACGGGGAGGACAATGGGGACGAAGGAGATGAGGACGAGGACAATGGGGAACAGCATGCGGATAAGGCGACCTCACCCCCGCCTCGCACGCCGCACTAGGTGAGGGGGGGGGGGGGGGGGGGATGAAGAAGACTATACGTGCTTTTAACATAGTATTTAAGTTAAAATCCCCTAATAGGAGTCGCAATAACATGTTATGTAATGAAATCACCTCTACGGAAGTCATAAATAAAAAAAAATTAATAACTGTTTAGTATTGGGACGGTTGTTTATTAAACAATTGACATGTACCAGAAAGGCAAATGTTTTTTGTCGAAATTATTTTATTTAGATCATAATTTAAATAATTATTATCAGCGTATTCATTCTGTAACATCAATGATACATGATATTGTCATAATCACTATGTCCGAGGAATATAATAATATTTGTAATACTTATCTGAGTCTGTAAATCAGTCAAATAAAACAATGTTAAGTAACAGTATTGAAAATGTTTTTATGCTCATCCGGGGGAATTGTTTGGCAATGAGCTCCGGTGTGCCGGGTGAGTTAATTAATATTTTTAAATCAAAATCTAAAGTCATTTATTCAAATTAGGCTGAGAATCAGCACTTTTTGAACGTCAAAATCACATAAGACAGTCCCCCCAAAACGCCCACCCTTCACCACTTCCTAGTGCTTTAGCTGGGAAGAAGAAGTGGCGGAACAAACTTCCCAGCAGCACTGCTGTCTGTTCAGTTAGAAGAACTGGATTCTATACATATAGTAATAAATAAATTAACATTACGAAACACATAAATATTAAAATTATTTGCCATATGTCAGCTAGCACACGCCAATATTTAAAACTATACTCAAGCATAAATAAATAATAAAAACAAAAACGCAAACAGAACTTAATACATAATAAAAAGCCTCCTGGCATAAAGGGCGTGCCCGCTTACATATGCAATGCTGCATTATGTTTATATGTATATAGCTGTAACTAGTAGCCACAAATGATAAACTAGGACCTTCGAAGTAAAATAAAGAAACATTAATTTCTAATAACAATAACAAAACCATAGTCAGCAAGCTGACCTGTCACAACAAGCAGCACCCGTTCACGAGCATAACGCAAAGATCAGCCATTACCCCCCTCGCCATATTTAAGGGAAGGAGGCAACCCGACCCCCGACGCTACCGCAAGCATTGGCATCTAAGGGAGCATGACGAACTTGCTGCCGGTTGCTCAAAAGAATAATATGATGAACTGTCGAGGTCGCTAGCTAACCATATATTGCAATACAACTCATTAAAAAACATTGAAATGAGTAGATTATGTCAATAATAAATAAAAATTAAATTAAACTAAGGTGACTAATAAATATAGTCAAATAAAATAAACAATTATATGAACTCGTATAACTTGTCAGTAGGTAAGCTAATTTTGGAGAAAGAACATAAACATTGTCTTGAGAAATATTGGTATGACCACCAAACTAACCAGGTCAACAGGCTTGGCGAACTTTCTGACGAGTACAGCATTGCGATTCTGTAACCATCTCACCGTGAAAACTTAGGTGAAGTGAGCGTGGAGTAAGCTGTCAGTGTAGTCCCACTGATGCTAGGGATTGACCAAGCATTACATTTACAATCATAATCGAGATTTTAATTATATTTTTTAATGTTAATTTTGTTGATAGTTTTATATAATTTCAAAGCTAGTATTTAAGTGTCTAAATATTATTATTTAGAGTTTTATTTTTATAAAACAGCAACACAGAAAGTCAATTTTGTTTCTTTTTAAATGAAAACCAAAGATGACGGTAAGCCAACTTTGATTTTCATTTTGAATTTCTGTTATGCTGTTTTATTAAAAAAAAACAGTAAACAGTAATGTTTAGCCACTTAAATACTAGCTTTGGAATAATACAAAATGATCAACAGAACTAACATTAAAAAAATATAACTAATATCTTGATTATGATTGTAAATGTAATGCTTGGTCATTCCCACGGAGCAGAAACAAAGAGGAGGTGTTGCAATCAAAGTAGTCCATCAGCCACCAATGTAGTCGTTACGTCACACGGTAGTTGCACTACTTGCGACCAGGCGGCGCTTTCGTCAGTACAACTGTCGTTGTGAAGCGGATAGGTTGTCATGTATTTGTTTAGTCTTTTAAACGATTAAAAAGTATTCCCGACCCATACTCATTGCATTAACATGAAATGCTGTTTTATCTTGCAGAAGTTATACGGATCAATCAAATTCAAACGGAATAAAGATATCTTTCCACTCGTAACTCAAATTAAATTAAATTTGTAATTTATTTCTTCTCGAATGTTCGGTAATTGCCGCCCCCTATCGGCAAGTAGCGGAAGTACTGACAAATTGCAGGTCCGGACTCAGACTTTTTTGATAAGCACATACCTGTACATACATGTATGCTATATGAAAAGTGAAGTCAAATAGATGTCGAGTTTCGGCAAAAAACGGAATTCGGTTTAGTTTCGGTAACTAAGTTCAGAAGACAAATTTAGAAGAGAAGATTTAAAGATAAAAAAAATATAAGTATGATTATAAAAACGTTTTCTTTATTTTTCCCTCACACTTGTTAGTTTCTGGAAGTTACGGTTTCGGCCGAATCTGAAACCGCTGCCGAAATTCGGGCTCGGTTTCAGTCAAAAAATGTATTTCGGTCGGACATAATAGAAATAAAACTATATCGGTATGTTCTATGTGTTCTATGTTATGGGTTTGGTTTCCGCACTTAGTCCTACAGTGGACCATTGTGCGTGAGCCATGTCGGCCGTCGGTGGTTATTCCAACCAGCCCACCTCCCTCCAGAAGCTGATTAGGTCTCCTGGTCTATTAAGAACATCTGTGTAAGATCTGGGTGTCCCGAGGGTTTTTGACCTAATTTGGGCGACGCCTGTGCACTCGAAGAGCACATGCGCGACAGTTTCGTCAGCCTCCATGCAAGCCCTGCATAGAGGACTGTCCGTTATGCCTATTGTTTGAAAGTGTTTGTTTAGCGAGCAGTGTCCCGTGATGGTCCCCGTCACCAGGCGCATGCCCTTCCTGTCCAGGCGTAGCAACCGCCTGGTTAGCTTGCCGTCTAGTGATGGCATGGCTTCCTTGGATTGCCTGCAGCCCGGTGACGACGTCCACCAGCTCTCTGCTTGTGTGTGGGTGTACTCCTGTAGCCACCTGCGTAGTTGGTTGAAGGGGATGGGCACGATAGGTTCCGGTCCACAGACCGACGTGCTGGATGCCCTCCTGGCCAGCTCATCGGCTGCGTCGTTACCTAGCGATCCACTGTGTCCTTTTATCCATTGTAGCGTCACTGTATTGCGGTTTGATACGGTTACCCGTTCAAGCGCATTGTGACATTCTAGTATTAGATTCGAAGTAATGCATTTTTTCCCTAGGGATTGGAGGACTGAGGCGCTGTCAGAGAGTATGCGGATTCGGGTGTCCGCAACTCTTCTGGCTGCTATGGCATAAGCCGCCTGTATTATGCCCACACACTCTGCCTGATAGACCGTGTTGAGCATTCCCAGGGGTCTGGATATGTTTATGTTGAGGTCGTATGAGAACACTCCGACTTCAGTTCCGCAGTCGGTTTTTGATCCATCGGTGTAAATTCTCAGTTCCTTTAGGCCTGAATGGTCGTACTGCTCCTCTTCAAGCACTATGCTGTAGTGCTTTTGAAAGCAGTATTGTTTCAGGGCCTTGTCGCAGGGTGATGCCATCATCGGCTGACGCCTGATCGCCTCTTCCCTTAAACGTTTGTGCTTGACCCTGGAGTCGTTGCTCAGGGTTCCTGCTATATGTAGCCTAAAGGTAGCCAGGGTCGCCTCCTCCCTCACAGTGAGGTGTAGGGGCGGTAGCCCAAGCATAGCCTGTAGGGCAGCGGTGGGTGCAGTTCTCATGCAGCTGGTGATCGCCGCACACGCGAGCCGCTGCAGCTTTTCGAGGTCTCTTTGGGCTGTGCTCAGTTCTGTTCTGGGCCACCAGACTACTGAGCCATATGTAATGATTGGTCGGATGACTGTGGTGTATAGCCAGTGGGTAACCCGTGGGCTAATCCCCCAATTCTTGCCAAGCAATCGCTTGCACTGCCACAAGGATATACTGGCCTTCGTGGTGATGTAGTTGGTGTGTTTTGCCCAATTCAGCTGTGTATCCAAAAAGATGCCCAGGTATTTGGTTTCAGTTGATAGGCTTAGGGTGGTACCAAAGAAACGTGGTAGTTGTAGTGTCGTTAATTTCCTCTTTTTTGTGAAGAGAATCAACTCGGTTTTTGTGGGGTTCACTGAGAGTTGGTGTTTGCCGCACCAATTCTCCACTATCTTCAGGGCCTGGCGCATTAGATTGCACAAGGTGTTTTCATGGGCGCCATTTATTATTATGGTTAGGTCGTCGGCGTAGCCTACGGTGAAGTAACCTTTGTCGTTGAGTTCTTTTATTAAGTTGTCTGCGACCAGGTTCCATAGGAGCGGTGATAGGACGCCCCCTTGCGGGCAGCCCTTCGCTACAATGGCCCTTGTGGTGTCATTTACGGTTACTTGTACGGCTCTCTGTCTGAGCATATTAGTGATCCAGCCACTCAAGGACGGGTCTATATTGTGCCTGTCCAGGGCCGTGCTGATGCTTTTGAAAGTGGTTTTGTCAAAGGCGCCTTCGATGTCAATGAAGGCGGCCAGTGCTGAGCATTTGTAGTCCACCGCGCATTCAATTTTGGATACCACACTGTGCAGCGCGGATTCCGTTGATTTGCCTGTGGAGTACGCATGTTGTTGTTTGTGGAGTGGTCTTGCCCGAAGAGGTCCGTCTCGGATATGCCGATCGCAGAGTCTCTCTAGGGTCTTTAGTAGAAAGGATGTAAGGCTTATGGGTCTGTACGCCTTGGGTTGTGTGTAGTCAGCTTTGCCAGGTTTAGGTATAAAGATGACTATATCGGTATATTATAAAACTATTAAACCTGAATCCGGCTCCTTACAATAAAAGCGACACTTAATGAAACATAGCAGAACTCTTACGACATCTGTCTAATTTGCCTATGAGTTGATTTTGCTACTAGCCACAAGATGGCTTTCTGCTGTTTGGGCTCCCCCCACAGAACAGATAAAGAGGTTAGAAGGGCCTTGTGGGCGGGGCAGGCACGCCGCACTTATGAGCAAACGCTCAAAAGTCAACCGAAATTTGTTTCACGGGCTAACAGTCGCGCTCATATTGTGACAACGTACGACGCTCCGTGAAAAACAAAGAATTATGCCGTCTTGCGCTATTATAACGTGTCGGAAAAGAAGACAGGTGTGTAGTGTAGCCCGGGAAGGGATTTCTTTTCACCGGTAAGTCCAAAAACCTTAAAATACAAGTGATATTTGTAATTATTACTATAGTATTATGTAGTTTGTAGATAAAAACGATACAATCGCAACAGTAGTTGCAAAATTATACATTGCTTGCAATGCATGGGTAGCATCTTGTACTAGATCAGTGATCGCGCAATGTATTGCGTTCACTGCGAACGTCGCGTACGCCTAGCCAAAGCTGAAATTCGGCGAAATCCATGCTTATCGATAGTGTTGTACCAAGTTGTAAATAATGTCGATATTAAGTATGTGTGTTTGATACAGCTGATTATTATCAGTAATATTATAATTAAAATAACTTTGTTTACTATCACCAATTATTGTTTATAGTGCGTTTTTAATTTAGTTTCTGAGTAGGTTTTCAATCTCCGGAATATTAACAAACATATGTTGACAGCAAAGATTTTGCGCAGCTTCGTCGGAACTGAATTATTTAGCAACATTAGTAATCATCAGGTTGGATTATATCCTACTGCAAACCATGTTACAGACCTAACTAAGGCTATTATTGGAAAATATATTAATTTAAGATTGCACTTTATTTTGAAAAAATCGAATTTAAAAGATAGCAAAGCGCATGTTACTTAATAAATTCGTATTATTTCAGGGACAATAATAAAATCAGCATTTAAATTGAGTTTAAATTATTGTTAAATTTTAAAATATTCTAGTATTTTTTTAAGTGAAAACTTCTTTAGGCGCGTTGAGCACTTTTTTTGGTGAACAAAATCATGGAACTCGCGTCATCGTCACCGAACGCTTTCCATGAGCTATATGTATACTATGTATATATGTGTACTTTTTGGGTGAACAAAAAGCGTGAAACTCGCGTCATTGTCACCGCACGCTTCCCATGAGCTATATGTATACTGTGTATATATCGATACCGGAAATTTCAATTGTCGTAAAGGACAAAACACGAGTTTTCAATAGAGCCAAAAAACAAAAAAAAAAAAAGGTTTGTGTCTAATATCTTTTTCAAATAAAGTGCTATATTTATGATGTCAAAAGAAACCCCAACTATTTTTTCGTGTTCTATCCCTATAAACTAACAAAATAAACCAAACTTAATTATTCACGAAAATGAGTGTCCTTTACAGCCCACAAAAATTGAACCGAAGTACTTTACGGCCTCGAAAAATTGGTTATGATAAAGTCAGATGTGTAGCAAAGGACTAGTCTTGATCGTCAATGGGTAGTACAGGTCAATTTAATCAGAGACTAAGGGGGTAAAAGGCACAAAAAACTAAATATCTAGTTAAGAAATACCTACAATAGGTTGTAAAACTAAATGAAATAAAAGGTTTTTTTTATTATTATTTTTTATTTATTAATCAATATAGTAAAAAAGTAACAAAAACGAACAATTTTTATAATATGCTAATAAACTAATCTAGGTTTTAGTTTCATTAAAAAGTATTTAAAAAAAAAACTAGTTAGGTAGTACCGTAAAATGCTGCAACTTTGCCTGGATTTTGACGTTTTTTGTTCGTTTATCTGAACCTATTTATTATTATGGCTTTTAATGAGTTTTACACGGAAAACCGACCTTATGTCTTGCCAGGTAGAAGCCAAATCTTTTTAAATCATCATGTTTTTCCGAATTACAAGCACTCGAAAGTCATAGGCAAAGTTGTAGGTAAAAGACGCAACTTTGCCTAGGAGGATATCTCAATAAATAAACAGTTTATCATAGCAGTATTTTTTTCCGTGTGCATGAGACACCGTGCTTGTCCCCGGCATCGGCAGTTAGATTATTGCCATGAAGGTATTCTTTTTTCACAGTTAGGAGGCAAAGTTAAGTAAATTATGTCACAAAAAAAAATCACCTGTTCGCACCGGTTTTTGTCGCACAACTGACAGAGTAAAAATGGAGTAACCATTGCAAAAACATAAAAATAGGTTGCCCTAATAATGTAAAGTTACTACCAAATGGTACAAAATAAGAAAAAACTAAGCAAACGCGAAATATCGTAATCGAAACGAAATAGGCAAATTTGGGCTTTCTTGGCAAAGTTGCAGCATTTTACCGGTACCTAACTAGTTTTTTTTTAAATACTTTTTAATGAAACTCAAGCAATATTTTTCAAATTAAAATAATCAAAATAATAAAAATTTATCCAAAAAAAAACTTGTTTTTAAATACTTTTAAATGAAACTCAAACAATATTTATCAAAACAGTCTTAGACTTAATAATAAAATTAAAATAACCAAAAATATATAAAAAAATAAAATAAAAAATAAATAAAAAAATAAATAATCATAAAAAAAAAACAAAAAAACTCAAACAATTGACTTTCTAAAGTATTAATTAAATGGCAAATAACTTCAGTCTACGACGTTTACGACCTCATAAATAATTATAACATGACTTTACGCTCCATAATGAAAATTATTTTTACGATACATCCCAAATAGTAAAAAAAACCGAGCTAGAGCTGTTAAAAATCCAGGTCGTAAGGGGCTTTTTTTCAAAGATACAATTATTTTAAATATACCAATCGACAGAGCTCGCGACGCTGTTTCCAAATATATATATAACTCATTTTCGGCAAAATGTCCTTTACGACAATTGAAATTTCTGGTATCGATATGTACATAGATATATCTCCTTGCGTTATACATTATATATATATATAAATAAATTAGCAAAAAACCAAAGAAAATTTGAATTTCGCGGCTATGTTAGATGTTCCCCCTTAATTTGACAGTATTAAGGAAAAATTTAAATCTTCATTAAAAGAGGTGAAAGACACAATTAAAGGACTAGAAATAGGGACCAATTAGTTCAACCAGGTTTCAGACTGGCTAAAGTATGTAGATTCATCCTTCATGGGGTACTGTTTAAAATGTTACAATAAAATACCTCCCCACATATTCCAACTGAATGAAACGAAATTTAAATCTTGTCTAAAACGCACACTATACAGCCAAGCATATTATAAGTTGGGGGATTATATCGCTGACAAAAATGCTTGGCTCAGCGCTGGTCCTGCTCTACAAGAGCGCCTAAACGAATCGATTAGCATTCGAAAATATTGTGAGCTGATGAAGGTTGTACAATCTATCTTGGCATTGTATAAATTCAATTTCTTAGTATTGTATAATTGCATAGCACGTGTGAGCACTATGTACCTACTATAAAACTTACTGGGTTCGTCTTTCATTGACTTGAATGTGGCACAGGTAATTTCTTAGCTGCCACGGTTGAATTGCTGAATGGTTTTTATCTTTTTATTACGGACACTTTTAACGTGCACGTCTTTCTACATCGTTCTCACATGTATTATTTCAACATGAATGATGTAACCACTTTTTTGTAACAATATTTCGATTTAAAAGAGTGTCCATGGAGTGTCTTGCCCGTTCTTCTCCATAGGTACCTACTACGCTTTGGAATGGGCAACTAGCTTCATCTTTCTGACTGACCGAACCCTTGACAATTCAAAAGTGCCTGTAGTTGGTTTATTTGAAATAAATGCTTTGAGTTTGAATTATTTATATGTATTTAGGAAGTCCACACTAATTGTCCCCCTGTTCCCGGAAATATAGAGAAAAATTGCTAACTTATAAATTACAGTAATTTTATCGATATAAGTAATCGACCTTTTGGTCGCCGTAACATGCGTGAGAAATAAATTACCTTTTGCGCGTGAGTGAGTGTACGTCAAACGCAGTGTTTGTATTAGTGTGACAACCAATAGCAAACTCACTATCTAAGTGCGTGTGGTTTATTTGTGTGTGTAAAACGCGTACGTATTGGTCTCTTGCTTGTAGTGGAGTTAAGGAGTGGGAGACAAGCGGCGACACGCGTTCTAATACAAATCAGGAACTATTTCCTTTCTAACCTGTTTTATCTGTTCTGTGCTCCCCCCGCACCCCGCGAGGCTGCGACACTACTTTTGTATGGAGAATGACTTTACAACACCTCCTCTTTGTTTCTGCTCCGTGGTCATTCCCTAGCATCAGTGGGATGACACTGGCAGCTCTCTCCACGAGTCCACGCTCACTTCACCTAAGTGTTCACTTCACGGTGAGATTTTTACAGAATCGACCGGCTGGTTGGAGTGTGGAGTGAGACAGGGGGGGTTAACATTTCCTTCACTCTTCAACTTGTACGTGAACGGGCTGATTTGTGAGCTGAGCGACATCGGAGTAGGGTGCTCGATTGATGGTCATTGTATCAACAGTATTAGTTATGCAGTAGATATGGTGTTGCTCAGCCCATCAATAGCTGCGCTCAGAAAGCTTATAGGCGTGTGTGAGGAGTATGCGACGGTACACGGTCTCCCGTACAATGTACAGAAAAGTTAGCTCTTGGTATTTCAAGCCAGGGGTCGTAAACTGGGTGATGTGGCGCCTGTGCTGCTTAAGAGCGTTTATACCTTATGAGTAGCAACGTCGCAATTTAGTGTCATATTTCGTGGTTTTCAATTTTTATCATTTAATCGGAGCTATATTTTAAAAATCTGTTTAATTAACTTTTTAGAATTACGTGAAAGTGTTTAAAAAGTAAGCAACCGTAATGCTTACAGTTATTTTACAATGAAAATAACGCCCTGCAAGTTACCAATGTATTATTTGCATATAAATAGAACTGTAAACGCAACGATTTCTTACTTTTATTTTTTTTTTACATAATTCTAAAAAGTTAATTAAACAGATTTTTAAAATATAGCTCCGATTAAATGATAAAAATTGAAAACCACGAAATATGACACTAGATTGCGACGTTGCCACTCATAAGATATAAACGCTCTTAATGCTGTCGTTCTTCGAAGTGTGAGAGAGTTTAAATACCTCGGCCATGTGGTCACCGAAGATTTAAAAGAAGATGGGGATATAGTAAGGGAGAGGAGAGTGATGGCGGTCCGCTGTAACATGTTGGTTGGCACGCAGATTTGCGAGGTATGGTTTAGGCGTAAAGATCACTCTGTTTAAAGCATTCTGCCAAACTCTCTACACCTGTGAGTCAAATGCACGCAGCGTGCCATCAACGCTCTCCGACTACAATATAATAACGCGTTCAGGGTGCCGGTGCGGCTCCCACGCTACTGTAGTGCGTGTGCGATGTTTGCGCACGCGCACACCCACGGCCCCACTGTGCGGACAGCCACAAGCTGGCCAGCCCGTGCTGGGCACGGAGCTCGAGCACAAGTGCGTGTGCCTGGGGCCCCAGAGGGCGGCAAATACTTCAATCAATATTTTAGTGTTTAAACGTAACATAGATTTCAAGTCCTGCTACTAACAATATTATGGGCCAAATGTGTCTGAAATAAAAGGTTTTTTTTTTTATTTTATTTTTTATTTTATAATAATATTCTAAAATTTGTATTTTCATTTATTTATAAATAGTCAATTATAATATATTTGTATTAACAATAAAGTAAATGAGTAACGACTTAACTGATAAGGTGGAGGGGGAATATCCTACAGTGCGGGCGCACCTCACACTACTGAGTCTTTTCGGTTCCTGGAACAAATACAAGCAAAATATACCACACTACCAAAGGAGAGTCTTCTAGTGGGCTGTGTTCAAATCACAAGCACGTGGCATGTGACGCTTATGTCGTTGATATAAGGTTTAGATTGCAATAAACAGCCAAACCAACAGTGATATTCTGGGCACGCTCGTTTAATCGTAGACCTCATCATTCGCGTGCCATGAGGCGAGATCGAGGTCAAGAGCAAATCTATGAGGTGATAAGAGAAAAATTGACGCGTGCTGATATTCACAAATTATACGAATGGATACGCGCCTTCAAAACACGCGTGAGCGGCCATAATGCTGCTTCTTAATTATTGCACAATGGATTTAATACGCACGGGCACACTCGTATGGTTTTCATGAAAATGTGTACCATTCGGGCGTTGAAAACCGAGCCATCATTGTTATCAATGCAAATTCATTGACGTCTGGTGAGCAAAACTAGCCTTTAATACTCAATGAATAGGAGTTATATCAGCTCGTACCATATGTAATGGTTGTCGTGGTGCGGCGCGCGCATGACGCCGACGCCGCCGCCCAGACGCCGGTAGTTCATGGCTCCGCACAGGCGCCACTGGTTTGATTCTGGGTCGAACACCTGCAAACAACAACAGTTTTATATTAGTTGCGATCTGCGGAATATCGTACAACATGACACGTTGTAAATGATAAATGATTTTATTTCTGTAAGTAGGTTTGTACAAACGCTTTCACATGTCAATCGTATTTTAAAAACTAGATTAGACCTGCGTTTCCTATCTGACTACTCTGAGAAGAAAGGCCGAAACAAACTCAGAGGGCACAGTCTCTTTTAAAGTCCAGATATAATCTTGGTCAGATCATGTGAAGGCTATGTAGATTGGTGTCAGAAATGGTCTTTTGAGGAAAGAACCACACAGCTTGAGTTCAACTATCTAGTCAGTGCACGCATTTGTCATTAATCATTCAGCTCAACTCAGAACTTAAGGAGCTCAACGATTCGACTAACAATACCAAAGAAAGGACATTTGGGTAGGCCGAATAAACTACTCAAACTTTTAAACTGCCAGAACATGATTAAAACTGGAACAGTCTTTGTTCCAGTTTTAATCACACATAGTCCTCACATTCGTAATAATTAAGATAATATTACACTTTATACAGTAAATATTAATGTCATTGTATATGTAAATAAGTATAGATACTTATAGCAAAGATTAAAAGGAAAATAAAATAAAAATAAATTAACATTTCCTGTGTTTTATTGGAGCAGCTTAATCCCAAGCATTTTAGTCCTCCATAATATATAGTCTTTAACAATATAATAGGCATTCTAGGCATTCTGGCATAGTTTCCTCTTTATAAAATATTTGAATTTATTAAGGCTTAGTTCTTGAATGTGGCTAGGAAGTTTATTATAAAAACGTATACATTGACATCTAAACGAGCCACCTATTTTCTTGAGCCTGGTTGTAGGAACAACAAATTTGTGTTTGTTCCTAGTACTTATTTATATAAATAAATAAATAATAAATAAATATCGTCTGACATTGCACACAGCACCATCTAGTTCCAAGTTAAGCACTTAATTAAGGCTTGTGTTATGGATACCAGATGGTTGATACACTACTTAAATACATTTTTTTTTTCGTAAATACATACATAATATAAATATACAACCATGACTCGGGTACAAATGTCCATACTTATTCATCATACAAACATTTGCCCCTACCTGGATTCGAACCTAGGACCATTTGGTTCCGCTGACTACACTTAGCCACTGTAGCCACTACACCAAACGTGTCGACATAATTATGGACATCACTGTATTTTTTAAACAGATTAATATATTTCTGTGCATACAAAAGATTTTCATAAATATACTGAGAAGGCACAGTCATTATGTTAATCCCTTTAAATTTGTCTCTGAGGGCGTGTCTGGGTCTTAATTTATAAATTGAATGGTAACGATTTGATTTGATTTGTAAAATAAAAATTGTGTGAATATCGGCGGCATTTCCCCACAACAGAATAGCGTTCGACATTCCTAACGGCGTATGCTGCAGAGCTAAGCTTCTTTGACAATAATTGTCAAAGAAGCTTACTGCAGCTATCTATCTATCTTTATCTATTTATCTATCTTTTTTTTGATCTTTTTTTTTATCTTTTAGAATTAATATAAATTTATTTAGTACAGACAATGTGTATTCCAAAAAAAAATTGAAATGTGTGCCTCACGGCTGCGCCAAATAGGGCTAGTTCGACAAAAATGCCCGACAACTAGTGCCTGATTTTCAACTTGTGGGTCAGTTGAAAATCAGGCACTAATTGTATAGTTGCATTGCTATTCACAAAATGAAATGAATCGAAAATGAAATATTTTCGGTTTCATGATGTTTCCTTGTCAATTCAATTAAATTCATTTATTTATTGTTTGTCACAGGTAAATAGAGAGATCTTACAATAGTATTCATGTATCACTGTAACATACCCATGGGGTGTAGAATATTTATATTAATAAGTAGGTAGGTATGTCAATGTTATTGATTATGTTAAAATAAAGAATAATAATAAATTACACTCATAATTGGTTGGTGGTTGTTATCCATTGCATCGTCTGTTGCATCGGGTGTTTTGTTTTGTTTTCCCCCCGACAGCAAATACCCGCCCGCCAGTTAAGGCCCTACCTTGAAAACAAATACTAGTCTGATGGGCGTGGCTTATTTCCCCCGCACGCGGGAAGTGGCGGATCTATGTTCCGCGGTCGGTCGCCGCGTCACGTCATCGCCGCTACAAACTTATCTGAACCAGTGGTCAAAAGTGGAGCTAACGAAATTACTGATCGGGATTTAAAAAGGTTCCTTTCTTAGCACGGGCTTTGGCTAGCATTATTCTTGTCACTGTCACACAACTGTCAATCTAAAAGTGCAAGATAAAGACGGAAAAATTTCTAAGAAAATGTGCATGCTAAGTAACGTTAATGTATCACGGTCTATGAAATTTTGGCACTTTGTAACCATGGAGTAGACAAATAATACAAATTATTGAATTAAAAATCGAAATATTTATTTATTAGATACTATTATAAGACACGAACTTAAAAATGGTTAATTAAAATCGATGTTGGTATATATGAGATTGATAAACTCCAACAACGTTTCACCGATCACCATACACTGGCTTGGTAAGTGACAATTTTATTTTTTCACTTGCCTTCTGGTAGATACATTCCGTCAATATTTTGTCTACTTATGGCGATGCGTCGCCACGGCTAGCGTCGCCACGCCAGCAATCGGTTTTACGTGCGGCTATAGATGTTTCACATCAATAAAATTAAAATGGAAGTTATTCACATTTTCTTCAAGATCAATGTCGTAGGGCACTGGTAATTCGTATGATTCATGCCCTAATTACATGACATATATTTTAGTAATGACGTTACGTTATTCCGGTTATACGAAAACCGAAACTGAGGTTACTTTGTTTTTCATACTTACCTTTTTTGTTGGGATTTTTGTCGTAGTTGGGTTTTAGTTTAAAATTTTAATTATTTTGGGATCATTGAGGATAGTTAACAAATAGAATTTCAAAACAATAATTTGTTAGGCAGCCTTCATAACATTTTAGAAGTATGTTTAGTATTATTGAAAATAGTCTAAGTGAAACACAATTGTTTTGATCTTATTTTGGGTTTATGTATGAAAAGTTATAGATAACCAATATATTTACAGAAAATACCCTTTAAGAATAAAATAGAATAGAATAGAATACTCTTTAATAAGTACACCAAAAAATTACAGATATAAATGACGAAATTTGAAATAGGGTGACATAATGGGCGGTCTTATCTTATCTTATCTTTAAGACCTTGTATTAGCTACCAAACACGATATTTTCATTTTTGTTTAAACCGGTTACACTTCACTTTCGCTATAAGCCGCTATGTTGCATTTTATGTGACGTCATATAGCATATAACCCGCGGAACCACATAACAGGTTCCAACGAAACCTACAATAACGAAACAGATGAACATATATACAGGTAGGTATATATAGCCTGTTAAAATCAATACCCATCTTTGGCTTTACTGTAGTCGGGTAAGAACTCACCTTTTTTCACAATTCAAATGCGACTCCATTTCTTTTTTGTGCTCTATCATTCACAGTGACAGTACTTGACATATTAAAGTATTGTTGACGTATTTCAAATCTAAAAACTAATCATTTATTTTAGCATATTTCTTCATAAAAACGATTATTATAAGTTATAGATATAAAAACAGTTCTTCTCTAGAAAATCGAATGCTTAACCAACATTAACTTTGCATGGCGAGAATGGATTGTTGCAGCCGTTGCTGGTAATGCTTTAGTGAAGGTGGTGAATTCGACTCGCTATTATCAGAATATATTTATATACTAAAGAATTCCTGTAAAATTAGTTAATTGATTCCCCTGTGCATACTCCTAACGTAGCAGGTACTGTTCAGTTTTGGTTTTTTATTTATTTCCATTTTCATAAATAATTGAAATGTCGTCACGAAAGATTAATAGAACCAAAGACATTAAATTATACTAGCAAGACAGGACATAGCGAACAAAATCGTAATCCGATAGTTAAGTCCTCGTGGACTTAAGACGCGGACCGACTACGATTTTAATCGCTATTACCGCACTCACACAACCGCATCTGCGCGTTTTACGGTAATTATGCACACACTCGCAAACGCTAACACGGGCGTTTGTGTGCTCAAGGAAAGTTGCATAGTATACGTAAGGAAATCAGATGTTTTCTGTTGAATATACTTACTTATGACGTGCGTTCTAAAATTCGATGTAATTACAGTGTCGGTTCATAATATGATACAATAAATAATTACACATAACAATTTAAAAAAAAACATCACTACTGTTTATTTTTATTACAGTACATGATAAACAGGTCAAATATAAACATTCCGAATTTTACCCGACTGCTCTAGAAGGGGAATTATGCTTTTCGGGTGTAAGTCAGTATCAGGGATGGAAGGGTTAATTAAATGGGTAGTTATGCCATTTCAAACTAATGTTTGTGTTTTAGATAGGTACTTAGTGGGTGCGGTAAAAAAATAGAAAACAAAACCAACATAAAGGCCCTCGGACCACTTAAAAATCACATAAACTCTAAATAAATGCAATAATATCACAGCTCCAAAGTGACAAATGCCATAATGTTTCTAATAAAATGCGGAGCCGGGACGGAAGCTAGAATTCTGAAAAATTTTGACGATAGAGGGATCATCCACGGGAATGGAAGCTGCTGCTGGCTGAATATTAGTTGGTATTTGCTAAAATTGGTAAAACAGTGCGTGAATAGAACTAAAGTTCTGTGGCGGACTACTAAGGCTACTCACTGCCTAATATTGAAGTGAAAATTCAGTCTCAGTGGAAATATGGGCAATAAAAATAAAATGTTGCGAAAGAGTTTTACAAGAAAAAGACGAAAAACTCGAAAAAATGATGGAATGTTTGGGTAAGTAGGATGATTACGGTATTGTATCATAACATTTGAAATTTGTATTTAGTTTAGTTTACTTACGAAACTGTATAAATCTATAGAAACGGCATTGACAATTTCTACAAACATTTTGCTAAATCCAAAAACAAATAGGTGCACTCTATTTTGATGTCTATAGAATGCATATTTGAATGCGCCTAATGCAAACGTCTCTGGTCGAAGCAACCATCGAGGCGATAGCCATATTGCAATAGTAGGTATAAGTAACAAAAACAAACTTGCAGATAAATCAGAGTGCGTTCGTAATTATTATAATAATATAAATACTGCACACTAGTTATATATAAAGCATTTTGATTCTTTTGTAAGATTATTTTTATAATATTTATTGAGTCATTAGACCAGTGCCGATAATTTTTGAAAACGAAAAAAGTCACAGTAGGCTGAAACCCATTGGAAAAGAAAGAGAATATAACAAAAATGAAAGGAAAAATAATTTACGGGCGATCCGAGGTCGGGAAGTGGGGGTTTAAGGGTAAAAAGCGGTTTATCTCGATTTCCGGCAAATTTGAATTTTTCACATAAATTGTTTGTTGTCAAATTTGAATTTTTCACATGAATTGAATTTTTCACATAAATTTTGAGGTTACTTGAAAAAAGTGTGAATACAAAAGTTGTAGATCTTTTTATTACCTACAACTTTGCTATTACACTTTTTTCCATATGACTTGTAGGTTTGCCGGAAATCGAGATAACCCCCACTTCCCGACCTCGGATCGCCCGTAAATTATTTTTCCTTTCATTTTTGTTATATTCTCTTTCTTTTCCAATGGGTTTCAGCCTACTGTGACTTTTTTCGTTTTCAAAAATTATCGGCACTGGTCTAATGACTCAATAAATATTATAAAAATAATCTTACAAAAGAATCAAAATGCTTTTTATATAACTAGTGCAATATTTATATTATTATAATAATTACGAACGCACTCTGATTTATCTGCAAGTTTGTTTTTGTTACTTATACCTACTATTGCAATATGGCTATCGCCTCGATGGTTGCTTCGACCAGAGACGTTTGCACTAGGCGCATTCAAATATGCATTCTATAGACATCAAAATAGAGTGCACCTATTTGTTTTTGGATTTAGCAAAATGTTTGTAGAAATTGTCAATACCGTTTCTATAGATTTATACAGTTTCGTAAGTATACTAAACTAAATACAAATTTCAAATGTTATTATGATACAATACCGTAATCATCCTACTTACCCAAACATTCCATCATTTTTTCGAGTTTTTCGTCTTTTTCTTGTAAAACTCTTTCGCAACATTTTATTTTTATTGCCCATATTTCCACTGAGACTGAATTTTCACTTCAATATTAGGCAGTGAGTAGCCTTA
This sequence comes from Brachylomia viminalis, assembly GCA_937001585.2. Lineage (NCBI taxonomy): Eukaryota > Metazoa > Arthropoda > Insecta > Lepidoptera > Noctuidae > Brachylomia > Brachylomia viminalis. The sequence goes on from OW443301.2 coordinate 25,751,408, forward strand.
GTAGTCCGCCACAGAACTTTAGTTCAATTCACACACTGTTTTCAGTCATAAATTACTTGAAAACTACAATCGAATTATGCACAGAGCGTCCGGTGCCAACCATCCAAGTCGAGCGCTGCCCGACGACTAAAGTATGACCGCGTAAGCTATTGTCACCACTATGGAGCGTCAATAAGATTGAAAATTGAAAATGATATTTGTGTTGAAATGTGACGTAAGCTGCGAATGGGCATTTATTTTACTGCTTTTCTTTAGATTATATAAAATATAGACATAAAATTAAATAATGGTTTGGTTAAAGTTTTAAAAAAATGGAAAACCTACTAAATTCTTAAAAAAAAAACTGTTGTTATCGCTGGAAATACAGAGATCTTCGACGTCAAAGTTTATTTTTGTGCTACAACTTCCCAATTTTTTATTGGGAATATCAAACTATTATTTATTATTCTGTTCGGTTTAAATTCTTCTTTATACCCTTCTCTGTTCACTGTATTTTTCGCGTTACTTATTTTTATTACATTACGTCATACTCGACGTTCTAAGAAACCAATTTTTGGGAATATTGAGATAACACCCCGCCTTAATTCGCTCAGTCTAGTTTGGCACTTCTGCGTGTCAAATCGTTTTTGTGTCCACTCTATTCAATAAAAGAAAAACATTTACTGAGTAAATATGCCAAGTTGCGCGTTGCGTTATTGTAAATCACGTTACGGTAAAATGACTGGACCTAACTGCGGTTTATTTTCGTAAGATTTTTTTTAATTTACACAGTAATTAATTAGAATTCAATAATTTTCATAAAAAGTTCCAGAATATTTGGTAATTTTGTAATATATATACGCCCTCTATTGTGGAGTAGCTTAACTTTTTCTTGTAAGAGATGTCCGTAATATTGTTGTTTATCGATTTTGTTATCGATATAATTTTATGAGGTAAGTAAATAATTTAACATAATCCTGTTTTTTTAATTTAAACTCTCAGGAACTTCTGGTTCAAATTGAAAAAATCGTATAGACCATTTATCGAGGAAGGCTATAGGCTATATAACATTGAGCTACGACCAATAGGAGCGGAGCAGCAAAAATGTGACGCAGGCGAAGTCGCGCTGGTCAGCTTTGTAAAAAATGTGATTTAGTATGAATGTGATTTTTCCAAGAGAATCTAAATATTAAAAGAAAAATGTATAAATGATGCAATATCTGAAACATTTGTAAAGAGCATTTGAGAACTAAATTCTTGTAAAGCGAGTGTTTATAAAATAAGTAGTATACGAAACGTTGGTTTGAAACTAAACATTAATTTATCAATGGTATTTTCCAAATAAATAATTTACTTTGAAACTACTGCATTTGATTGCTTTCCTAACTTTTTGCTATTAATTGAAGAAAAAAATAGAACTTTTATTTATCGATAGTCAATATCTAAATGATTGGTAACATCTCTATTACACACTGGCCATCTATCAAGGTGATAGCTGAATTTATACATTTAACTTTTATGGTTGCTATTCAAAGCTAGATGGCGTTACTGAGACATGAGATCACAGTTTTTCTATGCCATTTGTTCTGATGGCCGCTCTATTGCTATCAATTTAATCTCTTTGAATAGAACAAATAATGTTATAGTGTTCACAGTCACAGGAATACACACATACAGAGTCTAAATACCTATTCAACACTAATTATATTATAGAATTACTTTGACTTGCTGAAGCTACTAACTTTTTTTGTAAACACAATTAATTAAATCACGTAAATTTGATTGCACCGATTTGCAAAAAAAAAGACAAAGATTCACCTTCAATGAGCCCCACCGGGTGACTGATATATGAACGAACGAGAGTGACATTGACATGACATTACTTTTGATAGGCAAAAGAAGGGATGGCAATAATGTGTGTGCACTCGGAATAAAACAACGCATGTGCCTAAACGAATTGCCGTCTTTTATAAATAAAAAGTATTATTAAAACCAAAACTGCTTTATGGAAACTTTAATACGATTACTATCTATGTTTTAAAGTAAACTACATTGAATAAATCATAAGCGTTACGCCTTGCCACTCAAAAAAAAAAAAACTTTGATAGAACTTTGCATTTTTTTTTTTATCGAAAAAGTTAACAGTATCGTGTATTCCTTTTATAGAATGCTAGAACATATAGTCTAAAAACAGACACCAAAATGTTAAAACCCTATTCCATATACTTACAAAGATACACTAAAAAGAAAAAGCACATTTTTGCAATACCTAATATTTTCGGGGTTTGGATGACACCTTCGATAACATTTGTTCAATTCGGCACGAAAGCGTATCGAAAGGTTGTTGATAGCTATGCTGTAGTTATGGAGCATCGTCTCTGTCGCTCATACCTGTCTGACAGTTGCTTTCTAAAGTTTGGTATGTTTATCAACGCACAGGTACAGAAGGTTTAGACACAGGACTGTTCATACTGTTTGGACAATCAACTGCGCAGTCGACCTACAGACTAGCTTATCTTTTTACCACGACCCGAATCAATTCATGTCGACACGAAATTAGTATTAAGATAACTACACACATCAAAAGTGTCTAGGGATCAAGCATTTTTATGCGGATTTCTTGAGATTAAGATGTGGCTTTGTAATAAATTTATGATTTTATAAATTTATATGGATCCTTTTTGGTGCATTTCATAATTTGAATCAGGAACTGTGAATCAAATTCGAGTAAAAGATGAAAATCAGCTGTCAATATTTTCCCTATAAAAACATACAACGCATTGAAGACATTATTAGTGCTACTGTTTCCCTACTACTGATTAAAACCAAAGTTATTATGGAGCGGCGACGTCATTTAAGCAGGGAAGAAATGCTCAGAGCCGTGGGAATGATAGAAGCTGGTTCCCGGCAACGTACTGTGGCTTTAGCTCTGAATACAAGTCAGAGTGTTATCAGTCGACTTTGGACACGTTACCGAAGCACTGGTACCGTGGCTGAGCGCCATGGAGGACGGTATCGCTGCACCACACGGAGACAAGACCGATACATTCAAATCTTAACTCGAAGAGCTCCAACAATAACCGCCATGATGTTAGCCGTGAGGCTTCATCACTCTTCAGGGAACTTAATTAGCGACCAAACAGTCAGAAACCGCTTGCATGAAGTGAACCTTCATTCCCGAAGACCGCTACGGGTACCACCTATAGCAATGCACAATCGTAGGATTCGATATCAATGGGCTCTTGAACACAGAAATTGGGCAGAAGAACAATGGCGTTTCGTGTGCTTTTCTGATGAGTCTCGTTTTGGTATGAGACCGGATACAAGACGTATACGACACTGGAGAACCCCTGGACGCCAACAGCGATTAAAATCCTGTCAGGAAGTCCATCCTTATAGTGGTGGAACCATCATGGTATGGGCGGGTATTTGGATCGGCGGAAGAACTGAGTTGATTTGGATCAGAGGCAACCTCAACGCTCAAATTTATGCTGAGACGATTGTATCAGACGTCATCGTTCCTCTACAAGTGCAAATCGGTCCCTTATTTCAGTTAATGCATGATAATGCACGACCGCACACCGCAAGAGTTGTAAGACAGACTCTCGCCGCAGCTAACATCAATGTCCTGCCCTGGCCTGCTCAGTCGCCAGACTTGAACCCGATTGAGCATGCATGGGATATGCTACAGAGAAGAGCTCTGCCGAATATGGAGGGTATCCAGTCGCAAGAAGACCTTTTTTTGTTGTTTCAACGAACATGGGCGGCCATTCCACAGCGTGATTTGGATGAACTCATTTTGAGTATGCCAAACCGATGTTCTTGTGTTGTTAGTGTTCGCGGTAGAAACACGGATTATTAATTGTTTAAGTTACCCAATAAAATTTTAAAGAAAACTGTTATTTCAGTCTTTTTTTCGAACTTTTGTGTTAGTGGTTCAAATGTCAAAAATCCCTTTATTAGGAAAATGGCAAATTTCTTTATTAATACAAAGGTGACTTGGTTTATCGTTACTGTGACAAACGAAAACACTTTATTTTATGAATCCTTAAAGAAAATTTTAATTAATATCAATCAGGAGAAAAGTTATTGCAAAAATATATGTTGATCCCTAGACACTTTTGATGTGTGTATTAGGCAGAGTATTATAAAGTTTCAGGGCTGTTCACACGACGCTGTCCTGTACGATATTTTACGGTAAAGTTGGGACCACACGTCAACATCCCACTGTTCATACGGTTAAAAACAAATGTGGTCTGAAACTGCTATGTGATCTCAAAGTTATACAGTAAAATATCGTGCTGAGTGCACTGCCCACGTCGTGTGACCGCGACCTGTCGCTGCGTGGGTCGTACCTCTATCGACTTGAGATAGGCGGTCCCGTCGAAGCCCCCGACGGCGTACAGCTGCCCGTTGACCACGGCCAGCCCCACGCCGCTGCGCCGTGACGTCATCGCCACCACGGGCGACCACGTGTCCGTGTGCGGCTCGTACCTGTGGGGATAGTGTAGGCGAAGTTATGATAATAGTAACCGTACCGCCGTATGTCTACGGAGTCGTCGTGGTGAGGCCTGCCGCGCAGGCCAGCAGGGGGCGAGCCCACGGTCCCTATCTCTCGGGAGTAGTCGTGTTCCTCACCTTTGGCTTGCCTTTATGGGCCGGCTGGAGTGAAAATTGAGGAGGAACAGAGCATCCACCTCTTTCTTGCCTTTGCTAGCCGGCTTGAGTGAAGATTCGCAAGTGCAAAACATGCTCGGAGGAAGGAAGTATTCCAGTAAGATACTGGCACAGATTTTGACCTCACTTCCGGGATGAAATTAGAATAGTCAGAATCAAAACAAAGTTAGATTTAAAATTGAATAGTGAGTGTAAAGGTGAGGTGTTGTTTATTAATATTTTTGTAGATCGTCGTGAATTGATGATATTTTGATACAATATTATGAGTCACGAAATATCCTTAAGTACAGAATATCAATATTAATGAAGGATGTTTCCTTTTATCGGTAATACTATATCGTCCATAAACCAGATTCAATTAAATTTGCTAACGAATGAGTTGTGATTGTGATGAACGTCGGAGTTGTGATGGATATCTTATGGCGAGTAAACAGAAAAAAGAAACAAATTCTATTTTTTTAATTTCAGGCAACTACATCCGACTATAGGGTCACCGGCTGCCAGTCGTGAAATTATGAATTTAAAAAATCTTCTTTTTATAGTGTAGACTATACATACCGCTCGGCCGACGACAGCTCCGTGCAGTCGTCGCGGCCGCCCACGGCGTAGATCTGGCCGTCGAACACGGCGCAGCCCAGGTGCTTGCGGCGCGTGGACATGGGCGCGACGCCGGCCCACTTGTTGCTGCGCGGCTCGTAGCGCTCCACCGAGCTCAGCGGCGCCTGCCCGTCCGAGCCGCCCACCGCGTACAGCGCGCCGCCCAGCACGGCCACGGCCACGCCCAGCCGCCGCGTGGTCATCGGGGCCACCTGCGCGTCCCAGGCATGTACTTAGAACATTGGAGACAGGTTCGTTCCGAACACATTCCTTCATATATTCATTCATATAACGAAACGCAAAAATACGTTAAAATTGGGTAAACGTCACTTGCAACTAACCCCGTTGCAATGGATAAGTCACTGTCTACAAAGAAACCCCGAGTCTAAGTGTGACCTCGTGCTCGAGAAGAAGACATTTCGAGAAGGGTAGACAAGCGATTTCTATTCTACAATAGAGTAGAACAAAATAGAACGCGTCATGCTATGCCGCATTTAGTAAAATATTTGAAAAGTTAATACTCAAACAGTTGCTATGACATTTTAATTTAAACAGTTTCCTTCATGATGAACAATATGGCTTTACAAAAGGTCGTTCGACTACAGATACGAATGTTGCTCTCCTGAAACACACATTTAAGGCATTGGAGAACTCGTAAAATGCTATTGGAGTTTTTTGTGATCTCTCCAAAGCCTTTGACTGCATGCACCATGACACGCTTTTATGTAAACTACGTCATTATGGTGTTACAAAAGAAGCTCTCAACGTAATAAATTCATATTTACATAATAGGCACCATCGTGTAGATGTGTAATGGTGTGAAATCTTCTGGGCTACCAGTTCAGTTAGGTGTACCTCAAGGCTCAATACTGGGTCCATTCTTATTCTTAATGTATATCAACAATTTATTAATATCCGCTCTATGAGAAATTACCAATATAAACTATGTATATATATGTTCTCTCAAGTGCTTTGATAGAAAATACACATATCTCTCAACATCGTAAACCCCTTTAAGATGCACAGAAAGAAAGACGCAAAGAGAAAGACACTCTCGCTGACGAACTCTTGGATACCGTCTTGGTCAAACTCTCTCCTGTCAAGAGAAGAAAGATTGAACGATAAATTTCCACAAAACTGGAAAAAAAATCCCCAACTGGCTATCTATCATACCGACTAAGAAATACCATTTCGATCAATCCTCATTTGAGTTCAGAGACGCACTTGCATTGCGTTATCACAGTTTACCATGCTCTATGTTGTAAATAAGGCGGTCTAATAAGACGTCGTCATAATGAAATTAGAGATTTCTTCTGTGACATGTCAACATGCATGAGGAAATATAGTCAAAGAACTCCTCATCTCCGAAGGAGACTGTGGACTACACGGAGACCTTTCTTGCCGGGGCGTTTGGGATGCTCAGAGGGAGGCGTTTTTTGATATTCGTGTCGTAGACACTGACGCTGTTCTTATATTTCACGCCCTGTCGCCTTTGTACTATAATCCGCCGAATAAGAAAAAAAAAGGAAATATTCAAACGCTTGTGCAATGCGACATACTAAATTTAATTTTATTAAAGATCATATTGTTGAAAAAAAATGTATATCAATGACTTACCATTATATTTAAAGGGTATCTGTGACGTTGCACTGTTTGCTGATGATACCTCTCTTAACTTTAAAGTAGACAGGAATTGACAAGATTTTGACGACGTAAACCGTGCACTATCAATGGTTACGGATTGGTTTACCACTAATAACCTAGTTCTCAAAGCCAAGAAAAATAAATGTGTAAAGTCGCCTTACCGGATGTTAGCAATCTAGGACACAACATCTTCTTAGATAATAAAGTGGTGCTTGAAACCGTAGACTCGGCAGTATTTCTGGGCATAACAGTTGATGCAAAGCTTCAGTGGGGATCACATATATCAAGCCTAGCGGGAAGGCTCAGTTCGGCCTCCTATGCCATCAGAAAAATAAGACAATAGGCGTCGATACAAAGACGCTGATATTCAAAATATATTTGTTCTTCAAAAACGAGCTGTTCGAGCAATTTACCAGCTAGGTGCTGGAGTTACTCTTGAGAGATCTTTTTAAAGATTTGCTATTCTCACGGTGGCATCATCCATCCATCTTCGCCAATATCTTTAAATATTAGGCTAAATATACACTTATACATAAAAAAACAGTGATATTCATGGTATTAACACTAGAAACAAGGACAAACTACGTGCTCCCTTTCACCGGCTTCATAAGGTTCATAACTCATTTGTTGGGCTAGGTATAAACTTTTATAACAAGCTTCCCTCTTCTTTGTTAGATTTGCCTTTTAATGCGTTTAAATCTAAAGTAAAACCCAACCTTTGTTCAAAGGCATACTATTCTATCAAAAATTACTTTAACAATAAAAATTGTTGGTCGCTGTAATTAACTCAAGACAATACTTATATTCTTTCTCCAGAATCACCTTACCTACTGACAAGTTATATGACATGAGTTCATATAATTGTTTATTTTATTTGACTATGTTAGTCAATTTATTTTAATTTTATTTTCATTTATTATTGACATATGGATTTATTTTTATGAGTTGTATTGCAATATGTGGTTAGGCAGCGACCTCGACAATTGATCATATTATTATTTTGAGCAACCGGCAGCAAGTTCGTCATGCTCCCTTAGATGTCTATGCTTGCGGTAGCGTCGGGGGTCGGGTTGCCTCCTCCCTCACACACGGCGGGGGGTTCGCGTTATGCTCGTGAACGGGTGCTGCTTGTGGTGACAGGTCATCTTGCTATGGTTATGTTATTATTATTAACTGTTTCTTTATTTTACTTCGAAGGCCCTAATTTATCATTTGTGGCTTCAAGTTACAGCTATGTAAACATAATGCAGCATTGCAAATGTAAGCGGGCACACCATTTATGCCTGGAGTCTTTTATTTAGGTATTAAGTTCTGTTTACGTTTTTATTGTTTATTTCTGCTTGAGTATAGTTTTCAATGTTTAATTTATTGTTTTGTGTTTCGTAATGTTAATTACTTACTATGTATAATACTGTATACAGGGTTGCTTATAGTTCGACGTATATCCGCCAGGAACTGATAAGGGGGTTAAAATTAAACAAAATAATTAAACTGATGAAAAAAAAACTTGTTTTAGTTATTTGTATGATTAATGTTTTTTTTTTTAACGGGACAACATTTTTTTAATTAAAATGAAAATATTGGTAAGATATTATTCTTAAATCGCTCATATTTTAATTATTTTGTTGACTTAAGTACTTTAAATTTTGATCATCGCTTAATTGAACTGCCAGGTACAATATCATTTTGAATGGTACCTGTTCATTATGTAGTTTTTTTATTTATTTGGCATTAAATCTAAAATTTTGGGTAAATATCGAAAACTATTGAATTTCTGCCATACATATGGGTGTCCAATTTGTTGCATTTTGGTCCCCCTATCAGCTCCTGACGGATATAAGTCGAATTACAGGTAACCCTGTAGAATCCAATTCTCCTAACTGACCAGACAGCTGTTCTGCTGGACAGTTAGTTGCGCCACGTCTCCTCCCGCTACACACGAGGGAGTGGTGAAGGGCGGGCGTGCCGGGGGACTGTCTTATGTCATTTTGACGTTGAAAAAGTGCCGATTCTCAGCCTAGTTTGAATAAATGACTTTTGATTTTGACTTTGTCAAATCATCAAACCAAATATTATAAAGAGAAACAATTTGCGTTTTTGTATGTTTGTTTGTTACGCTTTCACGCTAAAACGGCTGAACGGATTTGGATTGAATTTGGCACATGGGTAGACCATGACCAGGATTTAAAAAAATCGACTGTTCCATACGTTTTGTCGATTATGTGAACACAAATGTTCCGAAAAACAGATTTATGGCCATTTCCTTTTCTAAAAATGATTCACTATGATGAGTTCAATGACCCCTCTCGGACTATCAGTTATTTCAATGCTAGTACGTGCGTCACCTTGGTCCACCTGTTCTCCTTGGGGTCGTACCGCTCCACGTGGTTGAGGCACTGCACGCCGTCCTGGCCGCCCACGGCGTACAGCGCGCCCTCCAGTACCGCGACGCCTACCGACGTGCGACACGACGACGTCGGGGCCACCGAGCCGCACCACTGGAATGTGCACAGGACGAATATTAGTAGACTAAACAAATAAAATCTATTTATTTTATAATTTAAACGTGCCATGCGGTGCTGTGTGGGTTTCATCGTCGTAAGTTCGTCGCCTAGCCCGCGGCAACACGTACCTGGTTGATCTGCGGGTCGTACCGCTCCACAGTATGATAAAGGCCTCAAAAAACGGGAATCGCTTTTTTATTCTTCTAACCGATAGTATACACTGTTTTGAATGCTAGAGTAGAACTTCCAGAAACAATTTCAGCTTATAAACAGAGCTATAATTTTTAAATATTTTTTTCTGTTTTTCCCACAGAACAGATAAAACAGGTTAGAAAGGAAATAGTTCCTGATTTGTATTAGAACGCGTGTCGCCGCTTGTCTCCCACTCCTTAACTCCACTACAAGCAAGAGACCAATACGTACGCGTATTACACACACAAATAAACCACACGCACTTAGATAGTGAGTTTGCTATTGGTTTTCACACTAATACAAACACTGCGTTTGACGTACACTCACTCACGCGCAAAAGGTAATTTATTTCTCACGCATGTTACGGCGACCAAAAGGTCGATTACTTATATCGATAAAATTACTGTAATTTATAAGTTAGCAATTTTTCTCTATATTTCCGGGAAGAGGGGGACAATTAGTGTGGACTTCCTAAATACATATAAATAATTCAAACTCAAAGCATTTATTTCAAATAAACCAACTACAGGCACTTTTGAATTGTCAAGGGTCCGGTCAGTCAGAAAGATGAAGCTAGTTGCCCATTCCAAAGCGTAGTAGGTACCTAATGGAGAAGAACGGGCAAGAAACTCCATGGACACTCTTTTAAATCGAAATATTGTTACAAAAAAGTGGTTACATCATTCATGTAGAAAAAATACATGTGAGAACGATGTAGAAAGACGTGCACGTTAAAAGTGTCCGTAATAAAAAGATAAAAACCATTCAGCAATTCAAATAAGCCGTGGCAGCTAAGAAATTACCTGTGCCACATTCAAGTCAATGAAAGACGAACCCAGTAAGTTTTATAGTAGGTACATAGTGCTCACACGTGCTATGCAATTATACAATACTAAGAAATTGAATTTATACAATGCAAAGATAGGTTGTACAACCTTCATCAGCTCACAATATTTTCGAATGCTAATCGATTCGTTTAGGCGCTCTTGTAGAGCAGGACCAGCGCTGAGCCAAGCATTTTTGTCAGCGATATAATCCCCCAACTTATAATATGCTTGGCTGTATAGTGTGCGTTTTAGACAAGATTTAAATTTCGTTTCATTCAGTTGGAATATGTGGGGAGGTATTTTATTGTAACATTTTAAACAGTACCCCATGAAGGATGAATCTACATACTTTAGCCAGTCTGAAACCTGGTTGAACTAATTGGTCCCTATTTCTAGTCCTTTAATTGTGTCTTTCACCTCTTTTAATGAAGATTTAAATTTTTCCTTAATACTGTCAAATTAAGGGGGAACATCTATCATAGCCGCGAAATTCAAATTTTCTTTGGTTTTTTGCTAATTTATTTATATATATATATATATATATATATATATATATAATGTATAACGCAAGGAGATATATCTATATACATATATACACAGTATACATATAGCTCATGGGAAGCGTGCGGTGACAATGACGCGAGTTTCACGCTTTTTGTTCACCCAAAAAGTACACATATATACATAGTATACATATAGCTCATGGAAAGCGTTCGGTGACGATGACGCGAGTTCCATGATTTTGTTCACCAAAAAAAGTGCTCAACGCGCCTAAAGAAGTTTTCACTTAAAAAATACTAGAATATTTTAAAATTGAACAATAATTTAAACTCAATTTAAATGCTGATTTTATTATTGTCCCTGAAATAATACGAATTTATTAAGTAACATGCGCTTTGCTATCTTTTAAATTCGATTTTTTCAAAATAAAGTGCAATCTTAAATTAATATATTTTCCAATAATAGCCTTAGTTAGGTCTGTAACATGGTTTGCAGTAGGATATAATCCAACCTGATGATTACTAATGTTGCTAAATAATTCAGTTCCGACGAAGCTGCGCAAAATCTTTGCTGTCAACATATGTTTGTTAACAATATTCCGGAGATTGAAAACCTACTCAGAAACTAAATTAAAAACGCACTATAAACAATAATTGGTGATAGTAAACAAAGTTATTTTAATTATAATATTACTGATAATAATCAGCTGTATCAAACACACATACTTAATATCGACATTATTTACAACTTGGTACAACACTATCGATAAGCATGGATTTCGCCGAATTTCAGCTTTGGCTAGGCGTACGCGACGTTCGCAGTGAACGCAATACATTGCGCGATCACTGATCTAGTACAAGATGCTACCCATGCATTGCAAGCAATGTATAATTTTGCAACTACTGTTGCGATTGTATCGTTTTTATCTACAAACTACATAATACTATAGTAATAATTGCAAATATCACTTGTATTTTAAGGTTTTTGGACTTACCGGTGAAAAGAAATCCCTTCCCGGGCTACACTACACACCTGTCTTCTTTTCCGACACGTTATAATAGCGCAAGACGGCATAATTCTTTGTTTTTCACGGAGCGTCGTACGTTGTCACAATATGAGCGCGACTGTTAGCCCGTGAAACAAATTTCGGTTGACTTTTGAGCGTTTGCTCATAAGTGCGGCGTGCCTGCCCCGCCCACAAGGCCCTTCTAACCTCTTTATCTGTTCTGTGGTTTTTCCATAGAAATCAAAATAATTGTTTTAACTTATTACATATGCATCGTTTTTATGTTTTAATGATAGTATGTAATAAAGCCAAATAACTGCTATTAGAAACAAAAAAAATAATTTTCGATGTAATTTAAAGCAAGTTACGTAATTGTTCCTGTAATTTTGTAATAATTTTTTTGCGCAGCCTATAGAAGGTAGTAGCATTTTATTTTCACACACTTTATTGTTTAGTGTTACGTTAACCAGCCTGTAAAGTATCAGATGCATAACACGAAGGAATTCGACATTTTCGAGTTATTTTTTTTTTTTTGTTAGGGTTGTCCCTAATCAAAAATCTGAAACCAAAAACATATTTTTTGTTGAATATTTTAAGATAAATATTAGGTGCTAGTACTTACAAAAGATATCAGAATGAAAAAATAAAATACAAAAAATATCAAATCAGACATATTTATCTTTCTAATATCGCGAAATCTTTTCTGTTTCGCCTATAAAATGCCTTTTAAATAATGTCAATAAACTGCAAAAACAAATGTTCAAATATTTTCATCACATCGTTTATATTTGAGTTTTTCTAAAAATCCAAAAAAATCTAATAAAGATTAGAACTCTGTTTTAAGGCATATTTGAGATCCGGGAGTTTCTACTCTCGCATTCATAATAGTTCATACTTTCGATTAATAGAATAAAAAAGTGATGTCCGTTTTTTGAGGCATTTATCATACTGTGCGCTCGATACTGTTGAGGTAGGACTGCCCGTCGTGGCCGCCCACTGCGTACAGCAGGTCGTGTAGCCCGCGACAACACGTACCTGGTTGGTCTGCGGGTCGTACCGCTCGATACTGTTGAGGTAGGACTGCCCGTCGTGGCCGCCCACTGCGTACAGCAGGTCGTGTAGCCCGCGACAACACGTACCTGGTTGGTCTGCGGGTCGTACCGCTCGATACTGTTGAGGTAGGACTGCCCGTCGTGGCCGCCCACTGCGTACAGCAGGTCGTGTAGTACGGCCACGCCGACCCCACAGCGACGCTTGGACATGGGCGCGACCATCTTCCACTCGGCCGTCTGCGGGTCGAAGCGCTCCACGGACGCGATGGCGTCGCCCGAGCACCAGCCGCCCACCGCGAATAGGACTTCTCCTGGACACCGCAACACGTTATGTGACTATTATATATCTCACGACTTCATCGAGCCCACATTTAAAAACTACTTTTTTTTTGTTTTTTACGTAGCGGAAAAATGCCAATAATTTTTACTCGTGTAATGAAGAACTGTATGAAAATAGCTCATATCTTGGTAAAAATATTACCCAGTTTTAACGAGGTTAATTGCTCAGAGTTCGACGAACTTATATTTACCATTCACATTGGTTAATATGACACACAGTTTTAGAAAAATTGGTCTCGATCACACCGCAACTATCTAGTAGATGCTATTTTATTGCACTCAGATATTGTCAAAAACCAACCATGAAACAGTCTCAGTTCTAAGTTACCAACACACCTCTTCTCGTGGGCTTCCTGGGCCGCGTTCTGGGCCCCTGCATGAGGGGCCTCTCCTGAGGCAACAGCAGGTAGTTCTTGGCTTCGTCCAGCAGGTCTCGACACGCGTCATCTGATCTGATGAGCAGTTCTGATGACACTGTGCCGACAAGGAACTTGGGGCTCAGGAGTGGTAGGCGGACGTGTTGGAGGACCTGGAATAGTTGGTGACAGATTATCAGATGAACTGTATAATTGTAATAAAATAGCGAGGTTAAGGACCCGGTTATATTCAGCAGGGCACGTCTTTCCGATGAATTGTGAGGATAATGAAATTATTTTATTCGGTTTGCGAAACAAGCCCTGACAAATCTGGAATATGCGAAAACTAAAATGGTAGTAATGAGCTAGATATTGCATTTTCTAACTGCCTTATTATCTTTCTCTATTGAACATATGATGTCGACATGTAAACCACCGCTTGTAAAGTGCTGCTGGTAATGTGGTAACAATCAGCTTGATGAAGAATGGTATGTGAAGTCATCATAGAAAGTGGTTTTATTTTCCAATTTTCCTAAAAAGATTGCATTAATGTTATTGTTATAATCACCTGAGCCAGGTGTTGTCTTCTCTCGGCCACGTTGTACTTGACCCAGGACATGACTGCCTGGAAGGTCTGTTCTTCGGAGCGCACGTTGAGCTCGTCTGAGGACACTATGTCGATCAGCTGCGCGGCTGGCAGCAGTAGGAACTCTTCGCTTTCCATTACCTGTAAGCGGTTGTGTCATGTAGTTGGAAAGAATGAACAGGTCTATTACCAAAAGAGAAACTTATTTTTTTATTACGGTTTATTTTGGTTTATTTACACAAAATGACGAATTTTGGCTTGCGTTTGCTGCGAGATCAGCGATGGAAGCTTCTTTGCTAAAATCCAAAACTACCCGATAACAAATAATAGGAACTGCGTTATCATTAGCTCGTTTTCAATGTAAGAGAGTTCGGAAAAATTACTTTAACGCCTACACCACCAATAAATTTGAATTTGATTTTTTTAATTTTAAGTTGACTCAGCTGCAATATTTTTATGTCGTTTTAAATATTGATAATTATTGATCCTTATGCTGTAATGCGTAGGCTTAGCATCGTTTCACTCGAGACTGCTTTCATTGCTAAGAGTAAAAACAATATTGTGACCGCTGTGTTCCGCACCATTAATGTGCCCACGAAAAATTTTGTTTTGACATTAATGTACGAAAATTATTACAATTATTAATACTCACCTAACGATAAATTAATTAAATTTAACTTTATTTATTTTCTAAATAAGGGCTTATTGTCACTCGTAATTTTGTAATTATTAATTTTATGGATGCCAATGCCTGAAATAAAAGATTGTTTTTATTTATTATTATTAAATAGCACTAATCATTCTGATATCAACTTAACTTACACTTGCATAAAGTTGGTATTTCTTTGATTTGAAATAACATCAATTTGAAAGAAAGATTTGACCAGGTTTCAGATGCAACATCAGCACATACCTCTGGAAAGTTTTGTTGTGTGAATTTGTCGGCGATTCGGAGCAATTCTCTGCAGGAGTGCGTGTCGGCAAAGGCGCGGATGCCGAGGCAGTTGGAGCAGTCCAGCTGTCTCTTGAGGAACTCGCAGCACACGTCCTGGATCTCTTGGAGTTGGAGTAAGCACGCGGCAGGAAGTAACGCCTGGAAGATAACAGGTCTGTTTAGTACCCTTTTCAAGCTGATCAAGTCAGATCTGTTTCTATTGACAACGACCACAGGGTCATTTACAATTAATTGGCGAAACTTCACGATAAATAAAAAATATTATAAGATCATAATTTCAACTACGCGCGATACGAATTGATCCTTTGATCAGTTGTTTACTTATTTTTTGTTTTATTGAAATTAGATGATGTAGTCATCGTGTCAGTGAAGTTTCGTCTAATTAATTTAAAAAGCCCCTGCAGGGATGACCAACCTTTGTAATTTATTAACAGATTAATATTTAAGTTAGCGAAGCATAAATTACTGTCCTCAATCAAGCTGTTCGGGTCATAAAAGGCAAGTAGACCGACGATAGGTGGCTCTTTGTTTCACACACCTGCACGTTGCTCTCCTCCACCACTATGTGCGCTGTGTAACAGAACTCCACGAGCTGCTCCATGGCCTGCTCGTCCACGTCGCGGATGGTCACCTCGGTGGCGCGCGACTCGGCCAGCTCGCCCGTGAACATCGCGCGGAAGTACGGACTGCATGCTGACAGAATCACCCTGGAAACGTACACAGAAATTGTTCAGAGAAAAGTCAAGACTCAAAGCATATTTCAATTAAAACATTTACAGGCACTTTTGAATTGTCACAAAGTTGAAGCTAGTTGCTAAAACGTAGATCTCTATGGAAAAAAAACGTGCAACAAACTCCATGGACATTCTTTTATATCAAGTTATTTATGACAAGATACTGGGTAAGAATCGAATAAAAATATACAGGCCATTAAACTTTTTCAAAAAAGACTCAACCGCTTTTAACGCCGCCAAAAAACACTTTTGTGTTTCAGTTTGTAGTGTTTTCTTTGGAAGTCGATAGATTTTATTTTTCACATTTTTGGTTGTGGTACCTACCTCTACCCACCCCACACAAATTCGTATACCACTACTTGCTATGTAAATAACAGTGACAGGAACTTATTATTACATCATCAATATACACTAAGTGGAAAAATACGTATTATTAAGTTAACTGAAAAACTTACAACTTATATAGGATCACCCCTGAGGCATACCCTATCCATTAAAAAAAGAATTTTCGAAATGGAGAACGTCTTCCTTATTAAGAAGTCGGTGAAAAAGAAAAGATAGATTGCTCGCAGCAGTTTTTGGGTGACAGAAGACTGCTGAGACTATGTGACTTCGCACATAAGAATTTCACGCCGCGTCAATAGTGAGATATTACCATTAAAATATTCAAACAAAGATAAAACTAGGTCAACTTCAAACGTTAATATTTTAATGATAAGCTATCAAAAGTCTTGCGAAGATAACAGTGTTTACATACTGTTTGTAAACAGTTCCATTGTTGATACTGCACTCTTTATCTGCGCTAGCGTGATTGTACCGTTACTGTCGAGTTTGTACGTTTAACGAACGGTTTCTCTAGATGCGAAGGGTGGCTAAAACTGTATGCGTGGTCATTACCCGTACGAGTTTCTTAACGCACATAACTCAACTGTATCACATTTTTCCCGAAGAAGTATTGTAATACACCTACATTTCTGTAGTGTTAGATAAGGCCGACGTAATGGGGGCGAGGCTATGGCTAATAACCGGGCACACATTCAGAGGCTGACGTACCGGTGTGCGAACAGTTTCCTGTTGGCCACGTTGAGCACGACGTCGCACAGCTCGCGGTGCCGGCGCAGCGCGGACAGCTCGCCGAGGATGGCGCGCGGGTGCTTCTCCGAGGTGTGCGACAGGCGCGCGCCGCCGCCCCCGGGCGACCCGCCCTCGCCCATCCTGAAGGCACACCCAAACCAGGCCTGTAGCTTTAAGGTCACAAGCAACCCAGGGTCGAGTCCTGCGCGCTTGTGTTTAGGTTGGACGATGAAAAGCGAAAACAAAAAGCACCTAAAGCCTTAGGCCTGTCGTCACAATCGTTTTTTCACCGTAATAATCTATGAATTTGTGGCCGTGTGTAGACATATTCATCAGTGGTATATGGATTACTATAGAAGTTTGTTTGCATACAGCGCAGCGTGCTGTAGATTTTGACGGAGAAAAAAGTCTGTGAATTGATGGCCCATAAGGAGGAAGCGCCAGGTTCCCTGCGGAATTCAAATTTTCTTACGTTTTTTGCAATTTACAGGTCAGTGAAACAAAATATATGATTCGCAGCCGTAACAAGTACTATGTATTTACAGAACTATCATCATTAAAATCATCAATACAACTCTCTAAGTTCATATTAAAATATTGATTGATTTTTTTAATTTTATTTTATTTATTAGGAAACTCAACAACTTATAATTAACTTACATGAGTTATGAATGTTCACCCCACTATCAATGAACAGTTCAATGCAGTTGCGTCCAAGTTACAGCATCTTACAGTCTGCATACACTGCTCGGTGATAGTGAGATGATGACAATTATCACTTAAGCCAATAATAGAGTTTCACGACATTGATATAGGTAGGTAACTAGAAAGTAGCGAGAGAAAACAAAAGAAAAATCTTAAACAAGTATCAATAATAGGTAAAATGCGATTGTTGACACATTACTCACATTTAATTAAAGTAGTAGTAGATATTTTATGAAGTTGTCATTCAACAGGATTACATTTTTTGATTATATTTAACGAGTATTATTCTCTAAATACGAATCAAATTTTGTTCAGCATACAACCTGACACTGACCTGCAAATAGCAAAAGATTTGAATTTCGCGGGCTACCTGGCGCTTCCCCCTTAAACTAAAATAAAATACAGCAAAATGATATTATATTCTAGCACAATCATTAAGGCAGTTAGACACGGAAGGCAGGGAATTCAGCCATACAGACATGCCTAGTAACAGTTAGGTTACTAAGTTTTACCTTTGATCAAGAAATACTTATTCAAATAACATTTAACTTAAAATAATTCTGAAGGTTTATGTTTTAAGTTACTTAATTACTTCATGTTCCGGGCCTCAAACAATATGGCGTCGGGCCGGACGGAAAGCCCAAAGGGCAGCATGCGGCCCGCGAGATTCAGCTTGTGTTTCGCTGAAATAGAACATATAGGATTGAACGTCAGCGCTTCTCAATAAGCTATCGCGAGAAATATATGTATATACAGAAGAATTATCATATTCTTGGTCAAAAATATAAACACTTATGACTAGGTATACTATAAGAATATCTGTTGCATATAGGAGTACTTTGGTCATACTGTAGCGGTATCTACATCGCCACATGCGAGCTGCGCGTCATACTGCAGTCACGCAAATCCTGCATCGCGCAAGCAGAGTTTACCGCGCAACTAGCATATTATACAACTTCCCGACATCAATTCTCGGGCAGTTGCCCACCAGACACGACACCCGTCTGGTCAGAGGATCCTCCCTTTTCTATGGAGGTATGAGTGAAGTTTACACCCTGTTCCTCGTACCTCTAATAATACTAAGAGAACATAAATGTTTTGATTTTCAAAATAAATTACCGAACTCTTCATTTCGACGATGTCTTGTATGATTCAGCTGAGTCAGCCTAGATATCCTAGACCGTTGATAAGCAGTAGCATGACCTGCCACGAAGCTCTTGATCTCACGTGCTAGTCGCAAGAGATATGGTTATCAGTATAGCTATTCACAACCATTCGACAGCCTTCCGAATCGAAAATGACACGTTTTCGGCTACCTGATTTGCCTAGTCGCCGACAGCAAATAGTTGTCGGAAGAATAGCGATCGTCTATTTCAATTAAACTGTCAAAATGTTCGGGTTTCGGATACAGTGTGAACAACGTTTAGAATATCTCTTCGACAACATTGATTGATGTTCGATTCGGCACGGAAGCGGAACGAATGTTTGTGAATAGCTATGCAGGTGACGAAACGCCACTACCTACTGATAATCCAAATGTTTGTTTTCTTGCGACAGTTTATTACATAATGGAACGATGTCATGATGTAAGGATACAAATATAATACCTGATATAAAAGCTCAGCGAACCGCGGAATGATTTATATTTATTTATTTATAAATAAAACGGCACATGGCATGCACGGCGTGGTTGGTGCAGTGGTTAAGCGATTGACTGCTGCGCTGCGTGTCGCGGGTTCGATCCCCGCACGTAACAAATATTTGTATGACCTACAAGTAGTTGTTCCGGGTCTGGCTGTTTATGTATGTGACTTTAAATGTTTGTAAACGCACCCAAAATACAGGAGAAATTCCTAGAGTGGGGCAAAGTTAAAAAAAAAAACTACTTCTCATTTTAATAATTCAACTCCTTCCTGCCATTGTGTCCGCCTGTCCGCGCAAACATTTATCACAGCGAGTGATCTAAACTAAAAATATCTGCTTTTATCTAATTAGATCATTAGCCAAACTCCACATTTATTATCACAACTTTATAAATAGACCATTGGACTAGTATTACAATGTGGATTCGCTTCATGACCTAGTTGTGTCCCGCGGTCTCGCTTTATGTCCCGGAAATAATATGGGTCACTACCTGTTCCATCAATTTATTGCATATTTATAGAGCTCGGAGTATGTGATGTGGGATTTAAATTGGCGGATAGAGACGGTTGGAAGAATGCTCTAACTTACGTAATCGTACAATACACAGACGTAAACACCACAATATTATTAGGTAGGAGGAGAATTACCTAAGTTAGGTAAGTACCGTAAGTAGGTCAGCTGGGTGCTAAAATGTCAACCGCCTTGGAGCATGCGAGTTTTGTCAATACTCGTGCATTGTGATGCAGTTTGCGTATTTCACAATGATAAATAAAATACGGGGATAGTCAAAACAGTATTTATTACTTCATAGTATGAACAAAAATAAGAATATTTATAAATTCACTGGCAAAACTTTTGAATTCGAGCGTTTTCTCCAAAATACAGGGTTTGCTGAACTTTACTGTAACCAGCTGTTTGTCAAGCTAGACGTGTTGGCACACATCACTCTTGCAATTACATGCTTGCACGTCTCTCAAATACGAAATCCGCAAGGTTAGCGGTCGCATTGTCTCGTGTATTGTAAGCAGCGAGAGCGATCGTCACACTCGCTATGTTAGTAGGATACTCATATTGTATCGGTCCCTTTCCCTTCACAATAGCGTCGGGAAATCTGTGCGTAGCTAGTTGAGAGGGAGATAGAGGAGGGGCGTAGGAAACAATAGATTAACGGGAGTGTGATGATTATGCGTATGCATAAATCATAAGTCAAATTACTAATCTCGAATATTTCAGTTACGAAAATCTGACCAGATTTTCATTATTGCAATATATCGTTAATTAATTAGTGGAGTAGTACGGTGGGCTGCATCAATTGGGTACCCCAGTTGTATTAAAATTTACTTTGAAGGGTGTACCCGCATCATGACGCTAACTGTACCTACATAAAATTTGTTGATAGAATCTGAAAGTCACTTCATTTAACAACAAACCCTTGAACTGTATCATTGTTATACTTATGATGAACAGATAGTTGTTGTTGTTGTGTGTGGCCATAGTTTTTATTACCTATGTTTAATCTGAAATATATAACTTTGATACAGATGACATAATATTATCCTGTCACTAAATATTGTAGAACAGTTCTAGACAAAAGCCGGATAAGTATTTCTTTTTAATTCGAGCTTCTAATAGTAAAAAAAATCCATATTCATTACACAAACACACAATTATTTTACATGCAGGTATGAGGAAGAACAAATCAAATAGTTAACCAGTTTACAGTCAAGGCTATGCGGCTCCCTAGCAACTCTCACCTCACCATTTAACTAAGAAACTAATTGTTCATGCTGTTAATTCACTTATTATTTACACAAGCACCTTGTGTAATGTTAGTGGCCACACATCAGCTGTGATGTAATTGTGCTCACTACTGCTGTAAAACATTCTAATTATGTAAAACATTAATTCATAACTGGGTTGATTATGTTTAAATTATGAGTTTATGTGTTTAGGTCACTATAATTTGATGCAAAACAAAATGTGTTGCACCAAACAAAAGTAACAGTACAAGGCCAGGAAGATGATAATGAGGTCACTATAATAGTAAGTATTGTTTGCCTCTCCCTGACAAAAACAGAAAAGGGGTCATATCACATTATTTTAAAAGCTGATTTTTATGGAAAACATGATGCCCACTTCTGAGGCAGTCAGGTGGCAAAAGATATTGGACAGTTAAAAAACAAAAAACCTTTGCTGGCTTCATATTGTCCAATTACTTGGGTCCAGTAAGTGACCATATTAACCATGGCAGTGTGGTTTTATTCTGGCTTTTGAATGCTATATTATATTTAAGTTGTAATCAGACTAATGGCATGTGCATATTTTATTAATCACAGTGCAGACCTATTGTTAATAGTTAATTCATCTACCACACACAATACCAAATACTCTTTAAGAGTGAGAGTGTTCATATTGTTCACAGTTCATTGTTTTAATATGTATGGCTATCCAATTTAGTTTTAAATTAATTTGTAAACGCTGTTGACCCAATTAACAAGTGTCAAAGCTCGAGAAACACATTAATATTCCTTGTTTTTTGTATTTATTTAAACACACGAACAACACGTCTATTGTTCAAGTTAATTTAATGAAAACAAGAGGAGATAAGCTGTTTTGATACCAATTCTATAATGTATCTAACACTTCATGAGAGTAAACCTGTTGACATTGGTTTATCTGATTGCTACATAAAATACCTACTAAGTACTCATGATAACATACAAAGCAGGGATACATTACCTAGGATCATAGAAACACAGGTTTTAGAAACAATATCAAAAAAGAAGAAATTAGTAATCCTACTTCCCCCTCATTCTCACCTGAGGGGAGACATAACATGTCAAATGCTAGTTGTTGCTACTAGGCTGTTTAAACAATCAGCTGTTGCCACTCCATTATATACAATTATACATACAAACCACTCAGACACAAAACAATAACTTCATGTTTCATGTTTTTACGGCCATCAATTAAAAAAACTATTCTAACTATGTGAAAAAATATTCGTGCCAATTATTTGTCAATGATATGAAAGTTCACTCACTTCTTGTGTCCGCGTGAGTTACCCAGCTGCAACCGCAGCGGGGGCGAAGCCCAGCCCCACACGGAGTCAATCTGCAACCAGCCAGACCGTCAAACAACCCCGCTTTTCACACAAACCAATCCTGTTTGCCAATACAAACTAATTTATGCAATGTATGCCTCCAGCCTCACTCAGAACTCACCTTTGACGTTTTCTTTTCGACCTCACAAACAAACCTGACTTCAAAGGAGTGTTATACACTTACTAAAAGCCCTGAGGAATGTAAAACAGTTAACGGCACATCGATTTTACAATTTCACAAGTTTTTGTGTTTACTAATGTTGCAGCATAAGTATCGTACTTTTGTCCACTAGTCAATTTTTTGAAGGTCTGATCAAAATAACTGACAAGGTAATAAACGGCCTTCAATCAGAAACTTCTTTGCTTAGATCTTTTCACATAAATAAAAATTAATTTACACAAAGTTGTCAAAACTATATTTCAATAATTTTCTTACATTTTCAGAGTTAGTACAGATTTTTTTATCAAAAATAATACAAAATCTAGTTTATTTATCAGAAACAAAAGTCAAGGTTTCGAATGCACATTAAGTATTGTCATTTTTTGGCAAGTTAAAGATTGCCACAATAAATATAATATAAAACCATTTTCTTTTGAACTACAGATTTGCTGATTCTTTTATTTTGGCTAATAATAAAAGTGCAAATATAGTTTTAGAATATCATTTTGAAGCAGTTCCGTGAATTCTTGTGGATGAATGTCTGTGGGATGAATGAACACTTTTATTAGAAACTACAGCCGTCAGCAATTAATGACTTGGCTAAAAGGTCCCAGCAACCAGGCAAATATTAAAAAAAGAACAGCCGTCAGCTGATTAAGATTGACATTGACAGGGATTAGACATATAAGTTGTTGACGTTTTCAGCAGATTTTCCGATTTGTTTCCAAACTGGGTGTCCAAATAATTCGATGATCGAATTAAATTAGCGTAATATAGTTAACAATTTAGATTAATAAGACTCCGACAATGTCGCTGAGTCTTCTATTAGAGAAATACGATGTGTCCACTGACGAGGGATTACAGAAAGCGCTCAATGAGATTGAGAAAGAAGAGGTACGTTGAGTTGTTTTGGTGACGGTGGCACAAGTTTCATTTTACAAACGAAGTATTTTCACAGTCTGAGGTTGATGCGGCGCTTTCGGGAGTGCTATCCAGGGCGTGTTCCCTGGAGGGTCGTCTACGGACGGCGAGTCAAGCTTACACGAAGCTGAGTGAAGTAAAGACAGATGCTCAAATCGCCGCTGATATGGTGGACAAGACGGCCGGTCTTGCGAGAGACGTTAGTGCCAAAGTGCGGCAGCTGGACCTAGCTAGGGTAAATAATAAGCTGTATATTTGTGCTTTCATTGCTTTGTCTACTCTACTGCCACAAATATACAGAAAACACTACTTTCAATGACTACTACTATACTTATGCTGATATTTCTTCCCAGTCTCGCGTGGCAGAATGTCAGCGTCGTGTCCACGACCTGATTGACCTGCAGTTGTGTAGTGCTGGGGTGGAGGCAGCTATCAAAGCACATGACTATGAAACTGGTATGTTCACAATTTTTTACTCATAGATCACAAACATTTTATGACGGCACGGTTGGCGCAGTGGTTAAGCGATTGACTGCTGCGCTGCGTGTCGCGGGTTCGATTCCCGCGCAGAACAAATATTTGTATGACCTACAAATAGTTGTTCCAGGTCTGGCTGTTTGAGTATGTATGTGAGTTTAAATGTTTGTAAACGCACCCACAATACAGGAGAAACCCCTAGTGTAGGGCAACATTAAAAAAAAAAAACAAAATTACCTAACTGGTGATGTTTTTAACATGGACTCAATAGGTCATGGTAGTTCTACATTTCAATAGTCAGTAAGTACTTAGTTAAATTTTCAAGATTAGCAACTACAATCCAACTAACTTTGTTTTCTCTGCTTGTATTTTTTTCAAATAAACAATACCTTCTATTCAGTTTCTTTAGACCAAATGTAGCAGGAAAATTACTTGAAGTTTTGAGTGAATGTTGTTGCAATGGCCAAAGCAGTTATGAATTTTACGCAATTTTAGTTCCACTGAATAATTGTCTATAGATCATACAATACTCTGTAGACAATGTCAGACAAACTATTCAACATTAGCTTCAGCCCATGGCTTCACCCGGGTCAATGTCGGAAATTATCCCACGGGATTGTACTACCGGGATAAATAGTATCAGCTGTTAAAGCATGAAAAGGACATAATAAATGCAAATAATCTTTTTTTATTCTTATTAAACAGGTTTTTATGATTGCCTAAATTAATAATAATTAATTTTAATAACATCATCATTAATTTGAAACCCTCTAGGGCCGCTATTGACCATGTATTACCTACATATTAGCTAAGTTATTTTACAGCTTCAAATTGTAATAATGTTTAAGCGAGTGGACCGATTTAAATGAAATAAATACTGAAATAGATAATACCTCAAGATACGGGATCTGACTATATATCCAATAATTTTACTTTTTGTCAGCTTGTAGTAATGACAGCTTTGTTAGTTTTTCATCCCTTGCTGACACGCTTGAATCTCAGTTTTCTAATGTACCTAAGAATTTTAATGTAGTCCATATAAATGCCCAAAGTATTCCGCCACATTACCCTGACATGCTTGCTAACCTAGATTGTAAGAACATCCATGCCATCCTTGTCTCAGAGTCTTGGCTAAAGCCATGTCTCCCTTCATCTTCCTATTCCTTGCTGGGTTTTCAACTTATAAGAAATGATCGCGCGTGTGGCGGTGGCGGCGGTGTTGCCATATACCTTTGTCCACATATTCCTTTTTCAATTGTTGATATGTCTGCACAGCCTCCACCGCAAAACGCGGGCGAGCATCTCTTTTTAGAAGTAAACCTGAATCACGTGAAAGTACTTCTAGGTGGCTTCTAGGTATAGCCCTTCGTCACATATAAATTTCTTGTCCTCCTTTGAAAAGATCCTTGAGAACCTTACAGTCATACAATAGTCATGGGCGATTTCAATACTTGCTTATTGAAAATCGATTCCCGCTCTTCTTCTCCTAGTTCATTAGTTGAGTCGTCTAATTTATCAATTCTTCCTTTAAATGCCACACACTACTTTCCAAACTGTAATCCTTCACTTTTGGACCTTCTCATTGTTTCTTCTCCTCAACATGCCAGCAAGCATGGTCAATGCCCCGCTGACATGTTTTCTTACCATGACCTATTATTCCTCTCCTACAAAATTCGCCCACTTAAGGCAAAACCTAAAATTCTCCTGCAACGCAACTTTTGTGGCATGAATACAGATGATCTCCAAAGAGATGCTAACAACATTGACTGGTCTCCTTTAGTCAGTGTCGATTCGAACGACGATAAAGTCAACCTTGTGCAGCTGTACGATGTCCACGCTCCCATTCGTGCTGTAAAAATCAAACATCTTACAGACGATATTAGAAGTATCATGCACAGGAAGGCTGTAACCAAAAGTAAAAATATAAAATTAATATTTTTATATCTCTAACTACATAGCGTGTTTCACTGCTACTGTGAACGGACGTACCGATCGCGAGCGCGTGCTCTAGTTAAGAGTATTTTGCAGACGCATCACAACACCGTCGTCGCGGTGTACGTCGATCTATCGGGGCCACTGCGATGACCCAGTTACAAGTGCGGAAATCGCCATGAAGTGTTTATTATAATTGTTTAGGTGTCACGCTCACCTTAAAACTAAATAATGGCTGCACAACAGTCTATTAAAATCAAAACTGATCTGGAGAAGAAGTTGTATGACTGTTACATCCAGGAGAAATCGGACAGAGAAAACCTGCAACAAATGGTACGTCAACTGAACAGCCATATACAAAGCTTGCAGGAACAGGTTCAAGATCTTCAAGGACAATTAAAATGGTACAAAAAAAAGAAGAACCCTCAGATAAACAGGCTAGTGGGACCATAACACCTGCTCAGCCTACTAAAAGTGACGCTGAGTACTGCACGGATGAGGAAGAACTCGCCAAAGAGACTGAGTGGATTAGGGTGAAAAACAGGAAGAAAAGGAAGTTGAACACTTCCCTTACTCCACCACAACTACAACAAGCTACAACTAGCATTCAGCAGCAGCAACTCAACAACAAAGAGAAGGCAACCACTAAAAAAATTCTGGCACCACCTCCAATCGTAGTGGACGGTGTTAAGAATTATCAAACGTTCTACGACTTTTTGACTGAATCTCAGCCAGTAGAAACATTTACCGCCAAAATGTTGAGCGGTAATAGTGTGAAAGTAAATGCCAAAACTGAAGAGTCCTATAGAGTGATCGCTCGTCGCTTAACAGAAAATAACTGTTTATGGCACTCATATGAGGACAAGCAGACCAGGCCAATAAGAGTAGTGGCGAAAAAATTGCATTCTTCCTGCCTACCGGATCGGATTAAAGATGATTTAACTTTGCAAGGATTTCAGATAGAAAATGCTATTAACAAGTTAAGCTGGAGAACAAAAGAACCGCTGAACATGTTTATTCTATCGTTCAAGAATGATGAAGATGTCAGTAAAATATACGGCATTAAACATATTCTAGGGTGTAAAGTTGAAATAAACCCGCTTAAGACGTCAAAAATAATACCCCAGTGTAAGAGATGCCAGGCTTATGGTCATACTCAAAAGTATTGCTCCAAAGAGCCAAGGTGTGTTAAATGTACAGGTAAACACCTCACAGCTGATTGCAGCAAACCTGCGCAAGAAAAACCTAAGTGTGTTCACTGTGGCTTACCTCACCCAGCCAACTACAGGGGGTGTTTAGTTGCCAAGGAGATGCAAATGATAAAGAACAAAAAATCAAAAAATAGTCCACCTAACAACCCTGCCGCTAAGCAAATTGTTAGAAACACCGACAAACAGGCAACAAAACAAAGTGCACCGTTTGCAAAGACAACCGTGGCAAATGCACATACATCCAAAAGTGTCTCATACGCACAAGCAGTAAATCCAAGCACGAAACCATCAAGTCTTGAAGACAAGCTCAACCAAATCTTGAAGTGCATATCCTCATTTGACAAGAGGCTAGAGAAATTAGAATCAAGCACCATACAAATCAGTCATGAATAACACACTAAAAATAATGGCGTGGAATTCCAACGGATTGCTGCAACAACAACATGAGTTGCAAGTAGTCCTAGACACAGAAAATATTGATGTGTGTTTGATCTCTGAAACGCACTTCACTAAACAGTCTTTTGTAAAGTTTAGAGGCTATAAGGTTTATCACTCGCTGCACCCTAGCAACACGGCGCGAGGAGGTAGCGCGGTTATTATTAGAGAAAATATCTGTCACTACGAACAATGTAAATACGAGGAACAAGACACGCAAGCTGTGGCGATATCAGTAAAAACAAATAAATTTAATGTAACAGTAGCGGCCGTATACTGTCCCCCAAGACACAAGATAAACAAAGAACAATATATACACTTATTCAGACTCCTCGGACAGAGATTTATACTAGGCGGTGACTTTAACGCTAAGAACACTCATTGGGGATCGAGATTAACTTCAACTAAGGGCAGACAGCTTCTAAGCGCAGTGAAAGACATGCACTGTGAGGTCATAAGTACTGGAAAACCTACTTACTGGCCGACTGACCACCAGAAACTACCAGACCTTATCGACTTCTTCATAGTCAAAAATATATCAACCAACTATCTGAATGTGGAAGAGGGGTACCATATGAACTCCGATCACTCTCCGATATTATTACAATTAAGTCACAAAATATTACTAAGAGAAAACCACCTGACGTTAGTTAACAAGTATACAGATTGGGAAAGTTTTAGCTTAGAGCTACAAAATATTATTGACCTAAAAACTCCATTAAAAAGCAAAGATCAGCTCGATTTTGAAGTAGACCAGTTTAACATCAATATCCAACAATGTGCATGGAACAACACACCACAGCTTATAAACAAGTATAAAGGAAATACCTACCCAAAAGAAATAATAGACCTATTATATGAAAAAAGGACTCAAAGAAAAAGGTGGCAGCAAACTAGATTCCCGCAAGATAAAACTGTATTGAATAACCTTACCAAAAGACTGAAGAGAAAGATACAAACCTTTCAAGATGAGGCTTTAGATACTAACCTGCGTCAGTTAACCAGCGACCATACAACCCAATACTCTCTTTGGAAAGCAACAAAGTCACTCAAAAGGCCAATTGTACCAATTCCCCCTATCAGAGATGATAACGGAAAGTGGGCCATAAGCAATGAACAGAAAGCTCAAAGATTTGCACATCACTTGGAAGAAACCTTTCAGCCAAATGACGAGTCTGTGGACAACCTACAGTTTGCCAATATTCTGCAAGATCAAAGAATTAAGCTTGTGACCCCGAAAGAAGTTGCAAAGGAAATTCAAATCATTAGCCTAAAGAAATCGCCAGGATACGACCTTATTACGGGAGAAATCCTGAAACAGCTCCCGCGTAAAGCCATAATTAAGCTTACTAGGCTCATAAATGCTGCATTCGTGCTTAAGCATGTTCCTGAGCCATGGAAAGTTGCTGAGGTGATAATTATTGCAAAGCCTGGTAAACCACCTCACGAAGCATCATCATACAGACCCATTTCCCTGTTGCCTATACTTTCAAAGCTGTTTGAAAAATTGTTTTTAAAACGCCTAAAACCAATCATAAACGAGAAAAACCTGATCCCTGACCATCAGTTTGGTTTCAGAGAGAAACACTCAACAATAGACCAAGTACACAGAATCACCAACATCATCGAGAGAACGCTTGAAGATAAAAAAGTCTGCTCCACCGTTTTTTTAGATGTAGCACAAGCTTTTGATAAAGTTTGGCATAAGGGTTTGATATACAAGCTAAGACTAATGCTGCCCAATGATTTTGCCGATATCTTGCAATCATATATTACAGATAGAATGTTTCGAGTAAGGCACGAGGGAGCCTTTTCTGAGTTAAAAAATATTAAAGCTGGCGTCCCTCAAGGAAGCGTGCTAGGTCCAATCCTCTACCTATTGTACACGTATGATATACCAGAGCTGGAAAATAATACCATTGCAACCTTTGCGGACGACACTGCCATTATGGCTACAGGGTCATGCCATGCGGAAGCAATCAGAAAGGTACAAATTGCTGTAAATGAAGTTCATGACTGGGCACAAAAATGGAAAATCAAATTGAATGAATCAAAGTCACTTCACATTGATTTTACCAACAGGAATTGTGATTACCACCCAATTTTCATAAATGGCCAACAAGTACCATACGCAAATACAGCGAAATATCTTGGCATAACGCTTGATGCGAAATTGCGCTGGAAAGCGCACGTTAAAAAGAAAAGA
Organism: Brachylomia viminalis; assembly: GCA_937001585.2. Taxonomy (NCBI): domain Eukaryota; kingdom Metazoa; phylum Arthropoda; class Insecta; order Lepidoptera; family Noctuidae; genus Brachylomia; species Brachylomia viminalis. The sequence continues at coordinate 25,781,225 of OW443301.2, forward strand.
CAGGAACTGGACATGCGATTTAAAAACATGTATTGGTTGATTGGACGAAATTCCTGCCTATCGATACATAATAAAATATTATTATATAAGCATATTCTAATGCCAATATGGACATATGGCATCCAACTGTGGGGCTGTACTAAACCGACCAACATCAAAATTATACAAACATTCCAGAATAAGGTACTCAGGAGTATTGTTAATGCGCCCTGGTATATAAGAAATGACGACCTCCATCGTGACCTAAAAGTGGAACCCGTCACCAAAATAATCCAAAAATTTGCTGAGGCCCATGAACACCGACTCCACCAACATGTGAACATCGAGGCAATTCAGCTGCTAGACCAGACAAATATAGTGCGAAGGCTAAAACGAACAAAACCTTTTGAATTAGTGTAGTGTAAAGTGTAATATAGAAATAATAGTGACAATGACACTCATATAACACATGAACAAAGTGTTTATATTATAATATTAGACTCGAAGAAAGTGGAACGGACTTGTTTATAAACAATCAGCACTATTCTGTTTTAAAATAATTACCACGTAAAAAGTTAAGTTAGATTAAAATTGCTTATTAGTCTTGTAGGCTAGATTGTAATTAATTATTAAGAACCTGGTTCTTTTTAATAAAGGATAAAAAAAAAAAAAAAAAAAATATCTCTAACTTAAGAAATACTAGGTTTCTCTTACAAACTTTCGTCCTCTTAGGATTATTTTTGAGACAAAAAATCTATCTTCTTGCCAAATCTTATCGAACTCGTTCAGTGGCTTAGGCGTGAAAGGGTAACATACAGACAGACAGGCAGATTTACGTTCAAATTTATAATATTAGTATGGACGTACAAGTTCTAGATTCTATTTAAATTAAATGTTGATGTTCAAAAGTGCTTTTTATATGCCTATTTTAAATAAATGCTTTGACTTTGACTTAGGTGCTGGTCACGTATCTAGGTTCCTCAGTATGGACCCAGGGTCAGTGGCAGCAGCAAGGGCACGAGGCGCGCCAGACCCGCGCGACGCCATGACCCGCGCAGCAAACACGCTGCGGGAACATTTAGTGCGCAAGTGAGTAATTCAATAATTGAAAAAAAAAATGGTTCTACAAGAAAATACATACTAACATGATTATTGGCTTACAAGTTTGCAATTTAGGAAAAAAAAATTCTTAAAAGGTTTCTTAAAAGAACTTTATTTAGTGAAAATACAGTGTGTTTAATATGGTGTACATATATCTAAGGTTTGAAGAAGCAGCCCGCAAAGAGGATGAGCCGAGCGTGGAGCGTCTGTTCAAGCTGTTCCCACAGATCGGACGAGCAGAGGAGGGAGTGGATCTCCTCGCTAAGTATCTTGCCACACAAGTTAGTATTCAAACTCGAATCCAAATCCTTTATTCATTAAAAGTACAAAACAATACTTTCATTTTAAAGGAGATTGGGCATATTTGTATGACGGTTTGCCCAACCATTGTAGCAATAAAGGCTATATGGTTATATCTTGTACTACTTGCCCTCATCACATAAATGTATTTTTTTTTACTTTCAGCGACGTCAAAGTATTTTTTTTGAATATTTAAAAAATTGCATCCTTAGCAAATAACCTACTTGTTTGTTTAGTGTGTTATTGTCTGATATTTTAATTTTTACGGATATTTTATATTCACTATCATAATATTATATATATGTATGGTGTATGTATGTAGCCTACTGCTGCATGCTATTTTATTTGAAAGTGGCGAGTGAAGTTCAAAAGGGGATAAAAAATAAAAATAAAAGTGCATTGATCGCTATTTTTATTTGAAACAACAATATATCAGAAAAAAACAACTAAGTATAAGATTAAGACTTACACTTTTATCATGTACAATAGAAATATATTATATATATATATATAAATCCGTTAGGTTTGGACTTATTTCGTGGCACACTTCTATAGTATATATACCACCCCTTAAATGTTCACCGACATACGATTTGGCCAGTTTTATTTGATAAGTTCCAAGAGCAATCAATATCAAATCTTCTTCGCTTAAAATAGGAAAAGGAATATTCAGTGTGTCACTATTTATTTGGATAAATTGCGCCCTTCGCCTGTTTATATTATTTTCTGTTACGAAATTACCAAGACGATTTGGTACATCTATTCTCTCATTAATAATATTAATAATCTCGCTAGCGTGGGCATTATTTTCTAAAGGCGCTCTAAATGCGTTAAGAAGAGCAGCGGCTATTCGTATGTCAGTAAACATATGGGTCATGGGTCTATTAAAATAGTCCTGACGGAATAACTTAAAGTCTCGTTTGATGCGCCCATTAATAACTTCTACTACCCAACGGACTATTGTTACAAGCCGGGATTCATTTGCTTGGTGAGTGGTAAGTTGCGTAGCGTTACGGTCTTTTGACGGTGGCATATGCCATTCATAGCCGAAGCTTTCAAGAACAGGTATTGCATCCCTAAATCCACGGTCAAGCACGAACGTATCTCCTTCATGAAGAAGGTAATGTAAAGGTGCATCTTCCTCATTGCAAATACGGGACATTATAGTTGCATCAGAAGTCCTGGCTGAGTATGGGCCAAACACTTCTAAAATATAGCCGTCTGGACAAACTACAACAAATGGCTTTAATAGATTTCGGAACTTGTGCAAGCTATATGAAATCTTTTGAAATAAAAAGTTACTACTCTTCTGAATATATATATAAGTGCCATCCAAGATTAATATTGCCTTTGGCGGATTATTTTCACTACTTCCGTATATGGCATTTGGGATTTGCAGGCTGTGTGATATGATTTCATCTCGGGTCATATGATCTAAGCCAAGGTGTCGCGGTACAAACTGAGATGAAAGGCAGTCGCGGGCAACATTCATGTATCGCTCAAGTGCTCGTCTGCTCATTGACAAGCGACTCGCGAGTCTTTCGTTAGATTCTCCCGTGCGAAGCTTCATCAAATAAATGCCCAGTGCGGTTTTTGGACGATTACAACAGTCTGTCAAAGAAGGTATTTCCAACAGTAAATTGTTGAACTGCACAAGCGTTAAGCCAGTGCAAAAATATAATTCATCTGCGTCTATATTTTCAACAGTGTCAAAATCGAATATTTTTTTTTCCAAATATGCTTTGCGTTGAGTTTCCAGCACATCTGTTAATTGGCTCACAGAAAAAGACTCAACAGTTCTTAATAAGTCATCATTGTCTAAATCGGCCCATATATTGGATCGCAAATGACGTTGACATACGCGTGCACTGCCTGGAGTGTATATTTTTAAATGCATTAATAAATATATAATTATGTTCTTAGGAATCGTCATTCGTTCTACCTCAAAACAATTCCTAAACATACAGCGATTTGACGTATTCGACAATCTTTTATAGCCGGATAAAACCACGGACTGATCTTGTACGTTCACATTTATAGCATTTGCTTGGTCATCTGGTTGATCTGCTACAGCCTGCTCACTCTGCCGATTCATTCGGTCTTCATGACGCCTTGCAGCCACCAAACAGCGATAGCATATCATCATTCGGTCATTTGCAATCGCCTACAACAACGAAAAAACTCAACTTTTATATTGTTATTAGTCGTATCCGCCACTTTCGTGGAATATTAATAATATAATAATATACATATAAGTAAATATAACGGATACTAGGTAGTCCAATACTCCGAGACATCAGTATATTAGCGAATATTACTGTACATATTACATTCGTTTTCGTATGGGGCCTCGTACACAGGGACGCGTTGCCGCCATTTTGTTATGCGTCGGCGACGTGTGCTTGTGTACGAAACCCCATACAAATATACTGCGATAGTCGTCGGGATACTAAGGTCGTGGAATACCGGTAAGTACTTGCTTCTTGTGTAAAAATACGGACAAAAATATTGTTTCTTTATTTCCAATGATAATAGTCTTAATCTTTAGTTAGTTTGTATTGTTTGTTTGCATTATATCAACATTGCACCTGTGAAGTGAATTACCTGATGTATGTTGATATTATTTTGTAGAACATATTCAGCAAATCCAGGTCTTTCTTCAAGCTCGCCTCGAGTTAAAATATGTCGCGACCTGTCTAGTCGCACACTCCGACCACAAGTCACACATTGTTCTCTATGTGGTTCCATTTTCACCAAAATCCGGTAACTTGGAGTAATCAAAGTCCGTTTAGAATAACCGAATCGTAGGTAATAACAGAAACAATGTCCAAACACAGCCGAGTCGTCAGTAAAGAAATCAAACCATAAAAATGTCCAAACACAGCCGAGTCGTTAGTAAGTACAGGAATCAAATCACTCTGAACGCACGTTAGCACCAGAACAGTATTCACGAATGAATGGCGACATGGGGATGAATAGTTTGTCTGTTTGTTGTTCCTTTTGTTTTAGGTTTGCATACTATCTCGCTCACTCGCACTTAGTATTAGCGAGAGCGAAAGCAAGCCTTAACAACAGTAGCTACCTTTCTCGCTCCCTCACTCGTTGTGTGACTCACTCACGCGCACTTGGTGAGAGCGCTTGTAGTGACGCCATTTTGATTTGTATTATTACACGTGGTAGTTTAAGGGTGTTACTACACAAATCGGACATCGATCGATTCGACATTGATCGATTGGTGTGGCTTTGTCTGATCGATGGATACCGTTAGAATAACCTAGATCGATAGCCGGTCGATGGCATCGGTCGACGTTGATCGATTAACCCCGGCTATAATCCATCAGTTGCTATTCGTTCACCTCGTTAGCGTAGCTTAGCTCTGTAGTTCGCGGTGTGAACCAAAGTATGAAAAAGAGGTGAAATGATGCTCGCTCGGCTCGCCCGTTTTCGTTTTGACAATACTCTCATCGGCTCCTCTCCCCGCTCCCCTCCCTCCCCTCGCTCTCCCGCCCGCTCGCTAACCCTCCCCTGCACTCCTCCACCCTCCCCCTCGCTCTCCCACCCCGTCGCTCCCCCACCCCTAGCTCCCCTCGCTCTTCCGACCGCCCGCTCGCCGTCCATCCGTAGTTTTTGACGTGAACCCACATCAACAAACAAAGCTTCGCTTAGTTTATATAGTTTCCCTCGCCTCACTTCGCCCGCCAGCTTGCTCGCTCGCTCGCTAGCTGGCAGTGTGGCCGGCCCTTCAGCGCGTGGGCTGCAGGCGGGTGATAACGGGGAGCGGACGGCGCGCGGCGCGGCTCTTGCAGATCGCTCGACATCGACTAATCTGTTCTACCATCGATCGACGTCGACTAATTCATTCTACCATTGATCGATCGGTCTGGAAGAAACTATCGATGGACGTCGACTAATCGATGTTACCATCGATCGATGCCGTCAATCGACGATCGATCGATTGGTGTAGTAACACCCTTACGTATCTCGGTATGATATGTCAACTTCTTGTAGAATTGCTGACAAATACGTTAAACAGATGTAAACAATTTAATGTGATGTAAAGGAACTTTAAGCTCCTGTAACTTTTTACTGATGTAGATTTCAGCATCGCTGTCATACAACAAATTGTTTGTCTAAGTTATATCTTTGTAATGATATATTACTCAAAGTGCTACAATACTTGGGCAAATCTGCCCAATCTCCTTTAATTAATGAATTTATGCATGGCTGTTCATAAGTCCATTAATTAGACGTTGTAAAATCAAATCAAATCAAATCATAATTTATTTGTTAACATAGGTAATAATGGTACAGGTCTTATGTTTAGTGAACAGAGCGCTATGCTATGCCAGGAGGCGTACAAATATGGTGTGCAAATCGGAATGCCATGAGGATTATAAATTATTTACTCATTTTTTTTTTAAATCATGCATAATAATTTTGTAGTATTAAAATAAAAAAAACAAATTGAACAATTACATAATACTTAATGTCAGATCTAAATGAGGAATTATTAAAATGTCAGAAATCTATGTCAAAATAATTAAAAAGTCGAAATAATTAAAATGTCAATATTAATATTTATCTCAATTTATCTCAAAACCTCAATATTTATAAATCTAAATTAGTTATTCGTCAATAGTATGATAGCATTTATTTATTAAGAACAATTTCATTTGTTTCTTAAATTGTGTAAAACGTAAATATTTTGTGGCATCTGGAATTTTATTATAAATGCGTGGAGCCATACCAAGGACACTTTTTGTTAGTAATGCAGTTATACATTTACAATTACTTAAAGCATTTTTGTACTGCCCACGAATTTGAACATTACGTACCATTGTAATTTTTTCAAAAAGGTTGGTATTTGTTTTGACAAAGATACTAATTTCTAATATGTATAACGCCGGTAGCGTAAGTATTTTTAATGACTTAAAGTACGGTGCACAGCTGTCATCTGTTTTCAGACCACACATGGCTCTAATGCACCTTTTTTGGGCCTTGAACAGTTCTCCCTTATCCGGGGAATTACCCCAAAAAATAATTCCGTATCGTAGGACTGCGGCTACTAGACCATGATAGGCAACAAGTAACGCGTCTATATTTATTTTCCTAGCCAACTGAAAAAGTCCATGGGCTGATTAATTTATTTTTTTACATTGCTGTTCTATATGATCTTTCCAATTAAGTTTATTATCAATATGAATACCTAAAAACACACTCATTTTTACTTCTTCTATTTCGGTACCATTGTAATTTACACAAATTTTTGGAGCTTCAATTCTTTGGCGGAATTGCATTACTTTGGTTTTGTTGAGGTTTATTATTAAATTATTCATATTAAGCCAATTAATTATGTCAGCAAGAGTAGTGTTAATGTCAAATTGATAATTAAGTATAAGTAACTTATACTTATACTTAATTATCAATTGTCAAATGTCAAATTGATAATTAAGTATAAGTATAAGTCCTTACATTTTACTAGGGCAGTGCTGTCGTCTGCAAACAAAATCATTTGTTGTTGTGTCACTTTTGGCAAATCATTTATGTAAATGACAAATAATGGTGGCCCAAGCACGCTAGCTTGAGGCACTCCATACTTTATACTCCTGAAATTCGACACGTACTATCGAGGAAGTTCATATCTAAGCAGTTTTAGAACAAAATCCCGTGAACACGATGACCGCATCTGTTTTACGTTAGTTACTGTTAGCGCCCGAGCGCTACAGGGAAAAATAGTCCTAAAGGTGCATAGATATGAACTTCCTCGATAGTACGTTCGTTCCGTTTTGGTTTTTGCGCACACTCTTGTGATTTCAGAACATTGCAGTCTATTACTTAAATATGATTCTAATAGTTTTAAAATGTTCCCTCTGATGCTGTAGCTATGCAATTTATGTAAAAGAATTTTGTGATCCACATAGTCAAAGGCTTTAGTCATGTCCGTATAGATAGCGCAGATGGGAGTCTTTTTGTCCACGGCAGACATAACACTATCTATAAGATCAAAAATAGCCATGTTAATTGTTTTATTTTTTCGGAAAACATTTTGTTCTTTGCATAAAATGTTAAATTTGCTAAATAAATAAATTTGTTTATTTACCCAAAATAAATACACACAGACACAGTTCAGAACAAATCAATACCTACAATAGAATAACCATAAAAACATAGCTTGAGAGCAGGAGATTTCTGTTTACAAAAAAAGGTATATACATAGAAAAAATAATGAGCCCTGTCTCTTAAACTAGGAAGAAACCTGTATCTTAAGAGACAGTGATCGGCCAAAATTTAAATTTAGTAAAACTAAAACTTACAAGAGTAAAACTTACAAGAGTGAAAGCGTGTCGATTACCATTACTAATGCATATTAATATTAGTGTTAGTGTTATTCAAGTATGTGTGAGTGTTGAGGTGTATGTACATACACCTCAAGGGAGGAGAGTGAACCGATGTATGTGTGGGAGTGTGTAAGTGTGTGAGTGTGTATGAGTGTGTGGGTGTATGTGTGTGTGAGTATGAGATCTTGTGGGTGTTTTTGAAGTGGTTAATTATGTCAAGCGATGTGTGATAGTAGTATAGACTCTGTTTTAATATAGTCCTGCTGTATGAGCCAGTCAGAAGTTTTTGATTTGACATTGAATTTATTTAGGTCTATTATGTCTAGTTCTTTCTGTATTCGTTTAAAAACATGATGACTTAGGACATAGTATTGACGTCTTGCAAAAGTGTTTTTTTTTTTTTTTTTTGTACTGTACATTTGGGGGAACATATGTACGCTTACTTGGATCAGATGGGGGTAAGCGGGCATGTATCCTCAGGACAGATTGGAGAATGAAGAGCTGCCGAACCGTCAGCACTTTGCAATCAGCGTAAAGTTGCGCTGTAGGGTATCTGTAGGGTTTTCTTAGCATAACTTTAAGTACAACCCTTTGAGCCCTCTCTGCTCTTAGGAGATAAGTATTTGCTGCCCCACCCCATACAGTAGCACAGTATCCAATAATCGATTGGCATAATGTGAAGTACACCATTTTTAGAGTGTCAAAACTGGCGGATTCTCGGAGAGATTTGAATATGTGAATAAGACGTAGTGTTCGAGAAGTTAGTGTATCGAGTTGTTTATCCCATTTTAGTCCATCGTCTATATGCACACCCAAATATTTGACACTTTCTGTTCTGGCAATGGATGGGCATTAACACGATATTAGCTGATTCAGGCATGAGTGAGCCGTTATCGTGAAACTACTTGTAGGTTTCGTGTTGGACCGGATCGCAAAGGGCAGATAATACGTTTTCTTTAAATTTAATGTCAGCAAGTTTAGGTCAAGCCAGTTCATAATTGAAGACATTGCAAATTCCGCCTTTTGTTTAACATCTTCCCAGGAGGTCCCATCAACCAGAATCGCTGTGTCATCTGCATATGCATAGACCTTGCAAGATGGTATTGACACTACAAAGGTCATCTATGTATATCTGACAAAGGGTGGGGCCTAGAATGCTTCCCTGGGGAACACCGTACAGCACAACCTCTTCATCACTGTAGCTAGAGCCAATCATTATCAGCTGGGTGCGATTCCTCAGGTAGTCTTTTAAAATTTCCAAAGCCATGCCACGTACACCCAAACGCTCTAGCTTGGAAATCAGTTTGGGGACAGAGACTGTGTCGAAAGCTTTTGACAAGTCCAAGAAAATACCAAGGCACTTTGTTCTATTGTCCAGTGTCTTAGAAATAGATTGCGTTAGATCCAATACTGCGTCTTCAGTGGAGACTCCAGACCGGAAGCCGTACTGATTGTCCGCTATAATTTTGTATTTATCGAGAAAGCTTCTTAGATTTTGATTGAGGATCTTCTCGAGGATTTTAGAGAGCGACGACAGTACTGATATAGGCCTATAATTATCGACACAGCCTCCCTTAAAAATTGGATGTACTATGGCTCTCTTCAGAGAATCTGGAAAAACTCCTGTCTCAATGCAGAGATTGCAGATATATGTTATAATATAATATATTTATTCAGAAATCACATGGCTTAAAAATATGTACAGATTTGCTTAAATGTAAATTATATTCCTAAGACTTACGTGCCTGAACTAGGTAATCCTGTGTTTCAGGCAAGAAGAGCTAAAATAGTCTTTAAAAGTTAATAAATAATCAAAAGTTGACAAAAGACAAATAATTAACAAATATTGAGTAGCTTATTAAATCATATTTTCTAAAATGGATACATACTTAACATAGGTGAATATTTACTTAAACACAGTTAGTAAATTCTCTGTTTCTTCATACGACATATTTTGGAGAGCTTCATTCAGAGTTCTCTTACAATTTGCGTTATTCAGGGAATAAATGTTAGCTTTGAAGTTTAATCTGTTATACAGGAGAGGACCGAGGTACAGGTAAAATTTGGAGATAAAAGCATGTTTAGTTATAATTTGTGGGCAGACTATATCTTTACGTCTTTTATTTTTATATTCTGTAGTGTAAGGTAAAGCTGTGTGTTGTTTTAATACAATGCCCATTAGAAATAACTGTCGAACTGTTAATACTTCACAAGATTTGTATAGTAGGTTAGTAGGAAAGAGAAAAGGGCGGGCAGTAGACACTTTGAGAATCGCCCTCTGAGCTCTCTCGACGGTTAGTAACAGTGTTTTCCCAGCACCACCCCAAGTGGTAATACAGTAAGTTAATATCGACTGACACAGAGCAAAGTAAACTTGTCTAACTATTTTTGGATCAGCAATGTATCTTAACTTTTTAAAAACAAATATCAGCTTGCGAATTTTACTATTTAAAGCTCCTATATGTTGTTTGAACGAAAGTGTTTCATCCATTATTATGCCAAGATATTTTATTGTATTTGTCATTTTAATTTTGGGGCACATATATTGGTTATTTGTAGGAATAGCACAGTAATGGGCATATAATGTCGAGGAAGTGCCAGTCGATGTTTGCTTACGCATCGAAAATTTTATGTAGTTAGTCTTGTCTGCATTTAATGTCAGCGAATTTTGTTGAAGCCATTTATTTACAATATTGAATCCGTGCTGCGCAAGCTTGTAGACATTGTGTTCGGAGTCAGCGGAAAATAGAAGGGCAGTATCGTCAGCATAAGAAATAATTTGGCCGTAATCTAGGTTTAGATTACAAAGATCATTGATGTAAATCAAAAATAGTGTAGGTCCCAAAATGCTTCCTTGGGGTATTCCGAAAGACGTGTTTTTTTATCCTCACTCAGAACATTACCAATCTTCACACATTGGGTACGGCCTTCTAGATAGCTTTTAAATAGCTTTAGCTGCGTGCCTCTTATACCTTAGGTTATAGGGGATACTAGAATATAGATAAGATAAGATATTGGTATATCGAATCGTATATAACTTTCTCAAAGATTTTGGAAAAAACTGGTATTTTAGCTATGGGTCGGTAGTTTTTTATATCCGTTTTATCTTCCTTCTTGTAATGCGGTTTTATTATAACTTTTTTCAAGTTTTCTGGATACGTGCCATTGGTAACACTAATGTTAACAATGTGTGCGAGCACAGGCGCTATGTACGCAATCACAAATTTAATAACTGTTGTGGATATACCGTCAAACCCTACAGTACTTGTATTTTTCAGCCTCTTAGTGTCCTTGAGACATAAACGCCTTCTAGCACTTCCCACTTATCTCTTTCTCTTGCTATGTTTGTCATAGTGGCCAGCGGCTTTTCTTAGCCAAGTTAATATTAATTTTCTCAAACATGCTTGGAAAGTTGAGCATTATTTTGACAACCTGCTTCGAGATAAATCGAAATTGCTGTACTGGCCAAATACAAGCGAGCAGCGGCCGGCAAACGTTGTATGAAAAATGAAAATCCGTATTTGTCGTGGTTTAGCGGCCAAATAAATTACATAGTAAACTCATATCTATCGTGTAATTTAAAAATGGAACGACCTTTTACTTCGAAACATGGCAACCAAGGAGGTAACCTATCAAAGGCTTTATTTAAATTTCGAACTGACTTGCAAATAGAAAGCTGTTTTTTGGAAAACAAAACAAATGACCACTTTAACGCGGGAAAAATTATTGTTGTTCGTTGTTCGTCATTGATTTTAAAAAGTGTTTTTTTTTTAAACTTTGCCCCACACTAGGAATTTGTCCTGTATCGTGGGTGCGTTGACAAAAATTTAAACTCACATACACATACAGCCAGACCCGGAACAACTACTTGCAGGTCATAAAAATATTTGTTCCGTGCGGGAATCGAACCTGCGACACGCAGCGCAGCAGTCAATCCCTTACCCACTGCGCCAACCGACCGCCTAAATTGATTAAATTGTATTTTAATTTCCGCGCATTATTTGAGAAAACTACTTACTATACAAGCCTTCAATCAATCAGTTTATTTGTGCCTTAGCCACAACTAGGCATTGATGGACTTACGTATGTGTGCCTCGGCTTCGCATGGGCCCACATTTACACGTTCGTCCATCAATGCCTCTTTTGCTGGCCGCTGCAGTAATGTACTATAATTGTATATCTTAGTGTTCCAAGTGCAAATCTTGTTCTTTACCTAAATGTGTGTGTTTAAAAGTTATTCTTATCATCATCAAAGCATCTCTCAACTTCCTAAGCCACATAATTTTCTCCAGACAGAGGCAGCGATCCGCCGCGCATGCGTAGTATCAGACGTGACCTCAGAAGCGGCCGTGTTTGCGGACGCCGTGACACGCGTCGTGGAGGCGGCCGGCGCGGGCGTGGAGCGCGCGCGGCACGCTGCTGCGAGTCACGCGCCCGGCCTGCTGCACCGTGCGCTGCGTGCTATACAGCCTGCGGTATGTAGTACTACAGCATGCAACATCAGACAGTCACACGTGACGCGCGCGCGGCACGCTGCTGCGAGTCACGCGCCCGGCCTGCTGCACCGTGCGCTGCGTGCTATACAGCCTGCGGTATGTAGTACTACAGCATGCAACATCAGACAGTCACACGTGACGCGCGCGCGGCACGCTGCTGCGAGTCACGCGCCCGGCCTGCTGCACCGTGCGCTGCGTGCTATACAGCCTGCGGTATGTAGTACTACAGCATGCAACATCAGACAGTCACACGTGACGCGCGCGCGGCACGCTGCTGCGAGTCACGCGCCCGGCCTGCTGCACCGTGCGCTGCGTGCTATACAGCCTGCGGTATGTAGTACTACAGCATGCAACATCAGACAGTCACACGTGACGCGCGCGCGGCACGCTGCTGCGAGTCACGCGCCCGGCCTGCTGCACCGTGCGCTGCGTGCTATACAGCCTGCGGTATGTAGTACTACAGCATGCAACATCAGACAGTCACACGTGACGCGCGTGGTGCAGGCGGGCGTGGAGTGCGCGCGGCACGCTGCTGCAAGATTGATTGAATGAATGAAGATTGGATTTTCATTTTGACCTCACTATCGACTTCGGCACCCTCGAAAACCATGAAAACGACACACATGATGATAAATTTGAAATAATTTGGAGCCGCTATCGTGGATTTTTATTTTGACCTTACTATCGGCTTTAGCACCATCGAAAACCATGAAAACGAGACCCATGATGGAAAATTTGAAAATTTTCGCTACCGCCATCTTGGATTTTCATTTTGACTTTACTATCGCCTTCAGCACCATCGAAAACCATGAAAACGATCTCTCTCTCGCTCTGTCTCTTTCTATAATATACAGGGTGGCCGGGAGTTGACGTTCAAACGTAAAATTTAGATACAACGACCACATACCCCATAGACGCCTAATAACAGGCGACCAATGTCTGTCAACACATCAGACTTATAGATCTTATAGGTCGCCGCTCAACAATATCTATTCAGTTTCGACCACTACTGTGAGCCGCAAACACTTCCGTGTTAATCCATAGAAATTGGTGAAAATAAATATTATAATGGTCCCTTGCACTATACGTGGGTGTGGTAACAACAGCCAGACTTCGACTTCCGGAAAGATGCCATAACATTTCATCGGTAAGTTAATAGTTACATGTAATAATAATTAGATTTATTTTCTGATATTATTTATCGGAGTTCATCTTATACTGGTCATACGTGTAGGTGAATAAAGGTGCAAGGATCTCTCGTCTTTCGGAATCTTAATTTTGAACTTTCGAATAAATTCTAAGTAAGTTCTGCAATTCCTAGATAAACCATAATTTTTTAGGGTGTTAGGTTAGACTATGCTATTTAGTTATCACAAAAAAAACTGAACCAAAAATGTTCAACAGAACGAGAAAAAAATCGAAAAGATATGTGAGGTGAAAATTACGAAAAAAAAACATTTAAAAAAATATATCTCGAAAACTACGAAAAATCGTAGAACATACATGGGGGTGATTCGGATACTCCTCATCATAAAGTATCTAAATTTTACGTTTGAACGTCAACTCCCCGACCACCCTGTATAATAAAAAGTACCTATAATATAGTATGCGCGCGCACACACACGGGAGTCGAGAGCGGTGGCGTAGAGGGGCATGACGGCATGAGAGAGCGTCATGCCGTTTGGTCTATTTTACTGCCAAAGTGCGCCAATAGACGTCTCATATTTAAAAAAAAAAAGTTTTTTTTTCATATAAGGCGTCTTCTTAAGCGGGTGAATTGCAACCAATAGTCTAATTTAGCACACGCACAATTTTTTACACCATATAAACTACGTTTTAACGAAAATTTCCAACGCAACGGCTAAAAGGTAGGCACAGCTTCTTAAAATCGACAGCGTCTTTTCCAGGACACCCATTGCAAACTGTGGCAGGATACTTTTGCCCCACCCACTCACTATCTACTAAAAGACGAGCATCTTGCTGTAGGGTGTAACCTTCCATGGTCCACTTGGAAGTCCCTGAACCGACTTCGAACCCAAGTGGAAAGGTGTAAATCGGACCTCTTAAAGCGGGGCTATCGAAGGAATGGCAGCAGGGTGTAAATATGGAGGTGTGTCACAAACTTTGCTTCACCTCCTATCCTGTCCCCTGTGCCCCAAAATATACAGCCAAAGTGACTTATTCACTGCCACCGATAACGCCGTGGAAGTGGCAAAGTTTTTTTGTCAGCAAAATTTTAATAACTGTCGTGCCAGCGACAAGAAGAACTGATATTCGTTGATAGTATCATGAAATTCGCATACTCTTATCTCTCATAGTCATCATAAGTCTTTTCCCTGCAGGTTTGTGCTGGCGTCCGTCGCATCTTCACCGAACTGGTATTAGCGCGACGCCTGGAGTCAGACCCTCATAGAGCTGGCATCTCTCACCTGAGTGCGGAGCCGGTCCTGGCTGAACTAGCCCTGACGCACTCCCGCATCTGGCTGTACTTCACGTTCCTCAGGAGGAAGGCTGAGGTAAGCTGTGGCTATATTGTATCTTCAATTAGCTGTAGTCAGATCCGCATAGGACTGGTATCTCTCCCCTGAGCACGGAACCGGCCCTGGCTGAACTGGCCCTGACGCACTCCCGCATCTGGCTGTACTTCACGTTCCTCGAAAGGGAACGCTGATGTATCAGGTCTCAGCAGGCCCTCGACTGTCGAATATGATGAAAAAATCATAGAAATGTTCAATTACAACTATACTAGTTTACAATATTATTATTGTCCATATTGGCAATCATTGTAATTTCAACCTTATGACAATCCAAATAAAAGTCACGTGGCTACACAGTATGTATATTCTTTGCACAGGTGGACGCAGCGCCTCTAAAGGAAGAAGAAAAGAAAACGTGCATAGACGCAGTTGAGAAGATTATAAACGAATGCGATCTCATGAGAACTGCGCAGGATATACTCGGACATTATCTCGCTTTGGAAAGGTATACATGATATTTCTACTTAAACAATAAACAACAACAAATATCATCTTTACCTGTGTGTGAATAAAGTTGATTTCAGAATGAATTGTACTTGCTCTACCGCACGTTCATGGTAACAATTCAACTTTGAGTTTATTTCATAGCAGTAACGGTGGTTTTTGAACTTCAAGTGTGACTATGGTTGACCGTCATAAGATTGTTAAAACAGCCAAAAATAAACTTTATGTGTGAGGAATTAAATACTTTTCAGAATCACATGATTAGAAAAACTAAATTGCGAACGCAGTTTGCCTTCTTGTGAATAAACAAGCAAGCCATGTTAATAACTATGTTGTAGGTACTTTTTGGAAGAGAGCGTAAACAAGGCATTAAAGATGGCAACACCGCAGGTCGGAGTCACTACGTCCAGCCTGGTGGATGATGTTTTCTTTATAGCCAGGAAGGTTATCAGGTGAGTTTTACTTTTAGAATAGAATAGATATATTTGCAGCATATTATATGTATGGATATCCGTTGGTAGAAGTGCTGTGATGATTTTGGTTTTTTGAAGATTTATATTAAATTATTTTCGTCGAGCCACTTTATTCAACTGCTCTGTGCATTGTTGATGCTATTTTTCTAGTATTGTTTACTGACATATTTAATAAGTAATGATGACGTATTTGAAGTGGTAGGTCATTTATGTATACAAAAAAATAATAATGACTTCCCAAATACAATATTTATGCACTGCCCATAGTAAAAATCTTCGTTCCACCAACAATCGTCTTCTACGATGTCCTTCTCACCGTTCTGGTTTCATTCACTCTTCTTTCTTTGTCCAGGCGGTTTTTCTTTGGAATGCGCTCCCTCTGAAAATCAGGACAGCAACCAGTCGGTTATCTTTTAAAGTGAAGGCACGTGAACATATCCGTCAGAAGTTGGCTGAAACATCCCAGCGCTGAGTTGCTGGATTTGTTTTCTCCTCTACCGATCGTTATTTCTCCTGACCAAGGTTTATTTTGTTTATATGTATGTATCTATGTATCTATATAGTAGTATTTATTCTTGTATTTTATAGTCATTTCCGAGCTATCTATCCCGTATGTTGCACCTGCCATGGTATATCTCTGCATCACCCTAAGGTTGACTGGTAGAAAATGCCTCAGGCATTAAGTCCGCCTTTGTACAGTATTATTTTTTACTTGTGCATAAAGTTTTAATAAATAAATAATGGTCCGAGCACGTTGCCCTGCGGAACAACATATTTTAAAGACAAGTATTTCAACGTCTTTTTTTTAGTATTTAAGCACATCTTGACACGCACATTTTTGCGACCGTTTAGGTACGATTTTATTAAATTATGTATACCGCAAGTGTAAAGTGCTTAGAAGCGCTCGTTATTTACGTAGTTAAGGCTTTCGACATATCTACGTAAATTGCCCTTTTGCGTCAACATTCGGCATTATAAAAACAAAAAATAAACTAAAATAGCCATGTTAATGTTTTTTTTCCTGGAGCAATTTTCTAGGTCGCATAGTATGTAAAATTTTGTAAAAAAAAAATTAAAGTGATTCCCCGATAATTCTTTCTAAGATCTTTAAGAAGACAGGAATAAGGGCATTTGGTATGTAAATTGTAATTTTTTCTTTGTTGTTATTTTTAAAATTTGATTTGACTATAACGGTTTTAAGACTTACGGGTAATAAATACTCCAGAATATATGCTTACGCTAATGTAAAGTTATAAAATTTGTCTCTGAATGTTGCTCAGACAACATTCAGAGACAAATTTTATAACTTTCATAACCAAAAGTTTTTATCGTTATTCAACTCAATTTATTCAGTAACAGTTCACATTGCGTTCGAATATAATCCAGCATTAAACATACATATTAAATGTACGGTCAGCAACCGTACATTGTACTTTAGCCTATAGTCTTTTCGCCTTATGACGAGTTCCCTGACAGTTCTTGTCTGACAATTGTAGTGACGTGACCTAACGAAATATGATCGATTTTTTTATAATATCGATTCAGTTGCCAAAGAAAATGGAATCGGATTATCGATTTTAGATTTTCAAAATATTTTTTTAATAAACTGGTTATCCTACTTCCTACTACTTAATATTATAAATGTGAAAGTTAGTATTGTGTGTGTGTGTGGATGTTTCTTACTCTTTCACGCTTAGTACTGTAGGGATTTTGATGAAACTTTACAGTAATATAGTATACATCAGAATAAGACATAGGCTACATAACATCACGGCATTCGTTACGGTACGGTTTTCGGCATTGTTTTAACAAACAAAAACAACAAAACGAAAAACTTAACAAAAAAAACTCAACAAAAACAGTAACAAAATTAAAAACAAACAAACACTCAGGGCAGACGTAACGCAAACACAAACAGCATACAAGGCAGACGCACTCGTACTGACGCGACGCGATCGCGATTACAAAATGGCCGCTCCGATTCATCTATTTTTTTGTCGATTAGTGTATTGAGTAGTGTCAATCTCTATTGGCCGACGTTCCGTTCAACGCATTAGACATTTTTAAGATTTATACTTTTTTATTTTATTTACTTAATTTATTAACAGATAATTATAACTACAATAATTTACTTAGTAAATTACGAAAGGCAATATTTTTTTATCATTTCTTTTTTAATTTTTTTGCCAGTTTATTTTTTATTCGTCTAAAGTAGTATGCGTGCCACGGAAAAAAATTAACTGTCAGGGAACTCATCTTATGGCGAAAATACTATAGTTAAAATGCTGCTTTTGTTAATTTATAAAAACGGCTTGCGCTGCCCTATTCATAGAATGCTGGAATCCTATAATTCAAATTTCATTGATATTGATATATTTGCATGCTCGAAAAATAAATTTAAATCTAATATTATAAAATTTTTATCTAAATTGTAATCTTATTATTAATATTTATTTATTGCATAATTTAATTAAATGAAATTGTTTGTGATCTGATTTGGTTTTGTAGCTATAGCTAGCTTTATAGTTACATATTTATTTATTTCAAAATATTTGTTAATTTTGGTAATGCTCGTCTAGTGGCAACCACTGATCTTTAAATGTTTTATCTGTGGATAATGCAGTTGACTGCAACATTACTATTTAAAGTTTTTGATTAACCTGTTGTATTAAATATGTTGTAGTTGTTTATTATCCCTTAATATATAAAATAAAACGTAGTATCGTCACGTACGCAAGTACGTCAGTCTTCGGTTTAATATCGCGCTCGCGCAACATCCAACATTTTGTAACAGTTTCTTATTACATTATTTTAGTGCAATTTCGTATTAAATATGTACATTTATGAACATTAACATTTATTTTATTAACATTCAATATTAAGTGTCAAAGTCATGCCCTTGCATTAAATATATAAGAATACATGCAATTCAATTAAAACATGAAAGTATTATTTAGATTAAAGTAAATATATTATATAAAATACCATGCAAACATAAATAATCATAAATCCAATGGTCAATAAATCAATAACAATTTAAACGGAAACAATAATCAAGAAAATATAAAAGTCTTAAGAACACAATACATATAAACCACAGACAAATATTGTAATTTTTTTTTTAACGTTGCCCCACACTAGTAATTTCTCCTGTATTGTATTGCGTTTACAAACATTTAATCTCACATACACAAACAGCCAGACCCGGAACAACTACTTGTAGGTCATACAAATATTTGTTCCGTGCGGGAATCGAACCCGCGACACGCAGCGCAGCAGTCAATCGCTTAACCACTGCGCCAACTGTGCCGTCACAAGATTAAATTTTAAGAGCAATAAGATTTATCCTCCTCCTCCTTATCTATAAAAATCAATGCCACTTTTCGATGTAATTTAATAACTCAAGAACGGATGGACCGATTTTGCCAATTCTTTTTTTATAATATTCCTTGAAGTACGAGGATGGTTCATACGGAGAGAAAATCAAAAAAAAAATGTTAGTCGGTACGAAGTTCGCGGGGTCAGCTAGTAAATCATATAATGAGTAGACACATCTTTCTGACAGGAATACCTTGAGCCTTGCCTTGAATGAGCCTATATACAGTATGCTTTTTAACTCAAGCGGTAATTAAATAGTATTTTAAAATATTTTAACAGCCTGATACTGTGGACTATGTTGAACTATTCCAAACTTCGGGATGATTTTGTTACCAATGTCTTTGAAGAATCATACCACACGTTTTGTAGATAATTAATGATGTAAGTGGTATTGATAAAGCAAGAAACACAATATATAGGTACATGTTAGATGTATTTTTGGCATAAAACATTCCCATGACAATAAATTTAATTTTTTAAACGACTGCCTGTTTGAAATTCAACAAGTCCTCCTTTTCGACTTAAGCAAGCATCCACAAATCTTATAAAATGTATGTCCATGACAGACAAATTCTTTTTGTATCGATGCAATCTTGAACTTGAAAATATCGACTACATTTTCGGTATAAACACCCCCCAAAGGTTCGATGATAAGACCATTGACTAAATATTTTTGATTTGAAATGCCGCTATCTTGGGATTTGATTTTGCTCGGGACACAGTTTTTATACAGGGTTATTGGTAAAACACCATCAACCTCTTAATGGGTCATTGTACTCATCATTATGAACAACTTTTACTATGGGACCAAAACGAAATCGCGAAAAAAAAATCTGCTGCTCCCTACATTTTTGTTTGCAGAACTCGTCAATTGGTAGGGACCAGCAGATTTTTTTATCGCGATTTCATATTTATGGTCCCATAGTAAAAGTTGTTCATAATGATGAGTACAATGACCCCTTAAGAGGTTGATGGTGTTTTACCAATAACCCTGTATTGTCGTATTGTAAAAATTTATTCGTGCGATACAGACGAGCAGTATCATCGGGCAGCGTGGACGGCGCGTGCGCAGTGCTGAACGAGGTCAGCGCTGCGCTGGAGCGCGGCGCGGCGGGGGCCCTGCGGCGCTGGCTGCGGGCCCCGCCGCACGAGCCCCTGCCGCTGCCGGGCCCGCGCCCCGCCCGCTACCCGCCCGACCCGCAGGATAGAGACGTGGAGGCGCAGAAGATACTGTATCTAGTAAGTGTGTTACTGTACACGGCGCGGCGGGGGCCCTGCGGCGCTGGCTGCGGGCCCCGCCGCACGAGCCCCTGCCGCTGCCGGGCCCGCGCCCCGCCCGCTACCCGCCCGACCCGCAGGATAGAGACGTGGAGGCGCAGAAGATACTGTATCTAGTAAGTGTGTTACTGTACACGGCGCGGCGGGGGCCCTGCGGCGCTGGCTGCGGGCCCCGCCGCACGAGCCCCTGCCGCTGCCGGGCCCGCGCCCCGCCCGCTACCCGCCCGACCCGCAGGATAGAGACGTGGAGGCGCAGAAGATACTGTATCTAGTAAGTGTGTTACTGTACACGGCGCGGCGGGGGCCCTGCGGCGCTGGCTGCGGGCCCCGCCGCACGAGCCCCTGCCGCTGCCGGGCCCGCGCCCCGCCCGCTACCCGCCCGACCCGCAGGATAGAGACGTGGAGGCGCAGAAGATACTGTATCTAGTAAGTGTGTTACTGTACACGGCGCGGCGGGGGCCCTGCGGCGCTGGCTGCGGGCCCCGCCGCACGAGCCCCTGCCGCTGCCGGGCCCGCGCCCCGCCCGCTACCCGCCCGACCCGCAGGATAGAGACGTGGAGGCGCAGAAGATACTGTATCTAGTAAGTGTGTTACTGTACACGGCGCGGCGGGGGCCCTGCGGCGCTGGCTGCGGGCCCCGCCGCACGAGCCCCTGCCGCTGCCGGGCCCGCGCCCCGCCCGCTACCCGCCCGACCCGCAGGATAGAGACGTGGAGGCGCAGAAGATACTGTATCTAGTAAGTGTGTTACTGTACACGGCGCGGCGGGGGCCCTGCGGCGCTGGCTGCGGGCCCCGCCGCACGAGCCCCTGCCGCTGCCGGGCCCGCGCCCCGCCCGCTACCCGCCCGACCCGCAGGATAGAGACGTGGAGGCGCAGAAGATACTGTATCTAGTAAGTGTGTTACTGTACACGGCGCGGCGGGGGCCCTGCGGCGCTGGCTGCGGGCCCCGCCGCACGAGCCCCTGCCGCTGCCGGGCCCGCGCCCCGCCCGCTACCCGCCCGACCCGCAGGATAGAGACGTGGAGGCGCAGAAGATACTGTATCTAGTAAGTGTGTTACTGTACACGGCGCGGCGGGGGCCCTGCGGCGCTGGCTGCGGGCCCCGCCGCACGAGCCCCTGCCGCTGCCGGGCCCGCGCCCCGCCCGCTACCCGCCCGACCCGCAGGATAGAGACGTGGAGGCGCAGAAGATACTGTATCTAGTAAGTGTGTTACTGTACACGGCGCGGCGGGGGCCCTGCGGCGCTGGCTGCGGGCCCCGCCGCACGAGCCCCTGCCGCTGCCGGGCCCGCGCCCCGCCCGCTACCCGCCCGACCCGCAGGATAGAGACGTGGAGGCGCAGAAGATACTGTATCTAGTAAGTGTGTTACTGTACACGGCGCGGCGGGGGCCCTGCGGCGCTGGCTGCGGGCCCCGCCGCACGAGCCCCTGCCGCTGCCGGGCCCGCGCCCCGCCCGCTACCCGCCCGACCCGCAGGATAGAGACGTGGAGGCGCAGAAGATACTGTATCTAGTAAGTGTGTTACTGTACACGGCGCGGCGGGGGCCCTGCGGCGCTGGCTGCGGGCCCCGCCGCACGAGCCCCTGCCGCTGCCGGGCCCGCGCCCCGCCCGCTACCCGCCCGACCCGCAGGATAGAGACGTGGAGGCGCAGAAGATACTGTATCTAGTAAGTGTGTTACTGTACACGGCGCGGCGGGGGCCCTGCGGCGCTGGCTGCGGGCCCCGCCGCACGAGCCCCTGCCGCTGCCGGGCCCGCGCCCCGCCCGCTACCCGCCCGACCCGCAGGATAGAGACGTGGAGGCGCAGAAGATACTGTATCTAGTAAGTGTGTTACTGTACACGGCGCGGCGGGGGCCCTGCGGCGCTGGCTGCGGGCCCCGCCGCACGAGCCCCTGCCGCTGCCGGGCCCGCGCCCCGCCCGCTACCCGCCCGACCCGCAGGATAGAGACGTGGAGGCGCAGAAGATACTGTATCTAGTAAGTGTGTTACTGTACACGGCGCGGCGGGGGCCCTGCGGCGCTGGCTGCGGGCCCCGCCGCACGAGCCCCTGCCGCTGCCGGGCCCGCGCCCCGCCCGCTACCCGCCCGACCCGCAGGATAGAGACGTGGAGGCGCAGAAGATACTGTATCTAGTAAGTGTGTTACTGTACACGGCGCGGCGGGGGCCCTGCGGCGCTGGCTGCGGGCCCCGCCGCACGAGCCCCTGCCGCTGCCGGGCCCGCGCCCCGCCCGCTACCCGCCCGACCCGCAGGATAGAGACGTGGAGGCGCAGAAGATACTGTATCTAGTAAGTGTGTTACTGTACACGGCGCGGCGGGGGCCCTGCGGCGCTGGCTGCGGGCCCCGCCGCACGAGCCCCTGCCGCTGCCGGGCCCGCGCCCCGCCCGCTACCCGCCCGACCCGCAGGATAGAGACGTGGAGGCGCAGAAGATACTGTATCTAGTAAGTGTGTTACTGTACACGGCGCGGCGGGGGCCCTGCGGCGCTGGCTGCGGGCCCCGCCGCACGAGCCCCTGCCGCTGCCGGGCCCGCGCCCCGCCCGCTACCCGCCCGACCCGCAGGATAGAGACGTGGAGGCGCAGAAGATACTGTATCTAGTAAGTGTGTTACTGTACACGGCGCGGCGGGGGCCCTGCGGCGCTGGCTGCGGGCCCCGCCGCACGAGCCCCTGCCGCTGCCGGGCCCGCGCCCCGCCCGCTACCCGCCCGACCCGCAGGATAGAGACGTGGAGGCGCAGAAGATACTGTATCTAGTAAGTGTGTTACTGTACACGGCGCGGCGGGGGCCCTGCGGCGCTGGCTGCGGGCCCCGCCGCACGAGCCCCTGCCGCTGCCGGGCCCGCGCCCCGCCCGCTACCCGCCCGACCCGCAGGATAGAGACGTGGAGGCGCAGAAGATACTGTATCTAGTAAGTGTGTTACTGTAGCTACAGTACGTGGTTGTTTATTGGCACATTCAGTTGGAAAGAGACTATTATGAACGACAGATGACGTTCGACAAAGCCGCAATTTTTCTAAAACTAGATGTGCCATAGGCCCGATTAACGGCTGCGTACAGTCTCTGGCTGATCCGATGACAAATCTGATCTGATCTGAGCTTCTTTCTCTTTTATAGTTGTTCTTCACGCGCTTTAATTATTGTAATTTAAACCCTATTTCAATATAGATCAAATTCACATAACGCGAACTCGTTTCAATTATCTTTCCAAATTTAAGGCACACATGAACGAAGCTGAAGCCGGCGCAGACTGGGCAGAGCGGCTCGCGAGCGAAGCGTGCGCGGCGGCCGGTTCGCTCGCCCGGAGCGGAGCGGAGCGAGACAAGCTGACGTCGTGCGCGGCCGGGCTGGGGACTGCGGCTGCTGCTTTCAGGGCTGCGCATGACCTGGCGTTGTCAGCATTAACGGCCGCGCTGCATCCCAAGATAGTGGCGTGGGCGCATAGGCTTGTGGACCCGGCGCCACATACAGGTACTGTATGTGGCGCAGTGTATGTACAGTCCAATAATCTTTTGTTACCGTCACAAAAGATTATTAGACTGATTTTGGCCCGCCTATCAGCTCCTGACGGATGTACGTCGAATTACAAGTAACCCTGTATAGAAGTGAAAAGAAAACTGTCGTCGGGTAACCGAAACGATGAAGCTGGACTAGATTGTTAGAGTACGCCCGTCTTCGAACAATATTAGTCGTTAGCCGAATTCCTTAGCAATTTCCAATCAAATTTGAGAGAACGTCCCAGAAGAAGAATTTTAGAATTTAGAAGTGTAATTGCGTCATTAGGGTGTATCTGTCTCACGAGTTTACGACAGTTCCTAGAATTTGAATGAAGTTTTCATTAGTATACACGTTCGATCCTTATTGTAGTGTGAATGTGTTGATGTAATTAAATGACCAAACAAATGATTGCAGACGAGATGGAAGACGACGCAGACGCTCTCCCTCAAGCCCTAGAGCAGCTGACGGAGGCGGCGCGTGTGCACATATCGTCGCGCGCAGTGGACGCTTTGCTCCTAGCGGCACTCGCAGACCTCGCCGCGAGAGCTGAGGCCGCGCTCACACACAACAGATATGACCGAGTACGAACAAATTCAAATTCAACATATTTTATTTCACATACACCTACTTGGGCACCTATGAAACGTCAGTTTGAAACTATGAAACTCCACATTTACTCTTTTAAAATAATTGGCTTGTACAATGTTTACAAATGAGACTGTTAAAAGGTATGGAAGGACATTGTAAGCCTGTCAATAAGTACGAAGAACCACCGCTGCTTACAGTGACTGACTTAGATACGACTGAATACCAGATAACACTTCTTTATATTGTTGTCTGATTGGTCACGTTTTCGTTTTGGATTTGCCCGACTACAACTCCCCAGTTTGCTTGTCCTGCACCATGTCTGGAGGTCTGAACCCTCTCAAATGGATGTGGTCTAAACTGATTACACTAAGCCATTTGACTGTATAGGCCACGGTGTCCTTTTACGTAAGCTGCTTGCGGTTGGTATCAGAGGCGATTTATTCAGATGGTATACATCTTATTGAGCATCGCTGTCAAACAGTTGTACTAAATTGATACAATTCTGTAACTGTTAAAATACCCTCGGGAATACCACAAGGATCCGTCTTGGGTCCTTTACTTTTTATGAATGATATTGGGTACTTTGCCCGTTCTAAAAGAATGATTTACGCCGACGATATATTTTTTTTTTTGCCTTCAGTCGGGATCCTCCAACCAAACGCGTGTTGTGTCTGGTGGGCAACTGCCCGACGATTGATGACGGGACGTTGTAAAAATGCTAATTGCGCGGCAAACTCTGCTTTCGCGGTACAGGATTTGCGTGACGTTAGTGTGATGCGTAGTTCGCATAATGTGGCGATGTAGATGCCGCCACCGGTGAACATGATTTGGATATTTTTAATAGCAGTGTTTCTCGACACAAACATTTGTTGGTGCAAAGCTTCTTTATGGATAAGTAATTTTTGGCGTCTAAATGATTTTTAGTTTGTAATTGTCGATAGTGTACTATTTATTTCTTAATTTATGTTATAGGTATTGTAGACTTTTTTTCAGTTTAAATTTGTGTTTGTCTGTGGAAACTTGTTAATGGCCTGTGTTTAAGAACACTGTACAAGTTAGCTGTAAGTTTCCCGAATATAATAAATAAAAATAAATAAACAAAAAGTATAAGTCGTAGACTCTGAATTTTAATTTTATTTAGATGTGTATTGTATTAAAATACTTTTAAATTCAAAGTTAGTGACATTAGCCATCTAGTTTTTTTTATTTTTTTTATTTACTCGCAATGTTTCGGACTTCAATTATAGCTGTCCAAGTTACAGCTACAAAAAAAATGCGACCGGGATCTATTCCAACTCCCTTAAAAAAATATTAGTCTATCCTCTTACTAGTGATGTGCCACAAGCCATAAAAATCTTTTTAGAACTTTGTGAATTCGCTAGAATTGTGAATTGAGTCACTAAAGTCGACTATTTCAATTTGGTACACGATACACCGAACACCCTGTATATATGATATTTTATGATACCATCCTATGATAATTTTTATAATAGTACGAACGCGCGGAGTACAAATAACTTCAATTCGAAAAAAAAACTGAACTAAATTCGAAACAAAAAAATTCAGTTTATCGTTCAAAGCGGAGGAGATTTCTCACACTGAAGTCTTTTCGCCATAAGATGCCCTGACAGTAATTTTTTTTCCGTGGCACGCATACTACGTTAGACGAATAAAAAATAAACTGGCAAAAAAAAATTATAAAAAAAATATTGCCTTTCGTAAATTACTTAGTAAATTATTGTAGTTATAATTAACTGTTAATAAATTAAGTAAATAAAATAAAAAAGTATAAATCTTAAAAATGTCTAATGCGTTGAACGGAAGGTCGCGGTCGGCCAATAGAGATTGACACTACTCAATACACTAATCGACAAAAAAATGGAAGAATCGGAGCGGCCATTTTGTAATCGCGATCGCGTCGCGTCAGTACGAGTGCGTCTTGTAGCCTTATGTAGCCTATGTCTTATTCTGACGTATAAGCTATATTACTGTAAAGTTTCATCAAAATCCGTACAGTACTTTATGCGTGAAAGAGTAAGAAACATCCACACACACACATACTAACTTTCACATTTATAATATTAATAGGAAGTAGGATAACCAGTTTATTAAAAAAATATTTTGAAAATCTAAAATCGATAATCCGATTCCATTTTCTTTGCCAACTGAATCGATATTATAAAAAAATCGATTATATTTCGTTAGGTCACGTCACTACAATTGTCAGACAAGAACTGTCAGGGAACTCATCATAAGGCGAAAAGACTATAGCATTTTGGTAATCGAGTTATATGTAGTTAGCAGTTGATAATCGAGTGATGGGAAACCAAAAAAACTAAAAAATTTCGATATCTCGAAAACAACCCATTTTGGACCCGACGTTATCGGGTCAAATCGTTGCAAATTAACGCTGTTGTCACCCATTTCAAGGAATGCACACAATTACCAATCACTCCGTATAAGGAACTCTTGTGCAAAATTTCATGCTGCTAAATACAGCGGCTTAGGTTGTGGGCTGTCCGTCAGTGAATTTAAGATGATTGTGGTACACAGGAGGGCGGACTCTCTGTGGAGCGTCGCGCGCACCGCCTGGCGGCCGTCCGTCAGTAATCTAAGATGATTGTGGTACACAGGAGGGCGGGCTCGCTGTGGAGCGTCGCGCGCGCCGCCTGGCGGCCGTCCGTCAGTGAATTTAAGATGATTGTGGTACACAGGAGGGCGGGCTCGCTGTGGAGCGTCGCGCGCGCCGCCTGGCGGCCGTCCGTCAGTAATCTAAGATGATTGTGGTACACAGGAGGGCGGGCTCGCTGTGGAGCGTCGCGCGCGCCGCCTGGCGGCCGTCCGTCAGTAATCTAAGATGATTGTGGTACACAGGAGGGCGGGCTCGCTGTGGAGCGTCGCGCGCGCCGCCTGGCGGCCGTACGTCAGTAGTCTAAGATGATTGTGGTATACAGGAGGGCGGGCTCGCTGTGGAGCGTCGCGCGCGCCGCCTGGCGGCCGTACGTCAGTAGTCTAAGATGATTGTGGTATACAGGAGGGCGGGCTCGCTGTGGAGCGTCGCGCGCGCCGCCTGGCGGCCGTACGTCAGTAGTCTAAGATGATTGTGGTATACAGGAGGGCGGGCTCGCTGTGGAGCGTCGCGCGCGCCGCCTGGCGGCCGTACGTCAGTAGTCTAAGATGATTGTGGTATACAGGAGGGCGGGCTCGCTGTGGAGCGTCGCGCGCGCCGCCTGGCGGCCGTACGTCAGTAGTCTAAGATGATTGTGGTATACAGGAGGGCGGGCTCGCTGTGGAGCGTCGCGCGCGCCGCCTGGCGGCCGTACGTCAGTAGTCTAAGATGATTGTGGTATACAGGAGGGCGGGCTCGCTGTGGAGCGTCGCGCGCGCCGCCTGGCGGCCGTACGTCAGTAGTCTAAGATGATTGTGGTATACAGGAGGGCGGGCTCGCTGTGGAGCGTCGCGCGCGCCGCCTGGCGGCCGTACGTCAGTAGTCTAAGATGATTGTGGTATACAGGAGGGCGGGCTCGCTGTGGAGCGTCGCGCGCGCCGCCTGGCGGCCGTACGTCAGTAGTCTAAGATGATTGTGGTATACAGGAGGGCGGGCTCGCTGTGGAGCGTCGCGCGCGCCGCCTGGCGGCCGTACGTCAGTAGTCTAAGATGATTGTGGTACACAGGAGGGCGGGCTCGCTGTGGAGCGTCGCGCGCGCCGCCTGGCGGCGTGGGCCGGCAGCAGCGCCGGCGCCGCGCGCGAGCGGTGTGCGCGCCTGACGCAGGCCGCCGCGCTACTGGCGCTGGAGCGGCCCGAGCACGCGCGCGACGCACTGCTGCCCACGCCCAGGCTAGCTGCGCCCGAGGCTAAGGATATACTGGCGCGCAGGTAACTACTGTAGTAGAGCGCGAGGTGTGCGCGCCTGACGCAGGCCGCCGCGCTACTGGCGCTGGAGCGGCCCGAGCACGCGCGCGACGCACTGCTGCCCACGCCCAGGCTAGCTGCGCCCGAGGCTAAGGATATACTGGCGCGCAGGTAACTACGGTAGTAGAGCGCGAGGAGTGCGCGCCTCGCGCAGGCCGCCGTTTAAATAAATAAATAATGCCAATGTAGAATAATCACACCCGCCATCTTGTTTTGCAAATATTTCTGTGACCCTTACAAAATATGTTTACCAACAGTGCTGCATACCATTGTTATTCAGGTGCCAAAAGTTCTGTGTTCGCTCTACTTCTTAGTTTGACCCTTGCTCTATGATTTGTCCCAACACATATCTAGAGACGGTGTCGGCTTTTGATTAATTGATTAATTTAATACATAGATAAAAAAGATTGCACCTTAAGACGTTTAATAGAAATATAATAATATAGAACATTTTTATTTCCAGGACCGACTTCAAAATGGACGACATCAAACGCTTGAAGCTGTAGTATTCATTAATGTATATATACTAACATTTCTGTTAAACGTATACCTATTATAACTATAATATATTGAAATGCATTTAAAATAAATATATTTACCTACAAACATTTCTCTTGATTATTTCATACTAGCGACCCGCCCCTACTTCGCACGGTTCTTATGGCTTGACAAAACATCGAGTTTGCTTTAGTATATATGCCTACATATGTTTAATTTACGCACATAAACCTTCTGGAATAAATTCTCTAAATGATTACGACTATAGACTTTTCGCCATAAGATGAGTTCCCTGACAGTAATTTTTTTTCCGTGGCACGCATACTACTTTAGACGAATAAAAAATAAACTGGCAAAAAAATTAAAAAGAAATGCAAAAAAAATATTGCCTTTCGTAAATTACTAAGTAAATTATTGTAGTTATAATTAACTGTTAATAAATTAAGTAAATAAAATAAAAAAGTATAAATCTTAAAAATGTCTAATGCGTTGAACGGATCGTCGGCCAATAGAGACACACACTCAATACACTAATCGACAAAAAAATAGATGAATCGGAGCTATTTTGTAATCGCGATCGCGTCGCGTCAGTACGAGTGCGTCTGCCTTTTATGCTGTTTGTGTTTGCGTTACGTCTGCCCTGAGTGTTTGTTTGTTTTTAATTTTGTTACTGTTTTTGTTGAGTTTTTTTTGTTAAGTTTTTCGTTTTGTTGTTTTTGTTTGTTAAAACAATGCCGAAAAAAACAAAAAACAGCTGTTTTCAATTCCCAAAGTCGGGAGTTAGTGATACGTTTGAGGGACTACTTCGAACGAGAGCGTACAAAAGGGGGCCCGTTGATATCGATCGACAGAGTTATAGATCGAGTTGCGGCAGCATTGGACATTGGAAAGGCTACCGTTTCCCGTATCACTAAGGAGAAATTTGGTGAAACTTGCACCGAAGACAAGAAGTTGTCCACTCCGAAGAAGCGTCAGTGCAAAGCTTCAATAACCGAAGTAGACAGTTTTGATATGGATGCAATCCGAAATCATATTTATGGATATTATGAGCGAAATGATTTCCCGACATTAATAAAATTAACAAAATCGTTAAAAGAAGCTGAACTGTTTACTGGAAGTGTTACATCATTATGGCATGTGTTGCACAAAGTGGGATTTGGATGGAAGAAAGTAAATAAAAGGAAAATAATAATGGAGAGAGGAGACATTGTGCTTGCACGTATAGTATTTTTAGATGCTGCGAAACAGATCCAAAGAACATGGAACAAAACGTACCCACCCATGTAGCAAATTGAAATTGGTACCATTAGAAAGGTCTTTGAAAATATATATATTTGTTGTATGGGGGCAACTTTGCAGCTTGCGGGGGAAAAAAGATATTCGACGTTGAAAATGCCGAAAATCCTTAATAAAAGCGACCCATGCACATTCGACGTTTTTGCGATTTTATCCGTTAGGTACTTCGAACTATTATGCGCTAGCGTCGGTGTGTCGTAAAAATTGGAGAGAAGCCAGAAAGAACAGAGAAGCCATCGAAGCCTATTATTGCTCCTGCATGACGGGTATGAGAACTCTAGGTGCCTGTGCTCACACTGTTAGCATAATATGGTACTTAGGTGTTGGCAGGCACCTAGATAACTTCATAGGACCGGCAAGTGCCTTTTTTTTTTTTTTTTGTGGGTGGGAAATCATCAAATAACTTCTCCCGCTCTGGGCAGAGCAGGAGGGCGTGTCAGACTCTTACTGACTAAAACCCACCCGTGTTCCTTCAGTTGCCTGTGCCAGGGGCCACGGTAACCCTCTTGGACTTTTCCGCAACCCTAGCAGGCATCGGTCCTAGCAAACCCCGTCATTGGTGCTGACATCTCTTTGAGGCGCGCGTGGAACACAACGCGCCGTCGACCCGGGCCTGGTCCTTATCGAACGGCGAGCTGCCCATTGCTCGCCGTTCGCAAGCCCGCGCCTACGGTGGCCGGGAATCGGCCTGCGATTCCCGACGCCCAGAGCGTCTCCTGCGGCGGCTAGGGGCGTGAGGGCGCAAACTTTGCCTCTCCCTCACGCGTTCCGCCTCCTCCTTCGCGAACATTACTGTTTCGCAGAAGGAGGTGACGGCTTCCCAAGCCCTCTCGCTCCGTACCATGGCCTGGACCAAGGCCAGACGCGAGAGATCGCCACCGCCAATCGCCTCCACGAGGACACGGCGGTGCTCCGCCCAAGCCGGGCAGACCTCCACCGTATGCTCCACCGTGTCCTCCGGGTGATCCACACAATGGTGACACCCGGGCGTTTCCTCCCGCCTTATCCGGAACAGGAACCTCCCGAAACAACCGTGTCCGGTGAGGACCTGCGTCAGGCGGAAGGTGAGGACGCCGTGGCGCCTCTCTAGCCACTCCTCAAAGAGGGAACTTATCGCCGCAATTGTGGCGTGCCCAGCGCTGGGTTGCGACAATCGCACTCTCCATGCCGCCCTGAGATCCCGCCGGAGCTCTGTCCGCTGTACCGTGATTTCTCGCGGCAGCGGAGCTACGCCCCGGCGTTTCGCCTCCTCGCGCCACTCCTAAACGTGCGCGAGGACTTTTGCCTCCAGATCCCATGGCGGTAATCCGGCAAGGAGGCTCGCCGCCTCACCGGAGACCGTACGGTATCCCCGGACCAGCCGGGTGGCCATGACCCTTTGGGGCGCGTTCAACCAGCGGGCTGGCCGCCGCCTCAAGGAACGCGCCCACACCGGTGCCCCGTAAAGGGCCATGGACCGCACGACCCCCGCGTAGAGCCTCCGGCAGAAGGCGTTTGGCCCCCCTAGATTGGGCAGGAGCCGCATTAAGGCAGCCCCGGCCCTTTCCAGTCTGGGAGCCAAACGTCGGAAATGCTCCACGAAGTTCCACCGGCTGTCGAGGACGAGTCCCAGGTACTTCATCGTCGACTCGACGCCGATGTGAACCCCTCCTACCGTTATTTGGGAACCCGACGGTGGCGTGTTCCGAGGACCATGAAAACACATGGCCTCGGACTTGTGCAGGGCCACCTCGAGTCCCAATTGCCGGATCCTCTCGACGATTGTCGCAACCCCGCGTGTCGCTAGTTCGGCCGCCGCCTGGTGCGACCTCCCCTGCGCCAGGACTAGCGTGTCGTCAGCGTAACAAACCACGCTGACGCCGCTGGGGAGGTCGGCGCGCAGCACCCAGTTGTAGCCGATATCCCACAGATGCGGCCCCAGGACCGATCCCTGTGGGACACCGCACGACATCTCTTGCCGGTTCCATACTCCCTGGTGACCGGGGTAGATGACGGCCCTGTCCGTCAAATAGGCCTCGACCACACGACAGAGGTAGGTCGGCATCCGGTGATACCGGAGTGCCTCCCTGATGCAACTCCAGGGCAGGGTATTGAAGGCATTGGCGATGTCTAGAGACACCGCCAAGACGACCCCACCCCGGGCCACAGCATCCCCCGTCGTGAGGGCCCGCACGCGCATGATGGCGTCCACCGTAGAGCGCCCCCTGCGGAAGCCAAACTGGCTCTCCGCCAAATCCGGCCCCACCCGCACCAGCCGCCCGACGAGGCGGTCTGCAATGACTCTCTCAAAGAGCTTGCCCACCTCGTCGAGCAGCACGATGGGCCGGTAAGCGGACGGAGAGTCCGCTGGGCGCCCCGGCTTCTTGATGAGGACCAGTTTCCCCGTCTTCCAACGAAGTGGGAACTGGCCCCTCTCCATGCATGCGCTTAGGAGCCCCCTTAGTCGAGGCCCGAGAGCCTCCGAGGCCAGGACCCAGGCTTTCCCAGGTAAGCCGTCGGGTCCTGGGGCGGTATTTTTAGCACTCAGCCTACGTACCGCCACTCGCAGCTCTACCTCGGTCACCTCCGGAGCGTCCGGCAAGTGCCTGGGATGATATAATCATTGAGAGTAACAACACAATTTAAAAATGATGTTTGTGCTGGTCTTGTAATAAAACTGTGCTTTTTAAGATTTATGGTTTTTATTTAATATTTTTTCCATACCAAAAACGAATGGTAGGAAGCTAAGTCGGTCTCTCTTTAGGCAGAAAAAACAACTGGTTAATTATTTGGTCTACAGAACAGAAAAAGGTGCGATTGCTATAACACTTTGCAATTAAAAATGTAATAAAGAAGTTATCATAACTTCGGTCTCCCATTCATTCATTCATTCGTTCATTTATTTTTGAGTTAGTCAATTAAGCCTCTTCTAAATGACACCTAGTCTAAAATGCTACAAAGGTGGGTACGGGTTCCATACAAAATTACCCATTGTTCTTTGGGACAATGTTGTATTCCTCGATGAGACTTGGCTGAATGCTAACCACACTGTCGGCAAAATGTGGACAGACGACATGGCTCATTCCTCCACAAAAGTACCAGAAGGAAAAGGCGAGAGGCTTATTATATGTCACGCTGGGAATGCAAAAGGGTTTATACCTAATGCCCTTCTAGCATTTAAATCCAAAAAAACGGGAGACTACCATGAAGAGATGAACGCCGATAAATTTGAGGAATGGTTTGAAAATAATTTATTAAATAATTTAACAGAACCAAGCATTATAATCATGGATAATGTGAAATACCATTAAACCTCCAAACTCGCCAAATAATAAAGGTACCCTTGTGGAATGGTTGAAAAAAAAATAACGTGGATGCCGATATGTCGATGTTAAAGGAGAAATTGGTTAAATTAGTAAAATTACACAAGCCGCCGACGCCCACCTACAAGCTTGATGAGATGGCGTAGGAACGTGGGCATCGTGTTTTAAGATTACCGCCATATCACTGCCAGTACAACGCGATTGAATTGATTTGGGCTCAAATAAAAGGTATGTATTTACTTATTAAATACAGTGCGACCAAGATCATAATGAATTTGAGCTATGGCGTCATTTGCACAGAAAGAGACCGTAAAATGACGTTTATTTTAGATGGCATTATTTCCATTTGTGGTCACGTAAATTACCATCGTGGTCGCACTGCAATAACAATTTTGACATAAAAAAATGCTTATTTTAGTAAAATTATTATTATAATCAAAGTGTATCTTTGGGATATACCTATTTTATTTCAATTGGTGTTTAACCAGTTTACCTAGGCTACCGGAGACATTGTAATATTCACTTATCAGTATATTTTTATTATTTTCAGGTTATGAAACCAAAAATAATATGTCTCCACCATTCACGGCAAACAAAATGCTGAAATTATTGGAGGAGGCATGCAAACATGTAACGGCAGAAAATTGGAAAAAAGTTATAGAAAAAACTCAAAAAACCATAACAGAGGAGTGGAATAAATATATCCGGATCGATCGAATTAGGGACCAATAATTAATTATCGCGGTTGGAGAAGATTCCGATTCCGATATGGATATGAGTTCAAATCAAGAATCAAGTTCTGATAGTGAATAATAAATAAATAATTATTTTAAACAGACTGCGTTTCATTTACCACTAGCTGTCCCCCGCGGTTTCACCCGCGTTATGTCAGGTTTTTGCTCTGCTCCCGTGATGGTATGTAGCCTATGTCTTATTCTGATGTATAAGCTATATTACTGTAAAGTTCCATCAAAATCCGTAGAGTACTTTATGCGTGAAAGAGTAAGAAACATCCACACACACACACATACTAACTTTCACATTTATAATATTAGTAGGAAGTAGGATAACCAGGTTATTAAAAAAATATTTTGAAAATCTAAAATCGATAATCCGATTACATTTTCTTTGCCAACTGAATCGATATTATAAAAAAATCGATTATATTTCGTTAGGTCACGTCACTACAATTGTCAGACAAGAACTGTCAGGGAAATCGTCATAAGGCGAGAAGACTATAATTGCGAAGGATGGAAGAAAGACATCTGCCGAAGGGCAGGAGAATGCTGATGATGATGAAAATCGCATCAAAATTAATTGCGTCGTCGCGCGTCGTTTAGAAGAACGACGCGCTCACACTGACACGAAAAGCGACTTGAATTTAAGTATATATATTTACTATCTATGCGGGCTATTCTCCTTCAAATAAAACAAACTAATATTATTAACACTTTTAATTTCTATACATTACGATATAATATCCAAATTGTAATACATTTAGTAACAGTGTAACAGCTATAATAAAAGGCATTGATAAGTTTAAATAAATAAAGTTATTTAAATACCGTGTAAAAATTATATTGTGCAAGACACAAAATAGAAGTGACCTATGGTATGTACTTACACAAATAGATTTATTATTATTTAGAGTATACAAGTATACATTTTTGGAATAATGCGCATAAAAAATTGTGTTATTGAAATAGTTAGTATAGACACCTATTCTTCTATTTTGACCGAAACTACAAAATTATTAATAAACTATAAATATTCAAATATTTAGGTCACGGTCCTTTTCATCCATAAATGTCACTTCTATCTTTTACCGTTTGATTTTTGAGTCTGATATGTTAAGAAATATTAAAAATACGTGGAATTCTGTAAGGCACCTTTCATTGTAGTCACACAATAATATTATCTAAAAATATTACTTATATTTAGTAAAAAAAAAGCATTGATAGTTTGTAAAAACGCGAACTTACACAAGTTATTAAACAAATTGTCTCAAATTCACATATATACAATAAAAAGCGCAGAGTAAAAAAGTAAGACATACTTATAGGCAGCACACTTAATAAGAAAACATTTCTAATGATAAAAAATACATAAATTGATAGCCTGCATTTTATACACAGGAAATTATCAGAAAATTATAATAATTGAACGGGATCATAAGGCGTGTGTCACTTGATCGGCCCGGCATTAACCGGCTCAGCCCGGCGACCTACGTAATTACTTTGGTGTGTTAGCACGCCTAAGGAATTCACTTACACGTCTAGTTTAATATATTACAAATCTTTATTTATTTAGATTGGACAATGTGAAACAGTTATAATCCTTTTAATATATTAATTCCATTATTGCGAAGAAAAATACAAACAATTGTATAAAGTATTAGAATTGCATATTTAACCTTCTTAACACTAAAAGCATAATTGCGAAAACAATCTAAATCATTTGAATCTTTTTATAAAAGTATTGACAACATTTAAGTATAGTGTTTTGTCCATGTGATTCAATTAATTATTTTATTGATTAAAGCTACAATACAGAAAATATGTGTAAACAAAATAGTATACATACGTACCTGAAGTGGTAGTTAACACTTAATGAGACAGATGGTTAATAAGTCCTAACAACTAAATTAACATAAAACAGAACAATAAATTTACCATATTGTATAAACTGTACAAAACTCTGCAAAGGTACTCTTGAAAGATATTTTTATGATACATATAACAAAATGGTTAGAAAAGACTTCATTTGAGTCATAATACCAGACTTTTACTGCCCCACTGCTGGGCAAAGTCCTATTCTCCTACAGAGAAGGCACGAGAACTGATAAATCACCACGCTTGCTCAAGACGGGTTGGCAATAAAATTTCTAACTTATTCTTATATATAAAAACCAAGCAAAAACTCGAAAGTTGCTCGACCGATTGCGATGACACTGGTATGTTGTTGTATTCGCGCCAGAGGTTTTAAAAGGCATTGCAACGCATGCGCCGGGTATTAGCTAGTATTAACTATAAGTTCAGATTTCTTAACAACATTTTCCTTCACCGATATCAGTAATGGCCAAGATTAAACTTAGAAGTACCTACATATGAATTGAAAAATTAACATCGGTATTTGCCCGGATTTGAACCCACGTGCCTGGGGCGAAGCCGTAACCACCGAGTCATCACGTCAATTCAAGTAAATAAAGAAATTATGGCAGTTATAAAGTTAATTAAAGCAGCAACATGTCAGGGGCTCTGTATAATAATGCACTAATCGTGCACTCAAGCGAGACAATGAACTGTGCTCAAGTTAGAAAACTGCTTAGTTTTTAAATATCGCTGGCTATGAACCCGTTATCTACATACATGATCAGCTTATAGTGTTCCCACTGCTGAGACACAGGCCTATCTACAAAGGGCTCTACACGTTTTTAAATAAACTAAATATTTACCTACAAATACATCGTCCGTTGTCTAAAATACTGTAGGTATATAGCTAGGGGAGTTGTTTTTTAACCTATGTAAGCAGTTAAATACAATTTGTCAAATTCTTGCGAACACAAGGCACGGCTCAGTCTAATGTGTAAAATTTGGACATTTACAAGAGAGTGCAAGTGCTTTAGAAGACATACAAAATTCATGGCAATATATTCATCTATGACATACCTAAATCGTGTCTTTCATGACATGCTCGAAATACTGACATTTAAAGGTAAACTAATCCTTTAAATACGATCCGTCCGATGCGCACTGTGCGGAACTGTGGACGTTTACTATAACGTCAATTTAAAGAAGAGCTTTTTCAAAAATTATACAATAATACATTTTGTGAAAAGTGTCATGATTTCATTTCCTTCAGATCATGAATTTGAGCCATCAAACCCTGTAGGTACATTATTCTTTGGTTAACCCGTTGAACACCCCAATTTTAGTAACCATTAATAATACAATAATTATTTAAATAATAATGTAAAAATAAACAATATTCGTGTAAATTAAAATTAAAAAAAATATGATAATTAGTTCGATGATTAACAATGGCAGTGGTGTGCCTGCAAAAGGTGTAAAATTAATAAATACTGTAAAACATTTGATAAGTACATGATTTTGTTCAGGCTTATTCTAGATAATAACATTTTACTTAAATAGCTAACATTTAGACCAGAGTAAGTTACTTAATAAGCTTAAAATTGTTACCACATTGATTATTAGAAAAAATTAATTGGACTGGTCATGTAATTATTTGTCAATTAAATAATTACTCTTTTCTCATCTATTTTCATGATCTATAAAAATTAGAACACATTAATTCATTTTAATCATGGCAACAAACAAAATATTTTTTTTTCTTTTTGCAAGTGGCTACTTCCTCGCTCAATTCTATTTACAAATACGTTGTCGCAACACTACATAACAGTACAGTGCTTTTACAGTGCCAATGTCTTTTAACCGTCATAAACAAAAATCTTTTAAAGGCGTGATTAAGGATCAAGAAAGGTTTCTATAACGTGTTCGAGTGAGCAATTTGTAACATACTAAGCGACTTTACTGCCTTTTTCTCAACTTATATTTGACCATAAAAAGTAGGCCAATTTTTTCCTAGCTTTTAGACTAGCGTTTAGCCCCCCGTTCCCCACCACGCCCGCCCCCCCCCCTACCCCCTTAGTACCCGACGCGGGGGGGCGGCGACTCCACCGCGGAGGTGGTCTGCTTGGACACGACGCGCGAGCCCTGCGCCAGGCCGCCGGCGCGGACTGCCACGTACTTTAGGTAAGCATCTACTAAGTACGCGAACATCGCTACGAAGCCGAAGAACTGGAAATGAAATCGAAGGATGTTTTGATTACGAAGATTTTATCGATAATTTAATATCAAATGTTGGGAAAACCTCAAAAGGATTCAGCTGAATAATTGAAACTGAAATTATTTTATTAGCTAGCATATAAGCAATAAACAGAACAGTATGATAATTATACATTTAGGACGGGAATAAACAAAAAAACTAGTTCCACCTAATGTAAATAGAGTTAAAACAAAACCAAAAATTTTAAGTCACTATTCTTTGGTTCAAAAGATTAACAAACACAGTTACAGCAGCTATAAACTTTTACCCCCTTATTAATAAACACAGAGTAGTAAGTTACAACAAGTCCAAATTTCGGTTTTACCATTTATTTTTCGAGGTTTAAGATAAGCATAACTTTACTTCTCGTTAAAAAAAAAAAGGGGTACAAGCAAAGCATCAAGCAAATAACAGAGAAATTAAAAAAGATAAATGAGATGAATTAAAAGTCTCTAAAACTCACCGCAGCAGCAGAATGAGGGTCATCGTGGACAGTGGCGGCCAGAATCGACACCAGCAAGTAGAAGAAGGTCCACAGTGCGCAGAATCCGAACTCAAGCTTCAGCCACGGGATCTTGTAGAACTTCTCCAGGATATGGAACAGGTACAGGCCCAGCAGAATGCCCGTGAACCAGAAGGCAATCATCGAGATCCAGCTGAAGAACGACCCCTTGGTTAGGCTGCTGACCCAGGAACATTGGATGCATATGAACCCGAGGAGACTGCATAGCTGAAATTAAAGATGATATGGGTGATTGATGGTATGCCTTGATTACGCGTACCTAGTACCTACAGTAAGTGGCAAGACAGCGCCAAGAAAGAGCACTTTGTCTCAGCACTATACCTACTTGTTAAGCTAATATCAGACTCTTCACTCAAGTGAATGGTCCAGTCGAGTGAATGATCATTTTGATGTGAAACATCTATAGCCGTACGTAAAACCGATTGCTGGCATGACGACGCATGCCGTGGCGACACGTCACCACGCTATATTTTAAATAAACCACATATTTTTTTAAAACTGAATATTTGGGTTTTGATTACGCCATACTTATTTATTTTCTTTTATTAAACCATTCTTTCAAACTTATTTATTTATTTATTTTAGTACATGGAGGACTTACAGGAGGAATCACAAATCCTCACGTATAGACTTATAATAACAATTTATGGTGTGAGCACAAAAACAATAAACACATCGCCTTAATAAACAATATAAGTACTTGGTTTACAATAATAAGACTGAAACAATAGAGAAAATAATAAAAACTAAAACAAATAATATAACCTACCGCTACTTGAAAAATTTGAGGCTTATGCACCTTCTGGCCGAATTCACACTAATAGTGAATGTGAATGGATCAAAATAATATTCCTTGCATAAATCATTGAAATTTCAGCTTGCGCGCACAATACAACTATTCTGCCTATAATTCGAAGATCTATGAGGTACACGTATGGGTGGATTAAAACGAAGGGCTTTACTTGGTAAATAAAAAAAAATACAATAACTCCGGGTTATAAATATTGTAATTGAGGATTTTCAACAAGAATAAACAGTCTGCCATTTTACGTCGCTCTACCAGTGGTAGCAGATGTTACTTTTTACAAAGTCCGAGATAACAGGTCGACTGATATGGAATCTTTTGATGAAAGCATAGATATTTTATGAACCGTCTTTGGATGTTTTCCATGCGGTCAATATATTTGTGATAACGTGGATTCCATATCTAAGACGCATACTCTAGCTGTCTTCTCACAAAAGTGCAATAAAATATTTTTTGTGTTTTAGCATCAGTAAAACACTTACAGAAACGTTTTATAAACCCAAGCAGTTTAGAGGCTTTTTTGACAATTGCATCAATGTGTGTGTCAAAAACTAACTTACTGTCTTGATGGACGCCCAAGTCACGAATAGTATTAATAATAATAATAATCCTTTATTTCAGGCAACTAAGGCCCATAAAACACAATACATATATAAGCATATAACAATAACTATAAACTAATACATATCTAAAAGTAAAGACTACTGCATATGTATTGCACCTTTGCAAGATCTGGCCCGCCAAAGTATAAGTAGTGGCTAGGACGGCACGTTTTCTAGTGTAAGTGATCACCGAACACTTGGATGGGTTGAGATCAAGTTTATTAGCCCGACAATACTCTTCAAGCCGATACAAGTCAGCCTGAAGTGCTAGTTTATCTTCGAGCGTTGAAATAGTGCCAAAGATTTCCATGTCATCGGCAAAGCATAACAGTTTGACAGTGCCTCTAGCACTGATCGATGTCATTCACATAGACTACAAATAAAAAAGAACCGAGCAATGAACCCTGAGGCACTCCACTGGGCACGTTTACCCAACTAGACATATCATTATTGAGTACTTCTTGTGACCTGTTATCAATGTAAGAAGAGAACCACCTCAAGAGGTCCCCACGGATGCCCATGTGGCTTAGCTTCTTTATCAGGGTATCGTGGTCGATCCGATCAAACGCCTTGCTATAATCTGTGTAAACCACATCGACCTGCTTACTATTATACATAGCATCCGTAATGAAATCATGAAATAAAATCAAGTTAGAAATGGTAGACCGTCCTTTCAGAAATCCGTGCTACAAGGAACTGAACGAGCTAGCAAGGGCGGAATATAACTGGTTATAGACAATCCTCTCAAATATTTTAGCTACAATGCACAGTTTGGATATAGACCTATAATTAGTAATCTCTGTTTTAGACCCCTTCTTAAGCACGGGTGTAATAAAAGCAGATTTCCATACTTTGGGGACAACACTTTGAGTCAAAGACTTGGAAAACAAAATTGAAATAGGTTGGTCAATGGAAGGCGCACATTTAATTAGAAGTTTAGATGATATGTTATCAGGGCCAGCACCTTTAGTTGGATCCAAGGTATGAAGTAAACCGGTCACAACATCAACATTCACTTCTATGTGACAAATGTCTGATAAAGTTCTGTTAGTTTCAAAAGGGAAAACAGGAAGTGGAGTGGGATTATTATACGAAGTGGGGTTGAGGAAAGTACTTACTTACTATACTATTTTGTATAGTAAATAAGTATGAAATAATGTTTTTCGATGTTTCACATCTGCCAGGCGTCCCGCGACGGCAAAATTTTTTGTTTCATTCGACGTTCACCTGGTCTGCTCTTTTTATTTCATTTTTCGACCATTCGGTAGGCGATTGAAGGATGCCGAGTGCCGAAATTCAACATAATTGGATCGGTTAACTAATGAATTCTTTACATTTTGTGATCAGACAGTTCACTTTGAGTGAAAGATGCGGAATGAAACACAAACATTATCTTAGTGAAGCGTCTGATACCTACTTTACGTGTATTCAAGGCATTAGTGACGCATCATAAGTATATAAGTACGTATCGTGATGACGACCATAACAATATTGAGATTGCCTGAAAGATAAAAATGTAACAATTATTATAGAATACTAGCTTTTGCCCGCGGCTTCGCTCGCGTTAATTTAGAATTTGACAATCAATTTGGGTTCTACTCTGTTTGGCCGTTGCACTCATGGGCTCAGAACAGTACTTTTTACTGGATGAAGGGTGGCTATTTTTTCTGTATCCCTGACAACGTATCGATACTGGAAATATGAAATAACGTAAGGGACGTTTTGTCGAAAATGAGTTATATAATATACATTATATCTTTGGATTCGGAATTTCTTGCTCTATCGATTGGTATATTTAAAATCTCGATATCTCAAAGAAAATGTCCCTTACATCACATATTTTCCGCAGGCCTATACCATTTTTTTTTCAAGAAACTGGCTGTATACGACATTTTAAATTAATATTTTTATAAAAACTAATGTAAGTCTCTTCACTCATAGTATTGGGTATTTACATTTAAACAAAATCGAGTACATTTTACAACAGGTCACATAAGTTATTCCATGATTTGAGATGTTTTAGTAGGTATTGCCGTAGACATTAGTGTTCCCTGAGTAGCTACAAATACCATGTCCCTTACATTAAATTGCGACTCAAATTATCATACTCAAATTGACCCTTACGTTAATTTGTCAGCATTGAAAATAATTGAACTGTCCTTTACATCACACTGAAATGCGTGATCCGTACAATTCCTCATATGCGTCTCTGTCGCACACGCAAAACGGTGCAACATGTCTGAGCTAGATAGCAATAAGGATTTTGTGTGTGATTTCGCCGGCAATCGTGCGCCACTGTTTACGTGCGTCTAAAAGTAACAATAACACGGTTTGTGACACTACAAATCTTCATTCAAATAATACATCATCGTCTTCATTGATTTAACTGCAAGTTGTGACAGTTTTATCTGGATTCCAAACATGAGAGATGAAAAGTTATCTTCACTTCTAGCCCGCAGGCAAAAATTTATGAACATTAGGAAACAGGTAATTATTTCTTACGACTTTTGGTAAATTATTGTTTAGTCATGAATGGAGTTCAGTCATTAAAAAATTGGTTTCTTTAGATATAATAATTCGAATCCTAATAAAAACATGCCTTCCATTTGGTAAGTATGATGTATAGGTACCTAATTGTGAGTAGTAAGCAGGTCATGTAAAAATTATAACTTATTATGTAGTTAACGCAGGATGAATGTGTTTATAAAGCGTTTTTTTTTATGATTGACCAAGGTTAACGGTTGCCACGGTTGGTCCGTGAATAGGTGACCACCCATTTCGTATGAAGAACCCTCCGTGCCTCGGAAAGCACGATTAAGTCATCGGTTCTAAATGTAATTCGTAGATCTTCGACAGTCGTAGCCACAAAAACATTCAATTGTTTTATTTTTTGTAAGGGACATTCTGGCTTACGTTACCTAAGTACGTCTCTTACGTTAATTTTTGCTGTTATAAAAACATTATTTTATTATTGTTATGACTAAAATTGTTATATGAAATGCAAATATGTAAGTAGCTACAAAATAATAATATTTAACACTATTTATTTCATAACGATAAAATATGCTATTTTTTGTTGAAGTGACTTTTTGTCATTTGAAACTCACAATAATCAATCAATCAATCTTTATTTGTGAACATAGGTAGATATACATAAAAGGTCTTAAAAGGTCCCTTACGTTAAAATGTTAACCCTAGTTCATTTCAACGCTGTTCTTTACGTTTTCGGACGATGGTAATCAATCATTTAATTATTTGTTAACAGGTGTCAATCTTCTGCAAACCATTAATGACGTGCAACAAATTCATTGGAAAGTATAATAGACAATACCGATACAGAAGTGGAGATTCAACGAATGATACCAAACGTCGTTATCCGGATCATAACGACGTGATGATTTATAATCTATTATCATAAGAAAGTTATTGTTGTTTCCCTCGAGAACGGTACTCTTTTTCGGGATGTAAGGTACCCTATGCCCGTTTCTGTACACCTGACAAGGCATATGCAAAATTTCAGGATGATCAGTTCAGTGGTTTAGGCGGGAAAAGGTAATAAACAAACAAACTTACTTTCGCATTAATTATAATATTAGTTAGGATAATATAATGACGTAATACCAGCTTTAAAATATTAAAGAGAACAATGTCAACCTCGCCTCATGTAGCCTACGGGTCGATGGGAACTTTTACAAGGACGCCTTATAATATTTATAAAAATAAGTAGGATCTAATGAATAACATAATTTAGCAATGTATTGAATCGACTGCGCAAGTTCCGACGTATAAAATGTTCATACATAAATGATTCAGCGCAATAAAGGAAACAGAAGGCAAAACGCTTTCATTGCTATGAGTTATAAGTTATATTATAACAGTTATAACGAATAAATTTCATTAAATTGTT
Source organism: Brachylomia viminalis (assembly GCA_937001585.2). Classification (NCBI taxonomy): domain Eukaryota; kingdom Metazoa; phylum Arthropoda; class Insecta; order Lepidoptera; family Noctuidae; genus Brachylomia; species Brachylomia viminalis. Next base: position 25,825,321 of record OW443301.2, read on the forward strand.
TTGAATTTATTTTAACCGACTTCAAAAAAGGAGGAGGTTCTCAATTCATCGGAATCTTTTTTTTTTAATGTATTTTCACCGATTAGTCGAAGACGCCTGAACTGAACCGACTTGGAAAATTCTTTTTTTTTTGTTTCAAAGGGTATACTACCCAGGCAGGTAGCCCCATTTAAATTTTATCGATATCGGTTTAAAAAAAAATCAACAATGAATTATTTTTATATAATAAAAACCGCCTTCAAACGGACGTGGACGTGTAAGACGATCGTTTTCGAATCTGTGTGGGGGGTAGGTGCCATAGCTAAAAAGTGCAAAATAAAACATTTTACAAAAAAACACAACAGACTTCCAAAAGAAAAACACTACAAATTGAAAAATAACTTTAATTTCAGAAGTCGGTGGAAAAAAACTAAAATACAGATCCAAAGACACCGACTTCCGATAAATAAAAAAGTTTTTATGAGAAGCCGTGCGCCCGATGGTATTCCCCATCGGTAGAAATGAGGACCTTCCTTGAACTTCCCAGCGGTAGGTAGGTGTGCGTTGTCTGTCAGGTATTTTAGGATTTTAAAAGTAGAAGATAAACGTTGATTTCTTCATTTACTGTCTGCTTTTTAGGGGTAAAAATAGCGAGTGACGTTTGACGAATTCACGATATTACAATAATAGAGGGTCAAACTAAATTAGCTAGCGAAACTCGGCAGACGTATTGGGTACCGATATCTCAACACGACAAAATAAAATAAAATTAACAAAAGATTTAATGATTTTTTTTATTGGCGTCACCTACCGCTTGTATTCATGTTACTTGAAGTATGAGTTGAGAAAATCTGTTATTTTTTTTTATTTCTCTTGTTTAGATATCGATACCCATCACGTCAGCAGAGTTTCGCTAGCTAATTTAATTTGACCCTGTATAAGTTCGGCGCATCATGGGTTATCAGCCCAACTATCCTACTTGGGTATTGACTAGATAATATTTTTACAACGGCCGCGCTGCGGCCGCCCGGCCGGAGCGAACAAGAAGCAGGTAAAAATCCAGTCAAGGGTGATGATTTAAAGATTGTGTCACGCGACTTGCGCGGCTCTGTGCATGTCAGAGCTCGGGCTATGCGGCCTGCAGTGGCGTTACAGACGTTAAAATCTATTGTTTGCAACATGTGACGGACCAAGGAGGCGACAAAAATGAATAGGTACAGGTCACGGTTAACCGATGACAGCAGCTATACCGTCAATATGTTAAGTATTGGCTCACAATACCCATACAGACCGACAGAGCCCTTTGGAAAAAACAGCACACATGTGTGTCTGTCTACCCCTTCGGGAGTGGGCGTGACGATTAGATTAAAACAGTTACAGTTACATCGCATGCCGTGTTTGTTAAGGCTAGCTCCCCCTTAGCGCTATTATAGTTTTGCGTGAACTACGTCATATTAAACGGTGGGCGATCAACGCGATAACACGACATTGGATTAGGTACCTCTTTGGAAGGACTTGACCTTTTACCTTATGAATTAAACATGGTACAGTAGCCCGCACGTCAGTGGTAACAAAACCAATATAAGCTGTCCTCTTATTCTATTGAAAGTCCACACTACGTTAGGCCAGTCCCATGAGTTACCACCGCGCGCCGCCGCGCCGCGCCGTGCGCTCGAATGTACCTCTTACAAGTGTTTGAACTGAACAAAGCCTGTGTAAAAGTGGATTGTCTTGTATTGATTTTTCTGTAGGTGTTGCTGAAAACGTGCTGTATTCATAGGTGTAAGTAATAAATATCTGTATTCATTAGAATTTTTACGTCACCCGCCGGCGGCGTTAGTTAACATGATACTGGCAGAATAGTCGACATCGGCTCAATTGGCAAAAAAAACATTTCGCTGATCGTCATACACGAATTATTCGAAATGTGAAGCAGACTAGCAGCAACTGGATCGCTAATAATATCATCAGACCATCCACAATCTGTTTGCTAAATGTGCTATTTACTGAAGTGGTCTTTGTAGCCAAGTGTCTCTGGATATAAATTATGTTGTCATATGGGCTCCACATAAGGCCAAGTAGGTATGTGGTAATGCTGAAGAACTAATTCACACGCCACTTATACAGGAAGCTTTATGGGGTATATCCGTTGTACCCGTTGATGTACCCCACTCTGTTTGTGCTCGGTATGGTCGGGTACAACCAACTGAGAGTGCGATGGGAATTCACGCTTGTTTCTTATTTAGTTAGGTTACTTCGTGGCATTGAGCATAACCCAGGAGTGCTGCAGCGCCTGAAATTATGTGTACCGAATCGCTATGTGTGGAGGCGGCGTCGCCCGCCGCTGCTGGCCGTGCCGGTTGCCAGGACCACCCTCCTCGCTAAAACACCATTGACCCGCGCAATTTGGGTTATTAACGATCTTCACGTCAAGATCGATGTATTATGTGTGAATTCGCAAAAATACTGTTCTTTATTTTATGTTATAGTGTAGATTAGAGTAGGCTAAATGTTGTTGTTTTATATTTAAATATTGTATTTTATAGTTGAAACTTAGTACAAAAGCTATGATAAGTAATATCTACTAGTTTATTTTTGACATTGTTCATAGTTTTATATTGTAAATACTTAAGAGCGTTTATACCTTATGAGTGGCAACGTCGCAATTTAGTGTCATATTTCGTAGTTTTCAATTTCTATCATTTAATCGCAGCTATATTTTAAAAATCTGTTTAATTAACTTTTTAGAATTATGTGAAAACTGTGTAAAAGTTATGAAATCGTTGCGTTTACAGTTCTATTTATATGCAAATAATACATTGGAAACTTGCAGGGCGTTATTTTCATTGTTTTTTTTTTTCATTAGGTATATGATAAAAATTTAAAACCACGAAATATGACACTAAATTGCGACGTTGCCACTCATAAGGTATAAACGCTCTTAAGTTAGTTTTGAGAGCAAGCTATCGCATTAGGGACATACCTGTAATGATAGTTGTAAGGGAGATTTTAATAAATAAATGTTGATGATGATATAGGTAGGTACTTATAACTTAAATAGTCACCATAAGATATCCAAAATCGGCATGGGGTGTATTATTATTTCCTTTATTACATTTGAAAATAATTATTTATTTTTTTTTTAAGTTTTGAATAAATAATTACTTATTACTACTACCTACCTACTTATTATTTACTTACAACTTGGGCAATCTTCAGTATGCCAGGTATGGTCTTAATATAGGCTGGATCAAACCGTATGTTGGTCTGGACAGCGGTGCTGGATGTGACCGTGGTTGTTGTGGTGTGTTGTCCTGGGAAGCCTACTTCTGCCATTGTTGATTTACTGGAAACAATCAAAGTATTGAGTTTGTGACCAAAAGATACCAACAATAATTAACTATTTAATCTTAGCTTTTAATACTAAGAACTTAGGCATGGAGCTGGAATGAACATTTTATTATATTTTTTGTCAACCAGAGTCAATCACTATTTTCAGGAATTGATTCAAGGATTATATTAAACTTAGACAATAATAGTTTTCAAAGTAATCTTAATAGCTTGACCATGGCTCACTCTTATGTGGGGGATAATTTGAGGATAAAAAGTAGCCAAACTGACTCTAATAGATAATAAAGTATTACTCTATGTAAAAAAAAGTCATTTGTTGCTCGGTTGCTGCGAGAAAGAATAAGAAGTTTACAAACATAATTTAGTGTTTATATTGTAGGGTGGTAGGTATGTGGTATGTCTGTGTAGGATTTAGTTTGATACAAAAATAATCTTTAAACCCATTTTAACAGAAGGGTAACATATTTTTTGTTAATAAAATGATAAACTATGTGAGTTATTCATCATTAACACATTTTACATGATAACTCTGATATCATTTACATTGCTTTTACATATATGCAACATTCAAAGCTTACTAAATCTGTGTTATTTGATACACTCGGACATTTGTATCAGAACTAGTCAGCAATGTGTAGATAAAATATGTTTGTTAAATTAAATTTGATAAAAAAAAATTGCTGGTGCTATTCACCATCAAGGGTGGTGATACCTGAGTATGGAATGTTCCTTCAGGAGTGCCCATAGCAGTAAAAATGATTGAATATGTATCATGATGGTGTTAGTACAAGACAATATGCATTATTTTGCTGCTGAGAATATGTTATTGCTGATTTTATCATTTAATAAGTGACTGGGTAATTCCTTGATTACAAATAGATAATATCAATTGTTTTTCAAGTTAAGTCATTTCTGATTGCACATTAAAACAATACGATTTTAGTAGGCTTTTAGTTTGCCAAATATTTGAGTTGGTGTTCAACAGATAAGTTATCATTTCCTTGCAGTGTCCGTATTACAGCAACATTAAAATTATCTTATAGTACTATGATGTACACACAATGGGGGCAAGTCTATACTTCTGTGGGCACATGGGGACCCTACTTTACACTTATGGGAATGAAAGTGTAACTGGTAGGTCGAATCTATATTGAAAAGAGAAAGTTGTTTACTTTTACTCTTTCTACAAGGAAAGCAATATATATCATGAAAATGCTGTTGCATTTGAAAAGATCAGGAATAGATAAAGCAAAGCAATTATAATTTCATTTAAAAGTTTTACTTACTATTAAGTGGGAGGAAAAAATGCTGTAAACTATTGTGGATCAGCCAGAACTGACCATTAAAATGGGTGTTACCACCAGTGGTTACACTGCTATTATTTGCCTTATGTAGTTCGTAAGGAAGGAAATGTAATGTTTCACTCTATGTTTGCATGTGCTTGTTACTTGTGGGTGTAAGTCTATGTAGGTACCAAGTTAAATGTCCATGCGTAATTCGATTTAACTAGCAGGCACGTTTAAGCCACGATATGCCGCCTGTCACGACCTAAAATAGCGAATATTGAGCAACTCACCACAGAAATAAACACTACAACTTAGTACAAATAAATAACTGCAATTTCTTTTCTTACCTTGGTTAAACGTTCAGCTTAGCCACAAACACTTTTTCTTAGAAGTACTTAACTAAGATATTTACAGTAACGGAACTTACGCTAGCGATTAAAAATAGGTGTAAATTAATATCAGGTGATAAATCGAATACGACCAAATGACTAAATCATGAAACCAAAGAACCAAACGTCAGAAATTTATATTTTTATCGTAACATTTTAACATAATGTTTGAAATTCTGTTTACATTAGCATCAAAAATAAGACCAGCAAAATTCAAGTGACAATTTAGACGAGTTAGAGTAAGACAACAACACTTCACGTTTGAGAAAAGAAAAAAAAAACATAGAAATGTAAAAATTCTGCAGCTGCAATATCGGAACGCTCACAAAATGACATTGACGGGTACGATAGAGTTCGCTCTAATACAGCTTCTAGTACTGAAACCAACGGATATTGGTAAAAGAAATTAAATGAATCCAGTCCATTTCTAAAGGTATTTTCTTTTTCCTTTATTTTTGATTATATAGCCTATAAAGATATATCATAAAATTTTATCTTAAAATTCGAATTTATTGACAAAAATATGAATACAAAAAACCTGTACTTGAAAATCTATATTAAACAAATTTAAGGTTTAGAACGCACCACGCTCGTTTAGGCTTGTCATAATGACATCTGTTGAGATGTGCAGCATATAGAGCTAAATAGGTTATATTATATCGATTACTGAAAAATCGATATTTAACGCGGACTGTGAGATTTCATTCAAGTCTTTTAGCGATCGAGCGAGTAAGCGGTTTTCGGCGTGTGAGGCACGCAGCTTAGAATAAATGTTACTGACACAGTGACACTAGTATAAGCTTACATTATTACTAACATTAATATGGAAGTGATCTGAAATAAATGATTATTTATTTATTTTATTTTATTTATGCATAGCACCCTAATTGCGTAACCATTATCAATCAGAATCGAATAATTTTGAAGGATATTGCTCATCCATTGCTTCATATGCTCGAAAAAGTTGTCGCCTCATCAACGTAAATAACGCAATGAAAGTTGTTGAACTGTCAAAATTAAAGCCATTCCTACTGATAGTGTGTTATGCAACTACCCCACTGATCCACACGATAATAATTAAGATATTACGGAGGGCTTTGACATTTGTTACGAAAGCCTGAAAAGAAGTCTAGGTAACCAAGGGGTATCCTGTTGCCCCGTAACTGGGTTGTGAGGGTCAGATAGGCAGTCGCTGCAATGCGGTTAGACTGGAAGCCAACCCCAACATATTTGGGAAAAGGCAAAGCATCTTGATAATATGAATTCTAATACGTTACCTTAAAAGTCCAAATTCATGTTTTGCGTAACGGCGATGGAGCGTAGTCTAAGTATTGAATATTTAAGATCAGCGCCCGAGAACGTAAAACCACGAATTGCCCCAAAACCGGACTCGGCGAGGTGGGCACTGGGTAATTAGTAATTACCCAGTGCCCACCTCGCCGAGTCCTACAGTCTTAAAGAAAATTCTAATTAGAATTGAATCGATTGTTTTTCAGTGTAACTTCAATCAACCTGTTTTGTTCATTTCGATGGGTCATCTCTATACATCAGCAGTTATTATAATTTTGTGGTGATATCTTTTCGCGTTTCTTATTCTCCTCTTAAAAATCTTGTAAGGATTTACAGTTACTGAGGGAATAAATGATTAACAAAAACATTGGCGTTGTACTATAAAAAAGTTACAAAACACAAGTCAATTTAAGTGTACAGTAATAATAAAATTGCGTGAGAAGACGTCTCGTATGAGTAAACAAATAACAGCCGCGAAGTTTTGTATGACCGCGGTATGCTTAGACTGTATGTTATTTAAAAATATGAGTCATTGATGTTTTACACGGCTCAGTATCGGTTAGTAGTATAGTGTCAAGGCAACGGTGACTAAATCGTGAACATCCTCGGCCACTCTTATCGCGATGAGGCTGTTTCAGTTCTCGTGATTCGTTCCTTCGTGTGCTGGCCTGCTGGGTTTATAATAGGCCGAATAGTGCGCGTCGTGGTAAAAGTTAGTATCAATGTATTACATATTTATTTACTTTTTGTGAAAGGATATAAAGTTCTAAGATCAAGGAGAGCTCTATGTACATTTATAAATCAGTATCCTACATCTTTAATTCAGTAATAAAAACGAATACTTTAATTAGCATTAATTTGGTAAACCAGTTTAAATCAGTTTGTATTCTACATATCAATAAATATTATTTACATTAAAATAGTGAATACCATTTTTAGTTGTATAAATATTTTCATTGTTTTAGTTTTGAAATGGGTAAGTATTTAAAATTTTAAAGAATACCATTTAAAACATGTTTAATTATTATAAAATGAACTACAATAATATTATTAGAAAAAAAAAACAATGTCAAACTGCCAAAAGACTTTCACTGTTGGACACAGGCCTCCACCAAGCATTGCCACACTAATCGGTTCTGTGCCGGTTGATAGCCCAAATACTTCAAAAAATAGGTTTTATAATTATATCCCTTCCATTTCATTGATCAATTACATGCCGTTTGCTAACAACTCCAGTTAAATCAAGTTCAATTTCAAGGATATTTTTATGAGCTACAACTCTCTGTAGCTTTTCTGTGTTGTTGTCACTCCCATAATCATCTTATCATACACTAGAGTTTCATTATAGAGCATTTTGTACAAGAGGACTATAGATAGTGATATCTTCAATTAATCGCAAGTATTTATTTATTTTATTACTCATGTGTACACAGTCAAACAGATACATATACCTACTAAGTACAAAGTAGTAAGTAAATATAGTATCTACTAGGTAGTAGGTACCTACTACTCTATATTTAAATAAAACGTGAAAAATTTATTGGGCTGAAGTGTTAAATTGTAAATGCATGTGTTGTCATAAAATATTTGCACTCTTATTATTTATTATGCCATTAAATAAAATAAATCATGTTGCTTATGTATGTTACAACAATAATAATATGTTACACTCAACACTTCTAACCAGTCAAAACTTCTTTTGACTAGTTTCAGTCTAAACCCTGATTATTATTTTATTTAATAATCTTCTTACAAATTAAATACATTTTTAAATATATTTACAAAAAAAACTTACAAAACATTTAAAAATATATAAAATCAGATATAAAATATTTAAAAATATATAAGGGCAGGGCTCTCGAGGTTGGAAACCTCCTCACCATGCGTGCCATGTGCAGGAGTACTGCTTTCTGAATCAAGCCCTTGACCCAGTCGCGCAATGAGAGCCTCTAGAGGTGTTGGTCGAGGCTCTCCGCTATTAGGCCATTTACTGTTGGAGGCCAAGGTCCTCGCGCACATATGGGAGTGGCGCGAGGAGGTGAAACTGCGGGGCGTAACTCCGCTGCCGCGAGGGTGTGCTGCCAGGGTTGCGAGAAAGTCCGAAAGCGTAACCGTGGCCCCTGGAACAGGCAACTGAAGGAACATGGGTGAATTTTAGTCAGTAAGAGTCTGACACGTCCTCCCGCTCCGCCCAGAGCGGGATAAGTTATTTGATGATTTCCCATCCTCAATTTACTCTAATCATTATCGGTACAATGATTGCAGACTGTGTTGGGGTAACTCTACTAACAGAGAATTTGCATTCAAAGCCCAAGAAAAATGTATCCGAAGTATATGTGGGCATAAACAGACCGATTCATGCAGAGCAGAATTCAGAAGACTAAAAATCTTAACCCTAGCGTCAATGTATATATTGGAAGCAGCCTCAATGACAAATCGAGATATCAGTAATTATGAGACAATGAGAAGTACAAGATATAAAAATGACCTTAAGGCTGCTAAGAGTAGAACAGTTAAGTTTAAATCAAGCATATTTGGTATGGGTGTGAAAATTTATAATAAATTGCCAGACTTTATTAAAACCACTGAGACATTACCTACTTTTAAATACAAACTTAAAAAACTACTGATACAGAAAGTATATTATACAATTAATGAATTCTTTAATGACAAATGTCTAGACTGAAATTTATTTAATGGTATTATGATAATGTATACTTAATTATGAAAAGTGTTAGTTATTGTTTAATTTATTTATCTGTAATGTAGTGGTAATGAATACTATATTGCCTTGACTATTTTGTATACTTGTTATGACGGTTTATATAATTACTTATTTTTTTTTTTTTTTCTTTCTTTGGACATCAATTAAGTCAGTGACAAATGTTTTTACTAAAATTGATTTAATATGACGTTAATGATGCAATAATTATGACAAATACCAATTGATATTTATACTTACATTATTTTCTCTAATGGTTATTATGTTACTTGAATGATTTTATTTTGTTTTTCTTTTGACATGTAATTGTAAATTTTAAAGATTGTACACCCCATGGGTATGTTACAGTGATACTTTGTTATAATACTAATTTTAAGAGCTGAATTTCCACCTGTGACAAACAATAAATAAATCTTGAATCTTGAATCAGAGTCCACGTCCCACATGTCAATATCATCTTCCAATCACCTTGTATATTGTGGCACCGAGTCATAGGCCTTCTTATAATCTATCCAACATGTCGACAAATCCTTGCGGAATCTACGAACCTGTTGGCTTATCGCCATATCTATAAGGAGCAGCTCCTTAGTATCGCGGGACCGATTCTTACATCAATTCTGAGACACAGACATAATTGAGTTACATTCAAAATGGTGTTCAATTTTTGCTCTAAGAATGGAGATAAGAACTTTATAGACCGTCGGTAAACATGTAAGTAATTGGTCTATAGTTTTCCGGTTCCGCAGTACTATACGATTTATGGAGCAGGTGGGTAACTCCTGTCGTAAAGAACAGTGGTAGCGATCCAGTCTCTAAAGATGACTGGAATTGCGAAGCTAAACAGGTGTGTGATCTTTGTAGAGATTTAATCCAGAAATTGTGCAGTCCGTCTGGTCCTGGAGATTTCCAGCTAGACAACGGACGGACTGCACGGGCCACATCCAGAGGACTAATGGTAATAGCCTCCATGTCTGGTATTGAATCATACGCCTGCTCAACAACACGCATCCAATCACCTTCAGTTCGACAGACGGGCACCGACCAAATGCTACGCCAAAAAGCACTCATGGCATCATTATCCGGTGGACGCGCGTCAGTCACACCTTGAGTGAGAATGGGCCGCTCTCAAGCTCTGTAGGTATATCCACCTTTCGTCGCTCTGGGACATGCGGTTCTGAGTGTACCTATCCACTCTTGGCCTATACCGACGGATATGGTATTCCCATGCATAAACTTTCTGCTTCAACCAGTCGATGCGCTCTGTGACACGGGATACATATTCTCGAGGACTAATATTAGTTCCCGAGAACGCCCGCCTCACAAAGCGCATCACCTTTGGCGTGGATTGCCCTGCCTGAAGCAGATGAGCTTCCCGGTGAGTACCCTGACCTCATTAATACGACGCTCAATCCTGCACTGCCAGGTTGTATTACACGAGCTGTATGACATGCCGCAACAGCCGTGCAATACACGATGAAGTGTGATATAATTTTCAATATAATTTGGTAACAGCGCATCCAGGGCGCACACCGGTGCTGGTGACGGCTTCCCAAGCCCTCTCGCTCCGTACCATGGGCTGGACCAAGGCCGGACGCGAGAGATCGCCACCGCCAATCGCCTGCACGAGGACACGGCGGTGCTCCGCCCAAGCCGGGCAGACGACCTCCACCGTATGCTCCACCGTGTCCTCCGGGCGATCCACACAATGGTGACACCCGGGCGTTTCCTCCCGCCTTATCCGGAACAGGAACCTCCCGAAACAACCGTGTCCGGTGAGGACCTGCGTCAGGCGGAAGGTGAGGACGCCGTGGCGCCTCGAATGACGCGCACCTGATCCGACGATCGTTGGGCCGAGACGTTGACGGCTGGTTCAAGCACCTGAAACAGATATAGGTACCGTCAGTCAATCTCATATCAATTTTATTAATTATTATTATTATTAAAACTTTATGCACAAGTAAAAAAATAATACTGTACAAAGGCGGACTTAATGCCTGAGGCATTTTCTACCAGTCAACCTTAGGGTGATGCAGAGATATACCATGGCAGGTGCAACATACGGGATAGATAGCTCAGAAATGACTATAAAATACAAGAATAAATACTACTATATAGATACATAGATACATACATATAAACAAAATAAACCTTGGTCAGGAGAAATAACGATCGGTAGAGGAGAAAACAAATCCAGCAACTCAGCGCTGGGATGTTTCAGCCAACTTCTGACGGATATATTAACGCATTTTTTTCAAAATAATTTGCTTGTAAGTACTACTTACCATCTAGCATCCATCGGCGTATGTACTTACTATCGGGCTATAAGGTTAGGATTAAGTAATCAGCAATCGAGCTTACAATCGTCGTGACATCACAATCATCCTGTGTTTTTGACAGATTCGAGACAGATGAGAATGCGAACGGTCTTCAAAATACGGGAATTGCCCCTTTGATATTAGTTTGTATTATTACGAAAATAATCTAGTCCTTTGCAAACATCCTACAATCCAAAAAAACGATTATTTCAATTATTCTGCGACGTCTGCGACATAATAAACATAATTATATGTATATATAAATCATGACCAATATGATTGGTAGCCATGGTCAATTTATTATTGACCTCACTCGTTCATGACTAAATTAATGATTCACTTTACCAATTAGCGGCTGTAACCTGTACCTCCTGTTATCAATACTAATTGAATTGGCTCCACTCAAACGTCGGTCATTCCGACGTTACATCGGATTTTTAGGTACTTGATTAATGAGGAAGTCGAGGCCAAATTGATTGATCTATGAAATACGATTTAATGGCAGATAGGTGCTTCGAACATATCAATCCTGAGAGGCGACAAGCTCGCCATTGGAAATGCGAATATAAAACGCTCACTTTGTTGGCTGTCTTCTTAGGAGCTAGCGCCAACTACAGACTTTCGGCCTTTTGTTGATTGGCAGGTAGGTATTTATCTCATAATTAAGTCAAATGTGAGAGTGGGGGATCCGCAAAAATACCTGTATCATGCGCCTTACCAACAAAACACATTGCGCATTGTATTTTGCGCATTTAAAAAGAATCGATTGACGATGTCGATACTTATCAAACTCATACTATCGGCCGACTGAAAATATGTGCCAATCTAGTACGTGGTGCGTGCCACCTTTTAGCAGATCGTCATTCCAACGCTAGGCTTAAGTAAAATGCCCTGTATTTATTTCAATTTGTCCATTTCAGCTAAGCATTCACCATGGCGTACCCCAACCAGTTGCCTCCGCCGCCGCCTCCACAGCAGACCATGGGCTCCACAAACACGGTGTTCATTACTGAGACACGGTTCGACCCCTCCTACTTGACGACCGTGCCCGGGATTGTTAAGGCTATTGTTGTTGTAAGTGTTTCTGAAGCAGCTTTATTCCACCATACCGAAAGATAGGTAAACATTGCGGGGCTCGTGATGGTAGTAAGTGGTCGCCGCTGCCGAAGGACATCTTCGATACCAGAGACGTCGCTGATGCGTCGCCATCCCAGTGATAAAGTTGCAGTGTCTTGTGTGCCTATGATGACGCTAGCACTCTACCATTCATATTATGTTCCTGTAAATGCCTACCTATGTGAGTAGGGACTAGGGTTGTCAACTGTATTTGTATCAATATCAAATATAGTATTTTCGTAGCCATTGGTGCCGATTCCCTTGTTCACAAACTAAACTAAATTTAAGTTGAGTGCATCTTTTTCTTTCTATTTCATTATGAAAAGGACAGAAGATAAATTTTAGTTTAGTCTTGTCAAATTAATCAGCGCCTGACACTACGCCATACAAGTTTAGACGTGATTAAAAAGTTGACTACTAAAATTACATCAAATTACGTCAGGTGCTGACTAATTTGACAGGACTATACTAATATTTATCTTCTGTCCTTTTCATAATGAAATAGAAAGAAAAAGATGCACTCAACTTAAATTTAGTTTAGTTTGTGAACAAGGGAACCGGCATCGTCTGTAAAAATGTAGATGGCGAAACAATATAAGTACGTTAAAAAAAATGCATATTTTTGCTTCTTGGAGCCAAATTAACGACTAAATCACGACCGTAGGGAGTGATTCATGATGATTGAATCACGAGCGTAGCGAGTGATTCAAGTATTAGAATCCTGAGCGACGCGAGTGATTCATGGCCCTCGATATAAATCCGTTTTATTCAAGAGTTGCATAAGTACTATACTTTATACCATGACTACGAGAAAAAGAAAGATTTAAGCGAAAATAAACATTTAATAAAGAAAAAGGAAGCTTAAATGAATTAAAATGCATATTAAAATTGGAACAATTACTAAAATTAAGAGTAATTTTCTTGTTATTATTATTAGGATGGTCAACTTGTGTAGCGATATAACAGTGAGTAAAAGTGCTTTTTATTCACTGTTTTCAGTGAATAAAATAAGCTTTTTAGAGGGGGAATGGTATAAATGCATTTTTTTAAATGTCCCATTACCACTATTTTTATTACACTCTAAATTAAGTTTACAAAATAATAGAATTCAGCTTTTATGAGATTTAGAGCCATACCTCACTTGGACGCCATGGCGACGTCGCCAGGTCGCGCTGCCAACTAAATGTATACAGCTATCTAGTGGGTGGCGCACCTGGCATCCGCTTGGTTACGCAGCCGACCATACATTTTGTTGGTGACGCGATTTGGCTGCGCCGCCTTGGTGTTCCAATGAGGTATGGCTCTAATACAGGCAGTATTGCGCTTATTTCACCATTTTGTATTGAAATGAAAATATATAAGTATTAGTTTCGCCTACTACTTATAGTATATTTTTATTAATTATGTAATGTTTCTTTTTTGTTTATTTTTATTTTTGATGGGTTTGCTCTTGACTCTAGTCTAGGTCAGTGGTGACAGAGACAGAGTCGACGGTGGAGTGAGTTTAGGCCTCTATTGCCTCTATTACAACCCATGCAACAGAACTGGCAACCCTAGCGGGGACACATGTGAAGTTTCGTCACAATTTGTCAGTAGTTGTAGCGTTTTTGTGCCTTACAATACAAAGTTATAAACATACAATAAACAGTAAGGTATAATTGTGGTCTTACAGTAGTTCCGCATTTTTGCCTCTGTTTGTCTTGCCTTCACAATATTTGCATACGATTTCTACGACGCAATCCTAGCGTGAAGCATTTAAAACTCATACTTTTTATGTCCCACACGCGGTTGGCTCCGAACAAAACAAATATTTGTAATGGTAAATGTCGTTACGTCAATCGGTCATTAAATAACTACACATTACTAACAGGCCTAGATAACAGGTGACTAATCGCAAACGCATTCATGATAACGTAACACACCTGGCGGCACTCCACTCCAGGAAAAGCTCCTTGCACCTCGAACTTACGTACAAACTTAAAACAAGACCATTTATTAAATTTAACGATATGTGTCTCTTAGAGAAGGTGTAGGTACCACTCCTCCATTGAAAGGGAAGAATCTGGCGATCTTGGCTGGTGGGAACCGTTGCCTGGGTTTCTTTATCACAGCCCTTTCGAATTTAGTCACTGCGTCTGCCAGAGAAACTCCCGTCGAAATCGATCCAGCCGTTTCGGAGATTAGCCGGAACAAACAGAGAGACAGACAATTTTTTTTTCTTTTGTTAGAAGTAAGATATAATACTTTCCTAAGCATTTAGTAAAAAGCGGTTATTTTGACATTACAAACAGACACTTCTTTTTTTTTGTGGTTTGTATGGATGTCTCTTTCTCTCGTGTCCATGAGCTATACCTACAGAAAACTCATGTGTTTGTAGAAACATTAACGAGGCACAATCAGCAAAATTGGTAGAGGCATTGACTGCCCAAGCTGCACAGGGCGTATATTGTGTAAGTGTAGTCTCTAGCGCCGATTTCTAATACATCCCAAAAGATCCTGTATCCCGTTCGTTAGATCGGAATTTACGAGAGTTAGTTTAGGTGTAGTCTACTAGAGATCATGCGCGTTCGTCCCATACATACCTACGTAGCATTCTCTTAATATAAGTCGGTGCATATAAGTACAGGTTTACAATGCAGCTGCCCATCGACCTAATTAAAATTCCAGGTGCTTCCACCAGGTGGTTGAAAAGTTCTTTGTTTTGAAGCACTCGGGCTAAAACAGTTTATCAATATTTATGATATACCCATAGTTCTTAATGGACAGCTTGCAAATAATCTGGATTAGTATTAACAAACTACTACTTAAGTACTTTTAACTTGTACTCTCATAGGAGCAAATCAAAACAAAATTCCGCCGTTTACTGATGGCGTGCCAGTATTTAGTAGATAAATTAAATATGTTTGTCCGTTACAGCTACAGCTTTCATTACCGTAGTGAAGGTGTGTTTATCCACTACCTTCATAGACTTGGGGATCACAAATATTTAGTTCTGTTTCTCACGCAATTATTTTTTTCAGCTATTCAACCTTATCGGGTTTATCTGCATCCAGTCTTCCGCGTTTTGGTCAAATGGCAAGGGCGTGTTCTTCAACATTGTGGCCCACTTGGGGCTGTGGTTTTCCGGGATTCTGTTGATGCTGTACCTGTTCCACGTGGTGGAGAAGTACCATAACGTGAAGTGGCTGAAGATCGAGATGATTGCGTGTGTGGTGATGGTGTTCCTGTACCTGATTGCGTCGACCATTGTCGTCGCGTTTGGAGCGGCTGCGTACTCCGCTGCTGGGGTGAGTTCTCAAGCTTAACTCGTGATTGGGACCTATTTAAAGCATTCCTCCTACACGGCACTTAGATAAAGGTAACTAGCAATCAAATAACTCCCAATACCACTCTTTAATTTTTTTATTTGATAAGTCAGTTATGTGTTAAGCTACTACTGTGAACGGACGTACCGATCGCGCGCGCGTGCTCTAGTTACGAGTATTTTTGCAGACGCATCACAACACCGTCGTCGAGGTGTACGTCGATCTATCGGGGGGGCCACCGCAATGACCCAGTTACAAGAGCCGAAATCGTCATGAAGTGTTAATTATAATTATTTAGGTGTCGCGCTCGCCTTAAAACTAAATAATGGCTGCAAATCAGTCTATCAAAATAAAAACTTATCTGGAAAAGCAGTTGTATGCCTATTACATCCAGGAGGAAACGGACAGAGAAAACCTGCAACAAATGGTACGTCAACTGAACGGCCATATAAAAAGCTTGCAGGAACAAGTACAAGATCTACAAGGTCAATTAAAATGCTTAAATGCACAAGATAAACAAGAACCCTCAGATAAACAGGTCAGTGAGACCATAACAGCTGCTCAGCCTACTAAAAGCGACGTTGAGTACTGCATGGATGAGGATGACCTCGCCAAAAAGACTGAATGGATTAGGGCGAAAAGCAGGAAGAAAAGGAAGTTGAACACCACCCTTACTCCACCATCAGTACAACAAGCTAGAACTAGCGTTCAGCAGCAGCAACTCAACAACAAAGAAAAGGCAACCACAAAAAAAAATCTAGCACCGCCTCCAATCGTAGTGGACGGTGTTAAAAATTATCAAACAGTGGTGCCGATTCTGTTGTACACCGAACTAAACTAACTAAACTATCACTAAAATTCCTTACTTTTGGCTATGAGAATCTTAACGCTATTCTGCAAAATAAAATCTCTAAATTTAAAAATAATTTTGACACATCTAAAATCAAATTTGACAATTATTGCGACTCCACGTGGTACTTGTTTGCCGTACCACGTGATCTTTTTTTAGAGCCGTAGGCGCGCATTATGTGCGGCCTCGACTTGTTTTGTATGGAATTTTTTACTTTTTGTATGTAAAATATAAAAAAATATTACCAACACGTTGAGTTTTATAGGTTTACGGGTTGCAAAGGGGGTCGAAATTTTCATTATTTTTGCGATATGACACACCGTTTTCGAGATATAAGCAAAAGAAAAGAAAAAAAGATACAGTACTGTTTTTGCATCTGAAGTCGAGGTGTTGGTGTGAATTTTAGTTCATGACAACTAATTTTATTCCACACCTTTTTAATCGCGATTAAAAATAGTCAGATTTAGTTAAGACAATCAAAATTTTTGGTGAAAAACGTAAAATTCAGAATAGCAAAATTGCCATTTTCACTAAATTATAATCTCAGTGCCATCTTAGTGCTGTCAAACTAAAATTTAGTTAAGTTGTGTCACTTTAGTCAATTTCAGAATGGGAAATCGTCGTTTGACAGGAATAAACTAAATTTTGGTGATTTTTAGTCTAGTTTAGAGAATTTTGTGACAAGAGAATCGGCACCATTCTACGACTTTTTGACTGAATCTCAGTCAGTAGAAACATTTACCGCCAAAATGTGAAGCGGTAATAGTGTGAAAATAAATGCCAAAACCGAAGAGTCTTACAGAGTGATTTCCCGACGCCTTACAGAAAATAACTGTTTATGGCATTCATACGAGGATAAGCAGACCAGGCCCGTAAGAGTAGTGGTGAAAAAATTGCATTCTTCTTGCCTACCGGATCGGATCAAAGATGATTTAACGTCGCAAGGATTCCAGATAGAAAATGCAATTAACAAGTTAAGTTGGATAACAAAAGAACCGCTGAACATTTTTATATTATCGTTCAAGAATGACGAAGATGTCAGTAAAATATACGGCATTAAATATATTCTAGGGTGTAAGGTTGAAATAAACGCGCTTAGAACGTCAAAAATAATACCGCAGTGTAAGAGATGCCAGGCTTATGGTCATACCCAAAAGTATTGCTCAAAAGAGCCAAGATGTGTTAAATGCACAGATAAACACCTCACAGCTGATTGCAACAAACCTGCAGAAGAAAAACCTAAGTGTGTCCACTGTGGCTTACCTCACCCAGCCAACTACAGAGGGTGTTTAGTTGCCAAGGAGATGCAAATGAGAAAGAAAAGCAGCCAACACAACAATGTGCACAGTTTGCACAGACAACCGCGATAACTGCACATACATCTATAAGTGTCTCCTATACACAAGCGGTAAACCAAGCACACAACCATCAAGTCTTGAGGACAAGCTCAACCAGATCTTGAAATGCATATATATGATAGTCTAAACTACATAAAAGACGAAATATCTGAGATTAAAAACGAAATAAAAACCATGAAGTCAAATACTGACAACTTTACTCAACGACTCGATCAAATAAATGGGGATATGGAAAACATTAAGGCTAATAATACGACAACACAAAACAAAATAAAACATATAGAAGAAGCAATAACCCAAATAAAAAACCAACAGCACACCGAAAGTACAACTCCTAAATCGCTCGTCTTATGCCACCAAAACCTCATTCTCGAGCTAAAAAACCGATGTGAGCGCGAGAAAAACATCGTAATTGTGGGTATATTGGAAATTAACGAGAGAAACACAAACTCCAGGCGAAATCACGATAATAATGAAACCATGAATATAATTACAACACTGTACGAAGACTGCCCTAAACCAATTAAAACCATCAGATTGGGGAAATACGTCCCAAACAAAAACAGACCATTAAAAGTCTGTTTCAACAATTCAGACGTTCCAAAATACCTACTAAAAAATAAGAAAAACCTACAAGATACTAATATACAGATTTACTCAGACCAAACCCCAGCTCAGAAAGAGTACTTACAATTATTAAAAGAAGAGCTAAACAAACGCATTGAAGACGGCGAAAGGGATCTCATTATTAAATACATAAAAGGAATACCGACAATCACTCTTAACAAAACCAACCAAAAAAACCAATAACCAACCTAATACAAAAGGCAAAATACACGGACAGACTAAACCATCAAATAGTAAGTAGATACGAAGATATACCATGCCACCCGTCCTCGTTACGATTTTTTTATGCAAATTTACGCAGTATCCGCAAATCTGGCAAACTTGACGAAATAAAATGCATAATAAAAGCAACACCAGTGACTATACACTTACTCATTTTTACCGAAACGTGGATTACCTCGGAAGCGGACGCAAAATTATACCAGCTACCAAACTATAGACATGTTTATAACTACAGGCAAGATCGCAAAGGCGGCGGCGTTTCAATTTATGTACACGAAAGTATCAAACATGAAGTAACAGAAGAAATATGCGAACTCGGTAACCACTACCTATGGATACACATAGATAAACTCTCATTGAACATCGGAGCGATTTATAAACCAGGTGAATCTAATATAAATAATTTCTTAGAAACATATATCTCACAGTTGGAAGGGCGAAAGAGGACGGTTGTTTTTGGGGACTTCAACATCGACCTACTTAGTAAAGACAGTCACGTCACAAGATATATAAATGAAATAAAAGGAACAGGCTACGAAATATTAAATAAAATAAATAAACTACACAGTACCCGTGAAACCAGCACTACAAATACAATACTGGATCACATATGCTCGAACATAAACAATCACGCATTCAGTATATCTATAATTGACTCGTGCCTATCAGACCACAAACAGATATTCCTTGAGATAGGCAACTTGACACCCAAGATAAACAAAAGGATCCAATACCAAGCACTTAACTATGAAAAACTTTACAATAATACCCTACAAGCAAACTACAATAATGATGAAAACGACTACTCCTACTTAGAAAGATATATCTCAGAACAAATAAAGAAAAATAAAGAAGATAAGACTAAAATCCTAAACCTACCCCAAGAAGACTGGATAAACCGAGAAATTATAGACTCAATCAACCTACGAAATCACTTATGGCAGCAAACAAAATCTCACCCAAAAGACAACGACCTACAGAGGAATTTTAATGAAGAACAGAACAGAGTAAAAAACCTAATCAAGACAAAGAAGAAAACCTATTACTACAACCTATTTCATAACAGCTACAAACAACCTAAAAAAATGTGGGAAATAATTAATAACTTAGCATGTAATAAAATTAAAGATAACAGTGCACCCCCCAAATTAGCGTCGAACTCGGAATATATAACAACCGGTAATGAAATTTGTAACGTATTTAACTCATTCTTTGCATCAATAGGCGCGGACTTAGCTAATAAAATACCAAACAAGTACCACATAAACACAGGTAATATTCTCATGTACGGCAGTAATCACACACACGATATGACCTTGAACGAACTTTCCCCCTGTAATACTGACGAAATATCACAAATTATTGACCACCTTGACACCAACACTAGTACAGGCTTAGACGGTATCAGCACAAAAGCTATTAAATGCCTTAAAAATATAATTGTTGAAAGACTTACTAATTGTATAAATATGTGCTTATTGCGCGGCATTTTCCCTGACTCACTTAAAGTTGCAAGGGTCAGTCCAATTTACAAATCTGGAAGTAGAACTGACCCCGGCAACTATCGACCGGTATCGGTCTTACCCGTTATTTCAAAAATCTTCGAACGAGTGTTATACAACCGTCTAAACGCATATTTAACCGAGAAAAATTCCTAATTGATCAACAATATGGTTTCCGCCCTAAATCAAGTACTCTCACGGCCTCAGTAGATTTAATAACAAAAATAAAAACTCATATTGATCAAAAAAAAATTGCTGTAGGTATTTTCATTGACCTAAAAAAAGCGTACGATACGGTAAGCCATCAAAAGTTACTACAGAAATTAGGTAACATAGGTATTTCAGGCAGCGCCCTCAGTGTGTTCACCTCATATTTACAAAATAGACAACAAGTCGTTAAGATAGATAACTTCACTAGCTCGATGCAAAACATAACATACGGCTGTCCACAAGGCTCAATTATAAGCTCATTACTATTCCTAATTTACATAAATAACATTAATAAAATAGGGCTGACGGGACACCTAACGTTATACGCGGATGACACTTGCCTTTTTTACTTCGATAAATCGTTACAAAACATTATATCTGATGCCCAAAAGGACCTTGACCTACTCAACGAATGGTTAAAATATAACTTACTAACTATTAACACGTCAAAAACATCATTTATAATTTTCTCCGCCAAAAATAAACCTTTACCGGACTTTTCACCTCTTACGATTAACGGAGAAATAGTCAAACGGTCTAATCAAGAAAAATACCTCGGTCTGTGGGTAGATGACAAACTTTCTTGGAAACTACACATCGATCACGTCAAAATAAAATTAATATCACTATTAGGAGCGTTACGAAAAGTTACAAAATGTATTCCGAAAAAAGTTCGTCTAATTATATATAACTCATTAGTAAAATCAAACCTTGAATACCTAATCGAAGTGTGGGGGTCAGCCGCAAAATCTAATCTAAACTCACTACAACGAATACAAAACAAGATTATCAAAGTATTATTTCACTATCACTATCTATATCCAACAAAAAAATTATACTACAAAACTAAACTACTAAATCTCACACAACTTTACAAATATTACACCTGCATCCTCATAAAAAAAATCACCACGAATTCCGTACAATCAAACATACAACTACATAAAAAAGTAATAACATACAACACAAGAAGCAAAAACAAATTTCAACTAATGACTGCACGAGCACGGACTAATTACGGGAAAAAAACTATATTGGTTGAGGGGACGCAACTGTTTAATGATTTACCGGAGGATTTAAAGAGATGTGATAGTATAAATATATTTAAGGCTAAACTTAAGAAGCATATATGTACCCTGTAACGTCACCAACGCCCCAGAGGCAAATACGATATTATAATTTATCATTAGATATAAGTACTTTGTATCTCATTTTAAGTGAACTATGTAAAGTTCTTATGAGAAATAAATGTCTTTAAACCTATATCCTCATTTGGCAAGACTAGTCTCTTGCCAAAAAAGAAATTAGAATTAAGCACAAAAAACAATCATGAATAATGCACTAAAAATAATGGCGTGGAATTCCAACGGACTGCTGCAACACCAACATGAGTTGCAAGTAGTCCTAGACAAAGAGAATATTGATGTGTGTTTGATCTCTGAAACGCACTTCACTAAAGAGTCTTTTGTAAAGTTTAAGAGGCTATAAGGTTTATCACTCGCTGCACCCTAACAACACGGCCCGAGGAGGTAGCGCGGTTATTATTAGAGAAAATATCTGTCATTACAAACAGTGTAAATACGAGGAGCCAGACACGCAAGCTGTGGCGATATCGGATTAAACAAATAAATTTAATATTACAGTAGCGGCCGTATACTGTCCCCCAAGACACACGATAAACAAAGACCAATATGTAGACTTCTTTAGACTCCTTGGACAGAGATTTATATTAGGTGGTGACTTTAACGCTAAAAACACTCATTGGGGATCGAGATTAACTTCAACTAAGGGAAGACAACTTCTAAGCGCAGTGAAAGACATGCGCTGTGATGTCATAAGTACTGGAAAACCTACATACTGGCCGACTGACCATCAGAAGCTACCAAATCTTATCGACTTTTTCATTGTCAAAAACATATCAACCAATTATCTGAGTGTGGAAGAGGGGTACCACATGAACTCCGATCACTCTCCGATATTGTTACTATTAAGTCACAAAATATTACTAAGAGAAAACCACCTGACATTAGTTAATAAGTTTACTGATTGGGAAAGTTTTAGCTTAGACCTACAAAATGTTATTGACCTAAAACTTCATTAAAAAGCAAAGATCAGCTCGATTCTGAAGTAAACAAGTTTAACAACAATATCCAACAATGTGCATGGAACAACACACCACAGCTTATAATTTTTTTTAAAGGAAATACATACCCCAAAGATATTATAGACCTCTTATATGAAAAAAGGACTCAAAGAAAAAGATGGCTGCAAACTAGATTCCCGCAAGATAAAACTCTATTGAATAACCTTACGAAAAGACTGAAGAGAAAAATACAAACCTTTCAAGACGAGGCTTTCAATACTAATCAGTGACCATACAACGCAATACTCTCTTTGGAAAGCGACAAAGTTGCTGAAGAGGCCAATTACACCAATTCCGCCTATCAGAGATGTTAACGGAAAGTGGGCCATAGCCCACTTTCCGTTAACATCTCTGATAGGCAACGAGCAAAAAGCTCTAAGATTTGCACATCACCTAGAAGAAACCTTTCAGCCAAATGACGGGTCTGTAGACAACTTACTGTTTGGCAATATTCTTCAAGATCAAAGAATTAAGCTTGTGACCCCGAAAGAAGTTGGAAAGAAAATTCAAATCATTAGCCTAAAAAAATCCCCAGAGTATGACCAGAGTATGAGATATCTGAAAATCATACATTACAGATAGAATGTTTCGAGTAAGGCACGAGGATGCCTTTTCCGAGCTAAAAATTATTAAAGCTGGCGTGCCTCAAGGTAGTGTCTTGGGTCCAGTCATCTGCCTGTTGTACACGTATGATATACCAGAGCTAGAAAATAATACTATTGCAACCTTTGCGGACGACACTTCCATTATGGCGACAGGGTCATGCCATACGGAAGCAATCAATAAGGTACAAATCGCTGTAAATGAAGTTCATAACTGGGCACAAAAATGGAGAATCAAATTAAATGAATCAAAGTCACTTCACATTGATTTCACCAACAGGAATTGTGACTACCACCCAATCTTCATAAATGGCCAACAAGTGCCATACGCAAATGCAGCCAAATACCTTGGCATAACGCTTGCGCGAAACTGCGCTGGAAAGCGCACGTCAAAAAGAAAAGACAGGAACTAGGTATTGGTTGATTGGACGGGATTCCTGCCTATCGATACATAACAAAATCTTATAATATAATCATATTCTTATGCCAATATGGACATATGGCATCCAACTGTGGGGCTGTACCAAACCGACCAACATCAAAATTATACAAACATTCCAGAATAAGGTACTCAGGAGAATTGTTAATGCTCCCTGGTATATAAGAAATGACGACCTCCATCGTGACTTAAAAATGGAACCCGTCACCAACATAATCCAAAAATTTGCTGAGGCCTATGAACACTGACTATGGACTATGACTCCACCGACATGTGAACATCGAGGCAATTCAGCTGTTAGACCAAACAAATATAGTGCGAAGACTAAAACGAACTAAACATTTTGAGTTAGTGTAGTGAAAAAGTGTAGAAACAATAGTGACAATGCTGCCGATTCCCTTGTTCACAAACTAAACTAAATTTAAGTTGAGTGCATCTTTGTCTTTCTTTTTCATTATGAAAAGGACAGAAGATAAATATTAGTTTAGTCCTGTCAAATTTGTCAGCACCTGATGTAATTTTAGTAGTCAACTTTTTAATCACGTCTAAACTTTTATGGAGTAGTGTCAGGCGCTGATTAATTTGACAGGACTATTCAAAAATTTATCTTCTGTCCTTTTCTTAATGAAATAGAAAGAAAAAGATGCACGGAACTTACATTTGGTTTAGTTTGTAAACAAGGGAATCGGCACCAATGACACGCATAATAACACAGCCATGAACTAAGTGTTTAGGTACATCAATTTACAGACTCTAAGAAAGTGGAACGTACTTGTGTAAAGTACAATCAGCACTATTCTAAGTTTTAAAATAATTATCACGTAATAAGTTAAGTTAGATTAAAATTGGTTATTAGTCTTAAAGGCTAGATTGTAATGCATTATTACTAAGACCCTGGTTCTTTTTAATAAAGAATAAAACAAAATTATAAGTGCTTGACAGTCAGTGTTAAAAACTCATCAGACTTCTCCGAAAGATTAGTCATTTTGAGGTGTTGATAAGGTATTAAATGTCATCACTCATTATAACAGCACCGCTCCGACACAGCAAATAACTTGCCATTCAAGTTAGGATTTTAAATCAAACGCATGAAAGTACATTTTATGATGACAATACAGGATATTTAGTAGGGCTGCCCGCGCGCTTCAAGCGAGCGCCTCGCCGCGCCCGCGCGCCGTCCTCGCGGGGACGACTCCCCGCCCGCGCGCCGTCCTCGCGGGGACGACTCCCCGCCCGCGCGCCGTCCTCGCGGGGACGACTCCCCGCCCGCGCGCCGTCCTCGCGGGGACGACTCCCCGCCCGCGCGCCGTCCTCGCGGGGACGACTCCCCGCCCGCGCGCCGTCCTCGCGGGGACGACTCCCCGCCCGCGCGCCGTCCTCGCGGGGACGACTCCCCGCCCGCGCGCCGTCCTCGCGGGGACGACTCCCCGCCCGCGCGCCGTCCTCGCGGGGACGACTCCCCGCCCGCGCGCCGTCCTCGCGGGGACGACTCCCCGCCCGCGCGCCGTCCTCGCGGGGACGACTCCCCGCCCGCGCGCCGTCCTCGCGGGGACGACTCCCCGCCCGCGCGCCGTCCTCGCGGGGACGACTCCCCGCCCGCGCGCCGTCCTCGCGGGGACGACTCCCCGCCCGCGCGCCGTCCTCGCGGGGACGACTCCCCGCCCGCGCGCCGTCCTCGCGGGGACGACTCCCCGCCCGCGCGCCGTCCTCGCGGGGACGACTCCCCGCCCGCGCGCCGTCCTCGCGGGGACGACTCCCCGCCCGCGCGCCGTCCTCGCGGGGACGACTCCCCGCCCGCGCGCCGTCCTCGCGGGGACGACTCCCCGCCCGCGCGCCGTCCTCGCGGGGACGACTCCCCGCCCGCGCGCCGTCCTCGCGGGGACGACTCCCCGCCCGCGCGCCGTCCTCGCGGGGACGACTCCCCGCCCGCGCGCCGTCCTCGCGGGGACGACTCCCCGCCCGCGCGCCGTCCTCGCGGGGACGACTCCCCGCCCGCGCGCCGTCCTCGCGGGGACGACTCCCCGCCCGCGCGCCGTCCTCGCGGGGACGACTCCCCGCCCGCGCGCCGTCCTCGCGGGGACGACTCCCCGCCCGCGCGCCGTCCTCGCGGGGACGACTCCCCGCCCGCGCGCGGTCCTCGCCGCTCGCACGGCTGTCTCCCCGTCGCGTCGCGTCGTCGCTCGCAAATTATTCTCTTCTCCGTCGATTGCAGTAGGTGTAGCTTACGAACATTACGTAGAAACGCGTGTTTCTCAAGCGAGATCACTCACTAATGTTCGCAAACCGGTCTGTAATCTAAAAACTAGCCGTTGGCACGTGGACGGTGAGCTACCAACTAGCAATCGGCGCATGAACAACAAGCTGTCACCTCACCACTGGTGGCGTGCCAGCAGCGAGCGGTCATCTTGCTGACGGCGCCAGCGCGTTGGCGACAAGCGGGTGGAATTTTTCCGAGGCGGTGCCGGGCCGTTGCTGCGCTGGAGCGGTGCGGTTATAATGACCGATAACCTTTATTCTTCTGAAGTTCTACGTCTTATCATTCTCATAAATAGTTGATAGGTACTAAAATAGTTACTCTTAGGGTCGGCGCCCACTGGCGAAACGATAAAAATCCCTTGCCGCCCGGCAAGGGATTTTTATGCGACTAATAGAATATAAATAAATATGTATGACAATAAAATAAAATTTCACTGATAATGCCTAAGGACGCTGCAGCATGCCTAAGGATACCGCGGCATCGTTGCCGTTACATTTTTATTGTCATACTAATAAGTTACATTTCTATTCGTCGCCTTGCCGTGCCGTGCCGCCTGTGGGCTCCGGCCCTTAGAACCTAGGTGTGACAATGTGACTGACTCATTTATCTCACTCATAACTTTATTTCAACACTGTTATTGCAAGATAGTGTTGGTTCGAATCATTGCTAAACAAACAACCTTTCCGAGACTCTATGGCTATTATCGATTGCAGACTATTGAATTTCGCTTATTTTTTTCTAGCCAAAGCTACAGTACCTTAAAATACTTTGATTCCCAAAAAAGGCTCTCCGTAACAATGTTGTAATAAAAACCCATACTATGGGATAAGACAATCGCCAGTCGATTGTCTTATCCCCCTGCCCACCTGTTAATAACTCATTGAAAACAATGGGCAGCTCACTCGAGCCGCCTCCGTCTGGCACACAATACAATTAATGTACGCGCCGCGGCCGTACGTGACCGAACTATTAAATATCTATAAATATGTTTAGTATTGCGTTATACCGTGTTTTACTATCAATTAGGAATTGAAATGAGGTAAATGCTTAAGTTTTTTTTGTTAGGTAAGAATTGAATTCCTTCTTCTTGGTTATTGATAGGCTAGTGAAAGATTTCAACGTCTTCGACTGTTTTACTTTTGGCTGTAGGTAGTGTACACTACGTTATATTCTATACACAGTTGTGTACGTCCTCGTCCTTGTTAAACTTATTGTACCTACCCAGATTATTAGCGAATGATGTGGTCTCCTATAATTAGAAGCGCATACTAGTATTTTTCCCTGTTCTTGTTAACATGCATGTAATTGTGTCGCCTCTGTTGGAGATCCAATACCTATATAAATACATAATGACGTAACCTATAACCGGTTTGTTATTAAACATTTTAGTGACGGACTCAAAACTCCTCTTTTGCTCTGTGAACTCTTTGATTTTGCTTCCCTTTCTGTAGCTTGAAGGTTTCTAAAATTCAACCATAGACATATTCGTGAATTTGACATCGTCTCCACCCAAGACCTGCCTACGCATGACATGATGACATTACTGTACTTATGGGTCCAGTTTACGACTCCTAAACCTTTATAGCGTCCATCACGAAGTCATTTATTTATTATAGGTATGAGGAACGTGCTTATTTAAAGGCTAGGTACTACTCAAGTTTCCCTTTACAATCGTCATCCGCCCGTCAAAGAATACTAACTAGCTAGCTATGCAGATTTAATAGAAAATATTTAAACTGTATCAAATCAACCGCTTCGCATTCTTCCCACGAGTCGCTTTCTGGGTTTTCTATGTCCTAGATTACAGATAAGCTAGTACACGACTAGGTAGCCGGATATTTAGATTCCTATGCAGAACATGCATCTACTGTTCGCTGATGTCAGTATTCGGGCGAGTGAAAACCTTCAAGTATCTTCGACTGCTTGGTATTTTGGCGTTGATTTTCAACTAGGGTCACATCGTACACAATCTGAAAACAAAATAATATGATTACATGCCATACCTATATTATCAGTGCAACTAAAACCACGGCTCATGATAAGTACCTAAGTACCTACTGTGCACAGTCGCTGAATGGCCGGCCGGAGCCTTTCAGCGACTGTATACCTTTTTTCACATCTCGGAAATCGTACTATGCTGTACATATTAATTAAATAATTATAACTACAATAGTTCATTACTCCGTGCCTCTCCTGTAGCAAACCGTGCTAGGCAGAAAAATATTCCAAAGTTATTTTTCGGGCGACTTTTGGAACTAGGTACTTTGATTCATATATTGGCACTCGCATTTGATATGAAGTGGTGGCCCAGTGGTAACGGTCGCGATTTACGAGTTAAAGGTCGTAGGTTCGAACCCAGACAGGCGCTTTACTCAGTGTAGATTACTTCAACACCACTGCTCTCAAAACGGTGAAGGAAAACATCGTGAGGAAACCGGCGTGTCCTAGAACCAAAAATTGGAAGACATGTGACATCTACCAACCCGCACTGGGCCCGCGTGTGAATTACGGCGCACTCCCTCTCACCGAGAGGAGGCCTGTGTATCTGCTATCCATTCTGTGTTTCACCTCTACCTCTATCAACGTTCTAAACTTCTAATACCTTTCTTTTCCAGTTCTTCGGCTACCTAGCAATGGTGCTGTACGGGATCGATGCCTTCCTCAAGTACAGGGCGCTGAAGGAAGGTGAACTGGCCCAAGGTCACAGAGTGCTGACTAAGCAGACACACGTCACGACTCCACCGGCGCTGCCATAGCTAGAGAGGTGGTAAGGAGTAGGAAGATGGCAAGAAACGAGATTAATTGGTTTCTCGTGTACCTATCCTTGCAATTCACGAGCGTGCGTCATGTGACTCCTGTTTCATTGTGATAAGGTAGACATTGCAATGATTGACGCGCGTTCGTCAAATGTAACAACTATAGGTACCTTCGTGACAAGATATATGTCACAGGATTTGTATAGAGATTATCTACGACGAAATAGGAGTTCATAATTTGTCCTTTAGCAAGTAATTGTAGATACAAACTGACCGTTATACATAGTTCGTAAAACTTTCAGCAAGTTGATTTGTTGTGTTTTATACTGCGCCAGTCGGTATCTAGTCTCAAATTGTGCAAAAACAACTTGCTGAAGGCTTGAGCTTAACTGCCAGTGAATTTATCGACTTTTATTTTTGGTCGAGTGGTTCTTGCAAATGACTCAAGTCATCAAAGTAAATGGGTTTTTAAACACGCTCGACTTGATAATACTTACTTTGGTTTAAGTTTATATTTTCGTTATTTTCACACTACAACCAGGTACTTACTTAAGTGATTTTGGCTATTTTCAACCTACAATTGTGCTAACCAAATATTTGTTTAGGAATTTAATGAATTAAGGAAATAATAATCAATTGATTATAATGGGTTTCCTACCGGTTATTCCATGTTCATTTTTTTTCGGATACCGATATCAATGGCACTAAACTATGGAATTCCCAGTTTATATTTAATAACTAATAAGTACTTCTTGGTTAGCAACAAATGTTTCCATAAAACATGCAGCCTACGATTTATATCGAGTTAGAGAGATGATAAAAACGTAAAATATTATTGACAAATCAAAGTCAATCGTAACTCCTAATTTCTAAGGTCTATTATTACATTCGCTATGTACTGATTGAAGATGATTGCATCACAATTTATTTACAAAGACTAGTTTTAAGCGTACTTTTTAGAAGATACTGGTGCCGATTCCCTTGTTCACAAACTAAACTAAATTTAAGGTGAATGCATCTTTTTCTTTCTATTTCATTATGAAAAGGACAGAAGATAAAATATTAGTTTAGTCCTGTCAAATTAGTCAGCACCTGACGTAATTTGATATAATTTTAGTAGTCAACTTTTTAATCACGTCTAAACTTGTATGGAGTAGTGTCAGGCGCTAATTAATTTGACAGGACAAAACTAAAATTTTTCTTCTGTCCTTTTCATAATGAAATAGAAAGAAAAAGATGCATTCAACTTAAATTTGGTTTAGTTTGTGAACAAGGGAATCGGCACCATTGTATTTAATTCCCACCAAGCTATGTTAGTGGCCCGGATTCTGGCAATCGTGACATTAATCAAGTGTGTCAATGACATCTGCGGGCCAGAGATAAACTGAGAATAAACGAATATATCGGCATACTAGAGATAAACGTTGAATACTGCTCCAATAACATCATTTCAGTGATGCATTTTGGCAGATATCCATTTCATTTGCGATGTCGAAGAATTAATTCTTTTCTCGCATACCTACAAAGTAGTCCAAAGTAAAAAAAAACCCGAGTGGTTTTTTTCTACATAATTTAGTCTAGAACTAGCCATGTGTCATACAAAATTTACTTACCCAAAATGAGTCCACATTTGGCGCACACGTTCTCAGTAATTGAAGGACGAACATAATAACTAACTTTGTTTGTCAAACAATAGAAAGAAATATGTGTACATGGAGCATCTTTTTAAGAAATCATTATCACCGCTGCCCTCGTTGCATGTTCCTTGGACGCCGCAACACGTTTTCTTCTTCCGACTTTCCGTCAGCCGTGACGCCATCTTCTTTTTAAGAAGTAGGTAAACGCATTAAAATAAAGTTTTTGGTCAGAAATCGGGATTTTTTTACGTTAGTAATGCACAAGGGCTTCAAATACCTCAGTGTGTACTTATTAAACATTATTTCGTTGTTTTGAACATTTTTTACTTAGGAAGTTTCTTCCAAGGTTATTCTTGTTATAAAATATGTATTTGTTTTGAAGTTCTTTTTGGGCACTTTTATGGATGTCAGTTTTTTTTTTATTCCTAACTCCAATAAATTTAATCACGATAGATTAGTAATCTTCAAAAACACTGTTTTGTAGATATTGTAAAATCTATTATTCTTAGACATTTTGTGATAATATTATAGTAAGAGCTAACTTATTTAATCATGTTTGTAAACATTTATTATTGTAAATAAGGACAATACTTTGTAAAGTATTTACCTACTTATTAAGAACTTAGTACTTTTGAACTATTGCTACATTTGTACTTTATCGAGCAAGAAAACCTTTCCAACTCAGCTTGCATAAAGAAAACCTTTATGTTATTAAAATTATCTTTTCTAAAGTACTGTACGAACTGATTTTCTTACTACATAATGACCTTAAAAAAACTTGTCTGTCTCACAAATGTGTCGGCAAAAGGTCAGCGTGCATGGAGCCTTACTATACGGGGGTCACACTGAAAGTTTTAAGAATAGGCCAGTAAGAAAGGCAGGCAGCGAAAAATTTATTTAAATTTCGAATTCGGAACCGTTTGAAAAAGGCATGGAAGAAATCCCTAAAGAAGAGTGGGCCCATGCTTCAGTCAATGGTTCCATCGCATGAGACGGTGCTTAGAAAGGAATGGGGACTACTTCGAAAAGCAATAAAAATATTAACAGGCTTCTACATCATTCCGTTTCATATATTCTAAAAAAACTTACAGTGTGACCCACGTAGGTATATGTATTTTATAAATATGGTACAAACACACCTTTACCTTACCGCGGTAGTTATAAGTAATGAAGTCTGTATAATTGTATTTACTTCCGTCCAGTTTTCCACTAAAGCTTTGCTCACGTTATGTGTCAAATGTATTTTAATCACGTGATTTCACGATTTATGCTCATCGGTGTAAATTATGCTGTAATATCTACACATTTAATATATAAAATAAGTATGTATATAACTTTATATATCTAACTCATATATCTGCGCATGATTAGATAAAAAAAATATTAAAAAAATATAAAAATCGTTATCCTTCCTTCCTTACATAAAGTCCAATACACATTGCGCAATGAATGTTGTTGAACTGTCAAAATGAAAGCCGTTCCTACTGTTAGTATGCAGCGACCCCGCTGTCACCACGGATTCTGTCGTTGGTTATAAAACATGTTTGCTGTTCCTTACATATTGACCGCGCAGCTATTGCACTTTCCTGTGAAACAGCCGATTTTTGCTACCTTTTTTTTTTTTTTTTGTGGATGGGAAATCATCAAATAACTTCTCCCACTCTGGGCAGAGCAGAAGGGCGTGTCAGACTCTTACTGACTAAAACCCACCCGTGTTCCTTCAGTTGCCTCTGCCAGGGGCCACGGTAACCCTCTTGGACTTTTCCGCAACCCTAGCAGGCATCGGTCCTAGCGAACCCCGTCATTGATGCTGACATCTCTTTGTAACAATATTTTGATTTAAAAGAGTGTCCATGGAGTTTCTTGCCCGTTCTTCTCCATAGGTACCTACTACGCTTTGGAATGGGCAACTAGCTTCATCTTTCTGACTGACCGACCCCTTGACAGTTCAAAAGTGCCTGTAATTGGTTTATTTGAAATAAATGCTTTGAGTTTGAGTTTGAGTTTGAGTTTGAGGCGCGCGTGGAACATAACGCGCCGTCGACCCGGGCCTGGCCTTATCGCTATTGCACTTTCCTGTGAAACAGCCGATTTTTTCTACCCTAGGGTGTTTAGAATCATGTGCTGTAGTCACGGTTACAGTTTGCGTAACAGTAACAACCAAATTCACGCCTATTTTCTCAACTGGGGTAGCCAGAAACTAAAGCAGGCTACGTGCGATCGTAGAAACGGCCAATCCATTTTTTCGTTAGGTTTACTTACTGAAATTTAAATTACATATATTATATTATCATTATTATATCTTCCGTTTCTATTGGCTGAATTATGTTATAATATTTATTAAGTATTATGAATGTAAAAAATCAAGAAAATGCACTGTTTATAAATATTCCGGTATAACCGACTTTTGTTAATATTTTCTATGGTCATTGTTGTATCAAATAAAACAATTGAAATGTATTCCGAGCGGTTTTATTGTGTTAACAGTATTTCAATCCAACGGAGACACCCGAACGTACACAATCAACAAATGTCGATATTCCGATTTTAATGGGCGTAGGGTAAAGTTAGGAAGTTGACACTGACGACCTTTGAAATCGAAGTATCGACGTATCAAAATTGTATAAAGAATTTTTGGAAGCAAAACGAAAACAATATTTCGTTTAAATATTTAATATTGTGCATATCGTAATACGGTCTGCAACGAAAGTGTGTAAACTTCTTTTACATGATTACATGATAAAGAATATTCGATCACTGCTTTTCAGTGCCATTAATAAAATCGTCTAAAAATGAACATGGTATTATCATATCAAAAGAAAATAAACAATATCTTAGGTATAGGTTTAGGCTTCCTGTACATGAAGACGGACCTGCACCGGCGGTGCCGGTACCGGACCGCATGTTTTTGTATACGAATGAATTTCGCGGCAACATCCGCACCGCGCCGCCGCGCCGGAATCGCGCGTGCGCGTTTTAAATAGTAAAGCAACGCTCATAGTTCAGTAAAGTATTATCAACGAAACTGTAAAGACTATTTTGCATCCATGCGGTGTACGCGGGGTTCAGGCGCGGTGTCGGCGGTGCGGCACATGCGCAATATTCATTCGTATACAAAAACTTGCGGCCCGGCGCCACGCCGGTGCGGCTACGCCGTCATGTACAAGGCGCATAACTGAAACAAAGATATTCGAGTACAACACCGTTTCTTTCATATTGATTTTACAGTGGCAACACTGTTTGACTGTGTCGCCAATTACAACTTTTGAATGATAACGATAACATTCAACCGGTCAAGTAGGTACCTGTCACGTTGACATATTTACGACCCGCCAAGTCCCGGGACGCGCGAACGCGATAAGCACTGCCTTGCGCACAAAAAAATGGTCCTTCAACGTCGACGCGATAAGCACTTTGCCTGGCGCACAAAAAAATGGTCCTTCGATTTACGGTCGCCTTTGTTCTCATATTGTAAACAGTTTTGGGTTCTTGAATAATGTAAACAATGCTCGTCTATTGAGATTTGTATTTATACAAATCGCACATTGATAAGAAGACCGTCACTATACGAAAAATAATATTTTTCTGTAAGTAGTGCCATCTCTTAGCGCACGAAGATACAATTTTTTTGCAAAAACACCTGTCGTTGTAACTCTAATATTTTTCGGTAGATGGCATTAGTGTCGAACTGCTTTATCGACATTTTGATACGATCTACTAGGACAGAACGCCATTTTTTCATTCGTGACTGCTAGGTTTTAGGTTAACATATTAATAATGTACTCTTGGGTTAACAAAAACGGTTTCGTATGGTGCTCAGAACAATAACTAAGTATAGTGTAGGTATTCCATACTGACATTTTCTGGTTAAAGGCGATTTGGATTGACAATATTTCGTAAGTACGCATTAACTTTAATACGAATACCGTCACATTTTGTTAAGCGTCGTGTATTATGCTATATTATTTTGTAAAAATTGCTATATTATAACGACATTATGGCTTAAAATCCACCAGTTCTTGTTCAATTTTAATAATCACCGGGTTGGTAGTTCGTTCAGCAGAGTAAATACTATACATGGTGGCTCCTTAATTTTCCTGAACCGTGGGACAGTACTGGAACATACCAAATTTTTCCATATAAAATCTAAAGCAAAATATTTTTTCCGTAATAGAACAGAGTTCTCGTTCCGGAACATAGCGTGCTTCAATATTTAGTATAATTTATAGCCAACAGATGGCGCTTTTTCAAGAAAAACGAATTTGAATAGAACAGTTTGGTGTTTCGTAGAATACGTTTGTTTACAAAGTTTTGATATTAGACGAAAAATATTCTAACTGTGAAAACTGTTTGTTTGTGTTGTGAATTTACTAGGTAAGTGTGTGTTCTTTGCTATTTATTGTAGACATTGAATAATTTTCCGTATTTTGTTGAAAATAATTGTCGTTTTATGTTTGTGCCAGTTCTGGTATATTGTGTTAAAATGTACATTTAGTGTCGTACATTGAGCACTTTTTATTTTTGCGACAGGATGGCATCCAGAGGTTTAGGAGACGAACAAATAGAGGAGTTTCTCTTTGATTATGCAGAGAGTGAAGATGGATTCGACGGTGATGACGACAGCATCGCAGATCCTGATTTTGTTCCGGATTTGGAGGTGCCCTTAGAAGTGGATGATTTTGAAGAGGTTGATGGAGTAAATATTGACACAATCATTGAAAATATTGAGAATTCAAGTAGTGTTTCCCAACCGCCAACTTTGTCTGAAACCGTTCCTCAACCAGGACCATCATCCAGACCTGGATTATCAGGAGGCAGTCAAACCAAGCGGAAATTGAATTTACGTTGGAAAAAAAAGAACCTTCAGCTAAATGAGCAGCAACTCTGCTTTACAGGTGACGAAGACATGCCAGCAGAGTTTCTAGAACTTGATAGTCCGATACAGTTCTTTTACAAAATATTTCCCAAGGAACTTTTTATAGAAATTGCCAACCAAACTAACCTTTATATCGTACAGTAAGACACTAACATGCCATTCCGGGTCACAGAGACAGATATCCAGCAATTTATTGGTCTGGTTTTCATTATGTCGTTAGTGCATCTACCAAGAGTAACGAAACATTGGAGTGGTAGTTTAGGAACACCTCTTGTAAAAGACACAATGCCGGTTAACAAATTTGAAAAAATCAGAAGATTTATTCACTTCAACGACAACTCGAACATGGTTCCTCGCGATCACGCAGACTATGACCGGCTCTACAAAATCAGGCCAATTGTGTCGAAATTAAATGAAACTTGTCTCATTGTCCCATTTGAGAAGTATCTCTGCGTGGATGAACAGATTTGTTCCACGAAAGCTAGACACAACCTCAAGAGATATAATCCTAAGAAACCCCATAAATGGGGCTACAAATCTATGTCCTGAGCGGTGTGAGCGGGTTTGCGTACAAGTTTGAGCCAGAAACTGGAGCTGAAAATGTAGTTGGCCCCAATGAGCCGAACCTGGGTGCTGCTGCAAATGTCGTCGTCAGGCTAGCTCGTGAAATACCACGCAATTAAAATTACCGCCTATATTTTGACAACTACTTCACATCCCTGCTGCTACTTGAATATTTTGCAAAACAAGGAATATTGAGCTTAGGAACCATTCGACGCAACCGAATACCTGATTGCAAACTACCCTCAGAAAAAGAAATCTCAAAAAAAAAGAACGTGGCTTTTCAGTTCAGTACGTTGCCTGTGTTGAAGGAACAGACATTTCTACAGTGGCCTGGAAAGACAATAAAATAGTCACACTTGCCTCCAGTTTTGTGGGTGAACTACCCAAGTCACAAGTATCTAGATACGACAAGCCCCACAAGAGGTATGCGACCATTGATAGACCAATCGTGGTAGGAGAATACAACCGCCACATGGGCGGTGTCGATCTCATTGACAGTATAATGGGTAGATATAAAATAAAACTACGAAGCAAGAGATGACAGGTTCGAATGTTTTATCATTTTCTGGACCTTGCCATGTCCAATGCCTGGTTACTGTACAAAAGGGTTTATAAGACTAAGAGTACGAATGAACAACTGCTGTCATCTGCTGATTTTCGTGAAGAGATTGGTACGGTGATCTGTAAGATGGGGATAAAAGCACACGTACAACGCCGAAGCATTGGACCAGACATCCAGGCGAAAAAACGCAAGGGTCCAGCTCAATTTGTGCCTCCAGCAGCTGTGCGCCAAGACCAAGTAGGTCACTGGCCATTATGGGTCGAAAAACGTATCTGCTGCAAGTTCCCTAAATGCTCCGGCAAATCACAGACCATTTGTGAAAAGTGCGGAGTTGCATTATGCAACAACAAACAAAACAATTGTTTTAAATCATTCCATACTTCCTAGTGGAACACATTGCAGCAATGTACCCGTAATGGCACACTCCCTTTTTTTTCATTTTGTGACGTAAATATTAAAATTTTTGAAAATAAAAAAATACGTGTTTTTTATTTACGAAATCCTATCCTAACTGCTACATTTTATTAAATAATATTTTATTGAGTTATAAAGGGTTAAGTCGAAATGAAGACGACGTTAACCAGAATGCAAATGAAGATATTTCTAGCCACAATATCGGATTTGATATTGTGCCTTCTCATGAAATTACACCTGCAGACGACGTTAACCAGAATGCAAATGAAGATATTTCTAGCCACAATATCGGATTTGATATTGTGCCTTCTCATGAAATTACACCTGCAGACGACGTTAACCAGAATGCAAATGAAGATATTTCTAGCCACAATATCGGATTTGATATTGTGCCTTCTCATGAAATTACACCTGAAGACGACGTTAACCAGAATGCAAATGAAGATATTTCTAGCCACAATATCGGATTTGATATTGTGCGTTCTCATGAAATTACACCTGAAGACGACGTTAACCAGAATGCAAATGAAGATATTTCTAGCCACAATATCGGATTTGATATTGTGCCTTCTCATGAAATTACACCTGAAGACGACGTTAACCAGAATGCAAATGAAGATATTTCTAGCCACAATATCGGATTTGATATTGTGCCTTCTCATGAAATTACACCTGAAGACGACGTTAACCAGAATGCAAATGAAGATATTTCTAGCCACAATATCGGATTTGATATTGTGCCTTCTCATGAAATTACACCTTAAGACGAGTTTAATCAGAATGCCAATGAAGATATTTCTAGCCACAATATCGGATTTGATATTGTGCCTTCTCATGAAATTACACCTTAAGACGACGTTAACCAGAATGCAAATGAAGATATTTCTAGCCACAATCTCGGATTTGATATTGTCTCATCTCAAGAAATTACACCTAAAGATCGCCAGGAAGCAGAACAGGTTACTTATTACCTTGTCTAAAACAGTATAGATTCTTACCTTGTAATATCAAACTAAGAATACTATTCAGAATACACTACATATAAGCCGGGCGCATACATACTGATTCCGGATCAGGTTTCCGTATCAGGGTTTCAGATTCGGAAACCTGAATGGTCCGCGTGCATACAAAATGTTCGACAAGGCGCACACCGTTCTTACTTTTTCCGGACAGAAAAAAACCTGACGTTCGGTTCGGAATTTCTCCGTGCGTTCGTTTTGGAAGAACGGAAAAAAACCTGATGACGTCACCCCGAACGCCGCATGCGCATACATTTTGGCTCGATCGCCGCACACGAACGGAAATTTTCATTCAGAATCGCGTTGGCGCTGTGCCGAGTAGACGTACGACGAGTAACGCTCTCCGGCCGCTGTCAAAAAAATGTGCGATGCCGAGAATTTGATAATGAGTGTTGAAAAACACCAATGCATATGGGATATAAATCACGCGGATTATCATAACCGTGATATGAAAGATTTGGCCTGGGAACAGATATGTAAAGATCTTATTCAGGATTGGGAAACGTGCACAGATAAAATAAACAAATGTAAGTATTTTAATATTCCTTTATTGTTGAGTCAATTTGGATTAATAATACTTTCATTGTATTGGTATGACAGTTCTCCTTCCGGCGAGACGAAATACTCGGCGAAATTATCTCGTATAGTTCTGCCTCGGTTTGTAGATTGTCGTGCAGAACGGAATGGAAAATCCTCGAAGTAATGTGCCAATGTATCTTTAAAATTATAACCATCTCGTCTGCGTACAAAATTATGCAATACGCATGCTGTCTTCGTTATTAGAACAGCAAAATCTGGTGGAATTGTCATACTTGTATGAAAAATCCTCCACTTGTTTGAAAGAATGCCGAAAGCACATTCAACTATTCGTCGAGCTCGACTTAATCGATAGTTAAAGATTCGACGTGTATTATTGAGGTTCTGCCTTGGATAAGGTTTCAAAAAATTATTGTTCAGTGGAAAGGCCTCATCACCTAAAAACACAAATGGTAGAGGTGGGCCATTACTTCCTGGCAGAGGTTTGGCTTCTGGCAAATTAAGGCGATTTTCTTGTAACATTTTCCCAAAAGCAAAATTTTTAAAGATATTACAGTCACTGTCTCTGCCAAAAGCACCCACGTCAATAGCTATGAACCGTAGGTCTGCGTCTACTACTGCCATCAAAACAATAGAGAAATAGTTTTTATAGTTATAAAAAGCAGACCCACTGCGCTGGGGAGAAATCAGACGAATATGTTTCCCATCAACTGCCCCTACACAATTTGGGAAGTTGGCATTTCTATAATAACTGTCCGCAATTTCAATCCAACGTTCTTTTGATGACGGTGGCCTCATTTCTAAACGTTGGTGCACCTCCCAAATAGCTTCACAGGTTTCATTAACTAGTGCAGACACAGTTCGGCTTCCCACCAGAAAATCTGTTTTCATTTCTTCAAAATTGCAACCAGTTGCCAGAAATCTGAAACAAAAAGCATTATAGTTTTATTTTTAACTTATTTCAGGTGCCGAATTGAAGAAGAAATGGAACAACATTAGAGACTATTATCGCAAAGAAATTCAGAAAACCAAAAATCTTCCTACTGGCAGTGCTGCTAAAAAGCCCAAAACTATGTTTATAGCTCCTTGCTTTACTTCCTTACACCAGTGTTTGCTAGTAGAAAATCAGAAGGGAACTATCCGACCGAAGATGCAGAATCTACTCAACCACAACAACAATCAGAAACTGAAGAACAAAATATTGAACCGGAAGATATCAATCGTGTGGAGTCACCCGTACCTACTTTACCTATAGTCAGTCAGAAAAAAAAGAAAGATGTCCCCAATCAAATACTAAGTATGTTGCAACAAAAACAGAAAAAACCTTCTGCTAATATTGACGAAGATGACTACACGAAATATCTTCTTAGTTTCAGAAGCTATACGAAAACAATGAATGCTCATCAAAAAATTTATTTTAAAGTCGGTATGCTTCAATTGGTAAAAAAGATTACCATGGGAAACAAATCATCGCCATCAACGTCCCGGTACACTTAACTATTACCAACAAAGTGACAATTCTTCAGGGTCGTTTCCAATGGCTGGAAATAACTTATCTCCATCACCGACTTACGTTCCATCTTATCAAAATATACACGTGCCCAAAGTATCACCAATATATTTGCAGAGTCCATCTCCATCACCACCAACTTTTTATCCATCTTCGCAGCAGCAAAATGTGCCCCGTAAGAATACCAGGAAGCCTATTATTATCCACTCAATTTCTAGTGTGACACCTCCCCAATCAACTACCCAACAAAGCCCCAAGCAAGATTATACTGTTGAGATATCTATACCAAATACTAGTGTTGAAGACAATGAGGCTACACAGTTTATAGTTCTCCAGCCTCAAGATTCACAGGAGGGAACAATGCAAGAATTCTTAAACTTCAAGTAAATTTAAAGCGTAATGTTAGTACAATATCTTCATTTTTATTACAATAAATACATACATACCTTAATGTTATGGTAAATTTTTCTTCTGTATCCAAACACAATCTCATGTGCGTATTTTGCTTTTTTATTTTATCTCGTATGCTATTATGAAGCTCATCAAAGGATTTCATTGACATCCTGTAATATTTGAAGAATTCTTCTGGGTTTGCCCGTAACTTTGCTCTTTTGACATAGAATTGACTCTCAGTTAATCTTTGGGTATTCAGTGGATGCACCCAATAACGACGTTTTATGCCCTTTTTGTCTAGCGCCAATAAAAGAGCAATGAGCATCAAT
The DNA here is from genome assembly GCA_937001585.2 of Brachylomia viminalis. Classification (NCBI taxonomy): domain Eukaryota; kingdom Metazoa; phylum Arthropoda; class Insecta; order Lepidoptera; family Noctuidae; genus Brachylomia; species Brachylomia viminalis. The sequence goes on from OW443301.2 coordinate 25,865,881, forward strand.
TCGTCTTCGTCGTCCATACTCGTGCGTTATCAGAAGCGTCTATGATCGAACTGATCGATTAAATTCCGAATGCAAAAAACAGAATGTGTGCGCTCTCCACACGGAATTCTTGATTAGGAAACCTGATCAGGATTTCTGATCAGGAATCAGTATGTATGCGCCCGACCTTAGATCGAATAACCTGTTAAATAACTAAAAAAATCATTGTCTTTGCCTTGTTCCTCTTCTCGTCACCCAGCTAAGATTATTAGTGCATGAGTTAAGAGACGCATCTCTTTTACTGTTTGTGTTATTTAAAATTGTTACTTATTTTAGGATGAACAACTTTATGTGGACGAAAACTACCCTCCAAATGAACAACGTCATGCAAAAAAATATTCCAACACCTTTTAAAGATGCGAGTGCCCGGAAGTGACTGGTTTGCTAACTTTGCGTCCAGGCGTAGTTTATCCATTAAAAAACCCCAAGTAGTTGAATACGCCAGAAAAAAAGCAGCAGACCCATTCATTATTGATGACTACTTTCATTTACTTGACAAAACAATCAAAGATTAGGGTCTTGAAAATAGACCAGATCGTTTATGGAATCTGGACGAGACATCTTATTGCAGTGACCCCAAAAAAACGAAGGTCGTTGGATTGAAGGGCTTTGTGTCTACAAGAACGACTTCATCATCGGGAAAAAATAACACCACTGTGTTATTCGCGAGTAGTGCTGCAGGGGAAAAGGGTCCACCGTTTATCATATTTAAAGTTAAATACCTGTGGAGCGAGTGGACGTCAGCGGAAGGTTTTCCTGGAACTACTTACACAGCAACGAAAAATGGTTGGATTGAAGCAGAAGCTTTCGAACAATTTATGAGGGAAATCCTCATTCCTATGATCGATAACAAAGCTGAGCCTACACTGTTAATTTATGACGGGCACAGCACACACATCCACCTATCCGTGATCGAAATGGCGAAGGAGAACAATATCACGATAATAAACCTTCCACCTCACTCAAGCCACTTATTGCAACCACTGGATCTGTCCGTTTTTAAACCTTTCAAAGATGATTGGGATAAAAGGATCGTGAAGTGGCAACGTGCTCGTGTCGGACAGAATCTACCAAAAAAAACTTTCTCTGTCATTGTTGGGCAAGTATGGCAAGACATGGATAGTCAAATTATCAAAAATGGGTTCAGAAAGGCAGGAATATGTACCCATTTAACCGGCATGTTATTTCGGACACTGTATACGATCCTAATGCCCTAAAGAGATGGAAAACATGTAAAGAGAGCGCAACTAATAATTCTATTGCAGTAAGCCCGATGACATTTAGTTCATTATGCCTCCAAAAAATGAATACACTCCGCATCTCTCAACAACCACTAACTTTGCAACATCACAATCGTTGTTGTGAGGATATCTCCTTCCAAAGTCTTCTCTTACAAATAATGAAAAGAGATGACAATGATGTGGTAAAGAAAAAGAAATTTAGTGTCAGGTAATGCAGAAGTGTTAACCCACGAAAATGTAATATCGGCATTAAGAGAGAAAGAAGAAAAAAAAATCCAAGAAACCTGCAAAAACCATAAGAGAAAAGAAAAAAGGTAGGTACTCAGAAAAATAAAGATAAAACGCCTATAGAGAAAACAGCTGAAATTCCAGAGAAATCCAATAGCTGCGGCAATACGGATATATCACAACCCTCTTCAAGCAAAGGTCCTAAACTGAACATATTAGAAGATAAAATTTTACAGCCAAGTGCAAGATTTTCTCTTGAAGATTATAGAAATGGGTCCCTTCTTTTCGCATAATGTTCTTTGTCCTAATATACTTCGGCATAACGATTTTGGCACAATTTGTTTTGGCATAATAATACTTCGGCATAACTTTTTTAGGCATACATTTTATGTTGGCATAATCATCTTAAAGACTAATTTGTTTTGGCATAAATTTGATTCGCATAACGTTAGTAGGCCTAATGACTATTAGCATAATAATATTTAGGCATACAATTAACAGAAATAACGGAAACAAATTTGAGTTATTTTTACGTATTTATTTTGGATTTCCACGTTAATGATTTATTATACATAACATTATATAACTTAACTATGTGTTTTTATTTTAGGTTTATATTTTTAGCAATCGCTTGTAAATGTGCATGTTTCGAAGTATATTCATCTTATTTACTAATAATTTTTTCAATCCTATTGTGTTTGTCCGTGTATTTTTTCTTTTTTTTTTGGTATTGGTGATGTTCCGAGTTTCCGACATCAAGTTTATCTATTTCAATGGTTTGGTGTTTTATTTCTCGAACAATTTTTTTTGCCAAAATATAAAATCCTGGATGTTGTTTAGGATGGTGTGTGATTTAGTAAAAAGGCAATGAGAACTTAGGATGCAAGAGCGAGCGAAGCGAGCTCGGGAATTGGTGCACCCCGACTCGGACAGGTTAGGTTCGAAGGGGATGGCGGGGGCTCAAGTGAGCGAGCGGAGCGAGCGAACGAGCCCCCGTCATCCCCTTCGTGTTAGGTTCCTTTAAACCCTGCAGACAGAAATAGGGGCCCCGCGAAGCGGGGCTCCGTCGACTACGCCTTATTATTATTGTTATGCTTAATAAAGTTATGCTTTAGAATGTTATGCTTATTATGCTTAAAAAAGTAATGCTTTAGAACTTTATGCTTAATAAATTTATGCTTTAGAATATTATGCTTAATCATTATTATGGTTAGAGAAATTATGCTTAAAAAATTATGCGTAAGCTGTTATGCGTAATTATAATATGCGAAAATATTATGCCAAACAAAATTATGCTAAGTTATATTAGGTCTTAACATTTTATGCAAATGGATAGGGAACCTATAGAAATATATTTTCAACAAACACGAACATAATATCAACCAAATCAAACATAATCGAAGCACACAAAAATATGACAGAAAAAATAAATAAAAACAAGCTAAAAAAAGTAACAAGAAAGAGAAAACCTAAATATTCTTCATCAGAATGCAGTGACGATTATAGTACTCGCGAAACACGATGCATCCGATGAAGAAAATTTAAATGATTATTTGAATAAATACTTACAAACAAATAATGATGATGAAGAAAACTTGGATCCGAATTATATGAACTTTGGGCTAGCCGAAATAGAGTATGATGATGATGGCACATGCAATGATAATATAAAAAAAGATGATTGGGTGTTAGTCAAATTTTGATCAAAAAGAAGTACTAAACACTATGTTGGGAGTGTTGGGACTGTGTTATCCATCAAAAATAATAATCCCACAATTAAATATGTGCGGAAAGTTCATTCTAAAAAAGAATCTGTTTTTACTTATCCCAACGTGGACGATATACATGAACTAAAACATATTAATAACATTGTAACTATTCTTCCTGAACCAAAGATATTACGGCGGGGTCAAGTCGTATTTAAAATAAGTTTTGTGGGCTACAATGTGCAATAAATTGTACATTTACACATTGTATCTCAATTCATAGTACTAACATACTTGTATGTTGTTTAAATGTTTAGTTATTTTATGTGGCTAGTTACTTGCCTTCAGGCTACACAAGTAATATTTTTTTATACGTTTTGTAAGAAAAGATTTTTACTTTATATAAAAGTTAAAACTATGCAAATGTCGTAAACAATTATAATTTTCAAGTGCCATTTCAACTAAAAGGGTCGGTACATATTTGACGTAAAATGCGTCGCGTAACGCCAGAACAGAAAATTATAATATGATAAAACATTCAACCTTTCACACTCAACCGATGATGCGTTAGTGCGTTGAGCGAATAAATAGACGCAATCGAAGTTACGCCCGACGCATTTTCCGTCAGATATGTACCGACCCTTAGTCATATTATATTAGGCATTCACCAAAATCTTTATGGCTGTAAGTAGTCTGATTTTATGCAGGTAATACTATGTTGATAAGTTTGTTTTGTTTACGAAAAGATTTTTTTTATTTTTATTCTTTAAACTAAGCATATTCTCATAGATTAAGCAAAAACTTTAAATATTGTATGGGCTTTAGCTAGTATAAGTGCTATAAGTGATTTCAATTAAGTACCAAAACAACATGCTTGCAACCAGACTGATTGTATTTAAGTGAGTTATAAGACAAAGAAGGTAAAACCAAATAAAATCCTCAATTACTACATAAAATATAAGTTTTTCATTGCTGGTAAAATAAGGTAAAATACAAAACAAACAAAATTTAAGGCAAAATAATTGACACTTGACTTTAGTGCACTGTCATCTATTGTCAACGTATTGAAGCTTGATGGAGGTTAGTCATAAAAGGTTGACTGCCACTGACCAGTAAAAGTATGGCGCACTTTCCCCATTTATTTTTGCCACTTGATATTAGACTTAATATTGATGGCAGTACAGTTTTGAATGTATTGTCTTGTTTAGCTCACATACGGCTATTGTCAAAATTGTATCAAATTTGAAAACTATCATAATTACAACGGTTTAAGAACGTATGCCGCGCTTGCCCCATTTCGTGGGGAAGTGCGTCTACAGGTTATAGTTTACTCAAAGAAAGAATTTATTCAACAAAAGCTATCCAATTTTGAAAATGTACAGCTACGAGTATTTATGTTGTCAGTGAAATTTACCACCATAAACCACATAATTTGATTGCCGAAAGTTAATAAAAATAGAAATATTTACTACACAACTCAACTTCATGAAAAGTATGACGCGCTTGCCCCGACTGACCTTAATGAAATTGGGACGTGTGTGTTCAAATATTTAGAAAATATGTCGTTATTACATCCAGATTTCGATTATATTTTATTCTGAACATTGTTGTGTGCAACAAAAGAACCAATTCATGTTAGGTATCTCTTTATTTTTATGCAATAAAAACTTTGCCAAATAAAATCTATAACCCACAAATTCCTTAACAAAGGTCACACACAAAATGAGGGTAATGCGGTGCATTCAACAATTGAGAAAGAAGTAAAAAAAATGATAAGATCTGGTCCTATTTATGTTCCCGACCAATACATTGCAGGAATAAAGAACGCACGAAAAAAAGGAAACGCATACATTGTTAATCTGATGAGCCATAGTGATTTTTACGATATTAAAAGTCTTTCTGAAAATATTTTTGCAAAGAATACAGAAGGAGAAAAAGTTAAGATAGGTGATATTAAAATCATAAAAATGATAAAAGATTTAAATGATCCTGCTACAGTCAAAATATTTTATAAGCAATCTTATTTAGAACAGAGCTTTAAAGAGATTAAACTATGTAGAAGCTAATAGGGTAGGTCACAGAGTACATAAAAGGGTAGCTACTCGCAGGCAACAGGCAGATAATAGGTACCAAATTCCTAACGCCAACAATCTATTGAAACCTCTTTATGAAGCTAAGCTTCCTTTGGCTGAAAGAAAGAAAAACGACATGAAATCGTTGAATGATCAAAGTCTCATTCCTAATTATTACGTTTCTTCTTATTTTGATAGAATCCTTTAAGAATAATTTTAACTATCTGGGACGTTATTATCTTGATCTCAATAATTATTAAGTACAATTTATAATAACTAATTAGTTAGTAATTAAACATGATTGTAATATTAAACTTTGCAAAAAAAATTCTAAATAAATACGGTTTTTTTTCTAGATTTTAATTTTCCTATTGTTGTTGTGTCGGTAGGTTGTCATGAAGTAGGAAATGCTGAACGTTTTGATTAATGAAATAACGCCACTAAAAAAGATTTTTTGAAATAAGTACTTACTTATCTGTTATTTAAAAATACTTTTTCATATATATTTTTTTTTTAAATACTTAAGTATCTGTTATTTAAAATACTTTTTCATAAAAAAAATATTTTTTTTGAAATACTTATCTGTTATTTAAAATACTTTTTCATAAAAAAATTAATACATCCCAGTACCGTACGCAAAATACGCGCATTAACGTGGAGTTGCGGACACCAGCCCATATTACCTATTACCTATTACATCCCAGTAGTGTTTAATGCCCTCTGCAATAATAACCATAACATGCTATAATTTTTTTTTTTTTTCTTGTGCAAAACTAGTCATTACTGTTTGGTAAAACTTTAAATGCTTCTACTGAAAAGAAGGAAAAAAAAGAAAGAGAACTAGCAGAAAGTGTGTTTGTTCCTGTGTTATGTCGTTTTCTGATAAAACTACTATATCAATATACCGGAAATTTTGCAGTTTACATTATCAATAGACAAGTTATCTAACAGCAGCGTTTTTTTGAGAGTCCTACCAACTTTTTTATAATATTGAAACTCAAACTTCATACTGCGCGGAGCCGTTTTTCTGATTAGCGTATTGTATAACGCACGACTTTGTACACGCTCATCTTAGTTATATTGAGTAGTTTCAATAAAAAATTGTTACTAGGATACTACTTAGACCTTGACTGTTAACTAGCTATATTTTGTAAAAATATGCTTCTTTGAATGGTAAAATAATAAGAATTTCTTGAAGAGGGAATTAATCAGTAATTTTTTTGTGACTGCTAATTTCACACGGTATTTTTTGGTTTTGTAGTATAAATAATTATATTCGTCATCATTCGGCTTTTCAGTTAGTTTCAGTTTCTTCCGCAAAATTTTAGTAACAAGATTTAATATTGGATTTGGAAGTCCTAGGCAGGACGTGTGTTCCACGTGCCTCCAACTGAGGGAAAAAATAAAAGTCGAAAAAAATTATAGTGAAAAAGTGAGACTTATGACGGAATTGAGGATTCATAAGCTTCGTGTAAAGGCATTTTTTAAACTCCTCCAAAAAGAAGAAGATACCGAGATACTGTTATCTTTTGACTGACAAAAAAATCTACCACTGCCCAAAATACCCGACCAATCCGTTTACTACTCACGACAGTTGTACTTATACAATTTTACCATCGATAGAGGATCATCTCACAACAATATCGGTATAGACAACGTGTATTCGTACACATGGACAGAAGAAACTGCATATAAAGGGTCAAACGAAATCTGTTCTGCCGTTATTGACTGTCTGAACAAGTTCAATACAAATGGAATTGAGAAGATACGTCTCATGGCCGATGGTTGCGGAGGCCAAAACAAGAATTCCATTTTGTTGAGTGCTCTGATGAACTGGCTTTATTTGAACTCGCAGAACATCAAAAGTGTCGAAATCATTTTCCCAGTTACTGGACATTCTTTTCTGCTAGCAGACCGTGTATTCGCGTTAACTGAAAAAAAAATCAGGAAAATAGAAACAATATTAACTCCCGAAGACTACATGGATGTCCTAAAAGAACACGCAACGATTTTGCGTTTAGGAACGGACATTCCGATATTTGATTTTAAGACACAAAGCAGAAATGTATTGAAGTCGACCCAAAGCTTTCATTTTCAAATAACAAAATGTAAAAGATTTATATTTATAAATATACATAGAGGAGAAGTCCGAATTCGAGGTGAAATATCTTACTATTCTGATACAGGTATTCATAAACAAAATTGACATTCTTATTTATTTATTATCTGTAAATTTGTACCTACTTGACAAGAAATTTATCGCATTTTACTAACTAGGTAATTCGTTTGTAAATATGCTGTTCCTTTTGTAATAAAGAATTTAATTTCAGGTGTTGCTAAAATAATCAATAAACGCGGCTAATCGTTTGAAAATTTTAGTCCAGAGAGACTGCCAATTGGAGTTCCAGTAAATGAAGCAAAACTGAGTGATGTTCGCAAATTGCTGGAAACGCACTTTGGCCAAGAGTGGGCATCATTGGTGTAATTGAAATATTATAAAAAAGTGCTTAACAGTGAGAACGTGATAGGGCGACCAATGCACGAAGAAGAAATTCAAGAAGATGACTCGGAAGAATTATTGAATTTTGTTTAAAATGATTAAATTATATACCTCCTATTTTTGTAAAGTAAAACTAGATTTCCTTATTTTGTTTGTATTATTTTAGTTTTATTCAGTTAGCTGCTACAAATTAACTGTCGATAGTATACCGTGACTTCGCCACTACCACATCCCTAGTTCTAATCGTGTTTTTTCAAATCCAGATAAATCCGAATCCATTAAATCAAAATTCTATAAATGCACACTGAGTTTTTTCAAAGATAGATAAATTGCATTCCATTATAACAAATGAAGGTAAATCCAACTGAAATATTACATTTTTGAAAGAATTAGTGATTTAAATACTGAATTGGCTAAACAGGATCGTTTGCTTCAATAATATTGTCATAATAAAAAAATACTGTGTTTTAATTCATGAAATTAAGACTATTAACACTTTTTTTTTAAATATCTCCTAACAGGGCCGCAGGGTAGAGTGGATTTATCCGAGTTTGAAGTTAAGCGACACAATTATTGATAGATAATCAAAGTACTTTATGACATAGAGAGTTATGTATGAGAATAGTAAAAGGTCGAAACACATCGATATAAAAGCACACTTTATAAAAGATATTATGGCTAAGAAAATAATTTCTTTAGCTTATGTAGAAAGTAATAAAAATATAGCTGACATCTTTACTAAAGCTTTGTCAACTAATCAACATTCATACCTAACTTTCAAGATGAATATATTGTAAACTATAACTTAGTAAGATTCATTTATTGAACGAGAAACTAATTATATCTTTGTAAACTTTATAATAATAATGACTACATAACAGTAAGTTCATAAATGTTGTGTTGAAATTCTTAAGATAAACATTGTATAATTACTTATTATATTGTTGCAGCAGTAAGTTAAGGGCAGATTAATATATAGATCTAGACATAGTTTATTTTGTGAAGATATTGTTTCGGAACTTTAGATAACATAGTAATAAAATACTTAAGTTAAGTAGGTAATACCTATGAGTATATTTTTTGTTAAATGTATGTTAGCAATGTAGAAGAGACAACTTCAAAATCCTTGTTGTATCGTATTTTGGAATAGATTTGAAATTGAGAGGGGGTGTTGAACATCACTATTATCTTTGCCCATCCCTATATATTTTACTCTGTGGTATGTTGCTATCTGTGAACTACAATAAATATCGGATGCCCTTACAAAAATGGTTACCGAACCTACCTAGTTGTTTTATTCTAAGAAAAAGTTTCCCTCCGTTACTGACCGTCCTTCGCTATGAAATCCCAAAACATTTTTGTTATACAACAAAAATGTAATTGATACCAATTCTGACGATTTTGCAATGAATTAGTACCTTTGTGATGTTATTTATAACGCAAAAACTACTGGTAATTCATAATTTCATGTATTCGCGTCGTATAACAACAATATTATTCATATTTCAAAGAATATTTTATGAACTGTCGAGGTCCTCGATGTCGTCATAGTTTGTGTATGAATTTGATGAAAATTACTATTTTGCCATGAATATAGTGCCTTTGTGATATTAGTAAGAACGCGAAAACTACTTATAATTCATAATTTTAATTATTATTTTTAATTTTTTTAATGACAGCACCGCGCCCTATGATGTTTGAGTTGGAATATTGTATGTGAGACTTATAAGAAAAAAATCTAATTCGGTTATTTGTCTATTCATGTTATTACTACCATTTTTTTTTTTAAATTGATCCATTACTTTTGCCAGAAATCAACATAATACAGCAACAAGCCGGCTTTCAGCCAGTTCTCTGATTTCAATAGGATGTTTATAATACTAACGTACTATTATGAGTGTTGTTAATATTATCATGAGTAGCCCCATTCTTTGAGAACCTGAAACTGTTTACAGCATGTAAATAGAGGCAAAAGAATACAGCGTTTTTTGTGAGCGGGGTCAAATCACTTCGCGAAAAGGCGTGCGTAACGGTACTGCACGGGAGTTTCGCGTGTATTTCGTTCGGTGCTTGAGAGGTTTTAATTGCATCTGAGACAACAAAAGGTTTATCGTCTAGTCTGAAGACATCAGTGCAGTTTTGTAAAAGGAACTTTCTTTCTTCTTCTTGTTTTGACGTGATAACGTCATAAATCGATGAACACCGGCAGCATGCACGAAAAAGTGTAACGTTCCGTGTGAGCCAGAGCGTGCAAGCGAGAGCGCGGAACAAGCGATAGAGGCACGAGCAGCCCTTTCCCTTTCGTTAGCGTTAGCTTGTGTCACATTTATCTCTTGTCGCGTGACGTCAGAGCTAGTATTCCGAATAGTACAGTAGTAGTAGTAGTGGTGGTTCATCGATGTTTCTTTATGACGTTATCACGTAAAACTATCGTCCGTAAGCCGACTTTACAGACAACCAATGTTCTATAGTGTTGTCTGTACGTATTTTTATTTTTAAATGACGTATGGCAAACGAACATCGGCCCATAGAGTGAAATGCCCACAAACGATATTAGCCTTTTTTTACGGTAATAACAGAGTTGTGAACCGCGCGAATCGGCTGGTTCCTTGTGGAACCACCGGGACTTGACGTTTAGGATCAATGGCCGGTGCCGCTCGGTTCCAGCTGGGTGCAACCGCGACCGGTTAAACTTAATAGAGTCTGATACTGTATTGTTATATATTCCTTAGGTATTTATAACTATTGTTAAACAGGAAAGGATCGATGTCTTTTGACTAAAAACAAAAATCTAAAAAAAAAATATTAATAATTATTAAAATAGTTACAAAATACCCTTAAATAAACAATAATTTTAAAACAATTAAGACTTATTTCTACGATTTAATTGTGCTTTGGGAAAGCACAGTAATATTCGATCGTAATATCTTACTATATAAAAAATGCCCAAACAGATTGGACCCATTGTTGAGATTAATAATAACTATCCAAAAGTATGGTGGGTTAACTTTAATGTAAGTAACTATACCCCAAATATACATAACATACTCATTTGTAATAGATTATTTTAAAATATTATGTACAGAAACATGTGATAAGACCTCAAAATACATTTTTATAAAATAGCACTATTTTTGTATAATAATAACAAAATATCCAGTTTGATTGTACACAATGCCACCAGTTTTATATAGGTGGCACAAACTCTTGAAAAACAGTGTCCTGTAGACAACATATTTATTATTTAATGTTTCGAGTTTGACTCTTCAGCGGAAACAAGGCTCATTTACATGGAGAGTTTCTCGCCTCGAACGAATAAGCTATTAATTTAAAACTTATGAATACAATACTCTCCTGACGTGTCTATGCACATTCTCAACAAAACGAGCGAGAAACTTTCCCCTGTAATTGGGCCATAATATTGAAATTTAGTTGAGGCATTGGTCATTCTTAAGTTAATTATGTTTTAAATAATCTCGATACACAGTTCAAATATAGGCACACAGAAAAGGCACAAAATAGCTTTTTGTGATAAATTGATAATATACATAATTCAATAGATATTCTCGTAGGTTATACTCAGATTAATCGTTATAAGGTGCATGACCTATGCGTATAGACATAATCAGCTGTTAGGAAAGATACATCGTGTTCAAACGGGGCAAAAACTTAAAAAAATCATTTGCGACTAAACTACTGCTCCTATTTAATTGATTTTTGGTACAAAGCTTGAAAATGGTACCAAGTATAGGCAGTTTAAAGGAAAGCCCGAGGTGTCGCATCAACTCTGTATAAACTTATTATATTAGGCACTTTAAAGCACAGAGAGAAGACTGTATTGTTGCTAGATTATGATTTAGACTTTTTTTAAATATATTTTTAAGATTTTTAAACATAAATTTATTTATTTTATTTTTTTATTATTATTAGTAAATGTTTTTTTTTTAACATTGAAAAAACGATTCATTTTTTTTTTACAAATTACAAAACGTTGATTTAGATTAATTTATGTAACATTTCAGTACATTGATAATAATTCGTTAATTTAAAAAATAGCTAGTACCTTGGTTTTTTTAAATATTTTAAAAAGCTCTGCATTTGCATGTTATTATTCTTTTTGGCATTGCATGGTTGCTGCAATATTTATACCGAAACATAGATTTATTCACTGCATGTAGGGCCAAAGATCTTTAGCCTACAAGAACATAACTCAACATACAAATTTTAGCTATAACCAGAGATCGGATATTCAGATATTCGGATGAAGTTAATTTTTAGTTTTAGCTATGAAAGTATGGAAGCAGCTTCTTAAAATATTTTTTTGTAAAAAAAAACCGGGTGTGCCAGGAGCACCGGGAAGGCATAACTAGTCGGGTGTATAGTATGGAAGCGACAACTAAAATATTTATATAAAAAATACCTAATAGGTATTTCAATAAGTTCTACATGAATTATTCTAAATCTAAGTAGTTCGTTATCTAATCTTCACATTGTTTGCTATGGCAGTTTGGCATTCTTACTTACCTAGTTTACAATAGTGGGTAGTAGTAGATAATGCATCCGATTCTATAGTCAGAAAAAAACACTAAATTAGTCGTTTCCGCAACCACGGGATTTTTACGATCGATACAAAAGTGCATTCCATATAAGCCAACATTTGAAAGTAAGTAAATATACATCCGATTCTATAATCAAAAACCTAAATGTTTCGATCCCGAAACGGCGGGATTTTTTCGATAGAAAAGTGCATTCCATATTAGCCATTTTCTCAACTTTATGTGAATACGCATCGGAATATCCGATCTCTAGTTATAACCCTACACCTAAAACACAGGTGCTAAGCAGCAGTAAACTTAAAAATACTTTGCTCTTAAATTAAGCTTTTTAAAATTCAATAAACAACTTATTACATTTTAAATTAAAACAAAGACTAAAATGGTTATTTTAAAATTGGCAACCATTGAACTTAGGCACTGAACAAACCTTACATTATAATCCAATTTTCATAGAGAGAACCCCCTTTTCCCTCTCCATGAAACCATATTTTAGCCAACTGCTGTTGTTAATGAGAAGAACCAGGTCCAGGAACCAGGAATATGTTGGGTGGTGGTTGACGCCTACGTCTTACTGTGGCGGCTGTGGCGGGAGCCCTCGCTTCCAAGCCTTGTACTTCAGGTAACCGTCGAAACCATACGCTATGATCGCGCATAGACCGAAGAACTGGAACAGAAGAATAATCGATTAGAGAATGGGTACAATTGGTACATCTTGACATGATCTATCATAGAGATGAGAATACTCGAATACGATTCATTGATACAAGAAGGATCATCTGACCTACTTTTAGTTAGAATTCACATATTCTAAGCCTATTTTTGAAACAGTCTGGCCGTGGCGACTAATGACTAGTTCTATTTGGTATTTCAGTTAAGAGGGATAAAAGGGAGGCTATAGAGGCTTTCTGTTTACCTTTAAGATGAATAATGTTTCAGCACAACCATCAATCTATAAAAAAAATAAGGTTCATTGGATTTGATAAACTCACCCCAACAGCATACCCCACACTTTCTCCAATAGTTGTAGCGAATATAGAACACCCAACATATGTCACCGATACTAGGACACAGTACCCAAACTCCCACTTTAGCCACGGCCACTTGTCAAGCTTCTCTATGAAGTGGAATGTGTACAGGAACAGTAGAAGCCCGGTGACAATAATACCAAACCAGTAGAGAATGTTGTAGAAAATAGCGGACACCCATGACCAGGATATCTTAATGCATATGAAACCAACAATGTTGCATGTCTGAAAAAAAGGAGAATTATATTTCAGGCTGTATGTTGTCTCATTGATTATCTTAAATCTTGAGATTTCAATGACATAATCTGGTGGCATCTAGGTTAAAAGGAGATGAAAATAACTCTTATTGAATCATACTTTTGTGTGCAATATAATGTAAAGAATAGGCCATAAAAATATAATTATAACACTACACGTGAACTACATGTGCTAAGCAGCAATAAACTTAAAAATACTTTGCTCTTAAATTAAGCTTTTTAAAAATCACTGAACAACTCATCACATTTTAAATTAAAACAAAGACTAAAATGGTTATTTTAACATTATATTTGTATCTATTTAACCAACCAAGTGATGATACTAAAAATCCAGATAACCACATCTTTTCATATTAATGACAATAATGTAATGAAATTATTGTTTAATCTGTAAAATAGAATATCGGAATCACTCTTACACGTCATATTAAAATAAATAAAAATAAGCTAAATGGAGTCGACATTTCCTATCTGTCTACCCCTGAGCAGAAATGGCGAAACAAACTCAGGGGTCCAGTCTCTTTTAAAGTCCAGACATAATCTTGGTCAGACCATGTGAGGAATGAACATAATTAGTTAGGTGCCAGTTAACTTCACAACAAAAGGCACAAAAATTTAAGTAATTAACGACTTTACGTTATTAGGACTCGCAATAGACACACATATTTCATGGAAGCCCCATATAAAACTATATACCCACTATAAAGCTTACTGGGTTCGTCTTTCACTGACTTGAATGTGCCCTGGCGGCTGAGAGTAGGTATGGCATGCTCACTCAAATGTGTCGCTGGTGGTGGCGTGTGTATTGGATCATTGAGTTCCCTTCAAAATGGTTGAGCTGAATGGTGCTGAGGCTGTATATTGCTCTGATAGCTCTTTTCTGCAGAATAAAAATAGATTCAATATCGGCAGCCCGTCCCCATAATAAAATACCGTAAGACATGATACTATGAAAATAGTTGAAATAGACTAGCCTCGCGGTATCTACATTAGTAAATTGACGGATTTTTCTTACAGCATATGCTGCTGAACTTAGCCGTCCTGCAAGAGATGTTAATTGAGGACCCCATTGCAGCCTTGAGTCTAGCGTTATTCCCAGGAAAACAGTTTCGTCGACAAATTCTAGTTGCTCGTTATTCAATACTATGTCACAATCACTACTTTTAACATTCGGTAAAGCAAATCTTATGCTTTTCGTTTTTTTCCCATTTAATACTAAATTATCAGCAGTGAACCAATTATGTACCTGCAGTAGGGCATTATTTACGTCGTCAAGATTTGATGCACGTCTATTTATCTTAAAGATTAAAGAAGTATCGTCAGCAAATAACACCATTTGTGGTTGGTTTTTAAATAAATGGGGTAGATCATTAATATATACTAAAAAGAGGAAGGGACCTAATATCGATCCTTGTGGAACACCCATTTGTACTTTTAAATGAAGTGAATTGACACCATTTATTTGAACCTTTTGTTGTCTATCATTTAAATAAGATTGTACTAAACTAAGCGCGAGTTTACCTAGTCCGTAATGCTCAAGTTTTAAGAGCACGGTTTCGTGATCAACGCAGTCAAATGCCTTGGAGAGGTCACAAAAGATCCCTATGGCATCTTGGGCCTCCTCCCACGCTGCAAATATGTGTTTTAATAAAGTGACACCGGCGTCAGTCGTACAACGTCCTTTGGTGAAACCATATTGCTGACCGTGTAAGATTTTGTTGGTGTTAAAATGATTAAGCATCTGATTGAGCATTACCTTTTCGAACACCTTGCCGAATACTGGCAACACAGATACTGGTCTATAATTGTTGGTGTCTTTGCTGTCCCCAGATTTAAAAAGTGGTATAACCTTACTGTATTCCATTAAATCCGGGAAGACTCCTTGATCTACACACAAATTAAATATTAAAGCTAAGTATGGTGCTATAGTCTCGATTATTGATGTACAAACTTTGATAGACATTCCCCATAGATCTTCGGTCAATTTGATTTTTATTTGCCGAAATGCTTTTATAACTATCATAGGGTTTATATGTTTAAATTGAAATTCTACCGGGCAGCCTAAAACGTTCGCTCTTAATAAATCAATTGAGACATCAGGTGAGGAATTTAAAGCTTCCGTCGTTTTAGCTGGTATATTAGTAAAGAAATTTGCAAATTCTTGAGCGACTTCTAAGTTAGAGCTTATGGCACCACGTGAAGTCTCCAATGTATAATATAATCTGTGCTTCGTATTTTTTTCCTACTAGTTTCGTTATTTATAACTTTCCAAACTGTTTTTATTTTATTTTCTGCTGATTTAATCTTGTTTCTAATGTACTGGGCTTTAGCTATCTTGCAGGTATTCCTAAAAATTTTTGAATATGTAGCAACATACATGTTAAAAGTTTCAGTGTTAATGTCCTCTCATCATCATCATCATAATTCATAATCAATAATGTATATACAACCATAACGAGAACCAAACCCCGTTCCCTCAAGTTAGGCTATTTTAATGCCAATGGCATTCAGGGTCAACGCGATGAGATCGCTGAGCTCCTGCGTGTCCATCAATTAGATGTCCTACTTGTACACGTTGCCCCTCACTAGGAATTTTTCTTGTATTGTGGGTGCGTTTACAAACATTTCATTAAACTCACATACACCAAACTTTCCTAAAGCCCTGTCACCGAGACCCGTCAATTGTGAACTACCGTATAGTTCGCAATGACAGGACTCGGTGCCACCGAGACGGTAACATCATTTACTATAGATCGGCTCTGTACTGCATCCCTATGGACCCCTCCCCCTCTCTCGCGATTAGAAGTGTCTGTCTGTCGGCTTGGCATGACAGGTCACCAGCCGATCACTTTAGTATCGGTCTATATCGCCCTGCTACTATCAGGATAACTGTTGGTAGCAGTTATCTAATGACCTCGCTGTGCTGTTTGGCTTGAGCGACTCCGTTATTATAGCGGGCGATCTCAATGCCAAACATCCAGCCTGGAATATCACCAGGATCTCGACCAGGGGCAAACACATGTTTGACCTCTGTCCCGTCCTGAACTTTGACGTCATTGCCCTGATGACTCCCACTCACTTTTCCCTCCCCATCATGCTCCTGACGTCCTTGACGTGGCACTTCTAAAGAATGTCAACCTTCGGTTGGACTAGAAGTGGTACATCAACTGACATCCGAGCACCGACCTGTAGTTCTGAAATTAGGCCCCCAACTAGGACTCCCAGACCCAGACAGACCCCCCCTCACTAAAGTAATCACGGACTGGAGGAAAGTAAGCGAACGCCTGATATCCTCCACATCCTCCCCCCAACTAGACTCCATCCCCAATTGGTTTGACTCTATCAATTACACGACAGCCGCGATCGACTCACTCACGGATCACGTACAATCCGTCCTGAACGAAAGTTCAAGGGAAGTCCCAGCGATGGATGACAATCGCTGGAAGTTGCCGGACGATAAACGTGAACTGCTGACTGAGAAGAACACGGCTGTCCGTGACTACAGCAACTTTCCCTGCCAAGCTAACAAGGCTCATATGCGTTATTTACAGAGATCTGTAAAGAAACGCATAGCGGAGCTGCGTGACGCTAGCTGGGACAAGGCCGAATGCCTTGTCGACAGTCTTGATGCCCAATGCACACCCAGCTCTCAACCAATAGACCATGCTCACCTCTCTGAGGTCGACGCGGAAGTCGAACTTAGAGCCTCCCTTCCTCCCGTTGAAGACCCAGATCATCCTCTGCATCCCGTCACCCCAGACGAATTGCATGATATCATCAAGGGTCTAAAACGTCGTAAAGCCCCGGGCCCAGACGGAATCACGAATAGGGTGATCCAATTGTTCCCCGCCAATCTCATAATGCTCATGACCATCATCTTCAATGGTGCTCTGAGCAATAATATCTTTCCCCAAGCTTGGAAAAGGGCCACTGTCATCGGTATCCCAAATTCAGACAAGCCCAAAACCGAGCCAACTAGCTACCGCCCCATCAGTCTGCTCAATGTTCTGGGCAAAATCTATGAGAGGCTTATATACAAGCGATTTAGAGATTATGCCGAGATCAAGGGCCTCCTCCCCGACGAACAGTTTAGTTTTAGAACCCTACATTCGAGCGTCCAACAGGTTCACCGTATCATTGAACACGTAAACGTTGGCTTCCAATGATTACGTAATGCGAAAGCGTTCGACAAAGTCTGGCACAATGGCTTATTATATAAGCTTTACCAACTCGGTGTGCCAGACCGTCTCGTACTCATCCTAGGAAACTTTTTGGCTAACCGAACCTTTCGCTATCGCATCGAAGGAGCGCTATCCTCCCCCCACCCTATCCGCGCAGGTACCCCTCAGGGCTCTGTGCTAGCTCCCCTCGTATTCGCCCTATTCACCAGTGATATCCCCAAAAGTAAAAATGCGCAGTTGGCTCTGTTCGCAGACGATACGGCCATTTATTACACTGGGCTCCTTCCTGACCCGATATCTCGTACTCTCCAAACCGCAGTTGACAAGCTCGGCGCGTGGTTTACAAAGTGGAGAATCGAAGTCAACCCCGACAAGAGTAAAGCGATTCTCTTCTTGAAACCGCGACTCAAACACAGACCTGACGACATCCGTCCGATCAAGATGTTTGGCAAGCCGATCCCTTGGGAGAAGCAAGCCAAATATCTGGGGGTGACTTTGGACTTGGGCAGACATCTCTCCTTCTCAGAGCACATAAAGGTGGTTCGTTCACGAGCCGCCTTTGCTCTGGGTAGACCATATTCCGTTTTAAATGCACGCAGCAAATTGTAACTCAGGTGCAAAATGCGCATTTATACGGCATGCATCCGCCCCGTCATTACTTATATCTGTGCTGTTTTCGCACATGCACACCCTCGGCACGTCCATAGGATGCAGACCGTACAGAACCGTTTCCTTCGTAAAGCAACGGGATCCCCTTGGTTCGTTCGTAACAAAAACTTACATTTAGATTTAAAAATCCCCACAATTCAGCAATTCATGAAACGCGCTTGCAAGCGTTTCTTTGATACCGCCGGCAGCCATCGCAACCCTCTGGTTGTGAAGGCCGCCAGCTATGCCCCCTCTAGAATCAGTAGACTCCGCCGTCCAAGGCATGCACTGACCGACCCTGACGACCCCATTACCCTCCTCCAGGAAAGCACTAGGGCCACCAGTACATTATACAGCGGACAGACACAAATTGAAATTCCGACCTCGCCGCCGAGGTCCTCCGCGTCCGCGATCTTCCCCGATTAATTGCCCTCCCTCTGTCCCTTGATCGGATCCGTGCCAGCTTGTGGCGTAGCTGAGCCTGTAGCTTTAAGGTCCCCAGATAATAATAATGAATCTATTTTGATCCAGCTTGTCCCCAACTTGCTGTACTCCCCCAGCGACGCCCTAAGCCGTGGTTCGTACCCCACAGGGGGTGCCCTTAGGTGATGGTTGCTTAGTTTTTCATTAATATTAAGCCTCTGGCTGGAGGCTTTGAGTTGTAACGAGTTTTAGACATCGTTACATGCTTCTCATCGATTAGTGAATTTCGGAACGTCACTTTTGCTGTCATTGTCAATGTGACATCGGGACTTTGCGAACTTTTCTAGACTAGACAGGATGGTCTAATATATTTTTTTTCTAAACCCGTTGGCATCTAGCCCTTACCGTGGCCTATTGATGGCGTAGGGCTCTGCTACACCCTATGAGAGGTGTCGAGGCCACGACCCTCCATTTATTTGGTAAGATCTCGTTTCCTTTAGAAAATTATTGGTCCAAGTACATAGTGCGTGTTCTATCCCAAATTATTGTTTCAGGCCTACATAATTATAACGTTGAATTACCTTAGCGATTGTCGCCCACATGGATTTTGGGTGCGCTGAGGCAATATAATTTTTGTTGGAAAGGACGGTGAGTTTATCTTCGTGGAACGCCACGTGCCTCACGTAAGAGATTCCCAAACAATCCACATTCTAACCCGTTTCTATCTTGTTACAGCTGGGACACTGTGTCCTTTTTCCTTTCTCTTCTTTTTCCTTTTTCAAAGTCAAAGTCAAAGCATTTATTTCAAATAGGCACATAAAAGGCACTTTTGAACGTCAACATTTACATTTAAATAGAATTGATTCTAGTCGCCCCTTCCAAAAGGTAGTTTCGTATGGAAAAGAATGGGCAAGAAACTCCATCGTTACTCTTTTAAAATGTGTTACAATACTTTGTATACATTAATTATATAATTATATGTGAAGACGATGCACCTATAATAAAAATTACCCTACCAAAATAGGTAAAAAGAATTTAATAAACGTAGCAATGATAAATAAGTTAATTAAATGATAGATACATGGTGTTCACATATTTACAAACATTGTAAAAGTATACGATTTCCCAAATTATGTAACCAATTAATATGTCAGTGTGTGAGTTAAAGTAGTCACAGAATGTAAACCAATGTCATAAAAATAACAAACCATACAATTAAAGTAGCAACAAGTTTTAATTTTGTCAAGACCCTAGATTGTCCTGTGGAGCTGGACCAGCATGTTTCCAAGCATTCTTATCTTGGATATAATCCTCTAATTTGTAATATGCTTGTTTATACAGTGAACTTTTTATATGAGTTTTAAATTTTCTTTCATTTAATTGCAATATATTACAAGGTATTTTGTTGTAGCATTTAACACAGTACCCCATAAAAGATGTATGTACTTTAGCTAATCTGAAAAATGGTTGATCTATTTTATCTTTATTTCTTGTATTAAAATTATGTCTATCACTTATTTTATTAAAAAGATGTAGATTTTTTCTTACATACATAATATTTTCATAGATGAATTGGCAAGGTACCGTCATAATATTAATCCTTTTAAATAGTTCCCTGAGAGATTCGCGTTGACGTAGATTATAAATGGCTCTGACAGCTCTCTTTTGCAAAATAAAGATGGATTCAATGTCAGCAGCCCGACCCCACAGTAAAATGCCATACGACATAATGCTGTGGAAGTAGCTAAAATAGACCAAACGCGCGGTTTCTACATCTGTTAACTGTCTTACCTTTCTAACAGCATAAGCGGCCGAGCTTAGCCGCCCCGCAAGAGATGTTATATGAGGTCCCCATTGTAATTTCTCGTCTAGCGTGATTCCCAGGAAAACTGTGTGATTAATAAATTCCAGTTTTTCTCCATTCAACATGATGTCACACTCGCTACTTCTTACATTCGGTAATTTAAATTTAATGCATTTGGTTTTTTTACCATTTAGTACCAAATTATTTACCGTAAACCAATCATGGACCTGAAGAATAGAGCTATTCACGTCGTCAAGATTTTGTGACCGTCGGTCTATCTTAAATATCAATGATGTGTCATCTGCAAATAACACCATCTTCGGTTGATTTTGAAGTAATTGGGGTAAATCATTTATATTAAAAAGAGGAATGGACCCAATATCGAACCTTGAGGAACGCCCATTGCCATTTCAGACCCTAATGAGTTTACGCCGTTTACTTGAACTGTAACTTTTCTATCTTTCAGGTATGATCTGAGTAAATCAAGAGCTGTATTTCTAATCCCATAGTGCTCTAGTTTCAGCAGAAGTGTCTGATGGTTTACGCAATCGAACGCCTTAGAGAGGTCGCAAAAGATTCCAATGGCATCTTGTGCTTCTTCCCAGGCGTTAAAAATGTTCTTTATTAGGGTGACACCAGCGTCAGTGGTACAACGCCCTTTGGTGAAACCGTACTGTTGTTCATGAAAGATGGAATTTTTATTAAAGTGACGTAACATTTGATTGAGCATCAACTTTTCAAACACCTTACTGAGAACGGGCAGAATTGACACAGGCCTATAATTGTTGGGTTCTTTACTATCACCGGATTTGAACAAAGGAACTATTTTACTGTTTCATGAGATCCGGAAAGACTCCTTGGTCTACACTGGTGTTAAATATAAATGCTAAATAGGGCGCTATGGTTTCAATGATAGGTCTACAGACTTTTACAGACATTCCCCAGAGATCTTCAGTGGATTTAATTTTTAGATCTTTAAAGGCTTTTATAACAGCCTGGGGGTTTGTATGCTGAAACCTAAACTCCAAAGGGCATGCCTTTACATTCGTTCTAAGTAAGGCAGCAGAAAGCGCGGGCGAGGATTTTAAAGCTTCAGTTGTTTTGAGGGGAATACTACCAAAAAAGTTTTCAAATTCCTGAGCTATTTCTACATCTGAGCTGATGAGGCCATGTGCAGTCTCTAAATTAATTGCCGTATTACGGTGTTTTTTCCTACCTGTTTCATTATTTGCCAGGTAGTTTTTATTTTATCATCAGCTGATTTTATTTTATTGTTAATATAAAGAGCTTTAGCTATTCGGCACACACTTTTAAAAGTTTTTGAATATTTTGCAACATACTGTTCAAAGCTTGTATTATTCATGTGTGGCTTTAGGCCATAAAGTTCAAAAAGTTTCCCCCTGCTTTTACGAATACCTGGAGTCGCCCAATCACTAAATAAGAACTTTGTATAAATACTTTTAGTCTTTAGTGGAAAAGTGTTATTAAATTGCGTGTTTAATAGTGAAAAGAACTCGGCGTAGAACTCATTTGGGTCACATATATTATTAAAACCATGAACACATAATTTATTGGCCAAAGAATTATTTAATTTCTCTATGTTTTTACATGTTATTGGCCTAAACCTTATTTGAATTTTTTGTAAAGGCATGTAGGTACAAAACGTTATTGTTTGTCCACTGTGATCAGATGGCAACTTTTCTTTTTTTTCTTTATTCCTTTATCTAATTTATTGCTATTCTGAGAGGTCAAGCTGAAGGGGTCTACGTTTGGATGCCTTCTATGGAGGTTTAATTAATCCATTTATTTTCTCCCTTTTATTTAATACCACAAGATGTAATAATAATAATATTAACAATAAAAATAAATAAAAAAATAGCCATAATAATAGTAATTTAATATCTTAATTAGTCATAGTTTTACTTACTTGGAAGCTACTGGCAATTAAATGAGGCATTAACAAGGTTATTTCCTTTGTTTTAATTATCTCACATTACCGCTACCTCCGGCAGATTAAATGTCTGACTCTACGAAGATAAGTTATCCGGAATTAAAACATAATGTGCATCTCCACGGCACCCGAAATTCTTTTATTTGTTTTATTTGTATTTTTTTTATAGGAGAACACACACTGGACAACCTCTCTTTACAATCTTGTCACAGAAGTTAATCCATTTAGCACAAAACACACTTTATATATTACAGAGTTCGCTCAAAGGCACCACAGGAAAGACCGATTAAGCAGCCACGGCCTCTCAAGGGCGACTGCGAGATGCCATACACAAAAAAAAAACACTCTTTTTTTCGTGGAATCAACTTGCTAAGAGGAATCTCAGCCCGTTTGGAAATCCAATTTTGCTCTGTAGTATTATTATAGTTTTTATTATTATAGTATTAGTAGTATTCATAAAGTTTTATTGTAATTGTGTATAAGTTTTAGTTCTTTTTTTATTGTGAAATTTAATTGTTAAAAATAAACCGCCAATTGATTGTTGTTATCTTTTTTTAAATCTGTTGAATGCTATTATGCTAACAATATATTCTTATGTTAAACTGACTTAATCAAATTATTATTATGTACCACAACCTATAACTGATCTCAGTAATTGTTAATAACATAACTATTTAAAAATTGTTAATTTGTTTTCCTAATTTTGTGTTAAGAATTAATTAATTTTATACTTGTTGCTATACCCTACAGGGTAAGTAATTGTACCTTTAGCTATAAGCCATTGTAACACCGGTAAACATTACATTATGGAATGTAAATAAAGATATGAAAATGAATAATACTGTGTTTACTATAATTATCATTTACAACCAATTTACAAAAGAAACATCATTCATAAAGCCATTTTTTAAGTTGTGCCAGCATGTATGGAAATTGGAATTACTACTACTACTACTTTTTTATTACTATTTTTTATTGAAACACAAACCACTGCTGTTTATTAAAGATGATGGAGTTATCTTACCAACTGGACTAGCTTGAGTATTCCGGGCACTGACTCCACGTAGCCCCTGTCAAACCTCACAATCTTCTTTGGTGTTGTAGCTATTGGAGCCCTCGCTGGCAGTGGTGGAGGTGCCTCCGCATTGTAGTTCATTGTGAATTAGACACTGAAAACATTAATAAATGTATAAAAATGTACTATGAGAGTTGTACTGTTTCCCGGGAATAAATAAAATGAAAGAATTGTAATGGGCATGTGTCTCTCAAAAACTATAACAGCTATTTTGTCAGTACTTATTTTTATACCCAGTTAGGTACTTAATATTTTAGATTTATTAGAGAGGTACTATGACTAATTCTCTCTCTTAGTTAATATATTAATACCACTGTCCATTAGACAAATAACATTAAATTATTACAATTGTTTTCCTGCAATGGTGGAGACCTAGATTTGCACCATTCTATCCATGTGATAGATATGTGTTAGAGAGAAAGAGTGATCTTGCTATGTAATAACATATTTATGAGTCATGTGATAAATTAGATTGATTTAAATTTTGGTGCACCAATAAAAAAAATTATAACTATCATTATTGATATTTGAAAACAAAGCTAAAGTTCTTTTATCCGTATGGATCTTAGATCACGGATTTTAATAAATGAAAAACTTTAGTGGCCTACATGGTTACGTCGACATTCTAATAATTAAGCTAAATTTCCTTCCTGCTTAGGCTATTGTAGATGTAGATTAACTGAATATTTAAAATGTTTTACAAAAGTATGGTTGACTGACACGCCCAAAAACAGTAATTAAACTCAATCAATTCCTCCTGCCCGAATGTCCTGTGCGTTGTAAGATTGTAAGTAGAGAAAATTACAATTTACTATAGTTACCCTGGGCGTCGTCGGCGCAATACAAATCCGGTATTTCACTACGTTCCTCTGGAGATATCTTTTCCGGAGGATATGCCTACGATCGGGTTTTCCGGATCATTTGAATTGGTACATCATAAAAATATAATAAATCCACTTGTTGTAAAACACTTGTTTGTTAGCCGAACTAAATTACTACCTAACTATTTTCGTTTGGTTCAGTGCTGCCAGATGTTGTACGCGCCAAGTCGCCAAAATTATTGGCCTAAATAGCCTAAAGTCGCCTAATATATTATTTCTGTAAAGTAGCCTAAATTCGCCGAATATTGTAAGTCTGATACCAGTGATACCACACTTTTTTTTTTTTGCGAAATATGAAGAATATCCAGTTGCTACTTTTAATGGGAAAAAATTACTTTGTACCTACTAAAGTTGAATACCTGGATTTTTTTCCATTCGTCCCCGAATTACTTACTACTGTTTTCTGCGTTTTCACGTTTTGATATCACAAGACTGCAACCTTAGGATCATACACTCAAATCGCAAGAAAACCCTCTCAAAGTATACGGAAAGAAACTTTTATTTAATTTTATACGAAATCTACCATTTCCGTGTATTTGTCTGCAATGGTACAATTTTTTGACAAACCGAAATCCATGTATTAAGTGTATCTGACCTGACATGACTTTATTTCGTTCGGTTTTGGTAGGTTTAAACAATAAAAATTCCCTCTCCGAATGTCGTTAAAAATAGTGATGTTCCGATAAATGCATTTTAATACTGGACATTTTATCGTTCCTCAGATATTCTGGATGGAGCCTAGAATCGCCTGTTTTTTTTCTGGGATACCCTAATTGGCGACCAGTATCGTAAAAATTTTTAGCCCCGACACCCTGCCAAGTAGCCTAAATGGCGATAAGTCGCCTAATCTGGCACCACTGATTGGGTTTGGGTTTTGTGTCAGGCCGAATGACACTGATGACAGACTGACACTTTGTCTAACGGACTGTGACGGGCACTCACTCCAAAGCTCCGCTAGGAGTAATAGTGTTCTGTGCTCCAAAGAGTATAATAACTATACTCACTCACTGTCACGGAGAGAGGAGAGATGGAGAGATGCAGATGGACAGGGTATATATAATTAATCATGTTCTGTGAGATGGACGATGCACATCGCTCGTATGTACAGAGTATTTTAATGTAAGGATCGCTCGTTGATGCGATTTTTTGATGATTGGTTGTATTTTTTTTATCGATTATGAATCGATAAAAAAAATACAACCAATCATCAACACACAAGCTAGACAATTTTATTTAATTTATTGCTACGATTGGTTACAGAGATAATATTAAACTAGCATATATATCACAAACATTCGCCATCCTTGTATTTTTTTTTTATTTAGCGTTTTTTTGACAGAATGTTTATATTTTTTTAATGGATTCGTTTGCTCTTTGATCGATTAAGAAAAAGAATCGTGCGTGTCTAGATTGATACAGGAAAAAAATGTTGATCTCATCATCATCTCTATACCAAGAACAAAGGTTACGTTCAAAAACTCGCTCACTTGGATTTAGAGAAGCCAAGCGGACCAAGAGAAAAGACCAAGGAGAGGAGGAGTTGTGAGTAGTGCTTCCGCTTGTCAACGTCATCAATGAGACTCTGCATTCTAAATTAGGCCATAATCGCTCATAGCGATCACATTAATAATTTGCGTTCCGACATGATTATGACAGCTAAGAGCTGTCAACAATTCGGAACGCTCGTGAACGCGCTCACGGTGCTCGCTTAACATCAACCAACCCCAAACCTTGCCCAAAAAAACACCAGTCGGATATTTTTCTGCAAATGGAAGTTCAACGCATTGGCACTTATAAGTTGTTGGTTGACTGTATCGACTCCGATTACTCAGATTTTGAGTTTGAGAACGACGACCATGACGACGACGATTCGTCCAGGGATGACATGCTTATATTAGCGTATTTACATGCCCCCGACAAAGATTTACCCCGAAGAAAAATACTAGGTTTTTTTCTTTGGGTTAAATCTTTGCCAATGCTTTGAACTCTCATTTGCAGAAGAATTTCCAAACTGTCTTTTTTGTGCAAGGTTTGGGGCTGACGTTAAGCGAGCACTGCGACGTCCGCCTTCACGAGCTTTACCGCATTGTTGACAGCTCTTAGCTGTCATATCAAGTCATATCATGATATCTAAATCGGAATGCGATGTGATCGCTGTAAACGAGGGGCAATTCCCGTATTTTTAAGACCGTTCGCATTCTAATCTCAGTCTCAATCTGTCAAAATTACAATCAATTTACATACATTTTTGACAGGTTTTTGACATTGATTGTCGCTGAAATGAGATTGCGACTTGAATTTGAACGTTCGAGATTACGAGAATTGGCCTACTGAACATTTATGATTATGGTCTAATTCGGAATGCAGGGTTTGAATGTCATGTCATGTCATGTCGACTTGTGCGAATTTCAGTCAGGTGAACAAGTACCTAATCGTTTCGTGTACAGTGTTGTGCTGACGAAATAATAATACCCTGTTTATTTTACAAGAAAAGTAATCAAAACTACGCATTTAATAGTTTCGTGATCAAGTACTTATTGTGAGATTTTTGCCTTAAACGGTTACAATTCCTCGGTGAAATAGTGTCGAAGGGTGCCGATCACCGGTTACAGAAGTAAACATTTGTTTTTCTTGAATATCTTTATGTGTGATGGGAGATAGGGATTGGAGACCGTTTATCTACGGCGGCCTTGCGTCGATCGTCGCCGAATTTGGTAAGGAAACTATCATTTTCCTTCCAGTTGAACATAACCTTAAAAATGTTATATCACCTGGAATACATAGTTCTATGGTCAATGGGTCGTCTTACTTATTTTAAAACCTAGTTTCTTACTGCTAAATATTTATTGTATAACTTTGTAAAGATGTGGTTTAGATACATTAACTGTTCTAAGGTTTTTCATTATTTGATACTGAAAGAGTAGTCTAGACTACATAATTCTGATTAAAAACTGAATAACACGGTGACCACCGGATTAAATACATTACAGACTATGATTTTGTAAAGGAGACCGCCAAACCATACCTACATAAATTGGAATATTGAATTCTCAAATAATAATGATCACTATTCATTAGGTCAGCAATGCTAAGCTTGTGTTTGCTTAGTATCTTCTATTAACAAACATCTCAGAAAATCACAAATCTAATAGAATTATTACCTTGATAAAAACTGTTACTGTGTGGCAATCATTTTAGAACATGTAGCAAATAACTAAAACATTGTATCTGAACACCATGTTCTCATTTCAACACTATTATTAAAAGTCTTATTGTCAGCCTCCTAGACTTACTTTATAATTAGGTGGATCAACTAGAAACAAAAGTGCTTATCTACTCAACAATTCATGAGTTGCAGTGAAGATAACTCAAATGAGTATAGTTTAACTTTCAATTGGAAAGATATAACTCAAACTCAAAGCATTTATTTCAATTAAACCATTTACAGGCACTTTTGAATTTTCAAGTGGTCGGTCAGTCAGAAATATGAAGCTAATTGCCCATTCCAAAGCGTAGTAGGTACCTATGGAGAAGAACGGGCAAGAAACTCCATACTCTCTAACTGATCACCAACACAGACCTATCATTAAGATCTACTATAATGTATTAAAATAATCTCAAATTACATTATTGACATGTTAGATCAGCCCTACATTTTGTTGACCATTGTAAAAAAAAAAGACAAAGGGCACAGCCATGCTCAGTGGAAAAGACGAAGAAGGAAGGACGCTCAAGGAAATGAGGAACATGGTGTAGTAGGAAGAAAAAACATTATGGTTTAATTATTGTAAAAGTAAAAACTGTTTCTTTCCAGGTACATTCCCAATTGACACAACAAAGACCCGTCTCCAGATCCAGGGGCAGAAGATAGACCCTCGTCATGTGGAACTCCGGTACACAGGCATGGTTGACTGCTTCGTCAAGACCTCGCAGCAGGAGGGAGTCAAAGCTCTATACTGCGGGTGAGCATTAAACCTCTTCCACTAAGTTAATTAAGTATTTACTTTTCTAATAATTAAACTAAAGATTTAAAACTGCTAATTTTCTATTATTAAATATTAATTATTAATAATATATACTATACAAATATTATACTATTTAGATATGAGCACTCTGTATCTCATTTTAAGTGAACTGTTATTTCAGTTCTTATCAGAATAAAATTCTTTAAACCTATTTTCTTCTACAATGTCCAAGGCCACCCTAAACACAGGCGATCGTCCCGCGAATAATTGCGACTAAGCGAGCGTTTACCGGAGTAATGACGTATATTAGGTACATACGCGAGTTGAGTAATCGCGCCAGTATGTCATATTCATATAAAAGAGCGCGACTATCGCTTGGATTTTTTAAGGATGCGTCCCTCTAATCTATGCAATCGTCGCGCGAATACGCTAGCGTCGCCATGATTTAGTTTGTCTCTTATTTGGTCTGAAAACCGGAAGGCAACCTCTGTCGGTGCAACGACACTGCGCAAAACGGGGTGTTAGGATAATGGGTACGTTTGGCTAGGCTAAATAGAATGTCATACAGTGGCTTGGCTACTGGCTAGTAAATGACCAATAAAAGAAAACTAAGGGCAGGCTAAAGGGTAAAAAAAATTACAGCATCAGATTTTTTGTCTACATCTGTATTGCATCATAGTACCTACACAATCATAGCTATTTATCATGTTTAGCTTATGTTTGTTGTCCTGTTATTGCTATATGTATAGTTGATTGCACTGATAATAGGTTGTCATAGGGCATCCCCGCCTACAAAACAATTATATTTGCATCACCCAGGGTAAACAACTTATCATAATGATACCTAAACAATTACTTAGTTTCCTGCGACACTGCACTGTTTATGTGAATACATAAACAGCAAATACACACACATAAACAGCAAATACACACACATAAATAAACTCACGCCTTTTCCCATGGGGGTAGGCAGACACTACATAGAACGCCACCTGCTACGATCCATTCCTTATAATTATACTCCTTTTACGTTCATACATCAGGGGCCCTACTCTCTAAGTTCTGCAGTCATGAAGGTACGGGCCCGTCCGAAAATATTTGGAAACGTTGTAGTGAACCATACATCTTTTTTGTACGGGCAAAAATACATCGGGTGTAGGGACAGCTGTCAAATCGTGGTGTCATTCATTCTTAGGTCGTGATCACAGACTACAATATAATTGGTCGTGATACGGAATAGGAATCGCCCGTAACTTCGTCCGAAACTACGGATTTCGTGCTAAGGGTGTAGGTAAACTTCCTGGTCATACGCGCACACAAGTACTACGCACGTGACCTTTCTAAAGAACATCCCCAATAGGGTCAATATACGTGCGGGCGTCCCCTCCGGCGGTTCCACCGCTGAACCACCGAAGAACCTCAGTGAATAAAACCATACACACATATTTCTGAGGTTTAGCTGCTGATATTTTCGGTCCTATTTCTTAAGAGATCTGCTGCCCCGCAACCTGTCCTGATCTGTCGTCCGACAAGTTTATCAGTGCCTACCACATTATAATACAGGTTGATTAAAATCTACCGATAACCACCACCCAGTTCATCATATCATAATATACAATGTGGCGCTACAATGGTGACTTTAATTTAATACACGGGTAGGGCTAGTGCCCATTAACCATATAAATATTGATAGGTTAAAATAATACGTAAACTGAAAAAAAAAATTTTTCAAACAAACTAAATAATAAAAAAGTCATTAAAATTGGGATCACCCTTGCAAAAATTCATTCATGAAATTACTTACCTAGCTCGCTTACGTTAACTCGGAGCGGCAATATGTCGGTTCGCGGGCTGGCAACCGCGCGCATCGCGTCTTGTACCTACTCGTGATCGGTCCGATTCTTTGACGGCATATTATCAAAGAAACCGAGCGGCGCAAGTGGTACAAACACTTATCACATCACCCTCTCTTGTTACTATTAGTAATAACTGTCATCACTAATCACTGCCATCACGATCATAAGTTTACATAAGCACTAATAGCACAAATAAATGCGTCCGTATCGCAAGAGGTGTAAACGTACCTACTAGATAAGAAAACGAAAACCAATCAAAGTGTCTTTATCGCAGTACCATGATCTAATTACTATCCTAATTACACAAAAAGAAATAAATAAAACAATAGCTAAGAGTCTTTTTCGCGACGTAATTATGCGCACTAGTATAAATAAGTGCGTCAAGGACACGGGTTCGACTAGCACTAGAAAAGCAAAAAAAGAATTCGTGTTCGGTGCGGCGGGTGGGTGGAAGGGAAAGCGCGCGTCGCCTGCGCTGCTCGCCAACAAAGGAAATTTCCTTAAATTCGCCTACTCTATGCATTTGTTTCATCCTAATAGTATTGCTTATTCGTTTTAATTTCATTGATGCGAAGTTATGATCCGTGACCGAGGGAAATGACCGCTGCGCGACAGTTCTTTAAGTACAGGTTGCTCTAAGATGCTATTTCCTAAATTCTTTAATAAATCTGTAAATAATAACGTTTAATGGAAATAAAAAATTGTCATGAAACGAAAATGTGAAAACGTATATGTGTGTTAAATTAAGGTCACCATAGCAGCGCCACGCTGTATATTATTATACATAAGTATATCAAGCGACCCCTTGCATACCTCGATAAGTGCCCATTGACAAACCTAACACACTATTGTTGATAGCTATCGCATTGCGTGCGAAATCACGTGCAAACCAGTACCTACAATACGCAATTTATTGAATCATGCGGCAAGTGTGATGATGCGCGCTCTGTTTTGTGTCGTCTCGTTATCTTCAGACAAAAACGCGTAAACAAGGCAAATATCTTAAGATGTTGTTTACGTTAGAGATATGAACATTATTATTTACAGCTGTTTTATCATAGATTACCGATGTTTTATTCTAATTTTGTGCCAAGATGTCACTTCTTGTGTTTGAATGAATGTCCTTCAATTTTAATAACAAAAAACAGTCGTCTTTTTTAAATTCGTAATTTTATTTCTCAACATTTTCCATGTTGTAGGTACCTACCTAAGCACATTTTATAGGCAATCAAAAGATACGTAGATAGTGCTTCGATTTTATTTCCATCGTATGGGTTGCTAAGCAAATCTCACGTTATCGGGTTTGTAGGTACTTCGTTATCCATGACCTTCGTTATTTGCAAACGCTAAAGAATAAAGACCTATGAAGTCGAAGTTATTAAGTAGGTAATTTCATTATTTTCGCCAATTCGACGATGCCCGCGACGTGGTCACATTACCAGGCCAGGTCTAAAAAAATATTTTGGAAGTACCTAGTTGTTTCTTGAATGATTTCTGCTCCAAAAGTTTTTTGCTTGAATTCTTCAAGAGAATAATGCGATGAGTTAGAAATTCAGGATTCTGTCTGGGTTACTAAAGAAAGGCAGTCTGAGGAATATCTACTTATCCGGCAGTTAAATTCTGCGAGACGAGCTACAAATAAATGTAAACTGGCACAGGAGCACTGCCTTCACTGTCGATCTCGGCATCCCGGAATCCCCCTCTATCACCCCTCCCCCCCTATAGGCTGTGACCTTCCCACGACTCGACTACCCGCATCATACACACCGTCACCAAGTCTTGATTTATTTTGGACTTGCCAAAATATGATGCGCACGACGGCAACGCAAAGTCGCAAAAAAATATAGTAAAAAATATTGTTTAGTTTTGAAAAACTTTTAAAAGTAAGAGCTACTTATACGTTTATATTTTTTTCTCAAAATGACATCTGGAAGTTCCTTGATCATTCTGCAGTTTGTTGCCATGGTACCAAAGTGGAGTGCTTTCTAATCAGTCAGATTACTGAGGAGATACTGAACTTAGCCCATTATATGAATAATTTTAACCGTCTCACGTGTTGTTTACCCTTTTAATTTTTAAACGATACTTTTAGCATGCAGCCTTTAGATACCTTAACCCTAGCTTTCTAACCTTAATTTCGAGTAACGTTATCACTAACCATTCGTAAATTTTACGACGGATTAAAACTTCAATATTTATTTAATCAACTTTATTTATGACACAAATCGACCATTATAAGAAGTTTTCTCTTAATCAAATAATATAATCTGTTTTAGAAATAGGCTACACTGAACAATGATTGAACATAGAAACAATATGGTCACTGAAAATCGCTTTTTTGCAGCCCTTGCAGAAGTCTGTGGTCATACGACACTTTTTTGCAGGACAGTAGCTGCAAGTTTTGCGGGTTCTGGGAACGTCTTGACTAGAACCTTCTTGAGGGTCATCGCGATAATCTGATTCTAATTTCGTTGCAAAGTTACAGTCTGATATCTTTCTTGAAGCCAAGGCTTCATCACTTCGTCTGCCATTTCTAATGCAAAAGGCCTTCTTTTCATGGGTTTTTTTCATTTCGGATCCCATTATAGACGTGGATGACATATGCATTCACTATATACAGGATTAGGATGTCCTAGAACAAACACAGCGGCCATCGATTGGTCTTACGGCTGGTACTCATAATCGACCACATCTGGTCTACAGTGTCATCCGCACCCTTTGTGGAATTGTAGAATTCAATGGTCGGGCTTTTTTAAATCGACATTAATGGCAGGTTGATCATGTATGGTAGAAAAAAGGTAAACGACCTTATTTGACTTCAGTTTATAAGACACCAAAGTCATTTCTTTATCGAAACCGAACATCGAAGTACCTAATCGTCTATTTCTAGAATTCGTATTTCTTTGGGAATCTCTCGCTTATTGCTTCGTAAATTACATACCACTGTGAGCTTTTGAGGCGGTTTCAACAGTTCAGCGGCCAGAGGAACCGATGTCAACCAATTATCCATAGTTATATTCTGGTATGACTCATGGTACGGTTTAGATGGTTCCCTATCCATTTGCATAAAATTTTAAGACCAAATATAACTTAGCATAATTTTGTTTGGCATAATTATATTTTCGCATATTATAATTACGCATAACAGCTTACGCATAATTATTTTAAGCATAATTTCTCTAACCATAATGATGATTAAGCATAATATTCTAAAGCATAAATTTACTAACCATAAAGTTCTAAAGCATAACTTTATTAAGCATAACAATAATAATAAGGCTTAGTCGACGGAGCCCCGCTTCGCGGGGCCCCTATTTCTGTCTGCAGGGTTTAAAGGAACCTAACACGAAGGGGATGACGGGGCCTCGTTCGCTCGCTCACTTGAGCCCCCGTCATCCCCTTCGAACCTAACCTGTCCGAGTCGGGGTGCCCCAATTCCCGAGCTCGCTTCGCTCGCTCTTGCATCCTAAGTTCTCATTGCCTTTTTACTAAATCGAGATGTGTTAGACCTTGGGGCAATTATATTATAATATTATTATGCTAATAATCATTAGGCTTAGTAACGTTATGCGAATCAAATTTATGCCAAAACAAATTAGTCTTTAAGATGATTATGCCAACATAAAATGTATGCTTATAAAAATTATGCCGAAGTATTATTATGCCAAAACGAAGTTTTGGTTTTCTAATTTAATTTATTTGGATTGTAGGTACTACTTATTAAATATTTCTCGAAATATAATGTTTTTTTTTATTTATTCCACTTACCTAACTAAAATCTTACGACTATTTAGACACACCGTAATAATTCTATTGTGCTACATTAATTTTCCATTGTGACACATTCCGTTGTGATTTCCGTTGTGCGATTACGTCAAAAATTTGGTCCTGACCCATATCCCGATCTAATGAGCGTACATTCACAATGAGTGATTGAGGGTCACTAGTGTTGCGTATTAGGAAGTTATTAGAAACGTGCGGGGTGGCGGGGTTCGAGATCTTACCGAAACACTAAATGCGCAAGGTACGTGTCGTCATTTTGACGAATGATTAGTGACACAGGGTTAATAGTTAAGGTTACTTTCAAACTAGGGCATCTATAAATAAAATAAGTGTTATCTACAAGACGTGAATTTCTCACAATAACGTAGGTTGTAAGTACAATATATTAAGATTACAATCTTGGCGAACATTCAAACGTAAAAAGCGGTTCGCCGGAATTGTATTTTTATTGCTTCTTAAGCTTTGATTGCTATTACTTTTATGTAAGTAAACAATAATTTATCTTTTTATAAATCATTGCCAATGTTTTGTTTATCATAAAAATCTACTGTAAGTTTTGAAGTACTATCTGGGTCAAAAAGATATCGATTATCGTGGCGACTGTATGGGAATTTATGAAGAAAATGAGTAAGTATTAAAAAGTGCTAATCTATAATTTTGTACGCGCCGGAACCATTGCCTCTAATGATACGATGAAACTCTGAATATTGTCAAGCGACATAATAATAACCATCCAACATGCTTGCCTGCACGTAGGCCATGTCATGCGATGTTTAACTTGCCAGCTAGCAAACAATGCCATGTAGAGGCAAAATGTAAATAGATAATACCTACTCTATTATTTTAAACATACCTTTACCACAGATTACTAAATAGTTAAGTGAAGTTTCTGTTACGTAGAGATACTTCACTCAGTAGAAAATTTCCAATACCTATTGAGATAATAGCCTACTCCGTCGCCTCAACAACCACTGCATGCTAAAATGTGCCTAAATGCTCAAGCGTACAGTTGTGATTGCTTCGCACCGCGCGATCCTACAGCAATCGCAGGGAACCGAATTTGGACCGCAAACGGTCCGAGAGCGCTCGCTCGAGCGGTAGGTAATTATAGCGCGCAAGTACATGGAGTGACGGAGGCCTACCTTTACTTTCATCGCTGCATCGTGTTGACAGCTTAGCTGCAAAAAAAACAACAAACAAAAGAGATTTATGATTCTGTTTAGGTTGAATAATCATCATTTCTTCTTTTACTACCAATGATTTACTACCGATTATTTTGTAGCTGTTACGTGATCATTTCTTTTAACACGTTCAATGCCGCCGACACGCCTAGCGTGTTCTTGCGAATTTCTATAACTACGCCTCGAACACGCCAGGCGTGTCCTAAATGTTTCAGTGATATTTCGAAAATTAGCCAAAATTGCCTTTTGAAATACTCAGTACATAATCCTTTAGCTATATCCTAAGGATTTTTGAGGTGGCCCCCGGAAAAATCTCTTAATTATTATTTTTTTTTTTTAAGTGATTATGTGACGCCGAGAACCCGCCAGGCGTGTCCACCTAAACAAGTTAACCCACGAAATCGTCTCTCACACGATATATCTTTTCTTGGTCTAAATCAAAGTCATTTATTCAAACTAGGCTGAGAATCAGCACATTTTGAACGTCAACATCACATAAGACAGTCACCCAAAACGCCCGCTCTTCACCACTTCCTAGTGCTTTAGCTGGGAAGAAAAAGTGGCGCAACAATCTCCCCAGCAGCACTGCTGTCTGTTCAGCTAGAAGAACTGGATTCTTTAAAGTAATAAGTAAATAACATTACGAAACACAAAAACATTACATTAAATTATTTGCTATAATTATGTCAGCTAGCACACGCCAATTTAACTACCAACAAAAACACTGAAAACTATACTCAAGCAGAAATAAATATTAAAAATAAAAACGTAAACAGAATTTAATACAAAATAAAAGCCTACAGGCATAAAGGGCGAGCCCGCCTACATCTGCAATGCTGCATTATGTTTACATAGCTGTAACTTGAAGTCACAAATGATAAACTAGGGCCGTCGAAGTAAAATTAAGAGACAGCTAATTACTAGGTCTTCCTCTTTTTCTCCTTCTTTGAGACTAAGATATAGGTGTACATATTTGATTTAACACCGATTTTCGTATTTATCTAAGTTTTTGTTGTATCCCCAGCATCTGGCCAGCAGTACTTCGCCAGGCGACATACGGCACGATAAAGTTCGGCACCTACTACTCCCTGAAGAAGTGGATAGCGCAGCATCGGGTGGATGGAGGTTCCATAGAGCACGTGCCCACGAACACGTTCTGCGCGGCCTTCGCTGGCGGCCTGTCCAGCGCGATCGCTAACCCCACTGATGTGCTTAAAGTGCGGATGCAGGTGAGTTGACGCGGTATGCTGTAAGATTGATGACGTTATTTAAGGAAAGCGTGTTGCATTGGTACCCCCCACAAGGTGAACCGACGATCTGCTGATTCAGGTGGGTGCGTGGAGCACAGGACCGGTCCTTGTGGCAATGCTTGGAGAGGCTTATATCTAGGACTTAGGAGCGGCTGACTTTTGGATGAATAATTCTCAAATGAGATGAAATTAGAGACGAAATTTTATTAGACTAATAATTCACTTCGGCCTTTTTTTATGGTTTAAGAACTTTATTTCCTCATAAGAATTAACAATAATTCACTTACTGAGAAACAAGATTTACAATTAATGTTTAGGTTACTAGCGTACAGAGATAAAATAAAAAACATTTTTTTTTTTTGCGGGTAGGCGATACACATATTACAACGAAACATCAACCGAGCAAACACGGATACAAAAGTAAAAGTTACAACATACTAGATGTGGCACAAAAGGCAGCGTACTGACCAATTGGATATTTTTATTTTATTTTTATATCATTTCATCAGTTTTGAGTTTTTTCATGCGATGTTTATACTTTACACATAGGTATATATCATTTTTTAATAATATATATATATATATTATTTTTTTTATTTTTTTTTTATTTATTCATAATGTATGATTTTAATTGTTTTTTAAATGCAGACATACTTTTCTGTTCTTTTATGTCCATCGGTATTTTATTGTATAAGTTAACACCCTCATATTCAATATTTCTTTTTCCGTAATTAACTGTTCTGGGTGGACGCGTTACTAAGTAGTGGGAGTTTCGCAGTCTAATTTTTTGGATTTGATGTTTTTTGGTAAAATTTAGCGTTGTATGAATATCATTATGTATTATTTTTCGTATAAGAATACACGTATAGTATATGTATGTTTGGGAAATGTTCATTATTTTGGTATCTTCGTATATCCTTTTAGTTGGGGTTCTAAATTTGTAATTGAAAAGAATTTTGATTAATTTATTTTGTGCTGTCTGTAGTAAACCTAGAGTGGTTTTTGCTGCGGTCCCCCAGATTTCAATTAGGTAGTCAATGTGTGGTTTAACTAAGGAATTATAAATAATGTATCGAACTTTCCGAGGAAGACACTTTCTTAAACTATGAAGTGCTCCTGTAAGTGATGTTAGTTTACTTCTGATTTTATCAATGTGCGGCTTCCAACTCAGGGAGTTATCTAAAATTAAGCCTAGATATTTCTCTTTACTTTTTCTTTGTATTATTTGATCATTTATTTTAAGTTCTATATTATCTGTTATTTTTTTATTTTTAGGAGCTATTATAACATAATTCGTTTTTGAAGTATTAATGGTCAGGAGATTAGATTGGAACCAGTCATTTAGAATGTTAAGATCCTTTTGGATATGCGGTATTATAGTTTCGATCGACTGGCCGAAGTAAAAAAGGCTTGTATCATCTGCATAAAGTGAGACGTCTCCTTTAAGGCCAATTTGGGATATATTATTAATATAAATTAGGAACAAAAGTGGTCCCAAAATCGAGCCTTGTGGCACACCGAAATTGACGAGATTTGAACCACTTTGGGATTTACCTATTTTGACTATTTGCTTACGATTTTGTAAATATGAATTAAAAATTTGTAGTGCTTTGCCTGTGATACCAATATGTGACAACTTTTGTATTAATAGTTCGGGACTAATTGTGTCGAAAGCTTTTTTGAGGTCGATAAAAATACCTAAAGCTATGTGTTTTTCATCAATTTTCTTTTTGATTTTCGTTATGAGATCAATAGTTGCCGAAAGAGTATTTGAATGGGGTCGAAAACCATATTGTTTGTGATATAAGAAGTTTTTTGATTTAAGAAATGTTTCCAAACGGTTATATAAGATTTTCTCGAAAATTTTCGAGATCACAGGTAGTACTGAAATTGGACGGTAGTTACAAGGATCAGACTTACTTCCTGATTTATAAATTGGGATAACTTTAGCAATTTTTAAGCCATCGGGAAAGATGCCTTGATCTAAACAAAGGTTAATACACTTTGTAAGTTCATCGGATATTAAGTTTTTTACACATATTAAAGATTTTGTGCTTACGCCATCAATACCAGAACTAGTATTTGGGTCTAAATCGTCAATTATTTTTAATATTTCCTCCGTGGTTGCTGGTGTTAAGAACTTAAGTTTTGCTTGGTCACTGCTTTCAGATTCTTGGTGATGTTGGTTTCCCTTAAACTTGCTAGGGATAAAGTCTGCTAGGGATGACCCGATGGATGAAAAGTATGAGTTGAGGGATTCACATATTTTCTGTTGGTCGGTAATAGTGCCAGTATCAGTCTCGAGTTTTTCAGGTCCAGTCTTGTCTCTTGTTTTATTTTTGGATAGATCGTTTATTAATTTCCACATTTTACGAGGTTTCGTCATGTTGTCTTTAAAACATTTATAGTAGTATGTGTTTTTCGTATTTTCTATGGTGTTTGCTACCCTTTTTTTTTTTTTTTTGAGGATGGGAAATCATCAAATGACTCCTCCCGCTCTGGGTGGAGCGGAAGGGAGTGTCAGACTCTTACTGACTAAAACCCACCCGTGTTCCTTCCTTGGCCCTTTATGTTCCGGGTCAGCGGTACCCCTTTTGGATGATCCCGCTTTCCCGGCAGGCTTGGGCCCTAGTGGACCCCCTCTATGATGCTGACATCTCTTTGAGGCGCGCGTGGAACACGTACGCGCCGTCCAGCACGGGCCTGGTCCTGATCGGACGGTGAGCTACCCATTACTCACCGCCCGCAGGCCCGCGGTGTTTGCTACCCTTAATTTTGTTTTTTCGTATTCTTGTTTTAATTTGGTGTCTGTTTTATTGGTTTTATATCTTTGCCATAACATATTCCTATTGTTAATATCATGTATTACTTCTTTTTTTATCCAGTCTTGTCTTGGAGGATTTAATACTTTAATTTTTGTGACTTGGCTCTTTAGTAAACATGACTGTAATTTGTCTGATAATCTCTCATAGGTCGGTTCTATATCGTCTGTATTAATTATACTGTTTTTAAAACACTGATATAATTTTGGGTAATCCAATGCCGTGTATTCCGCCTTTATAGGAGGGGGTGGTTTATAATGTTTTATCTCCAGAAATATTTGCTTATGGTCAGACATCGCAGATTCAATCATAACCATATGAAAGTTATTTTCCTGTAGGTTAGTAGAAATGTGATCTAATATGGTTTTGGTTGAGGTTGTTTCGCGGGTACAATGTAAGCGATTGATTTTATTCAATATTTTGAAGTTACTTTCTTTCAGTGTGTCCTTGTAGTTACGTGTTGGTCTGTCTGGGTTAAGCAAGTCTAAGTTAAAGTCCCCAAATACCATAGCTCTCTTCTTCCCTTGCAACTGTTGCGAGTAAATCTCAAGGAAATTGGTAATATTCGTTTTATCAGGCTTGTAAATGGCACCGATGCTCAAGGAGAACTTTTTCACGTACACCCAGAGGTAGTGAGTGTTGTCTACACATAGTTCTTCTATAAGACTGTGTTTGAGATTGTCGTGGACGAATATTGAGACACCGCCACCTCTTTTGTTTGGTCTGAAATTATAGTAGTGTGTGTAGCATGGAATTTGGAGCCTCTTTACTTCATCATCATTTTTGATCCAAGTCTCCGTAAGTACAATAATGTGCGTGGTAGCTTGTAAAGATGCTATTATACATTTTAACTCGTCTAACTTTCCTGGTTTAACTATACTACGCGCATTAGCATAAAAACAATTCAAAGATTTTTTTGTTGGGTTTATTTCGCTGTACTTGTTTGTAATTTGATATGATATTCTTTCTAGTTTTTTGCAATTGTTGAAACAGATGAGGCTGTATGTTCGGTTGTTGAAACGATTTTTGGTTCTCCTTTAATATATTTGATGATAAGGTTAGTTTCTCCATTAGAAGTACGTTTTCGGAGCTCGTCTTTTAAATTTTGCAAGTATTTTCTTTGAAATGGAGTTTGGTCGGAATAAATTTTTATGTTATCAATGTACAGGTTATTTCTATTGCGTAGTATAGCTTTCGCTGTTTCCTCAGACGAGAAGCATACTTTTATTGAGCGGGTATATTCCGGCTTGTACTTTCCAAGACGTATAATTTTATCTGGTTGTGGACAATCATTGTATGCAAGTTTTGTTACTTTTGCAATTTCAGCCTTATCGTGTTCTTGTCGTTCAATTTCTGAGCTATTTTTAGGTTCAGGAATACCAGAAACTACAACATTCTTTGCTCGTTTATTTCGTTCCTGAATTTCACTCACAATTTCCTCATAAGTCGTAGGCGTGGGATTTGAAGTCGATGGCGCCATGCATTTGAGGTTATTGACATCAGCTTCTTCTTTTTGCCGTAAGTATTGTTAGAAACAAAATATGCTTTACCACCCTAGCCATTATTATATGAAAGAGGTGTTCAGGATCAATACATTAATAAGATTCGATTGCTCCCCAAATTCACAATTGGTCCTGTACTGTGGGAGCCTGAAAATAAAAATATACCCGTGTGGTCCCTTTCCAGGTGGGCGACGAAAAACGCAATCTAGTTCGATGCTTCATAGAGATATACCAGCTGGAAGGGACCCGCGGCCTGTGGCGCGGCGTGGGTCCCACGTCGCAGCGCGCGGCCGTGATCGCGGCCGTGGAGCTGCCGGCGTACGACGCGTGCAAGAAGCGCCTCACCGCGCCGCTCGGAGACTCGCCGCTCAACCACTTCGCGTCGAGCTTGCTGGCCAGTCTCGGCAGTGCCGTGGCTAGTACGCCGCTTGATGTCATCAGGGTAAGGTCTCTTCTTCGACTCGTGTCCTGCGCGGGAGCTGGCCTAGTACTAATTATGATAGTTATAGCCCCAACTCGTACCAATAGATCACATGTCAGTGTCGGATGTCAGCAGCCGTAGATGACTTATGAATATTTTCGGAAGTTGCTTGCGCCTAGAGGCTACTAAAAGCCGCTAAATAATTAATTGCTTTTATGTCCAAGAGTATAGGAAAGCTGTTTTAATTTCGTGTTTTACTGATAAGGTACTAAATCTCGTTATCATGTGTTACAGACAAGACTAATGAACCAAAAAAAACTGAAGGGCGAGGTGACGAGATCTACTGAGACGATATACAAAGGAACAGTAGACTGCTTGTTACAGGTATGTATCACCATCTAGCATCAAATCACCGATTTCTATTGACTCTTCAGTTTTTGACGACGCGACGCCTCGTTTTACACTTGAATGATACTGTATGACACACGATCTAAAGCTTAAATTTCTATGCATTACTTTGAGTTGAGTGGTTTGGATGTGTGATGGCCATAACTGGGTTCGAAAAAGGGGGTTCTAGGTTCCCAAGTCAGCCTCCCTTCAAAAAATCTCAAACCAGCCCTCTCTGATCTATACTATCGCAAATAAAGAGTTAATTGATTCATCCAACCCTTGACCTGCCCCAGACGGTCCGCAGCGAGGGCTTCCTGGCGCTGTACAAGGGCTTCATCCCCACGTGGCTGCGCATGGGCCCCTGGAATGTCATCTTCTTCCTGTCCTACGAGCAGCTCAAGCAGATGTACTGAACACCCAGCTGCTGGGAATGGCTTCGACTTGCTTGGGATGGTGATAAGGTAGGTATGGGCTTGTTGATATATCTATTTTGAACGGCCACACCTGATCTACTAAAACCGCTATTACTGCTACAAAATAAAGTAGCTGTCTATGTAATGTTACCACGAATGCGTTTCGAGTGTGACGACTGTAACTGTTTATACTCGTGAATATTTATGACGTAGTTATGGGGCAGTAGGAGACTTGTGAAATTGGTAATTGGTTCGTTCAAATTACAGATTCTGTGTATATGTGTGTTCTTGATGATATGTTGTTGTTACCTATTTATTTGTAATAAGTCTGTAAGCCTTCTCAAAAGTAATAAAAAACAAATTTGAAAATTTGTGACGATAAAAACTGTAATAGAATCGATCCAACAAGTTATGGAACAAGTATTAAGTTCCCTTAGAAAGCCCGACCCAGTCATTCTGAAAAGGCTTATTGTTTGTTATTATATTTCCAGATCACCAGCGCAGATGGATCGAGATCTGGGCATCATGATAAGATGAATGAGCTTATATTAGGTTGTCATAGCTACTGTCAATACGACTACCACCAAAATAGGATTTATTTGAACATAAACTCTTTGTTATCAGCATTTTTTAGCGTATTAAAATAGTAAGCTAAATTGTAGACACAAATAATTGTTAATATTTAGTAAGAGTAACCTGACGCATGACGTGTGGGCATAGCGTCTCGAGGATCGTAGTTATAAAACATTTTGTTGATAGAATACTAACACAAACTTGTAAGTAGTTTACTTGAGTAGTAACACAGTAGAGCAGCTTAAACTTAAGTGTATTTAAACGAAATAAATGAGCTTTTGTAGGTTGTTTTATGTTAAAATCGTACGAAACTCCGTTTATTTGTTATAGTTCCTTCTTAGTTTTAAGCTCACATCTTGTGATTAGTTGACATGTGCTATACGGACTTGTAAAATACTGTAAAATAAAATAAAATATTGATGTTGCAAAGGTTTAGCTGTATCTAGTAGCCATCAACAGAATGGCGATGATTATTATAAATAGTCAAGTTCGAAAGTAGTAATATACACTTAATTTATAGTCATTAAGCGTAGTATACACTGATTCGGTTAAACTTTTAAAATACTATTGTAAAAATGCTTTATCCTATTTATACAACTTTTGTATCATAATTCCCTTGCATTTCATATTACTGGGGATTGCGGGAGAGTTGCGCTTACGCATGAATGTGTGCGTTACCGTTACTCAGGAAACAAAATGGGCGCAAAACTTATGTCATTTAAATAAAAGCTTTTGTCTTAATAACTGTTAGTGTTAGGTTGTGGGGACTGGAATGTTGTGTAATAGTGAGTAAGTATAGTCATGGCAGTCAGAAGACTGCAAGTCTGAAACCTGGTCTAACCTTAAAATACCCTCTTATTTATAAAAAAAAACTTGTCATCTATAAACGCTATATAAATTGGAAGTATTTATCTTGGCATTTTGTTGTCAATGAGTGGGCAATCAATTTTATTATATCCGGACAATAGCGGTTAGCCACTTTTCACCCTTATGATCTTATTAATAAAGTTGAAAAGTGCTTAACTATCAGTGCCGCGATGATACAGTACCCAAGCGTGAATATGACACATTGAGCTTTAGAAAGAGACATCCACACGTATGAGTGACAGAGACAACGCTCTACCCAGCTAGAGTTCTTCTAAAACCCGATGTGCCTGTCACAGCCGGGTACTGGAACATCATTATTTAATAAATTTACTTTTAAGAGGTATATTCTAGTACAAA
Source organism: Brachylomia viminalis (assembly GCA_937001585.2). Lineage (NCBI taxonomy): Eukaryota > Metazoa > Arthropoda > Insecta > Lepidoptera > Noctuidae > Brachylomia > Brachylomia viminalis. The sequence goes on from OW443301.2 coordinate 25,909,848, forward strand.
AAGTATTTTTATCTTACGAAGCGACGCGCGCTTTACTTGTAGTAACCAAGTGCACTTCAGACACGCTGTGCATATGTGCGTGAAGGCGAGTAGCGTCAGCGCATAACTACCTACATCACATTGAATGCTAAATGTGAAATGCGGTCTACGTAGTAAATAGCTTAACACCTGAGATCAAGTTACCAACTTCCGAAATAAGGTATTGTTGTATAATATTATTTACTTTGATTTTGTTTTTACTACGATGTAGAATTACATGTACAAACCTTTGTGGTTTAAAAATGCTATTCTGATAAAACAAATGTAATAAATTTTTAAATGGTAAATAAATGAAAAAAAAAAAACACACACACACTTCCGACTTTGACGTTGTCTCGGACGGTACCGAGAGCTCACACACATTCACTGCGTGTTTGTACACTTGGTAACCACGAGTAAAGCGCGTGTCCCTTCGTGAGATAAAAATACTCTAGGTAAGTAATTGGTGAAGGTAAGGTGGCAGTCAGTTTGTGTAATTTACTGATATTCAGTCGCACCCGGTCAGACTGGAAGCCGACCAACATAGTTGGTGGAAGGCTAGGCAGATATGATGATGATGACGCCAGTAAATGATAGACATATCATGTGAGATTGAGATTAAAGCACACAGTGCTGACTTTTAGACGAATATTAATGTTAATCTTAAATCGTTTTTGTACAGTTATTTTTTTAATGTGTTGACCTTTGCGATATTGGCTATTTCGACCTTATTCATAGTTTATCGTGTTTAGGGGGCGTCCATAAATTACGTGAGGTGTTTTTTTTTTAATTTTCTGTCCTTCCCTCCCCCCCTGGTGAGATGTCGTGAGATTTTATTCAACCCCCTCCCCCATCCCCCAATCTCACGTGAGATTTTTCAAAATGGGGGTTTCTTACGTAAACGCGTTGGATTGTTATTATAAAAAGAAAAAAAAATTGCTTGCTTTTATTTACGACTAGTTAATAATTATTTTCTTTTTAACGGATTAGTGAATGATCTTAATCGTATTACGATTACGCTTAAGATTAAATCTTAAGCATGTACAATCTGGATTAAATGGACCAAAATAGTAATTTTTTTTTTGGTTTCAATCAGAAAAAAAATTGCGTGATATTTGCCGAGACCCCCTCTCTCTCCAACGTAAGATTAGATGAGATTTGACTCGACCCCCTCCCCCCCTTAAACACCTCACGTAATTTATGGACGCCCCCTTATAGATGTTTCATTTTTCTTATTGCGTTTTTTGAAGAGTATGTTCAAAGCTTGTGGAAGAGACAAAGTTATTCAGTGTTTGTGTACCAAATTAAAACTTACCGTCAAACAAGCCAACTTTGCCCGTTTTTTAAAAAAAATCGAATATATTACAATTTTTTCTATAGGACTTAAGTATATTTTTTCATGTACTACAACTATATGACCATATGCACGCATTTGCTATGTAAAATATTAAAAAAAAAAAATTAACCAATATTTGTTCGATTTTGATGGTGGGCGAAATAATCCGGACTTTTAGCCAACATTGCCCACTTCGATTTTTGACGCAAATCAAGCTCTTATAAATACGTAGAAAGCACCACGGCTACAATTTAAGGCAATCTTAACCTAAGTTTTAAAATACTGTTTGTAGTTTAAATATTTTCGTGATAAAAACAGTGGGCAATGTTACAGACCTAGCGGTTAGTGCCCTTTTCCAAACATTGTGTTCAAAATTAAATTTTTATTCGTCGACAATTCGACATAATACCGTTGTTCTGTTTTGAACACTTCAATAACATCAACTTGAAGCTGTACATGATAAATCAAAGAAATGAGATTAATAAGCGTTCAACGCAATGACTTGGATCACCAGTAAAACTGATCAACAAGTAAATAAGAAAACTTTAATCTAATGTAAGACACAGTAATAAAAACCTTTTATAACATTATATAAGCTCTAGAGCCTATGAGGAACAAAATCACAATTAGTAGATAAATCACATCAAAACTAGGAATATAACAATATTCAGTCAGATACTATCGATCAACATTGTTTTAAATTATAGTACTGTTCTTAACATTACAATATCGCTACTACCCCTAGCTTAAAGTTGTAGGTAAGGCTCCCGCAGACTACAGACTTTCTATTGGCCGATAGTTTAATCTTAATCGAAGAGTATTCTATTCTATGATTCAGATATTGCTAGTGTCATTCCGTTTCGTAGGATATGGCACTAGCAATGTGGGAATAATTATTTTCCGCTGATATTGCACTAGCAGCCCTATCAGTCTCAACTATCAGCCGACAGAAAGTATATCAATTGAAAGCTCTATCTAAACTTAACAATAATATTTATTAAAAAAAAATAAGTATATCTTTCATTACTAATCAAATTATTCTTTGGATATAAGGAGTCTTAAATTATTTGTTGTAAGTTTATCTAAAACATAAGTTTCATTGTATGTTCAGATCACTAAAATCGACATTAAATATTGTTTGACCACGTCTAGATATCATTGGCTCAGGCAAAACCGAAATAATATTGACTAAATATTGTATGGTGCAAATGTCATCTACAGTTGGGTACGTAAACGTAGTTTCTTTAACAGACTAAAGATTGTTTTACCTTACGTAAAAATTTAATTGTGGGTTTTTTTATCCATTACTGATAATACTTTGCCAACAAAATGTTTCAAGCTCTTTTTTGTTGCAAATCGAACTATAACCCAATCACATTCTTTTAATTCTTGGTCCTCAACAAAATATTCACATTCCGTTAAATCAATTGGAATATCTGAAGGTTCCAAATTTTATTTTTCTTCCTGATCTTTTAGACATTCGGAGATGTAATAGCTATGTAATGTTTCGTAGTCTGAATTATCTGTGTTATCTAATTCAATAGTAGAATCTGCAGAAGTTGAACTCGAATCATAAATAAATTGTTTCCTTTTACGTTTCACAGAAACAAGTTCTTGTGCTCTCTTTTCTCCTTTAGAATTCTTTCGTTGTTTCTTTTTTCTAATGATTTTCGTTCTTTTTGTATCAGTGTTTTCCTTCTTAATTTTTTTCAGACTTTTGGTCGCCTTTCCTTGCAGACATTTTGGCAAATCTCGATCACAGTTAGCCATAAGTGGCGTGTTTTCAGTCTCAGAAACCTCACTCAAAAAACGGACAGCTGAAGTTGGCGTTGCAGCCTTAATTATCACATCGGAGAGTATAGTTATTTTGGATGTAGTTATTTTTTTAGAAATTCCACTTGTCCCAGCAATGGGTTCTGTTTCTCGTATGTAATTGGATAAGTTATCATTATTTTTAGACATTAACGGATATTTACTACTACTAGTGGCAAGTTCCGAAATCTGAAATCATTCGTATACATCACTTTATCCACATATGGGTACAAGAAAGAGTTAATAGTAGCAATACAATACTTGTTAAGGGTCTCAGCCTCTCAGAAAGAGTTAATAGTAGCAATACAATACTTGTTAAGGGTCTCAGCCTCTCAGGAGTTTTCAAGATTAGAGTTGACTGTTCTTCTAGAGTTTTCTGTCTGTTTTCATTATTTGAGTTCTCGTTTGGACTCTGAATTTCAAACTCTTGATCATTATTTGTACTTTGATTCATATAAGTAAATATACCAGTTTGATCATTTAAACATAAATCACTTTCAGGTATTTTATTTTTGTTTATTTTCTTTTTTGTATTACCCTTCAATGTATCTTTCTTGCCACAAATGATATTCAAATCAGTAACTGTCACCGATTTTCCTGGCTCACATTTGACTTTCTTATTTCTTTTAACTTCCATCGGTTTTGGCGTTCTTGTTTCTTTTAAATAATCTATCAGTGCCAGATCAAGTCCATACGACAGTATTTCCTCTTGCATCTCTGGGATCTTTTTTAACACTTTTGTGGGTTCAGTGGAAATATTCCTGATGCTTTAAGAAGACTCCTAATATTTTTATCCTCATTCAACTTAATAGCTTCCGTTAATTCTGCGATCAGTTTGGGGAAATGTTTTTTGTTCAGTGTTGTCTGGTTTGGATTTTTGAGTTTGTACTGGTACAAGATTTTTCGCCAAGCCTTTTTCAACGGCCCAAAAAATGCAACGTCAAGAGGCTGCGTGAGGTGTGTTGACCTTGGAGAAATGAAAATAAACTTGATGTTACATTGTTCGCATAACTCTACTACTTTCACACTTAAGTGACTAGATAAGTTATCACAAATTACAACTTTAGTCCCTAGAGTCTCTTGTGCCCGTGGAATAATTAGCTTTTCAAAATAATCTTCGAACATGGCGCTATCGAACCATCCTGATTTTGTGCAGTTGTATTGTGTACCAGGTGGGCCTCCAGTAATCCATTCTGAATACAAGTTTGTTGCTTTATAGACAACATATAAAGGCAAGCATTGACCGCTCGCAATTGCTGTGAACATAAGTGATATATTTCCCTTTGTGGAATTAGTTATCCTTTCTTATATCTTACCCCGCGTCGAAATATACATTTAGAAGATCCGGGGTCGTCGGAGAGATTGGTCTCGTCAAAGTTAATAATATTCGTTGCTGGGATGTCTTTCAAAGTGATACTTAAATTCTCAAAGTAACTAGCTATTTCTTGTGGTCCCTTTTCAGCTCTCGCTTTCGTAATATTTTGAGTAGTTCTTACACTCAATTCATCTGCGTGTCTAGCCAAAAAACCCTGCACCCACGCATCTCCCGGAATTTTATTCTTGAACACAAGTTCTCGAGAATTTTTTCTTAAATATTCATGTACCAATAACTTTAGATCGGGTTTAGTTAGTGGGGATCCAAAATCACTAGAAGCTTGCAAGACTCACAATTTTATTTTCTTCTTCACTTGTCAGTGTCGTAGGATGCCCAACAGAATTTGAATGTAATTTTTTATTTTATTAACTATGGTACGTCGTGGGATACCAAACGACGACGATATTTGTTTAGATGCAACTGCTTCGCAGGCAAGCTTTAACATCACGTCGAAGTAATTTTTATATGCTCGGGACCCAATTTCACGTCTTGGCTTTCTTTGTCTAATTCTAGACTTGTGTTTGTTTTTCTGAAATTAAAAATAACAATAAAATTAATGCTAAGTGGATCTGCAGATGTATAATAAAAGCTGCCATCTACTCTAAAAAAATATACCCTATATCCTATCCCTATACACAAACAAACATACAATCACAAACTTCACCTCTATACATATACTGGGTGAAATTTTAATCACTGTTTTCCTCTTACTGGGTCATTGTACTCATCATTATGAACAACTTTTACTATGGAGCAAACCTGAAATCGTGAAAAATAAATCAGCTGTTCCCTACATTTATGTTCGCATAACTCGTCAAGATGTAGGCAACAGCTGTTTTTTTTTTGATGAGTGAATGATGAGTACAATGTTAAGAGGAAAACGGTATATACATACACCCTGTATATACATCAACTACACTAGGTACTAATATATTTTATAACATAAGAAATTAAGTACTTTATTTTAAAGTCGTTACTTAAGAAATATGTAATTGAGGTGTTTGATATTTGGTTTCTGTGGTTTTGCGTTAATTCAACCTGTTACAAAATAACTAAAAGTGACAACCCTGAGTGCTTTTTGACAACGGGCAATGTTGGCATGGATGGGTCTGAATAGTTTAGGGTAACTTTGCCCATCATTAGAAGTTTTGATTTATAAAGTCCTGAGTAATGTAACTATATTTAAAATACTCAACAACTGATATTCTATAACATACAGTAAAATACACTTACCTGTGTTTTCGCCATGAGGTAAAATCCACAAACACTTTCCTTAGGAAATTTGCCCGCAAAAACATACACCGCACTCGACAAGTTCTGACAAGTTACTAAATTTTAAATTAACTTGCGTTAGATAGTGTTGCCACAAATATAATCAACTTTCCACCCAAATAATAAATGTTGCCATAAAACTAAAATTGTTTCTTATGTTAGCGGATTTGCTTATAAATTGCTTTTAGGGCAAAGATACCTTGATTGGCAAAGTTGGCTTGTTTGACGGTATAGATGGTTGGACTTAAAATAGAGATGATGTCCAACAGGCTGTTCAAACAACTATCACCGTAAACAATCCACGAGACTGTTATAAGAGTTTTAAAGCATTTAAAATATATCTATGAATATGGTAGATGGCACTATGAAACTTCTCAATCGTTCTTAGAGAGGTACAAACAGGTACAAATTAAACTTTGTAAAATGATTGATAACGAAGCTATGTATATTGTAAGTAGAATATTTTGTGTAAGTATATTTATATGACTATATTTTTGAAACTCGCTTTCAATACTGATTTTTTTTAAACCTATAGGTTAGACCTAGAAAATGAAAAAGATTTAAAGTTAAATGTAAATCATCAGTCTTCAAACGTGTCTTTCTCTGTTCTTGTGACTTCTGTGTTAGGGTGGGTGCGTATACACATGCGCAATTGCGCATGGGCGAACGGGCGTTTGGCTACGCTTAGGGCGAGTTTAATAAAACGAGCAAAATTGATGTGACAAATTGTCAAGCGCCCGTAAATTGCTGTGATTGGTTGAATGATTTATCAACAGCCAATCCCCTTTGAGTGTTTTGACCTTGGAGTCATTTGGCTTAATTTCAGCTTCCTAGAAGAGCGTTCGCCGCCACACAACGGCCGCAGTGCGGTTGTCATGAATGTAATGGCAGTGGGGTATGAATTTAGTGTCATGAAACGATCTCTAGGAAACACACCAATTTACTTTCTAATATAACGTCTCAGTGACGTTATTCGCCGGTAAATTGCGCACGCTATGTGGCGGCCACTGCTCAACTAGGAAACCGCAGCTTTAACTGCTCGCAACTACTGTAAGCGGCGAACCGTTTGCGCTTAGTTCTCTAGGCTCGCGTCCATTGATGTAATTGAACTACTACTGCAGTAATATATTATTGCAATTTTTAACTATTTATTCTAATAGAAATACTTAACGATTAGTATTCGTTAGAACCTCTGTCACAGGATCTTTAGAGTACCTATTTGTTATTGTAAATGAATGTTAGTCGCTTAAGAAAATGTTTGTATGTATGTGTCGTGTGTAATATAGGAATAGAAGCTTACTGTGAATATACACTAGACAAAGAATTAGCCAAATTATTATAATCCAAATATACACACTTGTATAGTATCTTGTGGTTTTATTTTATTATTATTGCTGGGTTTGGTAATGGAATGAGATAAGAAATTGTTGTTGAAGTCAAATTCTAAGATAAGTATAGTACGGTTGCTTTTTCAAATATTTGGAAAACATTCACGTCTGCAACATTGAGAATGTTAGAAGAGATCATTTTTGTCATTTGTTAACTCTTTTAACCGGTCACTCCAGATTGGTTCCAATCGGTTCCGGCAATTTCCCCATTCCGACAAGCCAAGTTGGAACCGATCGGTTCCAACTGATTCGCGCGGTTTTAACTCTGTTTTTACCTTAAATGATACACAATAGTGCACAGCTTTTTATTTGACCAAGACCTTACTTCGCGGTGTGCTTAAACCGTGTTATCAAAGAGTTTTACACCACTTCCTCAGACATAAAACCTCTTTTCTCACTCCCTCCAGCCATAAACTCCTACCGAAAAAAAAACGGCTTCTTTCTAAACCGTCTCTGTCTACGTCAATGACTAGTCTACGTTCTAAACCTATCAAAAGTGACGCAGCCTTATTTTCGCACTATTTTTACAATGCAAAATAATCTTTATAAACTGTTCTAATACCCGATGGACCACAACGGGGTGGAGCGTGGGTTAGCCGAACGGGACCCGGGTATGTGCGTGTGTAAGGGGGGCCCGACTCTCGAGATTCTGAAGGAAATACAGCGGCTGTATGAAGAGAGGATGGAGCAAATTAATGGGGCCTCAGGGTCTACTAAGTTGCAGGTGAGTTTTCTTACGGAATTATTACAAACGAGGAATAGATAGAATTGAAAAGTAAAGGACTAAGTTATGTCTTAGAATTTTACCAGCCATGTGGTTGCTTGTTGATGGTCTACAACTGATTATTACTATGAAGAAGAATGACATAATTTTGATATTGTGCCGTCTCTGCTTGCTTTGGGTGCCGTAAAAGGTGAATTTATTGCTATGAGTGCACTGGTACTAGATTAGCTGCCAAATGTAGCAAGTGTTTAAGTTCCATCTACACATATCAGGGCCGTGCTCCGCCAGGGGCTCAAAAAATTACCTTTTATATGAACTCGTTCACACGTCCGTATCCGGGCCGGCGGCGGCGCCGGCGGAGCTTCAGTGCCTGCCCTATGCGTGTCACGGCCCTGATATGTGTGGATAAACCGTTAGTGGTCAAACGATCACTGGGCGACCTCTATCGTTATTCTATGCTGTATCGAGGAGAGTCTCAGCTATCTAGTTCTGCAGATCAATATTAATCATTGAGCCTCCATGAGACCGCATACAGCCACATGTAACTAAGTACATGTGGCTGTATGCGGAAGCACAGGACCGTTCGTTGTGGCGATGTTTGAGGACTATAGTTTCATCTTTCGGCTGAATGATGATGATTAACAAGACGTGTCTTAACTTGTGTGTCAGCAACAAGTGGAGCTGCTCCGGTCGTGGGTGGGCGACCTGGTGGGACAGAACACTCTGTTGGCGCGCGCCGTCGAAGAGCTGGAGACGGCGGCCACCTCCAAGCTGCTGCAGGAGCGACGGAAACACAGTGAGGTATGGGACCCTGTTGCATAGACTAAAAATAGTAGAGGACATTGTATTATAAACTTTATTATTAGTGAGTTAAAGCCCAAGCGAGATGGACCATGGGAGAAATGTTTGTGTATGGCTCGACGATTGTACAACTTTGCACTTTACAAGACTTAGAATACAGTGTATTATTAAATTTCATCAGAAAATATTCTGCTCTACGCTCGCCTTTGCAGCTTTTAAATGTTTATAGCTGAAGTTTTATACAACTTTCGTAATATGAATTTGTCTCATTTACGTAAATACTTGTTGGGAGCCTTTGTGTCGTCATGAGCACATACAAAAGTGTCGCTCCGGAAAAACTTACTACAAGACTGTGTAGGGATATCCTTCAACGGGAATAACATCACGTTTATATTCCACAATTTTACTTAGAAGTAGGCATTTGTAAAATATTAATAAAATATAAAAAAATAACTTTGCTTTTACGTTTGGTGCAGTCGTTTTGATATTCAAAGTCAAAGTATTAATTCAGGTTGATTTTGTCTAGACTTTACATTGTCCTATGGAGCCGGACCAGCATGTTTCCAAGCATTCATGTCTTGGATTTACTCCACTAATTTATTTATAATATGCTTGTTTACAAAGTGAACTTTTTAAATGAGTTTAAAAAATTTTTTCATTTACCTAATTGCAATATATCACAAGGTATTTTGTTGTAACATTTTTATTGAAACCCAGGACTCGAACACCACCTGATGTTAAATCTAATAGTTTCCCATTTTCCTGATAAATCATTGAATCACGAGCCACCTTCCGTAGGCTGGTGATAGTTCTATGATTACGGGTGCCCGGTCCAGTTGACTACACGTATGACCATGAGCCTTGCAGAGCTAGCGGGCAATCCGCATCTCATTTTTGACCTAATCGAATTATTAAGCAACTAGCTGAATATTACTGTTACCGGCCTTACTTTCCCTGTTCTCTCTTCTAACGTTCTGCCGATCTATTTTGTAAAATATTTACCGTGAAAACTTGAAATAACCTGTCATTCCATTTGATGCGAGTGATAGGCACTATTGAGCTCACTTCATCTATGTTTTCACGGTGAGATTTTTACAGAATAGACCGACTGGTCCTCGTCAGGTGGTGTCCGAGCTCCGTGCGGAGTGCTCGGCGCTGCGGCGACGGCTCGCGCGCAAAGACTCCGACCTCCGAGGTCTGGTGGAGGTGCTGAGAAGGCTCCGAGAGTTTGACTACTGCACTCTGGACGGGATACACTTCTTTGAAGTAACAGAGTCAGATATATTTGGGTCTGTTGAATGGTGAGTGACTTTGATGATACCACGGAGTTTAGAAAGAAGCGGAGATGCCGCAAAGCAAAATCTCTATAGAAAGAAGCGTCGCCTGAATGCGGGTGACAGGGGGACGAGGTACGGCGATGGCTACACCCCACGATGGAAAACCCGCCCATTATTTGTAAATCCATCTAGCGGTGAAACGAATTATTAGTGCAATTGAACTAGCTTTTTTTTAATTTAGTTCGTCTACTTGCCACTCAAAGTCAAAGCATTTATTTCAAATAGGCACATAAAAGGCACTTTTGAACGTCAACATTTACATTTATATAGAATTGATTCTAGTCGCCCCTTCCAAAAGGTAGTTTCGTATGGAGAAGAATGGGCAAGAAACTCCGCCGTTACTCTTTTAATATGTGTTACAATATTTTGTATACATTAATTATATAATTATATGTGAAGACGATGCACTTATAATAAAAATTACCCTACCACAATAGGTAAAAAGAATTTAATAAACGCAGCATTGTAAAAGCATACGATTTCCCAAATTATGTAAACAAGTAATAAGTCAGTGTGTGAGTTAAAGTAATCACAGAATGTAAATCAATGTCATAAAAATAATTAACTATACAATTAAAGTAGCAACAAGTTTAATTTTGTCTAGACCCTAGATTGTCCTATGGAGCTGGACCAGCATGTTTCCAAGCATTCTTATATTGGATATAATCCTCTAATTTGTACTATGCTTGTTTAAACAGTGAACTTTTTATATGAGTTTTAAATGTTCTTTCATTTAATTGCACTATGGCGTAACAAAGCATGACACTTTGTTCCAGAAAGTTCTATGTGCGTTGGTATGGCGGGACCATATCGCACCCCTAGATAAAAACCCCACTAACTCAAAAAGTACGAGTTTTGAGTTAGTGGCCTTATCGAATTCCTGACTCGAAGACCTATGCATCAATATAACTCGCGTAACGATACCTTCAACCATTGTTAAAAGATGGCGCTAAACGCTGCTTTACTTAAATGACCTTGCCCCGACAGGCGCGAGTACTAGTCCGCCATTTTTAGTTGTCTTCGGATTGGCGTAAGTGACACACGTTTGAATAGTGGCAGATTTTGAGTTGCTGGAGTTTACACGAAATTTATTGAGTAAGTTTCTTATTTATTTTGAGTTGATTGAGTTTTGCTGAAATTTCATTGTAAAAAGTAATAGTTAATTTTGATTTACGGGGGTTTTGATGATTTTATGTTGCAATATTTTTTAAAATATTTCGAGTTCCTCAGGTTTACATGAAAGTAAAAGTAAATTTCGATTTACCGTAGTTTTGTTGAATCTAACTTTAACTTTGTTTATTTTTGCCTGTTCAATGAAATTTGTAATTTTTAAAGAGAAAATAGGTTGTTTATGAAAGGTTCAATTTTTTTATTTTATTTGTTATACAGTAACTAAACACAGTACGTGCTTTTGAGGGTTTTTTGAGTTGGTTGACTTTACTTGATTCATTATTGAATTTGAATATTATTTATTTTTAGGATGATGACAGGGCGAGGAAAACTCATGGTACAAATGATTAACGAAGAAAAAGAGGATCCTGAGCAACCAGCAGCAACAGATGATTCAAGACCTATTACATCTCCTGGTATAGTAACGCTCAATAGTATTAACGAGCCTGAGTTGCCAGCTGAAGGAAGGTTAGCTCCATCACCGAGCATTTTAGAATCTTCTTTGAGTCTTAATGAGCCTACAAACGCTGAGGAACGACGACGAGCTCCTAAACGTCAGTATGCTACCTCGCCAGTTCATAGCGGCGATGAAAGCGATTTCGACGATTCCGATGCAGATCCGCACTATCAAGACCCTATTCCCAAAAGAAAAATAATTTTCTCTCCCTTGCGTAACTCGCCTATTTCACAAATGCCGTGGCATTTGTCCTCTCGCTCCATTTCGTCTTCGTCTAGCAGTTCGAGTTCATCAGGCTCGAGTAGTAGCTCGAGCAGTAGCTCTAGCAGCAGCAGTAGTAACTCAACGAATGAACATGACGATACTGGCCCTAATTGCGAGATTCAACGCAACGAAAATAACAATGCCGATAATGCCGTTCAGAGGCTGTACTTATTTTAAGATTGTTCTGATAGTGCGTAAAGAGATAAGAATACTCAAATTTATATTTTTTTATGGGAGATAAGAGTTTTTTTTAAAGGTATTATTGCTGTGATTATTTAAAAACGCATAATTATTCATTATTGTACGTGTACGATCTCAATTTCATGAAAATGTCTAGTATTTAAGTAATAACTGTTATAAAAAGGACTTACCTAATATTTTATAACACTAATAAGTAATTGTATTTAGTTTTCTTTGTTATTCATTTAGTACTTAAATAAATAACTTTCTATTTGAGGACACATTTTATTTATTTCAACTATTTTAGATCTTTAAAAACTAAAGCTTGCGTTCCTAAGATTAGCACGTTGCAATCACCCGTTCATAGCATAAGTAACTCAAAACCCCCGACAAAAAGTTATCTTATTTTTGGGGTGAAAAGTAACGTAACTCAATTTTATTTCAGATAAAGTAAAGTAACTTGACTTAGTACACAAAAAATTTGCTTACTCCCGCTGCAAAACTAGAGTAACTCAAAAATCCCGTTATTTTCCACGTTTTTAACTGATAAAATACAAATAAGCTAATTAAACAGCTTCAGAAAACGTTACCTTTACGAATCTCTCATTAGATCTTTGATATCTTTCTTATATACCCTAAAAACAGTTTTTCGTCATTTCTGAAAAATGAGGTTTTTTGAGTTGCCGGAGTCTTCATCTAGGGGTGCGATATTATTTATTACCCAACTGCGAACGAAGCCAAAAAGGTGGGTGTTCCCTGTTAGAAATTGTTTTTTTTTTAAGTGTCATGTCGGGTATCGGGTTTATAGGTAGTAAAATCAAATAGTTGTTAAAATCAATATTAATTGAAAAATGCTCATCATTGGCCACTAAATAACACAGTTTTATTTAAATGCTCCCTTTTAGACAATACAATGTTTTCGAGCTTACTGTAATAATTAAGTCTCGTATTACAATAGTTTTGGCTTATAGCTTGGGTTAACAACGTGACATGGTTGAAAATTGGATCTTGATCATGCGCATGTGCATTTAATGATATGAAGTAATTTTTTTTTTGTAATTTTCTTGCCATGCCACACCACATGAAAGATATAACGAGGCTTAAAGTTGTAAATATTTAAACTTAATTTTTCATTCTTCTTATGATTAATTATGTTGGATGATGCATGATTCATTAATTAATTATGTTGGATGATGAATGATTAATTAATTCTTATTTGGAGCAGGGTTATGTAGAGGAAACTTAAGTAAATTATGTGCTTCAGATTCCTGTAAAGATATTTATGTTAGTTAAATCATTAAGTAACTTAGATTACTGCATTGCAAAAACAGTTTTAAATAATGTATCATTAGCCAGTTATAAATAGTGTCTGATTGGCTAGGTATAGGTAATACCTGTACTTGACTAGTATTTGGAATGGTATGTGATGTTCCTTCAAACACATTAGCTTCAGATTCTTGTAAAAATAAATAAAATAAAACTTTATCTTTTTTTATTATTGTTAGGCTCGTGTTTGATCACTTTCTCATTATAATTTTATTTTAAATAAATATTTATAATTACCTGATTAGGTATAAACAATTAAGTTAACGCCCCTTGGTGCAATTTCTTATAAACTTTTTTTGTTTTATAGAAATCATTTTCATTGAAATCACGTGAACAGATTTTCGAAAAGGTACTTTGTTTGTTTCTAGTTGTTAGGCTTGTTTATAATACGTATCCATGCAACTCAAATATCTGTATTAACAGGGAATCTAAAATGATAACAAAAAATTAGTTAGGATTAAAAAAAAACAATAAATTACATGAAGATAATATTTCGATAAAATAGGGTCTTGCTGGAATGATGCACACATTTTATTTATCAGTTAGGACCAACGACCCTAATAGCCTATAGACGCCTAATGCTTGATTTATCGCATCAAAACTATTCTGTCAACTAGCTGAAGTATGAGGAAGCGGGGTACTTCCACGTACTGCGTTCTGATTGGCCGTGCCAAGGTCATTCCGTATCACTAGGGATGTGACAGGTTTAAATAAAACACGAATTTATCGTTTTTTTTTTAAAATAATTGTACTTAATAACATTTAACTTCTTGTTTCTTAATATTATTTAACATTTACATAATGTAATTAAAATACTTAAAATGTAAAAAATTAAAATAAAATATCAAAATTCTTTCCGTATTTATTTTAAAAGAAAACATACTTTTCTCGGTGGCTGGTTCATTATGTATTGTAATACCTAGTTAAAAAAATGTCATTAATAACATAAAACTAAATTCTGAATGTCAAATAATTATTTTTGCAATACAATAATGGCCTATAATGTTCCCACTGCTGGGAACGACGCCTCCTCTCCGTGAGAGGGAAATTTTCTGTGTAGTTTGAAAAAACACCTAATTATTTCACAATTATAAATACCATTATAATCATATTATGATTTGGTGTATTTTAAAAAACATTAATACTTTTTGAAGATCTTCAAATTTCATATAAATAAGTAGTACCGATAGGTTTTTGCTTTATCGATACTTTGGTCATGATTTGGTTCATCACTAGTCATGTTTACCAAATAATAGAGGAAAAGAGATAGCTAAAAAAATACTTTACGACGAAAGGGACGCAAACATAAAAGACATCAACGAGAGTCCTTGCACCTTTTTTCACCTACAAGTATGACCAGTATAAGATGAACTCCGATAAATAATATCAGAAAATAAATCTAATTATGATTATATGTAACTATTAACTTACCGATGAAATGTTATGGCATCTTTCCGGAAGTCGAAGTCTGGCTGTTGTTACCACACCAACGTATAGTGCAAGGGGCCATTATAATATTTATTTTCACCAATTTCTATGGATTAACACGGAAGTGTTTGCGGCTCACAGTAGTGGTCGATACTGAATAGATATGGTTGAGCGGCGACCTATATAAAATCTATAAGTCTGATGTGTTGACAGACATTGGTCGCCTGTTATTAGGCATCTATGGGGTATGTGGTCGTTGGTTTGGACTGACTACTTACCAACAGATGGCGCATTTTCCTATTTTATATTCTTTTTGTTCCATGAATCAAGGTAGGTATGTAATTTATCTATTAAATAAATTAAAGCGAGCAAAATAAACTTAAGCAGGTTATTTGAGTTGAAAATTGGTCACAATAATATGCATTGATAATGATAAAAACATGAAATCGCTGAAAAGGGGCTAGAATGCCTCTCTTCGACGACAGATGTCTCTAGCTACAATCTGGCTATCAAACAAGAAAATGTGTTTTAAAGTGAAAATAATAAGTTTATGGACTTACACGTGAAATGTTATGCCATCAATATGTTTCAGTTTTGTTCCTGAACAATTTTTGCATCCAACAACAGCGCACTGCATTAAAACTTCATTATCACACTTCATCAAACAATTTAACAAATAATAAACTATCAAAATACAACGGACCCGAACACGATGACGATTCACTCGAAACTAAGGTTTGCGGCTCCGCCCACTGTGATGTCATGACCTAATTGAAGGCGCATGGCCTATTGCCTTGCGGCATCTCCGCTTCTTTCTAAACTTCGTGGATGATACTTATTGTGTAGAATTTTTTTTGAGTTGTGCATCGAGGAGTTATTGACCAGTGTTCAGCTTGTTGCTATTATGAGTAATAGCATGTGCGAACAAAAAAAGTCGGACGGACTCTCGCTAGCAAGAAACTGTGTCACTTAAGTCGGCCTGCTCGCTGTACGTACAGGCACACGGCCGGCCGGACGGAGACGGTCGGCCGTTACGCGCACACGGCAACACTCACACATAAACGGGACTCAGTTTTGCCTTAGCGAAGTTCCGTCCGACTTTTTTTGTTCGTCCATGAGTAATAGATACAGTCAAACGCACGTCCATGCTACCAATTCGACATTGACTCTGACGGCATCTTTATTCCGTAGTAGCAAGAGAGGTTTTCGTAATTCAAAGTGTTACTAAACTGACGAGCAGTTGACTGAACATTTTTACGGGGACTATTATTGATAGAAGGGGATTATAGGTTAGATATGCTCATATGCAGAGTACCTACGTGTTAAAATAAGAAGTGAGCCTATTTCAATTATTTATAACCGACTTTTAAAAAGGAGGAGGTTCTCAATTCGTCAGAACCTTTTTTTTTATGATGACCGATTACTCGAGACGCTTGAACCGATTTGGAAAATTTATTTTGTTTCAAAGGGTACCTACCTATACTTCCTAGGTGGTCCCATTTAAATATTATCGAAACCGTTCGAGCGGTTTAAAAAAAATCAACAATAATTGAACTGACTTCAAAAAGGAGGACGGTTTTTTATATTTGTTACGCCATATCTCCGGCAATTTTGAATCGATAAGATAAGATAAGATACATTTCACACCACCTGCTCGAAAATGTCAAATTATATGTCAAGCAACCTTAATCCAAAGTGAGTCATTAGTGGCCGGGGGCACAGCCGGTCAATAATGTTGTACTGGATTTCATTATGACCCGCTGGTCAATAATGTGATTTGAATTTGGAATCTCACATGCTCAGCTAAATTGGCAGTATAGGTAAACTTGCCTAATTCGTACCCCTTAAGAAAAAACCATCATATTTTGAAAATTAGGAAAGATAAATTAGTTTTAATTAAAAGTAATTTTTGTTTGCTAAATGCTTTATTGTTTCTATAATCAAATTTAACATAAACCTTATAAACTTCTAAAAAATTAACAATTTTAAAAAAAACAAAAAAAGTACGATTTAAGACCAATCATCCCAAATCGTACTGCTATATCCTTAATTCGTACTTTGAGATCTATTCATTGGTATACAGTATTGAGAATCAGCATCATAATCAACAATGTGTTATTAAAACAAGTAGTAATTCTTAACAAATTCGACGGATGGTCTTCGCCAATTCTCGGCAATCATCGCAGTTATATTCTTTGGTTTTTTTATTGGTTCGTTGTACGTGTTCGTGGTACGTTTTAAGAATTTAACTCGAGTACGAAATAGGAGCAAGAGCCAAACAAATTTTAAATTTACCGCCAAATAAATTGACAACAGTTACGAGTCACGTTACACGTCAGATGAAATCGCGAAGATACACATGAATACGTGTCAAATCGTAAAATAGGTTATACACGACCTTATTTGAATAAAACTCTTACGAAATGTGTAAAAATATTACAACAATAGTTGAAAAAAACTTACTTTTGCAATATTTTTGTCGAGAGCAGCGTCACAGGTGTTATCTCTCAGATGGTGAAATGGCCGACTGTTATTACTATTTTTTGACACTAGAGGCGCTGATAGTTGTTACCAAAGCCGAGTTTTAAGTGGAGTACGAATTTGGCGTAAGTACGAATTAGGCAAGTTTACCCTACTAACAAACACCCTTTGGTGCCAGAAAGAGGAAAGCTATTCTCGAAACCCTTACTACGCGTGGATGATATTCTCGATTTCCTACAAAATCATAACGACTGCTTCTTCATATCGTTGCCATGTTTTCGAAGATATAATATTGTAAGAATAATTAGATAACTACGAACCATTTTTTAAAAGGAATGGAATAACATTAAAACTGGCATTAATAATAACAAATACCGTACCGCGCCGTAATACCGTAATAGTAATTGGCTGTAACATTAGTTAATTTATTTTAAGTAAACTGCGCTAGGATTGCTGTGGATTTTGTGAATAAATAAATAAATAATAAAACCTATCTATACTACAGTCGATTTATCACTCAGAACAATAACTAAAGCATAGAAGGAAGCTAAATTTAACTAATATAGTCGTCTCTGTTTTCTTATACACTCATAACAGCATTAGAAAGAGACAGATGTAGGTTGCTCAAAATGCAAAGCGTCACAAAGCAAACGTCAATTTGGCTACCTTGGCTACCTTTATGATACTAAGTTTAAAAGCTACTTAACGTCTCAGGTTTTTGTGTATGACTTTGTTCATCGCATTTTTTCGTATAATGCTTATGGGCGCATGGGAGTTGAAGTGCTTAGTTGATTTTACGTGTTTTTATAAAAATAGTACAAAATTAATAGTGATTTAGTGTAAATCGCAAAGCTTAAAGATTAAATAATGTCCTGCATTATAGTGGGATGTAAATCACATTCATCCCGCAAAGAAAATGATGCGGAAATCATAAGCTTCCATCGGTAAGTAATCAAATATGGTCATTTTATCGGTTTTGTATTCTCACTGTAGGTTTATTTGGCATTTTTTCAAATTATTTGAGTTTAGTGTACTCGGAAGTGTTTTGAAATTAATATTTTATGTAATTAAATAATTCGATTTTATGGAAAATATTAATTTTAAATCGGCATAGAAATTTTGGCAATAGTGCTTGCAAAAATAAACTATCGATAGAATATCGATAGAAATAGCGTCATCTAAATTATTACATTATTCTTCTTTACACGTAGTTTTGGGAAGGATTAAATATTTAAGAGTGAAATAAATACCTAAATACCTACGGTCTTGCCAGCAAATCATACGTATGAATAATGAAATGACAGTGGTCAAAAAGCCGTGTGGCTCATGGTATAATAATTTAAACTCATGGTGTAGCTATGATTTTTTTTTTAATTTTCAGATTTCCCTCCGATATTGATATGAGGCAAACATGGATCAACGCTATTGCACGTAACTACTGGGAATGGAAAAAACAACATCGTAATTGTTCCCAACATTTCAGCGATGACTGCTTTATTAAAATATTGCTACCAACGTCAATTTTTGATGATTTACTCGAACATTCATTCGATAATGATGTATTGGATGAACATAGAAATTTGTTGATTAAATTGATACGCAAAGAATATTTAACAATTAGAATTCATTATATCGCGAAAGAATTATCTTCTCCTGTAGAAAAAGTAAGGACATTTCTAACAAAAACTATAATTTTTAAAGGACAGTGATTAAAATTTTTTGTTACTTGTTCCGGTGCCAATCGCTCTGTAAAAATTATTTAAGCGTTTTCTTGGTAATTTCAATTTGTTAATAATTTATCCTGTGTTTATAAATAAATAAGTTAATCAGACAGAAGTGACTTTATTTCACCTTAGCATATTTTAGATTTAAATGCCAAGGAGCGATACCATAAACTAAGAAGTCGATATCGGTATCTATTTTATGCATAGTCACATCACTAGCTAATACTCTTTTGTCTATGACAGCGTACACTTCAAATGTCCTAAAGCGCCTTCTATGCTTTAGTTATTGTTCTGAGATTTATCACATTTTATCAAAAATACTCTATTTTCACGAGCGTCTCCAATGACGTTCTAAATTCAAAATGCATACAGCCAATCATCCAAAATCATTCTACCAGCCCTGTATAAAGCTTAGTTTACACAAACGCTACTTCCATGAGAGTGATATCAATAGACACACACGACAAAACCGTAGAAGAGACTTTTTTTTTGAAAATCGAATTGATCGTGTCTTGGCTACTTATTGGTAGACGCAATAAAGGCGCGAATTTTTGGCATTTAAACTTTAAATTTATCAACAAAGTATTATAAAATGTCGAGTGATGAAAGGGATTGTACTCCTGAATTAATTACAACCGAAGCTAATAATATTTCCAATGATTTACTGCCGGAAAAGTCAAAGGAAACTTATATAAAAGCCTACGACAATTTCCAAAAATGGAAAAGTACGAAAGGCGTCAAGTCCATTTCGGAACCATTTCTATTAGTGTATTTTCAGCATTTATCTTGTACTCAGAAGTCAAGTAGCCTATGGTGTACTTATTCAATGCTTAGGTCAACAATAAGCATGAAACACAATATAAATATCAAGACATACGCTAAGCTATTAGCATATCTAAAGAGGAAATCGGAAGGTCACCAATCAAAGAAATTGAAAGTTTTCACACCTATGAATGTTGAAACTTTTTTAAATGAAGCTCCTGATCATAGTTATCTTGCCGTAAAAGTAAGTAGGTACATCATTTTATTTATAACTAAATAAAATACAACAAATAGCAACAAGAACGCTTATGTATACTTAAGTACTGAATTTACGTAAGTGGTTAGTAAAATATATTTTTATTTTTGTTACAGGTGGCTTTAATTATTGGAGTGAATGGGGCTTGTCGTTGTCAAGAAATGGTAAACATGAAGGTCCAAGATATAGAAAAACACTCAGAAGAGTTGTTATTGATTAAGTTGCCAGACACTAAAACCAAAAGGGAAAGGTCATTTGTCATCCGCGGAGCATATGTAAAGGTTGTGGAAAAGTATCAAGCTCTGCGACCTCCTAACATAAACAATGGTGCCGATTCTGTTGTACACCGAACTAAACTAACTAAAGTATCACTAAAATTCCTTACTTTTGGCTATGAGAATCTTAACGCTATTCTGCAAAATAAAATCTCTAAATTTAAAAATAATTTTGACACATCTAAAATCAAATTTGACAATTATTGCGACTCCACGTGGTACTTGTTTGCCGTACCACGTGATCTTTTTTTAGAACCGTAGGCGCGCATTATGTGCGGCCTCGACTTGTTTTGTATGGAATTTTTTACTTTTTGTATGGAAAATATAAAAAAATATTACCAACACGTTGAGATTTATAGGTTTATGGGTTTACCAAGGGGGTCGAAATTTTCATTATTTTTGCGATACGACACACCGTTTTCGAGATATAAGCAAAAGAAAAGAATAAAAGATACAGTACTGTTTTTGCATCTGAAGTCGAGGTGTTGCTGTGAATTTTAGTTCATGACAACTAATTTTATTCCACACCTTTTTAATCGCGATTAAAAATAGTCAGATTTAGTTAAGACAATCAAAATTTTAGGTGAAAAACATAAAATTCAGAATAGCAAAATTGCCATTTTCACTAAATTATAATCTCAGTGCCATCTTAGTGCTGTCAAACTAAAATATAGTTAAGTTGTGTCAATTTAGTCAATTTCAGAATGGGAAATCGTCGTTTGACAGGAATAAACTAAATTTTGGTGAATTTTAGTCTAGTTTAGAGAATTTTGTGACAAGAGAATCGGCACCACTAACCGATTTTTTGTAGCGTTCAGTAGTGGAAAATGCACCCGTCAAGTGATTGGGAAGAACAAAATGAGTGCCATGCCGAAGGAAATTGCCAAATACTTAGGATTACCAAATATCGAGCTCTATACGGGTCATTCTTTTCGTCGAACGTCGGCTACACTGTTGGCGGATGCGGGAGCAGATATAACCCAAATAAAACAACATGGTGGCTGGAAATCGGATACAGTAGCGGAGGTCTACATTGAAAATTCTGTACAAAACAAAAATAAAATAAGATGTCAAATTGGTAACAGCATCACTTTAAAAACGTCATAGATCTGATTCTTTTTCACCACAACCTTCAACATCACACCATCACATTCCATCTTTCCCTGAGCCTCATGCACCACCTTCACCAACTTTCACCACCCAAAATGCTCCTCTGCAAATACAAAATTCTGAAGCATTGACGAGCAATACTCAAATAAATTCCACATCAACATCTATAAACGTACTAAATAAAAACTTAACTTTATCTTTGCACAACTGGACTAATGTCTCAAATGTTACCATAAACTCATAGACATATATAGTAAGGACCAGGCTAACCGCGCGGCGAAATGGCACCAACGCGCTGGCCCTAAAATATCAGTTTAGGGCCAGCGCGACTCAGTCGAACGCGGTCCGCGCGCGGATGCGTAGTACTGTCATTAAAATGCCTAGTTGCGTGGTAAAAGGCTGCAAAAATTGTGACACAAAAGTTAAAAAGGAACATGGGATATCGTATCATCGGTAAGTAATCTTACATTATTTTTGTTGCAATTAAATTATCAAATAAACATATTTTTAAAGTGATAATTTTACCACCGAAATCCACAATGGCGGCCATGTCGCGCGCTGTCGGCAGCGCGTGAAGTAACCTTGTACGGACGTAATTTTTTATTTGTGTTTTATTTTTGTCTTAGGAACTTAGTGTAAGTAATTTTGAATTTTTTTAGCCTTCATATGTTGATATTTCTATTCGCGGTATAGCCAAGTAAATAGTCGTTGATACAATATCATTCGAAATAAAAATATAAGGACTAAATATTATATGAAATATTTGTTGCGAAACGAAATTCTATCAAATTTCTGTCTGCGAAACAAAGGGACACCTTATTAAATTGTTTACAATTCAAATAAAGCTGATTGAGATCAATTTGTTTTACTCACGTTTTCTTTGTGAACTATAAAATATCATCCCAAAAAGGACATCGTTTCCAGTGTAATTTCTAGGTATGTAATTCGCAAGCGCTCGCTATGTCCCAATGGAATTTAAGGGGGAAGCGCTAAGGTAGTCATATTTGTTACAGTCGCGAATCTTATTTAGATCAACATACAACCTGTTACTGACCTGCAAATTGCAAAAAACGTAAGAAAATTGAATTTCGCGGGCTACACTGACGCTTTCGCCTTAAATAATTTCCGATAAAATGTGATTAAAAAATCACGGCTACATAATCAAGCTACAATTTCCAGATTCGCATTGTATAGAAATAAATAAATGTAGCCGTGTGTACAAGGTTACGTCGTCGGCCTATGCAACGCGGAACTCACGTAGTTCGTATGAGTTATCATAGATGGCGTTAGTTTTTTCTTGTATGAAGAAGGTTTATGTAAAATGTTCTGATGGGCGTATCCTTCCTTTTGAAATCATTGCATAAACTTCAATTAATATGTAAGTGCATATAACTAACTAGTTCTAAATATGTTATTCTTACTGTTTGTTTATTGAATAAATACTTTGTTTTTCGTACTATGGCTATTATTTTCTCACAGTAGGTGTAAAAAGTAGAGTATCCTCCTCTGGGCTAAAGGTGTCTTTGCCTTGGGCTAGCTTGAACCTCGAGCGCAATGAAGGATTCTTGTATTAACTCCCTCGCTTCGCTCGTGAGTTAAACTCTTAACTCCCTCGCAGCGCTCTGGAGTTAAATCCCGAAACCTTCATTGCGCTCGAGATTCAATATGACACGCCCGTGACATAAGACACAACTTTAGCCCCTCGGTGCATAATCTACTATTATTTGCCAAAATGTTGGTGTACAAAGTAGTGTGATGTTATTATAAATGTGGCCCATTTACATTCTACCATTACATGTGGAGTGCAAATATTTAATTTCAACATACATTAATTGATTTAAAATCTCATAATATTCCTTCAGATAACACTGTAAACGTTACGAAATGTCTGATTAAATTAATTAATTGCATATATTTAATTACACAATACGTTACATAATTAAAAAATACAAAACCAAAGACACCGATTTCCAAAATTAAAGTTATTTTTCACTTTGGAAGTAGTTAGTGTTTTTTTGGAAGTTGATTGTTTTTTTTCAATATAACAGACGCCAGTCATGTTTCATGACAAAATAATTTTAAAGTTTTTTTACCTTGGTTGCGCTGCATACCTATGCATGCGTATGAATGAATTCCCTTGTTGTTATAAGCAACCGTGTACACTGTAATGCTTTGTTATCATTGCGCAGGCGACAAAAGAAGCTGGAGCAGGGAGACTCGGTGACGGCACGCAATAACGTGGAGCATGAGACAAACAGATATAAAACCAGTCGATATTTCAGAGTCGGATAAAACTTTTTTGATTGATTTTGTTTTTTTTTTTAATTAAATGTTTTGAATAAACTTTTATTGTATATTTTCACGTGTTATTTTTGTTTTCTATCGCAACATCATTACCACCGTACGTCGTCGTTTTTAGTCTTTCCGGTGGTTCCTCCTATGGTGTTAGTGATGAAAACAGTAACGATATTATTATTTAAAGATTAGGTTCATGTAAACACACTCAAGAAATCCTGGCGTAGTGCAAACTGTTACGAGTATTTTAAGGTTTGTTGTGTAGCAAAGTTATTTTATAAGATCATAACAAAACGATTGCACCAAACAAACAAGCTATGTAAGTACCTAATTAAACAAAATTAATATTTCATGAACTTAAAGATGAAAATAAATACCTAAGTATTTTGTTATTATTATAGAGGAACTCGAAGAACATGATATGTGCCAAAGTGTCGGAGCTGAAAGAGATAAACGAGTCACTGCAAAAAGAGAATATTGCGAACGAGAGGTAGGTATCTAAGTACGTACTTACAATATTAACATACTAGCTAATACACGCGGTTTCACTCGCATCCTAGAAAAGTAGGTACTTCGTGAATGGTCAACAGTTCGTCCGTCCTTACTGCTATAAAAAAGGCGCCATCAAATTCGCAAGTGTGTGTAGCCAATTAGCCATGGACGTGCAGTTTACTGTACCGTGATAAAAGTATCCTGTAAGTTAATACAGGTCCACATTGTACCCGTGTGCCAAACATCTGTTTAAAACATTCTAACACACAAAGGCACAAACATCCAAACTTTTTCCTGGTAACTGTCAGCCTGCATCAGCCCACTCCTGGGTAAAGGTTTCCATAATATACTATATTCCTTCTAGTCCAGGGTTTTCGGTCTAGGGCCAGTGTGGACCATATAATGTGGCTATTAATTTTGTCTAGCTCATTCCGCCATCTAATAAGATAAGTTGAATTAGGTCCATTGCTTTCTACATTATCGCTTCTATAAACTTAAATGTTTTTGCAGAGAGATAAGACAGCTGAACAAGGATGCCCAGTGCTACGAACAAACCATCCTGAACCTCAGGAAAGAGATGTCCAACTGCAAGTTTCACACGTCGTAAGTGTAATAATTTTATGAATATCTAGTAAGTTACAGTTCGTTCCAAAAGTATGTCATGAAAGTGTAAACAATAAACAAACCTTGTCCAGGTTCAATTCTTGCTCAATCACTTACTAAAAGGCACAGGTCTCTAAGTAACTACATTCTGTATTTAGAAGTTTTCAAAAAATTTAAATTTTGTGTAAAGATAATAATCAAATCTATTCACTTATTTCGTAAGTAGCACTGTTTAAGTAGGTAGCACTTTTTTTTTTGTGGATGGGAAATCATCGAATAACTTCTCCCGCTCTGGGCAGAGCAGGAGGGCGTGCGTTTTAGTCAGTAAGAGTCTGCTCTTACTGACTAAAACCCACCCGTGTTCCTTCAGTTACCTGTGTCAGGGGCCACGGTATCCCTCTCGGACTTTTCCGCAACCCTAGCAGGCATCGGTCCTAGCAAACCCCGTCATTGGTGCTGACATCTCTCTTTGAGGCGCGCGTGGAACCCAACGCGCCGTCGACCCGGGCCTGGTCCTTATCGAACGGCGAGCTGCCCATTGCTCGCCGTTCGCAAGCCCACGCCTACGGTGGCCGGGAATCGGCCTGCGATTCCCGACGCCCAGGGCGTCTCCTGCGGCGGCTAGGGGCGTGAGGGCGCAAATTTTGCCTCTCCCTCACGCGTTCCGCCTCCTCCTTCGCGAACATTACTGCTTCGCGGAAGGAGGTGACGGCTTCCCAAGCCCTCTTGCTCCGTACCATGGCCTGGACCAAGGCCGGATGCGAGAGATCGCCACCGCCAATCGCCTCCACGAGGACACGGCGGTGCTCCGCCCAAGCCGGGCAGACCTCCACCGTATGCTCCACCGTGTAAGTAGGTAGCACTAGAAATTGGCAATACTTACTTTTGAAACAGACCACAGATTATCTAGGGATGTTTTTGTAACTAGTGGCAAACTGAAATATTCAGCGATGAATATGTCAATGATCCCTTGCATGCCGTAGGATTAATATTGTTTGTAATTTTCTTGCTGACTGTGTCATAAATTATGCAACTTTCAAGGTGTTTTCGAAATATTCAAAGTGATAATTTATGACGAAAAACTAAAATATTACATCAAAAATTTTATGGACTTAGAAATCGGTAACGTAGTCAATAAAAAATACTACCAAACTTAACTAATAATAAATCTCTGAACATGTTGTCCCCGAATGGCATCCTGTGATAGATCTGAAACTGTCGACAGATGAAATCCGGCCGATACACAAATACATGGTATTTGTGTTTCAAGCTTCGAAACTAAATGATAATAGAGTTTGGCCCATTCAAGTTGCAGGCGGTAAAACAAATGATGCGGTAGCTAATTTCCTATTCTTCTTGTGGTTCGGGGTCGTTCCCTAGGTCAGGCAAAGTCGGAATGGGAATTTCTCCGGAGTCTGGATTTGTGTCCGGTAAATGATAAACGATTTCGTTCATTTGCGAAAAGCTTGACATAATTCAAAAAGAGCAGTTTTTGGGTATGATGATTTAAAAGAGTAAAAGTAGCAGTAAGAGTGCAACGAAGCATATTATAGTCACATCTTTCTAGCTCCCTCATTTGTAGGCTTTAGTGTGACGTCGTTTTTATAGCAAATAGCAAAAATAATAAAATTTGCTGCGTTCACCTGTATACTTAAGAGCTATCGCAATTTTTCTTGTATTTGAGTGTAAATTGATATTTATTTAGATCACTCCCGAGAGAAATAATCAGACTTTCTCGGACATATTTTTTTTTTAATTTTGTGGCCATATCTAAGCCATAATCACACATCTAAACTGGCAGTTTTCAAGTGTTAGTCAATTAGTTGTGGTTTTGGAGCAGGAACAGCATTGAGCCAGGCATTTTTATCAGCGATACTTATAATCCACCAACTTATAATATGCCTGTCTGCATAGTGTGCGTTTTATACAAAATTTGAATTTCATCGCATTCAGTTGAAGTATGTGGGGAGGTATTTTATTGTAACATTTTAAACAGTATCCCATGAAAGTTGAGTCTACTTTAGCCAGTCTGAAACCTGGTTGAACTAATAGGTCCCTATTTCTAGTACTATAATTATTTATCTTTCTACTCTTTTAACTAAAAAGATGTATTTTTTTTCTTACGTAGGTACATGATGTTTTCATAGATCCCTATATTGACAAGGCACCGTCATGATCTTAATAACCTTAAACAGTTCCCTTAGAGAATCGCGCCTGCGGAGATTATAAATTACTCTGATGGCTCTTTTCCGCAGAATAAAAATAAACTCGACGTCTGCAGCCCGTCCCCAAAGTAAAATACCGTAAGACATGATATTATGAAAGTAACTAAAATAGACCAGCCCCGCGGAATCTACATCAGTAAATTGACGGATATTTCCGACAGCATATGCTGCTGATCTTAGTTGTCCCGCCAGAGATGTTAAATGAGGACCCCATTGTAGCCTTGAGTCGTGAGTGATCCCCAGGAAAACAGTTTTATCGACGAATTCTAGTTTCTCTTGATTCAGTACTATCTCACAGTCACAATCACTACTTTTGACATTTGGTAAAGAAAATCTTATGCACTTAGTTTTTTTTTTCCATTTAATACTAAATTATTAGCAGTGAACCAATTTGGACCTGCAGTAGGGCGTTATTAAAGTCGTCAAAATTTGTAACACTCCTTTCTACCTTCAAAACTAAAGAAGAATCGTCAGCAAATAACACCATTTGTGGTTGATTTTTTTAATAAATGGAGTAGATCATTTATATACACTGAAAAGAGGAAAGGACCCAATATCGAGCCTTGTGGAATTCCCATTTCTACTTTTAAACGGAGTGAATTGACACCATTTATTTGAACTTGCTTCTGCCTATCATTTAAATAAGATTTTACTAGACTGAGCGCAAGTATTCCAAGTCCATAATGCTCAAGTTTGAAGATCAAGGTTTCGTGATCGACGCAATCAAATGCTTTGGAGAGGTCACAAAAGATTCTCACGCCGTAAATATGAGTTTTAATAAGGTGACACCGGCGTCAGTCGTACAAGGAAATTATTAAATGAACAGGCTTCTCCTGGGTAAGCTCACTCCATCTTCGACTCTGTCTCTGTCACCACTGACCTAGATTAAGAGTCAAGAGCAAACCCATTTTAAATAAAAAAATAACAATGGCCCTTGGAGAAACCATACTGTTGATCGTGTAAGATTTTATTGGTGTTATAATGATTGAGCATTTGATTAAGCATTACCTTTTCAAATACCTTGCTGAAAACTGGCAACACGATACGGGTCTATAATTATTGGTGTCTTTAGTGTCCCCGGATTTGAAAAGTAGTATTACCTTACCGTTTCAAAGTAAACGCACCTCACAGGAAGATAGTATAGTCTGTTAGTTACTCCAGTTTCAAAATAATAATTTTACGACATTTATGTGATCTTTGGTTAATGATTGTTGATATACGTTGTGTGTTAATGAGTGTGAACATAGTACAATAAGAAAAAACCAAATAAAACAACAAACAAAGGTGATTTAAAACATTGTTGGAAATATGTAAGTGCAAATCACGGTGGACATAGCCGTTGCGGAAAGTGCACGGGAGTGTCGTGCTTCTGCGGACTGCGTATGAGCGAAAACAGCGCGCGACGTAAGTCAGTGACGTGACGCCGTCTAATTACTGCGAGCACCCAGTGTGTTTACGAAGAACTCGGCGAGTTTTTTTTTATGACAGTTACGTGTACAATAACAAATAACTTCCTTCTTGTTTACTACAACTTGTATTTTTCACCATATGAAGTAGCTACTTGGCTCATTCATCATGTTCCATTGTCATCGTTGCCAGGTCGAAGCCAGGGATGGAGTAAAATGTACACATTGCCTCAAAAGCTTTGATTTTCCTTGTGCCGGAATTACCGAGGCAGGGTATCGCAAGCTTGGGGACAGGAAAGCTACTTGGAAGTGCAGCGCCTGCAAAGCTGGTTTGGCCAGTCCTTGTAACCCACCTCTTGGGAAACCTGCACAAGGTGATTTGGAAAACATCCATCAGGAGCTCCGGAAACTCACGGAACAATTAGAATCGTTACCTCGTTTAATAGAAAATGTAATGACGATTCAGGCGGATATTTCTGACCGCAAAAACATGAAATATGAGATAGTTGGAGTTCAGAAATCTCTAGACTACGTCCATGTTTCAGTTGATGAGCTCACGGGCAAATTGGAGGATGTTGACAAACAAATCGAGTCCTTACAAAAAACGAAGGAGGACGTCTCACGCTTCGAGATGCGACTTGGGCGGATGGAATCAAGCATGCGCGAGAGTGAGCAGAGATCGCGACTAAATAATATAGAGTTTAAGGGCGTCCCGGTCGGAAAACCTCTTTGCTATTGTTGCTAAGATTGGTGTCATAATCAAGTGCGGAGTCTCAAAAGATCAAATAAATTATATTGCCAGAGTTCCCCAACGAAATAATAAGGATGCTAAAAACATTATTATATCCATGCACAATCGGTATTTGAGGGACGATTTCATAGCGGCGGCTAAAAAACACAAGTCATTAGCAGCATCTGACTTGGGTATTAATGGACTCAGCAAAATTATTGTAAATGATCACCTCACATTTGAAAATAAGCAGCTTCTAAACATAGCGAAGACTTGGTCCAAGGAGAAGGATTTTTCTTATATTTGGGTAAAAAACTGCAAAATTCTGGTTAAAAAAAAATCTACTTCGCCCACATACACGATTACGTCAGAACTGGATTTGAAGAAAATATGTTAATTTTTCTAATATTGACAATATTAGAAAAATTAACATATTATGTCATGCTTTCATAATTTTATATTCATTTGTAGGTAAAGTTTGAGAGGCACTGGTATGTGTGTCTTATTCACCTCATTAGCAGCTTTAATGCGCCTTGTTTTTGTTACATCGGGTTTGTTTACATGCACTAATATTTTGCTTTGTTTTGCCGATCGTCTGTATTGTATGTCTTATCTATTTTATTTCAAAGTCGCTTTTTGCTTATTATGTACCACATTTTTTATATTTGAATTATTGCACGTTGTAAAAAATCACTTCTTCGCATATTACACCGGTTTACTTATTGAATCACTATAATCTTCGTTTGTTTATTATCTTATCAGCGACTCTGAGTAGGGAACCTAGTTTAATTTCCGTGGTGAGTGTTGACAACTGCATAACATACCAAAGTTTATACCAAATCATGACACCGCACTGTGTTTACTATAATAATTATACTTATTCTAGTTCCGCCGCACTGTACTTATCATAAGCTTATTCTGGTACTGGTATTCTTCGTCTTACTCTTAATTCTAATTATTTTCCCCTTTAAAAATGCCAATTAATATTTAGCACCAAAATGTACGTGGCTTGCGGACTAAAACGTCAAACTTCCTAAGGAATGTGTGCTCAAATAACTACGATGTTATATGTTTAACAGAGACGTGGCTAAAAGAGGGCTTTAACAATAGTGAATTCTTTGATGACCTCTATATTTTTTGGAGATGTGACAGAGATTACTTGGATAGAAATCAGGCGCTTGGTGGTGGTGTTCTTATTGCTGTTCAACGTGAGCTAATTGCGGAGGAGCGCACTGACTGGCGCTCGTCCGCGGAAGACCTATTAAAATTAAAAAAATTAAAATTCATTTATTTCAGGTCATTGACCCATATTAAATACAAAACATACAATTTAAATACAAAACTCCGGTCACATTTTACTGCCAACTGAAGAAATAAAATAATGAAAACATTAAACATTACATGTCAGATCAGATCAATTAATGTCAGATATAAATAAAAATTAAATAAAACAATGAATTAAATTAACAAAAAATTAAGTTGATGTCAGAAGCAAAGAAATTAAATATTATATTATTTATCATTAAAACATTAAATCTGTAGGTATAAAATGACAAATTAAGCACCAGCAATATGCCTGCTACAACAATGCCCAACGTAGGGGCAATCAAGTCGCTCAGCAACCATCGCCAGGACAGTATTGGAGCTAGCCCGCACCCTGCGCACCAAGGACGCGCACCGCTTGCGCATGGTGGCGTGGAAACAGTCGGTGCGCGCTTCCGCAAACATGCCCGAGGCACTGCAGAAGCGGGGCAGCCGCAAAACCGCCCTGAACGCGTTGTTGTATTGGACACGAAGGGCACTGTAAGCAGCTTGTGAGTAAGATGCCCATAGGCTGCACGTGTATAAGGAGGTGCAGAAAGCTTTAAAAAGCGTGATTTTAACCTGATTTGAACAACGTGCAAACCTACGGGCTATCATATTTGCTCTCTTAGACAGTGCCCTCCGCTCCCGCTCAATGTCGACATGGTCTTTCAGATCTGCTGTTACCCAGTGCCCCAAGTATTTAAATTGATCCACCCGTTCCAAGGGTACACCATTCAGGTGAATAGGGGGTACTTGCTGTGGGCATTTGGCGCCTCCCTGAAATACCATGAATTGACTTTTCGCGACATTATACATAAGACCATGGCTGCCCGCGTAGTCCTCACAGATATTCAGCAGCTTGCGTAATCCACAAACCGACGCGCTCAGCAGCACCATGTCATCTGCATAACTTAGATTGTTTACACAAACATCATCAACATGGCAGCCCACATGCCGACTACTGAGCGCGACGATGAGTGCATCCATGTAGAGATTGAAAAGTGTGGGTGAGGTTACCCCACCCTGTCTCACCCCACATTCAAGCCTGTATGGCTCCGATAATGTACCCGCCCATCTGACATTGTTAACCTGGTGTTCGTACCAATACTTGAAGATGTTAACAAGTTCATGCGGCATGTTTATGCCCTCAAGTTTCTGCCACAACAAATTATACGAAACCAGGTCATAGGCCTTAGACAGGTCGAGGAAGCACGCGTAAACTGGTGTTTTACGATCCGTGTAGTATCTGACGGCATGCTTGAGACACAGTATTGCACTCTCAGTAGATAATTTAGGTCTAAACCCAAACTGATTATCATGCAGTGACACGAGTTTATTTAACCGTGTATCAAGCAAACCGTCAAACACCTTTGCTATAACAGTAGCAAGAGAGATAGGCCTGTAGTTAGATTTATCGGCTAGATCACCAGTTTTGTTCTTAACCACAGGCACTACTATAGTTCTCATGAAATCGTACGGCAAGTATGAATGGCTCAGGCATAGCGAGTAGAACATAGCTAAAACCCTAAACACATGCGGGCCGGCACACTGCAGGTGTTCAATACTTAGGCCATCATGGCCAGGAGATTTTCCTCTAGTCATATATTTTATGATTTTCCCCACCTCACTGGCCAAAATCCTAGTCTCCAGTACTCCCGCAAGCTCTTCAGCATTGACCTCCGCACTCCGCGTTCCCAACTGTGGCTTTACAGAAAAGTAGGACTTAAATAGACTCGCTATATCTCCCGGTTCACTAACCCCGTCGACGCTCACCGGTAGGCCAGGACCCAAGTTTACCTTATTGGTACCCTTCCAAAAACCACTAAAGTCACCGTTCGCGTGCTTCACAGCAAGGGTATCCATTCTCAATTGGTCCTGATGATCTTGACACCACTTAAGCCGGGATTTGAATACCCTTCTGGTTTCACACATTTCGCGATATACTTCCCCGCACCTAGGTTTGCCGCATAGTACCCATTCAGTAAACCTAGCTCTGGCCAAACTATGAGCCTCTCTGACGTTATTGTTCCACCCTACTACACGCGAGCCAACCATACCGGTCCTACCGCTACCCCGACCCACCAAAGACGCGTCACGAAGTGCGGACACAACATCAGAGTACAGTCTGTCAATGGCACGCCTGTGACAATGGTCGCGGCAATAAGAGTCAGCACATTGAATACACTCAGCGGGAAAGTCAACAAGTCTGAGCCTCCTGTTACACTCACTAGTATACAAGGCAATCTGTTCCGCCGTACGTACACCCCACACTACCCCCCTATTCAGCATAACACTGTGATGTACCGTCTGCGGAATTAGGTTTAATTTACACTCGATAATAAGTGGAAAGTGATCTGACCATACCGTGTCATAATCCACATACACGTTAGTAACAGATTGCCTTGCAGACTGAGTTACCAAGCAGTGGTCCAGCCAGCTGCACGACCCGTACACGTCACTAATGAAGGTGAACGTATCCGAGTCAATACCTAGCATGTCCACATCAACGCATGACCAATACTGCTCATCACAATAGCTTACAAGCTCATTGAAAAATAAACCATACGGTGCAGCATTAAAATCGCCTAAAATATACACAGACTCAATGCCGTATTCTTCAATTATTGCGCTTACCATACTAAGACAATCTAGAACATCTAAGACATCAAGAACTATGGGTGACTCGTACTCTGAAGCGTTCCAGACCCATAATATCATATAAATTGCATATTTGTACAATTTATCTTTGCAAGCAAAACAGAGGGTATTCATTGACTACACACCTTGCATATTTTTATACTAAGTTAAATGATATTTTATTGAATAACTTAACGGACGCTTTTATTATTTTAGGAGATTTCAATTTGCCAAACTTAACGTGGCAACTGACTGATGATGGGTGCTCTTTTTGCCCGGAAAATATTCACGGTTCTATTCAGACGGAGTTTTTTTGATATTTTAAATACGTTTGATCTGGTCCAATACAACGGTCATACGAACCTTAATGAACGGGCCCTGGATCTAATTTTTTGTAACACACACCTAACCGTAGATAAATGTTCTGACTCTCTTGTTCCA
This sequence comes from Brachylomia viminalis, assembly GCA_937001585.2. Lineage (NCBI taxonomy): Eukaryota > Metazoa > Arthropoda > Insecta > Lepidoptera > Noctuidae > Brachylomia > Brachylomia viminalis. The sequence goes on from OW443301.2 coordinate 25,943,478, forward strand.
GAAGACCCTCACCATATAGCTCTTAGTATTTTTGTAGATTTTGTTGAGTATCACGCGCTCCCATCAGAGCAAAGAAAAAAGTTTGTTTATCAATCAGCCGATTTCCCTGCAATAATTAAAGAACTTAATGGATTCGACTGGCGCTGTGATCTCGCCAAGGGGTCAGTGGAGGATGCCTTGTCATTGCTGTACGGCAGATTAAATAAATTGTGTGAAACTTTCATACCAACTAAAATCATCAAATCTAGGTTTAAGTACCACCAACCCCCACTAATCAAAATTCTTAAAGAAAAATTTAAATATCATTCCAAGTTTAAGAAATACGGCAATTTATCAGACTATGATTCATTATTAACTTTGCGAAGTCGTGCTAAATTATTAGAAAAATAAATGTATGACAGTTACATTGGGGTCATAGAAAATAGTATTAATAAGTCGCCTAAAGCTTTTTGGTCTTTCGTCAAAAGCAAGCAAATAGTCTTCATATGCCTTTCCATCGGTTATGAAGTATGTAGATAACTCGTCGGGACAGGGTGATGAAGTATGTAACATGTTTAGTGAAGTTTTTAAGTTAAATTTTCTCCAGAACACTTGCCCCGGTGTAACTCAGTTGGATAGCAACTTGCAATGTCTTTATCAAGCGTCTGCCTCTGATATAAAATCTATTGAAGTCTGCGAAACTGAGGCACTAAAACTGCTAAAGGCCATTGACGTGAATTAGTCAGCGGGGCCTGATGGTATTCCTGCTATACTTATAATTCGGTGCGCACAAAGCTTAACTTTACCGCTTACCATAATATTTCGCCGTTCTCTTGGTGAAGGACTGGTGCCACATGTTTGGAAAACAGCTTTTATTACACCCGTGCATAGAAAAGCTCCTAAGGACAATGTATTAATGTAGAAAACTACAGACCAATATCTAAGCTTTGTTTGTTTGCAAAGGTTTTAGAAAAAAATGTTTACTCTTCAGTTTATAGTGCTATTAAACAATCTCTTAATAACTGTCAACATGGCTTCTTAAAAAACAGGTCTCTTGTGACGAATTTGCTTATCTGTTCAGACTACTTGTCTTCTACCATGTCTGAACCCTCTCAAGTGGATGTGGTCTACACTGATTACAGCAAGGCATTTGACCGTATAGACCACGGTGTCCTTTTATGTAAGCTGCTTGCAGTGGGTATTAGAGGCGATTTATTCAGATGGTTTACGTCTTATATTGAGAATCGCTGTCAAACAGTTGTACTGAATGGATACAGTTCTGTAACTATTAAAATACCCTCGGGAATACCACAAGGATCCCTTTTGGGTCCTTTGCTTTTTATTATTTTTATAAATGACATTGGTTCGTGCTTTACACGTTCCAAAATTATTCTTTACGCCGACGATATGAAAATTTTATGCCCTATATCAGAACTTTCCGACTGTTTTTGTTTACAGCAGGATTTAGAAAGACTTCAAAATTATTGTCTCCTTAATAAGCTTGAACTGAATGTTTCTAAATGTTTTGTTAGTACCTACACACGCAAACCACATGCAATCACGTTTCAGTATAAGTTATGTAATTCTATTATAAATAGAATAAGCGTTATCAGGGACCTGTGTGTAACGTTTGACTCTAATTTGGTTTTTGATGCACACATCGAAAGTGTTGTTAATAAAGCTTCCAAAGCACTTGGATTTATACTTAGGTTATCGGCAGATTTTAAAAACTTTTAAAGTTCTTTATTGAGCTTTTGTCCGCAGCCATTTGGAATACGCCTCACAAGTGTGGAACCCTAATTATAATATCTATCTATATAGACAGAATCGAGGGAATTCAAAAGCGGTTCCTACGTTTCTTGCAATATAAAACTAGGAAATATACTGCCAATTATATAGCGCGATGTAAGAGGTTTCACATCTTACCACTGCATGAGCGCGTCGCATTGCAGATGTAACGTACCTACTTATTTAAAATCGCAAATGGTACTGTAGATTGCCCTGAGCTGTTAAGCTGCTTAGGATTAGTAACACACTGCAAATTCATTCGCAAACCTAGCCTGTTACATGTCCCTCATTCCAAGTCCACGTACAGGCAGAATTCGTTTCTGATCCGTGCGGGCAGAAGTTTTAATAAACTGTCTGGTGAACATGATTTGGATATATTCAATACCAGTGTTTCTCGGCTTAAGCATTTGTTGGTGGAAAGCTTTTTTACGGAAAAGTAATTGTTTACGTCTAAATTATTTTTAGTTTGTTTAGGTCGTTCGTATACTATTTTTTCCTAATTTATGTAAAAGGTATTTTGTACCGACATTTGTATTGTTTTCTCGTTTTTTAATTTTAATTTTGGTGTTTATCTGCGGAAACTTTAAATGGCCTTCAGTTGCATATTGTTTAAGTACACTGTATATTATAGCCGTAAGTTTCCCGAATAAAATAAAATAAAATTACTGTATTTCATTAAATACGGGAAGACTCCGTGATTATCCACTGGACACACAAATTAAATATTAAGGTTAACTAAGGCGCTATTATGGCGAAAGACAGTTTGTGAGGGTGCCAGTAGTGTCTTCTATGTGGGTTCTGCTCAGGCAGTGTCGAAATAACACGGAGGGACAATGCTTAATGTTTATCCCGCGTTTCACAGCGAAAAAAGAAAGGCCCGAAAGACGGTTACAAGGTATTTTTCACACCACCTACTCGAAAATGTCAAATTATATGTCAAGCAACCTTAACCCAAAGTGAGTCATTAGTGGCCGGGGGCACAGCCGGTCAATAATGTTGTACTGGATTTCATTATGACCCGCTGGTCAATAATGTGATTTGAATTTGGAATCTCACATGCTCAGCTAAATTGGCAGTATAGTACTAACAAACACCCTTTGGTGCCAGAAAGAGGAAAGCTATTCTCGAAACCCTTACTACGCGTGGATGATATTCTCGATTTCCTACAAAATCATAACGACTGCTTCTTCATATCGTTGCCATGTTGTCGAAGACATAATATTGTAAGAATATGGCTATTATTTTCTCACAGTAGGTGTAAAAAGTAGAGTATCCTCCTCTGGGCTAAAGGTGTCTCTGCCTTGGGCTAGCTTGAATCTCGAGTGCAATGAAGGATTCTTGTATTAACTCCTTCGCTTCGCTCGTGAGTAAACTCTTAACTCCCTCGCTGCGCTCGGGAGTTAAATCCCGAATCCTTCATTGCGCTCGAGATTCAATACGCCCGTGACATAAGACACAACTTTAGCCCCTCGGTGCATAATCTACTATTATTTGCGCGTACAATCAATGTTGCCAACTTAAAAACAATACAACTCGATACATCGATATGATTTAAAATTAGACAAGAATGTAAGCAGCAATAAAATCAATAACTAATTAATAATTAACTAAACTTCAACCAGGAATCAATCCGAGGAAACAGTCTGTTACAACAACAGCAGTTAATGAGGTGACGTCACTGCTTCCGCTGAGATGTAGTCTCCCGGTAGGCTCACTGCTTTTGTAACACTATAGTCTCAATTATGGATGTACAGACTTTAATGGACATTCCCCAAAGATCTTCGTTCAATTTGATCTTGATTTGCTTTAGCTTTTATTACTGTTATAGGGTTAATATGCTTAAAGTTAAATTCAATCGGGCAGGCTGAAACGTTCGCCCTTACTAAATCAAATGCGAGCTAGGGCGAGGAATTTATCATGTATGTGGGTGTATCATGAACCTCTGTTTTACCCTTCGGGGATTACAGGCATTTTTTGACGACACGTTTGGTGTAGTGGCTACAGTGGCTAAGTGTAGTCAGCGAAACCAAATGGTCCTGGGTTCGAATCCCGGTAGGGGCAAATGTTTGTATGATGAATATGGACATTTGTGTACCCGAGTCATGGATGTATATTTATAATATGTATGTATTTACGAGAAAAAAAATGTAATTAAGTAGTGTATCAACCATCTGGTATCCATAACACAAGCCTTAATTAAGTGCTTAACTTGGAACTAGATGGTGCTGTGTGCAATGTCAGACGATATTTATTTATTTATTTTATTATGTTATGTTAACGTCGAATACGAGCTTTTTGGGTAGGTACGTTGTATTATTTAATGTTTATTCTTTTTATCTTTCTGTTTCCTGTTGTAGCGAGGTGACCACGAAGGATGCCGAGGTGATGGCTGGCAAATGCTGCACCGGGAACGAGGTATAGATTTATGCTGTTGAAGTCCTAGTTTAAGTGTTAAGAATTGTTTTACTTCGGTCCAAACACATGATACTCTCATTGTATGGTTGCATTTTTATAAATGCATCGATTTTGTTGAAAAATGCATATTTTTAGATACCTACCTAGATCTAGACGAATATGTACCTACATCGCTATAATACTCGAAAGGGTCTCATTTATTTTATACATCCATTTTTTTTAGGCACTAAATTGTAGATAGGCCCCTTTTTTACGTTGAAATCCTTTTAAATAATGCTTAGCACCGTTTTGCATGTGCGGTCGGTGACTAGAGATAAGTATTCACCGTACCTAGCAGTTTACCTGGTGAGGTAGATACTTATCTCGGGTCACCGACTGTACATCCTCACATCACACCACCATCACACTACCTCCCAAACCCTCACATACTTGCACATTCTTACTTTATCATTCTCTTGGTCACATACTTACTAAAGCTCAATTAATGATGATGCCATGGTTACATGCTCTGTGTAAATACCTACATTTACAACACAGCACCGTATTTCAAACTTTTTATTTTTAAGTACACACGGCTACACATCAAGCTATACTAATCCAGTTTACACTGACCTCTCATTGTAAGGAAATCCTACACAATGCGAGATCAGCTTATACTGGAAATGCATAGCGTACCTACTTATTTTTTATTTTGTTTTACGTAAAATTTTCAAGACAATATGTAATACATTAACAATACAGTGTCGATCCTGAATTTTCAAATTGTTTCAAACTCTCAATGACTCCACGAGACAGGCTCGACCTAGTGTGGAGTCCACTAGTCAAAATATTAAAATTATGTTTCCCTTATAACATTAATTTTTGGAGTAGTTCATTAAATTTGTACTTTAGATATAAGGAAATGTAAGAACTTAAGCTGGTTAATAAACGATTTATTATTATTATTATTACATGTTGATTCCGTGTGCGGCCCTAGTGTGGCGATTGGGAGCCGGTGCAGGATTTCAGCGAGATGCTGCGAAACGAGACGCTTAAGTATCAGGAGCACGCGCACAAGATGGAGGCCAATCTGAAGGTATCCACTTTGACTTGTTTGGACCTAATATTCCTTGTGATTCATAGATATCCACTGGCTTGTTCGTAGCTTTCGTGAAACCTCGCAGTTATTATTAGCGGGGTTACATTTTACTGTATGATGTTGGAATCCCACGTTTACCTAGGTATATTCACAGCATTCGTTTTAAACAGTAATTTTTGTTACCCATGAATACGGGGCTTAGGGCTGATATCAGATGCTTCACCCGAGTGAAGGTTCATTTTCATTCCACGTTCACACGACACCGACAAAATTATATGGGAATGAACGTGCATCTGGCCTTTAATTTCATTTTTGGATCATTCGGTAGGCGAGTGAAAGGTGCCGAGTGCCTTAATCCGACATCGTTGGATCGGTTCACGAATGAATTTATTTGTCACTTTCGATACATTTTGTGTTCAGACCTTTCACTTCGAGTGATAGATGCAGAATGAAAGGTAAAAATTAACAAAAAGTGAAGCGTCTGATATCGACTTTAGAAACGTTTCAAGCATCATCCCCTCCGCAGTCGAGTGGCGACAGTATCCGCGCGCTGCGCAAGGTCAACGTGGCGCTCACGGAGGAGATGCACTCGCTGCGTAAAGTGTGCGCCGCGCTGGACGAGCAGTGCCGCGCCGCCAACTTGCACGCGCAGTTCAAGGACGAGATCATCAAGGAGATGCGCCGCCAGCTCAAGCAGGCCAAGGCCCAGGTAACAATATAACAACATCACCTTTCTTGTTGGGTGAAGTGAACATAACATCACGTTTGTGTTCTCCGAATGGTTGGGCAAAGTTTTTAGGTGGCTGCACCTATCGAAACTTAGGTACAGTTAAACCAGAAAATATGTGCGCTTCGGGAATCTTCGTATTTCCAAATTAGCATGAACGTCGCGCCACAGACGCAAAGCTTTTAAGTTTTGTACGGCCGCACTTTGTAGTAGTGCACCTATCATTGCGCGTTTGTATGATGTTTGCTCTCAGTTGGATCACCTACTCCGGTCGCTGGTCATTTGTTACCGAAGTTTTAAAAAGCATAGAGATGTTGATCTATAATTTTGTAATCACGGTAGGTAATATAAAATAGGTAAGCACGGCCATGGTTGTAATAGCTGTATGGTCTTATAATCGTGCGTTCGTATTTCCGAAGATAGACGATAATTCCCGAAGTGCAGTGGTGGCCCAGTAGAAACGGCCGCGACTTATGAGTTGTAGGTCGTAGGTTCGAAACCTGACAGGCCCTTTGCTTTGTGTAAAATTATTTTCTCACCACTGCTCTCAAAACGGTGAAGGAAAACATCGTGAAGAAACCGGCATGTCCTAGAACCAAAAATTCGAAGACGTGACATCTACCGACCCGCACTGGGTCCGCGTGGTGGATTACGGTCCACTACCTCTCACGGAGAGGAGGCCTGTGCCCAGCAGTGGGGACATTATAGGCTGTATATACTTATGCATGCCCAAAGTGCATACTGTTCTTGGGATAACTGTGTGTTTAAGCCCTCGGTCAGCAGTAGCAAGCCTATTAGACTGAAAATAACCTTTAGTTTCGGGTCACGGCCTAGGAATAGAGCTTGCTTAAACTAATCTAGGTTAGCACATGTTTTCAATGGAACATAGCTCCGCTTCTAATAAAACGTTTTATCGTACGCATTACTATAACAACAAACATTCGCTTTGTTTACGATTTGATTGTAATTAGTTTCTTGGTATTGAAACCGGGTCACCGACATCAAATTATGCTTTAGGGAACTTAAAACTTAAAAAAAAAGAATCTTCAGATATCATGATCTAATGGTACAATTACATTTTATGAAGATTACAAAAATGCAAACTATGATTAGGTAGATGACTGATTTAACAAAGAACCTCCAAAGCGGGGATGAGATCCTATCAGCCATAGTCTCCAAGACTTCGTTGCGGCTGCCACGCATTCTGTAGATCCACTATTTTGCGAATGATGGCATGAAAGCCATCGCACTACGAAACAGCGCGAGAAACGTGGCAGCCCCAACATCATCCTGAGCAATTATTATACTGGATGCGAAGGGCATCCAGCGGTCTTTTGGTGTGACAGACCCACAGACATCTTTGTAAAAGCTCTGATAATATGCCTTATAAAGCGTAATCTTCACTTATTCAGCGCAACGGGAGAATCTGTGGGCCAGCATATTATTGTTACTTCTGACCACTAGAGCCCTACGCTCCCTCTCAATGTCTCCATCGTTCTCAAGGCCGTCGGTAAGGAAATGTCCCAGATATTTAAACTTCGCGCTACGATTTATGCTCAAGCCACTTGGGGCCACAAGCCTATTGTGAGAATATCAGGACGTCTACCAGCGGCATTAAACACCATGTATTCACTCTTCTATACATTATATAAACGGCATGTACACTTAGTATCACATAGGCCTCACACACTTTTAGTAACTCCGAGACCCTCGCCGTCGGGCTCAGCAGCACCATATCGTCCTCGTAGCTCATGTTGGTGATACAAACGCCATCTCCAAAGAAGATCTGGGACAATTTGCCACTACATACATTGTCGTGTAAGAACCCTGCGATTTAGCCATATCTTTAGCATAATGTCGATTTTTTCCCAGAATTCGGCTACGTGTTTGGCGCCATAACTAGCGTCCATTAAATCACCAGTAATACCATCAGTCATTTCTGGAACAGCACTACATCTACACTCCAAGGCGGAGTCGTCTATGGATCTCCATCTGAATAGGTTTTCATTGCATCGGCCAACCTGGGTCCGGAGTCTGATTAAAAACTTCCAAGATACTTAAGGCAACTCATGTTCAGGCGGGAGATCTTCAGTGGGAGGGTGGGCGGGTTTGGGTAAACAGGCACTGTCTCGCCACAGCTTCAGTCTTTCTTTTGGACGTTCGCCAGTGAGTGGGCCACTTTAAAAAAGGAAAGTGGCACAAGGATATTGTCATGCAAAGCGACACCCTTTGCATGACAATATCCTTGTGCCACGTGTGACGGAGACCATTTTGGCTCTTTCGCTGATGCTTGCCACCGCTATTGGCGGCGCTATTCCTGCTTATGGATACAGTATTTGTATTTCCACACGGGGCACGCGAATTCACCCACAGAAAAATATAGCGAAAGCTCATTAGTCAGCATAACGACAGGCGAAGCACCCCACTTCGATCAGACCAGTCGCTGAAGAAGACTGTTGCGATTGTGCACCTTCTGCTTGACGTTCTTGCAGTTTTTGCCGAATGTTAAAGACCTATCCAGAGTAACACCAACATATTTAGTTTACTCAGTGGACACCCCGCCCCAAACGATGTTAAGTTAGCGGCGCGCCTCTCTATTGCGGAGATGAAGTATGCAAGACTAGATTTGGCTCGGATTGGGCTTGAGTGAGTTAGCGAGGTAATACGTGGCTAAGATGCTCATCACGAGCGTCTGACAAGTGGACCTCATCCTTCTCAAAGGTGGTGGCTTGGGAGGTGAGGGCAAGATCGTCTACATAGAGGAAGCGGGACGTGTTCAGGCTAGATGGTTGGTCGAACGAGTATTATAATAGTTGTTATCTTTATTAACAACTAGTTGACCTGACAGACACTTCAGCTTCAGAAAAAAGTACTTTCGGTTTTTCCCGAATTTTCCGGGAATCTTTACCAATTTTTGTTTCCCTATTAACCTTATTCGGACTAAAACGAAAATGAAAAAAATTGGCAGTCATGAGCACTGCCGACAGAAGTAAAAACCCCAAAACATACACAGGCCGTTGCGCGTCGCCATGCCAGTCTGGCGCAACACGTCACATTAGCATGTCGGTGACGCAAACCCATAAGTTTTGCTCCTACAAAACAAAAATAGCTCAACGCGGCTAAAGAAGTTTTCACTACAAAAAAGGAAATTAACCAAATCGGTCCAGCCATACTCCAGTGGTGCGATTACCAACGAAAAGCGTTAAATTTTTATTGATCTATTCTGTCTATTCTATTCTGTCATGATAATATGTATCATGAGTCATGACAGAATAGAATAGATTACTCTTTATTACGTACACCACATAAGTATGTTACAATATAAAAATGTAGAAATTTTACATAGGGTGACACAATGGGCGGTCTTATCGCAAAAAATCCTTCTTCGTCTTCACAGCTAAAAGACTCAAGTACAGAGATAAAAAGCCTGAAGTCGAAAGACTTCGTGAGTGGCGACGCCGAGTGCGGCCGCGGCGCGTCGGTGTCGTACGACTCTGTCACCGTCGCGTGCGTGCGCGCGCAGCCGCGGCGCAAGCGCGACGTGCGCCCGCGCGACACCTCGCCCAAGGCCTCCAACTGCCGCACGCCGCTGAGCCTGTCCAATGATGACTCCCTTAATATTGATTGATGACTTTGTTTTGTCCTGATTATGGTAATAAACAATGGTTTCGTTTTTTTTAATAAGAAGGTGGGTTTTTATTGGAAATGTTTTGTGCGGAAACCTGATGTTCATCATTATCTGGATGGCATTTTTTTTCTTTTTTGGAGGTGGAGTCATTAAGGCTTGTGTAAACTTGTAGGTAGCATAGAACTCGGTAACATTGAAGAATTCATCAATGTTGTGTAGGCGGAGAACCGCGATGCTTTATTATTTACTAATATTTTATTTATTTATTGAGATAGTATGCATTCATTGAAACAATATCTCTTTAATATCCTATTACTATGAAAGTGCCTGACATTTCTAAATTCCAGTTGGTTGCGATAGGTACCTAACCTAAAAATTTATGCTCAGGAAGTTATTCTACAGAAAATCAAACGATGTCACGAAAAGGCGTAAGACACAGGTAAATCTTTTAAATTTTGTGGTAAATTCGGAGTTGTCTTACAATAGTGGCATTACTACATAATATACAGTACAGACGCAGTCTCTGCCTTGCTAGCTTTTTGGCTAAGCCCTCTCTTTAATGTGACTATAGTGCAATTACTTCAAATATGAAATGTATCTCAAAGTACAGCTTATTGCGGCGGCAAACGGTGGCAAGTCCCTAAAAGGTAGCAGCACAGAGGTTTTAAAAATGTCTGTAGACGTCCGAGACCAAAATGATTCTCCGAGAATATAGGACCTGAGATTTTCGCGGTAATCTGACAAATTTATCTAAAAAGAATTGGCAAGGTTAGAAGATTATGGACAAGGGCATCGGTATTTAGAGTATTTTCCCATCAGTCTTGTTAGTAGTTTTTAGTTAACAGCTGTTTACCAGTAGGTAACTGCAATGTCTTAGCATAATAATAGCGCCTTCCGACCTTATCGCATACGAACAGTTCCCTTCATCTCATGCCTGAAGAATCTTTGTGATGTTCACAATTTATTGTTATTAGACTGAGTGACAAAGTGCCCGTAGTATCTAATCAGAAACCATAAGTTAAGGTAAGATACTTCACACCTTTATAACTCGGGGTTCGATCCCCGCACGGAACAAATATTTGTATGACCTGCAAGTAGTTGTTCCGGGTCTGGCTGTTTGTGTATGTGAGTTTAAATGTTTGTAAACGCACCCACGATACAGGAGAAATTCCTAGTGTGGGGCAACGTTTTTTTTAAAAATAATAAAAAAAAACTACACTTTGATCACGATAAGTATCTCTAATGAGCATTCGCTTAATTGATTTATTTTAAGTATCGTGTGTTTGGACCAACAAGAACACCAACTGCTGCACGCCGAAACGTCATTTAATAACAATCCTTAATTTAACTGAGAAGTATATTTTAGCACAATCATGTCAACAAAATTGTAAAGTTTTCAATCCGTCATATTTTTTACGGACAGCGAATTTATCAATCATTAACTGTCACGTATATATATTGACTCGCCATTAAACTTAAAACTTGTCAATGAGAGATAATGATTGATTACTTTTAAGTGGTGACGTTTCTTAGTGCAGCAGTTAGTGTATCTACCTACTTTTGTTACTGAAAAGCTTAATATGGCTTATTTATTATCTTTTTTGTTTCCCCAATATCCAGTGGTTCACTACGTGCACCGCGAAGACATCGAGTCCTAATGCGAGAATCGTGCCCCTCATTGCATGCGCAGTGTCTATGCCCAACATAGCGGTCATAGAGAGAGTGCGTTTGTTTTGTTTTTAATTAGCTTTGATGTCCGCCTCGTCCGAATGAGTCAGGTTGTAATTAAGAGTAGCTAATTGTTGTCATGTTGTTTGTGTTTAGGATTGACCTTCTTTACTACGCCTCCTTATTTATAAACGTTGCTTAAAGTTGAGTAATCATTAACGTCTGCTTAACCATACATTATTGTCGGTTAAGTCTCCTAACATTCAGAAACGTCTATAAATAAAGGTGATTATTGGTACAAAAACAAAACAGTTAAAGTAAATTGAAAGGCACGGTTCTTGTGACTTGATTGCAGTCAAACAAAAATCTTGGGCGCTATAATAATATATCCTACAATGTGCTGAAGAAGACTGATGATGATTTAACAGAACTTTTATAATATACAGGGTCAAATTAAATTAGCTAACGAAACTCCGCAGATGTCATAGGTATATACTTGTATATGTATGCACTTGTAGATGTTTAGGTATGCACTTGAAATATTAGTTTGAAAAATCAGTTTTTTTTAATAAACTTCACAGACGTGATTGGTATCGATATCTCAACATGAAGAAAACATATTTTTTCAACTCATACTTCTTGTTACAACACTATCAGCGGTGGTTGACCCCTAAAAACAAACAGCAAATCTTTTTAATTTTTATTTTATCATTTTTAGCTATCGAAACCCATCACTTATGCGGAGTTTTGCTAGGTAATTTAATTTAACCCTGTATATACATTTTTTGTGTTGATCTACTTCAATATTGTTCGCAGTCCACATCGGTCCCGGTCTTGGTATCAGACGCTTCGATAGGCGACCTATACACTCACTTCAAGAGATGCTGTACATCCAAGGACGAAACGTTTCAAATAAATACTATGCGCTTTATCGGTCCCCCAAAGGGTTCTCCCAGGAGTAGTTCCACAAGAGAATTTCCTAGGAGCTGTCCCAAAAATGCTCCTAACACATGTCCTTCCAAGGAATCTCTTAGGATCTGTCTCCCCAAGAAGTCACCTAGGATCTGTTTCCCCGAGCAGTCTCCTAGGACTTATCCTCTGAAGGAGAGGACAGGTTCTAGAAGTTCTCTTAATAACTTTCTCCGCAAGGACTCTCCTAGGACCAGTGTGACCAAGAACTCTATTAAAATCTGTCTCCCCAAGGAGTCTTCTAGTAGTCAGGACTCTCCTAGGTCCTGTCTAAAGCCCAAGAAGACGAGATTCAAGTGTGGAGGTGGCAAGTCCTCAGAGTTACTCTCCACTGATGCAGACAATAGTGAATGTGTTGAGGAACTGTACATCAATAATGGAGCAAAGAAAAGCGGCGGTTCATCCCCTGTGTGAGGCATTTTTATTGATTTTCATTATCAATTTATGATAAAAGCTTAGGAAAATCTAATGCAGGTCGCACGTTGTATGAAGACATATTTATTATAGCGAAATTTAATCAACTTGAACTACAGAAATATTGTCACTGATCTGTGCCCACTCACTCTTCAAAACTTCCAAGTATCAGTCCTAATGTTTTGTATTTAGACAGAAATAAAAGAACTTACATTTTACTTTAGTCCATTGAGACATTTACAGCGTTCAACATTTTGTTTTTCTCCTGTAACCTAATCCCATTAACAGATATGCAATATTTAATGTCCATCTAAATATAACATGCAACATGTTGTTGGTGGCACAAGTTGACGCGTTCCTTTACGACTTGCGGACGTTTTTATATCGGTGACCTGCTTTCAGGGGTCACAACATCAAGGAGAGGAGCTCCGATTTTCTGAAGGTGTGTATGGAACTTACTAATTTTAACGAATTAGAAAGAAACAAGGAAAAAAGAGGCCCAAGAACGAAAAATACCTTAAAACTATAAAAAAACAAAGAAAACAATGCTTATAATTATGTTTGTATTGTCATTTCTGAGATAATTAGGGCCAATATATTTTTGAGAGTAGTTTGGCCACCGTGGAGTCGTGGACGATGGGCGTTGGTGGGCCCACAAAAGGCCGAGTAATTAAACCTTTAGCTTAGATATTCACTTTTGAACGGGTTTAAGATAGTAAAAAACCGGGAAGTGCGAGTCGGTCTCGCCGGTTCCGTACCTTGAACGGAAAAAGGATTTTGCGTCTGACCTATGAGGCACATCAGGGCAGCTGGCTATGACCAGTCCGAAGCTAAGCTAGTAGTGCGAGAATAATCCGAAGTTAGTCGTCACTAGTCCGGAGATAGTTGTTAATAGACCATGTTCTATGTAGAAGTGACTGTTTGCCCCTGGAAGAGTAAAAATAAGAGCAATGTTTTACCTGCAATTACTGTAACTGACATCGCTGATGGAAAACATCGCTAGAAAACCTGGAATATCTATACTTTACTTATATTATAAAGAGGTAAAATTTGTTTGTTTGTATGTAGGGGATAATATCTGAAACTAAAGGTAGGACTTGAATTTTTTTTTTTTACGTTTGATAGCCCTATTCTTGCAGAAGGCATAGGCTGTTTAACATCACACTATGACCCTTAGGAGCCGAGCAAAAAGAAAACAAGTCAGAAAGAACGCTAAGCGAAAACGAAGTGATAGCGCGGGCAGGTGATGCGAAGCAACAGGGTGGGGGGGGGGGGGGGGGGGGACTATAAATTTAACGCGGACATGGTCGCGAGCACAAGCTAGTAATTGATTATCATCTGCCTGCCTTTTCCCATCTATGTTGGGCTCGGCTTCCAGTCTAACTGGATGCAGCTGAACACCAGTATTTTACATGGAGCGACTGCCTATCTGACCTGCACAACCCAGTTACTGGGTAATACGATACCTCTTGGTAAGACTGGTTAGACTTCGGGCTTCTGACGACCCATAACGACTGTCAAGGATCCAGGACTCACAGCCGGGGATAACGGCTTAACGTGCTTTCTGAGCCACGGAGGGATCTTGGTATGTAAAGATGGTCGCCCATCCACGGAGCAACCGCGGCGAGCGAACCTGATCGATTGATTCGAGCGCCTGTTATTACTAAGCCAGAAGCTAGTAATAAATATAAGTCTGAAATCGCAATTCCGCGTTGAGCAAGCATTGTGATCCTGGTCAATGCTCATGTCTTCTCTGTCCGAGCAGAGGCCTTTGCCCAGCAGTGGGCCTGACATTTACTTTAACGTCTTTATCACCGATCGACATTGAAAAACAAAAATTATCCATTAATCATTGAATGAATACTGAAAAATGTTGTTTGTTTATTTATTGTTTCAGATTAAACCGGCGTCTTCTACAGAGGCGTTAAAGTGAGTTTATCTGTAAATGACGTCAGCTAGTTAACTGTCACATACATAACGTTACAGCTGTAATCACAGAAGGGTCAGGCAGAGGTGTACCTATAGTACACCCACACTTCGCCAGTTATGTGGAAGCCATGTGGCGGGGGGCAAATGGGGTTAAACCGGCACAAATGCAAACTCCGGGCTGCTAGTGAAAAATTCTTATTAGAAAAACCCAACGTTACATAAATTCAACATTATTGCATTCCAATGTACAACGACTGTATTATTTCAGGAAAACAACAATAGATGCGAAGCGTCGATCTTGCGACAGGGTTCCGAAGGTAATAAATTAAAACAGAATACTTATAAATGTTTACATAAAAGACTTGAGGGGGGCCTATCACAATTTTTCTTGTATTTGAGTGTTTGAAGAGGTGACTATTCAAACACTCAAATACAACAAAACTACTAAACTGGGAGTTTTGATGTGTGATTATGGTTTAGAAATTGAAAAATAAATATGCCTGAGAAAGTTTGACTATTTCTCTTGGGAGTGCTCTAAATAAATATATTTTTTTCCTTGTATTTGAGTGTGTGACTCGTCAAACACTCAAATACAAGAAAAAATGTGATAGTCCTCTTAACGAGGCATTGCGGCTCTATGTCAGCACTTTATGGTCAGCATCAAGAATTCAGGAATGCATTGTCAACCCCTTTGGTTTCGTAAGTGTATTTTTCCATCCGTACAAATTCTGTCGCTCCGTTTTACAACCTACAATAATTATAATTAGCATGATAGAATTTTTTATATTCAGTTCGATATTTCTATGTTACTTAGCTTGTTAATTTCTTCTTAAGACGACTTTCAGTAAACTAAGTAGGCATACTTTGTGCGAAGCCTCCTTACCAGAATTCGTTGTCGAATGTCGATGGTGAATTTCAGTTCCTTCTAATATCAATGAAAGAGTTTTAATTAGTTATTAACGACATAATTTCGGAGTGTTGTTAAGTCTATGTTTATCTCGTGTTGTGACGAAACGGGCGGACGTCGCCGGCGGAAATCGACTCCCTACACGCGATGCGGTTTTTAACTAATGAACCACCTGCATATACAGTGTGCTGTTTTTGTGACAAATAATATTTTGCTCGCAAAATTTGTGCCTTGTAACGTCTTTTGTCTGGTGTGTCAGACCGTTTTTCAAGCACTCTTCTTGATGTATATTTCCTGAAATACATACTAAAGTGAAATTATCTGAAATTCTATTGGGTGGTAAAAACCTCGCTGCTCTCCTCCCAGTTCTGTGCGTCTGGAAAATACCATTTGAAAAAAAAGAACTGAATAAGACAACCTTGTGCTGAGATTGAAAAAACTGGGTCGATTGTGAGAAGAAGTGCCAATAGGGGTAGATTTCAAGAAGTATTATTTGAACAAATTTTAAAAAAATGCACATTTTCCAAATGAAAACACGCTGTCAACCCCAATGGGTTTGCTATGAGAATAAAGAACACAAGTGGGCCACCGTCCCTTCAAAAATGACTATTTACGACGATCTAAATATACTCGCGTGCAGCGTCGCGGCGCATCCATTCGCGCGCAGACCGCTGCGCACGCGCACGTTAACTGTTTGTCAATAACTTTGTAGTAAGGCGATATTAACATGATGTTCAATGGATTTTTGATGTGTGCGGATTCCGACGCTAGTGATGTTACTAAAGTAAGTGTGGTCTAGTGTTGTGATCCGACTTTTGTGCTAATAATAATAATAATAACAGTTGTGGTTTGTTGTGATGGACGGTGAATAAGTATTAGATTTGGTTAACTGATCTTTTTTTAGTTAATTGAACGTGGAAAACGTTTTCAGTTTATGTTAAAGGTTGATTACAACGTCAATGTTTAAACTACGGTTTATATTATTAGAAATAGAGGTTTATGTTTAACCCATAAACTACTTTAATTTTTATTAGATCAATAAACAAAAACCTTTTTGTCTCAAGACTGTAAACAGCGGCTTGCCCTTAAATATATCAATAATAAAGCATTTTCCGTATCTCATATTCATATCATAATATTTATTGTGTAGCTCAGAAGTTGCAACAAACGGTTCGGCGCAACTTGCTTTGATCATTATTATTAGATCTTCAATTGAGATATTTTGGTCATCAGTTAACTGTCTTACCACTTTAGGATGAGTAATCAATGTCTACTACAAACAATGTAACATTTAGATATATATACGTTGAAAAGGAACTGAAATTATTGAGGCTTTGTTCAACATATTTAAAATAAAACTTTTTTTTTAATGTATTTATTGTGGTTCCCTATCCATTTGCATAAAATTTTAAGACCTAATATAACTTGGCATACTTTTGTTTGTCCTAATTATATTTTCGCATAAATTATTTACACACAGCTTACGCATAATTTTTTTACGCATAATTTCTCTAATCATAATAATGATTAAGCATAACATTCTAAAGCATACATTTTTTAAGCGTAACACTCTAAAGCATAACTTTATTAAGCATAACATTCTAAAGCATAACTTTATTAAGCATAACAATATTAATAAGGCGTAGTCGACGGAGCCCCGCTTCGCGGGGCCCCTATTTCTGTCTGTAGGGTTTAAAAGAGCCTAACACGAAGGGGATGACGGGGGCTCGTTCGTTCGCTCCGCTCACTCACTTGAGCCCCCGTCATCCCCTTCGAACCTAACCTGTCCGAGTCGGGGTGCCCCATTTCCCGAGCTCGCTTCGCTCGCTCTTGCATCCTAAGTTCTCATTGCCTTTTTACTAAATCGAGATGTGTTAGACCTTGGGGCAAAAATAAAAATACATAGTTAAGTTACATAATGTTATGAATAATAAATCATTAACGAACGTGGAAATAAATACGTAAAAATAACTCAAAGTTTCTGTTATTTCTATTAATTGTATGCCTAAATATTATTATGCTAATAATCATTAGGCCTAGTAACGTTATGCGAATTAAATTTATGGCAAAACAAATTAGCCTTCATGATTATTTATGCCAACATAAACTGTATGCCAAAAAAAATATGGCAAAGTATTATTATGGCAAAACAAATTATGCCAAAATCGTTATGCCAAAGTATATTAAGAAAAAGAATATTATGCGAAAAGAAGGGATCCCATTTATTGTGTACCGTTTAGTCTTCGTAAGCTGACGAGAACCCTTTGGTTTAATTTTTGTTAGCTTATTTTCTGTCCCATTTCTGGCCAAAGCCCTCTTTAGCGATGGTTGGAAGGATCCAACCCTCGCTAAAGGCAACTAAGAGATCACTAATATTTAGGTGAGCACTAGTTCTCCGCGACCATCTCTAGTAGCGAGCGGTGTACATGGAGGCACACCTCGAGCGTTGGTCGCTAAGGCGTGTTATACAATTGCTCGGGACCGGCCATTAATCGGACGGCAAAATTGAATACTAAATCGAGCACCTATGTAGTTGCTTTGGGTCGACTTTGTTGTTCAACAAATAGGCCGAATCGCCGACCTCCGTATTATTCCTACTACCGAATCCAATTTGTGACCCGAACAAGTGTATAGAATGCCTGATGGGTTTAGTTTTGAACCTTTACTTGTTATGCCACAAACATCACAACAAAACCATGTCCGTCGGGCGCCGCCGCGCGCCGGCGCTATCCCATCCGACTTATCCGTCCAATAGATCCGTACGGTCGTAACTCTAGTGTATAAACCCCGTTAGAAGTAAAGCTCTTACGACCTACCTTTGATCAATTTGATCGCAACCTCTATTAGGGATATGTGGCTTTTAACTGCCTTGCCCTTTATGAAGTGGTCGTTAACGATTTCCTGAACATCAACGCGTTGGTCAAGATATTATTTTGGCTGTGTTATCTTCATTGATGAAATGCTTTTATTGGGTTCATTAGCATTGGCACTTTCGGTCATCCCAGATCATCCTTGAAAATGGTAGATCCCTCCATTTGTGTTTCTTTGTCAAACGGTATACCTGGTACCTAAGTAGGGACTCAAAAATACTAATATGTACCACACACTCATCCACCAAAATAAATATTGATGAGGATTGGGATGTATCAAATGGGGGGTTGTAATCCTAGCCTTTGTTCTGTACATCCTTTGAAGTTCGTCTAAGAATAAGTGAAATTATTCTGACTCGTGAAAATGTATCGTAGGTACCGTAACATTCATCACGCCTATAATATTTGTCATCAGTATAACGTTTCACCCGACATCTTACACCTCAAGGGTTCTTCACACTCCGCTTCACTGAACGATGGCAGAGTGCCTATAAATAAATAAATACTTCCTACCTCGAAGAAACTTGTAGTAGTGATCATGTTTGGATGGCAGTGTGTGGCGTACCACCTGTCGATAACACATTGGGAACTCTGTGGTTAAACATGAGGGTAATGATGTAACTTCGTGATTGATTGTTTATTAAATATCTGAGCAGCGGGCGCGGAATTCTGTCTTTTGTAATTTTTGAAATGAAATCTTCTTTAGGCGCGTTGAGTGATTTTTAATGTAAATACACGAAAAATGGTCTTGTGATGTGAACACATGCTCAAAAACATTTTTTCTCGGGTTTTTAGTTAATTCACTGACACCTTGCATATAGTCAAGACTCTTAACAGGTCGAAAGTTCTTTTGACTGCTATCAGGCAAAACCCATATTCAGTTACAACCATTGAGCTAGGAAAATAAGTCTATGGTTACAACGCATATTTTCAATTAAAACCGGTTTTAATTGAAAATATGCGGTTAAGGAGGTTTCTCAATTCGACCGTATATTTTTATATTTTTTTATGTGTGTTCGCGGATAACATCGTCGTTTATGAACCGATTTTGATGATTCTTTTTCCACGTTAAGGAAACCAGGGCCTGATGATGGAATCCCAGAGAAATCGAGGGGAATCTTGGTAAATCGTAATGGTGACTAGTGCGTTTGTTAATTTTTTTTCATTTAATTTAATTTTATTTTATTTTATAAGCCTAATACAATAAGGAGAGAAAAAAGGGGTTACAATGCAATTATGTACTAAAATAAGTTATAGGTATCCTTACAATAATAGGTTAAGTAAATGCACGTTATGTGAAACTCCTGACACCCAACTAGGACATGTCCAGTATCTCAGGTGTCAGCGTTCCTCCCTGCCCTTCACATTTGTGAAGCCTAACTTTCTATTACAACAAATAAAGTAGGTATACAAATAAAAATACTTATTATAATCTAATACATTAAAGAAGAAGAAAGAATAATCACCATATTCTATATCTGCTATGTGTGTGGAAGTGAGCGTAGTGTATGGATGAGTGTAGTGTTAGTAACTGTAGTTTGAGGGTGAGTGTAGTGTTAGTAACTGTAGTTTGAGGGTGAGTGTAGTGTGAGAGAGTGTGAGTGTGAGTGTTGGTGTTGGTGAGTTGCGGATGTGTGTTCTTTAGTTGCGTGTGGTGTGAATGCAATGACTTAGGCAGTGCTGCTATCCAGCAAATCCTCAGTTTCCTTATAGGTTAGAGAAATAAGCCAATCCCTTACCTTCATTTTGCAGTTAATTCTGTTTAGGTGAAATATATCCAACTGTTTGTTTGTCTTATTATACAACTTTACGCTAAGGATATAATAGTGTTTACCCGCAAAAGAGGTTCTGGTTCGATCGGGCTTAAAGACTGTATATTTAATTCTACCTGGAGGCTCAAGCTGAGGCCGCGACTTGTGTTTACGGGCTATGGTCCTGTGGACATACAGTTGCCTCACCGTGAGAACTTTGCATTCAGCGTACAGTTCAGCCGTAGGGTACCTGTAAGGTATTTTTGTCATAACCTTTAGTACAGCCCTTTGGGCGATCTCAAGCTGTAGGATTGTTGATTAGGTGCATTAAGTATTTTAAAGCACTACTATTTAATGAAGGTCTGGAGTCGATCTGATGATGGAGCCGAAAGACAGCCGAGGGAACTCCTCAACGGCTTAGAGCAATTTGGGCTTGATTGATTTGTATTGATGAGAACATTACACCTAGATGGGTTGTGACTGTCATTAGGGGTCTGATGATGAAGACGAAGGACAGTCAAGGGAACTCCTCAACGTTTTACAGTAGCTACCTTGTGTTTGGACTTAATTCATTTCTATTGATGAGAACTTTGCACCCATATGGGTTATATAAGTGCAATTACAGGTCTGATGATGGAGACCATAGACAGTCGAGGGAATTCCTAAACGATTGACAGCAGTTACCTTTTGTTGGGCTTACTTCATACGGTTCAATATTATGCCAAAATGTTCAGTTCGTACAAAAATGATACCTATTTATGATTGAAGTTTTACATAGGAATACCACTACCTACTAGGCACGCTGATGCGTCAATTTGACACTGAATTTAAGTCGCGTAATCGCGTCATCTCTAGCAATGCCCTTTCGTCGTGTGGCCTACTCAATAATTTGTTTGAATCTAAGTCAGACAACGCTATTCCTTCCAAGATTTTAATACGACCCAGAGCAACATACACCTGTCTTTTAGTGTTAGTTCCCTGTAACTTGTGAACCGTAACTGCCCAACTTGAAATCAAAGGTAACATAACATTCGGCGCGCGACATCTCCGTATCCTTTTGTTGCCTGAAATGTTGCAACAGTAGAAGTAATCGGTACCCAGCCATTTTCATCTTTAATTCTACTTCTAATCGTATCCTTATCGGAACCGATTACTCGAAAACGCCTGAACCGATTTGGAATTTTTTTTTGTTTCAAAGGGTTTACTTCGCAGGTGGTCCCATTTAAATTTTATCGAAAGCGGTCGAGCGGCTTAAAAAAAATTAACAATAAATTATTTTTAATAAAAAAACCGCCTTCAAACATACGTGAACTTGTAAGACGATTTTTTACGGTTTGGTGTGGGGGTTTACTATAACTAAAAAGTGAAAATAAAAAGTTTTTTACAAAAAAAAACAACCACGAAATATGACACTAAATTGCGACGTTGCCACTCATAAGGTATAAACGCTCTTAACTCTATCTTTTAATTTAATGTTCATGTCTTCAGCTCCGTTCTATTCCTCTTTGACAGCTTCTTATTTTATTTAAGAGTGACTTTTTAAGAGACCATGTCTGTCATGCGTAAGTAAGAACCGGCGTAAGGCACATGTTCATCGCTTTCGTTTTCAGTTTTGTAGGTATGGGGCCTTTGAAGACTTCCTTCATAGCCCAGTATTTGTTTCACGTATTCTTCACTCTGCGATCGATTTATTTTTCTATCCAGGATTTTATCGAGATTAGATGTCCAAGGTAAATGAAGTCTGCGGCGTATTCTATAGGTTTCGACTATATAGATATAGGTATTTCTTTACGATTGGTCATAATTTTCGTTTTGTTCTAGTTGATTTGTAGCCCAACGGTCTCGTTGTGGTGACTAAGGGACTCTATCATAATATGGTTCAGTGTGCATGAATTTTCTGACAGCAATACTTATCATCCGCAAACCTGAGGTGTGAGAGGTACTTGCCATTGATATTTACTCCCATATCACTCCAATCGAGATTTCAGAATATGGATTCTAAGACTGCTATGAAAAGCTTTGGGGAAGGCGGATCGCCTTGCTTTACCCCCCTCTCGACTTGAAATGTTGGTCCTCTTGAGTCTAGACGTACTCTTGTTGTGCTTCTCAAGTAAATCGCTTTGATAAGATCTATGTAGTGGTGGTCTAATCCTTGCTGGTTTAAAGCCCGCCATATGGAGTCATGTGAAATGGTGTCGAAAGCTTTCGAGTAATCTATAAAAGCAACGTATAAGGGGAGGTCGTATTCCATGTACCGTTCTATTATTATTTTCAGTGTGTGTATATGGTCATTGGTAGATAAATTTTTCATGAATCCCGCTTACTCTATAGGTTGATTCTCGTGAATTTTCGTGGTTACATGTCTTAGTAGGGTCGATGCAAATAATTTATACAGGCAGGATATAAGACTGATGGGTCTATAATTGGATATCAGTTTGGGGTCTCCCTTTTTATACAAAATAGCTATTTCCGAGCTTGTCCATGTTTCTGGTAGTTCTTTTATTATTAGGATACGGTTAAAGAGCTTAGTGAGTGGTTTTATTATGTTTTCAAATAGAGCAAATGTTAGTTACTAATAATTAGATATAGGTAATATTGAGTTCTGTTTGTACAGGACAGTGGCGCCACCAGCAGCTTGGTGGACAGTACGAGCGCGACCTGCGACGCAAGCGCAACTTACTACCACAACAAACTGTTGGCTACACTGCAGATTGTGAGTATACCCTATCTGCAATGTGTTGCAGTCCAATGCTGGGCAAAAGACTCTCCTAAGTTCTAAGACTCAGTAACGACGTTTCTTGTTGGGCAGATGCGTCATTCACTTGAAGTATTGGAATTGGCAAGTTGAATGCATTTTTCCATGAGTTTGCTAATACAACATTATTTATTTATTACAGCATTTTTTATATATTCAATAACTAGGGACAGTCTTCCCTTGCCCAAATAATTTATTTGCAATTCAACCACATTGCACCTCGTGTAGTCAGATAATATCAAAACATTTCGCAACAAAACCTCGATAAAAAGAGTCTACAATATATCGGAAAACTGACCATTCAGTTGCAGAATAAAGAGGAGACGATCAGCGTGCAGGCAGACAGCTTGGCAGTCGCGGAAGAACGCATCGCCACGCTGAACGAGCGCGCCAATGAGCTGAAGAAGGAACTGGATCGGAAGACCAAGGAGGTAATACAGCATCTGAGTAGTCAGACGCCTGAAAGTCTGAGAACCAGTCTTATCTTGCCAAGAGGTATCGTGTACCAAGTAATTGGTTTGTGGAGTGCAGACAGGCTGTCGCTCCATGTAAAATACACGTGTCCAGCTGCATCCGGTTAGACTGAGTATTGAGTTACGTAAAACATAATGTGATTATTCAAATAATGATCAAAAATATTTATTGTACTTCTAGTACTCGAGTCTGCGTAAGTCCGTAGACTGCTGCAAACCGGTTCAAAAAGTTGACGCATGCCTCGTCACCGACAGACCGGTAAGTAACTAGTAGGATTAGGATTAAATGCTGATAAGTATACCATAGTACAAAATTACCTAAAAAAACACTTTGTTTTTCAAAATGTTTCGAGTTTCATATCAAACAATTCAATAAGTAGGTACTAGCTTGATTTAAATAAAATAAGTTTAAAAAAATAATCGTCGTGTTCAGTATGAAAAACAATTTAATAATTGATTTAATTATTGACGTCATAATAATTATGTATTGTTTATTTAATATCTACGTAAGTCTGTGATGTGCTTGGAATCGTTCTAGATAGAAGATCAGACAGATATAGTGCACACGCTGGAGAACAACTTGTGTGTCATAGAGGACCTCTACAGGGAGTGTTTCTATGAGGTAAGTTACGCATTCACACGCATAAATAAGTTAGAGACATGAACAACATTTATAAGTTAGAAAATCATAATTTTTAGAATTCCGTACCTCAAAAGGAAAAACGGAACCCTTATAGGATCACTTTGTTGTCCGTCTGTCTGTCAAGACCCATTTTCTCAGGGAGACGTGGGGGTGTCAAGTTGAAAAATTAATATCAAATACGTAGGTACACGGTGCCTTGAAACTGTAAAAAAATCAAGCTTCTTAGTCAACGCAATAAAAAAATACGGCCATTTATGCGACACTAAACGCGGTACTTTTCGTTGACCTAGAATCATGACATTTGGCATGAAGCAAGGTCTCACAGCACAAGTAAAGGAAAAGTCCGGAAATCGTTAATTTGTAGTTTTCAAACAATTATTTTTTTGCGATTACAAACTTAGGAGAACTATTGACCGTGACGTATATCGAAATATGGGAGAACATTTTATCAACTCTTCTTCTTGGGATAAATCCATCTCGACTACGGAACCCTTCATTGTGCGTGGTCCGATACGCACATGTCCGGATTTTTTTGGTATATTTGACACCATTTCTGTGATGTTTCGCTATATAATTCACTTTGACCTCGTATGCACTTGATTGTGTCACAAGGGGTTTTTCTGCCTCTGAAAATATCTAGATTCTTATTCTACCTATTTTCAGACGGCAAAACAAGAGAATCTCATAGAAATGCTACGCAGTTCCTACCTGGACGTGCGTCTGATGGACAAACAGAAGGCAGACCACATCGGACGCCTGCAGACTGTCATCAACACCCAGCAATGGTCGCTGGACAGGTGTCAGGTATGTATCAGGAGCCTACTTTACGATTTACCACAACGTAAATAAAGATAAAGAAGAACAATTTAAAAAAAAAGACCCGTTCTTAAGTTTAGCTGTTCACTGTTACTGCTACTGCCAGTTTCCAGTCTAATTAAAAGCCAATTAATTGAAGTGAATATGAAACTAGATTAGTCAATAATGCACCTAAATTAGTTGCAGTTATACAAAACGTGATGACTATACAAATCTCTCAGGAACAAGAGGCACCTATGTGCTTCGGCAATTATCGGCTTTCTTAAAAAATACGAACGCGCGATGATGTGATCTACAACCATGACCAACCATAGAGCTGTTACAACCTGCTTGCCTATTTTGTATTGCCATGTTTTGAACTCTATGCAATTCCAAAAAACTTAACAAAACTTTTGAGTGGCAGATGGCGTAAACCTACTCCGGTCTCACTGCGCCACTGCCACCTGACAGAGATAAAACTTCATACAAACGCACAATGACAGGTGCACTACTACAAAGGTACAAAACAGAATCTTTGCCTCTGTCTTCCTCTGTCATGTGGGGAATCACTCTGTGGCGTGACGTTCGTGCTAATTCGGAAACGCGAACATTACCGAAGCGGTTTAACTCCTACCTACTTCATAGTTTTGGGACGCACTAGACGTCTCCAGTGAAACAGAGGGTAGCACATGTAGGAGTGGTCGTGCGGCTGGCAAACAGAGCTTTTTACACAAACATTTACTAAAAGAAGTAAGGGGAATATTAATGAAATTGTGAATAACATTATTCATATCTCTGCAGGACATAGCACTGGAAGTAGATGGCTTGAAGATGGAAATATCTAACTTTCTGAATAGCTCCGGTTCAACCAACAACGACTCGGTATTTCTTGATCCTACAAATAAACTAACACTCATTTTGGTGTAGCAACACTAACAAGAAAACATTGATGCAGAGGGCGCTACTATAGCTTGCTAGTAATGACACTGTTGCTAGTAGTAAAAATAACAACTACTAGCAAAACGTAACGTGAATGTGAACAACTACATGCCTTCAGATTGAAGTGATGATGCTACTAACAAGATTGAACCATTGATATCATATGAATCGTTAAAAACGTACGGTACGGCCAGTGGCACGTTATTAGTAACACTTGATTTAGGAAAGACCTTCCCTATTTGTACTGCTACGAAATAAAGATTACTTCATGGTTACGCTAAAAATCATAGGCGCACAGTTTACTGTACCTACTAATCTCATAATTGTATTTATAAATAAAATGGTATAACATACTAACATTTTATAACACTTTGTAAACATTTCTATAAAATAAACGATTTCACCCTGTACACTTATTTCCTTGGGCCAGGGTATGTGGGAGCGCAGTGAGGAATCGTATGCGCCTGCACCCGGCGTGCAAGACGATCTGCACGACGTCAGGGAACAGCTGCTGAGGCTGCAGGACTTACTCGCTGTAGGTGACGTGTGTGTGTGCATGTGTGTGTGTGTGTGTGTCTATGGCTGTGTGCTCTTTCAGGAGCAATAAGGACTGAGCCAGACCTTTTATAAATTAAATTAAATTTATTTCAGGTACCTCATACATAACCCATATTAGAGAACATTTTTAAATTATTCAATATTAAATACAAAACTCACACATCAATAAATACAAACGATTATACTAATTATATGTATAATAATGATAAATATATACAAGGTGTAGTTTTGCATCCTCGTTAAATTCGAAGAGGTAACTATGCTAATGGTTCTCGACACGAATCAACAATTTTTTTTTTTTTTTTAATAATTTTCGGAAATCGGCATGTGTAGGGCCCGTGTGATACCGCCCTGTAACTGCGCTGTAACAGTAACGCACGCACACAGCGACATAGTCGTGCAACACTGTCTACTGCATACGCAACGAGGCGATCCTGTTCTTTGAAAGTGGTGTATTCTGAAATACTGTCAAACATAAATATCTAAAAAAACAAGTATGTATTAATTATTGAGCAGGTATCGTAATTTGATTTGATTATTTATGTCTTTCATAACAGCCTCCTGAAATTTGACGAGGATGCAAAACAACACGTTGTATAATAATTATTTAGTTTATTAAACTATAATTTATGTTATGAAATTAAATTAAATCAAATAGGTATGACGTAAAAGTGATTCCGATATCCTATTTATAGAATAAACCATTAATTCGATAAATAGCATATCGGAATCACTTTTACGTCACGTGTCGTTACGCAAAGTCCTGCATCGCGCAAGCAGAGTTTACCTCGCAACTAGCATATTATACACAATCTCCCGACAACAATCGTCGGGCAGTTGCCCACCAGACACGACACCCGTCTGGTCGAAAGATCCTCCCTTTTCTATTGAGGTATGAGTCAACTTTACACCCTGTTCCTCGTGCCTCTATAGGAGCTAAATGATCCATCACTGGTGGCCCAGTGGTAACGGCCGTGACTTAGCAGTTGTAGGTCGTAGGTTCGAACCCAGACAGGCGCGTTCCTTTGTGTTAAACATCGTGGGGAAACCAGCATGCGCTAGATCCAAAAATACGAAGACATGTGACATCCGCCAACCTGCACTGGGCCCGCGTGGTGGATTACAGCCCACACCCTCTAACCGAGAGGAGGCCTTTTCCTAGCACTGGAAACATTATAGGCAGATTATATTAAATGATCCAACACATGCGCCACCGTCAGCGAGCCATTAGAGTAAGCATGACAGACTCTCAGACGCCAGGGAACATTCAAGTCAATGAAAGACGTACCCAGTAAATGGTAGCTTTATAGTATGTAGGTACATAGTACTCACACATGTGCTGTGCAATTATACAATACTAAAAGATTGAATTTATACAACGCAAATATAGTTTTTTAAATCTTCAGCAGCTCTAATAGTATTTTTAAATGCTAATCAATTAGTTTATGCGCACTTGTGGAGCAAACCCAGCGTTGAGCCAGACATTTTTATCAGCGATGTAGTCCCCCAACTTATAGTCTAAGCTTGGCTGCATAGTGTGTGTTTTATACAATATTAAAATTTCGTTTCATTCAGTTTGGAGTATGTGGGGAGGTATTTTACTGTAACATTTTAAACAGTACCCCATTGAAAGATGAGTCTACTTCAACCAGCCTGAAACCTTGTTGAACTAATAGGGCCCTATTTCTAGTACTATAATTATGTCTTTCACCTCTTTTACTGAAAAGGTGTAGATTTTTCCTTACGTACATGATGTTTTCTTAGATATATTGACAAGGTACTGTCATTGATGCTAATATCTTTAAAAAGTTCCCTTAGAGAGTCGCGTAAATATGGCTCTGATGGCTCTTTTCTGCAGAATAAAAATAGACTCGATGTCTGCAGCCCGTCCCCAAAGTAAAATACTGAAACAAAAATGAATGTGACTCAGGCTGGCTATTTTTTTTTTTTGTGGGTGGGAAATCTTCAGATAACTTCTCCCGCTCTGGGCAGAGCAGGAGGGCGTATCAGACTCTTACTGACTAAAACCCACCCGTGTTCCTTCAGTTGCCTGTGTCAGGGGCCACGGTAACCCTCTTGGACTTTTCCGCAACCCTAGCAGGCATCGGTCCTAGCAAACCCCGTCATTGTTGCTGACATCTCTTTGAGGCGCGCGTGGAACACAACGCGCCGTCGACCCGGGGACTCAGGCTGGCTGGACAAATCTTCAAAATAGCTCGCATTTAACTAGGTCAATAGGGCACTTTATGTGACAGCCTAACACCCTTATTTCAGATTTTGTGATGCTACAGAATCTTAGATCGTTATAATCGATCGAAAACGTGTCCAGCCAGCTTGCAAAACCACTTCGCTGGTCTCTCAATCTCGGTAAGGGCCGAAACACATAACCGCGTTGCGACGCCGCACCGCTAAAATCGGCAGTTTACGTTGCGGCGTCGCGAAAAAGAACGTTTTATTGTCGTATGGTAGGGTAAATGTAAATGATTTTATTTCTGTAAGTAGGTTTGTACAAACATTTTTACACGTCAATCATATTTTAAAACTAGATGAGGTCGGCGTTTCCTATCTGACTACTCTGAGAAGAAAGGCCGAAACAAACTCAGAGGTCACAGTCTCTTTTAGAGTAGACATAATCTTGGTCAGATCATGTGAAACCACTTCCTCGTGATTTTTTATTGTGGATAGACGTGTCTCTGCCATGGATCGTCGTAAGAAACTTATTGCTTATTTGTTATTAAGAAGACATTAGGTACTCTGTTTTAAATATACATAAATGATTTCACAAATGCTTTTCCATGCGTTTTGTTTTATAAAGGCGATCGGCAGGGTTGTATGGGAGTTTCGTACACCTAATAAAATATCGTGTTTTGGTATATTTTTTGTTTTAATTGGTAGTCAATACGATAGGCAAGCCCTTTTAAAATTCTTAGATTTTTAGAAATTGGGACCTAAAACTTATAACCAGTTTTATTTTTGAGGTTATGTCCCAATAAATATTATTACGTGTTTTAGATAGCTGGTGCTATCTTTGTAGTGTTTTACTTATCATTAAGTTGACAATTTGACATGAGAGTTGTACCTAATTGTACGTAAAAATGGCCAGATAATTTGCTAAATTGCTCAGATGCAGTTACAAACCACAACCCAAAACAACAGCAAAGAACTGAACAGAGACTCGGAAAGATTTTCGTAACCTGTCAATAAAATAATTGCCAATACAAAAAAGACATTGATGGCGAAAATAATTCCTATCATTATAT
The DNA here is from genome assembly GCA_937001585.2 of Brachylomia viminalis. Classification (NCBI taxonomy): domain Eukaryota; kingdom Metazoa; phylum Arthropoda; class Insecta; order Lepidoptera; family Noctuidae; genus Brachylomia; species Brachylomia viminalis. The sequence goes on from OW443301.2 coordinate 25,973,024, forward strand.
AGTTAATTATTAAGATTGTATGCAATAATTATTCATTGTAAGGTATAATGTGTAATGGGTTAATTATATTTACTGTTATTTCTATTTTTAAATAATTATTTATCATTTTGAGCCTCGTGATATTTTACAAATGGTAACTTCTAAAACCATAACTACGTTTAGTTGTTACGTTTAATTACTTGAATATTTTAATTGATATAATTAATTAATCCGGACTTCTAAAAATACTAATGTTTCATGAAAATTAATGGTTTAGTTGCCTTAATAAGTGGTACGAATTCTATCACAGAATAACAAAAAAGTATGTTGTACGAATTCTGCCGATTGTCTTTGTATTTATAAGTTTCGTCACTAGAATCCCACAAACAAGGGCGTTCCTGAACCAAAGATATAAATAAATCGATGTCAACGTCAGACATTTTAATTTTAAAACTGCTTCCGGGTTGACGCGTGTTGTTTGCAAGAGTGATAGAAACAAACTGAATCATTGTCAACACGTATGACGTCATAACGCTGCAATTCGTGCAGCAGTGCGGCGCCGCGCCGCTAAAATCGGCGCTGACTGCCAATTTTAGCGGCGCGGCGCCGCAACGCGGTTATGTGTTTCGGCCCTAACGGAAGTGATTTTGACAACTTTTTGCATATCAACGGGCTTCACATTTTGTGACAGACATCGAGCTATAAGTTTTATGATACGTACAGCGGTTTAGTAGAAAAATGCAAAAATCTGTGTCCAGCCAGCTTGAATTTACGTATAAAACTTCTGGCTGGCACTTCCGAATATCAATAACGGGAGCGTTTTCGAATATGGTTCCTTTACCTACTAACATTTAGTGACGATTTCGATTATCTAAGATTCTGTAGCGTCATAAATTCTGAAATAAGGTTTTTTAGCCGTCGCATAAAGTGCCCTATTGACCTAGTTAAATGCGAGCTATTTTGAAGATTTGTCCAGCCAGCCTGAGTCACATAAAAATGAACCTTAACTCGAGTGAACCCTTCAATGAAGTGAAGCGTCTGATATCAGCATTATAGACATGAGACAGGCTTCGCAGATGCATTGCCACCCGAGAGACAAAGCTTACATCACAATGACGTGTGCCTGTAATATGTATGTAGATCTGGCTCAGCCCTAATAAATTTTGCATCCCTGAAAGTGGTTTGTTTTCAAAACTTCTGAATTATTGCTATCATTTTAGCATTTGACAAAGCTTCACAAATATTCTTTTTATTTATTTTATTGTTCAGCTTGGTATTTTTATTAAATTTATGTATTTTTTTATGTCAACTTGCAGTTCAATTCATGTACATGTGGTTTAAATGAAGAAAATCTGAAATTGAAGAATCAAGCTGAGAGCCATGAAGTGAGTATGGGTCTGACACTCTAAAGCCCCGTCCCTGAGTAACCAAGTGTTGCATTGTTGCTAGCAACATGGAGGTCCATTAAGGCGAAAGGATAGGCCAAACTACAAAATAGACCTCTCTTTGAAGGACTACTACTACTAGACGGAAGGACCAAATATATAAAAAAAAAATACCTAATTCGCATAACATATTTGACTTTAAATTTTAAGTTTCATTTTTTTATTATTGTTTATACTTTTGTCGGAAAAAAATCGAATATATCCTCTTTAAATCTGCAATAATTTGCTTACTGCTTTCAAAGAACTGAAGCGATTTAAATATTTTTTTCACACTATCATAGACAATTTATTGCTTTATTAAATTTAAGTTCAAAATTGTACAAAATGATTACTTATAGGTGCCGTTAAATCAATAATGTCATAATACCGGCGCTGGCGCTCACTCAGACGCGAGGGCCAGTCTCACCCTAGCGTTTGCACGGGGAGGCTGTGTCGCATGTTAGCGCGCTCCGCTCTATAAACTTTACGTGAAAGAGTAAACAGTGCAGATAGTACGTTTGGTACAGTAGTACGGTTGAGCTATTCTTTTTCTATTTATTGATCGAAGAAAACACTATCAAAGAAAAGCGAAAATTTATGAGTATTGAAAACGAAGAAAAATGTAGCCAGCCACAAAAAAACAAAAAACTATAGAAAAAGAAAATGAAGAAGTGAAGTCAAGATCCAACGAAAGTAATACAGAAGAAAATGAAAATACATGGAAATTAAATTATAATGATAGCAATACAGAAGAAAAAAGAAATGAAGATATTATATCAAAGTCAAACTAATGAAAGCAATACAGATGAAACTACGTATTTACAATCTACGTTTGTTAGGGAAATGCAATTTAACTAGTTTTGATTGGTTAATAACAATTTTTTTAAATGGTCCAAATAAAATGTTAAGTAAATATTATTTTGATATTTTCGTTTTTATGGTTTCGTAGCCAAATGACATAAACCATTTTTCTCCAAGTCAAGTCATTTGAAATATAGACACTTCCAGAGTGGTCAAATGTGCGCCCCTCTAATTTTTAAAATAAGTGTAAAATAAAATAATGTGCTGGTAGATCTCAATGAAAAATTTCAATGAAAATTGGTTTGAACGAGATGTAGTCATAAATTCCGGTTTCCACCGCGAGCGGAACGCACCCATTATTGACTTCGTTAAAATCGCAAACGCAAACTGCATACTTGTATTTCCTTTGTTGGTGGAAGTTTAACGAAGTCATTAATGGGTCCGTTCCGCTCGCGATGGAAACTGGGCTTTAGTTTTCGAGATATAGCACATGTTCAAAAACCGCAAATATAAATTTGTCATTCATACAAACACTATGGAAAACAAAGTTAAAAACAAAACTTTGCTTGCTACTACGGAACCCTTCATGGGGGAGTCCGACTCGCACTTGGACAGTTTTTTATTAGTCTAAGCACATTAATAAAAAGCGTTATTATTTCTTTTCACAAAAACAAATTGAAATTTTATGTATTTTGATTTACTCTAACTACAATAACTGTACTCGGTAAAGAATATTTTGTTCTCAAAACAAGCATTGCAAATGTTCTGAGTCTGCCTACATTCAATCGATTTATGATGATAAAAGGTAGTATTGTAGCGACAAAAATTCTTCGAACTCATCTGCGTCCGGTGATACTCTTTGACGGTCGGGGGATGAGCGGGCGCGCGGGGCGGTCAGCGCGCTGGCCGCTTGTTTCACGTTCAATGCTCAAGGACGTTGGGCTATCCTTTCGCCTTAAACGTCATATGACCCGACGTCGGTCCATAATAGAGATGCCAGAAATATTCGGCTACTATTGAGTTTTCGGCCTATTCGGCTACTTTTTAATATTCGTTCTTCGGCCGAATGTTCCATACTATTCGGCCGAGTGTTCCATTCTATTCGGCTGAATACCGAATACCAAAACATCCGATTGTTTCTTGAATAAAACTAAACTGTAATTGTTTGTAGCAATATTGTCAAAGTCAAAGCATTTATTTCAAGTAGGCACATAAAAGTCACTTTTGAACGTCAACATTTACATTAAAATAGAATTGATTCTAGTCGCCCCTTCCAAAAGGTAGTTTCGTATGGAGAATGGGCAAGAAACTCCACCATTACTCTTTTAAAATGTGTTACAAAATTTTGTATACATTAATTATATAATTACCTATATGTGAAGACGATGCACCTTTAATAAAAGTACCATACCACAATAGGTAAACATAATTAAAAAATGTACCTATCAATGACAAATAAGTTAATTATGGGATAGATAAATCTATCATCTATCATAGACATCTATGGTCTAGTGGCAGTGTATCTAACAGTACCTACCTATAACTTATTTTTTGTCTGAATCCTTCCCAGCAAAAAATAAACAAACGACAAACGGTCGCTCGATAGGTATTGTTTACCACTAATACCAAGTAGGCTTTTCGGCTAAATGAAAATGAAAATAACAAAAATTCCGGACTCTAATGTAATAATCCTACATTTTGCAATGCTCGTCCATTTTCATCACCTATTGTTAAATAATATTGAATAATGTCTATTCCATCACAGATAAAAGTAGGCGAGTTACGAGATAAGATATGTGAGTTAGAATGCAAGTTATCCAGCAGGTGGGACACCGACTCAAAGTGCAAGGCAGAGATCGAGTCGAAAGGGCATGAAGTAAGTCTATCTCATTCACTGGATACGTCTCACGTAGGGACTGTTCCAAAAGTGTCTGGTGAAAGTGTAAACAAACCCTGTTCTGATTAAATTCTTACGTAATCACTCACTAATTAGTAATTCATCTGTTTTTAGATGATATCAACTTTATATCTCACCACCTTTTCCAACAATTAGGTATTGTTTGAATAACACTACTACAAATTTGCTTTCGTTGTATGTAGGTACGTTTTCTGAACCAATTGTTTACATTTTTATCAGATACTTTTGGGACAGGCAGTAAACAGATCGCCGCACCCGCCCTATATTTACATAAAGTTTGGCTTTTTATAGCGTTGTCTCTGTCACTTACCTCTGTGCCGATCTCTTTCTTTCATAAGCTGGCGCGCATAAGAGAGCAGCTGCTACGTTCACAAAATTGCTCCAGGGAGCAGAGCTCCACCGTCGAATCGATCTCAATACAGCTGGGGCAGACGAAAGGTATGATCATTTTAAAACAGTTTTATTTGTATATTTTTTTTTAGTATGCCCCGACTAGTATAGATTTTTAATAGAAAACCCAATAAAATTGTGTCCGATAAACCTACGACTCCATGCTTAGCAATCGCGTTAGCAATCAGATCAAGCGACATCATATCCTATCGACCTCGACGGTGAATATTCTTTGAATCTGCATAAAGTAACTACGCATCATTTTGTAGCGTTATTGTGCGAGAAGACGGCAGAGGTGTCGGAACTGCGACAAGAAAATGGAACTCAGGCGAACAAAATCAAAGAACTTCAGGAGGAGCTGGCGAAAGCAGACGACATCATCAAAGAGGTAGTATATGAAGGCTCTAACAGATGACGTTCTTTTGGAGTGGTGGACGACGAAGCGTTCTTTAGGCATTTTTTTGCGTCTTCACAACTGTTCACTTTCTCACGAAGACATTAATGTCATATCTGCCAGTTCTCAGTAAGGTGTTTGAAAAGTTGATGCTCAATCAAATGTTACGTCACTTTAATAAAAATTCTATATTTCATGAACAACTGTACGGTTTCACCAAATGGCGTTGTACCACTGACGCTGGTGTCACCCTAATAAAGAGCATTTTTAACGCCTGGGAAGAAGCACAAGATGCCATTGGAATCTTTTGCGACCTCTCTAAGGCGTTCGATTGCGTACACCATCAGACACTTCTGCTGAAACTAGAGCACTATGGGATTAGAAATACAGCTCTTGATTTACTAAGATCATACCTGAAAGATAGAAAAGTTACAGTTCAAGTAAACGGCATAAACTCATTAGGGTCTGAAATGGCAATAGGCGTTTCTCAAGGTTTGATATTGGGTCCATTCCTCTTTTTAGTTTATATTAATGATTTACCCCAATTAATTCAAAATCAACCGAAGATGGTGTTATTTGCAGATGACACATCATTGATATTTAAGATAGACTGACGGTCACAAAATCTTGACGACGTGAATAGCTCTATTCTTCAGGTCCATGATTGGTTTACGGTAAATAATTTGGTACTAAATGGTAAAAAAACCAAATGCATTAAATTTCAAATACCGAATGTAAGAAGTAGCGAGTGTGACATCATGTTGAATGGAGAAAAACTGGAATTTATTAATCACACGGTTTTCCTGGGAATCACGCTAGACGAGAAATTACAATGGGGACCTCATATAACATCTCTTGCGGGGCGGCTAAGCACGGCCGCTTATGCTGTTAGAAAGATAAGACGGTTAACAGATGTAGAAACCGCGCGTTTGGTCGGTTTTAGCTACTTCCACAGCATTATGTCGTATGGCATTTTACTGTGGGGTCGGGCTGCTGACATTCCATCTTTATTTTGCAAAAGAGAGCTGTCAGAGCCATTTATAATCTACGTCACCGCGAATCTCTCAGGGAACTATTTAAAAGGATTAATATTATGACGGTACCTTGCCAATTCATTTATGAAAATATTATGTCCGTAAGAAAAAATCTACACCTTTTTAATAAAATAAGTGATAGACATAATTTTAATACAAGGAATAAAGATAAAATAGATCAACCATTTTTCAGATTAGTTAGAGTACATAAATCTTTTATGGGGTACTGTGTTAAATGCTACAACAAAATACCTTGTCATATATTGCAATTAAATTAAAGAAAATTTAAAACCCATATAAAAAGTTCACCGTGTAAACAAGCATATATTACAAATTAGAGGATTTTATCCAAGATAAGAATGCTTGGAAACATGCTGGTCCAGCTCCATAGGACAATCTAGGGTCTAGACAAAATTAAACTGGTTGCTACTTTAACTGTATAGTTAATTATTTTTTATGACATTGACTTACATTCTGTGATTATTTTAACTCACACACTGACATATTACTTGTTTACATAATTTGGGAAACCGTAAACTTTTACAATGTCTGTAAATATGTGAACACCATGTATCTATCACTTAATTAACTTATTTATCATTGCTACGTTTATTAAATTCTTTTTACCTATTGTAGTAGGGTAATTTTTATTATACACATATAATTATATAATTAATGTAGGTACCTATACAAAATATTGTAACACATTTTAAAAGAGTAACGGTGGAGTTTCTTGCTCATTCTTCTCCATACGAAACTACCTTTTGGAAGGGGCGACTAGAATCAATTCTATTTAAATGTAAATGTTGACGTTCAAAAGTGCCATATAAGTGCCTATTTGAAATAAATGCTTTGACTTTGATATCTTAAATTGTCCTACTTGTTTTGTCAGTTTTTTTTTCTAAAATTGTCTGACTTCCTAGCAACTGGGTTTTATTAATGAGTCGCTCCATGTGAATCACTGGTATTTATTTAGCTGCATTCGGTTGACTGAAAGCCAACCTTCTAAAGGAACGGCTTCCTGTGAAATTAATCTCAAATTATATACCCACTTCTTTTGCTACTGGGTTGTTGTGAAGAACTGCAAGATGCGCAGCGAGGTGGCGTACCTGACGACACAGGTGCAGCTGTGGCGCGCGCAGCTCGACGACAGCAAGCGCCGCGAACATGCGCTCGAGACAGACCTCGCGTTCACGAGGTCGCATGCTGCCCACATCGACACGTGCTACAGGTATAATAGTAGATTATTCACGAAGGGGATAAAGCAGTGTCTTATGCCACGAGGGCTATAATGACTCCCGAACGTAACGAAGGTGTCTAGTGAAGGGTCTAGTGTTCCCGAGAGCAGCGAGAGAGTTAAGATTAGAATCTTGAGTGCAGCGAAGGCTTCAAGTTCGCCCAACACGAAGACGCCCTAATCCTCGAGGAAAAAATCAACTTTTCACACCTTCTGCGTGGTAATAAAAAGCAATTAAAAGTTTTATACGTATTTTTAGTAGAGTTTCCAAATTCAAATCACATTATTGACCAGAGGGTTATAATGAAACCAGTACCTACAATATTATCACCCGGCTAGACACGGGCTATAATGACTTTAGGTTAGGTTTTCATGACATAATTTGCCATTGTTTCTGCGAGCAACAAGTCCCGCTCACTGTCACAAAAGTCGGCCAATCTTTTGAACTTGCAAGTTGTGTTCAGGGAGAAGGCGAACAGCGTGGCGGAGCTGCTGGCGCACCTGCAGCAGGCGCACGAGCTCGGCACGGAGCTGAGCGGCCAGGCGCGCGGTGCGGTGTGCGCCGTGCGCCGGTGGATGCGGCGCATGCGCGACAAGCAGAGGTACCGTGCGACGGAAGGAATACCTACGCTAGTTGACCGTTTCTGAGAAACTGATAAAAATATTCCTTGTCTATTTCCTTATTTCAGCAAAATAGTATCATACAAGAGGTTCACTTTTATTACGCAATTAAAATCCCGCGGCATATAGTTAGCAACATTCGTACAACAACCCCCCTACCTCAAACACCTTTCTCTATGTAAGATTGTGCATTTTATTAACCAGTGCCTGTAATATGATGTTGAGATAAAAAAAATATGAATATTCCTGATAGCATCGCATGCCTGTAGCGCCGCGTCTCTGAGACTTCTTTCGTGAGACTGTGAGACACAGATAACTCTATACTAGTCGGAGACTGTGAGACGGACTTTTACTTGCATTCTATCAAACTGCGAGTTTTTTTAGTGTTGCCCACAAACTTCATTTATTACTTCCGTGTCGGAATATTATTAGTGCGGGGGGTCCCTACACTTACTGATATGATGACGGGGCGATTCTATAGCGATGATGAAATAAAAAATGAAAAATATGAGACAACATCCACACAAGGTCTTCAGTTCCCGAACTAAGTAGAGCCTGTACTACGGTAACCTGATGACTGATATACATACTTATATACATTTACACACTGAGACACATGTCAAACAGACATGTTCATGCACACAAATGTTTAATTGACTTGTCCGGGGATCGAACCCGGGACCAGCGGCTAAGAAGGCAGGGTCGCTACCAACGGCACCAACCGGTCAGTCAAATAAAACCGACCGCCGTGAATATTCGTTAAACACCGATTATATTTTTACATATTATTTGCAATAGATATAAGTAGAAATACTGTGTGTGCAGAATACAAAGATTATAAATAATTATGGTAACGCAAAAGTTGCTGATGAATACTTTGTCTGACGCAAACTTTGTTTCTATTTACAGTTTGAAACTGTCGTCTGGAAGTGGCGTCACATTCTCATTCACGATAAATGTCACGTGGTGGATTGCTTTATTTTTACGCAATTATTTCTCAAAAATATTTATCTAAAACTATTTAAGTACGAAATGACGATGATTTGTGATATTTTTAGCATTTTGTTAACTGTCAACTACCTAGCCTATTCTTATGTTCACTGGCTTGAATATCTTTCTATAGAATAAAAATTAATATTCTTTCAACTAATTAAAATGTTTAATACAATTCGATTCGATGACGATGGCACACCATGTATCAATAAAACCATTATTTTTCTTAACAGAGAAAAAGATAACGTACTTAAAGAGAAGGATTCTCTCATAGCGGCCCTACGTCGACGTCTAGAAGAAAGACAGAACGATTCGCAATGCACGAGTGCGAGCGAGAACACAGCATCTTGCTCCAAGTGTCAATCGAGCAGAGACGAGCGGAGTTTCTGTTCCAAGAGTGGGATGAGACGGAAACAGTGCCATGCGCCGAGTGTGAGCGAGATGCCAAGCTGTTCGTCGACTCCCGCGCCGATGCCGATGCGGTTAAGGAAGAAACAGAGCAGTAATAACGTGAGTATCTGCTGTACGCCTTATTTGAGAGAGAGATCGACCTAATTAAGCCGAGTGTACAGTCGGACTTTTAATTAGCTGCAGTAAAATTACACTTCTTACTGTCATTATACTAAAGAAACAATTATGTGGTGACACATAAGCTTTCATTTTACTTCATCTAATTAATAGTCCGACTATAGGGTCTTTGATTATTTTCTTAATGAAGACTTATAAAAAAAAATCGGCTCAACATTTCAACCGAATAATTGGCCCAACTGCATAATATAGACAAATGACTAGTTTTTCGTGGGAACAATCTCCGTTGTCATTGCAGACTGACCTGATGTAAACGAACAATTCGACCTGCAAACTGTTCACAATCGATCGTTTCGACGACACGTTTGGTGTGGTGGCTACAGTGGCTAAGTGTAGTCAGCGAAACCAAATGGTCCTGGGTTCGAATCCCGGTAGGGGCAAATGTTTGTATGATGAATATGGACATTTGTACCCGAGTCATGGATGTATATTTTATAATATGTATCATGTATTAACTAAAAAAAAAATGTATTTAAGTACTGTATCAACCATCTGGTATCCATAACACAAGCCTTAATAAGTGCTTAACTTGGAACTAGATGGTGCTGTGTGCAATGTCAGACGATAAAAAAAAAAAAAAAAAAAAAAAAAAAAAAACTGGTAATAAATCATTGAACGAAAAATTTTTAGACGCACGACAGACACTTTTTAGATTGCCGCCTAATTATAAAAAAAAACAAATGACATATGAATTCATTACACATCTACAGATTCCCAAAGAGATACTAATTTGAAATTTAAATAAATTTCGTCATTCATCATTAATCATCGGCTGCTTTTCTTACTGGCCTATTATAAAAACTTTCATTGTGACCCCCGTATGTGCTGCCACTTTTATATGCATTCCATAAATCATCACATATATATTTGCCGTCATCTTGACGACGATACGATATTAATGGATAAAACATTAAATCAGACATTATTGCAGAACTACCTATCCATAGTAATATATTTATGCTTGTGACTGTACTAAGTAAACTATTAAACGAAATAAACAATATTGTTTTTCAAGAGAATATTTAGATCCATAATCCGTTAATTTTCTAACTCGGCATACTTCAGTCCGATAACAACTGCTACATTCATACCACACAATTTGCCTACGCTAGTGGCATTTCGGAGGATTTTTGAACTATTATTTACTGTTTAAGTTGGACAGTTTTTCAACTTTCTCCCCATAAGAGATAGTTCTCCTTGTCTCTACCCTCAATAGTTTTAATGAGTAGTCAAGTTATTCGTTAAAATCAGTTTCATTTCTTTTAATACAATATACATAAATAATCAACATAAAAAACTCAAAAACGTTAAGTTGCGGGCCGGTGGTTGTAATTTTGAACAATTGAATGAAACAAAGTTGTATCCCATTACAACTACAAAAAATCAAAATTTGTAAAATCAGTGTTATTAAGGCGTAAAAATATTATGATTGATTTAAAAAAACTGCTTAGTGGAAATCTGGTAATTTTATACGTTTTTTTAAGCATTTTTTGTATTGTATAGATTGTATATCAAAATTAACATCTTTGAGCCTTCTTTTGTTCTTTAAATATGAGCCTATTCTTTTTTTAGCTTCTTGTTTTTTCTTTGTACGATCCCAATGTTTGGCTTCTTTCTTGAGTTTGTCAATGAAGTAAGTAATAACTTTGGATGTTTAGGTATGCGGCGATTCAACCTGTGGCTCCAACCTTTTAGTGCGTTGTTGGTTGTTCTGTGCCGCTGTCCAGCACAGCTCAACATTGTAGGTGATAGTTGTGGATACAAATTACTTTCGAAATACCGCCGAAACGTTCGCATTTCTAAGGTAGCTGGAGCTATTACTAAAATGTATTGCCACGCTCCTTAATAAAAAATAGAACTGTCATTGTGTGCTGATAAACAGCAGCTGACCGAGGACGTGCGCTCGCGGTTGGCTGGCTTGATAGTACTCGCTATAAAAAAATAGACATCGCCGTACGTAAACAATAACTTCTGTAATTCACGATTTTGAATATTCTATTAGTGATTGATGGGGGGGTGACAACGCTATGATGAATATTGGACAATCTGCAAATTGGACATTCCGCGACCACTGGACATTTTGCGAATTGGACATTCTGCGAACTGGACATTTTGCGAATTGGACATTCTGCTAACTGGTCGTTCTGCGAACTGGACATTCTGCGAATTGGACATTCTGCGAATTGGACATTCTGCTAACTGGTCGTTCTGCGAACTGGACATTTTGCGAATTGGACATTCTGCTAACTGGTCGTTCTGCGAACTGGACATTCTGCGAATTGGACATTCTGTGCCTAAACGTCCGATAGCGAATAAAAGGGTTGTGAATAGCTGTGCTGATGTAAGCAAGTCCTGTAAGAGTGGTTCTCTAATGTCATTGCGTGTTAAAATCGGAATTCTGGCGTATTTGTGCAAATATTAGCTTTATTTCATTATGAGCTTTATAAGTAGACCTACCATCCATCCTAAAGAAGCTACCATCTAAGTTCCAATTGTGGAATGCAATAAATGTACTGAGTATATTATATTCTTTTGTAATGATCAAATGCGACGGAAGAGGTTTACGTGGTGGAAAGAAATAGGACCACGTTAAGTGTCAACATAAAAAGTATTGGTAATTAAAATGAGAAAAGGGGGTCGGTAGGTGTATGGTCACAAAAAAATTCTTAACTTCCCTTGGGAGTAGCGCAGTACAAAATCTACATGGATGTCCACTGCCCTGGAGCGGGCGGCGGGGTCTGTCAGACACTGAGTAAAAACTACCCCGGTGTTCTATCTCACACTTACGTCGGGGGTCGCGGGAACGTAGGATCCTTCCGCAACCCCCGACTGGTGCCGGCCCGCCGCTGCGGGCCTCTTCGGGTCTGGGAGGGGGGAGTGAGGTGTTTGACTCCCCCCGCGACGTCTAAGAGGGGCGCGCGTGGAACACTACGCGCCTCCACCTCGGGTCCTGATGTGTGGGGGGCGACGGACGTCCCTGAGTCCATCGCCCCTGGACCCATTTAGGAGGGCTGGAAGAGGGCGTTGCCACCCTCCGCCGACGTCCGGTACGCCTGATGCGGGCCGGGTGAGTGGACGAGATCTCCCTCTCCCTTTCCGCAGCCGCAGCGGTGGTTTACTTCTGCGAAACAGTCGTCTCGCAGAATGAAACCACCGCGTCCCAGGACTCTTCGCTGCCGACCATTGACTCGACAACGGCCGGCAATGACAAGTCACTGCCTACTTCTGAGATGAGGGGAGGAGGATGACGGCGCGGCTCCTCCCAAGCGGTACTCTCTGCCAGCGTATGTCGCGCCGTATCCTCCCGGCAGTCGACGAAGTGGTGACACCGGGCGTCTGGCTCCGTGTTTATGCGATACAGGTACTTCCCGAAGCAACCATGCCCCGAGAGCACCTGCGTCGCCCGAAACGACAGGGAGCCGTGCCTCCTCCCGAGCTAGCACTCGAGCACCGGCCGGCGGTAGGGCGTGAGAGCCTGTCCCGCCATTCCGGACCTCGGGAAGCTGAGACCGACGTAGCTCCACGTGTCGCTGCATCGGTCCCTCGCAGCGCAGTACTCTCCTGGCTCAGCCTAGTGTGACGATGATCGTAGCGGGGGTGCCACGCTGCAGAAACCAGGAAATTGGAGGAATTGCGTTGAATAAAGACGTCGGCAATTTGGCAAACAAAATGCTTAATGCGTTTAAAGAAGCCTTATTTATTATTAAAGTATGTAGTTATTCGATGTTATTTATTACTTATTAAAAAAAAGAACGGAACGTTACAACGTTAACGTACCTAACACAAGTTACTCGATTTTTTGGGCAAAATACGTCAAGTGAAGCGTACCTAAGCATTACTTAATAAAAATCTTGGACACATTCATTCAATGCAGCCTAAACTGCTCGGTCTAGGAGCATGATATTTTGTGAGTGAGTCCTTATACAGCGAAAGTGAGCACTAAGGAAGGCTTGTATGGAAGTTTGGAGGGGAAATCCCATCGGATACGTGACAATACTAGAATGGTGATGATTTTGGCAGCACGTGTGGATGTGTGATGCGGCGCTGCAAGAGCCGGCGCGGCGGGACGCGGGCAGCGACGCGTACTGTCGCCAGCACGACGTGCGACACGTGCGCCTCACGCTCGAGCAGCCGCCGGTATGTATGACACACAGCGACGCGTACTGTCGCCAGCACGACGTGCGACACGTGCGCCTCACGCTCGAGCAGCCGCCGGTATGTATGACACACAGCGACGCGTACTGTCGCCAGCACGACGTGCGACACGTGCGCCTCACGCTCGAGCAGCCGCCGGTATGTATGACACACAGCGACGCGTACTGTATGTCGCCAGCACGACGTGCGACACGTGCGCCTCACGCTCGAGCAGCCGCCGGTATGTATGACACACAGCGACGCGTACTGTCGCCAGCACGACGTGCGACACGTGCGCCTCACGCTCGAGCAGCCGCCGGTATGTATGACACACAGCGACGCGTACTGTCGCCAGCACGACGTGCGACACGTGCGCCTCACGCTCGAGCAGCCGCCGGTATGTATGACACACAGCGACGCGTACTGTCGCCAGCACGACGTGCGACACGTGCGCCTCACGCTCGAGCAGCCGCCGGTATGTATGACACACAGCGACGCGTACTGTCGCCAGCACGACGTGCGACACGTGCGCCTCACGCTCGAGCAGCCGCCGGTATGTATGACACACAGCGACGCGTACTGTCGCCAGCACGACGTGCGACACGTGCGCCTCACGCTCGAGCAGCCGCCGGTATGTATGACACACAGCGACGCGTACTGTCGCCAGCACGACGTGCGACACGTGCGCCTCACGCTCGAGCAGCCGCCGGTATGTATGACACACAGCGACGCGTACTGTCGCCAGCACGACGTGCGACACGTGCGCCTCACGCTCGAGCAGCCGCCGGTATGTATGACACACAGCGACGCGTACTGTCGCCAGCACGACGTGCGACACGTGCGCCTCACGCTCGAGCAGCCGCCGGTATGTATGACACACAGCGACGCGTACTGTCGCCAGCACGACGTGCGACACGTGCGCCTCACGCTCGAGCAGCCGCCGGTATGTATGACACACAGCGACGCGTACTGTCGCCAGCACGACGTGCGACACGTGCACCTCACGCTCGAGCAGCCGCCGGTATGTATGACACACAGCGACGCGTACTGTCGCCAGCACGACGTGCGACACGTGCGCCTCACGCTCGAGCAGCCGCCGGTATGTATGACACACAGCGACGCGTACTGTATGTCGCCAGCACGACGTGCGACACGTGCGCCTCACGCTCGAGCAGCCGCCGGTATGTATGACACACAGCGACGCGTACTGTCGCCAGCACGACGTGCGACACGTGCGCCTCACGCTCGAGCAGCCGCCGGTATGTATGACACACAGCGACGCGTACTGTCGCCAGCACGACGTGCGACACGTGCGCCTCACGCTCGAGCTGCCGCCGGTATGTATGACACACAGCGACGCGTACTGTCGCCAGCACGACGTGCGACACGTGCGCCTCACGCTCGAGCAGCCGCCGGTATGTATGACACACAGCGACGCGTACTGTCGCCAGCACGACGTGCGACACGTGCGCCTCACGCTCGAGCAGCCGCCGGTATGTATGACACACAGCGACGCGTACTGTCGCCAGCACGACGTGCGACACGTGCGCCTCACGCTCGAGCAGCCGCCGGTATGTATGACACACAGCGACGCGTACTGTCGCCAGCACGACGTGCGACACGTGCGCCTCACGCTCGAGCAGCCGCCGGTATGTATGACACACAGCGACGCGTACTGTATGTCGCCAGCACGACGTGCGACACGTGCGCCTCACGCTCGAGCAGCCGCCGGTATGTATGACACACAGCGACGCGTACTGTCGCCAGCACGACGTGCGACACGTGCGCCTCACGCTCGAGCTGCCGCCGGTATGTATGACACACAGCGACGCGTACTGTCGCCAGCACGACGTGCGACACGTGCGCCTCACGCTCGAGCAGCCGCCGGTATGTATGACACACAGCGACGCGTACTGTCGCCAGCACGACGTGCGACACGTGCGCCTCACGCTCGAGCAGCCGCCGGTATGTATGACACACAGCGACGCGTACTGTCGCCAGCACGACGTGCGACACGTGCGCCTCACGCTCGAGCAGCCGCCGGTATGTATGACACACAGCGACGCGTACTGTCGCCAGCACGACGTGCGACACGTGCGCCTCACGCTCGAGCAGCCGCCGGTATGTATGACACACAGCGACGCGTACTGTCGCCAGCACGACGTGCGACACGTGCGCCTCACGCTCGAGCAGCCGCCGGTATGTATGACACACAGCGACGCGTACTGTCGCCAGCACGACGTGCGACACGTGCGCCTCACGCTCGAGCAGCCGCCGGTATGTATGACACACAGCGACGCGTACTGTATGTCGCCAGCACGACGTGCGACACGTGCGCCTCACGCTCGAGCAGCCGCCGGTATGTATGACACACAGCGACGCGTACTGTCGCCAGCACGACGTGCGACACGTGCGCCTCACGCTCGAGCAGCCGCCGGTATGTATGACACACAGCGACGCGTACTGTCGCCAGCACGACGTGCGACACGTGCGCCTCACGCTCGAGCAGCCGCCGGTATGTATGACACACAGCGACGCGTACTGTCGCCAGCACGACGTGCGACACGTGCGCCTCACGCTGGAACACGCCAATGTCATAAAGTTCAAATTCCACTGCAACCGAAATTTAAAGACCTTTATATTATTACAAACGGTCAATCATAAATCAACTTAAGACAACATAACGCTAAAGCTTTAATTGCAATTGCCTTGGATTGGATTCAAGTATAGCACTGTCTCTCTTTATTTATTTATATTATTATTTATTGTACCTACACCATAAAATACATAACAAAAAATAAATTGAACACTACAAAATATACAATGGGCGGCCTTATCACTTCTGCGACTCTTCCAGGCAACCTTACATTAGATTATTTTAAAACGAACTGCAGGTTATGTGACAAATATGTCGACCCTTTCGCTGTTTACCAAACTACACTTTGGCAGTTTGGTAACTTTCGCCACCGCTGACCGGACTATTGACATAATACGCCGATCGCTGAATCTACTGCTTCGAAATGTTGCAATACTAGTTTTTGAGGTTGTCTGTTAGACTTGGCTCTCAGCGATAATCGTTACATACAATTGCTGTTCATTAACATTCATTGGTATGTAAATGTAATTTGTGTTGGAAATGTTGGTGTACAAAGTAGATTTTATATATCAGCAATCTGGATAAAAGCATTGAATTTAAGCAAAAGATTCATTTCATCAGCGCCTCGTCTTTTCTTTCCTTCTCCGTATAAAATGTTATGTCGGTTTAATAACATGACCATTCCCCTTTTCCTCAAGAAATATATTTAATCATTCCAGCGTGACGTATCACCGACTGACGACCTGCTCCTCCGCGTGGAACAGCTGACGGAAGCGCTGGCTGACGGCAACCGGCGCTGGACGCGGCCGCGGGACGCGCGGTGACTGTCGCGCTCACGCGGAGGTGATGGAACGTTGTTGTCTGGCAGAGGCAGCCGATCTGTGTAGGGTCGCTAGATAGTTGTTGAATGGGAGTGGTTTACGGAGGTTCTCATCATAGTTTAGTGTGATGCCGATATACGCGTATAGTTTCATCTCTTTTTCGCATTGGCTCCGTAGTGGGTCACATTCGGGTTATTATATTAAGCTTGGGGGAAGATGGAAACTTGTAATTGTGGCTCTAAATACGAAAAGAAACGGAAACGATTGTGTTTTGTGCATCTTGAAAGCTGACTTACTGCTATATAGGGTTTCGAAAGTTGGATAAAATGTAATGATGAAATTGTTTATTTATTATACCCGCTTTTATCGGAATTATTGGACATAATACCTACCTGTGTCTAAACAATATTTTTATTACGATTATTATAATAATATTTATTTATGAATTACTTTTTATCTGAGCTTTACATTGATTCGTGTTAGATCTAATACTGATTATTATTTTTCGCATGTTCTAGATTGCGAATTTCAAATTAATGTAGGTAACCGAAGACATAACCAACGAGTAGGGTTGCTAACTTTAAAATGTATTGATAGTGTTGCCTTATTAAGGCATTTATTAGTTTTACTATAAAGACATTTTAGTGCATTTATTAATTTTAGTAATAACAGTATTATGTACTAGTCTTATTTATAGTTGATTATATTTATTAATAACAATTTGTTTTGTTTACGGAGGTTGTTTTATTTTTTTTCTCACTGCACTGCTGCACGGGCAAACTACTAAAACGAGCCTAAATAATAAGCTACTCTAAACGAGCCTAAATATTTTTTTTGCTATTATAAGAATAAAAGAAAACACATTTCTACAAAACTATATTGTATTTATTCGTCATAATAATTGCAAAAACATATAAAAAAGAAACGATTAATTTGTCAATAATTCGTTGAGAGTAACATCAAAGTTGACACAACTTGCTAATTACTTAGTTCATTGTGGTTGTGCTCCAAGCTATTATAGAAATCAATAAGAACTTAACACCACATGAATAAGGTTAATTTTTTGTAAGATATATTATTGCGCATGAAACAAAATATTAGGTCCGTACATAATATGAAATTGACGTTTTGTCAAACTGACCACTTTGATCTCAAATATCTGGCGTTTAGATCGAAATTACAAATTAAAATTTATTTCAAATTTAGGCTTGTGTATTTGTGTTTCCAATTTAGCGATTCATTTGTTTTCGCGCCATTTGCTTTTTCTTTGACATCGTTCTGTTAACAATATGGAAAACTTAAAATATCGGGTTATTTACGAAAACGAGTTCCACCGTGGCACCAGCGCTGCAGAAATAGCTCGAAGCATTAATGGTGTCTATGGGGAAGCTACCGTAAAAGGAAACAGGTACGTTTTTGGTTCCAACGTTTTCGTTCTGGAAATGTTGACCTACAAAACAAACCCCGTGGACGGACGGAGACCCTAGTTGATAATGAAGAATTAAAAGAGTTCGTGGAAGCGCAAATCACGTCAGTGTTAGCGGCAGGCTTCGGTGTGAGTCATAAAACTATTTTAATTCACTTGAAACAAATTGGAAAAGTGAAAAAGCTCGAAAAATGGGTAGGTACCGCATGAATTGAGTGAAGCAAACCAAGAAACACGAGTCGAGTGCTGCGTTACATTACTCAACCGTCACAATATCGAGGGGATTTTGAATCGTATCGTTACTTGTGATGAAAAATGGATCCTGTACGATAATCGGAAATGCTCATCACAATGGTTGAACCCAGGAGAACCGGCTAAATCCTGCCCCAAGCAAAAGTTGACTCAGAAAAAGGTACCAGTAAGTGACTGTTGGACCAGCTGGTGTCATCCACTACAGCTTCCTAAGATCTGGCCTGACGATTACGGCAGATCTGTATTGTCAACAATTGCAAACCATTGTGGAAAAGCTAGCCGTTAAACAACCGAGACTGGTCAATTGCTCTAGCCCACTGCTGCTTCAGGACAACGGTAGACCACACACTGAACAACAGACGGTCGCTAAATTAGAGGAGCTGCGATTGGAACGTCTCCGACACCTACCTACCGTACTCCCCGGACCTTGCTCCAACAGATTACCACTTTTTCCGGAATTTGGACAACTTATTGCAAGGAAAAAAATTAATTCCGGTGTGGCTGTCAAACCCGCCTTCAAAGTTTTTATTGATTCTCGCTCCCACAATGTTTTCAGCAAAGGAACCAATGAAGTACCGATAAAATGGCGAAAGTGCATAGATAACAATAGTGATTAATTAAAATATTTCCATTAAAAAAAAATCGTTTTGCTTTTTCCATACAAAACGTCAATTTCATACGAGGTGCGTTCAATAAGTACCTAGCCTCATCGCCAGAGGGCGCTGTAGTTTCAAAAGAGTTTTACCACAGTGTAGCACATTCTTTTAAAATTCTTTTTTCAAATTTTCATTCCAATCCCTTCATTTGTTTTAATTTGACAACTTATGGAAGCGAACGTCTCGATCGGTTTTACAAAAATGGAAAAAGAGCAATATCGTTCGGTGATTCGATTCCTATTTTTGGAAGGGAAAACGCGCATCGAAATCAAAGCGCTTGGATGCTGTGTACGGTGACTCTTCTCCATCGATGGCCACCGTCAAGAATTGGTTCAACGAGTTTGCACGTGGCCGTTCGTCGGTTTTTGATGAACCACGTCCAGGTGCACCGAAAACAGCTGCTACGGAGGAAAACATTAAAAAATCCATGATCTCGTATTGGCAGATCGCCGATTGAAGGTTCGGGAGCTAGCTGAGACTGTAGGCATTTCAGAAGGAACAGTGCATCATATTCTTCACGAGGAACTCGGCATGAGAAAGCTGTCGGCGCGATGGGTGCCGCGTTTACTCACACCGGAAAACAAGCGCAACCGTGAGACCACATCGGAGACGTGTTTGGCGCTGTTTAAGCGGAATCCAGCGGAGTTTTTGCGTCGTTTTGTGACCGTCGATGAAACCTGGATCCACTGGTACACACCAGAGACCAAGGAGCAATCAAAACAATGGATCCAGACCGGGGAATGTGCTCCAAAGAAGGCGAAAACTGTAAAATCGGCCGGAAAAGTTATGGCCACCGTTTTCTGGGATTCACAAGGTGTGATCTACATCGATTACCTCGAGAAGGGTAAAACAATTACAGGGCTTTACTATGCCGATTTATTGGGCCGATTCGACGCCGAATTAAAGAAAAAACGACCCCATCTGGCGAAGAAAAAAGTGCTGTTTCACCACGACAACGCACCGGTTCACACGTCTGCCGTTGCCATGGCCAAATTGGTCGAATTACGCTACGAATTGCTGCCCAATCCACCGTATTCTCCAGATTTGGCCCCTTGTGACTTCTTTCTGTTTCCTAATCTGAAAAAATCACTCGCTGGGAATAGATATGGATCAAATGAGGAGGTCATCGCCGCCACGGAGGCCTATTTTGCAGAGTTTGACAAAAACTATTTTTCGGACGGGTTAAAAAAGTTGGAGCATCGCTGGGCTAAGTGTATCGAACTAAAAGAAGACTATGTTGAAAAATAAATTGCCACTTTTCCAAAATTTTCGTTTACTTTTTGTAGGCTAAGTATTTATTGAATGACCCTCGTATGTGGAAGGACCTAATAGTTTCAGCTGTAACAGTTCAGGAATATAAAATTTATTAAGCTTAGGACGGCCGCAAAGTACAGGTAACTGCAATTTTTGCATCATGCACATTTGCATTAGGTTTTAATTCGATTTCAATTACACCATTTTCAGGTATGTACCTACTTACTTTTAATTTTAAGGAGTCGGTCGTTTAAATCAACCTAATTGCTCGTTCTAAAGCACAGATTCCTTTGGAGAAGAAAGGGTTATTCTTATTCATCAAATTACTGCATAAAAATAGAGTTGCATTGTGTGGAGGAGTGCACTTCGCAGCGTTTTGCAGTTGTCTCTTTGTAAATCAGATACTTTGCGGTCGTTGATTTTAATGTACGCACGACGATATAACAAGCTTTACACTTCCAGTGCCTACGAGATGTCCTCGCATTATACAGGCTTTGTGTACAATGAGAGGTCAGCTTATATTGGAATCGAATTTTATTTATTTATTGTGATAGTTCAGAAAACTTACAGCTAGGATACAGATGAATGACAAAAAACTGATGATGGTAGAATGTACCCGGCTCACTATATTTATATAGGTAACAAGTTTATGTAAAATACCTACATTCTATGCGAATAAATGATTTGATTTTGATTTGATGGTAAAACATTTGTGAACCTATGGCATTAAGTCCGCCTCTGTACATTTGTGTGCTTAAAGTGTTAAATAAATAAACGAAGGCTAATTACAAGTTTTCTCTGAAAATATTAGAGTATAACAAGAGACAGGGTGTTATGTCGTCGTGCGTACAGTTTCTTTACTATAAATAAATCATTTGCTATGGAGTGCTAGAGTGAGTGTTAGATGTACCTAAGTGTGTGAACAATGGCCAACAAACGTCGTCGATCTATTGGCGTTCGAATGACGTTAACAGGGGGCGCTGTTGGTTAACATTTGTACAATAGTTTACTAATACAGGGATATTTTAAATGGCTAGCTAAACTCGAGTATCGATATCTAAACCTAAACACGATAAAATAGAAAAATTTGATTTTTTTGGGGCGGTCAACGACCGCTGTTAGTATTGTTACTTGAAGTATAAGTTAAGAATAAAATGTTTTCTTATGTTTTATCGTGTTTAGATATCAGTACCCGTCACGTCTGCGGAGTTTAGCTAGCTAATTTAATTTAGCCCTGTATATTGAAAAATTTATATGGCGGCGTTAGTTACGTTTTTGGCCGCGCGCCAAAAGATACTATTATCACTATAGTACCCAAGACTCACACGACAGCTTCGCATCAATTTCGACATCCAAGTGCATTTTTTAGCTACCTTACCAGGAACTAATGAATAAACAATTCTATCTCAAAAGTATATTTAAGACCGATCTCAAACATGAGTTCGGTTTAGACGGGATTGTTTCGTTACGATGAAAGTATAATTTTATTATTATTATCCTAATTACTGCTAGTAACAATTTCAACGCAACCTTAAAAGTTTACTACTATTTTTTTTAATTCTGCGTAAAATAGACAAATCTTTGTAGCCTTTTTCAATAGTACCTAATTTTGCAATTTTAAAGCTTTCCAATATCCTGGCTGCACGCACCTATGATGCTACATAACAAAAGGCTATTTCTCAATAGCAACATACAAACATAAACTCACGCCTTCTTCCCATACGATCCTTACATACTCCTTTTGCTTCCATCGCAACTTTATTAAATAATTAATCACCACACTGGAGTATTAGGCTGCCTCACCATCACAGATGTGCGAGGTAGCTTAGCGGTAAACCGAAGCTCCGGAACGATGTGTCTATTTCCACAAGAGCTATGAGGTGAAGCCGAGCAGGTTCGTTTTTTAAGCCCAGATAGTAATTTGACAGGTGTAATGTCAAACTCACATACAAAAAAAAAAACAACAATTTTTCACTTTTTCGTTATGGTTTACCTACCCCACACCAACCCAAAAAAAATCTTACACGCCCACGTCTGTTTGAAGGCGGTTTTATTTTATTCTGCAGGGGGTGATAGCTTGGGTCAATACCTACCAAAACAACACAATATATGTTAAGCAAAATCTTACGGATTTACAATTTTACAAAGTTTTCCGTTATATCGAAAAATTTCTACCTTGAAACAGATTTTTAAGCATGTCGTAATGAAAAATTCCTTTTCTAGTATTTTTTACATCAAATTATTCTTGAATAGTTACTTTACTCATTGATAAATCTTTTTTCTATAAAAAACAAGAATGTTTTCAAGAAATTCAATTTTATGTTTTAATTTTCAAAGAAGTATTTTCTTATCGCTTAAGTTTAACCTACAGTGGTGAAAAAAAAATCCGTAAGATTCTGCTGAACATATATTGTGTTGTTTTGGTAGGTATTGATCTAAGCTATCACCCCTGCAGTATGACGTGCTATTTACAGGACACCCTGTATACACCCTTTGAAACAAAAAAAAATATATACCAAATCGCTTCAGGCGTCTTCAGGTAATCGGTGAACATACATTAAAAAAAAAGTTTCCGACGTATTGAGAACCTCATCCTTTTTTGAAGTCAGTTAAAAAGTAAACAATGTATACACCCTTTGAAACAAAAAAAAATATATACCAAATCGCTTCAGGCGTCTTCAGGTAATCGGTGAACATACATTAAAAAAAAAGTTTCCGACGTATTGAGAACCTCATCCTTTTTTGAAGTCAGTTAAAAAGTAAACAAAGAAATGAAATGTCAGATTAAAAAACGAACTTTCAGATGTGGTATGAAACACGAAGTACGCGAAATTCAAAACCTAGCTTCGTTGAACCTTTTCCCACCTGAGTTAAGCCAAGCTACGCCTACGCTCTGAACGAACGAAAATCAAACGATCCAATTTGTTGATCGCTACCGCTCAGCTTACCACATATCTAAAAGGCAGCCTTCGTTTGCTGACCATACTCTTCTCGCCGACATCGTATTCCCTGGGATACATATAGTGGTGTAATGCGTAAGTGGGTTGTGTTGTGTCTGTATGTGTGAGTGCGTGTGCGTGTGTGTGTTGGCGTGTCACTTGGTGAAGACGCGCCACATGGAGGCGAGCGAGGCGGCCGCTGACGTCACGAGTGACGCGGCCGGGGCCGACGACGGAGGGGTAGAGCTTAGTTCTTCCATCTAAAAAAAAACAAGTTACAAATGTAAAGATCCTGATACTTACTAAGAAATGAGTATAAAACCATTTGTAAAATCCACATTTTTTAAGCAGAAGCGTGTGTAATTACGACTCAAAAAACCAGATTATTATTATTAAATACATTAATGACAATGCGACATACTTATCATAAGTCGTCAAAATTGACACATCTTGATAAGTGATGTTTATTGAAGCAGAAAACAATAAGAGAAACTTATGAATTTGTCGGAGTGCTTATGTAATTTCAAAGTTCAGCGGTCAAGAATGTATTATCTATGGTGAGTTGTGTGTACCTCCGTGGTCTCGGGCCAGTGCAGATGCTCGGGCGGCTCGGTGTCGTCAGTGTCGAGGTCGCCGAGCGCGGCGATGGCGTCCGCCCACACGGAGCGCACGGCCGCCTCGCACGACGACATCCACGCCTCCACTCTACAACGTGCAGGTTATTCAGTTACAAGTCGTGCGCCAGATTGGATTCCCCATCGGCAAAAATTACGAACTACCTATTTAACCCATCCAAATGGGTCCCTAAGGAATTAAAAAAATTTGCAAAAAATTATGTTTTTAGACCCCACGGTGTATACTTTGTGTTCTCTATCAGTGAATGAATGAATGTATTTAAGATTTTTATATTAAGTAGATTACGAAATAGAAGAGTATTTCTAAACGAATGTCTTAATCGATTAGAATTTGACTTTTGACTGAGCATCCTTCCAGGATCAGTATTTACTGTGGCAATTTTAAAAGCTGAAATTACAGCTTAGTGTAAGTAAATTCAAGTCATTCTCATTAGTAGAAGAAAATTGGCTGCAATCAATGGGCAGCGATAATATCCATGTTGGTCAGTAATGCTGTTCATGTTCAGTTCAGTTGCTGGTCATGTCTTAGCTGCCACGGCTTATTTTGACTCCTAAATTGTTTTTATCTTTTTATTACGGACGCTTTTAACGTGCACGCCTTTCTACATTCTCACATGTATAATTTCAACATGAATGATGTAACCACTATTTTGTAACGATATTTTGATTTGAAAGAGTGTCCATGGAGTTTCTTGCCCGTTCTTCTCCATAGGTACCTACTACGCTTTGGAATGGGCAACTAGCTTCATCTTTCTGACTGACCAACCCCTTGACAATTCAAAAGTGTCTGTAATTGGTTTATTTGAAGTAATTGCTTTGAGTTTGAGTTTGATTTGCAACTTTCTTTACCAATATTACAAAAAAACTACAGAAACTTTAAATTCCTCGCCCTCGCTTGCTATTGATTATTAAGAGCGGATGTTTTAGCCTGACCTGTGGAATTTAAATTTAAACATAAACCATGTGGTCGCTGTAAAGGCATTTAAGCAACTTAAGATCAAAACTTTCGAAGAACTTTAGTAGACATGCCCCACAGGCATGTCTACTAAAGTTTATCAATCCATTATTGAACCAAATTTTATTGAGCTTTAATATTTACTTTGTGTGTAGGTATATCAAGGGGTATCCCCGGATTTAATTAAGTACAGTTATGTTATTTCACTTTACAAATCTGAAGACAGCAAAGATACTAATCTAAGAATAGAAAACTTATATTTCAGACCGGAGTCCATAGGGTTAGTAACAATTTTACTGAACTTCTAGTGTTAGTAGGTTACAGATATACACTTAAAATTCAGCGTGGAGCTGCATCCACCTCCTCATCATCGGACAATCCCACCGATCTGCGAACACACCGAGAATACTGTTGGTACTACTGCCGCGAACACGCGTCATCAGGGATGCGCATCTATTCCTAATAATGGCGGCAAAACCACTAATTTTATTATCCGCAAACATCCCTGATGCATCACAACGCAACAGCAGCCGTAGCAGTACTCTCAGTGCATTATTGTATTGAACGCGTAGGTTGCTGTATGCCCGCTGAGTGAAGTTGACCCACAGGCTGCACTTAGAGAAGGACTGACAGTAAGCTGTGAAGAGCGTTACTTTAACTGCCCTCGTACATCGCGCAAACCTGCGGGCAAGCATGTTACACGGACAGCCAGCGACCTACGCTCCCTTTCAATATCACAATTGTCTTTAAGATCTTCAGTGACCCAGTAGCCCAGATATTTGAACTGGTCCACCCTTCGCAGGGGTTCTCCACATAGTGTGTAGAATACACGAATATGTCGCACTGCCTGCTTTGAAAACCATTAGTTCACTCTTTAAGGCGCTGTGCATTGTCAAAATACACTTCACAAAACAATTTTATAGTCAAACGTATACATTTTAGAGCAGCAAAAAATAAATGTTAATCTTGATCATATTTATGAGTGGACCATTGTGTTCAAAACACGTTTTCGGTATATTTTCTCGATAGAAAAAAATCATAAAATAACCATTAAAATTGAAATTGTAGCAATTGTAACCATATTATTTATAAACAAATCTTGATAAAAATAATAGTGATGTAATATATAATAATAAAGGGAACTGTTGTTTTTATTTATCGATAGGAATAAGATATTTGTAAGGATTAATGTATTAAATGATAAATAACTCGAACGAGTCGAACGAAACGTCGCGCCATCGTGACGTCTTTTCGCTTCTCTTTGATTTCTACGCGGAGCGACAGTAACCCAGCCCCTGTCAACTTTGTATGGAAGGAACGAAATACCTACAAGGGCAAAACCTCCGACTTGCCAATAAAAAATAAAAAAAGATTTTGTGTGGTAACACATAACTTCCGGCAATATCGTCATTTGACAAATCAAAATGTTGCCATAATATTATCATTACTTCCATGTAATAGTTTTTTATCCATACTTCATGAATTAAATTTTATTGGAATTATAATAAAAAAATATTTGAAAATGATAAACATGAATAAAACCGTCATGTTTTACATTGATACGATGGGTCCAACAATGAAATGGAATGGAATATTATCTTTTATAGTAGGATTTTCATTTCAATATATAAAACACCAAGTAAGTCAATGGAAAAAGTCAATGGAAAAATTACATTCCCAGAACACTATTAATTACTCCTAGCGGAGTAAAATAGCACATAACAATATAGCGTCGGTTGTTTTGTTTGTCGTCTCAGTGTTAATTTCGTGGTATTTTTGGATTTGTATCTACATTTGAAGATCTTCACCTGATCTAACCAACATCGAGTCGACCTAATGCTTCTCCGTTCCAGCGAATAATTGTTTTGAATGAGACATTGACCCTAGTGAGAAAGTGACTAAGTATTTTGTGACAATGGAAAACAAAAGAAAATGTTTTAAGTGCGGCTGCTCGCCTGCTAAAGACGGCGTGAAGTTCATCTATTTATTTATTTATTATATAAGGCACATCAACAACATAAACACAAACATTTACAAATAACAGTGGACAGAGACATGGGCTAGTGTATACGTCAATTACAGACGTGCACAACATTCACAACAAATAGAAGAAGAAGAAATACAGTATTCACGCTACAAGATAAATATATAAACAAAGATTAAATTTTAAATTTTAAATTAACAAAGATTAGGTCACGAGCAAAAAGCAAAAAAAACATTACATTGTATTAATTTCCCTCATTTATGACCTTAGATCTAAAACGCGTGGGATGGTCGTGGAAGATGTCCAAATTGTAAAGGTTGCACCAACGGTTGTACGTTGACGTCAGCCTAGCTATCGGAGCATTCATGCCCAAGTTGGTTTTATAACGAGGCACATTGAAGAGGGACGTGCATTTTCTCCGAGCATTAATTTTAGGCACATTTAACTCAATGCGCTCAAGAAGTCCGTTAGCGTTGAAAGAACCGTTGACAATACTTCGCAAGCACAACAAGTCGATCATACGTCGGCGCAGCTGTAAGCTTGACATATGGAAGAAACGTAGTCTTTCGTCATACGAGCATCTTGCACTGAAGCCAGTCGCAAGGAAAGCAAGTTGCCGTGTAAAGAAACGTTGAATAGATTCAATACGGTCAGAGTGAACCATATAATGAGGATTCCATATGACACTGCCGAACTCGAGTACGCTACGTACTAGGGCGTTATAAAGAACAATTTTAGAGGCTGTAAGTCCAAAGTCCTTGGTGTTACGTCTAATGAAACCCAACATCCTAGAAGCTCTTTGGACGATGTTATCACAATGTGGAACAAAGCTTAACCTCGAGTCGAGAATTACTCCCAGGTCACGAAGTTGTTCAACAACGGGAATCCCCACCGTATTGATGTGGTAACTTGATTCAAGCACCTTTCTCTTCCTGGTGAAACGAATATGTTGGCATTTCGAAGCGTTAAGTGTCATTCTGTTAGCACAGCACCATTCATAGACACGGTCAAGATCGGCCTGAATAAGTTCCACGTCAGCCAAGGAATCAACCTGCCGTGAGATCTTCATGTCATCCGCAAAGAGGAAACAATGACAATGACGAACACAGTTTACAATATCATTGATGAATAACAGAAACAAGATTGGTCCAAGATGGGATCCCTGTGGAACGCCAGACGAAGCAATGTATTTGTGAGACTCATAACCGGCAATGACCACCACCTGCTCACGACCTTCCAGATATGATCTGAACCAGTCCAGTCCATCTATGATGAAGTTGTTTCGATTCCCTATACCTACGTATCTCAATTTGTGAGAATTTAACCATACGTAACTCAATTTCTGTTTTGATGTCATCTGTCTGATTGAAAAGTAAATAATTATAACATAATATCTTAATATTGTTGTTTTATTTTCTATTTCCTATAGTACCTCTGGGCAATCTCGCTTGTAAGAAAACTCGAAACGTAGCGTTTCGAGTTTTCTTACAAGCGAGAGTGCCAGACTGCTCAAAAGAAAGTAGGACACATGCGTTTTAAATTTCGCGGTGCAAGATAGTTCTTAAGGGCTAAATCTAGATGTCGCCAGCAGCGACTTCCGTTTTATCTTTTTTGTTTGAAGTCGACGTTCTTCTCCGCTAGGCGTAATAGTGTTCTGTGCAGTAACCGCTGAGGCGCGCTGCATGATGGACCTATGTCAGTTTGTTCCGCTCGCTACTCAGAAAATAATCATTTACGTAATTGTTTTTGATGAAAGCTGTGGTAAAGTAAGTACCTTTTTGTGCACACCTTATTTTGTTATATAAAGATGCGTAATTTCGACATACATCTTCGTAGCTCGATTGGTCTAAAAGTCTCTTGCACTAGGATAGTATTCCCCGTCAGTGTCAAACTATCGGGTTCAAACCCCGTCGTTTATTTTGTATACTTTTGTTGATTTTCTTATTTGCAATAAATTTTCAGTAATAATTATTTTTGTTGATTTTCTTATTTTTGTAACAATAATTATAATGAAATTTTATTGTTTTTTTTATAGTAAAAAAAAATATATAGAAAATATAGAAACGGTTGTCGAGCAATCCGTCAGCAATGAACCATCAGATAATTTATTCATGTGTTAGCTTATACATGGTGTTACAAAATATTGTAGTAACTAGTAATGCGACAGGAGGTCATTGACATCATCACTATGAAAAACTTTTGAAAAAGAAAAGGTCGTTCACCCGCGACATAATGAACATAGTTTGTTAATTGGCGCCACAGTAAAAGTTGTCTATAATGATCACTGCAACGACCCCTTTTCGTATTTCTACACTCATCTGTAAGACCTTGTAAATAATTAGTAAATGATCACATGATATAAAAATAATCATGTTGTTTCAATTTTAGATTACAAAAGGATTCTGAGCACGAAAACTCTGGGACATCACTTTCAATTGTAGCAATTGTAACTCCAGTGGCCAATCCAAAATCAAATTATGATGAGTAAGTATCAACATACGGGTGAAGGTCGTCACACAAAGGTAGCCGACGGATAGCCGATGACTCCGCGGTTGACTTCCAAAGTTCCACGTTCAAGACTTCCAAGTTCGTCATGCCACCTCATGACGAACTTCGCGACATACAGCCTAATTGTTCTGAATCACTGTCAACAACTGTCCACCCGTTTGTCCACGCATTTTATTCGTATACACCGCATAATTGCCATGATTTGGAATTATTTTGTTTATATTTGTTTATAATAACATAAAAAATTAAGTGTTTTTATTACAAAGAAATCACTGACTGTGTGTGCTATTCGTTGAACCGCCGCCGTCGACGGAATCTCAAGAAGGGACCATACCTACCAGTTCATGGTCGAAGAGTCGTTGACATAATGCATTTTATCCAGCAGCTGCAAACTCTATCCGGCCATAGTTCTTTGTTCAATTGCAATTTCTCACAAATGTCACTCATAGGAGAAAAAATTATTGGCTTGATCTCCAGATTCATGTTTAGATGCAATATGTGTAAAGACGACTTTATTGTCACAAACGAAGATGTATCAAGTACCTACACATAATGTCAACGCTAACGTGGGTGCCGTTACAGGAATGACTTCAGCTGGTATCGGTTTTTCGCAATTTGAAGAAATTACAGCCTGTATGGACGTACCCATATTTACGAAAATAACTTATGATCAACTTCAAAACATAGTTTATGAAACATGGGAGTCAACATCTGTCGAATCCATGGCAGCAGCAGCTATGTGTGAGCGTGATGCAGCGGTAGCTGAAGGAATACTGAGCAAAGATGGTATACCTCTAATAGACGTATATGCCGGCCGACACCTGCCAGTCGATTCTGTAACTCTGAGTTTGTTTCGGCCTTTCTTCTCAGAGTAGTCAGATAGGAAACGCCGACCTCATCTAGTTTAAAAAAAATATGATTGACGTGTAAAAGTGTTTGTTCAAACCTACTTACAGAAATAAAATCATTTATCATAACATTCTCACCGTGATAACTTAGGTGAAGTGAGCTATCATTCCACCTGCGGGTCGATTCTGTAACAATTTCAACCGTGATAACTTAGGTGAAGTGAGCTATCATTGAACCTGATGCTAGGGATTGACACTATCGACAACTCACTTCACCTAAGTTATCACGGTGAGATTGTTACAGAATAGCTCGGTCGTAGGTCGCAGATATGGTGAAGTGTTGTTTTTAGGCATTAAAAACAAATTCTGCCTTGTATGTGCTCATGCAGAGAAAAAAACAAATTGCTGCACCAGACCATGTTTGCTTCAAAAACTACACTGGGTCATCTAGCGGAATGGAGTCCGAAAAAAATTGCCAAGGATTCGAAACATCTGTATTGATGTACAATGTTATTTATGACAGGCTTAATTGCTGACTGTGACTCGGCTACCTATGCAAAAATCTTGGCGCGTAATACTTACCAGAATCATACCGTTCAAAATGTTGAATGCCAAAACCATGTGCTGCGCAATATGTGCATTAAGTTGAGGGCTGTAGCCGAAGACACAAAATATGCCTTAGTGCACAGAAAAATGCTGACTGTATCAAAAATTCAGAGTATTCGTAAGGGTGTTATTGCATCATTAAAAGAGTATACGCTAGAGAAGGACAAAACGGAAGCAGTAGCAGGTTTTAGGAACGAAATAAAAAATTCTATTCTACATGCTTTCGGTAATCATGAAAATTGTAAGAACTATTCTGTTCCAAAGAAAAAACACAATAGACTATGGAATATGGAAATAAAACACACTACATTTTGGTTCAGGATACAGACAATACTCCAGACATTACTTTGAAAATCAAGAAGCATGCTAGATGACGTGGATACCAATACAGTAGAGCGCTTCAACAATGTGATTGCAAAGGTTGTGGGGGAAAGAGAATTAATTTATTTATTCGTCGGGGTTACCGCGCGCGTTATAATGCTGCAGTCGTTTCTTTTAATAACAACCACCGGAGGCGTAACTTCATAAAAAAAATTAGGGAATAGTCCCAAAAGCATCCTGAAAAAGTTTGAAGAACGAAGACTGATGAAAAAAAAATTAAACAACGCAAAACCCCATTACAAAAATTGGATGCTAAAGAAATACAATGCCGTTCAACATGATTATGGGGCTCAGAGTACTATTCCATATTTGACACCGGATGAATTAAATGCCGCTAAAGAATCTTTCCTTCAAAATAGAAAGCAACTAACTTCGGACAAAGAAAAAATACTAGTATCTACCTACTATTAATCAGAGAGATAGCGATGACTGGGTAGAACTAAGAAAAAATATGCTAACAGTATTAAATTTCGGATTAGTAGTGAAAAGAAGAGAGACTACCAGCTAAGCCAAGTTAGTGGAAAATATTGTTTAAAAGTGTAATCTCAGTAAAATGGCGGCAATCGCACATGGCGTCGAAAATGAACATCTTGCTTTACAGCAACTTGCCATCCAAGAAAATGCCGCCATTAAGCCATGCGGGTTGTTCGTGGACCACGAATATCCCTTTATTGGAGCAACGCCCAATGGTATGATAGGCCAAAACACAGTACCTAGTGAAAGTGAAATGTCCTTTAGTGGCATTCAAAAAGGGTCTAGAAGAATGTATAAAGGAAAACAAGATACAGATATGGAAATACAATAACAAAAGTGAACAGAGTGAATTGAACAAAAATAGTAATGGGTAACATCAGATTCAAGGGCAGCTCCGAGTAACACGTAGAGAAAAGTGCTTGTTTGGTGTGTAGAGTGGTGAAAACAAGACACTAAAAACAGAAGTTATAATAAAAAAAAAACGATTTTGGAGAAAAAAAAATTATGGAAAATCTGGTGTCGTTTTTCATGGACTGGCTTTTGCCTGAAATAGTCGATTGTCGGCGAGCTCGGGGGGTGCCACTGCGAGAAAAAGAATCGTCTTTGTTGTCGTCACATCAAGTGACGACAACAAAGAAAACGTCTCTTGTTGTAGTAGAAGACTAAATTTTGAAGAATTGTGACTTTAGTAAACTTTCTTTCCACAATTTATATCTTTAGACTCCGCTCCGTATGCGTAAATACGTCAAAACAATTAAATTTTATGTAAGTATCCTTCGTGTTCGTTCACCTGTCCATCCATCCACCCCGTCCATAATTATGTACACCCTTTCATTCGTCACTCCACGCATCCGTCTGTCCACACGTTGTATTCTTATAAACCGTAATTCGCGGAAGTAAAAATTGCGAAAAAAAATGCTGTTTTATACAAAAAGGTTATTCACTAAAAAAATATCAAACGGCTGTTTTTTTTTTGCGATTTTAGGGTTGGCGCCATAGTAAAAATTGTTCATAATGATGAGTACAATGACCTCCTTTGGTATTACTACACTCTTTTGTAACACACTGTATATTATATTTCGTCAGAATCAACCATAAAGCTTGGTGGACTCTTTTATTATATTACTCTAGATTCTGAAGAAAAATATATCTATAGAAATAAAAATGATTGTTTTTATTAAAATTTTAAAATAATTTTAAAAATAACAACACGAAAATATGTAGGAGTAAATAATATTAAAAAAATAAGAAAACAAAAATATGTGTCGAATGAAATTCAAACTTAGTAATCACAGCGGAAGTACGGTGTGAAGCCGGAGAGCGCACTGGACCAATCGTACATTTTATTAAGTAGCGAAATTACGCTTTTAAATAAAACGGAAGTTGCGCGATGAACCCCGCAGTAGGCGGGACTACTCGTCTCCCACTTCATCTGCTTCACCCCCTCAAATACATAAAAGTCGTCTATTCACCGCGCCTTAAGACGTTATACACGGTCAACTTTAGGTCGTTCTGGAACCGAAAGCCATATACTCGATCATCGAACTCGAAACGATGGGACTATTATTTTCAATAAGTTACAATAAAACAAAATCACGAAAAATCTAATTTATTGTTTTTTTTTTGTGTAATAGTGAGAACTCGTAGTAACGCTTCCTTGCGACCAATGCATAATTATGTGTGTAAAACGTATCGACGAACTGCAACACTTGCGAACGGTACCCATTGAAAAATTAATTCATCGATCAGTCAGACAGCATGATCCGTAAGCCACGCCCCCGGCCCCTTACAGTCTAGCCGACCGCCCGCGCGCCCCCGCCATTCCAAATTTCTTATTCCTTTCTAGTATTGTCTCGCGTTTCGTTGTATTAGGTCACGCACGCGCAACCTAATTACGCGCCAAAAATTGGAGTTTTGGGCTATGGTGGATTTTTATGTGACATGGCGAACCATAACTTGGAAGAGGCCAGACGTTTGTATGCTCAGCCGGAACACCTGAACTCACTGCGCGCACTTGGAATCACTGACCCTCAAGTTCCCTTCACCTCCACCATCCTGGCTGTAACCCAGCGCCTCCTCGATCATGGACAGTTTCGAGCGCCCACACACGCGCAGGGCCGCGGTAGACTACCATACTCGGCGGAATTGGAGGAAGACATACAGGAATACTTCGAACGCGACCCACGCGGCCACGTCGTAGTACCATAATGGCGGCCAGGCGATTCAATGTTAGCCAATATTATGTATCTCTCTGGCACATTAACGCGGTCTGTTCTATCAGCATTATGGATGCCCTGCACATTATGCTACTTCAGTGCGTGCGTATTTAAACAGTGTGTTTGGTGAGCAGTCGATAGGTCGTGGTGGCCCTGTGGCTTGGCCCGCAAGGAGCCCTGACTTAACACCACTGGATTTTTATTTGTGGTTCGAGATAAAAAGACTATTTTCTTCCGATTAGCCTACTACTCGAGATGACTTAAGTGCGACAGTGGACGCTTTTAATATTGTGAAAAGTGAAGTGAATATAAGAGTACCTACAAGTAAGTAAGTACTTATCTACTTAGATACGTAACATGTACTTACTTATTACTGACGCGACGGTCCTAAGCCCGTAGAAATTATGAAGGAAAAATTAGAGTTAATTAACTGATAGGTATGTAGATAAACGCAATTTAAATCAAACAATGGTTATGAATGCGGAATCAAACGATTTATTATTGTCGCGGGTACTTAGGTATCTACAGCAACAAAGTGCAAGTAGGTACTGATGACCGCGACTGGTGACTGAACACCACAGTGAAAGGTGGACTTCTTGTTCACTGAGTACCTACCTACATCAAAACAATCTTTTTTGACCGTGGGAGGACAAGGAGGTTCCTCAATAATATCCTTGCTAGCAAATTTCTAGTATTAATGTACCTACTGAAAAAAAAAACTTTTTATTACATTAAAATTCCTGCTGGCCATTTGGTTGGACGTACCGCCACTATTTAAGCGGATTTAAACTTATTTATACTCTAAACATATGGCTGCAGTACTATGTCTATTTTATCTATGCGTAGGTACCTAGTTCACAGAGGTCGCCGATCGCCGTACCTTTGCCTACGCGCCGACTTCTTTAAACATAAATAAAAACACATGCGCAATAGATAAATAGGTACACAAATAAAAACACGAAAAGCGAATTCAGACTTTATTTCTTAACCGTAAACGGTAACAAATAGAAATTTCACCAAACTAGGTACAAGGTTATGTAGGTACGCAGTTTACTAAAATTATTCTGAGAAGCTACAGAATTGATGCACAACAGAATTCAGCGGTTAACTTTATAAAAATAAGGTCTTAATTCGGTAAAATATTTTCACAGAAAAGGGCACCACCAACTTATAATGAACTCTATTTGACAGATAAAACGATTCATTTTTCTGTTTGAATTGCCTGCCTTTGTAGAAGCCGCGGCACCGCGCGCGGCCGCAAGCAACATTGTAAAAATTGGTTTAGGCAGTATTATTTTTATTCATCGTAATTTTATTATGGTAGGTAGCTGTATGCTTATTAAGTACCTATTAGTTCGATTGGTCGACACTCGATTCAAGGCCTTAAATACAACTCACAAGCGTACTCGTCATGTCTAGCTGAGGTAATAGACCGTACGATTACTAGTGATTTCGTGATGCGAGAGTAGTAAATGAAATTTCAATTAATTTCTCTTGTTTACGAGGAGATGTGATAGTGGTAAACACCGTGCCGTGCGTCCAATTAGGTTCCAATACAAACGAGAGATAACGGAGGTAAATGAACTTACACCAACCTAAATCGTACCTACCTGAAATAAAATACCTACTTGCAGCAACGTCCGTTGACCCACCACGAGCGCGCTATAGCACAGCTGTTCCGCGCTACGTCATCACCGAGTGGATCACGTACGATCAATGACTATAAAGCGTACGATCTTGCGCTTATGAATGAACTAGTGGAAGGGCTACAAAGATTTAACTCGAATGACAGAATAAAAGTGATAAATTTCTAACTTCTTTATTACATGTCTTAAAAAAATTATAACAATGCCAATAGTAACTATTAATCGTCTGGAGTTACTGTGTTTCGGCTCCAGAATGATGTAAAATTATTCGTGTATATCTGAGCCCATGAGTCACCGCATAATATAATTTTATAGACCCGTATCGGTTTAGTCGGTTTTCAGCAAGGTGTTTGAAAAAGTAATGGTAAATCAATTGTTCAATCATTTTAATCGTAATAACATCCTACACGTTCAACAATATGGTTTCACCAATGGACGTTGTACAACCGACGCCAGTATCACCTTATTAAAACACATCTCTGACGCGTGGCTAGAGACACAATAAAATAAAAATAAATAAAATAAAATAAAATAAAGTTTTATTTGCACCTTCAAAATTGAACTTAAGGAAACAGTTTTACAATAAAATAGGCCAAAAGGTAGTTACATTACTATACATGTAAGAGTTGCTACTAATACCTAAACTAAGATAACTTAATATCTTGTGTTATAGATATCAGCGCCCATCCTCATTTGCATTACATAATATTAATATACAATTAAAGCCAGAAAGCTAAAATTTTATACTTAAAGTTTTATAATTTAATTCCCGTTTTACAATTGACAAGAACAGAAGCATACTGAGTACAAAATAAACCAAGTAGGTGAATAAGACTTTTTTGATTTGAAAAGAAAAATAAATAAAAATAAAAATATAAATAAACAACAATTTTGATTGAGGTAAGTACTTATCACTAATAAGGCATTATTTAAGAGCCTGAAAATAATGTAGGTATGATTGCAATTGCGTGTTGTGTTGTGTGTGAGTGGGATGTGTTAGGGGTGTGTGTGTGTGTGAGTGGGGTGTGTTAGGGTGTGTGTGTGTGAGTGGAGGTGGATGTGAGTGTGGGAGTGAGGGTCAATGTATGCGGTGTGCGGTGTGAGGTTTGTCTATGTAAGAGATGTATTTATGGCGATAACCATACAAAATACTTGAAACTCACGAAGTATTTATGCAGGGATATGAAACAGTTTTTCAGTTTCGACATATGTAAGCGATAGAAGCCAGCTGATCACTTTCTGTTTACACTCTCTCCTTGTCATAGAGAAAATTATATTTTTTTTGTTAGCTATGTTATACAGTCTCGGGCCCAGAAACAAGTTAAATCTTTGAGCAAAAGTTGTTCTACAAGGCACAGATTTACACAATTCAAACCGCCTTCTCCCTGTATTTTCTTTTTCAGTCAGGGTGTTAAGCCAGACACTGGAATGTTGTCTCATAACTAATAATAGTACAAAAAGTTTGCGAACCGTAAGTATTTCACTAATCCTGTACAGCTCAGTGGTAGAAAAATACCTGGGCTTGAAGTAACTAACCTTAAGCAAAGCTCTTTGAGCGCGTTCAACAATTAAGTTATGCGTTTTGGCAGCACCGCCCCAGATAGTGATGCAATAAGTTATAACGGCTTGGCACAAAGAATAGTAAATAATTTTTAGTAAGTTAGTATTGGCTGAGTGTCTGATTTTTTTAAATACATAGATAAGTTTTCTAATTCTGTTTGAGAGATTAATTATATGATTTCTAAAGTTCAAGTTTTTGTCAAATATAAGACCTAAATATTTCATAGAATCCACGGAAGATAAAGACGGACACGTGCAATTTACAGTTTCAGTATGACAAGTGTGAGCGATTAAGTGATGAGTTAGTTGAAGCGATTTACCAGGGTTGCGAATTGAGAAAGGGATGAATTTAGTTTTATCTGTATTTAGCGACAGATGATTTAAGGCAAGCCATTTAGTGACCATGTTAAATCCATGTTGGGCCTTTTGGTAAACTTCATCCCAAGTGTCACCATGGAATGTTAGGGTCGTATCGTCGGCATAGGAAATAATTTTACAGTTTTCGATATTAAGTTGTGTAAGCTCATTAATATAGACTATGAATAACGTTGGGCCAAGAATACTACCCTGTGGCACTCCATGGGTAACAGGCAGACTATCACTGACATAATTTGAGATTTTCACCCTTTGTGTTCTTCCGGATAAATAATCTTGTAGCAATTTCAGTTGATTTCCTCGAATACCAAGTTGATGTAACTTGTTAACTAGGGTGGGAATAGAAATCGTGTCAAAAGCTTTCGCCAAATCAAGAAAAATAGTGAGGCATTTCTTTTTGTTATCTAAGGTTCGAATAATGTGATCAGTAAAATGGTTTAATGCATCTTCTGTGGACTTGCCCGATCGGAAACCAAATTGATGATTTGAAAGTAGATTATATTTTTCGAGATATTTTATTAGTCTTGTATTAATTATCCTTTCTAAAATTTTTGAAAGCGATGTTAGAATAGAAATAGGTCGATAGTTAGTGACACGGTCTCCATCTCCACCCTTGAAGATGGGTCGTACTATGGACCTTTTAAGTGAGTCTGGAAATGTGCCCAGCTTCAAGCACATATTAAAGATAAACGTAAGCGGGGGCACTATTTTATTTTTTATCAGTTTAAGTATATCAGGTGAGATTCCATCATCACCTGCAGCACAGTTACATTTCAAGCCAATGATCAGTTTTTCAATTTCTGTTTCATCAGTGTCAAGTAGAACAAATGAATTGCTAGTGTGTGAGTGTTGCCGAACACTGGAAGAGGCATTGTGAAGTGATCCAGTTGGAGGCGTGATTTTATTAGCTAAGTTTTCCCCTATAGTAGCAAAGAATTTATTTGCCGCATTGACAGATTCATGCGGTGTTGGCTCAATTATAAGCAGATCTAATGAGTTATCTTTTCTTACTTTTCTATTTGTTATATTATTTATAGCATTCCATATATGTTTACTATTTTTACCCGCTTCTCTGAGTAGATTTTTTTCATATTCACGCTTTAATTTCTTTACCAGGTTATTATAGAAATTTCTGTATCTCTTATATGTGATTTCGAGCACTACGTTATCAGGATTTTGCTTCAATCTTTTGTGCATCCGATCCCT
This sequence comes from Brachylomia viminalis, assembly GCA_937001585.2. Lineage (NCBI taxonomy): Eukaryota > Metazoa > Arthropoda > Insecta > Lepidoptera > Noctuidae > Brachylomia > Brachylomia viminalis. The sequence continues at coordinate 26,011,875 of OW443301.2, forward strand.
ATTCCTAGTACACCGGATGAGTCCAGTTGTCATCCAAGGTTTCAGAATTCTGTTTCTATTTGTTACATTTAGTATTTTTGTGTTTATCTGTATGATATAAGTAATTTCAGATATAAATATGTCCATAGCCTCATTCGGGTTAACCGCGTTAAAAATTGATGTAAAGTCAAGATGATCACAAGCTAACTTTATTGCCTCATAGTCGAGTTTAATTATTTGTTTTCTTATTGCTTTACTTACGTTTTTAACTTTAGCACAGCACAGAATAGGTACATGATCCGTAATATGGGTTTCAATTATAAACGTACTTACCTGTATATTCGATTTCAAAATTACATGATCTAGACAACTATTTACACGTGTGGGTTTATTGAATGCTGGAAGAAAGCCATTTAGAGATAGAAGATCGAAGTAATCAGACAAAAAACGATCCGAGCTGTTTGCAGCAATATTTATGTTAATGTCGCCTACAATTATTATATTCTTGTAAGATGATAAACTATCTATAATTTTTTGTAAGGACATTAAGAATTTATTTATATTTTTGAAACAGAAGGGACGATATAGTGCAATAACAGCTACATCATAATTCGTTTTAATCAGTATGCAGTTTGCCTCTTGTATGACTGGTTCTTCAAGAGAGGCTTTTATATTATTTTTTATGTAAACTACAACCCCATCATTCTTGTTATAGTGCAAGGATGTGGACAAGCATGAATATCCATCGAGGATAGGAAGATTCCGAATGCACGACATCCAACACTCCGAAAGAACAATAATGTCACATTCAAATTGAATTCTCTGAAGGAGGATATTCAAACTATCAAAGTTAGCATTAAGACTACGAATATTTTGCGATAATATTTTTAAGTAGCAATTTGGTTGTTTCAGAATAGATGCACAACTCTCTGGTTCACAAGACACGGTATCGGATATCGAATAGTTGTCGATCTCATTTATTAAATCTTTATCGAATTTTAAAATGATATTCATCAAAGGAGACAGCATAAGGGCTTTCGAGACCATCTAGTGATGGGCTTGGAGGAGTTTTACTTAGCAAGTACTCTGATAGCACTAATAATTCAAGTATGATATTTATATAAATTGTATGATAATTTATAAATGCCATTTGTTGGCCAGCGTAATTCCGCCAGTTAGTCCGAAAGTGATCCTTTAAGAATTTTTTTATGCATATTTTGTGAAACTTGTATTTGTTTTGATTACACAATCGTAGTCGAACTCGAAAAGTTGATAAATGCTTTTTATTTGCTGTTTTATTTTTATCACGTGTGTGTGATATTTGCATGAATTGAGTGTGTGTGTATATATTTATTGTGTATAATTGAAAGTGTAGAAAGGCGTATGATTTGTATATGTTTATTGTGTTATTAAAAATATTGTAGTAAATATCAAGTTTACAGCGCAATAGAATACCAAAAATTATTAATTTAATCAACATGTAGTTATTATACCAAAAATACATGCAGTAAACCATCGTAGCAGGAAGATAGATATGTCCAGCCTTAGTGCTTAGTCAATCTATGTTTAGTTGAAGCTTGCAGAAGTCCCTTTCGGAATCGATTCGTATTGCGGGTATACCCTCCTTTTTCCTCAGAAAAATCTTGCCGTACGAGACCCAACAGTAGTTATATTCAAGTGATTTTGCCTTATCTCGTGCAAGATAAAATAATCGCCTTTTCTTAGCTGTTAAGTTTTCAGACATATAGATTGGATTTGATGATCCATCTGACAGAATGTCTTTTGAGGATAATTTGTTTAATCCGTTGTTCTTGTTATAGTTTTTGTAGGCTTGTAGGAGACTGTCTTTAGCAATCACTGTGGTCAAGTCAACTACCACTGTTCCACTACTCTTTTCAGATTTAGACTTGAGACGATAGATATCCCGAATGTCAGATTTTTGTAAGTGGACATTCAGAACCTTACTGGTATTAATCAGAGTCTCGGACAGAGTAACTTTGGTTTCAGTTTTGCTCAGAGGTAAATTTCTTATCTCCAAGCTAGATGACTTATTAGAAATCTCTAAACTTTCTACTTTCTCCTCCAATATCTGTATATAGGCCAATTTTTCTCGGTTCTCTTTCTCCAGCTGACCCAATTTTGGTAATAATTCATCATATTTAGCTGATAAGAATTTAGTGGTTTTTTCTATCTCAGCGTTTTGGCTCTTAATGTCATTTACTGTACTCAACAGTGTATTATATTTTGTATCCTGACTTTCCGTAAAAACCTTTATCATTCTTCGCATTTCCTCTAAGAAGTCATTTAAATAATCATCATGCTGATGCTTGCGTTTGAACCTCTGTGTTATGTTAGAGAGACTCTGTGGCGATGTTGAAACAGAGCTTGTTTCTGGCTCAGAATCGTAAAGCATTTCTGTTGGCTTATTTGGGGGAGATCTCCTTATCATATTTCAGGCAGTATATACCTCAATCAAAAACAATTTATTATCTCTTATTTACTTTAGTTTGCAAGATTATCAATAAAAATATGCAAAAAGAAGAAAAAAGTAACAAAAATGTTTTGTTGAGCGTTGTTAGATTAGAACGCGCACACCTTTGCACGGTAATCACAGTGCAATACCACCACACCAAGCGAACTTCGGAAACTAAGTTGTAATGATAGTTATCTAATAAACTCGCGTTTGTCGAAGTACAGAACTAATGACCTTGCATTGTTTGTCAATGACACGGCTCACTGACACAAACGAGTAGGAACGTTTTTTCTTTCGTCCAATCTTAATAATTTCGAGATTTCACCTTATTCACTGGTTGTCACTCAAGTTTATCTGCACAGTATAATAGGATAGGTCTTTGGCTACACGTTCGATTATAGCACACACAAATTAATGCATATTTTACCAACTTCTAAATTTAAAAACACGGATACAAGGAAGCGGCTGTCTGACTAATACGAGCGCCCGAAGATGAGAGGGCACACAAGATGTCTATTAAATGCTCCCAAACTACGATGTAATTTTTACATAATCCAGATTTGTTATAGTTGTAATCGCAATCATGTCATTTGGTTTAAATAGGCTTTTACTTTTTTATTTATCTTATATATAGATTCTTTGTATTTTGTGAATGTGAGAACGTTGTAGGTCTAACTTGTAAACTTAAGATTTGTAGACCATTTTCTATCTTGTTAAGTACCAGGTACCTGTTGACAGGCCTACACTAGGGTCGCAGCATAATGCTGAGCGATAGCCGTTTTGCGTGGATGTGACGCATGTTTCCCCCAACCTTTTCTTATTTTTTGTGTTTGTGTTATTTTTTGCGTCATGTTTACCGCAAATAAACGCATTTTCTTTCTTTCTTTCTTCACTGTCCTCTCATATATATAAACACTGTGATTTGAAAACATTGTTAAAGCCAATTATTTTTAAAAGAGTAACCGTGGAGCTTCTTCCCGGCCCTTCTCAATAGGAAAGACCAATTGGAGCTGTGCACCTAACTTCTGACGTTTCATAAGTGCCCATGTGGGTTCATATGATATAAAATATTTTGATTTTGAAATTTAGAAGTAGTGAATGTCGCATTGTATTTAATAAGGAGATACAACAAAACTGAGCTATACATTTTTAAACATGTACCCGAAGAATTGAAATATTCATATCTCCTAAACTATCAAAAATCGCGGAACATACCTACATGGGGTATTTTCGGAAAAAAATATATTCTTCCTACCTAGGGGAGGTATGAAGAATATTTTTTTTTACTGACGTCATTATTTGGACTACCCTGTATAGAAGCAACAAGAATAATGTACGTGACTTTGTAATATCTTGTTTTATGTGTCCTTGCAGTTTCTTGCCCGTTCTTCTCCGTAGAGATCTAAGTTTTGGAATGGGCAACTAGCTTCAACTTTCTGACTAACTAACCAACTCTCTGACAGTTAAAAAGTGCCTGTAAATGGTTTAATTGAAATAAATGCTTTGAGTTTGAGCCTGACAGGTTGCAGGTTTGTTGTGCCTGACTGAGTCCATAATGATCTCATTAAATTTTAATCATCTCATGGTGTTTGTGTGTTGTTGATCTATGTGAACTTTGTAAATATTATTAAGATCTTGTACACACCTGAGATATGGAATAAAATATTGAGTACTGAGCATATCCTAATATTAGGGTTCCGGACCCCAAGGCCGCCAAAGGGACCCTATTACTATGGCTTCGCTGTCCATCCGTCCGTCTGTCACAGGGCTTTATCTTTTGAACCATAGTAGGTAGACACTAGAAATATTTTCAGAGAGTGTAATATAATAATAAAGATAATATGGCCGCTATAACAACAACTAAAAAACACAGTATTAAAAAAATTGTGGTCGTCACGGGACGCCATATGTAAAACATCGAAATTGATGACAAGACCAAAAAAAACGTGTGGTGTCGGGGGACTCCCGTCAGGAACCTTCGCTTTTTCTTCAAACCGACTTTGAAAGTTTATGCAGCCGCCATTTTGGATTTTCATTTTGACCTCACTGTCGTCTTCACCACCCTCGAAAACCATGAAAACGACAATTAAGATGGAAATTTTGAAAATGCTCGCAGTCGACATCTTGGATTTTTATTTTGACTTCACTATCGCGTTCATCACCATCGAAAAATATGAAAACTATCACTCTCTCGCTGTCTCTTTCTATTATATATTTTCAAACTCAAACTCTAAGCATTTATTTCAATTAAACCATTTAAAGGCACTTTTGAATTGTCAAGTGGTCGGTCAGTCAGAAATATGAAGCTAGTTGCCCATTCCAAAGCGTAGTAGGTACCTATGGAGAAGAACGGGCAAGAAACTCCATGGACACTCTTTTAAATTATATTGTTACATAAATATTAGTTACATCATTAATGTTGAATATAGGTATAATTATATGTGAGAAAGATGTAAATAAGACGTACACGTTGAGTGTCCAGTGTACAGTAAATATAAATTTAAACAAAACAATCCATAATAAAATAATTAAAATAAGCCGTGGTGGCTAAGAGATGACCAGTCCCAACTGACAGCGCCCGTTCACGAACATGACGCATGGATATAATAAAAAGTAAAGGATAGTACACACACAAGACAACATAGACACACAAGGGTGTCGAGGACGGTGGCAAAGACAGGGCATGACGGCATGTGATTCTGCTGCCAAAGTGTGCCAATAGATGTTTCACATGTGTTATTGTACGGTGGAACGGAACCCTTCGACTTGGCCACCTTTTTTTAAAGTGAAAAAACCTTCGGAAGTTGTAGACACTCACCTGCCAAGCATGGGGTCGTCTGTATTAGCAGCGACGACTAATGTGTGCAGCGCAGCAAGCGCGTGCGGCGCGTCATGCGCGTCCGCGGGAGCGTGCGCGTGCGCGGGCGCGGGCTGCGGCGGCAGGGCGGCGCGCGCAGCCAGCGCGGCGCTGCAGGCGGCCAGGCGGCGCGCGCGCCACGACACGCCGCCCGCCGACACGCGCCAGTTGCAGTACTCACTGGACGAATCAAACATAATATCAAGTTTATGCAAGTTGGGGTTCGAGCCCTAGTACGTCTTCCAAAGACGTGGGACCCGGAGTTCCGAGAAATGTCGGAACGAAAAACTAATAGTAAAAAATAATAATAAATGTTTCTTTAATCTATGAGGGGCGTTCAATGTATTCTCGATATGAGGGTGATTTATTAATGATTTGGGTAATTTGACTTATTAATTAATGAAAGACCTTATCTAAGGGTATAAGGGTCAAATTTCATATAGTTGTGATCATTAATTTGCTATTTATCTTTAGTGAACGACAACTGGAATGGCTAACGTGACAACGTTAAAGAAAATCGAACACCGCGCTGTTATTAAATTCCTTACCAAACAAGGAAAAAGTAAAAAAAAAAACTATTGACGAAGAGATGGTGGCTGTTTACGAAGATTCTGCACCTTCGTTATCTACGATTCCAAAGTGAATTTAAAACGGGCAGAGAGACGACACTCGCTCGAGCGGAGCGGTCCGGTTACTGTAACTGTAACTTCCGTAGAGGAAGAAACGTGAAAAAAGTTGAAGAGCTTATACTCGAGGATGCCTGAATGAAGATGAAAATGACAGCAGAAATAACCCACCTCTCCGTTGGTACTGGGCCCCGAATGCTTACGGCTCGGCGGCGGCGCCTCAAAAACAAGTGCGAATCGTGTGCTGTAGAGTTTTTACAGCTAACTGGTGAAATTCCATCAAGTATTTTGAACCGAATTGTTACTGGAGATGAAACGCGGGTTCATCAATATGACCCTGTAGGTAAGCTAGAGTCCATGCGTGGCACAAGAAGGGTACTGCGTCCCCTAAACAATTCAACGTCGTTCCGTCTGCCGGAAAAATCATGGCCAAAATGTTTTGGGACGGAATTTTGCTTATTAAGTAAACAAAAAAAGGTGAAATCATAAACGTAGAATCCGACGCATCCACTTCACGAAATTTACGGGAAGCAATTAAAAAAATAAGACGGAGTAAACTGCCAATTTTTATCTGTCCAGTCGGCTCTTGAAGCAGTTCAGTGCGGGGGCCGTCACAACATTTTATCTGTCCATTCGGCTCTTGAAGCAGTTCAGTGCGGGGGCCGTCACAACATTTTATCTGTCCAGTCGACTCTTGAAGCAGTTCAGTGCGGGGGCCGTCACAACATTTTATCTGTCCATTCGGCTCTTGAAGCAGTTCAGTGCGGGGGCCGTCACAACATTTTATCTGTCCAGTCGGCTCTTGAAGCAGTTCAGTGCGGGGGCCGTCACAACATTTTATCTGTCAATTCGGCTCTTGAAGCAGTTCAGTGCGGGGGCCGTCACAACATTTTATCTGTCCAGTCGGCTCTTGAAGCAGTTCAGTGCGGGGGCCGTCACAACATTTTATCTGTCCATTCGGCTCTTGAAGCAGTTCAGTGCGGGGGCCGTCACAACATTTTATCTGTCCATTCGGCTCTTGAAGCAGTTCAGTGCGGGGGCCGTCACAACATTTTATCTGTCCATTCGGCTCTTGAAGCAGTTCAGTGCGGGGGCCGTCACAACATTTTATCTGTCCATTCGGCTTTTGAAGCAGTTCAGTGCGGGGGCCGTCACAACATTTTATCTGTCCATTCGGCTCTTGAAGCAGTTCAGTGCGGGGGCCGTCACAACATTTTATCTGTCCATTCGGCTCTTGAAGCAGTTCAGTGCGGGGGCCGTCACAACATTTTATCTGTCCATTCGGCTCTTGAAGCAGTTCAGTGCGGGGGCCGTCACAACATTTTATCTGTCCATTCGGCTCTTGAAGCAGTTCAGTGCGGGGGCCGTCACAACATTTTATCTGTCCATTCGGCTCTTGAAGCAGTTCAGTGCGGGGGCCGTCACAACATTTTATCTGTCCATTCGGCTTTTGAAGCAGTTCAGTGCGGGGGCCGTCACAACATTTTATCTGTCCATTCGGCTCTTGAAGCAGTTCAGTGCGGGGGCCGTCACAACATTTTCCGAAAGCCTATTCCATGCTGTTAGGCAGTGTTTATAGGTACAACTCGGTTAGGCATGAATAGCTTCAAAGGCTTTTTCTTTGAAGAATTTTCTCATAGCTTTAGTGAACGTCCATGCAAATGTGGCATTCAGTGTGTAAAGGTCTTAAAGACTGGACACTTCGAAGTGTTCCGTAAGTATTTTGTACGTCTCAGTAAGCCTACTCCTTAGTCTAAGCTGTTTCTGTGTGATAAGGCCAAGGTCTTTGAGGCGCTGTTCGTAAAGTAGATTACGCATGGTGCGAACTAAGGCAAAAGGTTTGCCTATATGCTATCGATCGTTGTTTGGGTATTTATTTATTTATTAAAACTTTATGCACAAGTAAAAAAAATACTGTACAAAGGCGGACTTAATACCTGAGGCCTTTTCTACCAGTCAACCTTAGGGTGATGCAGAGATATACCATTGCAGGTGCAACATACGGGATAGATAGCTCGGAAATGACTATAAAATACAACAATAAATGCCAATATATAGATACAAACATATAAAAAAAAAAACCTTGGTCAGGAGAATTAACGATCGGTAGAGGAGAAAACGAATCCAGCAACTCAGTGCTGGGATGTTTCAGCCAACTTCTGACGGATATGTTCACGTGCCTTCACTTTAAGAGATAACCGACTGGTTGCTGTCCTGATTTTCAGAGGGAGCGCATTCCAAAGAAAAACCGCCTGGACAAAGAAAGAAGAATGAATGAAACCAGAACGGTGAGAAGGACATCGTAGAAGACGATTGTTGGTGGAACGAAGATTTCTACTATGGGCAGTGCATAAATATTGAGTTTGGGAAGTCAGGTAAGAAGGGGAAGTGGGTTTGTCCAGAATAGAGAACAACGTAGACAGAGCCCTCAACTCTCTGCGCTGACGAATGGGTAACCATTTCAAAAGCAGTCTGTGTGCAGATACATGGTCATACTTTCGAGGATTGAAAACGAATCGAATGCAGTTATTGAGAAGGCAATCAAGGCGGTATTTAATACAAAATCAACATTAGATAATAATAATTCTTTTCTATGTCCCAATTTTATTGTAGCAGGAGTTCACAGATCACCTCCTTTTGTAAATACTTATTAATTACACAGACGCATTTCGATTACAATAAAATTAATGACACCATTATACATATGTTCCGTTACGTCATTGTAATGTTATGTATTCATATTCTATATTCTGTTCCATTGTACGCGAGTATGTATAAATTACTTTGTTTGCAAATTAACTGTCTCATCGTAAAAATAAATAATACAGTTTAATGACCTCATCATATTACTAACTTTACTATGATTCATCGATAATAAAATACCGAAGACTGATAAGCGTTTTAACTTCACTAAATACTAATCAACATACAATATAATAAAATGGCTTAAAATAAAAGTAAAACGAAAATTTACGGAAGTAAATAAACATTATTTACAAAAATAAATTTGTAGAAAAAATACGAAGCTTTAAAAAGTATGTCTTGGAACGATGCCTCCAGAGAGATTTGAACTCTCGACCCCTGGTTTACAAGACCAGTGCTCTAACCCCTGAGCTATGGAGGCGTATATCTTCTGTATCATATTTAGCACCTAATGAAGTGGCATGGTTGTTTTATATCTTTTAGAACTAACTTATAGTTTCTTGTATAGAATAGAAACCAGTTTTGTAGGAGAATTTTTTGTGCAGAGGATAGGTAACGTCCGCTGTCTGCTAAAACAACATACGATGAATAACACTCGACTGGCAAACGATAATGATGATCATGGGAGTTTTTTTAAATAATAAAAAAGGCGTAGATGTGTTTAGGGGAACTCCCAGAGGTTTTACGCATTTTCCCTATGTTGAAGTAGTAAAAGGTTCTCTTTGGGGGCTGTCTTATGTAGTTTTTAGTGTACGGTAAATGCGTTGTTTACCTTTCTTTGAAAATATAGTATCTGCATACTTTGCAGCTCATTAGAAAACTCCTATGACCATCATTCGCAGTGGTCAGTAAGAGGCCTACAATTCAGCAGTTGACGTAGTATACATTATTATTAAAAAAAAAACTTTAAAAAGAACTTCCAAGTTTGATGCCTCCAGAGAGATTTGAACTCTCGACCCCTGGTTTACAAGACCAGTGCTCTAACCCCTGAGCTATGGAGGCGTATGGAAACTCGCCGTTATTTAGCACCTAATAAAGTGGCATGATTGTTTTATTTCTTTTACAACTAACTTATGGTTGCTTTTAAAAAAACAAGAGTAATGTGAACCAAATTGACTTTTGTAGAAGGCATAAATAAGTGTGTATCGTAACGTCTTCCTGTCTGATAATTACAATATAGGTAGAGCGACATACAACTTGACTGCCAAGTGTTATATTATGGGGGAAATGGCTAAATTGTCAAGAAAGACGTAGATGTGGAGTCATCTTCAACAGTTGAAGAGAACTCCTAGAAAATTGCTAGCCCTTTGAGGACCCTTGAATGTAGTTTATAGAGTAGGGTAAATGCGCCAGTCCAGACCAGTGCTCTGATCCCTAAGCTATGGATGCGTGTGTTAACTCTTCATCTACTGCTGAAGTTCGATAAACATTGTTTTATTTAGATTGGAATGCTGATTGCAGTTTTTTTATGGTTTATGATGTTATCGTTATTTACCTACTAAGCGGGCTAATTGACTATTCGCGTAACTATATTGTTTAAGCATGAATCTTGCACATTCGCCGTCAGCGCGTGCCATTTCAATACAGCTATTGTTGAATGTTGAAAAAAACCAGGAAGGTTTAACAGTTAACTCTGTAAACTGGACTATTATAATAAAGTAGGTACACACTTGAAGATGTTATGGGGTAGAGTACAATAATAAACGACTTGGGAGTTATATGGCTTGTAATACTGCCTACCTCGGCACTTCCTTATTATAAGATACACAATACACGTTAAGAGACGGAGGACAAAGTTGCACAAACAAAACAGATTACTTGGACACAAACGTAAAAAAATTGAGAGCTAATTGAGGAGATATTCTGGCTAAGAGTTGTAGCGGAATAAGGGACGTGCATTTTTTTTTTTTGTGTGTGGCATTTCGCAGTTGGCCTTGAGAGGCCGTGACTGCTTAACCGGTCAATCCTGTGGTGCCTTCGAGCCAACTCAAAGCATCCAGCCAGGGGCATAATATTAATTATAAACTAAGCGACCATCATCTAGGGGCACCCCCTGTGGGGTACGAACCTCGGCTTAGGGCGTCGCGGGGGCCAGCAAGTTGGGGACAGGCTGGATCGAAATGGGTTCATTATTATTAGTGGGTAAAACGACTGGCTCAGCTACGCCACCAGCTGGCTCTGCGGATCTGATTAAGGGAGGGGAAGGGGAATTTATCGGGGAGGAACGCGGACGCGAAGGACCTCGGCAGCGAGGTCGGAACTTCGATTTGTGTCTGTGTGTGCTGTATACTGTACTGGTGGCCCTACTGCTTTCCTGGAGGAGGGTGATGGGGTCATCAGGGTCGGTCAGTGCGTGCCTTGGACGGCGGATTCTACTGATTCTAGAGGGGAGATAACTGGCGGCTTCACAACCAGAGGGTTGCGATGGCTGCCAGCGGTATCAAAGAAACGCTTGCAAGCGAACGAATTATCGTTGCACCCGTGAGCCGGGTTCTTGGCAGTGAGTGTTCAAAATTTGACGTGAACAGCGAAATGTTGCCATAACATAAAAATCTTCAAACCATTTTTTTTGGGAAATGGTTTGCTTTTTACTGGCAACCCTATGACAGTCGGTTTTTTATGCAGTGAAACCACGCTTTGTATTTGACGAACGTTAAACATTGTACGTAATCGTTATTATTTGAGGTACGTATCTTACGTTAACCAACTGTTTGAAACAACCTGCCCTTAGTAAGTACATGACTCAATTATTTTATTTTATTTTATTTATTTATTTTAGTACATGGAGGACTTACAGCTAATAAAAACAGACAAAAAAAAGGGGCACCATAGTCACCAGCTAGCCAATTACAAATCCTATTATGACGTGTAGTGTAAACAATTGTTTGTTTAGTTGTATATGTTATTTAAAGTGTGTGTGTTGTAAATATAATGAATAAGTAAGAGTGGTGATATTTAATTTGTTTGTCATGGTAAGCAATAGATAATTGTTGTAATCCTCGTTTGTTGTCTATGACAGAACGAAACGTCAATGTGACATGACAGTTGACGTTGACAAATGAAGATTATAAAAATTGAATGTGGGTAAGCAATGTGTTGTGTAATGACATGTGTAGTGTTACAATTAGTTATAAGGGATAATTAAATAAACTAGCAGTGGTAACCACTACACACTGACCGGAATCACGCGACTGAAGTACTTACGTGTTTCCGGGAAATAAAGTTATTCAAATACACACGAATACATTTTGCACGCATTGCATGATGTATATTGTAAAGATTAATATTTTATTTTAGTGTACCTAGTAATGAGGTCACAGGTCATGATTCGGGAAGAACACAACATAACATTTTATTTGGTATCTATTGTTTCTGCATGTGATAATTTTATTTAATATGTGATGTTCAACACAATGTAAATTGTTTATGAATAATAAATGAATGAATGAATCGTGTCCACTTATTTTATTGTCAAATTATTTTCTTCTCGCTAAATGCTGGCACTTCGCTTGGCGTAATTGTCAATATATTCGGAGTATCTATCTGTCCCCGAATTGGGACAAAAGGGAGTTTCCGTGTCATCTGTCACATACGCCAGATGTATGAACGTAAATTAGGCAAGAGGAGGATGTAAGGATCGTAGCAGCTGGCGGTCTGTAGTTTCTGCTTACCCCCATGAGAAGAAGGCGTGAGTTTATGTTAGTATACCAAGTGAGGCGCGAGCAAAAAAATTGAGTCAGTTCGGGGTGACAGCACTTACTTAAGCGAGATGGTGTGCGGCAGGCGCGCGTCCAGCGCCCACGCCAGCAGCGCCAGCAGCTGCGCGCACAGCGACAGCACTTACTTAAGCGAGATGGTGTGCGGCAGGCGCGCGTCCAGCGCCCACGCCAGCAGCGCCAGCAGCTGCGCGCACAGCGACAGCACTTACTTAAGCGAGATGGTGTGCGGCAGGCGCGCGTCCAGCGCCCACGCCAGCAGCGCCAGCAGCTGCGCGCACAGCGACAGCACTTACTTAAGCGAGATGGTGTGCGGCAGGCGCGCGTCCAGCGCCCACGCCAGCAGCGCCAGCAGCTGCGCGCACAGCGACAGCACTTACTTAAGCGAGATGGTGTGCGGCAGGCGCGCGTCCAGCGCCCACGCCAGCAGCGCCAGCAGCTGCGCGCACAGCGACAGCACTTACTTAAGCGAGATGGTGTGCGGCAGGCGCGCGTCCAGCGCCCACGCCAGCAGCGCCAGCAGCTGCGCGCACAGCGACAGCACTTACTTAAGCGAGATGGTGTGCGGCAGGCGCGCGTCCAGCGCCCACGCCAGCAGCGCCAGCAGCTGCGCGCACAGCGACAGCACTTACTTAAGCGAGATGGTGTGCGGCAGGCGCGCGTCCAGCGCCCACGCCAGCAGCGCCAGCAGCTGCGCGCACAGCGACAGCACTTACTTAAGCGAGATGGTGTGCGGCAGGCGCGCGTCCAGCGCCCACGCCAGCAGCGCCAGCAGCTGCGCGCACAGCGACAGCACTTACTTAAGCGAGATGGTGTGCGGCAGGCGCGCGTCCAGCGCCCACGCCAGCAGCGCCAGCAGCTGCGCGCACAGCGACAGCACTTACTTAAGCGAGATGGTGTGCGGCAGGCGCGCGTCCAGCGCCCACGCCAGCAGCGCCAGCAGCTGCGCGCACAGCGACAGCACTTACTTAAGCGAGATGGTGTGCGGCAGGCGCGCGTCCAGCGCCCACGCCAGCAGCGCCAGCAGCTGCGCGCACAGCGACAGCACTTACTTAAGCGAGATGGTGTGCGGCAGGCGCGCGTCCAGCGCCCACGCCAGCAGCGCCAGCAGCTGCGCGCACAGCGACAGCACTTACTTAAGCGAGATGGTGTGCGGCAGGCGCGCGTCCAGCGCCCACGCCAGCAGCGCCAGCAGCTGCGCGCACAGCGACAGCACTTACTTAAGCGAGATGGTGTGCGGCAGGCGCGCGTCCAGCGCCCACGCCAGCAGCGCCAGCAGCTGCGCGCACAGCGACAGCACTTACTTAAGCGAGATGGTGTGCGGCAGGCGCGCGTCCAGCGCCCACGCCAGCAGCGCCAGCAGCTGCGCGCACAGCGACAGCACTTACTTAAGCGAGATGGTGTGCGGCAGGCGCGCGTCCAGCGCCCACGCCAGCAGCGCCAGCAGCTGCGCGCACAGCGACAGCACTTACTTAAGCGAGATGGTGTGCGGCAGGCGCGCGTCCAGCGCCCACGCCAGCAGCGCCAGCAGCTGCGCGCACAGCGACAGCACTTACTTAAGCGAGATGGTGTGCGGCAGGCGCGCGTCCAGCGCCCACGCCAGCAGCGCCAGCAGCTGCGCGCACAGCGACAGCACTTACTTAAGCGAGATGGTGTGCGGCAGGCGCGCGTCCAGCGCCCACGCCAGCAGCGCCAGCAGCTGCGCGCACAGCGACAGCACTTACTTAAGCGAGATGGTGTGCGGCAGGCGCGCGTCCAGCGCCCACGCCAGCAGCGCCAGCAGCTGCGCGCACAGCGACAGCACTTACTTAAGCGAGATGGTGTGCGGCAGGCGCGCGTCCAGCGCCCACGCCAGCAGCGCCAGCAGCTGCGCGCACAGCGACAGCACTTACTTAAGCGAGATGGTGTGCGGCAGGCGCGCGTCCAGCGCCCACGCCAGCAGCGCCAGCAGCTGCGCGCACAGCGACAGCACTTACTTAAGCGAGATGGTGTGCGGCAGGCGCGCGTCCAGCGCCCACGCCAGCAGCGCCAGCAGCTGCGCGCACAGCGACAGCACTTACTTAAGCGAGATGGTGTGCGGCAGGCGCGCGTCCAGCGCCCACGCCAGCAGCGCCAGCAGCTGCGCGCACAGCGACAGCACTTACTTAAGCGAGATGGTGTGCGGCAGGCGCGCGTCCAGCGCCCACGCCAGCAGCGCCAGCAGCTGCGCGCACAGCGACAGCACTTACTTAAGCGAGATGGTGTGCGGCAGGCGCGCGTCCAGCGCCCACGCCAGCAGCGCCAGCAGCTGCGCGCACAGCGACAGCACTTACTTAAGCGAGATGGTGTGCGGCAGGCGCGCGTCCAGCGCCCACGCCAGCAGCGCCAGCAGCTGCGCGCACAGCGACAGCACTTACTTAAGCGAGATGGTGTGCGGCAGGCGCGCGTCCAGCGCCCACGCCAGCAGCGCCAGCAGCTGCGCGCACAGCGACAGCACTTACTTAAGCGAGATGGTGTGCGGCAGGCGCGCGTCCAGCGCCCACGCCAGCAGCGCCAGCAGCTGCGCGCACAGCGACAGCACTTACTTAAGCGAGATGGTGTGCGGCAGGCGCGCGTCCAGCGCCCACGCCAGCAGCGCCAGCAGCTGCGCGCACAGCGACAGCACTTACTTAAGCGAGATGGTGTGCGGCAGGCGCGCGTCCAGCGCCCACGCCAGCAGCGCCAGCAGCTGCGCGCACAGCGACAGCACTTACTTAAGCGAGATGGTGTGCGGCAGGCGCGCGTCCAGCGCCCACGCCAGCAGCGCCAGCAGCTGCGCGCACAGCGACAGCACTTACTTAAGCGAGATGGTGTGCGGCAGGCGCGCGTCCAGCGCCCACGCCAGCAGCGCCAGCAGCTGCGCGCACAGCGACAGCACTTACTTAAGCGAGATGGTGTGCGGCAGGCGCGCGTCCAGCGCCCACGCCAGCAGCGCCAGCAGCTGCGCGCACAGCGCCAGCAGCTGCGCGCACAGCGACAGCACTTACTTAAGCGAGATGGTGTGCGGCAGGCGCGCGTCCAGCGCCCACGCCAGCAGCGCCAGCAGCTGCGCGCACAGCGACAGCACTTACTTAAGCGAGATGGTGTGCGGCAGGCGCGCGTCCAGCGCCCACGCCAGCAGCGCCAGCAGCTGCGCGCACAGCGACAGCACTTACTTAAGCGAGATGGTGTGCGGCAGGCGCGCGTCCAGCGCCCACGCCAGCAGCGCCAGCAGCTGCGCGCACAGCGACAGCACTTACTTAAGCGAGATGGTGTGCGGCAGGCGCGCGTCCAGCGCCCACGCCAGCAGCGCCAGCAGCTGCGCGCACAGCGACAGCACTTACTTAAGCGAGATGGTGTGCGGCAGGCGCGCGTCCAGCGCCCACGCCAGCAGCGCCAGCAGCTGCGCGCACAGCGACAGCACTTACTTAAGCGAGATGGTGTGCGGCAGGCGCGCGTCCAGCGCCCACGCCAGCAGCGCCAGCAGCTGCGCGCACAGCGACAGCACTTACTTAAGCGAGATGGTGTGCGGCAGGCGCGCGTCCAGCGCCCACGCCAGCAGCGCCAGCAGCTGCGCGCACAGCGACAGCACTTACTTAAGCGAGATGGTGTGCGGCAGGCGCGCGTCCAGCGCCCACGCCAGCAGCGCCAGCAGCTGCGCGCACAGCGACAGCACTTACTTAAGCGAGATGGTGTGCGGCAGGCGCGCGTCCAGCGCCCACGCCAGCAGCGCCAGCAGCTGCGCGCACAGCGACAGCACTTACTTAAGCGAGATGGTGTGCGGCAGGCGCGCGTCCAGCGCCCACGCCAGCAGCGCCAGCAGCTGCGCGCACAGCGACAGCACTTACTTAAGCGAGATGGTGTGCGGCAGGCGCGCGTCCAGCGCCCACGCCAGCAGCGCCAGCAGCTGCGCGCACAGCGCCAGCAGCTGCGCGCACAGCGACAGCACTTACTTAAGCGAGATGGTGTGCGGCAGGCGCGCGTCCAGCGCCCACGCCAGCAGCGCCAGCAGCTGCGCGCACAGCGACAGCACTTACTTAAGCGAGATGGTGTGCGGCAGGCGCGCGTCCAGCGCCCACGCCAGCAGCGCCAGCAGCTGCGCGCACAGCGACAGCACTTACTTAAGCGAGATGGTGTGCGGCAGGCGCGCGTCCAGCGCCCACGCCAGCAGCGCCAGCAGCTGCGCGCACAGCGACAGCACTTACTTAAGCGAGATGGTGTGCGGCAGGCGCGCGTCCAGCGCCCACGCCAGCAGCGCCAGCAGCTGCGCGCACAGCGACAGCACTTACTTAAGCGAGATGGTGTGCGGCAGGCGCGCGTCCAGCGCCCACGCCAGCAGCGCCAGCAGCTGCGCGCACAGCGACAGCACTTACTTAAGCGAGATGGTGTGCGGCAGGCGCGCGTCCAGCGCCCACGCCAGCAGCGCCAGCAGCTGCGCGCACAGCGACAGCACTTACTTAAGCGAGATGGTGTGCGGCAGGCGCGCGTCCAGCGCCCACGCCAGCAGCGCCAGCAGCTGCGCGCACAGCGACAGCACTTACTTAAGCGAGATGGTGTGCGGCAGGCGCGCGTCCAGCGCCCACGCCAGCAGCGCCAGCAGCTGCGCGCACAGCGACAGCACTTACTTAAGCGAGATGGTGTGCGGCAGGCGCGCGTCCAGCGCCCACGCCAGCAGCGCCAGCAGCTGCGCGCACAGCGACAGCACTTACTTAAGCGAGATGGTGTGCGGCAGGCGCGCGTCCAGCGCCCACGCCAGCAGCGCCAGCAGCTGCGCGCACAGCGACAGCACTTACTTAAGCGAGATGGTGTGCGGCAGGCGCGCGTCCAGCGCCCACGCCAGCAGCGCCAGCAGCTGCGCGCACAGCGACAGCACTTACTTAAGCGAGATGGTGTGCGGCAGGCGCGCGTCCAGCGCCCACGCCAGCAGCGCCAGCAGCTGCGCGCACAGCGACAGCACTTACTTAAGCGAGATGGTGTGCGGCAGGCGCGCGTCCAGCGCCCACGCCAGCAGCGCCAGCAGCTGCGCGCACAGCGACAGCACTTACTTAAGCGAGATGGTGTGCGGCAGGCGCGCGTCCAGCGCCCACGCCAGCAGCGCCAGCAGCTGCGCGCACAGCGACAGCACTTACTTAAGCGAGATGGTGTGCGGCAGGCGCGCGTCCAGCGCCCACGCCAGCAGCGCCAGCAGCTGCGCGCACAGCGACAGCACTTACTTAAGCGAGATGGTGTGCGGCAGGCGCGCGTCCAGCGCCCACGCCAGCAGCGCCAGCAGCTGCGCGCACAGCGACAGCACTTACTTAAGCGAGATGGTGTGCGGCAGGCGCGCGTCCAGCGCCCACGCCAGCAGCGCCAGCAGCTGCGCGCACAGCGACAGCACTTACTTAAGCGAGATGGTGTGCGGCAGGCGCGCGTCCAGCGCCCACGCCAGCAGCGCCAGCAGCTGCGCGCACAGCGACAGCACTTACTTAAGCGAGATGGTGTGCGGCAGGCGCGCGTCCAGCGCCCACGCCAGCAGCGCCAGCAGCTGCGCGCACAGCGACAGCACTTACTTAAGCGAGATGGTGTGCGGCAGGCGCGCGTCCAGCGCCCACGCCAGCAGCGCCAGCAGCTGCGCGCACAGCGACAGCACTTACTTAAGCGAGATGGTGTGCGGCAGGCGCGCGTCCAGCGCCCACGCCAGCAGCGCCAGCAGCTGCGCGCACAGCGACAGCACTTACTTAAGCGAGATGGTGTGCGGCAGGCGCGCGTCCAGCGCCCACGCCAGCAGCGCCAGCAGCTGCGCGCACAGCGACAGCACTTACTTAAGCGAGATGGTGTGCGGCAGGCGCGCGTCCAGCGCCCACGCCAGCAGCGCCAGCAGCTGCGCGCACAGCGACAGCACTTACTTAAGCGAGATGGTGTGCGGCAGGCGCGCGTCCAGCGCCCACGCCAGCAGCGCCAGCAGCTGCGCGCACAGCGACAGCACTTACTTAAGCGAGATGGTGTGCGGCAGGCGCGCGTCCAGCGCCCACGCCAGCAGCGCCAGCAGCTGCGCGCACAGCGACAGCACTTACTTAAGCGAGATGGTGTGCGGCAGGCGCGCGTCCAGCGCCCACGCCAGCAGCGCCAGCAGCTGCGCGCACAGCGACAGCACTTACTTAAGCGAGATGGTGTGCGGCAGGCGCGCGTCCAGCGCCCACGCCAGCAGCGCCAGCAGCTGCGCGCACAGCGACAGCACTTACTTAAGCGAGATGGTGTGCGGCAGGCGCGCGTCCAGCGCCCACGCCAGCAGCGCCAGCAGCTGCGCGCACAGCGACAGCACTTACTTAAGCGAGATGGTGTGCGGCAGGCGCGCGTCCAGCGCCCACGCCAGCAGCGCCAGCAGCTGCGCGCACAGCGACAGCACTTACTTAAGCGAGATGGTGTGCGGCAGGCGCGCGTCCAGCGCCCACGCCAGCAGCGCCAGCAGCTGCGCGCACAGCGACAGCACTTACTTAAGCGAGATGGTGTGCGGCAGGCGCGCGTCCAGCGCCCACGCCAGCAGCGCCAGCAGCTGCGCGCACAGCGACAGCACTTACTTAAGCGAGATGGTGTGCGGCAGGCGCGCGTCCAGCGCCCACGCCAGCAGCGCCAGCAGCTGCGCGCACAGCGACAGCACTTACTTAAGCGAGATGGTGTGCGGCAGGCGCGCGTCCAGCGCCCACGCCAGCAGCGCCAGCAGCTGCGCGCACAGCGACAGCACTTACTTAAGCGAGATGGTGTGCGGCAGGCGCGCGTCCAGCGCCCACGCCAGCAGCGCCAGCAGCTGCGCGCACAGCGACAGCACTTACTTAAGCGAGATGGTGTGCGGCAGGCGCGCGTCCAGCGCCCACGCCAGCAGCGCCAGCAGCTGCGCGCACAGCGACAGCACTTACTTAAGCGAGATGGTGTGCGGCAGGCGCGCGTCCAGCGCCCACGCCAGCAGCGCCAGCAGCTGCGCGCACAGCGACAGCACTTACTTAAGCGAGATGGTGTGCGGCAGGCGCGCGTCCAGCGCCCACGCCAGCAGCGCCAGCAGCTGCGCGCACAGCGACAGCACTTACTTAAGCGAGATGGTGTGCGGCAGGCGCGCGTCCAGCGCCCACGCCAGCAGCGCCAGCAGCTGCGCGCACAGCGACAGCACTTACTTAAGCGAGATGGTGTGCGGCAGGCGCGCGTCCAGCGCCCACGCCAGCAGCGCCAGCAGCTGCGCGCACAGCGACAGCACTTACTTAAGCGAGATGGTGTGCGGCAGGCGCGCGTCCAGCGCCCACGCCAGCAGCGCCAGCAGCTGCGCGCACAGCGACAGCACTTACTTAAGCGAGATGGTGTGCGGCAGGCGCGCGTCCAGCGCCCACGCCAGCAGCGCCAGCAGCTGCGCGCACAGCGACAGCACTTACTTAAGCGAGATGGTGTGCGGCAGGCGCGCGTCCAGCGCCCACGCCAGCAGCGCCAGCAGCTGCGCGCACAGCGACAGCACTTACTTAAGCGAGATGGTGTGCGGCAGGCGCGCGTCCAGCGCCCACGCCAGCAGCGCCAGCAGCTGCGCGCACAGCGACAGCACTTACTTAAGCGAGATGGTGTGCGGCAGGCGCGCGTCCAGCGCCCACGCCAGCAGCGCCAGCAGCTGCGCGCACAGCGACAGCACTTACTTAAGCGAGATGGTGTGCGGCAGGCGCGCGTCCAGCGCCCACGCCAGCAGCGCCAGCAGCTGCGCGCACAGCGACAGCACTTACTTAAGCGAGATGGTGTGCGGCAGGCGCGCGTCCAGCGCCCACGCCAGCAGCGCCAGCAGCTGCGCGCACAGCGACAGCACTTACTTAAGCGAGATGGTGTGCGGCAGGCGCGCGTCCAGCGCCCACGCCAGCAGCGCCAGCAGCTGCGCGCACAGCGACAGCACTTACTTAAGCGAGATGGTGTGCGGCAGGCGCGCGTCCAGCGCCCACGCCAGCAGCGCCAGCAGCTGCGCGCACAGCGACAGCACTTACTTAAGCGAGATGGTGTGCGGCAGGCGCGCGTCCAGCGCCCACGCCAGCAGCGCCAGCAGCTGCGCGCACAGCGACAGCACTTACTTAAGCGAGATGGTGTGCGGCAGGCGCGCGTCCAGCGCCCACGCCAGCAGCGCCAGCAGCTGCGCGCACAGCGACAGCACTTACTTAAGCGAGATGGTGTGCGGCAGGCGCGCGTCCAGCGCCCACGCCAGCAGCGCCAGCAGCTGCGCGCACAGCGACAGCACTTACTTAAGCGAGATGGTGTGCGGCAGGCGCGCGTCCAGCGCCCACGCCAGCAGCGCCAGCAGCTGCGCGCACAGCGACAGCGCCGCGCATGCGCGCGCCGCCGGGCTCGCGCCGCACGCGCCGCCCGGGGCTACGCACTCCTTGTTCTGACGCACTGGATAAACAATGGCTTATTTTAAAACAACCAGACTCGACAGGAACTCTAAAGCCCACTTGCACCACATCAATAAATACGCACTAAACATATTTAAAACATCGTTTTTGTCAATCGTTTAAAGATGATAGACAGAAAGACGATTTAAATATGTTTAGCGTTAAACGTATATTCAGTCATTTGTAGTGCCAGCAGGCCAAGTCTTTGGAGCAAATATTTTTAGAGGCAATGGGCCGGCCGCACCTGTCGAAGGATCGATGGCTGTTGGAGTGGAGACCGCAAGTATATACGGGGTTATAATTTGTAATAGGTACGACGGCAATCGATTAAGGGGATGTAGGGGAGGTCATTTGCAACCAAATGACCCCTTAGGAACCCTATGCAAATGTCACCATTTTCCAGTAATATGCATGTTATTTAAATTTGGTTCAAATATTTTTATATTTTATATTTTTCCGAATCTTTATTGGCCGGACCTTTAAACTAAATCATTATTTTAGTAATTAATATATTTTTAATTACTTAAAATTAATAAAAAAAGTGCTAATTAAGCGAGGGAAATTCAAATTTGTAAAACGCAGCACCATTGGTTAAGAGGCCGTATACGAAATCAAAACGGGCCGAATTAGGTATTAGAAGCGCACACAATGAAACGTGACGTCAAATACTATGTCAACAAGTTCGTATTGCCTACATTTGTATGGCATTGCAGGTTGCAAGCGTTTGATTATAAAACATTATTATTATGTTTGTTGTGAATGAATTTATTGTTTAAGTGTAATTTTAGCATACTAGTGAGATTACAAATCATCTAAGACAATGACTAAAGAAAGTGGTTTTGTAAAAGCACAATCGGATAATCTGCCGAGAATAGATCCATTCATAATGTCGTCTTTTTTTCTTTCAAATCCAAATTTTACGCCCACTGAAGTAAAAGTACCGAAAGCTGCAAGGTAATTATTACAATAACACATTATGTATGTGATTTTAGCCATAAATACAATCCTAAATATGATGAGGAGTAAACATAACCTATAATTTTTTATTCCCAACAATGTAAACAAGTTATTGCAAATACTTCATCTCTTTTGATAACCTTACTTACACCATTCCTTACGTATTTTTGCACCTATCGGGACTGGAAAAAACTTTATCAGGTATACTTCTGATACTGTTTCTGCATTCAGGCACAATGCAATACTTATAAACTGGCTTTTGAGCTTTTTTCATGGTGAAATAAGTAAAAAACTAAAATACCTGTATTAAACAATGGACTGGACTGTCACTGGACATAGTAGGCATTTGACTTCATCAACAGAGCGCGCAAAAATGGCGGCGTTTAAACAGCTCAAAATTATTCTCCATTTTAAATATTTTTTTAAACTTAATTACAGCAGTTTTAAACAGTATTTATATTTTTTACTATTTTGTAACGATGTAAACAATGAATTAAAAATATAAAATAAATACATATGTACACGGTCAATTTTAGGTCGTTCTGGAACCGAAAGCCATATACTCGATCATCGAACTCAAAACGATTGGGACTATTATTTTCAATAAAACAAAATCACGAAAAATCTAATTTATTGTTTTTTTTGTGTAATAGTGAGAACTCGTAGTAACGCTTCCTTGCGATCAATACATATGTGTGTAAAACGTATCGAACTGCAACACTTGCGAACGGCACCCATTTAAAAATTCATTCATTGATCAGACAGCATGATCCGTAAGCCACGCCCCCGGTCCCTTACAGTCTAGCCGACCGCCCGCGCGCCCCCGCCATTCCTATTCCTATTCTTATTCCTTTCTAGTATTGTCTCGCGTTTCGTTGTATTAGGTGACGCACGCGCAACCTAATTACGCGCCAAAAATTGGAGTTTTGGGCTATGGTAGATTTTTATGTGACATGGCGAACCATAACTTAGAAGAGGCCAGACGTTTGTATGCTCAGCTGGAACACTTGAACTCACTGCGCGCACGTGGAATCACTGACCCTCAAGTTTCCTTCACCTCCACCATCCTGGCTGTAACCCAGCGCCTCCTCGATCATGGACAGTTTCGAGCGCCCACACACGCGCAGGGCCGCGGTAGACTACCATACTCGGCGGAGTTGGAGGAAGACATACAGGAATACTTCGAACGCGACCCACGCGGCCACGTTGTAGTACCATAATGGCGGCCAGGCGATTCAATGTTAGCCAATATTATGTATCTCTCTGGCACATTAACGCGGTCTGTTCTTGACTTAAGAAGTGCGACAGTGGACGCTTTTAATATTGTGAAAAGTGAAGTGAATAAAAGAGTACCTACAAGTAAGTAAGTACTTACCTACTTAGATACGAAACATGTACTCGTACATACTTATTACTGACGCGACGGTCCTAAGCCCGTAGAAATTATGAAGGAAAAATTAGAGTCATTTAACTGATAGGTATGTAGATAAACGCAATTTAAATCAAACGATGGTTATGAATGCGGAATCAAACGATTTATTATTGTCGCGGGTACTTAGGTATCTACAGCAACAAAGTGCAAGTAGGTACTGATGACCGCGACTGGTGACTGAACACCACAGTGAAAGGTGGACATCACAGAGTACATTATAAATAGGGTAGTGGACATCTTGTTCACTGTGTACCTACCTACATCAAAACAATCTTTTTTGACCGTGGGAGGACAAGGAGGTTCCTCAATAATATCCTTGCTAGCAAATTTCTAGTATTAATGTACCTACTGAAAAAAAAAAAAAATTTTATTACATTAAAATTCCTGCTTGCCATTTGGACGTACCGCCACTATTTAAGCGGATTTAAACTTATTTATACTCTAAACATATGGCTGTAGTACTTTGTCTATTTTATCTATGCGTACGTTCAGGTACCTAGTTCACAGAGGTCGCCGATCGCCGCTAACATGCAATAGATAAAATAGGTACACAAATAAAAATACGAAAAGCGAATTCAGACTTTATTTCTTAACCGTAAACGGTAACAAATCGAAATTTCACCAAACTAGGTACAAGCAACGTAGGTACGCAGTTTACTAAAATTATTCTGAGAAGCCACAGAATTGATGCACAACCGAATTCAGCGGTTAACTTTATAAAAATAAGGTCTTAATTCGGTACAATATTTTCATAGAAAAGGGCACCACCAACTTATAATGAACTCTATTTGACAGATAAAACGATTCATTTTTCTGTTTGAATTGCCTGCCTTTGTTTGTTGCCGCCGCCTTGCAACATTGTAAGAATTTGTTTCGGCAGTATTATTTTTATTCATCATAATTTTATTGTGGTAGGTAGCTGTATGCTTATTAAGTACCTATTAGCTCGATTGGTGGACACTCGATTCAAGGCCTTAAATAAAACTCACAAGCGTACTCGTCATGTCTAGTTGAGGTAATAGACCGTACGATTACTAGTGATTTCGTGACGCGAGAGTAGTGAATGAAATTTCAATTAATTTCTCTCGTTTACGAGGAGATGTGATAGTGATAAACACCGTGCCGTGCGTCCAATTAGGTTCCAATACAAACGAGAGATAACGGAGGTAAATGAACTTACACCAACCTAAATCGTACCTACCTGAAATAAAATACCTACTTGCAGCAGGTTATTCAACCAACGACAGCTGTCCCGCGCTACGTCATCACCGAGTGGACCGCATACAATGTTGCGTTAAGAATGAAATAGTGGAAGGGCTACTAAGATTTAACTCGAATGACATAATAAAAGTGATAAATTTCTAACTTCTATATTAGATGTCTTAAAAAAATTATAACAATGCCAATAGTAACTATTTATCGTCTGGAGTTACTGTGTTTCGGCTCCAGAACGATGTAAAAATATACCCTATTTGACGTTTTATATTTTTTGGAAAATATCTGGTATCTTATTGTATCGAGTTGGGTAGCTGAGAAGTTGTACATATTTTTGGAATGTTCTGTTGAAAAAGTACATGTTTTTTTGCAAAAGTCAACTGCTCAACATGATGAAAATTGTGAGCTCTGATTGAAAAAATATTAAAGATAATTGTAATTTTATGGTTGATTATGATTATTATGTCAATACATAATAATTTCTATTTCAATAAATAGAAGCACATAATAATAAATTTAATAAAATCATGCAGTTTTTTTTTGTTATGAATTTTAAAGTTGTATACCGCCAAAAAAATATAAAATGTCAAATTACTCGGAAATGGTTGACGTTTGCATAGGGGTCGTCATTTGGTTGCAAATGACGTCATTACCGACATATTACCAATAACCCTGTATAGTGTGGAACGCCCCTCAGCTTAAAAGAGCTTAAAAAGACGTTGGAAGGCCTTAGTCCAAAGCTAAGGTAAATAAATATAATAAATATTTTGTATTTTGTATTTTTGTATTTAAATTTCGGTAATAGTTTACCTTTTTATATTTCTGGAATTACGGTGTATTTTTATTTATAACAAATTATACGTGTTTACGTGTTTAAGGTGATTGCTTGAAACTGCACGGTCAAATTAAATTAGCTAGCGAAACTCCACAAACGTTATGGGTAGAGATATCTAATCATGATTTACAAAAAGTGATTTTCTAAACCCATATTGATTATTGATTGATTCCAGCTTCGTATATAAGCTACTCCGATGCAAAATTGATTGTCCCCAATTACTATCCAAGTTCCAGTTTCGGGCTCCTGCTAGACTCCCTCGTGCTCTTAATTTTTTTTTTTTTTCCATTTTGTTACGTCTCTGTCTGTTTAGTTCTATTAATTTACTTTTACTGTTTGCTTTAGTTTTATGTTCCATCACGTAATGTTAATTTAAACTTGTTAATTTTAAATTCTAGATAATTAGATATTAATTTTAATTTTATAGTACAGTGCTTGTGGCACACCTAATCTTTATGGGGCATGCAGTGCTAACCTGTAAGAAATTGTTACACTAACCCTAGATTATGGAGAGTTACTTTTAATATTTTCAGTGTAAACAATTGTTGGTTGGCCAATAAAGGAAAATAAAATAAAAATATTTAAAATACGTAACTATACTACCTTCCGGTCCTTCGACAGCAAAAAATCATCAATTCATTAACTTTTTGTATTGTGTTTAGATATCGATAAACATCACGCCTGTGGAGTTTCGCTATATAATTTAATTTGACCGTATATTTAACAAAACTTGAAAAAAAATGGCTCTGATTTAGCAATGCTTACGCCAGTCGGCAACATGTGAATAGTCGCCGTCCGTGTTGATCCACGGCGCTACGATGTGCAGCTGCGGCCTGTTCGGAGGCTCCTCCTCATTGTCCTCGCCTATGAACTCCATGTCTTCTATACTTTCACTGTAATTACAACAATACCGATTCTTTTTATGTTGTTGGGCGGGAAATCTTTTAATAAATATTTTAATATTTTAGTAACAATATTATATATAATTTATAAGAGTGTCCATGGAGATTCTTGCCCGGTCTTCTCCATAGGTCCTACTACGCCTTGGAATGGGCAACTAGCTTCATATTTCTGACTGACCGAGTCCTTGATAATTCAAAAGTGCCTGTAAATAGTTTCAAATGCGAGCAGTCTTATTACAAAAAACTAAATAAACCTTGATTTAAACCTGTGCTACGAAGTCCAGGCTTATCTGCAGAACCATGGTCTAAATTTGTCCGTATTACAAAACTTCAAAAAACCGCGGTCGTCTTAGTGCCGTCATTTGAACCATTGTCTTTGTAACAACCACAGAGTAATACAAATATTATTCGTTCACCATGTTATCATTCTATTGCAACGTTCCGTATGCTCAGAAATGAAAACTTTTTGTTAATACGCTAATGATTATTATGATGTTTAGGAGTGTTAAAAATATTGAGAGTGTTAATTTGCATGGAATATTAGTTATTTCGTCGATTGCAGTTTTGTTTAGGTTTAATCACATGACTTAATGTCGTATTAAGTACCTACTAATAATACATCTAGGTACGTGTAACGAAACGTAAAATTTTCGCGCATTATATGAAACCATAACAATAAACAAAACCATCGCAAATTGAACAAAGTTCATTTAGCTTTGGAATTTTTAAGTTATCGAAGTTTCTAATAGAACAATTGCCTCTTTGTATAGTATTACCTTCTATAGTAGGTAATTTTAATATCATATTGTGATGGACCAACAAAAGAAAAAACGATCTGAGAATTGGAGTACCGAGGAAAAAGTAAATAAACATGAATTACTTCGATTAACTTGAAATCAGTGTTTAATTGATTCAAATTTAATTTTAATTTATTTGATTGATTCGAACACGATTTATCTTGTGCCGGCGTGGCGTTCCCAACAACTCAGCGGCTTCAATATCCTCAATATCAATTAAATCGACCATGTTAAGATCCATTTTCGGGTAGAAACAACACAACACAATGAAAAAGATGCTATAAAATACAAGAGAAACTTTGACTGATACGATTTAGACCATAGTTTGATCGTTTAAACTAGGGGCCGCCGAGGTTTAGCATTAGACCATGATATGGTCCACGGTTTTTCGAAAAACCACGTTTTGTAATATCATTTTGGTTTAAACCGTAGTTTATAGAGCTTTAAACCGGGGTTTTCAGTTAAACCGCTTTTTGTAATAACACTGTTTGTGTTTGAGTTTGAGAAACAGTTAAGCGGCCATATGCGCACTATCCTTGAGGCAAAGCTAAAATATTTGTTTGCCTGTTACCTTAGCACTTAGAACCCATCAATGATCGAACGGGGACACAGCCACTGTGCTTGGCGGCAGAAATAGGTAGTACCATGTCGCAGGTTAGACATAGTAAAACGATATATACATAACATACATACAAAACCAGCCTATAATGTTCCCACTACTGGGACACAGGCCTCCTCGCCTCGAGAGGGATTGGGCCGTAATCCACCACGCGGGCCCAATGTGGGTTGATAGATGTCACAATCATGTCTTCGAATTTTTGGTTCTAGGACATGCTGACTTCCTCACGATGTTTTCCTTCACAATTTTGAGAGCAATGGTGATGATAAATGGTTTTATTTCTGTAAGTAGTTTTGTACAAACACTTTTACACGTCAATCGTATCGATGAAATTATTTACACAAAGTAAAGCGCCTGCCTGCCTGGGTTCGAACCCACGACCTACAACTCGTAAGTCGGAGCCATCCGCCACCACTTCTCCACCATCCCTTAGCCTACCTTAATTAAGCCACTCGTGTTTTATTGACTGGAGTGAAGTAAATAATTGTACCCTTCACTAACAGGATGCGCGCAAGTGCATGAGAGGTGTTTACAATTATGAGAAGGATGGTTCACTTAATGGTTATTTGATGAGAAACATTGCATTTGTCTGTGTGGTTTTTGTACTTACATAATGAATGTAAAAAGTCACTTGGGTAACCTAAAAACAAATCCTAATAATACAATGTTTGGACTTTAAAAGACACCACGACCTCTGAGCTTGTTTAGGCATTTCTTCTCAGGGAGATCAGTCAGCAGTATGCCCATTTTTTGTCTGTTTTTATTAGCTGTAAGTCCTCCATGTACTAAAATAAATAAATAAATAAATATTGACGTGTGAAAGTGTCATAAAAGATCTACTAACAAAAATAAACATTTCATTATATTACAATTTTGACTCACTTGTACTCCCTGTCATTGTAATATTTTGTTTTGCACTGAAATATCTGGGAACCTTCTGGCTAAGGATATGTTGAAGGTTAAAATCTTAAAAGTTACAACTTTTAAGATTTTTTTTCCAAAAAACAAGTTTTAAATGTTAAAACACATTTTTAAATACCCCCACGGCCCATGTACCTCTGCATGCACCCATAAGCACAATGTGTTACATTGCGCACTACCGTAAACAGCAAATTTTCACACCAAAAATAAAAGTCGTTTCTCAGCCATTATATTTGTGCAATGTTACTTAGTTTGATGTACAGAACGTGTAGTTGTCGGCTCTGTGATGGGTCTTTTTACACCCTGTATTATGAAAACATAGGCTGTTGGACTTTGTTTCTTTGACTGATAGTGTAGCATAGACAAATTAAGCTATAAATAATTATGAGTGTATAAATAAGTATACATTCTATTGGCTTATCGTGACACAGTTATAATGGCCCAGATAGGTAAAAATTGATAAGTATGTACTGATAATGGCCTTAATGTCTCAAAATTATAGATTTTTTTGAGATAATTAGAATCTTCCTTTCATACTGCTCTACAATTTAACACACGCTATCCTTGCCGAGTTGTTTTTATTTCAATTTTAATTTTAATTTTGTTTTTATTTGTTACCCGTCTTATTTACGTTAGTCTTTTTTAGTTTAGTATATTAAATTTCAAGGCAGCAAGATATTGTAATCAATGCTATGTACGCCGTAATTGTCATGTACATTAGTCCTTTAGTTATTATATGATGAGATTTTCTTGGGCAGCTTGAATTAAAAGACAAAGATAGGAAAATATTGAGAAAAAAGGCCAACTTACCTTGTATCATACGTCATATACACTGGAAAGATATACTTGGTGAGCTGCCGTATGCGTGACCTGCGTAGAGCTGCCAATGACTCTGCTTGTTCATTGTACGTACTGACTTTGTTCTCCAGCTCCATTCGCTGCATCTGAGCATGCTTGCCGAGGCTCGACACCCGTTTGTGATACCTCGGTAACTTTAATATTAACTCATTGTTATGACTTTTTAGTTCCATTAATTCTCTCCGTTTCTCCTCAATATTGCTCCGTCTCTGCTCTATTGCTAGTCTGAGGAGGTCTAGTTTGTCTCTGGACTGCTTGGCTTCTGTCAACAACGTGTCCTTCTTCAATTTTGATGCTAATAATTTTTCACATCGGTCTAGGACATGTTTTCGGTTGACTTTTACACGGAGTAGTTTGCCTTGTTTTTCTGCGTATCTGTGGAGTCACGTTTGTGATAAATATGTATTGAGTATGTATTTACATAGTGTATTATAGTGAAAGGCCTAAAAAGCAGTCGTTTATGTTTGTATGCTTTGGGAATATTAAGTAGAACCTGTTTATTAATTACATTTAATCCTATGAAACAATACTTCAGCTTTTTCATAACTATGAGTCTACATTCGTAACTTGTGTAGTGTATATAAAATTATGGTCTAATAAGATTCTAATAAGAATGAGATAGGTATAGTACGTAGTATATGGGGCTGGCTGGATCGCTCCAACACGAATGTATACGTACATTCGTGGTGGGGCGACCTGGACTGCCAGGCACTTGTTCTCTTGCAACCGAAGGGGTGGGCAGGTTGCGGATAGCCCAACTCTGGTTGCGGGACTGATTGTCAACGGTCGATCCTGCACCCAGAGCATCTTGTTTACGAGATCCCGGAAAAGAGAAGTTCCCGAAGGCCAAATCCCAGGCTCAGGGTAACCTATGCGCGGCGACCTCTCACGCCCGGCCCTGGTTCAAGCCATGGTCCGGGGCGAGGGGGAGTGGGAGGCAGTCACCTCCTTCTGCGAAGCAGTCATGCTAGCGAAGGAGGTGGCGGGACAGGACAGGGAGAGAGTCTCCCGTCCAAGCCGCCGCGGTGGACGCTCCGGGCGTCGGGCGCCGCGTGACGACTCCCGGCCACCGTAGGCGCGGGCCTGCGGGCGGTGAGTAATGGGTAGCTCACCGTCCGATCAGGACCAGGCCTGTGCTGGACGGCGCGTACGTGTTCCACGCGCGCCTCAAAGAGATGTCAGCATCGAAGAGGGGGCCCACTAGGGCCCAAGCCTGCCGGGAAAGCGGGATCATCCGAAAGGGGTACCGCTGACCCGGAACATAAAGGGCCAAGGAAGGAACACGGGTGGGTTTTAGTCAGTAAGAGTCTGACACTCCCTTCCGCTCCACCCAGAGCGGGAGGAGTCATTTGATGATTTCCCATCATCAAAAAAAAAAAAAAGGGTAACCTATGCACCTTTTACCCATGTTCCTGATCGCCAAATCATCCATCTTTCCTTATCCACATACACTGTCGATCCCAAATCCCTAGGTGGAATCCTTAACCTAGGGTGGCCCCCAACTGCCTGGTACCCCTTTCACCAAATGCTTTCCGGCCAGACCGGGGAATCCCACGCCGCTTCGGCGGTCAGCCCCCAACGTAAATAGGGGGGGGGGGGGGGGGGGGGGGTGTCAACCAACTGCACCTCTTTGCCGCCCTTCAGCGCAGCCGGCTGCTGACTCAGCGCCCACCACACAGGCAGCGACTTATGCGCCAAACACACAACGACGGCTGCGACTAACCTCGCCAACACCCACTACGACAGGTATGCCTCCCACGAGCCTCTGGCCACAAAACGCTCTACCACTTTCCCGGTTGATGGAGTACGAATGCTGAAGAAGCGCGGAAAAAGAAAGTAGGCGACCGAAAGTGTATTATCCGCGAAGGCACTTGTCAGCGCGAAGCGCGATCGGACGCCTAAGAGGTTAAGAGGTGGTACGCGACCAGCCACGAGTATGCGAAGAGGGAACCTGACGCGAAAAAGGGCCGGATACGGAACCACGCGACCAGCTGCGAGTACGCGAAGGGGAAATCCAGCGCGCAAAGCAGCCGGACGCGGAAACACGCGACCAGCCGCAGGTACGCGAAGGGGTAACCCAGCGCGAAAAGCGGCTGGACGCGGAACCAAGCGAGTGGGGGCAAGTACGGGAAGGGGAAACCTAGCGCGAAAAGCCGTCGCACGCGACATTCTGCCGGGGCCGCCAGTCAACCCCAAAACGGAATAGGTTCTGGGCCGTACCTCCTTGGGTCGATATACGTACGCCTCTGGCCCACGACCCTGCCCTGTGATACCAAGACCGACAGCTCGGGCAAGGAAACTACAGGACCGACACAGACAAATTACTCGGACATTGCCCAGCTCGAGAAGGTCATGGCCCGAGCGGAAATGGCTGACGACGAGAACAACATACCGCCCGAATCACCTGGCTGGGACGAGCAGCTATTAGCCTCGTCGGCGGGAGATCGACACGACGACCAGCTTAGAGTGGAGGAAGTGGAGAGACTGTCCGATGGATCCATCTCCGACTAACTCCACTCCACCGCCGTCATCTCCCCTCAGCATCGACATCATCAAGACCAATCTCCAGCAGAGCCAGACTGCCACGGTTAGCTTACGCAGGGCACTGGAGGTAAAGCCCGGAACCATCGCACTGATGCAAGAGCCGTGGATCAGGAACAACAGAATATGCGGCCTCGGTAACATCGGAGGTAAGCTAATTCTCAGCACACACAGTTCAGATAAACCTAGGACCTGCGCTCACATACCCAAGGAAATCCCTACCACACCTCTCACTCAATTCTGTTCCAGAGACCTGATAGCTGTCAGGCTCCAGACCGAAGGTGACGATCCAGACGTTGTACCAGCCTCGGTATACATGCTAGGCGGCAGGCGAGGACGCAAACTGACCGCCGAAAGAGATGGCCGACCTGGTACAGCACTACGAGCGCGCCAAACTAGACCTGATCATATGCAATGACTCCAACGCCCATCACCCGCTCTTGGGTAGCGATGCACCGAACTCTAGAGAAGAGGTACTAATTACCTATTTATTCTCTACTAACCTTAACATTGTAAACCGAGGCTCTGAACCCACTTGGGTCACAATTCGAGGACACACAATCATAGATCTAACTCTCGCTACAGACGCGACCAACATCATCACAAAAATGGCACGTATCGAACGAGCCTTCTTGCTCAGACCATAGAACTACCAACACAAGACAACCTGTACCATGGCGAAACCCGCGGCGCACCTATGTGCTCGAGTACAAACGCCTCCTTCCTAGCCTCCCTACTAGCCAGGCATCTGTCACACCGTGTCAGAGACTCTGCACAACTGGAATACACCGTGATAAAACTATCAGAATACTTAGCCGAAGCTTACCATGGATGCTGCAAGCTAAGGGCGCCAAAAACCAGCAGAGAAAGAAGTCCCTGGTGGAACGCCGAACTCAGTAAACTCAGACATACATAGACACTACGTAAGCAATTCAACAGAGCCGAAAACACTAGACTCTCGGATGACTGGGAGCTTTACAAAGATACCCAATATACATACAAAAAACAAATCAGAACTGCCAGAAGGACAGCGTGGCGGAGATTTTGTGAATCCATTGAGACCAATAACGATGCCGCAAGGGTAAGGAAAATCCTATCAGCTGATCAGGACCGAACTCTTGGTGCGCTGAAAAAACCCGATAACTCATACACATTAACTGACCATGAAACTAGTAAGGTCCTTTTCGAGACTCACTTCCCAGACTGTAAACTCCAAGAAAACAGCACGTGGGAGGCTGAACCAGAATGGACCCCAACGGATCAAGACTGGTCCAGAGCCCACAGAATAGTAACAGAAGACCGGATAAAGTGGGCCGTATACACCTTTCGGCCCTATAAGTCCGCAGGGCTGGATGGCAATCAATCCCCCATTGTAGCAGGGCTGGAAAGATTCCAGCCCTGCTACAATGGGGGATTGATTTTCTAACACCTTGCCTGGTTGAGATATATCGGGCCTGCATAGCACTTAGATACATACCTAGATTATTATACCATTAGATATATAGTGAAGTGAAAGTCATTTTCATACCCAAGCCTGGCAAAACTGACTATAAACAACCGTAGGTCTATACGCCAATAAGCCTCAACCAAAGGTCTATACGCCATTAAGCCTCACATCCTTCCTACTGATAACCCTCGAGACTCTGTTACAGACATATCCGAGACGGACCTCTTCAGGTGAAACCACTTCACAAACAACAGCATGCG
Organism: Brachylomia viminalis; assembly: GCA_937001585.2. NCBI lineage: Eukaryota > Metazoa > Arthropoda > Insecta > Lepidoptera > Noctuidae > Brachylomia > Brachylomia viminalis. Next base: position 26,045,397 of record OW443301.2, read on the forward strand.
TATTTCACAGGCAGATCAACAGAATCCGCGCTCCACAGCGTGGTATCCAAGATCAAATCGACGACACGGTTGGCGCAGTGGTTAAGCGATTGACTGCTGCGCTGCGTGTCGCGGGTTCGATTCCCGCACGGAACAAATATTTGTATGATCTACAAGTAGTTGTTCCGGGTCTGGCTGTTTGTGTATGTGACTTTAAATGTTTGTAAACGCACCGACAATACAGGAGAAATTCCTAGTGTGGGGGCAACGTTTTTTTAAGAAAAAAATAAAAAAAATGCGCCGTGGATCACAAATTCTCAGCACTGGCTGCCTTCATTGACATCGTGGGCGCCTTTGACAAAACAACGTTCAAAAGCATCAACACGGCCCTCAAAAGACACAGCATAGACTCTATCCTAAGTGGGTGGATCACAAATATGCTCAAACTGAGAGCTGTACAAGTCACAGTGAACGACACTACAAGGGCCATTGTGGCAAAACACTAAATGATAAAGGCTACTTCACCGTAGGCTACGTCGATGACACAACCATCATATTATTATTATTTATTTATTGCATAATTTTAGTAAATCAAATTGTTGTGATCTGATTTGGTTTTGAAGCTATAGCTAGCTTTATAGTAACTTAGTTATTTATTTCAAAATATTTGTTAGTTTTGGTAATGGCAGGCTAGTGGCAACCACTGCTGCACTGGTCTTTAAATGTCTTATCTGCGGATAATGCAGTTGACTGCATTATCCGCATGTTGTATTAAATATGTTGTAGTTGTTTATTATCCCTTAATAAATAAAATAAAATAATATAAATGGCTCACACGAAAATACCCATGAAACCTCATGCGCCAAGCCTTGATAATAGTAGAGAACCGGTGCAATAAACACCAACTATCAGTAAACCCTATAAAATAAATAATACCATGACACAACATCCACACAAGGTCTTCAGGTCCCGAACTAGGTAGAACCTTGACTGATATACATACTTATATACATATAAACACCCAGACACAGGTCAAATAGACATGTTCATGCACACAAATGTTTGACTTGTCCGGGGATCGAACCCGGGACCAGCGGCTCAGAAGGCAGGGTCGCTACCAACTGCACCAAAAAAAACTCATTCTCTTCACAAAGAAGAGAAAAGTGACGACACTACAACTTCCACGATTCTTTGGAACCACACTATGCCTATCAACCGAAACTTTTTGGAAAAACTTTTTGGACAAACAGTTGAATTGGGCAAAGCATACCAACTACATCACTACAAAAGCCTGTATATCTTTGTGGCAGTGCAAGCGAATGCTTGGCAGGAATATGGGAATGAGCCCTAAGGTCACTTACTGTCTATACACCACAGTCATCCGACCAATTATCACATACGCCTCACTAGTCTGGTGACCCAGCATAGACCTGAGCACAACCCAAAGAGACCTCGAAAAACTGCAGCGGTTCGCTTGTGTAGCAATTACTAGCTGTATGAGAACTACACCCACTGCTGCTATACAGGCAATGCTTGGACTGCCACCCCTACACCTCATCGTACGGGAGGAGGTGGCCCTGGCCGCTTTTAGGCTCTATATATCGGGAACTCTGAGCAAGGACTCTCGAATCAAACACACACGCATTAAAGAAAATGCGACAAGTCGTCAACCGATGAAAATGTCTACCGACCGATCGACGGAAATTTGCATATCATTATGTTATGATTGAATAATTATGTTAAGCTACTATTATACTACCATTGTAAAAACATTTGTAACTATATTTATCTGCAAATAAATCTTTGACTTTGATGATGGCATCACTCTGCGACAAAGCCACGAAACAACATTACTTTCAAAAGCATTACAACACAATACTCACAGAAGAACAGTGCAACTACTCAGGCCCAAAAGATCTGAGAGTATACACCAACAAAAGACCGACTCCGACCTTAACATAAGCATATAGAGGCACGAGGAACAGGGTGTAAAGTTCACTCATACCGCCATAGGGAGGACCAGCCTCCGACCAGACGGGTGTCATTTCTGGTGGGCAACTGCCCAATGATTGATGTCGGGAAGTTGTATATATGCTAGTCGCGCGCTAAACTCTACTTGCGCGATGCAGGATTTCGTGACGTCAGTATGATGCGCAACTCGCATGTGGCGATGTAGATACCGGTTCAAGCATATCCAGCCCGCTGGGAATGTTCAACACCGTCTACCAGGCGGAGTGTTTGGGCATTATACAGGCGGCGTATGCCATAGAAGCCAGGAGTTACGGACACCCAAATACGAATACTCTCCGATAGCGCCTCAGTCCTCCAATCCTTAGGGAACAAATATTTTACCTCAAGTCTAACACTAGAATGTCACAATGCAACAGAACAAGTAACAGTATCTAACGGCAACACAGTAACACTACAGTGGATAAAAGGACACAGCGGATCACTAGTTAATGACGCAGCTGACGAACTGGGTAGAAGAGCATCCAGCATGTCAGTCTGCGGACCCGAACCTATCGTATCCATCCCCTTCAACCAGATTCGCAGGTTGCTACAAGAGTCCACCCATACACAAGCGGGTGGACCTCGACAACAGCAGGAAGTCCAGGGAAGCCATGCTTTTGTTGGATGGCAGGCTAACCAGACGTTTATTGCGCCTGCGCCTGGTGACGGGGACCATCATGGAACATTGTTCACTAAACAGACACTTCCACACAATAGGCATAATGGACAGTCCTTTATGCGGGGCTTGCATGGAGGCTGAGGAAACCGTTGCACATGTGGTCTTTGAGTGCACAGGCGATACCCAAATTAGGACAGAAACCCTTGGGGCATCCAGAACTTTCACAGATGTTCTCAACAGACTACTTACTTAGTCAACGTCTGGAGGGAGGTGGGCTGGTAATGGAATAACCACCAACGGCCGCCATGGCCCACGCACAATGGTCCACCTGAAGGACTAAGTGCGGAAACCAAAATCCCCTATCATAGAACATAGATAGGTAAAGTAAAAGTTTGGCTTCCAAGAGATTCTAAGATTAATATATTCAAAAGGCTGAGTCATAAAGTTGACTGTTGGAGCTTCAACATGCTAAAAACGACAACATTTACAATTCAAGGTTATGTGAGTTTGTAAACACTAATCCAATAATACCTATCTGTTGCCACAACAATGACTTATCACATAGTGTTTTTGCAGCAAATAACGTACTTCCTACTTATCTCGACGCATTCAATCATTACAAACAACATTTCCGCATTGTTTACAGATAAATTCGACGCATATGGTGACTCAAACAAAACATAACGCGCAAAGGGCCATCTCTTTAGCAATCGAAAATTTAATTCGCATCAATGCAGAGATAGTCTTACTGTTATAAATATAGGAGTTCATTGATATTGCTGCGTAATTAAGGTGAAAAGAGCGAACCTGTCTGCGTAAGGCATCGAGGAATGCACGAAATTGCCCGTCCTGACGCAATCCGAGCAGTAAAAGTTCCTTTTTACTGTGTAACAGAGGAGGCATTTCTTGTAGTGGCCATCACTCTCCGTGGACGACACTCGGAAGTCTCGAGGCGCTTCACTTTCATTAAAATAACTCAACGCCATAGCATCCACAACACTTTTTTACGTATTTATTTGTAATATGTATTGAAATTGCATAAACTTGTCATTTGTCAATGTCAGCTGGCGTTGTGCACAGATAACATATTACTTTACGAGTTTACGTTTCGTTTCGCTGAGTAATAGGATGTAAAATAAAATTAAAAGAAAAAAAAAATTACATTATATTTTAAGCTATGCAAGGACAATACATTATTTCTACAATCTGGTTTAAGGGTAACAAACACTATGCGAGGTGTAGACTACAATATACTTCAGTTCAGAATCTCAAGCAACTTTGGTAATTACCACTTTGTACTTGTAATGGTCGCGATCGCGAATCATATTTTGTTCAACATACAACCTGACACTGACCTACAAATTGCAAGAAACGTTAGAAAATTTTGAATATTGCGGGTAACCTGGTGCTTAAACCTGTTGATTTTTAACCGGATTCTCGCCACAGGGCGCTTTTTGACAAATCAGAACATATCAAATATTGTCACAGTCAAGCGTGTTGGTAGAAATCGTATATCAGTTGAGTTTTCATCCCCTCAGGATGCAAATGCCTTTATTAGTAATAATGTTTTGGGGACAAATTTGTATGAGGCTGTTATTCCGTCTTTTAATATAACCCGTATGGGTGTTGTAAGTGGCATTCCTACTGACTTCTCAGACGAGGAAGTCCTGGCATATTTAAAAGTCCCAGTAGGCTGTGGTCCAATTATAAAAGTTAGGAGATTGAATAGGAAGTTTAATAAAGATGGTGTAACTGAATATAGGCCCACTGAAACTTGTGTCATCACATTTGATGGGCAAGTTTTACCAAAACGAATCTTCTGTTTTTATACATCTTTGACCGTAGAACAGTATGTATACCCCACCATTCAATGCCGCAAGTGTTGCCGTTTTGGTCATGTAGAATCGGTTTGTCGTTCCAAACCCCGCTGTAGCAAGTGTGGCAATGATCACCCCGGTGATGGTTGTAGCATTGCTGAGAGCGAAGCTTTCTGCGTGTTGTGCTCTGGAAGTCACTTTGCAAATAGCAGAGCCTGTCCGGTCCGGAGTACAGCAGGCAGAAGACAGTTAAGTCTATTATGGCTGAGAAAGTAATTTCTTCTTTAGAAGCAAGTAAAACTGTTCCCACTTCCACTCGTAGTTATGCAGACATTGCTAAATCACAGACTCAGTCATACCGCAAAACTGTGTCTCTTAAGCCAAAGTCCCATGCTCTCCTTTCTCCCTCCTACGATAAAACAGCCCATCAGCAGCTCACTAGCACTCCCCAATCTACTCAGCCTAATGGCTGTGGTCTTAATAATCATTTATCCGAATCTCCTGAAAACTTGTCTTCAATAGTTGAACTTCTTAGTAAACTTCTGTTAACCTTAATGTCTTCATCCAATAAAACTCAATTACCGTCCAACGTTGCTACTTCACTTATTAACTCACTTTCATCCCATAATAATGCCTCGGTACGTATTCCTTCAATGGAATGTGAGGAGCGTGTTTCTTATGAAGCACGAGCTCACATTCCTTCTAAACAAATACAAACCTTTAGCTTGTTCTCTCGCCGAGACTTGGCTAGTTCCTAGTCTTAGTTTCCGTTTACCTTCCTTCAATATTCTCAGATGCGACCGATCTGATGGCTATGGCGGGTCGGCTCTCTGTGTGAACAATCGTGTTCAGCTTGTGGCTGAATCTTTGCCTCCTTTAGGTGATGATATTAGCGTTGTGGCTAGTAGGGAATAACCCTCATATCTATTTATATTGCTCATCCTCATCAAAGTTTCCTTCCAATCTTAAAACGTATGTTGGAAACCATAGAGGGCCCTGTGCTTGTTATGGGGGACTTTAACTGCCATCACTTTAGGTGGGGTTCTGAACGTTGCGACTGTTTTGGGGAAGGTTTAGTTGAGATCCTAGATGACCTTAACCTATGTATTTTAAATAATGGGTGCTCAACCCGTAGGTCTCTTCCTGGACAGCATAAGAGTTGCGTTGACCTCACATTTTGCTCACTGGACATCGCAGCGTCTTGTCATTGGGAGTGTACCAGTTTGTCACATGGTAGTGACCACTATCCAATTGTAATATCTTTGGCTGAGAAAACTTACTTAGAAAAATCTAACCCTCCACTCTTGAGGTATAATTTGTCTAATCCTGATTGGGCAGGTTACTCCTCATTATTGGAGGAAAAAATAGATTCTCTTCCAAATTTAGTTTGTCGTGATTTTGATTCCCCTGATCCCCTCCATGTGACAGACTGTTATAATAACCTCATTTCTGCCATTACAGCTAGTGCAGACTCATGTTTTCCTGTTAAAAACTCAGCACGTGGGCAGATTCCTCCTCCACCATGGTGGGACCAGGAATGCACAGCTGCCATAAGGGAAAGGGATGACGCTGAAAGGGTGTATAATGAGGCGATGGTAAGCGATAATCTAATAGCTTTCAATAGGACCCTCGCTAAATCTAGAAGGTTACTGCGAAGGAAGAAACGTGCTGGTTGGGCTGTTTTTTGTGGTTCACTGGCCCCCTCCACTCCTTTATCAGTGGTATGGAAGAAGATCAACCGCTTTAGATCTGGATGCTCCCCTTCAGTTTCTTCCCCCATCACTCGACAGACTGCTGAGCTGTTCTTTGATAAACTGGCTCCTTCGTATGTTCCATCGGAGACAGAACATAACCAGCCATCACTTATTTCTTCGCAGGATCCATTTGATGCACCATTTTCTATGCAGGAGCTTAACTTAGTTTTGAAACACGTTCATGACTCTGCCCCCGGTATAGATGGTATTGTCTATTCCTTTATGTCACACGCAGGTCATAGAGCAAACAACTAATTTTTAGACATTTTAAATTTTTATTACACCTATGGCTGGGTTCCCGATCAGTGGAGAACTCAAATTATCATACCTATTTTAAAACCTGGTAAGCACGCTGATGATCCAAACAGCTTTAGACCAATCGCTTTGTCATCAGTCCTTGCAAAAATATTTGAACATTTAGTAAAGAACCGACTAGAATTTATTGTAGAATCCAAGAATTTATTGTAGAATCCAGAGACTTACTACCTACTTACCTAGGTCTCAATTTGGTTTTAGAAAGGGACTCAGTACCATGGATAGTGTTGGGGTTTTGGTTTCAGATATACGCTCATCGTTTTCGAAAAATGAATCTGTAGTAGCTGCCTTTCTAGACATTTCCTCTGCATATGATAATTTCCTTCTTCCCATTCTCAGGCAAAAATTGCAACAGCTGAGAATACCGGAGAGAATGATACAGTGCACCTGTAGTATGCTCATGTCTCGATCTTTGATTTTGAGAGTCCCGGGTGAGGAATTTGACGTTAGGATGTCATGGACGGGCCTACCACAGGGCTCTGTTCTTAGTCCTTTACTGTACAATTTATATACAGCTGACATCGGGTCATGCCTAAACAACGATTGTCAAATTCTTCAATATGCTGACGACTTGGCTTTATATGTTACCAGTAACGAAGTTAGTGACGCTGCATCGTCTCTCTGCGTATCCCTGGACTCTCTAAACCAATGGCTAAATTCTCACGGTCTGAGTTTGTCTGCCCCCAAAAGTACTGTAGTTGTGTTTTCCCGCAGGAGGTTGATCCCACAAATTTCAGTGGGCATCCAAGGACATTGTATACCGGTTTCATCAAAAGTAAAATTTTTAGGCGTACTTTTGGATTCCAAATTGAGTGGTTTACACCACCTAAATTATTTAGTTAATAGATGCGAGAGAACTATTCCCGTTCTAAAAGTGCTTGCCGGTGTCTGGTGGGGGGCACATCCCTACACCATGAAATTGGTATACAATGCCTTAATCCGGAGTGTGTTGGACTACGGATCTTTCCTTTTAATTCCCTGCAACAAAGGTGCTTTGGCCAGGTTGGACAGAATTCAGGCTAAGTGCCTACGTATCATATCGGGTTGTATGAAGTCCTCACCAATTAACGCATTGCAAGTAGAGTGCGCAGAACCACCGTTGGCCTTGAGAAGACAGTATTTAGCATCAAGATTTTGGGCTAGAGTCATTACCAAATCCTCCCATCCTATGGTTCAAAAAGTGGAGGACTTAGATGTTGCATGCCGAAGTTCCAACTATTGGAAACATAAAGAAGTCCCCTTGTTTTTAAAATCCCTCCGTGTTTATCAAAATTTAGATTCCCCTATTAATAAATTTCCGAAACTCCCTATTTTCAGTTTTGACTATGAAATTATTTGTTTTATACCAGATATTTTCTACAATATCGGTATATCGAAAAGGTCTCCTTCGGCGAACTCGGTTTTCAATGCGGTGGTTGGTGAGCGATGGTACAATTTCGAAAGGTTTTTCACGGACGCCTCCAAATTATCAGATACAAGTTGCACAGGTGCTGCGGTATACTACCAAAACTCCAAAATCGTTTTAAAATTCAGGGGCCCAGTTCAATCATCAGTGTTTACGGGTGAGTGCGTGGCCATATTGGAAGCGTGTTTATTCATAGAGGCTCATAGCATACGTTTTGGTGTCATCTTCACAGACTCACTTAGTTGTTTGCAAGCTTTGGAGCAGAATCCTTACAAGAGTAAGCTGCACAGTCCAATCCTGCTTCAAATCAAAAAGTCTCTTTTCTCTTGTGCCAAGAATCACAAAACCGTACATTTGGTTTGGATTCCAAGTCATTGTGGCATAAGAGAAAACGAATATGTTGATGCTCTTGCTAAGGATGCTGTTACGTCCCAAGCCGCTGACCTTAAACATTTCCAATGCCAAGGCTACGATCTGCTAGGCCTTCCAAAAAAGAACTTGCTAACCTCATGGCAGGTGCTGTGGCAAAATTCAAGTAAACTGAAAGGTGCTTTTTATCACGCAATACAACCTAATGTTACTCCCAAGCCTTGGTTTTACCCTTATAAAAAAATATCCAAGAAAGTATTATCAATTCTTTGCCGACTCCGTATAGGTCACTGTTGTTCCCCGGTATTCCTTCACAAAATTAGGGTCAGAGACTCATCGCTATGCGAATGTGGGTTGGATGAAGGTACTTTGGAGCACATATTTTTTAACTGCTCCAATAATAACCCAGACCATGACTTGTAAAGTCATCTCCCTAAATTAAAAATCTCTGTCCCAATTAACTTTTCATCTCTACTAACACATTCTTCCCCAAAGCTCTTTGAGTCTTTGATGTTTTTTATTCGGGTCAATGACATCAAATTATGATGATTTTTGTGTAGACTGTGATCATTTATATGTATATGTACATATAATTTATTAACAATATTTGTACTTGTTTGTTTCAGTGTAGTAATACTTGTCAACAAGTTTCACATTAAATCCAATTTTTATATATTTTTTTTATATTATTTTGTATTTTCGTCTCACACGTTTTCTCATATCACATCTGACATTGGCAGAATCATGGTATAATAATATACTTCGCCTGGTATTCTCTTCCCGTGACAGCTGGGTCACGTGATTGGCCTAAGTATACGTCATCAATTGCGATGCGGTTCTCAAAGTTTTTTAGTGGGGAAAAAGATAAAAATAATACAACGGGTACTCAATGTTTATCATTTTCAATAAATTGAAATATTTGAGACTCTTTGTATTTTTTTACTTTGCTTCTTTCTTAATTGATTGCATATTATGGTTTTATTTAGTTCCCTTACTCGTAGATAGGTCCTCGTTCGAACTAAACAGAGTATTACTTCATAATGAATTTGAGGATACAAGTCCATTGTGGCATCATGAACAATCCGAGTCAAATTAGTGAAAATGAATTTTTCATCGTGCAACGATTCACCGTGATCCTGATCAATTCTTTGCAAGGGTAAATTAGTTTTCCCCTCGACACAAAAAAAATCCAATCATTTATCATTTAGATATCGATTGTGAAGTCATAGTAGTCAGTCGATACAGAAACGAATAAGTTCAAAATTACGCTATTATTATGTATTCTGAGTCCACAGAGACCCGAAAAACAGTGATTAATATTTTAGATGAGCCCAAAAGGCCTTGAAGACAGAGCCGTTAAACCTTATTTGAAAAAAAAAACAATCTAGCAAGCTACGTCAACATCACTTGAAAAAAAAATACATCTGACTTGGCTGTATGGGCCAAGATCCCTTTGCCTGTCCTTAATTAGGACTAAAAAAAAACAACCAAAAAAAAAATCACCTACAAAACAAAATAAAATAATATAATGGACCAACTTAGTACACGACGAAAACCTAATAGGACGCAATTAAACCGACTTGAAAAATAAGTCAAAAACTAGTTAGGTTAGGTTATGTTCGGGCGTACAGCCGAATTAGCACAACTATGCCTTATATGGAATTTACAACCGTAGATAAATGAAATAATATGTAGAAAGGTACTTTACCAGTTCTTATTGTTGTTTTTGGTCTACCTTATTGAAGCCACTCATTTGCTATCATCTCTTCTTTGGGTAAAGAAAAAAACCTTATTACTCCGCCTTTTTTACCTTTTGTTTTTACAGTTTAGTATGGAATAATTAACCTTTTTTTTTCTTGTGTATCTTTCAAACACAGTTTTTATAGTAACTAATGTTTGGGAGCCACAGTATTTTGCTCACCGAGCGAAACAACGCTATAGGTATGAGCGACACGACGATAGTAATGAAATGGGGAGCTGTTAGTATGACACTTGTCAATTCGATGTGTGGCTACTGTGTGTGATTGAATTACCTGAGCAAAATGCATTTTTTAACTTATCAAAGCAATTATGAACTAATAAATAAATATGTTAATTAATTTAAAACTAAAAAGATGAATCACAAGAGTTACTAAATAGTTAAGCTAGTTAGTAATTTATTTTATTATTATTAACTAATTAAGAAAGACCCTAAATTTACTGAAACGGACAGTCAATGGCAACACTTATCGTGACGTAGTCTTAGGCCATCGTGGGAAGCAAAGACATTATACTGGGAAGAGAATACCAGGCGAAGTATATTATTATACCATGGGCAGAATTGTCGACATCGGCACCATTGCCATAGATAAAAATAGAATAGAATAGATTTTTAACCGACTTCAAATAAGGAGGAGGTTTCTCAATTCGACCGTTTATCTCTAACAATTCTCATAAATAATAAAGTAAACATTATTTTTATTAAAGTATAATCCTCATCATATAAATTATAAATGCATGTAATTCCAATAACAATTTAGTAATAATTATTTAATTATAACACATTATAAGCAAAACAAGATACACGTCCGCTTAGGCAAGCGACTCGCGATGCTCCAATTAACAATTAAAATAAACAATTAGAAGGTAACTGGATTCAACATTCAACTGCAAGGGAGTGGGGGCACTTTGATACACAAAAATTCAATCTCTTTTCTGAGGACCATAAAGGATTATGTTTAAATATTTGTTTTGATGTGTGCATTGGCTGATATGTCAGCTTATATTTTGGCTACGCAAAAACCGCAAAAACTGGCGACGTATAGAGATAAACTGATTTTAAGAAAAAATCATTTTTGTATCATTCTGCCCCACCAGTGGGGCACTTTGATACATGGGGTGGGGCAGTTTGATACGTATTTTAGATCTATATGAAATGCAAATTTAAACTGACTAAAAACCCAATATAAACTGTATTATTACTTAAAATTAAGAAATAAAACAATTTTATTGATTGAGATCGCAAAACACTTTTTATTAAGAGTGCACATTAGCCATAATCAGTCTCTTAAGTTACTTAAGGAATATAATCACAAAAAAAACAATATTTTCATCATAGAACAAGACTAATTCTCTGTTATTTTCTTAATTATATAATCAGTTATATACTTACTAAGTAATCAGACTTTAACATTGAATATTGTTAATGAAAATATAATATTAGAACCTCCTATCAAAATGAACAATATTTTTCTTTAAAAATTGAACAAACATCAAAAATTTAACATAAATAATCATAAAAACTCTCATATAAATTACAAAACAATCTACTGGATATTATATCGAGTTAAACCTACCGAAAATGAATAAAGCGACGATGTTCGAGATGTGCCTTTGGAGAAAGTTGGTTTTGGTAATTGCAAAACTACATCTCTAAAATCCACACTTGCTTTGTCTTCCACAATTGGAAATACAAACTTAGAAGACCCTGCTTTTTTTCTAAGATATAATACTTCATATTCTGTCACATTATACTTAAATACAACTTTGGCAACGTAGTGAATCACAGTTTTCTTCTTCTCAAACTTAATTAGCAGGAAATCTCCAATATTTATTGTGTTCAGGATTAACTGGTTCTTCATTAATTACCTCTTCTTCTGATTCCGACGGCATTTCAATGTCTTCACTATCACTCGCCATCACGACTTCATCTTGACTAGAATCGGAATCTATTTCTGCAGGCAAAGAAGTCTTTCTCTTTTTCTTTTTTGGCTCAGTTAATCCCAACAGATTTTTCGCTGTTTTCAATTCTTTTGCATGCTGTTTTGCTTTTTGTAATTCTCTTTTTCTGTCCTTTTCATTACGTAAGCTTTCTAATCTATTTTTTTCTGGTGTTTCAGTGTATATTCTTGATCGTCCCTTTTCTCTTCCTTTTCTTTTTAAGACACTGTCAGTAATCGCCTTTTTTGGATAAGGTCTAACTACTTCAGGAGTAAGAATAGCCTTTGATGAAGAAACATCTAGAGGATCGTCAGCAACAGACACTGAAACTGGGTCGGCATCCAAAGTAGGAGTTTTATTTTGTTCTCTATCAACAACCTCACTATTTTGACTTCTTTCTGAGTCTACAAAATGTAAATCTTGTGTGTTGTGAGTATTCTCATCTGTCAAATCGTGATAACCTGTTCTGAAAATGTCTATCGGTGCAAAGTCGTCGTCGCCAAATACCAGTTTATTAATTGGCCATATTCCAGGTTTGGAAAAACCACCTATGATATTCTTTGGTGTAAATGATTCCAAATATGCTAATTTTGACAGTTCAGCAATGTTGTATATGGTCAAAGTTTTTCCAACATTTTGAATGTGCCAGTCGTTGAAAGCTATCTTCAATTTGCCTTTGAAGGGTCCGAACACACTGACATCAAGCGGTTGCAATTTGTGTGACGTGTGTGGGGGAAGACTCAAATAAACAATACCGTTGTCACGACAGTAGTTAACAGCTTCTATTGAAATGTGAGATTCGTGGTTGTCACAAATGATTAGAATTGGGTTATCTTTATTGCTCGAAGTAAGGCGTTGAATGTGTTTCAAAACTCTTATAAACAATTCTGATGTCATCCAGCCGCTTCTGTTTGCCAACCCTAGACTTCCATCAGGAGCACCATTTAGGAAGTGATCTTTATAGTGAACTCTTGGAAAGACATAAACTGGAGGAAGAGAAGAACCAGTTGCAGTAATAATACCACAGAAAGTAACTAACTCTCCGCGTTCTGCAGAAACTATTTGTCCCACTTGTCTTTGTTTTCTTCCAGCAATAACTTTAGGAGTGGAAAGGACTGTGCTTATGCCTGTTTCGTCTAAGTTTATTATTCGATCGGGTGTAAAATTGTGTTGTCTCATTATGCGTTCGTAATTATCATGAAATTGAGCTACAGCAGCTTTATTGAAAGCAAAGCTTCTTGCTGCGCTTGTGTTTTCTGGTTTTCGTAGACTCAATTCTCGGTTTCTCTTCCTGAAGCCAGCTGCCCAATCTTTTCCAGCGCATTTGTTTTCTTTCCAGGATTTTGGATAATTACACTTTGATAATTCTGCGTATTCGTATGCCAAAGTCAGAAGCTTTTTCAATGTAAGGCCGTGGTGCATTTTACTGCAATTCAATAAATATTGAGTCAATGCCTTTTCTTGTTCGGTTGAAAAAACTTGTGCAACGGTATACTTGGAACCATAGATGTTTGATGAAGTAGCTGTAGCAGTGTGTGATGATAAAGCTGCAGTAGTAGTGTGTGCTGAAGATGATGCTATTTGTGCCATCTCCATAGATGGTGCTATTTGTGGTGAAGATGGACCTGCTTGTGATAAAGAAGATTCTGCTTGTAATGAAGAGGATACTTCATTTGTAGATAATGTTCTGGTAGCTTCAAATGATTTTCTGGCTTTTTCTATGCGATGTTGTAGGGTTGCAGTTTTGATGCCATATTTGTCGGCTGCTTTGCGTATAGATAAAGTCTTTGACAATACTTCACGTATTGCATCTTCAATGTTTTCTTCATTGATATTTTTTCTATCAGTTTTGGGTTTGTACGTGCGCACCATTTTCTGAAAAAAAGAAAGAAAACACAATAAAATAAACTATTATTTTTGACGGGGCACTTTAATACACTAGAGGGGCAGATTGATACGTATCATTGTACCCCGCTCATTACCGTATCAAAGTGCCCCAAAGGACTTTTTCCACAAACAATTAATTTTATCAAATATATAATAATCTTGCGATCAAAAACATTTTAAAATACAATAATAACTATATTTACTTACCTTTAGTAACAAATAATAACAAAAACAACTAAGAGTATCCTCCTGAGACACAATTACATTTCACGTATTTTTTTTGTAGGCAGCGGCGCACGCCACTTCCAACACGTTAGTGACCGTTGAGGCCCAACGGCAAACTGGCGGCGAGCGGTGTTACAACTGTCATTCTTGTGAATGTCCTTGAGCATTCTAGTGATGTGCCGGACTGTGTAGCGTTTATCGGTTTTGAGATATAGATACTGTACCAATGTGCCCCGTGAATCAATGTGCCCCCCCTCCCCTACCGTATCCCCTAAGTAGGTACCTACCTAAATCTTGTGTCAACCTGTGTCTTTTCACGGAATCGCAAACATTCAGAGGCCCGCTTAGCGATAGGTATGGGAAGGGGTTTCCTTTTTCTATGTCGACCATCATAAGTCATTGGACAACAACGATTGGCGGTTATATTTGCAGCTGGTGTTACACCGCTTGTGTCAAATAATACCAAACGATTACAAAACTTTTCAAAAATTAGTTGATCTACAATGTTACATTAGATATTTTAATACACTGAATTACAATAAAGTTTATTCAACTGGTAACATTATGTATTAGATTATAGTAAAATTGTTGTAAACAGTTATAGAATTACTATTACTCTCACTCTCAGAATTACTAGAGATTACTCCATAATTAATTTAGCCGGTAACATTTTCGTTCAAAAAGGATCATTAATTTCGATGTCAAAAGATTCTTTCGTGTACTTCCTGATGCATTTTTTTTATGTTACCCGCCTTTTGCTTAATTTGTTAGAGAGATAAAAAAATACATTATATGGAGTCATGTTTAAGAGCGTTTATACCTTATGAGTGGCAACGTCGCAATTTAGTGTCGTATTTCGTGGTTTTAAATTTTTATCATTTAATCGGAGCTATATTTAAAAAATCTGTGTAATTAACTTTTTAGAATTATGTGAAAACTGTGTAAAAGGTAAGAAATCGTTGCGTTTACAGTTCTATTTATATGCAAATAATACATTGGAAACTTGCAGGGCGTTATTTTCATTGTAAAATAACTGTAAGCATTACGGTTACTTACTTTTTAAACACTTTTACGTAATTCTAAAAAGTTAATTAAACAGATTTTTAAAATATAGCTCCGATTGAATGATAAAAATTGAAAACCACGAAATATGACACTAAATTGCGACGTTGCCACTCATAAGGTATAAACGCTCTTAACGAGCTTGCTTGTTCGCGCCTTCTAGTTAAAAAAAGGTTGAACTATCCCTATTTGTGTAATTAGAGTTAAGTAAAAGTGGGAATGTACTCTAGTTGGAGTAATATAAACTAATTATCCGTAATACGTGGACTTATTTTAACCAGTGATCTAACGAGTGTACGACTAAACGCCGACTGACACTACGCCGACAGACTGAACACCGACAAGACTGACTATTTTAAAGTCTGGTCGGTGTTCTTGTCTTCGACGGGACTCTTCGCTGAATGGACACTTCGCTGACAGGGCATAATATACTATACGTTCATAATTAGATACCTACCTACTTTCGATCGTATATATCGTATAAATCGATTATGCGAAATAGGTTAAGTTAGGTTAGAACTGTGACGTCAGAGTCATCAGGGGGCATCGCACGATCTCCTACGAGGCGTCTTGCGTACTAGCCGGATCCCCGCGCTGGCGCTGGCGCGAGGAAGCGAAGGCGCGGGGCGAGGGACCAATGCAGCGACACATGGAGCTGCGTCGGTCTCAGCTTTGCGAGGATCTGGTGGCGGAATGGCGGGACAGGCTCTCACGCCCTACCCAGCCTCGTCACCATCGAGGCGGTCCGCCCGGTGCTCGAGCGCTGGCTCGGGAGGAGGCACGGCTCCCTGTCGTTTCGGGCGACGCAGGTGCTCTCGGGGCATGGTTGCTTCGGGAAGTACCTGTGTCGCATAAACAGGGAGCCGGACGCCCGGTGTCACCACTGCGTCGACTGCCGGGAGGACACGGCGCGGCACACTCCTAGACGTCGTGGGGGGAGTCAAACACCTCACTGCCCCTCCAGACCCGAAGAGGCCCGCAGTGGCGGGCCGGCACCAGGCGGGGGTTGTAGAAGGATCGTACGTTCCCGCGACCCCCGGCGTAGGTGTGAGATGGAACACCGGAGCGGTTTTTAGTCAGTAAGAGTCTGACAGACCCCACCACCCGCCCCAGGGCGGCGGACATCCATGAGGATTTTCCACACCGGAAACAAAAAAAAAAAAAAAAGGCTTTTGGCCATCAGGCCATTGGCCGATACGACAATCGGCACAATGACAGCCGAGCTGACATTCCACATGTCAACAACCTCGTGTGCTAAGTCGAGATATTTAATTTGTTTCTCTTTCTCAGCTTTCACGAGGTTCTCGCCATGTGATACCTAAATGATAAATGATTTTATTTCTGTAAGTAGGTTTGAACAAACACTTTTACACGTCAATCATATTTTTTTTAAACTAGATGGGGTCGGCGTTTCCTATCTGACTACTCTGAGAAGAAAGGCCGAAACAAACTCAGAGGTCACAGTCTCTTTTAAAGTCCAGACAAAATCTTGGTCAGGTCATGTGAAAGCTATGTAGATCGGTGTCTGCAATGGTCTTTTGAGGAAAGAACCACACAGATTGAGTGGACCTGTCCAGTCAGTGCACGCATTTGTCAGTACCCGTGTAGCTCAACTCGGAACTTAAGGAGCTCAACGATTCGACGAACAATACCAAAGAAAGGACATTTGGGCAGGCCGCATTAGCTACTCAAACTGCCAGAACATGATTAAAACTGCAACAAAAACACACATAGTCCTCACATTCACAATAATTTAAAATAATATAATACTTTATACAGTAAATATTAGTGTCATTGTATATGTAAATAAGTATAGATACTTATAGCAATGATTAAAAGTAAAAATAGTTAGCGAAATAAAATAAATTAACATTGCCTGTGCTTTATTGGAGCAACTCAATCCAGTATAATAGGCATTCTGGCATAGTTTCCTTTTTATAAAAGATTTGAATTTATTAAGGCTTAGTGCTTGAATGTGGCTAGGAAGTTTATTATAAAAACGTATACATTGGCATCTAAACGAGCCACCTATTTTCTTGAGCCTGGTAGTAGGAACAACAAATTTGTGCTTGTTCCTAGTATTTAAATTATGGATATCACTGTACTTTTTAAACAGATTAATATTTTTATGTGCATACAAAAGATTTTCATAAATATACTGAGAAGGCACAGTCATTATATTAATCCCTTTAAATTTGTCTCTGAGGGAGTGTCTGGGACTTAATTTATAAATTGAACGAATTGCCCTTTTTTGTAAAACAAAAATCGTCTGAATATCGGCGGCATTTCCCCACAACAGAATACCGTACGTACGACATTACACTATGAAAATAACTAAAGTATACTAAACGGGCTGTCTCTAAATCAGTTAAACCACGAATTTTCCTAACGGCGTATACTATGCTGCAGAGCTAAGCTTCTTTGACAATTTATCTATATGGGGGCCCCATTGAAGCTTGGCATCCAAAGTTATGCCTAAGAATACTGTGGTATTTTCGGGTTTCAACTCTTCACCCTTTATGAGAATACTTGTTTCTACTTGTCTAACATGAGGTATCGTAAACTTAATACATTTCGTTATTTTCTCGTTAAGAAGAAGGTTATTAAAATTAAACCAGTTAACTACTTTTGCGAGGGCACTATTTACATTGTCAGTAACCAGCTGCTGACGTTTGAGTTTAAATAAAAGCGAAGTGTCGTCTGCAAACAGCACTATATCATGTTCATCCTTTATGAGGTAAGGCAAGTCATTTATATAAATAAGAAATAAAAATGGACCTAGAATTGAGCCTTGAGGGACCCCCATTCTTACTACCGATCCGGGAGATCTTTTCCCGTTAACATCAACTCTCTGAATCCTATCACTTAAATAAGAAGTAAGAAGATCCAGAGAGGCGTTCCGGATTCCGTAGTGGTGCAGTTTCCTGATTAATGTTTCATGAAGAACACAATCGAATGCCTTGGACAAATCGCAAAAGATGCCCAACGCATCGCATTTGTCCTCCCATGCATTATATACATGCCCTAGAAGGTCAACTCCGGCATCAGTAGTTGAACGACCCCTTGTAAAACCGAACTGTTTGTTATGCAGTAATTTATGTACAGACGCCAGCAGGTCAAGCTACCCGAAACTGTAAAATTTTCCCAATCAACCTTGAACCTTAATGCTTTAGCGATAAAGTTGAAAATCTATTAAAGAAATTTGACAGATTGTAGTAGCTTGATGTGCTGGCGTCTGTACATTAAAAAAATCTTTGCATTTGATTTAAAATAAGTTTTTCAAAAATTTTACTAAATGTAGGTAGCACTGAAATAGGTCTATAATTAGTAGGGTCTGATGTACTACCCGATTTAAACAACGGTATTATTTTACTGTTTTTCATAAGATCAGGAAACTCACCACGGTCAATACAATTATTAAAACTATCAGCTAAAGTAGGTGCTACAATATTTATAATTGACTTAGCAACGTCCACAGAATTACCCCATAAATCTGCAGTCTTTTTGACATTTAACGTGTGAAAGGTTTTAATTATATCTTTAAAAGTGACATATTCGAAATGAAATTCAGAATCACAAACTGGAATGTTTTCTTTAAGTAAAGACTCTGCAGCAGTGGGTGAAGAGTTTAGAGATTTAGTAGTCGATACGGGAATCTCTGCAAAGAAATTTTCAAAGGCCGCGGCGACTTGAGAATCAGATTTAATTATATTGTCATCAATAGCAAGGCTGTAGTCACTACATCGGTTGCATGACCTTCCCGTTTCGCTATTAATGATACTCCATCTCATTTTTATTACATTACTACTATTTTTAATTTTTGAACTCAAATAACGTGATTTGGCCATACTACAAACTTTTTTAAATAATTTAGAATAATTCTTAACATATAAATTAAATTCAGCAGTGTTTTTACAAGTTCAAGTGTGGAATGGTAACATCGATATTCATTGTGCGGCGCGCTAATCGATCTATCACCACTATATTAGGCTTATTGGCGACAATAGTCCTGTCAGTAATGATAGACCGATCCCAGTACAACGTGACTTGGTCATTTTCGAGGACAGGGTCGGGCGCATACTTGTAATACGGTACCTCGGTATCCAAAAGTTTATATTTTAAAGCAAGTTGCTGGTGAATAATCCTGGCTACTTGGTTATGCCTGTGCAAGTACTTGCCGTTAGCCAGACGAGAACAACCAGAGCTAATATGTCTGATGGATTCACCTGGACGGTGGCATGCCCGACACACGTCAACCGTCCCGTCTTTCATAATATGTCTCCGGTAGTTATTCGTCAAGATAACTTCGTCCATAATTGCACAGACGAAACCTTCAGTTTCCCCGAAAAGGTCACCAAAACGTAGCCAGGATACGGACGCTAAGAAGTCGACACCGGGTTGATGAAGAGCCCGGTAGAAACGCCCGTGAAGCTCCTTGCTTTGTCATACCTCCCTGCGGTCATCGGTAGTAAGTACTACAGGTTTGCGCCAGTTCTCTTTAGCCATGGAGAGCGGGGTGAGTCCCTTGTCTACTGCTCTACTGTCTACTGTCTCACGGTGCATACCCATTTCAGCTTTAAAAAAATATTCCCTGAGACTGCAGACCTCGCGGTTGTGGAGGGTCTTCGCATTTAAAAAGCCTCGACCCCCGCACTTCCGCGGGATGTACAGTCTCATCACCGAAGAACGTGGGTAACGTGGGTTGCGGTCAGTAGTGTACGGACCCTCCTATCCAGGGCGTCGAGTTCAGTCTGAGTCCATTTGAGTATGCCGAAAGAGTACATCAAAACCGGAATGACCCAACCGTTGCACGCACCTTGTTTCCGCCTGAAAGGAGACTAAGTAATATCTTCTTCAGGCGACCGAAGTAGCGCTCCTTCAACGATTGCTTCATGTCAGCAACGTTGATGCCTAACGCTTCCGACATACCCAAATATTTATAGCTTTCGGATGAGGTATCTAAGGTGTATGGAATCCGAAAGATGAATTCCTGCGGATTCCATAATCTCACCTCGCTTTACATGCATGACTGCACATTTGTCCACACCAAATTCCATCCTGATGGCGCTACTGAAAGTTTCAGTTACCTTCAGTAGCTCCATCAGTCGCAATTTGTTGGGGGCAAAGAGTTTCAAGTTATCCATGTAGAGGAGGTGAGATATGGCCTCTCCTCAACCGATAACCTAGACCTGAATCCTCCTAGACCTGATTCCAGTCCCCGCGAATGCCCGTCTTACAAAGCGCATCACTCGTGGTCGTGTATTGCCCTCCCTGAAGCAGTGTAGTTTGCCGATAAGTACCCTGGTCCCATCGATACGACGCTCGATCCTGCACTGCCAGGCTGGTACAGCTGGTTTTGGTCGAGTAGCTCCGTCATAGTTTGGAAACTTGACATTAGCTAAACGACATGCCGCAACAGCCGCACAATACAGGATCGAGTGTGTATCAACGAGATCCTTGCTGCTCTCATTCATT
This sequence comes from Brachylomia viminalis, assembly GCA_937001585.2. Classification (NCBI taxonomy): domain Eukaryota; kingdom Metazoa; phylum Arthropoda; class Insecta; order Lepidoptera; family Noctuidae; genus Brachylomia; species Brachylomia viminalis. Next base: position 26,066,013 of record OW443301.2, read on the forward strand.
CATTCACATTCATTAACATTATTCAGCTGCGAGTCGAGGGCACATACCAGCGCCCTATTTTTTTTGTGCATAGGTAGGCGTGGTAATCGGGGTCTAAGTTCGATCGAAGTGGATCTATACTCGCGAAACGCATCCTCCAGTGCGCTCCTCAATCGGGCGTTGTACTGGCTACTTACTGTGGTAACCCTATCATCGTCTTCTTCAACACCATGATTGGACCGCGGCGGGACTGCAGCAATGGTTGAAGCTTGTACCGCGGTCTGTGCCGGAGCTGAGACGATATGGTTGCACAGCTCTGAGCGCAGCCTATCAAGTGCAGCATCGTCCAACCTATGATTACGTTGGATGACCCGCACCTGATCCGATAGTCGTTGGGCCGAGACGTTGACGGTTGGCTCTAGTTCCTGAAGCCATTCATTAAGTCCGCCTTTGTACCTTTAGTGCGAAAAGTAAATAAATAAATAATAAACAGAGACAGCATCCTATCACGGTACGCAGTGAGGTTAGTTCCCCTCTCTGTAGACCTGTAATATGCGCGCATGACGTTCTCGTTCATAGATTGAGTCCATCTCATGCGCTGCACACAACCACCGGCAGCGGGGACCCGGCTCGGGGCCGGATGGCCCCTAAGTCCCAAGCTCTTCGGTGGCCGGCCTCTCCCCTGCCGACGTACAGGTGTTGGCGACGTCAGCGGAGAAAAATACTCGTCGCTCGAGCTCGACGCAACGACCGCGGCCGGTGTCGTCACAGCGCTCACGGTGGGGCTACCCAGCCCCACCGTGAGCGCTGTGACGACACCGGCGGTGGCGAGGCGGAGCCGAGCGAAGAGTCCGGAGGTGGTAGGCGTGCTCGTCTTGAAGCTGACCTCGTCAACATTTTTCAGTTTTCATGCAAGTAATTTGAATTATTGTTGTAAGGCATTTTCGGAGGTGGCATGACAGATGTCATTTCGGATTCGGTAGTTTTTGACGAAAGTTTATAGAATTCTGGTTAATTTTGCTTTTCTTGAATTATGTGGGGAGTATTTATTCTGTTTTTCAGGCTTGTTGTAGGGTTTCTCGGTTTCTCATAAAATATAAAAACCAATATATAAACTGCGTCTCAATATGCTGCGTCTAAAATATAGCTGAAAAATTTCGTGACGTGTTGACGTTGGTGTTGCCAGCTTATTATTTATTATTATTAATTAATTATGTTTATTAGATACACCTTATATTACTGCTAATAGGATATTGATGATACGCACAGGACCTTACGTAATTAATCTTTTTCTCCCCAAAATTGATACCTATTGAAATAGGTATTTAACACATTAATCTACGCGTAGGTAGGTAGGAATAAGTCTAAACATATTTAACAGATGAAAAATAAATACGTGGAATTGCGCAGTCTTGGCGTCGACAAAAGGGTCAATGTGAATCAACCAGATTGGATTACCGTGTGTCGGAGTAACGAGCAGCCATTTTGTTTTTATTTTGGCGGGAAAAAATTTCGTCGCCGACCGCCATTACGTAGGTCGTTACAGCTCAGGAAGTGGGCTAATTTAGTTAGCAATACCCTATCACATTCCCAACGATGCTAATCAATATTTTGTTTATGTCACACATGTGTAGGTACTTAATGCTACATCGTAATGTAATCCCCGGAGAAATAGGCAGAAGTGTGTTTATAACACATACCTATCTACATTCGCGAGTTATAATAATAGTCTCACAGGTAATCCCAGGAGACGAGCTTATTGAGCTTAGCACAAATTAAAACTTTATACTAATACCTACTGAGAATTTTCTAATGGAAAAACCAACAACACTGCCCGAACCGAGGATCGAATCCACACTTCGGAATCGATTGTTGCATTGCCAAGCTGTTGGTGTAGCTAAAGTTACTAGTCCGTGGTAGTTTTAGTTTAATTCAGTTTTTAATTGAAATGCTTTGGAAAGAAGCTTTTTTTAAATGTTTCACGTTCAAGCGTAATTCAGCGCAAAAAGCGCTTTCCATCGTGCGAAAGCGTCCATTTTTGCATATTATGATCTGGCAAATTTTTAATTCTATTAACGGGGGCTGGCAATCACAGCTTAACGAATGTAACATTACATTACAGACCGCACATTTTTACATACATTTTACACCCCTAAAGCAATTAACTTTGTTATGAATGATTATTTTGATTTCTGTTTCCAAATTGAAATGACTTCATTCGAGTTGTGTGTTTTATATGTATATTAAAACAACCTTTTCTCGAACAAAAAAAAACGAGTTTTTATTCCAGAGCAATCACAATCCACACGGATTGTGATTGCAAGTAATTAGATACCTACTTACATATTCATCAGAGCAAAATTTTACTTGATGCGATCTTCGACGAGAATATAAATATTCTTAGATATCTATTTATAAAGTTAATACCTGTTTAAATATATAACGCCAACATTTCGTTTGACCTCACTAATTAAAGATATTAGACGCAAGAAAAATTCCATTCAGCTTTCCCGAGGTCAGTGTAATTACCGTACTCTACGAAGGTATCGGAACGCATGGCGGTTGATTTCCCTCGGGCACGGGACATGGTTTTCGAACGTTGTTTAGGTGGAATGAAGACGTCTACGTCTGTGGTTTTCATTAGACGGGAAATTATCCTATACTATATTGTAGTCGGTGCGGGAAATCTTGTTTCGTTTTGGTGATAACAAGTTCAGAATCGGGGTTATGGTTTTGTGAAAGTGTTTATTTACGAGGTTCATTCCGTTTTAGAGAAGTTTCCGCCATTTCAACGTTTGATAAAGGATATTGACGTTCAAAAGTGCCTTTTATGTGCTTACTTGAAATAAATGCTTTGACTTTGACTTTTATTGGTGATCTTATTACGAGTAAGTGTGTAAAGTTTAGATGGCGTGATCAGGAAAACGCGCGTGATTTTAGATAAACTGTACCCAAGTAGGTACCTACCTACATAAGTTTTTCAATTGGTTTTGATTGACTAATAAAGATACCCACAGAATTAATTACCTATAATTTATATGATAGAAAGAACAAACGTGGTGGAGAAAGTTCATACCCAGCATCAATGACTAACGGTCCGATAACATCTTCGAATGGGGGAGGAATATGTGAGCTATTTGCTTTAAACTAGAGCAGTATTTATAAAGAAGAAACAACATCGCCTTCAGGTCAAAACTATATAATTATACTAGATATATAGCGTTACCATTCATTATGTTATATTATAATATATGTTCATTCATTACCCCTACTGTGAAAGATCTCGGTTTGCATCTTGACTCTACACTCAGCTGGCAACGCCAGGTCTCTAGTGTCAGTCAAAGGGTCAACGGTACTCTGCGATCCCTGTATCGTCTGAGGAATTTTTTGCCCGCTAAGACGAAAACCATGCTTGTGTAGACTTTGATTTTCCCTGTGATCGACTATGGTGACGTGTGTTACTTTGACTTGAATGCGGTTTTGCTGGATAAGCTCGACAGATTGCTTAACTATGGTATCCGGTTCATATTCAACCTCAGAAAATATGACCATGTGTCGAGCTATAGGTCTGAGCTCAAATGGATGTCCATTCGCCAAAGAAGAAGTTTGCGTGCTTTGACCACGCTTTTCTCCCTTCTCAGCTCTCCCACTCCTCCTTCTTATCTTGTGTCTCACTTCCAATACCTATGTTCTTCTCACGCTAAGAATCTGCGTTCTTCTAACAATCTTCCTCTACCTACTCTGTCCTTCTCATACTTCTGACTTTGTTCATTCTTCCTTTCATATTCAGTCCATTCTTCTTTGGAATGCGCTTCCTCTTGATATCAGGACGGCTACCAGTCGGTATGCATTTAAGCGGAAATTGCAGAGTTATTTTCGTAACAAATAGAGTAGAGTCATCTTAACATCTCTCTTCCTTGAATTTGTATATATATATATATATATATATATTTATGTAAGTATATAGTATAGTAAATAGTATGTATGTGTATAGGACTTATTTATGTATTTGTGTACGTTGTTTTGATAGTTAATTTTTTTATCATTGTTAAACATCGCTCAAAATCAATCCTTTCCTTTTCTTTCAATTAAAGCACCTGCCATCTAATCTCTTCACCACCCTTGGTTGACTGGTAGAGAATGCCTAAGGCATTAAGTCCGCCTTTGTATCTTTTGTGCGAAAAGTAATAAATAAATAAATAGCGCCTCAATTCGATCTGGTCAATTCCCTAAAGAGTGGAAACAGGCGAAAGTAGTACCGGTCTACAAGAGTGGAGATCCTTGTGAAGTAAAGAACTATAGACCGATATCCATCCTTTCGATTTTCGGTAAAATATTGGAGTCGTTGATTTGTCCACATATTCAATGCTATTTTTCGAAGTTCTTAAGCGACCATCAGCACGGCTTTGTAAAGAACAGATCCACAAGTACAAATCTGGTGTCCCTTGTTGAAGCCTCATGCGAAGCCATGGATAAAGGTATTCAGGTTGACGCTGTTTATACGGATTGTAGCAAGGCGTTTGATAAGGTTTCGCATGAACTGTTTGTTGAAAAACTAGCTACGTACGGCGTCACCGGTAGTCTTCTAAAGTGGTTCTGTTCTTATCTGGCTGATCGGGAGTTTTTTGTGGGTTCCCTATCCATTTGCATAAAATTAAAAGACCTAATATAACTTAGCATAATTTTGTTTGACACAATTATATTTTCGCATATTATAATTACGCATAACAGCTTACGCATAATTATTTTAAGCATAATTTCTCTAACCATAATAATGATTAAGCATAATATTCTAAAGCATAAATTTACTAACCATAAAGTTCTAAAGCATAACTTTAAAGCATAACAATAATAATAAGGCTTAGTCGACGGAGCCCCGCTTCGCGGGGCCCCTATTTCTGTCTGCAGGGTTTAAAGGAACCTAACACGAAGGGGATGACGGGGCCTCGTTCGCTCGCTCCGCTCGCTCACTTGAGCCCCCGTCATCCCCTTCGAACCTAACCTGTCCGAGTCGGGGTGCCCCAATTCCCGAGCTCGCTTCGCTCGCTCTTGCATCCTAAGTTCTCATTGCCTTTTTACTAAATCGAGATGTGTTAGACCTTGGGGCAATTATATTATAATATTATTATGTAATCATTAGGCCTAGTAACGTTATGCGAATCAAATTTATGCCAAAACAAATTAGTCTTTAAGATGATTATGCCAACATAAAATGTATGCCTAAAAAAATTATGCCGAAGTATTATTATGCCAAAACAAATTGTGCCAAAATCGTTATGCCGAAGTATATTAGGACAAAGTACATTATGCGAAAAAAAGGGATCCCTTTTTTGTGGTTGTCAATGGGTTCCGGTCAGACAGGTATGCAATAAAATTGCTTCGGGTGTCCTTCAAGGTTCTCATCTGGGCCCAGTATTATTCGTCATATTATATATAAATGACGTGACATCGTGTTATCACAATACTAGCATATTCCTTTTTGCGGACGATCTCAAAATCTCAAGAGGCATTAGGTCTCAACAGGACGTAAACCTAATGCAAGAAGATATAGACCGACTATCTGCATGGTGTTATTATAATAAAATCTCGTTGAACAGTTCGAAATGTAGCCACATAAAATTCACCAGGAAAGTAAATACAGTTAATTCGGCGTACCAAATAAATGGAGTGAACTTGTGCGAGGTGGATGTAGTACGAGATCTGGGAGTTATCTTGGACTCTAAACTCACATTTGTACCACACATTGAGAATATAATCAGTCGATCCCAACGTATGCTTGGACTTGTCATTCGGAATGGAAAGGTATTTCAACGCCCACATACTAAATTAGTTCTCTACAATAGCCTTATAAGAAGCATCCTGGAATACTGCAGTGTGATATGGAGACCTCACTACGCAACCCACTCGCTGCGGATAGAACGAATCCAAAAAAAGGTTTATCCGATACCTAGGGCACTCAAAGGTAAGGCAAATTAAATATCTCTCCTACCTTGATAAACTAGGCTGCTACAAAATGAGTACCTTGGAAGCTCGGAGGGAGCTCTTGGATCTGAGATTCGCATATAAACTGCTCAATAACACCACTAATTGGTATTTAGGTTCAATTTCAGGGTACCCCGTAGACCACATCGCAAACCTATAACACCCTTAGCTCCACCAGCTCGCCGTACAGTGTCTGGTGCTAATTCACCTGTACCCCGCATGCGCAAACTCATAAACGAACGCAGCGACCGGTTGACGTCCACGCAAACTTAATATCGACATTTATCAGACGTCATTAGTATTAGTATTTAATCATTATAATTATCTACAATTGTAAGTACAGTCTTTAAAATATGTCCGTTTCAACCGCGCGGCCACCTCATAGTATTTGATGAAACTTTGCCAGGAATTAGTGTTAATTTGTTACTTTACACACTTCTTTTCGTGAATTTGTTACAAAAAAAACTAAGACGCTATGACAAAAAATAGTTGGCCGCTAGAACCGCCACTTGCCGTAATCATCGCCCGTGATTACACAGAAACTATATAATGCAGATAGACGAATGATGGATCAAAAGAAAGGCCATAATTTGTTCAATTTGTTACAAAAATAAAAAACGTCAAAACGTAAATAAACAAAAAGTTATGCAATATTTAGTTTTCAGGTTATGAGTAGGTAGTTATGTCACCATAAATATCAAATTAATAGAGGCTAATGTGTATGGACAATTAGTTACTAATTTGTTACAGCGAATAAACAGAAAAAATATATTAGAAAGTAGGTTCAATAATTTGTTAGAGTCGATTTTAGTTGGCCGCTCGGACGGCAACATGCCTAAAATACAATGGCGTTTATCTCGTTATTAAAAGTAGGTTTAAGCTTAGTTAAAGTACTAAGCGACGGGTAACGTAACCTAGTTTGGATAAATACGGCGAATATAACTGCAGCATTCATATTTTAAAAGATATTTACAAAAAACAGTAGTATGAAACCGTATGAGAGTAGGGTGACCATGATCACATTAGTACAAAGGCATGTTTTTAATGTTGTACTCTGTTTGAACGAATATGCGGTACGTTTTGCGGCCATATTGATGTCTATTGTTCTTAATTCTTTGAAGTATTTACTGATAAGATTTTCGTTTCATTGACTTTCCGCAGGTGTTTTATGATGGGAACGATTCCAGAAAAAGGATCTCTTTTGTTCCCAAACTATTGTTAAAAATATTTGTCGCACGGGGTTTAAAAAGCCATAATTTTTTGTTGTGAATATTGTCATTACTGTGCTGAATTTTGAAGTGTGTGCTCGTACGTATTTAATTCCCGTGATTTTCATACTACTAAGTTACTGAGACAATTAAAACTAAATTCAGAAGTGTCTAAAACTGCTTAGCTATGAGTTGTGCCCACTTATATATTGGATTTGTTAATGTAGAACTCACCACCAAAAAGTGTATTGCAGACTCAGAGGGATCGAAATCGACTGCGGTAAGTTTAATTTTTACAATTTTATGATGAGTTGAATAAAGTAATGAACTGTAGTACGTATCATAATATCTTCGGAAATAATTATTAAGTATCTATAAAAAGACATGAAATTCGTCTCTGCCACATTTTAATGTGATTTCACTTCACTTTACGCGTGGTCATATCGAAGAAGTCTTAAAAATATTCTTAGCTTAATAACTTACATTAATTTACCTGTATAATATAATTGTGGTAACCACACTCCTTTCGTTATTTAAAAAGTAATATTCGGCGCCAATTTCAAATCGGATAATATAGAACAGGATAAATCACGGCTTTTAAGTATTCTTTTTTTTAAACCAATGGCAGAGCTCTATTTAAAGGGCTCTTAAGTTCTGTCCAATCGCAAGCCTGCTTTTATATATGCGTTTCCCGCCAATTGTCTAGGTATAGTAAAAGAGTGACAATTCAGCCCACCCACGTTTCGTGTTTTCAAACAGTGAATACGTAAAATTTAAATTAACAAACTTATTAACTGCTATAGTGATTCCCTAGGGAAGAATTAACTGATAATTCACTTAACTGTGAACATTCTGTGTGAAAGTGCATCAACGTGCATCTTGAATCTTGAGACCTAGATCCAGGCAACCCCTAGTGACGAGCGTAATATCCAATGTAAGGATTTCTGTCTTAGGGACAGATTCTTAAGCGCTATAACTGGTCTCTACAATCCGGTGGCTGCTCCCAAATGAAAAAAATCTCCTTTTAAAAATTTTATTAATGTATTGTCGCTGTTAAATGACTATGGGGAATAAAAAAAAATGATATCGTTAATATTTACAAACATCAAAGAAATCTTTTTAAAATAACTCGCTGCATCAGTAACGTCGACTTTTCTTAATTATAGAAAGTTCTTGCCCTTAGTATGTACTTACATAGCAGTAATTGGTAGTACCTATGTATATTTTGTGTGTGATGCAGTCAACGGATGTTTGACCTTTGTATTCATATTATCAATTGTTTTATTGCAGCAAAAATGGGTAAAGCTGGACGAAAACCTATTGTTGAGAAATCAAAACAGAGAGAAGTTTTTATGAAATATGCCGACAAACTACTGGATGTTAAATTGAGAGACCCTATATTTGATACAATTGCAAGTGATTTGGATAATCTTATGACACCGGCAGCCCTTTACATGTCACTGAAAAGGAATTTCAGGGAGTTTCTAAACACTGAATGTAAGCAGCAAACTGTATGTCTGTCCTCGTCATCTTTATCATCATCCTCAAGCAATAGCCCGAGAACCTCATCCAAAATATCACATTCTCATGTCGAGTCCAACCAGCATCATAGTGAAAACGACACAAAGAACTTCAAGTTTGAATTAGATATCTATGACTGGAAAAAACTGCAACCATTAAATGTCTTGTATAAAAGAAATGACTTGAGAACATGTACTCCATTTAAAAAATATAAAATACTGCCTAAGTACAAATGGGTGGATATTTTAAGAGAAAAGATTTGGCTTATTTCTAGATTACCATGCACATGGAATTTCAAAAGTTACAAAGTGGAGTCTGAGCATCATATTTTAGTAAAAGGTCAATGCAGTCAATGTAGCGCTTTTACAAAAATAGCGTGTCAAAAAATAACAGATAATATTATTGAAGGACAATGCCAAATCACAGTCGGAGAAAAAAATAAAAAACATGATCCGAGAAAAAAATATAGAATGAATGCATTGGTCAGACGAAAATTAGCTAAAAAGCTCAAACACGATTCAGCTTCTTTGGTTCATAAACAACTGGCAGCAAAAATGTCTAAACAAGGAATTACAGATACAGCACCAGTAATCCCAACACTCAATGCATTGCGAAAAATTAAGTACGAAGAACGAAAAAGAATGTGGTTACACAATAACGTTATTCTGAGCATTCTTACGATGGCTGTGACCAAACCAATTTTTTTACGTGATATACACTTTTTTCCTCGAATTCACATTTATTACTGGACTGATGAACAACAACAATACTGCCGTGAATATCAATCTTGTTTTCAAAGATTAACTATCACATTGGATGCTACAGGTTCAATCTTTCAACCTCTTAAATTACCAAATGGTTATGAATTGAGTAAGAGACTTTTCTTATACGTAATAATATTAATAAATCAATTCGATGTGTGTGTACCTTTATGTCAGATGATAACCGATTCACATGACACTGCGTCTGTTTCTGCATGGTTATTACAGTGGTTGAAAAATGTTCGTTGTCATCCTGACGAAGTTATAACAGACGATTCTTCTGCGTTAGTAGCAGCAAATGTTAGAACATTCAGTGATTTTACATGTGTGAAAGACTATTTACTTCGTTGTTTTAGTATTTTGAATGGAAATAAAGAAGAACTACCAAAAACATTTATTAGATTAGATACCAGTCATTTTATAAAGACTCTGTATAATTTGAATTGCTTCGAAAATGTTGACACAAAAATTAAAATGTATTATATTCATTGTATCCGCTACATTAAAGAATGTCAAGACTTTGCACTTGTAAAGGAAATCATTACAAAAATGATAAAACTTTGCCTACATCAAAATGATTTTGAAAACGATGATTCAGGTTTGAAGGAGAGCAAGCAAAACCTTGACAATTTGTTAAACAGTCATAAGTATGCTGATTTTAAAAATGTGGATCAAAATGAAGAATTTGAATATGATCAAATTGTCATTGATGATGCCGGCGTTCGAGACATTGTCGCATGGTTCGATCTGTTGGTAGATAATGAAAAAAAAAGTAACCCTGCAAATTCCTATGTTGGTAAAAGTAGTTCATATTATTTACCACTTTTCATCCCTACTTTAAAAAGATTATTTATAAAACTTCCTTTGTGGAGCAACGTAATGTGCTCTTATTTCAAATCGGAAACCTTAAACGCATCGTCTTCATGTGTAGAAAGCTATTTTCGCACTTTAAAACAGTTAGTTTTTAAAACAAAAATAGCGAGACAACGAATTGACGAATATTTGCAGCATCATTACGATTATATCAAAGGAGAATTGCATTTAGCATTAAATCAATTAAAAAACTTAGGTTCCACTACTTTACTAAAATCTAAATCACGACGAACTAGGCGTGCCATGACTAAAAATATTTATAAAAAAGAAAAGGTAAATCCTAAAAAACAAATCCAACAAAAACAAAAAGAATTATATTTTTCCAGTGATTCTATATTTAGTGATAGACCATCCTATTTGGAGAACTGGCGAGGAGAATCGAATACACATAATCGCCTGAAAAAAGATGATGAAATAGTAATTATAAGAAACGGGAATTTAGCTTTGAAGGAAAGCTCGGGTTATTTCAATACATGTGCCTTCGATTCGGCATTTTATTTAATAGGTCAAGCCTGTATTAGAAGTTCTGCTTTCAAAAGCTTTTTGAGTGAATTAAAAGGAGATTGTGTTATTAATTACATTTTTATGCTTTTGAACGGAGCACATGATATAGAGCAAATTTACAATTGTAGATCAGAAATAACAAAAACTTTTTTCCAAAATAAAGACTGCAGTTGCAATGTGGCTTACATATTTGAAAAAATATTTATAAAATATTTTACAAGTGCTCAATACTTGAAAACCTGTACAAATTGTAATTACATACAATTGAAAAGAGACCATGTATTTATTTTAATTAACCTTGATATTTTAAAGTTATTTGGAATATCAAGTTTAGAAGAAGCAATTTGTTTCGATGAAAAAATTAACACAATGTGTCAGAAATGTGACACACAGTTGAAAGGAGAACTTAAGTTAGGCGAGATCATAACATTTGATTTAAACGGAGCTCCAGACTCAGTCTTACTCACTGAGCTGCCGATTACTATTAACATTAAGGATAATTACTATTTCTTAGTTGGTACTATAGAATTTATACCAGGCACAAAAATAGGCCACTATAAATGTCATTTTTTAAATAACAATACATATTTTTGTTACGACGACAATTCTTTTAAAATCGACATAAGTACCTCTAAGAAAATTTGTCTACATTCTGTGTCATATATTCGAGTCAGTTAATTTATAAATATTATGTAAGTTTATAAAGTTTTTATATTTATCTTGTTGACTTTAATTACTTGATTGTTTTGCCTTTGTGTTGATTTTGAATAAAGAAATTTTAATCGATAACTGACTTTTACTTTTATGAAGTATGCTACAGGATGCCTTAACTTAAAATGTATTTATATAAGCACTCGCCCTAAAAAAATAAGATATAAATATCGAACATTACAACAGTCACTATTCAGTCTCACTTCATTGTGAAAATGCATGGTCACCCTACTCTCTTAAGGTTTCATACTACTGTTTTTTGTAAATATCTTTTAAAATATGAATGCTGCAGTTATATTCGCCGTATTTATCCAAACTAGGTTACGTTACCCGTCGCTTAGTACTTTAACTAAGCTTAAACCTACTTTTAATAACGAGATAAACGCCATTGTATTTTAGGCATATTGCCGTCCGAGCGGCCAACTAAAATCGACTCTAACAAATTATTGAACCTACTTTCTAATATATTTTTTCTGTTTATTCGCTGTAACAAATTAGTAACTAATTGTCCATACACATTAGCCTCTATTAATTTGATATTTATGGTGACATAACTACCTACTCATAACCTGAAAACTAAATATTGCATAACTTTTTGTTTATTTACGTTTTGACGTTTTTTATTTTTGTAACAAATTGAACAAATTATGGCCTTTCTTTTGATCCATCATTCGTCTATCTGAATAGTTTCTGTGTAATCACGGGCGATGATTACGGCAAGTGGCGGTTCTAGCGGCCAACTATTTTTTGTCATAGCGTCTTAGTTTTTTTTGTAACAAATTCACGAAAAGAAGTGTGTAAAGTAACAAATTAACACTAATTCCTGGCAAAGTTTCATCAAATACTATGAGGTGGCCGCGCGGTTGAAACGGACATTTTAAAATTTAATTTATATTTTCTAAAGAGCATTTTGCATGTGGTGTTTGCCTGTAATTGGTTGTGCAGTTAGTTTTAAGACACAATTACTTGTATGTTCCTATATATCTGTGTAATGTCTGTAACAACTGTTGGTGAACCTTAATTAAATAAATAAATGATACGTACTATCGCTATTTACGGTTCGCTATACTGTATACTTACATAGGTAGGTAAACTTGTGAAGTAGGTACTTAGCATTTTCTTGTACCTACCTACCTAGATTTTGTTGTAGTTCTCTTACAGATATAAAACATTAAACATTACCTACAGTATTTTCACCGTTGCTGTATCAAATCCCAATATCTCATCTCCATTGCTTATGAAATTTCGTCGAACCTAGTTTAATTTCGTTTGATAGTGATAGGTACCGTAGGTACTCAGGCCTTTAAACACACATTCAATATCAAGCGTTCGATCGATAGTCCATCGCATCAGGTGCAATTCTTAACACCGACTATTCTACACTCGTAAAGTTTCGAGCGTTTATTTGGGACGCATTTTCATCTATCTCGTAGTTGGTTGTTAAGAGAAACACTTCTGCATTGCGGACGCTTCGTGTTATCTTTTACTATTCTATTTCATTTATCTTTACTGAGCTTTATTGTTAGCTCTTTGACTGATGATAGAGGTATTTAGGAGTATCTACCTGAATAGCTCGGAGTTTCTTTGAAGGGTAAAATCAGAAATGAAATTATCCTACCGATATAGCTTGCAGAATAAGCAAGCAGAAGTGGCAGTGGGCTGGCTATGTTGGTCGAACGACCGATGGCCGGTGGAGCAGACGAGCCTTGGAGTGGAGACCGCGTATTGACAAGCGTGGCGTGGGACACCCGCCAGCTAGATGGCCCGACGACCTTAAGAAAGTAGCTGGGACAGACTGGACGCGGAAGGCGGAGAACAGGGCCTTGTGGCGCAGCCTGGGAGAGGCCTATGTCCAGCAGTGGACTGCGATAGGTTGAGTTGATTGATTGTATACTTGTGGACAGCTCTTGAACGCGGATTAGATGTGCTGGACGCGTTTAGTTTCATTGGTGAAATTCACCATTAAACAAAGGTGCTGCAGGTTTGAGTGCCAGATATCAGTCATACCTGTCTCTTTCTGAAGCTAGTTTTGTCATATATTTACGTCTGGGTTAACAGTGGCTTTTTTTTTATGGTGGATGGAATTCTTCAAATAATTTCTCCCGCTCTGGGCGGAGCGGGAGAAATGTGTGTGACTCTTACTGACTAAAACCTACCCGTGTTCCTTCAGTTGCTTGTGCCAGGGGCCACGGTATCCCACTCGGATTTTCCCGCAACCCTGGCAGGCATGGGCCCTAGCGGATCCCGTCATTGATGCTGACATCCCTTTGAGGCGCGCGTGGAACACAACGCGCCGTCGATCCGGGCCTGGTCCTTTTCGGATGGCGAGCTACTCATTGGTTGCCGTCCGCAAGCCCGCGCCTACGGTTGCCGGGAATCGGGCTGGGATTCCCGACGCCCTGGGCGTCTCCTGCGGCGATTAGGGGCGCGAGGGCGCAAATTTTGCCTCGCCCTCACGCGTTCCGCCTCCTCTTTCGCATGCTTCTTGACGGCTTCCCATGCCCTCTCGTTTCGTACCATGGCCTGGACCAGGGCCGGACACGGGAGATCGCCACCAATCGCCTGCACGAGGACACGGTGGTGCTCCGCCCAAGCCGGGCAGATCTCCACCGTATGCTCTACCGTGTCCTCCGGGCGATCCACACAATGCTGACACCCGGACGTTTCCTCCCGCCTTATCCGGAAAAGGAACCTCCCGAAGCAACCGTGCCCGGTGAGGACCTTTTTTTTTTTTTTTTTTTTTGTTTCCGGGGTGGATAATCCTCATGGATGTCCGCCGCCCTGGGGCGGGCGGCGGGGTCTGTCAGACTCTTACTGACTAAAAACCACCCCGGTGTTCCATCTCACACCTACGCCGGGGGTCGCGGGAACGTACGATCCTTCCGCAACCCCCGACTGGTGCCGGCCCGCCGCTGCGGGCCTCTTCGGGTCTGGGGGGGGAGTGAGGTGTTTGACTCCCCCCGCGACGTCTAAAAGGGGCGCGCGTGGAACACTACGCGCCGCCACCTCGGGTCCTGATGTATGGGGGGCGACGGACGTCCCCGAGTCCGTCGCCCCTGGACCCATTTAGGGGGGCTGGAAGAGGGCGTTGTCCGCCCTCCGCCGACGCCCGGTGCGCCTTCTGCGGGCCGGGTGAGTGGACGAGATCTCCCTCTCCCTTTCCGCAGCCTCCTTCTGCGAGACGACTGTCTCGCAGAAGGAAACCACCGCGTCCCAGGACTCGTCGCTGCCGACCATCGACTTGACTACGGCCGGCAGCGACAAGTCACTGCCTACTTCTGAGATGAGGGCACGGCGCGGCTCCTCCCAAGCGGCACACTCTGCCAGCGTATGCCGCGCCGTGTCCTCTCGGCAATCGACGCAGTGGTGACACCGGGCGTCCGGCTCCCTGTTTATGCGACACAGGTACTTCCCGAAGCAACCATGCCCCGAGAGCACCTGCGTCGCCCGAAACGACAGGGAGCCGTGCCTCCTCCCGAGCCAGCGCTCGAGTACCGGCCGGACCGCCTCGATGGTGACGAGGCCGGCGGTAGGCCGAGAAAGCCTGTCCCGCCATTCCGCCACCAGGACCTCGCGAAGCTGAGACCGACGCAGCTCCATGTGCCGCTGCATCGGTCCCTCGCCCCGCGCCCTCGCTTCCTCGCGCCACCGATACAATGACGCGAGTACTTTCGCCTCGAGGTCCCAGGGCGGGGATCCGGCCAGTACGCAAGCCGCCTCGTAAGAGATCGTGCGATACCCCCTGATGACTCTGACGGCCATCGCCCTCTGCGGCTTTCGCAAAACTACGATGCTGCCGGCCGTCAGGTCAGAGGCCCACACCGGGGCCCCATACAGGGCCATGGATCGCACGACCCCCACGTAGAGCCGCCTACAGACGGCGCTCGGGCCCCCCAGATTGGGAAGCAGCGTCGCGAGCGCGCCAGCCGCGCCCAGCAACTTGGGCGCCAGCCGTCGGAAGTGGGGCTCGAAGTTCCACCGGCTGTCGAGCACCAATCCTAAATACTTCATGGTGGACTCGACAGCGATCCGAGCCCCCCCGACCACGATGTATGAGCCGGGTGGCGGCGCCCGCCGGGGGCCATGAAAAACCATGGCCTCTGACTTGCTGAGGGCCACCTCCAGGCCTAGGCAACGTATGCGGCCCACCACCTGTGACACCGCAGCCGTCGCCAGCAACGCTGCCTCCCTGTGCGAGCTCCCCCGGGCAGTGACTAGCGTGTCATCTGCATAACACGTCAGGTCTACGCCCGGTTGGAGCTCGCCCCTCAGCACCCAGTCGTACCCGATGTTCCACAGGAGCGGCCCTAGGACCGAACCCTGCGGAACACCGCACGACATGCGGCGCTGGTTTCCGCCATCACGTCCCACGTAGGTGACACACCTCTCCGACAGATAAGCCCCAACGATGTGGCGGAGGTAGGGAGGCACCCGATGATAGCGCAGTGCCTCCCGAATACAACTCCAGGGCAGGGTGTTGAAGGCGTTGGAGATGTCCAAGGACACCGCCAACATCACCCCGCCCCGGGACACCGCTTCCTCCGCCAGGACTCTCACCCGCGACACAGCGTGGATGGTGGAGCGCCCATGCCGAAAACCAAATTGGTTGTCGTCCAGGTCCGGCCCCTCTCTGCACAAGTGGCTGACGAGGCGGGCTGCGATAATACGCTCAAACAGCTTACCCACCTCGTCTAGCAGCACTATGGGCCGGTACGCGGACGGCGAGTCGGCAGGTCGCCCCGCCTTCCTGAGCAGGACCAGACGACCAGATTTCCACAAAGCGGGAAACTGGCCCCGCTCAAGACACGCTGTGTAGAGTCCTCTCAGTTGGGGCTCAAGCTCCTTCAGAGCGAGGGCTAACACGCAGCCGTGGATCCCGTCGGGCCCCGGGGCCACGTTCTTGGCCCGGAGCCGCATCACGGCTGCCCCCATCTCTGCCTGTGTCACCTCTGGGACGCTGATGGCGTTCTCTCTTGTAGGCTCTGCGGCTGTGGGCACAGCCATCGGCGGCGGACTGTGCTCCGCTCTCGCTGGGAAGAGGGCTGCGACTGCTTCCTCCAGCAGCTCGGGTTGGAGACTCTCCGTAAGTGGGGGCGCCGCGGCTCGAAGTTTCCCTCGGACCGCGCGATAAGGGCGCCCCCACGGATCCCCGTCTAGAGTCTCCAACATCTCCTCCCTGGCTCGCGTTTTCGCCTCGCCGATGGCCAGCCACAGAGCCTCCTTCGCCGCGCGGTACACCTCATACAGCGCGGCTTCTTCGTCAGGGACCTGGCGACGTCTCCTCCGGTATCGGGTGTACTGGCGTCTAACCGCCACGCACGCGACGCGCAGCTGCGCGATCTTGGCGGTCCACCAGTACACCTGGCGCCTTGCTGACTGTGCGTGGACCCGGGGCATGGACGCGTCGCAGATTTGCGTCATCGCCCCGCGGAACCACAGGGCCTCCTGTTCGACGTCGACGGGTCCGTTTGTTGCCGACTCCCGGAACCAGGCCTGGACAATAGCGGCCTCCTCAAGAAGCTCCCTGTCGATGCGCTTACGCGCCCAGCGCGGACCGTCCATTCGCGGGGCCATCGAACTGCGGCCGCCGCTGGTCTGGGCGGAGACGTCGAAACGGATGTATCGGTGATCCGACAACGTCTCCACCTCCACGGCGACACGCCAGTCGCGGACACGGATCGCGACAGCAGGGCTAGCGAACGAGACGTCCACTATAGAGCCGCCCCGCTGCCGCACGCATGTGTGGACCGAGCCCCGATTTAGGACGGTCAAGCCAGTCGTGACCGCCCACTCCTCCAGCACCTCGCCTTTTCGCCGCTAGAGGCACCCGACACCTCCAGCAGTCGCGCCCCCGTAATCGCCGGCCTCATTCTGAGGCCGGACGGTATGCCAAGGTCGGGGAACGCGACCTTGGCCCTCGCCTCCGTTAGGACCGCCTTATATGATATGCCCCTTTCGATGGCTCCGGGCTGCAGCGTAATTACTACAGCCGCGGAGCGTGGGGCTCTGACCTTAGGCGGTCCCTGGGCCTTCTTCGGTGCCGGTGCTTTAGTGGGTACCAGCGGCGCTGTCTTCTCCTTGCGGCGGCCCCTCTTGACGACCGTAGTCCAGGTCTCCTTGGTAGACCCGGGCGCGGTCGCCGTGGGTGCGGTCGGCGGGGGTCCGGCTGCCAGTGGCGCGGCCGTCCGGGCAGTGGGCGCGGACGTGCGCTCCACGGGCTTTCTGGGCCCCTCGGCAGGCCTCTTGGTCCCCTCCTTCCTCCGCTTGTCCGCAGCGAGCGGTGGGCGGAGGGTCTCAGCCGGGAGGAGCCTTGCCTCTATGCCCTCCATTCGGGCACCCACCATCTTTCCACACTGCATCATGCAGATGCGCGCGATCTTTTCGATCTCCGCATCCGCAAGTGCAGGTGTCGACAGCGGGACCGATGAAGCCAACGGCAAGGCTGCGGAGGAAGAGGAGCAGGAGGCCGTGGAAGCTGCCCTCTGGGCAGCGAACTGCCGCTTGAGGTCCTCCAACTCGGATCGGAGACGGCCATTCTCCTCCCATAGCTTCGCCGTCTCCTCCGTGCTCGTACGAGTAACGAGGACCCCAACCGCCTCCCTGATATCTTCAGCCGCCTCTTTTAGGGCGCGCGTGAACGTGCCCTTCAGGCTGCCCGATTTGGTGGCAACCTTCAGGACGACATCCACGCCGTCCATAACTTGGCGGCTGAGCGCCACCGCCGATACGCTCCCCCCGGCAGCCATCCGAGTGGATCGCCGCTCTCGGGCCTGTCGGGCCAACTCGCTGACTTCGTCAGCCGCGACAGCCTTCCTTTGCGCCCGCTTGGCGGCGTTCGTCTCCGCCTTGTTGGCTCCCAGCAGGGACATAGTGGAGCCCCCGCTTAAGTCCGACTCAAGGGGCTCCAGCTCACTCTTCCCCCTTGTGGTGACCAAAGAAGTGGAGCTTTGGCTAGAAGCGCACTCCACCTGCTTGGTCCCCGGGTCGCTTCCTCCGCTGGGTTCCGGCATGTCGGGGCGCTTAAGAAAGCGCCCTAGAGAGTCGCGCGAAACCGAAGGAGTTGACGCTCCACCGATTGTGCGACCTCGCCCTCTTCTGCCCGCCTTGGCTGGCAGGTTCTCCTCGCTAGAAGAGAGGCCTGTCAACCCCGCGCGCCTCTCGTCCTCTTTGTTTGAGCACTTCCTCCAAAATTTTGAAGGACGCTCAAACATCTCCTCCTCAGTCCGCGAGCGCTTTGAGCTTACGCTCGCCACACTCGCCACGCTCATCCTCTCAGATGCGGTGTCAGAGTCTGACACCGCACCTGACAGGACACCCATCTGCTCGACCAACACGATCGGCAATTCCGCTTTTTGTTTTTTGTTTGCTGTTTCCATATAATTCCCACGAGTCGATATAGGTCCTAAATGTCCACCGGGCAGAGCCTAGATACCCGGTAAGCCTACATACTGCAGAGTGCGGCAGGTGCTCTGCAGGGGAAGCGCTAACGACTGGACTCCCTCCAGCCATTCATCCTCTCACCGCGCTTCAAAGCTTAGGATTGGGTGGTTTTTTATCTAAGAGGTAGCCTTCCTCTGGGCCAGGCAATTAAGCCAAGCCCTCGGCGGCGGCATTAGACATGCCTCCGTTCGCTGTCCGGCTAACCCGACTCAGCGAACCCGCCGAAAATTCTCTCCTCGAGGACTACTCCTCAAGGAGAGAAACACGCGCCGCTTTGGTGCGCCTGCACCGCAGCGGCGGCCCTTCCCAGTCTACGCCCACTCAACTACCTCTGTAAGCAGAGGAGGAGTGGACGTATTGACCGTCTGTAGCCCGGTTCCCTTCACCGACCATCAAGCATGATCGGTGATTGGAACCATGACCTTTCTCCGTTTGTTGAAGATTAGCCGCCAGCCCCAATTGTCCACCAAGACGTGGTGGGCAATTGGAGCCGACGTTGCCCAGGGTGCGCCACGAGGAGGCTCTTCAACATGCACCCCGCCCGGTGAGGACCTGCGTCAGGCGGAAGGTGAGAACGCCGCTCTAGCCACTCCTCGAAGAGGAGACTTATCGCCGCAATTGTGGCGTGCTCAGGGTCAACAATGGCTGACTGTGGCTAAATAGTATTTATCAAAAACACCTTCCTCCATAATAATGTTTAGAACAGAAACTAGACCGTCTTCCGCAGCTAGAATCACAATGCTGCAGCTAATTTATTCATTTCGGCCGGACGGGGGCGGTTCTTGGCTCCCAGCCTCCTATAATATGCTAACACGGGGTTTTTGTTAATTATGACTATAGCGGAATCTGGTAAATCTAGGTTGCTTATGAGTACTTGAAAGTGCAGTAGCTATGAGAATGTTGATTGAAAGTGGATGCTTTTGACGATGTTAATAAGCATGATTGTTCATAGTTAAATAATTATGAAAGCTCGTGCTTGTTATCCTCAAATTAAAGGATCTTAAAAATGTTTTTTACTGAAATGATAAGTTCTTTTTTTATTCCACATTAATCTGATAGTGTAAAAAGTCTAGGTTTAGAGAAAAGTAAACATCTTAATGTTAAACTTTATCTCAAGATCCAAGGTGTTAGCGTTAAGTGTGCCTGGTAATTTATTCAGGGAGCTGTTCCGGCAAGTCTGAGTGATTTCCCCGCGGACCACATCGTAGCCATCATTTGGAATGGTCTACCTAAGGCACGTGCAGTCGAACTGGACGTGTCGGAACATTTTGTTGTAAGTTTTGGAGCAGACATATTTATGTTTTAATGAATTTCTAATTTTAGTTTTACTACCAACAGCGAAATGAATTGTGCCAGCTTTGTGTTAAAACTAAAAATAAATGTCAATATAATTCCGATAAATCATTTGGCTATGTCTTAAAACATTAGAGGAGAAGTAGGTCGTCTAATAATATACACTGTAGAAGTCTAGATAGTCAAGGACAAAAACTCGCTTTCATATAGGGCTATTGTAAAAATGACCCTAGTTATTTCCAAATTTTCCAACACAACCAAAGTCTCGCCTTTTAATAGTTCTAATTTATAACGAAAGTGTAAGTATCTACTGACATTCGCCAGACATGGTGACATACGGACGGACATCTATCCGTAGACATACATCTTGCAGATTCCCCATGGCCAGGCCGCATCTTAATATACCTACGTAATATTCACAGCACAGATTAATAAGTAGGTAAATGGACAACTAACACAGACATCCTCCCAGAAGTCACATTAGCTCGCGCATTATGTAATAAATGCATTTTTTTTGGACTCGGGCAGAGATCTATAAACGTTACTTAGCACGTACTTTGGCCGGGCATTATTCTTGTCACAACTGTCAAACTACTAGTGCAAGATAGAGACAGGAACACGTCTAAGCACAGAAATATTATTATATCTATGCGTCTAAGTCAAAGCACGAGCTAAGTAACGTTTATAGATCTTGGCCTCAGACACGAAGAAATGTGCTACAAGTTTTCTTAACTCTTGACATATATTTCAACGAGTCTGCCCACTACACCGTATTATACCATGACCGTGCTAGGAATGTGTCGGGCAATAAAATCAGCCTAGGGTAATATAGGAACAGACACAACATGTGGTGCCGTATTCTTTGTATTGTTGAAAAGTATAAGACTACATCCAGCCCACTACATCGTTCCGTCTCCAACCAACAGCGTCGCGTGCCATGCACTGAGCGTCAGTGGTCATGAGCTTTTATCTGTTCTATGGTCATGAGTTATGGGGTTAAAAACTGAAAACTCGACATAGGGGGTAGCACAGTTCAACAGCTACAAATCGCTGTTTACTTTGTGAAACGTCACAGATGTTAATTCTAGCACTGATCTAATATATTCTGTCCTAGATCGGGTGGGTCGCTAATTTAAACTAATTCCGAACCATTATTACTTACAACAGTAATATTTTTTTTTTAATTTTTTTTTTTATTTAGCTTATTATAGGCAATTAGAATTGTATAGGATATTTTCTACTGTTTGGCTTGTTGGTTGGTTGTATCTTAAGGCAGCCGGTCCTGACGGAGTGTTCCCCGCCTTACTACAGTGGGGTGGAACCGCTGTCGCAATAAGACTGATGCCCCTGATGAGGGCGTGGCTGGCCCTTAGATACATTCCTAAAGGATGGGGGGAAGTGAAAGTAATATTCATCTCCAAGCCAGGTAAGGGAGATTACACAAACGCCAAATCCTATAGACCCATAAGCCTCACCTCCTTTCTACTAAAGACTCTGGAAAGGCTGTGTGACAGAGGGAGCTGAGGGACGGCGCTCTGAAAACCATACCGCTACACGGTAATCAACACGCATACAGCTCGGGTAAGTCGACTGAATCTGCCCTTCATCTAGAAGTCAGCCAGATAGAGGAAGCGATTCATCAGAAAGGCACCTGCCTGGGCACTTTCATAGACATCGAAGGTGCCTTCGACAAAACAAACTTCTCCAGCATCAGCGGCGCCCTCTACAGGCGCCGCTGATGCTGGAGGTCGTTATCCTCGATAAACACCTCTATTCTTATGCGTCTCCCGCCTATTGTCAGGTCAGGAATGTTCATAGCATTGTTTAAACTCAGGTAGAGTTTAGTCTTCAAAGTCCACACATCCATAGCCTTTGAGACGGTCCCCTTGCGAGGGACTCTCAGGTTGATAATCGTAAGTCCAGTGAAGAGCTCAGTGATAGCGCTTTCGTCGACATCATAGGGCAGGTTGGAGATGTGCGCGGTGAAAGGCAGACGACGAGGGATGGACTCGCCATCCACTGCCAGTCCTCCGCGGGCCGCCCGCGGTGCCGACAGAAGCACCACCGGCGGCCGCTGGCGCGAGGAGTACCCACCTCCTCCATTAACGTTGAACAGGTACTAGAGGACTGGATTACTAACATGCTAAGCAAACAAGTAGTTCGCCTTGAGGATGAACAGCCGCTGGCCATGATAGCCAGAGGCTGCCCCCAGGGTGGGGTGCTGTCCCTTCTTTTGTGGAATCTGGTGATTAATGATCTCATAACCAAACTCAACGCCAATCGTTATTACACAATAGGTTATGCAGATGACCTCGCAATCCTTGTGTCGGGGAAGGTGACGGGTACGATCTGCAACCTCACTCAGCAAGCGCTACGAATCGTAGAGAGATGGTGTAGGGAAATTGACCTATCAGTGAACCCCACTAAAACTGAACTGGTTATGTTTACCCAGAAACGAGCATTAGGCCCGTTCCGTCTACCAAAACTTTTCAATACAGAACTTCAGTTGGCCAACGAAGTCAAGTATCTCGGGGTCATTCTAGACAGTAAGTTAAACTGGAGTAGTCATTTGGACAACAAACTAAACAGGACCTGCATAACCTTCTGGCAGTGCAGGAGAATGATAGGTAAGAAGTGGGGCCTATTCCCTAAAATTATACTATGGCTGTACACCACAGTGATACGCCCCATGATCACCTACGGGGCCGTGGTCTGGTGGCCCCGTACCGAGCTGGGTACAGCTTCTAGCAAACTACAACGCTTGCAAAGACTAGCCTGCATGGCCGCTACAGGCTGCATGAGGACTACTCCGACTGCAGCAATCGAAGCCATGCGGGACTACGACCGCTCCACCTGTTCATACAGCAGGAAGCGACGATGGCGGCGGTTCGTCTAAATGAACTAGATCTCTGGGGTAAGAGAGACTTACCACACACACGCTGCTTGAGGGGCGCAACAAGGAGTTCCCCATTACGAAAGCCATAAATGACCGAGTACCCAAACAATTTATATTCGATAAAAAATACAAAATCCAACTTCACGAGGATCGCCGATGCGAGAGCTTGCGCCCGGCAGAGCTGCGCATCTTCACGGATAGATCCAAAACAGGTAGTGGCACAGGTGCTGGGATGTTCTCGGAGGACTTCAACATACGCTCTCCATACCATTAGGCGTCCATAACACAGTGTTCCAGGCCGAATGCATGGGTATTTCTCTTGCCGCCTCAGCCATCATGGCCAGAGAAGTTAAAGAACACTCGATCCGCATACTCGCAGCCAGCATGGCCGTTCTGCAAGCGCTGAACAGTCACAGTTGATTCTGGGCTAATATACGAGTGCCACCAGCGCCTCAACCAGGTGGGCAACCTCAATAAGATAACCGTTCAATGGATCAAAGGACACAGCGGTTCGCTAGGCAACGATGCAGCTGACGAACTTGCCAGAAGGGGGTCGAACGTTGCACCAGTAGGTCCCGGACCCATCGTGCCACTCCCCTTCGGGTACATACGCACTCTGGTAAGGAGGCGCACCAGGGACCAACATCACCAACTATGGGTGGACCAAGGGAGTGCAGGCAGGCTAGGGAAGCACTCCCCACAATCGATGGCCGCTTCATGAAACAGGTTCTCCGATTAACCAAGCAACAGCTGCGTACAGTCACAGCAGCCGTAACTGGCCACGGGTCATTTAATAAACTCTTTGTCTTAGGAGTCACAGACAGTCCGCTGTGCAGGGCCTGCATGGAGGACGACGAGACAGCAGCCCATGTGCTTCTAAGCTGCCCGGTGGTCGCCACATACAGGGCAAAGTACTTCGGTAACCCAAGTACCCTACGTGAGATTGTCAGCAACACCAAGGCGTTGCTGGCCTTCCTCGAGGAGCTGTGGTGGATCGAATAACCGATTTTCCCACCCATACGCAAAATACGCGCTTTGACGTGGAGTTGCGGACACCAGCCCGTATTACCTATTACCTACTGTTTGGCTAAATGTACACTTTTTATAAACGTTTTTATTAAATAAAGTAACTGTGCCCGCGACTTCGTTCGCGTGGATGACGAAACTTATCAATGAGTTTTTTGTGTAAAGTGTTATTTGTGTAGAACGTTATCTATCGAGCATACCGGTATTAATACTTATGTCCCGGCGCGGGCCCTTTGTGGCTAATTACAATAGAAAACCAATTGTGTCTCATTAGCGGTGATTAAGAGGGTATATGATATCTTTGCTCGCGGCATCGCTCGCGTTCTGTAAGTTTTTTGTAGTAGGTAGATTTCTACTTTGGTACCTGTTTTGCAGGATAACCGATAGCGAAGCTGACGTTCATTGCAACGAATGCTCACAAAGATAATGGTAACGACAGATAGTCACCGTACGACATCAATTATTGAGAGCTTCAGCATACACGACATTGTCAGTGAACCCGTCCAGAATATGAACATAAAGGTTCCTTGGACTGCTCACACGGGAAAGAGCGACGTAAAGCTGACCATGTGAAAAACAACTCACGCAGTTCAATTGACTGGGAAGAAGGCGAGAGTGCGTGTCATTCACTATCAGCACTTAACCTGAATTCTCGATCGGCACTGGTTTCGCGTGCTCTTGCTCCAGTCATGCTATCCCGCATGCAGCTTAATCGGGATTCTCGCTCCTCAGCTGATTCTTGTGATCTGGCTAGTCTCATTCGCCTAGCGTGTCTCGATGTAGTAAAAAGAGATGGTCTCTTTCTGGAAGGCATCATGTTATAAGTATAACCTTATTAAAAATAAAGAAATCTTTAAGACTATCTTCATAGAAGTGCCCTAACACCTAGCGCCTACCTACACTTATATGTATATACCAATACCTAAATAAGCAAAATCCCTAAAAACTAATATCTATACGAATGACTAATCCTACCTGACAGTATTATAAAATAACCTACGGTCACTACGTACACTATCAAATATACCTACTACCTAACTTTAAAATTAAAATCTATACCTACGACTTATAAAAATAAACCTAATTATCTCTACCTTAAACTGTACTTAGTAAAAACTAAAAGGAATAAAAAGGTCGCACTGTAAAGCACGGTTTAGAATTGCAAGTAGCAGTTAAAACATACAATTTAGAGAATGATAGGAACGAAATGATGCACGCGCTCAGACTCCGTCCTTATATACGGTAAGTAGCGATCCGTGGCGGCCGCGCGCCACGCGTGTGCTGCGAACGGTGCAAGCCAAATTCAACTTAAGATACGAAAATATGAAATATTATTTATTATCTTCGTCGTGTGTGATAGTCCATTGAATTGTATGCCGAGCGATATTGTATCTTAAGATAAAATATTATAGTATCTTAGCCGTGTGCAGCGCCCCTTAGTGAACTCCACTGCGGGTGACGTAACCTATGACAAACTTATTATTTGCGGTTGGTACAGCAATCGGGTCTAATTGTTTTTATTGTATATACTTTTCCGGGATAAAAAGTACCCAGTGTGGTGCCCAGGATATTAAAGAATAATTATACCAAGTTTCGTCATAATCGAACCGGTAGTTTTGCGTGATGCCTGAATAAACAGACAAAAAATATTTTTATCACATTTTTGGGCTCGTTGGCTCGGTGTCGGTCTAGTAACACCCCCTGTCATTTATTTTTTTGATATTTTCAATGTACATATTTTTCATTTCTACAGATTTATTATAAGTATATATAGATATACATATATAGAAGATATAGATTATTATTATTATGGAACAGGAACCTCCCGAAACAACCGTGTCCGTTGAGGACCCGCGTCAGGCGGAAGGTGCGGACGCCGTGGCGCCTCTCTAGCCACTCCTCAAAGAGGGGACTTATCGCCGCAATTGTGGCGAGTCCAGCGCTGGGTCGCGACAATCGCACTCTCCATGCTGCCCTAAGATCCCGCCGGAGCTCTGTCCGCTGTACCGTGATTTCTCGCGGCAGCGGAGCTACGCCCCACGTTTTGCCTCATCGCGCCACTCCCAAACGTGTGCGAGGACTTTTGCCTCCAGATCCCATGGCGGTAATCCGGCAAGGAGGCTCGCCGGCTCACCGGAGACCGTACGATATCCCCGGACCAGCCGGGTGGCCATGACCCTTTGGGGCGCGTTCAACCAGCGGGCTGGCCGCCGCCTCAAGGAACGCGCACACCGGTGCCCCGTAAAG
Source organism: Brachylomia viminalis (assembly GCA_937001585.2). Lineage (NCBI taxonomy): Eukaryota > Metazoa > Arthropoda > Insecta > Lepidoptera > Noctuidae > Brachylomia > Brachylomia viminalis. The sequence goes on from OW443301.2 coordinate 26,092,454, forward strand.
GGCCATGGACCGTACGACCCCCGCGTAGAGCCTCCGGCAGGAGGCGTTTGGCCCCCCTAGATTGGGCAGGAGCCGCTTTAAGGCAGCCCCGGCCCTTTCCAGTCTGGGAGCCAAACATCGGAAATGCTCCACGAAGTTCCGCCGGCTGTCGAGGACGAGTCCCAGGTACTTCATCGTCGACTCGACGCCGATGTGAACCCCTCCTACCGTTATTTGGGAACCCGACGGTGGCGTGTTCCGAGGACCATGAAAACACATAACCTCGGACATTAGGGAATATGCATGTGATTTTAATTTGGTTCAAATATTTTTATTCCGTATCTTTATTGGCCGGACATTTGAACTAAATCATTATTTTAGTAATTAATATCTTATTACTTACTTAAAATTAATAAATAAAAGTGCAAATTAAGCGCGGGAAATTCAAATTTGTAAAACGCAACACCAATGGATAACACGAAACGTTACGTCACAAACTAGTACCGGTAAAACGGGGTTAATAGGGATGCAGGGGTGAATCGGGACGAAACTTTAAAAGGGATGTTAACGTTGAAATAATATAGTTGGCTGCCAAAAAGCACTCTAATGCGTTTACTGTATTATAATTAACGATTAAGTGCCCTTGTTGGCAACAAACTATATTATTTTAACGTTAAAATCCATTTTAAAGTTTCGTCCCGATTCACCCCTGCATCCCTAATAACCCCGTTTTACGGTATGTCAACAACGTAGTTCTCTATATAGTCTGTGCAAGAAACTTTTATGCTCATAATTCTGTACTCTTTGCTTTTAAGTTCCTTGAGTCTGTGATGTCAACAAGTTCGTTTTGCTTACATTTGTAGGCTTTTGATTAGAAAACCTAATATTATCGTGTGTGCATTTTAGCATACTAGTGACTTACATTTTAGTTACTAGTTTCTCAATCTGAATTTCAAGGCAGTCTATGATTAACACAACATTTGCTTAACTGGATCTAAACAATATGGGTATTTTTTTGTAGATTGCTGGTGGTGTTGGCCATACAATTAAATTTTTAATTTTTTCAGCAATAAGAGGTACACTTTTAGAGAATATTCTGCTGATAGTACTCTGTGAATATCCAAAATGTAATGCTAATATGCTGAATGACTCATTTAATTTTATTTTCTTCAGTGTAATTAGTATATCTATGGTAGAAAGGCGGACATTTTCACGTAATAATTTTATTACATGATATGATTTTTTAGGTAATCCTAACAACACTTTAGGCTCTTTTTCTACAGCAGTTAACATGCCTGTACGCATTAAACTTTTAAAATGTTTTTCATTCTCCGAGTCATCTTCTTGCATCCAGCTTGATTCGGATGAACAACTTGGTACATAATCTTGAGATATCACTGAATAAAGAGAAGATATTGACATACAATCTGGGCTCGCAAACAATTTTTTTTGGCAAGTTATTTTATTGGTGATATTGCAGTATTTGTTAATGAAAGAGGACATTTTAATGGAGATAGTGCTACATTTTTCTTGTCCATAGTCAAATTTACAATACAAAATTTAGTTCTGATTAACTGAAATCATATTAAGCATCGAAATACGCCATACTTACATTAAAGTGATCTTCACAACAATGTTAACAAGTTGTTGCAGATACTTTATAATATGTCTTTTGATAATCTTACACCATTCCTTACGTATTTGTGCACCTATCGGGACTGGAAAAACACTTTATCGGGTGCACTTCTGATAGTTTGTTTGCATTCAGGCACAACGCAATTCTTGTAAACTGGCTTTTGAGCTTTTTTCATGATGAAATAGGTTAATAACGAGAACACATAGTAAACAATGGACTGGACCACAGAACACTATTACTCCTGGACTGTCAAAAAAAGAACTCTGTGGGACTGTCACTGGACATAGTATTATTTGACGTCATCAACAGAGCGCGCGAAAATGGCGGCGTTTAAACAGCTCAAAATGATTCTCTATTTTAAATATTTGTTAAAACTTAATTACAGCATTTTTTAAACAGTATTTATATTTTTTACTATGTTATAGCGATGTAAACAATGAATTAAAAATATAAAATAAATACATGCATATACCCTATTGCCGGATCCTCTCGACGATTGTCGCAACCCCGCGTGTCGCTAGTTCGGCCACCGCCTGGTGCGACCTCCCCTGCGCCAGGACCAGCGTGTCGTCAGCGTAACAAACCACGCTGACGCCGCTAGGGAGGTCGGCGCGCAGCACCCAGTCGTATCCGATGTCTCACAGATGCGGCCCCAGGACCGATCCCTGTGGGACACCGCACGACATCTCTTGCCGGTTCCATACTCCCTGGTGACCGGGGTAGATGACGGCCCTGTCCGTCAAATAGGCCTCGACCACACGACAGAGGTAGGTCGGCATCCGGTGATACCGGAGTGCCTCCCTGATGCAACTCCAGGGCAGGGTATTGAAGGCATTGGCGATGTCTAAAGACACCGCCAAGACGACCCCACCCCGGGCCACAGCATCCCCCGTCGTGAGGGCCCGCACGCGCATGATGGCGTCCACCGTAGAGCGCCCCCTGCGGAAGCCAAACTGGCTCTCCGCCAAATCCGGCCCCACCCGCACCAGCCGCCCGACGAGGCGGTCTGCAATGACTCTCTCAAAGAGCTTGCGAGAGAGAAATTATCCGAAAGTGTTGCAGATGACTTCGGGGAATTTGTGCAAAAACGAAAAATGTTCCATTTGTATGAGATGACGACAATAATTATTATAATAATAATATTAATAAACCCGCAGGGCAGCATGTGGCGAGGTGTTGGACAGTAGCGACTCCAATGCATTGTTGACCCAGTGTATACCCAGATATACGTCCCGATGATGTTGTATTTGTGGATTTCCTCGTTGCAGTTTTCAGTAATGATCAAGAAAGAAAAGAAAGAAAAATAGATTTATTTGTCACAGAAACACGTGCATACAAAAAGATAATTAGCTCTAATCACGAGCACAAAACAGAAATCGTCGGCGGCTGTAGCTGATCAGGTTCTCATCTGTGTAGACCAACCATTGACTATCAGTTATCTTCTGTACCTTGGGTTCTTCTATCTTGATACGATTATTTATGCAGCTATTGTAGTAATTGTTTTTCATCAACATAATTTGTTCGATACAGGTCTCAACTGGGTACTGTGCTAAATTACTTTCAGTGAAAAGAAATCTGTCATTTTTAATTTCAGTACATGAGCTTACCACGGGAATGTATTTCAATCGATTCACCATTAGATAGGGATACTTGGGAATAAATGTAAAAGTTTCCCTTCACCATTTTAATTAAGAGCAGTGGTGATGAAATAATTTACACAAAGTAATGCGCCTGTCTGGGTTTCAACCTAGGAGCTACAACTCGTAAGTCGTTGCTGTTACCACTGGGCCACCACTGCTCAAAGTAGACAGTCAAGTTATTTTATGTTTGTTGATTTTGTAACTAACACTACTTGTGTTATTCTTTTCGCTAACTTTTATAGGGCGTTCATTATGCGATTATTTGCCACCTGTGAAAATAACTGTCAGATCTTACCTAAGAATTTTATTATTTTCAGTTTAAAAACCTGTTCCCAATCCTGTAACTGATGGAGGATCGTTTGAAAGACGGGTCATTGAACCTGCACTCTATTCGCAAGCTTGCCACCGTATCCGCCTTCGAAGTGTTCAAGGATATACTGCCGGAGTACATGATACAACACCAGGATTACTCTAATATTAAATGTGGGTAGACTGTCTTAATATTTTTTTTCGTTTAGGCTTCTTGGAGATAGATCAGTCCTCAATCTATTCTAATCTATACTAATATTGTAAAGAGGCAAACGGAGATGTTCCAGAAATGTATGGAGCCTGGGCCAGCACTATGTACATATGGGCGCCAAACCATTATTTGATTTTAATTTTAAGCTTGTTTCGATTATTTTGTACTTAATCTGACTTGTATGTTATTTATTGAATTAATATTTGTATTTCCGGTTAAGTCTATGTTAAGTTTTTATTTTGATGTATTTAAAATATTGAGATTTCCGGTTCAATTTATATAGTTTCTATTCGTAAACTTCCTTTTGATTTATTTAAAACGTTGTGCGTTTCCGGTTGACTTTATTTTTATTAAGTTTCTATGTTGGTATTATGGTTTTATCTTGACACATCCGCTTGAATTGTTTAAAATATAAATTCTTTTAGAGTTAATATTATTAAGGATTTATCTTGACTTGAATGATTTAAAATGTAACTTCCTGTAAATAATTATTTTGACATATCCGCTTGATTTATATAATTCTTTTTGGCGGTAAAGTTCGGCGGTAATTTTGTGTATAAAAACTGTTGTAGTGCGAATGAAAGGACATTCTTTGTGCGCTGCTTGTGGAATAAACACCCTGATTCGAAGTAAGGTATCTCCTTTGTACTCTTTTAAATAGTTTCCTGTCATTTCCTATTACTGTGTATTTGTGTGATATATTGGTGCAAACAAATATGTGTGACTCCGGCCACGACGGTGATGATGCGCCGACAGCAGCGGTGGGATCCACCTCGCCCATACTGAGGACTTCTGGATTCCGGGATCGCAAACCAGTGCCGACCGCCCAGCCAGACCCAACTTTCTCGATGGAGCAAGTGATGAGTCTGGTGACATCAATCACGAATCAAGCCACATCGAGTGCCGTGGCTGCAGCGCTGTCCGCTATTCCAGCACCTTCACGGGATCGTGGTAATTTCTACCTACCGCCATTCGATCCCGACGTGCGCTCACATGAAATCAGGGACTGGTGTGCCAATGTCGACCAAACCATTGCAACTATTGGCATATCGCCGCATGAAGCTCGCATGAAGGCAATACTGCAGCTGAAAGGAAGAGCGAAGACGTGGGCTGATACGTGGTCCCTACAATCCACCACGTGGGAGCACGTTAAGCAAGACCTGATCCAGACTTTCGGTGAAGAGTTCCGGTATGCTGACGACGTCCAGCGGTGGCGCGACTACACGTCGGAGCAGGCGAGCAGCTACGCGGACTACGCAACCAAAGGATGGACGCTGTTTAAGAGAGTGCGGCCCGAAGCCGCGGACACCGAGGTAATTGATGCACTTATTACTGGTATCTACCCTGATTTTGTGAAATGTGAATTGTTACGTAATACGCCTGACTCTTTGCCCAAACTAGTCTTCATTCTGAAATCTTTTCGTAAACGTGATCGACCGAAAACAGACCATACAGACAATAATCATCTTAACAAAAAACCCCGGCTCACGGAAACCTCCGAATCGTTATTAGGCCTTTTGCCAATTTGTTTCAAATTTAAAAAAACTGGTCACCGAGCTCGTGACTGTAAGGAAAAACCGACACATGATACAGACTATAAGATCTCCGCAAAGCCAGCCTCTCAGGTTACGCCAGACAACCGTAAGTTCATTGAATGTAACTATTGCCATAAAAAGGGGCATGTAGAGAAAACTTGTTTCCGTAAGCAGAATGAGGAAAAATCAAAGTCAACCGATCAATAATCCGTTAATTTTTGTGGTCCTATAAATCGTTGCATGACTACCGTCAAAATTGGAGCTAATTCATATCCTTGCCTATTTGATTCCGGCGCAGATTGTTCATTAGTACGTAGAAGCATTTCTGGTTCGATTGCGGGCAAAAGATAGACTGTCAATACAGTTTTTAAGGGAATAGGCGGCGGGAATGTCACGGGTTCCCAGAGTATCTAAGCTATCGTAGAGATCGATCAAGTTATTGTAGAATTAGAACTATTTGTTATAGAAGATCGCCAAACCCAGTTTAATATTTTAATTGGCTATGATTTAGTGCAAATTCTGGGTCTTACTATCACATTAATAGATAGAAATATAACTGTCTCGAGAAATATGATTATTAACGAATGATCTTTAGCCGAGTCGGAAATTAAATTAAATACCGACCTTGCTGACCCTACCATGTTATAAAAATGTAATTCAATTTTAAAAACAATTTTACGTCTGGTAGTAAAGTTTCTGAGGTAAAAACCGGCCAATTGACTATTAGATTAAAAAATAAAGATAAAATTGTTCAACGTAGACCCTACAGATTGTCGCCAATGGAACGCGAAAAAGTCAAAGACATTCGAAATGATCTTAAACAAAAAGGTATAATCCGAGACAGCTCATCCCCTTTCAGCAGTTCCATCTTCTTATATGTCATCTTCTTTATATGAATTAACTAAATCTGGCATCAAATGCCCGAAACGAAGTAATTAGTAGTTTAACATCTTCCCCACTCTTGACAATTTTTGACCCTGATTTACGATGTGAACTCCATACAGACGCTAGTTCTTCAGGTTATGGTGCAGTTTTTATTCAACGGCATGATAAGAATAATCATGTCGTTGGTTATTTTAGTATGCGAACGACCAAAGCTGAGATCAAATACCATTCATATGAGCTCGAAACATTGGCTGTCGTCAAAGCTATTAAACATTTCCGCTGCTTTTTGTATGGTAGATGCTTTATAGTAGTAACAGATTGCAATTCACTGAAAGCATCCAGAACCAAAAAAAAGAACTAACTACACCGCTGGTGGGCATTTTTGCAAACTTTCCAATTTGATATTGAGTATAGGATAGGTGACAGACTTTCTCATGCCGATTATTTTAGTCGTTATCCCGTAGCTAGCCTCTGTGAAATTCATAGAGATTATATCTCGTTGCAATTTTCAGTAAACTCTTCTACACTTTGATCATAGCTGGTTCCTAATAGAACAAAAACGTGATCCAGTTGTTGAAAACATAGTTGAACAACTTAATTCAGATACAATCCTAAAAGAAATTGCTGACACTTACGTCATATCGCAAGATAAATTGCTTAGACGTAAAATACAAATAGAAAATAAAACTCGTAAACTTATTATTGTGCCACGAAATTATAGATGGTATCTGATTGATTATCATAATAATCTTCAACACGTCAGTTGGGAAAAGGTTCTAGCTAAATTAAGAGAGCAATATTGATTTCCCAATATGTCAAAAATAGTTCGTAGGTTTACTGAAAATTGTGTTAGTTAGTTGTAGAATTCGCAAAGGTATGTCGGGTGCTAAACAAGTTACCCTTCATCATATAGATAAAATTGCAATTCCCTTTCACATCGTACATGCCGACATAACAGGACGTATGAACGGTAAACGTAATAACGCTGAATATGCGTTTGTATTAATTTATCGATGGCTTTACCAAATATACTCATTTAATTTATACGAATGATCGAACCTCTAACACAGCCATATTATTATCTTGTTTGCAAGAAGTAATTTCTATTTTCGGCACCCCTATTAGACTCATAACAGATCAGGACAAAAGTATGACATCATCTGATTTCAAGAATGTTTGTCATCGTTTCGGTATTGAACATCACGTAGTAGCTAAAGGCGCTAGTCGGGCAAACGGTCAGGTAGAACGTATTATGAAAATCATCAAAGATAATTGGTCTGTGGAGCTTAATACACAGTGGCACACTGCTATTCGCGATTTACAGTTGGCTGATTCTACCGTTTCTAAAAATACGGGAACACCTCCCATAGAGTTATTATTTGAAAAAAAAAAAAAATTTCGCCACCGGGTATTAAGCTCTGACAAATCGATGATGATGAACCAATTGAAGATCTTAGTACTGTTAGATCATTATGTAAATTAAGGATGGACGAGTGATCATTTCGGGACAAGTTAAGATTTGACATCAAGCCTTTTGAAAAAGGAGATTTTGTCTTAATGCATAAACATAGGTACAAGACATACGACTAAACTTGGTCCTAAATATGAAGGTCCTTTGGAAGCTCTAGAAGTATTGCCTAATAATCGCTACAAAGTAAAGCATGTCAATTTAAGGGGATGTTCCGAAAATATCACTAGTCATGATTTTTTGAGACCGCCACCTCTGGCTCAAAATAATCCATTTATGGATGACAATAATAATGAACCGACCGTATGGGCGGATGATTTGTAAATTACCTTAGCTACTCCACCTACCTCCCTATTACACTGGCTGGCCACCATGTGTATCCTTTTTCCTGGTCTTAGGGCTATATCCCAGGCGGGTGATGCCATGTGATATGGCTAGATCCAAGGCGGGTGATGCCGTGTTAGGGGGCTATATCCCAGGCGGGTGATGCCATGTGATATGGCTAGATCCAAGGCGGGTGATGCCGTGTTAGGGGGCTATATCCCAGGCGGGTGATGCCATGTGATATGGCTAGATCCAAGGCGGGTGATGCCGTGTTAGGGGGCTATATCCCAGGCGGGTGATGCCATGTGATATGGCTAGATCCAAGGCGGGTGATGCCGTGTTAGGGGGCTATATCCCAGGCGGGTGATGCCATGTGATATGGCTAGATCCAAGGCGGGTGATGCCGTGTTAGGGGGCTATATCCCAGGCGGGTGATGCCATGTGATATGGCTAGATCCAAGGCGGGTGATGCCGTGTTTGGCGGCTATATCCCAGGCGGGTGATGTCATGTGATATGGCTAGATCCAAGGCGGGTGATGCCGTGTATTTTTGGCTAAGCCCAAGGTGGGTGATGCCGTTTTGATACAAAATGTTTTACAGCGCAGAGAGCGCGCTGGATCAGAATGGCCGTATGGGCGCCAAACCATTATTTGATTTTAATTTTAAGCTTGTTTCGATTATTTTGTACTTAATCTGACTTGTATGTTATTTATTGAATTAATATTTGTATTTCCGGTTAAGTCTATGTTAAGTTTTTATTTTGATGTATTTAAAATATTGAGATTTCCGGTTCAATTTATATAGTTTCTATTCGTAAACTTCCTTTTGATTTATTTAAAACGTTGTGCGTTTCCGGTTGACTTTATTTTTATTAAGTTTCTATGTTGGTATTATGGTTTTATCTTGACACATCCGCTTGAATTGTTTAAAATATAAATTCTTTTAGAGTTAATATTATTAAGGATTTATCTTGACTTGAATGATTTAAAATGTAACTTCCTGTAAATAATTATTTTGACATATCCGCTTGATTTATATAATTCTTTTTGGCGGTAAAGTTCGGCGGTAATTTTGTGTATAAAAACTGTTGTAGTGCGAATGAAAGGACATTCTTTGTGCGCTGCTTGTGGAATAAACACCCTGATTCGAAGTAAGGTATCTCCTTTGTACTCTTTTAAATAGTTTCCTGTCATTTCCTATTACTGTGTATTTGTGTGATATATTGGTGCAAACAAATATGTGTGACTCCGGCCACGACGGTGATGATGCGCCGACATACACTATATGTAAATATCGCTATGTATTACAGTAGGTAACCGTTTTTTATTGTTAATTTTCTTTAATTTCACTTCGTTTCAAAGTATACTCAAATTAACTTGGCCAAGGAGAGCAACACAACATAAAATTAAACATGGTGGATCAGATTAGCACTCAGAACAATAACTAAAGTTATTGTTCTGAGAACTCAGAACTAACTCAGAACAATAACTAAAGTTATTGTTCTGAGGATTAGCAGCATGCGAAAAATGTCATTTTGACAATGACATTTGATTGACGTGTATTAGCTGCCATAAAACAAAACAATACGAATTTCGAAAATCTTAGGTTGGGTTATGGTTTCGATAAAATAAGACTACAGGGTATTCTACTCGACTGCGGCAGCACATCTTCAATCACCTATTCGAGCAGTTAGAGATTGGTTATATCGGTGTCAAGAGGAGCAAGAAACGTAACGAAGGCTTGAACGTTTTGTTTACTAACAGTCCTACTGCATCATTCTTTAGTGCCTATCAATATACCCTGGACTTCGATAATTCATAGGAGAGAAGTGAGCTGTGCTTTAAACTGTCAAACGTCAAGTCAAACACAACTGTCATGGCTGCTCTAAAATTAGGGTTATCTTATTAAAAAACTTTTTTAATTGTCATTTTTGAATCACTGTACAGTCACGAGCACTAATATGTATACACTTAGCGACTTCTAAATGTGATTTTCTCCTACTGTATATATTGTACTTATATGTTGTTATGAACATAGTATTTTGGGACCTATATTGTTATGAAATAGGTCTTATTTAAAAGTTGTAATCACTTTTCCGCGAGAAATTCGCTTTTAAATTTTGCTAAGTGTATACTTATTAGTGCTCGTGACTGTACATGTACAATTTTTTTTAGTATTTTTATGAAATTCCCCTATTTTTTTCCTATTTATCTATGTAGTGTACATAGTGGTGGCCCAAAATCAAACATCTCCTTTGTGAGTTAGCGAAGTTGTTTATGCGTGAGTGCGTACCGTTTTTACTTTTGAGCAAAAGCAAAACGATTGAAAAAAAACGCCAGACAACTTCCGAAACGTTTATTTATCCTACTAATATTATAATGTTATAGTTTGTATGTTTGTCACTCAATTACGCAAAAACGGCTGAACGGATTTGGATGAAATTTGGCACATATTTTAATCGCAATGTACGTTCCCGTGTGTTATTTTCCGACATCTACGCGGGCGAAGCTGCCTGCAAAAGCTAGTTCTTTATAATATATTGAGAGAAAATTCGTAAAACGGACTACGAGATATTGTAATATTTCGTCTTTACCACCCTTATCATATAAATCCAATGTTGATAAATGTTAATGTTTATAACATTAACATTTATCCGCGATTTAATGCCGTTAATTAGTTTAACATTTTATTTTACAGCTGTTGCTTGTAAACAAAGGTGGCAATGCCTTAAAGATGCACACAGGAGGGCTTTAAATAAAAAAAATAAGTAGAACCGGACAAGCATACAAAAATATTAAAAAAATAAAATGAAATGGCGCTTGTGCCTCTCTTTTTCATGGAAAATAAAAACTAAAGATTCTTTCGAAACAAACGATGATGGACTGTCTGATAATGCCGATGAAAACCATACGCTAAAATGCAACGCTTCGGAAAAGCCCAACACCGACAATGAGGTCGACGACACCCTGCTGCTGTTAGTGATGCTAACAGTACTAGAACATCAGACCTACTTCCTTATAATGAGTCACAACAAAATAAATATACCAAGAAGCTAAAAAAAAAGCAGTCTAATCAGAGCCATCAGTTTTTACTTAGCTTATCATACAGTGAGACAGAGAATTTACTCGTTGTCTGTAAATAAAACATGTTTAGTCTTTAAGTTAATATTAGTTTTTAATTAGTCTTCTCCGTTTTTGTAATTTTATATTTTAACATTATAAGCACCTTTCTAGTCTGAAACACAGGTTCTACCTAGTTCAGGCAAATAAGCAACTGAGTCCTCTATAATTTTTAATTGATGTTATTGTAAATCTGCACCATTTTTATAAATAAACGATATTATTATCAGTATATTAACGGCAAAATTGCTCGATTATCATAACAAACTAGAGCCACCACGGGGACATGACGATAACTCACTTTTTTTTAAACATATCTGATACCGTTAAGAAGTTCTCACCGTATGTGCAAGTACTGGCAAAAAATAAGAAATTTTCTCTGGTGTCTGAAATGGAATTACAACAATTTGTCCCACCTACCTCAACTCTATGCGCCTTCAATCCGTCCCCGCAATCGACAAATATTAGTGCAACGCCAGCAAGTCCTGAGAACTGTAATTTGAAATTTATGGTAAAAAAAAAGTCTGATCATAAACATTATTCACCATTTAATACACATAAACAAAATGAAAATGATTATTTTACTTATCGTAGACACATTGCTAGCTTTTCTGTCGGTGTAAGATTTTCTCTTAATGTTTCTTCTAGTGATAATATTTTCAATAATTCATTTAATTGTCATGGCATCATACGAAAGTACCTATAACATATTATATAACATTTTTCTTTGGTGCCTAAATAATGTCCAGATGCTCTATTTTTTTAACCCAATATCACCGTGATCGTCGGATGTTATTGTTGTCTCTTTCTTCCTCGTCTAAAACAATGGCTATCATTGCTAATTCTCTCATTGACAATTTTCTAATAGCCATCGTATAGGTATAGGAAATAATTATCTCAACAAAAATAATTATTCACTCGCTCTTCCTGACGTGTTTCCTTCACGCGGAGGATACGCGGATGCTACGGACACTAATACCGCCATGCACGGGTATGATACACTGTGGAGACGTTTTAGTGGGCATAGTAGTCCATGTCATGTTTCTTTCCGTGCCTAATACGTCCATAGCACGGTCATGGTATGGTACGGTGTAGTGGGCAGACTCCTTTTTAGCAGTAAATTCATATAGGTATCTGGTCGTGTCTAGTCTGTGTCTGAATTCTAATGTGTCTGATCGATTAGCATTTCCTCACTGGATACGTTGTTCAGACGGGTGTATGATGCAACGCAGAAACCTAGTTGTTGCTAATTTATTCATGGCGACCGTCGGGATCTTTATTGATTTCCCTTGAGTAGGTGCTACAAATGGGGATTGATTTTGCAATGCTTTAAAAGTCGGCAATAAAGATGTTCTACATATAAAGTATGGCCATTATTCATTATAAACAATCAGTCTTGTAAGACTGTGGCAACGGAGTAGGTAGAATAAAAAGCCATTTATAGGGAAAGGGAATCCAATGATAATAGAGTTGCTTAAAAACGTTGACCTGCTGAATGCTAGTTTAAAAGTAAGAAAGTTGTGACTGAAAATGTATTTTTAGTATTTTACGGGTGGACACCAGTTTATGTTGTAAACATAGAAACTAGACGAGGATTGAATAATGAAAGCCACAGTTTTACTCTCTTATTAGTTAAAGCTTATAAAGTGCAGTAATTAAAGTTCAGCTCATTTATTAAGAAGCCAGCGGCGCTTGATTTCCCGGGAGCTGGCTGCTTGCCGGCAACATCCGAGATTGCTGATACACAGCAGGCTAAGCCACTCGGTCTGTTGCTACGCTACAATATACCTGTGTATGTATAAAGGTAGTAAATTAAGAGTTACGACGACCCGATTACGGGATAACATCATCACGACGAGCAGGGTAGCACTCCTTCTAAATTAGCACTTAATAGCAACACGTGGCTGATGGAAATCATCAATGCGTTTTTGGTTCAATAATAAGTACATAATGGTGGTTTTCACATCATGGGTGTATCTGTTTAATATATTGTTAAATGGAGGCCAAAGTTCAGCACACAAGACTTCTACGAGCTAATAATAAGAGTATCCCTGCACTATACACTATCGACCACGAAAGCTTGCAGCAGGACTGCGACTTTAAACTTAGCTTAGGTTTATGACACAACTACAAACTCAGTTTTAGTTGTACGAACTTTACAACGAGCTAACTTTATCGAGACTTTTTGTAAAGTTGTTACAAGAATTGAGTTACAATTTCTGAGAAAGATAACATTGTCTTTGGGGAATTTTGTTATGAAATTCAACGGTTTTTGTTATTTTATGATAAACGTGGCGGGCAGTTTGAGGTAGACTATATAAGGAGAGTCCCGGAGGAGTCTGGAATGACAGATGTAGAGGTCAGGTTGGAAGCTAACTGTTTAGTGGATGGAGTGTGGTTACTTATTTAAATTATACTTTTTCGGTGACTGCTGTGATTTGGGTCCAACTATTTAGTTGTTAGTTATGAATTATGTGTTATTGGAAAGGAGTTCTTTAACGCGGCTTGGGGTAGGAGTAAACTGGTAGAAATCGTCACGAAACGAAAAAGCGTTATGCCCTCCATGCGACTTGTCTCTTTCTCTCTGTCTTTCTAGAATATACAATAATAGAAAGAAACAGAGAGAGAGAGAGAGAGAGAGACAGTTTTCATTGTTTTCGAGGGTGCTGAAGCCGATAGTGAGATCAAAATGAAAATACAAGATGGCAACAACTTCATGAGTGCTTCTAAAAACTTTTACTAGATGGGTCTATAGAAAAACGCGTATTAAATTCCTAATGTGTCTCTCTTTCTATTATATACGAGTGTGTTTGCGTGCGAGTATCGCGGAAGGAACTTCGTTCCTGACGGGGGTCCCCCGACCACGCGTTTCCTGATGGTATACAGTACCAAATCTGATTCCTACAACAATAAAGGATATAACATTCTACTTTAAATAAAAATAGTATTCAGACTTGTTAGTAGTAAGTATATAAATATTGTTATTGTATTACCTACCATTCTAATTTAACTTTTTCTTTATCTTTAATTTCCCTACAAACGCTAGCAGTCGTACAACCACATCCGGCGAGTCTACTGCCAATGACTGCCAACGAATGTAAGTACAAGGCCACATCGCTACTTTGGTCCCACAATATTGTGATTATCTATGAAAACTAAGCGCCCTATCTCTTTCGTTCTTGTGGAATAGTGAGCACGAAAGACAAAGCTTACCATAAAACACGCCATTCTACTAACATTTTAAACGTCAAAGGGAAAAATGTGCAAAAAAATAAAAAAAGGCGATAAATCGCAAATATTTATTTATTCATAATATAACAATTCGCATTGTGTTTGAATGATGTAGTACATTCATTATTAAAGCTAAAAAATAAAATGAATTACAAACAGTAAATTTCACTAAAAATAATTAATATATATATTTTTTTTTATTGATTTATAAATATTATGTCAACAGGTTTTAAATATTTACTATATAAATGATTATTATTATTATTTCTTGACATTTCTCGGGACTCTGGGGTCACGGACCTTTGGAAGGCGTACGAGGGGCCGAAGCCAACTTGCAGAGGCCCCTTAGACAATTTTAAGTGTTGAGGCACTAACCGACGATTATCCCTGTATGCACTATGCAAGTGTACCCAAGGACAACCCCCGGTTGGTGCAGGACTATTGCAAAATATAGGAACAAAACATATTGGGCTGTGGGTTTGGGTGGCTATAGTGGATTGATTACCTAGGACTATGGAAGGACTATGTCCCCTGCCTGATCAATGTGGTGTAATACACGGATAAAATGGCAGGGGGTGACTTGCCCACTCAATAATGGGCCCCCGAAAACGGTCGCTAGCACATAGTGACGTAGCAACAAGGAGGCAACACTTCCTGAGGTGCTTGAGGAGTGGAGAGGTATTCCACAGCTATCAGGACAATCCCGGAAGTACGGTCAAGGTCCCTACCAGCACCTTACTGGAATACTACCTTCCTCCGAGCACGTTTGCTCTTGCGAACCTCCACTCAAGCCAGCCAATAAAGGCAAGAAAGAGGTGGGAGCTCTGTTCCTCGTCATTGTTCACTCCAGCCGGCCAATAAAGTCAAGCCAGAGATGATAAACAAGACTTCTCCCGGGAGGTAGGGTACCGTGGGGTCGCTACTGCCCAACAGCTCGCCACATGCTGCCCTGCGGGTTGATTATTATTATTATTATGTCAAATGATTTTAAATATTATATGTCAAATGCTTGAAATATTATTATGTCAACTGATTTAATCTATTCTCTAAAATGCAAATATCTAATAATGTGTTGAATGTATTTAATGTCTTAGTTAAATGGTAAGTGCAAAAAAAAAAACTAAATATAAAACTATTTACTATAATTTGTCATTGTCACCAATTCAGATAGAGAATATAAACATTTGACCACCAGGAAATTAAGTTTAGCTTTTTGTATCTTTATAAATCATTAAGTCAGTAGGCAACCTATTAAATAAATCTACTGCTTGGTATTTAGAGCAATGTTTAGTAATATTAAGTTTAGGTGCAATTTTATTTCATAGAACGTTTCTTCTGGTCTTCTCTCTAAGTCTACGTTCTTCTTGTGTTTCGTGCTCGTGTATGTATTTTGCAAAATGGCTAAGTAGTACTAAAACATATAAACTGGGTACAGTTATTATCCCAATTTTTTAAAAATATTCATCACATGACTCCCTTTGTGGGATTCTGACAATCGTTAATCGTTCTTAATGCACGTTTCTGTAGTATGAATTCTATTTGGCAATTATACCCGTAACTCCTACCCCAAAACATGATACTGTATCGTAATCTGGATTCTACCATTGCATGATACAATGCTTTTAACTGCTTCAGATCAACATCGTCCCTGAGGCTTCTTAGTGCGTAACAGGCTGAAGATATTGAGGAATCAATGGCGGTGAGCTCTCTTTTCCAAATTTAATATGGAATCTATATGAACTCCTAAAAATTTTACTTCTTTTACTAGGTCAATATTATCCCTATTGAGCATGACATCTATGCTATCGTTATTACATGACGTTGTTTTATACAATATAACATTAGTTTTATTTGGATTTATTATTAAATTATTAGCTGTAAACCAAACTGCAAGATTCCCTAAGCACATATTTACATTTTCTGTTTATTCATTTAAGTTTGGCGACCCGATTAGGGCGTTCATATCATCTGCAAACATTACAAGTCCTGCGTCGGGTTGGGTATTATTCATAAAATTTAGTAAATCATTAGTAAAAAAATTATATATAATATGGGTCCTAAGATTAAGAAATATTACGATTTTATTGCTCAAACCAATCATAAAAATAGAACTGCTTGTAATAAGGAGATAATTTGGTATTTTTTAAATTAAAATCAGCAAATATAATCGAAACAAAATTACTATTTCAAAAAAAAAAAAAAAAAATGGTGCGCCACGACTGTCACCGTCAACTGCTTTTGAATTTCGTACCGTGTGGTATTTTTTTTATCGTGTTGATCGTCTAAGTGTATCCGTATGGTTAGGTACACCCATAAGCTAGCAACATAACTTTCAACATAGACAACTTTGACATGTTTACGATAATTACAGTACCGAGCGTTGATTGAGCCGGGTTGGCGCCGCGATATTCTCTGACGTGTTATTTATTTGGACATATTTTCAAATGGGTTTAAGCATTGAGCTAGGAAAAACATGTCAATGGGTTTAAATTACATTCTTGTTTAACCTTATTGATAGGTTAATAAACTTCGTAGAAAAAATATTTTATAATGTAAAAATACGCAGCATTTTGATATCTAAGATCTTGAATGAAAAAAAGCGGTGAAAATAATAAAACTAGTTTTAGGTTTGAAACATGCTCGTTTTATTGTTACATAGCAAATTACATGAAAGTCTTACAACGAATAGGTAACATTGATATTACAACAATGTAATACAGATCGTAATACAGATTACGAATCGGTTACAGTTTTATATGAGTTTCATAGTAAAATAGGGAGAAATTGGGGTTTAAACGCAAGTAGTCCGATACGGGGCTGGGCCGTGTCAACGCCGCGCGCCGCCATCGGCAGACTTGCCAATTTTGACGTTTGCCAGCTCGCCACGATAAGGGATAAGTACCAATAGGTATTTAGTGTTCATATATTGTAAGCTTATTTAAACTAAATAAATAATACCCACCAATACAGAACCGTGCATATAACATATTTATGTTTTTTTCTTCAGCGGTAATCTACATTTACTTACGTTCGCCAACGGAACATCCCGTTCACCGCTGGGTCGAACACTGCTTATCCCACGAACACGACCGTGATGAATGTTCGTATATTTTGAAGTCAGGGCTGTCAAATTTAGAAGTTTTCATCTCATCATTCAAGTAATAATTCCACTGACCGATGATCCGTCTAGTTTACAAGATTTACTTCTACCGCTGCACACAAATGCCTTAAATTATTGACAAATGATTTTATTTCTGTAAGTAGGTTTGAACAAACACTTTTACACGTCAATCATATTTTTTTTTTAACTAGATGAGGTCAGCGTTTCCTATCTGACTACTCTGAGAAGAAAGGCCGAAACAAACTCAGAGGTCACAGTCTCTTTTAAAGTCCAGACAAAATCTTGGTCAGATCATGTGAAGGCTATGTAGATCGGTGTCTGCAATGGTCTTTTGAGGAAAGAACCACACAGATTGAGTGGACCTGTCCAGTCAGTGCACGCATTTGTCAGTAACCGTGCAGCTCGACTCAGAACTTAAGGAGCTCAACGATTCGACGAACAATACCAAAGAAAGGACTTTTGGGTAGGCCGCATCAGCTACTCAAACTGCCAGAACATGATTAAAACTGGAACAAAAACACACATAGTCCTCACATTCACAATAATTTAAAATAATATAATACTTTATACAGTAAATATTAGTGTCATTGTATATGTAAATAAGTATAGATACTTATAGCAAAGATTAAAAGTAAAAATAGTTAGCAAAATAAAATAAATTAACATTGCCTGTGCTTTATTGGAGCAACTCAATCCCAAGCCTTTTTGTCCTCAATATAGTCTTTGACAGTATAATAGGCATTCTGGCATAGTTTCCTTTTTATAAAAGATTTGAATTTATTAAGGCTTAGTGCTTGAATGTGGCTAGGAAGTTTATTATAAAAACGTATACATTGGCATCTAAACGAGCCACCTATTTTCTTGAGCCTGGTAGTAGGAACAACAAATTTGTGTTTGTTCCTAGTATTTAAATTATGGATATCACTGTACTTTTTAATCAGATTAATATTTTTATGTGCATACAAAAGATTTTCATAAATATACTGAGAAGGCACAGAGGGGGGAGTGTCTGGGAATTAATTTATAAATTGAACGAATTGCCCTTTTCTGTAAAACAAAAATCGTCTGAATATCGGCGGCATTTCCCCACAACAGAATACCATACGACATTACACTATGAAAATAACTAAAGTATAACTATACTCTTCACCCTTTATGAGAATACTTGTTTCTGGTATGTAAACTGTAGTATCGTAAACTTAATACATTTAGTTTTTTTCTCGTTAAGAAGAAGGTTCAGGTTAACGTAGCAGAATTAAAATCTTTCCCATCTGAGTTATTGAAAAGGTAGATAATCACTATAATTGACTCCTGATCTTTCTACAGGTAACCACACCGACCGTCACACCGACCGTCAACATCATAACCCACATTTTCACTAAAATTTACGGTTGGTAGCCCTGTTTGCAGCGAGAAGGAATATTTTAAAATGTTGGCACCAACCCGGGTTCCTCCAGCAACATATTTCAGGCATCCATTTAATTTTGTATCAAAGCGAGACATTGTCGCTTTATACTTTTTAACTTGCTTTATTGCTTCTCCGAGGAAATAATATAACTTTGTTATGACTGCGGTTGTAAACGTAATAATACATTGTTCATTTCACTGGTTTTGTTATTGGATTTCTAGAAATTGTTCTGGCAATTAAACATTTTGTAAACTTCTTCTTTGCGTCAGCTTTTTGTCCCGCAAAAATATCGTGGGCGTTGTGAGAAATTGAGTTGCGATGACGTCAAGGAGATGGGTTGCGGCGACAACCATGAAGCTAGGTTAACCAATACAAATGTGTATCACCTCAAGCAATTTTCTCCTTGAATATTCTAATGAGCATTCTGTTAATATCCACGAAATAAACCAAAACCTAGTATAACTAAAAGTAGAATTTAAACCCCGTAACGTAATTCCACGACACACTTTAAGCCTCACCAAACCACAGATTACTAAATAGTTAAGTACATCAAACGTTCCACCGATCCTAACTCAACACAGCATCTATTTACGACCTACTCTCTCAGTTAAAGAGATACCTTCCTAGAAGTCTAGATATAGGTTCCTCCTTAAGCTCAATGGAGCGGCTCTGAGAGCGTCTGCAGAGAGCCAGGCGAAGGTTTCCGATCAGTGAGCCTTTCCACCTCGCTTCACATACGATGCACCATTGAGACGGCTACGATAAATTAAGATACTATTCCTATGCAAGGAAAGGCAGATAGAGGTCACTGGGATTAAAACTATGGCGTAATTTTTAGTTTTTTGACGTATTAAGTCTTGGTTGAACGATCTTTATCATTCTGTAAACACACATTACACCGGTACATACTCATATTACTTCGCGGTATGATAGATATACTTTCTAAACCATTTGTACACACCTACCTACTACTTAATTTTCAATACATATTTAGTAAAATACCACGACGTTTCTGTGACTGTTTATTTTCAGCGTCATCAGATATAAACGGGTTCAAGGTCTACACTACCTTATCCTCCTACAACCGACCTTACCTCGATCAAAGCATCACGTCCTAGATTTCAATACTCAAACTACAAGCTTACGAACTTCGGGCCGTTGCCGTCGCTATTCATCTGCCGTTAACACATCCAACGGAACCCGCTTACCGAGTACTTCCTACTATTCCCCTGCCAAATGTCGCACTCTACTGAACCCTAAACTTTGCTCATCGCGTAACCTCTATTTTCAAAACTATAAGGTCGTGTCTTCCATGGACACCGGTTCTAACAACTTTGCTAGAACAATTTCCCTGTGACGGTGCTTTCTTTATGCGCACGTTCCTTCGAGACACTTTATTGGGCCTCTCTAATGGTGTTCCGAAGGACTCATGAGGGAGAAAAATTAGTCTCGTAATGGGAATAATTCTAAAATACGGGTTTTTCAATGACGTGTACTGCATTACAGCCACCCCTGTACTTTAGAAGCAGCAGAGGTGTATAATTAATGACCGTTAGGTCGTGGGAGTCGATTTCCGCGCCTAATACATTTAGATTCTTAACGGAGAAAACTGATAACGCAGAGAGAAATAGGCACTGTCTGCATCTTAATTGGTGAAAAAATGTATAAATCAAACCATAATGGTTTTTCCTGTTTACAATTAACACAAATGATTTTAGCAATTTGACCTATCTCTGTTGAGATAGGTCCAATTTCATACAATTGTAAGTTAGTTGCAGCGCGTAACCTATTTCACAGCGGGCCATAGACCTTCAAGTAGAGTTCCTATAAAGCAGCAAAGAATCAGAAATAGAAGAGATTTAATTACGTGATATAGCTACCTAGCTTCCAAGCATAATGTCGGTTGTGGAGTACGTGCGGTCGCAATTAAGTGCCTGGAGTAGTCCCCCGACTTTAATGAACGCGAATGAGGACGAATTTAGATGAAATAACGTGAATTACTTGTGAGGTTGCGTTTAAAATGTTCGTGATGTAGACCTATACCCGTATGTGGTACACACTTGTACGTAATATAATATTGTAGGTAGGTAAGTTGATTTAATACTTGGAGTCATTACAGTTATTGAATCAGGTCATTTTCATGTTGGTCCTTGGTCATTAAACTTGGGTATTAATGTATTAAACCTACTTGGAATCAACAGGGAATCGCATTGAGGAACATGCGAGACAGTTTCTTGAAATAATCTCTTAGAAATGCTTTAAAAAAGACTGGTCGCTGACGGCACGATCAGCGACGAAGGACGATTGCACTGCTGCTTTTACGCATCATCTAAATTCCAAATTGAAATAAAAATATTGTATTTATTCTATTTCAGCTTTTTCTATTAGCTAAGAGTTAATTTGGAATATTTTCCGACTTTAATTTTTGTTAAAAATAATTAAGATAAAAAAAACTGTATATTTGGTCCATCAAGGGAATAGAAAGCAGGGATGCAAAGGATCGTATCCCTGCTTTCTATTCCCTTCATGTTATTATTGTTATAACCAGATTGTTCAGAGTTATGTTGGTAATCTACAGGTGCCGTCTCCGCATGTGGATAATTCCTTAATCTCTTCTGACGTCGGCTGCCGGGGAAAGGTTAGTAGAATATTTTTCTGTATATACGGCTTTAATATGATAATATTTGAGTTGTTGTCTGTTACATATGTGAGTAGTAAAATATGATATTTTATTAAAATTACTTATTGTTTGAAAACTACTACTTTTTCTATAGACACCAAGTTCACTGTAAGCTCAAAAACGCTCCGAATCAGCAGTGTGATTCTGTAACCATCTCACCGTGTACACTTAGGTGAAGTGAGCGTGGAGTGAGCTGTCAGTGTCATCCCACTGATGCTAGGGATTGACCAAGCATTACATTTACAATAATAATCGAGATTTTAATAATATGTTATATATGTATGTATTCTATTGATAACTTTATATTATTTCAAAGCTAGTATGTAGTTAATACATACTAGCTTTGAAATAATATAAAAATAATGATTGTCTACGACGAGACACTGGAGCTTGGTGCTCAATAAAACGAAGGAGTTTTACTTTAAACTACGATTTATATCAGGAGAAAACATTACACTTCGTTCTATTATGAATTTAAATAAATTAGAATACAAAAACAAGTTAAAATATGCGGATCGATGTTCGTCCTTATTAGAGTTTCTTTTTGTAATCAATTAATCCACAAGTCGGGTAGAAGTTTTTCCTTAGCCGATTTATTTGTTTGTGAACTACCGTCACTTATGTGCGTCTGATCGGATACAGTCTCCTATAACAACTTGTCATGGAGACTAAAGCCACTAAAGCATCAGGCGCAAACATCTTCCCCGCCGTTAAAGGCCTCCGGTCTTTAACCTTCACTCAATAAGATGCTCCGTCGCAGGCAGAGGACAGAGCCGTTTGAGGGGCCTCCGATAACATCCCTGTGGTGTTTGAACATCTGCGACCCGACATATTCCATCAGGACCCGGAAAAAGTTTGCTGATTCGGCCCGTACGCCAGCACAATGGTGGTAAGTTGTCTTCCTGAATCAGTACTAGGTCGCCAACGCTCAGTGGAGTACAATCGGTGCGCCATTTTGATCGTTGCTGCAGCTCAGCCAGGTACTCCCTCTGCCATCTCCTCCAAAAGTGCTGCCGGATTTGTTCAAGTCGTTGGTAGCGCTTCAGTTGAGTGGACTTGCAATTTTCTAGGTTCGGTGAAGGCAGCGCAGTTAGCGGCCGTCCAAGCAGGAAGTGCCCTGGGGTGAGGAAAAGGAGGTCGTTTGGAGACATGGACATGGGGTAAAGTGGGCGGCTATTTAATATGGCTTCCACTTGTGCGAACAACGTGGATATCTCTTCAAAATTTAAATGCCTGTTGCCCATTACACGTCTTATATGATGTTTAGCGGATTTTACCCCGGCCTCCCAGATACCACCAAAGTGGGGAGCGTAAGCAGGTGAAAACAAAAATTTAATTTCTTCTTCGTTAGAGAAATCTGTAATTGCTTGGCGATTATATTTCAAAAAGTTGCCAATTTCTTTGGCAGCGGCCACAAAATTGCGGCCGTTGTCACTAAAAATTTCAGTAGGCTTACCCCGACGGGATATGAACCTACGCAGGGTAAGAATGAAAGCGTCCTTCGAAAGATCACTTACCGCTTCCAAGTGTACGCACTTGTACCTTAAGCAAACAAAAATGCATAAATAGCATTTTGTGACCCTTGATCCGCGACCCTTCCTATTTGAGATATAAAAGGGTCCGGCAAAATCTACACCAACGCTACGAAACGGGAAATCCACCGTAACGCGCTGAGAGGGCAAGTTCCCCATTAAGGGTTTTAAAGTCTTGCCCTGTACCTTTCTGCATGTGATGCAGTTGCGCACAGTCCTCCTAGCGAGATGTCGCCCATTGATAGGCCACACGTATTGCCTGACACTAGCGAGGAGAAGCTGTGGGCCAGCATGTAGTTTGTGTAAGTGTTCGCGCTCAAAGATTAGTTCAGTGAGATGGTGTGAGGAATGTAGTAGGATAGGGTGCTTGCTGCCAAATGGAATAGCGGAAGCATCCAGTCGGCCTCCTACTCGTATTAACCCATTTGCGTCCATGAAAGGTGTAAGCGCTATGATAGGTGATTTTGTACTAATAGAATTTTCTTTAGTTAACAAATCGTACTCCACAGGAAAAGATTCCTGTTGAGCCTTACGACATAAAAGATAAAATGAATTTTGTAATTCTTCTAAATTAAGGGCATCACAACGCCGAGAATTAGGATTGCGCAAATTATAAAAATATCTTAATGCATACGCGTAATCTCGTTTTAACTTATTTAATTGATTATATTTATGATAGGGAATTATTGAAGAATTATCTATCTTAGCAACAATGTTTGACCTTGTTTCTGGAATTTCAAAATCGTGTTTTTTTGGTAAGGTAGGCCAAGAAGATTCGCCTTGAAGTAAAAATTTAGGCCCTGACCACCACAGACTACGATCTTTAATCTCTTCGGGATAAACGCCGCGCGAGACGAGATCAGCAGGATTCTCAGAGGTAGGTACATAACGCCAACAAGAAACATCTGATGATTCCAGTATTTCTGCTGTTCTATTAGCCACGAAGGTCTTTAATCTTCTAGAGCTGGTATGCAGCCAAGCAAGGACGACGCTGGAGTCGCACCAGTATAGTTTACGTGCTACTGGGTACCTCAAGGAATCCACGACGGCCTTGCAGAGTCGAACAGCTAGTAAGGCGGCACACAGCTCCAAACGAGGTATAGTACAGGCCTTGATTGGTGCCACCTTTGACTTGGAACACAAAAGGTTGACATGCACGATACCTCCTTCATCAATAGACCTTACATAGACGCAAGCGCCATAAGCTCTTTGGGAGGCGTCGCTGAACATATGTAGCTCTGTAACAACAGGTGACTCACATAGAACCTGCCTCGGCAGTGTAAATGTAGCTAGACTAGACAGATTATTGGAAAACTTACGCCAAGCTCTTTCTATTTCCTCGGAAAGAGGTTCGTCCCAGCCAACCTTGTCAAGCCAAAGTTGCTGCATTATTAATTTAGGAATAATAATACAGGGGCTGACAAAACCGAGTGGGTCAAAGATTTTAAACGATGTTGATAAAATATAGCGCTTTGTTATTTTGTCATTGATAGGGGGAATTTCGAAAGAATAATGTAGACTATCAGTTTTAGAATTCCACCCTAAACCGAGAGCATTTGAGGACTCACTAATGATAAGGGTGTCTGTAGAGTTTTCGGAGCAGGCTTCAAGAACGCTAGCCGAATTAGATTTATATTTTCGTAGATTGAAACATGCCGCCTTAAGGGCTTCCGATACAGATTTTTGAATATGTATAAGTTCCTTCTCAGAATTACAGCCCGTAATTAAGTCGTCTACGTATAGATCATGTTGTATAATCGTTCTAATGAGTGGATCCCCGCACTCCTCACCTGATTGCCAAAGACACCTTGTACTCAAAAAACTTGCACGTGTGAAACCATAAGTCACCGTATTTAAACGTAACGTCTTAAGGGGCTGACGCTCGTCTTCTCTCCATAGAATAAGCTGAAGATTTCGATCTGACTCGTCCACCAATATTTGCTGAAATAATTTTTCGACGTCTGCTGCTAACAGATATTTGTAGAATCGAGCTCGAATTAATATGGAGAAAAGAGAGTCTTGAATTTGAGGCCCAACCATTTGTATGTCATTGACAGAGAGGCCCGAGGAAGTGCGAGCTGATGCATCGAAGACAACGCGAATTTTTGTAGATTCGCTATTTTCTCTGAACACAGGATGATGAGGTAAGAAATAACATAAATTAGAATTCAAGTTATTTAGCGCAATTTCAGAGAGGTGACCTAATTCTGCATATTCTCTGATAAATTCAGTATATTGCGACTTAACTTCAGGCTGCCTTCTAAATCGGCGTTCCAAATTATAAAACCTTTTCTTGGCCATTTTGTAGAAGTCACCGAGACAATCCGGTGAGTCAATAAGAGGTAACTTGACAGAGAATCTGCCGTTTCTCAAGCGGCCGGTGTGCTGTAAGAAATGCGTTTCACATGCCTGCTCGCCTTCACTTAAATAAGATTTAGATGGGATTTCTTCAAGTTCCCAAAATCTATTTAATTTTAATTCTATGTTTTCATCATAAGAAAAATGGGTAAGTACATGATTGCATTTAATATCCTTAGGTTGTTTATGTTGCAGGGGGCCTCCAATTAACCAGCCCAACTTTGAGTCGTGCAACTTGGGATAATTAGGGCCTAATGAGCGCTGATCACAACCTATAATGTCCCAAAATAAATCTGAGCCTATTAGAATATCTATGAAAGAAGGCTGATTGAATTTGGGATCTGCTAAGATTATATTTTTAGGAATATTAAACGATCTAATATCAATTACCGCATTGGGGACTAAAGCTGTTAGTTCTTTCATAACATAAAAGTTAGAAATAACGTCGAATGGTGTATTTAACGATTTTAATTGGGCAATGCAATATTCAGTTATTGTGCCTGCATCGCTGTTGCCAAAACCGATTACCTTTGCAGCATTGATAGGGCAGTTCTCTAATGATAACCTTTGTTTCAGGCCTAGACTTATGAAAGAGGATTGGCTGCCACAATCAAGCAGGGCTCGCACCGTTTCAGATTTACTAGTCTTGGGATTGACTATTTCAATCAAGGCAGTACAAAGAAGAGCATGTTCGTTACCTTGATTGTTACAGTTAGCCAACGTCTCAGAAGGACCGTCGGTATTAGTACTAGCTAAACTGTCAGCCTTTCCATTAGGAAGGTGCAACATAGAATTGTGTCTCTTATTGCATTCACTACAACGGCCTAAACGACATCTAAATGTAGGGTGACCCGACCTTAAACAATTAAGACACAATTTCAATTTAGTTGCCTCGGCTATACGCTCGCTTATGCTCCTTGCCTTAAACGATGGACAATCAAATATTTTATGATCAGCATTACAGCATCGGCAGAGGTATGACGAGGATGATTGTGTTTGTGGTTGGTTACTACTGCTAATGTATGCATGTGCTTTAGTATGACGTATGTAGTCCGGTTTCTTTGAATGGCCTTCTGAACGTTTACCATGATTGGGTTTAAAGGCGTTGTCTGACTTGCTGCGGTGCAAGGCCTCAAGCACGGCTGCACGATCATTTAAAAATTTATAAAATTCCTTAAGCGTAGGGGTGTCTGTTGGCAACGCGTTACGGTGTTCCTCCCATTTGACAAAGTTGTTATTGTCCAACTTGGAAGCGACTAAGTGAATGACAAGGGCATCCCAATGCTCAGTGGCTTGTCCTAAGTTGGAGAGGGCACGCATATTTTTTGTCACGTGGTCAACCAAGAAACGCAATGATTTTTCGGACTCCTTATTTACAGAATTAATGTTAAATAATGCGCTGAGATGATGACTTATCAGCAAACGTTTATTGTCGTAACGTTCAAGTAATAGGTTCCAAGCTTCCCGATAGTTATCAGTTGATACTTCCAGATTTGAAACGGTTCGTGCTGCTTCACCTTCTAAATAAGAAATTAAATAATGAAACTTGTTCACTGAACTAATTCTACTATTTTCATGTATTAAGGATTGGAACGTGTCACGAAATTCCATCCATCGGAAGTATGATCCGTCAAATTTAGATACCTGTATCAAAGGTAGCCTGAAACCGATCTCATTATGATCGACAGTGCAATTAGTTGTATTGTGAGGACTGCTTGAGTCGTGGACGCCTTCATCCCTACCGTGCAATTGTAACAACCCTTGAGCCATTACAATATTGCTAATTAATTCCTTCTCTATATTTTCTCGTTCTTCAAGTTCATCCTCCAACCCACTACAATTATAAATTTCAATTTGACTTTGTAAGTCATCGAACTTTGAAGATAAGGTTTCAAATTTTAAGTTTAAGTGTAAGTTCCGCCCTATGTGTTGTAGTAAAAGTGTCAAACCGTGATATTTTTTCTAAATAATTTTTAAACTTTGTTACTTGGCCCTTGACGGAACTACGTCTAACATTTAATTCCGCCAAGCTCTTGGCATCATCACCTAAACCCATTATGACTGTTTATTTCAAACAAAATTCTCACGAAAAAGAAATTAAAGTTAAGTAAGTATGTAAGATTGAAATAAACTTAAGAAAAACTAACGTTAAAATAAACCAAATAAAGTAATAAAGAATACGCTCAAGCCCCTGGTTGGTGGTCTCTGCCGCACGGGAAGCCGAAGTCGCAGGCACCGGTCTGCGGACAGCCTTAGGGCCAGGCCACAACACTGCGTTGCGACGACGCGTCGCAAAAACGTCGTCGCACTACACAATACAAGGCCCATTGTGCGACGTCGTAGATTTCTACGGTGCGTCATCGCACCGCAGTGTTGTGGCCTGGCCCTTAGGCTGCACAGACGTTGCGCGCTACGGCAACGACGCTCAGCGATGCACGGGAAACGTAGGCAAATCTGAAATGTTCGGCGGAATAATCACTAAACGGAACTAAATAGGCACAGCAGCCTGTGGAAATATTTTCCTAAAAGAAATACAACAAACCTAAGTTTGTAATAACTTCAGGTTTGTAGGTACTTTGAGATATAAATAGTATAAAATTCACTTGAAAATCCACCCAAAACGGTAAAAAATTGAAATATCCAGGCGTAGATATCCTTAGAAACTGTCGCTGATACTAAATAATAGCGAACTTATGGAAATGTATAGAAAACCATAATTTAAGAAAGTATGACGCAATACTGTAACCTTGACAAAGGTGAACCTATAAAAATATGAGATTGCACAAGTGGAAAACCATACAGACATTGGATAAGGACGTAGGCTACGTGGTTTGAACGGAACTTTAGGGATTAAGGAAAGGCACTTAGCTGCAGAAATTCTGCTGCGCTGCGGTGTGACGCTGTATTTAGCATCAATATCCGGCGGTGCTAAGTACTGCTTATGTTCTTCCGATGTACGTGCTTCTTCCAAGGGCTGGATGTGGCGCGGTGCTGACCGACTGACAGCTGCGGCGCGTTGCTGACCAACTCCAGCTAGACCTTGGTACTCCGAATTTCCTTTCCGATTCTGTCCTGTCACGGTCGCCAATTATGTCTACGACGAGACACTGGAGCTTGGTGCTCAATAAAACGAAGGAGTTTTACTTTAAACTATGGATTTATATCAGGAGAAAACATTACACTTCGTTCTATTATGAATTTAAATAAATTAGAATACAAAAACAAGTTAAAATATGCGGATCGATGTTCGTCCTTATTAGAGTTTTTTTTTGTAATCAATTAATCCACAAGTCGGGTAGAAGTTTTTCCTTAGCCGATTTATTTGTTTGTGAACTACCGTCACTTATGTGCGTCTGATCGGATACAGTCTCCTATAACAACTTGTCATGGAGACTAAAGCCACTAAAGCATCAGGCGCAAACAATGATCAATAGAATTTGGATACAAAATATTATTAAAATCAGTGGGAAACATTTACATCAGTGGGATGACACTGACAGCTTACTCCACGCAAGTCTTCACGGTGAGATTTTGATAGAATGGACCGGCAGAAACGGCAGAGAGTCTATAAGGGAACAAGTCATTGTTTGCAGAAGATTCACATGTTAAAATTAAAACGTTTATTAGATGACAATTTCTAAAAGGACTTGCAAGTAAAACGTCCAAACTGTGAAATCGTCAATAATGTGAAGTACCTACAGTCATCGATAAATGTATTTATTTCTTGTCATTTATCTGTCAGTATTGATAGTTTGTTTGTCTGTACAAAACGGTTGTTTATTACTAATTTCCCAAGGAAGCATAATAATAACATCTAACACGTTCAAGTTTTTAAGTACTCCTTTGTAAGTACATGCTGGCTGGCAACTCCAAATTCCACATTATGGATATTGTAAAGGAGGCTGAGTTTATACAATGCAAAGATAGTCTTACAATCTTCAGCAGCTCCAACAGTATTTTCAAATGTTAATCAATTACTTGTGGTTGTGGAGCAGGAGCATCATTGAGCCAGGCATTTTTATCAGATATAATCCCCCAACTTATAATATGCCTGGCTGTCTGCATAGTGTGCGTTTTATACAAAGTTTGAATTTCGTCTCATCCAGTTGAAGTATGTGGGGAGGTATTTTATTGTAACATTTTAAACAGTACCCCATGAAAGATGAGTCTACTTTAGCCAGTCTGAAACCTGGTTGAACTAATAGGTTCCCTATTTCTAGTACCTACTATAATTGTGTCTTTCACCTCTTTTACGAAATAGGTGTAATTTTTTTATTAAGTAGTGATGTTTTCATAGATATATTGACAAGCTACCGTCATGATCTTAATAACCTTAAACATTTCCCTTAGAGAATCGCGCCTGCGGACATTATATATGGCTCTGACGGCTCTTTTATGCAGTATAAAAATAGACTCGTCGTCTGCAGCCCGTCCCCAAAGTAAAATACCGTAAGACATGTCATGATAATATGAAAGTAACTAAAATAGACTAGCCTCGCGGTATCTACATCAGTAAATTGACGGATTTTTCTGACATATGCTGCTGAACTTAGCCGTCCCGCCAGAGTTGTTAAATGAGGACCCCAGTGTAGCCTTGAGTCGAGCGTGATCCACAGGAAAACAGTTTTATCGAGGAATTCTAGGTTCTCTTGATTCAATACTATGGCGCAATCACTACTTTTACTATTTTTTACCGACTTCAAAAAAGGAGGAGGTTATCAATTCGACTGCATTTTTTTTTTTTTTTATGTTTGTTACCTCATAACTTGCGACTGGGTGAACCGATTTTCATGATTCCTTTTTTATTTGAAAGCTGGTGCTTTCCGTGTGGTCCCATTGTCACCATTTCAATATCTGATGATGGGATCTTGTAGAAATCGGGGGAACTCTTCAATGAATAACAGCAGATTAACCGCGATTGTTGCTATAGCATATCTAAGCATTGTTTACGCCATCACACAACATAATATCACGCCTGTACTCACTACAAAAGTTATAAAAACTATTTCGAAAAAAATATATGTTTTTAATAATAAAAAACCGCCTTCGAACGGATGTGGACGTGTAAGACGATCGTTCTCGAATGGGGGGTTAGATACCATAACTAAAAAGTGATAAATAATTTTTTTTTTACAAAAAATAACAACCGACTTCCAAAAAAAACACTACAAAGTGAAAAATAACTTTAATTTCGGAAGTCGGTGGAAAACGCTAAAATACAGATAAAGAGACACCGACTTCCGAAGTTAAAGTTATTTTTCACTTTGTAGTGTTTTTTTTGGAAGTCGGTTGTTATTTTTTGTAAAAAAAAAATTATTTCCATTTACTACTAAATTATTAGCAGTGAACCAATTTTGGACCATAAGCGTAGGGCGTTTTTATATTATAAACAAGTCCATGTTTAACAGCGTAATCCTCACATGTCGCTATCAGCCTCATTAGGCCACAAATCGACGCGCTTTGCAGAACCATGTCGCCAGCATAGCTTAAATTGTTGATACACACGTCATCTACATGACAGCCGACGTGTTGACTGCTCAGCGCGACGATCAGCGCATCCATGTAAAGGTTGAACAGCGAGGGTGAGGTCAGTCCGCCCTGCCTTACACCACATTGTAATCGATATGGCTCCGACATTGCCCCCGACCATCTAACACTGTTGACTAGGTGCGTATACCAATACTTGAACATGGTAACAAGTTCTAGTGGTAGGTTGATACTCTCAAGTTTTTCCCACAAGAGATCATACACCACCAAATCAAAGGCCCTGCACAAGTCGAGAAAACACGCGTAAACCGGGTCTGACGTACCGTATCTAACGGTTTGATTAAGACACAGTATGGCACTTTCCGTTGATAATCGGGGCCTACATCCAAACTGATTATCGTGCAGAGATATAATTACATATATTTACTTAACTGTGTATTAAGCAAACCGTCAAAAACCTTCGCTGTAACTGTAGCTAGAGAAATGGGCCTATAGTTACTTTTATCAGATAAGTTTTTTTTTTTTTTTTTACATCAACGGTTTTATCTATAACTATAGGCACAACAACAGTTCTCATAAGATCCGGCGGAAGAGCGGCTCACGCATAGCGAGTAGAACATTGCTAATATTCTGTTTATATGTGGGCCAGCGTGAACCAGGTGTTCAATGGATGACCTGGACTCTTGCCCTCTGTCAAACTCTTAAGGGTTACGGCCAAATCCTTGACACTAAGCCCCACCTCTACTATCCCTTCAGGTAAATCACCATTCTAAACCTCACACGCCAGACCCAAAGGTGACTGAATAGAAAATTCATTCTTAAAGATCTCATCCCCTCGACGCCGACGTTCACCGGAAGTTCAAGTTTGGCGTTAACTTTGTTGGTGTTTTTCAAATAATAATAATAATGATAATTTGTATATTAAGTTTTCCGCTAATAACTAATAATAATAACCGTACTATCGTATTCGTACTCATCTTTTCTACGGGACTGAACAATTAGATATTATTAACACATTATTATTCTACATCAGCCCAAATTGAACACCTACACTCGAATATTTTCGACAAGGTTTACTTCAATTAATCTTCGCAGATTTAATTGAAACAATATAAAAACGGAGTTTATTATAAAACTCAACACCGTAAACAATTTTCCGTAGGTAATTGGTTTATTTGTCGCGGAACCAAACAAAGTGTACGCACATAAAGGAATTTTATTTAATATTCAAACTCGAATCATTTTTCAATGGAAAAATTTCTGATTGACTTTTTAAATATTAACGGTAGAGTGAAAAATATTTTCGTTGCGAATGTAGTCAGTCGTGAGTGCAGGCTTGATAAATGTGTTTAAATAGTTAAAAGAATTCATTAAATAGTAAATTGTATAAAATACTTGTTCTTTGGATGAGTAACTTTAAAAAATGAAAGATTTTTTTTCCAGTTATAGCATAAGAGGATCAAATATCTGGATACTTTATTTCATAGAGAGTTATTGCGCTCTCCAAAACAAAAGGTCCCAATCGCTAAAACACAAAAAACTACACTATTCACATAGTCCCGTAGACAATAGACAATAAGCTACTGGCTGCGTTGTAACTCAATTATATTTAACAGTGGGTCATAAGCCGACGCCATTTTAAATAAAGAGAAGGCTACTTAGAGAGGGCCGCGGAGGCGTTTTAGGGATTATCAGTAAACCCCGGGACGCGGGGATTCGAGAGTTGCTTTTTAAGAATCACAAATAATCGCTAAGTCAAGATTGGAGGGGGGGGGGGGATCATTTTGATACTTCACAGAGATTTTTCTGTTGTAAAAAGGGTTTGATGGAGGAAGAATAATTCTGTTCAGGCTTAGGAGTAATTTAATTCTTGTGTTGAAGCAAGTTCAAGGCAGTATGTTGGGGCACCTGAAGTATGTAGGTACTAAATGAATGTGATTGGTTTTTCTATTTTTCTGCTCAGAGGACTCTTGGGCAAATCCAGGCTGTATTCTACTGCCACATCAAAAGTTCGTTCAGCCATTAAGTTTCGTATTCATAAAGGGAATGCAAGTTTCTACGTCCATAAAATAGGCCACAAAACAAAAACACCAAACAAAAAAACAAGTCACCAATGTGGGTCATTCCGTAAACTAATTTCAGCAAAGCCGTACTCTAAAAAGGTTAAAAACTTGGCAAATCCGGTCATAACTAACAAATTACAATTTCCCCGTATACGGCGCTCGGGGTGCCGGTGGCGGTGGGATCCGGAATTAAAACCGTCCACTCTAATACAATTGCCGGACCCGCAATAACTGCGGCCGTCGCTGTTCGCCTCTTTTTGTTACACGCGAATGTCCATTGTTGAGCACATTCCTCGGTTTAATATGATAACAGTGCTTATATTATTTTTGGTGCCCTTTTTTCTGTCAGTTTTCAATTAAAAATTAAGGTAGTAGGAATTTGAGCGCACTGTGCATATTTAATTGCTCTCATGTAACGAGGAATTTTAAAGACTATAAGTTTTTTAACCGTATGTATGGTAATGTCTTTTGGGAGATCTGAATAAGAATTTTATTGCAGTCACATTCAGCACACGAGCATGAGTCCCTGCACTGTACTGGACATGAGCGTGTGCTGAGCATGAGGTCCTGGGCTCGATTTCAGGTCGGGCAAAGTATTCTTGGGTTTTTCCATCTGGTGTTTCTCAGTAGCAGACTGAAGTCTAGATTTGTGCCCGGTTGATGGCAATAGGCTCGCCCCCTGTTACATGCGACTTACACATAACTGGCGAAGTGTGGGGGTACTCTAGGCACACCTCTGCCGAGCCCTTCGGGAATTACAGGCGTGATGGTATGTTGTGTTGTGTTATTTAGCTCCTGAAGCTAAGAGTATCTGTAGAAGGACTACCCTTCAGCCCTCACCAGTAGCAGCTGGTGGCAGGTGGTCATGTAGCCCACTGACTTCGTGAGGATGACAATTGAGATGTCATCAGTGACAACCTGGCATTGGGTTAGCAGTTTTTTGTCAGTACATGCAGTCAAAGCTAAAAATATTTTTTAAAACTTAATTTATGCTCTAAATAATGTATTTTTTGGCTTCCCCGACATTTCACGCTCCACAAGACAGCTAAGCGGCCAGTGCGAATATTTTTCCGGCAATCATTATTCATAATACTCCGCAATCAACCCTCCGGAGCTTTGCGGGCGGAAGCGGGGAGGATTAATTTGTTTCATTCAATTAGCCTTACCCTATTTGATTGGGATAAATTATGTTTGCACTCGATTCGTTACGGAACCTTATTAGTTTGATCGTTCGGTGTTGTACACGATACTGTTTGAGTTAAGTTTTAATGATGCTGGTAATGTACCCTTTTTGGATCTTGATTAGTTGTTTGGATCCCCGGTTTCTGTATCAGTGCTACAATTATGTAACAGTCGAAGGGGGGCGTCTATTGCGATGGAAATGTTGTGTGAGCCGATCCAATTTGTTTTCCTTTTACAACCGTCAAATCGAAAGCTTTCGAAAATTAAACAGGGTGCCATATAAAAAAGAAACAAATTTTCAATCTCATTACATACCTAACAGCCCATCAAGGGTATTATTCCCATCTAAATTGTTGCGAAAAATCACGATAATTTAAACAATACGTATAAAAGTTGGCATTGTTAAAAATACTGGCTGTCGCGAATGTAAAGCCTGCTCGTAAAGAAGACTTTTACGTATTATTGTCATCCGCCTCTCTTCTGGCTACGAGTTACCGTTGGGGAATGTGGCGTGTGTAAGTATACTTGTCAGCCAGTCATTTTTTCGTGTTACGGGTTGGTGAACTGCCGAATGGCCCATCAAATGAAAAGTGACACCTGCTAGGCTAAGGAGCTTGCTCATGCTTTTCCGAAAGTTAAAAAGTTCACGGCCTCATGATAATAATATTATAATAAATTGTTAGATAGGAAATATTATGTATCATAATGTATTAATGAATGTTGTCATATCTTGTAGGTAGGATGAAAAACCTAGCTATAAGTTAACATTGTAATAATACTTGCTGAGTTGCTGTGCCCTAACAGGGTCATGTACTCTCAAGTTTTAGTCTAGTCAAACCTGTAACTGTGTGGACATTGTGCAAATAAATAAATAAATAGATTCTCATTCCTTGTTATATACTTATTAACTCGTGTAGATGTAGGTATGCGAATGTCAGTGTGTAAGGGTGTCGTATTCCGGTCCCTTAGTAAGTTCTCAAGGCTATAGATAACCTATTGAGGTCATATGACGATCGAAGAGTAACCCAACAAAAACACCCCACTAACTTAAAGTTCTCCACAGAACTATTTTCCTATTTTTCTTCCACGATGGAAACGAACATCAATCAAGCGTCCTCTCAAAACTGCAAGCTCCGGACAATAACATATCAGATTAGAACATGTCTTCGGCAGCAAATGGTAGCGGAAGGTAGCAAATGGGATCCGCGCGAGCTCAGCCGGGCCGGAGTAATGACCGGCGATAGGGAATCATAACAACAGCGCTGTTCGGGAAATAAGAAGACACGGGCGAGATGTGAGATGCTGCGTGGATGTGGCATTTGAACTGGTGGGACCGTCAATGGTGCCGATTCCCTTGTTCACAAAATAAACTAAATTTAAGTTGAGTGCATCTTTTTCTTTCTATTTCATTATGAAAAGGACAGAAGATAAATATTAGTTTAGTCCTGTCAAATTAGTCCGCACCTGACGTAATTTGATGTAATTTTAGTAGTCAACTTTTTAATCACGTCTAAACTTGTATGGAGTAGTGTCAGGCGCTGATTAATTTGACAGGACTAAACTAAAATTTATCTTCTGTCCTTTTCATAATGAAGTAGAAAGATAAAGATGCACTCAACTTAAATTTAGTTTAGTTTGTGAACAAGGGAATCGGCACCAGTATTTGATTGTTAAATATTTGGCGATATTAGATGGTTGCTAGGTACAGTCGAGAGGAAGTTAGGAAGGCTATGATGATAAATCGTGTTGCGAAGGCTATTATGGTGAAGATTATTTATGCTATTTCTGGTATCATAGAACCCAAGTATTACGCGGGATTTGTGGAAATTGCACTCGACAGAGAAATTATGGTTGGCTCAGGTGAAGTTAAACCAAAGCTCGGCCATTGATAATCGGGACGGGATTTCGATGGTGCTTTGTATTTGAAAACGCAGAGATAAGCCTATACAGATGCTATGTGGTTATTAAAATTAATAGTTTTATTTAAAGAATTTGCTTATAATTTGGTGAATTTCTTCATTTGAAACCCTATCGAATATCCTGGAGTTCCTTAGAAAGAAAGAAAGAAAATGCGTTTATTTGCGGGAAACTGACGCAAAAAATAACATAGCCAAAAAAAAAAGAAAAGGTTGGGGGAAACATGCGTCACATACACCACGCGACATATATGTAGATCAACCTAGCTAACTTGCGATACTAACTAGAGCCTCCCTGAAACCGTATCCATAGTTTCATGGCTCCACGATCGATACATCGCTCGTATAGTGGTCCTGATTGGATTCCCTTCAAGAAGCGTCGTCGCTTGTCGCGCGGCCGACAAATTGTCCGAGCGCCGTCGGTAATTGGACGCGCGTCCGATGGGATGTCGCGCACAACGCCATGCAAGTATGGGGTAATTGGTTCGCGCATGCATGCGAGAATAAAATAGTGAGCATCCTTGAGGATAATTTGTAGCTTTAGTTATTGAACTTGGCTTTCGGAACAGCAACAAAAACAAAGGGATTCGAACGTTTGTGGTATATCCGACCGATTTTTTTCAAAGCTTCCGTCCGCAATGAATGTAGTAATATATATCTATGGGTAGGGGACACTTATACAAAAAAAAACAAATGTCAGTAATATTGTATCATAAAGTGTCAATACATTTTTTTATGAAAATAGACAAATATTTGGAGCTGTGAGTATAGTGACAACGTAAGCTTTTCAACTGCTTGGAACCGTCGCCGCCGCCGCCGAGAGTGTTGACGAGAATTTCAAACATTATTTATTTAATAAACATTAATTTATCGTATAAACCTGTCCTTTTACAAATTAACTTTGTTTGTTTGGCGAACCTACCTTATAAGCTAGACAAACACTAAATTAAATTAGGTAGGTAGAAGGCTTGCCGGTACCAATTAGGTACTTACAGAAGTTAACAAAAGCCGGACTGGTAAGCCGTGAACGGACCGGGCGGGCCGGACGCTCGCCGGTCCGATTAGGAGGCGTCCGACTATTCAAAGAAAATCCGGATTTAGAATTCTTTGCTGCGATTGGAAACATTCTTTTCGAGTCTTCGACGGTCGTCATGTCGCTTGTTTTGTAAAGAAAAACTAGTCGAGTGTTTTGTTGGCTTTCTGAATTGAAGCATTCATGAAAATAAATAAGAAGGTATTTTTTGGAGGCACCTGTTACGGGTAAAGATTATATTTTTGTCAGGTTGTCAGATTTTAGCTGTAGACGTTTAAACTGAAAGTAAAATGACTTCATGGATACCCAATTACAAAAAAAAAAACAACTAAATTGAGATCTTTAATCAAGAGTCAAATTTTGATTTGACGGAAAGAAACAAAATAGGTAAGACCAGTCTGAAAACAGAACTTAAATATTTGTAAAGATCATCGTAATTTCGACTGATATACCTTAACGCGAAGTAAGTTGTGATAGACCATCTGTGCGTTTTTGTTTAGGCCTGTTCTTGGCATCGTGAACGTGGCGTGACGCGTCAATTTATCACCGTCTTCAGAGAAGGGCGATATCGCGACAACCATACGTTATGGTAAAGCGTTTATAGTGAAACTCAACCGAAGTGTGTGTGTCAGTTCTGTGAAAGGTTATTTAGCAAGGGAAATATGATTATGTCGGTGACTGGGTCAACTTTGCTTGTTAGTTAAAACTTTGCTCTCCGATTATAATCAATTGTTTTTGTGACGTATTCGTCATTCAGGGAACCTAAATATTCTCACCTGAATATTTGTGAAACTAGGTAGACACGTAAAATGTCATCAGCGTCTATTATTTAAAGAAAGAGCGGTAAAGATGGTTAAATTTTTTAGCACAACATTATATTTCTATTAAACAGGGCTTAAATGATTTTCGTAAGACGGTTAGCGTTTCAACCGTATCATGTGTTTCCAGGCTTATTTTTATTCGAGGCTGATCCCGTGTTATTTGATTAGCGAAGTTTCTGTATCAGGCGCTAATGTAGCTCTATCGAGTTGCTTTGTTTATGGAACAACACAAATGGGATGAAAGAATAACTTAATAAAGTCTCCAGCATATTATGCTAGGAGACAAAACCTACGTTATAGCTAATTTGTGTTTAGGTTAGTGCTAACTTTATTGTCTTGTAATGTCATAATATTATTAGATACTTACCTGAAATAAGGCCTTTATCGGACACAATTATTAATTAACTGTAAGCTCGATACAGTGACTGATAAACAAACGATGGCTAAAAAAAAGCAGCGCGTCTCGAAAACACGATAACGCGATGCAGTAGTCAAACCGCCAATCGTTGATAAAACTATTGTGTCAGCTATGGCCCTAAAATGAGGGTAGTTATAGCTGACAATTAGCTGCCTAGATAATTGCAGAAATACTACGTCATTGTTTTTAGAAGCCTCTGCTTTTAAGTTTGTCTGATATTTGACAAAACTTATAAGAACATGAGGATTGACATAACTGTTTATGTCAAAGATGTTCCTTGATTTTTTCAAATTTTCTTCTTAGTTCTGTAGACACACAGACCGTGAGTCCGGGCGCCATCTTAATACAATATCTTTTATTTACTGCGGGGCATTACATCTGGCGTGGAGTCACGGTCGCAGAGCTCAGTTCGTTTATTTTACTTATTACTTAGTTTATTTAAACAGGGGTGTTTAACTCTGAGGAACTTACTGAGGTTGGCTGTATTTAATTTAGATAAGTTGGAATATTTTTGAGGTGTTGTATTATTTGTTTTAAGCTAGAACATTACTTTTAAATGTGTGATAGATGCAGAATCCTCCTTATTTAAAGGAGTTAGGTGCATTTAGAGTGACAGAAGACAACTTGATACGATGTAAGCTGTTCACATTTCAGTCAATTATTTCCTATGAATTTCCAACGTCTTTTTAACAAATGGTCAATATAACAATCTCTATTTTATGAAACAGGCATAGATTCTACCCTTTCACAAAATTAGATCTACACCAGTAAAGTACAGGTACTCGCGGAAAGTACCACTTGATTAAAGAATTAATTTCCACGAAATACCAGGGCCACTCCAGTTGCTGCCAAATTCCTGAAACGAATAGACCGTTTTTATTAAAAGTGTAAGTGCTAAGATTAAACAAGAATAAATAACTACCGTCCAAGTGAAATAAAACGTTTCATTCGTCAAGAATTTTATTATGAAACTTTATAAAAGCGAGGGTACAACAGTGGTAGCTAGGGGTGTCGCAAGATGCATCTACGGGGAAACAATTGGATGAAAACCGCCATTTTGAAAAGTGTATCTATTCTACGAAGCATTATAGTTACTCCAGTTCAGCATCACTGCAGGCTATCAAATCAAACATGATTAGATTAATTTCCAGGAAGAAATTAAACTTCATTGCTACGAATTACTTTAGTAAGATAAAATTTTCTTTTCACCCAGTAACGATTGGAACATCACGTCATGCCCCAACACATAAAACGCAAAGTGTTTGTCCGTCCGTCCGTCACGTCAGGGCACACGTAGGTACAAACATTCATAGTAATCATAGTCGTCGTTGATTCGAGAACCACTTTTCCAATTTAACTATGAGGGTTTTCTATTAATTATTTAGAGATACCTAATGTCTCTAGCTAGAGGTTAGTTGTGTGGTAACCCTGTTGGTAAGCCGTTCACGAATTAATGGTAAAATTCCGCAAATGACGATTATTCTGAGCCGTAAAATAGAATATGCCCAGCGGGTGGCATCTATGACAACTTCTTAAAAGTACAGTTGCAAGAAACTTTGTGAAGAGAATGAAAAATGTTCGCCGTTTACCGGGCATGGTGGGTTTAACCCTGTCGTCATCAGGCATGCAGACGATATGCTGATAGCGGTAGTTTAAGATTCGATTTTTCCCTGAAGTACCTAGGTACGTGGCTTCAATGAAAGTAGTTATATGAATAAACACATACAAGCCTTTTATATACATTTCATATTTTCTCTTACTCGAACTTTTACTTTTACAAAAAGATTCGCCGCCTCGCAAAATACATAAAAATTATTTACAAAATGGCGTTCTCTTGACTTGTTCTCGACTCATATTTATTTTTGTGTTAAGCTGGGAATTCTCGTTATTTATTGTTTACGTTTGTTGTAAATTTTGTGTACCTACGCATTGTTGAGGGAGATCTCTAACTGTTTCGATATTAAACACAGAAAATCGTTTACTTTGAATAGAATCGTCAAAGTGAACGATTTTCTGATCGAGATCAAACGATATAAAACTACATAATTAATAAGAAGATCATTGACCGTTCTAGATGACAAAGAAAACACTTCATCATTACAACGACCAAGCTTGGCAGTTAGTTAGATACCATACCATAACATTAGGCCTGTTTTCCGCAATGTGTTAGGCAGAGGAGGAGGTACGTACCTATAGAACACCCACATTTAATCAGGTATTTTTAAGTCCTAGGGGGTGAGCTATGTAATAGGGGGCGAGCCTGTTACCATCACCCATCCGGGTTGATACTGAGAAATTCCTGAAAACCCCAATAACACTTTGTCCGACCTGGGGATCGAACGTTTGTTTCTGGCTATTTCCAACCATGTTCGAAGAGAAATAAATTCTTACACAGCGACTTGCTGTCTCCGTCCCTTTGACTCTTCTCTTAAAAACAAGTAGGTAACTACGTAAGTTGTATAAATCTTCGGCACAGGGAAGTTCGTTAAAGATATCGAACAGAATGTCTTTAATTGGCTAGTTCGTTCCGAGTGGTAATTGTGTCGCCCGGCTGCGCTCGTAATTGCGAGAAGTACTAGTGTACCTACTTCTTCTTATTATTAAAGTTAATACCTACCTATAGCAAGTGATTGGGAAGCTATCGGAACTCGTTGAAAGTCTTGGAAGTTGTTGGCCATATTCGTTTCTTGTCTTGGAATTATTTAGTGTGACTTTTGGTAGCAGATAGTCTCGTGAAGGAGTTCGTTCAGAGTTCAGACAAAAAATAAATCACAACTAAAAGGTCTCTATGTCTGTCGCCTAGTAACTAGCATTGCTGCTTATCTCTCTTAGAAGTGCCCTTCCAAATTCTATAACCTTTTTCGTAAATAATTTCATAGCCAATAACTACCCATAATTGCCTATGAAATTACGTTATCGGTTGAGGACGGTTCCATTGCTACACAAAACGTCGTAGTGTCATTTAACAGCACTTTTGCAGGGTATTGGAATATGCAATAGTATTTGTCTGCTAATAGTATTTCTTTGCTGTAGTTTTGCCTGCTATGCCGTTGCTGTGGCGCATTCCGAGTCAAGAGTCAATTATTTACAATGCTTACAGAAAATATAATATCCGTGAAACTAATTACACTCACGCAGTAAGTACTCGCGATCGCGTGTTGACTCTAGCCGTATGTTTGTCTGTTTGTTTGCCTGATTGTCTATTTGTCCGTTTGCCGGGATTAAGCGCGCCGTATGTTGGCTTTGATATCGACGTGCGTCGAGGACCCTCAGCCATCGAGAATATCGGAGAGGCTCGCGAGAGAATGGGGAGGAATTGAACGTTTAATTGATGGTGTAAAAATATTGGTGTGACGTGAAGTAAGTTTGAAGGTGTTGGCTTGTTGAAAGTCAAGCCATCTCACGCCTGTGTTGTGAAGCTTACGGTTCTTATACTAAATCTGTTAGAATATTTTCGTTTCTATACATGGTACTCGTATTCTTTGGAGCAGTTGCCCAGATGTAGTTGGGGCAACTGGTCTAGTGGTCGCAAACGCGACTGCTGAACGAAGTCTTGGGTTCAATTCTCCATTTCTCAGTAGCAGCCGGGGTTTGTATTTTTAGTTGGTGACGTGATAACCCGTGCCTTGGAAAACACGTAAAGCCGTTGCTCCTGCGCCTGATCTTTCTCCGGTCGTGTCGGATTGCCGGTTCATCCGGACTATGGGAATAAAGGAACAGAGAGTGCACCTGTATATGCGCGCACCCTTGTGCACTATAATAATCTCCTACGTACCCGGCTATTCTCCGCTGAGATTGGCCACCCTGCCCTGTCTGAAATCGATCGGGAGAATGCTTTGTAGGTACATAGCATCTAATGAGTTATAAAAACGATGGTTACAAACACCCGAGAACACTGCTGCACCTCAGTTGTCTCAGTAAAGACCAGTGAAGTGCAATCGGGGACTAAAATGTATCCCTTTAAATTTTTGCACGATAATCCCGAGACCAAATTCGAAGCAACTTTTTGACATACTATTGTGGAACCGATTACTATTTCAATATATCGCAAACATACAGTTACATACGTATACTCACGTTGCTATTTACGCCACATTGTACTGCCTCAACTCTTGATAGTAGTTGGTAAATATGGCGGTACAGCAGCTGCTGTACGTATATAGCCGCTGTACTAGAAAGTAACTAGACTGATATTATTGTGGTGTTGCATTCAGTTTCTATTCAAAGCCACAGTCGACTGGGCTTATCTATGGTCACTGGACAGGTTTATATCTATTCTTTGTGGTGAAGGAGTTTATGGGCGATCAGTTTCCTTCATTCTTCAGGTGTACGAGTATCAAACTAACATTTTATGATTGGGTTTATTTTATGTCCGTAAGTGTGTTCGTGGTATCACAGCGGGCTCTATCAGAATACTAGCGCTGCGGTATTTGATTTTTTTAAATATCGCAGCATCATGCTGTTATAGAAGCCTTTTGGGCCTCGCGCTGGTCTTCTGTTTGTTTAGTTTTTACTATTTTGCTAGAGTTAATGTTCTTTTTTATTGTTGTATTTACTGTTCGTGTCCCGAATAAAAAAAAAATCTTTCTTTCTATCTAACGAAATATTGATGAAATCGGG
Source organism: Brachylomia viminalis (assembly GCA_937001585.2). Classification (NCBI taxonomy): domain Eukaryota; kingdom Metazoa; phylum Arthropoda; class Insecta; order Lepidoptera; family Noctuidae; genus Brachylomia; species Brachylomia viminalis. The sequence continues at coordinate 26,135,430 of OW443301.2, forward strand.
TGAAAGAGGTTCGGTCGGGTCAATCGGGTTATGTAAATAAATCATTCAAAGTCAGTACATACTTAACTTGAATGACATTATTCATTTATTCAACTGCCGTAAAACTAAAACAAGCTATAAAATGTATGAGTGAATCCATAACAAACGTGGCCGGCCCATAAATCGTGTACGTACACTAAAGAACTGAGCTTGATCTAAGTGGGATACATTTTTGCCCATTCAGATTTACAACGGCACTCCTACGAGATTTATTTGCGTAGATATTGTTTTTCTGGGTATTTACCTGTGGGCCTCCAAATACACACATCAAAAGTGTATATGGATCGAGGTATTTAAAAGGTTTTCATTACGTATAATAAACAATTTGTAGTTTCAGTAGTTTGTTTTCCGCCGTAAACGGAATCGCGGCGATTCGGTATACTCAATATGAGTGTATACAAATCACGTTGCGGAATGGCCGCCACGTCCGTTGTAACAAGTGAAAAAGATTTCCTGGAGTGTGCATGGCAACTTTATTTGGCAGAGCTCTTCATTGAAGCATATCGCATGCGTGCTCAATGGGATTCAAGTCTGGCGATTGAGCAGGCCATGGTAGGACGGTGTGTGGCAAGTGTGTTTGCAACGACTCTGGCAGTGTGTGAACGTGCATTATCATGCATAAGCAGCAATCGCAAGGAAATGACAACATCTGATACAATCGTTTCAGCGTAAATCTGTGCATTGAGATTGCCTTTGATCCAAATCAGTTCGGTTGTTCCGCCGATCCAAATACCCGCTCATATCATGATTGTTCCACCACTGTATGCATGGATTTCCTGGCATGATTTTAAACGTTCTTGGCATCCAGGGATCCTCCAATACCGTGTACATCTAGTATACGGACTCATACCAAAGCGAGATTCGTCAGAAGAACACACAAAACGCGACTCACTTCACGAGTCCATTGTAAACGGGCTCTGCGATTGCGTGCTCAATAGGTTGCCGTTCGTAATAGGACTGTATCAATCTGACAACGTTGAGAGAAAGAGAACTGTATTATTTGATTAAATTAAGTTTTAGGACATCTTAGGGTCAACGCAGACTGTACTTTTTGTTTGAAACAAAATATTTTTTTTAAGCACATTAGTATTTAATTTTTATTTTATTATTCTTAAATTCATATTTTGTTCTTCTGAAAACCTAACATTTAAAATAAGATATGGAACTTCCAGGCAAGGTTTAAGCAATGGTGCTGCCAGTTTTAGAATCTGCTATATCCACCATTGGCATCAATAACATCTTGCAAACGTTCACGCATTGATGCAATCATGTTTGAACAGGCGGCGCAACTTCTAAAGCCTTCCCAAATCTCATGTATGTAGGCCCTTAAATTGGTGACTGATCTAACTCGCGTCGAGTCCCAATTTTGATCCAATAAACCCCATACATTTTATATGGGGTCAGGGCTTCTTGGCAGGAGTTTAATTAAATGTAACCCTTCTTGTTGAGCTATCCACTCCTGGACCCTTCTCGCATTGTGGACGGAACTTCCGTCCTGTACAAATTCGATTCGATGGCCATCACGATAAGCAATTTTAGCGGTCGGAAGAAAGACATTTTTTAAGATGTCCACGTAATCGACACCTGTCATACGACCAGTGATTTCGCATATATCCATGGGACCAGGGCATTGAGCTAGGAAAAACAGACCAGGGGCATTCATCCCCCCCAAAAACCGCATGAGATACGCCCACTTCGTCTGTTAGGAAGAATGTTTTCTTCATTGTATCTAGTGTTGTTAGTACGATAAAGAGATATACGCCCATCTGTATCAAACACAAAATCTTTTACGTCCACATATGCCAAGTTATCAAAATTATACTGTAAATATCTGTTGGCGAAATTATTATTATTTTTATTATCTTATCTTATGTCGGTAATTTAAAATAAGTTTTCGGGCAGGTTGGCGATAATGGAGTCCGGCCTCTTTAAGCCTTCTCCTCACGGTTAACTTTGACTCAGATAATTCGGCGGCAAAAAACGAAGTCTGTATAAATCTTTGGTTTCGCACTCTAGTAATAAGCGGTTCGTCTTGTTCTCTAGTTGTCTTTCGAGGTCTACCTTGTGACACGTGCGTAATAATAGCCCCCTCTTCTTGCCATCTTTTCCACCATAAATCAACTGTATTTCTCTGCAAATATCATATAATTCAAAATCAAAAGTAGCGTAACTACAATGAGTACAGAAAAACAAAATAAATACCCAAATTCATCATTCTACTCATCATCATGCAACTCTTCAGCGACATGTGAGGATGAATTCCCTTGTTCCTTCAAAGCGACAATAACATGTTTCATATGTTCGTCTATTCGATACATAATAAATTATTAATGTTTGTTTGCTTAGAGGCTTAGAGCATTAAAAATGCTCTAAGTTTGTTTGCATACAAGGAAAATAATTTTTTAAATATTTGAGGTCAGTGATCCACGAAGAGGATGCTATCCAGCAGGTATTCGGATGAAGGATGTCATAACTGGCAACTTCAAATTGAATTTGTTTCAAAGAAAAATATTACATTATGAGATTTCTCTTCTTTAAAGAGATTGCTCGACATGTTTAAGACAACAATTCGAGACGTCAAATTGTCAAGATTTTTCATAGAAAAATTGCATAGATATTTTGTGAACCTAACTTTGCGCTTAATAATAAGAACCAGGGATTGCGCACAATTTTTTGAGTCTTTGTCTGTAGCAATATTATTGATATAATGTAGTCACATAGTTAACAGTCAGATTGTTTATAATTTATTGTAAGGCAAAGCTGTTTAGAGATTGATGAAACTTACCATTGCCTATATATTTTTGATTCATGAACATGCTCAGATATTGAAGAACTCGACTGTACATATTTTACATAGTATTAAGGAAGCCATTTCACTCTCAAGTGCCTAGTGGCTACTATATAAGCAGTTAAATAGACAACCTTTAGATTATATCTGTGAAGACGAAGACTCTCGTATGTTGCAGTTTTGGATGTTCTTAGCAGTATGTTGTTCTGACTATTAGCATTCTATTGAATATTGCATAACAATGGTAGTTTTGGCAAGCACGGAAATAGAACAAACTGAACAAATATTTTTGCACCCACTTTATTTCCAATCTTCCAGAGGTAACCAAAAAGAATCGCTCCATTATTTTCCTTCACTCCAAACATCATGGGAATACGAAAAGAGATTTCTGGAAAAAACGACCTCCCAAAAATCCTCTATTTTCGCACGTGTGTGTCTATGCACGTTTATTTGATCCGGAACGCCTGCATTCTGCACCACGATTCGCGAAAATATTCTCGAAAATATGCTCTTTCGATAGTGTTCGGTTCGATATACATATATATTTTATTGTGTCCGCGAGTTGAATAAAGGAATTTGATTTCGATATTCGTGACTCCTTATATCAGGATGGTTGCGTTTCTCTCGATCTTGAATTGTATTGGAGATGCTGGTCGTGTCGCGAGGCTTCGATCTTATTCGGTTTTGCTGTGAGTTGCAGTTTTATTTTTATATATCTAGCCTTAAGTTAGTAGAATAAGTCAGCACTTTAATTCTTGCCGATTCGTTGTAATTTGGGCATCGTTGCATTTTGTGCCGACTTCCATAAGCTAGGCTCATGTTAAGTTTGCCAAGTCAATCAAACCGTATTACAAATATATAAAATATCACAAAACGAAACGTGACACAGTCAAGGTCGGCAAAACTTTACGAGATGTCATATTTTTATAGTTTTATCTTAATGAGATACTAGATACATGTGGTACTGTGGTCTGTGAAGTCTTGCCAGTATGTTTGATTTAAATTGTATTATTAATTAAGTGTAACATTTTAACAAATTCAGGAAGTTTTTCAGTTTCTAACTATAAAAGTTTGTGTAAAACATAGTGAAGGCAACGTAGTGCAGGCGTCTGTCTATGTGTGCGTTACTTTTTGTTACCTTCGTGTTACTTTTTGTTGCCGCTCCGCTAGTTTTTGTTTCTGTTTTGTTACTCCGGCCACGCGGTGCGCAACGACCACCACAAACAATAGGGTTAGCTGTAGTAAGTCTTATTCAGACGGGCTGCCAGTTGTAGTAAATTAGTTTTCAAAGCTTTGCTCGCACACTTATAAGAATTCTCTAATCGCGTAGAGATGTATGAATCTCTACACATTCTTTGCAAATCTATTTTGAAACTCTTTTATACAACGTGTTGTTTTGCATCCTCGTCAAATTTCAGGAGGCTGTTATGAAAGACATAAATAATCAAATAAAATTACGATCCTGCTCAATAATTAATACATACTTGTTTTTTTAGGTATTTAAGTTTGACAGTATTTCAGAATACTCCACTTTCAAAGAACAAAATCACCCCGTTGCGTATGCGGTAGGCAGTGTCGTACGACTATGTCGCTGTGTGCATGCGTTACAGTTACAGCGCAGTTACAGGGCGGTATCACACGGGCCCTACACATGCCGATTTCCAAAAACTACAAAAAATAAAAATAAATACCTACTTATTTTATTATTGATTCGTGTCGAGAATCATTAGCATAGTTACCTCCTCGAATTTGACGAGGATGCAAAACAACACCTTGTATAACCCTAATAACAGGGTATTTCACCCGGTGTATTCTGTACCTGCGCCCGCTACTAAGCTGCTGTAATCCCCAGCAACAATCCGGCAACCAAAATGGGTTCTATACAGCAACAGAAGCCGTATGTCCTCGTATGAGCCCGCCATTACCTGCGCCACAGTTATATCCGGGCCATAAAAGTATACTCACAAATAAACAGCGATGCTACACAAATATGTCGCAGGCGCCTGTTCTACGACCGGACTCGTCCGTAGCGATTGAATGGAGCTTTATTTTTGAAGTAAAACTTCTTTAGGCACGCTTGGCTTGGGGAGTAAGCTGGCGAATGCATGACGAGAGCGTTACGAAAAGTGTGATCGGGCGAGGCGAACGCATATGGATGGAGCTAAAGAAGTTTTACTTCAGTTGTGTGGTCTAAAGCACACTCGTTTGTATTCTTACTTTGTTCATTTAGCTTTAACGGGTCGTTTTGTGATTGACACGTGGATATCTATAGCCTTTAGCTGTGGTTTAAAGCGAAACGATAAAAACTAGATAAAGGCGCTTAACATTTTTTTTTCTGAACACGAGATGAAACAAACGACAATAGAATGCAGTAATCAACGATCCAAGAGAAACTTACCATACCTAATCATTCTGATTGGAATATTGGTGATTGATGGCAGTTTACTGTTGATGACACGACGGTCCTGCTCATCTTCTTATCGTTATTCCATTGATTTTCATATTGCTCACGGGTGGGGAAAGGCTTTTTTTATACACCATGACATGACATTAAACTCAAGTTACTAAAGTCTCAGATCCAAGCCAACGTGTCCTCGCACAAGTAGGTACTGCGACTGACCGGAAATATTTAACCTTACGTCAGTCACCGTGATGTACACTGACACTCAATTTATCTAGCTCTCGAGTGTTCTGACACTCTGATTACACTGCGGAAACTCTCGAGGGCGGTGCTGAGATTAGGATGATTACTTGACTGAAATATAGAGGGAAATATCCACTTTGGAACATGGACCTTATGTTGACAGCTGCGCTTCAACAACAGCTCAAGGGGTATTGCTGTAATCGCCACGCCTATGTAATTAATTGGTCATTGGTATTGTGGCTTATGAGTGCTGCTGTCCTTTACAGTTCCCTGTCCCATGAACCAGACATGGTTCAGGTTGATTAATTAACTATTGTGTCTGCAGTGAAAGTGTTAACATAATCGGCCAATTTAGAAAAGGGATTCTTGCAGGTGATAGCCATTGTACGAAACCATCGGCACATCTGCCTAAATTACAGTAAGCCTCTCTTCCCGCTGTTGTGCAATTACACCTCTTGTTTTACAAACTTTACATAAATGCTCCTTAAAAACAGGCGCGACACGCGATGCTAATCGCACGCGCTACAAAGGCTACGCTCGTCGCGCGACAGGCGCGGTGCCTTTGTATCACGTGCGTCGCGTGTCGCGCTTGTTTGTAGAGCCTTAACTCGTCCCGTTCCCGCTTCGCTTCGTGGTCAGCCTCAACTGGTACCATTTCCTAAGTTAAAAACAATTGAAGGAACTTTAGCAAATTAATTAATGAGTCATGCTCACAGAGTAAACGTGCAGTTAAACAATTCAGAGACATAACTAAACAAGGGCGAGCTGTCAGCGTGGTGTCGCGTAAATAAACGGTGTGACCGCGCACTGCATGCCGCGCTCGCCGAATCGAATACATAATCGATATGCGAACAGCGCAGCTCTACGCTCAGGGGTGGCACACGAGGTACTAAAGACTTAGTAGATTGGAAACCCGCTAAGGTAAGGAAACCTAGCTTTAATGGTCTGACATAGTCCACGTTGCGTGATCGTGGTGATTATCGGCTACTTCCGTGTCCGCATGAAACATGAAGATATGTATAGGCATACAGGGTGGCAGCGTCATCGACGCGCAACTTGTTATCATGAATTCAGAACATGATTCTGGAACCACTTTTTATTCAAAAGCAGAAAAAGCGTTTGAAAAGACGGCTATATTGCACTTTCTATGAAACAGCAGATTTTTTTTTGATAACCGACGATTTTTTTTACGCTAGTGTGTCTGGAATGAATTGCTGTATTCATGTTTATAGTCCGCGGGTCGATGTCAGTGTAATTATCCTTAATTAAAATGTACATTACCCGTTAATTCCAGCCTTACCAACTAATATTGATTAACGAGGTGAAATCTGAGGAAATCTCGCTGCAATTTTCATCTTAACAACGACCTTGCATTCAGTGTTTCTGTTTAACGTTTACTTTTGCACGTCGGGGATTCTTTTCTGCACTCTTAAGAAAAATATTCGTATGATGTTCATAAAGAAATGCTATTATTTTTCTCATTATTCTAGACTCGTTAGTTAAATCTCGCCAGCCGTGTTTTTATAATGACCTTTCTTGCGCGATATGTTAAAAGGCTATGAAGTTCTTATTCATATCTCATCATGTTACTACAGCGATCATTTCAATGTAAGTCTGTTGCAATCGCGTTATTTTGGCTTTAGATTGATTAAGCAAAAGCGGTCAAATTGTTATTTTTTTGTTGTCTTAATGATATAATATTACTATTTTGTTGTTGTTTATCAAAGTTATCTTAGAAACCTAAACGTAAAAGCATGAATGTTCTTCTTTTATTGTTTTCATGATTTTGTTATATTTAATGTTCTATTTTATTGTTTGTATTTCCCGTGCGTGTCCCAAATAAAATATTTTTCTTTCTTTATTGAGTCAAAATTAATCATAATATCCCATACAAGTATATTCATCACATTTTACAGACAACCCTATCGCGCTAAACACGGCGAGGCTCTAAAATATCACTACACTACACAATTAGTGCCCTCATTATCTATTAGTATGTATGAGGCCATAGATTGCATATTCTCTTGTACGCAGTCATCTAAATTACCACCATCATTGGGCTCGTCCACAAATGTTATTTAGCAGACTATTCCAAAGGCAATATTTGTTTTAGGGCTACTTTTCAATCGTCAGATAGCTTTTATATCTGAAGTATGCATACCGCGGCATGGCATGTTTCCTATACACACGTTTTCTCACGGAGATTGAAAAATTCATAGCATATTAAATAAATATTATGTAGAGATAATAATAATTAAAAGAAAAATGACATGCAAGGTGACATTGCAGTGTAAAATGTCAATAGGTTTTTTCTTTGGTTTGGACGTATAATTATTTACTTATACCCATTAGTGTGTTTAAAATGTAGGTAATTTTATATAAGTGCCAGCCCTATAGTTGCGGTAAAATTTGCCGCGCCCCGCTCGGCCGATCAGCCGCGGTTCGCTTCGGCGTCTAAACACGTTTCGACTCTAAAATATAGGTACCTGCAATATTACTGAGTGGAAATGCGGTTCTCACTGTGATTAGAACTGCCCTGTCACACCTTTCTGAACATGTATATATAAGCCATGCTGTCTGTGAATAAGAAGAAGTATCGAGATTCTACAGAACAAAAGCTAACCGTTTTTTAGCGTATACTGATTATGTAAGTAGATAAATTAGCCAATATTTTCTCTGAGCATTTTCATTGTACGTTGCACGTGTGATATTTGCAGATAATAAAGCACACTCATGCTGTTGTAAATACAAAATCACTGAACGATACCCGCGTAATGTTAGGATGGCCGTGACGATTTATGCGAAACGATTTCTGCATATAAACCAGTGGCTGTATGTGTAGTGGCTGTGTGCGTACTATTACTGACTCAGCGATCTAATAATCACGTATTTATTACAGGTAGGATAACTGTTAGGGTTACCTGCGAAATAATTGTAAACCATAATATTCATATCAAAGTATTCCCAGAATTAAACATTTCTCAGTACAAAATAATCAGTTAACAAGTTATTTAAGCATATTTAGGTTTAATTTTAACTGTACGATTATTATTACGAGTAAATTTTGCGTGAAATATTTTTTTTTAATTTGTAGGTACTTGTGTTTGGTAGGTACCAAACACAAATTGAAAATTGAATTTAAAATGTCTTCTGAATTTCGCATTGCAACCTCCATTTATTATCTTCGTATTTACTTCTCGTTTGTATAATCACGCAAATCTAAACACGCGTCGGCTCTATCACGGCGCTGTGCCGCCGCCGTCACGCACAGCGCATCGTGATACCACAGAATAGATAGTGTACAGAAAGAAGGTTCAGCTCCATACAAAAAGTGAAAATACACACACACGAACATTGACGCGAGTCTGCGTATAGCGAGTGAAGGCGCACTCGCGTCTGGCATATTCGGCTATCAACGTTTGAGATCGCCGCACTCATGCAAAACGATGAAGGTAAACATCGTGTGGAAATCAGCATATCCTACGACTAAAAAACCGAAGATATGTGACATCCACCAACCTGCACTGTGCCCGCGTTGTCGATTACGGCCCACTCCCTCTCACAGAGAGTAGGCCTGTGTCCCAGCAGTGGGAAAATTATAGGCTGATTATGATGTACGTACACAACGACACATCATGCTATACATTTCTGGAAATGTATAGCCAGCTCATACCTACTGATAGGTATAAGCTGACCTCGTATTTTACAGGCTTTTCGTACAGTGAGAGATCAGCTTATTCTAAAAAATGTTAGCTTGATGTGTCTTTGTGCTTCTATGGTTGCGTGCACCTGTTTTCGCTCGTTGTACGGATCCGGCCTTCGAGGGGCTCGTGGCTAAATGATCATATCTGCACTGGTTAATAGAAGGTAAATCTGCGTTTGCTGCGATCGGTTTGTGGATGGGGTACCATCTATTACCTACATATTGAGACCCCTTCGTGCATCGGAATGCACGTTAAGCCGTTGGTCCCGGCTGTCATTCGTAGGTCTTGGACAATCGTTACGAATATTCAGAAGCGCAACAGTCTGACAAGCTGTCTCACCTAGGGGTATCGTGTTACCCAGTTACTGGGTTGTGGCCGTCAGATAGGCAGTCGCTCCATGTAAAAAGCTGGTATTCAGATGCATCCGGTTAGACTGGAAGCCGATCCCAGGTGATGATGATGGAGCCGGCTTTCTGTTCCTTTGTATTCTGTGTTGCTGCACCTCTGCCGGTGTATCGACGAGCCGTAATAGCGCGGTTGTGGTGGCGACGCGCCGCTCCGTTATAGTTCGCAGTTGATTTGCTTCGCCCATTTAATGCATCGTTTGCTCTGTTATGATAGTAAATTGTTATAATAAAAGGTTTTATTGCAAATGGTTTGTTTTAATACTTAATGATAGTCGTGCTGGAACCATCCGTGTTTTTGTCATGTCTATTATGTAGATGGTAAAATGATGTTCCGTTCAATAAACCTATATAGGTCTTCACAGTTAATGTGCACTATTTAACTTCAGTAAAACATAAGTCTGTTAAACGCCATGTTTTGTGAAAAGAACCGCTGAAACTGAAGCTGTCGTGACTAGTGGCTTGTACTCCTTTGAATAAACAGCGGAGAGAATTCTGAATAATTAAACCACATTGCATTTAATGAACGTTGTATAAACGAGCTGAGTACTAAGACTCTAACAAGGATCTGAGACGTGGGAGGCGTTACCAAAGGTACCTATAGCAGTGGTTTTTGGGTCGATGCATTTTCAAAAATCCTTCCCTACTGCTCACCTGCGATATATCAGGAATTTTGATGAGCACCCTAATGGCGTCACACAATGTACATATATAGGTAATGGCGTTACACACTATCAGTCAGAATCTGAATCATTTTGAGTGATGTTCCGAATACATTATATATATACTCGTACCTATATATACATATATGTTCGAAAAACTTGTGCTCAACAACATAAATCATCATCATCTGCCAAACCTTTTCCCATCTATGTCAGAGTCGGCTTCCAGTCTGACCGGATGCAATTGAATACCAGTAGTTTACATTGAGCGTCTGCTTATCTGACCTCCACAACCCAGTTACTGGGTAATGTAAGACTGGTTGTCAGACTTTCGGGCTTCTGACGACCCGTAACGATTGTCATAGATCCACGAATGACAGCCGAGACCAACGACTTCCGAGGCACGGAGGGGTCTTGGTATGTAAAGATGGTCACCCATCCACGGACCAAACGCGGCAAGTGTAACTTAACCTGATCTAACTATACAAATATATACACAAAGCAAAGGGCACTAAGGCCCACTTGCACGTTTATTAATGAATATAAAGTTTGTAAACTCGGAGTTAAGTAATTAACATTTTAACTCTTATTACGCATTGCGACACTAAAAAATAACGCCGGGTTAGTAAATCAGATAATACTGTTTTTTGAGTTGGGAACATTGCAGTTCAATCGACGAAACATACAATAGAATTGCAATGGCTTTGTAATATGTAATCCGACCAAAAATTAATTAACGTTAATTGTAAATCCATCTCTTTTAGACTGCATTGCGATACGTAATACTTTCTTGTCTTTGAATTTTATAACATGATATTTCATTTTAATCGTATTGTATGTGGTTTCCGTGGATATTTAGTTTATTGATTGACAAAAACGTCAGATAAGGAAAAATATGTTTAAGTTTTTTATAATTTGTATTCATTTTTATACGAGTTCATGAATATATTGCCTGCTGATATAGTGCCGAAAATTCACTTACTACAACGTCGAACAATATAAAATGCAAAATAAGTTATCAGCGGTACCTCATAGCGTCAATAATTTACGAGTATTTTCCATACTTTATCTCAATGGTATTATCACATTACTAACACTAACCCAGAATTTTGCAACAAGGACGCGTTTACGAATCTGACAAAAATAAGCAGTTTTTCGGTACATTTTCCGGCAAAATAATACAAAATCAAATGTAACTAATAATTGCCACAGATAGATTACTCCTTAGTCTTCAAATGGAAGCAATTTTTTATTCAAAAATTTTGGTTTATAATATTGTAAAAAATAATTTCCGTTGCCTCTTCACACATAATTGACGATATCGTGCTGACTTGAGGAACATTTTTCTTATAATTAATAACATAAATTTATTTATTTAAAAATATTTTATGTTAGCAGACATGTTCAACTCAAAAAGGTACCAAAAAAAACTATCAAAATGTTACAAATAGGCTGAGAAAATAATTAAAATCGAGTCTTATTTTTTCACATATTTAGTTGTAACGCGTGATACTTATCGGATTGAAATAAGGGTTATTTTACTGGTCACTATCTTGATTTATTGCACAAAAAGTAAAGAAATATTTTAGTCTGCGCTCGGCCGCCGTCGTGAGTGGACACTGTGACGCTTGTAAGCAGCTCCTCGTGTACGAAAAGATCGCTGTACGAATACAAAATATTTTACGTAACAAACTTGATCCTTTACGCATTCTGCTGCACCGACTACGGACAACCAAGGTAAGATTTTATTTACAGTTTCTTATACTTATGGGAATATAAATTTCATATTTAGTTTCGGACTTCATGGAGTGACCTGAAATGTACTTCGAAGACTGCTACTGGAACTAATAGACGAGTAGAGCTAGGTGTGCCGAGTTTGGGCTCGTTTTGTTAGTTATGTTGAGACCATACCTCCGGACTTGATGGAGAGACCTGCAGGTGTACTTCGAAGACTGCTACTGGAACTAATAGACGAGTAGAGCTAGGTGTGCCGAGTTTGGGCTCGTTTTGTTAGTTATGTTGAGACCTTACCTCCGGACTTGATGGAGAGACCTGAAATGTACTTCGAAGACTGCTACTGGAACTAATAGACGAGTAGAGCTAGGTGTGCCGAGTTTGGGCTCGTTTTGTTAGTTATGTTGAGACCATACCTCCGGACTTGATGGAGAGACCTGCAGGTGTACTTCGAAGACAGCTACTGGAACTAATAGACGAGTAGAGCTAGGTGTGCCGAGTTTGGGCTCGTTTTGTTAGTTATGTTGAGACCATACCTCCGGACTTGATGGAGAGACCTGCAGGTGTACTTCGAAGACTGCTACTGGAACTAATAGACGAGTAGAGCTAGGTGTGCCAAGTTTGGGCTCGTTTTGTTAGTTATGTTGAGACCATACCTCCGGACTTGATGGAGAGACCTGAAATGTACTTCGAAGACTGCTACTGGAACTAATAGACTAGTAGAGCTAGGTGTGCCGAGTTTGGGCTCGTTTTGTTAGTTATGTTGAGACCTTACCTCCGGACTTGATGGAAACCTGCAGGTGTACTTCGAAGACTGCTACTGGAACTAATAGACGAGTAGAGCTAGGTGTGCCGAGTTTGGGCTCGTTTTGTTAGTTATGTTGAGACCTTACCTCCGGACTTGATGGAGAGACCTGAAATGTACTTCGAAGACTGCTACTGGAACTAATAGACTAGTAGAGCTAGGTGTGCCGAGTTTGGGCTCGTTTTGTTAGTTATGTTGAGACCTTACCTCCGGACTTGATGGAAACCTGCAGGTGTACTTCGAAGACTGCTACTGGAACTAATAGACGAGTAGAGCTAGGTGTGCCGAGTTTGGGCTCGTTTTGTTAGTTGCGTTGAGGTCTTACTTCCGGACTTGATGGAGAGACCTGCAGGTGTACTTCGAAGACTGCTACTGGAACTAATAGACGAGTAGAGCTAGGTGTGCCGAGTTTGGGCTCGTTTTGTTAGTTATGTTGAGACCTTACCTCCGGACTTGATGGAGAGACCTGCAGGTGTACTTCGAAGACTGCTACTGAAACTAATAGACTAGTAGAGCTAGGTGTGCCGAGTTTGGGCTCGTTTTGTTAGTTATGTTGAGACCTTACCTCCGGACTTGATGGAAACCTGCAGGTGTACTTCGAAGACTGCTACTGGAACTAATAGACGAGTAGAGCTAGGTGTACCGAGTTTGGGCTCGTTTTGTTAGTTATGATGAGACCTTACCTCTGGACTTGATGGAGTGACCTGAAGGTTTACGTTGAAGACTACTACTGGAACTAATAAACGAGTAAAGCTAGCTGATAAGAGTGTGTATAGTTTATACTTCTTATAACACAATTTTTGTTTTAGATGCCAAGCCCTAAGACGTTCGGGAAAAGCTCGCGTAAGAAAGTTTACGCCTGTAGACGTAACTTAGAAAAGAGAATTCGTGTGTCTTTGCTATTTGGACGGGCCCTGGAAAAATAAAATTTGAATTTATAGCCAAAGACGATCAATTCTGGAAGGAGAATATGGAAACACATTTGATTCGATTCTATAAGAACTGCCTCCTTCCAGAATTGATTGATCCAAGATTCAAAAGAAATATGGAACTACGGGAACATTCATCTCATTGTCATAATAATATAATGAAAACTAAAAATTAATAAAAAAAATTGTATGTTTTCGTTAGTTTTATTCATTTTTCTTATCATTTACCCAACTCTACCCTACTCCACACTACTCTACCCTACTCCACACTACTCTACACTACTTTGCCCTACTCTACCCTACTATACCCTACTCTACCCTACCAAACTTCACATAAACCATCTACTACATAGTCCGCACAAAGCCAAATAAACGTATTTTCTTTCTAGTTTTCGAGAACCCACTTGCATTTGATTCCACAACAAAATTATATAGATACCTAAAACTTTTACAAAAAAAAAAACAACCAAAAAAGTTATTTTTCACTTTGTATTGGTTTTTTTTTTTGGAAGTCGGTTTTTTTTTTTTGTAAAAAGTTTTTATATTTCACTTTTTAATTGTTGTTTGGGGTTGTCATTAGATGATTTTTCCCACCATAAAAAAGGTCATTCCATGAAGTCCGGAGGTAAGGTCTCAACATAACTAACAAAACGAGCCCAAACTCGGCACACCTAGCTCTACTCGTCTAATAGTTCCAGTAGCAGTCTTCGAAGTACATTTCAGGTCTCTCCATCAAGTCCGGAGGTAAGGTCTCAACATAACTAACAAAACGAGCCCAAACTCGGCACACCTAGCTCTACTCGTCTATTAGTTCCAGTAGCAGTCTTCGAAGTACACCTGCAGGTCTCTCCATCAAGTCCGGAGGTAAGGTCTCAACATAACTAACAAAACGAGCCCAAACTCGGCACACCTAGCTCTACTCGTCTATTAGTTCCAGTAGCAGTCTTCGAAGTACACCTGCAGGTCTCTCCATCAAGTCCGGAAGTAAGATCTCAACGTAACTAACAAAACGAGCCCAAACTCGGCACACCTAGCTCTACTCGTCTATTAGTTCCAGTAGCAGTCTTCGAAGTACATTTCAGGTCTCTCCATCAAGTCCGGAGGTATGGTGTCAACATAACTAACAAAACGAGCCCAAACTCGGCACACCTAGCTCTACTCGTCTATTAGTTCCAGTAGCAGTCTTCGAAGTACACCTGCAGGTCTCTCCATCAAGTCCGGAAGTAAGATCTCAACGTAACTAACAAAACGAGCCCAAACTCGGCACACCTAGCTCTACTCGTCTATTAGTTCCAGTAGCAGTCTTCGAAGTACATTTCAGGTCTATCCATCAAGTCCGGAGGTATGGTGTCAACATAACTAACAAAACGAGCCCAAACTCGGCACACCTAGCTCTACTCGTCTATTAGTTCCAGTAGCAGTCTTCGAAGTACACCTGCAGGTCTCTCCATCAAGTCCGGAGGTAAGGTCTCAACATAACTAACAAAACGAGCCCAAACTCGGCACACCTAGCTCTACTCGTCTATTAGTTCCAGTAGCAGTCTTCGAAGTACACCTGCAGGTCTCTCCATCAAGTCCGGAAGTAAGATCTCAACGTAACTAACAAAACGAGCCCAAACTCGGCACACCTAGCTCTACTCGTCTATTAGTTCCAGTAGCAGTCTTCGAAGTACATTTCAGGTCTCTCCATCAAGTCCGGAGGTATGGTGTCAACATAACTAACAAAACGAGCCCAAACTCGGCACACCTAGCTCTACTCGTCTATTAGTTCCAGTAGCAGTCTTCGAAGTACACCTGCAGGTCTCTCCATCAAGTCCGGAGGTAAGGTCTCAACATAACTAACAAAACGAGCCCAAACTCGGCACACCTAGCTCTACTCGTCTATTAGTTCCAGTAGCAGTCTTCGAAGTACATTTCAGGTCTCTCCATCAAGTCCGGAGGTATGGTGTCAACATAACTAACAAAACGAGCCCAAACTCGGCACACCTAGCTCTACTCGTCTATTAGTTCCAGTAGCAGTCTTCGAAGTACACCTGCAGGTCTCTCCATCAAGTCCGGAGGTAAGGTCTCAACATAACTAACAAAACGAGCCCAAACTCGGCACACCTAGCTCTACTCGTCTATTAGTTCCAGTAGCAGTCTTCGAAGTACACCTGCAGGTCTCTCCATCAAGTCCGGAAGTAAGATCTCAACGTAACTAACAAAACGAGCCCAAACTCGGCACACCTAGCTCTACTCGTCTATTAGTTCCAGTAGCAGTCTTCGAAGTACATTTCAGGTCTCTCCATCAAGTCCGGAGGTATGGTGTCAACATAACTAACAAAACGAGCCCAAACTCGGCACACCTAGCTCTACTCGTCTATTAGTTCCAGTAGCAGTCTTCGAAGTACACCTGCAGGTCTCTCCATCAAGTCCGGAGGTAAGGTCTCAACATAACTAACAAAACGAGCCCAAACTCGGCACACCTAGCTCTACTCGTCTATTAGTTCCAGTAGCAGTCTTCGAAGTACACCTGCAGGTCTCTCCATCAAGTCCGGAAGTAAGATCTCAACGTAACTAACAAAACGAGCCCAAACTCGGCACACCTAGCTCTACTCGTCTATTAGTTCCAGTAGCAGTCTTCGAAGTACATTTCAGGTCTCTCCATCAAGTCCGGAGGTATGGTGTCAACATAACTAACAAAACGAGCCCAAACTCGGCACACCTAGCTCTACTCGTCTATTAGTTCCAGTAGCAGTCTTCGAAGTACACCTGCAGGTCTCTCCATCAAGTCCGGAGGTAAGGTCTCAACATAACTAACAAAACGAGCCCAAACTCGGCACACCTAGCTCTACTCGTCTATTAGTTCCAGTAGCAGTCTTCGAAGTACATTTCAGGTCTCTCCATCAAGTCCGGAGGTATGGTGTCAACATAACTAACAAAACGAGCCCAAACTCGGCACACCTAGCTCTACTCGTCTATTAGTTCCAGTAGCAGTCTTCGAAGTACACCTGCAGGTCTCTCCATCAAGTCCGGAGGTAAGGTCTCAACATAACTAACAAAACGAGCCCAAACTCGGCACACCTAGCTCTACTCGTCTATTAGTTCCAGTAGCAGTCTTCGAAGTACACCTGCAGGTCTCTCCATCAAGTCCGGAAGTAAGATCTCAACGTAACTAACAAAACGAGCCCAAACTCGGCACACCTAGCTCTACTCGTCTATTAGTTCCAGTAGCAGTCTTCGAAGTACATTTCAGGTCTCTCCATCAAGTCCGGAGGTATGGTGTCAACATAACTAACAAAACGAGCCCAAACTCGGCACACCTAGCTCTACTCGTCTATTAGTTCCAGTAGCAGTCTTCGAAGTACACCTGCAGGTCTCTCCATCAAGTCCGGAGGTAAGGTCTCAACATAACTAACAAAACGAGCCCAAACTCGGCACACCTAGCTCTACTCGTCTATTAGTTCCAGTAGCAGTCTTCGAAGTACACCTGCAGGTCTCTCCATCAAGTCCGGAAGTAAGATCTCAACGTAACTAACAAAACGAGCCCAAACTCGGCACACCTAGCTCTACTCGTCTATTAGTTCCAGTAGCAGTCTTCGAAGTACATTTCAGGTCTCTCCATCAAGTCCGGAGGTATGGTGTCAACATAACTAACAAAACGAGCCCAAACTCGGCACACCTAGCTCTACTCGTCTATTAGTTCCAGTAGCAGTCTTCGAAGTACACCTGCAGGTCTCTCCATCAAGTCCGGAGGTAAGGTCTCAACATAACTAACAAAACGAGCCCAAACTCGGCACACCTAGCTCTACTCGTCTATTAGTTCCAGTAGCAGTCTTCGAAGTACATTTCAGGTCTCTCCATCAAGTCCGGAGGTAAGGTCTCAACATAACTAACAAAACCAGCCCAAACTCGGCACACCTAGCTCTACTCGTCTATTAGTTCCAGTAGCAGTCTTCGAAGTACATTTCAGGTCTCTCCATCAAGTCCGGAGGTAAGGTCTCAACATAACTAACAAAACCAGCCCAAACTCGGCACACCTAGCTCTACTCGTCTATTAGTTCCAGTAGCAGTCTTCGAAGTACACCTGCAGGTCTCTCCATCAAGTCCGGAAGTAAGATCTCAACGTAACTAACAAAACGAGCCCAAACTCGGCACACCTAGCTCTACTCGTCTATTAGTTCCAGTAGCAGTCTTCGAAGTACATTTCAGGTCTCTCCATCAAGTCCGGAGGTAAGGTCTCAACATAACTAACAAAACGAGCCCAAACTCGGCACACCTAGCTCTACTCGTCTATTAGTTCCAGTAGCAGTCTTCGAAGTACATTTCAGGTCACTCCATCAAGTCCGGAGGTAAGGTCTCAACATAACTAACAAAAAGAGCCCAAACTCGGCACACCTAGCTCTACTCGTCTATTAGTTCCAGTAGCAGTCTTCGAAGTACACCTGCAGGTCTCTCCATCAAGTCGACGGCCCCCACGTATACTATCGAAATTGCAAAAAAGCCATTTTCATTTTATTGCACTAATTGCAAGTAGAGATTAAGATGTATAATTCTATATAAAAATTATGTACCAATTTTTATACCTTCAACTATTTTTCAATCGAACAAAATCGAAAATACATAAAATGAACATACTAAAACATCGAACTTGCCACTTTCGATATTATACGTGGTCAGCGGTGCGCGGGCGCGACACGAAACTACCTGTTTCGTCAGTGTTACCCGAATATGTGAGCGGAACGCACGCGTGGATTTTGAGGTTAGGTTTAGGTTAGTTTTTATAAGTTTCAGTTCAAAATGAATAGAAGAGGTTTACAAATGATAAATATGATGAAACAACGCAGTGAAGGTGCACCAGAACATATTACTTCCGAAACAAATGATAATCAACCCGGTAAGTTTTAAAGTTTTTCATTCTTTTACGCGTTTTTGTTTGTTTAAAATCTAAAATGTAAAAAAATATATAAATTTGTTATTAGAACCTGTGTAGTGACGGTCTATTTATGACAAAAATTAGTCAATTTTTTGTTGTTTTGGAATAATTGATTTTAAACTATTGAAAGTGGTAGATTCGATACTATACTGGTACAAAGAGTAAATTTGTTCCATCGAATGTACCACTTTCGATAGTTTTCCCTGGTATTTGTACTAGCAAATTTATCGAAAGTGGTACATCCGATACTTTTTTCTGCTATGAACACATCGAATGTACCACTTTCGATACTTTACTACGACAAAGTAATAGATTGCCCTGCATTTTCGATATTATGTTGTATTAATTTGTTTTTTTTTTTTGTATTTTCAGTATCTCCTATGCGGTGTCAATTCACCGACGAGGAGTGGAGATATTTAAATGACATTTATGATGAAAATGATGCGGTTGATGGGAATATTGTTCATAATGATTCTGATATCGTTATTTTTGATAGCAATGAATGTACTCCGGTTCCATCTCCTAACTCTATTCAAGATTTTGATTGCCCAATAAGCCAAACCGAACAATCTTGTACCAACAATGTTCAAGAACCTTGTGACATTCCAAGTGTAAATCCTATTCAAGATTTTGATTGCCCAATAAACCCAACCGAACAATCTTGTACCAACAATGTTCAAGAACCTTGTGACATTCCAAGTGTAAATTCTTTGATATCAACATCAGCATCTGAACCAGGAACACCCAATACCTACACTGTCAGCAGAAAAAGGACCCTCAAGCAAGATCCGGGTAAGAAAAGGAAGAGGCATGTAAACCAATGGACTGATGTTCGTAGGAAATTGCTGAAAAATTCTGGACAAAAACACATAAGCAAAAAAGGTAAGGAAATGCCAGCCAAAATACTGAAAAGTTCATGTCCATTGACTTGCAAGCTGAAATGCTCCATTAATATTAGGGAAGAAATAAGACAACTTATTTTCGATAAGTTTTGGAAACTTTCAGACCACTCTAAGCAATGGGAGTATATTAACAAATTCACTAAGAAAATTGAAAAAAAGAGGCAAACTAAGGAAGGACCATCGAGAAGGAAGTTCACTACTAATTATTACTTACCTGTTCCGAACGCAGATTCCAATATCTTTGAACCAATAAAAGTGTGCTTAAAAATGTTTTGTGCCACTCTAGCTATTACAGACCAATTCATACGTACAGCGCAAGAAAAGCTAGACATAAGTGGTGTAACTGGAACTGATAACAGGGGAAAACATCTTAATCACCCTAAAAAAATTGACACCGAGATGATCCGTAGTGTTTGTGATCACGTGAAGTCATTTCAGCCTGTTGAGTCCCATTATACCAGGAAAAGCAGCAGTAAATTGTACTTGGATAACAATCTAAGTTTTGCTAAGATGTTTGCGTTATACAAAGAATGGAATCAATTGCAAAACTACAACAATACAGCACAAACGGAAAGGCAATATCGCACTATTGTAAACGACAACATGAACGTTGCATTTTATATGCCGAAAAAAGATTTATGTGACAAGTGTCATGCGTTTGATAACATAGAAAATCCTACCGAAGAAGAAAAAGAATCTCACGCCAAGCATCTTTCTAACAAGCAAACTGCACGAAAATACAAAGCAGAGGATAAAGAACTAGCTATTCAAAATCCTAGTCAAATAGTATGTGCAACTTATGACTTTCAGAAGGTACTTAACTGCCCTAGTGGAGAGGTTTCTTTGTTTTATTATAAAAGGAAGTTGTCACTTATGCATTTGACAGTATTCGATGCTGGAAAGAAGGAAGCATCATGCTACATGTGGCCTGAAAATATCGCTAAACGTGGGGCTAACGAGGTTGCTAGTTGCTTGTTAGATTTTATTCAACTTAAAGTAACAGATGGAGCACAAGACTTCAGATTTTGGTCGGATAACTGCGCCGGACAAAACCGTAACAGAGTTGTCTACAGCCTCTATATGTACGCTAGCAGAAAATTCAACATCGACATCACACACCGATTTTTAGAGTCTGGTCACACTCAACAAGAAGCAGACAGTGTGCATGCTCTTGTTGAGAGATCTTCCAAAGGCAAAATAATTTATACCCCTGACCAATGGTACGCGTTAGTTCGTTGGGCGAAAACAAACAGTTCTCCTTACAAAGTTACTGAAGTGACTCAAGATATGTTATTTGATTTTAAAACCTTGTTAGACAACAGAAATTGGAAGAAAAACACTGAAAATCAAGATGTGAGGTGGAATAATATGAAGGAAATTCATGTAAAAAAAAAATGACCCTAATACTATTCTTTACAAATATGACCTGGACTCAGACTACATGACACTAAATACTTTAGTTCGAACCCGTCGAAATAAAAAAACCTTGGTTAGAAATCAAGAAAGTGAATTGTCGCCATTATATTCTAGCAGCTTGCCGATATCGGAAGCAAAATATAAAGATTTATTGTCACTTTGTAATGCTGGACACATTCCAAAGCAATACCATAATTTTTACAAAACACTCCAAATTTCTCAAAGCAATGATGAAGAATTTAACGAAGAGGACTGAATAGTTTATTTTTACCATTATTTGTAGAATTTTAAGAACATTGGAACTGATTGTGACTGAGATTTAGAAGAATGTTAAAAAAACTAATAGCCTTGTTAATCAACTTCATGTTTAATTTGTTATTACCTAGAGTTTTAAGAAAAACAGATTGTGATTTTATTTGCTATTATTTATATAATAATCTAATTACTAAAAAAAAGGACGATCTCATTTAATACTCACTTTCTAGTGTAAGCTCAAAAAAGCTCAGTACCTAAATAATAATTACTATCTATTTACATTGATTGTTGATTAATACTAAAGCATGTTGAGTACCTAACTTAAGAAAGTTTAATAGTACATAAAGCAAATGTTGTGATAATCATCTCGTGATGATCTCTTTTATAATTAATATGATAATGATTGGTAAGTGTGTTAAGTTTTCTTTCTTTTTTTGTTACAAACGATTATGTAGATTGTAATTTCAAGAGCATAAGACTTACATAGACTCATATTCTTAGTATAGAGTTAGTACTATGTTCTGTACTATAATTGCTTTATAAAAGCATTGTGCCATAAACATAATTTTATCTTTTTACTCTTAGAAAACGAATTATTTTGTAAAAATTCTAATAGATTAAAAACATTAAAATGTCATCTACAAGGTAAAAGCCGCTTTGTAACTAAGTATTTGTGTTTTTTAATTCTTTATTTTTAATACAAATTGTTTGATTAAATGTCTGATCGTGTTTTTCTTCATTTCCCAGAAAAAGCTTGACATAAATAAGTAGTAGGAAGGTATCTTAAATCGAATCTAGTGTTATGTTACCTTGGCTTGAGCAATTTAACAAAGAAAACAATCGAATCTACCACATTCAATAGTTTACTAGAAATTGTTGCCGCGGAAAAGTATCGAAACGGGCACATTCGATATTAGACTAGAATATTTTGTCATAGATAACTATCGAAATTGGCATATTCGATAAAAAAGTAACCAGCAGTAACCAAGTAAAGTATCGAATGTGTAATATTAGAAAAAGTATAATAATTATCAAAAACTATAGTAGACAGTATAAAACAGTCAAATTTTCCACATAAGATACATCGGTAATATAAAATTTTGGAATTTTATGTTTAACAAAAATCTAAATCTAAACTTAAAATCGCTCTCCTGTAAAGTAGAGGTTTTGCAGTTTCAATACTTTACGTGGGGGCCGTCGAAGTCCGGAGGTAAGGTCTCAACATAACTAACAAAACGAGCCCAAACTCGGCACACCTAGCTCTACTCGTCTATTAGTTCCAGTAGCAGTCTTCGAAGTACACCTGCAGGTCTCTCCATCAAGTCCGGAGGTAAGGTCTCAACATAACTAACAAAACGAGCCCAAACTCGGCACACCTAGCTCTACTCGTCTATTAGTTCCAGTAGCAGTCTTCGAAGTACATTTCAGGTCTCTCCATCAAGTCCGGAGGTAAGGTCTCAACATAACTAACAAAACCAGCCCAAACTCGGCACACCTAGCTCTACTCGTCTATTAGTTCCAGTAGCAGTCTTCGAAGTACATTTCAGGTCTCTCCATCAAGTCCGGAGGTAAGGTCTCAACATAACTAACAAAACCAGCCCAAACTCGGCACACCTAGCTCTACTCGTCTATTAGTTCCAGTAGCAGTCTTCGAAGTACACCTGCAGGTCTCTCCATCAAGTCCGGAAGTAAGATCTCAACGTAACTAACAAAACGAGCCCAAACTCGGCACACCTAGCTCTACTCGTCTATTAGTTCCAGTAGCAGTCTTCGAAGTACATTTCAGGTCTCTCCATCAAGTCCGGAGGTAAGGTCTCAACATAACTAACAAAACGAGCCCAAACTCGGCACACCTAGCTCTACTCGTCTATTAGTTCCAGTAGCAGTCTTCGAAGTACATTTCAGGTCACTCCATCAAGTCCGGAGGTAAGGTCTCAACATAACTAACAAAAAGAGCCCAAACTCGGCACACCTAGCTCTACTCGTCTATTAGTTCCAGTAGCAGTCTTCGAAGTACACCTGCAGGTCTCTCCATCAAGTCCGGAGGTAAGGTCTCAACATAACTAACAAAACGAGCCCAAACTCGGCACACCTAGCTCTACTCGTCTATTAGTTCCAGTAGCAGTCTTCGAAGTACATTTCAGGTCTCTCCATCAAGTCCGGAGGTAAGGTCTCAACATAACTAACAAAACCAGCCCAAACTCGGCACACCTAGCTCCACTCGTCTATTAGTTCCAGTAGCAGTCTTCGAAGTACATTTCAGGTCACTCCATCAAGTCCGGAGGTAAGGTCTCAACATAACTAACAAAACGAGCCCAAACTCGGCACACCTAGCTCTACTCGTCTATTAGTTCCAGTAGCAGTCTTCGAAGTACATTTCAGGTCTCTCCATCAAGTCCGGAGGTAAGGTCTCAACATAACTAACAAAACGAGCCCAAACTCGGCACACCTAGCTCTACTCGTCTATTAGTTCCAGTAGCAGTCTTCGAAGTACATTTCAGGTCACTCCATCAAGTCCGGAGGTAAGGTCTCAACATAACTAACAAAAAGAGCCCAAACTCGGCACACCTAGCTCTCCTCGTATAATAGTTCAAGTAGCAGTCTTCGAAGTACACTTTGGCAAGTACTTGCTTACCAATCAATCACTGTCCAATGAAATTAGGTAAAAGGTATCTACTTTTGTGACCATTTCACGTTACAACCTTTTTAAAAACAAATCAAAGTAAACTTAAAAAAAAACATGGCAAATATTAAATAAAAATAAGCTCAATTATCAAGTCGTGCGAGTTTACTCATAATTTCGCCGCTTCGCGCATTTCGCTGTGTGTGTGAGCCGTGCACATGTAGTAGTAAGACTCAATACCTAAAATTGATGCGCGTCAATTCGTAAACGCGTCCTTAACTCTTGGTATCGCAAGATTAATTATTTGATTAACCCTCAGTTGGCTGTTAACTTCAAGTTATTTGGGATTTCCCATGAACGCGGAAATGCAATAATGCAACACGCGCTCCTCGTATAAATGCACAGTTGGAAATCTATACGGTTTACGAGTCATTGTTTTGAGGACTGCTCTTTGAGCTCTCTCAACCCTCAAGAGATTTGTTTTCATTGCAGCACCCCAAACAGTAATACAATAACCGATGATCGACTGGCATAGCGCATAGTAGACCATTTTTAATACATTGACGTCAGCTGAATCTCTTAGGGATTTAAAGATATAGATGAGACGCATTGTTCGGCTTGTTACCGCTTCGAGTTGCCTGTCCCACCTTACCTACTCCACTATCAATTACTAGACCCAGGTATTTCACACTGTCTGCTCTTTTCAACGAGGGATAGGAGCAAGAGGTAGGGTTCTAACAGGAGTGCGCAGATATAGTGAAAATCGACGACGGCCTTGTACTGCGTTTAATTGTGAAAGGAATGTAACTGTATTTATCTAGGTTCAGTGTAAGTAAATTCTTGTTGAACCAGATCATAACACTTTTTAAACAAGCTTCAGCCCTGTCTTTAACCACGTCCCAGGATGGAAAACATTTAATCACTTGCCCAGAAGACTGGCAGCATTGCCACGTTGAATGGCAATTAGTTAAAAACTGGCTTTAAAATTGTTTTAAGTAACGCTTGAGTCTTCAGTGAGGTTATATAATACGGGCCTAGGACATAATCCTGTCGTCTACACCACCACACTACAGAACATCCATTACTATCCACAGACCGGGCGTTGTGTCCTACATTTCTCAACACAACAGATTTAATTCTCTCCCTCGTGCTAAAGTCATTATACTGCAGGAGCATTGTGTCTTTTCATGTCATCTCTGATACTTGAACGTCTTGAGAGGAGGGGATGAAGCAGGGCACAGTGGGGGGAGGGGTATCAGTAAACTCTCTTTAAGGCGATGGCTCGCAACTTTGTAAGAGCTCGAAAACTTTTAGTTTGGTTTTTATTTTGCTTTAAGTTTAAAAGCAGCTATTGACATTTTTAGTATGTGCCACTTGGGAGTAGTTTGACTAACTAATTAAAGATTTTTAGGTCAAAAAGAAATTGAGTGTGCATTTTTAATGCAGGATGATTTTAGTTATACCTAAGCAGTTTCTACATACATATATACATATATAGTATGTGGCGACGGTTGATGACAAAACATGCTTGTGCTTGGATAAGTATAAACTTTATTGTTCAAGTTCAGAAGTGGGCCCTGACAATATTCACATAGACGACCATTGGGTACTTAATGAGCAATATGTCGAACACACCCCCTTAACACTATATCAGGCAAGAGGACGGTAGTTAGATAAACAGTGTAGACTATGAGGGCAGCGGGGGGAGAGGGGCTACTCTACAGTCAGTCGGTGAGTGACTTCTATTGAGCATACAGGTAAAAAGTGTCAGCTTACACCGGCTGACTGCACAGTACTAACGGGCTGTTTAACTCTTGCACTGTCACCTCTATTTTTGTGATCATCATTTGATCGCGTTATTATTTTACATTGTGATTTTGAATAGGAAATACAGCAGTTCTACAAACACGTGCGGCGGGCGGGACGCTTGATTTATTGTGATCATTAGACAATGGCACATCCGAGTTTTTAGTAAAAGTTCGGCTTTGATGAGCGATCTTTGTCACGCATAACAGAGCGATCTTTGTTGATACTTCAGGGTAGTACCTACCTACGTATTTTGTTATAGGTAATTATCGACACAAAGTAGTTTCATCTTATAAGGTCTCAATGGGAAGTAATAATGATGCGTTTTCAGTAAACTACTGTCAAAATATGTTAGAAAAGCGTTCAAACCACATTTTTTCCTAAACCAGTGTAAGTCTTTATTCTATTCTTGAAAACGCAACACTTTTCCTAAACTTAGTTTAAGTTGCAGTGCAATCCTCGTCTAAACGACACCTTCGGGCGGCGAGAGCTTATCGACGCTCCTCAAACTTGAGTTATTTTCCTTCAGAAGAATAGCATTCTCTCTGTAAGAATACTTTACTTTAGCAACCTTTGAAAACTGCGGTTTTATCTTCAGTTGATTTGGTAATATTATGTTATACGATAGTTTGTTTGTTGTGCTCTTACGTGCAGATTTCTTTTTGCAAGTTGCTGAGATCGGCATGATAAGGGTAGGTACAGTGGATACCAGAGGCTGAGTGATTTGCAAAGGGCCCTCTCTTGGCTATGGATTGATGTATGGTAATGAGATGTGTGAGGTCATGTTCTCGATTCCCGTGTTGAGCAGGGTTTTCTGGAAGGAAATTCTCTGGGCTGAATTTAAGCAAAGAAATGTGGAGGATACACAAATACCTGCTTCTTCAAGGAATACAGACGACATGTGCTGTCTCATTGTAACGTTATGTTTATCTAATATGACAGCACGGTTGGCGCAGGGGTTAAGCGATTGACTGCTGCGTTACGCGTCGCGGGTTCGATCCCCGCACGGAACAAATGTTTATATGACCTGCAAGTAGTTGTTCCGGGTCTGGCTGTTTGTGTATGTGAGTTTAAATGTTTGTAAACGCACCCACAATACAGGAGATATTCCAAGTGAGGGGCAACGTTTTGTTAAAAAAAAACACTAAATTACTTAGAGTTTCGGTTAAAACCATAAATTAGGCTCGGTCGAGGTCAAAAGTCTTATTTTAGTTTGAGATCTAGTACAGAGAAATTAGTGTCTCAAACATTACGAACGTTATAACTTCCACAAATAGGTACAAACTTTAGTTTGTGTGACAGGCTTGCTTATCGGTGATTAAATTAGAAGTTATTTGATCCTAGTTTCCAAACAAGCAATGTGAAAAGTAAGTTAAGGTATGATCGGCTTATTAAAGTTTCTTTAGTAACTTTAATAAGCAGATCATAACATTAACTTACTTTTAATAAAGAAATAAATAACAGTGTACTTCTATGGCATAACAGGTTGTTTGGTGGAAGAACCAATTTTTAATACTTAAATGTTGACTGTATACGTAACTACCTTTTGGTTAGTTCAAAGTTAATCGTTGCCCAGTCGTTTATTTGCGTTGTAAAAAGGCTTTATTTTGAAAGCCTTACAATCCAAACATGGGCTTCACAAAGACTGGTCAAACGGGGCACCGCGCTTCAAGTGTCTGCGCAAAAATGAAACCCAAGCAATACGCTTGCACTCTACTAAATGACAGATAAATCCATCCGAACATCCACAAAGCCTATCCAGCTTAGACTTTATATCTCAAAAAAGCTTTTTAGTCTAAAACAGTGAGTTTGGTCGAATCACTCTATCGGACCAAACCAAATGAAGTTGTTAGTCTATCAGAGCTAGGGGTCTGTGGGATGCAGAGATCGCGGATGAAAAATAAAGGGTTCCGTATGCAGGCAGCCGGTGGGTCGGTGGCAATGGGTTCGTTCAATTTTCCAATTTAAAGGAGCGTAAAGCGCACCCGTTGCCTGCGCTGCCGCTGGGAGGAATGAACGCGCCGTGTTATCGGGTTCAGGGAATCATGTGGAGGGAATAATAGAGATTGTGGGTATAATAGATGGGAACATAGTGTGACTCGTTAGGGGCTGAAAGATTAGGAGCTAGTTAAAATACGTGATGCTTCAACTGTTAGGACATGTCATCTCTGAATGTTTATTATTAAAGGGCTGTGCACAACATTTACTGATATTGATGAAATGTGAACTTATCCTTTTATCTATAAAAAAACAATGCCACTTTTTGTTGTAATTTTATAACTCAAGAACGGATGGACCGATTTTGCTAATTCTTTTTTAGAATATTCCTTGAAGTACGAAGATGGTTCATACGGAGAGAAAAAAAAATGTTAGGCGGTACGAAGCTTGCGGGGTCAGCTAGTTATTTATAATTGTTAAAAATAATTGTAATTGTTAAATTTTTGTTTGAATTTTGAAATTAAAATCATAGAACTATTATTACTAGCGTAATTAAAATGTAATTTATTTTAGTGTGTCTACTGTAATTGTGTAATTTTTGTGTTTAAATTCAGATACAAATTTCTTGTTTATGAATAAATGATTATGATTATGATGCATTTTGTGCATTATTTGTGAAAACTTTTCAACTTCTATACATAATATAGCAGAAAAATAATGTTGAAAAAACCTATTCTTAGAAAAAACCCAGTCAGTAATATATTTTTTCCTAGTATAAGCAAACCGTTCCAAGAAATTAAACATTCACACATTAATCTTCAGATAATTTTAAACTAAAATTAAAATGTTCTTTTATCATAACAACAACATCTTCATTAAGTAAATCAAAGGCAAAATAAACTATATTTTCGAGAGCGCAAAGGTCAGGTGCTGTGACTGAAATTGTATGGTTTAGCGCTACGAAAACTGTACTTTTATAGTCACACAGACATACTGTTTGAATTATTTCAAGCTTTCTCACAATTACAAGGAGCCTTAGTTGGGAACGCTAATTGGATGATAAAACATTAATCAAAATCAGGCTTTCCAAATGCACACTTCCGAGTTTTAGTTAAGTGAGACATCTGAAATACAGGTTTATTCCTAGGTTAAATAGCATCTAATGATTATATACCTCTAGTTTAGGCCTTCATGTTGTAGGTAAATATTTATTGACTGACCGGTTGGTGCAGTTGGTAGCGAGCCTGCCTTCTGAGCCGCTGGTCCCGGGTTCGATCCCCAGACAAGTCAAACATTTGTGTGCATGAACATGTCTGTTTGACCTGTATCTGGGTGTGTATATGTATATAAGTATGTATATCAGTCATCAGGTTATCGTAGTACAGGCTCTACCTAGTTCGGGACCTGAAGACCTTGTGTGGATGTTGTCTCAAATAAATAATTTCAATTTAGGTAAGTTACTATTTTCTGTGTCATCTAATGTGCCTCTAATTATTATACAAATATTTGCATATGATACCAGACACAGGTAACATTAGGTACTCCGATAAGGTAATAGAATCCCAGTCACCCCTTGGCCATTAGAACTAAACTCGCATTCTAGAGCGTTTCAATGATATTTCTATTCTACGGCAGTACGTGTGCCGTGGTGCAGGTGGCGCCACCGGCGTGTTGGCTTCAGTGCCAGTTATGGCCCTAACTTTTGGCTTAACATATGGTATGCGTGAAGTGTGAGGGCACCTTAGTACAGTCAACTGCGTTTGACATTGACGGCGCCTTTATTTCGTAGGTTTTTGTATTTCATAACATCCTGTAATCTCCTAAAGGTAAGGCAGAGGTACACCCTATTGTACATCCACATTTCGTCAGTTATTTGTTTCAGTTTTATGAAAATGAAGAAGCTAGCTGGAGAACCGTACTCGAGACGCCAACAAGCACAGAACGCAACTGCTAAAAGCTTGGGAAGCCGATTGCAAGTTAAAAAAAAAAATGAAGTACCACGTGACAGGGGGCGAGGGCATTGCTGATATCAATCTAGACTCCGGGCTGCTACTGAAATTCCAGATGGAAAAACCCAATAACACTTTGCCCGACCGGATACGAACCCAGAGCCGCATGCTCAGCAGCGCGCTTGTATTTCAAGTGTTGCGATTGACGCGCGGTTGATCGTACCTTAGTACCGATCAGTGTGGGGGGTGTGTGGGTTAGTGGTACCTTTGGAATAGTAAGCGGCTAAAGTATTGAACGTAACATATAATACAAAATTGCAGACGTTTTATGGTTTCTATTAGTACCTTAATTAAAGTAGACTATTCTGAGTCTGCAGTGGCTTTATGGTCTATTATATACCTACTATAGCAATTGTATTGCGACGGTTTTTTAATGAAGTCTGCACTGTGAATAAAGCCACCATAGAGCAACACCGCCGGTGGTCCGTGTTGCTCTATGAAAGCCACTGATGATAAAATAGTCTACCTGGAAACTTGACATTTCAGGCTATATGTTTAATAAAAAAAAAGAAACATAAAACGAAATCAAATAATTTTTATATAAAACCTCAATGTTCAACTCCCATACAAGTAACGTGGCGACCAAATGGCTACCGACTCACGGCTAGTTTATGGTGTCATAAACCTGTTGTAAAATATCGGGCATTTTTATGGAAACTGTTGTTGTGAGCTCTGATATGGTTTACTAAACGACTCGACTGTTGGCTTTTATCGACTTTTGGTATTTTATTCAACCTATTGTATGTGAACTGTTGTTGATCCAAGTTATTGGTTCGGGTGAGTTGTACATTTAGATTCAGTCAAATCTTTGGGTAAGTACCTATATTATATGTCATGTGTAGGTACAGTGGACTTCGTAATTGCCATACCTAACCCCCTAAAGGCTCCCGTAAAAAGGCGCGACGCGAAAGCACGAAGCAACTCTATTAAAAAATATATATGAAAACATCAAGGAAATTGGTTCTACAAGTCAAATCATTCCTTTTTTTTTGTCGCGTCGCGTTTTCGCGTCTCACCTGCCTGCGGGAGCCTTAATGGTCATCGCATCTGACGGAAGATGTATCGCGTATCGTCGGTCGCGTGACGCCAGAACGGATTCGCAGATAATAAATCATTCAACCTTTCACACTCAACCGATGATGCGTCAGCGCGTCGAGCGAATAAATAGACGCGGCCGAAGATACGCCCGACGCATCTTCCTTCAGATGTGCGACCATCCTATGGTTGAAAGTCACATGCACGTTATAAAACGAAAAGGTCTATTTATCTGTGTGACAGTTAGATAATATCAACCTAAGTGAAGTTCCAGTTTACTGGGAATTGTTGTCAAAAGCAATAACGAGGTTGATCCTAGGATGACCATCATCATTATGCGCAACATGTCTTTTTCTTCCAAACTTCTCTATTTGTATTAGTCGTCATCTCGGTTATCACTCCCTTTCCAGCCATATCATCTACGTATACTATAGGATGCTGGTTTTATGTTCAGATTCTTCCTCAGGAGTTATCAGGAGAAATAGAAAATAAACTTTTTTTAAATAAAAAACAATAACAAAAATTGTCACACAGTTTCATGTGTTCAGTATTGCTCCTCGTTATCACGCCTGGCTGCTTTTATCCAAAAAAATATTATACAACTTTACTGAACAGGAATATTTGAACCTATAGAAACATATAGTTATTATTCTTACTTAGATCCTTACATGTAGCCACAAATTACGTTAGCTGCAATCGGAAGATAAAAAAAAAATATTGTACGAAATTTATTTTAAAATTGAAGAATTACATTATTTATCTTTTAAATTAGACCGAGTGCCTATTCGAAGTATGAATATGAATTGAATTTGACCGAGTTACAATAATTAGCTAATCTAGGTCCGTGCGTCACAAAAAGCTATCTCAGCGCGCTGTTTCCGTATTTCGTTTAATTGCAGCGTATGGTTCTATAATGAAAGTATTGGGTGCTGAGTTAGCGATTCCCCTTATGCAGCTGCGTGTCACACACACGACAACACAATTTGTAATCTAACACACAAGTTACCAAGGTTA
The DNA here is from genome assembly GCA_937001585.2 of Brachylomia viminalis. NCBI lineage: Eukaryota > Metazoa > Arthropoda > Insecta > Lepidoptera > Noctuidae > Brachylomia > Brachylomia viminalis. The sequence continues at coordinate 26,167,052 of OW443301.2, forward strand.
CCTACTACTTAAAATAGTCGTAAATGCCTAACGTAACGATTAGTTCACAGTAATTACGACCTAACGTAGGGTTTCAATCAAAGCGACTAAGCTTTTATGTCACTAATTGACGCCTGCGCACTGCTGTCACTGTGCGTGTTCAGTCATATACGCACCCCTTTTTCCGGAGAGGTAGGCAGATACTACAGAGCTCCCGGCCTACAAGGGACAGATATTTTCCGAAGCAATATTGTAATATTTCTGGTAGAAGAGAAACGGTTAATGAAGATAATGAAGACTGCTCGTTTCAAACGCAAACTGGTTCAGCAGCTTTTGAGGATCGTGTCCATTTTACCTACACATACGCACACCTTTGGAGGAATCAGAGTTTCAGAGGCTCAGGACCCATTTTCTGAAGTTGTTTAATAAACCCGTCAGAAAAAAGCTGTAAATATTTCAATTCTGAACATACGAAACATAACTCCCTTAAGCAATGTAGTCACCCCAAACATAAAGCTCCAAACATTATGCAGGCTGTATAAAAACGAGAAAAATAAAAAGTGTTCCATCAAGTTGATGGCGACAAGTAGCGATGTACGGCAGTGTCGCTAGAGCGGTGTCTGGTGTCAGTGTCAATATATCACGAACATGACGCGGTGTCACGAGTGTCGTGTATACTAACGACATTACAGTGGCACCATGATGAAGTAGCTTGTATAGGGATATTTAGATTTTTATTGGACCTACAAGAACCACATTCCCGAATGTGGTTATTCTTTCTGAGGAGTCTCAGTCGTAGGTACTCGATAGAAAAGAAGACAAGAAACCACATTCATACAGGCTAAAAACACCTCTACAGTGAATTGATCTCTTTTATTTTTTACGATGAAGCAATTAATTGGAATAGCAAGCAGCTATTGGGTGAACATGCATCAGACTTTTTAGATATAGAGTTTTTAGATATAGAGTTTTTAGTTATAGAGTTTTAAGTTATAGCGTTTTTAGTTATAGAGTTTTTAGATATAGAGTTTTTAGATATAGAGTTTTAAGTTATAGCGTTTTTAGTTATAGAGTTTTTAGATATAGAGTTTTTAGATATAGAGTTTTTAGATATAGAGTTTTTAGATATAGAGTTTTTAGATATAGAGTTTTTAGATATAGAGTTTTTAGATATAGAGTTTTTAGATATAGAGTTTTTAGATATAGAGTTTTTAGATATAGAGTTTTTAGATATAGAGTTTTTAGATATAGAGTTTTTAGATATAGAGTTTTTAGTTATAGAGTTTTTAGTTATAGAGTTTTAAGTTATAGCGTTTTTAGATATAGAGTTTTTAGTTATAGAGTTTTTAGTTATAGAGTTTTAAGTTATAGCGTTTTTAGATATAAAGTTTTTAGATATAGAGTTTTTAGATATAGAGTTTTTAGATATAGAGTTTTTAGATATAGAGTTTTTAGATATAGAGTTTTTAGATATAGAGTTTTTAGATATAGAGTTTTTAGTTATAGAGTTTTTAGTTATAGAGTTTTAAGTTATAGCGTTTTTAGATATAGAGTTTTTAGATATAGAGTTTTTAGATATAGAGTTTTTAGATATAGAGTTTTTAGATATAGAGTTTTTAGATATAGAGTTTTTAGTTATAGAGTTTTTAGTTATAGAGTTTTTAGATATAGAGTTTTTAGACAATTAGGAATTTGGAGAGACTTTTCGAGATTAGATCCATCAATCGCCTACTAGCCTCTCCCAACTATGTCGGGGCTAGCTTCCAATCTAACCGGATGCAGCTGAATACACAACCCAGTTACTGGGTAACACGATATCTCTTGGCAAGATCGGTGGTCAGACTTTCAGGCTTTTGACTATCCGTAACGCCTCTCAGAGATCTACAAATGAGAGCCGGGACCAACAGCTTAAGGTGCTTACCGAGTCGCGGAGGGGTCTCGGTATGTAATGGATGGTCACCCATCCACGGACCAACCTCGGCAAGCGTTGCTTAACCATGAACATCGACTCGTGCGGCTGTTACTTTTAGCCACGAGATAGAGTAGACAAAGTAGGTAGGTAAAGTAGGCAGTAAATATTTGAACTGTAGATTATAATAATAGGCTTAACTACGGTCACCCTACACAGGTGTAGAATTCGACTCTGTTGTATTTTTGTCGACCTTGCTTCTTCAGGTATACCTACTCACGTACAATCAAATTTATCTTTAGTGAATGCCCAAAGGTCACAATCTACATTTTTCCCAGTAGAAACATTTCAGGAACAAAGACTTTCGACATAAAAAGTATTTTAATCAAATGTGGTTTAGTCACTAAAGTTAAACAAGTCTGCTATCAGTACTAAGGTGACCTTAAATACTTAGATGCATTTTTACCAAAATATATTAACTCATGCAACGCATCTCATAACTTCACGCTTTGCCTACACGCAAGGGTTAGGCAGAGGTGCACGCACATTGAGCCAGTCAGCCAGCCAGGGGCGAGCCTACTGTCATCATCCGGCCTGCTACTGAGAAATTCCAGATAGAAAAACATAATAGAAAGGAGACTGTATCATGATCAATCGTTCTTATACAAGATTTGTCACAATAAATTTGATTGTAATAACCTAATAAACCGAATATACCTTCGCATACCTAGTCGCTCCCAACGTATTCGTGATACTTACACTCACAGTCTATTCGCGCCGAAGCGGTGCAGAACCAACGCAGGAGAACGAGCTCCTTTACGTCGACTAATGATAAGTTACAACGACCATTTTGCTGATATTGACATATTTGCATTGTCACTCGCACAGTTTAAGAATAGTATTCATAAAAAATCCCTTCAAATAGTTACCACATAGTTTTAGTTGTTCACACATTTAGTTTGTAACATGTTATTTCACTAAACCTAGTTATTGATATGATAGACAATGGTGCCGATTCTGTTGTACAAAAACTAAACTAAATTTAAGTTCAGTGCATCTTTTTCTTTCTATTTCATTATGAAAAGGACAGAAGATAAATTTTAGTTTCGTCCTGTCAAATTAGTCAGCGACTGACACTACGCCATACAAGTTTAGACGTGATTTAAAACTCGCCCACTAAAATTACGTCAATTTACTTCAGGCGCTGACTAATTTGACAGGAATAAACTAACATGTATATTCTGTCCTTTTCTTAATGAAAAAGAAAGAAAAAGGTGCACTGAACTTTAATTTGGTTTAGTTTGTGAACAAGGGAATCGGCACCATTAATTGTTTGCTATGTTTGCTTGGATCTTGCTCAAACTACTTTTACTGTTGTATTAATTTGTGGATAACGGTGCTGGTTGCGTGATTACTTAGGTGTTATAAAAAATATCTGTATCTAAATATTATGCATTGCGCAATTTGTTTGTTATCCTGAAGAAATAAAATAAAACAAAATAAAATAATAACACTTTGTCCGACATGGAACCGAACCCAAGACCTCATGCTTAGCGGTAGCGCATGCGACCACTACAACAACGAGGATAAAGAAATCAAGTTTCGATACATTTTCGAAACCATTTCACCTACTAAATGGCAGCTCAGATTTATGACTCACCGGAGAATGCTATTCGCGCCACTATATTGACACTACATAAGACACAAATTGGTGTGTCACGATCAGCCGGTGTCAGGATATTGAGGACCGCTACCGTGATTAATGTATTTTGTGATTTTGCACTTTTTGAAGGTGTTGTAAATTGAGTTTTTGTTAAAAAGCTTATTTTACTTTTAGGAGGGATTTAGGAAATAATGTAGCCTTCATTGAGGAACCTTATAGTAAGATAACTAATGATTATTCAACAGCAATCGTAGCTTTCACCAATTTTTATTTTTCCTTTCTATTCGTAGCGAAAACATGGCATACACTCAGATCACTGGTCTACTAAATTCATAGCCGCGTATGTCAACCGAACCTTACAACGTAACATTACGCCTTGTTCCTCCGAAGGGTTAGACAGAGGTGTGTACATACACATTTCGCCAGCTATATTTAAGTCCCCTGTAATAGGGAGCGCCCTATTGCCATCAACCGGGCACGAATCCAGACTCCTGGTTGATAATGAGAAATTCCAGATAGAAAATCTAATAATTCTTGAGCTTGCGACACTAGACCACGAGGCAGTCTTATCAATCGAACCTTATATCACCACTAACGACCGGTTTCACTAGCACTAAGCGACACCTATCTACTGCTGACACTTAGGTGCCGCCTGGTTTTAGTGAAAACAGGCATCAGTGCAACACCAACTAGCTTATTCACAATATACACTGCTTTTGTATGAAAAATTACAAAGAGTAGTCCCTCAAGTTCATTGAATTGTTTCTACTACAGACAATGGGAGCCTCTAAAGACTTCACTAATACTCATAACAAATATAATTATATAAAGTTTTCTCTTAACTTTATACAGCTAGGTTATAGATATTAAGCATGGGCATTGTTTTCAATAACCCCAACGTTCACCTCCAGCCGATAACGCTGTTGTTGATTATGTCGACGATAAAAACTTGTTTATGTGTTAACTTTATCGACATATTGTTTTCCCCACGTGAATATTAATATTGTAAGCCGTTTAGCTGACGAGATAAAATGGGGGATGTATTTTCCTGTCTCTGTAGCTAAAAGATAAAAAAGTATGGCAAAAACAAAATTGATAATGTTTTGGTGTTTTTTTAATGCTAACTTGAGCTACACGATGTTTAATAAAATAATTATTAAACATTACATTATATAAACTCACACTCACCTCATTCCACCGGCCACCTTCTTCCATCGGTCATCTAGACGCACTGCAAGTTACTATCCTTCCCTAGTTGCTATTCTACCAATTCGCACTAAGCTTTTCGTTTAATGTCTTTTGTAATGCGCACAACAAAAGAGTGGAACTCTCTACCTGCAACTGTGTTTCCGAACGCATTCAACCCTAATCTCTTCAAAGTGAGAGTAAACAGGCTTCTTCTGGGTAAGCTCACTCCATCGTCGACTCTGCCTCTGTCACCACTGACCTAGACTAGAGTCAAGAGCAAACTCATCTTAAATAAAAAAAACATTTTCTTCGCATGGGGGTAGGCAGAAACTACAGTACGCCACCTGCTACGATACATACTCCTTTCCTTTTTTTTTTATTAAAGTCAATAGTTTTACACATTAGATCGGTTTTTATTTCATTAAACTTTTAACAGTGATTCTTTATTCGATCCTTGTGTTTTGTAAAGTTCACAATGAACTTAAATCAATTATTTTATGGGTGGCATTTTCAAAAGTCCTGTCTTAATATTCCGTTAAGTCAAAGGGTAACCCACTGTCCAAACGCCAATTTTCTCAGTTGTTTTGGTCAGTTTTTTCTATATGTATTGATTTGCCAGTCAGGCAACTTACAGATTGCAGCTACTATCGATTCTTAAAATACCTACTATAAATACAGCTCAGGTTTAACTTATTCTGCCCGTGAAGATTGTGTGATTTCATAAATGATACCTGTAATGATTCTCCTTTCCCCACATCATTATCCTGCTCTTATCCCAAGTAGGTCGATGCTACTTGTCTTCATGTTCCATACTTTACTCGTCATCTCAGTAGTAGCCTTTTCTAGCCATAATTATCATGTTTCACACAGTCCATACATTGTTTCTTAATTCCTTTCATTCTGCATTTCCGTACATTGAACCAAATCAATAAGGTCGTAAATAAAAACTTTTATCAACTGACTCATTAGATCTCCTCTAGGCAGACGGTTTTCTATAGTCTTTATAGTATTATCAGCTCTCACGTGTGCGCTCGCCGATGTGCGGAATAGATTCCTAGAGATACGAGCACTTATGGCATAACGTGATTCAATAGCTCTGCAAGCGTTATTAGATTGTATAGAATCTGTTGAATATCGACGTGATATCGGCTAAGAGTAACGTGGAGCTGCGCACTAGATAGCAAAGAGGGGTTATTCATAAATAGGATATTATGTATGTTCAGGTTCAACTCTGTACAACTATATTAGGTGCAGTCAGGGAAATTAATTAATTTGACACAATACGTCACTTTGCCGTGTTAAAGCAAGGTTTAGTTATTGTTCTGAGGATACAGCCAATTCCTACAACTGTCAAAGAATGACAGTTGTGATTTGAATACACGGGCTGTCGAAAATTTGATCCCGATAGCTTTTTAAAATAATATATATTGAGTGTTTTTGCAAGTTTTGATTAAAAAACAACACCATAATTTTTCACCTTGTATTTATACATACTCATGTTACCAGTAGTGTTGTTATTACAAACAATCACTAAAACTATATTCGATCGGATACACGAGACTTAATATCTATAGTCCGCTCGGAACTAGAAGTCCGCGCCTGAGGTATGTGAGCGGTGGGACGGAGGGGCGCGGGCGGCGGCGGCGCCGTACTGAGTAATGACAGCAAGCACCCCCTACTTCACACCGCTCACATACCTACCGCGCGGACTATAACACGGGCAATTTAATTAAGTTGATACTCAATTTGATAAACATTGTATTTATCTGTCTTTACTTGGCAGAACCGGTATCAAATTAAAATGATGTAGAAAGGTAACTGATTGATGACTGTAAAAGATGATAGTAAAAATGTTCCCTTTCTCATGTTATTATGGTAAAACAACGAAAACCCTTAGATCTTTTACACCCACCAAAAAGCACACAATCACACCTATTCGCACAAAACTGACGATTCGAACGGCGGCATTCGGTTTCTCCGCACGTACCGTCAAATCGTCCATAAAAACGGAATATGTTCGCATTCCGCCGAACTGCCAACTAAAAGTGTCAAAGTTTAGTCGTATCACCCGGCTATCGCATTATCTGAGCAGCTGAGCGGTGGACCGGCGGACCGGCGGAGCGGGCCGCATCCGGACATATTTACGGATGTGCGCTAACAATATTCCTAATAGTTATTGTTACTGTTACAAGGAGGGGCCGCGTTTAGAAGTTACTTCGACGATTTTAACTAGAATCTATAGTGAGTAAAGGCGTGCTTTGAAAGTGGAAGTGATCTTAAAATTATTGCGGCTTCTGTTAATTAAGACAAGAGCCTATTTTTGATACAGGTTTAAGTAACCACATCGATTTCCACGCTCGATAAACATAATACTGGTTTCGGAACACTATTAATCAAGACGTGGCGATCGCTTTCAAAACGTATCGTATTCCTACCACGACTTTCAGCAGGATTCGCAGCTTTTCGGTAGCGTCTGTCAGTATTTTCTTACACTTTAAATCAGATATTAATGCATGAAAGTTATTAATAAACCGCTCTACCTAAACCCGAGTTTACGAGGTTGAATATGCATACAACACACAGATGTTTAATAATCCTGCTTAATTTTCATTGTAACTTCGACCTCATGTCGTGCTCTCAGAAGGCACGGTGAAGTGAAATTTGCGACACTGTAAATAATGCTGTAACGATGGCAGCGGTTACAAGGTGTCCTAACTTGTGTTATATGTTTATGGTCACTGGTCACCCCCTGTAGCCGCGTGATTTATTAATTTTGAGTACTGTTTGCAGTTTACGTCTGCTGAATGTAATGCCTTTGTTAGTCTGGCTTGTAGTATTTGGTTGAGTGGTTTTGTTTGCAAATGTAATTGCGTGTGGCTTCAATATAAAAAAAAATAACGTCTGTTTTTGAAAAAAAAATGCGTAAGTTTTACACGCAAGTAATTATTAATATTTTCCTCTTGACGTAAATATGCAACAGCAACAGCACAGTACAGAACAACTGAGATAAGACCAGAAATCTGAAAGAAAAATAAATCTTGCCTCGCCCTTAAGGGTCAATAAGTTCTTCTTCAATTATTGGAATTGGATAGTTCAATAATAAAATACAGCGTTAAAAAACGACATTGTAATCAGAAGAATACATTACGAAGTCCACCCTGTCGACAAAAACTTCAAGATATTTCTACTAAAATTAAATCTTTCAACAAAAACTTGAATAAGAAAGTTTCCTTAACTTCGGGGTCTGAAGTGCACGTACAATGACCCTCAATGCTGAAATGCCCTTTAACGCCAGCCATACTTCATCAACTCTTACCAGCAAAACTAATTAGCTGCAAGCGTCAGATGCATGACGTGTCGTCCTAACCATTCGACAAAAGCGATGCGATGCGACGCGATAATGAATAGCTGTTTCCGTGAAACCAGGTTTCATGCGAAAATATGATCGCAAAGCAGTGTCAGATGGTTTTAGGTAACCTCAGTGATGTTCTTGCTAATTACCTTGTTTTTATTGACTTTTAACCTATATATAGGTATTATTCTCTCAGATTGGAATGGCCGAGGAAAAAACATAAGCCATTGAGCAAGGTAGTTGATTGCCTCCGTGAAGACTATTTTAATTATTTCAAAAGAGTTGCATCTATTTATAACATATTAGCTTTTGCCGGCGGCGTCGCCCGCGTGGGGGTCGGAACGTACTACCTGGAGGAAAAGCATCGTATGTTCTAACCTAGGTCTTGGTCTACCTAAGTTCGTTCAGACGTTAAATGAAAACGTAACAGAGTTACTGTCTGTTAGCTTTTCACGTCTTAACGGTTTTCAAATGTTTAATATTAGTATCTATGGATATAAATTATAATATAATGTATAGTGTGGATTGTATCACATCGTATCGCTTTATCCCACACGTAGGGCACCGGATCGCGTACGATATGAATAAGTTTGTGCTTGTGTGGGCCTCGAGGAAGTTTGCATTATCGGAGCTCGGAGTTCAGTCTTGTCTGATATCTTTTGGAGAAGTCTGACTTCTGCGGGTTGGTCGTAGTTCTGGTAGAGGTTATCAGGTATGTGAGGAGATGTAATGTGTGCATGTGGACTATGAATGAGTAAACTTTTTTTGAGTTTTTATAAGTGATTTGCGTGTAGGTACTTACTAAGGCAATTAACATAATAAAGTAACTACTTATTACTTCATTTCCAACCTACACAATATCTACTTGAAAATTGTTGAAAATATGTTAGTAAAGATCGAGAAGTGGTCATTGAATAATTTGAGGAGAGGACTTGGTGATATACGAACTACTTGAGAATGAAACAGCTCATGTTGTGGTACCTAATTAGCGAGTTAGGGAGGTGGCAGCATGGCTGACTATATACATGTCTTATGGTAACAAATGCATTCATTGAAATTATCTCTTGAATCAGCTCAAATGACGTTCGATCGGCATTAGGTTGCAACAAGCGGTGCCACGTACTACTACATGTCGAAGCTATGTGCTATTACGGTAATGGGGCCGCGCCGCAATTTGCTCCCGAATAAATGTCGTAATTCCGGGCCCCGCCGCTAATGTACCCTTATAATATCTAATGCTAATATTTCTTCTTCGCGTTTCTGGCATTTTGCCAACGTTCAATTTTGTTAAAAGAACGGATGGAGTGAATTATGTTTAGACATTTTTATTCTTATTTATTTTATTACAAAGTACAAAGAGTAGTATTTTAACTATCTATCTATATGTGGATTCTCCATGAATGTACCTAAAATAATCTGTATTAAAATAAACGAGGTAAACTAAAAAAAACTTTCTTCAAAAGAGCTTAAAGATTACTCTAAAAATTACATAAAATACTGAAAATATACGTTTTTCTAATATAAATTGGAGCTAACTTAAACGAGTTTCCTTACAAGTTGAAGTTTATAACTACTACAAAATTGTTTCGGTATTCTTCATCGAGGATCGACGAAGTTTTACGTTTCCTCACTGATTGGAAATTAAAAACAAACAGATTGTGAGACAGATTGTTTTCTTGCCTGTTCTTATCTAAAGCTCGTTATAACTGTCCATCGACGAAAACTGATCAATTTTGTGCTCAGTAGTGAACAATTCTTTGACGAACAACAGTTCGAAAGTATAATCTAAAGTGCCAATGTAGTTTGAGCCTATGAGGCTTTTGAGGTGCTTGTTTACACGTTTTACCTACTTAATCACGGTAGATTTAAAACTATATTAATAGTTTCCTGTAGCGTTTGAGCTCGACTCTCAAATCAGTTGTACCTACTCACTAGGTAATCCTTACTTACACATGTTCTTTAGGCAAACGCTTTCATACAACGACGTCTAAGCATATTAGAGGTAAAATACGAGTTGGGTGAAGGGCATGTATCCAGCGGATAGGTTAGAACGAGCGCTGGTAGGGGGCCAGGAGGAGGGGCTTTTGTTGGATACTGGAGAGGAAGATAATCACAACCCAAGTTTATGTATAATATTCTTTAAAATTGCGGTTACAAATGCGCCTCCTCCTCCACCTTTTGCATCCAGTCTTATCCAACTGTCATCGTCAGCCCACTGACTAAGGATTTTTTAAATAAAAAACTTGTATATTATACAAAATACATGTTAAGTTTTTTATTGACTTTTCCATACAATAACTTTGGGTCTTAGTTATAGCTTGAAGGAAACTTTTATAAATATTAAGAAGTTGTAATCCTTTTTTATACTGTAAAATATTTAAGTTTGATGCATAGAAATGGGTTGCCTTGAAAAATTACTATGCCCGGCAAAATAATGATCTTTGTCCGTATTTCCATAGTCGAGACGGTCGCCCTAGTCCGGGGTAAGATTAACGTGGCCCGGTAATGGCGGGTCTCGCCTCTCAGCTGATTTAACGTTTACATGTGTAGCTGTGCCGGGATATCTACCGCTTAGTGCGAACAAACCTGTGCCTCTGAGATTTTCTGGTCAGACTAATGGCGTTTGTATACGGGGCAAGTAACTTGTACCTATATTAAGGTGGAGACTACGTCCGTCACGTTACCATTGCTCTTATTTACAGAAAGCATGTGATCTTCGGTAGGCTAGGCACGCAACAGCCTACATCATAATAATACGTCAACTTTCGAAGGGTCGAACAACAATGGACAATCGTTTATCTAGCTGTTGATAAGACGTGACTGACCAGAGGGGCAATACCCGCACTTTTAAGAACGTTCGTATTCTATACTCTGTCTCAATCTGTCATTTTTGACAAAACAATCAAATTACATACATTTTTGACAAGTTTTTGATTGTCGCTGAGATGAGATTGCGACTTGAATTTGAACGTTTTTTTAAGTACGAGAATTGGCCTGCAGATGTAACGGATTGAAAATGTGGCTCGTAGCAGGTGGCCCACTTCATGTTGAATAGCTGATTGTCATACCACTAAGATGTGCCCTGCATGTTATTGTTGTTATAACTAAATTATTTAACATTAGGTACGCAATTATAGACATTCAACACTTGCAACCTAGTTAAAATATAATCACAGGCACATCCACTCAAACATAACATTAACTCAAAAACATACAATGACATATTACTTGTTTAAATATTTTGGAAAATCGTATACTTTTACAATGTTTGTAAATATGTGAGCACCATGTATCTAGTACAAAATTAACTTATTTGTCATTTCTACATTTTTTTTAATTCTTTTTATCTATTGTGGTAGGGTAATTTTGTTATAGGTGCATAGGTGTTCACATATAATTATATACTCGTAATTAATGTATACAAAATATTGTAACACATTTTAAAAGAGTAACGGTGGAGTTTCTCGTTCATTCTTCTCCATACGAAACTACCTTTTGGAAGGGGCGACTAGAATCAATTCTATTTGAATGTAAATGTTGACGTTCAAAAGTGCCTTTTATGTGCCTATTTGAAATAAATGCTTTGACTTTAACCACGTACACAGACTTACGACAAAATAACATACTGTTTGAGGGAGTACAACTTTACAACAGCCTGCCTCACGACATAAAAATGTGTGACAATTTAAATATTTACAAAAAGAAAACTAAAATCTCATATTTACAGTCACTATTTCTAATGAGATGCTGCTGAACAGATTGGGAAATAAATCTAACAATAAGTTATTAATTAATAGTATGAAACTTGTCGCCATATGCTAAAGCTGTATTTGAATTAAATAAGATATTTTTGTGAATCTCATTTTAAGTGAACTATGTTCTTATGACAAAATAAAGTTCTTTAAACCTATGTAGGTACTTGCAGTGATCTTGCACGTTGAACAAAGAAAAAACACGTTGAAGTCTACGTCTTCTGCTAATAAGATAAGATAATAATAGATCATTATGACACGTTTTCTTTATCGTCCACCATTTTTATAAAAGACTAACATCTGTAAAGTACATGTTTACATTTGAGTCGTAATTGCTCGGCGGTATTTTCCGGGCGTGCCGTTAAGGCTTTTCTGCACTTAAGTAAGGCAGGAAGCTGCAGTAAGTGAAGGCTTCGCGATAAATTAACTTGATGTACTGCCGAGCTAATGCGCTGCCTGCCAAGATGGTAGCCAGCAGATCTACGACTGCGGCGGGAAGTATTGGAAGAAGTGTTACGCGCGTCTTTATGGTGGAAAAATTTAAATATTAACATTGTTGTACATCTAATAGTAGAATACAGACAGACGGACAAGAATGCATCAAAGTACAGTATAAGTTCCAATCAAAAATATTTTAGTTTCCACGTTTCTCTGGACCTTAATTGGGTAGTTTTTAGTATGGGGTTTGTTGTTGAAGTATCGTAATTAAGTATATTATATTCTGTCGAATTGCAAACATTATTACATAAACTCAGACACGAATTATTTCAGAAGATGCGAAAACATCCTAAAACATTGTTGTTCGTTATCTCGTCAGCCATAACTCTTGGGTATCGTATGTGTCATGTCATCGGTTGCCCCCTAGCCCGAGGTTCTACCAACCTTAATCCTGATACGAGAGTTGACACTTGTTTTTATGTCATGTGGTGATAGTACCTTTATAGTACAGCATCCGGTAATATGGGGAACAGTTCTTAGTATGTTCAAAGAAAAGGAAGAATGTCCTGCGCATTTGCCCAGGAAATTGTTACTTAGTAATAAAGGTCGTCGTCAAAGACTTTAATCGGAAATCGATTAACATCTACAGAGTCAAATTAAATTAGCTAGCGAAACTCCGCAGACGTGATGGGTATCGGTATCTAAACACGATTAAATAATAAATACGTATTTTTTTATGTTATTCTAGGGGTCAACGACCGCTAGAAGTTTACAAAAAAAAACGAATATTTTAAACTGATATGTTTTTCAAGTAAATACACTAACAGAGGTCGATGACCCCACAGAAAAAAACATCAAATCGATCGATCACCGATACCCATCACTTCTGCGGAGTTTCACTAGCTAATTTAATTTGACCCTGTATGTATAGTTGTACCTACCTATCCATTTCCACATCAAACAGCAACGCTAAGTATCGATTTAAAGTTAAAGAAAATCCGATTTTTTACTATCTCTATGATATGAACGCGAAAGAATTTGTTTGTAGTTTACCGTATACTGTGTTAGATGGACACGGCCTAGTAGATATTACAGTAGGAACAGGCAACGATTACCACGTAACGCTACGCATATATTTTATGTGTCATACTGATGTACCGATTCCGTCAGTCGGAACAAATCGTTTCTCATAATAATTAAGGACATCTCTATCAGTTATCGAAGTTATTGAAATTGTACAACAACGAAGAACTTTGAGTATGATTCCACAAAATCTTTCTCAACTTGCGTCTAGTTTGCAGACAAGCAATAATTATTAATTGGCCCCTAGTTGCCTTCGCGATACCCACCCATGTAGTTACAATGCGTGCTAAGTAAAGAGGAAACATACATTTAAAAAGTTACGAAAAATAGAAACTGCGTCGTTGGTCTAGTGGCAAGCGCTGCTGAGGACCACATCGTCCTGGGATCGATGCCTAGGTCTGGTAAAGTGTTATTGGGTTTACTTATCAGACAATTTCTCTGTAGCAGTCCTGAAGTCTGGATTAGTGACCGGTTGATGGCAATAGGCAAACATAACTGTAGTAGTAGTTCCGGGTCTCACGATACAGGAGAAATTCCTAGTATATATATTTTTTTTTGAGGATGGGAAGTCATCAAATGACCCCTCCCGCTCTGGGTGGAGCGGGAGGGAGTGTCAGACTCTTACTGACTAAAACCCACCCGTGTTCCTTCCTTGGCCCTTTATGTTTCGGGTCAGCGGTACCCCTTTCGGATGATCCCGCTTTCCCGGCAGGCTTGGGCCCTAGTGGGCCCCCTCTTCGATGCTGACATCTCTTTGAGGCGCGCGTGGAACACGTACGCGCCGTCCAGCACGGGCCTGGTCCTGATCGGACGGTGAGCTACCCATTACTCACCGCCCGCAGGCCCGCGCCAACGGTGGCCGGGAGTCGTCACGCGGCTCCCGACGCCCGGAGCGTCCACCGCGGCGGCTTGGACGGGAGACCCTCTCCCTCTCCCGTCCCGCCACCTCCTTCGCTAGCATGACTGCTTCTCGGAACTCCCCCTCGCCCCGGACCATGGCTTGAACCAGGGCCGGGCGTGAGAGGTCGCCGCCGCTGCCGATCGCCTCTACGAGGACACGGCGGTGCTCCGCCCATGCAGGGCAGGCCCCCACCGTATGCTCCACCGTGTCCTCGGGGCGATCATCGCAGTGGTGACACCCGGGCGTTTCCTCCCGCCTGATGATGTGCAGGAACCTCCCGAAACATCCGTGTCCGGTGAGGACCTGCGTCAGGCGGTAGGTGAGGACGCCGTGACGCCTCTCTAGCCACTCCTCAAAGAGGGATCTTACCGCCGCTATCGTGACGTGCCCTGAGAAATTCCTAGTATGGGCAACGTTTTTAATAAAATAAAAACTGGCAAAATGTCGGTGTACTATAAGTACTATTCTGCCTAGCCCTTCGGAGATTACAGGATTGATGTTCTGTTAATATAAAGCTATAGAAAAAACTGGACATTTTGTATTGTTAAAGGTGTTCAACACGAACAAAGGTTGTAAACAAAATGCCGCAACAGTCAGTGGGTGGTAATAAAACTAAATATCGATATATGACGTCACATAGTTCGCTGCCCGCTGGTCCGCTTGATAATGTAACATTGTTCTATATGACGCGTTTGTACGGGGGGCTTGTTACTGGCTCTTTTGCTATTCGTTAACTGTCCCACTCACCCTCTCTGCTAAACATATATGAAGAAGCGATGAGTATATGTTGAACACCTTGAATTAAATACACATTTTTTACCAAATACACTGAAGCGGTTTCATTACCTTATCGGGAACTGTTATAGAAGTTACGATTGTTTCTTTGAATGCTGTAACGTTACGATTGCCCGGAGTGCTAATTTTAAATCACATTGAATAAAAATAAGAGAACAATAGAAAAAGACAATGGATAGAAAAATGTGTTGGAGCTTCAGGTCGGCTTCAGCACGGAGTCAGCAACAAGATGTAACAAGAACGGTAGGTAGTGGTGGAGCTGGACGAGGATGGGGTAGTGCATCCCACGCCTAACAGAGTCAGGAAGACTGTCGTGGAGGAGGGCGTGTCGTCATCGACCCTGTCCAGAAGAGGAAAATGTCTTAGGGGAGTATTTACAAATACTGCTTCGTTCGCTTCCTCGTTGTAAATACACAAAAACACTAAAAACCTAAAAACACTTCACGCCAGCAAGATGGCCGCGTTAGTGTCCCACACCACGTGAGTGGAATGTCCCGACGTCGCCGCGTCGCAGGTGGCGCCTCTCGCTCAGCAGGAAGACTGTCTCCGGCCTCTTAAGGCACGTGGGAAAAGCGCCCAGCGCCGGACACCTCCCGTCTAGGAGTGGCCGGCTGCGGCATCTCACGCCACGCAATTAGAGAGCGGAGTGAATTGGTCACACACACACACAATAGTTGCCACTTAGAATTAAAGATATTTGCACCGTAAATAACAGTTTTTTACCGTTTTGCAATTCAGTGGTAACAGTGCTCAAAAACATATAAAATGTGAGTTAAATGTGTGTCATAAAAACATAGCTTTAGATACTAAATTATAACAAGAATTTGTGGGCACAACAGCTCCCTAAATTTTTAATTAAACAAATAAAGTAAATAATGTCGTTTTGGTGTAGTAAAATATCACAATACCTAGAAATTATTTTGTGTTCATCAGAATGGTTACCTATTATAGATCCACTAATGAATAAGTAGGATACGTAGGGATATAAACTTTTTTCAGCAATTGTCAACATCGTCCTTAACGTTTTTCGTAATGTTTGCGAGCAAAAAATTATTCCATAAAATTTATTTACTCTACTAGTCACCTAACTCACCTCCCTACTCTCCCACATAGGACGTACAGTTCGAACGCTCCTCAGTATTGTCTCGCTATCTCGTCGATACATTTGTTGGTTGGCATTGTGTTGCTTCGCTCCCAGTCGCTACTCGGCTGTTTACTCCACAACCGCACAACCGACATATTTTTATTGTTTTATCATCGCCAATATACGAGGTGCTGTCTTGAATGCTCGGAGATAGAACTTTATGTGGGTATGGCTGTAAAAAGTTTAGTTGTAAAATTTAGAAGCCAAGATGTTTTGATGTTGTCGTGGTCTGGCATAGTCTTAAAATACACAAGAATCTGTTGGTCCAGGAGTTTATGGATGGTGGAAATCGCATTAAAACTCAGAAGTTCGTGAGTATTCATTTTAATAACGACAAAATAAAATTATGCTCAATTTCTACAAAACAACACCTATTATATATCATAATGCTACGACGGGGTCTACGAAATGCTACGCCTCGTAGGCGCTGTAGACTTTTCGTAGGCTATCGTAGCACAACGCTTCGATAGTAGGATGTAATTATTTCCAGAATTAATGTTTTGTGTTATGATAGATATTAACCTTTATTTGTATTTACGACTCAAATAAAAATAATATACTGCACCAGAAATGCTACAATTACTATGAGATTTATTGATTTTCTTTACAAAATGTTTTGTAAGATTGCCAGGTTTAGTTTTAATAAACTTTTAGTGAGTTTTATTTTATGTGACTTTCAAAAACATCGATCATCGTGAGGAAATCAGGACTTATAGTTCATAAAGTCTGAAATCGCCAACCAGTCTTGAGCAAGCGTGGTGATCAGTGCTCATGCCTTCTCTGTATGAGAATAGGACTTTGCCCAGCAGTGGGACAGTAATAGGCTGGAATTATTATTGTTTTATTTGAACTAATGTAGTATAGGCACAATTTATATAAAATATCACCTTCTTGTGAAAAACTACAAGTTGTATTAAATATTTTAATGTAGAATAAATCAATACGATTGCCTACAAATTACGATACTCCTTGTTTAGTCGTACAGTTTGGTGTTTGACTCCTAACACTTAGTATTGACCAAACAACAAGCTAAGAGTAACGGCAGTCCGCAATACAGAACAAACATGGAGACCACGTGTTTGTTTGTCCTTTTGTGCGTACAACAAGAAAGTACAGAAGTCTCACTACACCAGTGCGATTCTGTAACCATCTCAACATGGAAACTTATGTGAAGTGAGCTGTTAGTGTCACCCCACTGATGCTAGGGATTGACCAAGCATTACACTTACAATCATAATCGATATTTTAATAATATGTTTATGCCAATTCTATTGACAGTTTTATATTATATCAAAGCTGGTAAGTATCTAAGTGCCTAAAAAAAAACAACATTGTGTTTCTAACAGAATTTCTGTTTTGCTATTTTATTTGAAAACCCCGAAAATAGTAATGTTTAGCCACTTAACTACATACTAGCTTTGAAATAATATAAAATGATCAATAGAATTGGCATAAACATATTATTAAAATATCGATTATGATTGTAAATGTAACGTTGGTCAATCCCTAGCATCAGTGGGATGACACTATCAGCTGACTCTACGCAAGTCTTCACGGTGAGATTTTTACAGAATCGACCGACAGATCTTGTTTTAGAAAGACGCTTAAGAATAAACAAGAATATTGAGCTTATCGCAGTCCAGTCAGTTGTCGTCACCCTTATGCCGAAATAAAAAATAAATATACAAAAAGTAGCTGTCAATGGATTCGATTCCACTACCATACCCGCAACGTCAGGGGTGCCTTAGAGCTTATTCTCGAACCTCTGTTATTTGTAATTTTTATTAACGATATCGATGTGTTTTCTTAACTCCAGGTTCCTACTTTACGCGGACGACCAAAAAATATTTAGACCCATCGGATCAATACTAGACTGTCACTTACCCCAAAAAGATCTTAATCGCCGAGTAGTGTATTTTATTAAAAACACACACCTACTTAGTGTTCCCAAATGTTGCTGTATCATCTTTACTAAAAATAAAACTAATTTAAATACACTACAAAGTGAAGTCTTAGACAGAGTTCACACAATTCGTGATCTAGGAATACTGCTCGACGATAAACTGAATGTTGATAAAACCACGAGTCTGGCTTATCGTATGTATGGGTTCGTGGTAAGAGCAGCCACGGAATTCATCCACCCGAGCAGATCATTGCATTTGTATCGATAATTAATCTGGTCTCAACTAGAATATGCGGTGCTGGTGTGGAGTCCCTATTATAATAAATATACTAACTGTATCGAGCGTGTACAACAGAAGTTCTTGAAACAATGCGTTACTGTTGTTCTTGAAGTCGTATTTATTACGAAATAGCGACCTACTGAAAAAATACAACTTGCTCTCTTTGAAGCCAAGAAGTATTTTTCTAGAAACTATGTTTCTATACGATCTGCGTAACATCTCGTATGATTCTGTGGATATTTGTAAAAAGTTGTGCTATGTTGTCCCTAGAACCATTCAGGGCCGTGAGGTGCGCGCACGCACGACCTGCATGCCGGTCGATTTTGTAACAATCTCACCGTGAAAACTTAGGTGAAGCGAGCTATCATTCCACCTGATGCTAGGGATTGACACTATCGACAACTCACTTCACGCTCACTTCACCTAAGTTTTCCCGGTGAGATTGTTACAGAATAGCTCGGCTATTTTCGCCGTCACTCCTAGTCGTACGAATTGCGGCGTGACTTCTGCAGTTACAACCTACTTTTCTAATTAATAAGTCTGGTCATCCATCTTTTTAATCAGATTTTTCAAAAATTGTCTTTAACAAGCAAAACATTTAGTGGATATAGAAAAAAAATCAGTTGTGGAAAAATAGAAATCAAGACAAGTCGATTTTCATAATTTTTCCGTTTTTTCAACGACACAATTTGTTGGCCGACAACAAGTCTTAGCCTTTTTCTCTGGTGTAATACCCTATTTTATTTGTTGTAGGTATAGAACCAGTTAAAAGGGCTGCTTCTGGCCCTTTTCCGGACTATTTACCAGGCTTTCGGTTCTAATATGTCGATTTTGCCAGTCCTAAAGAATCCCTGAAGTTCGAGACCGGCATGCCCTTTATGATCTACGACACATGGTCGTCTACTGTACTTCGAGGCCGCGATTCGTCAGGGTCCAGGAATTTTCACCTTAATCTATTGTGCTTTGCTTTGAAGCTGCGGTTCGCCAGGGTCCAGGAAACTACCATCTTTACCTATTATTATCATTAATACCTACGAGTTTAATACCTTACACCTTACTGCTAGTTAATCTTTAACCACGACTGTTTTTATCGGGATAACTAAGGTTATCTTTATGAAATAATATTACTTTTAAAGCCTGCGTAATTTAGTGGTAACGAGCTCAAAAACCGATTGCAATCGATTCCATAGTCCGTAAACCAGCGTATTAAAGATTTACCATCCAATATACTTTAAGTTCTCATGTCCTTTTATATTTTGGTCAATTTACTTAATTTTGGATGCAATTTTTAATCATAATACGTGTTTAAGTAGTGAATTTCGTTTTTTATTTCGCTACAAAGTGTAGGCTTTTTAATAAGTTACAGGCAAATTTAATAAGTTTTTCTCTAACTTAGATCTATTTGCTCTATCCGTTGGAAAATTTAGAACCATATTGAATGACAATAAAAAAATATGTGAATAATATTGAACCTCCCTCGTGTACCTTAGCAGTAGCCGCAATTTATGTGTCATTTATTTCATGTATTCGGTCCGCCTTTTACTTTACCAACAATGTCTTTGTCTTTTTGTGTATCTGTGGAGAACGTTATTGGTTGCACATTTGTATAACTCCAACAAAGAGGGGACTTATCGCCGCAATTGTGGCGTGCCCAGCGCTGGGTTGCGACAATCGCACTTTCCATGCCGCCCTGAGATCCCGCCGGAGTTCTGTCCGCTGTACCGTGATTTCTCGTGGCAGCGGAGCTACGCCCCGGCGTTTCGCCTACTCGCGCCACTCCCAAATGTGCGCGAGGACTTTTGCCTCCAGATCCCATGGCGGCAATCCGGCAAGGAGGCTCGCCGCCTCACCGGAGACCGTACGGTATCCCCGGACCAGCCGGGTGGCCATGACCCTTTGGGGCGCGTTCAACCAGCGGGCACACTGGAGCCCCTGGTTTTGCACATAGGACTATGTGAAATCGTTCCATTATATTTATTTTCTCACTTAACACTATTTAATTATATTTATTAACTTTTGTTTAAATAAGTAATCGGTTTTATTTTTATTTGCATGCCTATAATTTTTTTGGAGTATTTACTTTGTGTAATAACTTTATTTATTTTTACTTTGGAACCTAATGCGATAGATAGAACTACTTATAATATTAACTATTTTAAATAACATCTATTAATAATAATTATCCAATACAAAATTATTTATAACTAAAACGATACAACCTTATAATTACAATTACAACAATGTAATCTTCACACAAAATTAACTTAAATAGAGTCAAAAATTATAAATAAAACAATGAAAGAAACGATAAACATAAAATTAACTAATCGATGCTTTCGTAACATATTATATAAACTTACTTTTGCAAGTTCACTAAAGTAACATGAAAAAATGTCCAACCTATTCTGAATTTCGTTAACAGTACGAATTGCTCGCGTGAGAGGTGCGTTGGCCAGCAGGTTGGTTCTGGCAGTTGGCACAGCCAGCAGTGGCGGGTGCACTATACACACAGACTATAAATCTGAGTTTTTCCAGTTGAAAACCAGTCACTAGTTGTCTGGCCTATAATATGCAGAACTGGGCCTATTTGGCGCAGCTGTGAGCACACATTACTGTTATGATGAAGTTTTTTTTTTGTGTGTATATTGTTTGTATATCTTTGTTTTTATATTTTTTTTAATAATATAAACCAGGGCCAAATATTTTATTTTCGTTCTTTCTTTACCTACTTAGATACCCCACCGCTTAGTAGAGGTGTCTCTGTTCGAAAAGGAATATTATATATTAAAAGTACATGAACCTACGAATGAGTAAATGTAACTACGGAGAATAGCAATTTCCATGATAAATGATAAATTATTTTATTTCTGTAACTAGGTTTGTACAGTGACTTTTACACGTCAATCATATTTTAAAAACTAGATGAGGTCAGCGTTTCCTATCTGACTGCTCTGAGAAGAAAGGCCGAAAAAACTCAGAGGTCACAGTCTCTTTTAAAGTCCAGACATACTCTTGGTCAGATCATGTGAAGGCCATGTAGATTGGTGTCTGAAACGGTATTTTGAGGAAATACCATACAGATTGAGCGGACCTGTCCAGTCAGTGCACGCATTTGTCAGTAATCATGCAGCTCAACTCAGAACTTAAGGAGCACAACGATTTGACGAACAATACCAAAGAAAGGACATTTGGGTATGCCGCATAAACTACTCAAACTGCCAGAACATGATTAAAACTACCTGAGAAAACAAAAAAGTAATGACCCACATAATCTTACATTCACAATAAATAAAATAATATAATACTTTACAAAGTAAATACTCATGTCATGTATAAAATTCAATGTCAATGTGTATATAAAAGTTCGGACATAATCTTTGAGGACCATGTAGATTGGTGTCTGAAATGGTCAAATGCATGGGCAAATGCATGGTTGAGTTGCAGTTAGTCAATGTCGAATTGTTCGTCATTTGAAAAAACTATGAATGTATTGTATGTTAAACTACCTGTAAAATCAATGGTTCCGAATGAAGTACATTTTATATTTTTCATCTGTCTCAGCAAGTAGGTATGCCGTGGTGTGACTTCTGTACCCTGTCTGCGTAGTAAAGTCTCAGCTGCGAGCCGACACCTAATCCTAGCTAAAAAGCCACCTCCAGTTTCTTGCGGAGCAGTTCAATGTTGAAACTGGAGATTATAGCCATGGTAAATAGTGCTGTGATGTGTTTTATGTTCAGTATTTTTTTTAAATATTGTCTTTGTGGTGTACAAATAATAATTTTCATCACTATGGAAGACCATCATTTTAGCGTAATCCCGCAGCCGGCATTGGTGGAAGGGGTAGAGGCTGGTATTTTAATAGTTATTGCAAAAAACCATAACTATTGCTTAATAATATACATACTCCATACAGGATGATCGATCCTGAGCTAGAGGGACTAAGTTCTTCCAATACACTCTAGCTCCACGTTTACACCTATATACAAGTTGTGATACTTATAAAACACGTAATGGAGTTGTGTCACACATGGAACAATTTTGATCTCCTCTTTGTCATTTATGTCAAGTTTTGTATACAACTATGGCTTTACATTTTGATTTAAGTGTAAATGATGAACGAAACGAGTAGACACAACATGTAGAATATATGTTTTATACCTGGGTGTAAAAACGGGGTAAAATTATTTAAAGCAAGAACTTAAAAATTAAAACATACTGTAATTCGATCCAGCCTGTCCCCTGCTGCCCTCCTCCAGCGATGCCCTAAGCCGAGGTATGTACCCACAGGGGGTGCCCATAGCGTGTAGTCGCCTAGTTTTTAAGTTTTTTCAGCCCTGGCTGGAAGCTTTAATTGATCTAATTATGTATAATTTATTTTATTATTATCTATAATTATATCTATTTATCTATAGTTTAATTTATATCCCTAAGCAAGCCCGGTTTAGCAGACGATAACCTCCTAGGTTGACCTATGAGATGCCATATATAAAAAATAAATATTTATATTAAACATCACCTTTGTACCTATTTTTCTGTTATTTTCTTCTTGTCTGTTTATATAAGTGTGTACATAAATGGTTAAATAAATAAATAAATAAATACTGTTCGGTACGGTTAAGTCTCAGCATTTAAAACTGTTCACTGCAAAGAGTTTTTTAATCTGTTTCAAAGTTTATTCAGTATCAAATTACCGAGTGATTGCTCGGATTTTAATAGAAAATTTAATGCTTCCTCTTATATTTGAAATAGCTACGTTATAAATAACCGACACCACTACAACAATAATAATTTGACTAATTAAAACAATTAAGCTGAAATTCATATTTCCGTCGCTCCGTTATTTTAATTGATATGACCTTGATAGTTGGGATTTAATCATTCTTGCCTTTATTATTTTAAATAGGGTTTGTATGTATACACATGTTTGAGAAAATAAAATTTCTTTCTTTCTTTCTTTGGTTTGTTACATAAAAAGGTGATGGCATGGCGAAAACTTGGTGGGAAGGTGATGGAAAACGTTTTCCTTTTTGTGCTAACAATAGCAGTAGCTAGGGAACGAGTGATCTTGCACTCGAATCTCGACTGTTGCACTATGGATAGGAACATACTCCTATCACGAGCATATTTAGCTTGGATGGAAGAGATAAGAGGATTACTGGTGATCTGCCCTTCCTTCTTCTTTTTCTTCAGGTATACGACCGGTCAACACGAGAGTAAAGCAACAGTATGGTAATGATTAGCCAGTTAGCAATTTTGGTAGCTGACAGTTCAACCTCTTCTGATGCAACCCATTAATCTTGGACATGTGCCTCACATACCTGCTACATCCCTGTGACATACTCTTTCTAAAATTCGATTTGCAATATTAACTCCACGGTGCTGAAATTCTTCTTTCTCATTAGCAGTCCCATAAGGCCACGTCTTTAGTACGTCGCCGTCAGTTTTTCCTGCGGTGAACTATTACGTGGGGAATAGTGTAGTCAGCTCAAGGGGGAGGAGGGTGTCGTCGAGGCGCTCGTTTGTTACGAACTTTAACATGCCCTGCATAATGACGCTGTAGACTGCATAGTAGGGCGAGCTAAGCGAAGCAAAGCGATGATGTCGTGGACTGAATCCTGTAGTGGCACAAGAACAAAAAGTAGACAAAGGACAGGATTTCTCAAACTCAAAGCATTTATTTCAATTAAAACACTTACAGGCACTTTTGAATTGTCAAGTGGTCGTTCAGTCAGAAATATGAAGCTAGTTGGCCATTCGAAAGCGTAGTAGGTACCTATGGAGAAGAACGGACAAGAAACTCCATGGACAATCTTTTAAATTATATTGTTTCAATTTATGTAATAATATAAATTATATTGTTACATAAATATTAGTAACATCATTAATGTTGAATTTATAATTATATGTGAGAACAATATAAATTGTAAAAAACAACCCAAAAATAAAACAATTAAAATAAGCCGTGGCAGCTAAAAGCTGACCAGTCCCAACTGACGGCGCCCGTTCACGAACAAAAAAAAAATTTTAAATGAGAATTAATTACTAATATAAAATGCCAACATTTTGGCTTGTGCTACTCTTGAATTTAGTCAACGATATAATATCGAGGAGGGTTCGTTACCACGGTGGTTAAATTAAAGATATATCTGCTAGCCGAAGCATTACATAAAACATAATTTTTTGAGGATGCAGTGTCCACTTTTCTATGTGTAAATGATAAATGATTTTATTTCTGTAAGTAGGTTTGTACAAATACTTTACAAGTCAATCATATTTTTTAAACTAGACGAGGCCGGCCGTTATCTATCTGACTACTATGAGAAGACACATGGTACTGGTCTGACTCTGACATATGGTATGCAATAAAATATTGAATTGAATTGAATTGAAGAAAGGCCGAAACAAACTCAGAGGTTACAGTCTCTTTTAAAGTCCAGACAAAATTATGGTCAGATCATGTGAAGACTATGTAGATCGGTGTCTGAAATGGTCTTTATGGGAAATAACCATACAGATTCAGTGGACCTGTCCAATCAGTGCACGCAATTATAAGTAATTGTGCAGCTCAACTCAGAACTTAAGGAGCTCAACGATTCGACGAACAATACCAAAGACAGGACATTAGAGTAGGCCGCATAAATGACTCAAATTGCCAGATCATGATTAAACTAACTGAGCAAAATACAAAAAAGCAATGACCGACACATGGTCGTCACATTCACAATAATTCGAATAATATTAAAATACTTTACAAAGTAAATACTTACTCATGTCATTGTATACATATATAAAATTCATTAGTGTCAATGTGTATATAAAAATCCGGACATAATCTTTGAGGATCATGTAGATTGGTGTCAGAAATGGTCTTTTGAGGAAAGAACCACACATTGAGTGGACCTGTCCGGTCAGTGCACGCATTTATCAGTAACCGTGCAGCTCAACTCTGAAACTGAAACTGCCAGACCATGATTCAAACTGGAACAATGACCCACATAGTCCTCACATTCACAATAATTAAAATAATCTAAACTTTATACAGTAAATATTCATGTCGTTGTATATGTAAAAATGTATAAATAATTAAGTATAGCACAAAATAAAAGTAAAATAGTTAGCAAAATTATATAAAAAAAATTACATTCCCTGTGTACATTTATTGGAGCAGCTAGCTCAATCCCAAGCCTTTTTGTCCTCGATATAGTCTTTGACAGTATAATAAGGCTTTCTGGCATAGTTTCCACTTTATAAAAGATTTGAATTTCTTAAGGCTTAGTTCTTGAATGTGGCTAGGAAGTTTATTATAAAAGCGTATACATTGGCATCTAAACGAGCCACATATTTTTTTGAGCCTGTTTGTAGGAACAACAAATTTGTGTTTGTTCCTAGTATTTAAATTATGGATAGATTTATATTTTTCAGAGCATACAAAAGAATTTCATAAACATACTGAGAAGGCACAGGCATTATATTAATCTCTTTAAATTTGTCTCTGAGTGCAATACTTACCACTTTCATAAATTCGGCTACCGACCACTTAATTTCATCATACATATTCAGATATGTTGTACATTTTGTGCCAAACGAAGCTTTAACATCAAAATAGTAGAATTAGTGCTAATTAATTCAATTGAAACGAAGCACCAGATATCATCAAAATAGTAACACATTAAATTATTTTAACCTAAACACTGAACATGCAAAGGTTCAATAATATAACAATAATTCAGTGGGTATCCGTATTAAATTAATAAACAGATAATTCACAGTGAAATACTAAATAGAATACGTAGGTAGAACTGGTAAAATAAATTGTAACGAATTTACTAAACTAACATCACCAGGGCAGCGAGCACGGCCTCTGTGATAGGCTTGAGTCACGCGTTTTATCACGGATTTTGCTCCCAAACTGTGATATAAATGTGTGACTCAAGCCTATCGCAGTAGGCCGTGCTCGCCCCGCAGTACTTACTTGTGACTTAGATATGCACACACACTGCTATATCTTATAGCTTAGGTCTCTTTAGTAGGACACAGACTTTACTTAACGAATGTCCTCAGCGATCCTCGTTCAAAAAGGAGTACTTGTTATTTTTCAGCCGGTTTTAGTGTTGCTTCAGGATATGAGAAAACGGAATACTTATGGTCCGGACGCCCGGGCGGTACATTACCTACTTGAAATGCACTGAACGCTGCAGGAGTGTTCCCGGTGAAATGCTTCGTGTTAGCTTGCTGATGCGTTTTTGTTTACTTCGCTGAATTCCAATGCAAAGAAGTGAAGTATTTGTTAGTCAGGTCAATGGAAAATTACCAATGACTGCTACTATCGCTTGGCTGTATTAAATACATAGCGGTACCAGTACCTACCGATTTCCATCTAGTTACTTTTGGCTACCAAAGACTACCTGAATTTGCCTAGCAGACTACTGATTATGGTACTCAGTGTGCATAATAATATTGTGGGCTACTCCCACATGTCGTTACATAAATACACACACACAAATATACAAAACATTCAAACTCAACACACATCCATCAAAACAATACAAAATCAAGTGTTGTGATTTTGCACATCGATCGTTCAGTGGACACATACTTAATATGATGAATATACATAGCTAACATAGTTACTGAATGCGAATGGCTGTTCTAGGAGCCTATTTAATTAAGGTTTAGTCTCATCTCATCTCAAATGAAATCATTTGTTGATAGTATTTAGGTGAACTAAATAAGTGACGGAATTGAACTGACGACATAAAACCGGGTTTGAGTTGACTGCTTTTGATTGACTGTACTGTTTCAAAATTATCTTTATAAAAGAACATTTCTTTACGGAATGCACGTTGATATCCAACATTCGAAACATAGGTCGTGACTACGCGTTAGTGAAGCCGCACAAAAGTGTGCAAACATTTGCACAGCGGAGCGCACGGACTGTGCAAACTGTGCAAACGGGCTTATTTGCCGGCGCGCTAAACGTCGGTGTCCGGTGACAAGACTATTTAGGTATAATATATATGAGTTTATACGGATAGTTCGGTTCAGTGGTCATTTTCATGTTTACGAAGAAAATATTTTGTACATAATATGAAGGTTGGTTTTCTTTGGTGATTATAATTTTGCTAACAGTGGCAGGATAAATAACATGTCCGTGGAAAAAGTCGTGATGTCGATTGCTTTACCTATAGTGGATAATTAATAAAAACGAATATAAAGAAACATAGTCTCAAAAACCAGGTTCATACCGTAATATTATGTACAAATCATTAACCACCAGGAGGTAACGGAGGAATCCAAAGTAGGTATTCTTTGGTGCGTCATTATATTGTACTAGAATCTTCTAAACGTTCGCTCGAAATCTACGCCTTTCGGTGTGTGTAAAATACAATTTTTCCATTCCGTCTCCCAAATGGCGAATAACATAAATTCTCGTCTCGTGTGAAATATCATATAATTTGTGAACTGCTGCGAATTCTTTAGGCTTTGTACTGTACTGTACAGTGGGAAGATATGTAAGTATCTCAGGACTTTTATGTAGTATATGTATGTGTGTCTGTAGTACACAGAGATTTATACAGTATTAGCTGCGCCCCGCGGTTTCACCCACATAGGTCTCGACCCCGTGGGAATATCGGGATAAAAGTATTCTGTGTCTTAATCCAGGTCATGGTCTACCCATCTGCCAAATGTCATACAAATCCGTTCAGACGTTTTAGCGTGAAAGAGTAATAAACAAACATACAAAATATCAAATCTTTTCTCTTTCTAATCTAATTATCAGTTTAGATTAGATATCTTTTGTACCTATACATATATAAAAACTTACGTTATTTGTAGCTAAGCTTTTCTTTCCCTAGTCATGGGTCTGAAAGCTTCGTGTATAATTCCTAGGCTAGGCAAAACCATCCCCTAATCGTCATCTAAAGCTAAATTTTGTTACAGAACTATCTCTTCAACCTGGATTATGTTATAAACACGTTCAACGCAGCAACACATATTGGTGTATTAAGTAGTTGCCATGGGTGCGACATAATCTCCATGTTTCTCATACGCAACTTCAACAAGGTGCGTCTTGAGCTATATTTGCCCACATCATCTAATATTTTCAAAACGGAGGACTAGTTTATTCAGTTCCTATAAGAGTAAAATTCGACCATTTGTTGCGGCATATTCTACTAAAGTAATAAATAAAAAGCCACAAATAAAATAGTCTTTGTTACAGCTCGTACATTTCTTAGGAAAACTAACGTATCGTGTCTGCGAGCTTACCTTTGTTCCAAACACTTTAACTGTAGTTGTTTCTTTGATCTAAGTACAATGAAATATCACATTCGTGCTTTTTATGGAGGAGAAAAAAGGAATTTACTATTTCATTTTGTTTCAAATATATTCTGGTGAAATAACTTCATATAACATGAGGATTTCATGATCTCAATTTATGTGTGGTCGGCGCAACATGTCAAAAGTGCCCGTAATTGGTTTATTTGAGTTAAATGCTTTGAGTTTGAGTTTGATGTCTTATTATTCCATGCTTCTCTAGTAGTCGTCATATCAGCAGTCACCCCCTTTCTAACCATATCATCGTTCACACAGTCCATCCACGGTTTCTTTGGTCTTCCCGTATTCTTATAGCCATCGATATTCATACTCAAAACTTTTCTCATATCATTTTCCTCATTCCTCATCATCACATGCCCATACCATGACAACCGATCTCCACACAACTTTTCTGTCACCGGTGCCACTTTCTGACTTCCTCTTATGTACTCATTTCTTATTATATCCATTCGTGTAACACCACACATCCCTCTTAGTATTCTCATCTCAGCTGCATCAATTGCCTTTCATTCATCCCTTTTGTGGCCCAACATTCTGTGCCATACAAGACAGTGGGTATAACCATTGTTTTATATATCTTCCCCTTAAATTTAAGGGGAATGCGGGAGTCGCAGATTGTTCCCGAGACCTGCCGCCATTTCATCCATCCAGTGTTAATTCTGTGCTTAACCATCCAATCTACTTTGCCATCGCTTTGCACGAGTGAACTGAGATACTGAAAGTCGAAGCAGTCTGGGAGAAGCCATCAAGCTCTATGGCTCCAGAACTGGAGAGACCGCCAAAATCGCAGAACATAATTATAATTATTCAGTTTTGGTTCTGCTGATTTTCAAATCAACATTCTCTAGCTTAGGTTGCCATTTCTCTAATCTGCTCTGAATCTCAGATCCATCTTCACCGAAAAGAACAATATCGTAGGCAAACTGCATGCACCAGGGTGCCTCTTTCTGTGTGTCCGACGTCAGAGCGTCCATAATCAACGGGAAAAGGTAAGGTATGGTATGTACATACCGCTACAAAGTCCTATAATAATAATAATAAAGTTAATAAAATGTGTCACACGTCACACTTGGACTAACTACCGGCCGAACCACAAATTTTGTAACACGGGCGTAATGGAGCATGAATAAGCAAACACTGACGTTCGGGGTAGTTGACTAGTTGCGCAGGGGCATGGGGGTGTGGCCTATTCCTAGTAAGGCATGAATTATTGGCTGGTAAGTGTTAGTATGCGCAACCATTGGTCAATTTTGGAAACGTTGAAAATTCCACCAATCATGCCAAGGATACTTTCTTTCTAACATGCCATGCCGCGTCGTAGCTATACTTATGTTGAGGGTGTATCTTGACGTGCTGGCGACTGTACATCGCCACATGCGAGCTGCGCGTCATTCTGACGTCACGCAAATCCTGCATCGCGTAAGCAGAGTTTACCTTATCTATGTATATTTATTACAACTGAGAGATATGAATATTGAATTGAATTGAAAACCTAGTTCTACTATTTATAGCTTGTTTTATTTAAAATATAAACTTAACATAATAAAATAAAAATGCATATGGTGAAATTATTTCAATGCAGTGGCCCACAGTTATATGGACATTTTGCAAATCGTCTAAAGCATTATCAATTTCGGTATCCATTTCTACGTAGCGTTTACTTTTCTTACAGTTAGTTTTAAAAATATTACTGACTTTGGTCTCCTTAATTAATATTTCTAGTAAATTGGCTACTGTAATATTTTTCTGTCTGATGAACCGGTAAATCCAGCTATGCCAACCTTCCAAGCTGTTAGTTGTTCTGATCTGTTCCTTGCTACAGCAACAAGTTTTCTCAAAGTCAGTATTGTTTAGCCACTGGTTTCTGAAATAATTATTGAATCTATTTATATCTTGACCAGCGGGCTTCCTACGCATCACATACTCAATACCGCTTGCAATAAATTCCGTTGGTAATCGTGCTATTCCGGCACACCATGACACATGTCGTTTCTTGACAGGTGTTGAAATTTTACATCCACGATTATTAGTACAGCCAAATTGTATTACCATTCGTGTACTTTTTTCCGATGATATTTGTGTCCTCGATGTAGGGCAACAACGCCTCCTCTTCTCGTTGAGATGAGTTTAATATCCCTTAAATTTTTTTCAGTACAATAGTCAGAGTAAGCTTACGTCTCTTGAGTATATTATGTTCTGTGGCTTACATTAAAGAAAATGAGCCTATCTAAAAAAAGTACTCTGTGAAAATGAACTATTGACATTCTATCAATATCAAGTGCAACTTTATTATCTGATAGATGTCGTCTTTCTAAACGATAAGTGGCCAGACATTCGGAAGAGTTTATGTAACACTCACGTAAAAGCATAAATAAATCCTTCAAGGAAACCAGTTACGAAACCCCAGTTTCCCTGACGGCCAAAGCGGTTTGACGTTTGGGGAGTATGATTGTTGTGCACTCTCCCTTACACCCCTAATCATGATGCAATTGTATGATTTCATGATGTTTTTATTTTGATGTGTAAGTATATGGCAATAGGCTCGTCCCGTTTTAAATGAGACTTAAACATAACTAGCATAATGTGACTACCCCTCTGCCTAACGTTTCGGGGATGACAGGCGTGTTGTTATGTTATATGTAATATAACTTAGACCAGTGCACTACGGTGATGGCCCACTATGTAGTCCCAATTTAATTTTTGTCATATTTACACGTCTTCATCTCTCCCTGTATTGTTTTACAAAGTAATTCAATCCTGACTAAGGATTCACTTTGTGACTTGTCTAAGTCCTCAAGCCTCTGTTGACGCCGACCCTAAGGGCGCACGCTCATTGGTCAGACAGAGCCGGCCGTAATACGATACACGCTTCATTGGCTGCGCGGCTTTGTTCACTAATCGCGTGCGAAACATGCAATTACACGCGTGCTATTCTATGCTTGATTTAACATAGACTATTCTAACGATTGTCTGTACCTTTGAGTGAACATCTCATTTGGTTTAATAGTTCGTGATAAGTATAGGTGATTGTGTTGGTGCGGTTCAATGACCTTTTGTTTGTAGCTTTGTTATTATATTGTGTTTTAAAGGCAAAGAAGTCAGTTTTTCGGCACAAAAATTTAAACGATTTTCAAATAGAAATTATTGCATTCACTGATAAAATAATATCAAAGCAGTGTTGCCATAATAATATTAGAGCAGAGTTGCCATAATACATAAATAAATGTGGGTTCATCGAATGGACGAGATAGTCCGGGAGCTGCCAGGCCGTGATTTAACTTGATTTGCATTGAACACTTTCAAAGGATACTCCTGCACTCTAAAGACGACTCGTAAAACTTGTTAGTGAGTGCTGAATTTTAGTTTTATCTAGCAGTGCAAAGCTTTCACAGTTAAAAGCAATATTCGATGATTTTTCTGAAAACAAATTTTATGATAACACACTTTACCATTGTTAGTTTTGACTAAATCAAGTTTTAGTATAAACCGGACAACTTTTATATGTGAAGCAATTGACCGATTAAGTACCTTTTATATTAGATTCGCGTTGGTTCGTTGGCCGAACAGTAACAGGGTTAGTTCATTCAATCTGCAATTCGAATTTATTTACAAAAACATTCTCACAATCTGGGTGGGAAAGCGGACACTACATGCTTACATGACAGTTGGCCTTTATTCACTTGCGTTTTGAGCTATGTGGACTGTCCCGTACCGTTCTGTGCAAATGTGTGAATAATGTCTGTGCCTCGTGTCCCGTCCGCGACGGGGCCGCGGCGCGATGTGCATAAAATTTTTTATGACCGCATAAATTACGCCCAATGCCCCGATAATAATGGGGACGGAAGGCTCTTTAAATGCCTTCGTTTCAGGATAAATTATTATTAATTCCAGCGCTTATTCAACGATTGGGTTGCTGTCACGACCAAATAGTACCTACGGATACAATATAATATTTCACTTAAATGTCGTGTTTTAATATTGAATCCATTTTGTATTCAGTGCACGGATAGTATTCGCGACAATGCTATATTTTTGTTATGAGTTTTAACCCAATGCAATGGACTTCTAGCCAAGCCGATATTTGAGGTAAATTTTGCGATTGCTTTCCTTAGTTACTTATTTACTTTACTATAATCTAACGACTGATAATTGAGATTTTGCGAGTTTGATACCTATATTGACCAACGGAGGATACCTATAAAACGCTGCTTACTCAGCCATTTAAGAAAATTCCCTTAAAATCTTATAGCATCCAAGACTAAGCTATAAAATGGAAAACCTTATAAATTGTATTCGTTCCAATCAGCGCGGGGATATTTAGTGGTTTGTTTACTGCGGGAGACGACGGGGCCATTAATAGGCGGAAACCGCGCCATTAAGTTAATTGGCAAGTCGCCAGTAATGGGACATCAGATGATGCGATTATTATAACAATATGCAGCTTACAATACGGTTAGGTTTTATGACAACGAGCAATAGGACAGGCAGCTACTTTCTCTCTCAATTTGATCATTTTTTATTATTGTTTTTATCTAGCACAGTGAAAGACAAATTGAAAAAGGATGCGTGGTGTCATTCAATTTTCAATTTTTATCAAAGCTTGAGTAATAAGATTCGTTTTTAATTATGTAGGTCAACTACCAGTCGACCTGCGAGGTTTTCCCAATAAATAAACACGTGTAATTACGCTTCTCATCTGTTTTTGATCATCATTATGAAATAGAAATCTATCGATACGGTCTTTATTCTTTTTTCTCTATTTATTCTAGTAGTCGACCTCTGGACTAGACATAAGTATTCAGAAATTACACTTCAAATAAACACTTACAGTTATGACATCTCACAGTTATTTAATAACTCAAGTTTATTGCGGAAGAGGATATTATCCGACACCCGGTAAGAGGCAATCCCGTCGCCTTTCCTAGTTATCATAAATACATATGTATTGCCACGATACAAATTTACTTTGATAGGATTTATGTCCCAGCTCACAGGATTAGATAGCTCTTGAATATTCAATCGCGATCCACCAGTAACGAACAACGACGCCTGAATAAAGAGGTGCGCACGTAAAAAATATGTGCGGCTCTTAGTTGGTGGATTGTGCGGTTTTATGCTGTGAAGCTTACTGTGTTTTATGATATGGTACACAGTGTTTCTGTGTAAAATGACGCAGCCCTGCTTCGCACGGTTCTTGTGTCTTGATAAAAACATTAATATTTCTTAATTATAAGTAATGTTAATATTAATTAATTATAAATATAAAACTTGCGGAATGAATCCTCTAAATGAAGAACAACGCGGTCACACAGACAAACACGAAAAGCGACTTTAATTTATAATATGTATAGATTGTTCACTGACTTTGGTTGATACATATATGATTTGGAGCAATGGTGGCCCAGTGCCATACCCTGCATGGCAGTGCCAATGCAGTGGTATCGGAACCCACGTCTGTCTTAACCGGGCAGGCACTTAATTTTGTGTTATTTCATCAACACGCTCCCAAAACGGAAAAAATAAAAAATCGGAGACCTTTGCCATATACAAAGCCGCACTGGGCTCGCGTGGTGGATTATGGCCTGGTCTGTGACAAACTTTGGGAACGTTAACAGGCTAATTATGCTTACGCTATAAGTATAAGATCTGTAGCCTAAACAATGGAAGGTGTAACAGGTGTATTGTACAAATCAATTATAGTAAGAAAGTAATCGTGGTTAAACATACGTGGAAAAAGGAAAGGAAAAAGTTTGAAAGTATTCTAGGAAAATCTCTATTTTATATTTTCATTCTTATTCTGCACAGCGTAATTGTCAATTCTGTGCCAACGCTGAAACTGCTGACGGCAACGAAAAGTCAAACTAAAAACTATAAAATAAAATGATCAAAGGATCCAGCTGGATGCAGCCCAATCCTAGCTTTATTGTTATACAGATATCTTGGTTCTCTCAACGTATAATATTTCTGTCGCGTAATAACCCCGAGATTGCGCTGGACAACTTTTGAACCTTGTTCCAACTACTTTCTTAGGAAACTCGTATGAAATACGCGATTGGAACGTTTCTTCTCTGGATACGGGGTGTTTATTTGAAAACAAAATTGGAAGAGATCATTGTGTTCTATATATAATTATTTAAAAAGTTTTGGAGGGAGTCGATCGTTAGCTATTCTTGTTAGTTGAGCTACATTTAAACTAAGAAGAAATAATGCAGGTTTTCTGAAGATGGAAAATGGCCCCAACCCTCCCAGAGCTCCCAACCCCCAAGTATTTATGGTGGGTCACGAGTCAAAAACCTTAGTAACTTTATCAAAAGTCTAAAAAAAGAACTAACATCTCCAATATTCTTCCAAGCTAATCCGATCCGAACTATCAATACTTACAAAACTTTTAACAGGAAATAGTTCGTGGGGAATCGCAGTTTGTTGGACAAATAAGTCGACGGGTTATGTGGACTCAAAGTTTGGCTATAACCCTCCGGCCACTGCAGGCTAGTAATAGCCGCTAGGAAACGAGTGCTTCGGCTAACAGATTCAAACAGATTCGTTAGTATCGTTAACAGCGGTTTTATGGGGTAAAGACCAAGTTGTGCTTGCGATGAAATTCACACATACAAGTTTGAGTGCGAGTAGTCAGGATAAGTGCCCCATAACATTTAATCTAGTTACCTACTCCTACTGTAATAGTTGACTTGTTCTAAAGCATTGTTTGGAGCATTGTATTACCCGTTTATATATTTTACTGTAGAATAAATAACGCTATATTAACACTACAGTAAAAATAGCCAATACCATAATGTAATTGTCATAGAGAGTATTTTCACATATCAATACCACGTACGTACGTACGGCTGGTAATCAGATTAGTAATCATAAAAACAACAAAAAAAAAGTAATGGCTTCAGGCGTTACTTTGCGAAAAACCAAGACAGTAAAATATTATGTAGGTGATTTCCATATTTAGTTTTAATTCTGCCAAAAACTAGATCCAGACTTGGATTAACAATGCAGCACCGCCCGCAAAAATATGCAACTATACACATGCAGAAAGTGTGATATATTGCGAATGAAAGCCTAAACGGTCAACTATTGTGCACAAAGTGGTTACACATGCACTAACTAAATTGAACATCATGTTACATTCAACCAAGTTAAACACCCTGAAAATTATAAAACCTTCCCTCAAATAAAAACTTTGCCAACAGACATGATCGTTTTTCCTCAATCAGAGCTGGGCGTTATCTCAGTAGAGCCTGGCGGTGTGGATTGATCGCTAGAGCTTTTAATTAAAGTGTCAGTAGGAGGAATGGCACCATAACTCTCCTGCTGTGCCCCGTATGGTAATAGGCGTTAAGTAGCCGCTAGTTAGATTTTTGGCGGTTAACTGTCTGATAGATTTATGGGTTGGACGTGTGATTCTGAGGTAAAATTGACGAAAGGAAATACTCTTCCTTATTTTTTAAATTGGTTTGCCATGGTAGGTGTAATTGTTAACTTTGATGCAGAGATTGCACTTGGGTATGGCCGTATGAGCCAGATGTGTCAGGAAATGGTCATCCTTTCACACATTGACTGCAGTAGTACCTAATTGTAATGCAAAGAGGGATTAATAAAGCCAAAGTCTAAATATTTATTCCAAAATATGGGTGCACTTTGTTAGAATTGTTATTATTTATTACGGTATATATTTTAGTATCGCCATATATTTTTTATTTATCATTAGGCATGCAAATAAAATTACAGGTAAAAAC
This sequence comes from Brachylomia viminalis, assembly GCA_937001585.2. Classification (NCBI taxonomy): domain Eukaryota; kingdom Metazoa; phylum Arthropoda; class Insecta; order Lepidoptera; family Noctuidae; genus Brachylomia; species Brachylomia viminalis. The sequence goes on from OW443301.2 coordinate 26,203,525, forward strand.
AGAAAATTAAATTTAAAACAAAATATCATTATCAAAAACTTAGTAACGACTATTTAACTTGTGTTTTCTGTTCTTATGATTTCCACCTTTTTTTTTTTTTTGAGGGTGGGAAATCATCTAATAACTTCTCCCGCTCTGGGCAGAGCAGGAGGGCGTGTCAGACTCTTACTGACTAATAAAACCCACCCGTGTTCCTTCAGTTACCTGTGCCAGGGGCCACGGTATCCCTCTCGGACTTTTCCGCAACCCTAGCAGGCATCGGTCCTAGCAAACCCCGTCATTGGTGCTGACATCTCTTTGAGGCGCGCGTGGAACACAACGCGCCGTCGACCCGGGCCTGGTCCTTATCGAACGGCGAGCTGCCCATTGCTCGCCGTTCGCAAGCCCGCGCCTACGGTGGCCGGGAATCAACCTGCGATTCCCGACGCCCAGGGCGTCTCCTGCGGCGGCTGTTTTCCACCCTGTGGTTATTTATCATGCAAGGTCCATGAGATAAATAAAACTATTGTTATATTCAGACCCTTACTTTTCATACGACATTAGAATATAGGATCTCAATAGATTTGCAATTGATAAAAGGGTTTTTGAGGGTCTCTTCCGGTATGTTTTGTGTTACAAGACAAGAAATAAGTTTACGGATATCACAATGAATAAAAGTAATAGCTGTAACTTGTTGTGTCTTATAACTGCCCAAAGAAAAGCAAAGCAACGAACTAAATGTAGTTATTAGGAATGTTATGGTTTATCTAAAACTGAACTTCCCACATCATCACCGTCATCGACAGCCCAACCTCACACACTGCTGGGCACCAGCCCGTCTTTTCTTCCAATATGGTAACTTTGAGTACATCACACCTGTCTTCCTGGAGGGTTAAGCAAAGTTGTACATACAGTACACTCGAAAAACTCCCGATTATTTTGTTAAAGTATAAGTAATCAGTAGAAGTAAAATGGGTATTAGGACTAAGTAGTGCGTGCCAAACCCCATTTGGGGAAAAACTTAAGTTATACAAACACAGGACAAATAATAGGACTTGCTCTACTATACAATACTTGGCAGCTACTTTACCTGGCACTATTCCAACCACGGGCCATTATTAAGATCAAACGAAAATTAATCATACAAAAACACTGCAATAACTACAAGACAAAGTGATATATAATAAACACAAAATACTTAAGTGTGTCCATCCACGAGTCGCCCGGTGATTAGTGTCGTGGGTGATCGATCTATCGCCGCCGTCACCGCTGTAGCCAATAGCCACTGTAGCCACTCGCCACTAGCCACTCCGAACTGATTACTGACGCTAATTATGACGGATGGCGGTGACCAAACATTGCTCATGTTTTAACGGAGTTTTCTTTACCATCTGTTAAAGTATGTTTATGGAGGGAACAGATATTAAGGGAGTGAATATTGGCAACAGGTTGTGAGTTTTAAGCTGTTGCGATAACGTAATTTGTTTTTGGTACACTTGGTTAAGTTGATGGTTCAGCTGCTGTGAAAATGATCCCAATAAGGTTAGTGCGAAATAGGGAAGGGTGATTAGATAGGGGGCTTGCGCTCAGCAGTGAACTAGGCATAAGCGGTTGATAATGGTTATTACAATTTAAAGTTTTTCTTTAATTGCTTTGTTGCGGTAGATACGCGTGGTTCAGATCCAATGTTTTTTTAGTAATATATTTTATAACAGAATGGTCCTTCTGTACAAACCGTTATTTTAGGATAGAAATCCACCCTTAGGTATTATATACGTATTATATACGTAGGTAGGAAACATCTGCAGGAGCGAACAGTGTATACAATCTGCATTTGGTTTTCAAACAGGAAAATTATCTCTACAGAGTAAAAACACATTTGCAAAATAAATAACAAAGTGATAGAGCAGCTAACTAGATGGTCAATCTATGGTCAATAGATGGTTTATTTCTGCAATCCTCTTAGCAGTTCTCAAAAAGAACAATCTAACTTCCTAGCCACACAAATCTGCACCTTAATATCGTCTGATACATTAGCAAGATCGTCTTGTTTACCGTGGGCTCGTAATAAGCAATCAGCCGAGCTGTAACTGGGTTAGCAGTAACTCTGTTATACGTCGGACGATTGAGAGGAACACCGCATGTATCCGCAGCCGCATGCGTGTATGTGGTTGTAACCGCTGATGTTGTTTGTGGAGATAGGGTTAAGAAAGTGAACGGTATATTGGCCAGCTTATCGACAATCGATTAATGGAGCTACAGTGATACACCAGAAACACGCTTAGGTTATACATGACTGTGTGTCAACATACAAAACACAACATGTATATGTATCTAGTTATTTACACGGCGTAATTACTTAGGGTCGTAGGTCATTTTAAAAGCATTACCAGCCACACTGCAGATCAAAGGCGTCTGCCCATACAGAGCAGACATGAGCAATAATCACCACGTTTGGTCAAGACTGGTTGGCTGTTACAGACTTATATTAAATATAAGTTAAAAGCATTACACTTGTCAAGTTATCTCCATCAAAGACCAAACTAGCCAGGAAATTAATATGAGGATTGCAATTGGTTGGAAAAAATACTGGCCCCTCAAGGAGATTATGAAGTCAAAGGACCTAGGCATGACTTTGAAAAGAAAGATCTTTAACTCATGTATACTCCCATGTCTAACTTACGGGTGTGAGACTTGGGCACTCACCAAATCGCTCAGAGAAAAGCTTGCCAAGTGTCAAAGAGCAATGGAGAGAAGCATGGTTGGCTCAAAAAGACAGGACAGAATCAGGGACACAGATCTCCGGTCCAAAACAAAACTGACCGATGTTCTAGCAAGAATAGACCAACAAGAGTGGAGGTGGACAGGCCACATGATGCGAGACGCAGATGTGATGACGCTAAAGGCAAGTAGAGCATGGTAGTGACAGAATGTTATCCAAGGGACGGCTACAGAAGTCGAGGAAGGCAGCCTACCCGCTGGGAGGAAGAAATTAAGCTGACAGCAGGTCAAACTGGAGGAGAGTACCTTACGACAGACGTCAATGGAAATTGTTAGAGGAGGCCTATGCCACGAGGCACACCAAAATACGAGACATTTTGTGATTCTTGATTTAACCATTATTGTTAGTTTAATTGTCTGATTTCGGAATAAAAAGCTTTATTATTATTATAAAACCATTACTCAGGCGTAAGTACGTCGAATTTTTTGTCGCGAATTGTCCACAGATGTGTCATTTAACTACGATAAAGCAGTGAACTAACGTCTCAGGTAGTACCGAAATGACTCAAAGAGCGACAATCGTGGAGGCTCTTATAATAAGGTTCCCTAAATAAAGAGTGATATCTTGGCAGCTCTTGAATGAATTACGAAGAAATTAATTTAGTTTTAAAAGTTAGTAATTAGTTACTTCTTAGAAATATAACGTAAACATGCCCCAAAAGGCACGAACTTAATAAATAAAGTTTAAAGTTTATTTGGAACAACTTAAGTTTACAATTTAATTTAATTTATTTAAATTAAGTTCTAGTATAAGACGTCACAAAACCAAATTCTTCCCTTCTTGTTCTCTAACACTCTTGTCTACATTTCTTTTTCCTATCTTCTTTCGCGTGTCTGCTGGAAGAAATTTCTTAAGAAATAAGCACTACCTTTGTACTCAATACTAATATGTCATATTTGTATCTGTTTTACTGTATCATATTATTTTATCATCAGGTTTCCGTAGTACAGGCTCTGCCTAGTTCGGGACCTGAAGACCTTGTGTGGATGTTGTCTCATATTATTATTATTATTATTATTACTGTGTGTACATAAAAAATAAAATAATTAAATAAAGTTTATTTCGAACAACTAAGTTTACAATTTACAAAGGAAAACGAAGATAGTCACAAAAGTAATACTGTGGCGCAGCTATGAACGCCTAACTCAAACATTTATACAAAGACATTGTAGTACAGGTTCTACCTAGTTCGGGACCTGAATACCTTGTGTGGATGTTGTCTCATATTATTATTATTATATTATATTGTTCCAGCACTTCCCAAAGAAAGTAAATGAGTATAAACAATAAAAAAGAGAATGTACTCTATGTGGTGGTTACAATGTAGTATAAGTGTAGAGTGGAGGTGGGTAGAAGTGTGTGTGTGTGTATACTACTGTGCTTATGATACCATAAGTTGCTCAGTTTCTTCACAAGTCAAGGATTTAAGCCAATCAGATATAATCAAATAAAATGTCTTCCAAGAAATGAACTCGTAACAGATACTTGTTATAATAATTAACAGAACTTATATAAAAGGGAAAGTTGTGACAAATCTGACGGATAACTTCCGAGCGACTTCGTGACAAGTTCGGATAAGATTCCGGGTGTGTTCGCTGAGATATAATTATCTTGCGTGGTGTAACAGGCCTTATATCTACAACAGTGGCGTAAGAAAGTAAATAAACGTTACATACATAGCCTATTTTATTAAATTTATTAAGTTACTAAAACCTTTTAGCCACCTGAGAATTTTTTAAAGACAATTAACCGACGTCTACTTGATACCTATATCAAAATGTTTCCAGAAACCTTTTAAGCTTAGACGAAAGTTGTATAATAGACTTCCCCGGGTGAACGCTTTTGTTATAGAAGTTTTATCTTGTCGATCGAAATTAGTTACGTTTTATATAAAAAAAAAAAACAGAATAGAATAAAAGAACAAGAATACACCAACAATTACTTTTATTCAACGATTATCGAAGCTTCATAGCCTTTGACAACTTTACAGTGTCGCTACCTCGCCAGTCTTGAATCTAGTTCGCCAAGCCCGCGCCACCAATAAAAATGAAAGTGGCAAGAGCCTAATTTCTTTCCAATTATTCGCCGAACGTTAGCTAAAGACTATGAGCACTACCCCCGTTTATTACGGACTAAAACGATCCTTTTCAATAATTAAAATTGAGAACGATGGTCGGCGTAATGAGATGTCGCGTTTACCTGAGATAGAAAGAAAGAAATTGTGTTTGAGGTCATCATGAAATTGGCTCCCGTCGTTGTCTTAAAGATGGCGAAAGGAGGAAGCAGCGGTTCAATTACCTGACTACTCTTGTGCTTGTTTCCACAAACTCTGGTAATCAGGTGATGGCAATATTACATTTTTAGTAGTTTTTTTTTATTTTTTTATGAGACAACATCCACACAATGTCTTCAGGTCCCGAACTAGGCAGAGCCTGTACTACGGTAACCTGATGACTGATATACATACTTATACAGGGTGTTTGGTGCATCGTGTGCCAAATTGAAATGGTCGACTGAAGGGGTCATCCGCAAGACTTTCAGACCCCTTAACACCCCTCATGCTCTGTGGATTTTTTTTTATCGACATTTTATTGTTTTCCAAAAAAAAGACCCAAATTTTACATTCAAATACAGATTAAAAAAAATATATAAGGCGTATACTTGAATTTTAATTTTATTTCGATGTGTATTGTTTAAGAATACTTTTAAATACAAAATTAGTGATATTAGTCACCTAGTTTTTTTTTTAATTCACTCGCAAAGGTAAAACTTAAATTAAAGCTGTACATGTTACAGCTATTTATAAGGCTACAAAAAAAAAACCAAAAGCGACCGGGATCTTCCAACTCCCTCATTAATTCTCCAGTCTATCCTCTTTCTAATGATGTGCCACATGCCATAAAAGTATTTTAACAACTTTGTGAATTCGCTAGAATTGTGAATCAAGTCACATAAAACTACATTCCAAATTCTAATGAAAAAATATTTATTGCGGAACTGTTACTTGAGAAAGAGGTAAAATTTGTTTTCTCACTCTTTCACAGTAAAATCTATCTTCCATCTCTTTCTTGCATACCTTAAATCGGTTTGAACAAATCGCGCCGCCAGACCCGCCATTTTTTTAATCGAGACATCACTGCCTCTGCTACCTAACGTGTGTGCTAGTTCACCATACTCCGCGATTCTTTTATTACTTTGTTATCGTTAAGTTTTGTTGGTTCTTGTTACATTTGTTTAATTTTTGTTGTTTTTGTTAAACTTTGAGTTTTTTGTTATTGCAATGGCGACATTCTCTAACGAAGAATATGCGGACATCATGATGGCTTACGGAGCCGCTAATGGCGTCGCTCGTGCAGCGCAACAACTTTACCAGGAACGCTTTCCTGGTAGACGATTACCTGGCCGCAGAGTCTTCCAAGACACATACCGACGCATACGCGAGACTGGCAGTGTTACTTTTAATGAACCAAGGGGCCATATTGTGCGACATAATGTTGAAGTAGACGAGAGAATACTGGCACTTTTTGAGGAAGACCCTACAAGAAGCATTAGAAATGTGGCATCACATCTTGATATTTCAATATGGAAAGTGTGGAAAGTACTTCGTCAAAACAAAAAGCATCCATTCCACTACACTCCGGTGCAAGGTACGTAATTTTAAACTAACTTTAAACCCGTGCAAGCTTTGTTTGACCTTGCCTTTGTTTAGCAGGTAATGGGTATGATATGGCGTCACTTCCAGGTAGTGAATCTATTAGCACGAACAGCGGGTCCTTTCTTGTGCAATTACTTATTGTCCAAGAGAAATTTAAAAGAGTTTTTTGTTTGTTGCAGGTCTTGAGGGTGGTGACTTTGAGAGACGAGTGGCTTTTTGTCGGTTTCTTTTACACACGGATGTGGATGATCCTGATTTTTTAAAAAGAATACTGTGGACGGATGAATCCAAATTTACCAAGGATGGGATCCTCAATTTACACAATTTGCACCACTGGATAACGAATACGCAAAACCCACGTGTTAAAAGACAGAAATCTTCTCAAAGAAGGTTTAGTGTAAACGATTGGGCAGGAGTGATTGGGAATCAGGTAATTGGACCGCATTACCTGCCCGATAATCTCAATGGCGAAGACTACCTGAAATTCCTACAAAATGACCTGCCCGAATTAGTGACCGATGTGCCCGTGTTTAATGAACGTGTGCCCATTGTATTTCAAAATGACGGCTGTCCCGCGCATTGGCGATTGACTGTGAGGGAATATCTCGACAATGTGTTCCCCAATGCATGGATTGGACGCGATGGCCCTATTCCATGGCCGCCACGTTCCCCAGATCTAACTCCGTTAGACTTTTATGTCTGGGGACGTGCCAAAGAGTTGGTATATGCCACGGAGGTTCCAACTAGGGAGGTATTAGTCCAACGCATAGAAGCGGCATTCAATACTATTAAGGAGGAAATACGACTTCGTACAACAACTGTTGAAATACGAAACAGGTGTCGGGCCTGCATTCGCAACAGAGCCCAACAATTTGAGCAAGATTTGTAACAATGATTAAATAAATGTTAAAACTGCAATTTTGTTTTTTTATTTCAAGTAAATCCCACGAAAGATACAGATATGAGACATGAATTTACCTAACCATAAGAATGAGATAGCAGATTTATAAGTTTGACAGGTATCATTTAAGAGATTTTTTTTTAAATCATAATTTTGAATATTAGCGTTAGGTGACTCGATTCACAATTCTAGCGAATTCACAAAGTTGTTAAAATACTTTTATGGTATGTGGCACATCATTAGAAAGAGGATATACTGGAGAATTAATGAGGGAGTTGGAAGATCCCGGTCGCTTTTGATTTTTTTTTTGTAGCCTTATAAACAGCTGTAACATGTACAGCTTTAATTTAAGTTTTACCTTTGCGAGTGAATTAAAAAAGAACTAGGTGACTAATATCACTAATTTTGTATTTAAAAGTATTCTTAAACAATACACATCGAAATAAAATTAAAATTCCGAGTCTACGCCTTATATTTTTTTTTAAATCTGTATTTGAATGTAAAATTTGGGTCTTTTTTTTGGAAAACAATAAAAAGTCGATAAAAAAAAGTCCACAGAGCATGAGGGGTGTTAAAGGGTCTGAAAGGCTAGCGGATGACTCCTTCAGTCGACCATTTCAATTTGGCACACGATGCACCAAACACCCTGTATACCTAAACACACCCAGACACAGGTCAAACAGACATGTTCATGCACACAAATGTTTGACTTGTCCGAGGATCGAACCCGGGACCAGCGAGTGAGTGAGAGTGAGGTAGACCTAAAAGTCTATTCAAATATGAAAAAACTACCAACAAACTACATCAGTAATAGTTTCGCGATCCAATTCCCGTATGCAAAATATTTAGGCCTGTAGCAACGATTTGTATTTAGTTTTTGAACACTCAATTTTACAATACCTACGTGCTACCAAAATTGTGAATTATTTTATTCAGAGCCACCGCCGTCCTACGTGTGTCAGACGGTTCGGAGCAATGCGATAAATAATTCAGAGGACAGCCATCGAACTTCTGACGGGTTCGGAATCTCGCTAATCTTCTTACAAGTTTAAGTTACCGAACTTATTGGAGACAAGCTAAGGTCAGGTGACGTTTTGTTTTGATTCTTTGTTCATTGTTGTTCGTTTCAGGAGGTGATGAGGTGTCAAACAAATGTATTGGTTCTTCGTGGGTTTTTATTATGAAATTGGGAAGATCTTTCATCTATTAGCTTGTCTATCAATATAACATTAATCGTTACGATTTATGGTAATGATTATAATATTAAAAGAGCCTTTGTACTACAGAAACACGCAATACGGGCAATAGTACGTATATCCCAAACAGAAACATGCCGTCAACATTTTATAAAGTTAGGCACACACACAGTTCCAAGCATTTATGTCCTTCTACTTTTGATTGTTAGGGCTAAATAGCTTCATGAATTTGAGAGATAAGGGAAGGCACTCGTAGAAAAGATCTTAAAGGTATGATCAATCGGAAGTTCAATGTTATGTACTTAACATTTAGGTTACCTTTGGATCTGAAAACCACGGTCCACAGTTCACAGTTCACTAGTTCTTTTAAAACAAAACTAAAAAATATCCCATTGAACAAATGTCTATACGCCATTGAAGATTTGTAGTTCCTATCTGATTATTGTATTATTGAAAAATTTTAAGTATATGATTTACGATAATGGATTAATTTTGTAAAATCAATGTTGTTTGTTTTTGTTTTGTGTGTAATTTAATGTTTAATTTTAATTTGTTTTGTGTAAATTCAGATATAAATTATTGATAATGAATACTTACTAAGACTACCTGTACATAGAGATCCCATAAAGAAGCAATGAATAGTTGTTTAACATTAAGTAGGTACCTACGTTTAACGGTGAACTGTGATGTGAATGCCATTATGTGGCTGGTTTAGGGTTCACCTACTAAAAGAAAAACACGAAGAACTTAAGCTTTTAGCGATAAGACCGCCCAGTGTGTCACCCTATGTGTATTGGATCATTGAGTTCCCTTCAAAATGGTTGAGCTGAATGGTGCTGATCCATACGTCATGTTCGTGAACGGGCGCCGTCAGTAGGCACTGGTCATTTCTTAGCTGCCACGGCTTATTTTAATTCCATAATTGTTTTTATCTTTTTACGCTTTTAACGTGCACGTGTTTTACATCGTTCTCACATGTATAATTACAACATGAATGATGTAACCACTTTTTTGTAACAATATTTTGATTTAAAAGAGTGTCCATGGAGTTTCTTGCCCGTTCTTCTCCATAGGTACCTACCTACTACGCTTTGGAATGGGCAACTAGCTTCATCTTTCTGACTGACCGACCCCTTGACAATTCAAAAGTGCCTGTAATTGGTTTATTTGAAATAAATGCTTTGAGTTTGAGTTTATGTAAAATTTCTACATTTATTATTATTTTTTTTTATTATTATTATTTGTAAGTATGGTGTACATAATAAATAGTATTATATTCTATTCGAACTTGATACTTAACACTACCGCACATAAACGGCAAGCCTGGCGTTTACCGTGACGTGGATATTTCGGTATTTGGTGTGTTATCATCGAGAGTCGTTCTTTGAATACTAGCTATCTCAATGTTTTAGTAGCTTCAATTCTGCGAAATTTTGGGCAAAATGAAGGTGTAAAGCTGCATTCTGCATCAGTTTGCCGGATTTATCCATAATTTGAGACCAATTATACCTATAATGGACGCCGGAGATTATAAACGGATCACCATGATAGCAAACAAAGGCAAACTGCCTATAAAGGTATATATAGGCAATTTGCCTTTGTTTGCTATCATGGCGATCCCTTTCCCATGATTTAGAGGAAATATCGTAAGGCATGTTTCTAAATCGAATATCACCGATAATAACGGATGAAGGAGGCTTATAAATTAGGCGTTACAATAAGTTATCAGCGAGAGGATAAACACTTCTAATGGAATTCATTCATATGAGTGTCCGCCCATCGCTTAGGAATAGGGCTGGCAGGAAATACCTAGGAGTCAAATAAAAATCGCTATGACTGAGCGGCTATTTGGGTGCACTTTTTTATAAACGTTATAAAAAGCAGCATTAAATCAGAAAAGTTCTTAAAACCGTGCCAATACCTACCGTTCTATTTTGTAAAAATCTCACAGCTAAAACAACTAAAATAAAATGTGCCACGAAAATTATCTAATACATTTTTCATAGACTTTTACTTTTCGGGCGTCGACCACAGCTCGCCCGATACAGCTGTCTATCATAATTATGTATTATCTGGTAGTTGTGTATCATCTGGTAACCGAAATGAAGCTCGCCAGATGTTCACTACATCATTGTAGCGTGTGATATTGCTACGTTCCAACCCCTTCAAATAATAACCTGTTGCTTACTACTGTGTTTAATATAGGATTTACTTCATGTTTAGAAGGTATGTTTCAAATGAAATCATAAATTATCTGTAAGGTTAACGTTTAATTGTCCCACCTGGATTTTGGAAAACAGGGGACTACTTTTTCGTTTTCCTTTTGTGAGTGGGTGTCGCAAAAGCCTACTAAATGGTTATCGTCACAGGGATGGGGCCAAACAAAACAATGAAATATGATTAAAATATGGTGACTCTTTCATAATTTGAGGACCAAATGTAAATTAGTTTACACGCCATAATCAGATCTGTGTATTTATCAAACAGACGCACGTGTCAGGTACACCATCCATACACCCCTTTTGGTACCCTCCCTTTTCATACGTCCTGTACCCACATCACACAAATACATGCCAAACCCTCTGCCAGCCTTTGTGGAGCTAAGCGTGATGATTACAGGCTGATATCAAAGCCGAGGGTGCTATCAGGGCCGGCAGCCGTGCGTGATGCGACGTGCGACGTGCGAAGCTCGCTTTTGAGGGTTGGCTCAGAAATCAATCTGCAGAATGTATTGCTTTGTGCCAATGTGACATTGAAAAGTGCTTGACATACGTGCGTAGGTTGAAAGGGTTGGGCTTGCGCTTGGTATCCTAGATATTTATTTCACATTTATTTTTACTGTTGCTGGGAGTTTAGCTGTTGTAGTGGAGATCTTAAACGAAAGAGTTCGTGCGAACACTATTACACCTTCCATTCATCATCATCATTCCTATTTCACCAAACATCACCAGTGCGGGTGCCTGTAAAGATATAGGCAAGATCGACTTTTTAACCGACATCAAAAAAGGGGGAGGTTATTATGTTCATCTGTATGTATTTTTTTAATGTGCTTATGCTCTAGTATGGCCAACTAATAACAGCCGCGCGGATTGATTGATCAGGTTAAGCTACGCTTGTCGAGGTTCGTCCGTGGATGGGTAACAATCTTTACATATCAAGAACCCTCCGTTCCTCGGAAAGCACGTTAAGCCGTTGGTCCCGGCTATCATTTGTGGATCTTTGACAATCGTTACGGGTCGTCAGAAGACCGATAGCCTGACAACCAGGCTGGTTGTTAGGCTTACCAAGGGGTATCGTATTACCCAGTAACTGGGTTGTGCAGGTCAGATAGTCAGTCGCTCCATGTAAAATTCTGGTATTCAGCTAAATTCGGTTAGGCTGGAAGCCGACCCCAACATAGATGGGTAAAGGCTTCACAGATGGATGGTATGTTCATCGATATTTTCAAGTGTGGAGCGTTTTTTTAATTCTGTTTTTTCTTTTATATGTAATATCTTTCCTCTCGCTTTCCTGCAATCTGTGGGAGTGATTTCGTGAAATGCGACGGAAGTGTGTAACAGGAAGCCGGGTAAGCGCGCGCTATTTGATTTGACCAATGAGCGCGCGCGTCGGAAGAGTTGGACGTCAAATGGTACACCAACCCATTTTCCGAGAGGTTGGTACTGTCAGCCAACAGTTGCGTGTGTGTGACGAGATAGAGAAATAGACAGCAAAGTAAACCGGAAAGAACACATTGACGCTCTATGTAAAAAAGTCAGTAGTCAAACATGCTTTGTACCAACTTGCTCCATCTATCAACACTAATGTGTTACTATCGGCTTATTAAGCACTTGTTGAATCTGTCCTAAGATATGGCATTATCTTTTGGGGCAACTCATCAAATAAAGATATGGCATTTAAAATGCAAAAGTGATGCATACGTGCTATGTTCGGTATCCAAAGTACTGAGAGCTGTAAGCCACTTTTTACAGGCATAAAATCCTCACACTGCCGTCACTTTATATTTTAGAAATCGCCTTATTTGTAAGAAATAGCCCCCATTTGTTTCCTCGAATATCGGACCTTGTAATACGAATTCGCCGGGAAAAATATGGCAAATAATTTTAATATTTTTGTGTTTCGTAATGTTAATTTATTTATTACTATATGTATAGAATCCAGTTCTTCTAACTGAACAGACAGCAGTGCTGCTGGGGAGTTTGTTCTGCCACTTCTTCTTCCCAGCTAAAGCACTAGGAAGTGGTGAAGGGTGGGCGTTTTGGGGGGACTGTCTTATGTGATTTTGACGTTCAAAAAGTGCTGATTCTCAGCCTAATTTGAATAAATGACTTTTGATTTTGATTTTGATTTTGACAATAGTAAACTTCGTGTTCAGCCAGCTAAGACAGCACTACTGTACAAAAGCGTCGTATGCAGAGCACCGATAATTTATAACTATATCCCTATCTTCCGCCACTTCTTCTTTCCAGCTAAAGCACTAGGAAGTGGTGAAGAGCGGGCGTTTTGGGGGACTGTCTTATGTAATTTTGACGTTCAAAAAGTGCTGATTCTCAGCCCAGTTTGAATAAATGATCTTTGATTGGATCTGTGCAAAAAAACTAAATACAGACCAGTTTAAGAAAATAAAAAATGCTGACGGGAAAAGCCTAATAGAAAGTCAATGAATTTTTTAACGACAAATCGCTCTGATATTCTGACTGAATCTATTATATTTATTTTAAATCGCATGAATATTTCTGTTGCTCTTTTTTTTGTTTTTATTTTAATATTTTTTTTTTGATGCTATTAAACTTTGTATTTTTTTTTCTGAAATCTTATGGTCTCCCGACCTGCTTTGTACACCAGCGATCTTAGAGCATTAATGCTCTAAGCCAGCGATGGTCAAACATGTTGTGCCAAAGAATATCCTGTAACACCTATAATAAACATCATACCATGTATATTATCTACACATGTTTTTGCAAATAAATTAATCTCTATCTTTATAGAAGGTGAACGCATCAGCTGTGCGCTTAACCTACAGTGTTGTGTATAAAATGTGCTATTAAATGTATTAACGAATTTATATGTGTAAACTATATTAATAAATGTATTTACTGTTTAAATGGGAAAAAATGATTTTCTTGTGTCTACACACCAGAAAATATTTTTTTTGCCTGTTACAACGGACGTGGTTGGTCATTCCGCAACGCGATTTGGATGAACTCTTATTGAGTACGCCGAATCGCTGCGATTGTGATACTTACACGGTGGAAATAGAGACTTAAAACTTTTATTTTTTTATCACATTTTAATTTTTTTATGGCTGCACGCAGTGAAGTAGCATACATGCGTTCTGGTGTCGGATCATCCTAAAACCTATGTTTTATTATTATATCTGTTTGGTTTTACTAACATTAGCTCTTAATGTATTTTCGTGTTACTAACAATTTATATGGAGAAATCTGAAATAAATAATTATTATTATTAGGTAATGTCAGTATTAACAAAGGTGAAAAATCCAGCATTAGCAAAAGCAGAGTAAGTACCTACTTCGTCGATCTACTTAAATACGAAAATTAATCAAATATACATTTTTATTCAACTTCAATAGGACAATTTTTTTTATACCTTGATCTCTTGATTCTTATAATGTGTGTACAATGTTTCTGACGTCGCGTCGTGCTATGTTAGGATATATGTAGTTTTTTTTATTTATTGTTGAATGGTCCTGCTCTCGACCTCGATTTTGCCTGGTGGAATGGTATGCCAAGCATATAAGGTATGGCAAGCCCACCCCACTCTTGATTTTAGTTTTTAAAATAAAAACACTTTTAACAATATTATTACAGATAATAAACCAATCTGAACAGCAATATTATCGTTACCTTTCCAGGGAACTGACCCCAATTTGTTATTTCATCCCCCCCCTCCCCCCTACTCCAATCTGATTTTCTTTCACTCCGATCACAAAACCAAATTTTATTAAAGCACAGTACGAATTGTTACAAATCCTCCTGATTATAAACAAACAGCGGGCCGACGGCCGAAAGCCGAAAGCCGAGTTCGGGAATCAATTAAAAGTTATCGCAAGAATTGTTGTGATTTATACGGGAGCCACCCCATCGGTTGGCTACCTCACAAATTAGCTAAAGAAGGACCACTGCTTACTTGATATCTTTGGGCAGAAATATGGGGACTGCCTCCGCCAAGACGAGCCAAAAACAAAAAGCTGGCGCACCGCGTACCTTTTCTCGTAGAGCTTCGTCTGTTTTGAATCATAAGTAGCTTCGGCCTGGATAACGCTAGAGAGCTCAAATTCTCAGGATAAGATGTAGAAGTAATAATGATGATGATGTAATGTGTATTGAAGATGCAGATTTATAAAACACACTAAGTTTCATTTGTGCAGGTTTTATACTTTGGATTTTATTAATATTAGGGGTTAAAGTATGAAATTGCCGATTTGTACTGAAAAAAAGAAATTCGTATTTTTTTTTTATTTAACTTATTTATTTAATCAAAATAATTACCATTATTATCTATACATTGCTGCCATCTAATGTGAAAGCATTTTGTACTGCCTCCTGAGAAGAAAACTTTTTATCACGTAGAAAGTTGTCCAAATCACGAAAAAAATGGTAGTCCGTGGGAGCAAGGTCTTTTTTTTTTTTTTTTTTTTTTTTTTTTTTGTGGGTGGGAAATCATCAAATAACTTCTCCCGCTCTGGGCAGAGCAGGAGGGCGTGTCAGACTCTTACTGACTAAAACCCACCCGTGTTCCTTCAGTTGCCTGTGCCAGGGGCCACGGTAACCCTCTTGGACTTTTCCGCAACCCTAGCAGGCATCGGTCCTAGCAAACCCCGTCATTGGTGCTGACATCTCTTTGAGGCGCGCGTGGAACACAACGCGCCGTCGACCCGGGCCTGGTCCTTATCGAACGGCGAGCTGCCCATTGCTCGCCGTTCGCAAGCCCGCGCCTACGGTGGCCGGGAATCGGCCTGCGATTCCCGACGCCCAGGGCGTCTCCTGCGGCGGCTAGGGGCGTGAGGGCGCAAACTTTGCCTCTCCCTCACGCGTTCCGCCTCCTCCTTCGCGAACATTACTGCTTCGCAGAAGGAGGTGACGGCTTCCCAAGCCCTCTCGCTCCGTACCATGGCCTGGACCAAGGCCGGACGCGAGAGATCGCCACCGCCAATCGCCTCCACGAGGACACGGCGGTGCTCCGCCCAAGCCGGGCAGACCTCCACCGTATGCTCCACCGTGTCCTCCGGGCGATCCACACAATGGTGACACCCGGGCGTTTCCTCCCGCCTTATTCGGAACAGGAACCTCCCGAAACAACCGTGTCCGGTGAGGACCTGCGTCAGGCGGAAGGTGAGGACGCCGTGGCGCCTCTCTAGCCACTCCTCAAAGAGGGGACTTATCGCCGCAATTGTGGCGTGCCCAGCGCTGGGTTGCGATAATCGCACTCTCCATGCCGCCCTGAGATCCCGCCGGAGCTCTGTCCGCTGTACCGTGATTTCTCGCGGCAGCGGAGCTACGCCCCGGCGTTTCGCCTCCTCGCGCCACTCCCAAACGTGCGCGAGGACTTTTGCCTCCAGATCCCATGGCGGTAATCCGGCAAGGAGGCTCGCCGCCTCACCGGAGACCGTACGGTATCCCCGGACCAGCCGGATGGCCATGACCCTTTGGGGCGCGTTCAACCAGCGGGCTGGCCGCCGCCTCAAGGAACGCGCCCATACCGGTGCCCCGTAAAGGGCCATGGACCGCACGACCCCCGCGTAGAGCCTCCGGCAGGAGGCGTTTGGCCCCCCTAGATTGGGCAGGAGCCGCTTTAAGGCAGCCCCGGCCCTTTCCAGTCTGGGAGCCAAACGTCGGAAATGCTCCACGAAGTTCCACCGGCTGTCGAGGACGAGTCCCAGGTACTTCATCGTCGACTCGACGCCGATGTGAACCCCTCCTACCGTTATTTGGGAACCCGACGGTGGCGTGTTCCGAGGACCATGAAAACACATGGCCTCGGACTTGTGCAGGGCCACCTCGAGTCCCAATTGCCGGATCCTCTCGACGATTATCGCAACCCCGCGTGTCGCTAGTTCGGCCGCCGCCTGGTGCGTGGGAGCAAGGTCTGGCGAATACGGAGGGTGACGAATGATTTCTAATTGCAGTGCCTGTAGAGTTAAACGGTTTCTCGTGCTGTATGAGGTCTCGCGTTATCATGGAGCAATAATGGTGAAGATCGATTCATGAGTCGGGGCTGTTTCTCTGCTAGTTTTGCTATCATTGTTCGGAGTTCAGCACAGTAGACATCTGCCGTTATTGCTTGACCAGATCGGAGAAAGCTATAGTGAATAACACCATCCTGAGACCACCGAACAGTTATCATTACCTTTTTATTGGTAAGCTTTGCTTTAGGACACTGTTGCGGCGTTTGACATGGGGTCAGCCATTGCATTTTTCGCTTACGTTTATCGTAAAGAATCCACTTTTCATCACATGTCACAATTCGATCCAATATTTCTTCATTTCTGTATCGATTCAATAAAGCAACACAAATTTCAACACGCGTTTCTTTCTGCAGATCAGTCAAATCATGAGGCACCTATTTCTCATATTTTTTATTTGATTGATTTGACGCAAATGAGTCAATATTGTTGGTAAGGTAACGTTAAACCATGCCGCTAATTCCTGGGTAGTTTGGCTCGGATCGGCTTCCACCGTCTCTTTCAATTAATTCATTGTTATTCACCTGTGTGGGCAGTCTTCCACGTGGTTCGTTCTTCAAATCAAAGTTTCCATCACGAAAGCGTTTAAACCAAAATTGCTCGGTGCGTTCATTAGCAGTCCCCTCTCCAAACGCAACATTGATATTGCGAGCTGTTTCTGCCACGTTAGTACCGCGTCGGAACTCGTATTCAAAAATAACTCGAATTTTTGAAGTATCCATCTTTCTTGTCTAAGCTGAATAAAAAAAACAACTGAAAGTCACATTTTTTTAAAGAAGAACTTTATAGGTACCATGTGAAAAAAGGTTCACTCAAAAATCTGAAACTATGAAGGTTCTATGTCAGTTCAAAGTACCTAATACAGTAAAACGGCAATTTCATACTTTTTTTTTTTTTTTTTTTTGAGGATGGGAAATCATCAAATGACTCCTCCCGCTCTGGGTGGAGCGGAAGGGAGTGTCAGACTCTTACTGACTAAAACCCACCCGTGTTCCTTCCTTGGCCCTTTATGTTCCGGGTCAGCGGTACCCCTTTTGGATGATCCCGCTTTCCCGGCAGGCTTGGGCCCTAGTGGGCCCCCTCTATGATGCTGACATCTCTTTGAGGCGCGCGTGGAACACGTACGCGCCGTCCAGCACGGGCCTGGTCCTGATCGGACGGTGAGCTACCCATTACTCACCGCCCGCAGGCCCGCGCCTACGGTGGCCGGGAGTCGTCCCGCGGCTCCCGACGCCCGGAGCGTCCACCGCGGCGGCTTGGACGGGAGACTCTCTCCCTCTCCCGTCCCGCCACCTCCTTCGCTAGCATGACTGCTTCGCAGAAGGAGGCGACTGCCTCCCACTCCCCCTCGCCCCGGACCATGGCTTGAACCAAGGCCGGGCGTGAGAGATCGCCGCCGCTGCCGATCGCCTCTACGAGGACACGGCGGTGCTCCGCCCATGCAGGGCAGGCCCCCACCGTATGCTCCACCGTGTCCTCGGGGCGATCATCGCAGTGGTGACACCCGGGCGTTTCCTCCCGCCTGATGATGTGCAGGAACCTCCCGAAACTTCCGTGTCCGGTGAGGACCTGCGTCAGGCGGTAGGTGAGGACGCCGTGACGCCTCTCTAGCCACTCCTCAAAGAGGGGTCTTACCGCCGCTATCGTGGCGTGCCCTGCGCTGGGTTGCGACAGTCGCTCTTTCCATGCCGCCATGAGATCGCGCCGGAGGTCCGTCCGCTCCGCCGCGATTTGCCGCGGAAGCGGGGTTTCCCCCCGGCGTAGTGCCTCCGCGCGCCACTCATACAGGCGCGCGAGGACTATCGCCTCCAGATCCCACGGCGGCAGTCCGGCAAGGAGGCTTGCCGCCTCGCCCGAGATCGTGCGGTAGCCCCGGATCAGCCTTACGGCTACCACCTTTTGGGGCGCGTTCAGATAGTGGGCGGCTCTCCGCCGCAGTGAACGCGCCCACACCGGGGCCCCATATGTAGCCAGCAATTTCATACTTTAACCCCTATTATCTGAAATACATCGATTTCGTCACTGACTGACTGACTCACTCATCAATACCTCTAGGGCACTTCCCGAAGTCCTAGAAAGCTTTGCACTCAAACCACTATGTATTTATTTTATTAAAATATGTTATTTTTTTGCATTATATGTAGGGCGTAGGCATATTTAATATTCCAGTTTAAGGCGTCACAAAATCTTCTCTTCTTGTTCTCATACACTATTTAATTGTCTACATTTCTTTTTCATTTGTAGAGTTAGGGGCGTGGCTCTACATTAGATTTGATAACTTTGTAGAGTTAGGGGCGTGGCTCTACATTAGATCTGTTAACTTTGTAGAGTTAGGCCTTGTAGAGTTAGGCCCGTATTCATGAACATTACTATGAGGTCTCACAGTGCGCGCGGGCGCACAGGGTCCTAAAACCTATTCATAGACCATACTTGAGTGGCAATTGGCACTATGCGTCCCTCAAAATGCACGCATAGGTAAGGTAGCCGGCTAGCTATATTAAGCAACGCATAGTGTCCAGCATACGTCAAAAAGTTGGTTGTTTTTGTTTCTCGAGGTTTGGTTTTGCGTTGTTTGAGGTTGTTTTTGATTCTAGTGCCGTTCTTTTATAATGGATTACAGTAGCGAAGAAGAATTTGATAGTTATATCAATGAGCAAACAATAATAAGTACCAGAAAAGTGATACGGGATTTCCAAGATCCTTTTGATTATTACAGTTCGGATGAATTTAGACGACGCTACAGATTTTCGAAAGATGTGGTACAATTTATACTCTTGCCACTGATAAATGAAGACCTAGACAAATTGACTGCAAGAGGCCTTCCAGTGCCACCTATTTATCAGTTGCTAGTGGCCTTAAGGTTTTATTCTTCTGGCAGTTTCCAGGTACATACCTTATTTAGTTAATACAATTAAAATAACTTGGGTACTTATGAAACCTAGCGTTAGAATGTGTACCTACTACCTTACCTCTCTATGAAAGGGCTGAACTTTGATAAGTACAATAACAACTACGTACCTACCTACTACCATACAATATTTTGATTTACAGATGATAACAGGAGACCTTATAACTATTCTATATAATATTCTACTAACATTACAGTTGAGCTTGATGAACCTAAAGACGTAGTTATATTATTTATATCCATATTTGTAGGAATTGAAGCAACAATCATTAGTAATCAGCACACAAAAAATTAACAAAGAAATATAGGAAATTGTTAGTTCACAACTGACAAAACGTTTAAAACTTTAAAGGTTATATTTATGTCATCCGCCAATCTGCCAAACATTAGAGAGAACTTAGCAACAGAAACGGACCAATCACCGATCTTTATTCGACGCAGTGCATTCGCTTAGTGAAGTGTCGCTTGAGTATTGTTTGTGAATTAAATGGCCTGTCATGACGAACGCAGTGAGAAATGCCTTACTTAGCATAGTGCTGCTGCCATACTTAAATAAGAATCATTCTTGAATACGGGGGTTAGGGGTGTGGCTCTACATTAGATCTGATAACTTTGTAGAGTTAGGGCTTGTAGAGTTAGGGGCGTGGCTCTACATTAGATCTGAGGGGCAATTCCCGTATTTTTAAGACCGTTCGCATTCTAATCTCAGTCTCAATTTGTCAAAATTACAATCAATTTACATACATTTTTGACAGGTTTTTGATATTGATTGTCGCTGAGATGAGATTGCGACTTGAATTTGAACGTTTTTTAGGTACGAGAATTGGCCTACTGATAACTTTGTAGAGTTAGGGGCGTGGCTCTACATTCGATCTGATAACTTTGTAGAGTTAAGGCTTGTAGAGTTAGGGGCGTGGCTCTACATTCGATCTGATAACTTTGTAGAGTTAGGGGCGTGGCTCTACATTCGATCTGATAACTTTGTGGAGTTAAGGCTTGTAGAGTTAGGGGCGTGGCTCTACATTAGATCTGATAACTTTGTAGAGTTAGGGGCGTGGCTCTACATTCGATCTGATAACTTTGTGGAGTTAAGGCTTGTAGAGTTAGGGGCGTGGCTCTACATTAGATCTGATAACTTTGTAGAGTTAGGGGCGTGGCTCTACATTCGATCTGATAACTTTGTAGAGTTAGGGGCGTGGCTCTACATTCGATCTGATAACTTTGTGGAGTTAAGGCTTGTAGAGTTAGGGGCGTGGCTCTACATTAGATCTGATAACTTTGTAGAGTTAGGCGCGTGGCTCTACATTAGATCAGTAGGCCAATTCTCGTACTTAAAAAACTTTCAAATTCAAGTCGCAATCTCATCTCAGCGACAATCAATGTCAAAAACCTGTCAAAAATGTATGTAAATTGATTGTAATTTTGACAGATTGAGACTGAGATTAGAATGCGAACGGTCTTAAAAATACGGGAATTGCCCCTCTGTTAACTTTGTAGAGTTAGGCCTTGTAGAGTTAGGGGTGTGGCTCTACATTAGATCTGATAACTTTGTAGATTTAGGGCTTGTAGAGTTAGTGGCGTGGCTCTACATTAGATCTGAGGGGCAATTCCCGTATTTTTAAGAACGTTCGCATTCTAATCTCAGTGTCAATCTGTCAAAAATTGTATAGCGCTTACCTAAATTTTTGACATTAGACTGTCGCTGAGATGAGATTGCGACTTGAATTTGAACGTTTTTAATTACGGGAATTAGCCTTCTGATAACTTTGTAGAGTTAGGGGCGTGGCTCTACATTCGATCTCATAACTTGTTAACAGTGAAAGCGTGATGTAAGTCTTGGCAACCTACTTTATATGACATGTTTTTGTTGGGATAATATATGTATTGTCAGAAGATACTTACGTTAAAAGGGATAGACTGTCGAAACCTTGGTCGATTCATACAGTGATAAACTGATAACAGTCGGATCAAAATTTAACAGCAGCCATAATTAGGTATATTTAACATTCAGACAGCAATCACTGTCACCCCAAGCAAGTCACTAGGTTTATAGGAGCTCAAGAGCTCACAACCCCACAGGGACCAAAGATACATCAGCGGTTATGCTGTAGGACTATTATGGCTTAGTTTACGACCAGACATTTAAGATTCTAAGTGATTTTTGAGAGGTTGTTCCGTGTTCGAGAGAGCAGTGGTGGCCCCGTGGTAGCGGCTTACGAGTTGTAGCTCGTAAGTTCGAACACAGACAGGCGATTTACTTTGCGTAAGCTATTTCATCACCACTGCTCTCAAAAACGGTGAAGGAAAACATCGTGAGGAAACCGGCATGTCCAAGAACCAAAAGTTCGAAGGCATGTGACATCTACCAACCCGCAATGGGCCCGCGTGGTGGATTACGGCCCACTGCCTCTCACAGAGAGGAGGCCTGTGGCCCAGCAGTGGGCACATTACATAGGCTGATTATGTCTGTTCCGTGTTCAGCAGTGCTAACACATTCTTGTTAAAGGTCTAAGAAGATATATGTCGAAAGGGCGTGTTTGTGTGCAGTGGTCCTACTGTCGTTTATTTGCCATACAAGATACTTAGTTATCGGGGTATTGATAAATGAATTCTCGCTATTGTGCACCGGAATTGGGGTACAGTTACCATGTGTTGTAATATCGAAATTGATTATTAGTTTGTGTACTGTTTAAACAATTGCTTATTGACGGTATGGCTGTATTATCAGAAGGGTAGGCGGGACATACTGGCCTATATTAGGGACAGTATATGAAGGACAGTATATGAAGGACCGTTGAGAGAAGTGCTTGCCACGGTTCGATATCAAACTCAACGAATACGGCCCACATAGCGTTGATCTTCACAAGGCATGAAATGGCTAAAAATATGACATGTATTCAAGAAACCAGCGAGATTTTTTAATTGTTTAAAACGGCACAACTATTTAACAGATGACGATTTCAAGCCATTCTTAACAAAAAAGGGCAAAGGTATTTTGATTACAAGTCTTACTTGGTTAATAGTCGTTATTGATACCTAGGGACAGGTGTCCTAGGTTAGGTGGAATCGGCTAAGTTCTGAGTGCTGCTGGTGCAGCACTCAGAACTTAGCCGATTCGTCGCTAACTTACAAAGTACAAATGTCTCATGTCTGTGCAATTTCAAATCTAAATTACAGAAAACACGCTCGTCACGTCGCAGTGATTCTCGTAATAAGTAATCTCAAGTAACGACTACATTACGCCGAGTTTTATGGCCGTGACACACAGTACTGGTGTCAGTCGACTAATAAAATTGTAATGAGTCTCTCTAATGTGTGCTGGCCTTTAAAAGTGTGCATTTGCAAGTCTCTGTGACCAATGTAAGAGGTAGTGGCAGAAGGACCACAATAAATAAATATCAGTTGATAGTGTTTTTATCGCAAAAAGCTTATTATAGTGTGTCCAAATGTTTAGTCGATAAACTTGTAATATATTATAAGGCTAAACATGACTGGACTATAATGTAATTTATTATCAGCTTGCATGCTCTTGTATGTACATATATACCATGTTTATACAAATAAATAAATCTTATCTTATCTTACTAACTGCTTACCTAAGTTACGGGAAATTTCTGCAATAACTAAGCCGGAATTGGAGGTCCCAGTTACTTGACAAAAGGAGGTTTGCACTACCCATCTTTGCTGCCTTTTAAAGCACCCACTGTTTGAGGAAACTTCATTGCTGGAAACCATTCGGTGGTCACTTTGATACTCACTTTTCTATTTTTGCAATATTACCCACTCTTTCAGTACTTAATGTCCGTTTCCTTCGACGTGACCGATAGTGTTATACTTCTGCGTGGTTTTATTTTATGCTTGGAAGTTAGAGTAGGATTTCGTTTTAGTGTGTACACGACATTTTTTACTCCAAATGTACTTTTTATGTTAAAAAAGTTGAGGAAACAAAAGAGTTGTGGTGATAACGAATTTCTAGTTAAAACTTCGTTTTGATTGTGATGTATCTTCACAGAGGATCCCTGTGGGGTGGTCTGGGTACAGGGGCCCACAGGGGCCCACATGTGGTACAGGGGCCCACAGGTGGGGCTACATTACTAACTAGTTTCTGTCCGCGACTCCGTCTGCCCGCGGTAGTACTTCGTTTTCGCTTAGCGTTCTTTCTGACTTTATTTCTTTTTGCTCGGCTCATCAGGGTCCTAGCGTGGTGTTAAATATACTATTATAGCCTTCCTGAAGAATTGAGATATCAAATGCAAAAGTATATTTTCAAATCCGACGGGTATTTTAAGAGATTCAAACAAACAAGCTCCTCAGCTTTATTGTTAGTATAGCTATAGCTAGGTAGATGTCATCGTGCCTCTTTGTATAAATTGCTACATTCTGGTTTACTAGCAGTAGACGTACAAACCCAAAGATATCACAAAGCGACGGATGGCTGTAATTCTCAAATTGATTATATTTGGGAATTGCTTAACATTATGTAGTCCTTTACCCGGTATATTAAACCTTAAACAATTTTGTAATTAGTATATTCTGTATAAACGTATGTTATTGTTGTTTGTTGTTCTTGTATTGTTTGTTGTTGTGTTGTTTTTGTCTTGCTGTTGAGTATTGTTATCTATATATAACTATTAGTTGGTACAAGTATAAGTTAATTCATTAACTAGAATAACAACATCGTAGGTATCACATTCCTAAGCTGGCATTAGACGAAGGCGTTAGATACACAAATCGTTGACATTGCTTTCATATGGACGTGTGAAAGTTTGTATAAATGAATAGAAACAACAACCTAATTCACTAAGACCGATATCAGTCACAGGTGTTGGTATCAGTCACAAGTGTTGGTATCAGTCAAAAGTGTTGGTATCAGTCACAAGTGTTGGTATCAGTCACAAGTGTTGGTATCAGTCACAATTGTTGGTATCTCTGGACTGCAGCGACCGTTCCTCTCCCGGGACATATCTCACTATTCCCAAGTTTTATTACAAACTAGTTGTGACACCAGCCAGACATGGGGTTTTATACCCTGTTTAGTGTTGCCAGCTTTTATAACTAAAGGTTTTTGAGTACGGCAACATTATAACTTGACTTGAGGGAAAACACGCATGATTATGCGTGTTTTCCCTAAGGAGGTGGGCAGCGTTGTTTAGTACATCCTCATTTTGCCTGTTATTTTTTTAATACCATGTGGTTTCAAGTCTTTTGCATATAATTAGACATTTTTTATTAATAATAATAATAATATTTTTATTTGCATCATAAAAGTACAACCATATAATTAGGTATTTTTAACATCTGGTAGGTAGACACTACAAACGCAATTAAATAAGTTCCTGCACTTAAATACTAGCCAATAATGTGATATTATATTTCTCACCTTTCTAACGTCTTAAAGATGTTGTTAGGTACTTACGTCACATGATAATCATTCAGCACGTATTTAAGCACTAATCACTCAGAAACAATTAATTACACTGGTATTGTTATTTAGGTTGTAGCATTCGATTCACACTATCCTCCGTATTAGTCGAAACTGTATCACGGTAGGACAGTCATCCTCTTACTCAATTAACCAGTTCTAAATACAAATAGTATACCAATATTATTTCACAGTAAAATCATTTAGTATCTATGATATTACGTTTCAATATAAACAGGTAGGTATCATATTGATAATAGTTTGACTTTTAAGTGGATTTCAGCACCTTCTTAGGCTTTCGAAAGTGCGGCTGTCAAATATTGAACTGCTATAATAACATGGACAGCTAATAATAGGGGAAGTTAGTCCATAACCGGGTACAGGGGTAAAAACAGGAAGAGGCAGTTTAGTCTCTTACATGTTTCAAATTAACATGCCCGTTTAGCCGCTGCAGCTGGCCTTTCTGATTAGCTTGTCAACAAACATTCAATGGCCTTGGTGAACGCTCGACGAAAATAAATAAGAAAAATGTTTTTATGGTGAATTGATGTTATATTCCTTGGATTCAACGGGTGCATTGTAGTAGTATACCAAGGTAAGTGAGAGTGGTTTTCTAGTAAAGATTAAGGATGCATTCAAGTGTTAGTGTTGCTGTTAAAAGTTAACTTTTGAATGCGCGTGTTTTAAGCTTATTTTTTGTCTTTGTCTCTCTAAAGTGCATTTGGGGCACACCGTAAGGGTGATATCGGGTACTATCTAGTCCATTTATTATTATTTTATTTTAATTAACCTTTTAAGCGTTTGGCTAAATATCAATTGCCGTGCCTCTAGCGCGCGACTACAAATCGATGAAATATATATATTTTTTGTTTTAGTTGTATCACGTAGTTAATAGGACGAAAGTAGAACGAAAAAATCATGCATGTTTTCTGTCGCAGAAATACGTCACGAGCGGTAGGGGCACGGAAATATGTGTCGCATAAATGCTACCCAAGCGGTCAAAAGGTTAAGGGGCCGAAATTGGGTATACCCGGTTTTGAAAAAGGCACGGGGCAAAACCGTAGAAACATAACTTTAATGTAATGATATTTTTTTGTTATTTAAATTTAAAAGTGATTTCGAGTGCAAAATATGTTATTTATAAAACAAAAGTGCTTGTCTTTGCCACAGCCTACGTTTCCTTAGAATCTGAACATATTTATCTTTGTGCACACAACAAGATAATAAATTCATTTTATTAATATTATTTCTGGGATAAAGCCACGTCGCCGCCGCGCGCCGGTGCGTGGAGGTTATATAAAGAATCTGTCGCGTACATACACTCAGGTATATTTACATGCGGCCCCGCGGTGTACGTTAAGTGTTGACGAGTTTTTCGCGAGAAATTTACGCATAACATGTAAATTTCCTTTATGTGCCCCTTGCGAGGGCGCCGACTGACGGGATTAAGGCGGGCTGCAGCCTGCAAGCGATAGACACTTGAATGAAGTAGTGAGCGGTGCGGTATACGGCGTGGCTTTTTGATGCTATGTCGGCCCAGATTACTTTACAATCTTGAATGTCCGAGACAAGACGCCAGCCAGCTAAACACACGTCATTTAGCTGGATAAATATTTAGTCTCGACACAATACATAACTATAACAGTGAACTCCGTTTCATTTTATACAGGATCATAGGATATAGAGGATATAGGAGCCTCAAGATTATTATTCAACATGGATTAAAGAGATTCTTCAACTACGATACTTCGTGAAGACAAAACAAAAGAACAACAAACTAAAGTAAGTACCTGCAAACCAACTTCAAACAAGTTCGCTCACGTTCAATCCGCCTTACGTTAGAACGAAACATAATATGCGCACAGAACGTAACATTTTATCAAAACTCAAAGAGCCGATACGTGGGGAAGTGAAAATTTCTCAAATTGTTACTCGTAACATGAAACAATTCTACTTTTTGTTTCTTAACAGGTAAATTTGCCTTTAACTTCGTAAGCGGGTGGACGGGGTTATACAGTACGTCGTAATGTTATGAATTTATTGCCTATCTATGTTTTGACTGACATTTGACTCGGAGTTCTGGAAATTGTTCCTGTTTTGTGATGCCGTGGTAAAAAGTTTTTATTGAAGATCATTCTATTTATTTGAGGTATTTGGCGTTGAACAAGGAACTTCGTACTTATCTCAATTCATATAGGAAACCAACCAAATATACCTATAATAATTTTAAAAGAGTTGGCCAAACCAACTCTTTAAAATAATGTTATGTAAAAAGATAGAATAAGGTAAATACTTATTCTGTTAGAATAATATAGGCAATCTATACTATGACTGAGCAACAGATGATAGACTGGTAGTCTGTCACGACGCGGATAGCAACAGAGGAGATATTACAAGAAAAAAAATCTACGAAGTAAGCGTCATATTTGCATAAGCCACTAAAAACCGCAAACAAACAAACTAGGAGGATTTCGTGAACTAGTTTTCATTTGACAGACACTCCAACATTGTGATTTATCAAACAATCATACGGTACACGACATCTAACAGTTTATTATTTTGAACGTGACACTCAATTCTACAAAATGCCTGTTTCTTAGACATCCTAAATAATAAGTTCCACTAAACTTCATTAGATCATCGCAATCGATTTAGTGTGATCTTCGTGTGGGTGTGTGTCTTTAGTTTTACGCCTCATAACGATGAGGCGTAAAACTAAGGGAGGTCGCCATGTTTTGAACCATTCGGAGGTTTGACAATGATAATGTAAAATGATCGAAACGTATAGGTACTGCCTACCTATGGTAATACTTGCAAAACATCAATTAATGTGTTGTTTTTTTTTATTTACTCCGTAGTTTTTATTCATTACTTTCAATTAAACTGTATCTATTTTCAGTTTCCTCGAAATTCGACCAACCCAAGCAACCAACCAATCCAACCCTTTCACAAAATGTAATTTTTACAGATGTTTATAAAGGGTTTTTCAACAAGAACTTTGTTTTTTAAAACATAATAAAACAAAGAAATTAGATGAAAATTATTAAATATTATTTGAGAAAGAGTGAGGTTCGGCAATTATGAATGAAAAATGATATCGGAAAAATATCCACCACGACCACGCTCACAGATGTCGAATCTTTCATCAAAACAATCACTTTTTGGAAAAATGGCGGGTTTATTTCAAGAGATGTTAACAACTCAATTTTGGCCTATTATTGATGATATGGATATCACTGATATGTGGTTCTAACAGGAAGGTGCCACAAGTAACACAGCTAACGAAAAAAATAATTTATTGCAAGCCAAAATTCCCAATCGCATAATTTCGCCATTTTGCCAAAAAGTGATTGAAATTTTTGATGAAAGTGATTGAAAAATTGACATCTGAGAGCGTCGTGGTGGACATTTGTCCGATATTATTTTTCATTCATAATTGCCAAACCTTACTCTTACCAATACAGTAAAAATTTCAATCATTTTCATCAATTTTTTTTGTTTTATTTTGTTTCAAAAAACAAAGTTAGTGTGTGTTAGTTTTGTGTGTTAGTGTATTTTTTTTTTTTTGTTGTATGTTTTTTGTGGTGTACAATAAAGAATATATAAATAAATAATAAATAAAGTTCTTGTTGAAAAACCCTTTATAAAAGGTTTTCATGTTTATTTATATTTTAACTACATATTTGCATACACAATACAGTTTAATAATAAATGATGAAAACATTTTCACGTCAAACTGCACTCGGCCACTAGTGCAGAAAGTAATATAAAACACGATGCAAATAAAATTGTGAAATTGAAACACAATTGAAGCAAATATTAAAGTTGCATCGTAGATTCGTAGCACCAACTGCTACACTCCTGCTACGGATATTGCAAATACGTGCTACAAATGGTGCTTGTTAGCTACGCGGCCGCTACGAGCCGCTACGAGCCGCTACGCCGCTAGGAGGCGTACCGTTGTGTTGCCATTCGTGTTGAGAATTTGATTATCCAATTTAAGTTTGAAATATGTTGTCGATTTTTCTTGTTGTTGTATTGGTTTCAAAGAGGAATTGAAACTTTTCATGACGATAATCTTAAACATTTTTTTATGGTTTTGGGTGGCAAACAACCAGTCGGTCCATCTGATGGTAAGTGATCACCGCCAGTAGACGCCTATAGCAATACCAGAGGCGTCGCAGGTGCGTCGCCATTCCCGACACAAAGCTGAAATGTCTTGATGAAAGTAGACTCATCCTTCATGTTGTGACTGTTTAAAATGTTACAATAAAATACCTCCCCACATACTCCAACTGAATGAAACGAAAATTAAATCTTGTATAAAACGCACACTATACAGCCAAGCATATTATAAGTTGGGGGATTATATCGCTGAAAAAAATGCTTGGCTCAGGGCTGGTCCTGCTCCACAAGGGCGCGTAAACTAATTATTAGCATTCGAAAATAATGTTGGAGCTGATGAAGATTGTACAACCTATCTTTGCATTGTATAAATTCAATCTCTTAGTATTGTATAATTGCATAGCACATGTGTGAGCACTATGTACCCACTATAAAGCTTACTAGGTTCGTCTTTCATTGACTTGAATGTGCCCTGGCGGCTGAAAGTATGTCATGCTCACTCAAATGTGTCGCTGGTGGTGGCGTGTGTATTGGATCATTGAGTTTTCTTTAGAATGGTTGAGCTGAATGGTGCTGATCCATACGTCATGTTCGTAAACGGGCGCCGTCAGTAGGCACTGGTCATGTTTTAGCTGCCATTTATTTGTATAAACATGGTATATATGTACCTACATACAATACTGGTCATTTCTTAGCTGCCACGGCTTAAGTATTTTAAGTCCATAATTGTTTTTATCTTTTTATTACGGACGCTTTTAACGTGCATGTCTTTCTACATCGTTCTCACATGTATAATTTCAACATGAATGATGTAACCAATATTTTGTAACACTATTTTGATTTAAAAGAGGGTCAATGGAGTTTCTTGCCCGTTCTTCTCCATAGGTACCTACTACGCTTTGGAATGGGCAACTAGCTTTATTTTTCTGACTGACCGACCCCTTGACAATTCAAAAGTGCCTGTAATTGGTTTATTTGAAATAAACGCTTTGAGTTTGAGTTTCTTATGAACCTGTAATAGCACCGACCTTCGTACCTTTAAAACAGGAACACAGAGCAACTAAACAAAAAGATAATCTACCAGCTTATTAATAATACAAACTTTTTCCACTTCTACTTCGTTAGGTTAACTAAATTAAAATAGACAGAAAAACGTGAACACATTTATAATTAAGAATTTATTTTAAAAGTTCCAAATGCAGCTGTTAATTATAGCCTGAAATATTGATAAATCTGAACATGAATGCAAGCCGCTATTCAATGGAACTGATTACGGATCAGGTCTATTCAGTTCAATAATTATTGTTAATGAATGAACAGAAATGTGCATTCATAATTTATCCTTTATTCGATGAACAGAAAAAAATGTTTGCATTTCGACTTTTTGTGATAAGCGAGTTATCGGTAATATTACAATTGCACGAAATCACGCACCAATTGTTTGAGCTTTATACACTTCAAATTTTTATATTTATCACGAGCACCCAGAAAAAGAGTGTTCTTGACAGTTGGACTGATTTTAAGCTGTTACATCTAAATGTCTCGTAAGTGGTCGCTTCACAGTCAAGTGCAAGTTCAAGTCGCTTACATGTATAGGCGGATTCGTAATTGCTTTACTAATTTTGACAACAATTCCTAGAAAAACATCCGTAAGATTGAATGTATCTAGGTACCGTCAAATAGACCAATATACATTAATCGTTTTATGACGTGAAAGTGGCATTCAACCGTAGGGCCATAGTAATTACGAGGTAGAGTATTCGGGCAGAAAAAAGTCCTATAATTGTGTCTTCAATATCACCGGCGCCCATATATGTCAAACAGCTTGACAGCAAATACAACGGTTACGCATCTTTCCTTTTTCAAAGGCTAGAAAAACATTAAAACCTTTTGTTTTTATTCATATATTTTATTAATAACTTCCTCCATCTCATCCAACTCTCACATGCAAGCTATTCTGTAACTTTCAAACAAACAATCTAATTATCTCTATCATTGATTTCAATTAAAATTATTTCCAGCGAGCGACTGCGCATTAGCAGCTCTTTATTAATACCGATCTGCTTTGTAACTCCACATCCGGCCAATTACATCCTTTATGGGGAATAATTCGAATAAATTGGAATAAACTCCATTATTCGAACCGTTTCGCATAACTAAGAGATATCGGCGCGAACAGACTTGTTATGTACTTTGTTATTGAGTTTCTTGTTCTATTAGGGATGAGGGGCCTATTTTGTGGTTAAATGGGGTAAAGAGAGGGTTGTTTTTGATTAGTAGGGCAGTTAGGGTAACGATTTTGCGGTAGGAATTAGGCGGATTTTGTTTAATTCGTGTAATTCCGGCTGTCATTTAAGATAGATTTTCATTTACGCGGTGAGAGTTTTTAGGTTCTTAGTCACCTAAAAACTCTACACTCTAAAACTACATTTTTAGGGTGAGAACTCTTTTATGTTTTATGGCAGAAAAAATAACATCATACCGAAGGTATTACATATTTATACTTTCTTATAATATTATAAAGAGAAAATATTTGATTTTTATGTTTGTTTGTTACGTTTTCACGCTAAACGGTTGACGGATTCGAACAAAATTTTGCACATGGGTAGACCATGGCCTGGATTAGGACATAAGACACGTTTTATCCGATATTCTTACGGGATCGAGACTTATGCGGGTGAAAGCACGAGGCGCAGCTAGTAATAAATATTATTATGTCTGGAAATCCACAAGATGTAGACCGCCTGCGTCGAGAATACAGGTTGTCTAACACGTTCCTGACCGGCGAGGAAACACCTGACACCATTGTGTTGATGATGTGTAATAACTAGGAAAGATTTCCGCGACCAACTCATTACCCATTTCATTCACAATGTGTCGGTACCTATGATAAGACCAACATCACAACGCTTAGATACAAAACACAAATTTAAAGATCAATAGCTCATATGAGCTCGCGACTCAACGATCTTCGGTCTTCAGGGTCCTCGTGTGTAGCCATCCATCCATCCATCACAGCCACGTCTCCGAGGACCAATTACTTGCACTGTAATTGAGTGTCGCCCGCCTTGTCTCGCCCGGGTACAGTTTGCGCACCGCCTTATTAAAAAACTTTGTGCTTTTCTATAATAATATTACTTTAATGTTTTCAAATTAATTTTGTTTTGTTGTTCCGGGTACTTATGATTGTGTATTTTAGTTGTAATTATGGAATCTTAATCTCAAGCATTTATTAACAAGTTGCGTGGCAGGTAAAATCGCTTTATGTTTTGATAACCGGCCCATTAAGGCCTAAATTCCAAATACAAGAAAATCTAATAACTTAATTCAACATATATCTAGTCTAAACAGTCGCACACTTCGCATTCAAGTGCCTCGACAGACAAATTTAGCATCTAACTCGTGTAGTGGCACTCCTTGATATTGGGGGCGCGTCAACATGTCTCCCAGAAGCGCGGGCGAAGAGCCTAGACGCGCGGCTGTCGCGTCGTCTCGCGAGGCGGCGCCGAAATATATTAATTGGTGTTTGAGATGTGTTTATGCATATAGGTGCCACTTGATTAAACATGGATGTGTGGTCTAGTTACTGCAGCACCGATCTGGCAGTATTGATATGTCTTTTATTATGCAACCGCGTCACGCAAATAAGTGACTAGAGGCCGATACGAGACTGGTAGCCGCTTCTTCTATTATATATTGAGTTGGCATTAAACGATGACTTGATGTTAAGCAGTAACCTCTGCTATAAACACTGTACCTAGTGATCCGGTTCGCACCTATTGTGATCGTCACCGTTATCCTGAAATCAGTAAAGCCATTATCTTCATTAATCCAAGTAGTAGTTTCTCTAAACTACAACAATAAACAAAATACAAACTGAAACAGGAAACTCCATGTTTTGATTTGTGCACACAAACTCCAACACAACAGTTACTCACACAATCTCACCTCACCACATCAAAAACTTGGCTCGTACCTACTGAGGTTGAATACAATTAGTTTTACACGAGAACAAGGTAGAGGTAGCATCTATCGAACGCAGTCAATATTGCCTCAGAGAGAATTGCTTCAAGTTTCGGGAACAAAGGAGGTTAAATGCACGCGCAGTTTGCGACCTTACGACACAGAATAGAAACAGACAGAACGTCACCTCCATGCAACGATCAAAAGGCACGCACAGATAGATACGCGTACATCGAGTGTAAGCGAAATCGCCAACCGGCGGGATTGCCTCACGATACAAAACGTTCGGTCAGTGTGGGCGTGCTTGGCGAGCCACGCGTGTTTGTTCCACGTTTATATTCAAGCGTGCGGTACGCGACCTACGTAGTCGCGACTGGGATTCGTTTGACATAATTTGTGTTCGCCGCACTAGCGCGTCTATGTGTGCATGCGCCGATTTTCGCCCGCCTTATGGAGCCGGCCTTCTGTACCTCTTCTTAACACTGACGAGCAGACGTGTACGCGAATGTTCTCAAATGTCTGTGTAGCTTTGTACACAAATGTTCAATAGCCTGCTCGCTTCAACAATGGGTAATTGTCTTTCGGCGTAGTTCTGTCTTTTTTCCAACTCCGGTCTTCAGCGTTTATTGTTTTCTGATCCCTTGTTCTAGAGGAGTAGTGCAACGTGATATGTATATGGGTAGTGTATTTTTTTACTTATAAATTTGTTTTACTTTTGTTTCTGTTTATAAATTCGGCATTTCTGATGCAGAAATTCATTATTCTGATCAAATTCAATTAAAAACATGCCACTTACCCCTAAAGAGTGTACCAGAATTCAAACAATGCTTGATGATGGGTGCAGTCAGCGTTATACAGCAAGAACTGTTGGTGTGTCGCTATTAACCTTTCAAAGAGTGCAATATTTGCAAACTAGGAACAGGTCGAACAAGGTGTCAGACAGCGCGGGAGATTCGGTATATGGTGTCGACAATGTTGAGAAATCGATTTCAAGCGGCTGTTGGAGTCAAAAATTATCTTCTACGTGCTGGAAGGAGCAATCCGAGCACGTGTACAGTGAGACGGCGTCTTGCTGAAGCCAACTTGAAGCCATTTAGACCTGCAGATGGTCCAAAACTCGAAAAGCAGCATCGGAGTTCAAGGCTGAGTTACTCTAGAGAACACATGAATTTGACTCTGGATCATGCTCTACACGCACAATGGGAGGCAAAGAGTCTACAGAAGACCAAGAGAGCGCTATAACCAAGCTTGCATTGAAGAGAAAGTGCCATACGGCGAAGGCTCCATACACGTGTGGGCTGGAATTTCTTCCGAAAGCCGCACGCTTCTTGCCATGCAATCTTGAACTTTTATGACATTGATTTAAGCATTCTAAAATTGTCTATAACAAAGACTTTATTTCATAAAGCAAGCTTCAATATGTTGTAAGCTATTGAGTTGGTTTTTGTTACCGTCCCGCTTTCTTTGCGGCTCAGTGTATTGTCAAAGTCAAACTCTTTGGTTTATATTAATTAAACATTTACAGCAGGCACTTTGATTTGTCAAGGAGTTCGTCAGTCAGAAAGATGAAGAGAGATTCTTAAACTCACATTAATTTAATCGGTAGGTGCGTGTGATCTGTATATGTTCAAGTATGTTGTATAATTATAAATAGCTACCTTCCTAGTCTGCAGCTGCTCTATATGTAGCGTTATTTATTATTTCCCTCTCCTAACCTAACCATGTTCTATACAGGCTACATTTTTACCTCACTTACGCTCTTAAGACTTCGCAAAGTAACAGAAAGGACGCAGACCATAATTTAGTTAGCAACGGCGAAGTTGTCACGTACTTCCATACCTTGGACAAGAATGCTGCGTCCGTGAGAGTATGAATAGGTTGTGGAGCGCTAATGTGATTATGGGAAAAAGATTTTAGTGAAGCTGATGGCTTCCAAGTGGTTGGAAGGTTGGGTTCTTTTATTTGGCTCTAAACTGCAGTATTGTCATCATCAGTGCTAACTTATATCGACAGCACTACCTTATTAATGCGCCAAACCAAACAAACAGGCCAAATATGACTGATCTAATAATACACTTACACAAGTGCGCTCCCTCCTTTTGTATTTTGTATTTCCTTTTTACTTTATTTTTCTGTTTAATTTAAATTAGATTATTTTTATTATTCTTGGTTCAGTTTATCGATTGCATACCTGTTATTTATGATAGTGGAAGAGCGGATATCACCTAACACAAGCATCTTCTTGCTTAAAAGGTGATCTCCAAACTCATTGTGTGTTATAATTGTATGTAATTGCAATAAACATTTTTATTTTATTTTTATTTATTACTTACACAACCTGCATGCTTTGTATATGTTTACACAAATAAAAAATCTTGCGCGTTGGAACCCCGGGGCCGCTGAACAATTGATAGTGCATAATAATATATTATTATGTATCATTAGTCACGGGACGATACATTAAATCATGACGCACTGTGCGCTATTTGCTCCTCTACCAACCGGACTGATTGCCTAATCCATGCTAAGTATGCTGACCTGTCACAAGAGAAAAATACGTTTTTTCGATCATCTACGATTTGCTCCAAAGCAAACATTTGCATGCTTGTCTCATTAATACGCTTACCTGTCTCCGTTCACTCTCTCCCCCCGTACCGTGGCCCCCCTCGGTCCTCTTGTCAGATGTTTTATTAAGGGGAAGTTTAATCACACGCCCCTCGCGAGAAACTTGTGGAATTTCCGAATTAACTTGTGCAGGTAATGAGATCGCGAATGTGTGCTGTGTGCGTGGAGGAACTGGTATTTGTGGCAATTTTTAGTTATTATAAATAGGCTCGCCCCCTATTACATGGGACTTAACTGGGGAAATGTGGGTGTACTCTAAGTACTCCTCTGCCGCACCCTTCAGGGATTACAGGCGTGATGTTTTGTGTGTTTGAGATCAATTCGAGGAGTTAATATTAGGTATAATACATTTACTTCCCGCTGGTGGTTTGCTATGGTCACCTTATAAAAGAAACACGACAATGTTTTGGTACTTACTTTCAACAATTCGAACTTACTTTTGAACTAACTGTACACATTTCGCTTCCTACTTCGTACACTCGGACAACAAGTCTTCTGTTCTGTGTACGCAGATAATGGCGTCCTACAGAAGTAAGTACGGGTAATTCAATAACTCGGTCTCATGTGAATATTAAACTCGAGCAAACTTGGGTAAACTCCAGCGATGCGATTGGATCAAATAAACTCAAGTATCTTGACACGTGTAAGAAGATCCTACCTCGTTGGTCTAGGGGTCGCAAGCGCGCCGTGTCGCGACTTAGGGCTAAGAACACAGCGCCTGGACCCGACGGAGTTCCTGGTCGAGCTCTCGTCCTGGCTCTGAAGGAGCTGGAGCCCCAGCTGAGGGGGCTCTTCACGGCATGTCTCGAGCAGGGTCAGTTTCCCAGTGTGTGGAAGGAGGGGAGGCTGGTCCTGCTCAGGAAGGAGGGGCGCCCCGCGGACTCGCCGTCCGCGTATCGGCCCATAGTGCTGCTCGACGAGGCGGGCAAACTTTTTGAGCGCATTATCGCAGATCGCCTCGTCAGCCACTTGTGCAGGGAGGGGCCGAACCTGGACGACAACCAATTCGGTTTTCGTCGGGGGCGCTCCACCATAGACGCCATCATGCGTGAGGGCCCTGGCGGAGGAGACGGTGTCCCAGGGTGGGGTGGTGATGGCGGTGTCTTTAGACATCTCCAACGCATTCAACACCCTACCCTGGAGTTGTATTCGGGAGGCTCTGAAATACCATCGCGTGCCTCCCTACCTCCGCCGTACAGTAGGGGCCTATCTGGAGGATAGATGCGTCACCTATCGGGGACGTGACGGTGACGGTCGGCACCTCATGTCGTGCGGTGTTCCACAGGGATCGGTCTTGGGACCGCTCCTGTGGAACATCGGCTATGACTGGGTGCTGAGAGGCGAGCTCCCGTCGGGCGCCGACTTGACGTGTTATGCGGACGACATGCTTGTCGCTGCCCGGGGGAGCTCGCACAGGGAAGCGACGTTGATAGCCACGGCTGCGGTGTCACAGGTGGTGAACCGCATCCGGCGCCTGGGCCTGGAGGTGGCCCTAAACAAGTCGGAGGCCATGGTGTTTCATGGCCCCCGACGTGCGCCGGCGCCGGGATCACACATCGTGGTCAGCGGGGTCCGGATAGCTGTCGAGTCCACCATGAAGTATCTGGGATTGGTGCTCGACAGCCGATGGGGATTCGGGCCCCACTTCCGGCGGCTGGCGCCCAAGCTGATGGGTGCAGCGGGCGCGCTTTCAACGTTGCTTCCTAACTTGGGGGGCCCGAGCGCCGCCTGTAGGCGGTTGTACGTGGGAATCGTGCGGTCCATGGCCCTGTATGGGGCCCCTGTGTGGGCGATGGACATGACGGCCGGCACTCTCGCCATTCTGCGCAAACCGCAGAGGGCGATGGCCGTCAGAGTCGTCCGCGGGTACCGCACGATTTCCTACGAGGCGGCTTGTGTCCTGGCCGGATCTCCGCCCTGGGACCTTGAGGCGAAAGTACTCGCGTCATTATATCGATGGCGCGAGGAAGAGCGGGCACGGGGCTCGAGGCCGGTGCAGCGGCAGATCGCGCTGCGCCGAGAGGAGCTCCATCAGGTCTTGGTGACGGAATGGCGGCTAAGGCTTCTGCGCCCTACCGCCGGCCTCGCTACCGTCGAGGCGATCCGGCCAGTACTCGACGACTGGCTCGGGAGAAGGCACGGCTCCCTGTCGTTTAGGGTGACGCAGGTGCTGTCGGGGCACGGCTGCTTCGGCAAGTACCTGTGCCGCATAGGCAGGGAGCCGGACGCTCGGTGCCACCATTGCGTCCATTGCGGGGAGGACACGGCGCAACACACGCTCGCCGAGTGTGTAGCTTGGGAGGAGCAGCGCCGTGTCCTCACAAATGAAGTAGGAGGCGATCTGTCGCTGCCGGCCGTAGTGCGGAGGATGGTCGGTAGCGCAGAGTCGTGGGACGTGGTGGTGTCCTTCTGCGAGGACGTGATGTCGCAGAAGGAAACTGCGGAACGGGAGAGGGAGTTCTCGACTCCCTTCCCCGGCCGCAGAAGGCGCACCGGGCGCAGGAGAAGGGCGGACAACGCCCTTTTCCGGCCCCCATGAATGGGTCCAGGGGCGTGGGACTTGGGGAAGTCCTCGCCCTCTATTTGATGGACCCGAGGCGAAGGCGCGCGCGGGTGTCGGCGCGCGCCTCTGAGGCGATGCACGGGGTAGTTAAACACCTCACTACCCCGTGCAGGAGACGAGGCCCGGACAGACCGGGCCAGCACTAGTGTGGGGCTGCGGAAGAATTTCGATTCCCGCGGCCCCGCGCGCACGTGCGAGCAGACACCGGGGTGGTTTTAGCCGGTAAGAGTCCGGCACGCCCCTCCGCCTTTTCCCCAGGCGGAGGTAGTCCATGAGGATTTCCCCCCGTAAAAAAAAAAAAAAAAAAAGGGGTCGCAAGCGCGACTGTTGAGCGTGGGTTCTTGTGTTTTTTTTTTTCTTGTTCTTCTTGGTGGGTTCGTCCTGGGTTCGATTCCCGATTTTGCTGTCAGGTTTGTGGCAGGCTAAAGGCAATAAGAACTCAAGGATACGCGTACAATAAGTTGACGAAATCTACATATAATAATCAGTCCGTCATATTATACCAGGTATCTGGTGAGCAAATCATATTTGAAGGTTATTACTAAAAATGAGTCATGACTAACTCACTCGGGTGTATACCCCTCAGCTCTGCCTACTCCTTTAGAGAATGCAGGCGTGATGTTACGTGTTTTATGTACGAAGTTTCGAAGACTATGATATATTTTTACAGCAATTGGGAAATAATAATCCTGTCAAAGGAAATTTGATATAATACAGCAAACTATAGAACATAAAGAAAATTGTACCCTTCACACAAAATTGTACCCTTCACACAAAATTCTTGTAAATAAATACTTTCGTAAAAATTGTGTTTGTGGAGTGAGAATGAGATTAACGACGACTTTTATTGTGTCCCGCGTCAACGTTCGGCGTTTGCCTTTGATGTTTTATTTGGCCAACAATTACTTATTTTATGTAGTGAAAACTTTACTAAACAATAAACTACGTTTGTATGTTATTTGTTTTTTCGTTTCATACGTATTTTTTTAAGCCCGTAGTTATATCGCGCGTCCGTAACACTTGTCATTTCAAACACCGTAAAATGAAAAGAGTAATAATACAACAACACACATTTTTATCGGTACACTACTTTATATTCAGAGAGCCAGTCAACCATAGTTATACCTGCGGTAATACTCGTAATAAACCTCACACACCTGAAAACAACGAGTAATTTCATAACCATATTACATGTAGGTACGTTGAGGCATAAGTTCGGTTCAGGTAAGTCTGCGTCCCCGCGGATCGCTTTATCGCTCATAAATTGAACGTAAAACAAACCACAAGCCAGCCGCTCACATTACAGGTGCGCTCAATCGATGTATGATTTCAAGTAGGGTTTGTGCTTGAGCGACTAGTGTTCTGATTTTCTATGGGAAAGGAGATCATTAATTTCGTTCCAAAACATTTAAGAGCCGGCCAGAAAAAGAGTTGTTTTCTTATGGGAAATAACATTTTGAACATTTATGAATACTACAACACAAGTCTACAATTAACCCCCTGGCTGATATTTGAGTTTGAACGTCCCAAAAATCATATTTTGCCAACAATACTTTGGACATTTGTTTAAAGACGCGACATGAGCGTTAGGTCCATCCTGTATAAGTAATAAGGTATAATATATATGAAAACATAATGACAAAAGGATTGAAGAAGGTTGCATCACGTCGGGGTCACCAGTATAGAGGCACGAGGAAGAGACTGTAAAGTTCACTCATACCTCCACAGAAAAGGGAGGATCCTCCGACTAGACGGGTGTCGTGTCTGGTGGGCAACTGCCCGACGATTGCTGTCGGGAAGTTGTATATATGCTAGTCGCGCGGTAAACTCTGCTTGCGCGATGCAGGATTAAGTGAAAACTTCTTTTGAGCGCTGAGCTATTTTTGGTAGGGGCAAAACTTATGGGTTCGCCTCACCGACCTGCTAATGAGATGTGTTATCGTATTATAGTTGATATCGTAATATATAAGGTATAATTATGTAGAAGTTTGTTTAAGGTCACACTGACCAATTTATTTGTTGTTGCCATTTGAATGACTTGATGTATCTAAGTTTAAATACTAAATGATTGACCCTGTAAGTTCCATTAAATTATTTTGTGAAGAATATAACAAGAGATTAATTTACTTATCGATTATATTTTTGTGAAGGCATTGTTACAATTTATAGTTTAAAAGTATTTGTTTTTTATTAGTAGTTCATTTGAAATGTTATAAAAGTTTGTGTAACTTTATTTTTGGTCTCTTTTCTGTACGTGTCGCTGGACTGGTAATAATATAATAATAATAACTTTTATTTAGGTCCTTTTACAAAGTAATACATCTAAACACTTATAAATACTTAGTAGTACCAAGTTCTTAACAGATTGGCTTAAATACTTATATAAAAGCCAGTTTAATTTACTCGTTTTTAATTATATATGAAAGGTGCGTTGGTACTGACATTCTATCTTGTGGCGACCTGCCTGAGCTAGGTTAATAAAAACCTGTGTTTCAGGCCATCCCCATACTAAGCGATATACAATAATACTATCCTTAATAAACTAGGTACTAAATACAAATAAAAGTTGCCAATTTAACAACTACATCATTATTGAAGTACTTCTAGAAGTCTTTCTGTGTCTGTGTAATCAAGTTTACCCAAATATTCGCGTATCTTCAGACTACAATGTTTGTAACCGGCACTGTAAATATTAAGTATTCTATGGAGCTTATTATATAAATCGGGTCCTAAATAGACATAGAATCGGTTTACAAAGGCATGTCTAGTTTGAGGCTTTATGCAGACCAAATCTTTCCTTCTCTTGTCAGAAGGTACTGGCTTGTAAGCGAGTTCAACGTGCTGCTCTAATATGATGTGCAGTATAAATACTCGTAATTGGCGTACTGTTAGCACCTCACATGCAATGTAAAGCAGGTGTGTAGGAAATCTGAAAGGCCTAAAGGTGGCTACCTTTAGAATTGCTCTTTGAGCACGTTCTAGAGGGAGTAAAATAGACTTTGCAGCGCCACCCCATGAAGTTATGCAGTATGTAAGTACAGATTGGCACAAAGCTAAATATACCTGTTTAATTAATTTAAAGTCAGCAATGTGGCGTAAATTCTTAAAGATATAATATGAGTTTACGAACTCGAGCACAAATATAAAAGTTGTTAAATATATCATTGATCATCAACCTTCTTCCTAACACCTGCAACAGATGTGTTGCACCAGACTGGCGATGAGCAGCGGCCTGTGTACATTTTGGGGTTTTCTCTTCTGTCGGCAGACTCCATGACTGCCTATTTTTCTATTATGCAATAGCCGGTAGGTAGGCCGGTAGAAAACTCATTTTTGATGGAACACAGGTGTGGTGATAGTCTTCATTAAAAATGGCGACAATGCCCTGCTTATGAATTATAGGACCATCTCATTTCTGAGCCATGTCTACAAGTTGTTTATATGAGTCATCACGAATCATTTCGCGCGCATGTTTGACGATTTGCAAATGTTGCCAGATTCACTTTGCTAAATCGAGGTGCTGAAGTGTCTGTATGAAAACACCACTATGCCATTCCGACTCCAGAACCAGACTTCGAAACTTATACTTCTGCAGCGAGGTGTGTGACTGGGAGATACTATCACTCCGAAACTGTTTTACGGCTGCATTGGAGGATGCCTTCAAGGTTCTGCACTGGAAGGAAGTAGGCATCAATAGGGAATACGCCACTCACCATTGGTTTGTCGACGAGTCATGGCTAAGACTATGGAGGGCCTCAGTACAATGTTCGATGACCTGAGTAGACCTTTCGAAAGAGGTCTTAAAATGAACAAGGTCATGTCAAATGCCCATGTAACATTCACTCTCATGAAGATCGTAGACTCTTCACTCCACTGACCTCTATTAAAATACCTAATAGAGGTCAGTGCTTCACTCGAAGTTTTGGACCATTATGTTTACCTAAAAAAAAACTGTCCAGTTATTTCCAACTTCGAGAAAGAGGTCGATCGTCGAATCCGACTCGATTTGGCAGCGTTCGGAAAGCTACGCAATTTATTCTCGTCTCACATACCGCAGTCGTGACCAGTGCGTGTTGCTAGTGATGACCTATGGAACTGTAACGTGGTCACTCACAATGGGCCTCTTAAGAAGGCAGTCACCCAAAGAGTAATGGGGCTTGGAGTTTCCCTTACGTCGTGATCGAATCAGAAATCAAAAGAACTAAGGTACCCGACATGATCCGAAGAATTGCCAAACTTAAGTGGCAGGGGGCTGGACAAATTGCTCGCAGAACAGATGGCCGATGGGGCCAAAAGGTTCTGGAGTGGCAAGCGCATACCGGAAGGTGAAGCGTTGGAAGGCCTCTCACAAGATGAGAATCACAGAACCGGTCGAAGTGGCGATGCTTGGGGGAGGCATAATTCCAGTAGTGGACGTCATCCGGCTGAAATGATGATGATGATGATGAGGTAGCTTAGATGTTTCTCGTTTTAGATATTAATGTAATGCTCAATACATCATAAGTCAAAATACACACATCAAAAGTGTCTAGGGATCAAAGTACCTATCTATAAAATATATTTTATTGCCCTATTGAAATTAAATAAAAGTGTCTATTTAGATTTATTATAATATAAATTGTTTTCGTATGTGTAGATCGACGAAGCACTCTCTGCTTTTGCATTAGACTTTTCGCGATTTTCGCTTTTGCTGGATTTTTCATCTTAGTTTTAATCCTGACATTAAAATGTGATAACAAATAAAAGTTTTAAAGGTTTTGTTGCGTAAAATAAACAATTAGTCTGGTTTTCCACCGTTCCACCATTCAAATCGCGTTGCGGAATAACCATCCACGTCCGTTGTAACAGACGAAAAATAATTTATTTTGAAGGATACCCCATGCGTGCTCAATGTCATTCAAGTCTGGCGATAAGAAGTGGCGGTAAGACATTGATATTAGCTGCGGCAAGTGTAATTGCAACGACTCGTGTAAAAAAAAAACAAAAGTCTTTTATTCAAACTAGGCTGAGAATCAGCACTTTTTGAACGTCAAAAAGTGCGTGTGTGGATGTGCATTATCTTTATCATGCATAAGCAGAAATGAAGCATCAAATTGTTCCAGCGTAAATCTGTGCATTAATATTGCCTCTGATCCAAATCAGTTCGTTTCTTCCGCCGATCCAAATACCCGCTCATATCATGATTGCTCCACCACTGTACGCATGGACTTCCTGGCATGGTGTTAAACGGTCTTCGCGCCCAAGGGTCCTCTTATACCGTGTAGGTCTAGTATATGGCCTCATACTAAAGCGTGATTCGTCAGAAAAAAAACACTAAACACCACACTCTTCTCCTGCCCAATTTCTGTGTTCACGAGCCCATTGTAAACGGGCTCTGCGATTGCGGGGTTCAATAGGTGGTACACGTAGCGGCCTTCGGGAACAGAGATTGACTTCATGCAATCGATTTTCTATGGTTTGATCACTTTTTAACCAGCATCATTGCGGTCATTGTACGATTTCATTGAGCAGTAATTTGTATGTAACGATCTTGTCTGCGTGTGGTGATGCGAGCTCGTCCTCCATGTCGCTGTGCATTGCTGCCAGTGATTCGGATTCGAAACGTGTCCATAGTCGACTTATA
The DNA here is from genome assembly GCA_937001585.2 of Brachylomia viminalis. Taxonomy (NCBI): domain Eukaryota; kingdom Metazoa; phylum Arthropoda; class Insecta; order Lepidoptera; family Noctuidae; genus Brachylomia; species Brachylomia viminalis. The sequence continues at coordinate 26,247,473 of OW443301.2, forward strand.
ACACTATGCGCAGTGCCCAGAGCGTATGCCACAGCACGTTGCCGAGAACCAGTTTCCAACATTCGCACGGATCTGATATTTTTTCTCGGTTCAAATGACGTCTTCTCTCCATACTAACGATCTTTTGTATTGATTCTACTCAAAAGTATGGCAGAAATTTGACTGAGTTGGCCTCAAACCCGTTACAGGATTATATAGTCATACGACTTGACAGAAGATTTTCGTCTTTTAACCGAAATTTAAAAACGAATCCCTTTTCAAATGACGAAAATGGCTAAAAAGTATCCATGGGAGTTACAAAAACTAACAAATAAAACAGATTTTTAGTAACTAGCCAAAACGTGGTTGATCGTGAAAAGTGTCTATCACTTTTGATGTGTGAATGGTTTGCTTCACGACTGAACCTACTGGATCCTGATTCCTGAATGTTGTAGAGATTCTAAGACTTGACCCTTTTCTGTCTAAGAATGTAGGTACCTAGAGCCATGGTGGGGTCTGCTTAGCCCGACACGTGACCTTTTCTTGTTAATATTGGACATAATTACGTATTTAATTTTGACACCTTTCTAATATTCTACATTTATCTATTTGATAATTACTGAGAGTTGAGGTTTTTAATTAAAAGCTATCTGGGTACTTTGAAGATCGCTACTAGTAGGTAGGTAACATATATCCTACCTTGCAGGTGCAATGTATTGAAAGTAACCGTTTAAATCATTCAAAGCACCTCGTCATAACGACCAAACGGCATTAACAACATGGCTGATATATGCACATCCCATCTTTTCGCGATTGCATCAAACACTCTACGGTGATGCAATGGTCCTTCAGAATGTTACTCGTTTTCTTAGCGACACTACCTAACTTCTTATAATATCCGATTCTAGAAATATTAAAAAAAAAACTTTTTTATTAATAAAACGGAAGCTAATTTACGTCGCTAATTTGTCGGGTCATCGTTTTAATGAGGTGCCGATCGTTACAGCATTAGCAAATAAATCAATCGCAGACTGTCGACACGCGATCCAAATTGACTGTTAATTAGCAGCTTGTTAGTCAGCAAACAACATGAATTCGTTGTAATTATTAAACGTTATTGCTGTCGTGTACAATAATGTATTTATTTATTAAACGTTATTGCTGTCATGTACAATAATGTATGTATTTCTGATGTTACCATTGTGTAGCAATTATTGCGGTTTCAGTAGTTTCGGGATCAGCCCCGACTTACGAGTCGTGTCGAGTCGAGTCGTAGATTTTTGATAAGTAGGTATAGGTACTAATTCTAGTAGTAATTCAAAGAAAGCAAGCTCTTTACAAACAATTAAACCTTCACCAGAAAGCCAATCTCATCCCATTCGAGCCATATTAGCGAAGTGAAGCCGTCGTAGTTGACATAAGCTATGGATATTGTACGTTATTTACAAGCCCGAGCTTACGACGGCCTCAGTTCCGGACGAGGCAGCTTTACAGCTCGCCGTTAGGTCGGCCGGCTAGGCGTATGCTTGATAATGGTGGCAATACCCTTCAAAATCGCTGAGATAGACTCTAGGCGAGAAAATTATGTTCAGAAGTAAGTTCGGCCGCCTTGTAGATGGTTCGAAGGCATTTTAAACGGGGTTAAATCCCGTGAAGATGATTTTCGCAGTTATTTTGGATGTACACTTTAAATATTTACAGATTTTGGTCTACAAATAAAGTAGTGATCCTACATAAATATTTACCTACCTGTCTTCTAGGGGCACTGACTGCAAAAGGTACCTACCCAAGAGTCAAATTAACAAACACACAAAACAAAACGCTTTACAAAAAATCCTCTACCTTATCAGTGTTATCTCTTACATTCCTACGTTAAACCTTTGCCACCCTTTTTTCGGTCCCAAATTCTTTCAATAAGTTACCCCGATCCTGTTTTCTACAAAGATTTTATATGCGAAAGCAGCTATTTATAAAGATCAAGCTAAAATCGTCGTCGTCAGGTAACGTGTGGAGCTTTAACGATGGGCCACGTTTATCTCTGGCGCCGCCTGTCACCGCTCACCACTCAACAGCGGGGCTCATAAACGCGGGTCTGGCAGTCGTCAGGTGTGTTGCGGTGAGCCATCAAATGCCGAACCCTCGGCCGGATCGCTTGTCGATACTACTGGCTAATCGCTCCCCCGGGCGACCCTCGTCGGCGCACATTAGCCCGGCCCGCTTTAACGACGCGCTGTAAACATAAAATCGTTAAGATTTTATATCCGAAATCCCTCGCTATAAGTTTCTTTGAAGTATTTTCATTTTTATATGCACTTTGCTTTTGGAGGATGTGAAAGGCTCTAAACATAATTGACCCAGTTTCCGCACAAAAGCATCGGCTCCTGACGTAGGGCGGTATGATGGAAGCTAGCGCCGGTTAGCCTGGGATAGTTAGTGTGCCGACGATGTTAGTTAGCAGTTGCCTGAATCACACTTGTGTCGTTATTGAAATATGCATTACCTACTTAAGTATCTACCTGAAAACTAACAAAATTATTTTATTTCAGGTTCAACGAAATCACAAGAGGGACTGCTAATATCGCTTTCGAAGCTGATTGTAACGACTCTCGCGGGAGCAGTTGAGTGGTTCGAATCGGCACCGAGACCACATTTACACTTATCGTAAACATACAATCCAATTTACAGCTTTATTGAATCGATCTACTTTATATTTCCGCTCATTTCTCAGCAAACGCTAAGGCAATATTGTATAGAAAAATCTAAAAGCGTTCAGCACAATCCAATTTCTTGTACAAGCCTAAAATGTTTTGAAAATAAACGGAATACCTACGTTTCAATCGGAACATCCAATACACAAAATAATCACGTTCCTTACTCGGATTGACGCAGACGCTCGTTCACTCACCGCTCCGCTCGATGGAATCCATTCACTCGTTCATTCGCTCAATCATTCACCCCACTTGCGAGTGGATGCATGCCTTTATGCAGAATTATTGAATTTCCGAATTCACATAGCGCCTGATACGAAGCGAGGCGCGCTGACAAAAATACATTTGGCAAATATTTATACGCGTAACGACGGGGAAGGCACTTAATGATCATAATAAGTTTTGGAGCGTGCTCTTCATTCTGATTTCATATCATCAGCCTGCTTGGTATGGTGAAGATTATTAGTATGGGTAATTGTTATTTCATACCAGGCTGCAGTATACAGTACTAGGTAGACGATAATGAACACTAATACCTACTTTATCGTGAGAACCTTTCGATTACAGGTTTATATTCCACTAGATTCTGGCCGCGACTCCGTCTGCGTGAAACTTGTTCCCCCGCCCCACCACATCGCATCGCATCGCCTGCCCGCGGTATTAATTCTTTTAAATGCTTAGCGTTCTTTCTGACTTTTTTTTCTTTTTGCTCGTCTCCTAAGGGTCGTAGCGTGCTATAACATTCCTCAAGAATTGGGATATCAAATACAAAAAGATTTTTCCAAGTCCGACTGATATTTACAGAGATTGAAGCGTTCAAACTAACGAACTCTTTAGCTTCTGCAGCATCTATTACACGACCATACACCCCAATTAGAGTATTGAGTTAAAAGCAATACACAATAACCAAGACAATTTTTTTTTTAAATCGTGTTGACCCTAGCAATACTTTATGCATTTAAAATTGAGTCTTATAGCCTTAAAATATAATTTAATTTTCTTTGGCTCAATCGGCGCACATAGGGGTATTTCGTTAATCTAGCTGGCCAAAAATATTAGTGCGGGTTTTTTGGTATAAAATGACGGAAATAAAACAAGCGAAATATATACGGACAATAACTTTTATAATTTCTTAAAAAAAGCAACAAAACACAAATACAACAAAAAAAAATGCTGAAAATAGGCTATATATTTACATATTCTTACGTACACTTATCTACATTACACTATTACAGGGTGTTTGGCGCATGGACCGACACAATTTTTCCAGGGATTTGGGAGGTCATTAGCTAGGTTCTACCCATACACCCTTTGTCGATGTGCAAAATTGTTTTTCAGTATTTTTAACTGATGTTCAGTAAGATCGTCACTAGTGAAAAGGTGGTCTCTCAAAAAACATAGTTTTTCTTCCAAATTGCGTAAATTTTCATTTTTCATAATATCAAAGAGAGATTTACGAGTCACTATTCTCACTCCGGAAGTACCCACTAGGTACCTATATCTGGAACAAGTAAATATTGTTTTTAGACATAATTTTTTTTTTTTCACATATTTAGCTTATTTTGACCGTGAAATTCAATGTTCTACGTTTATGCGCATCCGCGCTATTCCGCGGCTAATTTATTTAGTATTCGTTACTTAAGGGTCTATATTTTTTATATAAATTACAAAAGTTGCCGGATCTATCCCGATACTAAAACAAATAGCTTCCTAAACATAATAATCAAATTCATAATTTCTTAAAAAAATATCCTTATTTCAGACGTTATTTCTCGACCACTAAAATATAGTAGATTGTTATACAAGGAGCTAAAATGTATACGAGGTAGTTTTTACTTTTCTTTAGCGAGGGAGTAAATAGAAACCGAGTTTTAATGGGTTTTTAGCGCCGTGTGTTACACTCTACTTTTCACTACGATTGCGAGAAAATAAAACAATCCAATACCATATGAAATATGTAGTTTATTTTATTAAAAATGAAATGTACAATTTGTACAATTCTGGATATTTATCGAGATGTTTTTTCTCGGTAACTTAATTTCAGTCCTCTGTGAAGATGAATGTTGAGTGGTCTGGTAAACGTGGGAGATACACGTAGTTCCAGGTTGGCGGGTCCCTCGTTCGGATGTTCTGGATCGAGAATCAGCTGAGTTGACTCATCTCTTGATGTCGATGGTCGTGGGCTAGTTGGGAGAATATTGATGTGTTCTGTGATACGCTGGGTGATATCGAATTTGTTTTGAATGGAGTTCTCGATATAGCCTTCCGCCACTTGATCGGATCTCCATCCATCGTGGCGTTTTAACGTTGTTATATTTGCACCAGAATCCGCCAAGAGAGTGGCGGATGTTCTTCGGAAACAGTGGCCAGTGTACTGTTCCGGATTAGGCAAATTTAGATAAGTGGCGATCTCTTTTAGCATGTTGCTTAATTTATTTTTGCCTATAACTTGCCTTGTGCATTTTCCGTTTTGATAGTTGAGAAAAAATCTCGGCGTGCCCACTCCACTTGGCCGTAAGTCTTGGTAGGCTTTGACAATTTTTAGAAATTCTCCTCTTATAACGAATTTCCTCTCCTTATTTGTCTTTGTATTGGGCAGATTTATGGCTTGAAGATGGGTATCAGTTTCGACATCTTCCACTGTTATGTTAGCCAGTTCTATCCCTCTGCAGGCACCGCTGATCCCAAAAATTAAAGCAACCTGTAAAACAAAAGATAAGTGTGTTAGAACTGTATTTTGGTTGGTACCTCTAACTAGCAATTTAGTTTGATGAAAATAATAAATGATAAATGACTTTATTTCTGTAAGTAGGTTTTTACAAACACTTTTACACGTCAATCATATTTTTTTTTTTAAACTAGATGAGGTCGGCGTTTCCTATCTGACTACTCTGAGAAGAAAGGCCGAAACAAACTCAGAGGTCACAGTCTCTTTTAAAGTCCAGACAGAATCTTGGTCAGATCATGTGGAGGCTATGTAGATCGGTGTCTGAAATGGTCTTTTGAGGAAAGAACCACACAGATTGAGTGGACCTGTCCAGTCAGTGCACGCAATTGTCAGCAATCGTGCAGCTCAACTCAGAACTTAAGGAGCTCAACGATTCGACGAACAATACCAAAGAAAGGACATTTGAGTAGGCCGCACAAGTTACTCAAACTGCCAGATCATGATTACACTAAGAGTAAAAATAAAAAAATAAAAGCAATGACCAACATAGTTCTCACATTCACAATAGTTAAAATAATAGCATAATACTTTACAAAGTAAATACTCTTGTCATAGTATATGTAAGTACCTACTTACTACTACTATCTACTAATAGAAAACAAATGTAAGTACCTACCTTTGTTGCTAAGTATTTTTCATTGGGTGCATTATTTATGAAATTCTCGATATCTGTCCTTGTGAAAACTTTGGATTTCTTGGCCACCAGGCCAAGAAATCCAAAGTTTTTCTCAAGAAATTATCCACCGGCTACAAAGCCGGTGGATAATTTATTGAGAAAAGCCGTCAAATTTACATATTTCTTTATATTTACATTATGTCTTATCTGTATGGTTGTTCGTAACATTGAATATGTGCTCCAAAACGTTGAACTTTGATATTTTTTGGAAAGTTCATCGAAATACGTAAGAAAAACTCCTTCCGTAAGAGAATCCATTCGTTTTGCTGTCCTCCACTTCATAAACTTTTCGTAAGTATTTAAATAAATGCTTTGTGACCTTGACGGCAACAGATTGAAAATTATTTATTTTCCTTTCTCTTCTATTTGCAAATTAGGGTCTCCATTCTCACTAGATGATGAAATTTTCACTATTGTAAAATTAATTACGGTCACTACCAATTCAATTTGCAATTAGAGAAAAATTATAAAGTATTCGCGCCAATGTCTTTTTTTGTTTTTTCTTCTGCAGCCGCAACGCATTGCATGCATTCTACCAAAGAGATCGCCGATTTTAGTTCCATTTTCAAAAATAAAATGAAGTTATTTTTTTATGAAACAGTAATATGGTCTTCATTTTATTTGTGACACTATGTTATTTAGCAAAAAATAATCCTTATGATGAATCCATTCGATCGGTATAATAAAGTTATAGGGTGATTATTTTTCTCATGTAACGGGTTCGATTTCCGGTTCAACCATGTAATTATTTAAATATCTATGAAAGCAGTATAAATTGTTTTTTAAATTCAAATAATGTCTTCTTTCAGTAAAATGTTCCATCTACAATATTCAAGGTACTTTCCCTCCATGTGGCATATCCGTGGGACTCCCTGTATATAGATTAGTATAGATTCATTATAAGCTAGCACTTGAAAACACTTAAGTACCTACAAGTATCTAGTAGTGGGTGCCTATCCTCAAACCAAAATGATGTTAGTATAGCCCGATTCATACTTCATGGCGGCTCGCAATATAAGGCGAGTCGCTGCGTAGTAAACAAATTCACGTGTCAGCGGGGGTGAGGGGTGAGGTACTGCGCAGTGAGTAGCGCACTTCAGAGCCGCCGTAAAGTTTGAATCGGGCTGTAGCACCCGTTTGGGAATAAACCTGTGCCTTTATCGCAGGCCGCAACTAACAACATAATACTGCCTTGACTCTAGACCTATCCATAGAGCTTCCCTGTCCCATACTATAGGTTACCACTGAAAAGTTAAATAAAGTGTTGTCAACTTAAACTTGGCCTAGCTAAGAATGTTGCTTGGCAACTTTTCGGTAACTATTTCACGAGAATAATCCGTTTGCAGGCTGGCTGGTCAGGCTTATTGAAAGAATAGCTCTTATCGACTGAAAATGATGCAGTAAGCCAGATGCACATCTGCCTCGCCTCTGTCGCGGAAAACACAAGTCAAAACAATAGATTTTATCGCCTCAGATAGTAACCACATATTGGCCTCATGATAAGTGACAAGTTGGTACAGTAGGCCGCACGTCAGGTCATCAGGGGTAATAAAACTAGTATATAAATGATAAATGATTTTATTCGTGTAAGTAGGTTTGTACAAACACTTTTACACGTCAATCATATTTTTAAAACTCGATGAGGTCATTTCCTATCTGACTACTCCGAGAAGAAAAGCCGAAACAAACTCAGAGGTCACAGTCTCTTTTAAGTCCAGACATTTATAGTGGCCTCTTATTCTATTGAAACTTCTTAGGTACTATGCTAGGCCAGGTCGAGGTCAGTGTTACCACCGATGTGCAGTCGACTGTACCAACTTACTCAACGAAGCTTTTGAAATACCTACATAAACTCACTATCGTCGCCTTAAAGTGATTAGCTCGGGAATGCAATTTTGTTAATTATTATTTTATTATGAAAATATTATGTACGTAAGAAAAAATCTACCTACATCTTTTTAATAAAATAAGTGATAGACATAATTTTAATACAAGAAATAAAGATAAAATAGATCAACCATTTTTCAGATTAGCTAAAGTACATACATCTTTTATGGGGTACTGTGTTAAATGCTACAACAAAATACCTAGTCATTTATTGCAATTAAATGAGAGAAAATTTAAAACTCTTATAAAAAGTTCACTGTGTATACAGGCATATTACAAATTAGAGGATTATATCCAAGATATGAATGCTTGGAAACATGCTGGTCCAGCTCCACAGGACAATCTAGGGCCTAGACAAAATTAAACTTGTTGCTACTTTTTAATTGTATATATTATTATTTTTATGACATTGATTTACATTCTGTGATTACTATTATTATTCATTGATTTATTTTATTACTCACACACTGACATATTAATTGTTTACATAATTTGGGAAATCGTATACTTTTACAATGTTTGTAAATATGTGAACACCAATGTATCTATCACATATTTAACTTATTTATCATTGCTACGTTTATTAAATTATTTTTACCTATTTTGGTAGGGTAATTTTTATTATAGGTGCATCGTCTTCACATACAATATGTAACAAAAACCCTGTTGTTCCTTTTACCTACGTTTTAAGAATCGGTCTAAATACGTAATAAAGCAAGTCATTTATAAAAAACTGTTCAAAAAAATTATTAAAATAAATATTTAATAATTAATATTTGTAATGTTTAACTGATTTCTTACCTCTGCAATTCTGCATGAAGCGATGACGCGAACCAGAAAAAAATAGAACGTTCCCGCCCACTCTTTGATCTGTGCCGCCGGCCGGTACACCGGCGCCACTTACCTACATATTTTGCTACAAAAGTTCGTGACCTTGTCAGCTGTTGTTTTTCACTTTAACGAATGAATGTTTGAAAATGTTGGTTTACACGGTATTTTGCACAATTGATAATTGTTAAAACTACATTTAACACTTCACTACATTAAAAAAAAACAAAGTCGCCGCGTCTGTCACATAAAACCTTATGTTTATTTGAATGCATTAATTTATTATGATGTCTATTTGACGACTCGGAGATGCTCTTCGATATGACCACCTTTGTTGCAACGCCTACGTACGCTCCGCAGAACGGAGGTATCGGACTTGATGTGGTCAAATGCTGCTACTATCTGTGAACGCATTTCGAACTCCGTATCGCACGTGTTTTTGAACAGCTGTTGCTTTACACTGCCCCAGAGGAAAGAATCTAAAGGCGTCAGATCAGTGATCTTGCAAGTCCAACATTTGCTCCTCGGTGTCAATGTCTCCAGTCCTCGGTCTGCCTCTTCCTGCGTCAGCTCGATGTTGCTCTCGTCCGGGCACACTTCCGGTATTGTACGTACGTGCAAACGTTAGAATGCAATCACCGATGGTAATGGTAGACTCGCTAAACGTTCTTGGTAGAGTCTGCGTGCTCATCAGCATATTCAAATATTCTACGTTAGAATAGGACATGGTAAACGTAAACAAATCACAAGTCACTCACTACGTAGGTCAACAATAACATCCGTTCAAAACTAGGTTGCGCGGGAGACTAAAGGATAAATGAAGTGATTCGCCGGGCGGCGCCGGCGGGTGGTGGGGTCGCGGGGTAGGTAGGCACGCACGTGCGCCGCGGTAGCTTTTGGCGGCATCTTCTATCGGTTCAAAGAAAGTCGCCGAACTCGTAGGCTATTTATCGAAACAAAGATGTACTTGTAAAATCAGATACTCTAAACATTTTTTTGAATGTGCCGATTTTAATAGTTATTTGGTATTGACCTCTCGACTGGCCAATGCTCATTTTTTTTTAATTATAATTTCATCAATGTTGTTCTTGTAGGTAAATGTATACGTCCCTAAAAGGAACAACAGGGTTTTTGTTACATATTGTATAATTATATACCTAATTAGTGTATACAATAGTATATTGTTCACCGAGAGGAGAAAGTGACCGATTACCGTCGAGGGTGTCGTTTGAAGCCCGAGCCGTAGGTGAGGGCTTTAAAACACCCGAGATCGGGAATCGCACTTTCTCTCGAGTGATACATAGTGCTTTATAGGTACTACACCTACGAGGAAAATAAAAAACAAAATTTTTACTAATTGAAATGGCGCCAATGGCGTCTGCAATTTTCACATGTTCTTTTTTCAAATTGTTTATCCTGCCGCCGCAGGGTCGCACTGCCAGCCCGACACCATCCAACTTTTCCTAGCTCAATGCATCCAACACACAGCTAGTGGCCAGTGTCATTTTGCGAACTTGGAGATAAAAACTCACTGTAAACACTTTTTGACTTTTGATATTTAGGTTACCGGCGCATAGTCTTACCCAAAATTAAAAAAGAAAAACCACGTAAGAAATGGATTTTCATACACTTTTCTCTCCCACTCAGATGCGTTTTCTCCCCGCATATTTTGTTCGATATGCAATGACGTACTTTCTTCTTTCCTCACATCTAGGACCACAACAAAAATAAAGTCCCTTGAAAATCCGTCGACTATAAACTTAGTCCCACTTATTTTGCTGTTGCACTCGATTAAATATTTTGACAAAAATAAGTAAAATAGATTTTAATTTATGTCAAACAGAACAGGGATACTGGGGTGAATTGAGATGAAAATTTAAAAGAGAACATTGAAATAATATAGTTTGTTGCCAAAAAGGACTCTGGTCCTTGTTGTGAAATGTGAGAAATGTATCATTTACTCTATAAATGCAAATTTTATAGTGCTGCCAATAAATTATAAAACACAATAATGCACAAAATACTCATAAATATCTGGCAGCACTTTTCATTTGCTGTCATTTCCTATCTAAAAAAAGTACTCTGTGGTCATGTCATTGTCAACGTGAAACTCCCGCGATGGTGGTGTAGCGTCCCTGTTTATTTTAAAATTAATTGTTTGGATATAACTTTATTGAATAAGTGAAAAAACCAACGATAGTGTTGTTGTGAGTTTTCAAGATGTTGGTGCTGTTCGAAACATCGGCGGGATACGCCATATTCAAGGTAAATTCAACACGTGTGTATTCTAACCTCTTAAAGTCTGAACGCGATTTTCATTCAGAGAAAAATACAATATTTACGGCTTCATTGCACTAATGATAATGATGAACATGTTCATATTTAGTTAAAATATAAGATTTCATTCATGTTATTGAATTAAGTTCTTTGTAAACATTGTGTATTTTAGCTTTGAGTAGAAGTAACACGTTTTCTAATTGGTGTATAAGTAGGTTACATTTTTATTTCAAAATATCAAACCTGTATAAAACCTCATTTTTGCTTACTTTACCTTTCACATTAATAAACACTTCCAAAGTGTTGATATCAGTGACAAAAGTTATAAGTAAGTGTTTATTTAAATCATAGGTTAAATAAATGAATAAACATTAGTGACATCTGGTACTGAATTTTATTCGACAATGATCACTGACCTACTTCTTATAGTTTCTTAATTTCAATTTTTTTTTACAGATATTTAATATAATTGTTCATTCCGATCCGGTAACCACATTGTTTGATAACAACAGAATGTTTTTGTAACCTCATTTATTTTAGGTACTGCTTTTATTTTATTCTTACAAAATTGTGTTCATTGTCAGTAACGACAATGTCTTGGAATGTCATTATTCAGTGTGTATTTCAAAAATCTAGCTCATCAGCTAAAACATGATTATATTTTGGAGAACATACAGCTGCTGAGCTTTATAAAATATAAATAGATTCAAGGTCTTTTTAGTAAGTAGTTTAATGTACTCATGAACACAACAGCTTTATCATGGAACATATTATTGTATACTGAAATTGACACACAATTTTAAGAAATCTTAGAAAGAAGAAATTCATTATTCTTGGGTTTCAATTATGTTATTACTGTGAGGAAAAGAAAACATCTGTTTTAGTTACTTTTTACCCAAATGCAAAGAATGGTTATGCTTTGATGTGTGTCTAATTTGTTGTGTTTTGTTCTAGTTATTGGACGAGTCCAAGTTGTCACAGATTGATGACTTGTACCAGGAGTTCAACACTCCCGAAGGGGCATCTGCTGTGTGAGTTTGTTTTATTTTAACATTATAATGTTACTATGTCAGTAATACTCTTCTAACATGTCTTTTAGAAATTGTAATGTACTTTTGTGAAACATGTTTTAAAGCGTGTGTTTTCTTTGATTTTTAATATTTCCTAAACCCTTATTTCAACAGTGAAGTGACAATACCCACCTCTTGTCTGTATTTTTTTGTGAAATTTTCCTTTTATGACAATTAAATAGTCAAATCTTTTATCTACATTTTCAATTGCAGGTATTGCAACAGCACAAATCAAAATGTAGAAATACCTACTAACTAAACTACCCAGTCTATGGCTTTACCTGCTAATTTCCATGAGACACATGATGAATTATTGGCACTTTGATTATTCAATTTAATTTGTTAAAAAGTTAAACTTTTTTTACTTTGTGTAAATTATTGACTTTGGTAGTTAGAATTTCTTGTCACTTTGCCATCAATGTCCATTTGAATATTTTTGTTGTTGGTAATTTTTTATACTGATTCATATCTTTTTCCTTAAATGTAACACCTATTTTTTATCATTAGTTTTCTCTTTATTTACGTAACCCCATTTTCACAGTGTAAAACTCAAGAACTTCATAAAGTTCGAGGACACAGCTGAGGCCCTAGCTGCTACCACAGCAGCTATTGAGGGCAAAATGTCTAAGCCACTAAAGAAAGCCCTTAAGAAGTACATCAGCAAAGAAGTACAAGACCAACTCCTAGTAGGAGATGCCAAGCTCGGCAGTGCCATCAGAGAAAAGTTTGACTTACAATGTGTCTCAAACAGCAATGTTCAGGAACTGCTCAGATGTATCCGCTCACAGATGGACAGTCTTCTCGCTGGTCTACCGAAGAAGGAAATGACAGCCATGGCCCTCGGTCTTGCTCACTCACTTTCCAGATACAAACTGAAGTTCTCCCCAGATAAGATTGACACAATGATTGTTCAAGCTCAATGTCTGCTTGACGACTTAGACAAAGAATTAAACAACTACGTCATGAGATGCCGGGAATGGTACGGTTGGCACTTCCCCGAACTAGGAAAGATCATTACAGACAACACACTGTTTGTAAAAATTGTCAAACTGGTTGGCACCCGAGACAACGCATCAAAGACAGATCTGTCTGACATCTTACCTGAAGACTTAGAAGAAAAAGTGAAGGAGGCAGCTGAGATCTCCATGGGCACTGAGGTTTCTGACGACGACATCTTGAACATACAGAATCTCTGTGATGAAATCATCTCTATAACAGACTACAGGACACATCTGACAGATTACTTGAAAGCTAGAATGATGGCTATGGCTCCGAATCTTACAGTGTTGATCGGCGAGCACATAGGAGCTAGGTTGATTGCTCACGCCGGTTCCTTAATGAACTTAGCCAAACACCCCGCTTCGACAATACAGATCTTTGGTGCTGAGAAAGCTCTATTCAGGGCCTTAAAAACAAAGAAAGATACACCAAAGTATGGTCTGATCTACCACGCACAGTTGGTTGGTCAGTGTAGTACAAAGAATAAGGGTAAAATGGCCCGTATGTTGGCTGCGAAGGCGGCTTTAGCGACGAGGGTGGATGCTTTCGGAGAAGACGTGAGTTTCGAGTTAGGAGCTGAACACAAAGTCAAGCTGGAGAACAAATTGAGGCTGTTAGAGGAAGGCAATCTAAGGAGGATCAGTGGGACAGGCAAGGCTAAGGCGAAGTTTGAAAAGTACCACAGCAAGAGGTTAGTCCTGTTTATTTAATTTTTCATTCATAGCAACTTTCTTTTATTTTTAGTATCTACTGACATAATTCAAACAGTCTAATATATCAAGTATTGCCATTACTTGGAATATTATTATTTCCCGGAGAAGGATCGATTTTAGAGAATTTACGTACTCTTGACTCTCTCCGTCCTCACTGTGACTCCTTTTGGGACTAGTGTGTTTGAGGAAATGTTATAGACCAGCGTGGCGTCATTTGTTAACCGTACAACCCCATCCCTAACAAGCAGCCTTTTGTCCAATACTATAACTTGGCTTATCTCTCGCAGCGAGGTGTTCCAATACCAGACAGCTGGCGACAGCACCCTGGGTCAGAAGCCAGTCAAGCGCGAGCACCCGACTGATGAAGACGGTGGAGAGACCTCCGCCAAGAAGATTAAACTAGAAGACGGGGCTAAAAATGTAAGTGCTATTGTTTATTTAAGTTTCTTGTCACTAACACCTATGGGTATACATTTTGAATCCGAAATAAATATATTTGTTTTGATTTATGTTATTGGGTGGCAAGCAGTTAATTATTTATTATTGTTATTAGAAATTAATGTTTCTTTATTTTACTTCGAAGGTCCTAGTTTATCATTTGTGGCTACTAGTTACAGCTATATACATATAAAAAAACATAATGCAGCATTGCATATGTAAGCGGGCACGCCCTTTATGTCAGGAGGCTTTTTATTATGTATTAAGTTCTGTTTGCGTTTTTGTTTTTATTATTTATTTATGCTTGAGTATAGTTTTAAATATTGGCGTGTGCTAGCTGACATATGGCAAATAATTTTAATATTTTTGTGTTTCGTAATGTTAATTTATTTATTACTATATGTATAGAATCCAGTTCTTCTAACTGAACAGACAGCAGTGCTGCTGGGGAGTTTGTTCCGCCACTTCTTCCCAGCTAAAGCACTAAGAAGTGGTGAAGGGTGGGCGTTTTGGGGGGACTGTCTTATGTGATTTTGACGTTCAAAAAGTGCTGATTCTCAGCCTAATTTGAATACATGACTTTTGATTTTGATTTTGATTTATTTATTTATTAAAACTTTATGCACAAGTAAAAAATAATACTGTACAAAGGCGGACTTAATGCCTGAGGCATTTTCTACCAGTCAACCTTTCCTTTTTGTTTCCTGTCAGTTTTCCTTTGTATTTTTACCAATTTTTTTTATAGATTTCTTGTTCCTTTGCACAACATTGTTCCTCTTTATTTCTCCAACTTATTTCATCATTATTTATATATTGTGATATCTGTAAGTACATTTTAACTTGTGTTCATTCTTCATAAAGTGAATTAAATCCTAAATTCCAACTTATCTGAATATTATGCCTGTGGTTTGTATAGCAAGACACATCATACCATTAGTTTGGTAAACCATCTAGATCCCGTATAGGTTGATGTTCCTACTTATATATGCACCAATATGTCAAACATAACTGACGAAATATGAGTATACTGAACACCTCTGCCCCACCCCTTCGGAGCATACAGGCTTGAGGTTATGTTGTTGTTACATGAAACTTAAAGCCAACCTTTTCTCAGGTCACACCGAAAAAAGAGAAGAAATCAAAGACAGAAGTGAAAGAAGAGCCCGTTGACGACGACCAGGAGGCTGCCGAGCCAGTATCAGAGAAAAAGAAGAAGAAGAAAAAGAAGTCCGATGTCCAGCCCGCAGAAGAAGCAGAAGAGACAGTTGAACAGCCTAAGAGTGAGAAGAAGAAGAAAAAGAAACGGCAGTCGCAGGCCGAAGAAGAATAGAATCAGATTATCTACCTATTCATATTCATTTAATCATATTCATATTCATTTATTCTGCTCAAGCAGTAAATCCGTGAAAGATCAGGAGTTTTTTTCTAAACTGAAGCTGTGTATTCACTATATAGGTAACAATTATTTGCAATATAGAAGGTGGGATATTTGCCAACATTGCACAAAAGCGTGTGATGTTGCCAGAAGGGGATGCAGCACGATGGGAGCCTTCTGGGAACAAAACTATTATTATTATTAGCAAAATATTATTGCCCAGAAAATTCACATCTTTAGATTTATACAAACACAGTGCTCATCGTGCATATAATGTACTACATGCAAAATTTCACATACGGTGACAATACGGGTACTTTACAGTACATTTTTAGTATGATAATTCTTGTCTATAATAACTATCTAGCCTGTGGTTCGGCCTAGTCGCTGTGTACGTTGATATAGTTGTTGTATTTTACGAACGCTCGTCTGGTGCAATTTAAACTGTCTATGACTTAAAAGTCACACGAGGCGCGCTTGTGATTTGCAAGAACTATATTTACAAGTTTCTAATTGTAAGTGAAATGTATTATAACACTGGTTATAATAAAAGATTTATAATTATTCTTGTTTCTTTGAAATAAATGTCATAGTCATAATGGAAAGATTGACTGGACAGGTCCACCCAATCTGTGTGGTTCTTTCCTCAAAAGTTCGTTTCAGACACCAATCTACATGGTGTTCACATGATCTGACCAAGACTATGTCTGGACTTTAAAAGAGACTGTGACCTCTGAGTTTGTTTCGGCCTTAGTAGTCAGATAGGAAACTACGACCTCATCGAGTTTTAAAAATATGATTGACATGTAAAAGTCACTACAAACCAATTTAAAATCATTTAATTTCATTTAAGTACCTAATCCATCGTTAAGTCATCAGCGCGACTGCTGAAAGTGGGCTCCTAGGTTCGGTTCTTAGTGCTCATTCACGTTGACTCGCGGGCGCGGTCGCGAAATATCAAACATATGGCGTAATATCCAAGTGTTCACATACGAAACGCACGTAGCGGGCAAGCTAGCGACTGGCGCGCGCGCGCCGCTCGCGGCAATATCAAACGCGTGAGATGTTTGTGTGTGTTCACGTCGAACTAGCGGCGGACCGCGCGATTCACTCGCGACGTCAGGTAAGTTTCGTCACACTCGCGCAAACGCCTGGCGGCCAATGTGAACACGAACTCGCCAAGTCACCGCGCCCGCACCCGCCGCCGCGCCCGCGCGTTCCTATGTGAATGGGGCCTTAGACCCAGCAAAGTGTTATTGGGCAGTGATATTCTGCACCAGAAATACATACTCAAAACTCAACTGAATTTGTAGGCTCATTCCTGTCTGTCTTCTCTACCTACCTTTTCGAGGAATACAAACGTGAGGTTGTATTATGTAGTCCCTAGGTACAAACAGGACTTTACAATCCTCAAATAACTTGTTAGCAGCCATGAATAAAAAAGGTCCTCCCAAAGTGACGTAAAGAAGTGGTCCTTTCAGCAAACACTGAGGGCAGTGTCCGGTAAGTCAACAGTCCGTCCTGAGCCAGATTTATCCAGATTATCCCGAAATAAGTGAAGCAAAGCCGAAGCGGCAACATGCCACCGGTTCGCAGCATAATGGACGCGGGTTAGCGCGCTAATGTCCCGCTCCAACAGTGAAGTTGAGGATATTTTTTGTCGATATTTTTATAATGGTAAGTGTGTTTGCTGGTTTAGGAGTGATGTTTAAAAAAACTGCATACTGTTACGCGAATGGATAGAATATGAAATGAGTACCGGGATGAGTGTTAAGGGAATGGGTAGGATAAGTCTGAAAGTGGCACCGGTGACTGAAAAGTTGTGTCGGTTGTCATGGTATGGGCATGTGATGTGGAGGAATGAGGACAATGTGAAGAAAGTTTTGAGTACTTATGAGTGTGGATGGATAAAAGAGTACCTAAGTACGGGAAGACCAAAGAAACGATGGATGCACTGTGTGAGAGTTATTGTGGCGAGAAAGGGGGGTGACTGCCGAGATGACTAATGGTTTGCCGACATATTACCAATAATATAGCAAAGAAAATGTTGCAAAACACTGGTTATGATCAGGGACCGAAACCGGTACGATCAATACGGATATTTTTTCGGTTACAAGATTTATGTTTTTTACAGGTATTTTTAAAGGTAACCTTAATTCTTAAATTGAATACAACCAGTGTTATTACCGGTTACCGGAATTAAAATTAGGTACCTCTATCTAACACGTGCCGTCGGCATTAGTTAAAGGGCGCGCATTGCCTGTGTGTGTGTCAAAGAGTTTCCTTCTATTTAAATTTTGTCAAACTATTCACGTTGATCTCAAAATTAGAAAGAAAATTAAACTTGTTACAGAAATTATATTTATTTTTATTTTTGGGTTTTAGCTATAGCAAGCTCTTACACCTAATGCCCAAATATTAAAACGCTACCCAACACCGCGAGGCATCATAAAATCTAGTAGCGATTGAATATTTGGCCATAAGCTTATTAAACATGTTATGACCTACAATGCGTCTTAAAATATATGAACTACATACCTACTTATATTTTAATGTAGGTAAGTAGGTAGGTACCTACATTACGGCTGTTGGTATTGAGCTTGAACTTCTTGTTCCTGAGTGCCATCCATGATTAGGTGAACTATTTTGTGCATAGGTACATTCATAGCGTAGGTATTTTGTTGTCTAATTTACACAATGGTTTCGCCATTGAGATTAAAAAAGAATAACATTCATGAATCTTGTAATCTTTCATAATTTGTACTGAGTTTGGCAGGATTCCCTTGTCCTTAATTTTTTTTGATGACATAGGTATCAAAAGATAAATCTGGAGCAGAGGCATTTGAATCTAATTCTGGTGTAGATGCACCTGTATCTAACGTAGTAGATGCCGATGGCAGTGGCTCTAGCACCATTGAAGTTTCAGTAGGTAATCTGTAATTCATCAGCAGAATGGATTGACTCATCTTCCTCACTGGATACGTCACTCTCCGGTATGATTATACAATGCAATGTCCTGGAAAATGATATAAGTACAAGAAAATAAAAAAAACATTATACAGGGTGTTTGGTAGGGAGCTGTACATACGCCTAGGGTAGAAACTAGGGATAGTCTGCTACCTACCCCC
This sequence comes from Brachylomia viminalis, assembly GCA_937001585.2. NCBI lineage: Eukaryota > Metazoa > Arthropoda > Insecta > Lepidoptera > Noctuidae > Brachylomia > Brachylomia viminalis. Next base: position 26,266,279 of record OW443301.2, read on the forward strand.
GCCCATTATATTGACCTTGGCCTCAAGGTTTTTTTTTAATTTATTTTTATTTTTTATTTGACTTTTTTGTGATTTTTTGACTAAAACTACCTGTAGCTCAAAATCTATCCATGGGACCGGTCGGCTAATGGTCTTGTTTTAATCGTTAGAGTCTTAGGGTCCTGCAAAAAATTATTTTACACCAGAAAATTGTGGAGAAGAAAAGTTATGGGGCCTGAAGTACCGTAGTAAGGTAAAGAAATAATTTTAAGGTAAGGTAGTAAGGTAAAAAAAACCTTGAGGCCAAGGTCAATATAATGGGCGGGGGTAGGTAGCAGACTATCCCTAGTTTCTACCCTAGGCGTATGTACAGCTCCCTACCAAACACCCTGTATAGGTAAACTGACAGACATAAAAAAATATTCATATTAGGTCCTTAGGAAGAAAGCGTTTTGTCAAACTAGCCACTTTGATCTCAAATATCTTGCTTTTGGGTTAGGAATTCCAAATTCAAATTTATTTCAAATTTAGGCTTTTGTATTTCCGATTTAGCGATTAGGTAATTTGTTTTCGCGCCATTTGATTTTTCTTTGACATCGTTCTGTTCACAATATGGAAAATTTTAAATATCGGGTTATTTATATTTATACGAGTTCCACCGTGGCACCAGCGCTTCAGAAACAGCTTGAAGGATTAATTATCATGCTTTACTCATGTGGTTTGGCCACATGAGTAAAGTAACAATGTTGGGCATACATCACCACCGACAACAATATTTACTGTAAACTGAAATAGTTTGCTTTGCTCTTGGGCTATGAGAATGTCAAAAAGGCTTATAGCGTTTTTCCGGATAAATGGAAATGATCGTGGAACAAGCTGGGCCCGTTCATAGCGTACCTTGAAACCCCCCAAACTGGCAACCAGAGACGTTCTTCGTATCAGAGTCCTCTATCTATCAGAAGAACCTACGCTCTTCTTGCGATCTCAAAAAAATGGAAGCATAAAGTTTATGGGCTTTGTTTACGAAGAAGTGCTGCCCACTATTAGAAAAACGTTCGCGTACGTTTCTCCGTAAATTAAGCGAACCCGAATTACTGAATCCATTTCTATGGTGAGAAAAAAAGATAAACGAATGGCATTTTACCAATTTACAATGTAATAATATAATATTATCTTACCTTCACTAAATTCCTTTTTTTTTACTTTATTTCAAATACTCCGCAAAAAGGCGAACAAAATAAACGTAAACAGCACAGCACGACGACTGGTCTGATAATGTTGAAAAAGTACCTATTTTCTAATGCCAACAAGTTGTCGGCATTGCGATATTTTGTTTCTTTGTCGAATCAAGGTCATTTTTAGGTTACCGGTATTAAAGCGGTAACGTACATAGAGGTAACATATTTCTCCTTCTTGGTTACCCAGATAGCGGTAACCTTAGTTAGTCGTAGAAGTATCTAACCACAATTCTTCGATACCTGTACCGTAATTTATAAAGGTTTTCGGTCCCTGGTTATGATGACTCTGAACAATTAATATAGGGTTACTTGTAATTCGACGTATACCTATCCGTCAGGAGCTGATTGGGAGGCAAATGCACGATCCCCCTTAAGTAGGTATGGCCGAAATTCAATAGTTTTCGAGATAGATGATTTTTAAGGGTTTTTCGATATTTACCCAAAATTTGACAATTCCAAATATAAAATAAAAAAAAAAACTTGTATATTTAATGGGTACATAGCATTAAAAAATTATATTGTAGCTGACACCTCAATTTTTTTTTCAGTTTATTTTAACACTCACCGCCATGTGGTCTGCTGGCCGCCCACAAAAATGTCAGTGCAGCAAGCCAGTATAGATTTGTACATCTTTACCAGCAGGCCATGTGGTCCGCGGTGATCCCACAAATTCATTTATTTCTATAGAGCTTGGCTTGCTAGATAATAATTTAATAACGTATCTTGCCGGCCGTCCACATGGCGTGCTGCAATAGCCTAGCGTGGCGTGGTGTAAAAGACATTGCATGGCCCGCGCGCCGCCCACATGGCCTGAAGTTCTAGAAAAACCTTAAATGTGTATGGCGGTGAGAGTGTTAATCATGATCTGGCAGTTTGAGTAATTAATGCAGCCTACCCAAATGTCCTTTCTTTGGTATTGTTCGTCGAATCGTTGACCTCCTTAATTAAGCTCCGAGTTGAGCTGCACGATTACTGACACATGCGTGCACTGACTGGACAGGTACACTCCATCTGTGTGGTTTTTCGTCAAAAAACCATTTGAGACACTAATCTACATGGTCTTCACAGTCATGATCTGCCCAAGATTATGTCTGGACTTTAAAAGAGACTGTGACCTCCGAGTTTGTTTCGGCCTTTCTTATCAGAGTAGTCCGATAGCAAACGCCGACCTCATCTAGCTTTTGAAATATGATTGACGTGTTAAGGTGTTTGTACAAACATACTTATAGAAATAAAATCATGAGCGATTTAAGAATAATATCTTATCCTGTCGTCTAAGCTTGCTGTTTACCGATCAGCTGATACACTTTAGTACTTATGGAGAGGTCAACATTTTTTCTCACTTCCGGACTAAAGTGTATCAGCTGATCGGCAAGTTTGTATGGAAGCGTAAATGTTTTTGTGTGTTATTCAGTTTGAGTGCAACGTAACTGAAATGAGTACGTGTATTTATAAAAATACTAAATAAATCTTTTAAATATTTAAAAAAGTATGTAAAATGTAGATATCTATAACGATCAGAAGAGGCTAAATGATTAAAACCTACGTTAGGTGCTTGTTAATATCGATACCAATATAGTCGATATAATGAAATATTCAATAAATACAAAACAATTGTTCGAGCATCCGCGATAACGGGGTCTGCTAACTATACGTACCTACCTACTTCAAAAAGGCTCACTTCTCGTAAAGATAACTCAAGTCACCTCTTCATACACATGACATTGTAGGACCTTTAATGCGTCGCTGTAAAGGTGATTTTCGAAATCCAAGTGTTGTTAATGACGTGACCGTAGTCAACGCTCATGTAAAAACCTACGTACCTACCTAAAAGGGTCAAGTTCGAAACATAAAATAAAGAAAAACTTGTGAAGGCCTATAGAGGTATGAGGAACAGCGTGTAAAGTTCACTCATACCCATAGTGAAGGGAGGATCCACCGACCAGACAGGTGTTGTGTTAGGTGGGCAACTGACCGACGATTGCTGTCGGGAAGGTATATATGCCAGTCGCGCAGTGGCGGGTTGGGGAAGGATCGTACGTTCCCGCGACCCCCGGCGTAGGTGTGAGATGGAACACCGGGGTGGTTTTTAGTCAGTAAGAGTCTGACAGACCCCGCCGCCCGCCCCAGAGCGGCGGACATTCATGAGGATTTTCCACCAAAGAAAGAAAGAAAAAAAAAAAACTACCCGACGATTGATGTCCGGCCGGACGTTGTTTACAATAATGCTAGTTGCGCTGTAAACTCTGGTTGCGCGATGCAGGATTTTGCGTGAAGTCGGTGTGATGCGTAGTACTCATGTGGGATGTAGATACCGCTATAAGCCTGTTGTTTTGAACTTAAAACTAACTTTGCATTTTTCTATACCTACTTACCTATAAATCTTAGTTTGTATTTATTTCAAAGCTGTTTTAAGACAAGATTTGTATTATTCGTCATAAAGTTCTTTCGAAGTTTTAGGTAAGTAAGTAGGTACCTAAGTTGAAAGCCTGTGCCATAGAATAGATTAGTTTTGTAGTTGATGTGTAAGCTATTTATTTCGGTTATTATTTTAACTTTGAAAGTTACAGTAGGTACAGACTGACTTTGTATTCAACAATAAATTTATTTCAAACCAGCTTTTGCCCGCGGCTTCACCCTCGTGGATGTTGGAAATTATCCACAGGAACGTAGGTACCTACCTACTACCGGGATTGAAAGTACCCTACGTATGTGTTAATCCAGGTTATAAACTATATGTGTGCACAAAACGTCGTCCGTTCAGTCGTTTTTGCGCAAAATCGAAACATACCTACACATCCAGAAAAATGGACAAAATTCTAAAAACGATATTTTACGGCATCAGACTCGTTCGTACCTCGTAACAATTACTTAAAAAAAAAAAAATTTGCCTGTTTACCTTTTGTTAACCTGCTGTTTTGACCTCGTTACTATTTTTTTACCCATGCTAACCTACTTACCTACTAAATATTGAAATGCATTTATGCATTTTTACAATTTCACAAGATGGTTAGGTAGGTACTAGATACGTAGGTATGTATATATATATATATTCACTTTTGGAACAGACTCTCTTTGGAACAGTCCAAAAGTATCTTGTGGAAATGTTAACAAATGGATCAGAAAACGTAGGTACGTACCTAGGTACGTAGGGTAGTGGGTACTGTTTAAACTGTTACAGTAAAATACCTCCCCACATACTCCAAACTGAATGAAACGAAATTAAAATCTTGTATAAAACGCATACCACGGTAATATTATCTATCTATTAATATTACCGTGCGCATACTATGCAGCCAAGCATATTATAAGTTGAGGGATTACATTTCTGAAAAAATGCTTGGCTCAACGCTGGTCCTGCTCCACAAGGGCGCATAATCTAATTGATTAGCATTCCGATGAACACGTCCGCCCAGCCGCTGATTCTGCTGAAGATTCTAGAAACTATCTTTGCATTATTGTAATCGTTCGTATTAATGTATCGTTGAAATCAGTAAATACACACATCAAAAGTGTCTAGGGATCAACATATATTTTTGCAATAACTTTTCTCCTGATTGATATTAATTAAAATTTTCTTTAAGGATTCATAAAATAAAGTGTTTTCGTTTGTCACAGTAACGATAAACCAAGTCACCTTTGCATTAATAAAGAAATTTGCCATTTTCCTAATAAAGGGATTTTTGACATTTGAACCACTAACACAAAAGTTCGAAAAAAAGACTGAAATAACAGTTTTCTTTAAAATTTTATTGGGTAACTTAAACAATTAATAATCCGTGTTTCTACCGCGAACACTAACAACACAAGAACATCGGTTTGGCATACTCAAAATGAGTTCATCCAAATCACGCTGTGGAATGGCCGCCCATGTTCGTTGCAACAACAAAAAAAGGTCTTCTTGCGACTGGATACCCTCCATATTCGGCAGAGCTCTTCTCTGTAGCATATCCCATGCATGCTCAATCGGGTTCAAGTCTGGCGACTGAGCAGGCCAGGGCAGGACATTGATGTTAGCTGCGGCGAGAGTCTGTCTTACAACTCTTGCGGTGTGCGGTCGTGCATTATCATGCATTAACTGAAATAAGGGACCGATTTGCACTTGTAGAGGAACGATGACGTCTGATACAATCGTCTCAGCATAAATTTGAGCGTTGAGGTTGCCTCTGATCCAAATCAACTCAGTTCTTCCGCCGATCCAAATACCCGCCCATACCATGATGGTTCCACCACTATAAGGATGGACTTCCTGGCAGGATTTTAATCGCTGTTGGCGTCCAGGGGTTCTCCAGTGTCGTATACGTCTTGTATTCGGTCTCATACCAAAACGAGACTCATCAGAAAAGCACACGAAACGCCATTGTTCTTCTGCCCAATTTCTGTGTTCAAGAGCCCATTGATATCGAATCCTACGATTGTGCATTGCTATAGGTGGTACCCGTAGCGGTCTTCGGGAATGAAGGTTCACTTCATGCAAGCGGTTTCTGACTGTTTGGTCGCTAATTAAGTTCCCTGAAGATTGATGAAGCCTCACGGCTAACATCATGGCGGTTATTGTTGGAGCTCTTCGAGTTAAGATTTGAATGTATCGGTCTTGTCTCCGTGTGGTGCAGCGATACCGTCCTCCATGGCGCTCAGCCACGGTACCAGTGCTTCGGTAACGTGTCCAAAGTCGACTGATAACACTCTGACTTGTATTCAGAGCTAAAGCCACAGTACGTTGCCGGGAACCAGCTTCTATCATTCCCACGGCTCTGAGCATTTCTTCCCTGCTTAAATGACGTCGCCGCTCCATAATAACGTTGGTTTTAATCAGTAGTAGGGAAAAAGTAGCACTAATAATGTCTTCAATGCGTTGTATGTTTTTATAGGGAAAATATTGACAGCTGATTTTCATCTTTTACTCGAATTTGATTCACAGTTCCTGATTCAAATTATGAAATGCACCAAAAAGGATCCATATAAATTTATAAAATCATAAATTTATTACAAAGCCACATCTTAATCTCAAGAAATCCGCATAAAAATGCTTGATCCCTAGACACTTTTGATGTGTGTAGTATCAACCTGGTGCATCAAAACATTCAAGGATTTATGAACAAAGATTTAGAAGTAGAATTATTTATGAACTGTAACAGTATAGATATTCTTTGTATAACAGAACATTGGCTTAAAATCCACCAGTTCTTGTTCAATTTTAATAATCACCAGGTTGGTAGTTCGTTCAGCAGAGTAAATGCTATACATGGTGGCTCCTTAATTTTAGTAAGCAACCAGCTTAAATTTAAAGAACGTAAGGATATTGTGAGCCTATCTGTTGAGCGGACAATAGAAATAGCCTGTATAGAATTGGAGCAGTTTATTGTATTAAGTGTGTACAGACCCCCTTCAGGATTGTATGACTGCTTTGAAAAGGTAATGGATGAAGTGTTAAACAAGATTTGTAACTCGAACAAGTCCATTATCACTTGCGGTGATTTTAATGTTAATTTATTAGAAAACTCAGGTTCTTGTAGTAAAATATTAAGTCTGTTTCAGTTCTACAATCTTGTAAACCTATTTTTGGAGCCCACTAGAATAACCCCTACTAGTGCAACATGCCTAGATAATATTTATACAGATGTTATACCAAGCCACAAAGAAATAATAAATTTACTAGATTCTGATCATTGCGGGCAAAGGATTACTATCCAAAACCAAATCAAGAAAGTGGCTAAAAAGGATATCACTGTCAACCCCAAAACTGCAAGTCGCTTGGAAGCTTTTAAAGTTAAACTCATTAATAAATTACCAGTTTTATCTATTAATTTTGATCCTAATCATCTATATGATGATTTTTTAAATATATACTGTAAACAATTTAATTCCACCTTTGTTCCCAAGACTATCTCGGTTAATAGCAACGCATCTTTCAGTGATTGGGCTACCATTGGTATTCATAAAAGTAGAACACGGCTTTATGAACTGTACAATGAAAGGACCGTTTTAAACACTGCTGAATTTAATTTATATGTTAGAAATTATTCAAAATTATTTAAAAAAGTTTGTTGTATGGCCAAGTCCCGTTATTTGAGTTCGAAGATTAAAAACAGTAGTAATGTAATTAAAACGACTTGGAATATTGTTAATAGTGAAACGGGAAGGTCTAGTAACCGAAATACTGACTACAGCCTGTCCATTAAAGACAACATAATAAAATCTGACTCACAAGTCGCCGCGGCCTTTGAAAATTTCTTTTCAGATATTCCCGTTTCAACTACTAAATCACTAAACTCATCACCTTCTGTTGCTGAGTATTTGCTTAAAGAAAATGTTAATGTTTGCGATTCGGAATTTCATTTTGAACATATTACTTGTAGAGATATAATTAAAACCTTTCACACTTTAAACGTAAAAAAGACTGCAGATCTGTGGGGTAATTCTGTAGAAGTTGCTAAGTCTATTATTGACATTGTAGCACCTACTTTAGCTCTTATTTTTAACAATTGTATCGACTGTGGAGAGTTTCCTGACCTCATGAAAAATAGTAAAATAATACCTTTGTTTAAATCAGGTAGTACTACAGACCCCACAAATTATAGACCTATTTCAGTACTCCCTACCTTTAGTAAAATTTTTGAGAAATTAATTTTAGCCCAATTGCAAAGATTTTTTAATAAACATAAATTATTACATAGTAAACAGTTCGGTTTTACAAGGGGTCGTTCAACTGCTGATGTGTTGAACTTTTAGGACATATCTATAATGCATGGGAAGATAAATGCGATGCCTTGGGCATTTTTTGTGATTTGTCCAAGGCGTTCGATTGCGTTCTTCATGAAACGCTAATCAGGAAACTCCGCCACTACGGGATCCGGAACACCGCTCTGGATCTTCTTACTTCATACTTGAATAATAGGGTTCAGAGCGTTGACGTTAATGGTAAAAGATCTCCCGGATCTATAGTAACAATGGGAGTCCCACAGGGCTCAATTCTTGGTCCTTTTTTGTTTCTTATTTATATTAATGACTTGCCTTACCTCATAAAGGATAATCATGATATAGTGTTGTTTGCGGACGATACTTCACTTTTGTTTAAACTTAAACGTCAGCAGCTGGTTACTGACGATGTAAATAGCGCGATCTCAAAAGTAGTTCACTGGTTCAATGTTAATAATTTACTACTTAATGAAAAAAAAACCAAATGCATTAAGTTTACGTTGCCTCACGTTAGACAGGTGTTAACTAATGTATTGATAAAGGGCAGAGAATTGAATCCTGAAGATAGCACAGTATTCTTGGGCTTAACTTTGGATGCTAAGCTTCAGTGGGGCCCACACATAGATAAATTATCAAAAAAGCTTAGCTCCGCAGCATACGCTGTTAGAAAAATTCGTAATTTAACTGACATAGAGACAGCCCGTTTAGTGTACTTTAGCTATTTTCATAGTGTAATGTCGTATGGTATTCTGTTGTGGGGAAATGCCGCCGACATTCAGACTATATTTGTTTTGCAGAAAAGAGCTGTTCGATCAATTTATAAATTAAGTCCGAGACACACTCTCAGAGAGAAATTTAAGGAGATTAATGTAATGACTGTGCCTTCACAGTATATTTTTGAAAATCTTTTATATGCCCATAAAAATATAAACTTGTTTAAAAAATACAGTGATATCCATAATATAAATACTAGGAACAAACACAGCTTCGTTGTACCTACAACAAGGCTCAAGAAAATAGGTGGCTCGTTCAGATGTCAATGTATACGCTTTTATAATAAACTTCCAAGCCACGTTCAAGATCTAAGCCTTAATAAATTCAAATCATTCATTAAACGTAAGTTGTGCCAGAAAGGCTTTTATACCGTTAAGGATTATATTGAGGACAAAAAGGCTTGGGATTGAGTTGTTCCAATTTTCTGCATACTGAATGTTTTCTTTTATTTCTGTTACATACACTGATAAATTGTTAATTATTATAACAGAACGATCAATTATTGTGAATGTGAGGACTATGTGGGTCATTGTTTCAGTTTTAATCATGATCTGGCAGTTTAAGTAGTTCATGCGGCCTACCCAAATGTCCTTTCTTTGGTATTGTTCGTCGAATCGTTGAGCCCTATCCTAAAGTTCTGAGTTGAGCTGCACGGTTACTGACAAATGCGTGCACTGACTGGACAGGTCCTCTTAATCTGCGTGGTTCTTTCCTCAGAAGACCATTTCAGATACTAATCTACATGGTCCTCAAAGATTATGTTCGAATATTTATATACACATTGACATTGATGAATTTTATACATACAATGACATGAGTATTTACTTTGTAAAGTATTATAATTTAAATTATTGTGAATGTGAAGATTATGTGGATTATTACTTTTTTTATTTTATTTCTTAGTTACACACATCAAAAGTGTCTAGGGATCAACATATATTTTTGCAATAACTTTTCTCCTGATTGATATTAATTAAAATTTTCTTTAAGGATTCATAAAATAAAGTGTTTTCGTTTGTCACAGTAACGATAAACCAAGTCACCTTTGCATTAATAAAGAAATTTGCCATTTTCCTAATAAAGGGATTTTTGACATTTGAACCACTAACACAAAAGTTCGAAAAAAAGACTGAAATAACAGTTTTCTTTAAAATTTTATTGGGTAACTTAAACAATTAATAATCCGTGTTTCTACCGCGAACACTAACAACACAAGAACATCGGTTTGGCATACTCAAAATGAGTTCATCCAAATCACGCTGTGGAATGGCCGCCCATGTTCGTTGCAACAACAAAAAAAGGTCTTCTTGCGACTGGATACCCTCCATATTCGGCAGAGCTCTTCTCTGTAGCATATCCCATGCATGCTCAATCGGGTTCAAGTCTGGCGACTGAGCAGGCCAGGGCAGGACATTGATGTTAGCTGCGGCGAGAGTCTGTCTTACAACTCTTGCGGTGTGCGGTCGTGCATTATCATGCATTAACTGAAATAAGGGACCGATTTGCACTTGTAGAGGAACGATGACGTCTGATACAATCGTCTCAGCATAAATTTGAGCGTTGAGGTTGCCTCTGATCCAAATCAACTCAGTTCTTCCGCCGATCCAAATACCCGCCCATACCATGATGGTTCCACCACTATAAGGATGGACTTCCTGGCAGGATTTTAATCGCTGTTGGCGTCCAGGGGTTCTCCAGTGTCGTATACGTCTTGTATCCGGTCTCATACCAAAACGAGACTCATCAGAAAAGCACACGAAACGCCATTGTTCTTCTGCCCAATTTCTGTGTTCAAGAGCCCATTGATATCGAATCCTACGATTGTGCATTGCTATAGGTGGTACCCGTAGCGGTCTTCGGGAATGAAGGTTCACTTCATGCAAGCGGTTTCTGACTGTTTGGTCGCTAATTAAGTTCCCTGAAGAGTGATGAAGCCTCACGGCTAACATCATGGCGGTTATTGTTGGAGCTCTTCGAGTTAAGATTTGAATGTATCGGTCTTGTCTCCGTGTGGTGCAGCGATACCGTCCTCCATGGCGCTCAGCCACGGTACCAGTGCTTCGGTAACGTGTCCAAAGTCGACTGATAACACTCTGACTTGTATTCAGAGCTAAAGCCACAGTACGTTGCCGGGAACCAGCTTCTATCATTCCCACGGCTCTGAGCATTTCTTCCCTGCTTAAATGACGTCGCCGCTCCATAATAACGTTGGTTTTAATCAGTAGTAGGGAAACAGTAGCACTAATAATGTCTTCAATGCGTTGTATGTTTTTATAGGGAAAATATTGACAGTCTTTTACTCGAATTTGATTCACAGTTCCTGATTCAAATTATGAAATGCACCAAAAAGGATCCATATAAATTTATAAAATCATAAATTTATTACAAAGCCACATCTTAATCTCAAGAAATCCGCATAAAAATGCTTGATCCCTAGACACTTTTGATGTGTGTAGTTTCACGATCTGGCAGCTTGAGTAGTTTATGCGGCCTACCCAAATGTCCTTTCTTTGGTATTGTTCGTCGAATCGTTGTGCTCCTTAAGTTCTCAGTTGAGCGGCAAGATTACTGACAAATGCGTGCACTGACTGGACAGGTCCGCTCAATCTGTATGGTTTTTCCTCAAAAGACCGTTTCAGACACCAATCTACATGGTCTTCACATGATCTGACCAAGATTATGTCTGGACTTTAAAAGAGACTGTGACCTCTGAGTTTGTTTCGGCCTTTCTTCTCAGAGTAGTCAGTTATGAAACGCCGACCTCATCTAGTTTTAAAAAATATGATTGACGTGTAAAAGTGTTTGTAACAAACCTACTTACAGAAATAAAATCATTTATCATTTATCATTTATCATTTGTATACATTAAATTTCAAAGTAACACACAACACACACTCATAGCACATGAGTGAGTACCTACTGTGTACCTACTATAAAGCTACCATTTACTGGGTACGTCTTTCATTGACTTGAATGTGCCCTGGCGGCTGAGAGTACCTACATAGGTCATGTTCACTCAAACGTCTTGCTGGTGGTGGCGTTTGTGGTGGATCAATAAGTTCTCTTCACAATGGTTGATCTGAATGGTGCTGATCCACGTCATGGTCGTGAACGGGCGCCGTCACTAGGGACTTATTTTAGTGCTTAATGGTGGCTTAGGTTAGCTTTGGGCTTATTTTAATTTCTGAATTGTTTATTTCTTGGTTTTTGTATTTTTTATTACGGACGCTTTTAACGTGCAGTTTCTACATTGTTTCGTTCTCTTAAGTATAATTTCAACATGATATACCAATTTTTTGTAACAATATTTTGATTTAAAAGAGTGTCCATGGAGTTTCTTGTCCGTTATTCTCCATAGGTTACTATGCTTTGGAATGGGCAACTAGCTTCATCTTTTTGACTAACCGAGCCCTTGACAATTCAACAGTGCCTGTAAGTAAATGGTGCCGATTCTGTTGTACACCGAACTAAAGTAACTAAACTATCACTAAAATTCCTTACTTTTGGCTATGAAAATCTTAGCGCTATTCTGCAAAATAAAATCTCTAAATTTAAAAATAATTTTGACACATCTAAAATCAAATTTGGCAATTGCGACTCCACGTGGTACTTGTTTGCCGTACCACGTGATTTTTTTTAGAGCCGGAGGCGCGCATTATTTTGCAGCCTCGACATGTTTTGTATGGAATTTTTCACTTTTTGTATGGAAAATATGAAAAAAAAAATTTTTTTTTTACCAACACGTTGGATTTTAGATATTTGGGGGCTTTATAAAGGGGGTCGAAATTTTCATTATTTTTGCGATAGGACACACCGTTTTCGAGATATAAGCAAAAGAAAAAAAGATACAGTAGGTAGGTACTGTTTTTGCATCTGAAGTCGAGGTGTTGGTGTGAATTTTAGTTCATGACAACTAATTTTATTCCACACCTTTTTAATCGCGATTAAAAACAGGCAGATTTAGTTAAGACAATCAAAATTTTTGGTGAAAAACGTAAAATTCAGAATAGCAAAATTGCCATTTTCACTAAATTATAATCTCAGTGCCATCTTAGTGCTGTCAAACTAAAATTTGGTTAAGTTGTGTCACTTTAGTCAATTACAGAATGGGAAATCGTCGTTTGACAGGAATAAACGAAATTTTCGTGATTTTTAGTCTAGTTTAGAGAATTTTGTGACAAGAGAATCGGCACCATTGGCTTATTTAATAGATAAGTACATACTTACTTCTGTTATTTTTGAATATCATTAAAGTATTAAATTGTAATTGAAAAATTATAAAATAATGATGATGATGGATGTAATTATATAATTGTAGGAAAACGTGATGAAATATAAAATTGAAACGTTCTAATTATATAAGATGAATTTATGATTAGATGAATTTATGTTATTAATTCCCTTTACAGGGTGATTGGAATTTAACCTGAACATGGTTTGATAATGTTGGAACAGAGCATACGTACTTACCTTCATTTCTAAGGCTACCTACTTCGGAAAGTTTGAGATAGCTCTAAAAAAACAAAACCCAGAAATAACAAATCTAAACCGTAGATTTTTATTTATTTTATCGTAAACCTCGCATAACATTCAAAACTTGAATTTCAATAACAAAAAACTTTAGACTTTGTATTTTGAAGAAAAATACTTGGCAGAACTGAGGCCAAAGTTGTTTGATTGAGTAAATATTGGTACAACATTGATATTTTGTCGAAGACCGTAGTTTTCTTACGAGTGGTAAAGTTAGGAGTAACAAACGGTATCAGAATACCGACCTACCGTCCTACCGACCTACCTACCTACCTAGTCGGTACACTGAGAGTGTAGCGCGTAGCGACTGACTTCGGATTTGATTCGTAAACTTAGTAGGTAGGGAACTAGAAGAGTACGACAGGTAGGTACGGAAAAAGAAAGAAAGAAAAATATTTTATTTGGGACACACACAGGAAATACAAATAATAATAAAAGAAAATAAAATAAAAAAAGAACATTAAATCTTACAAAAACATGAAAACAATAAAAAAAAAAGAATAAAGAGAAGACCTGTGCGAGGCCAAAAAGGCTCCTATCTCAGCATGATGCTGCGATATTTGAAAAATATTCATACTCATTTTGATGACACTGGTGTTCGAGGCTAAAAACCATAAAAAAATAGTATTTTGGACGACCAAACTCCACTGCAGGAGCAGTGATCACGTGCCCCGTGTGAAGTACATTCAGCCCATTCAAACAACGTGGATACAGTTCTGAATGAAACGTCATGAATTATCACTGGTTGCCTTAAACCGACCCCGGTACAAATGCTGTATCCACTAGCAGGAATAGCGCCACCAGAAGCCCTTAGAGCGGTGGCAAGCTCAAGTGAAAAATCCAAGGTGGTTTCCGACACACGACACCCTTTGCACGATATCATCCTTGTGTCACAGAGGCTGAAAACCCGCAACAGCTTCATAAAGTGTGTCCTCCCTCACTGGCGAACGGTCTAAGGAAAGGCTAAAGCTACCGTGCTAGAGCTGTGGCGAGATTGTGCCTTCCTACAAAACCCATTCGTTCCACCTAACATTTCACATACCTACTTAGGTATCAAATCGTGAGCACGACCTCATAAAATTAAGTAGGGATCTACTCGCACTATAACTTCACCTACTAAGTACACGGACTAATTTAAAATACTTCCTAGGTCAAACCGCGTGGTTCGCGAACTCTTAAAACTTATCGTCGATAAATGCTGAACTACCGATCGGTATTAGTTCATCAATATCCCTTGATTGCAATAGTTTCAGCGCTACACGTAATGCAGTTTTAGCTTCAACTAATTACTTGCGAAGTTTCTTTTAGAAAGGTTGCAAGTTTTTATCCATAGATTACCGAACTCTGTTCTACATAATTATAGTCTGAGTTTTGCAGATGATTTTTAACACATTACCTATCATCATGATTATTATTGGCAGCCTTCTTCCCCCCGCTGCTGAGTCGATCTCTAATAGGCCTCTTGTGTGTCATGGTTACCTGGTCTGTGCGAGTCTCGTCTTACCCAGCCCTTTGTAGGTCTTCCACGTATGCGGTTGTTGATATGCTACCAATCCTACCGTCTCTTCACCACGTGTAGCCAAGTGTCCTTAATTTCAAAGCCACTACCCGTAGTCTTGAATCTTGAACCTTAGGGCAAGATTCACATACCGCACTTTGACTTTACTTCCTAAGTAAAGTAGCGTATTCATGCTTAGGTATGCGTGTATAATGTTGGTAGTCGTATAAACGAATGTGAACATAAATTTTTGCTTCTTTTGCCCAGTCCCTTTAGGAAGGGTCCGTGTTACCAAAGAGTGTCCATGTTTCCATGTAACTAAAGCAGATTTTAGTTTTACCTAAGGATGGCTTTAGGTACCATTGAAACCTGGTTTAGATAGTCGAAAACGATTCATCGCGTAATATACTAGGTCTTTACCTATGAAATTGCCGTTAAGTATACAGAAAGTTACAGACATTTTTTTATTTTGATGCGTCTCAGCCAGCGCAGTAGTAATTTTTCTATGCTCTTCATGAAGAAGTCAGGTGTACGGGAGCCAATAAACTCTTCAAAGGCATTTGGGCGTAGGCAAGGCTTAGGTGTGTCCGTGGCATCACAACGGGCTATCAGAATACCAGCGCTGCGGTATTTGTTTGTTTTTCAAATATCGCAGCATCATGCTGAGATAGGAGCCTTTTTGGCCTCGCACAGGTCTTCTCTTTATTCTTTTTTTTATTGTTTTCATGATTTTGTTAGATTTAATGTAATTTTTTTTGTTTTCTTTTTTTATTATTTGTATTTCCTGTGCGTGTCCCAAATGAATTATTTTTCTTTCTTTCTTTCTTTATTTTGTACTGCCTCTCGGGTACCTATTGAACTATTTCCCTGCCAGGAAGTTGTCAAAATTTTGAAAAAAGTCTGTTGGCACTACTTCTGGTGAGTACGGTGGATGACGCAAAACTTCCAACCCTAGCTCTAGTAGCTTAGAGACCGTCTATTGTCCGGATGCGGTCCAGCGTTGTCGTGTAGAAGCAGCGGGGACGAGCGATTAACCAAGGCTGACCGGAGATTTACTAGCTTCTCCATCATTATGTCCAGTTCCTCACAGTACATATCCGCAGTAACGCTGGTGCAATTTGGTAAGAAGCTGTTGTGAATTATACCGGCACTAGACCACCAAACAGTGACCATTACTTTTTTAGGGGTAAGTTTTCGTTTGAAGCATTGCCTAGGCGCTGTACCAATGTCTAACCAACACGATGACCGCTAAAGATAATCTATTTTTCATTGCAAGTGACAATGTGGTTCAAAATCTCTTTCATACCTCAACGCGTTCGTCACGCTGGCGATCGTTCAGTTCGTGCGGCACCCGCTTATCAAGTTTTTTTAACATGCCAATTTGACGCAAATGGACCAACCGATATTGTTTTGATGCTTGAGCTTGTTTGAAACTTTGAAAGCTGCTGCTAACTCAGCCGTAGATTGAGTCTTGTCAGCTTCCACCATCGCCTTTGACTCGTCGTTGTTGACTTTAGTTTTTGGGCAACCACGGGGTTAATTTTTTGGATCAAAATTTCCATGTCGGAAGCGTTCAAACCAATAACGAGTCGTGCGTTCGTTTGTAGTGTTCACTCCGTATACGTAAGTAATGTTGCGAGCCGTTTGTGCAGCATTGTTATCGCGATGGGACACGTATTCCATAATGAGTCGTATTTTTATCGTGTCCATATTGATAAAAAATATACAAATATAGAGACAAATTTAATGACTGAATTTGTAAATAGAATTCCATATTTTTTTAATAAAACACATTTGAATGTAGATTTTATTGCCAGCCATACATAAATTACGTTTCAAATGGCCAGTATTGTCAAACGGCATCTTCATAGGTAAATACCTATTATTAATGCTATGCTAGATTTGCTCATACCTAGCTGCAATCTCCAGCATTATTTTTCTTTTCTTGTTTCCGAGATGAAAGTTCCTAGTCACGGTTCGCAGTAAACCGGCATTGTCGGCGGTTATTGTATCATAAGCTCTCGTTAAATCTCAGCGGAATTGAACAGAATCGAGCAAGTTTTAACCTTATTAATTTTATTTAGAGCTTGTATGATTGTTTTGTTGAATTGATGGTAACTAAATTGTTTTTCTTGTGTATAAGCTTTTTGTAGCTGGAGCTATAGATACCTAATGAATTAATGATAACTAAAGAGTACTTCATTTTATTTAATTTTATTTCTGAAGGGAAAACAAACAGTAGTATATTAAAAATAAATAATATTAACTTAAAATTTAACTTATTTATTTATTTAACCATTTACGTACACACATTTTTAAACAGACAAGAAAAATAGAACAGAAAATATTTACAAAGATTATGCTTATTTCGAATGAAATCTCTCCCTGCATACTTAACAAATATACTACCCACTACATTAACTACTCAACATAGTTACTACCTTTTTCAGTTCAATATAGTAACTTAATTAAGTAAGTATATTAGAGAGAAAAAAATTAAACAGAAATCACAATGTAGAAATTAAAAATCTGCCAAAGAGAATATTTAATCCTTCGAGTCTCAAACTTCATAATTTATTTCAATTTCAAATAGTAATTTCGCGTAGCCATAAGCTATTATAAACTAACACCAACAGCGTGGTCAGTTCAGTGGATAGGCGACCGCTTTATATCCTGTCGGGAATGATCCGGCCGCGGGATTACCTGTCCCGCGGTCCCGCACCCTGCGCTAGACTAGGGATGGGACAGTGCCCCGTGATTGATGGAATGAAAAATTGAAGAACGTTTCCGCGGTAAGCTCAGCTGTGGGCTCTAGTTGGTGGTTGGTTGTTGATGATGTAATTGGGTAGTACCTAGTATGTATTATGTTAGTATTGAGCTGTTCGGCGAACTGTGGTTGAGCTGAATGGTGCTGATCCATACGTCATGTTCGTGAACGGGCGCCGTCAGTAGGCACTGGTCATTTCTTAGCTACCACGGCTTATTTTAATTCCATAATTGTTTTTATCTTTTTATTACGGACGCTTTTAACGTGCACGTGTTTCTACATCGTTCTCACATGTATAATTACAACATGAATGATGTAACCACTTTTTTGTAACAATATTTTGATTTAAAAGAGTGTCCATGGAGTTTCTTGCCCGTTCTTCTCCATAGGTACCTACTACGCTTTGGAATGGGCAACTAGCTTCATCTTTCTGACTGACCGACCCCTTGACAATTCAAAAGTGCCTGTAATTGGTTTATTTGAAATAAATGCTTTGAGTTGAGTTGAGTTGAGTTGTGGGTATACTAAGGTACACCAGGCGTGGTGTTACATGTATGTTGTTATGTGGGCTTTTCCGTCGATCATGATCCTGATGATTTTCATCCGAATTAGAAGTAAGTACACTAATTACTTACCATCCCTACGGGTTTTGAAATTGAATTGTGTAGGTAGAACAGCTAAAATCTATGTTAAACCACCTTATGCTCCTATTTATGGCAACATCTATTTAGCCCATCGCCGGTTTCTACCACTTACGTATAAAAAAAATCCCACGCCAATGCGTGGGAATCTTTTACTAAATAGACCTAAATAGAACCTCCTCTAATTATTAGCCGGTTAAAACATCGGTTAATGCAAAAGTTTCCTCTAAATACTTTTCCGTTGCGATGTTTTAAAAAGTCCCGGTACATACGGATATTCACTTAATTCAGGTCAAATACCTCGAGCTTAACAACATGCCCTCGATTGTTTTATAACGAATTCTTTTTCACCCACATTTACATATCTGTCGCCGAGGAGCGAAAACTGAAAGTTATTCAGAGGCCTGTATACTCGCACCTTTGTTATTTTCACACTCGTTTTACTAAATCGGAAAACTTGTGAAATCACGGAAGCTTCGTGTGTGCTCACCTACGTGAGGTTTGTATTCCAAAACTATGGACTTATGGTTTAATATGGCACTTATTTCTCAAAAAACAGAATACAAATTATTATTCACTTAAAATGTGAAATACTGTTTGCATGCATATTAACGATCTCTGGAACGAGTATCGAAACGGTATGTTTGAGGTTAGAAGTAGGAACAATATTGTTAGACATTAACAGATCATTAGGTTACTAAAATAAACTATGCTAAAAGAGATCGAGGTTAGAAAGTATTTTTTTTTTGTTGATGTAGGTAATCTGCAAAAAATGTTGAAGACTATCGAGTAATATACCCTTTATAAACAACTCAAACTCAAAGCATTTATTTAAATTAAACCATTCACACTTATTTAAACTAGGCACTTTTAAATTGTCAAAGGAGTCGTCAGTCCGAAAGATGAAGCTAATTGCCCATTCTAAAAGGTAGTTATACTTAGGTCCCAATGGAGAAGATCGGTCAGGAAACTGCATGGGCACTCTTCTCTCTTCTCAATATTGTTGTTACAAAATATTAGTTACATCATTAATGTTGAATTTGTAATTATATGTGACAACGATGGAACAACTTAACGTGCAAACAAAAAAAAAAAGAATTCAAGAATAGAATAACCTTTCACATTATTTCAATTTGCAACGGAAAGCAATACGTACCCCAGTTATCGTTGAAAATGAATATTTCATCAAAACGAGGAGTAAAATTTGATGGTTCAAGGAAAACATGATATTTCCGGGAAAGCCTCTCGATGTGGTTATCCGATCAGATAGCCCCCTCTACTTGCCCCCCTACCTACCCCCTGTTCATATAAATTACCGTCGGTGTATTATATTTGTCGATACGAGAATGAAATGCTTCGGCAGTTTTCGCAAACGGTCGGTAGCCCGCGAAGTATATATTACATACTTGTGAGGTTTAAAATAATCGTATCTATATCTGAGCACGAGTCTCAGGAAGTCTTTTGGTTCTCCTTCTTATCGCCTACTTACAGTATATGTGATAAAAGGCGATTAAACATGAATTCACGTTAATTTAGGTTTCTACTTGTCCTTTTACACCATCACGGTGAAAAACACGTCCTTTTTTTAAACAGACGGCTTTTATGGCATCCTTTTTTTTACCACCCCTCTTACACCTATCAATCTTAAAAGTCTTACTGAATTTGCTAGTGGGTACAGTGAGCTGTGCTAATAAGACTAGAAAACCTATGCAAAACAATAATCTGATCAAAGTAGTCAGAAATGATGGCAAAAAGTAATCTAATGTTTACTTCGGGAATTGCTATTTGTGGTCGGTAGTAGCTAGCTGTGTTGGTTGTTCTGTAAACAACACGATAGTTACCGACAGTGCCGCTGGACAGACGCCTACCTACCGTGTAACTTAGCATGGACAAACAGACAACATTACCGAGTGATCAAGCCAATCGAATCCTATCGGTCAGGCAAACACACTGGATTTAGCTCAACTGACATGACGAGGAGAAAACATAGCTTGAAAGCTATAGGTATTATTATTCAGATTAGAGAAAGTCATGTTTGCTATTAAATCATTCGTATTTTTTAGGATTGAAATAATACAACGTAGCGTCACTAGCGTCACAGAATAGATAATGGCGTAGCGAAGTGAAGCAGTGTCATTGATACGACGCTACGGCGTAGTCGAGGAGTCATTACGAAAGCTTGATTTTCGTAGCAGACCCTATTGAACGTCTTTCCTTAACTGAATGGTAGATGTTGCAATTCCAATGAATTGAACGCACCATAGTAATAACGATATAAACAGCCCTTTGTATTGTTCGAGTTCGATTAAAAAGTATGTACCTGTATGTGTCCAATTCCAGTGAATTCAACGAACCTTTGTTAATGTATTGCACGACCAAGAGATTTGTTTATGTTACGCTTGTAATTTTTAACAATAAAAAATAACATACCTTCATAGCTATGCGCAGATAGCATGGAATCCTCTCGGGATGAAGGCCGATATTGAAGAACGTTGCCACTTGGTACGTTTTAATTTTCTTTCCAGTTTACGAAACTTCTTGCTTAATTTGTCGATGTCACTATCACGCTTCCTCTTCGGCATTTGTTTTGTTAAAAAACACTAGAAAAAACAGTTCGTCTGTAACGATGAGAAAGAGATGTGCAGTAATGAAGCACTGTAACGTGAATGACAAGCGGAGATTTAAGGCAAGTATATCAGGCAAAAAAAGAATACCCTCTTATCTCTCAAAATACTGTGATATGTGGTGAAACCTGGGTGATACTACATGTGTAAATAAGTTTAGTAATAGGTTTATTATTTCAGTTTACTAATCTCGAGAACGTAGCACGAGTATAATAAAGTATACATTCTCTGTACGTGGCGTAGTTATTTATGGTCTGTTCCAATAATGTCTTATCTAAATGTAAACAAATGGATCACAAAACGTATCTGTGGATGCGAATTTGTTGTATTACTTACAAATTTAGTGATTTGATATGAATATTTGAATGATTCAACACGAAATCCTAATTTTAAATCACCTTAATGATGCTTTTCATTAAATAGGGTTCCGTACCCAAAGGGTGCCAGCGGGACCCTATTATTCCTCCCCCTTTTTCTTTTCCCCTTTTTTTTTTTATTTACCTCCGCTGTCTGTCCGTCCGTCCGTCTGTCTGTAGCTATATCTCATGAACCGTAATAGGTAGACAGTTGACATTTTCACAGACTGTGTATAAAGTTGTTACGGCTGTAACAACAAATAATAAATATAAAATAAAGTAAAAAGTAAAGGGGGTCCACAAACAGAAAATGTGTTTAAAAAAAGTGTTAAATATTGTTCGGTGGTATGGAACCCTTCGTGCGCAAGTCCGACTCGCACTTGGCAGGTTTGTTTTTCATTAGGAGAGTTTAATTTATTTAGAGACTGACCGGTTGGCGCAGTTGGTAGCGACCCTGCCTTCTGAGCCGCTGGTTCCGGGTTCGATCCCCGGACAAGTCAAACATTTGTGTGCATGAACATGTCTGTTTGACCTGTGTCTGGGTGTGTATATGTATATAAGTATGTATATCAGTCATCAGGTTACCGTAGTACAGGCTCTGCCTAGTTCGGGACCTGAAGACCTTGTGTGGATGTTGTCCCATATTATTATTATTATTCCGTTTATTTATTTTCATACATATAAATACATTTTTAAATATTTTTATAAAAAACATTAAAAAAAAAACATTTAAAAATATAAAAATAGTGGTCCGCCGGTATCAGGAGCAGGGTCCAAGCTACCGGTGGTTAGGGTTCCAGAGACAGGAACCTTCTCACGATACGAGCCGTATCAAGGAGTACTGCCTTCTGAATCAGGCCCTTGATCCAACCGCCTAACGAGAGCCTCGAAAGATGTTGATCGAGGCTTTCGGCCATCAGGCCATTGGCCGATACGACAATCGGCACAATGACAGCCGAGCTTACATTCCACATGTCAACAACCTCGTGTGCTAAGTCGAGATATTTAATTTGTTTCTCTTTCTCAGCTTTCACGAGGTTCTCGTCATGTGGAATGGTAACATCGATAATCATTGTGCGGCGCGCTAATCGATCTATCACCACTATATCAGGCTTATTGGCGACAATAGTCCTGTCAGTAATGATAGATCGATTCCAGTACAACGTGACTTGGTCATTTTCGAGAACTGGGTCGGGCGCATACTTGTAATACGGTACCTCGGTATCCACAAGTTTATATTTTAAAGCAAGTTGCTGGTGAATAATCCTGGCTACTTGGTTATGCCTGTGCAAGTACTCGCCGTTAGCCAGACGAGAACAACCAGAGATAATATGTCTGATGGATTCACCTGGACGGTGGCATGCCCGACACACGTCAACCGTCCCGTCTTTCATAATATGTCTCCGGTAGTTATTCGTAAAGATAACTTCGTCCATAATTGCACAGACGAAACGTTCAGTTTCCCCGAAAAGGTTACCAAAACGTAGCCAGGATACGGACGCTAAGAAGTCTACACCGGGTTGGTGAAGAGCCCGGTAGAAGCGCCCGTGAAGCTCCTTGCTTTGCCATACCTCCCTGCGGTCATCGGTAGTAAGTACTACAGGTTTGCGCCAGTTCTCTTTAGCCATGGAGAGCGGGGTGAGTCCCTTGTCTACTGCTACCACATCACGGTGCATACCCATTTCAGCTTTTAAAAAATATTCCCTGAGACTGCAGACCTCGCGGTTGTGGAGGGTCTTCGCATTTAAAAAGCCTCAACCACCGCACTTCCGCGGGATGTACAGTCTCATCACCGAAGAACGTGGGTGATGCATCCGATTTGCGGTCAGTAGTGTACGGACCCTCCTATCCAGGGCGTCGAGTTCAGTCTGAGTCCATTTGAGTATGCCGAAAGAGTACATCAAAACCGGCATGACCCAACCGTTGAAGGCACGCACCTTGTTTCCGCCTGAAAGAAGACTATTAAGTACTTTTTTCAGGCGGCCAAAGAAGCGTTCCTTCAACGATTGCTTCATGTCAGTAACATTGATGCCTAAAGCTTCCGACATACCCAAATACTTATAGGTTTCGGATGCGGAGAGGGCTCTAAGGTTTGTGGAATCCGTGAGTTGGGTTCCCACGGATTCAACAATCTCCCCTCGCTTTACATGCATGACCGCACATTTGTCCACACCAAATTCCATCCTGATGGCGCTACTGAAAGTTTCAGTTACCTTCAGTAGCTCCATCAGTCGCAATTTGTTGGGGGCAAAGAGTTTCAAATCATCCATGTAGAGAAGGTGAGATATGACCTGACCACCTCTCCTCAACCGATAACCTAGACCTGAATCCTCCAGTAGTGTACTTAGAGGATTCAGGGCTAAGCAGAACCAAAGTGGACTCAAACTGTCGCCCTGAAATATTCCCCGTTTAATCCATACAGGCTCATCATTCCCCTGGATCTGTCGACATCCTGGATAGCGAAGAACCGTCCTCCATTGCCCCATACACGACTCTAGGAAAGTGCGTAGAGTTGCATCAATCTTGTACAACTCCAGCACCCTCATGAGCCACGTATGCGGCACCGAGTCGTAGGCCTTCTTATAATCTATCCAGCATGTTGACAGATCCTTGCGGGATCGACGAACCTGTTGGCTAATGGCCATGTCGATGAGGAGTAGCTCCTTAGTACCGCGGGACCCGTTTCTACATCCATTTTGAGAGGCAGACATAATCATATTATTGCCAATGTGCGTATTAATTTTCGCTCTCAGAATGGATGTAAGAAGTTTATAGACCGTCGATAAACACGTAATTGGTCTATAATTCTTGGGTTCCGTGGCACTACCTGATTTATGGAGCAGGTGGGTAACGCCTGTTGTTAGAAACTGTGGTAGCGACCCAGACTCTAAGGATGACTGGAACTGAGATGCCAGGCAAATGTGTGAACTAATTAGCCATTTTAACCAAAAGTTGTGCAATCCGTCCGGTCCCGGAGATTTCCAGTTCGGTAACGGACGGACCGCTCTGGCAACGTCTAATGGCGTAATTAGGACTGCTCCCATTTCTGGTATGGTTTCACACATTCGCTCGACCACTCGTATCCAGCCAGCCTCAGCGTGACAGACGGGTACCGACCAGATGTTGCACCAGAATGTTCTCGTGGCGGCGTCATCCGGGCGGCACACGTCTGTCACATTTTGTTCAAGTCGCTCCCAAGCTCTGTACACCCACCTCTCATCGCTCTGGAACATGCGATTTTGCGTGTATCGATCAACCCGTCGCTTATACCGCCGAATACGGCTCGCCCATGCACAAACTTTCTGCTTCAGGAAGTCGATGCGCTCTGTGACATGGGACATGTATTCTCGAGGGCTGATTCCAGTCCCCGCGAATGCCCGTCTTACAAAGCGCATCACTCGTGGTCGTGTATTGCCCTCCCTGAAGCAGTATAGTTTGCCGATAAGTACCCTGGTCCCATCGATACGACGCTCGATCCTGCACTGCCAGGCTGGTACAGCTGGTTTTGGTCGAGTAGCTCCGTCATAGTTTGGAAACTTGACATTAGCTAAACGACATGCCGCAACAGCCGCACAATACAGAATCGAGTGTGTATCAACGAGATCCTTGCTGCTCTCGAACACATTCTTCAGCTGCGAGTCGAGGGCACATACCAGCGCCCTATTTTTTTTGTGCATAGGTAGGCGTGGTAATCGGGGTCTAAGTTCGATCGAAGTGGATCTATACTCGCGAAACGCATCCTCCAGTGCGCTCCTCAATCGGGCGTTGTACTGGCTACTTACTGTGGTAACCCTATCATCGTCTTCTTCAACACCATGATTGGACCGCGGCGGGACTGCAGCAATGGTTGAAGCTTGTACCGCGGTCTGTGCCGGAGCTGAGACGATATGGTTGCACAGCTCTGAGCGCAGCCTATCAAGTGCAGCATCGTCCAACCTATGATTACGTTGGATGACCCGCACCTGATCCGATAGTCGTTGGGCCGAGACGTTGACGGTTGGCTCTAGTTCCTGAAACAGAGACAGCATCACAGCATTATTATTATTATTATTATTATAATTTCATAACTTCAATTTTTCAAATTCAAAATAATTATTATATTAAATTATATATTCAATAATAAAAAATATAAATAATAAAATATTAATAAAATAATATATTTATATAATCAAAATAATAATTCATCTAATGATGTTATTCGAACAATATTTGTCGGAAAAAGAGAATTCTTCTAATTTCAGTTGAATTTGTTACTGATTCTATTTAGTGAGTGATTGCGTAAGAATACCTGAACAGGATTTGTTTATACTTTCATCAGACACTATTGGAACACATTATAGTTCTACTTCGAACTAAAGGTTATCACTCAATTTCTCCTCAGGATATATTATGATGTCAGAGACGTCGATATTTCACCCAAAGGTGCCAGAAAATAAATGAATAACATCAAAGACCGACCGACGGTAAAGGTCAGCAGTGCGTGGTATATACATATTTACCAACCTGTTATCACATATTACAAAATAGTCCTTTCATAGCGAAATAACCTGATACCTTCCGAAATAATTTAATGATTAAAATCCTACATAATATGCATGAGACGTAATTGGATGAAATTAAAAGAAAAAAAGCTGCATTTTTGTGAAAAATATTGTGTATCTTGATTGGCATCTTGAAATCTTTGTGAAAACCTTTGACTGTTATGTGGAAGCTGACAACTGACCATCACTCAAGCATCAATCTATCCATCACTTTTGTCTCAGACAAGCGTCAGACAGGTTGATCAAATTGCTGCGACACTTTTTGAGGGACATGTAGTATACTTCACAAGAAAACAATTTTTGAATTGGATCATATAATAATCACAGGGCTTTTAGGCAAGTCTGTGGGATGACAAGGTGTCCAAGAAAAACAACGCTGATTGGTATCCAAAGGTGATGTCGGTCGGTGGGCTCATAGTGTATTCAGGACACGGACTAACGGCTGTCCAGAGAAGTTAACTACACGCTCGAATAAACTCGAAACAACAACATTAATAACAATAACAAGTAACTCGTTCAAATTGAATTCAACCAGCGTTATATTTTTATAAACAAAGACGTTCTGCCGGGGCCTCAACAAAGCAACTGTAAAAAAACAAATTCCACACGGAAGGTAACTCAATAAGTGCGTCGTCTGACAAACGAACGTAAAACAACTCGCCGACAATTCAATTATAAATAATCTAATACTTCTTTCATCCGGTGCTGTATTGGAGGCGGATTTCACATCGGAATCTGTGCGAGTTTGTATTAGAGTTAAACCGGGGAGATTAAAAATATACATTCAGCAAAGTGGTTTTGAAATTTTCACGTCTTGCAACTTGACTGTTCCAGTGGTTGCTCTTTAGAATAGAATATAAAAAGACACATAGTCAAGAATTTTATTAAAGATACAACATGAATGATGTAACCACTTTTTGTAACAATATTTTGATTTAAAAGAGTGTCCATGGAGTTTCTTGCCCGTTCTTCTCCGTAGGTACCTATTACGACCGACTGACCGACTGACCGACCCCTTGACAATTTAAAAGTGCCTGTAATTGGTTTATTTTAAATAAATGCTTTGAGTTTGAGTTGCAGTAAGTAGGAGGAGAGACATTTCAATCGCTTTAATATTATTGCCGAAAGTGGCTCGTCTGCACCTACCTTTAAACAATACGAGTATCACCCTAGACTGCCCTGGACATTATTTGTTCCGGGGCAAACGAACAAAAACAGCCGCCGTATCTATTGCTTTAGCAAAAAGACAATATATATTCCGTCGTTGTATTTTAATTCAATCCTATGTTTTGTTAGGAAATTAGTTTTTCGAAGGGGCGATGTTTTGTTGTCATGTTTGGTGGAATGGTGGCAGCTAGTGACCCGCGCTTTTTGTTTGGCTTCCGAGTTTCCTATAAATTGGACGACGTTCGGCGTTTGATAAATCTTGTTTTTATGACCTATTTGTTGTTGTATTTTCTTTGCAACGAATACGTTTTGTTGGTGGGGGTGTTCGAGCTTGATGTGTTACAGTGTAGACGCACAGCTATCTGAACTATTATAAAGATTCATGCATCATCATCATTCTACAAACCTGAGCAAAGATCCCTCGGCTATAAACATCTTACAAAAAGTAGATGAAATACATACGAGAGTTGTTAGGTTAGTTTGTTTGTTTCTATGATTACTTATATATGCAACAATTTTAAGGGAGAATTTCTGAAAACGTATATAAGTTTCAGAAAAGGTGTTTCTTAGTAATGATAATTACTCGTAAGTCCAAGTTTTTTTTCGCGTTCATATCACTATAATCTGAACTAAATTCAGTTTTAGATAGTAAAGCCTCCACAAAATTCGGCGGCTACATATTTTGATATAGGTAGCTGCATACCTATACCTCGACGCCTCGCGAAGTTTACAGGTAGACCCACAATATAAAGGAACAAAGCTTTTAGCGAAACATTCTAAGAATTCGCCATACTGGTGCTTAGAGGATGTACTTAAGTGTATATAGAAGGTCAGTAAAGAGTTAGACTCTTTACTGACCTTCTACACTTAAGTATCAAGAGTTCAATGTTAATTTTAGGCCTCTCGTAATAAACTAAGGTGAAAATAGCGTCCCAAAGTAGAAACTAGAGCTGTCAGCAACACAGTACTTTATGTCTAATTTCTTTAAAATTGTATTTTGGGATAAATGTCCTAAAAAACTTATTTTGAAATTGAGGCACGCAATCCTGCCTATTGGAATTTAAAGAATTTGTTCTACGTGTGATTGGGGTTTTCCATTAGTACTATCTCAGTTATAGCAGTGAGGAGTCTGGGTTTGTCCTAGGTTACTGGCAGTAAGATGGCCCCCTATTGCATGATACACACCACACTTGCGAAATGTGGCACTATAGCTACAGTTCGCGAAATACAGACATGCTCATAATATATACTATGATTTTCTACATAATTACACACACATATAAAAAGATAACAAATTATTATTTACTTAACATCCCTGATAACTCTATTTACCTAATCATGTCCGAATCGGACACAGCATCCAATCACCACGTGTCGACGACTCAGTCAGATACGCCCTGCATCATTTTCCGTGCAAACAGTCGTGCGACAATCGCTCGCGACGTATTCTTACGCAAACAAATGCCGGCTGTGCAGACAAGCGACTGTTCGTTGCGCACCCCGATGACCCGGAAAGTTTGTAGTCTCTGCAATTTATATTGACTAGAGATAGAAATGTTAGGCGTGTTGTCCCTCGTTTTAAATGTATGTTTGTGTGTTTGGAACATAAGGCAGTGGAAGGTGCAGATGTAGGAAATATGAGCACGGTTGTGTAAACGGTTGTATGACGCCGACGAAAAATAGCTCTTTGCTTATCACTAATATCTATCTATAATACTTATCTTACTTACGGCAATAAATTAATAAATTCGGAGCATTTATTGGGCTCATAATAATTTTATTATGATGAGAGCAATCAATTTGCGCCAAACCATCCAGCTCAATAATGTCTGTCAATTAGTTGTCTATTTGATCTTCAAAATAGCTCACAAATAAAAACAAAATATCAATAAAACTAGTACAAATCAAATCAAAATTAAATTCTTGCTTCCATAAAACCAATATGGAAGAACATTTAATCATATTTTGTACTTATGTTCGGGGATGTGTAATATCTTCGTGGCTACTCGTGCGTTATAACAAGTACCCTCAAAATGAAGCGATCGCTTTCCAAACCAATATCTCATTTTCTTCATAACATTATATTAATTTACTTTTTTCTAAATTATATATGGCCTCTTGAACTGAGCGACTCTCAAATTTTGCTGGCATTATGGTAACTAGAGCCGAGGTATGAAGTTTCCTAAATAATGTTTGGACTTTTTATGGGTTTTCGTTTTTATGAGAGATTAATAACACTGTACGTGGAAGGTTTCAAGGATTCTGAGGAAATTTTGCGAAAGTCACTTATAAAACTTTTAAATTTTTTTCTGTAAAACCAATAAGCCATATTAGACCAGGGTCGGTATTTTCTGAAACCAAAAAAAAATATAGTATGATGAAATCCGTTGAGAAAGGTAAGAGAATATAACAAAAATGAAAGGAAAAATAATTTACGGGCGATCTGAGGTCGGGAAGTGGATGGGGGTGAGTTTTTAAGGGTAAAAAACGGTTTCCGGCCAAACTACAAGTCCAATGGAAAAAAATTCAATAACAAAGAAACATGAAAGAACTTTTGTATTTACTTTTTTCACATAACCTCAAAATTAAAATTAAAAATTCAAATAACCAAGTAGGTATTTGGTTTTTATTTTTATCTCATGCAAAAATATTTTTTTTTCCACGAAATTTTGTGTAAACTTACCTTTTTATGCCCCAAACATACTGTGATTTTTTTGATTTAAAATATTTATTTGTTCACCTTATTTTGACTTAATATCGAAAAAGCACTCTAATTTTCAATCGAAAGTTCTCACATCAAAATATCAGCTTTTTTAAAATAGTCGGTTGGCTTTTTGTTCGTGGAAATCTCTTCTTTCTGATAATGTAAAAAAAACATGTTTTAAACCAAAATAATTAGATAAAAAGGTAAGTTTAAACCAAATTTCATGAAAATTTTTGCATAAGATAAAAATATAAACCAAAAACTTGGTTATTTGAATTTTTCACATACATTTTGAGGTTATAACCTCAAAATGTATGTGAAAAAAGTGAAAAAGTAAAGTTAAAAATAAAGTTTTTGCACATAAATGTGAAAAAAGTGTAAATACAAAAGTTGTAAATTTTACAACTTTGTTATTTAATTTTTTTCCATAGGACTTGTAGTTTTGCCGGAAATCGAGGAAAAGCATTTTTTACCCTTAAATACTCACCCCCATCCACTTCCCGTCCTCAGATCGCTCGTAAATTATTTTTCCTTTCATTTTTGTTACTTCTCTTCCTTTTTCAACGGGTTTCATCCTACTATTTTTTTTTTCACTTTTTGCTATTTTCAAAGGCTTCAGCCCTGGTCTATATACATTTTTCAAACAAGTGAAATGAAGTTCGCGTTATCTTTAAAACTGATAAAAGAATATTGTCCAAATACCTAAGTAATTATGCTATTTTAGGCTGTGAAAAAAACTAAAATACAGATCCAAAGACACCGACTTCCGAAATAACAGCTATTTTTCACTTTGTAGTGTTTTTTTGGAAGTCGGTTTTTTTTGTATAACGTTTTTTATATTAAAAAGAAACAAACACAGAACCAAATGCTCAATCCACATCACCAATTTACCGACATATATCCATGATGATACTGACATTGCAACCGTCGGCTGAGTAACTTCCTAGTCCCGCACTCCCCCGGGACCGACTCGGGACTCCGCCGGGATCCCGGGGTCTCAATTGGGTCAAGACGTCCTAGAGACAGTGTCTCGTTAATCGTATTCATCTGTAAGCGTTTAGGGACATTTTCCGGGAACTGATTAGATGTTTTGGTTCGGGACAGCTCCACCATTATAAATTGGGGCGGTCGAAGAAATATTGTTTGGAAATACTTAGTCTGTAGTTATGATGAAATGTTTACTACGTGTTGGCAGTTTAAATATTTATATAAAATGTTGAATATTTTCATGGCGAACTATTCAACAGCAATTCCCGTTTGTGATAGGTTATTCTAACAACACGTTTTTATTGAAAATACTGGTTGTGTGTTTATAGAAACGAGCATTGACGTTCACATTTTTGTTTTTTCTAAAATAAAAATAAAATATTGTAAATGAAATGTATAAATTTTATGAAATACCTAGTTCTACTCAAACTCAAAGCATTTATTTCAATTAAATTACATAATTAATGTTGAATTTATAATTATATATGAGAATGATGTAAATAAGACATGCATGTTGAGTGTCCAGAGTACAAGCAAATAGAAATTTAAGCAAAACAATCCATAATTAAAATAATTAGAATAAGCCGTGGCAGCTAAGAGATGATCAGTCCCAACTGACGGCGCCCGTGCACGAACATGACGCATGGATCAGCACCATTCAGCTCAACGGTTTTGAAGGGAGCTAAATGATCCAACGCACGACTCACTGTCAGTGAGACATTTGAGTGAGCATGACATCTATCAGCCGCTAGGGCACATTCAAGTCAATGAAAGACATTACCTAGTAAATGTTAGCTCGATAGTACAGAGTACTCACACTTGTCCTATGCAATCCTATAATACTAGCTGACCCCGCGAACTTCGTACCGCCTAACATTTTTATTTTTTCTCTCCGTATGAACCATCCTCGTACTTCAAGGAATATTCTAAAAAAAGAATTAGCAAAATCGGTCCATCCGTTCTTGAGTTATAAAATTACAACGAAAAGTGGCATTGATTTTTATAGATATAGATAGAGGAGATTGAGTTTATACAATGCAAAGGTAGTTTTACAATCTTCAGCAGCTCCAACAGTATTTTCAAATGTTAATCAATTAGTTGTGGTTGTGGAGTAGGACCAGCATTGAGCCAGGCATTTTATCAGAGATATAATCCCCCAACTTATAATATGCCTGTCTGCATAGTGTGCGTTTTATACAAACTTTGAATTTCGTCTCATTCAGTTGAAGTATGTGGGGAGGTATTTTATTGTAACATTTTAAACAGTACCCCATGAAAGATGAGTCTACTTAAGCAGTCTGAAACCTGGTCGAACTAAAGAAATTGGCGTTTTGTCAAACTGGCCACTTTGATCTCAAATATCTGGCGTTGGGTTAGGAATTCCAAATTTAAATTTATTTCAAATTTAGACTTGTTTCCAATTCAGCGATTCATTTGTTTTCGCGCAATTTGATTTTTCTTTGTCATCGTTCTGTTCGCAATATGGAAAACTTAAAATATCGGGTTATTTACGAATACGAGTTCCACCGTGGCACCAGCGCTGCAGAAAGAGCTGGAAAAATTAATGATGTGTGTGCTACTGTTAAAGAAAACACGGTACGTTTTGGTTCCAACGCTTTCGTTCTGGAAATTTTGACCTACAGAACAAACCTCGTGGACGGCCGGAGACCCTGGTTGATAATGAAGAATTAAAAGTGACCGTGGAAGAGTTAGCGGCAGGCATCGGTGTGAGTGCTAAAATAATTTTAATTCACTTGAAACAAATTTGAAAAGTGAAAAAGCTCGAAAAATGGGTACCGCGTGAATTGAGTGAAGAAAACCAACGAACACGAGTCGAGTGCTGCGTTACATTACTCAACCGTTACAGTATCGAGGGGATTTTGAATCGTATCGTTACTTGTGATGAAAAATGGATCCTGTACGATAATCGGAAAGGCTCATCACAATGGCTGTACCCAGGAGAACCGGCCAAATCCTGCCCCAAGCGAAAGTTGACTCAGAAAAAGGTACCGGTAAGTGTCTGGTAGACCAGTGTTGGTGTTATCAACTACAACTTCCTAATATCTGGCCAGACGATTACGGTAGATCTGTATGGTCAGCAATTGCAAACTGTAGCGGACGGCAGGGGCACGTCCAGTACCCGCAGTCGTCCTGGGACAATTTTCCAACGTTTTTTGACGTATGTTCCCTACTACCTGAGTCGAGTGCATCTGCTGGCGACACACGTCGCCACGCACCCCTGAATGCGTATGTGTAGAAACCCCAAGGACCTCGAGGAGAGAACAATAAAAATTTCGTAGAACAAAAATCTTTCAAAAATGTAGGTCGGTACATTTTCATTTCACAAAATCCCTTATAGGTAATTTCTACACCAGTCGTCCGATATACAAAAAACAAACTGTAATATTGTTTTTATAACTATTCCTATCTTTCAAAACTAAATTTATCAAAATATAATATATAAACAAAAAAGTATGTTTTCATGTTACGTAAATTATCTAATCTTTACTTGCTTAAAAATTACCTTAAAAATTACTTTAAACAGTCTTATTAGATCAACACACGAAAACTAATAACAAACTAAGCCATATAAACTAATTAAAAGTTAGTAAACACAACAAAAAACATAATCCCTTACAAAATTCTAGTTAGACATATTTCTTAACTCACAATCATCTTACGGGCTTCCCACTACTTGCGCCCCTGTGCACAGATAGGGCCTCATCGCAGACACAAACCATGATGGGAAAGCTAGCCGTTAAACAACCGAGACTGGTCAATTGCTCTAGGCCACTGCTGCTTCAGGACAACGCTAGACCACACACTGCACAACAGACGGTCGCTAAATTAGAGGAGCTGCGATTGGAACGTCTCCGACACCTACCGTACTCCCCGAGCCTTGCTCCAACAGATTAGCACTTCTTCCGGAATTTGGACAACTTCTTGCAAGGAAAACAAATCAATTCCGATGAGGTTGTCAAAACCGCCTTCAAAGATTTTATTGATTCTCGCTCCCACCCACAATTTTCACAGCATAGGAATCAACGAACTACCGTTAAAATGGCGGAAGTGCATAGATTATTATCTATGCACTTCCGCCATTTTAACGGTAGTATGGTACGTACTTTGATGAATTAATTAAAAAAAAAAAACATTTAAAATAACGTTTTCCGTACAAAACGCCAATTTCATATGTAAGGACCTACTATACTAATTATATTATTAATTATTATTAAAAAATCAACCACAAATGGTGTTATTTGCTGACGATACTTCTTTAATTTTTAAGGTAGAAAGAAGTGCTACAAATTTTGACGACGTTAATAACGCCCTAATGCAGGTCCATAATTGGTTCACTGCTAATAATTTAGTATTAAATGGGAAAAAAACTAAGTGTATACGATTTTCTTTACCTAATGTCAAAAGTAGTGATTGTGAGATAGTATTGGATCAAGAGAAACTAGAATTCGTCGATAAAACTGTTTTCCTGGGGATCACGCTCGAGTCGAGGCTTTAATGGGGTTCTCATTTAACATCTCTGGCGGGACGACTAAGTTCAGCGGCATATGCCGTCAGACAAATCCGTCAATTTACCGATGTAGACCGCGAGGCTAGTCTATTTTAGTTACTTTCATAGTATCATGTCTTACGGTATTTTACTTTGGGGACGGGCTGCAGACGTCGATTCTATTTTTATTCTGCAGAAAAGAGCCATCAGAGCCATATATAATCTCCGCAGGCGCGATTCTCTAAGGGAACTGTTTAAGGTTATTAAGATCTTGACGGTACCTTGTCAATATATCTATGAAAACATCATGTACGTAAGAAAAAATGTACATCTTTTTACTAAAAGAGGTGATAGACATAATTATAGTACCAGAAATAGGGACCTATAAGTTCAACCGGGTTTCAGGCTGGCTAAAGTAGACTCATCTTTCATGGGGTACTGTTTAAATGTTACAATAAAATACCTCCCCACATACTTCAACTGAATGAGACGAAATTCAAAGTTTGTATAAAACACACACTATGCAGCCAGGCATATGATAAGTTGGGGGATTATATCGCTGATAAAAATGCCTTGCTCAATGCTGGTCCTGCTCCACAACCACAACTAATTGATTAACATTTGAACATACTGTTGGAGCTGCTGAAGATTGTAAGACTACCTTTGCTTTGTATAAACTCAATATCCTTTGTATTATATAATTGCATAGGACAAGTGTGAGTACTATGTACTATCGAGCTACCATTTACCGGGTAATGTCTTTCATTGACTTGAATGTGCCCTGGCGGCTGATAGATGTCATGCTCACTCAAATGTCTCGCTGACGGTGGCGCGTGTGTTGGATCATTTAGCTCCCTTCAAAATGGTTGAGCTGAATGGTGCTGATCCATGCGTCATGTTCGTGAACGGGCGCTGTCAGTTGGGACTGGTCATCTCTTAGCCACCACGGCTTATTTTAATTATTTTATTATGGATTGTTTTGTTTGAATTTATATTAGCTGTACACTGGACACTCAATGTGTACGTCTTATTTACATCGTTCTCACATATAATTATACCTATATACAAGATTAATGATGTAACTAATATTTATGTAACAATATAATTTTATTTAAAAGAGTGTCCATGGAGTTTCTTGCCCGTTCTTCTCCATAGGTACCTACTACGCTTTGGAATGGGCAACTAGCTTCATATTTCTGACTGACCGACCACTTGACAATTCAAAAGTGCCTGTAAATGGTTTAATTGAAATAAATGCTTTGAGTTTGAGTTTATTATAATTATTACTTTTATTAATTATTACATAAATTATATTAATTATTGTACTACATAAAGTATGTCTGATCTTTCAGTTGACATCTACTAACTTTGGCCATTGACTGCATGACCTTTTCGCGAAATTTCAGCTATATGCCTCACTGGGCTCCAGCCGTAATTAGGTAAGTATAACAAAATACCGTCGAAATTAAATTCGAAAACTACTTTTAGCAACTGTCGAAAGTCGGGAACAGCAGGCGTTGGAACTTCTCTACTTCAAAACGTATATCTATTAAATAAACAGCGGTTTTCAACTATCCAACTATGTCTGTAAATTAGTGTCTATGGATTTAATTGGCGACACCGAGGGGAAGGAGGGGGGGGGGGGGCGTGTGTCGTACGAACTAAGCTGGGCTGTTGGGCGGGACACCGCACGACGGCCGTTCTCAATTAATTTCAACACAAGTTGCCGGGTTCGGCTCCCGGCTGAACCACGTGCCAGTGGTTCGGAAAGTTTGAATTGTTTGCCCGCGGATGGTCAAGTGACGGTTATGTTATTGGATAAATGTGTGTGGCCTGGATTTTACGGCATTCTTTTTAATTAAAACTTTATTATGTTTTCGTTTGAAAAACTGAGAACGCGATGATATTCTGTGGTCGTCTATGAAGAATGCTTCGAAGATTGCTAATATTCAACTAATGTTAATTAACCTACTAAGCCGTGACTTACTCAAGTTGCATTCATATTCAACGTATTAAGTAGTTTTAAGCTGTTGAAGAGTGATGGTCTAGCACAATTGTAACAATTGAATCCTTCATCTCGAGGCATGCTAAGTAGTTTCTTACGGAGGCTGTAGCACAAAGTTTGAGGAGCCGCGGCTTGCTGAAGAGCGTTGCAACTATGCATATTAATTTGTTATAGTTGTTTATTAAGGCGTCTGACAGCGAGAGTTCCCACATAGCTGCGCGACGGTGGCGTCACTATGTGAGTTAAGCAGTGTTCACTGGGGGGGTTGAAAATTCCTTGTTCGATCTCGTTAGAGGCTCCATTATCTAATTTATTTAATGACTTAACAAACTTGTCGTCCTGACTAGTTCTCACGATTTTCATCTGACTGTCGGACTATTGAGTGACTCGTTAATACATAGTTTTAAATACGATTGATATTTTAAAACTTATTTACAGTCAAGCGCACGCCGCGTGGCGGTGGCAACACGTTGACCTAGAGCTGGCCTACCGTAGCACGGAGTTTCAATAGAATATGAGGCCAGCTTATACTGGTAATATTACCACTGACTGACGTGCGGGCTTCTAGTTTATTTCTTCTTCTAAAGGTTTTTAAATAATGAAAGATACGAAATGAAGATAAGAATAATATACAAACATGTCGTACAGCACATTGTAATTCCGAAGTCGTGCAGAAATAAAAACGTGGACTTTTGGAATGATATTAATAATGGCATTTTCGTCAATCGCGGAGGAGCCCCTAATGGATAGCAGAGCCGCTCATGAATATTTATACCTCGGCGCGATGCGACCGAGCGACGGCGAGAGGGTTCCAGCTAGGCACACTCGGTGTTGACTTATATCTAAGTGAAGGTTGGGGTCAGCAAGTCATATTTTCGTTAAGGATTGATAAATTCCCTTCTCAATTTTTGATCAGAATGTATGTAAGAAGGGAATTTATGTACAAATATTAAAAAAGCAAAAATAATTCTTGTCTGTTTGCCTGTTACCTTTTCACATCTGAACAGTTGAACGGATTTCGATGTGGCACGCATCACATGGGTTAGGGCAAGGGATACTTTTATCTCAGAAGTACGTTTCCGTGGGATGATTTTCGACCGCCACGCGGGCGGAGCCAAGGGCATAAGTTAGTATTAAGTATAAAACCAAGTGAATTTCAATTTATATTCAGGAAAAAGTTTTGTGAAATTGGTTTGTCTTGAAGAAGGTTCGCTTGGATTGAATTAATAATTTTATGAAAACAGACTAGGTAATGTAAACAGTTGAAAAATTCCAAGTTTGCCTTCACCGCCTCCCCAATATTTTCATCAAACTATTTTTGACGCGGCATAACAGACTACGTAGCAACTTTACAAGTCTTACGAAGAATAAGAAACAAAAGCACTCTAGCAGCAACTATCGAACCTCCTTCTACTTGCATGGAAAACTTGAAACCTGTGCATATGACACAGAGGAGGCTTTGAAATCTGACCGCGGATCCCAGCCGACCCCACTTTGGTAACGCACTTAAGCCACAGGCCGCTCGCAATAAATTTGCAATGCTTGCCCTTTCAGCCCTTACTCGTGGTGACCTCAGCTCGCTAATAACAGAATTTGAGATCACTAAAAATAAGCAAAATGCGGTGGTAGGAGATTTTATGATTATATTTCTGTTTGGTGAGTTTTTGGCGTGGCGGAACTATAAGACTTGTATTTTTAAACAAGAAGCACGAACAATTTCAATGGAACATCAGTGTTTGACCATCAGAATTCCCCTACATGATAAAGTGCAACATTCAAAACGAAATGAAAACCTGAAATGGTTAATAAATGACCACTTCATATTCAAATTCCGCGTTTGAAACCGTTGATTTTAGATCACATCCATCCATATTTATGGAGCTTCAAAAGCTTTTATCTAAAATATGGCTTACGAAAAACAAAATGGAGGTACAAAGAGTTGATGGATATGTATGACAGTGATATGAAAAGCTTATCTATTACAATTTATCTGTCGCGTCCGGCGCGGGTAATGGGTTCGATGCCGAGTCGTGCGACTGTCGCCATGCTGCCAAGATCGATGTGTGTTTGCTGTCAATGTGGCGGTGGAGTGAGCGATGAGAGGTAGCGTGCCTAGTTAATAGATTCCCGCTGTGATGATTGATTTCCTGATGCAGATGAAGTTACCTCAGTTTTTAAGCGAAACAGTTTTTAGGCGGAGATAAAAAAAAACAGCAAGCTATGTGAGGACTTCAGTTATTACGTCATTCTGTAGTCCTTAACCCTCGACCGCCTCATTTGTAGCTAAATTATGACGCTCGTGGAAAGTGCCACACTAACCTAAGTTTTCCCAAAAAAGTAGTTCGCGGCTTCCTGCCTTCCTACCACATCGGTCGAATGTCAATATCCGAGCCAGGTAGGTGCCTTAGTTTACATGATCTCTACTTCGGAACAGAAAAATCTTGATAAATACCTATCCAGAGCCCGCGGCTCATAAATGAATTAATAAAGTGTATATTATTTCGATACTAGATTGTATAATCTATCTATTTTATAAGCATAATTATCTCTAAACCGATTCAGCTTATAACTTACTCTGCAAGTCAATGCACACTGTACTGCACTTCACGGAATATTTGCCATCAATTAATGGTTATTGTCAAAGCTTTCTATAGAATAACCATAGAGTTATATGGCTGCCCGGGCACAGCACTACATCATATTCTCGTTTAGTTTCCAATGTGGTGACAACAATAAATGAAAACACTGGCAATACTAATGCATAAGAGTATTTTAGAACTATCAATTATAACCTAACTTCAAAATTAAAAAAAGTGGTTTTTTTTCAACAAACTTCACTGGCCTTCAAACCTTAGTACCACACTTTTAAAATTGAAATTTTTCCTACAATAGACAAGTCAGAGTTTTGAAATAAAAAAACGTTTTATAGCAAATTTCATCAACTTTCTGTGAAATTATATTTTATTCTACATTATAACAGTCTTTAAATTAAAAAAAGAAAAAAAAATGCCCTTTTTAACAAAAAAAAAATTCAACCAACATTTATAAGCATGTTTGACGCCTTATTTAAACTTTAATAACTGTATTGCCTCCCCTGGATCTGATTACAGCTTCGAGCCGGTTTCTCATACTGAAGATGAGGTTTCAGAGGCGATGTTGGGAAATATTCTCCCATTCTTCCATCAGGGCCTAATTTAGGGCCCTGAGGGTAATAGCAGGTGGACTATAGTTTCCAAGCTCATCCCAGGCGCGCTCGATCGGGTTGAGATCAGGACTTCTTGATGGCCAAGCCATCAAGTTGATACCAACCTCCTGAATGTACTCTTGTAGGTACGACCCGAGCGGTGTGTGGCCAGGCGTTATCCTGCATCAGTATCGATCCATCACCCATATTTACTAAACATTAAGGATCTCTTGAGCATATCTTTCCCCAGTTAGGGTGCCATTTTCTGTGGGTACTAGCTCTGTGCGACCTTCTGAAGAGATGAAACGTCATACGTGTACAGAACATAACATCCACCGTATTCGACTC
Source organism: Brachylomia viminalis (assembly GCA_937001585.2). Classification (NCBI taxonomy): domain Eukaryota; kingdom Metazoa; phylum Arthropoda; class Insecta; order Lepidoptera; family Noctuidae; genus Brachylomia; species Brachylomia viminalis. The sequence goes on from OW443301.2 coordinate 26,305,829, forward strand.
AATCTGTGAAGCAAGCTTGAATGTATCGTTCACTAGGTCACTCTTCGCCTTCCATCGGAAGTGAATAGTGTGAATCGAGACTCATCAGTGAAGAAAACTCTTGCCCATTCTTCTTCACTCCACTATATGTGTTCACGGGTGTAGCGCAGTCTTGCTACTCGATGCCCTCTCTCGAGTTTGGGGCCACTTGCTGGCCTTTGGGGCTTCGGGTTTGCTTCACGAAGTCTTCTTCTCACTGTAATGTCACTAATGTAGTCTCTTTGGGTCTAAAGAAGCTGTTCCCGAACTTCAACTGCACTGAGGTGGCGATTTCTCAACAAAGTGGAGACAATACAGCGGTCTTCTCGGCTACTAATGCACCTGGGTCTGCTATTACAAGGTCTCCTCAGACCAGTTCCAGTTTCTTCATATCTGCGCTTCACCTTTGACCGTTCTTAAAGTTACACCCACCATTCTTGCAGTATGACGCATACTGATGCCTAGTTCCAGAAAAGCCATGATTCTCGCACATTCTTCATGTGAAAGAGGCATGATAAGTAAATTTTACGTGTTGTCGACACATTGGCTTTTGAATCAACATTCATCGATCAAGAAATAAATGTGAAAACAAAAAAAGAAGCACAAACGTCAAAAAAAAGACAGCAATTTGAAAAGGTGTGTTTTTACAAAGTTTTTTTCAGCAATTCCAAGAAGATTATCGGCTATAAAGTTTTTGTATAAAATAAATAAGGAATATAAATTAAATTCCGTTTCTTTTTTTTTTATTTAATAATAATTAAATAATAATTTAATAATTTTTATTTAGTTAATATTTCGTGTATTTTAAAAGTTATTACAATTTTAAAAGTGCGGTACCTACTCATTTTTGATGGCCAGTGTAAATAGCAGTGATGGGCCAACTATGGGTTTTACCAATCTTTGACCAGCTATAGTGACTAAACTATTGGGTATCTGTGACTGAACCTTCGTATGCAGACTGGAAACGTCATTCGATATTCGCAGTTTAATTTGTTGTCGCCTCCACCATCAAAAACAATATTGACATGTAGAATTACTACACGCGTATACGGCGCGACGTAAGGACAAATTGCGCACAGTAGCTAGCAAGACTCATCTAATGCATGAAAGTATCTTTTGTACAGCTTCACGCATCTTTAATAATATTCCGGGCCTATTAGAATAGGTAATTACGATAATGAAAAAAAATAAAAAGAATCTCCATGATCTGTTAGTAAGCAAATGCTACTCTATAAAAACCTACCTATCAGACAAATCACTTCTCCATTACAGTCCTCCTCAGTCATGATGCGTTCAGTGGCCCACTGATGTGTACCTACTCAAAATCGTTGCGTTTGTTTTTTTTAAATTTATGTGACTACTTAATAATTTGTAATAATAATGAAAATTTAATTTGATTTTATGTAACTATTGTATGCCCTAATGGCGGGACATAGCTGATCTCAATTTTGTTATTTAAGACTTGTATTATGTACCTACCTACCTATGATCCCCAATAAAGATATTGATTGATTGACCATGTTTAAAACATAAGCTTACGCTTGTGTTCCTGTTTGGGTTAGGTATAGAGGTGTGTAGGTGTAGTAACACCCACATTTCGCCAATTATATTATGATTAGGTATGTGGTTGATAAATACTGACACCTGAAGTGCTTAACGGAAACCTTAAGTCATCTATTACAGCTGGTACTTTGAAGGTCACGTGCACTTTAAGGTCGTTTGAGTCATTTCATTGTGTCGCATGTGCTTTAAAGTTAACCGGCATCACCCTTTAACACCGCAATTATGCATTCTGCCTGTGCGGCTAAGCTAGATACTCCTTGCCCCCCGGGGGCCGCACTAAGTATTATATAATATTAACTAGCTGCTGACCGCGGCTTAGCTAGATGCTCGTTGCCCCCCGGGGGCCGCGCTAAATATTATATAATAATAACTAGCTGCTGACCGCGGCTTAGCTAGATGCTCGTTGCCCCCCGGGGGCCGCGCTAAATATTATATAATAATAACTAGCTGCTGACCGCGGCTTAGCTAGATGCTCGTTGCCCCCCGGGGGCCGCGCTAAATATTATATAATAATAACTAGCTGCTGCCCGCGGCTTAGCTAGATACCCGTTGCCCCCCCGGTGGCCGCGCTAAATATTATATGATAATAACTAGCTGCTGCCCGCGGCTTAGCTAGATGCTCGTTGCCCCCCCGGGGGCCGCACTAAATATTATCGTAAAGAAAAAAGATCGAAGCAACAACACCCAATTGCGTAACACATTTTCAATCAAAACCGGAAGATTTTTGAACTTAATTCCTTATTAATTGCTTCATATGTTTTGAAATTCGTCTGCTCAACAACATTAATAATAATAACGCAATGAATGTTGTGGAACTGTCAAAAGGAAAAGCATTGTCTATGTAAGTCTGTTACGCAGTTACCCCGCAAACAAACAAAACCAGTTTTGTTTGTTTAAATCACTTTACAGTCAAACCCCACTGGCACAGACACTGCTTTCGCTTACACTGTAGGTAGTCGTATTACCAGCTTTAATAACAACAACGGCTTTAATCTAACAAATGAAGTTTAGCTGCAGGAAGTAGGTACCGTACAGTTTTTCACGATTAATTACCATTAAAACTGAATGGTTAATTACCTGAAACTAACTAAGGGGGTTAGCGTGACGTGGCCACTATTAAACTTACCATTTTAATTACCTACTGTTTGCATTTAACTATATTTTCTATTTTAGTCCTACTACTGCTAAACCTGCTTTTGAAAATGAACTTTAGCTACAAGATAATAAAGTTTGTTTTCGATTGTTCAGTCCCGCACAGTATTTATTTGTTTTAATAAGCTAGTAAAATCCACGGCTTTGCGTGAACGTTATACAATGTGGCGCTACAATGGTGACTTTAATTTAATACACGGGTAGGGCTAGTGCCCATTAACCATATAAATATTGATAGGTTAAAATAATACGTAAACTGAAAAAAAAAATTTTTCAAACAAACTAAATAATAAAAAAGTCATTAAAATTGGGATCACCCTTGCAAAAATTCATTCATGAAATTACTTACCTAGCTCGCTTACGTTAACTCGGAGCGGCAATTTGTCGGTTCGCGGGCTGGCAACCGCGCGCATCGCGTCTTGTACCTACTCGTGATCGGTCCGATTCTTTGACGGCATATTATCAAAGAAACCGAGCGGCGCAAGTGGTACAAACACTTATCACATCACCCTCTCTTGTTACTATTAGTAATAACTGTCATCACTAATCACTGCCATCACGATCATAAGTTTACACAAGCACTAATAGCACAAATAAATGCGTCCGTATCGCAAGAGGTGTAAACGTACCTACTAGATAAGAAAACGAAAACCAATCAAAGTGTCTTTATCGCAGTACCATGATCTAATTACTATCCTAATTACACAAAAAGAAATAAATAAAACAATAGCTAAGAGTCTTTTTCGCGACGTAATTATGCGCACTAGTATAAATAAGTGCGTCAAGGACACGGGTTCGACTAGCACTAGAAAAGCAAAAAAAGAATTCGTGTTCGGTGCGGCGGGTGGGTGGAAGGGAGAGCGCGCGTCGCCTGCGCTGCTCGCCAACAAAGGAAATTTCCTTAAATTCGCCTACTCTATGCATTTGTTTCATCCTAATAGTATTGCTTATTCGTTTTAATTTCATTGATGCGAAGTTATGATCCGTGACCGAGGGAAATGACCGCTGCGCGACAGTTCTTTAAGTACAGGTTGCTCTAAGATGCTATTTCCTAAATTCTTTAATAAATCTGTAAATAATAACGTTTAATGGAAATAAAAAATTGTCATGAAACGAAAATGTGAAAACGTATATGTGTGTTAAATTAAGGTCACCATAGCAGCGCCACGCTGTATAAAAGAGTATTCCATGTGATCCGCATGATCGCGCAACACGCCTCATTTGAATTAAAATAGCATCGGAACTAACCGACACGTACTCATTGTTTATAATGTTGTTATTTAATTAAATAACAACAACCAATGTGATAATGACAGCACATTCATTAGTGAGTCTACTTTATAATGAGCGCACGGTAATTCGAAATGCAGGTGCTTGTGATTTTTTTTAAGTAATGATCCTATTTATTCATTATATTAAAGTAGGTAGGTAGGTATAATTAAATGGTTAAAATGTACATTAGATAGCATAACATCACGCCTGTAATCCTCGAAAGATTCGGCAGAAACCTTTCGCCAGCCACAGCCACATAACGCCAGTTACGTTTAATAGTCATATTAGAGAAAAATTGTAAACGACGCGTATAGAATTTAGAAAAAAACAACTTTATCGTTTTAACAAATAAAAACCAAATTAAGTATTTAATTAAAACCGTCTTTACCCGTCCTAAGCAGTGTAAGTACAGCTATCATAACCGATACCGCCCCTAATGCAGGCTCGACGTGTGAGGTGGCCACACTGGCAGTGATTAATTTACAAACAAATGAATTATTAATTTGCACTTGGCTGTGGTCGCCGCCGCGTTACATCGGCGACAGGCTTCCCTGGGGAGGCTCATTTGATTATGCGATGACAAATTGTCATGCAATAAGTAGATAAGTGTTTATTCATAAATGCACCGAACATTGCACACACACACACACACACACACAGTCACACGACTGTGCATGGTCCAAAACCGATCTGTGTATGGAATGCCTAAGATATTCAGTCCATTCCTGATTTTGTGTGTTTAAAGGTTATAATAGATAAATTAATAAAGCGGGTTACTTTGCTCCCAGGACCAGGACGATTGACTGATGGTCGAAAATTCTTGACTGGTGCAAGGTGCAGCGGTGCAGCATGCATAGGCTCTTCACAAGGTGGAACGATGACCGATGGTCGCAGGAACCCGTTGGCCTTGTTTAGATAATTTGGAAAATCGTATACTTTTACAAGGTTTGTAAATATCTGAGCACCAAGTATCTATCACATAACTTATTTGTCATTGCTACATTTTAATAGTAGATTGTTATACAAGGAGCTAAAATGACCCATTATATACGAGGTAGTTTTACTCCCGAGCTTTAGCGAGGGAGTAAATAGAAACCGAGTTTTAATGGGTTTTTAGCGCCGTGTGTTACACTCTACTTTTCACTACGATTGCGAGAAAATAAAACAATCCAATACAATATGAAATATGTAGTTTATTTTATTAAAAAATAAATGTACAATTTGTACAATTCTGGATATTTAACGAGATGTTTTTTCCCGGTAACTTAATTTCAGTCCTCTGTGAAGATGAATTTTGAGTGGTTCTTTTCCATTCTCTTCTATTTGCAAATTAGGGTCTCCATTCTCACTAGATGATGACATTTTCACTATTGTAAAATTAATTACGGTCACTACCAATTCAATTTGCAATTAGAGAAAATTATAAAGATTTCGCGCCAATGTCTTTTTTTTGTTTTTTCTTCTGCAGCCGCAACGCATTGCATGCATTCTACCAAAGAGATCGCCGATTTTAGTTCCATTTTCAAAAATAAAATGAAGTTCTTTTTTTATGAAGCAGTAATAAGTCGAGTCTATATTCATGATTATTCTACTTATGACTAAAGACTTTTTCGTTTTGGTAGGCTCATTGTCATTTGACACACAAAAATTTAAAAAATAAAACTTTTTCCCCTAGAGGAAGAATTGCTATTTTTTCTTCGCTCTGGTACGCCACAATGACGGTCTTTTTGAGCAAGAGGAGTGAAAAATTATTTTTACCTATTGTGGTAGGGTGATTTTATTAAAGGTGCATCGTCTTCAGATATAATTATAATAATGTATGTACTTAATTGATGTAAGGATACAAAATATTGTAACACATTTTAAAAGAGTAACGGTGGAGTTTCTTGCCCATTCTTCTCCATACGAAACTACCTTTTGGGACTTACTTTTACTTCAAAAAAGTAGGATGTTTTTCAATTCGGCCGTATATTTATAATATATTTTATGTGTGTTCGCGGACAACTTCGTCGTTTATGAACCGATTTTTATTATTCTTATTTTGTTGGAAAGGAGATATTCCAAGGGTGGTACCATGATAAGGAAACTAGGATCTGATGATGGCATCCCAGAGAAATCGAGGGGAACTTTCGAAAATCGTAGGGGCGACTAGTGCGTTTGTAATTTTTTTTCATAAAATATTTTAAAGTACTACTATTTAATGAAGGGCTGGAGTCAATTTGATGATGGAGCCGAAAGACAGCCGAGGGAACTCGTCAACGATTTACAGCAATTACCTGGTGTTTGGGCTTGATTCATTTGCATTGATGAGAACTTTACACCTAGATGGGTTGTGACTGTCATAGGGGTCTGATGATGAAGACAAAGGACAGTCAAGGGAACTCCTCAACGTTGTACAGTAGCTACCTTGTGTTTGAACTTAATTCATTTCTATTGATGAGAACTTTTCACCCATATGGGTTAGAAGTGCCATTACATGTCTGATGATGGAGACCATAGACAGTCCAGGGAATTCCTCAACGATTTCCAGCAATATTTCAATATGCCAAAATGTTCAGTTCGTACAAAAATAATACCTAATTATGATTGAAGTTTTACATAGGAATACCACTACCTACTAGACACGCTGATGCGTTAATTTATTATGGCCGTAGGAGCTGTACATAAAACAAATGAGTGATTAAGTTTGTATCAACAAACTTGGTCTGGTACGATCACGCATAATTACCATGTACAGTCAGAGCCAGTAGTTATCTAGGCATGTTTTATTCAGGCGCTAGGCGGGCTCCAGACCCCGCGGGGTTCGGGAGGCGGACCTCTCGTGTGCACTCGTTTTCATTATATCTTTGGCGGAATAATTCGCTCGTTAAGTATAGGACACGAGTTCTTTTGCGCGTAACAGACAGTTAGTACGTGCTGTGCGTTTGTATTGTGGTCTTAGACGGGGAATGTATTCTTAGGTTTTGTATCGATATTTTGATTTCAAAGAGTTTTCATGTAGTTTCTTGCCCATTCTTCTCCATAGAAACCTACAACGGTTTGGAATGGGCAATTAAAAAGTGCTTGTAATTGGTTTAATTAAAATAAATAATTCCGTTTGTGTTTTAGATACGTAGTTTAGTCATGATCGTAGCCTACGATCACGACGATCGTAGCCTTTATCCGACGGCAGGATTGGTAGGCTTCTAGTATTACCATAACTATATACAGTACCAAAATTGGTCATTCCTAAAACCCCTCATTCGAGTTAAAATCAACGCTAGAAACAGTATGTTTATATATTTATTTAGTCAGTGTAGATCAATATCCGTAGAAAAATTACGCCGATCTCTACAGTTACCGACTCTCAGTCGCGTAAAAGAAACTCAAGCCAACTCAAACAAAGCAAGTTACTATTGCTCCAACTGAAAAATTATCTGAAGACGTTCCTCTCTTTTGATAGTTAACATTTATTATTTTGAGTTTCATATGTTTTTCATAAGTTTGAGGCCGATGATAGTCTACAGACAGCTAGATGATAAGTTTGAGGCCGATGACAGGCTACAGACAGCTAGATGATAAGTTTGAGGCCGATGACAGGCTACAGACAGCTAGGTGATAAGTTTGAGGCCGATGACAGGCTACAGACAGCTAGATGATAAGTTTGAGGCCGATGACAGGCTACAGACAGCTAGGTGATAAGCTTGAGGCCGATGACAGGCTACAGACAGCTAGGTGATAAGTTTGAGGCCGATGACAGGCTACAGACAGCTAGGTGATAAGTTTGAGGCCGATGACAGGTTACAAATAGCTAGGTGATAAGATTGTAGTTCCTTAAAAGAACTCCTTAACTCCTGGGAAACAGGCGTGATGTAATGTTATGTTATAAGAGTTCCCCAAGTCATATAACTAACCATCGCAGTCATTAAAGTCCTTATTTTCACGGTGTATTTGAGTTAGAGAAGTCAATTGTCTTAAAATTTACTAAGAAATATAAATAAACTTGCAAATAACATTAAAGAAGTCACTTTGTCTACGCTTTTGAGTACCTAATCGATCAATCTTTTTTTACCTATTCACTGATGACTCTGAAACGTCTCCATCGTTTTTTAATAAGACTTAAGCATAATACTAAGATAAGCTTTTAAGGCTAAAGTATCTTTCGTCCTAAATGTTAAATCTAGATGGATGCTTAAGTGTTTGTCTTTTTGCACAATGCTGAGATGTTTCGGTATAATATGGAGATAAAGTTTCATGGTCGGCTCATATTGAGGTTTAACATAAATATACCGTACGGCTAAGACCTAAGTCTTAGACCCTAAGCCCTTGGCGCTAGCTCTGAACTTAAATCTGGAGTGAACGAACCCTTAGAATCTATCGGTTTTATGGCTAATACTAAGCTACTCTTTACTATAGAGTAAGGCATTCTGGACGTTTCTTCCTTGATAGCATGAAATAACTCTTTTGGACATAATAACGTCACCAGACCTTCATATGATCACCTCTGAATCCTTCAACTATTAAATATTGATTTCAGAATACCCTTACTACTTAATCGCTCGTTTTCACGTCTCACGTCCACTGCTGGAGATGGGCCGCAGAACAGATGTTCTGCGGCCCATCTCCAGCAGTGGAACTCCTTTCGGTTCTGGAGTGGCTATCGCGTACCGGAAGACGTTGCGTTAGAAGGCCTCCCACATGATGGACCGATGACCTTGTGAAGGCCGCAGGAATCCGCTGGATGCGAGCAGCATAGAACCAGTCAAAGATGGCGATGCTTGGGGGCGGCCTATGTCCATCAGTGGACGTCTGTCTCTTTATTAGTATGAGTATAATAAAGGCTTTTAACTTAATTTCAACAACTTCTCTTTCATTCGATTACCCCAGTAGGATGGCACAATAAAGCCGTGTAGCCCAGTGAAATAGCTGACTAAGCAAAGGAAGCATCGGACCGGCGGAAAAGAAAAACCAATGAATAGTAAAGGCGCTCAATTAATCGGCCCCGTCGCCGCGTCGGTTCCAGGGAACGATTGGCTTTGCACCTCTTTGCCAGTGTATATGGACGGCTTATTTATGTACGAACATAGGGAAAAGTTGGAGCTATTTAGGATTAATTCTTTACCTCTTGAAATTATGGTACAAACATCGATACAGAACAATGAAAAAAAGTTGAAGTTTTGTCACAAATCTGTCCGCCAAGCGTGGTGATTTTAATGTTTTGCATTGGGATATGAACCAATCAGCTATTGAGAGATATAACTAATTAATTATGCCCAGTAGTGGACTCAAATACGCTGCCTATATTACCACGCAATGGCAGGCTATTCGATGCCAATTTAACTAAACTGTGACGAGCAGCTGTTGTTTCCATGGCTGCCTTTATAATTAGTTACTTCCTTTGGTTTCATGTATTCTCTCCGGATAAACACGTTTGAGATGTAATCTATCTTAACGCGTCTTCAAGTTGAAGTTTGCAATTCGTTCGTGCAGATGTGATGTGTTTCAGCTTTACACGTTCAGTTTTAGTTTTAAGTGCTCACTGATTCACATTCTCTTTGCCTTGGCACTACCGTAACATCAGGTTTTAAACGTAATTCCAAACGGATTGTACCTCGTAGTGCAGTGTCGGCGGAAATTCCCAAAAAGTTAGATTGTTGTTGTTAACGAGTTTAATTTTTGACATAGTTTTCAGGTACCACCTATTGCGTTTTCCATCTACACAATATTTTTCCTTTTCCCGAGTTTTTCGGTTTTCTATATTTTTACACTGCCTGTGCAATTGTATTTTGAAAACAATTCATTTTGAGAAAATTGCTTTATCCTTTGAAAACCATTTTCATGTCTCAAAAAACTCAAAAGTAGCTCTTTCAAATATTTCTTGCCAACTAAACTACCTGCACCGTCTCGAAAACTTCTCCGTAATTTTTTTCCAGTGGCAACACAAATCCGAGGAAGTGCTCAGGTAGGCACAAAAAGCTTTCATTTCACTCCACAACGACTTACAGTTATTTACGCGCAACCAAATTGGTTTCTCGTAAGTCCAGTTTCATATTTAAGTAGGGTCGCCATCCGTTCTAGGTTTAAAGTTATGGCTAAGGTGAAGGAATTGGGTATTTTCTTAGTGATGGGGATCGAGTTGCTCAAGAAGTTGGCCGTCCTGTCTTATAATGGCGGCTTAGTTAGCCTATCGCTGTGATTAATGCAAAATATATCATTGGTCTTTACCTATGAATTTGCCGTTAAGTATAGGTACACTATACAGTAAGTTATAGACATTTTTATATAAATATTTCTCGTATCAATCAAAATATGCACCCATGCTATCGATATACCATGGGTGCATATTTTGATTGATAGAAATAAAAAATATTTCTGAGAGATGCATCTGCCAGCGCGGTGGTAATTTATCAATGCACTTCTAATTCGCTATTACTTATACTTATTATAATATTATTACGCATATAACTTATAAGTTATGATAAGATACTTTATTTGCCAAAATGTAAGTGTACAAAGTAGTATGATGTTATTATAAATGTGGCGTGTGTGTTATGTGGGGGTGGTAGTGTGATGTTATAATTCGCTATTTTATATTTAATTTTGAATAAGTTACTATTTTCCTAAAATGATAAATAATATTTTATTAGTGTAAGTTAAAGTATAAGTATACCCTAGTGTCCACGGCAGATCTTTCAAATGTCTACCTTATCAAATGTCGATGGTCGGTTCTGTGGCTAGCCGGGTTTTAGCGGGTGAAAAAGTAAGCTAGTAGTATGCGTGTCTCAAAGATCAAATCGTGAATGCTCAATACACGGCTAAGAACAGTACTTATATGATATCCAAAACAACTGACTACCCCTACAAGTGGTCGTATGCTTATCTCAAAGATCGAACCATGCATGTGTCAATGCACGGCTAAGAACAGTAGTTATATGGCGCACATAACTCCCTGACTACTTCTACGAGTAGTCGCATGCTTATTTCAAATGTTGAACCATGCATGTCCCTAAACGTGCCTCAGTTTGTTTTTTTTTATTTATTACTACATCAATTCACTGTTAAAGTGAAGATTTTGTAGATTTTAGCTACAATTGAAATATATTCGATATAACTTGTTGGCAAACGTACACAATATTTTATTCAAAGTCGGTAATTTATGTAAGAAATGGGAGAAATGCGCGCCTGCTGCCTTCCTTGGATGTGGTAGCCGTTTCTCAGGCTTCCTTTCCGGAAAGTTTATTGTATACGTGCACTTGGCACAAAGACAGTACCGGGTATCAGGGATGAAACAATTGTTAATCCTGAGGATAATGGGACAAACTATTTAAATTATGGCATGGTCATCGGTCCTTAATAAGTGTGTGTGTGTGAGTTACGGCTTTCTCTCGTGACTCTCTCTGGACCATACCTGTATGAAAAAGTGAACAAAATACTTAAAATCTTCCCCTTGACAAAGTTCAGGTGCAAAAACAGGTTCATGATTGGCTGCTTGGGCTTAATTATGCTGAAACGGAAAATCTTTTATCATCCAACTATTAAAGTAGTCATCATCTCATACACACTTACACCCATCACATACACACTCACTCTCATCTCATACACACTTATACCCATCACATACACACTCACTCTCATCTCATACATACTTACACCCACCACACACATACATACATTTGGTTTCCTTTTAGTCCTAAGTTAAATTAATTATACTGAAACTTATATTATATATTCATATTATCTGTCGAAAGAGACTGGATCCTGCGACACAGGATATCCTAGTGCGGGATCCAGTGTCATACCTAAATATTGTAACATTTGTTTAGGAATCAATTAAACTTTATAATAATTATTATTATTTTGTATACATACCAAAATAATAAAAGCGTGTTAAAAACAGTCACGATCGGATCAGTCGGTATTGAGCAATCGAAAGGCTCAGAATATAGAATGAGAACGCTTTGTTGTCCCTGTCCACCATAATTTAAATAATCACATGAGTCTTCTTTTGACTTTAAACCTAGCTTAAACAATACGTAAGAAACCATAAACTGCCGTTCAAAATATTAAGGATCCCCTGAATCCTGACATTCGCCGATACCTGGCCACCCTGTCCAGGTTGACGCCGCGTAACGCGAGTAGCTCGTAGTCCGCTATTCGAGACATCGTTAATCAGAATAAGACTTGCCATTTTAAACGAAAGAAGGATTGTTGAAACTTTTAACGATGCTTTTTTATAAAATAAACTCTGGAAGTGAAAAGGAAATAATGTAATACTTGATAGATTGGTTATTTTTCGTAATGAGGAAACTCTAACTGAGCTGGGGGATTTTAATGAAGCTACTTACAGATCTTCGATGGAATATCTACAGATTGTGTGGTTATTATGGTAAGGAACGAAGTGACCATGTTGAAAATGGCGGATATAAATTGTACTGGTACATTGAAGCTGTCATTTGTGGTAATTTTACTTGTTTCTTGTGTCTTTTTGACGATAATCATTACCACGTGCAAGCAAGACTTCAGTAACTTGTCTAGTGCCTAAAAACCACACTAGTGATTCTACTTCTCGTTTGTCTTGATAATTGTACATCTCTGATAAAATAATGATCACGACTCAACATGCAGATTTTAATGAGCTAACTTTATCTACTTGCGCCGCCTGCTTTACTGACAACATAAAAATTATAATCACCTTTAATTAGATCTCATAATAGTTAACTTTAATAACCATTATCCCTATACCTACCCGTCAAAGGAACAAAAAGTTCATGATCCTAAAATCAAAGACAATTTTCATAATCTTTTGACACAAAAATGTTGCACATAATAAGCAAATAAACATAAATCCTCTTTAGGATAATACCCCCTTTTTGAGTGGCAACTCCAAATTAAGAACACAGTTTTTAAAATAATCTGGATAGTTTTCATTTAAAATCACAATCATCGTGCTGGGTTCACATCACAACCTTAGGCCTTCAGGATCTATAACGTTTATCGACCATTCGATAAGGTTCGAAATCCTGTGTAGTGTGAGTTTGGTTGTGTGGTAGGATTGCAAATGAGATGGGCAAGGGTGTAGTAATAAGATCAAATTAAAATTTCCGCGTCCGTAAAACGCATGTGTGCTTTATTTAGGCTGGTAATGTTCCCTCGCTTGTAATTTCCTTTATAGGGAAGCTTTAGGAAGTTATTTAGATGGATTCGCTATTGAATTTTGAGTAGCTACACGAGGTTCTAAATGCGTTGAAATGAAATAAGGAGGCGAACGTTGTTTCGGGAAAGCAAAAGCTTTTAAAGATTCTCCATAGCACGAAAACGTCAGCTATCGAGGAAACAAGGTAAAGTACTTTTAGTCAATGTAACTAACTTCCATAAGATCTCTACAGAGCTATACAGTGGGTGACAACCGTTTTTGAGTAAGCGTATTGTCTTTAATCGGGCACAAATGGAGAATCGCCTCCAGGCTGCTGCTGAGAATCAGGACTCAACACTTAGAACCAAACTAACGACAAATGAAACAAACACTCATTCCATTCACCCGAAAACTAGAACCGCAAATAATACTTAGCTCCTGTCATGACATTAAGTAGAATTGCGGCGTCCAATCTAGCGGCACGTGATCTAATTAGGAAGCAAATGCTATGACTCCTGTATAAACAGACGATGTTAAGTTAACCGCAGATACTGGCGCGAATCTGATACTGCTGCGGTGGGTAGGTGAGATAGGATCTGATGCTCCTGCGGTGGGTAGGTGAGATAGGATCTGATGCTGCTGCGGTGGGTAGGTGAGATAGGGTCTGATGCTGCTGCGGTGGGCAGGTGAGATAGGATCTGATGCTGCTGCGGTGGGTAGGTGAGATAGGGTCTGATGCTGCTGCGGTGGGCAGGTGAGATAGGATCTGATGCTGCTGCGGTGGGTAGGTGAGATAGGGTCTGATGCTGCTGCGGTGGGTAGGTGAGATAGGATCTGATGCTGCTGCGGTGGGTAGGTGAGATAGGGTCTGATGCTGCTGCGGTGGGCAGGTGAGATAGGATCTGATGCTGCTGCGGTGGGTAGGTGAGATAGGGTCTGATGCTGCTGCGGTGGGCAGGTGAGATAGGATCTGATGCTGCTGCGGTGGGTAGGTGAGATAGGATCTGATGCTGCTGCGGTGGGCAGGTGAGATAGGATCTGATGCTGCTGCGGTGGGTAGGTGAGATAGGATCTGATGCTGCTGCGGTGGGTAGGTGAGATAGGATCTGATGCTGCTGCGGTGGGTAGGTGAGATAGTATTATTTTTGAAAGCTTGGGTTAATCGAAGGTGCAGGTAGGTAGAGCTTCATAATGCTTACCAATCAAAGGCTGACCACGTGTTACACTGGTGAATATTGTGGGTGAGAAACTGTATAGGTACACCTTTACTTTACCCAATGACAATACAAATACAGGAGAATACTAGATAGAAACTCAGCACATAGTTTAATATTTTCTACTGAACATGCGCAGCCCGTTGTCCTCCAAGTTGTGCCAGAATATTTGCTCATTACGCCTTCTCTAGCTTCCAATCTTATTCAAAACTATTCTTGTTGGTTACTATGTTACTACAAGTACTTGGCCACCACGATGGATTTAAAACTAGAATGTGGGATATTTCAGTCCTCATCATAGTTACGAGTATATAAATCTCAATAATTAACGTACTATAGTAAGACCAATTCTCAGTCATTTCAACCGTATAAACATGGTTGCCTACAAATAATTAGGTACCTAATTACACGCCCTGAAGCACCAAATTATATCCATCATCAGGCACTTGGAAGTAATCCAATATCGCTCGATATCGTCCAATGTCGCCCGATATCGTTCATAATCCTATCTCAAGCGCTGCCAATCGCACGCGGCACGGAACTTAATACTAGACTTATGTGATTATGTACGTGATGTATATTGTGTGCATTCTATGAAGATGGCTCATATTATTATGTATCTTAGTTCAGTATTGTCAGAATACTCGTTCAATAGGAAATCAATTTATACGGATTAGCGTTTTTTGAGTAATTCCGGGTGAGAGTGTCGTGAAATCCGACGGAGACATACAATTGAAGGGATAGCTGATGATGATGTCTGGTAGTACTGAAAATACTAGTGATGTGTGAAAGATAGTTATTTAGGGAAAATTATCTACTATAAGTCGTTTAAAGTAATAATATCTTAGTGATTTTTTTCCATTGGCTTCAGCGGGTGAAGGGTTTGAACCGTATAACTGTAGGAAAAAACACTTCGATTCGGTGAACTCGAAGCCTTCTTCCTCCTCCATCCTTCTGATTTCCGATTCCAAAAAAAATCTAAACAGAAAAACCAGTTCCTCTTCCAATCACCATAAAATACATCACCAGCAATAGCCACATAAAGCCGTCTGCACACTATCGCGCAATCTCGCCCGATTTAGACGCGCCTCCTGGCGGTTGGCACGCCACTCACGTCGCGTCCTAATTAAAGATGGCGCTGGCTAAACAACTGCCGGTTTAAGTAGTACGTACCTAATGGTGGAATCGTCTGATTGTTGGGTAAGAGAAGGGTTATAGGTCTATTGTGAGGTAAAAAGGGGTTTCGTTTTGAATAAAGTTGTGCTTCGGAGGTAGTAGTGAGTTGGTTGGGCTCGTCAGTTCAAGTACTCAGCGTAAAATATTAAAGTAAACAAAAGCGACAGCGGCTTCCAACAGTCTGAAAAAATCATGTGTGTTTATAGTTTGTCATGTGGCATCCACCAACCTGCACTGGGCCCGCGTGGTATATTATGGGCCACTGTCTCTCACAGAGAGGAGGTCTGTGTCCCAGCAGTGGGAACGCTATAGGTTGATTATGCTATAGTTTTCTAATGTAAATCATTTCTGACTAGACTGCCAACAGCTTGCTTGCCAAACTTAGAGATAAAACCACTGCCGTATCACTTTAATACGGTGACTTAGGAGTTAGGATCATATTATATTGTGTGATCTAAACGAGCAAAAAGCAAACACATAAACAAAATTCTCAAAGTATAAAAGAATAATAAGCTTTCTAACCAAACAGAATACCGCTCGTAACACTACATCCTGCACTAAGAGATTGCACAAAGAAGCACAAACATCGTATAATTTAAATCTCAATACAAAACGGGAACTATATTTTCTATCACCAAAATGTATATTTGTCATCAAGTTGTATCACCTAATAAATAGGTCTATCGCCACGAAATATTTTCGTTCTCAGATAAACAAAAATTGTTCCCAGGTTGATATCTCAGGATTTTAGGTGATTTATTGTGGAACTGATTTTGCATTGTTTGGTGACTACATTTTGGTGACAGATCTACTATTTGGAGGACAAACCCTATTATTTAAGAAACACAAAACTAATTAAATTGGTAATAGCTTAAATGATACCCGAGACAAATTACCAGGAGAAACTGGATGCAATCTGGACTTTAGGGCACCCCGACTCGGACAGGTTAGGTTAGAAGGGGATGGCGGGGTCGAGAGACCCCGCCATCCCCTTCGTGGTTATTTTTTTATAAACCACCCAGAAGTAGGAGCCCCGCGAAGCGGGGCTCCGTCGACCAAGCCCTACCGTCGACATATTATGTATATCAATCGATCCGTGGTGAATAAGAAAACTACTACTATTGGTGATCTCTTTAAATTAGTTTGCTTAAATACTTATTAGGACACACCTATTATAATACATACAAAAACATTTATTTGGTACTAGACCTTATATCTCAGGATT
Organism: Brachylomia viminalis; assembly: GCA_937001585.2. Taxonomy (NCBI): domain Eukaryota; kingdom Metazoa; phylum Arthropoda; class Insecta; order Lepidoptera; family Noctuidae; genus Brachylomia; species Brachylomia viminalis. The sequence goes on from OW443301.2 coordinate 26,322,561, forward strand.
TTAGGTGATTTATTGTGGAACTGATTTTGCATTGTTTGGTGACTACATTTTGGTGACAGATCTACTATTTGGAGGACAAACCCTATTATTTAAGAAACATAAAACTAATTAAATTGGTAATAGCTTAAATGATACCCATACAAAACAAAGGCACATTTTTTAACTCTTAAACTGTAAAATTTTCAGAGAAAATGGTAACGTCAAGCGGTTTACTTTATTTTAATTTAATTGTATTTGGAGTTGTTAAAATGTTTGTTATTCTAATCAACATCTCAAGGGTTGTTGACATTAAGAGATAGCTCTCAAGAAAGACTGATTTATAGTCAACAATGTGGGTTTTTAACATGCTTACATTCGCGTCTTACACAGATTTGTACGAAAAAATCAGTTCAACTGAGAAAATTGGTGGCCGCAAAGCCACCTCATTCTACCCTGAGTATAGCTTGCATGGCTTATTAGTGTAAGTTTTGGTGGACAATGACCGTTACAGTGCACTTCGGTATCTGATTGCTATTAAAAACGTAAATGAGGTTAATGGAGACCAAAATAATGATCGGAGTTAATCGTGTCTGTTTAATACTGAAAATTATTCCAAGTGCATGGGCTACACAGATAATAATTATAGTTAAGAGGCATGCAAACTCGGTGACTCAAATGTGGCCTCATCCTAGCCTAACATCATCAGCATTAAAACGTATGTTGAACTCCCGCGACATAGGTCTAATGAAACACAAGTGGGTATGCGTTGCAGCTTCAAAGTCGCGTCTAGTCGCCACTAATAGTATGCAAATAGCTGCTAAATGGTTTTTTCCCGTATCTCTTTAATATGCCGGCGCTCGTTTAAGGCATTTCCATTTTAATTTCGGCGAGTTTAAGCCCCGCGCGCACTGCGATGGTTGCGCTATCATGACAGTGTGTGTGAATATTCATGTTTGTCAAGAATTTTGGAGGACATTTTGAAATGCGTCGGTTTTGGGTTGACTCCTTTTGTTTTGAAATTGTTGAGATTTTAATTAAATAATGAAAGTAATTTAAAAATATAAATGTTTACAAAGCTAAAATAAATAAAGTGGCTGGTTTAGTTGACATCTTTGTAATGATAATTAATTTAAACTAATTTATTCCTTACCATTATTTGAATATCTAACAGCGAGAAATATGGTGGCCTATTTTTGTTACGGTTCTTAAAGGTATGATTATCAATTAAAATTCCAGCTTTGACTATGTTATTAAAATATCTTCTGCTTTGTCTGAAGCTGTTTGGAAAATTGCCCACTGTTCTGTTTGTGACAAAAAGTGACCACCATAACCATTCATTACACACCAGTGCGTATGAGTCTTAACAACATTTTTAGAGTCCAGCGTCACGAGAGAATTATTATTGGTTCGGGCCTTTTAAGCCGGACTCCAGCGCACTGCAATAAAACGTCGATAGGTGTTATATCCAACACTGATAGCCTCTGTAATCAAGACTTACAGAGTGCGACGTGGCGAGGGTCTTGCTTAGCATTCCAGTGAGTGCTTTTTTAGGCTGTAGAGATTCTTCGCTTTGAGAGAGCGTAATGGATGTACATAGTACATTTGTTGCTTACTGCCCTGCACTTATTCAGTTGTTTGATATAATTTGATTATCTATAATAAAACACAACATCACGCTTCTGATCTACTGACGGACTACGGACTCAATTACGTACACCCACATTTGGCCAAATATGTTTAAGTCCCATGTAATAGGGAACGAAAATATTTAACTAAATCATGAACAACCAATATATTCCAACACAATGAGAAACATCGCATATCAGCCTCTTACATAACAAAGGCTTTTAAAAAGGACATCGTGAACTACAGGCCCGTAAGTTTGAAGTCCCACATACATAATTATTTATAAAATATTCTCTAAAATTATTTTAGAAAGGATAAGCCAGAAACTGGATGAAAACCAGCCAATGGAGCAAGCTGGCTGTAGGTAAAACTTTTCAAAAATAAACCACATCCATACGGTAGAACAGATCATGCCGATACGCCGTCTGGTGAACCAAGGAATACCTGAAATATACGTAAACATAATCAAAACCTTATAGTATACAAACAGCAAAGTAAGAATACAACTGGAATCGATCGGTCCAGAGTTCTAAGTAAGGAGAGGCGTCAGACAAGGTGACTCAACGTCCCCCAAGCTATTTAATGCAGTCCTCGAGAATATATTTCGCAAACTAGATTGGTCTCATATGGGTTTTAACATAGATGGGAAACAGTAAAACCACCTTAGATTTGAGGATTATCATCCTCAAATCTAAGGTGTTCTGTTTGAGGAAAGCAAAAGAATTTGGAAGTCATGATCCAAGCCCTAAGTGAAGAAAGTGCCAAAGTGGGGTTAACACTGAAAGTGGGTAGGGGAGACCGAGGGGAGTTGAAACAATTTTGACATTTTGTTTCATATACAAAATACTATAGACAGAAATCGTATGATATTAGTACCAATCGATAGGTCATTCTTTACACTTGCGAATGACTAACTTAAAGAAATTGTAAGCGTTAAATAATGTGGTGAAAAATCGACTTAACCGTAACAAGTCAACTTGTTTCAACTCCCCTCATACCGAGGTAATATGAAACAGGGGTCGAGGAGAGTTGAAACATATGATTTTTGAGTAGTATTAAGGGTTTTAAAATAAAAATTATTATATAATTTAAAGGTATTTAATTAAAAAAAAAACTTTTCAAGTACGAAACAACTTTTTTAATTGGTATTTTATACTGATAAATCAGTTAAGTAATTAAAAGTACCTACAATAACATCCTATTCATAACATTTATATTAAACAGTCAGATAAACAAAATGTTTTACATTTATATAAAATAATGATTAACTCTCAGTCGTTTCTTAAGTATTACAATCAGTCTTAGTCAATATTTCTTCGAATATTTAAGTTACAATAATATCACAAATGGCAAAATTAAAAATATTATGAAAATAAAAAACGTCAATCTGACAAGCAGTTGTGGCAAACATAAGAAAGTTCCCCACCAGTGCAAGCTTCATGAGACCAGTGTTTACATTCCAGACATTGCACCCATTTTTCTTTGGCTCTGCTATTTGAATATGGCTCAAAACAACAAAGGCAAAAGGATTCTTCTTCTTCTGTACTGTCTTCGTTTCCTCTTTGTTTCTTGACAACCTTGATCTTTTTAGTTTTAGTGCCTGGTTTTGATCTTTTTCTTGTATTTGTTCCTTCAAAATTAGGTTTTTTACCTTTTTCTTAGCCATTCTAGCTGCTTCGATTGCAGCTAGTTCATCTTTTACGGGTGTGTCGGTTAAGATAGCGGATTTCACTTTGCGTCTATTTGTTTGATTTCCTTTCCTTGGTGGAGCCTTTGGCAAGGGTCTAAGAGTTTCAGGTGAGAATGGAATTGCTGTCATACTAACTGAAGTATCTCGTGATGTAGATGCTACAGGTATTATATGAGATGTAAGGACTGTTGAGGGAACAACGGATTCAGTGGTTGAGGGCATCATGATAGTATTAAGCATTACCTCAGATATCGCCAGATCAGGTGAATTCTTATCAGGGCTTTCTGCAGACTTGGGTACGTCTTCTGTTTCGTTGCTGATTTGAGGAGGAGTAGCTGGTTTTTTCTTACCGAGGAGAGTTGAAACAGCCTGTTTCAAATCTCCTCAGTAAGAAAAAATGTCCCAATTTTCATTAAATGCACAATCAAGATGCAAATACACAGAAATCAATTATACCAAATATATATAATAAATCTTTAGTTAATGATCTTTCGAAACATATAAAACTTAAGCCATAATACAAGAGCTTTATCAAAATATAGGCATCGTAAAAAAACGTTAAAAACTTACTTTTCACGATTTTTGTCACATGGGACGCAGAACTCCACAACCGCGCGCCTTACGTCCCCGACGCGTACTGACATGTCAGCGGGCGGAGGGAAGGGATTCAAAAGCGACGTTGCCAACTCGCTAACGATTTTAAGTTCCGAGATATTGGTACTGTTTCAAATCACCTTTGTTTCAAATCTCCTCGGTCTCCCCTACCCAGCCACATGTAGAAGAGTACACATACCTGAGGCAGCACATCTCCCATGGGGGCGCCCTTACAAAATGGTGCGGAATAAACTCCGCACCTGGGCCCCCCCGCTGACGCAGAGTCTCCGCCCCCAGCTGGTGGAGGAGGTGGTGAGCGCTCTGTTCCCTTCACGGGGGGAGCATACTCCCCCGCCCATGGCTCCGCCGCTCGCGGTGCCTGAAGCGGACCACGCGGACGACGACGACACCCTTGAAGTGACCGGGGTAGATCTGAGAGTGGCAGTAGGTAGGCTAATCGCCAAAAATACCGCCCCAGGACCCGACGGCCTGCCAGGGAAAGCCTGGGTCCTGGCCTCGACGGCTCTTGGGCCTCGACTGGAGGCGCTCTTAAGCGCATGTATGGAGAGAGGCCAGTTCCCACTCCGTTGGAAGACGGGGAGCTGGTCCTCATTCGGAAGCCAGGGCGCCCTGCGGACTCTCCGTCCGCATAATTAATTTATGCCGCATAATTAATTTTTGTCCGCATAAATAATTAATTTGAAACTAATAACTATGAACGCTGTTGTGTTCAACTAAATGAAGCCTTTCACGTCATCATGGTGTTCGTAAGTAAGTTAGTGGATATTTTTAGCTACTGATCGCTAACCGAAGTTAAGCTATTTTGAAGTCCAATAATTTAGTCTTAGACCCCTCAATCACCTTTATAGTAAATCAAACATGATACGACCAAACATATCGTGTCGCAGTTCAACGGAGGACATAAAACTCCGTCTGCCGAGTTGAACCATATCACCTTGTTTTAAACGCTTGTCGCTTGTCTTGTTTGTTCCGTACCCAAATGGTGCCAACGAGCCAGGCAGGATCCGCTGTCCATCCGCCCCTCGGTCCATCTGTCACAGGGCCAGGTCACACATCTTTTGGACCGCAATAGGTGGAGACTTCACATTTTCACAGAGTGGGTGGCCACTATAACGACAAATAATAAAAATAAAACAAAGTTAAAAATTAACGCGATTTCGATTCCCTCTTTTTTCTTTATTATCCACGATATTCAAAAAAGGATTCGTCTACAAAAATTAACTTAGTAATAATGGCGTAAGTAATCATTGTTACTACGGCTTTCACGTCAATCTGTCAGTGATGCCAGTTGCTCTATCTGAGAAAAAATCGCCTCGCATAGCTAGGATTTGTGGAAAATGTATATTAAAAATATCGATGCCAGGCTTATTCATAAAAATCTCGCTAATCACTAATTAGCCACTGTTTAGTTTACCAATTAGTTAGCTCTTAATCAATGATTCACTTTTCTTTATTTATAAAAGCTAGTTAGTAGGTGATTAGCAGCGAAACGAAAAGGAGGTCATATTATGCGTTCGGCACTAATTATAATCAAATAAAATATAAATATAAAATAGTCGACTAAACAACAGAATTTAACTTCAGTCGTGACTTTGACAGACAAAAGTCAATCAGTTCATCAGAAAATTTGAATTGATTTGAATATAATCATCTATGTTTTGTGTTTGCGATGGTAGCAATTAAAATAATACGCACCAATGATTGGAGTAAACAGGAAAAGGTATTTATCTCTGAATTCGTATCTACTTACTAATATAAACAGAACTGATTCAATGAACGTTAAAGCAGTAGCCGAGAATAGCTATGTATTTGCATGTCCTTTAAGCTTGTTAACATGAACCTACCCTTTTAGAAATGTATGTAGGTACTTGTGTCTACGTGGGTCACACTGAAAGGTCTTAGAAAATAAATAACGGAATGATGTTGAATATTGTTATTGCTTTTCGTAGTAGTCTCCGTTCCTTTCTAAGCGCCGTCGCATGCGATGGAACCATTGACTGAAGCAGTGGGCCCACTCTTCTTTAGAGATTTCTTCCACGCCTTTTTCAAATACAGCCACGGCATCTTCAGGGTTCTTAAAACGAATATCTCTAAGTTGATCTTTTATTTTTGGAAATAAATAAAAGTCACAAGGTGCCGCCGGGTCAGGACTGTAATGAGGATGACGTACTGACTCCACACTTTCGATGGACAAATATTCGGTAATCCGTCTGGCGGAGTGAGCTGGAGCGTTCTCGTGGTGGTGAGAGATCCTGCTTCTTGAAATGAAATGAAACGATTGTTTTATTTCTGTAAGTAGATCTTTTAAGACAAATAATATAATATCAGGATATAATCGTCAAAAAGATAAGTAAAAATATAGGGATCGTATACGGTTGGAAACGGCTGCTCAAGTGCAATCAAGTGGTAGCCGTAAAAAGCCATATGACAGAGTAATGCGGTGCTGGGAACGTAACAGAATGAAGGTATCCGAACGGATCACCGACATGGCCAGCACATCTGGAGCTGGGGCGGCCGAGCCTATTCAAGTGGATGATGCAATGGCTTCTAGATCAACGCCGGACTGTATAAAGACATCGATTGTGTGCGATCGACGATTATGAAGACACATTGGGCAGGAGCTAGTGCACGTTTCATTGCTACGTTTATCAACAATCCATTCGGACATAAAAAAGTTGCGATACGAGTGACCGTCTATGGTTTCTGCGCTCATTGAAGCCACCAAAGGAACTTAAAACTAGCGGTAGTAGCACGCCTGTACCCGCCTCAGAAAATATTACTCGTTACGTTCACGTATTCTCGTAAAACACACGGCCGTGTCCACGACATAGCCATACCCCTTTTTTATCTGGAAATCTTAACTCACAATCTTTATTTGTTTAAAGAAAAAGATAAAACAATTACTAAAAGTAACAGTAGTTGGGATCGAACTCACAACTACAGACGTGCGGGGTTAGCCTCGAGTCGTCCTAAGTATTCACTTCGTTGACTATTAGACTATAACACCCAATCCTATATGTCATGCTTGACTGCGTATCTACTTGTAGGTATAGCGTGGTTATAATCATTTCGAAGGATACATCCGTAACTATCTGCAATACTGTAACATTTCGTGTCAACTTTTAATAATCCTGCGGTAAGCCTTAGAAGAATACATACATAAATCAATAGTGCTCATTCCTCATAGAATACAGCGTGATAACTCGTCACCACCAATGACGTGGTTGTGACTGAGCAGACCTCTAGGGAATATTTATGGAAAGTTAGAACAGAATCAATGCGGTAGTACCTATATACGGAATGCAAAAATTCTAAAAACTATAGTGTCGGCATCAGTATTGTTATACTCCTCATAATAATTACTTTCTTTCAAAAATGATTCTATGTACAGTTTTGACTTTGTTACGATTTTATTATAATTATGTATGTATGTATAGATTTCACAAAAAATTCTTTCATCACAATCAATAGCATAACCAGCCCACAGGTACTTAAAATATTCCCAAAACTTATTAAATCACTTTTCATGTCGCTTAATTATAAAGGATTTGTCCTCGACCACCTCTCTGGGGCAACATAATGAGTTTCTCTCCGTAATTGTAGTCGAACTCACCCCTATAGATGAAACAACTGCTTACAACTGACAGTTACAACCCTTTCAGGGGCGAATTTCAGAGGTTTCTGAACCAAACTCACCCCGATTAAATTCCGTCAAATATTGCGGGGATATTTTTTGTTAGTTATTTAGTTAAGAGAATAAAATAAATTAATTTGCTTAGTTTTGAAGCTTTTTGTAATTAGTTAATTGATGTTTGGGGTAATTTGATTTCTGTTAAGTGTTTTTAAGAAGACTTGTCAACATGGTTTTTACAACGGAGGTTTCTTTTCTTAGTCAGCAAGGAGTCGGTTAAGTAATCTATTGCATTCTTTGGCCTACTGCAGAGCATAGAAATAACCCTTCATTGTTATCTACTTTGAAGTTGATGGTGGCTGTGTTATAATATAATGGTTTGATGACCGTTCAGTAGAACTACCGCTCACTCTGAAGCCGCAAGCGCAACCGAACAATGTAAGTGACATCATTATATTGTAAGCTTAAATTACTGGTGCCTACATTATACAGGGTTATTTGTAATATGTCGGCAATCCATTAAGGGGATGTAGGGTAGGTCATTTGCAACCAAATTACCCCAATTGACCCCTATGCAAATGTCAACGGTGCCTTGCCAATTCATTTATGAAAATATTATGTATGTAAGAAAAAATCTGCATCTCTTCAATAAATTAAATGATATACTTAATTTTAATACAAGAAATAAAGATAACATAGATCAACCATTTTTCAGGTTAGCTAAAGTACATACATCTTTTATGGGGTACTGTGTTAAATGCTACAACAAAATACCTTATCATATATTGCAATTAAATTAAAGAAAATTTATAACTCATATAAAAAGTTCACTAAACAAGCATATTACAATATAAAGGATTATATCCAAGATAAGAATGCTTGGTGGAAACATGCTGGTCCAGCTCCATAGAACAATCTAGGGTCTAGACAAAATCAAACTGGTTGCTACTTTAATTGTATAGTTTATTATTTTTATGACATTGATTTACATTCTGCGAGGAATGTAAATCAATGTCATAAAAATAATAAACTATACTACTTTAACTCACACACTGACATATTTTTTGTTTACATAATTAGGGAAATCGTTTACTTTTACAATGTTTGAAAATATGTGAACACCATGTATTTTTTAAATTCTTTTTACCTATTGTGGTAAGGTAATTTTTACTATAGGTGCATCGTCTTCACATATAATTATACAGGGCGTCCCACGGATATGCCACATGGAGGAAAAGTACCTTGAATATAGTAGATGGAACATTTTACTGAAAGAAGACATTATTTGAATTTAAAAACAATTTAAACTGCATTCATAGTTATTCAAATAATTACATGGCTGAACCGGAAATCGAACCCGCTACACGAGTAAAATAATCACCCTGTCGCTTTATCATACCGATCGAAAGGCTTCATCATAAGGATTATTTTTTGCTAAGTAACTTGTGTCACAAATAAAAGGAAGACCATGAATTTTTACATTTAATGTGAAATTTTGTTCAGAAAAATGAAAAACTGACTATGACGTAAGGACATACAACTGACATTATAATAACTAATAAATGTACAAACTTGAGAAGTACGCACCATTTCCCTATTATAATTTAAGTGCATGATAAAATATGATAAAGAGATACGTAATTAGTAGGTACCTGGTTGTATGCAACAAATCGAAATAATCAAAAGAGTGCGACTTTGTATTCAACAGGAAGGGACTCATTTTGAGCATTTGATAAATTGATTAATTTTGTGGTTTTTTGTGTTTTTGTTTTGTGTTTTTAACCTGCTCAAAATGTTGAAAATTGTGTGATCTCATTTAAAAAATATTAAAGATAATTGTAATTTTTTGATTGATTATTATGTATTGAAGTAAAAGCAGATAATAATAATTAAAAAAAAATGCTTTGTTTATTGTAAATAAATTTTCAAACTTGTATACCGCCAAAAAAATATAAAATGCCGAATTACTCGGAAATTATTGACATTTGCTTAGGATCATAAGGAGTCATTTGGTTCCAAATGACCTCTCCTACATCCCCTTATTGTGTTGTCGACATATTACCAATAACCCTGTATATACGGCAAATAATATTATATAAATATGTTTTCCTATGAACTCCCTAGGTACTGTAGGTACTAAATAAGTATTTTGTACAGCTTCCCGTACCTTCTGAGAAGGGAAATATTATTGTGGGTCTAAGAAACCTCAGACATATATATGTGAACTTGACAGACGGATCAAATACCAATAACTTATTGTTATTGGCGGGACTAAAGGAAAAAACATACATATACCTACTATTTGAAGGATATTATTGTTATTTTTATCAATTACGTTTTTGTAAGGCTATGTTATTGGGAATTAGATTAGTCGTTAATATATTTTATTGTCATCACTAGAAATGGCTCGTGGTTATGTATAGATATATATTGTAATAATAATCTGCGAGCTAAGTCAGCGATTGTCACGATAAATCTGCAATTAAGTGTCCTCAAATAGCTCGTCAATCTCAGCCACTTTCGAAACCTTTGACATTTGTTAAAGGTAGTCCCAGAAACCATTTAACTGTAGTTTCAAGCAACTATTTTCAACAAAATCAACAAAATATTTCTTCACAAAACATGTTCAAGCTAGACTTCCTCACAAGAATGGGGTATTTATTCTCAATAATTATATCCTGAAGCGAGTCTGTTCAACAAAGAATGCAGCGTCTCCTACAATAATTACACCTGCATTACACTCTATAACAGAGCTTTGCTGGCTTATGACACGGAGCAGACAGAGACAGAAGATTCACTAAATTCATCGTCATTTAAAAACTCCTGAGATTGGAGGAAGCGTTTTCTAAATCAAAGACTGTAGCTCAATCGTTGTGCAGAGTTCGGTACTTGGCTAACTGCAGTGTAGTTATATCGTAAGTTTATAATATAGTTATAACAACTAATACATTATATTTTTGACAAAACCCAGTTAAAGTTCACAAAAACAAATTTTCAAGCAATAATAAAATTGCAGGGGCACTTGACGTCGTTAAACGCATGTTATGCTTATTTTTTTTTTTGTAAATCTCACTCAAAGAACTCTGGCTACCATAATTCATGGAAATCCATTCGTATCTTGTTATACATAATGAGTGTAATTTGAAATCGTACGGAGTAATCCTCCTGTACCTCGATTATCTGTGTTATCACACCTCATTCCTCTGCACCGTAGAATAACTTGGATTTATTCGCTCGAGGTGGGATAAATTCACCGCTGGCAACACTGATATTACCACTGTGTGTGAATTTACTGCGGGCAACACTGGTGTTACCGCGGTGTTCAGATTTAATAAAGCTATCATACGAGTGAGTTAGGATTCAATGGAGAAAGTAGTTTCTTTGGAACGAAGGGATTATGGTGGCTTTAAGACGAACATGGATGAAGCATTCACGGGTTTCTATTGATGGTTACACAAAGGATGCTTGGGTAGTCACACAGGATTCTAAACTAGTAACCTATAGGTGCCGTAGAACGGTTACAGATGTAGCTGGTACCTACAACTAGTAACCTATAGGTGCCGTAGAACGGTTACAGATGTAGCTGGTACCTACAATTCCTAATCGTATTACTTTTCAAAAATTGATTTTTCTATAGTCAAATTTAAAGTGTGTACATTAATTGTAGTTAAAACAACTACACAACAAACAAGGCACTTTCAAATCCATTTGAGATTTTTTTCACAGAAACTAGCGTGGTTAATGTTCTGTCAGTTTCAAATATTAATATCTTTGTCATTAAATCTATGCTAATCCAAGGATTCTCAGAAAAGGATCCACCATTACGTCCACCAAAGGTTCTAGGACATTCGATAGGTTTTTGCGATTGAATCGGTTCCGATCCGTTTCAGCCCATTGTTAGAGATCTGCTTACGACAGGTTATGGTTCGCTTGAGGAATGGCGCCGTATTTTAACTTCGCTTTGGGTTTAATTATGCGGAATTAATCTGTGCGTCGCGAGGAATCGTTTGTGAAAGAAGATACTTTATTAATGTAGTGTCGTGATAGTGTCACTGTACTGCCCCGTTGGTCTCGTGGTTGCAAGCGCGACTGCTGAGCGTGGGGTCCTGGGTTCGATTCCCAGGTCGGGCAAAGTGTTATTGGGTTTTTCCATTAGGAATTTCTTAGTAACAGACCGGAGTTTGGAAGTTGGCGGTGTGATACCCCCGTACCTAGGAAAGCACCGTAAGCCGTTGGTCCTGCGCCTGATCTCTCTCTGGTGTCTCCCTCCGTGTCGGATTGCCGTCCCATCGGACTATGAGAGTGAGGGAAGAGAGAGTGCACTTGTGCCTTGTTGCACACACTTGTGCACTATAACATCTCCCGCGCCGAAGGCTAGTCTCCGTTGAGATTGGCCGCCATGGCCGAAATACGGTCTGGAGGTCTATATAAACATTACATCACATTTTTTTTTCGAATTTTGAACTGTGTATCAAAATCAAAAGTCATTTATTCAAACTGGGCTGAGAATTAGCACTTTTTGAATGTCAAAATCACATAAGACAGTCCCCCCTAAACGCCCGCCCTTCACCACTTCCAAGTGCTTTAGCTAGGAATAAGAAGTGGCGCAACAAACTCCCCAGCAGCACTGCTGTCTGTTCAGTTAGAAGAACTGGATTCTTTACAGTAATAAATAATTAACATTACGAAACACAAAAACTATAAAATTATTTGCCATATTATGTCAGCTAGCACACGCCAATATTGAAAACTATACTCAAGCAGAAATAAATAATCAAAACGTAAACAGAACTTAATACATAATAAAAAGCCTCCAGGCATAAAGGGCGTGCCCGCTTACATAATATATGCAATGCTGCATTATGTTTATATAATAATATGTAGCTGTAACTTGTAGCCACAAATGATAAACTAGGACCTTCGAAGTAAAATAAAGAAACAGTTAATTACTAATAACAATAACAAAACCATAGTATCAGCAGTATCTTTTATAAATGCAAAACCACACTTAATTATGAAATAGTATCTTTCTAGCATGCGATTGTAACCTGTGCCTACCAAGCCACAAGTTTATAAAAAAAAACGTGTTTTTTCCAAATATTTGGTTAGTCCTACAAAATTAATAAAGTGTAATAACTGAAGTGAGTAAAAGACAACATGAAATTAGAGAAATATTTATCTTTACTAACAGTGCGGCCGCCCGGCCGTCGAGAGAATGCGTTCCTGACACCTGTTAGTTTCATACAAACGAATACATGATTTGCGAGTTACTGAAGAGAGAAGCTGATTATGATGACGTAATTTCGGTAATAACACAATTTTTATGTGGCTCCTTAGTCCAGACGTTCTATTGGAACTACATGTACGGAGCTATTAAAGCGGTTGATCAAATCGGAAAACTTTAGCACAGATATTTAATAGAAAATTCTAATAAATGTTCGTGTAATAAAACATCTCACACATTCAGTATTTGAAAAGATATCAATTATATAAAAATCCTTAACAATTTAGTGTATAGGGTGACCATAAATAATTCAAACTATGATCGTATACAAAGTTTTATTTGCATATGAGTCATTATTTACCAATCAGTACATGAACACATATTAAACGCAAAAAAATAAAATAAAATAAACTAACAAAGGATTATCCCAAATGGCCTTTTATAAAGCAGGCGAACATTATAGGCTGATTATGTTAATATAGTCAAAATAACCGTGAGTGCACAATCAGACCGGAGTGGTCTGTTTACTTATCTTGGCAGGCGAATTATAACAACCCTAAGAGCGCAAACTTTTCCCTGATCATAATATTCAATATATAGTAAATAGTATGTATGTGTATAGGACTTATTTATGTATTTGTGTACGTTATTTTGATAGTTTTTTTTTATCATTGTTAAACATCGCTCAAAATCAATGCTTTCCTTTCCTTTCAATTAAAACACCTGCCATCTAATCTCTTCACCACCCTTGGTTGACTGGTAGAGAATGCCTAAGGCATTAAGTCCGCCTTTGTACCTTTTGTGCGAAAAGTTATAAATAAATAAATACAATAATTACGATCGATAGGGAAACCCTCTATTCTTTATAGACTTGAAATAACACTCGTTTGCGATGAAAATAGGACATTATGCGTCCAGCTGTGTTGCCACGATATCTCATGGCGCGGGCAGCCCGCCAACAGTTTTAAGTAAAATTACTTGATTCTCACCAGCGCTAAGTGAACGCTTTCAGAAAAATGCTCCTCACCATTCTATGTAACGTGACGGCTTGAGTTATGGATGGTTTTAACTGGATTCTTAACTTGATAGTGGTTTTATAAAAGTTTGATGGTTTTTGAAAACCGTAAATGATTTAATATCCTAAAACGTTTAACAGGTATTATGGACAGAGAATCTTTGCTTTTCATGTATTGAGGTCTTTAAATCTTCGTATTATTGAATACCCAAGAACTTCTTCAACATCTTTCCTACATGGCCTTAATTCTTTTTAGCTCATCGAGAATAAAATATCTATGAAATGGTTTATTTTATAGTAAAGTAAAAGCTTGAACTCAAGTAATGTGCAACTGACTAGCTTTTGAAAATAGAACTCATGTTGGAAACTAGCTGTTTTGAATACTACCTATCTCGGTCAGTTGCTGTTATAAGAATATGAATAATGTATTGTTCAAGAAATTACATTCGAATGCGTTGATTATGACATGAATATGACGTGGAAGAACGTGGACACTGCTATCCCGAGCAATAACGTGTACATTCTCATATTGTTTGTATGTTTTATATAAATGATTGAATTGTTTTTATGTGTTTTATTTTCTCTACTACTCTTACTCGCGGTGTCTACATTATCTTTCTACTTTCCTATCGCAGGTATGCTGGAAGAAATTTCTTTAGAAATAAGCATCATATTTGTACGTATTTTTCGTTACTTTTCTTCTTGTCTGTTTATAAGTATGTGTACAGAAACGGTCAAATAAATAAATAATAACCAGTTAGCCATATCCACTATGCCGTATAGCTTCTAGAATGTATGTAACCTCATTATGCGCCAGTAATTACACAGTAATGCGTTACGAGCGCGGCGTCCGACGCATGCCGACTGTGAACTATGCACATTCCTGCCTGTGAAGGCGAGAACCCGCGCCCTGGACAAAGAGCGAATTAGTGTGTGCGTCGCGCGCTCCTGGGCAGCTTAATGAGTAATACCGAGACATTTTCAAACTGTAGGCTGGATCTCTTCGTATGCTATGCCCATTAGATATTTGAGTAATACAACTTACTTGGTGGTTAGACGATCTAATAACGTTTGTAGGACCAACATGGCCAGAGATCACACAAGACAGGGGGGTTTGGAAGGAAAAAGGAAGGCCCTTGCCCAGCAGTGGCACACAATATGAGGCAAAAAAAAGACTTTCTTGGCACTTTCTTTCTTTGTTTTCTTTCTTTCTCTAACAATGCATGGGCCCGGCACACAAAAGTTGCATCGGCTTTTTGGCACACATAGTATTTTCAGAAAATGTACAAAAATATTGAACATAGGTTTTCAAATCGATCGTAGATCACATCGGATCAAATGAAATCAAAATATTTTATTTCACATAAACCCAAATGGGCAATTACGAAACCTCAGAAGCTAGGTATTTCCTAGCTGACTGATCCCTGAGAAGAAATGCCGAAATAAACTCAGAGGTCATGGTCTCTTGTTGGCTTTTACAATGTTTTCAATTGGATACTTTTTTGGACTGCAGGCATCTCCAGGCGCTACAAAAAGAAAATAAAGAAAGCGTAGCAGTACAGCGTAGTTATATACACCATTTATTTTAAAAAAAATGAAGAACTCTAGAGCTGTGCCTCTATATCACTAAACATGCAAAATAATCCACAAAAAACTGGCTCAGATATATGTATAGCTCCAACTCAGAGCCCAGCAGTATCGTACTGCAGCAAACTTTCCGGAGATTTTTTATATCACAGGTTTGCCCCTTTAGGCTTTTAGCGCCGGTCTGCAGGTCATGTCGAGTCGAGTTTGTGGCACAAAGGCTAGTTCACAGGTTGTCACATGTTTTGGCGCAGCTTCAACTGTTTCTATTTGGTCCTCTTCAAACTAACTGTTGTTTGGCTACGGCGAGTTCATGCTGTGAATTTGTGTATATTTCTTTTTTGGTGAAATTTTGTTTGACGGATGTTGTGCGACGCTCGTTTTATTTCGTGAATGCCTTAATTATGAGAAGAAGTCTGAAGGGAAGGTTTCAGTGTATTTGTGCATTAAAAAATGTGTGAGTAATTTGCAACGGAGTAGCCACATTTTATTATAAACACCGGATAATGTTGCATTTGGAAGCGTGCCATGAAGGAGACACTTACAGTTTAGATACAGCAGTTTTGTAACGTTACAATAGTAGACTTTTAAACTTACAAGTACCCACCTAGTTTACGTTTTAAAACAACTCGTGAGAAGCATTTCATAAGTCTAAAAAAGATAAAGCCTTCATTAGAAAACCTATAAACTATCGTATTAAAAAGTTCACTAACTGTTAGGTACAGTTCAGCCTGGTAGGTTCAGTTCTCTTAAACTGGATAAAATACACTTTGTTTCAACGTCTCCAACAATGTAGGGCGGACGCATACATTTTAAAAAACCATGAGACTGCTAAAAATTCAGCCACGAAGGATACATAAATCTGAATAGAGAAGATTTACAACATATTCTTTTCATATATTTGGTTTATATAAACATTTAGCTGCCTTCACGACACTCGTGGGAAATCGAGGCTTCTTAGAGAGGACCAAACTATGAAATTGAGCGCCTTCGCGAGAAAAATGGTTTATGACTCATCAAAGGACTAAGATTTAATTTAGAAAAACAGACAGCTTTGATTCTTCTACCTCAATAACTCAACATTACAGAAAACAATGTTGCATGTCTTTACTGATAGCGTCACCATTTGCCTAAAAAACAATAGCCAGAAAAAATACCTAAATAATTAACAAAACGTTTACAAAAGTGTACGCCTCATAACGCTCATTAAATTTATTTTAATAAAATATTAAACCAAATTTTAATACAAAACATTTTTCAAACTAGGCTATTGATCTGAAATACGACACCAGTTCCCCGAACTCTGGAACGAATAAAAAGCTCAGTCTCGATATATCAATTTTTTCGGGAGTTAACGTTGGTAGATACAAAATCAGCCTACAGACATCAGGACATCCACATAAAAAAAAACTAAACGTTTTTATTTCAAACTAGCAACATAAAATTATTTTTAGAAAATATAAGATGGTTTATTTTAAGGGTTTTCTCGATGTACATCTACTCATATTATTGTATAAGTGCAATATAGTTCTGATAGAGGCATTTGAAGATCACAAAATTCCTTGACCTTGAAGAGTCGGGAGTAAAGCACTACCTCAACCGCTTCGCGTTATGAGGCGTGCGATTGTTGGCTAACTAAACAGACAACAATAATATGGTCCGCCTGTGTATTAACTAAGTTTAAACAATATTTCTCCTGAAACAAGTTCATCCTTATAAATATAAACAAAGTGCTATTACTCCCACATCGTCCACTTCCAATAAACATATCACACCCCATAAAACTTATGATATCAATTTATAAAGGCGTGTCCACACTGTTTATGACCGCCTAGTACTACTAATGGTCGGGTAGAATTTACGAGCAGCCCCTCGGACAAAAACTTTATGAGCCACCCTTAAGCAAACGAGCCACAAATTTTATCGCCGTATTACTTCTTTGTTAGTTTACTATGTGTTAAGTACTACAGTGATGTGTCGCCATTTTGTCAACATAATGGGGGACGGACGCCATTTTAATTACTTACGATTAAAGTTTTACATACGTTTTATGCGTGCAGTTTTACGTTAATTTATGTTGAGAAATAACTTGACTATGAAAGACCACTGAGATTAGCAGACGTTGTTATACCGCGTCAGTAAAATTTGTCTCGGACATCATAGCCAAACCGTTGAGCCATATAATAAACGCATGCATAAGCTCAGGTATATTTCCAGATCAATTGAAAACTGTTGTCATACACCCACTACATAAAAAAAAAAACAATAAGAAAGATATGTCAGCCAGTAGTACCAGTAGCTTTAATTTCAGTTTTTTTCTAAGATATTCGAAAATATTATTACGAATCTATCTATTTGTAATTAAAAATAATATACTATGCCAAGAGCAAAAGGGCTTTCGAAAAAATAAAAATATTAACATGGCAATATTTGATCTTTTAAAAGTGATCATGAACAATGTGGATAAGAAAAACCCTGTATGTGCAATTTTCACAGACATGACAAAGGCTTTCGATTATGTAAAACATGACACCCTACTAAATAAATTTGAAGACTACGGTTTAATAGGCAGCGTACTAAGCCTAATAAAGTCTTACCTCACTGACCGACAACAGTACACAGAAATATCGAGAGTATGTACTAAAACTAAGCGTGAATTTAAATATTTATCTTCTAGTAGAATACCTAAATTTGGGGTTCCGTAAGGTAGTATACTTGGGCCATTATTATTTCTGCTTTACATTAACGATCTAGCGCGGCAAATTCATCATCCAATGACCTTATTTGCGGATGACAGCACAGCTATAATTGAACGCATAGATAAAACGGAATACAAAAAAGATATAAACAGCACCGCACAGCAGATTGGCTCAATAAAAATATTCTAGTGATAAATCTAAATAAAACACAAGTCATGCATTTTTATCAGCGGCTAGAGCCAGAAAATATTATAATCAAATATAATGACCAAAACGTAGATACAAATACAGTAACAAAATTCCTAGGAGTACACATCGACAATAAACTGACATGGAAACGTCAGGCTGAAATCGTGTGCAATAAATTAAGTAAAACGGCATATGTTTGTACTCTATAGCCTTTCAAAAAAAGTTAACTTAAATACATAAGTGACAGCATATCATGGTTTAGTTGCTTTCTCACTAAGATTTGGTGTCATATTTTGGGGAAACTGCAGTGAGAGAGAAATAATATTTAGGGCCCAAAAACGGTGCCTTCGACAATGTCTGTCAATGACAGGTCTTAAAACTACAGAAAGCTGTCAATCTGTTTTTAAATGTCTAAGGACATTGCCATCGTTGTATATACTTGAAGTTGCCCTATTCGTTAGAACGAACAAGCACCTGTTTACGGCATTATTAGATAAAAGACAACGCTCAGGACCAATAAGGTCACAATATAAAAATCAACTTTACACAGGTGGTTATCAAACGACTTTACTTAAAAATATTTTAACCATGGGTCCTCTTATAAAATACCGATACATTTAAAAGAATTACCCGTCAAAGTTTAAAAAAAAAGTTCAAATTCGAATATTTTAATTTGTAGAACATAAGTAAACTTAAGGTACAGATGTCAATATTAATAAAATGAACGCTATGTCTTGCCGTCAACGGCGTACCAATATTCTAATTTATAATTTCTTAACAAAACTGCTGCTGGACAAGTGTTACTACGCAATTAAAGATTTTGGTAATGGAAAAAGTTTCTGTTAATGGTGTGTATGCTGCTTCTTTGTGATTTAATTTACTGACATTTGTAATTGAATTTATTTATATTTTAAATTTAATTTGTAATTGAATTTTCTGACATTATTTAATTTAATTTGTAGACATATTGGCATTGTGCCTGTTCGGTACAATATTTGTAACCGAACAGCTCAGCACTTTTGCCTCCGTGCATTTCCTTAAATGCATGTGTATATTTAGGTATACACAGATTACAAAGTAAACGATGATAGCTACAAAAGTATAAAACTGTGGCGCAGCTATCAAAGCCCAACTCAATAAACAATGAAGAACATTTTGTTCCAGACTATCTTATGGGAAATTATTTACAATAAGTTTATAAATTACAAAAAGTGCAGTGCTATGTGTGTGTGTGTGTGTGTTAATTTTTTCCTCAGTAATTTTCTTGTCAAATGGTAGATATTAATGCTCTTATTAATGTTATTGTAGAGTTTAGAGCTAATGTGGATAAAGTGGCGACGGACGAACGTTAGCTTGGAGTGCTCAGTCTTGCGAATTCTGTCAGAATGACGCTTCATTACGAGAAACTGAGGGTCTTAAAACAAAAGGTCGTGATAAATAAATAATCGGCATAATATGGTTAATTATGGCCGATACTACTCCAGCTAAAAAGGGTTTGAGCTTATACTCTGCAGAGGACAACAATACGACCCCACCCTCCGTACAATAAGATACATAGTCAAATCGTATGTAACCCTTTCACTGGCCGTTCGCCAGCTTCCCAGGACGCAAGATGTGTACCATAACCAAGTAAATATCCGCAGCCAGATAAAATGGCACGCCAGTTTAATATGCCCTGATAACTACGTGAAAAACGGTTTTTATCTACGTTTTTACAATGTTAAGAATATGTTTATGGCCGAATAAAGTTGTAGTGTTTGTGTTGTGAAAAAAAC
The DNA here is from genome assembly GCA_937001585.2 of Brachylomia viminalis. Classification (NCBI taxonomy): domain Eukaryota; kingdom Metazoa; phylum Arthropoda; class Insecta; order Lepidoptera; family Noctuidae; genus Brachylomia; species Brachylomia viminalis. The sequence goes on from OW443301.2 coordinate 26,342,588, forward strand.
ACGACAAAGTTAAGGCTACTAACATTATTTTATCTTACGTTAGAGGATGAACTTAATTTGAGATACTTCTTTGTAAGTCTAAAAATAGCACCCTCATTATTCAAACCTTAATATTTTGAAATGCTGTATTTATCATATTCACAGAACAACAAAACATGAAACCCTTATAAATTTGAAGTCGTATGAGTTACATAGTGTCGGCCTGCATCGTGCCACTGCTGGGCATAGGTTAATTTACAGTAATTAATAACCTTCTAATTCTTTATTTATCAATGTGAACAGTCGCTCATTAGTATCAATATGAGAAAAACATATTTTTGTTCATTAATTCAGATTTGAGTTAAAGCCATCTTCGTAGGTTACCACTGTCTGTCCCACACTTTAAGCTCTTCCCATACAGTAATAGCGTGGGGTGTCAAACACCCTGGAAGATGTTAGCATACACTGTGATGACATCATAACAGAGAGGTGTACGATTAATGGCGGTATTATCTCGTTCGTTAATTCGCCGGCCGTTAACTGAGGCCCCACTGAAGCGAACCAAGAGAGTAAATATGAGACAGAACAACCACCGGTTACTTCATAATTCGATGCCGTATTGAGTTTTCTGGCAGTTTAATATATTTAACTGCCAGAACCAACTCTTTTTTACATTAATTTTCAGCCACTGTTAGACTATTGATAGTCTGACAGTGGCTGAAAATTTAACTGAAACTAAATGAATATAAAGCGAAATATTTATATTATTTGTATGTTAAATCTATTTTACGTTGACCTTCCGTCTCCATCATTAACTCAGCTATAGGGGCTAACACATTGCACATTGTACAGTTATCAAAACTGCACGTGTATACAGATAATTTCAAAACGAGTGGGTTACAAAACTCATTACAAGATTCGATTGTTAGTTAAACCGCAAATTAAACAGATACGCGTGAAACGATTTAACTTTTTTTTTAACTTAAGTGTAAAAAACAGAGACCATTTTCATTTACACTAGCATCCAAAATAAAATGCTTACATATACTCTATAGTACTCACTGTGTGGAGGTCATTTGTTTTCTCTTAACTGCACTCGCTTTGCTTGGCTCATGAAAAAGATCGCAACGATAAGTTCTTATGAATGGACGTTTATGAGACAAAAGATTGAATCTTTTGATGTTATCTTAAGTGCAGGTTGTATAAAGAGATTGAGGTCATTTATAATGGGCACAGTGTGAACGAGAAAGGCAACAGCCTGATGTTGATTTTTTGCAAAATGGTTTAAGTTTCACTAAAGTTTTCATTGGCATATTCGGGGTGTGTTTGAACTAAACATCTGTGCTATTAATTAAGCATTTTGTTCAGAATAATACTATTTATCTACGGAATACCTTCTACCTGGAGTAAGTAACCTATAAGAAAATGTTGGAAAGATTTATCTTGAGATGTTCATGATCCAAAAGTCTAGAGAAGCAGATTTTTCTGATGATAATAGTTATCCAAACGTGAAGTAAATACACCTTCAAGAAAACCATTTACAAACCATTCAAACTGAGCTCACTGCCAGTTCTCACTGCTCAGTTGTCAGGCGTCACTCATAAAACAGTTTGACGAGCGGTGGCTACCGTCGCGACGCTCGCGTAACCGTCGCATCGCGGTGAGAACGTATCGCGAATAACGATCACACAATAAACCAGTAAGACGGTCTGAACGGTGATTTGAATTGTAATATTATGCATATTTGTTGTTTATAGAAAGTAGTTTTTCCATTTTGCAGTTAAGAACAGCCTCAATCCGCATTTTCTTTGTACAGCTCTGACTCTTGTGTCAACGTGACACAAAACAACTTTTGCTAGTCAATAATTTTAGTAGCAGGCAACTAGCTGAGATTATATGCAGAGTGGATGTAAATATGTAGTATTCTACTGTATTAAGGTAAGAGACTGAAATCGTGTGACACAAAATATACGCGAAATATAAAACAATAACAGAGGTTGCCTGGAAGAGATCGCAGAAAGCGATAAGGCCGCCCATTGTATATTTAAGTAGTGTTCAATTTTTTTTTGTTATTTATTTTGTGGTGTACAATAAATAATAAATCAGTCAGTTAGGAAGTGCCGGCGCCATTTAGCTTTAAAATATGACGTGTAAAAGGGTCTTAAAAGATCAACTTACAGAATTATACATATTTTATATATTTGTTCTTCAAAAACGAGCTGTACGAGCAATTTACCAGCTAGGTGCTTGAGTTACTCTGAGAGATTTTATTAAAGAGATTGGTATTCTCACGGTGGCCTCACAATTCATCTTCGCCAACATCTTATATATTAGGCAAAATATACACTTATACACAAAAAACAGTGATATTCATAATATTAACACTAGAAACAAGGAGAAACTACGTGCTCCCTTTCACCGGCTTCATAAGGTCCATAACTCATTTGTTGGGCTTGGTATAAACTTTTATAACAAGCTTCCCTCTTCTTTGTTAGAATTGCCTTTTAATGCGTTTAAAGCTAAAGTAAAATCCAACCTTTGTTCAAAGGCATACTATTCAATCAACGATTACTTAAACGATAAAAATAGTTGGTCGCTGTGATTAACTCAAGACAATGTTTATGTTCTTTCTCCAAAATTAGCTTACCTACTGACAAGTTATACGAGTTCATATTTTAATTGTTTATTTTATTTGACTATATTAGTCATTTTAGTTTAATTTAATTTTTATTTATTTTTGACTTAATCTACTCATTTCAATGTTTTTTAATGAGTTGTATTGCAATATATGGTTAGCTAGCGACCTCGACAGTTCATCATATTATTCTTTTGAGCAACCGGCAGCAAGTTCGTCATGCTCCCTTAGATGTCAATGCTTGCGGTAGCGTCGGGGGTCGGGTTGCCTCCTTCCCTCAAATATGGCGAGGGGGGTAATGGCTGATCTTTGCGTTATGCTCGTGAACAGGTGCTGCTTGTGGTGACAGGTCAGCTTGCTGACTATGGTTTTGTTATACATATGGCAAATCATTTTAATATTTTTGTGTTTCGTAATGTTAATTACTTATTACTATATGTATAGAATCCAGTTCTTCTAACTGAACAGACAGCAGTGCTGCTGGGGAGTTTGTTCCGCCACTTCTTCTTCCCAGCTAAAGCACTAGGAAGTGGTGAAGGGTGGGCGTTTTGGGGGGACTGTCTTATGTGATTTTGACGTTCAAAAAGTGCTGATTCTCAGCCTAATTTGAATAAATGACTTTTGATTTTGATTTTTGATTTTAATTTAATTCAAGTCAATCCAAATCAAGGCATGTGCACATTCTGTCAGTTCTGCCAATTTTATATCCCATTTTACCAAACCTCCTTTCCCATAATAGCAAAAAGGCTTTAAAAATAATTCCCATAACGTTTTCTTCTTTCCACTGTACCATAACGGCTGTACAATCTCATAATTAGGTAAAGAGCTCATAAAATGCGGGCCATTGGAGCCGGAGCCGATGGGGTGAAGCCGGGAGGGTCGTAAAACACCCCGGATGCACCCCATGATTGAATGGAATTGATTGGACATATTTATGGCTAGTGGATTGGAGCGATTCAGTTCGGAATTCACTTGTTGGTTTGATATGTAGACTGGAAGCGTACACAAATAGATTCTGTATGGAAGGAAAAGGAATCTGTATGGGAATGGATTTTGAACAGCCTTTCATGCAAACTACAACACAATTATACATTTCACATCTGCACACACAATCACGTATAACAATGAATGCGTCAAACAAAATGGAATTGTAAACCAAGTGGCAAGATCATTCCTGATCCATTCCAAGTTTTTTTTTTTTTTAAACACAAATACTTATTTGATAAAACACCAATTACCAATGGCTAATAATTCCGATACAATTTTGATCGATTTGGATACCATCTATCATATATCATCTCTATGGCAAATAGCTATTTTTGTGACCCTGAAACTTGTGATCTTGTGTTACATAGCTCTGCGAAGTGTTTGAAAATCATAATCGTATTTACACAAGAACTTCGATCATTTTCAGGCACAACTGTCAGATTCTCCTATTCTTAATACTACGAACATTTTTATACCAAGACCAGGCTAAATCAAAATAAATAAAGAAAAATATAAAATGCACTGTTGAAGAGCCTAGGTCACATGACGCTAGTTTTCTATTGCTCCATGTTTACCCTGATGTTAACATATTATTAGCTGTGTATAGATCCCCATCTGCACACTGCACTGATAGCTTTCTCAACTCATTAGAAGCGATCATACGTCCAATTAAAGCTAAACTTAATATATGATTATTGCTGGCAACATCATTAGCGACATTAAATCGAACAATACTGACAAAAACAGTGCATCTTACCTAAATCTAACTGCAGAAGTAGGGCTTCTACTGGCACATAACTGTCCAACAAGGCTTGCGAACTGTATAGATCATATTATGTTAAACACGTTCTATTTTGCTGCGGCCTTTGTGATGGATTCAGCCGTGACTGACCACGCCTCAGTCCTCTTAAGCCTTTATTGCCTCAATCCTGAAATCAGCATAAACAAAGTGTATAAGAAATTTGATTATGATGCTGCACTTGCACGCTTGCAAGCTGTTGATTTTTCCTTTGTCAACGGTGTCTCTGACGCAAATGATGTCGCCGCTCTTTTTGTTGATCATATTTCAAGTGCATTAACACAACACTCGATCATAATTTCTCGACCCTGTAGGAAAAGATTGGTTAAACCCTGGCTTACCCCTGGTTTACTGCGTTGTATCCGCCACAGAGATAAGCTGCTTTAAAAATGAATTAGGGACTTTCTTTGTGACCGTATGCAAATATTTAAAATAAAACGATACAACGACGACGTTAGCTCTGATGCTTGGGTTACCATTGGCATCCCACAAACCAGTATTCTTGGCCCGAGTCTCTTCTTGATTTACATAAATGACCTGTGTCAGCTGCCACTTATAAACGGCAAGATTTCCTACGCAGACAATATGCCATTCATATTTCAGGGGGGGACCTTTTTTTTTGAGGGTGGGAAATCATGAAATAACTTCTCCGGCTCTAGGTAGAGCGGGAGGGCGTGTCAGACTCTCATTGACTAAAACCCACCCGTGTACCTTCAGTTGCCTGTACCAGGGGCCACGGTATCCCTCTCCGACTTTCTCGCAACCATGGCAGGCATCGGCCCTAGCGGACTCCGTCATTGATGCTGACATCTCTTTGAGGCGTGCGTGGAACTCAACGTGTCATCGACCCGGGCCTGGTCTTTATCAAACAGCGAGCTGCCCATTCCTCACCATCCGCAAGCCCGCGCCTACGGTGGCCGGGAATCGGCCTGCGATTCCCGACGCCCAGGGCGTCTCCTGCGGCGGCTAGGGGCGTGAGGGCGCGAATTTTGCCTCTCCCTCACGCGTTCCGCCTCCTCCTTCGCGAACATTACTGCTTCGCAGAAGGAGGTGACGGCTTCCTGAGCCCTCTCGCTCCGTATCATGGCCTGTACCAGGGCCAGACGCGTGAGATCGCCACTGCCAATCGCCTTCACGAGGACACGGCGGTGCTCCGCCCAAGCCGGGCAGACCTCCACCGTTTGCTCCACCGTGTCTTCCGGGCGATCCACACAATGGTGAAACCCGGGCGTATCCTCCCGCCTTATCCGGAACAGGAACCTCCCGAAACAACCGTGCCCGGTGAGGACCTGCGTCAGGCGGAAGGTGAGGACGCCATGGCGCCTCTCTAGCCATTCCTCAAAGAGGGGACTTATCGCCGCAATTGTGGCGTACCCAGCGCTTGTTGTACCAGCGCCATGACCCTTTGGGGCGCGTTCAACCGGCGGACTGGCCGCCGCCTCAAGGAACGCGCCCACACCGGTGCCCCGTAAAGGGCCATGGACCGCACGAACCCTGCGTAGAGCCTCCGGCAGGAGCCGTTTGGCCTCCCTAGATTGGACAGGAGCCGCTTCAAGGCAGCCCCAGCCATTTCCAGTCTGGGAGCCAAACGTCGGAAATGCTCCACGAAGTTCCACCAGCTATCGTGGACGAGTCCCAGGTACTTCATCGTCGACTCGAAGCTGATGTGAACCCCTCCTACCGTTATTTGGGAACCCGACGGTGGCACGTTCCGAGGACCATGAAAACACATGGCCTCGGACTTGTGCAGGGCCACCCCGAGTCCCAATTGCCGGATCCTCTCGACGATTGTCGCAACCCCGCGTGTCGCTAGTTCGGTCACCACCTGGTGCGACCTCCCCTGCGCGACGTCTAAGAGGGGCGCGCGTGGAACACTACGCGCCGCCACCTCGGGTCCTGATGTATGGGGGGCGACCGACGTCCCCGAGTCCGTCGCCCCTGGACCCATTTAGGGGGGCTGGAAGAGGGCGTTGTCCGCCCTCCGCCGACGCCCGGTGCGCCTTCTGCGGGCCGGGTGAGTGGATGAGATCTCCCTCTCTCTTTCCGCAGCCTCCTTCTGCGAGACGACTGTTTCGCAGAAGGAGACCACCGCGTCCCAGGACTCGGTGCTGCCGACCATCGACTCGACTCCGGCTGGCAGCGACAAGTCACTGCCTACTTCTAAGATGAGGGCACGGCGCGGCTCCTCCCAAGCGGCACACTCTGCCAGCGTATGCCGCGCCATGTCCTCCCGGCAGTCGACGCAGACCGGAGTGCCTCCCTGATGCAACTCCAGGGCAGGGTATTAAAGGCATTGGCGATGTCTAGAGACACCGCCAAGATGACCTGCCATGATGGCTTGCCAGCTGCCACACATACGGTGCAGTGCGGCGCGGTATTACAAGAGCCGGCCTTGTGACCGGGCTGACCACAGCAAAAGCAATGGTGGCTGCGGTGCACATCCGAGGTGCATTTAGCTCCCACGTGGTTGCCCACCTGGCAGCGGAAGCACCTCAGAGGTCTGGGCTCCAGCAGTTTCACCTATGCGGAGACCCAGCCAACCAGTAGCCTACAGCCCTCGGTTATTTTCTTGGCCGCCGACACGGGGCAGCTCACCGTAACAGCTCGCATCCCCTTGAAGTCAGGACGGATGGTGCTTGCCCTCACCTGCTCGGCAGAGCACCCCCCAGTCCTAACGATGGCGGCCACCACCTCTCCCTCCGTCACCGAGTCGTCCAGGCCCAGGATGCACATGTCAGCGCACTTGGTGGGCCTGGTCACTCGGGCCTCGTCCGCATTTAAGGACGCCCTAAGCCTTTCGGCCAGAGCGTCAGCGGCCGGGTCGCTGGGTGCACCGGGGATCTCGAGCATCCGGGCCCTAGTCGCCGTGAACCTCATCTGGTCATGGGGGGACCTGGGACGAAGTTCGACGTAGCGCTGAAATGGAACTGCATAAGGTAAGCCATTGGCTAAGATCTAACTGCCTCACTTTGAACCTTTCCAAATCCAAATAACTCCAATTCTCTTTTTCTAAAATTAAACCTGTTAATTTAGAAATTAGACTACATGTCTCCAACTTGTGTTCTGTTTCTTCAACGACATGTTCATGCCCAGCTATCACTAAGTTTATACATTATGTGAAATATTGGAGTTATTGTAGATGAAAAGTTTCGTTGTCGTCAGCACATAGACTTCACCACAACGCGTATAAGGTAACATATTTTGGCATTTTAAAAACTTAGACACGTAGCCGACTTCGAACTCCTTCGCATTGTGTACTGTGCGCTCGTGCAGTCAGTCAGGGGATTGTGTGGCTGTATGGGGTGGTGGATGCAAGACTTTTCACGATTCACCTGAAAAAGGCCCCTAGAGCTCTACTTAGCGTCATGACTTTCAGACCGTTTAGATTTCCCACCAGAGTCTTATACGAGAAATGTGAAGTACTTTTAGTAAGACAGCATTATATTCTGTAAGTTGTTAACAAGCGGCACATAATTACACCTTATTTATAATGCACAATATAATAAGAAGCGCACCATATCAAACGTTTTATTTATTTGAATCTTGATTTTAATATTCAAAAGTCATATATTCAAACTAGGCTGAGAATCAGTACTTTTTAAACGTCAAAATCACACAAGTCAGTCCCCCCAAAACGCCCGCAATACAATTAACATCACGAAACACAAAAACATTAAAATTATTTGCCATTTATGTCAGCTAGCACACGCCAATATTGAAAACTATACTCAAGCAGAAATAAATAATAAAAACGTTAACAGAACTTAATACATAATAAAAAGCCTCCAGGCATAAAGGGCGTGCCCGCTTACATATGCAATGCTGCATTATGTATATATATGTAGCTGTAACTTGTAGTCACAAATGATAAACTACAAACTACTACTAAAATAAAGAAACAGTTAATTACTAATAACAATAACAAAACCATAGTCAGCAAGAAGACTTGTCATCACAAGCAGCACCCGTTCACGAGCATAACGCAAAGATCAGCCATTACCCCCCTCGCCATATTTGAGGGAAGGAGGCAACCCGACCCCCGACGCTACCGCAAGCATTGACATCTAAGGGAGCATGACGAACTTGCTGCCGGTTGCTCAAAAGAATAATATGATTCTTATGTTTTTTTTTTAGTTATAAATATTTTCCAAGTTATTTTTGCACCTACTATGTATTGTCTCTGCATCACCCTAAGGTAGACTGGTAGAAAATGCCCAAGGCATTAAGTCCGCCTTTGTACAGTTTTTACTTGTGCATAATATGGAGTCAGGAGAAGAACATACAACGTGCCCGCGCAGCGGCACACGATCTACTGGCGCGCCGATCGAGACGCCGGCGCCGGTAATATTTATAGTGTGCGTGCAGACGACGCTATACGCCGCGCACGCGCCAGAGCGAGATGGGTGCCAGTTCGTCGTGGATCATATTCACAGATTGTTTTAAGTAGAAGAAATATTAGTGTTCTCCCATTGGTCCATCAAATATTTCTATATAGGTGTGCCTAGCAACTAATTGTCTGTTAAAAATAATGATGTAAGGAACAACAAATAAATAGCTAAGTATTCCCTGCAATAAATACGAGTGTTATTATTTCTGCACACTCCTCCATATACCCAACAATAAAGTTTTAATAAATAATAAATAAATAAATATGATCAATTGTCGAGGTCGCTAGCTAACCATATATTGCAATACAACTCATTAAAAACCATTGAATGAGTAGATTATGTCAATAATAAATAAAAATTAAATTAAACTAAATTGTGTATAAAAAAACGTGTATAGTCAAATAAAATAAACAATTATATGAAGTCGTATAACTTGTCAGTAGGTAAGCTAATTCTGGAGAAAGAACATAAAAATTGTCTTGAGTTAATCACAGCGACCAACTATTTTTATCGTTTAAGTAATCGTTGATAGAATAGTATGCCTTTGAACAAAGGTTGGATTTTACTTTAGCTTTAAACGCATTAAAAGGTAATTCTAACAGGGGTGCATGTTGAAGAGCCTCCACGTGGCGCACCCTGGGCAACGCCGGGCTCAAGTGCCCACCAGGCTTTTGGGGGGTACTTGGTGCCGGCAGCGAATCTTCAACACACGGGGAAGGGTCACGGTTCCAATCACCGATCATCCTTGATGGTTGGTGAAGGGAACCTGGCTATATACGGATACGGCCACTCCCCCTCTGCTTACAGAGGAAGGTGAGTGGTCGTGGACGGGGGAAGGAGCGGTTTGACCGCCGTGGAGGGAGCGGGCTCGGTGTGCACTAACCCTGCCGCCGGGCTGGCACGAAGAAGTCTCTTCCTGCCACCGCTTTAATCTCGTAGCCCCGAAGACTGTACAGGTCATGTCTCTGACTTTTGACGGGGGTCGAGGGTCCTGGCTTAACAGCCCGGACCGCGAGGAAGATCAACCTCTATAAAAAATTCCCCAAACCTCTAAGCGGCGGCGCACCGTGAGGGAGGTTGTAAGCTTGGCTGATGGGTAGCTTGATTCAGTCGCTAGTGCGAACCACGCAAATTTTGAGTCAATAAATAAAGTTCTTACTCGTGGGATCAATTATGGAAAAGTTAAATAAAAACCAAAAAACCGAAGAGGGGAGGAGTGGTGCGGGGTCGGAACCCGACACCGCGCCAAGTGGCGCGAGCACGGGAGGCTCATTGAGCAACCGCCGCGCGGAGGAGTTGGCCGCTGAAACTAAGAAGAAGAATATCAGGTTCTTCAGTAAGCGGCCAAGATCAGTGGACGGCCAGGGGTCGTCCTCTGATGGCGAGAGAGCCTCGGCTCGAAAAATCCCCACCGGTAGGCGGGGAGGGGGGGTCCAAGAGCGAGGCAGGGGGAGGGGTCTCACAGCCCGGGAGGCAGCGGAGCTAGCGGAGGAACCCGCAAAGGAGGGGGTTAATGGTCGTGCAGTCGCTTCGGGGCCCTCGGGCGACGAGGCGAGCCTGTCGAGTGGCCCCGACGACAACGGCGACAATGACAATGAGGCCTGGACAACCAGCCTCAAGGAGGTAGTGGAGGCTGAGCTTCGGAAGGTGACCCTGAAGAAGATCAAGTCTTCCAAAAGCAGGGCCGTGGTCGCGGCAACGGCCTCCATCATGGCGGCGGTGGAGGCGGCCAAAACCGACGGGCCTTCGGGCGGCGAAGTGGCCGAACTGCGGGCGGAGGTCGCTCGCCTGACGGCCGCCATGAAACTTCTCCGGGAGGAGAATGGGAGGCTCAGGGAGGACCTGGCTGGCCTGAAGGCCACCGGCAGCGGGCAGGTGCAGGCGGAACAGGAGCCAAGCCAGCCCGTTCGGCCAAGCCAGCCCATTCCGGAGGAGAACCAGGTCCTCAATCTGGTTCGGCAGGAGCTGGCGGCCTTCCAGGCGCGGTTCTCCGTCCTGGAGGGCATAGTCCTGCGCCCACCACTAGCGGGCAGGACAGCACCGGGGCCGAGGGTGGCCTCGTATGCGGCTGCTGCGGGAGCCGCCGCCCCTAAGCCCGCGTCGTCTGGCCGGGCCCAGCCGCCGGCCAAACCGGCGTCGGCACGCGGAGCCCAGGCGTCGGCAGGCGGAGCCCAGGCAAAATCGGCGTCGGCCGGTGGAGCCCCGGCGCCGGCAACGCAGACGCCGGCCAGCAAAACACCAGCTGGGGCTCTAAAGAGGAAGGGCAGGACGGCACGGGAGGCGCAGGCCCCAGAGCCTACTTCCCGGCCACAGGAATCTCCCACGACTGACGCCGGGTGGCAGGTGGTCGGGCAGAAAAAGAAGGCGGCCAAGGCGGCCAGAAAAAAGGGACAAAGGCGGCGCCACAAGGAGCGAGCCGTCGCGGCAAGGCTCCGCGCCCCAAAGACCGCGGCTGTAGTGATCACGCTACTGCCGGACGCGGTTAAGAGGGGCGTGACGTACCGTGACGTGCTCACCAAGGCGAGGGAGACGATGGACCTCCAGGAGCTCGGGATCACCGAGGGCCTCCGGCACAGGGTGACCGCAACTGGCGCCCGCATGCTGGAGATCCCCGGTGTGACGAGTAGCCCCACCGCTGACGCCCTAGCTGAGAAGCTAAGGGCGTCCCTCAATGCGGACGAGGTTCGAGTCTCCAGGCCCGTCAAGTGCGCAGACATGCGAGTCTTGGGCCTGGATGACTCCGTAACGGAGGGAGAGGTGGTAGCCGCCGTCGTCAGGACGGGCGGGTGTCTGGCCGACCAGGTGAAGGCGGGCACCATACGTCCGGACCCCGCGGGTATGCGAACCGTAACGGTAAGCTGCCCCGTGACGGCGGCGAAAAAGATTGTGGAGGGCCGAAGGCTTCTGGTGGGCTGGGTTTCGGCGCAGGTTAAACTGCTGGAACCCAGACCTCTGAGGTGCTTCCGATGCCATGTGGGGCACCACGTTGGCGTCCAGTGCACCTCGGAGGTGGACCGCAGCACTCTCTGCTTCCGCTGCGGTCAGCCCGGACATAAGGCCGGCTCGTGCGAAGCCGCGCCGCACTGCACAGCATGTGCGGGTGCTGGCAAGCCGGCCGATCACCGTGCGGGCAGTAAGTCCTGCGCTCCACCCGCCGGAACCAGGAGGAGAGGCAGGCCCTTCGCCGCCGTTGCCACAACCACCGTCACCGCGGCCAGTGCCACTGCCACCGTTGCCGCCACTGCCGCCACCCGGGAGGAGACTGAAATGGAGGAGTAACGGCTCCATTGAGACTCCTCCAGGCAAACATCAACCACTGCGCCTGCGCTCAGGACCTGTTGCTCCAGAGCATGGCGCAGTGGTCGATTAACATTGCCGTGGTCGCTGAGCCGTATTTTGTCCTGCCCAGGGATGACTGGGTTGAGGACCTGAGCGGCTCAGTGACCATAATTTCGTCGGCCGCCGCCGGCACCCCATCCCTCGAAGGTGTCACGAAGGGACAGGGGTGCGTAGCAGCACGGTTCGGGGAGATAGTAGTAGTGGGAGTGTACTTCTCTCCGAGCCGAACTCTCGCCGAGTTCCAGAACTCTTTAACAGAGTTAAGTGTCGTCGTCGCCGGGTACCATCGCTTCCCCGTGCTCGGGGACTTCAACGCCAAAAATCCGGCTTGGGGTTCCCGTTACACTGATGTGCGGGGCAGGATGGTGGAGGACTGGGCTCTGGAGACAGGCCTGGTCGTCCTAAACCGGGGTTCTGTTCCCACGTGTGTGCGGATGCGGGGTGAGTCTGTGGTGGACATCTCGTTTGCCAGCCCCGCTCTGTCACAGCGTGTCATTGACTGGCGCGTCATGGAGGAGGTGGAGACCTACTCCGACCACCGGTATATCCGGTTCGACACTAACGAGCATTTTGCTTTTTAAACCGGACAAAATTAATTAGCACTTTTATTTTATTGGAAATGAATAAAAATACGTAAGTGAATACAGAAAATCGTATATTTTTATGAACATGACTAAAAATATTACAAAAATACAAATTAATAAATTCTGATGGACCTTATTCTGAATCATCTGAGTAAACATGTCTCGATGATTGGTCTACCTCTGTGTCCAGTTCTTCTGCCTCGAACAACTCTATGGTTTCACTCATGAAAGGCTGGCTTTTGCTTGGTTTACGTTTCCGTACACAACTTATGTAAGGATCTGATGTGAGAAGCAGCCTGTTGAGGACATCGTGGTTACATTGAATCCTCGAAAATTTTCGGGCATAATTTTGCCGGTATGAACGGTAGTGCTTATTACTCTTCGGATAACTGCCCGATAGGCAGGATGGCATATTTGATCACAGTTGTACCGTGCACTAGGATTTTGTGAAGAGTCGACGTCATTGGATGCCAACCGTACAGTTCGACATACATTTTTGCAGTATCTTTGCAGTATTTTCCGAACTTCTCTGCATTAATTTTGAGTCCAGATGACATTGCTTCCAGAATCACCTTAAGTTTAATTATGAACTCTTTATTTATGCCAGTGATTTCAGCAGCTAGATCAGGATCGGCGAAGAATCTTCTAGACGTGTTGCCTGAATTGGAATTGCCGAAACCAGGTTTCGGCATATCTATAACAAGGCCAGTCTTTTCTCTGTATTTCTTTTGTATATTTTCTTGACCACAGTTTTTTCTTCTACAGTTCGAGCTTGCCATTTTTGCAGAGGAAGTTTGTAGGCTATATGTAAAATCGTTTCAAAGAAACGGATTCTTGCGTGAAGAATTGACAATCCGAATTTTAAGGATTGAGGATCCTCCACATTTAAATTTTCGAAGTCATTGAAGGCTTTGGACGTTTTGCCACATATGTAACATCTCATAGTAGATGATGTGCCAGTAGCTGCGTTACAAACTTTCGCATCAACCATGGTTGGGAGCAATGTATGTCGCACAAAAGTGGCTCTATTACAATTTTCTAATTCAGTCTTTAACAAATGATTTATTTGGTCTTCTATATAGTTTATTTCGTCATTTGTTATGTCTACTGTTTCGTGAAGAAATCGAATGCGGATTGGCCGACAAAAACGAGTAGATGAAGGTGTTGGATTTTGCCATAAAGTCTTAATTTTTTCTCCAACTCGTGATTGTAATCTCAAGGGAACCAATGAACTTTGAAAAATGTTTGAGTCATCATGAGAGCTGTCTAAAAACTTTTGTTGGTAGGCAGTTTGGTGAGAGCCATCACATCCCCATTTTGAAATGAGTTCCAGATTTTCCAATTCTTCTATTGTACAGTTTTGGAGTACATCCTCAAGATAAAGACGGAGTCTTTTAGCTGTGTGATCCAGTAAGTCTTGGAGCACAACTTCCACACAAGTCTCCGTAACTCGAACTGCCTCTGGTTTTGGATAACAGAGTTTTTTTACTTCTCTAATAAGAGTATAACAAGGGAATATACCCTTAGTTGCATCATGCAGTAACTCTCACTGCTTCCATGTAAAGCCACCTTCTATAAAGATGCGCAAAGCTTCTTCAGGTGTGTGCTTCTTTATTTTTGGCTCCTGAGCGGTATTTATTGCGTTTCTGTACCGTTTGGCTCTTGTTGGTGTAGAAGTTGCATCTTTTATAAGTTTTGAAGCCGCAGCATTTCCCGACATATGTTGACTGACGCTAGCTGCGAAGGTAAGCACTTCCACTGGTACCTCCTCTCGGAGTTCTTTAGTTTTTCGTCTTTTACTGCGATCAGTCAATTCTTGGAAGTCCTTGCTTGGGCGCCCCGGCTTAGTGTTTGGCGTCCATATATGTATTAGTATCGAAACATTAAGCCAACTTTCGTTTTTTTTCATGAATCTATCTTCAATATAATTGCACGATGCCCATCTTTTCTTTAAATCTGATTTGAAATGTCGTAAATCATGACTTAAGGTTCGATACTCGTTTTGGGGACATTCCGTAATTTCTCGGACCTTGTTTTCCATAAATGATAACTTGTCATCTAATCTTCTTGCTGGGCTTTCTTTAAAAAGCGTATACAACGATTTCCGTGTCATCTCAATCACATTTGATGTCGAATCTGCAAAAAAAAACGACAAAGTGCTAAACGATAAAAAAATCCTAATATCACTTTAAAAGTAAAATTTTTTGGAGTGGTAGAATGATGTGGTAAATGTTATTACTGTTTTGATGAGATAAAACTCTTTATTTTACTACAGAGGTATACTAATAGCTCGATCTAACTCGGTACTATTACAATTGCATTAATTAGTAAAAAAAAAAACACGATTTTCACTTTATTCCCCATCTATAGAAGCTGGTTCTAAAAATATAAAATAGTCAATCGTATTAAAGATAACAAACGTTAAAATTAAGTACATACCTTGTGCTTCAGACTCCATTGTTAAAACTTTCCACTATCCACTTCTAACCACTTTTTAAACCAAATGCAAGTTTGAAAACAATAGAGCGTATCGTGAAAGTAGACGTGCGTACTAAACAATAACTAGTTTCCGACTAACTGAACGGGGCGGGCGGAGGGGAATGGTCCAAGGTAGGACCGGTTTATGATAGTACCATTACTCAGGTGCAATAAAATGACAACTTAAATGACATTTACAGAAATTTGTAACTGTCACTTTTGTCCGGTTTTGAAATCAAAATGCTCGTTAGTGCGACGTCTCCGCCCAGACCTCTAGCGCGCCGGTCCAACAGGCCCCGAGTGGTCCGCGGTGGGCGCTGAAGCAGATGGACCGGGAGCTACTCCTGGAAGCCTCGATCGTGCAGGCCTGGGTGTCATCACCGGACAGGCCTGCCGATATTGACGATGAGGCGGAGTGGTTCCGGGAGGCCATGTCCGAGATTTGCGACGTGGCAATGCCCCGAGTCCGTCCAGGAAGCGCCCGACGTCAGGTGTACTGGTGGTCGCAAGAGCTGGAGACGCTATGCAAGGCGTGCGTCGCAGTGCGACACCTGTACTCCAGGCACCGTAGGCTCCGCATCCGCCCTCCGGATGCGGAAGCGACGGAGGCGGAGCTGTACGAGGGATACAGAGCGGCGAAGACCACCCTCCAAGAGGCTGTCCAGCGGGCCAAATATACGGCCCGCGAAGAGTTGGTGGAGACTCTGAACGGAGATCCATGGGGGCGCCCTTACAAAATGGTGCGGAATAAACTCCGCACCTGGGCCCCCCCGCTGACGCAGAGTCTCCGCCCCCAGCTGGTGGAGGAGGTGGTGAGCGCTCTGTTCCCTTCACGGGGGGAGCATACTCCCCCGCCCATGGCTCCGCCGCTCACGGTGCCTGAAGCGGACCACGCGGACGACGACGACACCCCTGAAGTGACCGGGGTAGATCTGAGAGTGGCGGTAGGTAGGCTGAAGGCCAAAAATACCGCCCCAGGACCCGATGGCCTGCGAGGGAAAGCCTGGGTCCTGGCCTCGACGGCTCTTGGGCCTCGACTGGAGGCGCTCTTAAGCGCATGTATGGAGAGAGGCCAGTTTCCACTCCGTTGGAAGACGGGGAAGCTGGTCCTCATTCGGAAGCCAGGGCGCCCTGCGGACTCTCCGTCCGCATACCGGCCCATTGTGCTGCTCGACGAGGTCGGCAAGCTCTTTGAGAGAGTTATTGCAGGCCGCCTCGTCGGGCACTTGGTGAGGACGGGGCCGGATCTTGCGGATAGTCAGTTCGGCTTCCGCAAGGGGCGCTCGACGGTGGACGCCATCATGCGCATTAGAGCCCTCACGACGGGGGACGCGGTGTCTCGGGGCGGGGTTGTCGTGGCGGTGTCACTCGACATCGCCAACGCATTTAACACCCTGCCCTGGGCCCGAATTGCGGTATTTTTTTTTCAAATGAAACGCAAATGAAGCACGAACGAAGTTCAATCAGTACATGATTTCGTAGCGCGGTGTCGTTTTGACATTTACTTCAAACGAAGTTAGAATGCAGACGGAGCGCAAGTGCGCGTTCGTGAAATAGTTGAAATGAAGCTACTTTTTCTCAAACGTTTCACGAACATTCGCTGTGTTTTTGTGTAATATTTGTTTATTTTATTGTGTTTGCTGTAAAAATGTTATATTTAGAAATTATAAAATTGATTTCAAATTATCAAATGTATAAATTAATAATAATCAAGTGCACCCAATTAAAATTAAAAATAAGAGTAACAAAGTAGTGTTTTTCCATTATATGTATATTTATCTTGTTTGTTTGCTAATCAAGTATCCCAATCAAGATGCCCAATGTTTTTATACTGTGGAAAATATAGAAATTCTTTAATTGATGATTTTTCTTCCTGTATTTGGTAATGATGAATAGTTACAAATAAAACATTAACAATTAAAATGATTTATTTATTGGTATAACAAACCATTAAGATTATACTAAACTTACACCTAAACAAATAAAGTATGTGCTTAAACAAAAAATTATTAAAGCTACTGTGTGTATAATAACAATTTGAAATAAGAAACAAAAGAACATAACTACAATTAAAATGATTTATTTAATGGTATAGCAAACCACTGAGAAATTACACTAAACTTACACATACCCAAAAAAAATGAAAGCTACTATAAGTTTATTAAGAATTTGAAATAAAAAAAGAATGTAAGTAATTAAATTGAATCCTATTCTGGCTGCTGCTGAATTTGTTGTGAAGCACAGTACTGAAAAAAATGAAATAATTCTGTTGTAATTATTACTTACTTCAAGGGACAACAGCTTTAAGTTAAAAGGGTAGATTACTGCTTAATCCCCCTAAATAGATAAACTAAAATTACCTGTCGACTCATTCTGTCTATACTCTCTGCAATTAATTTGAAAACTTTGTGACAGAGTATTGATTGCCACTGCAGTTCCATGTGCAGCTTGAGCATTTTTGTTGGCAGCCTGTGCATTTTCTAAAGCAGTTTGCGCTTTTAATTCCTCTATCTTCATTACCATCTTCCTAGATTCATCTAGAGCACTTCTGGCAGCTAAAATTAAAACATGGTTAATTATTTAATAATCTTCAAATAATAATAATATTCTTATCCTTAGATCTTATTAGATGGGTATTTGCCTGGGTGTTAAGTGAATATTTAGATTTAATTTTAGTATTTTGATTACTGAAGTAAACAATATGAAAGTCCTTGTACTCATATTTTTTACGGTAATAAAATTAAAGATTTAGCTTACATTGTACTTGAGGTGTTGGTGGGGTCTGATGCGAGACCGACGGCTGTGCTGTAGGAGCCCGAGAAGCACGCACAGATCGTCTATGCACCCTTGTTCTTCTGGCTCTTGTCTGTGAAAACATCAACAACAATAAAAACAATTAATTAACTAACCTACATTCTTAACTAATTATCTGGTAGTTATAGTAGTTTTTTTTACATACATAATATTTGCACGCCATAGTATGTGGCAAACATGTCTGAACCGTTTCTTTGATTTTATGTCATCCTGCATACAAGTTTTATTTTTATTCTTGTATGTGTACCTACACATGTTTGGGCAAATAAATTATCTTATCTTATCTTATATAATTATTTTGTACCTGCTGTTGGTGTGGCCAAGGGTTCCAATTGAGTTTGGGGGGCTCTATTTCCTCTAGAAGCACAGGCTGACGAAAAGGCACTTCTACTTCATCCTCATGCTCTGCAGCTTCCATATTCAGTCTGTAACAATAAAAATAAATATAATAAGTATAATAACATTTATAAATTGGTAAATATTCAAAACCAAAATAACTGTCTTTTTAAGAAATTGAGAAAAAACACTTACACTAATGGTGAAATATTTCCACCTTCTACCAGCATTTCCTCAATATTATCACTGTCTACAGTGATTTGTTGTACAACAACATCCTCTGATTCATTCAGAGTATCACCCTGGAGTAGAAAGAAAAAATATTAAAACACAAATGGTGAAAACCAGATCATATTACAAAATATAGGTTTACTAACTTCATTCACAGCAAAATGCTCCTACGCTACATTCGGTAGGGGACCAACATCTCTGCCTATAATATTGGCCACTTTGTCCTCCAGCGGGGTCAGTGTGGGAGCGTTGCTGGGTCCACCTCCTATAGCACGTTGGCTGGCATTAATTTTTAATAATTTCGCCCTAACTTTTGTTTTTTGGTCATTCCACACCTGAAAGATTAGAAAATTAGACTATATAATAACATAAACTCATTTGTTTAGATTAGGGATCTATTTCCCACCACATCATGAATACTGAATGATCAAAATTATACACACTTTTGATTAATTATGAAAGAGCGAGGTTCAAGCATTATAATCCAATTAAATTCTAATTGGACCTAAAAAAAGTACACACCTTTACCATTATTTTGCTGTCCTTGCAGGCCCTAAGCCATTAAGCAATTCAGCGCACTCTTGCCAGAGCCGCTGGGCTGGGCAACTGCTCTTGCCTCCTTGGATCTCACCCGACCGAGGGCGAGGTCTCGATGTCCTTCCAAGAACTCGAGCATTACCTCTAGCTGCCGGACTGTTGTGCACCTGCGTCGCTCTTCCATTTTCTAAAGAAAAATCATAGTTACATGATCTAACTTATAAACGTTTCCGTTTCTTTTTAACAAAGAATTCGGGTTAAAGATTGAACATAAATTCACTTACCAAAGCTGTTGAAATCCAATATACAACTGGCACAAAATTCTTTCACTAGATTCCTCATCGTTAAAACCACTTGAATCACTTCCACTTGAAATCACTTCCAAGTAGGTTATAAATAAAAGTTATAAATGTCTTCGAAACACTCGCATACTTTTGAGTTGCTTAGAAAAAACAAAAACAAACAAAAAAATTAACATCTGAAGCATCTGTCAAAACTCAAACTGTCGAAACGCAGTAGAGCTAACCCATAAATCTTCAAATCGACGGTCGACTACACTTAAAAAGCACAGTATTCATCAATACTAAAGTCACATCTCTAAAAATTTAAATTTTGCTTACAGCCCAATTGCGTTCCAGCTTTGTTTCATCTTTGATAGCACGTGAACTTTACCGCGATACCAAACTCCGCACCGACTGGACTGCTATTGGAACTCAAGCACTGATGAAACGCGAACGTATTAAACATATTTTAAATTACCGCAATCGGGACCCTGGAGTTGCATTGGGGAGGCACTCCGGTATCACCGGGTGCCAACCTACCTCCGTCGAATAGTCGAGGCATATCTGACGGACAGAGCCGTCATCTACCCCGGTCGCGATGGGGAGTGGAACCGGCGAGAGATGTCGTGCGGTGTCCCACAGGGATCGGTTCTAGGGCCGCTCCTGTGGGACATCGGTTACGACTGGGTGCTGCGGGCCGACCTCCCTGATGGCGTCAGCGTGGTGTGCTACGCTGACGACACGCTGGTCCTGGCGCAGGGGAGGTCGCATCAGGCGGCGGCCGACGCGATGACACGCGGGGTTGCGATAGTCGTGGAGAGGATCCGGCAGTTGGGTCTCGAGGTGGCTTTGCACAAGTCCGAGGCCATGTCTTTCCATGGGCCCCGGAACAGGCCACCATCGGGATCCCAACTAACAGCAGGAGGGGTTCATATCGGCGTCGAGTCCACGATGAAGTACTTAGGACTCGTGCTCGATAGCCGGTAGAACTTCGTGGAGCACTTCCGACGTTTGGCCCCCAAACTGGAACGGACTGGGGCCGCCCTCAAGCGGCTCCTGCCCAACCTGAGGGGTCCAAACGCCTCCTGCCGGAGGCTTTACGCGGGGGTCGTGCGGTCCATGGCTACATATGGGGCCCCGGTGTGGGCGCGTTCACTGCGGCGGAGAGCCGCCCACTATCTGAACGCGCCCCAAAAGGTGGTAGCCGTAAGGCTGATCCGGGGCTACCGCACGATCTCGGGCGAGGCGGCAAGCCTCCTTGCCGGACTGCCGCCGTGGGATCTGGAGGCGATAGTCCTCGCGCGCCTGTATGAGTGGCGCGCGGAGGCACTACGCCGGGGGGAAACCCCGCTTCCGCGGCAAATCGCGGCGGAGCGGACGGACCTCCAGCGCGATCTCATGGTGGCATGGAAAGAGCGACTGTCGCAACCCAGCGCAGGGCACGCCACGATAGCGGCGGTAAGACCCCTCTTTGAGGAGTGGCTAGAGAGGCGTCACGGCGTCCTCACCTACCGCCTGACGCAGGTCCTCACCGGACACGGATGTTTCGGGAGGTTCCTGCACATCATCAGGCGGGAGGAAACGCCCGGGTGTCACCACTGCGATGATCGCCCCGAGGACACGGTGGAGCATACGGTGGGGGCCTGTCCTGCATGGGCGGAGCACCGCCGTGTCCTCGTAGAGGCGATCGGCAGCGGCGGCGACCTCTCACGCCCGGCCCTGGTTCAAGCCATGGTCCGGGGCGAGGGGGAGTGGGAGGCAGTCACCTCCTTCTGCGAAGCAGTCATGCTAGCGAAGGAGGTGGCGGGACGGGAGAGGGAGAGAGTCTCCCGTCCAAGCCGCCGCGGTGGACGCTCCGGGCGTCGGGAGCCGCGTGACGACTCCCGGCCACCGTAGGCGCGGGCCTGCGGGCGGTGAGTAATGGGTAGCTCACGGTCCGATCAGGACCAGGCCCGTGCTGGACGGCGCGTACGTGTTCCACGCGCGCCTCAAAGAGATGTCAGCATCGAAGAGGGGGCCCACTAGGGCCCAAGCCTGCCGGGAATGCGGGATCATCCGAAAGGGGTACCGCTGACCCGGAACATAAAGGGCCAAGGAAGGAACACGGGTGGGTTTTAGTCAGTAAGAGTCTGACACTCCCTTCCGCTCCACTCAGAGCGGGAGGAGTCATTTGATGATTTCCCATCCTCAAAAAAAAAAAAAAAAGGTAATTCTAACAAAGAAGAGGGAAGCTTGTTATAAAAGTTTATACCAAGCCCAACAAATGACCTCATGAAGCCGATGAAAGGAAGCGCGTAGTTAGTCCTTGTTTCTAGTTTTAATATTATGAATATCACTGCTTTTTGTGTATAAGTGTATATTTTGCCTGAGCAACACGGGGTGGCCCGTGTTGCTCTATGGCTCTAACAGCTCGTTTTTGAAGAACAAATATATTTTGAATATCAGCGGCCCACAGCAGAATGCCGTAGGACATGACGCTATGAAAATAACTGAAATAGACTAGCCGAGCTGTATCAACGGCAGTGTATTGTCTTAATTTCCTGACGGCATAGGCGGCCGAACTGAGCCTTCCCGCTAGGCATGATATATGAGATCCCCACTGAAGCTTGTCATCAACTGTTATGCCCAGAAATACTGCCGAGTCTACAGTTTCAAGTACCTCTTTATCTAAGACGATGTTGGGTCCTAGATTTCTAACATTCGGTAAGGCGAACTTTACACATTTCGTTTTCTTGGCATTGAGAACTAGGTTATTCGTGGTAAACCAATCTGTAACCATTGATAGTGCACTGTTTACGTCGTCAAAATCTTGTCTTTTCCTGTCTACTTTAAAGATTAATATTGTTTTCAATTTTTTATCAATTTTTTTAAATTTAATTTGCTTTTATCTAATTTTATTTTCTAATTCTATTTTTAGTGCTTTAATTAAATGTATACTAGTAAACTTAATTTTAATTAATATAATTTTATAACCTTTCGCTGCATAAAACTTGCTTATTAATGACCTAAATGGAAGAAGTCACTGGCTCCTGAAATACAGGTGCTCTACCTATCCCTGGAGCCAGGGTCTCACATTTTTCTGTACCCTTTTTTATGGCAATAAACTTGTGTAGCTCGTGTGGTACAAGATCTCGCTACGCGTTTTGCAAGTGCGTAGCTGAAGCAGTGCTACGGCGTAGGTGAAACAGTACTACGGCGTAGCTCACATCGCTATGGCGTACGGTAGCTCACACTACTGCTGCGGCGTAGCTCACACTGTGCTATGGAGGAGCTTACACTGCTATGGCGTATCTCACATATTGCTACGGTACAGCTCACATTTTGCTACAACCTTGTTCACACTGTGCTATGGCATAGATCACATTATGCTACGGTGTAGTCAGCAATGTACTAGGATCAATCTTTAAAAATTGTCGTAGAAACTTAACCATTGAATTTCTGTTCATAATAAAGCTGAAAGTATTAAAGATTGATCATAACTCCATTAAGTTTTCTCAAATAAATTAAATATCAAAACCAAGGAAACAAAGCTTGTATTGTTCGTAATGTAAGTGAGAACAAAACGATAGTGTTATCGTGAGCGCCCGTGAAATCAAGGCGTCTGAGCGCGGCGCGCGGCTGCGGCGCGCGGCGGGAGATAGCGCCGCGCGGAGCATTTGCATACAGACGCTGCGTTCAGACGGGCCACCAGAACCGCCAGAATGTAGAAAAACGCATTTTTGTACTCTCGAAATTTAAGTAAGTTAAAAAAAAAATGTTTTATGAGATTTTTGTTTAACCTGTATGACTTTGGAAGAGAAGAGACATAATAAGAATATGATAACTTGCCATAAGATTTTTGCGATGTTAACAGTT
This sequence comes from Brachylomia viminalis, assembly GCA_937001585.2. Taxonomy (NCBI): domain Eukaryota; kingdom Metazoa; phylum Arthropoda; class Insecta; order Lepidoptera; family Noctuidae; genus Brachylomia; species Brachylomia viminalis. The sequence continues at coordinate 26,365,831 of OW443301.2, forward strand.
TGATACACAGTGACGTCATAAGTTGCAACCTTCTGGTAAACACTTGTTTAGTTCACGAGCGATGTCTGTTACTTAAGATTTATAGCATTTTTATATTTTCAAAATAGACTCGGGAATCTATAACTCATCTTGAGTAAGTTCATGGCTTTTACAAATATGTTTGATAAGTAGTCGTTTACGACTGTATTTACCAGCAGATCCAGTATAAATCTATAAGAAATATCTGTGTTTAGAAGAAATTAGAGGAAGATAAGATAACAAACTTCAGTAGTTCTTTAGGACGATGAATCGAGCAGTCGCTTCTTTCCTAGCCCCATATAGGTTGCCCCAGAAGCAGATACACCCACTAAGATACATGCAAAGCGGCGTGCGCCATTCAACGTTCACGCCGGGCAATGTTTGTGGAGCAAACAGCAACCTGCAGCCCGCGCTATACGTGCACTTAATGCTTGGCGCAGATGCAACACTTTTAGTGACAGCTATGTCGACTTTGGTGGCACTCTGCACTCAGCACTCGGTACTGTAGAGATTATAACCTATTTGGTGGTTACATGCAACATGCGCGAGTCCGGTTCTTAAAAGTTATTGGCAAGAAATACGAGACAATTATTAATTTGGTTTATATATAGAATAACAAAAAACAAGTAGGCGTCAGATTTGCCTGGCAAGCCAAGACACGAGAGACAAATATAATAAGATTAATTACACGTAAAACGATCCCCTAATCATTATTAATTTTGTCAATTTTATCTGAAATATATTGTTTCCTCCTACAGTACGTATACGAGTCAAAATTGTGTTATGATAGCTTTTGGGGATTGGTCACATTAAAATCTGGCGATTGGACGTTTGCGTCGATGTGAATACGTATTGTGTCGCTCAGTGTGCAGGCAAGCTTGTTCTAGCTGCATTATATTATTATTATATATTATTGCAATTGTGCAATATTGCAAAATCGCTTCTGTATTTATGCCTACTTTGGAAACAAGACTTATCTTATCTTACTTATGTTGTTAATTACCTACCACCAAATTATATAATTCATGTAACACCATAACACCATACCTGTGTGTGTGTGTTCTTGTTACTTGAAGGTATTCAATTATCTCATCGTCCCTACAGTCTGCTTCATGACCTCCGTGTCCCTGACAACTTTAGTCGCTCCAATCTGTCGCCTAATGCTCCCCGTCTGTGGCCGGCGCGGCGGCGTTAGCGCTGCGCATTGCGCAAGGTGTCACTTGAGAGATCGCGTCAACATCGCGATACAATTAAGTTTGGAGCAGTTCGCTACTCTGATGTGTTTGTTTCTTAACTTAATGTTTAGCCGTGTTGATTACATTCCTATTGGTTAGAGGGGTTCACTCTCTAAGTCTTTAGGGAAGTTGGTGTATTCTGCGCTTAAGAGTTGAGAGCTGTTTTATTTCATTTTCATTATTAACTGCATCTGCTACGGTCACCTGGAAATGTTATTTATTTATGTTATTTTTTTTTTTGCTCGCTTATATTAAAATTAGGTATAACGGGAGAAAAGTTTCGCAAAACGTTCGAACAAAGCTTTATAGGTAATTTAATGAGCGGTGTGTGTTTAGGCATTATCCAATTTATGCATGCATATGGAAAGATAACGAAAAAGAAAGGATTAGCAATGACACGGTGCATCGGAGAACTAATGTTAGAGACCGGTGTAACTGCAGGTACATATACCTACTGGTTTTGTTTAGGAAGGACTCAGGTAGCGCACGCGCAACATTCATTGACATTCTCATGAGTTTTGTTTGATCAGACTAAATAAATTATAACGAGAAGTGAGTGAGTGGCGGGAGAGTGCCGTAGATTTCTATCGTCACGTCGCCGTCGTCGCATCGGTTCACACAGTCTAACATCAAAATAAATTGAACTGAATTAAAATGTTGTATTCATAGCAACACAGGCCTTTGTATACGAACACAACAACAATAAAGTAACAACATAATATTTTGTTTGGACAAACAATCCTTTTCAGGCTGCCTCTATTAATCAAAAACAAGTCCCGAACAAAACGGCCATTGTCGCAGCGATCGGCACAAAAGCGACTCATCCCGAACGTAACCGAATACTCCCGCGTGCTCCCGACAACCTGAGTTTATTCAGCCGCATAAAACTTTAACTAGAACGTGGCATATACAGATTTTTACGCGCTGAACGCCGGGTGCGTGCAATGGCGAATATATTGTGTCTGAAACACTGTAACGCCAGCCTGTTTAATAACAAATGGACATTTAAAAATAGGCAAAATGCGCGAAAACAAGCGAATAAATGTAAATAGTTAGGAAATATGAAAGCTTTGTGCGAGCAGGTTTAAAACGAATATGTGCGCGCTTTGTAGCGAAATGTGAATGTTTTTAGTTTTGCTAATATTATATTTTTTGTTGGATGCTCGCAACGGAAGGCGGCTAACTGCACGTTATTATAGCGAGTTTAATATGGGACGAGGATTTCAAAAAGAATAAATTAAAATCTACGCTGTTCAGACAGTTATAGTCTTCTGGGAACATGCATTCCTATGCTGAACAAGTTTCTATGACGGGTACTCATGGTCATCATTTTGCAGAAATGATGTTTAATAAAAGAAACAGACTCAACGTTTCAATGTTCCTTGTTTTGGCAACAAAAAGTAACCTAATAACAATATCGTGTGCACATACAGTGACATGCCAAGCCCAGCCAAACGTGTTGATTGAGCCTATGTCTCCCGAGACCGGTCAATAACAAAGAGAAACAAAGAGAATAGAGAGCAAATGGAGAGCAGACGTGACAGTGATTATAACATTTATATTAAACACTACACGACTTACGACGCTTGCCACTTGCCGCCTATTCTATTAGGTCGAGGAAAAAAGTTCCTACGTATTTTATATACAAATTCAAGACTAAGAGTGGCACCCAAATATCGAGCTTTTTTGTATACCTACATAGACTTTTCCAAAAGGGTCAAAACTGTTTTGTGGTCAACCTTTAAGTCTTCAGCTATGTCAGAAACTCCACTTTTTCAGAAATGACATTGACTTTATCCGTAACAGGGCGACCAGAGCGAGCTGCAACGTTGTGCTACTTTCCTTACTGACAATGCGTTATGTACGATACACGTCACATATTTTTTTCGCGGCTTAAATGTCAATTTTCCCTTTTTTGTAATAAAACTTCAAATTGTATCGAATTTCTTCGTAAGATTCACTTATTTTGGCGGCCAGAAAAACAATTATTGAAAAATGGCGGGAAATCGTTTTTACTTATTATTTTTCTTTTTTTTAACTGTCATCTATTTAACAAACTCCCAAGCCATGTTAAAGAACTGAGCCTCGATAAATTTAAATCATTTATTAAACAAAAACTCTGTCGAAAAAACATCTATAACGTTAAAGATTACTTGGATGACAAAAAGGCTTGGGGGGTCCTCAAAGATTATGTCCTGATTTTTATATACACATTGACACTGATGTATTTCATATATACTATGACATGAGTAATTACTTTTTAAATTATTATAATATTATTTAGTTATTGTGAATATGAGAACTATGGCGGTCATTGCTTTTTTGTATTTTTCTCAGTTAGTTTAATCATGATCTGGCAGTTTGAGTAATTTATGCGGCCTACTCAAATGTCCTTTCTTTGGTATTGTTCGTCGAATCGTTGAGCTCCTTAAGTTCTGAGTTGAGCTGCACGATTGCTGACAATTGCGTGCACTTACTGGACAGGTCCACTCAAACTGTGTGGTTCTTTCTTCAAAAGACCATTTTAGATACCGATCTACATAGCCTTCACATGATCTGACCAAGATTTTGTCTGGACTTTAAAAGAGACTGTGACCTCTGAGTTTGTTTCGGCCTTTCTTCTCAGAGTAGTCAGATAGGAAACGCCGGCTCCATCTAGTTTAAAAAATATATGTTTGACGTGTAAAAGTGTTTGTACAAACCTGCTTACAGAAATAAAAATCATTTCATCATTTCATTTGAATGGTATCAAAACCAGCCAGATACAAACAGTACAGCCAAAGAGATTTCACTACAACGTTAAACTTATAAAATACGAAAAAACTTTTTCCTAAACTACGTGTATTATGTTGTGATAGTCGACGCCATATGGTAGATAATGACTTAATTAGTCATGGAGTTATGCGTTATGCTAAAAACAGGTACCTGAAATAGTTTTCATGAGGCAAGAGTTTTGACTATTTGAAAACATTTCAATCAGCTAATAATTTGCATAAACTGAAGTTAAGAGCTTGAAACAACTTACTTGCTTGAAGATTCGACTAATTATTTTACAAAAAGGTGCGGCACTTGCTAGCTCTTAAAGGATAGGCAATGGTAACAAGAGCAGTCCATGTTGTTCTCTACTCCGTGACAACATTCAATTGAGCGCCGCAATGAAACGCCTTGAGCCAGCGGTTTATATCGGCATGTGCGCTGCAATTACAGTGACGTCAGAGTGGCGACGTGCAACGCCATCGGCTTAGCGTGGCGTACGCGACGGAGATTTAGTGACGCAATCAAGGATCAGGCCGAGTTAGAGTTGATTGATTAATTGCTTCATGAAGAGAGAAGTAATGAAACGAATCGATCACTAGATCTTTTTGTAGTTCTGTCGGTGCCGTGTTTGTTGGACTGGTAGAGCTTTTATTTGTTGGTTTACCGTTAATTGGATAAAACAAAACAGCCATTAAAGTTTAATTTATCGATCGCACCTTTCAAAATAAAATATAGTTAAGCGTTGGTGTTTATTGGCTAAAAATCTATACTGTTTTCGAAAACTTAACCCCTTTGTTTCGTAATGGTCACCATCAATGCTCAGTTCACGATGTCTTAATGTGGTACCTACTAGTAGTTACTTAGCAGTTTAAGTTATATTTAAATTACTAACATATTAATTTTTTTTTTTTTGCTTTAGCCTATTGGATAGATTGCAGTGCGGATAAAGTATTACCAAATGCTTTACTTTATTTGTTAAAATAAAATCTGAGTGCAGTATAAACAAACAATAAAGTAAAAGGTTGATAAACTATTAGTGCAGTAACATCGTTGAATACTGCAGTCTGTAATATCTCCCGCGAGGCACGACGTAAAGTCCTGGAAGGCAATATCGTGCCTATCGAGTTTAAAAAATTCACCAGCAGTCGAGATATTTACAGGTTTCTAGCAGATCCTATTACCAATAAAACAGGCCATTCCTTCGACTTGCTTTTCAAGTTGTTCGGGAGCTGTTTCCAGAAGTGCTGTAGAGAACATTATAAGGTCTACTCAAGACTTTTATAGCTATTACTGTGAGATAGATTGATGAAATGATTGGAGTTCGGTAATTTCATTTGTTTTTTGTTGTTCTTGTTGTTGTTTGCTAAGCTGATTGAATTTATATTAGCACTAGCAGTACCTTTTTGCGCTGTCTATTCTTGTATTAGATTCCCTAAGTTGCTTGTAGGAAGCTTACAGATAGTGAGAAATTCACTTTTTTCTTATCAGCACCATTGATTATATTATCAATATTATCTAGTTCGAAATTGGAAATAAAATGCACGTCCCTACTGATACTTACAAACTACAAAGCGAGTTATTGGTTACAATTTCACTGCAAAGCAACCGATCCCATTTTGCGATACAAATAACATACTTGGTAATGTACAGAACAACACCGAAATCCTAGATAATATTTGTTATTTTTATGTTTGTTTGTTACGCTTTCACGTCAAAACGCCTGAACGTATTTAGATGCACATGGGTAGACCATGACCTGCATTAAAACAAAGAATACTTTTTATCGCGATATTTCCACGGGATCATTTTTAATTCGATCGACTTTATAGTTACCTAATTAATCCTGACATTTTTAATTCTTTATTTTATTTAAATGACCATATTATAAGCATTTTAAGCACTTATACCTACTATATGTTTGCAAGCCTAATTTAAGTATAAGGATCACTTGTTATAAAAAATCTGTTTTTTTTTTTGTACCTACTATCTTTGCCTATAAATAATTATTCTATTCTATCCTATCGAGACTTTTGCTGGTGAAACCGTGTGTCAGTGATTAGTCGGTGGTCACAAAGACAGACACACAGAGTTATTTTTGCATTTATATAATATTATCATCGAAGTATGGATAGCCTTTCACATACAAGAGAATAATAATATCATGATACAGTAGCCAGCAACTTGTCTAACACAACAAATGATTGGCGAGTCGTGCGGGGAGCTCTCGAGATGTAAGTTACAACAACATCGTGCAAGTATCAGCTAGCAGTCGGTGGTCGGGTCAGTGCACTTGACTAGCGCGGTAACTGCCTTAGAGCATCGGACACGGGCTAGTGCAGCTACTAGCACAATATACTGGCCTGATATCCGATATATTGGATTGTTTGTGTGTGCAACTCGCTTGGTATTTATTGCTTTTCATTTCATCTTGCATGTTACCTAGCCGCTCAGACAACGTGAGCCTTGCCAGTGAATCGACAAAAGAATACCTGTTAGTGTGGCTTCAATGTTTTTAGAACTTAGATGGGAAAATTGTTTTGCCCGGTTTGAGAGGATTTAAACAGAAGATTTGACTTTTCAGTACAGAAGCAAATTAGGATATTGGAATCCACCTGAAAATGGCTGGCAGCGGCAGTTGCAGTTGCAGTGGCAGTTGGACCGTGTATAACACCGATATTTTTTTATTAAAAATCTAACACAAACAGAAATCCGAACTTCACACAGCTCGTTAGAAGCTAGTCTAATGATGACTAAAGTTTAATTCAATTACAGTAAATGCGCTTAGATCGTCCGATTTTTCCTGTGACTGTCCGGTCAAATGGACATGGCAGCTATGCCCGGTTGTGAAGCTCAAGCGTGTTGCGGGAACATGTTCTACGAAAACATCAACATTGCTAGTATGTACCATCAACAAAGTCGACGCATGATCACTTTTAAACATTTTTCGTTTGCACGAAGTGACCATGCTCAGTCGACCCACAATTTTGTATTAGATTGATAAAATAAAAATTGTTTTTTTTTTTTTTAATTAAAAGAAACATGTTTTAACCTTTTGCCTGGACAAAAAAAATTGGTACTTCCTTCCTTGATTGGTTGGTCAAATTGGTTATGGCGGGGGTTAAGTCTAGTCGCTGTAAAGAAATATAAGCCATAAATATGCGTCAACTTTGTTGATAGTACATTCAAACGAGTTATTTTGTATACAGGCAGCTAACTTGCCTCTATTTTTGTTCACTGTTAAGCATGTACTGCGTACTCAATTCTTTGTGTCTGTATGAATTGAGGAGTCATGTCTCATACTTAAACGTGGGTACCTACTAGGTACTAATATTTAGGAGTAAAGCATGTACTTTACGTACATTGGTGTTTAATATTACTTTGTTCATTTAAAGTTAATTTAAAAAAGGCCATTTGGGATAATCCTCTGTATGGAGAAGAATGGGCAAGAAACTCCACCGTTACTCTTTTAAAATGTGTTACAATACTTTGTATTGAAATATATAAGCTAACATACTTAAAATAATATTAATGATATGTACATAAGTATATAAAAAAGAAGGAATCGTAGGGCATTTATAAGATTATACTATATTATTATTATATTATCTTATATTGCCATTTATCCTCTGTTGGTTTATTTTACTTTTTCTTTTTTTTGTGTTTAATGTGTTCATGATTTAAGTAACTACTGATGGGTAAGTAATGATTCATGTGTTTATGATCATAGTAGATTATTTATGGTCACCCTATACACTAAATTGTTAAGATTTTTTTATATAATAGATATCTTGTGAAATCCTGAATGTGTAAGATGTTTTATTACACGAACGTTTACTAGAATTTTCTATTAAATATCTGTGCTAATGTTTTCCGCTTTGATCAACTGCTTTAGTAGCAACATACATAATATAATTCCTATAGAACGTCTGGATTAAGGAACCACACACAATGTTTTGTATCGCCGTAATTATGTCATCATAATCAGCCTATAATATTCCCACTGCTGGGACACAGGCCTCCTCTCTGTGAGAAGGAATAGGCCGTAATCCACCACGCGGGCCCAGTGCGGGTTGGTAGATGTCAAATGTCTTCGAATTTTTGCTTCTAGGACATGCCGGTTTCCTCACGATGTTTTCCGTCATAGTTTTGAGAGCAGTGGTGATGTAATAATTTACACAAAGTAAAGTGCCTCCTTGGGTTTGAACCAACGCGGTTGTCGTTACCACTGGGCCACCACGGCTCAAATTATGTAGTTGATTAAATTTTTAGACTACAGAATATAATACATTTACTACAAAATTATACAAAAAAATGTTTTAATTGGCTGATTACATTTCGTAAAACAGCGCTGTGAAATTTATGGATTTTTAAGACAAATCAAAGCTTTGTAGCTATCTCAAATTCAGCCGTACAAACCCGTCAAAAAACATCCGTCAGCTAATTTCGGGCTATGAGGTGGCTCCTCAATTCAGGCGTCCGAATTATGGAGCCACCTTATGCGTCCTGTAACTTTTAAGGGTTTTACTACAAATTCTAGCATCGCGACTACAAATTGGGCTAATTTACTATCTACTAAATATCATTATATACCTACATTAATCTTAACCCTAATTCGTTCGTTCGTGTTTCGGCCCTAAATAAACATATTTCCTTCGCACTTCCCATTTATGGAAGCACTCTCACCTTTTAGACAAAATGGAGCAACTTATCTGGCCTTACATTAACTTCGATTTCAAATGTGGCCATGGACGACGGAGCTTGAACATAAGCTACTCTTGCCATTCGTATGGGACGCCCCGGTGTCCGCAAAATTTCTAATACTAGTTTACCGGCTTTCATATCCTCGGTCTACGGCACTGAGAAACTAATCAGGAGAATCCGAGCCTCCACACTGATTAATTTTGATGTGCCGTGCTTCACCGAGGCTATGGATATCTGGAGAGTCACTTGCCTGAATTCAGATCCACCCGACAATCCATCTTCCTAGAGACAATGGAATGAGCCGCTCTGAAGAGTAGTACAGAACAATTTACTTGACATGTCTGCTACTACTGCGAAGCGCGCGCGCTTGCTTGCTGTGGGTAAGCGGGAGTCGGGTCTTTGGCTTCATGCACTACCGTCGTCGAACATAGGCACTTTGTTTGATGACACTACTTTCCGCCTCGCTGCTTCCCTGCGACTAGGGGATGCTTGTTATTCTTCTCATCGCTATCACTGTGGCGAAGTTGTCAACAGCCTCAGACACCACAGCCTGTCTTGCAACCGAAGTGCGAGCCGCTTAGCGCGGCACAACATTAATGACATCATCCGACGAGCTCTTGTCACCGTCTGCGTTCCAGCTGTATTAGAACCTAACGGCTTGGCACGCGACGATGGCAAGAGACTGGACGGCATGTCTTTATTTCCATGGAAGGTGGGTAGGCCTTTAGTGTGGAACCAAAATAACTTGTTCGACTGTACATGTATAGTTTTTGTCGTACGTATCGCTATGTGAAACATACAAGGCGGCACATCTTAGAGTTCACATCGTTGTGCGCTGCACTAAGCTTACACATCGCGCCATGTACGCCACGGATCATAACGCATTAGACTGGACGGTGTTATGCAGTTGACAACCATACATGTTGATGTGTATAGCGAATGAACGTGATTTTTGAATTATTCGGTGTATTACGCGGATTTTGGTCAATTGCTATTTTATGTGATAAAATGTAAAACTAGTGTTGAAAATATTGCCTGCAGACTGCAACGAGCATACATTCGTAGCTGCAATTCCAATTTTTTTACGTTAAGTCTCTTCCAAACAGTTCATTCTAAACCATTTCTTAAATCCGATGAGTGCCATAAATCTCTTAGCATCAAGAACACATTAACCATCAAACAAAACAGGACGTACCTCTTATAAACACCACACATCGATCTCATCACATTAAATAAACAAGAAAGATTTCCTGCCAATGTAGCCAGCCGCCACTAATATCTAATATCATAAGAGATTACCAACAGAATTAATGGCGAAGTTAAATACTTCGGACCGGGAGAATCCCACTGTTATGAGTTGGCCGTAGTTTTAAGCCCTAATTAAATCCTCACTCTCGTTTGAATTCGTTCGATGCCAGTGGAATCGACCTTTTAGTTTGTTTCAATTTCCGGATCTCGACATGTTTGTTATAATAATAGAACATGGTATAATTCCTGGTGTAACTGTAAAATGTTTTATGACAATAACAATGGGTTATTTTCGTTTTTAGATAATTGCTATTTTTGGATTATTGTTAGCTTGCATTTTACAGGAAAAGCATTATAATAAATTGGATTATTTTATTGGTTAATTTCAGAGAAACCATGATTCATGAACCATAATTCCAATTTAATAAGGAGCCATACTACAGAAATACTGATTTTGAAAATAAAACTGCAAATGTGCGGAACAGTGCGAGTATTGATCAGTACCCGTATCGCAGAAAGGTTTCTCAGTCACTCGTATTATTTTCGCAATCATTTGTAATTTTTTATCAATTAAAAGCTCTGCTTCCCTGTGTCATACTATCATCCCACACAATTGTGGCGCAGTGCAAAGCCTGGGGGATCGCGTTGCATTAGCCGGCCTCGAACCCGCTGCCCTGACCTACATACCGCAGTCTTCATATGCTGAACGATTCGGTGCACTGATTGGATTGGACTGGCTCTCAGGACCGGCTAAACGCTGCCTTGTACAGGGAAATTTTCAGATCGCTAATGGCTTGGCGCGTCTGCCAAGTCGCTGATACATTGGAATTAACGGCCATTGGATAATACGTGTTTAGTTGGGGGTTGGTTAAGAGATTTAGTGTTTTGGTGACAATTTGGATTGTTAGTGCTTTAAAGGATTCAGTTAAATTGGTTTGATGAGCTCTAATATGTTGAATAATGGCAACCAAATGTATTGGCCAACTGTAACTATCCATAGATTATAAATTAGTCAATCATCCTAATCTTCATTCTTCTTTTGTTTCATTCATTTTAAATACGAAAATGTTCACGTCCTTTTCCGAAATATTCTGGCTTCGATATATCTAATCTGAGCCTTGTGTTCGGTGCGGTACGGGGCTCACTTCAACTGGCACAGCGCCAGATTATCGCTATGGCCATTCTAACATGTTAAACTTTACTCGATATTACTCTTTTGGCTTTCTGTGAAAAATGTATGTAATTTGATGCCTAATTACTTTGTCCAATTAGACCACGAGCTCCAGTTATCGCCAAACGTTATTTCTGTTTAATAAATGTTAGAGCAAAACTAGTCGGATATAATTTTCTAGTCTAAACAGACGTGTTTGCATGCCGTGCTTGGCTTTTCACGTGTGCTCTGAATGTTCTCTGTGCTCCTAGTATTTGCTCCGGTGAAACATGCTCCAACTTTTGTTTAATACATTTTCAGCGACTATTTGCACTGCAGTGGATATTGCGTATTGCCGCAGTTATTTTAGTAAGGATATAAATTAAAACTGATTTTCTTTTGCCAGAGCAGTTTCGAGAAATTAAAAATTATCATAATATTTGTAAGCTTCATAAGTCCGTCGGTATTTATCGTTGACTTAAACAGGAGGTTTTTTGATATGTAATTTCCAGGTCATTGAGTACGTAAATTTGCAAATGTTCTGAGATATTTCAGACACTGAATAGTTGGGATTAATTCAGATTTCTCATAACTTTAGAATTATGGCCGGTTTCTGAATTGAGAATTTGATATTGAGAACTGGTCAAATTCGACTTTAGCACTACTAAAGGTGAAACCGCGCGAAATTATTCAATGTCTTTGCTACAAACCTAAGAAATTTTGAATTTCACGGGCTTTATTGAAGGAATCACCTTAACTAATGCTAAAGTCGAGTTTGACAAGTTCTAAATTCAGAAACCGGCTGTTAATCTGCTAAGTGATGGCAACAAGAATACTTTCATTATAAAAATGCCAACCAAAGCAGAAACAAATTTATCCCAAAGAATCAAAAAGAGAATTCATTTCGCACCCGCACGAACTCATTTAAACTTCGACAGAAGCCAAAAAAACAAGCCCCACATAAAATAATCAGCTGGGAATGGAAGGCAAACGAAGTTCCCGACAGTTGAGGTCGCATTACTCAAATAATAAATAGCAGAGGAATATGGCAGTCGTTGCAACGCTCGCTTATCGCCGCCATGATTGATTTATTGCTGGGATCATCGAGCGCACGCGCTTAATGTTACGTTAAAATATTGCGTTATAATAACCAGCTGAGAAGGAAAGATAAAGTTTTCACAGTATTGTGCAGAATGCATTTTTCAAGTACAGTCAGCCAAACAAAATAGAATATTTTATTATCTTCGCATTAGTTGCTGACCATGTACAATCAGGGAAATTCATTATTTTGCACATTGACACACTATGTCTGTTTACCTTTTAATACAACTGTCAATAAATTACAGTTGTGACTTGAATTAACGGACTATCTTCTTCTCACACGGACAACTGTACGTCGCTTGCTCCCGCGTCACCAGTCCTGACTCTGTAGGGCGCTGAGACCAAAACTACAAACAAACGTAGCATACAGGAAAGTTTTATAAAATGTGGCTGATATTTTAGTATATTGTGGTGTCTTACGACTTCCACGTGAACGTCGTCGGCAGAAGCTAGTTACAGATAAACATGGTTTGCGAGAGTAAAGTGAAAGTTTAAACTTGCAATGGTTATACTGGGTCCAAAAGTCACGCAAAATGTCATTTTGACAGAAAATACCAAAGTTGTAATTTAATTTGTTAATAAAGGAACTCTTGTGGAATATTTCATGCTTCTAGACCCCAGCGGCTTAGGTTGCGCGTTGTGTTATCGGTGAATTTAAGAATTGTATCAAGTAAACACGCCATATACGCGATGGAAAATATCCCACGAACAAAAAGGGCAAATGTCCACACAAACTTTTTGTTTATTGAAAAAAAAAATATACCCAAAAGTCCAATCGTTAAATTCCCTATAAAATACGATTACCTGATTGTAATATAATTTGGCCAGCGGCTCGTCTAGACGCGGAGTAGTAGGAGTTGCAGTATAAGCTTAGGGGCACTATGAGCAGCAAAGAAAACAAAAAAGAAATGTTTTGGGTTGAATACAATTTTTAGGGATAAAATTTTTCGCCATTTTTTTTTAAATGAAATCTTCCTATTTCATTGCAGTATCGGGTTAGCCTTGACCAAAGAAACAATCTAGGTTCTGACAAGCATGACTCTACGACGCACGTAGGCGTTGTCAACGGAATCGGAATCGGTGAAGAATGGTTAACCACAAAGGAGATGGCGGGGTCTTTGTTCGCTCACTAGACCTCGCCCATCCCCTTTGAACCTAACCTGTCCGAGTTGGGGTGCCCCAGACCCGAGCTCGCTTCGCACGCTCTTGCATCCTAAGTTCTAAATGAATCCCTTCGACATTATTCACGCTTTTAGCCTTATATTTAGGTGTTATTTACGATAGAATCAAGAAACGAACAATTTGCGAAATGTCTTTTGTCCTCAGTAAGTAAAAAATAAATCGGAAGGCCTATTTCTCGGAAACGGTGCGTCTTGGACCATGTTTCCTCTAAGTTCCGCGCCCTTAAAGCTACACTCCAACCTGTAAATTTCCTATTATTTATAGCTGTAATTAGCTTATTTGATTCTTAAACAGGCAAATTCGGATAACCCCCGTTAAGTTACAAAGCAATCATTGTTCCCGACTTTACAAAATAGTCTTGCCCCCTGATGACCTGTCGAGAAAAACTGAAATTATTCTTAGACATACTAGACTAGAGTAAAATATAAAATTTCCTTTGCAAATTGAATTTCAAATGAAACAAAAACATGGAACAGCTATAATAACAATGTTCAACGTGCTCCTCGCTAGTTTAATGTGAAAACTTATAGGTACCTACTGCGTATACGAACCGTTGTGAAACAGGTACTTGTTTTATACTGAACTTTGAGCCCCTTTTTGTATAGGGCACCTAATACGGGGATTCTTTTAAAATATCGGTGATCATTTGAACCTCTAAACGTACTGAGATAGACGCCAACTATGACACTTATGTACATATGTACATTGCTTTAATCTACTGTTACTGAAATAAAACAAATGTTTATCTTTTAGTGACGATTCTTAAAATACGAGTAGCTAATTTTAAATACCATTTGTGAACAAATACAATTCAATGGGCTCTTTAATAATGCAAGCCAACACCAAAAGCCCCACTGTATTTGTATGCACAGCCGCTACGTCAAAGCAAAATAAATCCCCAAAACATGTTTTCAAAACCACAAATTATAAGTACAGTTGCAAACAAAATTCTTTATGCAAATAAACGCAGGCAATTTTTAATAAATAAACAGTACGTTGCGCGTTCGAAATACACAATTAGCATAGTGCGGCTGGCAGCTCGTGTAACGGAACGGACCAAGTTGGGAGTTTTTTTTTTTAATTTAACTGTCACACGTCGCTGCTGTTATTATATTTTAAACTGACTGTTGATAAAGTGGTTTGTGATAAATAATGAATAATTTGAGTGCGGAGCGCAAAATAAATGAGTTTTTTGATGTCGTTTGTCATTCGTGCATATGAGTGATTCGGTAAGCTCTCATTGGGAAACGTAGAAGAGAGAAAGAAGTTTAATGTTATGTTGATTACTGTACTTATACAGTACGTACTTAGATACTAAATGCTTAGCAAAAATAGTTTGGGATAGTAAGCAAGAGCAGGCCTATCAGCAATAAAAAAATACAAAACTATGCTTTATTTATCGGGGGTGTAATGGTGTGCATGTTGAGACATGGCGGCATCAGAATAAATGATTACAATTTCAAAATGGTACTTTAAAACGAATGTATCACAGTACGTGTGTATGTCCGTGAATGTAAACTTACAGAGGATCTACACTAGGTCGATTTTCGCCGAGCGGCAGGTCGCTTACAAAATCGCCACCCCATTTACACTGGTCGATAAAAATCGCAGGTGACTAGTAAGTACATTTTGCATCAAAATGTCGACCTTCATGCGGTATAAAGTAATTAAAATAATATACTAATAAGAGTATAACGAACTAGTCAGTTTTTAGTCATGAATGAAACTTTCTGGCACTGCTGCGGCTACGCTCCTATTGTTTTACAAAACATTAGCTTTTTTCAATGTTTTATTTTGATTTAGATTTATATATCAGTCAACGTAATTTACCTATTGCTTTCTTCACATAATGACGCACATTTGTATGGTCAATATCAACATTTGTAGTGCGTCCCACAGACCTCTACCAATCGTGCTGATGACCCCGGAGCGAAAAACAGCAACTCTAATTTGTTATCAACTATTCTTAATAATATCTGACATTCTGATATGCTTTATACCATAATTAATTCTTCTTCAATACCATTAATGCACTAAACTCCAACACAACCTGCCGTCATTTGTAAACCGGCCGCGGCAGCCCTCGGTATTGTATTTTAAAAGCTCGTTAAATACTGTGCTGTCGTAATTTGATCCACGCCAGGCCGCTCTTAATTACGGCGGCCCATTTAAACTTGCCTCAAGGCCACATAACTCCCCAACCTACACCATTCATCGGTTTCAGCTTTTCATAGTGTGAAAAGGTCTTAACAGAAATGCTTATTTAAAATGTTTGTTATTGTAGAGGACACATGGCTCCTGCATTTTGTATTTTATTACAATCAATATGTTAGGGTTGGTTTCCAGTCTAATGGAATGTAGGTGAATAGCAGTATTTTACATGGAGCGACCCACAACCAACTGTTCAACAATATTAATAAATAATTTCTAAACAAAATGAAAAAAATACTATAAATTCGTATCACCCGTATTAGTTCTCTTTCATCTATTGCTAAACCTAGGTATAGCTACAGTACAAATACATTCACTCTCCTTCGTCCTACAGATACAGTTGTAATAGTTCCAGGTGGAGGTACCCTCGGAATCCTTCGCTGCGTTGAAAGGGATCAAAGGATAGATAGCGTCTGATCCTTTAGTTTTAAACTATTGCGATCTGCGGATAAAAGTCGTCTGTTTGTTACTTGTTCCCTACATACTTTTGTATCGAGGAGTTTGATGATTTAACTTCTTTGAGTTGGATTTGATTATTAGTCGTGTTGGGTATTTTATTTAAAGAGATTTACCCACTTTTTCAGGGTTCGATACCCAAAGGGTGTTAATTACTAAGCCGTCTTAGCCGTCTACCGTAATAGGTAGCCAGTAGACATGTTGAAACGTGTAGGTAACTACGTACAGCCTCTATCTGGCAGTTAAATACATACGTGAAGTTACGTATTTTGTGTTGGTGGTACCTACCTTTATACCTAACCGATTTGAACTTAACTAATTCAGACCAAGTCAGTTACTTAGTATTAGGGACACTAAAGTTCATCACCTGGATAAACTTTAGTTGCCCGATTATTTCCTAAAGTAGTATTCAGAAATCATGAGTTGGTCACGAGTCAAAGTCGTGACCTTAGACTCCTAAAGTACTCGAAACCCGAGCCATTAAACTGAGTCAAAGTTAGCAGGCCTTGTTACAAACACATCACAATACGTCACTTACGAGTAACTACACACTACCCAGCTTCCAATCCGACAACTTTACCAACTTCTACAATATTCAGAATATTTAAGCGTTAAACTAAAGTATGTACATACATTAAAGTTGTCGAACAAGGTCTCAAGTCGTCGTAATTCGGCACAAGTTTGCATACGAGATTACGAGCGTTCGATTAGCGACTGCAACTTACGTACCTACTCGACACTTTGTCGATCGCGAAACTTAATCGATCGCGCCGTATAATTGATGAAGTATCGAGGAGGTTATTTTAAGTTTTATATAGAAGAAAGTTACTAATTATTGAGGTTATTTTAAGTTTGAAATATGATATTATGGCTCGAAAGGAGGTAACTACTGAGATGACGACCAATAGAAAAGTATGTAAGAAGAAAGCTGCTGCGCCGACCACTAATGAATAGGGATAAGGACTGGAGAATGGTGATGATGAATGATGCTGAATACTCGGAGCTTTACTGTACTTAGCACTTTTTAAAGGTCGAGGATCTAAACTGTACATCGTATGGTTATGTCCATAGGCGATGGTGAACTTATACCATCAGATGGGCCACCTGCTTGTTTTGGCGGGTATCACATCTCCACTAGCAGCGAAACCGCAGTAGTTCTGCCATGACATGTCCGTGGTACGACAAGCAAAACAGAAGCAAAACTGCCTGCTCTAACGCACATATTTGATTATGATTCTAATTATTTCCCGCGTTATGTTGCCGATCTGCTCGGAAGTTGGCTACACCTCTACGCTCAGCCCGCTATTTTGTTGCGGTACCGAGTTTGTTTCGCACATAGATATCCGAGTTTCGCACGTATTTGTGGCAGTCGACAAGTTTATAAAGTGAAACTTCATTCTGTTTTGTAAAATGTATGTCAATTTTACGGAAAAAACTAATCTAAGAGGTCCGAAGTAGATATATATACTGTATTCATTAAGTCCAAAGCGACGACATTTTGCTCCAATTGCTACAATTCAACTGACTCTCATGATGTTCCGCTACTAGAATCGCGAAATAATGCAGTAATGTTTTTTAGTGGAATTCGTTATACGGTTTCCCATAATTATTTTCGCGGTGGAGGTGTCACCAAATGACATTAAATAGGAACACAAGTCAGAGCAAATTAAATCATAAATATACACGGGATAGTATAAGTACTAAAAATATAATTTCATCGATAAAACTGGCACAAGCTCATCGTTCCATTGAATAAACAAGCGATAAAAATGTACGAAAATTTGCGACAGACGGGCACTGCGTCTATTTTGTTACGGGTATAAATCGCACGGCGCGCCCGTGTGGCAAGTGCACAATATTATTTATAGAAATAGCGTTGAAATAGAGTTTGCATTTTATTGCTAGCGTTTTTATTGTGCTGTGTACGGTCGCCAGGCTGCTCTCAACATATTTGGTCCTCTAGTTTCCGCGACAAGTAGTACGCCTCCTTCCTGGCCGTCTGGTAGTAAATAAAGTACTGTATTTGGAATGTCATGATTTAAAAAAGCCTCGGGTACATTTTGCCCGAACCCAGAAAGCAATATTAAAAGCAGAAGAATGCTAGCCGCAAGGTTTATATGTGTTGCCCTAACATTCTTCAAATTTCAGGTGACGTAACATTATCTACCGTAACACTGGGGTTCCCTACATTTTTTTAGTCCAGTTATACTTTTCTCTAATCACTAGAACCCATATGTAACCAACAATAGCCACGAAGTGATTTCCAATTTATATTTTTAATTAAAAAATACAATACAATATTACAACACCAGAGTCACCTCATCTCAAACCACACCCCAAATACAGCCATAAAACGTCTGACCCCATCGAAGGACCATTATGACAACAAATTGACACATTCTGCTTCAGAATCAGGTATTTTAAGTCCCCTAAGCTCATTAGCGGGAAGCTCTGTTTGCATTTAAAGCGTCGTCATTACGGGTTCGAATTCGGGAGACAATCGCCAATTGTGGTAGCTATAGCGAATTGTGTTGGAAAATTGAAGGGGAATTCTCGTTGCGGGTAGCATTGTTTCCTGCTAGGGTTGCGGGAAAGTCCGAAAGAGTTACCGTGGCCCCTGGCACAGGCAACTGAAGGAATACGGGAGGGTTTTAGCCAGTAAGAGTCTGACACGCCCTCCCGCTCTGCCCAGAGCGGGAAAAGTTATTTGATGAGTAACCACTTTAAAAAAAAAAAAAAGGGTAGCATTGTTTATGAAATACTCATTTAAAGATAAAGCATATTAATATCATACATTTATGTAGGTCTATACTTACGAGAGTTGGTAATAAAATAACATTAGTGTTTGGTCTGTACCTATTTTAGAACAGAACTTCTCCATTATTTTTGATTTCAGGTTTGAGATGAGATTAGTGTGAAATCTGCCAGTTCTCAAACGAATTTCAAGATTAAGCACAGCCTTTCTATTCTGTAAATATCTCAAGGTGAAAACTTGGGTAAAATGAGCTTAAAATTAGCTGTCATTGCTGTCATTAAAATGAGCGGTCATTGCTGTCATTCAAATGAGCGGTCATTGCTGTCATTCAAATGAGCGGTCATTGCTGTCATTCAAATGACAGCTCAGGGTGCGTACTATGACGTGTTAATTCCATCATTGTTCCAGTGTGAAAGAGAGACGGAGCTATACATGACCGATAGCACTATCTCTTTTTCGCAACGGAATCATGATGGTGTTAACACGTCATAGTACGGCCCCAGTTTATCTAAGTTTTCTCGGTGAGATTTTTTCAGAATAGATCAACTAGTCATAAAATTATTAATTTTAAGTTCTTAACTATGTAACTATAAAATGATTATGTTACTCGCACAAAAAGTGAAATATCTCTAACCTAGTATTTAGGTTAACAAAAAGTACAAGTCGCTCAATCAAACTGAAAGCCCTAACTATGTAATTAGTATGAATTAAGACTGAGTAATTTAAATACCTTAAATGTAAAATACACCAGTTGGCGTGTACGTTAATTAGTTCCACTTAAATGAATCCCCAAGGTCACGAGACCTCAACTCTGAAACTTATTTGACGTCTACGTTACCTCCAAGTCTTATTATCACGTAATGTTATCTCTTCTGACTGAACTACTGAGGTAACCGTCGACTTTGGTTTGGTTAATTATTTTCTTATTAGACATTAGCCTGCCCTTAAGTTTGTAGGCCGAAATTGTATTTTCACTTAATTTAGAGAGATCGTTTACACCTACCGAGCAGAGAATATGCCATCCTGTTATAACTATGGGTGTTCTTAAAAGTGACTCCGGTATTCAATCGGGCGGATAAGCAGTAGAGTTTTTTCTTTTGTCTCACATCTACACACAAATTTGAACAAACAAAAATTTGTTGTTCCTACTACCAGGCTCAAGAAAATAGGTGACTCGTTTAGATGCCAATCTATACGTTTTTATAATAAACTTCCTAGCCACATTCAAGAACTAAGCCTTAATAAATTAAAATTTTATAAAGGGGAAACTATGCCAGAAAGCCTATTAAACTGTCAAGGACAAACAAGCTTGAATTTGAGCTGCTCCAATAAATATAATGTAAATTAAATATAATTATAATATAATTAAAATTAATTAATTATAATTAAATATAATTCAGACTAATGTACTGTCCTTAATCTGTTTGTTTTAGCTGTAAGTCTCCCATGTTATTTAAATAAATAAATATATTTACACAGGGAATGTTGATTAATTTTATTTTGCTAACTATTTTACTTTTAACCTTTGCTACAGGTATACTTTTTTACTTATAATAAATAAATATATAAAAAAAATACCTATACAATGACATGAATATTTACTGTATTTAGTATTATATTATTTTAATTATTGTAAATGTGAGGACTATGTGGGTCATTGTTCCAGTTTCAATCATGTTCTGGCAGTTTGAGTAGTTTATGCGGCCTACCCAAATGTTCTTTCTTTGGTATTGTTCGTCGAATTGTTGAGCTTCTAAAGTTCTGAGTTAAGCTGCACGGTTACTGACAAATGCGTGCACTGACTGGACAGGTCCACTCAATCTGTGTAGTTTTTTCCTCAAAAGACACACACACACACTAACACACACACACACACACAGACAATGTCCTCAAAGATTATGTCCGGATTTTTATATACACATTGCCCTTGATGTATTTTATATATAATATGACAGGAGTATTTACTTTTTAAAGTATTATAATATTATTTTAAATAGTGTGAATGTGAGAACTATGTCGGTCATTGCTTTTTTTGTATTTTTCTCAGTTAGTTTAGTAGCGTATTCGTCGAATCGTTGAGCTCCTTAAGTTCTTCCTGCCGTATCCTCGTGCAGGCGATTGGCGGTGACGATCTCTCGCATCCGGCCCTGGTCCAGGCCATGGTACGGAGCGAGAGGGCATGGGAAGCCGTCACCTCCTTCTGCGAAGCAGTAATGCTCGCGAAGGAGGAGGCGGCACGCGTGAGCGAGAGGCAAAATTCGCGTCCTCACGCCCCTAGCTCCGCAGGAGACGCCATGGACGTCGGGAATCCCAAGCCGATTCCCGGCCGCCGTAGGCGCGGGCTTGCGGAAGGCGAGCAATGGGTAGCTCGCCGTCCGATAAAGACCAGGCCCGGGTCAACGGCGCGTTGTATTCCACGCGCGCCTCAAAGAGATGTCAGCACCAACGACGGGGTCCGCTAGGGCCGATGGGTGCCAGGGTTGCGGGAAAGTCCGAAAGGGTTACCGTGGCCCCTGGCACAGGCAACTGAAGGAACACGGGTGGGTTTTAGTCAGTGAGAGTCTTACACATCCTCCCGCTCCGCCCAGTGCGGGAGAAGTTATTTGAGGATTTCCCAATCAAAAAAATAAATAAGTATACTTAAAAAAAATAAGTTTGACGTGTAAAAGTGTTTGTACAAACCTACTTACAGAAATAAAATCATTTATCATACATACATAGACTCATGCCTTCATCCCATGGGGGTGGTCAGAAACTACAGAACGCCACCTGCTACGATCCTTAAATACTCTTTTTGCCTCGTTAACGTTCATACGGTCATACACGCACGCCGGTTGCAAATACTGACCTGACCTAACTGAAGAAAACACCTCACACACATCTAATGACTCCTTATGTTACATTTGTGCTTTTATCCCTCTAGAGGTAAAGGAACCCAAGCCCAGATGCAAGGTGGTTAGGTATTTAAAGGTAAGGAAACTACAAACTGTTGGAAACAACATATATTTATAAAAATATAAAAAACCCCAAATACGATTAGGTGGGTGACGATAAATGTCACCCAATATGCCAAGCCAGCTTTATGTTCGGTATTAGAACTATGGTCGTGGGGGGTTGGAGATAAACCCAGTACTGTTCCTATTTAAATTACAACTGGAATCTTCCAGTTATGATGTGTAGATAATAACTAGATGAATGGGCGCCAGGGACTATAAGTCCCGGATCTCGGAGCCAACGAAGATGTTGAATTTTCTTCCTGATAAGCTGGTAGGCAGGTGTCGAACCCGGAGTCTTTAAATTAAATATTGAACAGCGGCTTCCCACTATGGAAACCTGTCAGGCAATAAACCGGTTCTTACCGGAACCGTTTTTATAATTAAATTTGGTTTTATATTAAAATGATATATATAAAAAAAAACCGTCCCGCCTGCGCTATCGCTAGATGAACTCTGCCAGCCGCACAATCGCTTCCGCTAGAGGCTTCTGGCAGACTCGAGGAATGGGTCTCGTGTCCAGGCTCCAGACATTGGGGTGCATGTTGAAGAGCCTCCTCGTGGCGCACCCTGGGCAACGTCAGCTCCTTGCCCACCAGGTTTTGGTGGGCCATGGGGGCTGGCGGCTAATCTTTAACAAACGAGGAAAGATCATGGTTCCAATCACCGATCATGCTTGATGGTCGGTGAAGGGAACCGGGCTACGGACGGTCAATACGTCCACTCCTCCTCTGCTTACAGAGGTAGTTGAGTGGGCGTAGACTGGGAAGGGCCGCCGCTGCGGTGCAGGCGCACCAAAGCGGCGCGTGTTTCTCTCCTTGAAGAGTAGTCCTCTAGGAGAGAACTTTCGGCGGGTTCGTTGAGTCGGGTCGGCCGGACAGCGAACGGAGGCATGTTTAATGCCGCCGCCGGGGGCTTGGCTTAATTGCCTGGCCCAGAGGAAGGCTACCTCTAAGATAAAAAACCACCCAATCCTAAGCTTTGAAGCGCGGTGAGAGGATGAATGGCTGGAGGGAGTCCAGTCGTGAGCGCTTCCCCTGCAGAGCACCTGCCGCACTCTGCAGTATTTAGGCTTACCGGGTATCTAGGCTCTGCCCGGTGGACATTTTTGCCCTATATTTACTCGTGGGAATAGTATGGTTAAAAAAAAAATATATTAAAAAATAATAAAAACGACGAAGAGGAGAGGAGTGATGCGGGGTCGGAGTCCGACGCCGCATCTGGCGCAAGGGGCTCATGCCAGAGCTCGGAGCACGAAGTGGAGGGGGCTGCTGCGAGGAACCGAAGGTTCTTCCAGAAGCGCCCCAGATCAGGGGAGGGCCAGGGGTCGTCCTCCGAAGAGTGGACCTCAGGGCCCAAAAAAATCCACTCCAGCCGGCGGGGTGGGGCCCGAGAGAAAGGTTTGGGCAGAGGGCTCGCCACCCAGGAGACGAATGCGCTGCGCTCTGCCAGCCCAGCCGAGCCGAGCCAGCGAACTGAGAGACACGCCTCGGAGGGGAACCAGCCGGGAGAGACCAGCCGCAAGGCGGCTCTCTCAGAGTCCTCGGGTGGCGAGCCGGATGCCGCCGGCGGCTCCAATTCGGAGTGAGCGGCCAGGTTTGCGGAGGTCGTGGTCGCCGCAATTAGGGATGTGGCCTTGAAGAGGATTAAGTCCTCAAAAGACAAGGCCATAGCCGCGGCCACGGCCTCCATTATGGCGGCAGCGGAGGCCATTCAACCCGGGCCTCCGTCAGATGGAATATCTGAAATGCGGGCGGAGGTCGCCCGCTTGACAGCCGCCATGGAGCTTCTCCGGAAGGAGAACGGGGAGCTCCGAGCGGACCTGGCCGGGCTCCGAGCAGCTGGCCTCAGAGAGGTGCCGCAGGAGGGGGCGCCGCAGCATGGGCAGGGACGGCCCATGCCTGCGGAAGACCGGGTTTTGACCCTGGTGCGGCAGGAGCTGGCTGCCTTCCAAAGCCGGTTTTCCACCCTGGAGGCCATTGTCCTGCGCCCCCCACTAGCGGCGAGCCAGCCGGCCGCGAGCCGGCAGAAGGCGGTCTCATTTGCCGCCGTCGCAGCTGCCGCGGCCAAACCTGGCTCGTCGGGGCAGAGAAAGGCCCCCCCCGTGCTGAAACCCGCGGGGACACCCATGCCCAGGGAGGGCGGGACGGCAACACAGAGGGCGAGGGCAACGGCCCCGGCTGCAAGACGGCCGCCCCCACCTCCTATATCTCCTCCGGCCGGCGCCGAATGGCAAGTAGCCGGGGAGAAGAGGAAGGCCGGTAAGGCGGCAAGGGCGGCCAAAAGGAAGGAGAGGCGGCAGCGGCAAAAAGCGCGAAGCGTCGCGGCTAGGCTCCGCGCCCCGGAATCCGCAGCTGTAGTGATTACGCTACAGCCGGAAGCGGAAAAGAAGGGCGTGTCCTACCGCGACGTGCTAGCCAAGGTGGGAAAGGCGGTGAGCCTCGAGGAGATCGGCGCCACCGAAGGCATCCGGGTGAGGCTCACGGCGACTGGGGCCCGGATGCTTGAGATCCCCGGTGCGGCTAGCGGCCCGGCCGCTGACGCTCTGGCCGAAAGGCTTAGGGCGTCCTTAAATGCGGACGAGGCCCGAGTGTCCAGGCCCACCAAGTGCGCTGACATGCGCATCCTGGGCCTGGACGACTCGGTGACGGAGGGAGAGGTGGTGGCCGCCGTCGTTAAGACTGGAGGGTGCTCTGCCGAGCAGGTGAGGACAGGCACCATCGGTCCTGACTTCAAGGGGATGCGAGCCGTCACGGTGAGCTGCCCTGTGTCGGCGGCCAAAAAAATAGCCGAGGGCCGTAGGCTACTGGTGGGCTGGGTTTCCGCGCAGGTGAAACTGCTGGAACCCAGACCTCTGAGGTGCTTCCGCTGCCAGGTGGGCAACCACGTGGGAGCTAAATGCACCTCGGAGGTGGACCGCAGCCACCACTGCTTCCGCTGTGGTCAGCCCGGTCACAAGGCCGGGTCTTGTAATGCCGCGCCGCACTGCACCGTATGTGCGGCAGCTGGCAAGCCAGCTGATCACCGGATGGGGAGCAAGGCCTGCGCTCCACCCGCCAGAGCCAGGGGCAGGGGCAAGCCCTCCGCCACCGCCGTCACTGCCGCAGCCGCCGCCACTGCCGTTGCCGCTGCCGCCTCGACCGTCGTCGTCGCCGCCGTCACCACTGCGGCGGGGCCCTCACAGAGGGCTCGGGAGGAGGCTGACATGGAGTGCCAATAACGGCCCCATTACGCCTCCTCCAGGCGAACATCAACCACTGCGCCTCTGCTCAGGATCTGTTGCTCCAGAGCATGGCGCAGTGGTCGATTAACATCGCCGTGGTCGCTGAGCCGTAATTTGTCCCGCCCAGGGATGACTGGGTGGAGGACCTGAGCGGCTCAGTGACCCTAATTTCGTCGGCCGCCGCCGGTACTCCGTCCCTCGAGGCAGTCACGAGGGGACGGGGTTGCGTGGCAGCACGGTTCGGGGAGATTGTAGTGGTGGGGGTATACTTCTCCCCGAACCGAACTCTTGCCGAGTTCCACAACTCCCTTGCGGAGTTGAAAGTCGTCGTCGTCGGGTTCCGTTCCCTCCCCGTGCTCGTCCTCGGGGATTTCAATGCCAAGAATGTGGCTTGGGGTTCCCGGTATACGGACACACGGGGCAGGATGGTGGAGGACTGGGCTCTGGAGACAGGCCTGGTCGTCCTAAATCGGGGTTCTGTCCCCACGTGTGTGCGGATGCGGGGTGAATCGGTGGTGGACATCTCGTTCGCCAGCTCCGCTCTGTCACCGCGTGTCCTTGACTGGCGCGTCATAGAGGGGGTGGAGACCTATTCCGACCACCGGTACATCCGGTTTGACGTCTCCGCCCAGACCTCGAGCGCGCTGGTCCGACAGGCCCCGAGTGGTCCGCGGTGGGCGCTGAAGCAGCTGGACCGGGAGCTCCTCCTGGAAGCCTCGATCGTGCAGGCCTGGGTGTCATCACCGGACAGGCCTGCTGACATCAACGTCGAGGCGGAGTGGTTCCGGGAGGCCATGTCCGAAATATGCGACGTGGCAATGCCCCGGGCCCAGCCCGGACGCGCTCAGCGCCAGGTGTGCTGGTGGTCGCCAGAGTTGACGACTTTACGCAGTGCGTGCGTCGCTGCGCGACGCCGGTACACCAGGCACCGCAGGCTCCGTATTCGCCCTCCGGATACGGAAGCCATTCAGGCGGAGCTGTACGAGGGGTACAGAGCGGCGAAGACCGCCCTCCAAGCGGAGATCCTCCGGGCCAAGGGACTGGCCCGCGAGGAGTCGCTGGAGACTCTGAACAGGGACCCGTGGGGGCGCCCCTACAAATTGGTGCGTGAGAAGCTCCACCCATGGGCTCCCCCGCTGACGCAGAGTCTCCGGCCCCAGCTCGTGGAGGACGTGGTGAGCACTCTGTTCCCTTCTAGAGGGGACCATATCTCCCCGCCCATGGCTCCGCCTACTGCGGTGCTGAATGCGGACCACACCGCCGACGACGACAACGATGCTCCGGAGGTGACCGAGGTAGAGCTGCGAGTGGCGGTACGTAGGCTGAGTGCTAAAAATACCGCCCCAGGACCCGACGGCTTACCTGGGAAAGCCTGGGTCCTGGCCTCGGAGGCTCTCGGGCCTCGACTAAGGGGGCTCCTAAGCGCATGCATGGAGAGGGGCCAGTTCCCACTTCGTTGGAAGACGGGGAAACTGGTCCTCATCAAGAAGCCGGGGCGCCCAGCGGACTCTCCGTCCGCTTACCGGCCCATCGTGCTGCTCGACGAGGTGGGCAAGCTCTTTGAGAGAGTCATTGCAGACCGCCTCGTCGGGCGGCTGGTGCGGGTGGGGCCGGATTTGGCGGAGAGCCAGTTTGGCTTCCGCAGGGGGCGCTCTACGGTGGACGCCATCATGCGCGTGCGGGCCCTCACGACGGGGGATGCTGTGGCCCGGGGTGGGGTCGTCTTGGCGGTGTCTCTAGACATCGCCAATGCCTTCAATACCCTGCCCTGGAGTTGCATCAGGGAGGCACTCCGGTATCACCGGATGCCGACCTACCTCTGTCGTGTGGTCGAGGCCTATTTGACGGACAGGGCCGTCATCTACCCCGGTCACCAGGGAGTGTGGAACCGGCAAGAGATGTCGTGCGGTGTCCCACAGGGATCGGTCCTGGAGCCGCATCTGTGGGATATCGGCTACGACTGGGTGCTGCGCGCCGACCTCCCCAGCGGCGTCAGCGTGGTTTGTTACGCTGACGACACGCTAGTCCTGGCGCAGGGAAGGTCGCACCAGGCGGCGGCCGAACTAGCGACACGCGGGGTTGCGACAATCGTCGAGAGGATCCGGCAATTGGGACTCGAGGTGGCCCTGCACAAGTCCGAGGCCATGTGTTTTCATGGTCCTCGGAACACGCCACCGTCGGGTTCCCAAATAACGGTAGGAGGGGTTCACATCGGCGTCGAGTCGACGATGAAGTACCTGGGACTCGTCCTCGACAGCCGGTGGAACTTCGTGGAGCATTTCCGACGTTTGGCTCCCAGACTGGAAAGGGCCGGGGCTGCCTTAAAGCGGCTTCTGCCCAATCTAGGGGGGCCAAACGCCTCCTGCCGGATGCTCTACGCGGGGGTCCTGCGGTCCATGGCCCTTTACGGGGCACCGGTGTGGGCGCGTTCCTTGAGGCGGCGGCCAGCCCGCTGGTTGAACGCGCCCCAAAGGGTCATGGCCATCCGGCTGGTCCGGGGATACCGTACGGTCTCCGGTGAGGCGGCGAGCCTCCTTGCCGGATTACCGCCATGGGATCTGGAGGCAAAAGTCCTCGCGCACGTTTGGGAGTGGCGCGAGGAGGCGAAACGCCGGGGCGTAGCTCCGCTGCCGCGAGAAATCACGGTACAGTGGACAGAGCTCCGGCGGGATCTCAGGGCGACATGGAGAGTGCGATTGTCGCAACCCAGCGCTGGGCACGCCACAATTGCGGCGATAAGTCCCCTCTTTGAGGAGTGGCTAGAGAGGCGCCACGGCGTCCTCACCTTCCGCCTGACGCAGGTCCTAACCGGACACGGTTGTTTCGGGAGGTTCCTGTTCCGGATAAGGCGGGAGGAAACGCCCGGGTGTCACCATTGTGTGGATCGCCCGGAGGACACGGTGGAGCATACGGTGGAGGTCTGCCCGGCTTGGGCGGAGCACCGCCGTGTCCTCGTGGAGGCGATTGGCGGTGGCGATCTCTCGCGTCCGGCCTTGGTCCAGGCCATGGTACGGAGCGAGAGGGCTTGGGAAGCCGTCACCTCCTTCTGCGAAGCAGTAATGTTCGCGAAGGAGGAGGCGGAACGCGTGAGGGTGAGGCAAAGTTTGCGCCCTCACGCCCCTAGCCGCCGCAGGCGACGCCCTGGGCGTCGGGAATCGCAGGCCGATTCCCGGCCACCGTAGGTGCGGGCTTGCGAACGGCGAGCAATGGGCAGCTCGCCGTTCGATAAGGACCAGGCCCGGGTCGACGGCGCGTTGTGTTCCACGCGCGCCTCAAAGAGATGTCAGCACCAATGACGGGGTTTGCTAGGACCGATGCCTGCTAGGGTTGCGGAAAAGTCCAAGAGGGTTACCGTGGCCCCTGGCACAGGCAACTGAAGGAACACGGGTGGGTTTTAGTCAGTAAGAGTCTGACACGCCCTCCTGCTCTGCCCAGAGCGGGAGAAGTTATTTGATGATTTCCCACCCACAAAAAAAAAAAAAAAAAAAAAGGCTCCAGACATTCCTCTAGATCCTGGCGGCGAGACGAATCTCGCGAGGTGCCTCTCGGTTGATGAAGGAGGGAATCACTTGACTGCTAGACTCTCGACTGGCTAGATGTCAATGCGGCTCTGCGCAATTTGGAATCATTTTAAAACATGGAATAAGGTTTGTATTAACCTCAAGCGTGTTCACATCACGGGCTATTAGACGCCATCTCCCATCAATCATCCTATCATAGATCACAACCGATATTGTATGGAACATTCATAAAATCTCCCTTGACTCGGGTAAAATTCTTCTAAGATCACGGAAGTTAAATATTGAACTTATGACACACACTTCTTGAACATCACCGATAACTGTCCAACATGAAGTTTAAACGCTGAAACAATCCGAACTTTCAAGATCCAGACTAATTAACAAATTATTAACGTAATTTCCAATACTAAGAATTATCTTGTTGGCTAATTTTCCCAGGTTTGCTAATTTTCTCGGCAAAATTAAAAAACACAGCTTACAACACTGGGACAAAGAACTTTCTAGAGAAAAGTCAATATTGAAAAAAATAATAATTTCCGTTTTCCGGTTAATTAGTTTATTATGTACTTTTACCAAAATCTGAAAATTATTAAGGATTGGACTATACGATATTATTTCGATGGTTACCAATCAAATGTTAAAATTAACTCATATCGATTAAAACTACAACTGTGAATCGGCAACCACTAGGTGTCGCCTCTAACTGTCAAAAACTGACGTTCAACCGAATGACATTTGGAATGTAAACATTCAGAACGCTATTACCATTTTTGATCTAATTTAATAAGTAAACCTATTTAATAAGGTTTTGAAAAGTGTTTATCGTGAAAGTGTTACCAAAGAGTTCTGTGACGAAATACAGTTGAAGGAATGAATCCTTCTATCAATTGCAAGTCAAAGACAGTTGCACAAATTACAATGAAATATTTTACTTGGAAACAACACAATTTACTGCGTATGTTTACAGGCAATTGCTTTTTTATTTATTAGGTAAGTAGCTGTGTAATACCAACCAGTGGTAGCTACAAAAAATACAACGTAACACTTACTACGGCGATCACCATTACGTCTGCTGAATACGGTCATCTTCCTCCTGTCCTCATCCCAATTTACTTAGTGTCGGCGCAGTATGTCTTCTTACATACGTCTATTAGACGTCATCTCAGTTTCCATATTATCTTTTACGTAACCCATCCATCGTTTTTTAGTTGTTTCCTAATTTTTATATGACTTACCATCTACATGAATGGGTACTCTAAACTTTCCTTTGACAAATGTGGTAGGATATAACTACAAATATCTTATTTATAATTTACATACGAAACCCTAAAAACCTGAATATATTACGTAATAGGTACCAGGATTTGAAATTTTAATATAATTTCGCCTTAGTTTGATTATACCTGTGTAATCCGCTTTGGGCAGGTTTATATAACATTCAATTAAAACCGTAATCGAATAAAAAACATCGACCTCGTGTAGTGTAATAATATCAGGGAGATTATATTATGATAAAACATGATTAATTTTATTCCTAAAACAAACTTAACTTTGTAGTTGAAAATAAATGTTGCCCAATACTTTGATATACGTCACGGTCAATTCTACAACTGCAAAATTAGTTTTTAATAGCAAAAAAAAATATTATGTGATATAACTACAAATTAAACCATTTCCTTTGCTTGTGCTGTGAGATCTTGCTCTTTGCCAAATTTCACGATTCTAGATCGACGGGAATCTATATATAGGTTTTTATTTATTTGCGAGTTACAAAATATGTCGCATATATTGCCGTATTTTTTATTGCGTTGACTTAGAACCTCGATTGTTGTAGAGCTCCTAGAACCGTAGATCTACGTATTAGATAATAATTTCAACTTGATACCTCCACACGTTCCCGATAAAAAGGGTCTTGGCAGACGGACGGATAGACATTTTTTTTTAACTCGTTACCCAAACAAAAACACCCAAAATGCAAAAAAACATTGTAATATAAATATACAATTTTTTTTTGCTGTTTTGGTGTTTATTTAGGAAACATTAATTTTTATTGATTCATATCAATAAAATAAATGTGTCTATGGTTTATCTGTTATCTCTCTCTATACCATTCATCTGACTGTGATGAAAGAATAATGACAGGACTCCATGTAATGTGGGTGTCACAATTAGACTTCGCGTACAAATACTCTCAAACGGCACCTCTCGAACATTAAAAGAAAAGGTAATCAAAGCATATTTTTTTAATATTGGGTTTCGTGAGAAAAACGTTGTTTAAGAGCAGGTGGCTCCGTATAAACATACCCCATTACAGTAAAGTAAAGAAAAAAAATGATATTGTAGCTGGCACTTCATAATAAAATTGTTCATAGCTTAATTGAAGTGCTAGCTACAATTCAACAAAATAAACAAAATGATGAAAAAAAAAAGTTGTTTTAGTAATTTGTACGATTAATATCATAGTATTTTTTTTAACGAGACTACATTTTTGAAGCGTAAAATGAAAATATTGGTAAGATATCATTCTTAAATCGCGCATTATTTTTACTATTTTGTTGACTTAAGTACATTTGATTACGTTCATAGCTTAATTGAAGTGCCAGCTACAATATCATTTTTAATAGTATCCATTCAATACGTAGTTTGTTCATTTGGAATTAGATTTAAATTTTTGGGTAAATATCAAAAACCCCTTAAAGCTCTTATATATCGAAAACTATTGAATTTCGGCCATACACATGGGGCATCAATTTGTTGCATTTTGGCCCCTTTATCAGCTCCTGACGGATATACGTCAAATTACAAGTAGCCATGTCTAAAGGCATATCAAAGAAAACAACGCTTTTGGCCGAAGAACACCAAAAATGCGTCCTAGGGAAACGTCCAACATGAACTATGCACGATCGTTTGTTGTCCTACAACTGCAAACCAACGCGCTATCGCTCTGCGTAGCGCAACGTACACGGCCGGACAGACCAACAGTTCCGACGCATAAAGCTTCCCACGACGCGTGTCCCTAGATATTATGTCGGGCGAAATCGAGCGACGTCGGGCGGCATCACACGACACGAAACATTTATTTAGTAGTTGAATTTATGCATTTATACTATATTCGTAATCAGCCTAGAATGTTCCCACTGCTGGGACACAGGCCTCCTCTCTCCATAAATAACAGTGACAGGAAGTTATTATAACATCATAAATATACACTAAGTGATAAAAAATACGTATTTATCTGTTCTGTGTATGGGACCATCCTATAAGTACCAATACTCTTACAAACTAATGATGATTTTTTCAAATCGGTTTATATGACGGAGTTCTGAAGTAACAAACATACAAAAAATATACAATATATGCAACCGAATTGAAAACCTCCTCCTTTTTTTGAAGTCGGTAAAAGCTAATGGATACTAAGTGAAGCCCTGTAACTGTTTCATATAATGTACATACGGTCACTCATGACGGCTTCTGAAATTAAGCGACACCAGAACTGCCATTCTTCTTTGGTAATGCTTGCGTGTACGCTCGCAAAGGTCTCTGAGTTGATAAAACCCTCCTCCACGGGAGCTTAGCCGGGAGTAAAAGTTAGTTTACCTCCATTCTATAATCCACCTAAACAATACATATTTATCTTTATCCACCTGATAACAATACCGAGCAGTCTTGTAAACACTGGTGTGGCAACGATACCGTGGTTGGCAATATTGTCACTAAACAAACACTTAGATACCACCAGGTACCGCTAACAGCAGCAGCAGCCCTCCCGACCTAATGTAAGCGGTACTTTCACTGTTATCGCAATTCATTGGCTTCACCCCGTTTATATTTAAATGCTCTGTTTGTTGGGCCAACAGTCCAAATTATATACGTGCTGATTTTTAAATTACTGGTTTTATCATTTTGCTGGTTTTTTGGCCACTTTCCAACGATAGGCTTAACATATGAAAGCGAAATGATAAATGTGTTTTTAGGTTGTTTATTTTCGAGAGTTTTACTTTTTAATATGGGGTGTGTATGTGGACATAGATTGATCGGTTTGCGAACGTAAACCTTGGATGGGTACCCACCATTATCTATTTCAATGTTAAGGGGCCGTGCACGAAATCGACTGATTTTGATCAATTTTGTGCATTATTTGTAGGAAAGGGAAACATTATTTAA
This sequence comes from Brachylomia viminalis, assembly GCA_937001585.2. Lineage (NCBI taxonomy): Eukaryota > Metazoa > Arthropoda > Insecta > Lepidoptera > Noctuidae > Brachylomia > Brachylomia viminalis. The sequence continues at coordinate 26,398,546 of OW443301.2, forward strand.
ACAAAATTATATGTGATTCGAAAATTTGAGTTCTTTGTTGTGCATGTAGGGGAGCGAGGGGCTTGTTGTAACAGTTTTCATTAAAACTAATATATCTTGAAATCTATTGATTAAATTTCTACTAAATAAAGATGGATGAATACTGTAACTCTTCCTCTACCAAATCAAGTAACAATAATACCATAACTATTGGTCATTATTTTACAATCAATTATTTTCTAGAAGAAGTGCGGTGTTACAACTTACCTCGTGCTTGGGGCAAGTTGTAACATCTACCGGGGCAAGTAGTAACGACAAAAAAAAACGACAATAATACCTCTAATCATTTATTCTTTGTTTTTTTTTTTAAATTGACATCTTTCTAAAGTAAGTATTACGTAATTCTTATCAAAAATCAACTCAAATACATTTTTTTAGTAATCAACACTTAAAAATTAAGTAATTAACAGTTTTATTTAGTTAAACACTACTTATATTCATCATGGCACTTTTAAATCACAGTAAGTAATTTAATTATTTAAGGTATGCACTTGTTGTAACACGTTACAACAAGCCCCGGGATTTTGTTACAACTAACCCTATGGTATGATTTTCAACATTTATCAAGATAACTATTTAAACAATTTAGCAATCATAAAAACTGTTACACACTATCAGAGATAGATAAATTTGAATGGAAATAAGATATAGAAAATTTGAAATTAGTCGATATTAAATACGCAAACCGAAATTTTACGACAGTACAATTTTATATTACCTGGCAGAAATGAAGCACGTGCACACTTCCGCTCACTGCGCCGGCCGGCGGGACATTGGCTATGGCAACATGATGCGGCGCGGTTTATAGGTTAAATCGAGTCAAAGAAATACGTTAATAGCGTTTAAGATCCTAGTGAAAAGGGCCTGTTACTACTTATCCCTGTTACAACAAGCCCCTCGCTCCCTTACTGAAAGGGATTTTTCAAATAAGTTAAGTATTCATGGAAAATCACTAATATTCGCAACAAGTTTTCCAAAAAAATACGCGAGACTGACGTTTGATATTTTTTTTTACTAGAACCTACTTTTGATTTTGAACATTAAAAATATCATCAACATCATTTTATGGTCTACCTACACGTGGCCGGACCACTTTTTTCAACTTCCATACAAAATATAGCAGAAAAGAATGTGGAAAAAACCCATTTTTCGAATCAAACCCTGTCAGTAATGTATTTTTTCCTATGAGCAAGCCGTTTCAAGAAATGAAAAATCACACATTAATCTTCAGCTACTCTTAAAACAAAATTAAAATTTAATTTTATGATTAAATACAATATTTTCATTTAGTAAATCAAAGGCAAAAAAAAAACTATATTTTCGAGAGCGCAAAAGTGATGAAACTGTTAACAGGTGCTGTGACTGACTCGAATGGTTTAACGCCACGAAAACAATACTTTTGTAGTCACACAGACATAATGTTACATTATTTCCAGCTTTCTCACAATTTGATAAGAAATTGACAAAAGAGGGTTATTTATGTGCACGGAGCCTTAAGGTCCAGTCACGAGCATAAATACCTTGAACTTACGAAAAATTTAAACGCGATTAAAATTTCCTCACGTAATTTTCCTCATTCTTCTGCATCACATACCCATGCCATGATAACCGATTCCCTCACAACTTTTCAATCACCGGCGCCACCTTCAGACTTCCTCATAAGTACTCATTCCGTATTCTATCCATTCGCGTATCATCATACATCCTTCTTAACATTATCATCTCAGCTGCATCCTTCATTCATTCCTTTTGTGGCCCAATATTCTGATCCATACAAGACAGCGGGTCTAACCATTGTTTTATAAATCTTCCCCTTAAGATTACAGGGAACGCGGGACTCGCGAATTGTTCCCGTGACCTGCCGCCATTTCATCCATCCAGTGTTAATTATGTGCTTAACAGTCCGATCTACTTCGCCATAGCTTGGCACGAGTGAACCGAAATGCCGAAAGTCATAGCAGACTGAGAGAAGCGCGCCATCAAGCGCTGTGGCTCCAGAGTTGGAAAGACCACCGACATCGCAGAACATGTATTCAGTTTTGGTTCTGCTGATTTTAACCCAACATTCTCGAGCTATGTTGTCATAGTATGTTGTAATACCATTTTTATAATACGAAGAATGGTTACGAAACTACTAACACCACACACTGTTCGTACTTTTTATTATTAATATTTTTTTGACATTTCTCGGGACCCTGGGGTCCCGGACCTTTGGAAGGCGTACGAGGGACCGAAGCCAACTTGCAGAGGCCCCTTAGACAATTTTAAGTGTTGAGGCACTAACCGACGATTATCCCTGTATGCACTATGCAAGTGTACCCAAGGACAACCCCCGGTTGGTGGTTTATTATTATTATTATTAACACCATAAGATTTCTATCAACACTTTAGGAGAAAATCGCTTTTAAATCTTGCGTAAGTGCAAGTTGTGTATTTGTAATCCTGACTGTACATGAGTCAAGTACCTGGCATCGTCGAGTTACAGGTATATGTCATGTAACATGAGATTATGTGCCTGTAAGTCGACGACGATGCTAATTCGTCCTTCACGGGATTATCAATCATGGTTGTTAAGGTCAGAAAGCCAGAAGTCGTTTGTCATGCATCCGCAAGTAATTGCAGAGGTTTGTCTACTGTCTGTGTAACATTTTATTTATTTCTTTCTTCAGTAGTACACATACATTGTATAGTATAATTAAGTCGGTGCCAACTTACACTCATTAGAGTTTTACCGTGCACCAAAATCATCGACTACATATTTTAGAGCCATTAACCACTTAAGTAGGTACTTAGTTAAAAAGAAACAACAAACAAAATTAAAACGGGTATTTAAGCAAAATATTATCTAATGCCAACGAGCGAACATTGGTGACCAATCTGACCGTCCGTCCTTACAACAAAAGTGGTGGAGGAATGTTTTCGAATAAAATTACAAGCTGTTCCTAAAAGTGTATGTTTTAGTAATAGGTAGTTAATTTTCATGTTTTTTTTTGTGCTATGATGTTATTGTTAGGTACATACATGATAGTTTTGAGCCTTTAACGTTGTGGGTAACGTTGGTTACTCATAGTTAGGTTACTTTTTATAAACATGCATCTGAGGGCAAAACCTCAAGAGATAGGTACTGTCTAAAACATAAATGTCTTATTCATTTCATAATATTTTACAACTAAAATACATTTATTCTGATTTTATAGTCTCAGCAGACGTTTGAAAATCAATTTGATGTCTCCATTGCACGAGCTTTCAAAATACAAGTTCTTGAGCAGATGATCCTTTCTAATGTAGCTGATGTTGTTGACTTACCAGACTTAAACATGATCTATACGAAAATATAAATATACGTAATATACGCTCTTGTTTTTCTTACTCAGTACCGCAACCATTGCTTATTCATAGTATATTGAATTACACCGGCGCGACGAGTGATTGATTGCTACCATCCACATCCACACATCTCCCAGTACCATCCCTAACATCCAACATAAGAAAATCTCGTGTTTACCCATACTCTGCTCATGAATACTCGGAACAAAGTGGCATTCCCGATACATCTGGATTTGTCCAACAAAACGTCACGCTAGCTTTACGTCATTTTAAATATGTACGCGTAGTCGCGTAGTGATGCGCAACCACCGTATATACGCCGAAAACTATCCGGCTTAAGTTAATCGGATATTCGTACTGTGTTGTTCGGTAATCTGGTTTATTGGATAAAAAGCGCGAACGATTCGCTGTGATCGTATTAGAGGACGGATTTGTTGTGTTTCGTTTACCACAAATTGAATGGATGGATCGGAACAAAATCTGCCAATGTTAAGCTAAATCTGATAATCTCATGACATGTAAATTAAACATATACTATGATTTTAGCTATGGTGATTTGTTTATCGTTATTTTCTTGCTCCAGTCACTGCTAAGGATAGTGATTTATCTATATATCTCATTCTAATTTATGTGAATGTGTGCGAACATAAAAGAAAATAAGTCCTATTGCCGCCATGAATCGTTCGTAAATTGACTTTTTAGTAATAGTCTAAAGGGGCAGGTAAGCGGCGTTTTTATCCGAAAATATCTCTCAATGTACAAAAAAATTATGCCATGCAATGCAAATTAAAAATAATAAACACCGAATGCCGATCAGAACTCCACTTACTCAGAATAAAAGTGCGAGCCAAACTGAAATGCAGTTCCTAACTCCTAGACACAGCTCTTTAATACCCGTACATAACCTATCTCGCACATCTGCACTCGTTCGGTTATTATATTCATAACAAGCGCCGACAGATTCCTCGCTTCGCGAGCCGGATAGTCATTACTCACGAGCGGAGCACGTCACTACTAAACACGCATTATAACAGCTAGTAGGTATCTGTTTGAGTAGAAAAACCTTCACGAGTGATATTGATGAATAATTCATGTGGCGTCGCGTCAACAAAAAGGCTGTAAGTGTTTACCGTTTGTGAATAGCTGAATATTCGATAGGTGTGTAGCGGTTACCACTCTTAGTTTATAAAATAAATCATATTGTTATTAAAAGCTAATTGTAAACACTATACATTACACAAGCACATTACATACCCTCACATCATTTCTCGTTTGACATGTCAGCTGTCACATACGTTTCATTCGTCATAGACAACATACGAGGAATACAATCATCATTATCTATTACAGCCAATCATGACGAACAAAAATATATTTACGACAAATAAATAATTACTATATTTACAACACACACAATATTTGTAGACTAACAATTCTAATAATTATTTACACTCCTCATCTATAAATTAAAATTATGTACATAATCGTGTAAGAAAGATGAAAGTGCATTGGGCCGTGAAATGGATCACACAAACATGATTCTACAATAAATTATGTTTCAAGGTACAATGACCTCAGTGTGCATTCGCCTTGGAGCATGGACGAACCTTGCTCCAAAGCGAATGCATACTTGGTTTTGCTCTCGGAGCTTCTTTCTAAACTCCGTGGTTTTGCTCAACAATTCTAGACTCTTAAATCGTCCTAGATCTCCATAAATTAGCTCCATTCGTTTCGTGTAATATCTGTTCCGTTAGTATTAAATTGTCCTTCGTCCTTGCTGTTATTCTATATCATTATAAATTACGGAAGTACCGAGGTAAGCAGTAATACAAGTAGTTTGATAAAAATCAGTTTTATTTGATTTACCCCGTAACACTTCAAGTGGATATTCAGCAAACACCGAATATCCGAATTGTAATGACATCCGTCCGATTTATGAGTTTCCCTTGCTAATGACGGCACTATTTCGTCTGTTGGAACTTTACTGCCTTAAATAGGTTTAGAGACCAAAAAAAGCCTGGCCTCCATTACGCAAATAGTACTGAGCGGTTATTGGCTGAGTGTAAGCACAAAATATATACGAGCATGAGCACAGCGAAAAGAAAATTTTGTTCGAAAAATAAATATTTTTAAGCGGTCTTTTCATTACGTTTTAAATATGATGTAGAATATTTTTCCTAAACAGGGTTTATGTGGTTCTGGCTCACTTTTATTACGGATTCGCGTGAATCTTTTTGAGGTAAATATTTTTGAAAGGACTTTAATGAGATTGCTGTCACAACCCGGACCTTTACTTCTAATGGTCCGCGTATACAACGTTTATGATAAATTACTGAATGATTAAATGGACTGTCATGTTGTTACTGGCTAAATGTGATAATGCATTGTAATGTGTGATCAATTTGACTGGAAGATATCAGCAGCTAGCTTTTGGCTTTTCACAGCAAACTATCTCCAGGCTCGGTGATCTGAAGGCTTGCCTTGGTTTTGATATTAAAGAAATATTTAAAACAGTTACGAAAAATACGATCGCATGGCGTTTACCATCTATTTCCTGTCACAACAGAAAGCGGATACGCCATGTCCAATTGTTTTCCGAATTATTTTCTAAATCTAAGTCGGATTTAGTTTTAGTGATCCGATTTAGAACTGTAAAGATGTTAGTAGATATAAAAGAGGGGAGTTTTAGTGTTTCCGTGAGGGTAGTCGTAAAATTGGAGCGTGTTGGTGCATTACTGTGGAATTGTGGACGTTTAGCTAAATATACGGTAGTCGGTAGGTGAGTGTGCCGATGGTTATATAGCCTCTGTTTTTTATTATAGTCGACTATCTAAGATTATTTGCGCAGGAATAAAGGCGCCGCTCCACAGCAGCTCACGGTGGAGCTTCGCTTTATGTGAAAAGATAGGCGGGGTCGTCCACGGCGACCCACGGCCACGCTACGCACGAATGGCTGTGAACAGTGATGTTCTTGACCCTTGATATCAGCAATCATTCTGCCATCCTTGCTCAAATGTCGACGCTAACACTTCCTTTGTTTTCGTGACAATGCATTCACTGATTTTACTATTTCCTTTACCCGTAAGCAGCGAGGGTTATATTTTAGCTTAGAGAACATTTTGAAAAAAATGGTCCATTTTAAAGTAAAATGCATGTGGCACCTGTAGGTGCTGTAGGTCTTAATCAAATGACTGCAATTCTAATTTCTAAAGTTTTATGCTAAGAAAAATGCACGTAAGCACGTCGTCAAAAACGCAACCCTTATAAATAAAATTACCCAAACGAAACTCAAGCAACAGATATGACGAAGCGCATCCTTTCCTCAAGCCCCTCAGCCAATATAACAGCCACTCACGTATAAAAATACAATATTAAATCCATAAATCAAGCCCTCCACAAATCTACGCTAGCATAATTCCCTATAATAAGAGCCCTGAGGGTTCCGCAGTAAATATTGAAACAGTACCAACGTTCAACAACAAAAAAGTAATAATCTTTTCAAATATTTCAAAAGTAAATTACATATCAAATAAAACTCGAGCTGTAGGCACGTGACGGGTTAAGGGCGGCACACACGGGTTACAGGTAAAAAGGGATCTTTGATTACGCGTTACTGAGTCGGAAATTCCCGTCAATGATCAGTGGCATATTTTTTATTGAAACGCTCAAAATATTACACAACCCTACCGTTCATGTTGCCACACTTAAATACTGATAAAAATATACGGTTTTGGTAATATATACCCTCGTCACGACTTTTTTAATCACAGTTGTAACAATGTTATTGTCATAACAAAATTTGGTTTATTTTATTTCATCGTGGGTGCTAAGCCTTAAAGCCACTGTATTCCAAACAGATTTGTGTTGTCCTGATTTGTGTGCTACGTGAGTGTCTACGGCGGGTCTACGCCGCTACGCCCCTACGCTGCTACGAGCTACGGGCTACGAATAATACGCCACGAGTGAAATACCGACTTGTTATGAAAGGCTTATGCAATGAGCTTAATTAATGCTGTGGGTAATTATAAGATGAATTTACGTTGTTCAGGTGTTTGAATACTAACTGATACAGGTACCGAATCTGTATCAGTTTCACGATGTGAACTGGTGGAAAATAAAATAGAAGAAAATGCAGTTTTTCTGTATTGTGAAAATTACAAGGTTTTTGTTTATTCGGAACTTGCTACCATTTATTCGTGGATTATGGGTTGTTTACTAGTCGGCAATTTTGACGGGGATTTTGGGATATTTTACTATGTTATTGTATGATTGCAGTGTTGTTGGTGTTAGAATTAACAACATCAGCTATGCAGATGACATGGTGCTGCTGGGTCCGTCGGCAGGAGCAATCAGAGAGATGCTTAAAACATGTGAGACCTACGTTGCCGCACATGGATTAAAATACAATGTTAATAAATGTGAGTACATGGTCTTTGAGGTCAGCGGCAAAAGCCATGTAGAAGGACCCGAGTTTAGGGCGTTGTCTTACCGCTGACCTCAGGGACGATGTAGACATTGAGAGGGAACGCAGGGCTCTAGCGGTCCGGAGCAAAATGTTGTCCCGTAGATTTGCGCGGTGTACAGACCAAGTAAAAGTAACTCTTTTAAAGGCTTATTGCCAAAGTTTGTACACGGGCAATCTGTGCGTCAATTGTACTAAGAGATCGCAGAATGTCCTGCGCGTCCAATATAACAATGCTTTCAGGATGTTGTTGAGGCTGCCTCGTTACTGTAGCACATCAGAAATGTTTGCGCAAGCTCGCACCGACGGCTTCTATGCAATTGTACGAAAAAAAAACTGCGTCGCTACTGAAGAGAGTGCGGGGCAGTCGGAACAGCATCCTAATAACTGTAGCCGAGAGCCTCGGGTCTCCGATTGTACAGCAGTTTGTGCGGAGGTTGATTTTTACTAACACTAGGCAATACGTTTTTATTGTATGTTACTAACACTATATTAATAATTGTGTCCGAAATAAAGATATTTTATTCTATAATTCAAACTCAAAGCATTTATTTATGGGGAATAGATGACCTAAACGCAAGTTATAATGCCTAAAAGTATATGATCCACTGCAGTAAATAAAATCAGAAAATAAATGGTATTGTTCAGGATATTATATGCTAGCTAGATAGTGTGTTAAAAACATAATATACTTAAAACTAATTTAGTACCATAAAAAAAAAAAACACGAAGATACCTCTAAAAAATTCTTTTAACGATTAAAAACCATACTAATATACATGCAATCATTCTGTTTTTTTTTTCAGATTGTTATTCAAGTAACATATTAACGTGATAGTGTTTTATTTTTTTGTCCAACCAATATATTTTTTGTAAACAGAGAATTGCTTCACATTTTGCAATAAATTACCAGCTTTGTGTCATCGCGCTTCTCTTTCTTTTCTATGCAGTCTGACAGTGACCGCACTTTAGCTGTTGTCAGCCCCTTAAACTAATTACAGGCACTTTTGAATTTCAAGGGACAACACTTTACATTTACAATACTTGGAAATTAGAATAAAAATACCTAGAAGCAATACTCAAAATCCCCATTTCCGTAAATGCGATAACATTTCCTTACACGATGTACGCTAACAGGATAATCTTGCTTCAAAGATCACTGAGCACGCGGTAACTTGTAAACGGTCATGTTTGCATTACCAACATCCAAGTAAATGTTACCAACTGGCTGCGAGCGGCGCGGCGCGCGGCGGCCGGCGCCGGCGCTGGCGGTACTACCGTGTTGATTTACTTGCTGAGCATACATACTATGTGAGCATAGAGCAACACGGACCACCGGCGGACCGGATGTGAGTTTTAACGATTATGGGGAACTATTATTGTATAATTATTGCGTCTGTGCGCCGGCTAAACAAGAGCTCCTGGGTTCAATTCCCATGTCGGGCAAAATGTTATTGGGATTTTCCGACAGGAATTTTTAAGTAGCAGCCCGGAGTCTAAATTTGTGTCCGATTCGTGGCAAATGATAAACGATTTTATTTCTGTAAGTAGGTTTGTACAAACACTTTTACACGTCAATCATATTTTAAGAACTGGATGAGGTCGGCGTTTCCTATCTGACTACTCTGAGAAGAAAGCCCGAAACAAACTCAGAGGTCACCGTCTCTTTTAAAGTCCAGACATAATCTTGGTCAGATCATGTGAAGACCATGTAGATTGGTGGCTGAAACTGTCTTTTGAGGAAAAACCATACGGATTGAGCGGACCTGTCCAGTCAGTGCACGCATTTGTCAGTAATCTTGCCGCTCAACTCAGAACTTAAGGAGCACAACGATTCGACGAACAATACCAAAGAAAGGACATTTGGGTAGGCCGCATAAATTACTCAAGCTGCCAGATCGTGAAACTAACTAAGAAATAAAATAAAATAAAGTAATAAAACACATAATCTTCACATTCAAAATAATTAAAATATAATAATACTTTACAAAGTAAATAGATCATGTCATTGTATGTATAAAATTCATCAATGTCAATGTGTATATAAAAGTTCGAACATAATCTTTGAGGGCCATGTAGATTGGTGTCTGAAATGGTCTTCTGAGGAAAGAACCACGCAGATTAAGAGGAAAGGCTCGCTCCCTGTTACATGGGCTTTTAACATGATCGATGAAACGTGGGAGTGCCAACTAAAGTTAAAGCTCTGTTGACGCTTCGAGACAATCAGGCATGATGTTATGTAATGCGCTAGCGTTTGTTTTAATTAAATTACATTGTTTTTCATCTTTCGTATTGAGAAGGAACGATATTATTGCTCGTCTCCCTTTATCACTGCGTTTCCAAAAAACTATGGGTAGAATCAGGGATGCTTTGAACACTTTCCTACGCAGGGATGGTTGTACATGTCTCGCAGTGATCACTTTCTAAACACTAACATAAAGAACATTTTCTAAAACACGCCGACAGCGGCAGTGTCCGTCTCAGACTTAAACATTACCGTTAAATAAATTATACATGAAACCCTTCTCCTGACCTCTGTTGCACGCACACATACAAATTACCCGTTTACACCGCCGTATAGGGCGATGTGGGAGGACGTATTCAAGGACGAAGTGTCCTATAAACGCCTTCGGCCGCACACAGGGTCTTGCCGAACACCGCATCAAGATGGTTGCTATGGAAAAATAAAGTCAACGAAATTACTGTCAAAATTAAGCAAATTGACAACCATCGTCACTTTGCCGTGTTATAGCCATTTCATACAACTGTCAAAGAATGAAAATTGTGATTTGATAATACGGGCAATATAAGTTGGTAGTCTATTTGCTTAAAAAATGATTTCTCTGAGTTTACTGATAGGGTCTCCTTGAAACGCTCACTGCAGATTTAAAAATACTCTGTGAAGTTTACGCTGACGGTGGATGTCACAGGATAACATTTAATATTCAGAACTGAATTTTTTTACAGTAGGCTCAACCACTATCGTATGGGTCTTACAGATAACTGGCAAAATGTGGGTGTAGGTAGGTACTATTACACAACTTCTCAACCTTTCTAAGAATACAGACGATCTTATGTGAACCTCAGCTTTTAAGACACGCATTGTCACGTTAGTAAGCCTGCGTGCATAAAGAATGTTTAGAGGAAGTAAAGTATCACTATGTAATGTAATGTGGAGCCTCGCGTGAATAATATATCTGATCCCGTCCCGCTGCCGCATGTCACCGCGCCTTGACGCGTCGTGGCGTCATCCGTACATTATTCACAAGAGTCGCGACTCACACCCGATTTGGGATCTAGTGCTAAAGGGATGTACTTGTGTTGTACATTTTACACGGCGCTTTGTTTAGAAGAGGATAAAATAATTATTTGTGGGACTGTATTGATTGACACTTTCCTAATCGACAGGAAAGGTTATTTGTCGGAAACTTTGTATTTCTTGCGCGCGGTATTTAATTGAAACTTATTGATAATTATCTACATCTGACAGCCCGTTTGCAGTGTTGATCTGATTGATCTATTTTCTTGGTTGGTTATAAACTCATAACAGTAAAGTTTCGGGCACCGGTCATCGAAATCTATTGCTAGTATTTCTACCTAAGTGCTTACAAACTTTTATAAGCACAAATACTACTCAAAGTAACACAGACTAAACAAATCTTTGAACTGTCTTGTTAGCTCGTAATTATCCAGAGCATTCCCGAAGATATCCGAGACTCGCCGAGCGAACTATACGGCTAGTAACTTCCTCATTACTGAACATTTGGTTAGAACAACCTTCCCCGATCCTCTACGATTTAAAGGAGATTTGAAGAAAATTCAGAAGGACCACTTCAAACAGTCTACTACGAGCTAATCATCAACATAACATCACGCCTGTTTCCCCAAGGATCCTTAACCCTGCGTAACTGATGCAGCTTACTTGTCTTGCCGAATACACGTACAAACTATGCTAGAAAAAACATCACCTATAAAGGAGCACATTTTTATAATGATTTACCATTCTATATAAAAGCAGCAAAGAATAAGCTTATTGCATCATGGTATCTTATATTCTGATGTAAGTAGATTTGTTGTCTTTTTGAGAATAACGTATTTAAACGTAAATTAATTAAGCACTGTTTTATTTAGTGCACCCACATTTGACCAGTCCACCTAAATCTATGAACAGTAAGTAGATACTATTTACGTATAGGTACGTAATAGGCAACTATAGTCAATTATGTATTTATTGCATTACGACTAAGAGAATGTGTTCACAAAATGAGAAGTAGCGTTCTCCTATTCCGACATTGTTAAGAGAAGAGCGATTCAGACATAATTATTTATTTTTACATTTAAAATATGGGTCGTTCATAGTCTACAATACAATTTTATTTTTCGTTAGTTACAAGTTCAGCTTCAAGCTTACATCATGCGCTGCTGGTATATCACGCTGCTACCGGTTTCATTACCACAAAGCACTAGTTTGCATCGCTGTACTGACTGACGCCATCGGAATTTGGCAAGTTCAACACTTCCCTGTGGCCAACCAACTCTCGACTGTCAAGAACAAACTACGACGTAGACGTTTGGGATGGTAAGAAAAATATTTTATTCGAAACAACAAGTGACAAGGGCCGAAGAGGGTCCTTTATTAGACCTTGCTGTACATTGTAATAAAGATTTATTTGAAATTCTTTGCCAACAATTACCTTTTGTGGTTCATCATTATCACTTTGTTGTAGTTCACTGCTGATTACAAGCCTCTTTTATTGCACGATCCTGACCTCTATCCTGTGGCATTCTCATTCATAATACTACTGCTTCTTCTATGGACCTACTACACACCTATCTGCCTAGTGCTATCAGCCCGAGGGAAGCTCTTAGTGCTTAATATCGCACTACTATTAATTTAATAAGCGCGCTAGCTCGGAGCCGCGGCACCGCCCGCTGTGTTAGCGCAGTAAAGAGTGCACTCGGTAATCCGCGCCTCAATCTCGTGTACTTACGAGCAGGCATACGTACGGAGAGCAACGATAGCGTGTTTGATATGAAGATAGTTGATTTAGTGTCGTCAAATTTTCTCCTTACGAATATGGCATCATGTCGCACTTTTGCCTAACGCTTAAACGGAGCCCCCGGGCTCAAGCGTCGGACTTAGCGAGTTCAAACTCAAATTTTCATCCGTTGGGTACAAACAAAAGGTTGATTGACAAGTTCAGGATACAAGAAGGGTACAGTACGTACACATAGGGGAAAAACCTGTAAATCATAAAATATTTATTTCGTATTTTTCTTAAAATCATCGTTAAATCTCATTCAACCAATCCCAAGCATCTCTCACCTGAGTTCCACAAGCGCCACAACCACGTGTATTACCAGTAATGCATAGGATTTGGCATGTCTCAAGCAATCTGCGGGCTTGATTACATCCACTCAGCACCGACCGATGCGACCGGTGTGTGCGACGTATGTGACACGTGCGACACATGCAACCAGTACGACCGACACGTGCCGTTGACGACCACGCGAGATTGATGCTGGTAGCCGTAATATCCGGTTGCCAGTGATTGATTTGCTAAACTATGTGCGCTTTCTAATGTCAGTGGTCAGTGTTGGTTATTGAATCGATAATAGAGCGGTTTAAGATGTATTAGTCAGCCTTGTACCTATGTCTCCAAGTATTCCAAGTGTGCTGGGGAGTTTGTTCCGCCACTTCTTCTTCCCAGCTAAGGCACTAGGAAGTGGTGAAGGGCGGGCGTTTTGGGGGGACTGTCATGTGATTTTGACGTTCAAAAAGTGCTGATTCTCAGCCTAGTTTGAATGAATGGCTTTTGGTTCTGATTTTGATTGTACTCGGAAATTATAACGGTCACGTAATAAGGTCATATGGCCACGCTTTTGTGATTTAGAAGTTAGCGTTTTATACAATCTACAACTAGTCGAGTATCTATAATAATTACTAAACTTCTTTGTATCGATTGTCGAAACTAATTACCAGTCAGGAACAAACTTCTATTGATAACTTGATTCGGGGAATAGCGTCAGAATCTTGAATGACACACTCTCACACATATGTACATTTAGTACTTTAACCGTAGTAGAGTGTCTTCTGTTCTATTAACTTAAGGAACAGAAGAAGGGACTGAATACATAATAGCAACAAAACAGTTTCATAGTACAGACTAATAATTAGTCTAGAAGCATTAGGCATCATTATATTAAGACACAAGTGAGGCGCTGCAGCCGCAAGAAACTTAGACATTATGTAAACTTTTCACCAAATATTTATATAACATGTCTTGTTTCTGAGTAAACTGTAACACAAACAACAATGTTTTAATCTAAAACCACCATTAAAACACGAAGAAAAAGAAAACTTTTGAATTCTAATTACTTTCTGGAATTTATGAATGTCCATTTAGAATGCAAACGTCCAAACTTTTACACATCTGAAAGAAAACTTCGCTTTACAAGTACAAAGGAAACAAATGAGCGACATAATATACCTTTTTTGGAAGACAAAAAGCGCTACTTAATATTAAATCAAATAATTATAGTGACATTGGGATTTATTCTGTGGGATATCCGGAGCTGATGAGTTTCATAGGCTTATCACACAACAAAATGATATTTCTACGAAAAATCAAATGTAGATGTAGATAGTACCTACCTAGTGTAATCTCTGCCGCGATCAACCTTTGAGAACTAATTTAAAATGAGATCAACTGAAGCCGTCAGTCACTGCCTTTCTTCAGCGCAGCTTACAAACGACTTCAGCTCACACAGATGATTGTGCTCAACGCAAGCTTTCAAGCAAGAGCATTCAAGAGCATTCCCCGTCAGCGAATTTTTAAGGGCCTTAAAGCCCGTTATTAATTAAGCGTACTTGGCTATCAGAAGGCCAGTCCGGCGGGCTCAATTAAAAGGGGCCTGCTCCAATAGCAGCGGAATAACAACAAATAACCAAGAGGCCATTTTGTTGCCCACTCGTGGCGCTAATTAGAGTTTTGTTAATCATTAATGTAGAGGTTCAAAGGGAATATTTTAAATGAAATGTATTTATTTATTCAGCTGCGCCGTCGTTGGAACTGACCTCAATATACGAGAAGCGTGTTTTTTTGACTTGGAAATGACTTTTAGGGGAAAATTATTGTCGTTTTAGCAATTAAGTCTGTTCTCCGAATTTCAAAATTGCAAGTTTATTTTAGCCTTTCAAAGTAAACAAGCTAATTTATGTATAATGTATCCAGGGGATGAAAGTTTGTATGCGAAACTAAGCATTTTTTTTTAAGTTAGGGATATGATAATTTACATGTATGCTATAAGTAAGAAATATAAATTATTTGTTACAGTGTTTTTGTAAAACCATCCCCCAAGGGACCCCTTGAAGATGATTTTAAAATTCACACATAGAAATGTTTGTGTACCTTTTTTTTAAAGATTTAAGGAATCGGAAATATAGTCAGAACCCGTATCTTGAGGTATTCTTTATTTTAGTATTTTTTCATTTAAATCAGCCCATCCGCTTAAAATTGATTACAATTTGATGTTATAAAATAACTTAGCTAGTATGTAGGTAACACGTGGTCAATGGCAGCGCTAAAGTATATCAAATTAATGACGATAATAAATTAAAATGAGTTATTATTAATGTCAAGGTAGACATTTAGAATCATTATAACCAGTTTAATAGAAATAAAATTAAATATTTGCATTTATTATCTGTCTGTCGAGAGCAGTGGTGGCCCAGAGGTAACGGCTGCAACTTACGAGTTAGGTTAGTTAGGTCGTAGGTTCGAACCCAGACAGGCGATTGACTTTGTGTAAACTATTTCATCACCACTGCTCTCAAAACGGTGAAGGAAAACATCGTGAGGAAACCGGCATGTCCTATAACAAAAAAAAAAAACAAAGACGTGTGATCTACCAACCCTCACTGGGCCCGCGTGGTGGATTACGGCCCACTCCCTCTCACAAAGAGCAGGCTTGTGTCCCAGCAATGGGCACATTATAGGCTGATTATGCTTATTATACGTGTATATAATCTGTCTGTTACCTTTCACGCTTTAACGGCTGAGTGGATTTGTATGATAGGATACTATTTATTTATATCGGCAGCACGTTCCCGTGGGATGTTTATGACATCCACGCGGGCGAGCTGCGGGCATAAGCTAGTTCTATACGTATTTTAAATTAAAGTCGTTTTCCGTGTGTGTGTGTGTGTGTGACCGCGGTGTTCTTCTTAACTGCGGATTTTTATACGGTTTCCACAATCATTATAAAAATATATTCCGGTACGTTAATCTGTATAATACATTAATATTAAACTAACGAGTACGTAATAAAGAAATCTCGATGTTTTGTCAAGTCGTAAAAACCGAGCGAAGCAGGGGCGGGTCGCTAGTTCGTGATAAAATAATTGAAACAATAATTTATCAGATCGATACTATCACAGAGGAAACAAAATGCCACTTTGATATACCTTTGGTAACTTTTCCCGATTCGAATGACACGCCCTAAAAAATAACTAGTATCCAATCGAGGATTTTCATCATATTAACAAAAAATTATCTGTCCCAAACATACTTTTTGTCCATCACTCGCAACAGAGTAATATTGCAGTTTATTACGGAAAATAAAGTTGACACAAAGGGGTAGCCGCTAGTAATTAGTGAAGCCATCGGGGTAGTAGGTAGTGTCCGGAAGTAATTACTGAGGTGTCGCTTCTATAATCTTATCCCCTTCTTTGATAAACTTATTTAATCTAAGGAAGCTTCTTATTGAGAGAATAGTTTACAAAGATAGTGTTCGAAAAAGGAAATGCTGACAACTGATCAAGCAAACAAACCTATCTTTGGTAGATGACATTTAAGGGAGGAGGAAATATGAAAGTAAGTAGCTCTGGTGACAGAAAGGCTGAGGAAAATCTGACACTCGTTATATGGACTTATTGTGATGAGGAGGAATGAGTATGTAACGAAAGTCATGATTAGTATCATTGTGGTTGTAGGTATATAAGAATGCTAAAATCAGACTAATGAGGGTTCACGGAGTTTCCTGCCCGTTCTTTTCCCTAAGAACCTACTACGCTTTGGAATAAGCTTTGACTTTGCAAGTAGCTCCATCTTTCTGACTGACCGACTCCTTTGAAAATTCAAAAGTGCCTGTAAATGGTTTAATTGAAATAAATGCGTTGAGTTTGACACACAAAAGTATTTTATTCTATGGTTTTTCTAATTTAAGTCTAAAAGCGTTAAATACTTCTTAAATCCGAATCATTTGTAACAATGTAAATGCATGCTCGTTTAGACAGTAACATCACAGCAGTATCAAAGCCATTATCTAGTTTATTACCAAAGTGTCACAATTCTGCCTCTTCAACAAACGCAGGCGTTAGTATCGGGGACCACAAAATGGAGTTCCCATTGAGTAATATGTGGTTGTATAACGTGATAGTTGTGCGATTGGGGTAATAACACTTGGGAGGTGTCGGTTCGGGAGTCGGGATGTACTCACGGATACTCATCGATATACCTCTGTTGTATGTCAGTAGTTTGGGGAACCGTGTTCGCGTTTGGTTAGAAAATGATTTCTTTTTTGGGGCTTGTCTTTCTGTCATCATTTTGTAAGCTAAAGTTCCCAGAATTTTTATTTTGACAACATTGTCGCAGGCTGAGCGTTTTATATGTGATAGCAACGAGAATACAAACGAAAATATCTATTCTTGATTGATATTTAAAATCATAAACGTTCAATATTCTCCAAAATTTAAATAAAGATCTAATCAAAACGAAGACAGAGCAGTTCACTCAGATATTAACTTTCGTAACTCCATTCCTGGACTTGCTAATAATTTGGCGATTAGATTGCCGTCAATACCGGCACCGGATTGCAAAATATGCAAAAATGGCCGCCGCGTCACATTTTTCGTCTTATTCCATTGTGGAGGGAAAAAGTCATATGTAATGGAGATCTAGGTTGTGGTCGAGTTTTGTAGTGATTTTATAATGTTTTTGGTTCTTTGTGGAGTGGAATTAGGCCGTTAGAAAAGGGTTTGATATTTATGAATCTTTCAGGTTAGAACGAGGACTTGGTAAAGTGAACTAGGAGCCACAGGTTTCCAGCGGGTCATGTAAGTTATACTTAGCTAATAGCTAAGCCAGAGTGAAGTAGTTGCAAGTCCTTATTATGTGATTATTTTACGTAATTATGGTTTTTAAACAGTTAAAACTGTAAAACGAAGTCCTTTTGATACAACGAATGCGTCGTTTCCAGTTCTAATAATACGGTATGATCGGAAACTATTGATACTGTCATATACCGCAGCACTAATAGTTCAAGGAAGGAAATAAAAGCTTTCTAGTGAAGTATGCGATTGTTAATCGAACGTCAATCACACGGAAGGAATAGCCGACATCCGACCATACACGGTTATTATTGCTGCGAACTGAGTTTGCTGCGATATCATGATATTTCTCCCCAACCCCCCACCCCGCCTCCCCCCCTTTGTAAGACTGATGGTTAAAGCACGTAAGGTAGAAGAAATGGGGGGTTTAATGGTAGGATATAAAGACTGTATATTGCAGGAGTAAGCACAGCCACATTGCAACTATCCTTTATAAAGACTGTATATTGCAGGAGTAAGCACAGCCACATTGCAACTATCCTTTATAAAGACTGTATATTGCAGGAGTAAGCACAGCCACATTGCAACTATCCTTTATAAAGACTGTATATTGCAGAAGTAAGCACAGCCACATTGCAACTATCCTTTATAAAGACTGTATATTGTACCTATATTGCAGGAGTGAGAGACGGCACAGCATCATTAACATTGCGGCTGTTTGTCTTGCAAATACTTTCAAATGTACTGAACGAGTCGCTCCAGCGCCAGTGACTGCTGCAAAGAGAATAGGATATATTATAATAATTACTTTCGTGGATTTTACTTGGTAAAATAATTATGGTTTTCACTAGGTTTGCCTGACTACCTTTGGGAGATAAACAAACAAAGGCTATGAGAACATAGTACAGGGACGTGATTCGCAACTTCAGCCTTTAAACACTTTACCCAGCTTTTTACCCATGCAAAATCTATATTTTTGCTTTCGTAAAAAGCTAGACAAAAAGCAGTACAAAAGAAATATCTAATACTGCTATCAAATCAGTCGTAAAAGCCAAAACTACCCCCTTTCCCCTGTACCGTTGCTCGGTCGTCACGCGTGCATAAACTCGTCAGTCGTACATTTGCTGGCGAGCTCGGCAAATAGGTGCTGAGGTACAAGCGAGAAGAGCGTAGTTTTTTTTAAATTCTATTCGCTGCAGTATTTATTTTATTTATTTATTTATTAACTCATCATCACTATCATTACAGGAATCTCCTAATTCAATAGTGTGGCCATAATTACAGTTTCATTATTTACCATAACATATTATGTACATTGTGGTTTTTGCGAACTCACTCAGATAACAAGTAAAAAGATCTATGCTGTCTGCTACGTCATTAAGTACACGCAAGGTAGGCGTTACAGGGGCTCTACTCTGTAGATTGGTCCTACTACTGAGTACCGCCAATAGACTATTAATATATTAATAGTTATTAATTGCTGTACATTATTATCCCACAAAAATATATTTAGAGTCACATTAATATGAAAGCAGACTTGTAATCTCAGAAAACAGCATCTTAAGATGATTCTGCTACTTTTCGACATCTATTTGAGTATGTGGACCATCCAGCCACAGTACCTACGGAAGTTCTTTTTTTTTTGTTTTGGCTATGGATTTGCTTTGTGGGTTGAATCGGCAGATCATCGACTAGCAAGATTATGAAAAACCACAGGTATCAATAAACTATGATAATATTCACTATCATGAGAGATATTTTTGCTTTGTATTACTTTCTACCCGCACTCCCCTATCCCTTGTAATATTAAATCTGTTCAGTATATTTACGACTCGCGTAAAAAGCGTCGGCTGCTTATGCAAATATCTGCATAATTATGCACATTTTTGTGTTAAAATCTACATTTTTATACCAACGTGAGTAAAGTGCAGTGGCAACCACGACTCGGATGTTTTACTCAATTTACGAGCACGTATCCTGTGCCACGGTTTTTCATGTCCCCGATAAGGTTTCTTTATAAAATAAATTAAATGTGGGTTGTTTATTTGTGACAATTTAACAGTTGTAATATTGTAGTTTGTACTGCTCCGCTAACTTAAAGCTAAAGAGTTGAAAGTGCGAGCAGAATAAATGTAATTTTGTAAAACAGCTAACAGTGTGACTGCTGTCTCTAATAAGTCAAAGACAGTATTCTAAGAATATTGAGTCGTTTATTTAGCTTTCTAAAAGTTTCTGTGACGTGGAACATAATTTTGGTTTAAAACGAAAAAAAAAATAAGGTTTCGGTGTTCATAAATATGAAGCTATGACTAATTATGACTTATTTAATGTTTAAAAGAGACATTAATGAGTTAATATTAATATATATTTTTTTTACTTTTAGGATCCTGAACCCAAATCCTGTTACTAGGTCATAGAATTGCCGATTTTGCGTTGGAAACATTTTTTCTAAGCAAGAGGTTTTAAGGAAAACTAGGCGACAAAAAATATACGTTTGATTCACAGGAGTTTTACGAACATATTCCCAGAGCTATTTGCTTGGTAGGCAAAATGGGAATAAATCCAAGTAGTATGTAGTGAAAGAAAACATGAAACCCAGGCCTTAGTGATCTCAAATGGTTAATGCAGTACGCAAGGGTTGTGTTCAATGCGTTCCTTCAACGAGAAGGTGCCTTTGCGATATAGTCAACAAAGAACAGCTGGTAATTATGTTAGGGGCCTATTTCAGTCTCCTGCCTGAATACGTCAGATAAATTAAATAAGAAACAGTTTCGGTGCCATTGTTTGCCGGTAAGATAACCAAAACTTATCCAGAGGACCTGATGGTTCACTCGAAATAAAATCTCTGTACCATAGTGTTAATGAGTCGTGGCGAGGTTCAACTTTGTTTTCGTTGCACCATAACACAATATTATAATTAGTTCCTACTTTCCGTTCCGTTACTACTACAGAAAATTTCCTTCAATGTCTTATCCTATATATCAGTGGAAGCAATAAGCGATAAAGTAGAACAACAACAAAACTCGCAGTTTGTCGATAGCTGGCAATAAGCGTCGCGTCGGTAGGTACTCGGTGATCAATCAAACGTGCCGCCGTCTCATTGATTGTATACCACTTTTCTTATAGAAATAGAGAAAATTGAATAAAATGACATTGTTTTAACGTAGTGGCGACTGAAGACAGCCCGTAAAACCGCACCATTTTCACTAAGTCTTCATGTCTAAATTGTGAGAAATAAACACATTTGACTTTGGCAAGTTGAACGCAGAAAATGAAAAATCTATTAGAAGGCAATTATTTGTAATGAAAAGCAGAGAATATCGAGGGTATTTTAATCAACTCAGCCTATCGCAGTCCACTGCTGGAAATAGGCCTCTCCCATGCTGAGCCACAATACCCTGTCCTCCACCTTCCGCCTCCAGTCTGACCCACCACCTTTTTGAGGGCGTCGGTCCATCTAGCTGGCGGGCGTCCCACACTACGCTTGCCGATACGCGGTCTCCACTCCAGGACACGTCTGCTTCACCAGCCATGGGTCTATTGACAAACATGGCCAGCCCCCTGCTACTTCAGCTTGCTTACTCTGCAACCTATGTCGGTAACTCTGGCTCTTTTCCGGATACCTTCGTTTCTGATTTTATCCTTCAAAGAAACTCCGAGCATAGCCCGCTCCATAGCGCGCTGAACGACCTTAAATGTGTGGACCAGCCCAACTGTCAGTGTCCACGATTCGGCGCCGTATATTATAACAGGCAGGACGCACTGGTTGAGAATATCTAGGGTATTTAAGAATACATAATCATCCATAATCGTATAAGAATACATAGTTATCTAAACAAACCTACAGCCTTTTATTACCAAAATAAAACGATAACAGCGCGCCGTCGCTACGTCTACCCTATGTTATATCACTCACCTGTCATACGGTATTTCTCCACGATTGCCCCCTCTCTTAGTAGTTTCTAAGCCGGTATTCATGACTCCCCGCGTGGCAGGATTCATCCCCCGTCGATATATCCGGAGCAAGGTTAAGCAGGGTTCACACAATGCACCCGGGGCTCGGGGGCGCCCCGTACTGTCACAAAACATGCCAGACCTCTCGACTCACATCTAATTTCGTCGCGAACTCTACGCGACATAACCACATCACATTACGTTTGTACGCGTGCGGAATATATGGGGGATTAGTTTGAACGTGACTGCTGTGCTGTGGCTAGGCAAGATGTTTGCCCACTAGGTTATGTGTTCACTCTGGCAAACGATGCTCTATGCTATGAATTTGTTTTGCAATCAAACAGACAGCTGTGCTGCTGGGGAGTTTGTCGCACTTCTTCCCGGCTAAAGCATTAGGTAGTGGTGAAGGGTGGACGTCTACGGATAGTCTTACGTAATTTTGTCGTTCGAAAAATCTTGATTCTCAGACTAATTTGAATAAATGACTTTTAATAAATCGCAATCAACCGCTACACCAACTCAGTTTTTCATCCCTCCCTTCGCATCGAAAGTATTATATACCCAGTAAGTTATCGAGATATCGTTTGTTTACTTTCATGCACTTGTCACAGTTGTTAGACCTTGACCTTGACCTACGGATAACAATACTAATAAATAATAATAATGTGCCTAATAAATATAACCTAAATATAACTAAGCCATTCATAACTATTAGGTACAGCAGGGCTGATTAATAGCGTTACCGGTAGCTGAAGATGATGAGATAATGCATAAACTACCGTTAATCTAATTTAATTCCGTGTGTGTTTACACTAAGACGATAATACTTTATAATCTCGGAAAATATCCACAGTTAGCTGTATAAGTGATTTATAATGTGACCTAGACGTAAATAAGTTAATACATATTGATAATAGAATAACAAACATTTTTGGCAGAACAAATAAGTAAAGAGGTACAATTCTATTCAAAATCAAAAGAAACTTACGATCGAATGAAATCGGCAATCTGGCAATGGGCTTTCTGTAGGCTTTTTAAAAACCGTCCGTCCTAACATGGTTCACTTTCTTTCTCGATTTTTGAACCTGATATTAAAGTCTGGCTAGAAATACGAGAGACCTTAGCTGGAGCATTTTTTCGATTCCTTCTCCCACTAGGAAGCAGCTGGCTCGTCCTCACCGCACTTCCCGTATGTCATCACCCTTTCTACGGAAATTGCCGCTTTTGCGAATTCAATGCTAGCCTCAGCCCACCTCCCACACCACCGCGCCCCCTCCTTCACCCGGGCCAAGAAACTTTTTAATTCCAGTGTAAACAGAACAAAAGTTGGCTCGCTTTAATTCGATACGTGAATTATTCATATGTACGAGTGCCATTACTCCATTAGCAGTCGCGTTAATATTCACTTCGGTATTATCATTTTACATCACGCTTGTACACAACTTAACACCTTCTCTCTCTAATATAAGGTTGGTTTCCGCTTGCCATGTATCTTTTGAAGACACGTGAATTCGGGAAATTGCTTATGAAGAAGGAAAGTTTGAATTATTGTTACTGTACAAGTTTTGTGTTATAATGTTAGTTTAATCGTTGTAAGTATTACTTATCTGCCGTGTATCAATATGATTGAAGAAGTCTGCGAGCATGTCAAAACTACAAGTTATTTAGTTGGGAACAGAGGTGGTTATGTGATGTTGGAACTTTTGATTGGGTGGCAAACAGTTCTTGAATAAATATTTCTGTCAAATACCTAATAAGAGGAAAATAATCTGACTGAAAAAATAAAAGATCTTAGAATAAACTTGGTGACACAGACCTTATTGTACCCCTCATAAACATGAACATAAATAGTGGAGCACATAATGTTGTGCCCATTATTATCTCGGGAGATATCGGACGTGAACTCGACGTCGCGTAATTGACCGGTGGCCATGTATGCGACGTCACTGCTCACTGCCTAATGGTGATTGGTTCAGTAAATGAACTCGTTTAGGTCAACTACGTTTATATGGAAAGCTATTTATCTTTATTGGTTGGAAGAATACGTTTCTTACAGGGAGTTGATTGCTTGAAGTAATTAATATTTGTCTTAAGAACTTAGATTATTATTTTATTTTCATGACATGTTCAATAATAAAAATCCAAAACCATTTCATAATAAACACAGTAAAATTATAACTTAGAATTTGGTGTAATTTTATGAAAATTAATTATTATACAATGTTCCAACTAAATAGTGATCAAATTTAATATTTCAATACTAGCTTCTGCCCACGGCTTCGTTCGCGTGAAAGTCGTAAGACACCACAATATACTAAAATAACAGCTACATTTTTATAAAACTTTCCTGTTTTACGTTTGTAGTTTTGCTCTCTGCAGCCAAAATATGAAGAGAGCTAGGACTGGTGACGCAGGAGCAATCGAAGTACAGTTGTCCGTGTGAGAAGTAGCTCGACTTGAGGTCGACACCCGCAGCCTTCAGGAGCAATTTCCAATTGCTTGCGAAGTTCATCGTTTTTAGTAAATTAATGAACGCCTGTTTATACTACCTAATGACACAACACTGATACACCAACTAATGCATTCCTACAGATTATTGCTGACGAACAGCTATCACTAAAATAATATTATAACAGTAAACACACGGGATTTCTCATGAATAATCACATAATCACAGATATTTGTTTTTATTATAACCAAACGACAGAAGAGGCCTAAAGTTTATGTTTTACTGTGTACTTTCTACGAACTATCATATAATAATTTTATAATTTTACAAAATGTAAAAAAAAATTTATGCTTAAAAATATAAATTGTCGTGAATCCGAACATATACATTTGCAATCATAATCAGCCTATAATGTTCCCACTGTTGAGACACAGGCCCCTCTCTGTGAGAAGGAATGGGCCGTATTCCACCACGCGGGCCCTGTGCGGGTTGGTAGATGTCACATGCCTTCGAACTTTTGGTTCTAGGACCTGCCGGTTTCCTCACGATATTTTCCGTCAGGTCCGATCCGCTTAGGTCGGTTATCAAAAAAAAAAAAAATCTGTTTCATAGAAAAGTGAATTTCAAAATCTTTAATTCGAGCGAATAGGGTTAATAAAATTGTCCTTATAACTAAGAGTTACTAAACAACACTGTACGATGACACATGTAACTGACAGCGGTGAAATTACATGTGGACAGTCCACTCTGTCAGCAATCATTTTCAGAACCATGTTGGGGCTGGCCATGACTCAAGCCACCATTGATGCTGCGCGCTTGCGCATTATTGTGTAAAAACAATATCGCGACTGAAACACCTACCGCGCTCAGCAGCACCATGCATTGCACGCATTGACACAGACACCGCCAATATGAAAACCGACATGATGACGGCTAAGCGGCTAATCAGGACAGGGGAGGGCAACCCCCGCTGTCTCACTCCGCACTCCAATTGATATGGCTCCGACAGCACATCTCCCAACTGAACTGACCTGGTTTCCATACCAATTCTTGAAGATGCTTATATAGGCAGGCTAGATCAAAAGCCCTAGAGCCTAGGGCTTTTGATCTAGTTTATTTTAGTTTAGTTTATATATTTGTCTAGGGCCTAGACAGATGAAGGTAGCAAGCAAAAATAGGTGTTCTTTTATTTGTGAAGTATCTGACGGCCTGCTTGAGACACGGAACTGCACTTCTCGTAGAAAGTTCTAGCCGAAACTCGAACTCTCGAGCTCGAGCATGCGACGTTCGATTAGTTGTTGTATCAAGCAGACCATCAAGCACCCTAGCGAGTGTGGTCGCTAGAGGAGTAGGTCTATAGTTAGTTTAGTTAATTTAGTAAGGTTGCAGTTAATTGTTGCAATACCTACGCGGTCAAAAATGTAATTATGGTAAAGCAGTTTTGTTTTGAATAACGACGAAATATTTCAGCACCCCCTGCGTTGAAATTTTTGTCACAAGGTTAAGAAATATGTACTGAATCCATAGTAACGGTTTGTGCGTCTATGTCCCTGCCACCTTGCATTATGTCATGATGGACTGCTTAGCTCCTTAAAGGTATAGCGGGATGATTATCATTTAAAAGGTTAAATCTGCAATATTCTAACCTTTTGGCTCGTCGTTTTACATTTTGCGGTAAACTCTAAAAGAATACGAATAAATTGCATTACTGCTCATCCCACATAGCAAATAACGTAATAATGTATAGCCTACAAACTCGTCTGACTTACAGGGAATATCTATACAAAATTTGAATAAAACCTATCAGGTAGTTTTTGCGTGATACTGGAACTTACATTCAGCCAAAAACAGACAAACATTTCCAGACCTCGCACATGTTACTATAAAAAAACAAGTACAGTTTTGACTTCTCTGCGTAACTTCTCTAAGATTTTATTATAACTATAGATAACGTTTGGTGCATACACAATCTATTGTGAAAAATTAACAGATTTGAAATACCAATCAGCTTTAGGATCATACCAGTCTAGGACTTTCTTATCGTACCAAATGTACGCACCCTCAATACTTGCTGGAGCCTCCAGCACCATATAAAGAGGAGTTTCTGCTGCTTGGTCTGCATCGTAGAAACCAACGCCTTTCGTCATATCCGTACGAACCAAGCCAGGATGCATAGAGTTGACACAAATATTCCTTGGTTTTAGTTCTCTTTGCTGGATAATAGTCAATGCACTGACAGCTACCTTTGCTACTCTGTATGCAGCAATCGTTCCATCATCAGCAATATCAGATTTGTTGAAGGTTCCGTTCTGCACTGCTTCCAAATGCCAGTTCACGAATTCATTAATGTCCTTCACTGTCAGATCTTTGTTGGAGAGCCTATTGATCCAGTATTCATTCCTCACGTTAGATAGATGTCCGCAGTCACTGGAAATATTGAGGATACGTCCATTGTTTCTGACCAATGGATATAGATACTCCTGAATGATGAAGAAACTGAAGTAGTTTACATCGATGATATCCTTACTCTCCTTGTAGCTAAGGTACAGCTCGGAGCAGTTGCAAACCGCAGCGTTGTTGATTAAGATATCGATGCCTCCGTACTTCTGTTTAACGTTATCCCTAAACCTGGCAACACTGGTTTTGTCTGTGACGTCAAGCTGGTGATATTCCGGATGTAAACCGAGTGCGTTCAGTTTCGCGACAGCGGCCTTCCCTCTGCCATCGTCTCGAGAGGTGAGAAACACTACTCCATCGAATCTCTTCAGAAGTCTTTTGACAGTCGAGAAGCCGATACCTTTGTTGGAGCCAGTGACCACAGCTACTTTCACCATGATTATGGATTGTAAACGTTAACTGTAATGCGATAACTACACGACTAGACTCGGTCTGTTGAAGTAAGATAATGAGAACTTGTGTTCGTATTATGTTTTCCGTTCGCGATAAGATAAACTACTAATTGCATAGTTCATCGTAAACACAAGAACTGATATTGAATAATTTGCGTAAACAGATCTAAGTAGCTTTATTATCGTAGGTACTATCCTAAACTAAATGTTCGGGTAATATATTTCGTTGCGTTTTTCCTTTACAAGTCTCCTAAACAAACAACCTGACATTTATGTAGTTATATTCAACAAATCTGAAATATCTTTATTGCAATACTCGTGCAATTATTTATAAAATCTAATAAAACGTAGGAAATAGGCTTGGCGCCAAATTGCCCGCAGTGATTCGATTTATCGCTGTACACCTCCGGGGCGGTTAGATTCGGCTCTCTACGTTTTAAATGTGATCAATGTATTTCGATTGTGTTAGAAGTACCTACATACTTTCTGCATCCAACTTTTTATTTGAGCACTGATTGTTACTTTTAGTGATGTTATCTTGTTTCATTCCTTCAGTCAGCCTAGAATGTACTGGTATTTTTTATTATTATCAACTATCCACTTTAGCTAAGTATGTATATTATTCTCCGTAGTCGCAAATAATAGTATTCTCGGCTTCATACTGACTCAATACGTCCATTGTTTTTACAAAATACTCCTTCTCACTCATATTCTCTTGTATTTTCTACCAGATAAATTCAATTCAAAGCGTTTATCTGGTAGAAAATGAAACGGAAATGTGAACCTTAATAGATAAACAATGCAGTGAACACAAGCTCCTTGATATTCAATGTTTACTTATCCTAACAGAAACAATCTTTATAAAAACGACACACAAAACATACAGCACTTACATGGGGATGCGTTAATGGGATGCTGTGCGGCGTATCATGAATTATTCATAGCAAGCCGGCAATGGATCGTTACGCGATGAATTTGATCGCTTCGTGCGTTATCTAAGAGCGGTATTTTACGCGAGTAGGTACTTCCTAATGGCTGCACTCGAATATTGATTGTGATAGCATGCCTTATGATTGTGAATTTTAATGTGAGATAGTCGAAATGTTGCTGATGTGAGTGCTTTGATTGTGTACCTGTAGGCTATGCGTAGTATATGGTTGTTTTGATAGTAGTGATTTGCAAAAATCCTACATTCCTATCCAATTCATTCATCTATTTATTAATTCATTTCATTCTTATCCTATCGTAACCTACATTTTGCAGTGATTAAAACCTAAGAAGGCATAGATCTGTAGCAGTATCTACATCTCCACATGCGAGCTGCACGTCATACTGACGTTACGCAATTCCTGCATCGCGCAAGCAGAGTTTACCGTGCGACTAGCATACATACAACATCCCGACATCAGACGTCGGGCAGTTGCCCACCAGACACCACACCCGTCTGGTCGGAGGATCCTCCCTTTACTATGGGAATGAGTGAACTTTAGACCCTGTTCTTCATACCTCTATACTGATACCCCCGAGTATGAACGTCAGCGCAGCCTTCGTGCAACTACACCAGCGTGACGTCATCAACATAGCTTCCTCAAGCTTTCGAGCGGCTGGTCTCATCCAGCCAATACCCACGGCTTTAACGGGTATCCTGACCACCACCATGCAGAGAACGCGCATTTCTGGTCATCACCCTCAGCCTCATCAGCAATCTTGGTACAGTACACTGCACTTTCGGCCGGTCCACAAGCAGAGCCCATCACACCTCTCCTGGTTGACGCCAGCAGTCAGCCTCAACCCGGCGCTGTACCAAATGCGACGCACTGGAGCACAACGCAGCTCCACTTCGACTCGCTGGGGAATCACCGCAGACAGTTCCGACTCACCGTGAACTGCGCGGCACCCGATTCCGACCCACTGGAACCTCAACTGGCACTGGCAAACATTATCGACCTCCGGTCTCCGGAGGGGAGAAATGTAGCGGTATCTAGGTACATCGCCACATGCGAGCTGCGCGTCATACGTCACGCAAATCCTGCATCGCGCAAGCAGTTTACCGCGCGACTAGCATATATACAGCTTCCCGACATCAATCGTAGGGCAGTTGCCCACCAGACTCGACACCCGTCTGGTTGGAGGATCCTCCCTTTTTATAAGGTATTGGTGAACTTTACATCCTGTTCCTCGTACCTCTATACTGGTGACCCCGACGTGATCCGAACACGCAACCTTCTCCTTCTTTTTTCTAGTTTTTTCTTTTACATCATCGTCATACTCATCACGCGTGTTGTTTACCATTCAATTGATAAATTGCTGAGCTACTTGGGTTTGACATAATCTTTTTCAAGTTAAACAATTACCACTGACCTACTGTAGCAACAAATTGTAAATAATGATATTGTATTATTTTGCGATGAAATTGGAAAGGACTTAGGCCACTTGTTGACAGATGAATATCCAGGACACTCAATAACAAATTACTGTATGCCAGGTTGTTCATTAATTGATATTATGAACCAAATTGTTAGATATAACTTTAAGCAGGACACAACATTGTTGATTTTTATGGGAAATAGGGGAAATGTGAACAAAGGAGAATTGCTCCAATATCATAGAACATTGTGCAAC
Source organism: Brachylomia viminalis (assembly GCA_937001585.2). NCBI lineage: Eukaryota > Metazoa > Arthropoda > Insecta > Lepidoptera > Noctuidae > Brachylomia > Brachylomia viminalis. The sequence goes on from OW443301.2 coordinate 26,428,359, forward strand.
CTTAGTTTAAGGAAAATTGTGTTGTTTACATTCCCTTAAAGTAACAGTTTGCCACAGGAAGAAAATAATTTAAGATTTGACATTAACATGACATTGCATAATTTGACATATACCTAATGATAATTTATTCCATTTAGTTGACACTAACAATTATGTTAGTAATAATTTGTATTTGACAAAAGATAGATACAATATTGTTATGTACTATCTTTCTAACTATCACAAAAGATACATCAGACAGATAGCTGTGTCGCTATCATATTATTTTTCTATTTCAGCCATAAATTTGGCTAAACAACTTGCTTCTTTTGAGCAATGCAATGACTTTTTAAATTATTCTGCCAATAATTTGGTCAAAATTAATGACAATGGTCATCATTTAAATTAGAAATCAGGACAAAGGAGTTAGCCTCTTGCAGAAATGTAACTAAGGCAAAGAATAAAGCATATGAAAGTGTAAAAAAAATAAATAGTATCAACCTGGTGCATCAAAACATTCAAGGGTTTTTGAACAAAGATTTAGAAGTAGAGTTATTCCTGAATTGTAGCAATATAGATATTCTTTGTATAACAGAACATTGGCTTAAAAGCCATCAGTTCATGTTCAATTTTAGTCATCATCAGGTTGGTAGTTCGTTCAACAGAGTACATGCTGTACATGGTCGCTCATTAATTCTGGTAAATAAGCAGCTTAAATTTAAAGACCGCAAGGATAATGTGAGCCTCTCTGTTGAGCGGACAATTGAAATAGCCTGTGTAGAATTGGAGCAGCTCATTATATTAAGTGTGTACAGACCTCCTTCAGGATTGTATGATTGTTTTGAAAAGGTTATGGATGAAGTGTTGCACCAAATCTGTAATTCAAATAAGTCTATCATCACATGTGGTGATTTTAATGTTAATTTGTTAGAAAATTCTGGTTTAAGTATTAAAATTATAAGTCTGTTTCAGTCATACAATCTTGCTAACCAATTTCTGGAGCCAACTAGAATAACTCCCACTAGTGCCACATGCCTAGATAACTTTTATACAGATGTTATACCAGCTCACAAAGAAATTATTAATTTAATAGACTCAGATCATTGCGGACAATTAATAACTATTTCAAATATAAACAAAAAAGTTACTAAAAAAGATATCACTGTTAACCCGAAAACGACTAATCGCTTGGATACATTTAAATCTAAAGTTTTAAGTAAATTACCATTTTTGGTGACTAATGATGACCCTAATCAACATTATAATGATGTTTTTAATATGTATTGCACAGTATTCAATAACACGTTCATTCCAAAGACGTTCTCGATTAATAGTAAAGCTTCCTTCAGTGACTGGGCCACCATTGGTATACATACAAGTAGAAAACGACTTTATGAATTGTATGATGAACGAACTTGTAAAAACACTGCTGAATTTCATTTATATGTTAAGAATTATTCTAAATTATTTAAAAAAGTTTGTAGTATGGCCAAATCACGTTATTTGAGTTCAAAAATTAAAAATAGTAGTAATGTAATAAAAATGACATGGAGTATCATTAATAGCGAAACGGGAAGGTCATGCAACCGATGTAGTGACTACAGCCTTGCTATTGATGACAATATAATTAAATCTGATTCTCAAGTCGCCGCGGCCATTGAAAATTTCTTTGCAGAGATTCCCGTATCGACTACTAAATCTCTAAACTCTTCACCCACTGCTGCAGAGTCTTTACTTAAAGAAAACATTCCAGTTTGTGATTCTGAATTTCATTTCGAATATGTCACTTCTAAAGATATAATTAAAACCTTTCACACGTTAAATGTCAAAAAGACTGCAGATTTATGGGGTAATTCTGTGGACGTTGCTAAGTCAATTATAAATATTGTAGCACCTACTTTAGCTGTTATTTTTAATAATTGTATTGACCGTGGTGAGTTTCCTGATCTTATGAAAAACAGTAAAATAATACCGTTGTTTAAATCGGGTAGTACATCAGACCCTACTAATTATAGACCTATTTCAGTGCTACCTACATTTAGTAAAATTTTTGAAAAACTTATTTTAAATCAAATGCAAAGATTTTTTAACGTACATAAATTACTGCATAACAAACAGTTCGGTTTTACAAGGGGTCGTTCAACTACTGATGCCGGAGTTGAACTTCTAGGGCATGTATATAATGCATGGGAGGACAAATGCGATGCGTTGGGCATCTTTTGCGATTTGTCCAAGGCATTCGATCGTGTTCTTCATGAAACATTAATCAGGAAACTGCACCACTACGGAATCCGGAACGCCTCTCTGGATCTTCTTACTTCTTATTTAAGTGATAGGATTCAGGGAGTTGATGTTAACGGGAAAAGATCTCCCGGATCGGTAGTAAGAATGGGGGTCCCTCAAGGCTCAATTCTAGGTCCATTTTTATTTCTTATTTATATAAATGACTTGCCTTACCTCATAAAGGATGAACATGATATAGTGCTGTTTGCAGACGACACTTCACTTTTATTTAAACTCAAACGTCAGCAGCTGGTTACTGACAATGTAAATAGTGCCCTCGCAAAAGTAGTTAACTGGTTTAATGTTAATAACCTTCTTCTTAACGAGAAAAAAACGAAATGTATTAAGTTTACGATACCTCATGTTAGACAAGTAGAAACAAGTATTCTCATAAAGGGTGAAGAGTTGAAACCCGAAAATACCACAGTATTCTTAGGCATAACTTTGGATGCCAAGCTTCAATGGGGCCCCCATATAGATAAATAATTGTCAAAGAAGCTTAGCTCTGCAGCATACGCCGTTAGGAAAATTCGTGGTTTAACTGATTTAGAGACAGCCCGTTTAGTATACTTTAGTTATTTTCATAGTGTAATGTCGTACGGTATTCTGTTGTGGGGAAATGCCGCCGATATTCAGACGATTTTTGTTTTACAAAAAAGGGCAATTCGTTCAATTTATAAATTAAGTCCCAGAACTCCCTCAGAGAAAAATTTAAAGAGATTAATATAATGACTGTGCCTTCTCAGTATATTTATGAAAATCTTTTGTATGCACGTAAAAATATTAATCTGTTTAAAAAGTACAGTGATATCCATAATTTAAATACTAGGAACAAGCACAAATTTGTTGTTCCTACTACCAGGCTCAAGAAAATAGGTGGCTCGTTTAGATGCCAATGTATACGTTTTTATAATACACTTCCTAGCCACATTCAAGCACTAAGCCTTAATAAATTCAAATCTTTTATAAAAAGGAAACTATGCCAGAATGCCTATTATACTGTCAAAGACTATATTGAGGACAAAAAGGCTTGGGATTGAGTTGCTCCATTATAGCACAGGCAATGTTAATTTATTTTATTTCGCTAACTATTTTTACTTTTAATCTTTGCTATAAGTATCTATACTTATTTTCATATACAATGACACTAATATTTACTGTATAAAGTATTATATTATTTTAAATTATTGTGAATGTGAGGACTATGTGTGTTTCTGTTGCAGTTTTAATCATGTTCTGGCAGTTTGAATAGCTGATGCGGCCTACCCAAATGTCCTTTCTTTGGTATTGTTCGTCGAATCGTTGAGCTCCTTAAGTTCTGAGTTGAGCTACACGGGTACTGACAAATGCGTGCACTGACTGGACAGGTCCACTCAATCTGTGTGGTTCTTTCCTCAAAAGACCATTTCAGACACAAATCTACATGGTCCTCAAAGATTATTATAATATTATTCTAATTATTGTGAATGTGATAACTATGTCGGTCATTGATTTATTTATATTTATTTTTGTATTTTTCTCAACGTAATCATGATCTGGCAGTTTGAGTAATTTATGCGGCCTACTCAAATGTCCTTTCTTTGGTATTGTTCGTCGAATCGTTGAGCTCCTTGAGTCTAAGTTGATCTGCACGATTACTGACAATTGCGTGCACTGACTGGACAGGTCCACTCAATCTGTGTGGTTCTTTCCTCAAAAGACCATTGCAGACACCGATCTACATAGCTTTCACATGACCTGACCAAGATTTTGTCTGGACTTTAAAAGAGACTGTGACCTCTGAGTTTGTTTCGGCCTTTCTTCTCAGAGTAGTCAGATAGGAAACGCCGACCCCATCTAGTTTAAAAAAAAATATGATTGACGTGTAAAAGTGTTTGTTCAAACCTACTTACAGAAATAAAATCATTTATCATTTATCATTAGCTTGACGTTACTAACAAAGGATACCCAATTTTGAGAATTCCTCTATCAGCAATGGTAGTTTATGGTAATTCAAGTTGATAGTTTGTCTGACTCCAGCTAGTTTGTAGAATACTGAACATTATAGTTTATTCTGATTTCAACTACACCTGCTAAAAAGACAACAATATACCCGTGTCTAACTATAGTTTACATTGTGTTCAGAAATACAAAAAACAAACTAACAAGCTCCAATTTATGTTATTGGAGTAGGTACATCACTATTGTTTCGGTAGGATTTAATCAAAACTTTGCCAGATAAACAGCGAGTGCTGGCTCCGCCGCGAACACGCTTATATTTTGAATAGACCCAGACAAGTGGGTATTATAAACGTAAATTATGTAATTTGTTTGTATGTACTAGCTTGTGTATGTTAACTTACGAGTTTAGGATGCATATTTGTGGAATTAATCAGGCCTGAACACTTGTGTGACGGGTGTTTTCACGAATAGGATTGCCCTGACTGTCGAGAGGATCAATGTCTCAATCATGGCACCGCCTTTCAACAATATAGGCCCGGTACCGCAAGAAACACAATAAAAAAAAATCGCGGAATGGGCATGCTCTTGACCTCACTATAGGAAGTCTCTGCTTGTTTATATTCAAGTAAACTGTCGAATGACGTATTTACAGATCGAAGAACTTCTTCTTTTCGTGTCGATGGTACTCTTCCTCGTTATTTTTTATTTTCTTTATGCCATTTTAGCCCAGTAGGTGGCCACGTTGATTGCGGCATCAGTGGCATTATTTAGGTCATCCAAGGTCCAGGTGAACGGGCACTTGAGACACTCCAGCAAGTGGGGCATGGTCTGATCAGAAGCACCGCACTCGCACTGGGTATTGGATGGGTCAGTAATCCCCCACTTCGACACATTGTGTCTGCAGCGGTCTACTCGCAATGCAATCGATTGAGAGCTTTCCATAAAGGCCACTGCAGATCACGCCTGGGAGGGAAATTTTCGTGGGGCTTAACGAACTCGTGAGGTAGGAAGTTTCTTTTTCCACAATTTGCTTCTCATAGTGGATGATTTGTTCTGGACGGCCTCTGTAGAGCATAATAAGCTCTTACGATTTTTGAGCCCACCCGGGGTCATTGTGTAATCGCAGAGGGGACTTCGGGAATCGGATTCTTGGTTCTTTTTTCCAGCGTGCATGCGACATCCCTTCGTACGGCAGATGCTGCGATTCCTGCAAGCAGGTAGAGCTTGTTTAGTGGAGTTGGTTTTAACCTGCCCGATATTATCCGACCCGCCTCATTTAGGACAGTGTCTACTTGCTTGGCATGAGTGGATTGGTGACACATTGGAACCTTAGAGCAATTCCACTATAAACTAAAACAAAAATAATGAACTTCATAGGAAGAGATATGATGAAATTCACACTGACATTGTAAAATTATCTAAAAATATGATTCTGGAACCACTTTTATATGTTATCAACCTCTCACTAGAGCAAGGAATATTTCCCGATACTTTAAAGAGATTAGTTGTGAAACCATTAAAAAAAAGGGGGGAAAACGCAAATAAATAATTACAGACCCGTTACACTAAAAACCAATTTTTTCCAAAAATTTTTAAAAAGTATTTCGTAGCAAATTATCAAATTTAGAAGCGCATCTTTAGCAGCCTTTCAATTAATAAAGTCAATAACGGACTCCATTGAAAACAAAATTCCTGTCTCAGTGCATTGTTATTGTGCAGTGTTTATGGATTGATTTTGATTTTGTCAGTCATGATAGCTTATTAGAAAAAGTTTTCAGATACGGAGTCAGAGGAAAAGCGTACGACTGGCTGGAGTCATACCTATCTGATAGAGTACAGGCGGTCGAAATATCAAGTTATAATGATCAATCTAAAACGAGAGAGTTATTTCAGACTTCACTTTTGTTAAATCGTTATGGCGTGCCACAAGGCAGTATATTAGTTCCACCGTTGTTCTTGCTCTATATAAACGACTTTCCAAAAATGTTGAACCTTAAATGTGTACTGTTTGCGGACGATACTACCATTATATTGAAAGGCAACGATAAAAATATCTACGAGCAGGAAATAAACACGGCCCTCCAAACATCTATAGAGTGGCTTAAAACTAACAATTTAAATGTCAATATTAATAAAACAAAATTTATGCAATTTCATACATACCGAACAAAACCATTGAACCTAAATGTAGCATATAAAGGGGTCGCCCTGGCAGAAACTGACTCAGTAATATTTCTTGGGATATCTTTAGATACATTTTATTCTTGGAAAAACCATATAAATGACGTTTGCAGTAGAATAAATAGTTTTGTCTACCCTCTGAGACGCATTAGCTGCGAGATATCTCGAAACGCCGCAATCACTGCATACCACGGCTATATTTCCTCAATTTTGCGATATGATATCGTTCTTTGGGGTCGCTGTGTGGAAATGGATCAAGCCTTCGTCATGCAAAAAAAGTGTTTAATGGCTATAATTGGGTTAAAACAAATAGAGTCTTGTCACCCTTTCTTAAGAATAAGATACTGACTTTACCGTGCATTTATATCTTGGAATCATGTATATTTGTTTCCAAACATAAGAGTCTTTTTCAGCAAGCGACAAGCTACTATGCCCCTCGATCTCATAATACTAATAAGTTGTATCAACCCAACACGAATCTCACACTTACATCCAACAACAGCTATATCATGTGCATCAAAGTGTTTAGTAAAATTCCGAATACATTAAAGATACTTCCATTTTTAAAATTTAAGCGTAAACTAACAAAACTACTCATTGATAAATGCTTTTATAGTGTACCGTCAAATGGGGTTACTTTGATACTACGGGGTTACTTTGATAACAACTTTAGGCTTATGAAAAACTTAATTTTATAATAACTACAACGCTATAATACAAAGAAACTATCAGTAGTGCCAAGTACTGATAGTTTATTTTTTAACTGGTGTTGTAGATATTATAAAATTAAGTTTTTCATAAGCCTAAAGTTGTTATCAAAGTAACCCCGTAGTATCAAAGTAACCCCATTTGACCGTACTTGAGTTTTTAGATTATAAGTTGTGAATGTTTTAGTTTGTAGTTTATTGTAATTTATGAATTGATTGTTAATTAAGTAGGTACCAAATTTAAATGAATTTAATATAATTTACTAATCGCATGCATTATTCAAGTAATTAATTAATTTAATAAAATATGTAATATCTAAATATGTAAAATTTGCACGCGGAATTTAAAGGCATAATAAGAGATCAATAAATTATCTTAAGAACCTTCTGTACCCTATGTAAGCAAATAAATAATTTTGAATTTTTGAAGACATTCCAGTTGTGCAAAGGACAGCGGGCGCTGCTCTACAGTTAGTAGTGATTAGGCAACGTAGCAGATTATTACGGGCCACGACCTTCTCCGTCATTTTGTAGCAGTGTGACTTATACCTCTATCTCACGTTACTCCTAGATAATTTATGTTTGAGCAATGTTCAACTTTAATTCCTCGCCACGTGATGTTAAGGGTCCGATTTGAGTATCTGCCGGTCGATTCTGTAACAATCTCACCGTGATAACTTAGGTGAAGTGAGCTATCATTCCATTTGATGCTAGGGATTGACACTATTGACCACTCACTTCAAGATCACTTCACCTAAGTTTTCACGGTGAGATTGTTACAAAATAGCTCGGCTGTTGTGGAGATGGAATGTGCATGATTCTGTCTTGGATTGGTTGGGCCGGAGAGCATTGCTGTCGAAGTATTTACCTAGTAGGTCAACTGCCATTGACAACTTAACTTCTACGTCCGTGAAAGTCGCCAATTATGCCGCCAGAGCCATCCGAGTACTGGAAGCTCTCAGTGTCTTGGGTAATAGGCTGGTCGTTTTGGTACATGTTTAAAAGCTTTGGCGCCAACATACTCAAATGAAATATTTTATTGGAACAAAAAACAGGTTTACAAATTATTTGTGTTCGTTAACAGCTACATTAGTTTAAAAAACTGTGTTGCAGCCATTAGCGCCCAACTCCGGAAGAGGAGACGTTGGCGTTCCAACATTAATATATAATATTAGAGCAATAAAATAAAAATAAATTAAATTAATTAAACAATTAAATAATTTAGGCTAGGATGATCCAGTTCTCTAGTGTGATATGTGATGTATGTATATTTATGTATGTAGCTATGTATGTATGTATTTATGTAGTATACGGGGTGTATCTGTATCTGTCCATGCTTGATTATATACTGCGGAAGATTATTACCACAGACAACGAAAGGAACAAGAATGCCAAGACATATTTTAATCATAGGTAAGTATGTGTCACCAGATTTTCTAATTCTTCATAAGTCAGGCTTTGGAGTCATTTGTCTGTGAGCGCTCTACACTCCCGTGAGGTAAGTGGGTAGATATTTAAAATCTTATTTACTCTGTTGTAAAAAACAGGACCAAAGAAGTGATACTGACGTTTCACCAACACAATATTGGCCGGCACAGTCTGGCACACTATGTCCGCCCTTCGTTTTTTTTAACTGTGATTAGGGTCAAAGGTAAGTTCCGAGTGCTTGCGTAATATAGTGCTTAGGAAAAATGCGTGCCTCACTGTAGGCACTTTACAGAGAGCATAGAGTTCGATGGTAGGAAAACGAATAGGTTTGTGAGCCATAACCTTAAGAACTGCCCTCTGTGCCCGTTCCAGTCTAAGCAGTAAACACTTACCAGAGCCACCCCAAACCGCTATACAATAGGTTATGATAGAGTGCGCCAAGGCAGAGTAAACTATTTTCAGAGTACGAAAGTCTGCAGAAGATCTCAAATTTATGAACACAAATATTAATTTCCTGACCCGTGTCACCAGTGACCCAATCTGTTTGTTCCACGACATAGTACTATCGATAATAACACCAAGATATTACAACAATATAACAACAACACACTGCCCCGAGGAAGACCGTTTGTTGCCGTCGCCATCTACTCTTACCAGACTGGAAATAAAACCTGTAAGTGGCAGTTGAGTAGAAATTCGCTTAAGATGTTTAAAAACCTGGTCGTTATTAAATGTGCTCACTTTGGCAAGCAGTCTTTTGATAAATAAATGATAAATGATTTTATTTCTGTAAGTAGGTCTGTACAAACACTTTTACACGTCAATCATATTTTAAAAGCTAGTTGAGGCTGGCGTTTCCTATCTGACTACTCTGAGAAGAAAGGCCGAAACAAACTCAGAGGTCACAGTCTCTTTTAAAGTCCAGGCATAATCTTGGTCAGAACATGTGAAGACCATGTAGATTGGTGTCTGAAACGGTCTTTTGAAGAAAAACGTGGCAGTTAAGAGTTGACCAGTCTCGGCGGCGGCCGTTCACAAACATGACGCGTGGATCAGCACCATCCAGCTCCAACATTTTGTAGGAAACCAAATGATTCAACACACTGACGCTGGCGTCCATCAATGAGACATTTAATTGAGCATGACATACTCCCAACTGCCATACTTTCAAGGCAACACACATAATAATGACATAGTAAATAAATTCACGGTACTCACATTTACCAAATTGAAATAATGCTTCTAAATTTTACACATAACTTTAGTATTTGAGAGATTAATAAAATGTTATTTCCGAAAAGAAAAGAAAATGAGTAATATCTATTGAAGTACCTATTATATCTATTTGGTATAAATGCTTATGCACATTTATACCAAAGACTAGATTATCTTAACTGGTGAATTGAAAAAATGTGGGTGTATATATAGGTAGGTACACCTCTGCATAACCCTTCGGGGGAACACGGGCGTGATTTTATGTTTAAGTTGTAAATTATCTTTCATTTGTAGAAATACATTTACCTAAGTTCTTCTGAGTCTAGACTCCCAAGTTCTAATTACACCCAGAGGTATGAAACTTAATAAAAGTGTACTTATTCAAGTCTAGATCCAGGCTATATATCACAAAGTTACACCAGCTAACTTATCTCAAAGTCAAAAGACATATACAATAATATTTTATTTGCTTACACTTTTCACATCAACCTACGTTTCGTTTCAATTTAATCAAAACTTTGCGAATCGTACATCAAAACATTGGTGAAGTCACGAAGCAATCAATCAATGTTTCAACAGCAAACTGTTGAAACATTGATACCCCAAAGGGTGAAATGCAATCGTTGGGTTCCTCAGATTATTAATTATAAAAATTAAAATGAATAACAGGACATCAGTCTATGATAACTAAGCGAATATTATAAACTGGTAATTAGCCAGTCATTATAGTGGACCGCCTATTACAGAGGTCCCCAAACTTTTTGTGTTATAGACCAGTTTTATAGACTTGCCAGTTTTTGGGTTTTGGGTAGACTTGCTTAGCTTATATTGCATTTTTGAAAATTCATCAAATTCAAATGTGTTTTGACTGATGTATATCTGTAGTGGGGTGTAGAAGAAAAAAACAATATAAAACACACATTAATTTTTATACATTTATTGATGAAATCGAAATTAAAACAAACCAAAATAAATTTAAGATACCTTGTATTACATTAAGTCAATAAGTAAAAATAAACGCTATTTGGTGGGAGGGGATGACCTGGTGCTTATATAATACATTTTCAATATTTGGCTTTAATTCAGTGAGGTTTAATCTGAAAACTCCTCGGTTAATGATGTTTGTTGCTTTTTTTTTTTGTTAAAAAACCGCGCCAAACCTTTTTCCACTAGATATGAAGACGCAAAAGCGATTAAAAACTTTCTCGCGATATTCCCTAATGCGGGATAAATACCGGGTTTATATCTTTTTGAAGCCAGTATAGCTGATATGTGTTTCTAAAGTGTACCTTAAGTTCTTCGTTAATACTTATTCCGATCAGTTCCACTTGTAATGTGACATTCGTTTCTTCAACGTCACTATATCAATAGTATATATACTTGATCCTTTGTGGTATAACCATATTGCAAACATCCTCAAACCTTTTTTCAAAATCCACATAGAGAGCAGTTAAATGTCATCTTCCTGACAGTTTGTCTGTGACAAATTGGTAAACTGGGACAATTCGCCCGTCCAATGGTTTGTTTCTTTAGTTTAATTCTGGCAAGAAATGCTGAAGCTATGGACTTTATTTTGATCAAATTTAGACTGTCACCTTGTTCCTGCAAGTGGACCTCATAAATTTTTCTGAATAAATCTGTTAAATAGGCAATGTCTAATTACACCTGACAAAATTTTGTTTTAAAATTCGATCTTTATCTTCCAAAAACAACTCAACTAAAAAACAGAACAGTGTCAAAAGTCTTGTCCAACATAAGCCTTACGACTGCCAGCGTACTTCAATGTGAAGAAGAAATTCGTTAAAGTTCTCGTCATTTTCTTCACACAACTGACCGAATAATCGCGTATTCAGTGCGTTACTTCGGATTCAGTTTACTGCGCTAACTAAATGTTGTCGATGAATAACGCAGTGTATTGCTAACCCCCGGGTACATTTTGTTTTAAATGGCTTACAAATCCACGGTAGCGCCCAGCCATGGCAGTTTTCGCGAAAAGCAGCTCTTCGTGTATTTCTTGCCCACAATAAAACGAACATATTATTATACTAATAATAATAATAATGCTTCATTACCAGGCAAGGTTGACTCGTCCAGCTGTAAAGAGAAATAGGTAATTTGCAAAAAACTACACAAGAAGCTTTAAATTTCATTTTTAATGTCTTCAATAAGCCTTTGAACTGTGTTGTTGATTAAAGGAATTCTATTAATGATATCGGATGCAGGTTTGCGTAATACAGTTTTTAAAATTTCTTCAACGTCTGGCAATATTAACTTTTATCCAATAGTTTGGGGTTTTCCGGGTTTTATTATAAATAACGAGTTAATGTAAGACGCTCGCAAACCATCATCATCTCTTTGTGACGTCGAAGTGAACATTTTGTTCACTGAGTCTTTCCGAACTAAATTTTTAGTGTTTGAAAGTATTGCAAATCTTTATCTATTATATCAGGGTGACATCTTTTGAAAGGATCCTTCAGCTTATATGGTTTCATAACGTCATTGCATTAACTTTGTTGCGTAAAAGGCACATAGGCTAAGGCGATTGCTTGTCCGACAAGGAAGATGTGAAAGCAAATTTTAAATAATCAATACTGCATTGTCTACAATTCTTTTATTTTGATTCAACCTGTAAACAAAATTAATATATTTAAAATATATATATATAAATTAGTTATAGCAATAATGTAAAAGAGACCGGGCGAAATAGCAAAATTAAACACACAAACTTATAAACTAGGACACTGATATTTAATAGATTACCATACCAAGAGAGTTCCTAACTACCAGTAAAAAAAGGAAAATTACTTTATAACAAAATTTTACATAGAAGTACAATTACAATTAAAGAATAATAAAATACAATACAAGTACAATTTTGTTATAAAATAAATTTTCTTTTTTTTACTCCCAAACAAAATTACATTGGTTCACTTTAATTGCTATAATACTAACTAGTTTATACTTTCAAATATAATAGGTATTTACCTATGAAGTTGCCGTTTTACAATACTGGCCAATTGAAGCCGAATTTATGTATGGCTGGCAATAAATTCTAAATTCAAATTCATTTTATTTTAAAAATAATATGGAATTAGTGTTTTGTTTTCACTAGATTTGTATCTTTTGCATCAATATGGAAACGATAAAAATACGAGTAATTATGGAACACGAGTTCCGTTGCGGTAGCAATGCACAAACGGCTAGCAACATTTATTACGTGTACGGAGTGAACAATACAAACGAACGCACGACGTTTGAACGCTTCCGATATGGAAATTTTGATCTAAAAAATGAACCCGTGGTTGCCCGAAAACTTAAGTCATCAACGACGAATTAAAGGCGATAGTGGAAGCTGACGATACTCAATCCACGGCTGAATTAGCAGCAGCTTTCAACGTTAGCGTTAATATTGGTCCATTTGCGTCAAATTGACATGTTAAAGAAACTTGATAAGTGGGAGCCGCACGAACTAAACGATCGCCAGCGCGACGAACGCATTGAGGTAGGCCGCAATGTCACTTGTGATGAATTTTTTTTTTTTGATAATCGTATGCTCTTCCTACCAGGCAGGGCGCCCCTTATTACATTTACGCTAGAAATCACTTCCTGCCTCAGTTGTACTCGTACGTGGAAACGTTTGCACGTCTAGCAAGTAGAATTATAGCGCAGACTTTATACAATTTTTTATTTTTTTTACTTCTATGTTTTTATAAATTTGTAGAGGTACTTTAAAGCCTTCGCTTCTTATTTCTTTATTGTTATAGTCCTTTTGCTCTTTCCTCCAAATATAAGGCAAATCTCTATAAATGTCGTCGATGACATTGAGAAGATCTTCTTTTTCTTTAGCGCACGACATAGTTACGAGAGTTGATCAACGTACCAGAACTTTAAATAAACTGACGTGTGGACTCTGCGCTTGCGGCCACGCAACTGTGTGCTCCCTGCCTCCCTGTCTCATACACTACACGATCGACAGCACGGCAGGGAAGCAGGGAGGTCGGAACCACTCGGTCGCCCTGTTTCTTATTACACTACCCTCCGGGTAGTAAGTACCCTGTCCCTGCGGGCAGGGCCCGAGAAATTGTGTAATGTAATAGGCCTTTTAATAATGTTCTATGATTGTCATTAATGTCATTCACTTGTGGATACTTGTGAATGCTACGCTTTGTTTTAGGTTATTACAAACATTTTGTGATTTAGTTCTTATTGTTTTGTTACCGTTATAATGTTGTTATTTGGCTGTTTGTACAAAACTTTACGTTTTGTTGAGCTATGGGTGACCTCGTGCGAGCCCAAGTGTCTTACTACATAGGTACAAATTTCGAGGCTGACCAAAGCCAACAGCGAAAAAAACGTGGCTCTAAATTGACCCCACGACAAAATAATATCTTCCAAGAAAAAGAGAATGAAACAAACTTCATGCTGTAGAACAAAACTGTAATAAACAAAAACCTATTTAAGGGTGTCCTGGTCTGCAGGTACCCCTCGTTATAAGATTGAGATGATGAAGAAAACCGCAGAAGTTGCCGGTAAGGATGATTCGTAAAATGATTACTATTCAAAATATTTTAAAGTAACATGCATTGTGATAAAACATATACTTATATTTTGTTGACTGCCCTTACCATTAATAAATGAACACCCCATTGTCATTGACTATTAATAAAGTAATATTATTGTATTACAAACCAACACAATATGCAAAGCGAACTATTAAAGTTATAACTAATGTCGTTGCTACTTTATTAAAGTACATGTATAAGACCAATTTCCAGCAGTGAAATTATAGATAATTATAGCAGGTACGGATATATTAGCTCGTATTCATTTTTATTTCACAGGATAAACTGATTTTTAACGGATGCTGCATTAATATTTTCATGATGCAAAGAAAGGTGAAGGAGATTACCACTTCGAAATGGATACCTTTTTTTTTTTTTTTTTGAGGATGGGAAATCATCAAATGGCCCCTCCCGCTCTGGGTGGGACCTTTGACTTTGAAAAGTGGTTCAACTAATTTTAACCAAAATTGAGGGTGGCGCTGTAATTGTTATCGACAATGCGCCATACCACTCAAGGAAACTGGAGAACCTGCCAACTACAGCCTGACTAATGGTATACAGGAGTAGTTAAAAAGCAAAAATATTCCTTTTGTGGAAAAAGACCTCAGGGCAACTTTATTAGAAAACGTAAAAAAAAAACTAAAACATTTATACTAAACGTGTAGATGAGATGGCTAGAGAAAAGGGTATTCCAGTATTGTGCCTCCCACCCTACAACTGCGAGCTTAACCCTATAGAATTAATATGGGCTCAAATGAAGAGGTAGGTGGCCACAAGCTCTGGATAATATTACGCCAGAACGATAGCAGTCTTGCGTTGCTCATGCAATTAAAGAAGAGGAAAGGTTTTGCCAACTTGATGACTTAGTGGATGATGTGGTAGAAACATTTATTATGAACGTTGGTGAAATTTCTTCGGCTTCATCGTCCGATGAAGTTTTACCAACGCATTGTGTGTTGTAAGTTGTTATTTTAAATAAAATATTGTTAAAAAAAAATCTTTCATTTCAAAATTAAACTTAAATTATCACGACGATTGGTTATTTCATTCATTTGCTTTGTTGTAGCTTGTAATGTATGATGAAGATGTTATTATAAATAAAGCATATTTAAAAAAAATACTTATTTCGTTTATCTAAGTATTTAGAGTTCTGTAATATATCTATTTATCAAAGTAATGTTAAATCAATTTTATTTGTAATTAAAATGGTTTTAGCTTAACTTTAAAATAAAATGTTTTGCACTCCTGATCCTACGAGCCTCTTATTTCTAATGCTAAAATAAATTTCTTTCAATGCTTTGGACACAAATGAACGCGTTTGTTCCTAATATTACTATTTATTTACTGATGAATTAAACAAGTCAGTGCAAGTCAGTCTTCCTAATAGTTCCGTCTCAGTTATGAATGAAAAAGCGCTTCTCTTTCGAGTTTCTACAAGTTCAAAGTTGTTTCGTTGTTTTGTTGTTTTTGCGACCATAAAGCGATTATGCAACTAAATTCCACAATCTATTCATTCGCTACTAATATTATGAAAACGCGAAAAGAAGTTCGTTTACAAATTTTACAATCATGGATGCGAATTATTTCATTTAAAAAATTACTTTTTTCAAATTTAGAGTTTTGCGGACGAATTTTTTGATGCCCTATGTTTCTTTCCCTTCCCTTTTATTATATATGTATATTATTTATTTCGGACAACAAGTACTCACAATTCTTAAAGTATTAGTAACAAAGACTTAAAAACTATGTTAGTAAACTAAAACAACTAAAAATGACGTGGCCCAACACATGCCTCCGTACCCGGTGCCTTATAACGGGACTGTCCACATTGTCTAAAAAAGTTTTTAGGATGCTGTTGGAGCTTCCGCGTAACCTACCCATTATTGACGCTGTTTTCTTCCTCATAATACCATGAAAATTGTCAACACGGGCTTCGGCGATCATCTTTGAAGCGCTGCAGAAGCGTGGAAGCCTTTTTTTTTTGAGGGAAGTAAATCATCAAATGACTTCACCCGCTCTGGGCGGAGCGGGAGGGAGTGTCAGACTCTTACTTCCTAAAACCCACCCGTGTTCCTTCAGTTGCCTGTGCCAGGGGCCACGTTAACCCTTTCGGACTTTCCCGCAACCCCGGCAGGCATAAATTCATCATTATACTGTACGCGCTGGACGTTGTAGGCTCGCTGCGTAGATTTCACCCACACGCTGAGCGTGTAGAAGGTTTGGCAGTATGCCTTAAAAAGCGCGACTCTTACCATCCTTACTACAACGCGCAAGCATACCACCGTACCACACCGCTACCATATTACATCGAACCGTCAACGCCCTCCGCACTCTCTCTATATCAGCATCGTCATATAAGTCCCCCGTGACTACATGCCCAAGGTGTTTAAACCATGTGACTCTCTGTAGTGGCTTTCCGCATAAAGTCGCTGGAGGAACATTATCTAGTTTATATACTTGTACATATTACTACTATTATTACTACTACTATTACTACTATTACTGTGTACTTCCGTTAGATAGTAATTAGTTTTTAAGTATTTGTCAAAGTGTCACTTTTACTGCGCTATGTATGTTTTTCTTCTTGTTACTATATCGGCACCTTGTTTTTTTTTTTATAATTATTAAGTATATTTATCTTCTGATTGTATTTTTGTGTGTTGTGCTGTTTTTTGTGTGCACCAAATAAATGGTTTCTCTATCTATCTATCTATTATTATTTTAAGACTGTTAGCTTTTAAATTATGTAAATATAATACAAATTTATGGATATAATAAATATATTATATATAAGCACTTTAAATAGAAAGGGAAGAATGGAAATTGGGCGAAAATAACCAGGAAAAGAAGAGTTGGGTATCTTAGGCAGGGCCTAACAAGGGTCTTACGCCACTGGGAAGGGAAAACACCGGTGTAAAAGGAAAAGTTCATGATGTGGGAGATTGCAGGGAGCACTTGATCAAGAACCGTCACGATCATTATGGCGGCTGATATTATCGCATCCCATGGCTTTGGATTTAATGGATAGGATAATATTTTTGATCTCTTCCGGGTCGACTGGGGTAAAGACAAAGGGGTTGGTATTGGAACGCGTCAGACAAGCAAGGTAGTCGAGTGTTTGGTTCGAACATTTGGTTAGACTCCTTTTTTTTTTGTTTCCATTGTGGAAAATCCTCATGCATGTCCGCCGCCCTGGGGCTCGTCTGCCCGTCTGTCAGGCTCTTACTGACTAAAAACCACGGGGCGCACGTGGCTACGCGCCGCCACCTCGACTCCTGATGTGTGGGGGGCGACGGCCGTCCCCGAGTCCGTCGCCCGTTCTACAGCCTCCTTCTGCGAGACGACTGTTTCGCTGAAGGAAACCACTGCATCCCAGGACTCTTCGCTGTCGACCATTGAATCGACTACGGCCGGCATTGAAAAGTCACTGCCTTCTTCTGAGATGAGAGCACGGCGTGGCTCTTCCCAAGCGGCACACTCTGCCATCGTATGCCGCACCGTGTCCTCCCGGCAGTTAACGCAGTGGTGACACCGGGCGTCCGGCTCCCTGTTTATGCGACACAGGTACATCCCGAAGCAACCATGCCCATGAAGTGATTACAGACTTGTGCGAGGCACTCTAAGTATCAATTGTCGAGCTGACAGAATCCGCACGATGAGGCCTACTCTTCGACCTACGCAGCTTCAAGCCGCTTTAGGATAAAAATTACAACTGGCACTTGAAAATTGATTCGCCCTCCTGGAAACCACAGGCACTGTTGACGAGAAGACCGACAAGGTGGTCAAAGCACTACGCGACATGTCCCGCAGACTTTTCTCGTCGCAGCGAAAAAGTGGTTTGTCCAAACTTTCTTTGGAGACTCTCGGACTTATGAAGGAAAGACGACAGTTGCCATCCACGCAGCCGTCTTCGTCAGATAAGAGGGCCTTAAACCTAAAGATCAGAAAGCTGACGCGACGTGACCTTCGGTGTCCAACACCCGCGACATGAAGGTCGCGATAGAGCAGAACCGAGGGTCGAAAGTGTTCGCTCAGCAATTAGGGACTCCCCATCTGACGAAACTGAGAACTGCGGATGGCAGAATCGTGACTTCAAAGTCCGAGATACTCGAGGAAGTCGAGGATTTTTACGGACACCTTTACTCAACGCGGACGACGAAACCATTGGGACATAGTACAGATGACCACCGAGCCGAATTAACGCGCCACTACACGGAGGACATCCCGGATGTTGACCAGAGTGAGATTAGGGCGGCTCTTGAGCAGCTAAAAACAACAAAGCACCTGGGGATGACGGAATAACGACAGAGCTCCTTACAGCGGGCGGGGCTCCAGTCCTGAAAGAGCTAGCGAGTTTCAGTTCAACTCCGTCATCCAATTGGGTACAACGCCAGATGCGTGGAGCAGAGGTGAGGTGATACTGTTCTTCAAAAAAGGTGACAAAACCTTGCTGAAGAACTATAGTCCCATTTCGCTTCTGAGCCACGTATTACAAGCTGTTCTCGAAAGTCGTCACGAACCGTCTCGCCAGGAGAATCGATGAGTTCCAGCCACCAGAACAAACCGGGTTTCGAAAAAGCTTCAGTACCGTAGACCACATCCATAGTGTTCAGCATATTGTACAGAAGACCGAGGAGTATAACCAACCACTGTGTATGGCATTTGTGGACTACGAGAAAGCCTTCGACTCCATCGAAATATGGGCGGTTCTGGCCTCCCTGCAACGATGTCGAATTGACTGGCTCTACATGTTAGTGTTGAGATGTTTGTATGACACTGCCACGATAACTATACATATCCAAGATCAGTAAACCAGCCCCATCCAACAGCTCAGTGGAGTGAGACAGGGGGATGTGATATCCTCGAAACTATTTACCAATGCTTTGGAGGATGTGTTCAAGACTCTGGACTGGACTGGGTATCAATGTGAATGGCGAGTACATCTCACACCTTCGCTTTGTCCATGACATCGTCATAATGACAGAGACGCTGGAACTGTTAGACCAGATGCTGCACAGCCTGAATGGAGCCTCTCGGCGGGTTAGCCTGGGCATGAATGTAGACAAGACGAAAGTCATGTACAATTCACACGTCTTGCCGAGTCCAATCCACATTGAAGGGTCGCTTCTCAAAGCTGTGAAGGAGTATGTGTACCTTTTTTTTATTTTTTTTTTGTAGCTGAGAAATGCTTTTACATCCCCGCTCGTGGGGGACGAGACGGGGTATGTGGGACTCCTGTCGAAATCAGCAACCGACAGTATACCCACTAAAACTCAGCGGTGTTCCCACAACGCCGTGATGGGAGGGCTATGGGAAATCGGCTCAGCCTCTACTTCCACAGCCCTCCCGGCGCATGCCCGCCTAGTTGGCGGGCCCCGCATGCCCCCCATTTAACTGGGGGGCTACGGGAATGGCCGGGAACACCCGGCCACTCCCGTCCGACACTGGTGGAGGCCCGTGCAATACAGGCAAAGGGCGCCCCCGCACCCACCGCCTGCTGGCCTCCACCCGGGAGGAGCCGGAGGTAACTACCAGACCGGCGTCTTCCTCGACCCCTCCACTCTCCGGAGCGGCGCCACGCGAGTGAATCATCCCCCCGCGCGGGCGCCGCTGCCTCCCTCCGGGACACGACCGACTATTCCGCAGCGGCGGCCGTGCCCAGTCTACGCCCACTCACCTCCCTCTGTAAGCAGAGGAGGAGTGGGCGTATCTGCCCTCTGTAGCCCGGTTCCCTTCACCGACCATCAAGCATGATCGGCGATTGGAACCGTGACCTTTCCCCGCTTGTTGAAGATTAGCCGCCAGCCCCAATTGTCCCCCAAAACCGCACTGGGAGAAATTGGAGCCAACGTTGCCCAGGGTGCGCCACGAGGAGGCTCTTCAACATGCACCCCAGGAGTATGTCTACCTAGGGCAAGTCATCCAGCTCGGTAAACACAACTTGGAGAAAGAAGCGGACAGAAGGATCCGATTGGGTTGGGCAGCATTTGGGAAACTTTGTCAAGTCTTCTCGTCGCCAATCCCGCAACTTTTGAAGACTAAGGTCTTCAACCATTGCATCCAGCATTTTTTTTTTTTTTTTTTGTTTCCGGGGTGGAAAATCCTTATGGATGTCCGCCGCCCTGGGGCGGGTGACTCCCCCCGCGACGTCTAAGAGGGGCGCGCGTGGAACACTACGCACCGCCACCTCGGGTCCTGGTGTGTGGGGGGTGACAGATGTCCCCGAGTCCGTCGCCCCTGGACCCATTTAGGGGGGCTGGAAGAGGGCGTTGTCCGCCCTCCGCCGACGCCCGGTGCGCCTTCTGCGGGCCAGGTGAGTGGACGAGATCTCCCTCTCCCTTCCCGCAGCCTGCCTCTGCGAGACGACTGTCTCGCAGAAGGAAACCACCGCGTCCCAGGACTCGTCGCTGCCGACCATCGACTCGATTACGGCCGGCAGCGACAAGTCACTGCCTACTTCTGAGATGAGGGCACGGCGCGGCTCCTCCAAAGCGGCACACTCTGCCAGCGTATGCCGCGCCGTGTCCTCCCGGCAGTCGACGCAGTGGTGACACCGGGGGTCCGGCTCCCTGTTTATGCGACACAGGTACTTCCCGAAGCAACCATGCCCCGAGAGCACCTGCGTCGCCCGAAACGACAGGAGCCGTGCCTCCTCCCG
Source organism: Brachylomia viminalis (assembly GCA_937001585.2). Taxonomy (NCBI): domain Eukaryota; kingdom Metazoa; phylum Arthropoda; class Insecta; order Lepidoptera; family Noctuidae; genus Brachylomia; species Brachylomia viminalis. Next base: position 26,449,313 of record OW443301.2, read on the forward strand.
AGCCAGCGCTAGAGCACCGGCCGGACCGCCTCGATGGTGACGAGGCCGAGGCCGAGGAAGCCTGTCCCGCCATTCCGCCACCAGGACCTCGCGAAGCTGAGACTGACGCAGCTCCATGTGCCGCTGCATCGGTCCCTCGCCCCGCGCCCTCGCTTCCTCGCGCCACCGATACAATGACGCGAGTACTTTCGCCTCGAGGTCCCAGGGTGGGGATCCGGCCAGTACGCAAGCCGCCTCGTAAGAGATCGTGCGATACCCCCTGATGACTCTGACGGCCATTGCCCTCTGCGGCTTTCGCAAAACTACGATGCTGCCGGCCGTCAGGTCAGAGGCCCACACCGGGGCCCCATACAGGGCCATGGATCGCACGACCCCCACGTAGAGCCGCCTACAGACGGCGCTCGGGCCTCCCAGATTGGGAAGCAGCGTCGCGAGCGCGCCAGCCGCGCCCAGCAACTTCGACGCCAGCCGTCGGAAGTGGGGCTCGAAATTCCACCGGCTGTCGAGCACCAATCCTAAATACTTCATGGTGGACTCGACAGCGATCCGAGCCCCCACGACCACGATGTGGGAGCCGGGCGGCGGCGCCCGCCGGGGGCCATGAAACACCATGGCCTCCGACTTGCTGAGGGCCACCTCCAGGCCTAGGCGGCGTATGCGGCCCACCACCTGTGACACCGCAGCCGTCGCCAGCAACGCTGCCTCCCTGTGCCTGCTCCCCCGGGCAGTGACCAGCGTGTCATCTGCATAACACGTCAGGTCTACGCCCGGCTGGAGCTCGCCCCTCACCACCCAGTTGTACCCGATGTTCCACAGGAGCGGCCCTAGGACCAAACCCTGCGGAACACCGCACGATATGCGGCGATAGTTTCCGCCATCACGTCCCACGTAGGTGACAAACCTCTCCGACAGATAAGCCCCAACGATGTGGCGGAGGTAGGGAGGCACCCGATGATAGCGCAGTGCCTCCCGAATACAACTCCAGGGCAGGGTGTTGAAGGCGTTGGAGATGTCCATGGACACCGCCAACATCACCCCGCCCCGGGACACCGCTTCCTCCGCCAGGACTCTCACCCACGACACAGCGTGGATGGTGGAGCGCCCATGCCGAAAACCAAACTGGTTGTCGTCCAGGTCCGGCCCCTCTCTGCACAAGTGGCTGACGAGGCGGGCTGCGATAATACGCTCAAACAGCTTACCCACCTCGTCTAGCAGCACTATGAGCCGGTACGCGGACGGCGAGTCGGCAGGGCGCCCCGCCTTCCTGAGCAGGACCAGACCACCAGATTTCGACAAAGCGGGAAACTGGCCCCGCTCAAGACACGCTGTGTAGAGTCCTCTCAATTGCATCCAGCCTGTTTTAACGTACGGTGCCGAAACGTGGACACTGACTGCTGGGGTGGATAACAAATTCAAGGTCGCTCAGCGCGCTATGGAGCGGGCTATGCTCGGAGTTTCTTTGAAGGATAAATTCGGAAATGAAATTGTTCGGAAAAGAACCGGAGTTACCCACATAGCTTGCAGAGTAAGCAAGCTGAAGTGGCAGTGGGCTGGCCATGTTTGTCGAAAGACTGATGGCTGGTAGAGCAGACGAGTCCTGGAGTGGAAACCGCGACCGACGACCTCAAGAAAGTGGCTAGGATAGACTGGCTGCGGAAGGCGGAGGACAGGGAGTTGTGGCGCAGCCTATGTCCAGCAGTGGTCTGCGATAGGCTGAGTTGATTGAATCATTTTCAATACGAAGTTAGTTAAATTAATTGGTGTTGATTTCAAATGTTTAACTACGGCATAAATATCTAGAATACCTGATAACCGGTGCTCCTAAACAAAATGGTCACTTAAAAACCTTGACCCATACCTAACTAACGAAGCTTTCCGTTTTTATGACAAAGTAAAAACCATTTTAGATTTAGTAGATAGGTACAACAACTGAAGTATTTTTGACGGTCCTAAGCCAGTAGGAAGGAACATTTCAAATCTACCAATTTCATGCACAGGTAAAATTTCATGCACATGTAATTGGCCGAGGCCACCCAGACGCCATGCGTTTGTGTAGGTAGGTAAACGATTAGGTATTTGTAAAAAATAATTATAAATAGGTAATAATAGAGTGGTGTATAGAAAAATAAATACGAGTAAATAAAACGGTATGGTTGCACAAAAAAAAAACAATGGACTGTCGCCGATAAGGTATATAAGATAACTATATCGTAATTCATAATATCAATGAACCATTTAAATTCGTCACGCCTAGCTTCCATTGCGCATCTAAGATAAATTTGCAATTTTTGGATTATTTTTTGTCCATTAACAGAAATGAAATAAACTTTGTAACCAAAACTAGCATTTTATTTTTCAAAAATCAAAATCATTTATTTGCTTAAATAAGGTAGGTACAGAGAGATCTTAAAGAAAGGTATATGAATCTCTTATTTTGCCATTAATGTCGGCGTGCAAATTTTACATAATTATTTAATATAAAAGCATTATATATTATAATATTTAGAAAATATAAGATTCTTACTTTACCGTGTATTAAAATTTATATCTTGGAATCGTGTATATTCGTTTTCAAGCATAGGAGTCTCTTTCAGAAAGCCACAAGCTACTTTGCCCCTCGATCTCATAATGCCAACAAGTTATATAAACCCAAGACAAATCTCACAGTCACATCGAACAACAGTTTTATTATGTGCATTAAATTGTACAATAAAATTCCAAATACAATTACGTCACGCCCATTTTTTAAATTTAAGAGTATCTTGACAAAAATATTGATTGATAAATGCTTTTATAGTGTACTTGAATTCCTAGATTATAAGGTATAAGTCCTGCATTGTAGTAACAGGTACTATTATAAATAATTAATTGTTACCAAATAAGACTCGATTTAATACAATATTTACTAACAGCATGCCTGATTGAAACTTATAATAATTCTTAATAATTTCTTTTATTTCTTAATTAATATAATAATATATAATGATATCCGCTTTATTTATCCGCTGATAGCTACGTCACAGATTATTTAAGTTATGAAAGATACATATCTACAAAATCTCCTATACCTACCGCGATAAGAGCATTCTCCATGCTATCGGCGACTGCTGCGTGCTAAACTGTACCTAAAACGCTCGACCATAGAGTTAACTATGGCTACGTATTTAAATTACGTTGACTTTTGACCTTTCCTTGGCACATAGTGAGTAATTTTTTACTAGTATTCCCGCATTCTAATTAAGCTTAAAAATTATCAAATTATTTTAAATTTAAATGTAATTATTAAGAGTTTATGACATATAGGTGATTTTCAAACTCAAAATAGGGTATACTAGCCGTACGCGCTACGTTCCGCGCAGTTGTTAGATAATGGCACACCACTGATACACTGAATGATGCATTCATACAGATTTTTAGTGACGAACACTAAAATAATTGAATAGTCTAACTCAAACTCAAAGCTTTTATTTCAAATAAACCAATTACAGCCACTTTTGAATTGTCAAGAACTCGGTCAGTCAGAAAGATGAAGCTAGTTGCCCATTCCAATGCGTAGTAGGTACCTATGGAGAAGAACGGGCACGAAACTCCATGGACACTGTTTTAAATCAAAATATTGTTAGTAAATAGTGGTTTCATCATTCATGTTGAAATTATACATGTGAGAACGACGTAGAAAGACGTGTACAAAGAGATTGCTAGTATAATTTAATGTCTTTGGACGTGTACGTCAAAAGCGTCCGTAATAAAAATATACAAACAATTCAGGAATCAAAATAACCCGTGGCAGCTAAGACATGACCAGTGCCTACTGACGGCGCCCGTTCACGAACATGACGTAGGCATCAGCACCATTCAGCTCAACCATTTTGAAGGGAACTCAATGATCCAATACACACTCCACCACCAGCGACACATTTGAGTGAGCATGACATACTCTTCGCCGCCAGGGCAAATTCAAGTCAATGAAAGATGAACCCAGTAAGTTTTATAGTAGCTACATAGTGCTCACACATGTGCTATGCAATTATACAATACTAAGAGATTGAATTTATGCAATGCAAAGATAGATTGTACAACCTTCATCAGCTCCAAAAATATTTTCGAATGTTAATACATTAGTTTATGCGCCCTTCTGGAGCAGGACCAGCCAGTGAAGTAGATTGTGAACACACAGGATTTCACATTAACAGTCACTTAACCATAGATATTTATTTTTATTATAACCATAAATGACAAAAGCGGTCTAAGCTTCATGTTTTTCTGTGTACGTTTTACGAAATATTATAACAAAAAAGAAAAATAATTACAAAAAGTTACAATCGTTGGGAATGGAACGTATAACCACTAAAATAGAAGTTCTTATATATGACATGATTGACTGCTTAGCGCCATAAAGGTATTGCGTGATGATAATTATTTAAAAGGTTTATGGCCCATTCACACGTGCCACAAGCAAACCACATCACAGCGACAAAATATGGAACGTGTGTTCGGGCCCTAAATCTGTAACTATCTGCGTCATTCTTATACTGCCCGCTACAATGAAAACTGGCCGAAAATAAACAAACACAAATGTTATAGCTTATATGAGTAGATGGTAAGGATACCAAATTAAATTGATTTAAAACCAATTTTCACGAACCAATTAATCAAAGTTTAATCTCTGTCACTTAATAAAAAAATCCTTTTCATTATATTTTTGGTCACATTTATAACATCTACTACTTTAAGGTTTTGGCCTTGAAGAAATAATCAGCTTTGTAGTCGTACCAGTCGAGGACTTTTCTATCGTACCACACATACGCTCCTTTGAGGGTGTTAGGAGCATCCAGCAATAGATAAATGGGAGTTTCAGCTGCTTGGTCTGTGTCATAGAAGCCAATACCGAGTGTCATGTCAGTCTGAACTAGTCCTGGATGCATGGAATTCACCGAGATGTTTTTTGACTTAAGTTCCTTTTGCTGCAGTATCGTGATGGCACTGAGAGCTACCTTTGCTACTCTGTACGAGGCTATAGTTCCATCATCTGCTAAATCATCGTAGTTGAAAGTTTCATTCTTCATGCCTTCCAAAAACCAGTTCACGAAATCATTAATGTCTTCTAACTTTAAATCATCCTTTGAGAGCCTTTTTACCCAGTTCATATTTCGTACGTTCGACAAATGTCCACAATCACTAGATATATTAAGAATGCGCCCATTGTTTCTCACCAATGGGTACAATAATTCTTGGATTGTCAATATGCTGAAATAGTTGATCTCCACAACAGTTTTGCACTCATCATAAGAGTTGTACAGCTCTTCAGTGTTAGCAACCGCTGCATTGTTGACAAGAATGTCGATACCTCCATGCTTCTCCTTGATGTGGTCTCTGAACCGGACCACACTGTCTCTGTCCGTAACGTCGAGTTGGTGGTACTCCGGGTGCAGACCGAGCTCGTTTAGTTTAGTGACGGCGGATTTCCCTCTGCCATCATCTCTTGAGGTAAGGTAGACGACTCCATCAAATCTCTTCAACAGTCCTTTAACTATCGCAAAGCCAATTCCCTTATTGGAACCGGTAACTACAGCCACTTTCACCATGTCTACTCTGTTTCAAAACACTTTGTGGAATGACAGGAATTAACATGATCTGGAGCATTACATTATATACCTATACTTATTGTACTTGTTTTTCAAAGATATAAAATCAAATTAATCATCATTACCTATTATATCCAGCGAATCAAGATACCTAACGTTTTTCGACGACGCATTAAATTATCATGTTATCTTTAAATATTATAAAACTAGCAACCCGCTCTGGCATCGCTCGGATGGGTGTTTTATTTTTATTTAATCAAAATCAAACATCAAAGTTCATTTATTCAAACTAGGCTGAGAATCAACACTTTTGAACGTCAAAATTACATAAGACAGTCCCCCAAAACCCCCGACCTTCACCACCACCACCTTTTACTTTTCACTTTAGCAGAAGAAGTGGCGCAACATACTCCAAAGAAGCACAGCTGTCTGTTCAGTTAGAAGAACTGGATTCTGTACATTAGTAAGTAATTAACATTACAAAACACGAAACATTAAATTAATTTATTTGTCATTTATGTCAGATATCACACGCCAATAAAAACATTGAAAAATATACTCAAGCAGAAATACATTTTAATAACGTAAACAGAACTTAATGCCTAAACTAAAGCCTCCAGGCATAAAGGGCGTGCACACTTACATTTGCAATTCTGCATTAAGTTTACATAGCTGTTACTTGAAGTCACAAATGATAAACTAGGACCTTCGAAGTAAAATAAAGAAACAGTTAATTGCTAATAACAACGACAAAACCATTGTCAGCACGATGACCTGTCACCACAAGCAGCACCCCTTCACGAGCATAATGCAAAGATCAGCCATTACCCCCCTCGCCGTTTTTGAGGGAAGGAGGCAACCCGACCCCCGACGCTACCGCAAGTAGTGACATCTAAGGAATAGGTTCGATCCGAACCGATCCGGTCGAAGCAATATGGGGACGCGTGTTCCCAGAAATTCTAAATACGGAATTCACTTTATTGAATAATGAAGGATTCTAGCGCTCCCGCGCAGTGTCGCTCCAAATCGAAATCAGATTATTGACCAGCGAGTTAACATGAAATTCATTATAAAAGTATTTCTCAACTAGACTCCAGGATTATAATGACTTACTTTTAGTTAGGTTTGCGTGACATAATTATGTATAATTTGACATTATAACAGGTAGAGTGAAAAGCCACAAATCAATGTAGAGATTTGCGGGCGAATTTTTTGATGCCCTATGATTCTTTCCTTTTCCTTTTTTATATAATTGTCCATATTATTATTATAATTTTAAGACTGACATATTTCTTATGTAAGTGAAAATTTCTTATGGGAATAAAGACATCTCAAACCAGATGTAATAAAACAAAATTTAGAGATTTGTGTCTAATGATAAATATCAGTACAATACAATCCTTGAGTGAATCTCCTTACACGAGTCTTGTTACAACAATATGTTTGAATCTCTTGGCTAATACAACATTTAACGTAACATCAAGCAAAATTACATCCGTGTCCATATCCCACTTATGACCATATCCAACTCGTTAACATGATGATGATGACTAATTCTTTTTCGCCTTTCACAGTTCCTTCGTCATGCTGTATAGTGGAATCAATAGTCATTATGTGACGTTAAAGTGACATACAAAATTAATAATATATCATTTAATAATATCTCATATCTGACTTATCACAAACCTTATCAAACTTATCGAGTTGATAGTACTCGTACAGTTTGTTGTTAAATTATTTTAGTCTTGTAGCCACACTAACATGTAATGCATTATTGTTGGCTTGATTGATGTCATCTGTGGTGCAGGTGTACGGGCACAAGGGATCCTGGAGAAGATGAATAATTATCTGATCTAAAACGTACTGAGTTTAGGTCCAGCTGGGCCACCCTTTTTTGTCTCGTTTAATTAGCAGCAACTTTCTATTGTAATAGTCTTGCCTTATTGTATTGTATTGTCTTAGTGTACATAGATAGTACGGCATGTTACGTGGCAGAGTTTCCTTTTGAGTCAATTAAGTCTAATAGTAGGTATTGCTATCTGCACACAGTCTGCACAGTCCTTGACTGAATTTTGTTACACGGGTCTTGTCAGATGATGTATGAATTTCAAAGCATTTATTTCAATTAAAACATTTACAGGCACTTTTGAATTGTCAAGTGGTCGGTCAGTCAGAAATATAAAGCTAGTTGCCCATTCCAAAGAGTAGTAGGTACCTATGTAGAAGAAAGGGCAAGAAATTTCAGAGAAACTCTTTTAAATTATTGTTACTTAAAAATTAGTTACATCATTAATGTTGAATATATAATTACATGTGAGAGCGATGTAAATAAGACTTACACGTTGAGTGTCCAGAGAACAGCAAATAGAAATTAAAACAAAACAATCCAAAATAAAATAATTAAAACAGGCCATGGCAGCTAAGAGAGGACCAGTCCCAATTTACGGCGCCCGTTCGAACATGACGCATGGATCAGCACCATTCAGCTCAGCAATTTTGAAGGAAGCTAAATGATCCAATACATGCGCCACCGTCAGCGAGACATTTGAGTGAGCATGACATCTATCAGCCGCCAGGGCACATTCAAGTCAATGAAAGACTTTACCCGGTAAATGGTAGCTCGATAGTACATAGTACTCACACTTGTCCTATATATATAATATAATACAAAGGAGATTGAGTTTATACAATGCAAAGGTAGTGTTACAATCTTCAGCAGCTCCAACAGTATTTTCAAATGTTAATCAATTAGTTGCGGTTGTAGAGCAGGAGCAGCATTGAGCCAGGCTTATTATAATAGGTCCCTATTACTAGTACTATAATTATGAATCTCTTGGCCAACATTACATAACATTGACGGTAACAACATACACAATGAATTTTGCGTCCATATCCCACATGTCCACAATCTCGTTAGTCGAATTTAGATGACCATCGTTTTCTATTAGGCCTTTCAAAGTTTTTTTTTTCTTTCGTCACGAGGGACAGTGATATAAATAGCCAGTGATATAATTAGACATCAAAATCCTTATCAAACTTATCGTATCGATGAGTACCTCATGAAGATACATTTTAATCCAGAAGCGACACCTATATTGCGTTATTATTGGCTTCCAAAACGGAGGAGGTTATCATTATGGTTGTATATTTTTTTTGTTTGTTAATTCAGAACTCCGTTACTTATAAACTGATTTAGAAAATTATTTTTTTACTTGAAAGGATATACTTCCAGATAGGTCCCATATACATTTGGTCAAGTTATGATGAGTGGTTTTTGAGTCAGCTTAAATAATACGTATTTTTCCACTAAGTGTATGTTGATGATGTTGTAATAACTTCCTGTCACTGTTATTTGCATTGTAAGTAGTGGTATAGTACTTTGTTTGGGGTAGGTACCACAAATAAAAAGTGAAAAATAAAAACTATTTCACAAAAAAACTTTATTTATGGAAGTCGGTGTCTTTGGTTTTTTTATTAATTTAAATTAAAGTTATTTTGCACTTACTAGTGTTTTTTTTGGAAATCTTTGGTTTTTTATACTTTGTGGTGCAGGGTACTAGCATGGCCGGTGTGGGCGCGTTCCTTGAGGCGGCGGCCAGCCCGCCGGTTGAACGCGCCCCAAAGGGTCATGTCCACCCGGCTGGTCCGGGGATACCGTACGGTCTCCGGTGAGGCGGCGAGCCTCCTTGCCGGATTACCGCCATGGGATCAGGAGGCAAAACGCCGGGGCGTAGCTCCGCTGCCGCGAGAAATCACGGTACAGCGGACAGAGCTCCAGCGGGATCTCAGGGTGGCATGGAGAGTGCGATTGTCGCAACCCAGCGCTGGGCACGCCACAATTGCGGTGATAAGTCCCCTCTTTGAGGAGTGGCTAGAGAGGCGCCATGGCGTCCTCACCTTCCGCCTGACGCAGGTCCTCACCGGACACGGTTGTTTCGGGAGGTTCCTGTTCCAGATAAGGCGGGAGGAAACGCACGGGTGTCACCATTGTGTGGATCGCCCGGAGGACACGGTGGAGCATACGGTGGAGGTCTGCCCGGCTTGGGCGGACTACTGCCGTGTCCTCGTGGAGGCGATTGGCGGTGGCGATCTCTCGCATCCGGCCCTGGTCCAGGCCATGGTACGGAGCGAGAGGACTTGGGAAGCCTACACCTCCTTCTGCGAAGCAGTAATGTTCATGAAGGAGGAGGCGGAACGCGTGAGGGAGAGGCAAAATTCGCGCCCTCACGCCCCTAGCCGCCGCAGGAGACACCATGGGCGTCGGGAATCACAGGCCGATTCCTGGCCACCGTAGGCATGGGCTTGCGAACGGCGAGCAATGGGCAGCTCGCCGTTCGATAAGGACCAGGCCCGGGTCGACGGCGCGTTGTGTTCCACGCGCGCCTCAAAGAGATGTCAACACCAATGACGGGTCTGCTAGGACCGATGCCTGCTAGGGTTGCGGAAAAGTCTGAGAGGGATACCGTGGCCCCTGGCACAGGCAACTGAAGAAACACGGGTGGGTTTTAGTCAGTAAGAGTCTGACACGCCCTCGCACTCTGCTCAGAGCGGGAGAAGTTAATTGATGATTTCCCACCCTCAAAAAAAAAAAAAGTGTACTAGCATACAAAACACTAGAGAAGATGTTGTACTATTGGCTGATCAGAGGGGCAATTCCGGTATTTTTAAGAACGTTCGCATTCTGTCAAAAATTATATGGTGTTTATCTTTTTTTTATTGGATGGGAAATCATCAAATGTCGGAGCGGTAGGGCGTGTCAGACTCTTACTGACTAAAACCCGTGTTCCATCAATTGCCTGAGCCAGGGGCCAACGTTTTTGAAATTAGACTGTCGCTGAGATGAGATTGCGACTTGATTTTGAACGTTTTCAATTACGAGAATTGGCCTTCTGGAATACGACACTCACACTGGGTTTGGTCCGAGTAGTAGGTTCCCCATTGCGTCAGGTTAAATTAGCAGCAAGCTACTTAAATGAGTTGCTTTATTATGTTTTTAATAATAATATTTAGCATAAGCCTGAGAATGATGTAGGTATTGTTCGTGGATTTGACATTGCTTGACCTCATAAAGGTTATAATATTATGCCCCGATGTTTGTTTAAAATATTTACGTTATAGCTTTGCCTTACAATAATGATGACCACTGATCGGTATTTGTATGATGACTACATTTAGGTGTTCAGGAGATTCAAAATTACTTAGTTACAACCGCAGGTTTAGAACTAGAATAAAGTAAACTTACTCAAGTCTAGAATCAATAATTGGTATATTTTACGAAATCGTTTTTTTACTCTCATTTTCGGCTATTATAATGCTACGCGTTCTTAGGAGCACGAATTTTTACGTCGTGCGCAGTGACTTTGGCAAAACTTTCCGGAACCGATAATATCAGTTGGTGTATGTCCATGTTCAGCTGTAAATATGAATGGGAGTAATTAATTTTAGAAACAAAGATATATGAGTCTGTTTACGACATTAATTAACCCTAAAAGGAAATGAAATCTCAGAAATGGTTTTAAAATAGCCAGTCTTGAACTAATAGTCAGCTTTGTAGTCGTATTTGTCCAAGATTTTTCTATCGTACCACACAAATATGCTCCTTTGAGGTTGTCAGAAGCATCCAGCTTTAGATATAAAGGAGTTTCAGCTGCTTGGTCTTTGTCATAGAAACCAAAACCGAGCATCATATCGGTCTGGATGAGTCCTGGATGCATGGAATTCACTGCGATATTCCTTGACTCAAGTTCCTTTTGCTGCAGCATCGTGATGGCGCTGAGAGCTACCTTCGATACTTTTTTATCCTTTATTTGTTTATAGGGGCTTAATAGGTAATACGGGCTGGTGTCCGCAACGCCAAGTCAATGCGCGTATTTTGCGTACGGGTGGGAAAATCGATTATCCGAACCACCCCAGCTCCTCGAGGAAGGCCAGCAACAACTTGGTATTGCTGACAATCTCACGTAGGGTACCTGGGTTACCGAAGTACTTTGCTCTGTATGTGGCGACCACCGGGCAGCTTAGAAGCACATGGGCTGCTGTCTTGCCGTCCTCCATGCAGGCCCTGCAAAGCGGACTGTCTGTGACTCCTAAGACAAAGAGGTGTTTATTAAATGACCGTGACTGTACGCAGCTGTTACTTGGTTAGTCGGAGAATCTATTTCGTGAAGCGGCCATCGATTGTAGGGAGTGCTTCCCTAGCCTGCCTGCACGCACCTAGGTCCACCCATAGTTTGTAATGTCGGTCCCTGGTGCGTTTTCTTACTAAAGTTAAAAAAAAAAAAAAAGATATAAGGCGCCTGGAGGTTTTTGCTATGTCATTTTTATTGTTTATAAACTTTGCCCCACAATAGGAAATTCTCTTGTATCGTGGGTGCGTTTACAAACATTTAAACTCACAAACAGCCAGACCCGGAACAACTACTTGCAGGTCATACAAATATTTGTTCCGTGCGGGGATCGAACCTGCGACACGTAACGCAGCAGTCAATCGCTTAACTACTGCGCCAACCGTGCCGTTCCTAAGCAATAAGACCAATAACGGGGTGGCAACCTCAGGAAGCTGCATCCGCCAGACTTGCATTGAGGATCATCACGACTCGTGCTCCCCCTCAAGACCCCGCCACCCTACCACCTCTGAAGGAGACGGCAGGGTAGGCCTACATCTATACTACCAAGCAAAACAAAGCATGTCGTTGCGCAACCGCGAAAGCATATATACAGACCTTCCGTTTCTCCCCCCTATCCCCATATAGGGGCTTTTATGCATAGCGTATGTCAGTCCTATCGTATCCTAAACGTTTAGTGTTTTCATTATTTTATTTCTTCAGTTGGCAGTAAAATGTGACCGGAGTTTTGTATTTAAATTGTATGTTTTGTATTTAATATGGGTCAATGACCTGAAATAAATGAATTTAATTTTTTTTATTTTTTTTAAACAATTTTACTTTCACAACATGTGGGCCATGAATTTGAACAAACCCTTCGCATCGTCGCCATTTGGTTGGGATAGAATTGTATGGAATATGCAGGCACATCAGTTCTGTTAAAATTCAGGGCCCTTACTAAATTATTTCTACTAGATTCATATTGGATACATTCCACCAATAATTGTGGTAGGTCCTCGACAATTCCTCACAATTGGGTGAAGCGGTTTTCTTCATCATGAAGGCAAATTATTGCATGGAATGTGTCCAGATCTGAGTGTAACTGATTGTTACTGCTATCAGTTTTCTACCAACATCACTATTCACGAACCAGGGCACGCGAAGAGGTTAATACTGTATGGTTAAACCATAAACCCTTCTGTAATGACCGTTTATTAAAATATTCTTTCCAATCATAGCGTATATTTCTACATTTTGGCAAATATTCTGTATTAACTAATACACGTGGGTCACACTGAAAGTTTTTAGAAAATAAAAAACGGAATGATGTAAAAGCCTGTTAATATTTTTATTGCTTTTCGAAGTAGCTTCAGTAGTCGCCGTAGAAGGACGTCCTTTTTGTGAATCATCAGTGAGTTTGCTTCTACCACGTTTAAACTCATTAAATCAGTTGTAACCAGTGGCACGGGATGGGCCTTTGTCATGAAATACTAATCAAAGTCTATAGTAACATTGTTGTTGAGTAAGACTGCAATGAAAGTCATAATAAATCACCGAACGAAAATGTTCTCTAGTCAAATCCATTTCGACACACGACAGACACTTTTTACATTGCAGCCAATTTGTAATAACAAATGACATATGAATTCATTACATATCTACAGATTTCCAAAAAGTTCCTATTTCGAAATTTAAATACATTTTACATAGGCTGCTTTTCTAACTGGCCTATTCTAAAAACTTTCAGTGTGACCCCCGTAATATTTCTTTCTTTTTCATTCCTAGCCGCTAATTTCATCAATTTGTCAGCTTCTTTGTTGCCCCGCAACCCAACATGCGATGGAACCCACTGCAACCTCAGTACGATGCCTTTTAAAGAACCTTACGTTACGACGTTGGAGGCCTTTTGCCTTTTTCATCAATTTTAGATAAAATAACAAGCTATATTATGTTGTTAAGGTGTTTTTGCTGTCGGTACAAATGACATCATTTAATGTTCACAATGATTAAATAGATAAGTCAAATCCTCTGAGATTGCAACGAGTTCCAATGTCATAATGGATGAAGGTTCAATTATTTTAAAACTATTATCCTGAGTACTTATATCTATATTAGGTACCTATGTACCTATATAATATGCAGACCCATGACCTTCTACACTCTTCGACCCATGTAAAACCAACCACTATACTTTGTATTATAATTCAATAATAACTTAATTTTTAATATATTACTATCGGATGAACGTATATGTTTTTGACGTGACAACGTCTTATAAATCGATGAACACCGGCTGCATGCACGAAAATGTGTAATGTTCTGTAACGTTTCTTGTCAAACTCACACTTATCGATGATAAGACTGACGCCGCCGCGCCGTAGGTATTTAGGCGTTAGAGTACTAGTTCTAAGTGGCGGCGGCAGCGATGTTCTTCTTTATTTCTCGAGTGTACGAGCAGATCGTCAACGAAACAGAATACGTTGTTGTCTAATCCTCGTAGAACCTCGTGCGTGAAACGTTGAAAAGTTTGACCGGAATTCCTTAAACCGAACGTCATGCAGGTAAATTCGAAAAGTCCAAAACGTGTTATTGTTGCTGTTTTTTGAGCATCTTGTTTTGCGATAGGTATCCAGAAATATGCTATTTTCAATTCGAGTTTCGAGAATATTTTCTTGCCGTGGAGTTGGTATATGAAATCTTGGATTTGTGGAATGGGGTATTGGTCGGGAACGGTGACGGCGTTGAGTCTTCTGTAATGGCCACATACTCGAAGTGATCCGTCTTTCTTCTTCACGATGTGAAGTGGTCTCGCCCACGGACTGTTTGTCGGCTTGCGTATTCTCATATCGATCATGCGCTTGAATTCGAGTTTTGCCGCCTTATATTTGTCAGGCGGTAGAGGGTGCGGCCGTGAGTAGATTGGTGGCCCAGTTGTCTCAATGTGGTGTGTGACGTCATGCTTGGCTGGTGACTGTGTAACAGGTATTGTGTCAATACACCGTCAAGACCGTCTGCTACACCGGTGTACCGGCAACTCCAGCTGATTTTATAATTTATTACAAATATTTTTAAGGTTCAATATCGTTTCTGAACGATTGATCCCTGGAAATAATTATATTTTTCAATCATAGATAAAAATAAAACTCCCAACATTATGAAAACCGAGTTGGAAGTGTTGCAACGCGCCCTTTGAAATCCTGAAAAAACAACGGCACGGTTGAGTGTACCGTGCTAATAATATTGTGTTTTTAGGAAAAAATCTGTGTTTTTCTACGGTTAGTGGATTGTAGGATTGTAGGTAGTTGTTGGCATGAAACAATATTATAAAACTGGTTTTTCGAGCAAACAATCTTTCCATAGTATCAAATTCGCCGTCAGCATTTTTGTTGTATCAATTCTGACGATTTTGCAATGAATTAGTGCCTTTTGATATTAGTAATAACGTGAAAACTACTGATAATTCATAATTTTAATTATTCTTTTTAATTTTATTAATGACAGCACCGCGCCCTATGAAGTTTGAGTTGGAATATTATGGAAATATTGTATGTGAGACTTATTAGAAAAAAATCTAGTTCGATTATTTGTCTATTCATGTTATTATTACCGAAATGTTTTGATTGATCCGTTACTTTTGCCAGAAATCAACATAATACAGCAACAAGCCGGCTTTCAGTCAGTTCTCTGATTTCAATAGGATGTTTATAATATTATGAGTGTTGTTAATATTATCATAAGTAGCCCCATTTTTTGAGAACCCGAAACTGTTTACAGAATGTAAATAGAGGCAAAAGAATCGGAGATACAGCGTTTTTTGTGAGCGGGGTCAAGTCACATCGCGATAAGGCGCGCGTAACGGTACTTCACGGGAGTTTCGCTCGTATTTCGTTCGGTACTTGAGAGGGTTTAATTGCATCTGAGACAACAAAGGTTTATTGTCTAGTCTGAAGACATCAGTGCAGTTTTGTAAAAGGCACTTTATTTCTTCTTCTTGTTTTGACGTGATAACGTCTTATAAATCGATGAACACCGGCTGCATGCACGAAAAAGTGTAACGTTCCGTCTGAGCCTGAGCATGCAAGCGAGAGCGCGGAACAAGCGATAGAGAGGCACGATCAGCCCTTTCCCTTTCGTTAACGTTAGCTTTATCTCTCTGTTCGCGTGACGTCAGAGCTAGTATTCCAAATACTACAGTAGTAGTAGTGGTTCATCGATGTTACTTTATGACGTTATCACGTAAAACTATTGTCTGTAAACCGACTTTACAGACAACCATTTTTTTATTGATTATAAATTAACTAATGTTCGTAAATTATACATTAATAATGGACGGGAAGAAACTACCTGCAACTCTTTTAACCTCATTCATAACTGATACTAATAAAGGAGTGTTTTTGTTTTTTCAATAACAAATTTGATACTTCGATACTTTGAACGCAGCTGCTGTTCCATTATCAGCGATGCTATAGAAGTTGAAGGATCTATTATTAGAGGTTAAAGTATGAAATGGCCGATTTGTACGGAAAAATTTAAATTCGTTTTTTTTTTTAATTTAACATATTTATTTACTCAAAATAATTACCAATATTATCTATACATTGCTGCCATCTAATAGGAAGGTCATTTATGCCTTTGCGATAGAACTCTCGTGATCTATATTCGACAAACTGTGTGAAAGCATTTTGTACTGCCTCCTGTTTTTTTGTTTCCGAGGTGGAAAATCCTCATGGATGTCCGCCGCCCTGGGGCGGGCGGCGGGGTCTGTCAGACTCTTACTGACTAAAAACCACCCCGGTGTTCCATCTCACACCTACGCCGGGGGTCGCAGGAACGTACGATCCTTCCGCAACCCCCGACTGGTGCCGGCCCGCCACCGGGACCCAACGTACTGCCTCCTGAGAAGAAAACTTTTTATCACGTAGAAAATTGTCCAAATCACAAAAAAAAATGTAGTCCATTGGAGCAAGGTCTAGCGAATACGGATGGTGATGAATGGTTTCTAATTGCAGTTCCTGTAGAGTTAAAACGGTTTCTCGTGCTGTATGAGGTATCGCGTTATCATGGAGCAATAATGGTGAAGATCGATTCATGAGTCGGGGCTGTTTCACTGCTAGTTTTGCTATAATTGTTCGGAGTTCGGCACAGTAGACATCTGCCGTTATTGCTTGACCAGATCGAAGAAAGCTATAGCTATATACATGCTGAGACCACCAAACAGTTACCATTACCTTTTTATTGGTATGCTTTGCTTTAGGACACTGTTGCGGCGTTTGACCTGGGGTCAGCCATTACATTTTTCGCTTACGGTTATCGTAAAGAATCCACTTTTTATCACATGTCACAATTCGATCCAATATTCCTTCATTTCTGTATCGATTCAATAAGGCAACACAAGTTTCAACACGCGTTTCTTTCTGCAGATCAATCTTGCAAATCATGAGGCACCCATTTCTCATATTTTTTTCATTTTGTTGATTTGACGCAAATGAGTCAATATTGTCGGTAAGGTAACGTTAAACTATGTCGCTAATTCCTGGGTAGTTTGGCTCGGATCGGCTTCCACCATCTCTTTCAATTCATTGTCATTCACCTGTGTGGGCGGTCTTCAACGTGGTTCGTTCTTCAAATCAAAGTTTCCATCACGAAAGCGTTTATAAAAACCAAAATCGCACGGTGCTTTCATTAGCAGTCCCCTCTTCAAATGCAACATTGATATTGCGAGCTGTTTCTGCCGCGCTAGTTCCGCGTCGGAACTCGTGTTCAAAAATAGCTCGACTGTATCCATCTTTCTTGTCTAACCTGAATAAAACAAACTACTGAAAGTCGATAATCAAATGTTGCACATTTTTTAAAAGAAGAACTTCATAGGTACCATGTGAAAAAAGTTTCTCTCAAAAATCTCAAACCGTGAAGGTTCTATGTCAATTCGAAGTGCATAATACAATAAAACGGCAATTTCATACTTTAACCCGTATTATTTATGCCGTCCAAATTTCAGTCCACGAATTCATTCATACCAACGTCAAATCCTTCTTCGACATCCAGAACATATTCCGTACGTTCGACAGATGTCCACAGGAACTAGAAATGTTTCAAATGCATCCGTTACCTTTCACCAAGGGGAACAACATTTCTTGGATTGTCAATATGCTGTAATCATTGATAACGACAATAGTTTTGCACACTTCTGGAATATAAAAATCTTCACTGTTACCGACCCCAGCATTGCTGATGAGAATATCGATGCTTCCCCTTGACATGGTCTCTGAACTTGACCACACTGTATCTGTCCGTCACGTCGAGCTGGTGATATTCCAGGTACAGACCGAGATTCAGTTTAGCGATCGATGGTGGTTTTCCCCTGCCATAGTCTCTTGAGATTAGGTAGACGACTCCATCGAATCTCTTCAACAGTCTTATTTACTATTTTAAAGCCGATGTCTTTATTAGAACCGGTAACTACAGCAATGTTCACCATGTCTGCTCTATTTCAAGTCTCCCTGTGAAATTAGAGGAACAGTATTTTGAACACGTGATAATTTTATGTAATGCCATAAAATAATTGATAAATTACTTTCGTGATCATATTCGGTGCACACAGATAGCGTTTATCTGTGTCGCATTGTCACAGTATTTAACATAAATTGACTGCTCTCAACGTAATTACAAATGGCTGACAACAAATTTAGGGTTGTATTAAACACAAGTTTATAATTAAATGTGGATAAATTGTTGATTACAGATTAATGTTACCAGTATTAACATTCGTGTTCTGTCAAAATTTTTCTATATAATTATTAATCGGGCATCTACTATTATTATAATATCTGCTATCGGTCGTATAACATTAAATTATTCAGAGGATAGTTTTGTAGGATTTTCACAAATCTGATAATCCAATTAACATTGAGGTTTGTTTAGGCTAAAACAATGGTATAACATTTTCGTATATAGACCTTGTTCTTAGACATCAGGAATTAAATTCTGCTATTACTTAATTCTTGAAACGAACTGTTTCAAGTTTTTACAATATTTGACTAAACATTTATGAAGATGGGAAAAGGAGAGTGAATGCGGGAAATATATTTAATACATGCGGTTGTGATCACCCATTCGATGTCCAAAAAGGCTCGACTGGATGTTCACAATAGTGTGCTGTGCCTATGCATATGTGAGAGTGAATGTTGGGAGTAGCAAAAAAGGCATCAAAGTAGAAATGCTGCGGATTTGCATATTTTGCCAAGCATGTGTGGTTCCACTATGAATGATAGATTGAGGAATGATGTGGTAAGGCAAGGTTGCGGATTTAAAGAACATGTAGAGACAAAAATTTAAAAGAGTTTGTTTAGATGGTCTGGTCATGGTGGGAGTATGAATGAAAGGCAACTAACAAGGCAGATGTGGAAGAAACGCCGGGAGGGGACGCTCTAGAAGGACTAACAGTGAACTTATTGGTGATGTTCAGAATGTGCAGCTGCGTAGCAGTCGCTAGCGGCGCCGGCGTGCGTTCATGACTAGATATTTGACCGTAATGTTCAGAATGTGCAGGTGCGTAGTAGTCGCTACCGGCGCGGTGTGCATGACTAGATATATTACCGTAATGTTCAGAATGTGCAGGTGCGTAGTAGTCGCTACCGGCGCGGTGTGCATGACTAGATATATTACCGTAATGTTCAGAATGTGCAGGTGCGTAGTAGTCGCTACCGGCGCGGTGTGCATGACTAGATATATTACCGTAATGTTCAGAATGTGCAGGTGCGTAGTAGTCGCTACCGGCGCGGTGTGCATGACTAGATATATTACCGTAATGTTCAGAATGTGCAGGTGCGTAGTAGTCGCTACCGGCGCGGTGTGCATGACTAGATATATTACCGTAATGTTCAGAATGTGCAGGTGCGTAGTAGTCGCTACCGGCGCGGCGTGCATGACTAGATATATGACCGTAATGTTCAGAATGTGCAGGTGCGTTTTCACACTTATAATTTCAAGACTACCTTATCTTTCACATAATAAAGTTCTTTATTCTGTACCTGTTGCAAATTAAAGCTACTCCTTCCACAATTACAATTAAGGTAGCGCATGGTAAGGTATTTTTGTTCTTAATTTCTGAGTGGAATTCAACTAAACTATTATGAAATGATGCCACTAGTAATTTTGTTAAACACAAAATAAAATTAACAGCTATAATGGTTGTATCACTTTTATTACACAAACATTAAAAGCGAATACAATTATACAGTCAGCAGGCACAACAATTAAACAATAGATCCAAGGGCCATGGCAGCAAACGAATTAAGTTAGCTCGGTACGATGCGCTGTGCGAACTCTCTCAAACTACTAAAGACGCGCGGGGCGGCGCGCGGCGGCCCGCGCGGGTGCGATCTGCGACGCGTACGAGGATTGGACGAGAGCGTCTAAACGTCATTTGCGCGCGAAACTAGAACGGCTGGAAGCGCGGGCGTTATACAGCTTCAAAGTGGATTATTTAAAACAGCACTTTGGACTGCGTAATACGTAATCTTACTGAAAACATACCTAAGATTGACAACATAATTATAACATCACATTGGATAGTACTTACTTATATTTTCTGTCAACATAAAAAGAATAACAAACGGAAATAATATAATATGTCGTGGGTCGACAAGGTGACAGATGTCAGGCATCCCACCGTCTCGTCTCGGGCATATCATTTCCGGTTGTAGATGCGACCAGGCAACCGGGATTATCTATCAGCAACTTGAGAGCCACACAATCTCGCGGTCTATGAGATGACGAACTATGTAGGTAGGGTCGCGGTCGACCCACTTCGCGATGATACGCGTGTCGTAAACTATTGGATTCATTATGTGTTCACACACATTCTCAAAGTACACGGGCGTTTTAATATGACATGGGTATCGTGTTTTAGAAAGAGACATCGTCAACAGACTTCTGGAGAAAAATATTAAAGATAAAAGCTGACGAAAATATATAATTATATCAAATAACTGGACTCGTGTAGTAGATAAGTTCATCGCAGATTGTTGCTATTAACAACGACAGGTAATTAAACGATTACAATCAGTATTTCACAAGAAAACTTTTTTGAATTTGTTAAAAAATTGCTACTAAGTGTATCTATCACAATAATGCCTTATTGTACCCGGTCCATAATTTATATTTCGTATAGGTACCTATTAACTGGACATTTTTAAAGTTCACCCTGTCTTCTACAATGGCCGCGCGTTTATTTCAGTCTGCAACAAAATGCACGTCCAAACAGATCGCAACATGAATATAACATCAGCGCTGTATTTGTATCTGCAACCGATACTGTAACGGGATGCTGCAACAGCCCTCGGCTTCTGAAAATTGTCACTGGAGATTTTAGTCTTAACGTTTTGGGCATCTGCCAGAGAGCCTTAAAGTAGACCCATGTGCTTATGAGGTACGACGAGGTTTTTATTTGTATGATATTTTGGGGCTAGTTTCTTTTAGTGAGGTACCAAAATCTAGGTTTACTTGTAAGCATGAATGTAAGACTCTATGTTGTGTGTAGGTATTGTTTCAGTACAAAAATATAGATTCGGACGCTATTTATTTACAATAAACCAAATAACTCCAAAAATAGTAACAATATAATTATATAATAACACACATTCGTTTTTATTTATTATATTAGCTTACACGTGGCTCTTAATTACACTTTCAAATTAGTAACTAACCCAAAATTATAAAAGCGTGCTAATTTCGACACAAAATATGTTAGGACCACACTAAACTAACATTGGTCGCACTTACCAATTTAAAGTTTTTATTAAATCATCTCTTCTTGACACTATGGTTTATATCTATAACAAGATAGTGGTTTCCCACAAGAATAAACACCGCTTCTTTTTTAAACACCAATAAGTAAAAAACGTCAAAACGGTTCAGTTGGTCGCCCTGGTGCCAAACCCACACTACCACAGTGACAGTCTGGCCCGAGGCCAAACGACGCCCGAACCCTACCATGCCCTATCGTGCCTCTGCCGCATACTAAGGAGAGGCAAAAGGTTTAATTTGTAACAGTGAACATAGGTATATCAATCTCACGCACCATGCTTGCCAAAATGTGAAATAAATCTGTGTGATATATATATATATTATAGCGTGCGGCAGAGCGTAATATGTATATGGCAACACAGAGTGGTGGCGGCCGCCCGTGAGAGGGCGCCCGGGACTTGTGCCAGAAAGATCTGACAGACAGCTCAGTAGTGGTCAGTAGAGTCCAACGAGCTACCCGCGAATGAGTGCGTGCGCGCGAGTTAAGTTTCTTTTGTATAACTTTGTGAGTTTGTGTAATTGGGAATTAAAACTGCCAGTTCCTAGCACCTTGCGTTTTCCTACACCCGTTCCCCGGCTATAAGTGGCTGCCCAACGTGTAAATAAAACAAAATGCCGAGGCTTCGATCGGAAGATGTCGCAGAAGACGCCGGTGCCGAGGGTGCCGCCAATATAACAATGTCACAAGAAACTCTCGCGAGTTTTATCGCATCGATTCAGCAAACCCAAAGTGAATTTTGTCAACAACTCATACGAGAAGTACGATCATCAACACCTCACGTTAACGTGTCTGAGGCCCAGCAGGGATCGGGCTTTGCATTTGGCGCGAACGGAAATTTCGCAAAATGCTCGACGCGTTATGGCGGACGTGCCGACGAATCGTTGGAAAACTTCATAGACGCGATTGTTACCTACAAGGATTGCGTGAGTATTTCCGATGAAAATGCTCTCCGTGGTTTCTCAATGTTGTTGGAAGGGCCCGCTGCAGTGTGGTGGCAAGGTGTAAAAAGGTCGACGAGCACATGGTCGGAGGCTCTTACTAGACTTAAAGGGGCTTTTGGCGAGCATGACCCACCACACCGACTCTACAGGAAGTTGTTCAGTTTAAGTCAAGAAGACGAACACACCGACTTGTTTATCGCTAAGGTACGTGCTCTGTTAGCTAAATTCCCAGAAGACGACCTCTCGGAAAAAGTCCAGTTAGACATGGCATACAGTTTGCTTAGCCCGCGTATAAGAAAACGCGTAACCAGAGAATGCGTAAATAGTTTCGACGTGCTACTTCATAAGTGTCGCCTTGTAGAAGATTCTCTAAAGGAAACAAGAAAAGAGCAGGCGGTTTTATCTAAGTCGCACGCGCAATCAAATAAGCGCGCCGCATCTTCGTCACAGCGGGAAGTACCTACAGTTGCCGACGCGCCTAGTACCAGCCGCGCCGACCGTAACGTCGAGCCCGCCGAGCCCGCCGCCGCAGCTAAGGAAAAGAAGCCGTTCTGCGCGTACTGCAAGCGACCCGGTCACCGCAAGGAAGTGTGCGAAAAGCTTAAGCGTAGTGATAAGTGCGATAACAATGACAATAGTAAAGTAAAGTCGGAAAGTGAAATAAAGTGTTACGGTTGTGGTGCCGCGAACGTAATCAAGTCTAAGTGCAAAAACTGTTCGCCGGGTGGTCAGCCGTCGGCGTTTTATTCCATCAACTTCGCGAAACATGATGGATCCGTAAACAATAACGAGAAGGCCGCTTCGCTGCGAAATTCGAGCGCGGCAGGCTTCGCGCGCTCGCGCAAGCTTCGTCGCAGCCCAGCCGGCTCGGTACCCGCTGCCGCCCCGCCCCCGCCGCCACCCCCGCCGCCGTCGGTAAGCCCGACAAAGCAAATTATGTCGACTCCAGGTAACCCTACGCGCGTCGTAGAGGATCTTAGTAACTCTTTTGTTTATGAAAATAATGTTGATACTGTAAATAATTGTCTCGAGGACTCAGATATCAATAATTGTTTAGTTTTAAAATTGAACGATCATGCTCGTAATGAAAACATCTGCGTGCCTTGTTCTAAGGATAAATGTTTTAATTATGATAATGTTGTTAATGTAAATACGTCTGTGTCTAGTTGTTATGATTGTAATAAGTCTTGTAATAGTTGTGAGTATTCTGAAAATACAAACGATAGTGCATCCTTTCGTCGCCCTGTGTTAGACATAAGCGTCTTAGGCTATTGTGGTACGGCTTTAGTAGACTCTGCAGCAAAAAGCTGTATTGCCGGTCACACGCTCTACGCTCTCCTACGCAGTTTAGGACATCAGTTAGTGCCGTCAACGCAAGTTGTTAGGTTGGCGGATGGTGTTAGTAGGGAAATAAATGTACTAACCACGGAGGTACAGGTGACACTTAAACACAAGACTAAAGTCATCAAGTTTTTAATTTTTCCTGAAGCGGACAGTAATGAAAGCTTGTTAGGCATAGATTTTCTTACGATATTCAATCTTGTTTTCAATTTCGGTGAGAACAGCTGGCACTTTGCTGAAAATAGTGATCAAAAGTATGATACTCAGTTTGAGAGGATGTTACCGTCACCTGTATCTTCGTGTGCCGCTGTAGAGGTGCTGCGGGATGACGAGGCGAGTTCGCTTAATGATAGTCAGCGTGAGGTACTTGCGCAGCTCATCGTAGAGCATCAAGATATCTTTAAGCCAGGGGGAGAACCGACCCCTTTCGCCGAACATATTATCGATACTGGCGATCACCTCCCTATTGCTGTTCCACCGTATAGGTTGACGCCTGCTAAGAAAGAACTAATGCGGGTAGAGTTAGATAAGATGTTGGCAGACGATATTATTGAGGAGTGCGAGTCCGCGTGGGGTTCTCCAGCGCTTCTCATTCCTAAGAAAAACGGACAGGTGCGTTTTTGTGTCGACTATAGAAAGCTCAATGCGGTAACTACGACCGACGTCTATCCGATGCCATTGATAGACGAGCTTGTCCAGTCAACAAAAAAACATTCTTTTATGAGTACCGTTGATATGCGTAGTGGGTTTTGGCAAGTTAGCTTACGCGAGCAGGACAGAGATAAAACAGCGTTTTTGACACCCTTTGGCTCTTTTCGCTTTAAGCGTATGCCGTTTGGTTTGAAGAACGCCCCTTCAACCTTCCAGCGTCTAATAGATAGGCTGCGTACGGGCGCCTCGCTGAAGGACGTAACCCTTCTTGCTTACCAAGACGATTTGTTAGTTATCTCCGAAGGCAGTTTTGAAAAGCATATTTCCGATTTGCGTAAGGTTTTCGAAAGATTACGTCTATTTAAGCTACGCGCGAACAGAGACAAGTGCGTGTTCGCACGAGACAAGGTTAGGTATTTGGGTCATGTCATCACCCAAGATGGTGTGTCACCGGATGATGACAAGGTACGTGCAGTTTTAGATATGAGGGCACCGTCGTCGTTACGCCATTTAAGAACATTTTTACAAACGTGTTCGTGGTTTAGAAAATTTATTCAAAACTTTTCAGCTGTAGCTGAGCCCTTGACACGCCTGCTTAAAAAGAATCAGCCCTGGTTTTGGGGTGCAAGCCAGGCTAGTGCGTTCGAGGAGCTTAAAAAGCGCTTATCGTCGGCACCGATTCTCATCCAAGCGGATTATAGTAAGCCTTTTGTGTTAAGGACGGACGCTAGCAACTACGCTCTTGGAGCTGTATTGTTACAAGGTGAGGGTAAGGATGAACGCCCTATAGAGTATGCTAGCCGTCTTCTTATTCCAGCAGAAAGGAATTACAGCACCACAGAGCGTGAGGCTCTTGCCGTTGTTTGGGCTGTCGATCGATTCAGAGGCTACATCGAAGGTCACGAGGTCATCATAGGTAGCGATCATCAGCCATTAAAGTGGCTTCTTACCTTAAAGTCACCATCGGGTAGGCTTGTTCGATGGGCGTTAAAGCTTCAATGTTTTAACATTCAGTTTCAGTATACACTTGGAAAGGCTAATGTCATTGCCGATACGCTCAGTCGACCAACCTGCAAAGAAGAAACAAAGGATCGGTGCGGAGTTTGCTCTGTTGTTGTTGACTTACCTGCTAGGAGTGCTTCCGACCTTCGGCGCGCACAGCTGGATGACCTGGAACTAAAAAAAATCGTTAGTGAGTTAGAGGATATATCTGATCCGGAATCTATAGGTCAGAAGCGTTGGTCCGAAAGAGGTTATTTCCTGCAACAAGGTGTTTTGTATAGATACAGTCCCGACGTGGACAGTGAAGAACCGCAGCTGGTAGTTCCGTCTTCTTTACGCCTTGAAATTATGAAGGAGTGTCATGACTCTGATTTAGCGGGTCATCATGGAGTAGACAGAACATACAATAGAATCTCTCAGGGTTTTTATTTTCCAGGCATGCGTAGGGCCATAACAGAGTATATCAAGACTTGCGCCACCTGTCAACGTTATAAGTCTTCAAACAAAAAGCCGTCAGGTCTGTTACAGACACCGGTTTTGAATCAAAGGGGAGAAGTGTTAGCCATTGACCTATTCGGTCCTCTTCCTGCGGGAGATAATGGGGAACGCTGGATATTGTTGGTAGAAGACACCGCTTCTCGGTGGACTGAGCTATACGCTTTAAAGGAGGCAACTTCAGAGGCGTGTGCTCGTATATTGATTGAGGAGTTCTTTTTGCGTTATGGACTTCCTCGGCGCATTGTGTCAGACAATGGCGTTCAATTTGTGTCCGCTGTCATGCAGCAGTGTATGTTTGTTTTAGGTATAAATCAAGATCTGTTACCTTTGTATCATCCCTCAGCTAATCCAGCTGAACGCAAAAATAGAGATTTAAAATTCCAGTTGTCACGTTTAGTTGAAACAAACCATTCTTCATGGCCGCAGTACCTACCTGCGATAAGGTTCGCTATGAATTCCGCAGTTTGTCAAACTACGGGTGTGTCTCCAGCGTACTTAACGTTCGCCAGAGAGCTACGCTCACCCCTCGACGTGCAACACGACATTCGGTCGATTCTTAACAAAGATAATTTTGTTCCGCAAATTACGCCTTATTTGAAAAACTTTGTTAACACGTTCATTGCTGTTAGGGAAAGAGTTGAAGCACAACAAGACCGACGTAAGGAATGTGCTGACAAGTCCTTCGTACCTGCCGAAGTCTTTGAGGTCGGAGACCAAGTACTGTTGAAGTCACATGTTCTTAGCAATGCAGCAAAGAATATAACAGCTAAGTTCATTCCTAAGAAAGACGGGCCGTACGTCATTGCCAAAAGGGTGAGTCCCACGACATATTTCATAGCAAACATAGAAAGCCCTGAAAGTATGTTAGGAAAGTATCATGTATCAGATCTCACTCGGTTCCATAACCGGGACAGTTCGCCTCCTCGTCCCGTAGTTCCAAAACGTCAGAGAGGGCGTCCACGCAAACATGTTTCTCCAGTCTGTTCAGCTTCCTTTGAGCGAGTTCATGAGCGAGGACGTTCTCTAGAACTCGAGGGGGAGTGTATAGCGTGCGGCAGAGCGTAATATGTATATGGCAACACAGAGTGGTGGCGGCCGCCCGTGAGAGGGCGCCCGGGACTTGTGCCAGAAAGATCTGACAGACAGCTCAGTAGTGGTCAGTAGAGTCCAACGAGCTACCCGCGAATGAGTGCGTGCGCGCGAGTTAAGTTTCTTTTGTATAACTTTGTGAGTTTGTGTAATTGGGAATTAAAACTGCCAGTTCCTAGCACCTTGCGTTTTCCTACACCCGTTCCCCGGCTATAATATTTACGATACCACATATAATAAGCTTGGGTTCTTATTATAATTATTCTGTATTTTATAAAGCTTAATATTATTTTTTGATATTTTTGACTTATCCATGTAAACAATGTACTTCTTCAAAATGATTGCTCGGTGAAATATTATGCCAGTGGTCACCCATCAAATTGTATTATTACTTGCTGACAATCGAATATTGTTACTGGCTGGTATTCGTTTAAAAAGTAGATTGTAAAATCCTGAAATGTTCTGAAATCTAGTATAAATGAGAATAAACCCTAAATAATGGCCTAGCGTACCAGCTATCATCCAATATGGAGTTTTAATTTCTAAATCCTCAAGAAATCGTCAAGCCTCTAAAAGTCCCCATGCCTCGTAGGAGGGTGGCGGCTGTGTGGCATAAGACGCCGCAACCGACCACTCCTGAACTGGGAGGTCTCCAACGCTGGGGCGATTATCCCGCGTGCCGCTGGAGGCCGGGACACTACATCTGCCAAGCGTGAGAGTTCTGCCGAGTGTGAGACGCTGCCTCTGACGTCAGGGCATAACACTCGCGTGGTGTAAGACACCAACGCGGCCCTCTTGCCGGCGTGAAGCGTTATAATACGCTTCACCGAAGCTGCGAACGAAGCGTTACTTACAAATACTTCTAAAGACTATTCCGCCTCTGGACAGGAATGATGATAAAACGAGGCTCTTCCTGATCCTATTCGGCTTAAGACACCGCAGCTCCGTCCTCGCCCAACTCCACTACTGCCTTCCGATCCTGCGGCATCCTGCTGATCCTGTTGCTGACTCTGAGAGTCCCCGAGCCGCCCAAAATTGAAGTCGACCTGAAGCTCCTACACCTTTATACTTTTTTTTTCTTCTTTTAAGTTATCTAATAATCCGGTTTTAATACATGTGACTTACAGTTAGCCCTCCGGCTAATCGTAAAGTAACATCGGTCATCGCGGTATCGAAGGAATGAAGAATAATCTTGTGAGGAAAGTTTCGCGTATAAATGTGGTATTGTGGCTGGTGATTAAAGAAGCTATGGATGGATGGTGTGAATATGCTAGAAACGGGATGACTAATGGGAGAATTAGACAAGTATGGAATAAAAAGACATGCTCCGCCGCGCCGGCCCCAAATAAATTGGCATGAGGGCAGGAGGCTGCTGATGCTGACATGCCATGCTTGGCAAAGAGTTGTAAGGCTCAGCGGCACTTACTGCTTGGCTTTGCTTAAAAAAACAGTGAATTTTAATTCAGTCAATCCACTACAATACACTCGGTAGTAAATTCATCCTTTGAATTTGGGTGAACAGCACAAGGTCACTCGATCAAGGTTCAAATTGTATTATGACTATTTGATTTTCTGTGTGAGTTAACTCCGCGATATTACAAGTGTCCCTTCTGTTTGTGCCCGCCCTGTGGTATCGTTTAATTAATTCCACTCAATTCATACCGCGTCGATTGTTTTAATACTCGCCTTTGCAAGTTTTCGCCGGCGTTACGTTTAATTGAAGCCTTTTGCGGGTTTTTTCAGTGGTTATAACAGTTATTCAGTGTTAGCGCGAAATGGACAAGTTTTTGCCCAGCTCACAATGAGAATTTTGTTTTAAAAACTGTAAGTATATTTGCATTTTAAAGGCTGGCAATGGCTTTGTTTATTTTTAGTGGTTTCGGTATTATTTATTTATTTATTAAAACTTTATGCACAAGTAAAAAAATAATACTGTACAAAGGCGGACTTAATGCCTGAGGCATTTTCTACCAGTCAACCTTAGGGTGATGCAGAGATATACCATGGCAGGTGCAACATACGGGATAGATAGCTCGGAAATGACTATAAAATACAAGAATAAATACTACTATATAGATACATATAGTATATATATATATATATATATAGGTATTAGTATTGTGACGTTGCAAAAATTAATAATTATAGCAACTAGTAGCGACACCTTTCGTGGGTCTGCTCGAGGTCGTGGGATGATGGTTTTGCGAAATTGTGTCATGCGAAAATCAAATCAAATCAAATCAAATCATCTTTATTGTGGACTATAGGTATACATCATACATACAGGTCTTAAATAATTAAAATAAGTTCAGCTATGTCCCGCCGTTGAGGCATACAATAATAAAATACAAATCAGAAGTTAAAACACAATTAGTCATATTAGTCTCGATACATTATTAAAATATTCCAAATTATAAATACATACAAATTCAATTTCAAGTCATATTAGTCATAATTCATTATTACAAAAAAAGAGAGGAGAGACACAAGCAATTTAAATGGTATTCAAATACATTCACAATATTATCATACATACTTGTCATTGGAATACAATATTTTTGTCACACAAGTAATCTTTGACATCATAATAACATTTGTCTATTAATAATGAATGTAATTTCTTTTTAAACTGGAGGATTGGTAATTGTTTAATGTCATCAGGCAATTTATTATAGATTAATGATGTCATGTATAAAATACTTTTATTTAAGAGTGCCGTTTTACCATAAGGTATTTGTACCTCTAACCTTTTTTTATCCCTTAATTTTCGATAATAGCTTTTGACAGCAGTCTTATAATAGCTTAGATTTGATTTCACAAAAATATTTGTAAAAGTAATTACATGTTTATTAGTTATTTGATATAAATAAACATAAGGACATAATTTACCACATTCTATTTATACCTAAATAATGTCTATTAAATACGAAATTACTACTAGGTGATGATTTTATTTAGTCTGTGGGAAAGAGAAGCATCGATTGATGGTCCTGTCAAATTGTTGAAAGGTTTAAAGGTTTGTTCCCCTCATGGCGTGACTACGAGGAACACGTTTTGGGATAAGGACCAGTCCTGGGATAATCAGACTGTGTCCAAATAACCCGATGGGTTTTATATAAGTCCAATCAAACCTGATCCTTGTGAGTATTGAACCATTTTCTTAGTTCTCGTTTATATAACCTAGGTCTCAGTTGTGAGTTTTAACACGAGGATGTTGTTTCAGGTCTGGCTGATTATGCTAGCTCTTAATTAATATCTCTAAATGCGAGGATAGACGTGATGCCTTGGTGTAGCCCCGTGGTCAGATGATTTGGAATTGATCCGGGTGCGGGCAATTTAGAGGTTTACCCTTGAGGTGTAGCCATCTGTATTGAAGAAGACCTTACTGAACCGGATAACGGTAAATGAGGGAAATTCGCCACTCCAGGTAACAATAGCGTCACCGTCTACGTCCGTAGGCCACGTTAATCATGTGAACACAGGCTTTACCCTGTGTTTGATGCCAAGGGTCTTGATTCCGTCAATTGAATTGAAAGAAATATAAGTACTGAGTGAACACTGAGCTTAAACGAAATTGTTATAATTTAACCTAAGTATGAGAGAGTTAGGCCTTTTGTAAGAACACGGTGGAGCATACGGTGGAGGTCTGCCCGGCTTGGGCGGAGCACCGCCGTGTCCTCGTGGAGGCGATTGGCGGTGGCGATCTCTCGCGTCCGGCCTTGATCCAGGCCATGGTACGGAGCGAGAGGGCTTGGGAAGCCGTCACCTCCTTCTGCGAAGCAGTAATGGTCGCGAAGGAGGAGGCGGAACGCGTGAGGGAGAGGCAAAATTTGCGCCCTCACGCCCCTAGCCGCCACAGGAGACGCCCTGGGTGTCCACCGCGCGGCGGCCACCGTAGGCGCGGGCTTGCGAACGGCGAGCAATGGGCAGCTCGCCGTTCGATAAGGACCAGGCCCGGGTCGACGGCGCGTTGTGTTCCACGCGCGCCTCAAAGGGATGTCAGCACCAATGACGGGGTTTGCTAGGACCAATGCCTGCTAGGGTTGCGGAAAAGTCCAAGAGGGTTACCGTGGCCCCTGGCACAGGCAACTGAAGGAACACGGGTGGGTTTTAGTCAGTAAGAGTGTGACACGCCCTCTTGCTCTGCCCAGAGCGGGAGAAGTTATTTGATGATTTCCCACCCACAAAAAAAAAAAAAGGCCTTTTGTAAGAACTAGGTAGTAAGACCAGTTGTTATAAATTATTGTGTCTCGGGTTGTTTTACATAAGCCATATTTTCTCTATATGAGCGCAACCATAATAGGTTGATACTTATTGAGCTAGAAGATATAAAGCAGTTCATCTCACGTATTCATTAAAGCGACTCTGAGTTCTTGTCTTAGTCTCATTGCGGGTGTTTACCCCGACACAACTAGTAACGGAGACCTAGTTTTGTCGGAGTGATCACCTAAGTGTGTGGGAAGGATTTCGTTAGTGGCTCGCCACAATTGATGTTGTTATACCTTCATTTTTTGTGTATTACAAATTACAATAAACTTTGTATTGTGTAAGAAGGTACTTGTTTAATTGAATCTTTCCCGTACAGCTTATACCCTATAAATCTACTTTAGCACGGTGGTAAGAAGTATAATACTATATTGAAACTAGCAACATCTTGTTTTCTAAAGATAACATACAAAACTACAAAAAACCGTGCTACAGTATTAAAGAAAAATATGTGAATAGTCTGCTTTCGGCAATAAGTTTTTAATTAATTTTTATGTGGTAAGTTTTATTGTGTGCCTATAGTACTTACTCAGCCAAGATAAATATATATACACGAGGTTATACCGTGCTAGCTGGGGTATTCTTTTGGACGGGTGATTTTTTTTTTTGACCAACCGAAATGAGACTATGATGAGATTTAAGAGCTAAAAATATTGCTTTTAGCGATAGGACCGCCCATTGTCACCCTATGTAGCATTTCTACATTTATATCTGTAATTTATATGGTGAAGGTATATATATATATGTATATATAATAAAAATGTATTATATTCTAAGTATCTTTCTTAATAATAATTATCACATAGAATATTTTATAAGAAAAAGTTGATTTCACAAAACTGCAAAAAAAAACTGTAGACACGACACCAAAAAGTAAATAGCGTATCGTGTTCGTAAATAACTGTAGTTAATAAATAACTGACGCCGTTTACTTCTTCGCGCTATATGTTTATATGATGTTAGGCTTATTTCGAAAGAGCTGACTTGGGAGTTTATAACTATGAAGGTGAGATAAATAAAGATAGATTAATTTGGAATAGCTTATTTTGTATCCCTGAAACTGGTTGTCCAAGTACCTTGCTTTACTAAGTATTGTAAGATTTAGATTTTTGCGAGTGGCAAGTTCTTTTCTCCGTATGGTTTCAAAGTCGGGTCGTAAGAGGTAACTAAAGAAAAGTGAAGGGGACCTATAAACGGCAGTCACCAAGCAGTGTGCGAAGCGTAACTAAATATGGCAAAGAAGTCCGTTTTTATTTGAAGGCTTGTGTTTAGTTGTGATCAAAAGACAATGCTCCCTCCTGCCGTTTTCTTTATTTATTTATTTATTGAATACTTTAAGCACACAAATTTACAGAGGCGGACTTAATGCCATAGGCATTTTCTACTAGTCAACCTTTGGGTGATGCAGAGACAAACAGTGGTAGGTGCAATTTATAATGAAAATTTAGAAATAAAAATTTTTCTATATAAAGATACGCAAAAAAGTCATCCTAATCTAACCTGACCTTCTTCACCTTCTTTGCCATTTTCTTTAAATTTAAGTTGGACTGTTTGAATCTAAGTTCAATATTGAATCGTCGTGCATGACTGAGTTCTATAACAGCTGACACAACGATTAGATGTCTACATTAAATAGGAGCGGGCCGGACTCGAACAAGTGACGTCTACAATATCACTCCGAGCCACTTCGAATAAATATGAAGTGGATAATTGAAATGAATCACAACGCGACTTTTGTAAAATTCTTTATTCTAGTAACATTTTCAACGTGAAATAACGTATAGTATGATGCTGTAGTGAAAGTATTTAATTGTTTCTTGCGTCCGTCCGTTGAAAATAAGTCGAGCCATTTTCTCACCTCCATTTTTGACAACGATTTACAGATTTACTACTTGTGAAAAGATGGTTGGTAGGTATACACTATATTAAACTGTTGCATTTAATAAGTTTAGAAACAGATTATTTTCACAAAGCATAATCTTGTATTTACCATGCCAGAGCGTCCACTTTGGCAAAAGGGGTAAAAGACCGCCGCTCAACCAATGTTCACGTAATATTTCGGAAAGTGTGTCAATTTCCTAACGCCGCCGGCGCCGCCGCCCGCCGCCGTCCAGAACACCGCGGTGTTACGTTAGCTTTACTAACATTTTAATAAAACCGGCCACAAACGATGTTGGGCTCGGCGTGACAACACTTTGTGCACGCCAGCAACAAGCGACCGACATAGTTTGTCATGCGACATGCCTAAATGTTGCTCGAATAAAATGGCGGAAGTATGAATAATATTAACATGGCGATGTAGAGCGTGTCGATGGCTTTCTGTGCAAGTTGCAAGAAATAACTGAGTGGTAACAAGTTAATCAGGACATAAACAGAAATAGGCTCGCCCCCTATTGCGTGGGTCTTAAACATACTTAATTGGCGAAATGTGGGTGTACTAAAGGTGTGTAAGGTGGTATGTCAGTTTATAAAAATAAATATATATTTTAACTAATAGAGTTTTTTTTATGATAAGTATTTGTTTATTGTTTGTTATATCCCACAGCACAGTGTATAAAATGTTTATAAAAGCCACAATAAAAATTCCAAGACTAAATAAAGAGAAACGTTCTTAAAAATTAATAATCCGAAAATTAATAACTAACAAAATTCGCGAATTGAGAGTAACGCGAGACACGTTTTAATTAAGTCTAATCTTTAAAAATTAAAGGAGGCTGGGTGAGTATGGCATTGATCGGTTATGTGTTTAAACTTTTTAGACTAAAGTGAGACGGTGCAAGAATTTCAACTCAACTAACGATGAAATAGCAAGAGCAAGGATTCGCTGATACTGTAGCAAGCTGGCGGCTGCATAGTATTAAAAAATAGCAGCTCATCTTGATATTATTATTCATGCTCACATTTTCTAGTAAAAAACATTTTAAAACAGTTTGCACACTTTGTCATGGTTTAACATCGTAATCCATCTATTTACATTTAAAGCGTATCTCTTTTTGAAACTAAACTCGGCAAACTTTTCCAACACCATTTTTATTCCTCGTTTGACACAAACTAGAAACGGGGCCAAACCACACCTGTATATTCTCATGGCGTCCACACAAATTGCTTTTTCAATAATATAAAAAAAAATCGTCACACTTTTTTCCCGGGAGCCATTCACTTCTCCCCGGCAGCCTCTAATTAATTAAATTCCCCGTCAAAAAATAGAATTCATTAATAAAAAAGTTCCGCGCGCATTATACACCGAGTGGCGGGAATTCCCGGTGTTATATTGGAATTACCCGGGATTATGCGGGATTCCACTTAATTACTGGATCCGCCGAAATTACACGAGCTCCTTAGTTTTTTAACAACCTCTATACGAGAGATGAATAAAGTATTATAAGGCTGTGTCAGTAATTAACATTTAATGAACTGAGATGGCTCCGTGTATTTTTTGCATGTTAAATAATAAGCGGATTTCGATTTACTGTTAAAATATAAAATAAATTAACGTAACACCTACTCAGAACGAATTTACAAGATTTCCTTTTGTCATGATAATGGTTGATCTTATTTTGAATCGAATTGACAATAATGATTTTGTACCAAATAACAAAATATTTACCTCTGCCTATAATGTCAGACCTAGTCAAATGGAAAGTTCGAGAGCACCTAACAAAAGATGATCTAAAACTTAATACAATATTATAATACGTATAGGAATATGACATGACGTGTGACACAGATCCCGGCGCCCGCGCCCGCGCCCGCGCCCGCGCCCCGGGAATACAATGGGTTCCCGGCATTAGCTACCACTGACATCTGATTACGCCTCCCTATTATTTTAAAAGGAATATAGCAGCCATACTTGAGGTTACTTCAGTTTCCATTGAAGCTACTTCAATATTGTCAGGTTAGGGTACCTAATGTTTATTGTTTACGAGTTTTTGGGTTTGCAGAGAGTACTAATATTGTCATTCAACCATAATTACTAGTTTCTGTACCCAAAATTGGTACATGAACGACATTTATCTGAAATAGTCGTTTCATTGTACTCATAACAAAGCTTGTAATTGAACCAATAACAACATATCGTCACTGGAAAGGCAAAACTACTAAAGCGTCAAAAGTGCATTTTACAGGAGAGCGAATTAAACTTTTTTTTTTTGTTCAAGCAGGCATATCTTTTTTTCTTGTATTCCAATTTAAATATGCTGAAGGCAAAATATCTTTCTAAAATTAGTATCTACGTTATGAAATAGAAATATGGCCTATTATTGTTGTATTCCCGAAAATAGTGTCGCTTTAGTATAAACACTCTGACCACTACGTAAGGCAAAAGCACTTATCTCCATAAACATATTCAGCAACCGTAAAGCATAAATATGAATCCCTAACATCCATTGAAATTTAGGAATGGCATAAAAACTAACATGCATTTCAGAATAATACAGTTTTAGTTATAATAACTTAAACCTAATAATTGAATTTAAAGACAAACTTCTTTAACTAACCTAGTACTTCTATCAATTTCACATAAATAAAAATTATAACTCAACGGCTAGACTGTTTTTGGATGATCTTTGATTTGTTGGATTGGTCTATATCCCGAATAGCAAGACAATTTCATTTTGTAGTACTACGTAGTAGTATAGTTTATCTAATGTAACATAGGGTAGTGTAGTTTAACGTAGGGTAATTTTTTTTTTTTTTTTTGTTTGCGCTGGGAAAAATGCAATACGCATACCCACCCGTCGGGGGACGGGTGGGGTATGAGGGACTCCCCGGTAGAACCGGTATACCCACTAAACAACCCAGCGGCACTCCCGCATCGTCTGAGTGGAGAGGGACTGGGAATCGGCAGAGCCTTTCCATCCAGCCGCCCGCCTTTACGGCGGGCCCGGCGGGCCCCTTCCGTCGGGGGGGAGGGGCCCAGGAATGAATGTCGACGTGGGTGGTGAACAGTGCAATGCAGGAGAAGGCGCCCCCGCGCCTGTCTCCCGCTGTTCACCACCTGGAGGCGCGTGACGACGATCATACAACCGCCGTCTCACGCCCCGTCTTCGCCTGCGGAGCGGCGCGGCGCCGCGAGAGAGTCGTCCTCCCGCACGCGCTCCGCCACCTCCTTCTGTGAAATTACTTCTTCGCAGAAGGAGGCGACCGCTGCCCAGGCCCCCTCGCTTTCCAGCATCGAGTTGACGACGCCGGGAAGCGAGAGGTCCTGCCCGACCGCTGCGACCAAAGGTAGGCGCAGCTCGGACCAGGCCGGGCACACCTCGAGGGTGTGCTGTGCCGTGTCCTCCGCCGCGCCACAGTCGTGGCACGACGGGGTCTCCTCCCTTTGGATCCGGTGCAGGTGCGATCCGAAGCACCCGTGGCCGGACAACACCTGCACCAGACGGAAAGAGAGGAAACCGTGGGACCGCTCGAGCCAACCCTTCAGGACTGGCCCGAGCGCGTCCAGTGTTCGGCGGCCGAATGCGGCAGTGGCGAGGTCCTCCGACCAATGATGGACGATTGCGTCCTTCGCCTCTTGCCGCACGGCCTCCCGCTCTTCTGCGACGGGGGGCTCCCCGAGCGCCTTGCGGCGCGCCATCCATTCGTACACTCTGGTCAGCACCCACGCCCCGAGCTCCCAAGGAGGGATGCCGGCCAGGGCGCACGCCGCAGAGAAGCCCACCGAGCGGTAGGCCCTCGCCACCCGCAGTGCAATGGCCCTTTGGGGCCTGCGGATGACCGTGGCGTTCTCCCGTCTGTGGAGGGAGTCCGCCCAGATTGGGGCCCCGTAAAGGGCCATGCTCCTGAGGATGCCGGCATACAAGCGCCGGCATCGCGCCTTCGGACCCCCCAGGTTCGGGAGGAGCCATGACAGGGCGTTCGCGGCCTTCAGCAGGCCCGTCGACAGCCCGCTAAAGTGTGGGCCGAAGCGCCACCTGCTGTCGAGGACAAGGCCCAAGTACTTCATCTGGGCCTTGACCTCGATCCTGACGCCCTCCACTAAAATGTGGCCGTCGGGAAGGATGCGCTGCCGTGGACCGTGAAAATACACGGCCTCGGTTTTATGCAGCGCAACCTTCAGTCCGAGGCGGCGAATCCTTCCTGCCACTAATAAGGATCCGCCGGCAGAGGCCAGACTGGCCGCCTCCCTGAAGTCCCTCCCCCGGGCGACGAGGAGGGTGTCATCCGCGTAACAGATGACGCTCGTGCCACGGAGGAGGGTTCCCCGCAGTAGCCAGTCGAATCCAATGTTCCACAGCAGTGGTCCTAGGACCGACCCCTGTGGAACACCTGACTCTGCGCCGTATCGCCTCACTCTGGCCGTCTTGTCTGCGAGGAGGACCACCCGGTCCTCCAAGTAGCTGGCCAGGAGTTGGCGCAAGTACTGAGGCACTCCGTGGTACCGGAGTGCCTCCAAGATCGTTGAGTGCGGGACGGAGTTGAAGGCGTTGGCTATGTCGAATGACACCGCCAACACTCCGTCACCCGCCTCCACGGCCTCCCTCACCTGACCCTTGAGTAGAGACAGCGCGTCGACCGTCGAACGACCCCGTCGGAAACCGGATTGGGCGTCCGACAGGTCCGGCGCAACGTTTCGAACGTATGATCCTAAACGTACTTATCTTACCAAAATCGCTTAAATAATACAGCTGCAATAGACTTAACTGTCAATTTATCACAACTTTTATTAATTTCAATACTTAACGTACCACCACAGTATTTTGGGGTAAATAAAATATTTATAACTAAAACACTTTTTCATCAAATGAATAAAACATCAATAACGCTAAATACTGATGTAGAAATGTAGATCATTATCGCAAAGTTACTAAAAAGAGGGCAAAAGTACTAAGCGCTTACGTCCATCAATTTTTACGTAAGGCAAATTTACTAAACGATCATTTCGTTACAATTTGCGGAATGTAAATAACACTTAAACGACAACAATGAACTGAATGATGCAATTTAGGTTTCTAATCATAGCTCAGCGGGCACATGGCAGTAAGGAAAAAAAACTAACCGACAATAACAATAAAAATCATGTAATTTTCTTTAGGTAAGTAAAAGAATTGTATCGACAAAAACAAAAAAGTCACTGCTAAAGCGCCAATAACTTTTAAAATAATGCTCAGATTGTTACGAGGCATAGACCAATGTATAGAGAAAAAAAATACGAATTCAGTCATATAAATAACGCATTTTAGGTATTTTGGCGCTTTAGTACTTTTGCCTTTCCATTGACGATATTATATTTGTAAGATATCTTTAGCCAGACGAACGATCTCTCGATGAATGGATCCGACCCACACCGGCCACAGCAATGTGTTCGTAGCAGTTCAACACACTCAGCCCCCTAGTTTATTAGATAAGTATCATGATGTATCTCGGCCATCACATGTTTTACCACGACTGATTTCATATTACATTATCTCCGCTCTTTTCTTGGCCCCAATCCACATTTTCTTTCTATATCTCAGACGTAGTGAATATTTT
This sequence comes from Brachylomia viminalis, assembly GCA_937001585.2. Lineage (NCBI taxonomy): Eukaryota > Metazoa > Arthropoda > Insecta > Lepidoptera > Noctuidae > Brachylomia > Brachylomia viminalis. Next base: position 26,488,071 of record OW443301.2, read on the forward strand.
GTTATAAAAACCAGGCAGTGAGGCCTCACAGACTCAGCCGAAATAAGGCCTTTCTCAATCGATATGAACCCTAGAGAATATCGAGGCTAAATTCTTGCGATAATAATAACAAAGAATTTTTATTTACCGCGATAGTTGAGTCCCGGGGAAATATTTACTGTGTTCAGTTTTCCGCATGGCTGGCGACCGGGACGCGTTTGTTCAGCGTCCTGTCGCTTGCAGTGGATCTGCGCGCCATCGCTACCGACAATCGTCTCCCAGTTCACTTCACGCAACATTGCCAGCTTTTTGGGAGCACCGTGTTCTGTTGTCGCAGACATACAGCGATGGATGCAGGCGTGGGTAAAGCGATTCGTTCCTCACGTCGCTGGTAGGTTATGGAGGCGTATTTAATGAGGCGGAATGCGCGTGGCGCGACCTGCTGCCGGCCGCGTCCGCGCCTCCTGCAGATAAAATATTTTCTGTTTACCTCCGCGAGACGCTCAGCTTCCGCCTATTTCTTCCACATATATGAAAAATATGAGAATGTAAGTTAACTTTTTACAATAGACTGAGATTTCAGAATTTCATTTGCGTGTGATTGCTGCGCTTCCGATATCATAAAGTATTATCAGTTTTGGAGTGTAATGACGAGGAGGAAATGGCACGGTCGCTTAGAGGCGTCATATGCAGGGGAAGGGAAGGGACTGGCCGCTTTTTGTTTGAACCCATAGAGCGGACCTTTTTGCATCCAGCGTATTAGGAATAAGATATTATCTACTATTACATCGCACCTTTGTAGCTTGAGAGAGAACGCAGATTGAAGATTACTATTGCGTGCAATTTTGAAGATTAATTTCCTTCTTTAATTTTTATTTAATGGAACTTGAATCCCTAATCAAAATCGTTTTTTCATCTTCTCCACATTTTTTTATGATAATTGAATTACTTTACATCTACACAGACAGATAGGTACCTATAAGTTGTTCTGTGTATTTCTCTGTAATACAGATGATGTGCTCAAACCTCCGGTCATTAGAAGAACTCGACAACGGTGTCGTCACCTGGTGCTCGACATTTTACATGTTTTTGTCGTGACTCCTTTTTGGGGGTTAAGTTGTAGGACAGAGCGGCGTAGTACCGAAAAATTTATTTAAATATAGACACGTGATACAACTACATATTAGCCTGTTTAGACAAAACGAAGCATCTATTTAGAGCAATAAAAAAAAACACTCAAAACAAAAAAACAGTACGTTTAATTTGGTGGTTTCTAGTAGGCTCGTATTTGCCCACTATGTCACCTGATGGTAAGCGATGATGCAGTCTCCGATTGCTTCTAGAGCACTCAATGCTGGTACACTATCTGCCCACTTCTTAGATCGTCTACTTTCACACCTTCCATAGCTATCTTATCACACACACTCTCGCCATCCCCACCTCCCTCACGCCTCACCAAATAGAACAATTTTCACATTGTGGCAGTCCCCACTGGGTTGCCGCCAGCTGTCCGACCGTCCCACGCCTCTCAAGGCGCCTTGTACCAGCTGCTATAGATATAGATACATATTGCAGGTATTAACTCACAACATGACTCAATAACTTCTGCAGAATTATTATAGGTAGGTATTTTTTATTGTGCTTACTTCTTCTTTTATTTGTGTTAAGCATATTGTTTAACTTCGACTCTTGCACGGTATCTCTGTAACAGCTAATTCTAACCGTGGAAGGGGCCTGGTGGCCACCAACATAGGTTTTTTCCAATAACCTATATCAGGCACCAGCCTCTAACAAAGGTGGAATATAGCTGAGACATTTTTGTACACATTAACTTTAGCTTTGTGAAGAGAGATTAAATTATAAATTATTATTATATAAAAAAAAATATTATTAACTCACTATTGAAGGTTTAATATTGTTTGGCTGAGGTGTGGGTTAAATTATATTTATTTTTGTAAGTAGGTAAGGTTTTTAGAAACGCTTTTAGGCGTCATCATCATCGTCATCTTCACCATCGCCCTTGTCCCATGTTACTTAGGGTCGGCGCAACACGGTTTCTTCTTTGATTTTCAGACGTCAATAGTATTTTAAAAACTGTATGAGGTCGCTGTTTCCTATCCGTTTTTATCCTATGAATTCACCATTTCTTGTAACAGACATTATCAGATCATGTCAGGTCCGCGCAGATTGGAACTGGAGTGGAACTGTCCAGTAATTGCACGCCAGTGTCAGTTAGATGCTTACACCAACCTACCTTGTTTTGGGTATCCTCTTCATCGATAGTAACAGTTTGAGCTGACCACTCACAACTACCAACGATATTAATCTGTATAGATGTTGGCATGCTACTGTAATTCATGCACTTTTCACTGCTAACCTTTCAATACTATACAATCAGGGAAATTGATTGTTTATCAAATTGACACACAACGTCAATTTACCGTGTTATAGCTATTTCATACAACTGTCAACGAATGACAGTTGTGATTTGATAAATGATTAATTTGTAATGACTAACGAGTTCGAAAAAAGTGTTCAATCCCATTTAAAACAAATCATATTGTAGTTACTGTGAATTATTTATAGATAAGGGAAGTTGGCAGTGTATGGAACGTAGCTGTAGTGCCGTGGCATCAGTATTGTATGCGCGATACCCTTTGATCATAAAGCGAAGCTTTGCTTTGGCATAGTGAGTTTTATTGTTTGGCAATCAAGCCGAGCTGGTGCTTCGCCCCACACCTGATGGATAGTGAATACATACTATTACAATCTCTAATTTGTCTTATGTGCCTGTACCATCGCAACCAAGACTCTTCACTCCAGTGTTGCTTGGCACCAAAAAAAGGCATACTTTTGGACCAAATTCTTTCACCACAATGATCATCATCGTCATGTTCGTGAACGGGCGCCGTCAGTAGGCACTGGTCATTTCTTAGCTGCCACGGCTTATTTTAATTCCATAATTGTTTTTATCTTTTTATTACGGACGCTTTTAACGTGCACGTCTTTCTACATCGTTCTCACATGTATAATTACAACATGAATGATGTAACCACTCTATTGTAACAATATTTTGATTTAAAAGAGTGTCCATGGAGTTTCTTGCCCGTTCTTCTCCATAGGTACCTACTACGCTTTGGAATGGGCAACTAGCTTCATCTTTCTGACTGACCGACCCCTTGACAATTCAAAAGTGCCTGTAATTGGTTTATTTGAAATAAATGCTTTGAGTTTGAGTTTGAGATCACAATGTGATCAAAGAATGTAAAGAATGTATGTGTGGAGAAAGAATTTATCATATTTAATTAATCATATTTAAGTTTTATCTTTACAAATAAAACATAATTTATCCGTTTCATATTTAGGTTAAAACTGCTTGAATCCTCCATGCAGAGTTCAGTCCCGTCGGTACCATGCGAGTAACCCACTGCCATCAATCGACAAAATTTGGCAGCAAGCCAGTCTCTTTACACCCCACTATCACTCTACGCACCTTTTGAATAAGGTTGCAAATGCTGCAACAGGATGTGATAGAGCTGGTGGAAATTTGCGGTGTTCGGAAACTCCCCGATTAGCTGCCAGCGATTGTAAAGCCGGCATTATTATCATTGCACTTTATTTTTAAATTATCAGAGAGGATTGAATCGAACGGGACTGTGAAGTTTGCATGCGTGCTTATGGACAACTAAATGTTTTACTGTATGTGTCGAGTCTGCATGACTAGGTATTCCTTTTATCTATACTTCTATACTAATATTATAAAGAGGTAAAGTTTGTAGGTTTGTGAGGTTGTAGGGGGTAATCTCTGGAACTACTGATGAGAATTGAAAAAATCTTTTTGCATTTGATAGCCCAATTTTTGAGAAAGGCTATAGGCTATTTAACATCACGCCATGACCCTTAGGAGCCGAGCAAAAATAAAAAAGTCGGAAAGAACGCTAAGTGAAAACGAAGATAATACATGGAATTCTTGGTAATTATAAAGAAACGTATGTATCTGAATACACGAACAAACATACAATTATAAAATGCTTAAAAGGGTTCAGATTTGTGCTTATTTTCACAAGAAATCACCTGACGAAAGCAATGTAAGCACTCAAATTTAAATACTCAACCCACAATCGTGACAGGTCGTGATTTTTTGACTCTCCATCCTTCTGCTAGTTTATAACACATCACGAACTCCTCGACCTGACACGCTAATATATCGGCACTCGTCGCGCGACCCCACACGTCTACCCACGATGTGCGACTCCAGTACCACGATAACTCCTCACTTCCCACCAAACTTATGTGTCAAGATATAAGGGGTGATTTTGAACGTGTTGCAGTGGTTCTATGTTTGTGAATACTTGGATTCAACCCGCGTACAGCCCAAGGCGTCTAAACTTATTAACTGAACACGTACGGAGCAGTGAAAATCGATGGTCGAATGGAATGTGTAGGGAAAAGTATTGCTCCCAAATTGAAATCTGGAATGAAGCGCTCTTACGTCCTGAGCTCGAATACCTAAGAGTCCAGAATGTTTGGGTCTTGGTGGGTCTTGAGCAGTTCCTGTGGCATTGTTTAGTAACTTTTGGGTAAGTTACTGAGGTGCATAAAGTGGAAAACTTCCAGCGGAACTTTGTGGAAACTTTTGAACCGTGTACATTTCTTTGGGGACTTAAGGGGAGCTTAGGTATGCATAACTACTAGAAACTACATTTTGGATACTAAATTTCGTACCAATTTGTCCACGTAACCAGCTTCACTTGCTTACTTGTTTATGCTTTCGTTTTTCGTTCAACCGTTCGCATGAACTAAATGAGCGGGTACTCGAAATCTAATTTTAGAAAATACAATAGCACTCTCATCATACTCTAGCTGGGTGCGCCAAAGTTCACCTAAATTTTCAACTCCGATAATTGGAAATCCGAAAATGTTCTTCCTAACATTTTTCATCCTAACAATCACAATTCCTAACTACTCTGTCTCTAATGTTCATAATTCCGAAGCATTCAACTTCATAATGTCAGTAGCAATAAACATCTATTATACTTTTATTTGTTTCCCTATATTTTCTCAACATAACCATATTTTATACTATTATTCAAAGTCATATCTTTTTTGTTTAGATTTCTTTTTATTCATAATAATCAGTATTATATACATTAATCATTGTAAGCCCTAATTATCACATGCCATAATTATGATATGCCATAACATAATTTGCCATCGACATCGGGTGTGTAACGGTTGTTTATATCAAGAGAAATTGGATGCAATTGGGACTTTAGGGCACCCCGACTCGGACAGGTTAGGTTAGAAGGGGATGGCGGGGTCGTGTGAGCGAGCGAAGCGAGCGAATAGACCCCGCCATTCCCTTCGTGGTTATTTTTTTATAAACCACACAGAAGTAGGAGCCCCGCGAAGCGGGGCTCCGTCGACCTCGCCCACCATCAACCATGCACAGAAAAAAAAACCTAAAACTATAAATATCATCTTCTACCCACATATATTTTTTATAACACTTGGTAAATGTTTCTTTCTGAGTATGAGTGAAAATATTATGGTAATTATGTTTAGGGATAAAAGCGTTATGATAAAAAACAGTAGGAGTTTAAATATATTTACATTAATGATATTATTAATTCCAATTTTCGGAAACATGAGTGTTATGAACATCGCCGGTAGCACTACAAATAGTATGAATGAAAACTTTAGGATGAAAAATTTTAGGAAGAGTGATCATTCGGATTACAAATCGTTAGGAAGAACAATTTCGGGTAAAGAACTTTAGTTGAGCCAATATGGACCCACTCTAGCTACAAAGGCATAGACTGTCCTCAATACAAACAGTTTACTACTAAAAGTAAACATAAACAAATCTTTTACTCAAGATTTCACCTTTCTTCCTTTCAACTAAACACAACACCCACAATTTAGTTTCTATATCTGACAAATAGCATCGATAGATATAAATGGATTGAGTAGACAATATCCGAGGCTGTTAGACAAAAGCGAACTCTTTACATTATTGATACAGGCCCGTATAAGTGGGGCCATTTCTCGTCCGGCTCGAAGGCCCGAAGGCCCGGAGTCCCGGACTCCGGACCTCACAGTAGATGCCATAAATATGTGAACAACTGAACACTTTTGTTTTCCTCCATAACTTTGAGACTCCGTTTTGTTTGACGAATCTTTAAAGATGCATTTATTGTAATGTAGGAGTTGTTATTGAAATATGGGCGAGTACCACAAGCATTACTTGGGTAGCTTCTGGTACTTATTGATCGGTTTTTTAAGATTAAGTCTGAGTAAGATCTAGTGATAAATCAGTCCTCTTAAGCCTTATAGCTAACTACAAAAAGATGGTGCTGCATTTGCTATGATTCCTAGCTAACGGGTGTAACAAAAATATTTCTATGTCCAGATATTGAGCCTGCAAAAATACGAACTGCGGACCTTCTAGGAAACTTTTTAACAGACTAGTGAGACACCAACTTGGGTTACTTTTCTCAGCGATGTGGCAAAACTTGGAAGCCTAGGTTTTCCTCCAAATCCTAAAATACCAAGCGCGTAGCGTCGTTAGCATGTCATAACAAGTTCACTCCTCTCGGAGTCGTTCGTCTTCGGAATCCTCTGAAGCCACGCGAAAATGAGAAAACTATTGACGATCTCTTTTGTAGGATATCTTATAAAAATATTATGTCGTTGGGACGGGATTTGAGGTACATTATGTACAGTGTTTTGACTCGTGTCGCGGTAACTGCAAATAGAAAATGTCCACACAATATTTGTTAACTATTTTGTCATTGTCATTCTGACTAAAATGTTGGTAACTAAATCGTACGGATGGAGGATAACACCTTCACACTGTTTACTATTTCAGATGTATTGAAACGTTAGCCTAGACAAGTTGTATTTTTTTTGTCTTATTCCACTATCGCAGCACTTTCTACTTTTCTCTGCCCGCACTTAGCCATGCACGACTGTTCCAAGGCCTTATTCCGCAGTTTTAATAAAGCGGTTAGTGCTCGGTGGTTAGAAGTAATGGGTGGGGCGTTATTCGTTGCTTTTGTTAAACGGTATTGATGTTTTAGAAGAATACGTGTATAGAGGGAACAGGCTGTAAAGTTCACTCATCCTCTATTAGAAAAGGGAGGATCCTCCGACCAGACGGGTGTCGTCTCTGGTAGGCAACTGTCCGACCATTGATGTCGGGACGTATGCTAGTTGCGCGTTGTAGATGCCGCCAAACATTAGTAAATTTGTTTTAAACGTTTGTCTAAGCCACGGCTAAATCTTGATTTATAGATAGATGATCATGACGAGTATACAGGTTTTCTATGGATAATAAAGACGCCCAGTTTAATTATTTATGGGCCTCTTTTTTTTTTTTGAGGATGGGAAATATGGTCACTGAGCCGCTCAGGTCCTCAACCCAGTCCTCCCTGGGCAGGACAAAATACGGCTCAGCGACTACGGCAATTTATGGGCCTCTGAGACAGCAATTTATTTACGGTTTCGACTAAAATATATCATAAATTCACAACGATGTCCCCAAATTTCCTCGAAAACCAACAGAAAATCTTATTAAGGAACCAAAACACGATTGCCAGTAGTAGGCGGAGTCCAGTAATGAGATATCTAGCCAAATGAACACACGTCCTGGGCATGATAACACCGCATACCGGACTCATAGTGATATTCCTGAATGAATTCCATACTCCAAGACTTTCCACGCCTCTGCGCGACAACACATATTATTTAGTAGATAGGTACGCTTGCTAGTGTAAGCAATAAGATGTAGGGTACCAAAGGCGGATGTATTCACAAGGCAGAAGGTGAAATAGAAAATTCTAGGTAATGTAGGAAGGTCTTGGTGCCTCATGTCAATTACTATCTGATTTATTAATTGATTCCAAGGAGGAAGTTAAGAACCAGAAAACGCTGCTTGGCTTTGGCACTTACATTTTTCGTAAATAATAAATAAAAAAAATTCGCACTGCCTTTTTATTCAAAGTGATTGCGGCATTACTTCCAACTTCTTTATAATACGTAGCAGACATTAATTAAAGTGGCCCCTGAACCGAAACAATGTATTTATTAACTAACTGCACTGCTTAGACATGGTCTATACATACTCAAAGGCCAGCTACTCGCAAGTATGACGTCAGATGGTTGTAGGCAGTCGTGTTCACAAGTCCTGCATTATTCAGCCAGTGACAAACTCGCTCACAATGATGGCCGACGGCCTGGAAACATGGCGCAACTCGGTGAATGAATGTGCAGCCGCTAAGCAACACGGTCGCGTTACATACTTCACTAATGCTGTAGTTAATATAATGTTAATACATTCATGTCCTTCTTTTAAATGCAAATAAGACAAGGTGAGTTTTTAAACAAGGATGCCTAGTTTATAAAAAGTTTTAGAAAATAAAGGAGAGGAAAATGAAAAATTGTGTACCTTATATTTTGACGTCCAACGACGTCACTAAAATACAGTTTTCATGCCTATTTGGCGTAGAGCGACGGACGAGTAAAAATAATTATTCTTCGATAAAAAAAAAACCACATCACGAATTCCCCGTAGTTGCCATTTATTTTTTATGGAGCTGTAGTAATATTCTCGGGAACTAAAATGAATGATGAGATTACTAGGCACGTTCTAATAAAATGGACATATTGATAGCCAAGTACCTTTTTTTTGTGAAGGTGGGATATCATCAAATAACTTGTCAGGCTCTTACTGACTAAAACCCACCCGTGTGCCTTCTACTTAGTATTACTCGCAAGTATAATATTTTGTTTTGTTAACCTCCCTGATGATTGTGGCTAGGTATGTTCTAATACTTTTTATTCAGAATACCTATAACCTGTTCAATCAATAACAATAGTCTTAACACTTTTAAAAGGAAATTATTGCACTTTCAATTAGAGGACATTTGACATAACTTTCCAATAATTAAATAAGTTATACTTCAATTTCAAACATTTTTTTCCTACAGTTTTCATTAATTCAGACAAAGTACCTATTATTGAAAGTCAAGTTAATGCTTCGTTTTATTGTATTGTATTCATGACATTTCAATATTTTAAAATTGCATGTAAATTATTGATTTGAATGATTTTTTAATTTGATTATGTATCCAGAGCATGTGTTAGCTGTGTTAGTTACTCGATTATGTATAAGCTGGGGCTACCTGTGAATGAGTGTAAATAAATAATCGAAATGTTAGTTTTCGCGGAAGGCAATATGAAAATGAATTTCGTTTTTAAACTAAAATTTATTTATTTTGTTGAAAGCGCGCTTCAACTACAATTCGTATTTATAAAATGAAAAATGTTCAGTATTGATTATTTCCTTACCTATGTTTTTTTGCCATTTAGCCACATACCTTTATATAAAATGTTAACTGTAAGATAAATACTTTCCCTCCCAAGTTGCACTGAAAATATTACAATTTAACAAAGAAGTAATGATTATAAAAGATCCTCTCAAATACAGCTATATTCAGGTATTTTTATACCATGCCTAAGTTAATGTCAGTCCTCAAAGAGTCTGAACAAACAGGCCGCTAACTAAGTATGAATATTTATTAGTTGAAGTCGACTAAGTTAACATGTTCTAGCCACAATTATTTGTGTGGTACGAGTCATGAATATCAGTGGCTCGTGGTTCGTGGCTCGGGAAACTTGTCACGATAACGTCTGCTCGGCGACATACTGACACTAAGTAGCTTTGTGTGAAACATCGTATGGGCTACACAATATTATTAATATCATAAATTGGCACTAAATAAACGAAGACTTTGCAGACAAAACAAGAAGGGGTGGAAGTAAAGAAAAGCTTCTTTTTTCACGAGATAAGCGATAATAGCTTTCATATTTATTTCTCATATCACAGTATGATACTTACATCAACCTGACAAAACAGCTGTTGTAATTCTAAACGCCGACAGCCCTCCAAACATAAGTGAAAAGTAATAAATTAACCCCAGAAAATGGAGAAAGTTATTACAGAATACCCTCACTCGTCGAGTACTACAAAATGAAGTTGACGAAGGACGTAAGTAGGTAATACATCGTTCTGGATGAAGAATTTCCAATTAAACCATTAACGAATAAGTGGATATTACCGAGTAATCAGATTCGCTCCTCCAACATCCCCCTCCCCCTTTGGGTCACCCACTTAAAACTTCGACATGTAATTAAAAATGTAGGGCTAGATTCGTCGTCGATGCAAACCCAAGAGAGCAAATTGAGAAGATTAATATTATTGGCTGATTATTGTGAAGTAATCATCGCTCATCGTGAAGTTACTTTTAAATTAATATTAACATGTTATGAACCCAGTACAGGGAAGAAAAGTCTTCATATAAAAATAATGAATGAGCTCACATTTTAATTAAATTGGTACCATTCAGTGATTCAATCATAGCACAGACCTCTTCGATACAAAGAATGAACGACAAGCACTTGTAACACGCTTGCTCATTCTGTGCCATTAATTCCCTAAAACGTGTTCTTTTAGGCCCAGGTCGAGATTAGTAAGCCGCTGCTAATCCAAGGTCGAACGTAGATCAACCGACCTGACCGAAATTAGGTAGTTACCATTAATACGGCCGTCCCATGTCAAAACCCAGTACCTAAAGCCGGATTTACATTACGAAACTAGTTGCGCAAACTTCGTTATTCATTAAGTCCACGTTTGCACGGACGTATAAATATCGGGTCGGGATTTTTTTGCGCACTGGATCTTCAACGCACGCAACGTAGCGCCGAGAGTTGAAATCCAACCGTATGTTTTTTCAACCTGCTGGGATGCACTCTGTTGGATTCTCAATGTTCGGTTCAACACCGAGAGTTAAAAATCCAGTGCGCGATAAAATCCCGACGCGGTATTTTTACGTCCGGGCGAACGTGGTCTAATAGTTCTTGTAAATAATTATCTATTTACACGTGAAACTATCAATGAATAACTATATTAATATAATCAAAATCAAAAAACACAGTATATGCGTTTTTTCAAGTTATATAAACATGTAATACACAATTATTATCATATTTGTGCTACACTGTAATCAATATCTAGTAATATTGTGAAGAGGTATAGTTTGTAAGGTTGGATGTAGGAGTTACCCAATCTGATCTCCGAAACTACTCATCCGATTTCAAAAATAATTTCACTGATAGAAAGCTGCACTATTTATTTTTTGGTACAGTTGGCTCCCCCCGTGCGAAGCAGGGACGGGTCGCTCGTTAGGTATGCATATTCATTGCTTGGTACTCTATCTAATTATAAATGTAAACATTTTCATAAGTTAACCTAAAAAAATTCCAAAAGCTGCATCACCACAGATTTATGTTCTTGCGCTCTCCTGGAAAATTTAGTTTTAAGCACTTACTAGGTTGCGACATGGGGCGGCCGAATAAGCCTCTCGTATAATAAGTACTTGTATATTATATCCACATACGTTTGTGACACGTGTGTGTGTTTGTATAACCGAACATGAGCTAAACCGCTAGTAATTACATGAATACGTCGATAACGCCTCTCAAACCTCGGATTACACATATTATGCATTACACAATGTGTACATAACCATTGATATACAGCCACTTAGTTCGGGATATTGATTTCACTGTAGACATGTATAATGATTCTGTTCTGTGCTGGTAATGATGTGGCTTGACACCTCTTGGTCTATGTGGTTTCCTTTGTTAATGCGGAATCTTCTGTAAGATAAATTATTTCTCAGTTGCTAGGCGCCATTCTCACTGAAAACCATTTAAAGCTAAGGTTCCAATCCCCACACGTAATGTATAATTTATTTACCAAGCTTATTATAAATGTATCACCCTCATAATAAAATATGACGTAATTTTAGCTTCCACAATAACACTGTTATATCAAAAGCCCGAACCATTAAATTAAAGTATTTATTGGGGCTCGGGCTATGAATTCTTTATTTGACCGAACAAAATCAACAGCCAAATATAAAGGTAGATTTACAGGTAGAATACGAGACAACTTTGTACAAAAAGGCGGCAATCGTTTAACTTTTATTTCAACAAATATTGAGCAAAGACTTGAATCTCACAGTATAATTTACAAGTGAGACCTGAAGCATCTTTACTGACTTTAAGGCAAGACGGGACGTGTGGAGCAAAATACAAAGTTAGCCTTACAAATGCGCGATACAAAGGGGGCGCGTTATCCCGTTCCGGACAGAAAGGGCCCCGGCTAGCACTCAGGGTGTGTTGGAACGAGCTGGGGACTCGGAATGCAACACCTTTTGTATCGCGACGGAATGAAGTTATGGTGGCACGAGTATGGCGATGAAAGGTGTTGGTTGGAACTGGCGATAGTAAATAGGTACATTCTTGTTTATAAGTACTTACTGCTTGTAGAACCTTAGTGTGGTTTGGTTCTGGAGTTGCGGTCGCGTCAAAGATGACTCTTGTGGCTCTTTGATGTGAATTGATTAGTGGTAGTATCTTCATTATGAAGAATGTAATTGGAAGTCAAATACTGTAATTAAAGTGCCATGTTAACCAATGTTTTGTTAAGTTAATTGAACACTACAATTACCTTTGTCAAAAACAACCTAAACATTAAAATTCATTGAAGCAAATTGCTACAGATTCATCTCAACAATACTAAAATTCACATCAAAATCTCCATTTCGCACATTTGATTCAAATGACTGTAAGATATCTCATTTCCATGGAAGGCAGTGCTGATTTATGATCGTGCGCCCCTCCCGGGATGCCAGCCCCGGGATCCTCAGCATTCACAGCCGGATCATAAATTAAGTGCACTCTCATTTGGCGTACAATAAACGGTGAGAGTTCAATAGCGATTGTTCTATGGAGACCGGCGATGCCTCCCCTCCTCCGCTTTTTGTGCGAATTTAATAAACCTGGCCATTTGTTCGGTTTGTATGGCCGCCAGCAATCAAAGATTTAACTTTATTTTAATTTTTGGTTTGAGTTTCAGGTGTGTACCGTTTAGAAATCGGTAAATGAAACTGGTTTATTCTATATTCCGTTGAATAAAAATCATTGATTGAGTTTTGCGTTAGTACTTACCAAAGTATCACCTAGTCGAGGCGGCTCTACCTACTGCAGCGTGACCTCTGCGGTGGCAACCTATTCCATATAACTGACCATCAATTTTATTCTTAATTTTTCAAATTATTTGATTATTGGAAAAAAAAAACTTCAGTTGCAGAAAATTAGAAACGGTTTCGGGTAAATTTTTATGACGCCACAAAAATAGGTTAAACATACCAAGCTCTAAGCTAAAAATGCACTCAACGAGTGCACTAGTCATGTCAATTAAAATATATAATAAATTACCAGAAAAAAATAAAGAAGAACAAAAATTTAATACTTACCTTCACAAATAAATTGAAACAATTTCTAATATCTAAATGCTATTATAATATCAATGAATATTTAAATGACAACTTTTAAATTACATGTTTTATAAAATAATATAATAATAATACAATCTAAGTAGGTATATAATAACTAAGTTGTCAAATAAAAGCCCTCTTCCTCTCTCTTACTTTTGCTGCGCCCGACAGGGTCCACAATGATCATTTTTGTAACCTACCACCTGAGTACACACTAAGTGGAAGCAATAAATACATTGAGTATTGATTAAACATGTCCGTCTTACCAATCCTATTAGAGTCAAGCAGTTTATTTCGTGTATAATACCTTATCTTATTATTTTTATGTGTACACAAATGATGTAATATTTCTTCGAACCCGGTGTAGTACCAGTTAAAAGTGGGTTCCTCCGGCCCTTTTTTCCCGGGTCGGTACCCGGAAAAAAGAACAGCCAGACAAAAAAACAAACAGCTCGCAAGCCTCGAGGATAGTCCGGTGACTATCCTCGAGGCTTGCGAGCTGTTTGTTTGCTGTTACCACCCGCATAGAATCCCTGGAGTTCGAGACTAGCGAGTCCTTTCTGGGACGCGGCACTTTACCGTCGTTGCACCTGCGATTCCGTCGAGGCGTGCAGTATTTCGAAGCTACGGTTCGTCAGCACCCAGGAAACCATTCCCTATATATTAATCGTTAATATTTGTAGATTTTATATTCAAATGATAGTTGATCTTTGACGATGTCTATTTTTCTATCGGGATAACTTAGGTAAAGTTTGTTAATATAATATTAATTTGAAACTTTACGTAATTTAGCGGCCATGAACCTAAAAACCGATTGCAATCGATTTCCTAGTTCGGAAACAAAATACGTAACCAAGATTTTTTTTAATTTTTTTTTTTATAATCCAATATACCTTAAGTTTTCTCATACTCTCTTTTCGTTTAGGCCAATTTACCTACCTGTTCTGCAACTGTTTTAATACCTTATACTTATTTTAAACATTTTGTATTTTATTTTGATTAGATTTTTTCATACTAATAAATTATACGTGATAAGTGGTGAATTTCCTTTTTCATTTCGCTACACTACCTCTTATCTCGTAATTATTTGTTTGATCATCAATTCATCTCGCTTGTTCCATTACTGTGAACTCTAATCACTATATCAATACAACAAAGCTACGGGAAATCTTAAAAAAAACATTTACCTTAAACATAAGCAGACAATAAATAAGGTAAGATCAAAATAAAACCCAAAACGAAAACGTGTTGAGGAAAATTATTCAAAAGGTTCGAGGCTCTATAGATTAGATACTCTTTAAAAAACGGAAAACTCACAAACTTTATCTCTGGCAGAGATTCATATTATCTTTACCACGAGCTCCAAACTGTTCTAGGTCGTTGAATCACTAACTTCGTCTTGAAACTTCCACATTTTTCGCTGTCCGTGACAATCATAACTTCAGGAGTCTCGCTCTAAGTATTTTCTTACAGTTTTCGTCAAAATTTTAAACACAGATTTAGCGATTTGTATGCTGAATCAAATCTTTCATTTTGCAATGTTCATGGCACTTTTATTCAGACTTTTTTCCTTGTTTTTTTTTTGCCCAATAATTTGCCGAGATCTGACGACAAGATTCAAAGTTCAGTAACATGGACCCGTAATTTTACTCAATTTTATCGCGACCTTTCAGGCGATTTATCAAAATCTAAAGGATGTTTTATCCTCGCAAACTTGGGCCCTGATAATAAAGGCTGAAAAAATGTGCGCGTTCCGAAAATACTGTACAATGAAGATCAACATAATTTTGTTGGTGGTAGCAATTCTTGATTTTTTTTAACTTCTGGCAAGACATTAAAACTTTTGCTTGGTGTTAGCGTCTATGGTTTTTGCGCAGTCACCTTTGGGCCGCGATCGTGCGATAACGCCCCGCTTCGAAATTAATTAACTTCTAAATTATTGCCACCATCATAGGCGTGTAAATGGAATTTATTATTTTAAATTGCTTAATTATTTTTAGGTAAACGTTTTGTTATCTGCAATCAAAGCGATGTTAATCTATTAGATATTTTTGGTTTTATTTTTCTACCTAATTCAATGTTTGCATGACAATATTTGCCCTAATTCCGTCCATTTCAGTCACTGCCATGGCTTAACCGCGGTAGCTTCAAAGGCTGAAAATATGAAAGTGATAAATAAGAAGTCATAGAGATCAGGAAAAATGGTCTTTATTAAAACCTCTTTTCATAGATGATAAAATCATCAGAGTTCACAGATATTCACGACGATCTAATATGTACAATGTTATTTAGTAGAAACTAATAGTAGTTATATACAGAGTTAATCATACTGCATCGCTGCCACAAATTGATTTAGAGATATCTATGTCGGTCTATATTATTTACAGGATAGTATAACAAGTCTTTACAAAAAAATCTAAACGTACCAGAGTTCACAACTCAAACATTGATTCCATTAAATATTCAACTATCACATAATATAGAAACAGTTTATTAACAGAGGTGTCTAGACACTGAAGTAGACTATATAAATTCAAGATGAACAATAACAAAGATTTAACTGAAATAGTAATTGCACTAAACCATTAAATTGGTCAGGAGGTAGATACACGAATGATGGAACACACAGCCCTTATCGTAATAGCCGACAACAGACGTGCAGATTGCGAAATCCTGAATCGATTGTGCACTGACCTCGCGATCGGAGCGGATTGGGACTGTATAAGCCAGCAGTGTATTCCAGCAGTGAAGAGAGAACCATATGTATATTATGTAGTACCTATATAGTGCGGGCATCCATCGCCACTGCAACCGATCAGCGGAGCGCGAGACTGCGCTCAGCCGTGAGTATCTCACGCTACGGTACGTCACAACAATCTTACGAGTACGTTCACAATAATCACTCGATATCATAGACTTATGGCCATTGAGAACATCAATCACACATTGGTTTAGTCTCAACTACGCGGAGTCATCGTTGTTTTAGTTCAAATTGGAACCCGGATCACTCACGATTTAAAGTTTCCTTGTCACAACTATTCACTCACGAAAAATTTCGTCTACATCGGCATGACACTGTTTTTAAGCAGTAGTTGGAGTCTCATCACCAATATCTACACCCACATCAACTTTAGACTGCACGATTATCATTTTGATTTCTCTGTGGTCGTGGCTTTTTCAGCTGTTGTCTCAGTATTTACAATCATTGCATCAAGTTTATAAATAGTATTTGAAATTCAGAATTATTCGTCTGTTTTATTGGTTTCAATGATTAGAGAAGCTATGCTATCTTCAGTATTATTTTAGAAGTCATCTACACAGATATCTCTTGGATCTGGACGCGTTTTTTTGGAGGCGCGGCGGCGGCGCTGCTCGGCCTCTCTTTGAGTTCCGACTCGCTGCTGCGCTGTGGAAATCGAAAGATATGTTAGTTGATGCTGAGGTAGGTATCATCATCACATTCAGAGTGACGTCCACTACCGGACGATTCAGTATATAGCTTTCTTGAATTTCGGAGTTTGCCTAGTTTCAAAAGAAATGTGATATTTCATAATGAGATCGCACGTATTATTTAATACGTTTCTTTCAAACTATGAATCACTATACACCTACTGGGCAAAATTTATCTAGCATATTATGTTAGATCAAAATCTAAAAACTATACACATATACATAATTATTGTATTATTAATACAATATATAATTATTGTAATATTAATACAATAAGTGGTAACGGCCGAGTATTACTAGTTGTAGGTCGTGGGTTCGATCCCAAACAGGCACTTTACTTTGTGTAAATTATTTCCTCAACACTGCTATCAAAATGGTTAAGGAAAACATCGTGAAGAAACCGGCATGTCCTAGAACCTTAAATTCAAGGACAGCTGTCATTCACCAACCCGCACTGAGCCCACGCGGTGGATTACGATCCACTCCCTCTCACAGAGAGAAGGCCAGTGTTCCGGCAGTGACAACATTCTAGGCTGATTATGTAATAGAATATGTTCACCTTTGACATTGACTCGAACAGAAGAAGAAGAATGACTAGGTGTAGTTTTTAGATTTTTTCATGTGTTAAAACCGATATGATTACCTTAAGAGTGCTCTTGCGTGGTGAGGTGATGGAAGCCGGCTCGTTGCTCAAGGAGGCTCCGGTGCGGCTGCTGGAACTCCCTGTGAGGAAAACTTACTTGATTTATTTAAATAATACTTTGAGCTCTGAATGTACCTATGTACTGCTGTGGGGTAATGAACAGTGGGCTGAAAATACAAAACTAAAAACGAAATGGGACTAAAAATAATTCTCACTGAATAAATTATATTTTCGATCTGAATGCGGATTTTATGGCATACATTTCACAGATAACTAGTATCCGCTCTGTGTTTCCACATTCATTGTAATACAATTTTCAAGAATATAAAATAATATTTAAACTAAACAAAATATATAGCGAAGAAACATTAAACCAGAATATACTATAAATACAGACAGAAAATACGCTTTCTTTTCAAAAAGAAATAACATTCTGAATTTTAATATTTGAGCCGCACAAAATGTCCGGGTTTCGAGTAGCTTTCGAATCGGGAATTGCATTGAAATGGCACATGAATGCAGCCACGCCGCCGCCGTATGCCTCAAATAAATCGCCAGTACGTCTGTAATAAATGTTACAGTTGTCTCCGCCTCGTGGAGACTGGAGACCTGCTAGTAAATAAATAAATGTTGTGGTTTTCAAAAGTATGGGCTATTTGAATGGAAAGTTAGCCTATTCCTTAATACATAGCCAATAGTGTCAAAATTATAATGGAGATCAATATACCGACAGTGACTGAGCAGGATGATATTTAGATAAATATTAAACGTCGAGCAGCGAACGAACTTAGAACACATAAATACGAAACAGAAATAATAACACACTGGCGAATCAGTTTGTTTACCAGTGACCTCAATAACGATCACCACAATTGATGACATAAAACTGACAGCTCGATCCCTATCACCATCATTCTGTCACCAGATCAAATAGCTCGTGAGTTCCTACTACGAATAACAAAGTCTCTGCTAGATTCCACATAACTCGTGTAATTTACTAGCGTGGACCAGCCGCGGTTAAGTGAGAATCGAGTGCGTAGTTTATAGTACGGTCTGCTCCCAAGTGGTCGCTCATAAAAAATGGCTTTTAGATATGACGTCTTTTTTGCCTCCATGTAAAAATGTGTTTGCTTTGCTCCTTTGCTCCCTTCGAATATTCATAGCCTTAAACCTACATGAAAGTTAGCGACGTATATAAATATTATTATGTTGGGATAAATCGTTTACAATAATCTTAGAATAGAAACGCGTCCTGCAGATGACACGTTTCATTGAGCTGGAAAGATAAGCGGTTGGCTCAACGTTTTACTTCGATTTTTTTTTTCATTCCTTGAGACGGAACAATTTCAGACCTTCTTGCGTACGGTCACTTTTTGTAATGACTTAGCTGGATCACTAAGTAATTTTGGTTCGGGGGAGCAATTATCTTGAAAGGTTTTTATAATCCCGACCTTCTCTCCTTGGACGGCGGTGGGCAGTTCTCCGACGACCTCTCTGAAGGTAGATCCCTGCGAAGACCAGCACGTTGAGAGCCAGCAAGAAGCAGCCGGCACCCACCGTTACACCCAGCGCCACTGTATAGCTACTTCAAACAAATAATGAATTAGAAGTATTCAAATAAAAAGAAGAAGATGCTGTAACAGCTTATGTAAAGGGACACAATAATGTAAGAATTTTTTAGTTGTTATTCTTAAAACTGAAGGGTGCTTCATAATATCAAATTGTCCTGAAGTATCTCAAGGGCGATGCATTAAATTTGCTTTCATCAACCAAAAATGTCAACTGTGCCAGAAAATATGAATATCTCGTCGCATCTGTTTGAAATATTACTATCATTATTTCCTGAGCGACGCGCAGTCCAGTTAATTCAGTCCGAAGTTCGGCGCCATCCATTACCATTATCAGCAGTATCCAGTTGTCTGGAGGAAAAAACGCTCCCCTTGAGAAATGGCTCGGCATTAAGACATTATATGCGAGACAAAAGGGACAGAACTCAGGAAGGTAAACAGGTAAGTAAACACATTAGCGAGATTACGAGGCTCGCTACAAAATGCCGCGATCAATCTTGTTTAGAGTCAGTTCTGCCTGAGGTTCAGGTGACACTGCGACCCTCGCGCAGGGAATTTACATGTTATGAAAATTTTACAACGTTCGTGAGAAACACTTTGTGTACTCTGATCGTTATACTGTTCCGTTTTGTTGCTCTGTTTATCTAATTGAATGGAAGCTACCCGATTAGGTCACTGTTTAACTTACTGAGTAAAGTGTTATGAACTTCAATAATAATAACAAACAATAGGCGTATAAGCTTGAATGCTCATTATTCTGTTGTTTCCAAATACGAGACGAATATTCGGCTGGACACTAGACCAAACTTTTCCAAAACATCCGATGAAAATGGCTGCTGTTTTCCAACTTCTGTGATGATAAAAACATGTATACGAAAAGCAGAATTTCTCTGTGAAACTTTGAGAAAGTTCGAGTGTTGTTCCAAGTTTGGAGCCTAAAGAAAAACTTGAGATCAGATCTAGTAGAAAGGACTTCAGAAATGGATCAACATCTTAATGACAGCGAGCATTTCATAACAGTTTGGTACTGTTATGTACTGGCGTCATATGCCTCGCTCTTACGCGGTGAGGGACCGTTGTTTTGTTTGACCCGAGAGATCAACGCTCTCTTCAAGAAATTCCTTTTTCGTCACTTGTTTATCTTATTATGGCAAACGTCGTTACGTACGTTTTTTGTGCAGCTTTCAGAATTTCCCCAATGTGGCTCCTTTAATTTTTTCCTATAAAAGCTTTACAGGAATACAGAATGTTGTCTCCTAATTGGACGCGAATTTTTGCGTCATATAGGCATGACGCCATTATGGGTAGCAGTGTGCCCCGCGGCATACGATACTGTTTATACCCGGCACAAAAATACTCGTCAGTTTTTATGTTAACGATATTTTGAGTAAATACCCTCGAGGTATTTACCTATGAAATTGCTGTTTATTATACAGAAAGTTAAAGTAAATTTAATAAATATTTTATTTCTATCAATCAAAATATGCACCCATGCTATCGATGCATCTCAGCCAGCGCAGTGGTAATTTTTCTATGCTTTTCTTGAAGAAGTCTGGTGTACGGGAGCTAACAAACTCTTCAAGGGCATTTTGTAATGGATCTTGGGTATTGACTATTTTCCCTGCCATACAATTGTCCAAATTTTGAAAAAAGTAGAAGTCTGTCGGCGCTGGGTCTGGTGAGTACGGTGGATGACGCAAAACATCCAACCCTAGCTGTTGTAGCTTAGAGACCATCTGTTGTGCCGTATGAGGTCGAGTGTTGTCGTGTAGGAGCAGCGGGGACAAGCGATTAAACAAGGTTCAGTACACATCCGCGGTAATGCTGGTGCCGTTTGGGAAGAAGCTGTGATGAATTATACCGGCATTAGACCACCAAAAAGTGACCATGACTTTTTTAGGAGTAAGTTTTCGTTTGGGGCATTGCCTAGGCACTGAACCAGGGATTAACCAACATTATGACGGCTAACGATAAAAAAAAAACATTTTTCATCGCAAGTGACAATGCGGTTCAAAATCCCTTCGTTAATGGGTCTGTTAAGCAACGCAAGGCATACGTCAACGCGTTCGTCGCGCTGGCGATCGTTCAGTTCGTGCGGCATCCACTTACCAATGTTTTTTAGCTTGCCAGATTGACACAAATGGACCAATATTGTTTTGATGCTAACGTTGAAAGCTGAAAGCTGACGGTAATCAAGCTGAGTAGCCGTAGATTGATTACCGTCAGCTTCCACTATCGCCTTTAATTCGTCGAAGTTGATTTTAGTTTTCGGGCGATCACAGGGTTCATTTTTAAGATCAAAATTTCAATGTCGGAAGCATTCAAACGAATAACGAGTCATGTGTTCGTTTGTAGTGTTCACTTTGTATTTTCTTGTTCATATATTTAGATTATTATTATGTTGACATTAAGTAATTATTTTATTTTAAATGTGTGTCTGTGGTTTCGACACCACTATCGTTATTATTATTTGTATACTCTCGGGTAAAATGTAGCGAACTGACCATCTTATTATAACATCCTATTGTAATGAAACCCACATTTACGAATAAATTTGATTTGATTTGACACGTAATTAATGTTGCTAGCCGTTTGTGCGGCATTGCTACCGCGACAGAAATCGTATTCCATGATCACTCGTATTTTTATCGTGTCCATATTGATGAAAAAGATACAAATGTAGTGAAAACCAAACACTAAACAATAAACAAAATGACTGAATTTAAAAATATAATTTTAAATAATATTGTTTGAATTTAGAACTTATTGCCAGCCATACATAAATTTCGTTTCACATGGTCAGTGTTGTATAATGACAACTTCATAGGTAAACACCTATTCATTTTAAAGGTGATCGTAATTTGAAACAATGAAAGCGTATTCGCTATTCAACATGTACTCCTAAGAATGGGACTAAACTCGCAGCTGCAAATAAAAATCATTACCATTTTAGTTGGATGCTGTCAAACAGTTGCATTAAGATCTAAGTTTATCAGGTACTAGCCTGTAGTACTGGGAGTCCAGGTTAGTCAAAGAGTCTTCCTTGGGCGAAGGTTGTGGCGCCGGCAGCGCGGAGAGCGCGGGGCGTGGAGAAGGGGATGGCTCGCACTCCTCAACCTCTGAAGAATCCTCATCAGATTCAGTACTGTCCTCCTCATCATCCAGAGCCGATGTCGTCGTGTAAAGCTCCGGGAATATCTCACCTACAAGTAAAAAGTCAATTACTATTGTTGGTTTTGTGACGGCATCTAGATCGTCACACAGTAACTACGCATCAGCCTGACATCACGCTAAATCCTGCATCGCGCAAGCAGTTTACCGCGTGGCTAGCATAATTATGTTATACAACGTTCTGACATCAATCATTGGGCAGTTGCCCACCAGACACGACACCCGTCTGGTCGGAGGATCCTCTCTTTTCTTTAGAGGATGAATGAACTTTGTACACTGTGGAGTAAATTGTCGCTGTCGTTGATCTGGCATGTCATGGTAAATAGACTTCACCATTTTATTACCTCAATTTATTTCTTACGATGGGTATACTTTACCTTTTATTACACCTTAGATTATTATTACTTACAAACTTTAGTTCGGACATTTTGTCTAGACCTCAGTAATCAACGTCAGAGCAGTTAATGTATGCGTGCCATTATTTTAAGGACCAATTACTAGGTCCTAATTAGCAAACAGCTTGACAGCACAAAATTGCTCTCCTAATTAAACCTTAAAAATGTTAATGAACGCCATGTCAATTTGTAGGTCTCAGCTGAAAATGTTAGGTTTAGTAAATAACGTATTAATTAAATTAAGTGCTCTCAACAGGTATCTCAGGTTCGCGTGAAATTTTAATAAGCTGACATTGTTTAAAATAACCTCTTTTCTATTTAGTTGTACCCGCTTTGATTTTAGGAACGCTTTTCTTAATTATATTTTGTTTTGAATACTAAAATATTAGCCTAAATAAAACAAAAGTAATGTAGCGTATTTTCTATACAATTCTGAACACTGTTACTAGATTTAAAACCAAGCGATTGCATAATAACTAGAAATAGATTCCAACCTATCTTAACAATATGATATCCGCATGAAATTCAATACATTGCCAATTGAATGGGAAGTAAACAGCTCACCAATATAGAACATATCTGAACAAGAAAGCGATCCCTGAAGTTATCAAAGGCTGGTAATGAATGGTCCACGCGCGCACAATGCGGTCCCAAGTTGTGCCCACGCGCACAAAGGGCGATTGTTGGAGCCGCCGCCCGCGCGATCTCTTTTGTTGAACTAGGGATGAACTGGGATCTAGCCTAGTGGCGTAGTGTTTAGACTTATTGTTGCTTGTGAACTGTGTGGCATATACAATATCTATGATCTAATTCACGCTACGATTTAATATCTTTTCTATAGAGAAAAACCCTTAGCATTTATTTCAGATTTTTTACTTGATTCAATGACGAACAAAATCAAATGACAACTTGGACGCCCGTTTCAGCAAAGTTGAAAAAAAATATGAAGGTTCTAAATCAGATTTCTCAACCCAAGTTTCGAGTAAAGTTATAAAATTCTAGTTCAATTTTCAGAGTTATTTTAGAAACATTTTATCCGGAATCATAAAAGGACGTCCAATCAAACTTTTTCGTTTCTTCTGATATTGAATGGTCATCAATTTCGGTACATTTGGCAACCCTGCGAGGTGGCAGGAAACTGAACAAAGAAACCCGCGGGAAACCTGCGGAGTCTCCTAGAGCTCAGTTATCGGCACTTTAACGCGCTCGTTTGCCACTCTATTCTCGCCAAGATAATGTTTTTATTTGAACACTTTATTTTAACTAATGGTTTAAGATTTAGAACTAGATTTTTCTGAGAAAATGGTGTTAGAATCTTTGACTGAGTTAGCACTTTTATGTTTTAAAGGTTTATTTTTGTTGTCATGTCGCACCAAAAAGCAATTTTATGTAACTAAATTATGACCTTTTGTTAAAAAATCCACGACCCTAAAACAATTATTTGTCAGTAGGTAATTATCGCAGAAAATTACTACCTGGCCGTTTCTGCAGGTTTAAACATTCAATTCTACACTTTATCTTCTGTTAATAAAACTATTCACTATTAGTCATGAATATTAACCTCCATTTTCGAAACTGAAACAAAATCCAATCTTCAAACGACGACTGAAATTGCCAACACTATCGCGCACCTATTCTGCCTCGACAATGTCACTCGACACGGCGCTAATTTGCGAGAGTTTGCGGGCGTTTGCTCAAAAACAAAAGGCGATCGGCGACTGGCCACAATTACCAGCGCTAGCCACAATGCCGGATGAATTAGTTCAGCAGAACAAGTGACGGTACACGGAAATGACGATGTGTATAAAAAAATGAGGTTTTTTTGTTAAAATTTAGGGTTTACGTATTATAGCAGGTTTATTCCAAATTTTGTATTTAAACTGAGGCTAGTTGCGTGTAAATCATGGATAAAACACGATCTAGTATTGATGCATCAAAATATTTAATATAGTGTTCGGCCTAGTACTTGTTAAAGGAATATGATCATAATCAATTCAGTTTTCAGGGCCTATACATTCTTGATCCTAAAGTAGGCAAATACAGTTACGTTAACATTTCCGCCTTAGTCGTGTATGTAAAATCAGGGTTTATATGTCTTATAAAGGGCTCATAAAAATCTCGCAAACCAAAGTGCTCATAAATATCCTTCAGAAAACAATTCCGGACACGCGAACATGAATGAGCACATCTCACACGCAACAATATACGAATTTGAAGATTGTTAGCGTGTCTGCGTCCCGGACTCCCGGCAGCCGGAGCCGGCAGCCAGCAGCCGGCAGCGAATGAACATGTCCGTGATAAAGGGCCGCATTGTGCGCCGCAGACCGCGTCATTCTTCCCATACCGCTCATTATGGAGGAATTCCAGCCATTCGCGGGACAATTAATAACATCCCGAGTTCCCGACCCACCCCGAAACACTCCCTGATCGATTTATTTTCATTCGTGACACCTTCCACCATTAATCACTTCGCCGCCAAATATTTTGGCGACAATTTTTATTTTTATAAATTCTAGGGAGACCTCATTCGCCTAATGGCTTGCCCGCTAAGTACCGATTATACTGAGTAATGTCTGCAAAATTTTATACAAAAGAGACGCGGAGCGCTTAGCAAATAGTTGCGTGTGTCTTTGTACAGAAGCAAGTTCTCTCGCTCGAAGAGATTTTGAGTAAAATTTATCTTGGCTTCGTGTGTTATTTAGCATTCAGACTGTGTCGAGCTTCCAAACGTCAATCCCTTAGTGACGTATCTTCCAATTAATATAATCTCACGCGTGTTATTAACTTCAGTGGTCCTGATTCCGCTCACGTGCGAGCTATAGCTTTCCTGAGCCGTCACAATGCCCCCCATTGGATGTGGAAGCGGTTAATGAGGGCGTTCCGTTAAAACGCGCCGCGCCAGGAAATGGCACTAATGGTTCTGGATAATAAGGCATGCTCAATTTAAGCAGCGGTAGACGTTACCAATTTGCTTTCCATTAAAGCTGCGCCTACTTTTTGCCGTGATTGACCAAATTTTGACGGCTATTCACTACGAATTCAGACTAAGCCTTAGTCAGTGCCCGCTTTCTTTCTTTTTTTTTCTTGATTTATGCTTTAATAGTTCGTTGTTATTCCAGCTCGCAGAATATCGCAGGTTTGTTATTTTTAAAATACAAAGAGAATATTATTCGGTCAATCATAGCTATTAGATCAGACCGCAATCCGTAATAAATTTTGAACCCAAAATACGTAAGTTTATCCCAGTCAATCGCACATTGAGACATAGGCGGTAAGCAGCGCCAGTATTCGTAGTGCAAGTTGTGAGCCTGCTATGCGGTTGGCTGTAGGTACATAATAAGCATAAGCCGGTCAATTCAAGCGTACTTTTTAAAGAAGGATGTAGTAATCTTGTCTTGAATATGAGTCTTTAAGTTTCACACGCTACATATAGTGTTAACTACAAATAATTATTATTTTACTATGGTAAACCTTACGCCAAATCCCACATGCAGATACAGGGAAATTGCAGATATATATGTACCTATATGACGGGTGTAAAAAGACACTTAACAAAGCCTAAAGTCACTTGTCCTCTCCGTCATTGCAAATATATAATTATGTACCTATATGACGGGTGTACAAAGACACTTAACAAAGCCAAAAGTCACTTGTCCTCTCCGTCATTGCAAATATATAATTATGTACCTATATAACGGGTGTACAAAGACACTTAACAAAGCCGAAAGTCACTTGTCCTCTCCGTCATTGCAAATATATAATTATGTACCTATATAACGGGTGTACAAAGACACTTAACAAAGCCGAAAGTCACTTGTCCTCTCCGTCATTGCAAATATATAATTATGTACCTATATAACGGGTGTACAAAGACACTTAACAAAGCCGAAAGTCACTTGTCCTCTCCGTCATTGCAAATATATAATTATGTACCTATATAACGGGTGTACAAAGACACTTAACAAAGCCGAAAGTTACTTGTCCTCTCCGTCATTGCAAATATATAATTATGTACCTATATGACGGGTGCACAAAGACATTTAACAAAGCCGAAAGTCACTTGTCCTCTCCGTCATTGCAAATATATAATTAAGTACCTATATATCGGGTGTACAAAGACACTTAACAAAGCCGAAGGTCACTTGTCCTCTCCGTCATTGCAAATATATAATTATGTACCTATATAACGGGTGTACAAAGACACTTAACAAAGCCGAAAGTCACTTGTCCTCTCCGTCATTGTAATTGGTTTTTTGTACAGGACCATACTGGGAACTGGTTACGGAGATATTGAAGGTCAACATTCCAACTTTTACTGATTTTTTTTTTTAAACCCAATATTAACCAACCAAGAAAACCAGTATTTAATGTTTTAATAACACAATTTTAAATAACCATATTATGTAAGTAAAGTAACCCCTGTACCGTTCATATACTCTTAAGCACAGTGCTTTGCATACGTTACGTTGCACACTAAGTAAACAGCGACTTTTCAAACCAAAAATAAAATTCGTTTCCCAGCAATTGTTTTGTGCTAAGTCATTTAGTTTGATGTACAGAATGCGTAGTTGATGGCTATGTGATCGATCTTTTTACACCCTGTATTATAACGATGAAAATAAATACTTTTAAGAATTTATTTATTTACAGAATGGATAACATACATTTTTCAAGGAAATCATTAAAAATGTACAAAAGTTGAATTCTCAAACTTGAACATTTTCAAACTCTTTAGAAAATGTTTTAACGAAACAACTCAGTGAGTACGATTAAGTGATTAAATATTATCATTCAAAGCTGCGTCCTCATTGTGACATTACAACTACAACGGATACGCGTGGTGATAATGACACACAAAGATCAATTTAGCGATAATACACAGTACAGAATATTAAATACTTTGTATGGAATATTGTTGTAATGTGTAATGTGGGGATACAGTTTTCGAACTTCTACTGACCTGCGAACATGTCAGGGTGGATGGACCTGAACTGGTGGTGCCGTGGCGCGGCCCCCGGGCGGTGCAGCTGCGGGATCAGGTGCAGCCACAGCGCCATCTTGTGCCCGCGGTAGTGACTCTTGACGCGGAGCTTGGTGCCTGGTTAAAAGACCGAAAATAAAAAAGTGTGGCGAGAGTATATTGATAAATCTTTCAAGGGCAGTAGAAGGGAAAGCGGTTTTCCAAACATTCATTTATTCATGAACAATGGTGGAGGAAAATAATACCATGAAAGTGCCATTCCCTAAATCAAATTTCTGACAAAACCGAGTCCCTACCATTTAAATTCGACTTTAAACAAAGGTGTGCAACGGAAGGACCGGGAAAAGTGATCAAGAAACAATCAATCGCGGCAGGTATCAGGTGACACTGAGCTTGAACATGGAACCGATTAATTGACTGTCAATCATAATAATATTTCAAACCCATTAACGTCTTTGCAATACAGTCGTAAGCGAACCGTTTTCAATTTACAAAAATAAACTCTGAAACAACTCCCGCTTCAAACCAAACAAGCATCTTAACGAAAGGATTAAAAAAGTTGTAAACCCTTGCAGAGAACGAGAGGGAAGAAAACACGCACATTCGCTGGGAAGCAGATCGTAAAAATAACGAGTTTCGACACAATATGGCCGCCGAAACTTTGAATGGGGCTTTATCTGATTAACTCCGCGCCGTGCGAGATTTTATTTTCAGATCAGTTTAGATGAAAAATCCCTCTGTTATTCTGTTAGAACTTGTTTTGTACGCACACGAGTTTGTGACTTTCATTACGATGAATTTGATTAACCTATTTATGGGGCTGTTTTTGGCATAAAGTGAGTTCAGTTGCCGTCAAAATATGGAAATATGTTTTCATGGCGAATTTTCCGTGGAGTATTTTTGTTGTTTCAATGCAACGCTTTTCTCGGCATTCACCCAATTTGGAACTCATTTATGTTTTCTGTATAAGTAAATGAACAGCTACTGTCAGTGTGCTTTCGATAACGTATTGTCTGAAAGGTAATATGGTCGTAAGATAATTAATTAACTAAAATGATACGCTATTTCTTACCTATACTTAAATACTGTTGCGTATTCATTTCATATCTTGGCCAGCTGGTCACTCCTTCATGATGCCTCTCGTCTGTCCGAGGAGTTGGGTCCCCAGTTTTTGCGAACGCAGCCAGGAGAGACACAGTCATCTCCGCAACGGCCACGTCACCGCGCGAGTAGTTCCGAGGGGCATACTGCATGCCTCCCACAAGGGGGAGACCCAGGAAGTACGGCAGGGTCTCACTTGTCACACTACCTAGACGCTGTTGGGAGGAAAAAGGCCTTTGGTTGTAGGTTGCATTTAAAATTTAAAATGATGATGCTGAAAAACCTCATTAGTTAAAACTTGAACTAATGAGGATATTGACCTAATTAGAAACAAACGGGCAAATGTGGCTTTCACACAATATGTATTTCACGATAACACGAACTGTGTGTGAATTAATAATCGTGTGGAGCAATAAATTATTTATTTAACTAATAAAATGTTAATGAGCATGCTAATGAGCAAATGATTAATCAAAGGAAGTTTTGACAAATTTCGCGAGCATATAGATTCTGCTAAATTAATGACCTCGCACCTCCCTAATTCATTCACATATTATAATGAGCCTATCGCTACTACGGTAATTAAACCACATACATTAATTACGTTTAATTTGTTTAGTTATGAAATTATGACTTAATTGCTTAATGACATGATTAAGCAATTAATTCATAATTTCATAACTTTATCTTATTGAACAAACCTGAGGGTAATCAGAATCCTTGCTCTGATGTGCGAAATGCGCGAAGTACGTCCTGGCCCCTCGTCTTGCATGCAGCTGCGCCACTCTTAGAGCTGGTGCGGTGACGGCTGCGTCACTCAGCGACTCCAGGGTCGCGTCGCGGATGTTAATGGGATGCTGGATGGGCTTCTCCCAGTCCGTGTACTCGTTGCGGATGGCCGCGAAGATCTCGTTGCGGTGGAAGCGGTACACGTTGCGGACGTAAGTGCGGAGGATGCGGTTCCTGAGGAGAAGATACGACAGTAGTGACGACACGGTTGGCGCAGTGGTTAAGCGATTGACTGCTGCGTTACGTGTCGCGGGTTCGATCCCCGCACGGATCAAATATTTGTATGACCTGCAAGTAGTTGTTCCGGGTCTGGCTGTTTGTGTATGTGAGTTTAAATGTTTGTAAACGCACCCACAATACAGGATGATCGAATTCGATGTTAATGTCCGCATGCGAAAGGAAAAAGGTATGAAGACAGCGGATATTATCATCAAACTAAAGAAATCAGAAGTTTTGGAAAATACTAGAAACATCACTGAAATACATATGGGTGGTTCTATAAAAGTTGGGTAACTTTCTGACAAATTTTGCCATAGGTGTTATTAGATACTAGTTTGAAAACTTTTAGTAAAGTGCATTACTTATAATGGTTTACTTTTTATATCCAAAGAGGCCAGTCACTTTATTTGGTATTTTAAGAGAAAATTAAGTTTTTTTGGAATATGTGTTCTAGGGACTGACGGGCTGTGATAGGGACTGACACCTTACATTGTTAGTACAATAAAATCACATGTGTATCTTATATAATCAGCATTTATTTAGTAATTCTTACTATAATCTTATTAATTGACATACTTATTGCAAAATCAAATTCAATTTATAGACAAAACAGTCTTTAGTAAAGTATTTGTAGTGGATCACTTTTTATTTTCTCTAGACGTTTTTTTGCCTGTTCTGATTTTTTTTTTGCTTTTTCTTCATTGGACAACGGTATTTTCTTTCGAGGCGCCATATTCTACAACAAACAGAATTGTTTTCAATTGGCGAATCTATTTAAACTATTATGAACGCCAGGCCCTAGCCATGGCATCAGTCCCTGGTCACATTTATGACCGGGGCCTGATGGCCTAGGGACTGACGAATCAGAACTAAATCACTCTTAGTCTACTCTTAAAAAGAAATACCGAAACTTGTAGATTGCTATAACATCAGAACAAACAAATCGCATATACACGCAAACAAAAGAGAATAGTAACTAATTAAGTTTTTATAAAACAACTTACCTAGGGGCTGACAGAGTGACTGGCACAGCACGTGTTTCCTCAGCGTCGACGCCGACCGCACTGATGTCAAGATGGCCGACGCGGAACAGCCCACGTGTATGGCTAACTTCACGTCGTTACTTCAGAACGCAACAGTTTTAAAACGCTGGTTTTGTTCGGTTGCCGCGTATTTTTGAAATTACTGAGTGGCTAGGGCCTGACTTTAACTATCGATGACACTACTTTTCTTATATAAAAAGATATGAAAATCATTAATATTGTTCACTAAATCGTTTCGGTGATTAAGACAATGTAATTTTTATTGTGTTTAAGTCAAATAAAGTTCAAATATCATCTAGACATACTAAAACCGGACGAATGAAAGCAGTATTTTGGAAATGTGACATGGCTAGGGACTGATATAAAGGAGAGAAAACTACATTTTTTTGTGTTAAAAAAGTATATGAGTAAGGCTAAATTGAGTGACATAATAAAAAGTCGGTTGTTTCATGTGCCAGACATTTTTAATATTGGGTGATTAATATAAATTTATATAAAAATCCACTGGAACACAAAGTTACCCAACTTTTGTGGAACCACCCATATTAAAGATAAAAAATTGCTCTATTGAGAAAACGGAAATATTTACCTATGCTCCTCTTCAAATCCGTGCCTAATATCCTCTTCACTGAAGAACTGGTAGCTCTCAGTGGTGGCCACCACCACGGCGAGAGCGCAGTCGAGGAAGGCGTCGCTGGCATGCAGCGCCCTGGTCGGGGCCTGGCCCTGCGACGGGCTGTCTCGGGAGGTGGGCACTGATGGGGCCCAGCCCGCCAGGAAGCGGGCCCTGGGGGCGTCTACTGCCAGCAAAGCCGCCAGTGGACGGGCGCGGATGCACTCCACGAACCTAGGGAAATATTCAGACAGTATTTTTTCTGATTTTTAATCTAAATTTTTGTAACGGTGAAACAGCATGTCCAAAAACCGAAATATCAAAAATATTATAATGTAACGACATTCCGCACTGGCACCGTGTAATGGATTATAGCAAGCCTTTTATAGAGAGGAAGCATGAGTCCTAGCAGTGGAAACATGTTGGATGTTGCTATTGTTCCATCTTTGATTTCAAAGTACACTGCAAGTTGCAACAATATAACATTTTTCTAAACACACTATGATTATTGGTTGCAATAATGAGAAACAGAATTAATTCCAAAAGCAAGTCTTACCAGTTCTCGTCATTGGTGGACTCAGGAGTGCAGCGCAGTGCCTGCGCAGTGTGCTCTCTGGACAGTGCCGCGTCGGGCGCAAGAGCAGTTGGACCGAGTGCCGACCCACTCAGCAGCAGGACGCGAGATACCAGACCTGGTGCAAACAATATTGAGTGAAAATACAGTAAAAAGGGAGGCAAGGTTGAGAGGGTATATTATTATGTGGAATTATGCCTTAACATACACAGTAACACTTAATTGAATTAGAATCTTGTCACAAAGCAGCAGTAGCATTTTTTACACAAAATAGAATAATCACTGATGACGTCAAACGCTTGCATGGATATGATAGTGTTTTGTTTTATTCACACCTTATTAAACTTGTAGAACATTAATTTCAGAACAAAACAAAACCACAAATATTTTGAATATGTCTGATTATAGTCCGTGCTAGCGATGTTTAATCGAAACAAAGCACAATCAACCCTCACAATACGACAAAAACAGACGTGATATAATATGTAGCTCAATATTACTAGCTTACAGTATAGACACATTGCTTTCCGAATCACATGGCAAAATTCAGATATTTTTGCAAATTTTTCTCTTTGATTTCATATTGATACGTGATACTGCAATATGCAATATCATATGAAACATAGTCAAGCGATCGCTTCGGGGATATTTCAGTGCAGTGCAGCGCAATCTGTCTCGACTATAAATAGATAGCTATTTCTCAGGTGAAGTCTAGACTTCATAATATATCTAAGAAAATATGTTCGTATGTGAGTAACTTAACGTGTTTATATTCCGATCCGAGTTGAGTCAATAATCAGGGTTTTTAAAAGATTTTTTATCTAGCTTTAAAGATTAGGGAAAAAACGCCATTCCTATAGTTCAATATGTCAAGTAGATAAATTATTGAAATGCCTTCTGTTGAGACTAGAAATATTGCTTCTTTTTAATACCCTTTTAAATAAATCGGTTTTCTTTCTTTGATACAAATAATACTTACACAAAGCTGTTTACGAAGACTACTGATTCGACTAGAGAAATCATTCTAAGATAAACTAATACATATAATTTTACAACGTTCTTTATTTGCATCTTATAGTAAAATAATAAGAAATCAATCACGGCAATTGTGAGGTTTCGGTAATTCGTTATATTATAAATAGTTAATAAATAAATATATACGTACCTAAAATAGTACAAAATCCAAGTAATCACGTCTAACTTTCCTCACCTTTACTATCGGGCAGCATAAGTAGTGCGTTGACCAGAGCCGCCCCCGCCGTGTGGCCCGCCAGCGTGACCCGCCGGGGGTCGCCCCCGAAGGCGGCCACGTTGCGCCGCACCCAGCCCAGCGCGGCCGCCACGTCCAGCACGGCCGCGCCACCGGCTGCTTGCACCGCGGTGGACCTCACGCCCGGAGTTAAATAACCTGGGAGATACGTGAAAGAATTACTATTTTTACAGTATGGATGTCAAAAGCACAATTCAACAACATTAGCAATTGCTAATCTTTTAGGGCATATTCATAATTTCCTAAATAATAATTATTTAACGAAAGGACTATTCCTCGACCTGTCACAAGCCTTCGACTTTGTGGCGCATGGTATCTTGTTGAGTAAATTAGAAAAAAGTGGAATAAGAGGTATAGCACTGCAGTAGATCGCGTCTTATCTAAGCCATCGAAAACAGTACGTTGCTATTAATAAAAGAAATAAAAATTTATTAATCTCGTATATCGTCGACTATAGAGTGAATAATTGCGGCGTCCCTCAAGGGAGTATATTAGGACCCTTATTGTTTCTAGTATACATTAACGACTTACCGCTAGTGACTAATCATAAATGTGTATTATTTGCAGATGACATTTCGATTATTGTGACCTCTGACAAAAAGTAAAAAACTAAATCTGATCATGAGATGGACATTAATAATACTATTGACATTATAAAATGGTTTCAGCAAAATAAATTAAAAATAAATTTGGATAAATCTAATTATATACAGTTTAATAAATGAAAACATACTAAATACAATTTCAAACTTAATATTGACAGGTTAAAAGAAGTTCCACAAACCAAATTCTTAGGTGTACTCATAGACCAAAATCTGAATTGGAAAGTACATCTGGATAATTTGTGCAGTAGAATCAATAAGTTTGTTTATGCTCTGAGACAAGTATAGAATATTACCAACAAAAAACAGCAAATACAACTTAACACGCCTGTATAGAATCCTTCTTACGATACGGGCTCATTTTTTGGGGTAACACCACAGATAGATACAGAGCATTTATTGTGCAGAAGAAATGCATCAGAGCCATTTGTGGTATCCATCCTGACGAGTCATGTAAACTTTTCTTTAAAAAGCTAGGTGTATTACCCCTTCCGTCACTCTACATTTATCAAATCTGTAATTATGTTTATAATAATAAGGGATTGTTCAAAAAAGCCTATCAGTTAAACTCTCGAAATAGAGATCCATGCAGAATTGTATTGCAGGATACTCCTAAATCAGCCAAGTATGCGAAAAGTTTCTAAGCCATGTGTATACGCATTTATAATAAAATTCCAAAAGAAATAAAAATTGTATATAATATTAACTCATTATAAATGAGTTAATATTATATAAAAAAAATATTTTTTAACAGATTACTGAAATGGTTGATAGAACAGTAGGCCAATTCTCGTACTTAAAAAACGTTCAAATTCAAGTCGCAATCTCATCTCAGCGACAATCAATGTCAAAAACCTGTCAAAAATGTATGTAAATTGATTGTAATTTTGACAGATTGAGACTGAGATTAGAATGCGAACGGTCTTAAAAATACGGGAATTGCCCCTCTGATGTTTTGTGACATTAAAGATTTTTTTAACAATAAACTATAAATTACTGGACTCTAGTCATAATCGGTCAGATAATGCTAAGATAAAACTATTATATTATTATATTGACCGTATATCTGTATGACAATTAACTAATTATTATTATTATTTTGCATTCAATTGATACATACTCGTAACCTGTATAGCTAAACATGTGGACTTTAGATTAACAACCTGATTGTAACAACTATAAACCATGTTTAAGGCAAATAAAGACTTATCTTATCTTATCTACAGTTCGTAAATCAGAAACAATCACCCTAAACCACGACTAGGAACGGTTTAAGATTTTATTAAGGGAAACAATTAGAATTCGAGATTCCTTCAAGATCATGGACGGGTGGAAGCAGTAGATGATAACGACAATTGATAGATAAAACCGTTGTTGAATGCAACAGAAAACACAAAGGCACCTGACGTCAGATGGAATGGGTGATTTAATTTTAAGTGATTTTTGCACCTCTGATTTGTGTGCTACGTGAGCGTCTACGCTCAACGCCGCGCGCCGCGCCGCTACGAGCTATGGGCTACGAATAATACCGACTTGATATGGAATCAGCGTTGAGCTTAATTGATGCTGAGGGTAACTGGTAATTTAGATCACTTCACTGGCAGTTTGTATCTGATGTTAAGTGAACTGCTATTTAAGTTCTTATGATAAATAAATAATCTTTAAAGCTAACTGGCAAAGCTGAATAATTCATATTAGATGGGTTTTTGGATCGTGTGTCGTTGCTTACCTAGCAAACCTAGCCTATAGTTTATGGTGACGACGAGTAGGTGCGCGCGCGCCGCTAGCACTGCGCCGTCGAGCGCGTTGGCAGTGCCCCACTCGTGCGACGGCCCACCGACCCACACCACCACCGCATACGGCGCTTCCACGCCGCGCGCGCCTGAAAAAACCAATAATATAAGAAATATGGCCACGAGATTTAAACAATGCAAATGCCACATAGAAATGTTTACAAAAGCAAATAACACATCAGGCGCTTTGACCGTTATATTTCACACGCTTTCGATGTGTGACACATTCAAGTCTCGCCACACTTTCCATATCCACTGCTGCTCCTGAAATCCAGAAGTAACAGTGGTGACCACCAGAACAGCGTCGAGTAAATACAACTCGATGAGTCCCGGAGATATGATGGCCTTGGATCCACCCCGCAAAGAAATTAATAAAAAAAGAACCCAGTTTGACTGCTGCCTGCATAAGCAGCAGTCAAACTGGGTTCTTTTCTGATTCATTTTTGCAACCGTAAAAAAGTAATATCAACAGGACTTGATGATATTTTTTGGTGTCATAATAATGTATGAACTTACCGCTACCGGGCACGTATATGTTGAGATAGAGGCAGTCTTCGCTCTGGTTGGCGAGCAGCGACACCGTCGCGCGCAGCTCGTTGTATATGCCGTGAGGCATCTTTGTCAATGCTGCACTCCTGGTACAAAAGGTTCCATTATCTTTCTGACTTTAATTCTTTGCAACGGACTGAAAAGGGTCGTCAACCTTTGTAGTAACAGAGCCAGTCTAATAGGCTAAAGAAATTAAAGCAATGACACTAAGCCGCGATTTAGATGCGCTGATCGCGTTCATTGGGGAAATTCACCCAAGGACAAAATTTGACGCTATGTAAGACGTGCTTTGACTAAGCAGTGGTCATGCCACTCTCACATTGTCACCCTAAAAGGACAAGACAGCGACGGGAATAGACATAATTTTAGCCTAAGTATTTGATACGTAATGTTTACTTAGGCTAGCTTAAGAACCTAATTACTAAAATCAAGGGTTCTCAAAGCATTATTATACCTCAAAGTTCGATGTCATAATACTACAATAAACTATGCTAGACTAGTCATTCTTAAAGTGTATCAAAGTAGATTTACTTGTTGGATATGTCGGGGTAGCGCTGCGGACAGACGGGGGCGAAGGCATCGGCGAGGCGGGTCCCCGACCAGCTGGGGGCCGGAGGCGGCGGGGCCAGGCGCGCCGGTATCCCTGCGTAAGGCACCCCCAGGAACACCTCTACCGGCTCCAGACGACGGGATGCAGGTTCTACTATGATGCCGCGGATTGCACCTACGACGTAACGGAATGATGAATTTGAGGGGCAGAGATCAATTATACAAAAAGCCCTTATTACAGGATCCCATGTTCTACTTTAATGTCCTGCATTATGCATGACTGCTCATTACGAAAATAACGCGCATAAAATGATATATCGACAGCATTCAAAACGTTTCATTTATGCAAAGGTGTTTTTCGATAGTAAACATCTGGTGAGCGAGTATAGTAACCTGGGGAATACGCTAGCTCAGATATTTTTCTATTAAACAATTACTAAACAACATAGAAATTAAACAATTACTGAATAAAATACCACATTGGTTATCATTATACCAGCGCATCTTTTTTCTCGAAAACGTCACTGAATTTTAAATACGCCGTAGGAATAATTTTTAAATGATAATACTATAACATCGTTCAGCAATATACATAATATGTTTATACGGCATCAAATATACTTAATTCTCAATCAATATTCATAGGTCTTAAATCGGCAATCATCTTTTGACGAGTTCACAAGAATTTATAATATTATAATAAATTAACAAGAATTTATAGTTTTGCCAAATTATATAATTTTTATAAAAATACTGACCGAAAAGACCGACACGATATCGACAGTCAGATAATCGCATACGTTTAGCACCTGCTTAATGCTTATACATCGTATTGTTATTGTCACCTATGTTGTCGCAGACAGCGACCGACACCTTTATGTATTATCTTTTCTTTGTTCATCATTTTGTAGCTGTTTATTGTCCCTGATTAAAATAAAATAAAATATCTAGCGGCAAAGACACAGTGCGGGGTGAGAGTAGCGGGCATTCTTTCACTTGAACACACTTATTCGCACTACCGACTATGAGATGTCGGTACTTAGTATTGTAGTAGTTTCGTGCGTCGCGATGGTCATCGATATTCACGAATATCATCGAGCCGATAATAATTATATCAGTATCGTATCGGTGTGTTTATGCTGCCAACTATCGGTATCGGGTAAGTGTCGTTATCAGTTAATGTGAAAACGTCCATTGGGTATACAGGACATTTTGAGCAAACATTTTGGTTCACTACACCCCAGGTACCATAAAATGTAAACCTAAGAAAAAAATCAAACCTGTGAAAAATTTATTCAGTTGATCAACTGCAAATATTACTATGCATGCGGGTACAGTTGACCCCGCGCGTCGTGCATTAGTATTTCGCGCGCTAATTTACGGTACTAAAAGCTAGTTGCAAGCCAACGTATATATTGTTATAATACATATATTGTGGCATGGATTTTCTGCGAAAAAGTAGTTTTATTTTATTTAAATGGTATCAACCTAGGAGGTTGTTGGCTGCTTAACCGGGATTACCTGTGGGTGCCTCAATTGTATTAAGGCCTCCATCCTATTTATGCGGGAGGGAGTGTATCGGGATCATCGGGAATCATAAGATTGGGGTGCTTTGTAGTAGAGTCGAAATAACGCTATGAGAGACGTTTCATGAACTGCTGGATTCTGGCATTCTGTGATCTCAGTAAAGATTCTCAGTGAGCAAATAGAAGGGAGCTTCCGTGACGAGTTAAGAAACAGTTCTGCATCTGGAGGGTGTATGGAGATGGTTTGGCTTAGCGTGTGCGAATACAACGCAAGCATAGGTCGTGATGGGACTAAATACAACGCAAGCATAGGTCGTGATGGGACTAAATACAACGCAAGCATAGGTCGTGATGGGACTAAATACAACGCAAGCATAGGTCGTGATGGGACTAAATACTGCGGTGTGGGTGCGCAATTTGACGGCACGGTTGGCGCAGTGGTTAAGCGATTGACTGCTGCGTTGCGTGTCGCGGGTTCAATTCCCGCACGGAACAAATATTTGTATGACCTGGAAGTAGTTGTTCCGGGTCTGGCTGTTTGTGTATGTGAGTTTAAATGTTTGTAAACGCACCCACGATACAGAAGAAATTCCTAGTGTGGGGCAACGTTTAAAAAAAAAAAAAAAGTTGCACTTGAGTGGCAATTTGCTGCGGGCGGTAAATACGAAATGGAGTCTACCGAGAGCGAAGGTGTACGGACGAGCCGCCTTTATGTGCTACCTGAAGATAAGGTGGTGGTCAAGGGTCACACCTCGGTATTTAGCTTGCTTCCCAAGGGATCGGCTTGCCAGACATAGTGATCGGACTGGGGAGGTGGGTGAGCCAACTGACGTGGTCTCGAGAAGAGAACCGCCTGACTCTTAGCGGGGTTGACTTCGATTCTCCATTTCTGGAACCAAGCGCTTTAGA
The DNA here is from genome assembly GCA_937001585.2 of Brachylomia viminalis. Taxonomy (NCBI): domain Eukaryota; kingdom Metazoa; phylum Arthropoda; class Insecta; order Lepidoptera; family Noctuidae; genus Brachylomia; species Brachylomia viminalis. The sequence goes on from OW443301.2 coordinate 26,527,201, forward strand.
CGTTTGCAGAGATCTGGAGAGTGCGAGCGATAGAGTCCTGACAGCGACCAGTATAGTAAATAGCAGAGTCGTCGGCGAATAGAGCCAACATCCTTTTTACTGTTAGGAATGTCGCTTGTAAACAGCGTGAAGATTAAGGGCGATATCCAGGAGCCCTGACAGACTCCAGTGCAAATAGGGTGAGGGGAGGAGAGTGAACCCTCGATGCGATAGTGGAAAGTGCGAACTGACAGAAAGTCTCGTAAGATGAGCACGAGACTGTCAGGCACTCCGAGTTGGTAAAGCTTATATAACAAACCGTTGTGCCAGACTTTATCGAATGCTTACGCTATGTCGAAAAATAACACGCCCGTCATCGCGTTACGCTGGAAACCAGTACTTAAGTGCTCTATGATGCGGTGGACCTGTTGAATGCACGAGTGTTGGGTACAGAAACCAAACTGTTCGTTGGGGATATGGTTCTTTACTTCGTCATGGTATTTGAGACGCTTATAAATAAACCTCTCGTAGATTTTGCTGAGAACATTGAAGAAACTGATGGGACGGTAACTCGTGGGCTCAGACTTGGGCTTGCTTGGCTTGGGAATACCGTTAACAGTGGCCTCTTTCCACGCTTGCGGAAAGATGTTGTCGCTTAAGGCGCCATTGAAGAAGGCGGTCATTAGCATTATGGGAGAGGTGCGGAATGGTCGGCGGCGTATGGTAAATAAATACGTCGTTCTGCATTTGGGGAAGGTGAAGGTAGCGTTTCAAAGGCCTATGTAGGCCTTTGAAACGCTACCTCTACCTTCCCCAAATTTAACTTACAATAAAGACTAGGTTTTCCAGGACTGTTCCCGGAAAACCTCGCCTTGATTAAAAGTTGCACAAAATTTTACGTTTTGCCATCGTCGGCATAAAACAGTAGCTTAAAACAAATATTTCAGATTTACAAACAAAACACTCATGAATTCGTATAGTCGGTAACAGTATTTCCCTTTGACGTACCGATCACATCGACAGCCAACAAAAAACGGACCTAAATTACTGCCACCGAGTCGAGATAGCAGTGAATAAATAAATTGGCCGAATCACCCACGCTGCGTGTCGGAAAAGCCGCCATTTATCCCATTTGCCGGCACACCCAGAATCGGCTTCAAACAATAATTAATTCGATCCCGAATTCCTGCGTCGCGTCTGCAAAACGGGGCAACATCATTTGCCCACCACGTACCCGGCTCGAAGCACCGCCTGATTGGATTGTCTCGGGATCTGACGGAATTAAACTCTCACGAGTCTGGGACCCTGGGGACATACTCACGTAGTTACCTGGGTGAGAGCGAGTTCGGATCAAAACTCGTGGATTACGTTGCGTGCGGATAATCTGCCGTGGTTCTGTTTACGCATAGCATTATGATTTGCGTTATACGCGTATCATAGCGATCCTCAGCATTCTACGCTCATTTTGTAACGGGCGAATACACAAACGTGATTACATTTATAACTTTGTTACATGGAAGCATGGTTGGATATTGTTGTAACAGGTTTACGCTATAAAACCCTTGCTAACGGTTCGTTTCCACTTTACACGGAAATTCCTCGCGATCTCGAATGTCAGTTCAGTTACCCAAAGTTCTTAAAATCTTAATCATCGTCTTACTGTTACTTTCCAATCTGAGATTCATTGGAAGTTGCCTTTTGTCATTAAATGGTGCAGGCTGCCTTGGGAAATTCATTGTACACTATGTTTACTTATGTTTCGTTTTGCTGACCATGGTTTTGTGATTGTTATTATTAAATCTGTTTATTTATTTTACTTCCATGGTCCTACATTTCATTTGGGATTTCGAGTTACAGCTATATGAACATTAAGTTCTGTTTACATTTTTATTTTTTATTTCTGCTTGGTTTTAGAACTTACAATACTTTTTTTGGGAATCCTGCCGTTTTGCCAAAATTATTTTGACAAAATTTCATTATCCAAACAAATAGCAACCTTTTATAAAAAAGGTTGCTAAAATTGATATAAATCAATGCAATATTTTGAATGATTTTAGTACCCACATTTTCATTTGGTAAAATTTTTACTCGGCAGAATATTACCAAGGATACTGTCATTAAGGCATTTGGTCTTCAATCAAATGATTTACTACAGCAGACAATCTTTAGACAATAAACATTTTACTCAAATGATTTGTTATGATAAAAAATATAAAGACAAAAGTAAGAGTTTTTAGAAACACGACTATATCTTTTTTTTTTAATCGAAGCAGTTAGGTTAGGTTAGGTTAGAACTGTGACCACATATCGCATGAGCCGAGCGAGCGAAGCGAGCGTGTCGCGGCAGCGGCCGGCGAGTGGCAGAAACATATTTTTGAATTTAAAACCAGAAACTACTACCAGAATAGTTAATATTAATACGAGTATATTAATATTATTATTACCTGTTTACAATTTGTCCCAAGTGGAAAAAAACACCCTTGTAATAAATTAAACGTCTTCAAAGTTAGATCTTATGTTTGAGAAATGCTTGAAATGTTAAATTGAAAATTGACGATACTAAATATTTGGCTTATTTTATTTTCCGTAAAATATGTTTTCAACAAGAACTTTGTTTTTTATATAAATAAATATATAAATATAAATATTCGTCTGACATTGTACACAGCACCATCTAGTTCCAAGTTAAGCACTTAATTAAGGCTTGTGTTATGGATACCAGATAATTGATACACTACTTAAATACATTTCTTTTTTCGTAAATACATACATTTTTGAAACAAAATAAAACAAAGAATTTAGATGAAAATGATTAATTTTTTTATTGTATTAGTAAGAGTAAGGTTTAGCAATTATAAATGAAAAAGAATATCGGACAAATGACCACCACGACCACGCTCACAGATGTCGGTTTTTCAATCACTTTCATCAAAACTTTCAATCACTTCTTGGCAAAATGGCGAAATTATGCGATTGGGAAATTGGTTTGCAATAAATAAATTTTTTCGTTAGCTGTGCTACTTGTGGCACCTTCCTGTTAGAACCACATATCAGTGATATCCATATCATCAATAATAGGCCAAAATTGAGTTGTTAAAATCTCTTGAAATAAACCCGCCATTTTGCCAAAAAGTGATTGAAAATTTTGATGAAAGATTCGACATCTGTGAGCGTGGTCGTGGTGGACATTTTTCCGATATCATTTTTCATTCATAATTGCCAAACCTCACTCTTTCTAATATAATACAATTTTTAATAATTTTCGTCTAATTTATTTGTTTTATTATGTTTTAAAAAACAAAGTTCTTGTTGAAAAACCCTTTACTATCTGAAATATTTGACCACATTAAAATTGGTAAAAGTACTAGTTGGTAAGCAAGTTATTGTTTAAACGTTCACTTGCAAACATTAGGTTTGCGTTACAATTATTCGTGAAGAGTTTATTTGTTATGTAATAATTTGGCAAATGAAATTATGCGGAAAATTGTTTGGGAAGTGATAATTTGTAATTTTTTTTCTATATTGCTTTTTTGGTATATTGGCGTGTGCTAGCTGACTTTATGGTAAATTTAATTTAATGTTTTGTGATTCGTAATGTTGATTTACTATTGTATAGAATCAAGTTCATTCTGAACAGATCGCTGTGCTGCTGGGGATAATATTGCGCCACTTCTTCTTCCCAGCTAAAGGTCTAGGAAGTTGTGAAGAGCGGAGGTTTTGGGGGACTGTCTTATGTAATTTTGACGTTCAAAAAGTGCAGATTCTCAGCTTAGTTGGACTTAATGACTTTTGAGTTCATTCTCGCCATAAACGTAATATTATTTAGGTTCAAGACGTTTTCTAATCACATAATTGAAGAGTTCTACTGTTTTCTAATGAGTGTATGCTACCTTGATTGTTACCGAAATGGTTCTGTATATCATGATTAGGCGTGCTGCGTGGTACGTCTACACGTACTTACGTGTGTGTGCACGATGCAAGAGCTGTACTGCGGGTCGGCGGCGGCCAGCGACGGGAACACCAGCACCGTGCACAAGCATGGTCCTACAGTGGACGTGCCTGACCAGCGTGGTCCATGGTCTGTACGTACCTGCGTGAGTGTGTACGATGCGGGAACTGTACCGGGGGCCGGCGGCGGCCAGCGACGCGAGCACCAGCGCCGCGCACCAGCACCACGCCGTCCGCAAGCAATCCATGCGCCATCACGCGACGATTGGCTGCAACAAACAATACATTTTAGTTCAGCATATAGAGATAACGGTGCCAATTCTCACGTCACACATGCCTCTAAATTAAACAAAAAACACCAAAATTTATTTTATTCCTGTCAAATGACAATTTCTCATTCTGAAATTGACTAAAGTGACACAACTTAAAGTACATTTTAGTTTGACAGCACTAAGATGACACTGAGTTATTAATCTATTGAAAATGGCAATTTTGCTATTCTGAATTTTACGTTTTTCACCTAATATTTTGATTGTAGTTAGATAATCAAACTTTAAAGTGAAAAAGTAAAAATCTGACTATTTTTAATCGCATTTTTTTAAAATATATTATATGAGACAACATCCACACAAGGTATTCAGATCCCGAACTAGGTAGAACCTGTACTACGGTAACCTGATGACTGATATACATACTTATATACATAGAAACACCCAGACACAGGTCCAACAGACATGTTCATGCACACAAGTACCACATGGCGTCACGATTGTCAAAATTATTTTTAAATTTACAGATTTATTTTTGCAGAACAGCTTTAAGATTCTCATAGCCAACTCTTTCTTTCTTCATTGCTATATTGCACACCAAATAAAAGAATAAAACTGGTCAGAAAAAGCATCATCAAATTCATATTATTTTATTTTAATTAAACCTACATGGGCACGAAACGTCAGAAGCTTCTGAAGATTCATACGTAGTCATGTAGGTACTATCGGTCAAACTTCCGCATGCTCACCTTAAAGGCGATAATCGCATAGCACGACTCACGACTCGATCGCACAATGCACGAGTTTTGACCAATAGGATGCACAAAGCGTATTTTAGTGGTGTTCGTATTAGTATATTTATTTTGTATAATAACTAATAACAAATATGTCAAACTACAATTTATATGTATTAATCCACTTTAATATTTTCCTCTCTCTATCGGGTCTATAGATATAGGTTATTATGAACACTTTCACTGCCTCTCCAATTTTCACCATATCCTATGTGATGCCGCATGCCGCAGCGACGGCACCATATTCCATTCACAATAAGATGAGACATTGAAACGAACCGTTTTATTACAGTCCGTTCCACCGATTTTGACTTCTATTCCGTAGGCTTATGGATGGCATTAAAGGCAAAAAAGTGGTTATAATACCAACTGTTTACTACAGCTGCCATTTGTCATGCCACCAACGCAATAGCATTCAAAACCGATTTTTTTTTTCAAAATCAAAATCAAAAGTCATTTATTCAAATTAGGCTGAGAATCAGCACTTTTTGAACGTCAAAATCACATAAGACAGTCCCCCCAAAACGCCCACCCTTCACCACTTCCTAGTGCTTTAGCTGGGAAGAAGAAGTGGCGGAACAAACTCCCCAGCAGCACTGCTGTCTGTTCAGTTAGAAGAACTGGATTCTATACATATAGTAATAAGTAATTAACATTACGAAACACAAAAATATTAAAATTATTTGCCATATGTCAGCTAGCACACGCCAATATTTAAAACTATACTCAAGCAGAAATAAATAATAAAAACAAAAACGCAAACAGAACTTAATACATAATAAAAAGCCTCCTGGCATAAAGGGCGTGCCCGCTTACATATGCAATGCTACATTATGTTTATATGTAACTTGTAGTAGCTGTAACTTGTAGCCACAAATGATAAACTAGGACCTTCGAAGTAAAATAAAGAAACATTAATTTCTAATAACAATAACAAAACCATAGTCAGCAAGCTGACCTGTCACCACAAGCAGCACCCGTTCACGAGCATAACGCAAAGATCAGCCATTACCCCCCTCGCCATATTTGAGGGAAGGAGGCAACCCGACCCCCGACGCTACCGCAAGCATTGACATCTAAGGGAGCATGACGAACTTGCTGCCGGTTGCTCAAAAGAATAATATGATGAACTGTCGAGGTCGCTAGCTAACCATATATTGCAATACAACTCATTAAAAAACATTGAAATGAGTAGATTATGTCAATAATAAATAAAAATTAAATTAAACTAAAATGACTAATATAGTTAAATAAAATAAACAATTATATGAACTCGTATAACTTGTCAGTAGGTAAGCTAAGCTAATTTTGGAGAAAGAACATAAACATTGTCTTGAGTTAATCACAGCGACCAACTATTTTTATCGTTTAAGTAATCGTTGATTGAATAGTATGCCTTTGAACAAAGGTTGGATTTTACTTTAGCTTTAAACGCATTAAAAGGCAATTCTAACAAAGAAGAGGGAAGCTTGTTATAAAAGTTTATACCAAGCCCAACAAATGAGTTATGGACCTTATGAAGCCGGTGAAAGGGAGCACGTAATTTCTCCTTGTTTCTAGTGTTAATATTGTGAATATCACTGTTTTTTGTGTATAAGTGTATATTTTGCCTAATATATAAGATGTTGGCGAAGATGAATTGTGAGGCCACCGTGAGAATACCAATCTCTTTAAAAAAATCTCTTAGAGTAACTCTAGCACCTAGCTGGTAAATTGCTCGTACAGCTCGTTTTTGAAGAACAAATATATTTTGAATATCAGCGGCTTTGCCCCACAGCAGAATGCCGTAGGACATGACGCTATGAAAATAACTGAAATAGACTAGCCGAGCTGTATCAACGTCAGTGTATTGTCTTACTTTCCTGACGGCATAGGCGGCCGAACTGAGCCTTCCCGCTAGGCATGATATATGTGATCCCCACTGAAGCTTGGCATCAACTGTTATGCCCAGAAATACTGCCGAGTCTACAGTTTCAAGTACCTCTTTATCTAAGACGATGTTGGGTCCTAGATTTCTAACATTCGGTAAGGCGAACTTTACACATTTCGTTTTCTTGGCATTGAGAACTAGGTTATTTGTGGTAAACCAATCTGTAACCATTGATAGTGCACTGTTTACGTCGTCAAAATTTTGTCTATTCCTGTCTACTTTAAAGATAAGAGAGGTATCATCAGCAAATAGTACAACGTCACAGATGCCCTTTAAATAGAATGGTAAGTCATTTATATACACCAAGAATAAAAATGGGCCCAGTATAGAGCCTTGAGGTACACCTAACTGAACTGGTAGCCCGGAAGATTTCACACCATTAACATCTACACATTGGTGCCTATTATGTAAATATGAATTTAATACGTTAAGAGCTTCGTTTTGAATACCGTAATGAATTAGTTTACGCAAAAGCGTGTCATGGTGCACGCAATCAAAGGCTTTGGAGAGATCACAGAAAACTCCAATAGCATTTTGCGAGCTCTCCCATGCGCTAAATATGTGTTTCAGCAGAGCAACACCCGCATCTGTAGTCGAACGACCTTTTGTAAAGCCATATTGTTCATCATGAAGGAGGCTATTTAAATTAAAATGTCTTAGTAACTGCTTGAGTATTAATTTTTCAAATATTTTACTAAATGCAGGTAAGATAGAAATAGGCCTAAAATTGCCAACGTTATTTTTATTACCCGATTTAAATAATGGTATGACTTTACTACTCTTCATGAGGTCAGGAAAAGTTCCTAAATCAACACATTTATTAAAAGTAACAGCTAGATAGGGGGCTACGATGTCGATTATATTACTTACAAGTTTAATTGAGATGCCCCAGTAATCACCAGTGTTTTTTGACTTGAGTGTGTTAAAAACACTAATTACATCACGAGGTGTTACATGTTCGAAGCTAAATAAGCGACTACATTTAGGTACACTATTATGCAAAAGGTTTTCAGCTTCAGATGGGGACGAATTTAAGGAGCGAGTCGTAGTTATAGGTATGTTGGCAAAAAACTCATTAAATGCTTCAGCTACGTCAGCTGCTTTATTAACTAATTTGTTGTCGACCATAATCTCTAATTGTTTTTCTTGTTTAACCGACTTACCCGTTTCATTGTTAATAATTTTCCAGGTGGTTTTTACTTTGTTACTCGAATTTTTAATTGTATCGCTTAAAAATTTAGATTTAGCAAAAACACAAATATTTTTAAATAATTTTGAATAATTTTTGACATACTCTAGGAAAGGAGTATCAAACCTGTAATTTTTCAAACCATATAACTCGTATAGTCTGGCTCTACTTTTATAAATGCCTGGAGTAGCCCATTGGTTGAAGCCAGCGGAGGTGCCATTAATATTAATAGTTTTGGCCTTGAAAGTAGATTGGTATTCTTTTTGCACAACATCAAAAAGGGCTCCATAGATTATATTAGGATTATCATGTTCTACAATCGACGGTTTAATTCTAAGGGCTATATTATTTTTAAACTTGTTGCAACGACTAGCTGTAAAAGGCCTGCATTCTATTTTATGTGGCTTTTTATGTATTGGCATAGGGAAGCTAGCTAATAATCCACAGTGGTCAGACGGTAAGTCACTTAACACTAATTTATTTTTGGCATCGCAATCACTAAAAATATTATCAATACAAGTCGATGAAGATGCTGTTATCCTAGTAGGTTCAAAATACAAGTTAATTAAATTAAAGGACCTAAACAGATTAAGAAGTCTAATACTTAGTGGAGTAACCTCTAAAACATTAATATTAAAATCACCACATAAAATTATACTTTTATTACTTGATTTTAATTTATTCAGTGAATCCTCCATTACCGATTCGAAACGAATAAAATCCCCAGAGGGGGGTCGATAAACGCAAATTATAACATATCGCTCGAGTTCAACACAAGACAACTCAATAGTGCGCTCGATGGAAAGATTAACTAAATCAGAACGTTGTTTACATTTCAACTTGTTTGAAACAAGAACTAAAGATCCACCGCGAATAGCACTTTTCCTTACAAATGCACTTTGAATGGTAAAATTATCATCATTGATAAACACTACTTCATGTTCTTTCAACCAGTGTTCAGTCAAACATAGCACCTGAACATCATAGTTCTCCATAAATAAACTTAACTCTAACTCTTTGCCGGACAGACCCTGCATATTTTGATGTACAACATTCAACATATGCGGCTGACCCGTTGTCGCACCTAATAGTTTAAACTACAAGGCGTATCAATAGTAGTGTTAGTACCACTACTAACAGTAATCGACGGTAACCTACAGGTACCGGTGTCACTGTGTATATTGTATGCTAATAGGTTAGCAATGTGTCTCCTACAACTAGGTGGCAAATACATTGTATTATTTGTCAGTTTGTAATCAGTAATAAATTGATTACAATCAAAATATAAAATGTCACTGTGTCGACAAGTCCTATTATAAATGAACATATTTAAATTATAAATGTGCCTATTTTGCTCATCAGACAAATATCTAGAATAAGGCAGAGCACATAAAATAAATTTACAGTTATTAGTCTCATTGAGATATAACATCAAATGGACACATTCAATTATGTCCTTTTTCCTTACAGTTAAACTATCCCCATACAATAAAATAACAGTTGAACTGGGGTTTATTTTTGTCAATCTAATATTATTAACTAATTGGCTAATACTGGCACCAGGTAAACAATTATTAATTACATATTGATTCGAACACTGATTAAATATACTACCAAAACCTTGACCAAATTTGTCAGAAAATACATAAGTAGTTTTAATCAAATTAATCATACTATTACTACCAACATTATTACAGCTACCTACTGGCTGAGCCACTGAGGGTGTGGGTGTAATAAATGTGAGGCTGGGGTGCCAGAGAGCAAGCACAGCTAAAAGACATGTTATTTGTCAGAGACTCATACCTCTCTGCATTGTACTTAACCAGGTCTGCTAACTCATTAGCCTCCTGCATGCGCTTACTCAGGTCTTGTTGAGTAGCCTCATATTTGCTAAAGATGTCTTTTAGAGCATACTCCCTAACAAACAATTCATCCTGAAGGCGCTGAGTGTCAGTGTCATACATAGTAGTACATAATTCTAGTTCACTATTACACTTCTCTAATTCTTTTATTAAATTGAGATATTTATGCCTAAGTATTGTGTTTAATTTGTTAACTTTATGGCATTTTAAAGATTTCTGATATCTTCTAATTAATCTATTAATTTTAATATATTTTTTTAACTTTTTGTGACTAAACAATTTGCTTTTTATGACAGTATCATCAGTTAAGTCTATGGTTATTGGCTCAACACACATGGGACCGGTCCCGTTACCAACCAACTCATCATAAAGACTGCAGGTGATCGCAGACTCTTCACTGGCTTTGAGAGATTCCAAACGGGTTATTGTGCTGTGGGCCCTGCTCAATTCTAATTCTAGTTCTGATATGCGTCCCAAAGCCAGTTCGTGGGTGTCACTACATTCCTGGAAATTTGACACAAGTTGACGGAGGTGTTGATGTTGGTCAAGTATGTCCATATGCTGTATATGCAGTTCAGCCAACTGGTTCATAAGTTCAGCGTTCTTATTATTAATTATCTGTATTTCCACCTCACTGTCATCTCTTTCCTGTAGCAGCTGATTGCACTGGTTTTTGCTGGATTCCAATTCATTTAATGTAGCCCTCAGTTTTTCCTCCAAGGATGCAGCTCTACGGGTCAACATATTGACAGACCAACACTAGAGGCACCCTGGAATGAGAGAGGAGAAAGCTAAGTGTTTGAAAGGAATAAGAGAGAGGGATGATATGTGGATAGTAAGTACTAGGTTGAAGGGCCTATGAAGTTAAAATTAGAAGTGAACAAAACAAAGGAATAAAAGTTATGAAGAGTGTGTAATCTCAAATATGGGATAAAATTTGTATTGTTTGTAGATATGTCTTAATTGAGATAATAATATTCAACAATTAAAAGGAAAAAACAACAAAATTAAGTTTATAAAATTTTGAGGGTAGGTACTGTTGTCAAGTTATTGTAAATCCAGCTTTTACATTAATTTAATAAAGGGGTCCTAATTTGGTAATTAAACGTAACAGAGGTATCTCTAGTGATAAAGTACAGTGATTTCTATGGGGTCTCTAATGTATTTTGTGTGATTTTATCATACTAATGTATGAACTTAATGTCAAGCACAATAAAGAGAATCATAGGGTAGTTTACGACGTAGCTCACTAGGACGAACAGTATAAACATTAAGGGGGAAAGGTGCAATAGGAATTAATAAGATTCTTTATAAATAGGCTTAAGTTAAAAGAAATACTCCCCGGGTTAGGTGGTCATTTCAAATCCGTCCGTTGGATGACAGCTGATACCAGACAATTGATTTTACATTGATTTTTCAGCGAAATAACTCACAAACACAATTACTTATTATTTATAAGTAAATCTATCGAAATTAAGCACGTTTATATATATAAATATACGCGAAAAACATTAATTTTACATTTTAATTCTAACACGAAAATTATTGACGGCCGGCTGCCAGTATTGCCAGCAAAAAAAAAGATTGATTGAACGGACATTAATTATGGTTTGTTTACCTTTTATCTCACGGCTCCCTGAATACGGTAGGTATAGGTGCGTTGACCGGCACTGCATGAAGGTATCAAATGTTTATATTGAATTTTTTTTGTGTATAATCGACTTTATTAAAAGTAAATAACTATCTAAATTTCTATGTGTTTGTTTATACTTGGGCAATTTGGAAATACTTGGAAATTACAGTAATATTTGAACCAATACTCTACGCAGTTCATACAATGTTATCAGAGCTTTTTGTTTATAGCTTGCGCAAGGCCGCAAGCCGCACAACTCTTGCAACTGCAATAAAAATAAGTTCATTATCTAAGTCCCATTGTTATTTAGTGGGAATGTCTGGAAATTCGGTTAAACAATAGAGGACGGCTTAATACAACGGCCATACGTTTTTTTATTACCTTAGGATTATCTCAAATGTTTTGCAGTTGTTCCTTGTATTTGGTTTAATACTTTTAACAGTAGGTAATTGTAATATTCGTTTTATCCATTAAAATAATACAGGGTGAAATTGAATTCATGGGCATCCTTTTAAGGGGTCATTGTACTCATCATTATGAACAACTTCTACTATGAGACCATACCTGAAATCGAGAAAAAAAATTGCTGTTCCCTACATTTTGTCGAGTTATGCAAACATAAATGTAGGGAACAGCAGATTTTTTTTTTTGATTTTGTTCCCATAGTCAAAGTTGTTCATAATGACGAGTACAATGACCCCTTAAGAGGATACCCATGAATTAAATTTCACCCTGTATAACGAGATTTAACGAACAAGGTATCGTTGCAATTAAAATGCCCAGGCATGCCGTGCAGGATGAGCACTTTAAGACTGGATTATAATCAAACCAACACTTTACTCTTTTATAATTCATGCTCTAGTCAAAGTTTGACAATTCATGATTTTAAGCGAAATCAACGCTACAGGCGCGTTACCGGCATTGCATGTCAAGTTTTTTTTTTGACAAATATAACAATGATTCAGTTCCTACGCCACTTTAAAATTCAGAAGCTTATCAAGTAATTAAACTAAACTATAATTTGTGCCTTGGCAGCAGTGAGAGTGAAAGGATTGAAATAAAATGTTGGGTACTAGTGAATTATATATTTTTAGTTTGTGTTCATTTAACATTATGCAGGATTAAAGATTTATTTAGGTTGATATTTAAATCTTATCTGTATAATAAAAGATGTATAGTAAGTGCTTTTTGTTTGAAACTGTCGGCTGTAATCTCAGTGTGAAAAAATAAACAGTTAGTTAAAATCTACTTGAGAACAATTTTAAGGATTTGCTGTTGTAGAAAAAAAAACAATATAAGTAATTTAATTTATTTTTAATAGACTTTTTCAAAACATTAAAGATTCATCCAGAAATTAACATATTATAACAAAAAATTACACAGAAATTATCATCAAAATGCAAAAAGTGAAAAGATTCTTACTCATAATATTATCATTTTAAAACTGTATTTATCTACACTTATATCGTAAAGTTCAAAATATGAAATCAACACAACAATGACAAACAGACAACACAACAACAACAGGCAAAAAGCCTGTCAGTAAATAAGATTAGGAGAATATTGCTCGTGCAGTTCTAATGAATTTGAAAAGTTTTAAGATTAGTACAATTTAAGAATCTTAATCATTTTTATAATTTGCAATAATTACATTACACTACAGACTAGGTTTATCTAGCAAATGAGATCAATTATTTATGAGGCGGACGGATATGATGACACTACTGAATATGTAAAATAACAAACTAACGAGATCGGGGCTTATGGCAACATTGACTGTAAATAAAACAACAAATCCACTAATAAAGGCAACATGACACTAAATTGACACCAATAATTTAAACAAGAAGACTTCAAAATCGTTGGCAATATTTTAAACTATGACTACGGTCTACAGTCTACCCTGTGACATTAATCAACGAAATAATATAATACAAATGGGAATAATAAAAATAAACCTAATAAAAACAGCTATACAGGGTTATTTGTAAACACTTAGTATCTACTTGAGAACAATTTTAAGGATTTGCTGTTGTAGAAAAAAAAAAACAATTTTGACCGTGCACCTAGCTAGGTGCACGGTCAAAATTAGTAATTTTCTATGAAAAGGAGCCAGCAAGAAACTACACGGTTACTCTTTAAAATATAAAGTTTTTACAATGTATTCAAATGACATTGTAAATAGGTATAAGAGGTCAAAAAGTGCCAGGTACTTCATCATTATCATCATACCACAGAAAGCCGTTTACTGCTGAATGTAGGCCCCGTTCAAGCATCGCTACAACGATCGGTTCAGCGGCTTCCACATCCATCGGTTTACCGGGTCCTTCACCAAGCCTTCGGTCCACCTTGTGAGGAGTCTTACTACAGTGCGCCTTCCGGTACGCCAACTGAAATACGAGCTAAATCCCACGGTTTGTATCAACTTAGGTCCCTAGTGTGGACGACACCTATCCGCTGAATACATTCTGTATCCGAGACAGCTTTGTCATTTATAATCGCAGATACGAGATGTTAAACGCGTGGAAGATCGGAACACAAGCAGGCCAGGCTCAGTCATGGGTACTCGTAAGGAAGAAGTTCTGCTGGAACAAATTGTTTCGGAAGCCCCTGTTGGGATGTTCAAGTCAAAAGTGATCCTGCGTCGCGCCCTAACGAAATGTAATAAATCTCTTCTATGGCTCGCCAACAAAAATTGCGTCCAACATATAAATAAGTCTGGTTCCAGGATTTAAAGGTGCTGCTACGTAAAGAAGGCAAGGACAAGCCTACAGTTGTAAGGAGCGAAATGGACAAATAATTTATGTCCAAGACTGCTATCCATCTCTGGCATAGGCACCTTTTCTGTATACACACCAATGAAGCACTCGTTAATTACACTGTGAACGTAATATTGGCCAAATTACTACACCTCGCAACTAGTTATAGTTAATAGCTTGGTAGTCTATATATTACACAGATATAAGCGTTAGCTTATATCTGTGTAATTTATAGACTACCAAGCGCAAGTAAATATCTATTCGTAAAAAAAAATAGCAGTGTCTTATCCAATTCTTGTACTAAATCATACGAAACTTATTTGCTAGGCGACGTAAACATAGACTTAAAGACATACGACAATATTCGAGAATACTACGTAAATAGCGTGTCCTAAATAGCGTGTCCGAGTTTGGGCTAACAAGCGCGATCTCTGACTACAGAAGAATGGAAACACGCGGAAATAACACCACACGTAGCTGTATAGATCACATCTTTATAAGAACACGATCGTTAGACTTGTACTCTGCCGCACTCTGAACTGTAATGGCTGATCACCGCATGTTAATACTGACGTGCGCAGGACTTGGTCCAACACGAATATGGGCTGATACAAAGTCCTCGCGCACATATGGGAGTGACGCGAGGAGGCGAAACGCTGGGGTGTAACTCCGCTGCCGCGAGAAATCACGGCACAGCGGACAGAGCTCCGGCGGGATCTCAGGGCGACATGGAGAGTGCGACTGTCCCAACACACATATGGTTAATCACTGTTCCATTTATCAGTATGCAGATGACGTAAAAGTAGCAGCTCAATGGTTACAGGAAGATTTACTCAAGTTTCCAAGTGGGCCCATGATGCTGGACTGGTCCTTAACGCAAGTAAGACCAAAATCATTAATGTCCACTCTAGCCATGTAAAGCCCATTACTGCTTTTAAAATAATCTCACACAGTCACAGTTGTCTTCACTCCTCTCTATCAGGTACGACATGTCGATGTGAGGCAATGATCAAGTAACGCACTACAACTATCTTGAATTAGTTTTGGACAGTCGTTTTAGCTGGACTTTTCACGTGGACTCAGTCTGTGACAAAGTTGCGGACTATACTGGCAAAATTATACATTTTGAAACCTAAAATTCCGTTCAAAGTACTGCTCAACATGTACATTGCTTTAGCGGAATCAATTATAGCATACGGAATTACGAACATTTAAATAATAATTACTGAAACAATTTCCAAACTGCAAGTTAGACTTTTAAACAGAAAAATAAAACATCAATATAAAGATAACGTCATCGAATTATTCAAATATTGTAACATTTTGCCAGTACAGACTAGACTCGACATGGCCCTCTTGATTGAGCAATTCAATAACAAAAGCATTCAAATACCCATTTCACATAAAATAATCACAAGAAGTATCACCAAAAATAAACTAACAGTACCTCAGGCTAAAAATTATTATGGAAGGCGAACAGTAAAATTTTAAATTCCCACAACAATTAACGAAATACCAAAATCTATAAAAAAATAAATAAACGTGAAAAACTCTAAGCAAAAATACAAAAAGTACTATTCCAACTTCATAAATAACTTAGATTAATAAAATAATTTTCAAAAGTAAACAAAACCTATATAACTAAATAAAAGCGAAGCAACCTGTATGTTGACCAGAACCGCTTCTAATGAGCGGCCCAGTAGCAAGCAGCTCATATTCAAAACATATCCATGTGACTCACGTAGTACATATCTTACTAATAGATGTTTACGGCATAATATATACTCGTAGTTACATGCAAAATATTATTCATGTACCTACATTATTTGCTTAATATATTTTCTTTGTAGTGATTGAGTAGTGTTGTTATAGCGCACGTGAGTACCAATACAAACCATTTCTGGTTTAATGGTACAAAACAAACCTGAACCTGTAATAAGACTGTGTAAATATAAAAAAAAAATTAGTCCAGTTATGATGTTGTTTTGCATGAAGGACAAATCTCACAGCAATAGGTTAATTGTTTCAAACAGACAGCTGTACAAAAAAGCTCCCGCACGCAAAGGGCTTACACATGTAATTCCTGGAGGCTTTGTCGCACCTGGTCTCAAACCACTGCAGACGAGTGAAGAGGGTAACGTGACAAACAAATATTTATTATTTTTGTATGAAAGCGTGATAAATATGAAAAGCCAGGCAATGCCCCAAAACAAACTGACAAAAAGAATAACAAGCTGTTTAATATAAATCTGCCGCACGAGGAAATGATGAGACCTTTATAAAGATAAGAAATCTGAAAATATTCGCAAACTTAGCTCAATCATAAATATGAGACAAAAGAAACGTTCGGAAACAGGAACACGTAGCAAATGATCAGAGCTCACGATCCACTCCCACGTTGATTAACTTTTCTTTGTAGCGACACGAATGGAAATTGAAAAGGGGCTTACATCAAAAGCCGATCACACAATACGGAAGTGAGGGAACAATCATCGAACACAAACAACAATATCGCGACGCATGCAGTGACGTCACACGCGCCAAGTTTCCCAATTAATTTAGTTCCTTATCTTTGAGGAATATAATAATTCTGTCAACTCTTTAGAAATATTTTCCCCCAAATGGTCACTCTTCTCAAAAGTTAAGTTTGGGGAAAAAATGGTTTAGTTTTTGCCGCCGGCGGTCGGAAGACAAATAGTCTCCTTACGTCGGCTGCAGACGGATCTGAAGCTTGAGACCGGTCGTCATGCACGGTTCATGCTACACTTACCTACTTATAAGTAAAACCTAAAAAGTGTACAAAAATACACGATTCTAATAAAAATGTTATTGTGTATTTCGTGACCTTTAAGTTTCAGCCTCACTCATGTCGGCTCTTTGATTTCGGTTCGCAGAATCCTTAAAGTTTCTTTTATGACTTTTTGTGAAAGGGTTGCGGCTCATTAAAGGCTAGGTGTCCTGTTCACGCTGCAGGGCATTGAAGGCCTGGTCATCTGTTAGGCACAAACCTGTCCCGACGACGCCCGGCTATAACTGGACTAACTCAAAGAAACACGTGTAGCGGACATTTGCCGCTGGGTACAGAACACTTTAGGATATCTAATTTGTTCAGGCTTTGTAGTATAATATAAATATATATATAATACAAATATTGGACGGGCCTCCTAAGCTAAGCATAAATGTTGCCAAGTGTTTCGGCAAAAACGACGCGAAAAGTTCTTTTAGGGATTACCTAACCTATGTATATCTGATACAGGTATCGCGATAATATCCCGACTATTAGTCTTTTCTAGTATACCTACCGTCCAAAGGCATTTCAAAACATTCATTGATACATGAGTTAATCGCAAAATTTAAATTCAGCACCTGACACGGCTGAGTCGATCATATAATGAGTTGTAACGTATTACTCTCAGGTGTTCTGTACAGTTGATATCAAACAAATAGATTGCGACGGACTCCTTTCATTCACTTTTAATCAACGACGTCGGCATTCAGTTCATGAATGGTATCACTATCGAACTATTTCACAGGTCCGACCGGAGGGGTCCCGCAGCTACCTCAGATGTCAGTAGGTATCGCATGACGTTCGCTTTGTTCTTCCGAGGGTGAACCTTACGACGATATTAGCAAATTTCTTGGAATTTTGTACGAAAAATGTTAGAATTGAAATTGAGTAATGAATACAAATAGCTAGTTTACGTCTGCGAATAACCTATTCTCCTTATTCCGCGTAATAGCTTGTGAGAGACATCGCGTGATAGATGTATTTTACGTCTGAAATCTGCGCGGGTGAGATATTATTACCTACATTGTGTACCTAAACAAGTAACAAGTTCATGAATCACTCTGAATACACCTTCAAATTGATAGAGATAATAAGAAATGTTATTGATTATAAGAAAGGTTATCTTGTTGTAAACACTGTTTTTGTATAGACGTGCTTCTGATATTGACTCAAAGTAGGTACTTAAGTACGTCTTTGATAATCGAGTACCTATTAGAGACAAATTCCCAAAATATAAAAAGAAAAGTCTGTTTACCAAACTTCTTATATCCTTTTAAATTTCTTTTCAACGGCTCATATCTAAAACGAAATATACCTACCTACGCCACATTCTATGCCATTTGCATTCCCTCGGAGGAGATATAGGCTCGGTATCAGGCCCAAGGTACTTCAGGAGCCATATCGTTAGGAGAGCACGGGGCCCGGGGACCCAGCCATCGACGACGGGATTCGGGCGACATCTGCATACGAATGTTTCACTCCGAGACTGCGAGAGTTTCGGTTACCGAATGACCTTCAGTTTTTCTTTGATAGAATTTCGCGTGAAAAGGTGAGAGGTCGTTCGACTTTAAAGCATTCATTGTTTGTTTTAGTTGGTGAATGTTTTATCAAGGCGTTTGGAAGATTGCTTTTCGATGTCCCAGAAAAAAGGTTCTATAATCAACCCTCAATCTCGAAATATTCTTATCACTAAGTAATCAACATAGTAACCTCAGCGTTCGACATGTTTTAGACATTTACAAAGTTATATAAAAGCGCGTAAAACTTATCGTAAATCTTATTTTTATTATATATTGGTGAATCCCTCGGTACCGCGGCCGCTATCAAAAGGTCTGGAAAAGCATAATGTAAAAAAGATATATTGTATAAAGACTCGATTACTAGTAAATGTGTGTTATTATAAACATAATTGGGTTCCACCTGCGTTGTTGGGAGCTTAACCCGTAGCAACTGTGTGGTACAACTAGTTAGCGTAAACTATCTTAAGGCGATGTTAGTGCAGTTGAGGCGCCGACACATGCTGGCATAACGTCATTAGCGTGCTACGTGTGTACTTAGCCGACGTTGTTATACAACGTATAACCGAGTGTACAACGATGTACTTTGTAGAATGCAGGGAAGAAGCTGTATTTGAAAACAAGCGAAAATCTTGAAATAATATTGTCATAAAAGCCTGATTTCCACGATGCGATCAATTGCCTGTGACATAATATTATCATTAGTTGAAGCAAGAATAAAAGTGACACGTCTAAACAGTGTTTAGACGCGTGTTGCAAGTCATTTGTTACTACAATTTTATTTTATTTTTCCAGCTTAGTTTAACCGAATAGGTAACATACCATTACCAATAATAAAAAAACATCAAAATAATATTCGATTGACTTCAATCTAGTCATATTCTAAAGACTATTTCATTCCAAAAGTTTAAAAATATAACTCAGAACCGTCCTTTAAGTGAACTAGGTCAGAAACTAGCCGAAAGGCATTAGTAGCGAAATTGGATGGAAAGCAATAAGATATTGGTTGATGGAAGGGCCGCTGGCTGCGGACCCCTCACCGGCTGACGTAAAACAAATTGCTTTGAGACGTAAGTAGCAGACGTTCGCTCTCCGTCATAACTTATTGACATTTCTTTTAGATGTCATGTAGAAATAACTCTTTGAGATTCCAGTAATTTTGCGATACTTGTGTATATTTCTAAAATTAAATAGCGGTTTGATTGATTTTGTGTTATTTTCAGAGGCTTCACCCTTTATTCATAAAAACCAAAATGTTTTCTTTATAACTACCTACTCTTATAACGGGTTCACACGGGTCGATCCTAGTTGAATAACCTTGAATTTGAAATTCAATATGATTGAATGTCTGTTCAGGCGGTTCAAATCGCTTTCGACTTGGCAGTCGTCAACTACAATCAAACCGTGTGAACCCGGTATTACATGGCATTCTGTTATGAGTTTTGATGCATATTTAATAAGGCTCGATTTCAACAAAAACCACACCATACAAGTAAAACGCTTATGTTTTAAATAACTCTTTTATTTATTACTCACTCACTTACTCAAAGAAAAATCACTTTAACGATTTTCTTTTGATGTCAACTTGATATTCATAGCCGAATCAGCGCGCACTTAAAATATGGAAATAATAGGGGCTTCTCAATTTATTTAATAATATTCAGTCCCAAAAAATGAGAGGACATTTGATTGGATAACACGGGGTGCCGACGGGGTCCACGTAACGAGCTCTTGGCAACAGCGGAGCCGCCAATACTCTGTGACGCAAGAGGCCACTCCAACTGTTCTCTCAGACGTCAATAATTCAATAGCATTACCTCCCTTTGTACCGAGGATTATAATAATTGTCTGTTCCGGAGCCAGCTTTGTTTTAACAATCTCAGTACCAGTATCAGTTATTAAAAATTATTTATAAGTATTTTTGGAAACAAAGCCAAATTATCTTCAAAGATTTATTTTCGTTTTTATTTATAAAAACATTGTTCTATCGAACCTTTGTCCCGCGATTAACGACAACGCGCAAATTAGCTTTCTTTGATAAGAATTTAATTCATTTTATGTTGTTTCTTAAGTTTTTAATGGTTTGTTTGTGTTTAATTTGTTAATGGCGATGATAATGAGTTTTATAAGGAAGTTAGTGATAAAATACTTTTTATGTTTTAATTTTTTTCATTATTTATAAAGTAATTACTGGTAAAGCACTCTTCAAACAGGTGTGAACTTGGTTCTCTTTTCACTCTTTCCCGTATATCTTATACGGGATACAAAGATACAAGACATAAAGTAATCACATAACATCTTGCCTATATATTCCCGGAAGGGACAGGCAGAGGTGTGTCGTATCTTGGCTACACAGAGGTAAATGCGGTAAACACGATGATAAGGCTTTATAAGAGTGTCCGTGGAGTTTCTTGCCCGTTCGAATCCTCTCCATAAGAACCTACTATGTTTTTGAATGGGTAACTAGCTACATCTTTCTGACTGCTCGACTCCTTTGACAATTCAAAAGTGCCTGTAAACGGTTTAATTGAAAACAAAACACTTCCCGTTGACGACGCAGTATTAAACTAGTATATATTCCGTCTAGTGTCGCAGCACAGCACCTGCGCGGGTGGCAGGCTGCGACGCGCGGTTATATCGCCACTCAGGCGCTGCTGTATTTACATTTATAGATACAAGCAAACTTAAGCAAACAAAAGATTTACTGTTATAATGTGATTTACACAACACTTAGTAAAAGGTGAGAAAAACTTTAAGCAACCGACTTCGAAACTCATCATGAGATCTAAACAAAATTTAAATGCAGGCGAACAGAAAATAATTCCGCAAATACATGTATATGACGGAATTATGTCCGATAATACAAAAAAAAAAACACGTAATAAAAAATAAAAATAAAGACAAACATCCAAACTCAAACTCAAAGCATTTATTTCAAATAAACCAATTACAGGCACTTTTGAATTGTCAAGGGGTCGGTCAGTCAGAAAGATGAAGCTAGTTGCCCATTCCAAAGCATAGTAGGTACCTATAGAGAAGAACGGGCAAGAAACTCCATGGACACTCTTTTAAATCAAAATATTGTTACAAAAAGTGGTTACATCATTCATGCTGTAATTATACATGTGAGAACGATGTAGAAAGACGTGCACGTTAAAAGCGTCCGTAATAAAAATATAACAACAATTAAGGAATTAAAATAAGCCGTGGCAGCTAAGAAATGACCAGTGCCTACTGACGGCGTCCGTTCACGAACATGACGTATGGATCAGCACCATTCAGCTCAACCATTTTGAAGGGAATTTAATGATCCAATACACAAGCCACCACCAGCGACACATTTGAGTGAGCATGACATACTCTCGCCGCCAGGGCACATTCAAGTCAATGAAAGACGAACCCAGTAAGCTTTATAGTGGGTACATAGTGCCCACACATGTGCTATCCGAATTGAGAACCTCCTCCTTATTCGAAGTCGGTTAAAAATATAAATGTTAACAAGCATATCTGTAAAATGTTGACATTATGAGGAAGTGTGATAAATTTTTTCACAGATACATCTCTTGAATTGGGTAAGTGACAAAACAAACAAGTCGATATCAGCAAAATTATCGTTATAACTTTTCATAATACGCCGTAAAGGAGCTCGTTCGCCTGCGTTAGTCCTGCACGGCTTGGGGGCAAATAGACTATGAGTATGTAGGCTATACATACATATTACACACATACTTATATAAATATTAAACACATACCTACTTACATACTTATTACACACAACATAATCACATGTAACATGTACATACAACAGTAATATGTATAATAACTACTCTTAATTAAATACTCACAACCGTGTGTACACGGCCTACAACATTCATGAGTCTGTACACCGCCTTACTGCCTACCTACCGCTCGACCGCGCGCCACGGTTAGCGGAGCCCTGCGCCCGCGCTGTGCCGCACGCCGTCGATACCTACGAGCTACGCGTGGAACAAACAAGCCACGATCGGATCGCCGCGCCGCCGCCCGCGCCTCCCGCGCACGGCCGCGTCCCTCGGACGCCCTCAGGTAGGAGTGGGTCGTTCACGTATTTGACGTCGACGAAACGAAACTGGTTTACCGTCTACAATAAACTAGTTCATAAAACAGTTTATTTTTCGACTAGTTTACTTAATAGACTGAAAAGCGTTTATACGAATGTAATGTTTACAGATTTTATCCACCGTTTAGTTTACGATCAGATTAGATTGTTTAGTTGCAACTTGTTTACTAATCGACAGATAAACGAACTGTACTTGCGATTGCGAATCGAAATGAACTTCCCTTCATACTTTTTCCAGGCTTAGGACTGGCAGGCTGACTAATAAACTTTTATGTGATAAACTATATCGTACGAAGATATGTAAATACCGTACCTATTCGCCTGGCGTATTTAAAAGTTCAATTGATTTCATGTACATAATCAACTTCAGGTATTTACAATTATATATGTACATAATTTTTTTTTTTTTTGTTTTTTTTTTTTTTTTTACAATTACATGACATAATTTTAATATTTACATATAATTTTGAAATCTCTGTTCGTCCAGGTTTACATTTAAAAACATTAACTGCTCTACTTTATCCGTCGTTAATCTCGTTCTTCTTTGGTTAAGTATTAACCCCGATTTTGAAAACATCCGTTCGCAAGGAACGGATGTTGCGACTATGTTGCAGTTCTTGATATACAGTTTAACAAGGTTGGGGTAGACATGTTGGTGGTTTTTCCACCATTCGAGTGGGCTGTTCCACTCTCCATTATTATTTTTTCGAGGCAGCATCTCGTCTGCTAAATACATATCTACCTCTTTTATGGCTTTGGAAACAGGAGTGCCAACAGATGTATTTTGTTTTATTAAATTGTCAAATATATCCCAAGCGCTGCAACCATCGTTCTGTGAATCTGCAACCACGGTTGGTGTATCGGTAGTCTTCTCATTTTCCGCTATCAAAGCAGCGACTAGTCTCCTGACTCTTTCCTTCGTTGTCGTTGCTTCGTTTGTGTCGGAAAATGCCTGCATTTTGAAACGGGGATCCAAAAAACAGTTCACAGAGAGCGAACCACTTTTCTCTACTCCCCGGAATCGTTCATTTAGGCCCGATTTTAATAGTAAAGCAAGGTCGTGGACGCTTTCGGACATTCCAGAATTTTCTATAATTTTTTTACAAGCTTCTTTGAGGCAGCGGACCATAATAATAACGGAACTGCCTGTCAAATATTTTTGGCCACTCATTGCCCTAGTCATTTCTTCAAATGGGCGTAAAACTTGACACATCTGAGCGCAATTTATCCAGTCTTCATTGGTAAGATGTGGCAAATCCTTGTCCACAAGTGCCGCTGTTGAACGCACTGCTTCTTGAAGTTCGACCATTCTTTCCAACATATAATACGTCGAATTCCAACGTGTTTCGACTTGTTGGATGAGCCTCTTAGGCTCCTTATTTTGTTGTATTTGGTATTTAGCAAGTCTCTCTGAAGATAACACGCTTCGTTTGTAATGCGCTACGATTTTCTTTATGTTCTCTATTAGACTTCGGTGTACCTCGAGAGCGTCATCCACTATCAAATTAAGTGAGTGGGCAAAACACCCAAAATGCTTAAATCCAAGACATTCTTTAGTAGCCTTTACCATACTGGCGGCATTATCGGTTACTGCAAAATTTACCTTGTCTCTTAAATTCCATTTATTAAGAATCCCTTCTAATTCAGATGCGATGTTCGATGCCGTGTGGCTCCCAGAAAAACTGCAGCAACCCAATAACACAGTTTTGAATTCGAATTCTCGGGTAATATAATGACCCGTGACGGCAATGTAACTCTCCGTTACTCTTGACGTCCAAAGGTCAGTAGTTATGCATATCGTTTCTACTTCTTCAGCTACGCGAGTCTTGATGTCGTTTTCGACTTTGTTATAAGATTCCTTTAACAGAGACACGGACAATGTTTTCCTTGCCGGCAATTTATATCCGGGAATCCATCTACAGAACTTTTTAAAAGCTCGTTCCTCAACGATGGAAAACGGATGGAATGAATCTATACATAAATCTAGTAAATCTTCGTCGATCTTTTTTTTTTGCTCGATGCTGATTTTTTTACTAACAAAGTGATCCATTACTTTTTGCCGCTTAGCTGGTGGTGGCGCGAGTGGCGGTTGTAATGCAACCGAAGAACAGGAAGAAGTACCTGGCATGGGATCCACTTGTAATGTCTCAGGTCGAGTTGCCTGTTCCCTTTGTGATGAGAGACTGGACTGGTCATCACTTCCAAACACTGATAAATAAATAGATGGATGTTTTCTTCGTAAATGGCTTTTTAAATTTGCCGTTGACGATTTATAACTTAAAATGTCTTTGCAATCATTGCAAGTTGCTTTAAAAGTTGTATTGTCTTTTTCAAAGTGGTGCCAAATAACACTGCTATTTTTACGAACCGACATAATTAATATTTACAAACACACTATTTACACAATACACTATTTGCAATTTATACACTTACACAATACACAATATTTACTTTTATTGCGTATATACTAATATTTATTCACAATATTTCCAATTGGAAATACATTTGTGTGCTATTTTACTATGACTGGCTTGTAATATTGTAACATGTATTTTTAAGTGTCAAATATTTGGCCTTGACCGACAAGCGATGCATTACGCATTTCAATCAGGACTAAAAAATAATAATACGTAAACAAAATTCAGAAACATTATTATTCAACGAATATAGATTATAACGAATATAGAGTATCGATTTTTATATCTTTGTTATAGAGTCTATTTTCATTTAACAGCGTTCGCTCAGTGAGATGAACGTTAGTTTCTGCATGAGAGAGAGAGAATCAATAACATACGGTCTTCGGCCGTGTTCGTGTTCACTCGTTCCGTTCCGTCGAGCGTCGACTACATGTTCGGCGAAATCGAGTTGCCGCCGCCGCCGGTGGCATGCGTAAAATGTCGTTCACGAATAAACTGGTTTATCTGTGGTCAGTAAACTAGTCGAACAGTTCACATCGCATAAACCGTCTAAAAAACCAGTTCGTTCATTCAACGCACATCTCTACCCTCAGGCAGTCCGCTACAAACCTCTACGGCGAATGCATGCCATTTTTATAATTCGCGCCGCGCATTATTGTTTTAGTTTATGTTATTATATTTTGCGTTAATAAACGTTTAAATCTAATACTCAAGTAGTGTTTAATTAATAGGTTTTCCTTAACCTACCTAACACACTACAGTGGTGACCCCGAACAGTAAACACGTGCTAGTGCTACCTGGAACTTTAGTGCGGTGCGGAGTGTGTGGACTCAAAAGTGAGCAAAAACTTAACTTTTTACAACAAAATGAGTGACATGGAAACTTTGTCGAAACAAATGATGGAACTTACAAAACAAATGCAATTACTAACTCAAAAAGTGGACTATATTTCCCGCGCAGGCCGATCAACAAGGCGTGACGACCGATCAAAATCCCGCCAGAGTCGATCTCATTCACGAAATAAATATCCAACATGTTGGTACCACTTTAAATTTGGTTCAAAGGCCACCAAATGTATTCAGCCTTGCGATTTTAAGTCGGAAAACTGCAAAAGCAGTCAGTAATGGCGGCTGACGACTGCTCTACCTGTAAAGGCCGCCTATTTATCTCAGATAAACGTACCGGCATACAGTTTCTTGTAGACACAGGTTCAGACGTGTGCGCCTACCCTAAATCGTTATTACGTAATCAGCTGCGCTATCATACTAAATGCAACTACGAACTTGTCGCTGCAAATGGTACTCCGATACCTACATACGGTACATACCAACTTAATCTCAACCTTGGATTACGTCGTGAGTTTACTTGGAAGTTCATTATAGCAGAAGTTTCAAAACCTATAATAGGCGTCGATTTTTTAAGTTTTTATAATTTATTAGTCGACTGCAGACGACAACAGTTAATCGACTCGATTACGAATCTGACCGTCGGCGCACCTTCGTCTCACGAAATAACACACGAACTCCTGTCCTTGAAAACATTTACTGGTAATACAACATATCTCAACGTATTACGATGTTATCCAGAGATAACCAGACCAGCTGGTTCAAATAGTGTACCAATACATAACACAAAGCATCATATTCGGACAACATCCGGTCCTCCAGTAACATCACGACCGCGTCGTTTGGCACCAGATCGCCTACAGATCGCGAAGAAAGAATTTGAGGAAATGTTACAAAATGGCACAGCTCGTCGTTCAGAAAGTCCATGGTCATCTCCACTACACCTGGTACCTAAAAAAGACGACGGCTGGAGGCCATGCGGCGATTATAGATCTTTAAATGCGCGAACAATACCTGACCGGTACCCAGTCAGGCACATCCACGACTTCGCATACCAGCTGTCAGGATCCACCATCTTTTCAAAAATTTACCTCGTAAAAGCATTTAACCAAATACCAGTATTCGAAGACGATATTAAAAAGACAGCAATCACAACACCATTCGGACTTTTTGAATTCACCGCAATGACATTCGGTTTAAGAAATGCTGCGCAGACCTTCCAAAGGTTCCTCGACGAAATTCTGCAAGGATTCGAATTTACGTTTGGGTTCTTAGATGATATCCTCGTGTTCTCAAAAGGGGAGACAGAGCACATTGGACACCTACAAAAACTTTTTGAACAATTAAAAAAGTATGGCGTGGTAATCAACACCAATAAGTGCGTATTAGGTGTTAACGAAATTACATTCTTGGGTTACCATGTATCTGCAGCTGGAATACGACCCCTGCCTGAAAAAGTAAAGGCGATTCAAGAATACCCCATCCCTAAAAATGCTAAGGAGTTACGACGATTTTTAGGGATGATAAATTTCTACAGAAAATTTCTTCCTGGCGCCGCTCAAATACAAGGCCCGCTCAATCAAGCTTTAAGTGGTCCAAAAATTAAAGGAAACACGCCCATCACTATAACACCTGAGATTCAAGAAGCTTTCGACGCATGCAAAAATAACTTGTTAGAAGCCACTCTCATCTCGCATCCTGATACACAAGCTGAGTTAGCACTCTTTACCGACGCTTCAGACGTGGCCATCGGAGCTGTCTTACAACAAAGAAGAACCAATGACAGCTGGCAACCGCTAGGATTCTTTTCCCGCAAGTTATCTCCTGCTCAGTCAAAATATAGCACGTATGACCGTGAATTGCTCGCCATTTACGAAGGAATAAAATACTTTAGGTATATGGTCGAAGCGAGAACATTTCAAGTGTTCACCGATCATAAACCCATCACATTCGCCTTCACTACAAAAAGAGACAATTGCTCACCTCGTCAACACCGCTATCTCGACTACATCTCTCAATTTACAACCAAAATCAATCATATCTCAGGAAATCACAACGTAGTCGCCGATGCATTTTCACGACTGGAAAGTATCGACACTACCATCGACTACAAAGCACTTCAAAATGAACAGGAAAATGACCGTGAGTTACAGAGTTTGCTAAATAGCAACACAGCGTTAAAGTTAGAGAGAATTAAAGCTATGGACGGATACATATACTGTGACCAGTCTACTTCTCGTCCTAGGCCATTCCTAACACCAACTTTTCGAAAAGCAATCTTCAACAACCTACACAATCTCAGTCATCCAAGCCCCAATGCAACAGCTAAACTTGTATCAGAACGATTTGTGTGGCCTAATATTCGTCGAGACTGCAGAAAATGGGCTCAACAATGCACTGATTGCCAACGCAACAAAGTTACCCGCCATACCCAATCTCCTATTTCATCTTTCCCTGTTCCTTCCAATCGTTTTTCCCACGTCCACCTTGACATAATAGGCCCTATGCCACCTTCTTCTAATTTCAGGTACTGCCTTACAGCTATAGATAGGTATACTCGATGGCCAGAAGCCTACCCTCTAGCAGACATCACAGCAGAGACTTGCGCTAGCACCTTCATTTCTGGCTGGGTCGCGCGCTTCGGGTGTCCGGAAAAGATTACAACTGACAGAGGGAAACAATTCGACTCTCAACTGTTCCAGTGCATCTCGTCAATTATAGGCGCCTACCATTGTCCTACGACAGCTTACCACCCACAATGCAACGGTCTGGTGGAAAGAATGCACAGACAGCTCAAGGCCGCCATAATGTGCCATAACAACACGCAATGGTCAGAGGTACTTCCTCTTGTACTCCTAGGAATGAGGAGCGCCTGGAAGGATGATCTCCAAACTTCTACAGCTGAGTTGGTGTACGGCGAGCCTCTTCGATTACCTGGTGAGTTCTTGAAACCATCAAACACCCATGACATCATAGATGAAGCAGATTTCGCAGCACGATTACGAAGACATATATCGAAACTGTCACCTGCATCAACATCCACCCATGGTGAGAAAATGTTTTACGTACCTAAAGAACTTAGTACAGCCAGCTATGTCTTCCTGCGAAAAGGACCGTTAAAAAAGTCATTGGAATCACCTTACTCTGGTCCGCACAAAGTCGTAGAAAGAGGAGCAAAGACATTTACAATAGACGTCCAAGGAAAACACATAACCGTTACCATTGATAGGCTTAAACCAGCGTACATGGCTAACAACAACGATGGCTCGTCTCCGAAAACACCACCACCTTTACCACAAGCTCCACCACGACCACCATCTTCGCAAGCACCATCATCACCGGAAATAAAAACAAGAAGCGGAAGAACAGTAAGATTTCCGCGTCACTATCGCCCGTGAACCGGTCTCAGCGGGGGAGTGATGTAGGCTATACATACATATTACACACATACTTATATAAATATTAAACACATACCTACTTACATACTTATTACACACAACATAATCACATGTAACATGTACATACAACAGTAATATGTATAATAACTACTCTTAATTAAATACTCACAACCGTGTGTACACGGCCTACAACATTCATGAGTCTGTACACCGCCTTACTGCCTACCTACCGCTCGACCGCGCGCCACGGTTAGCGGAGCCCTGCGCCCGCGCTGTGCCGCACGCCGTCGATACCTACGAGCTACGCGTGGAACAAACAAGCCACGATCGGATCGCCGCGCCGCCGCCCGCGCCTCCCGCGCACGGCCGCGTCCCTCGGACGCCCTCAGGCAGTCCGCTACAAACCTCTACGGCGAATGCATGCCATTTTTATAATTCGCGCCGCGCATTATTGTTTTAGTTTATGTTATTATATTTTGCGTTAATAAACGTTTAAATCTAATACTCAAGTAGTGTTTAATTAATAGGTTTTCCTTAACCTACCTAACACACTACAAGTATAAGTATCGCGAATACGTTGGGAGCGACTAGGTATGCGAATATAAATCTGGTTTATGAGGTTAATGCAATCAAATTCATTTCTACAGACTTTATAATATAAGAATGTTTGATCAAGATACAGTCTCCTTGATTTAAGAGTTGACAAAGAGAACTTTTCTAGGAGAGTATTATATTATGAAGAACGTTTCTTAAAAAACGTGTAGTTTTAAGTTGTATATATAAACTAAGAATGGCGGATTGTACATGGCAATAAGTAATATCTGGGAATAAAGAAATTGTACCATGACTATGTACATAATTATATCAAACTAAAGGGCTTGAAGAAACATTTACTAAAATAAAATAACACACTAAAATAACTGCCACAAACTGTATCAGGTGCTTGAACAGAGAGCTTGTTGTGAACTTATTAGCTACCGTCGGGTTTTTAGTATTTTTTTTAATGTTCATAGATACCTCAGTTTGATGAACACTGTTGTATGGATACTGTACCTCACGGGGTTGTTTTATTGTAGAATCAAAATATTGTGGAGAAAATGCTGTGCGACACAACAGCGGGAGCTGTTCACGACTAGTCTAATCTATGAAAAATAACTAATTATAATCTATGGATATTATGCAAATTATATATCACATTACAATATCAGGGAGAAACCTAAACCATTCAATTTAATTACTGTCATAGGGCTGGACATTGCCTTGATCTGCAACAATGACAACTGTAAGTAGTTAGGAACACGCACAGAGAGGAACAATTTTCTATATGATTTTATATAATATATATATATTTTTTTTTATTCCGTTACACCTTTTTTTACACCTTTCTGGGCATAACATGTTGAAACTTTTTTTTTGTATTAAATTTTCCAACTGATTGTAAACCTACCCGTGTTTTTGACAAATAAATATATCTTATCTTATCATTATGTTACCATAATGTGCAATATAGCTACTTGTTCAATATTCAAGGCAGACAATACATTATATTGCATGACGTCAAATATACTTCTTATTCACATGAATGAAAATAGACAGGTAGTTATGTTTGTTAGTAAATAATACATTTAGTAATAGGGTACTGTTATTTGAGTTCATATGAATGTCACCTCGCTTCATAATGTTCTCTTTTCACACCTAATTAATCGTAGATAATACGAGTCCCATACAGCGTTTACCCTTTCCTCCAAAAGTAAACGGTTTATTCGCAAAAAGAGTAACATAATGTGTATCACGTTACACCTTTTTACATAATAACCTAAAAACAAAACAGACAAAATTACCCAAACACAAATATGTTTCAGTATGAATTATACTTAATTATTGTTAGCGTAATAATTTTTTGAGCATGACACAGGCGTCGTTATACCACTCATTAAACAGCTTTTATGGCGTTTGTGAACAAAGGAAGGAGGGTGGGGACAACAGTCAACCATTCATGTCTGATGGACGAATGTAATAAATGAAGGTGGATGTGGGCGGAAAGGAAATAATATGGAGAAATATGAGAGCAGCTTTCAGAGGATCGAGAATGAATTGGAAAAGAAAGGTTGATAAGCACGGTTGATGTGGTACACCGTAGTATTGTTGTATTTTTGAACGAAATGAAATGGTTTATTCTGCAAGTAGGATAACGGAATCACTTATAAATGTCATATTTAAAAAATATAATTTTTATCGAACCAACATCTCCTATCTGACTACCCCTGAGAATAAATGGCGAAATAAATTCAGACTCACAGCCTCTTTTAATAATAATAATAACAACCCCACCACCGTATATTTACGTTGACGTCGTGGTGGGGCTTGCGCACTCTGAACTCTAGGTCTAAGCCGGTACAGTTTACTTTACCGGAACAAGTCTAGGGTAACGAGCCAGACCAAAAGAGATACAGAAACTCGCAGGGCAGCATGTGGCAAACTGTTGGGCAGTAGCGACGCCACTATAGACGTACGAAGAACAGGTTGTAAAGTTCACTCATACCTCCATAGAAAAGGGAGGATCCTCCGACCAGACGTGTGTTGTGTCTGGTGGGCAACTGCCCGACGATTGATTTCGGAACTTTGTATATATGCTAGTCGCGCGGTAAACTCTGCTTACGCGATGCAGGATTTTTGTGACGTCAGTGTGATGCGTAGTTCGCGAGTGGCGATGTAGATACCACTACACCACGAACCCTATCTCCCGGGAGTAGTCTTGTTCCTCACCTCTGGCTCGCCTTTATTGGCCGGCTTGACTGGAGATTCGCAAGAGCAAACGTGCTTGGAGGAATTAAGTATTCCAGTAAGATGCTAGCAGGGATCCCGACCGTACTTCCAGGAGCATCCTGATTGCCGTGGAGTACCCCCCCCTTCTTCAAGCACCTCAGGAAGTATTACCCCCTCGTTGCTACGTCACTATGTGCTAGCGACCGTTTTCGGGGCCCATTATTTAGTGTGCAAGTCACCCCCTGAAATTTTATCCGTGTATTACATTAATCAGGCAAGGTACCATAGTCCTTCCACAGTTCTAGGTAACCATATTCTGCAATAGCCTTGCACCAACCGGGGGTAGTTCCCAGGTGCACTTGCATAGTGAATACAGGAATAATAGCCGGTTGGTGCCTCAACGGATAGAATAGTCTAACGGGCCAATGCGAGTTGGCTTCGGTCTCTCGTACGCCTTCCAAAGGTCCGGGATTCTAGGGTCCTGAGATATTTCAAAGACATTTAAATAATAATAATAATATGATTCTGTTCCCCATTCATAGCTATTGCATTCTTACATCTTGGAAGACAATGGTGACAACTTGGTGTACAGTATTGTGACTCACTACCCCAACCGACACAACAGATACTAGTCCAATTAAAATACAGATATGAATCTTCCAGGGAGATGCACTCAGCCCACTGTGGTTCTGCTTTGCTCTAAACCGCCTATATAAAGTATTAAACGCTACCTTTAGGAATCCCTTTAAATTCTACAGCTACCAACCGACAGACTGATCCACGGAAAAAGGTTTTAAATAATGAACTAAAAAAGATGATATTAAGCTTTATGCAGAAACTGAGAGTCAACTTTACGAGCTCGCTAATCTAACAGAAACTTTCACAAATTACATTAAAATGGAGTTCGGCCGGCATAGTTGGTTGCAAAATGAATTCAGTTAGAGCAGAACATACCTACCAACACCAATAGGTACACATTAGGTACAGGAGTAGAAAAAAAACCATTGGATGAACTACCTAGTCACTTATAAATACTTAGGTTACAATCAATCCCGTCAGATACACTATCAAGAAAAAAATACTAAACAAATTATTTAACAATTTCAACATTGACTTAATACATTATTAAAATCACAGCTCTATCCATGAAACACCATAAAAGCAATCAACGCCTTTGCTATACTTGTGCTCACCTATTCATTCGGGATAATACATTGGACCAAAACTGACCTAAAAGCTTACAACGGAAAATCAACACTACAAAGACTAAATTTCGCAAACATCACCTAAGATCTTGTATACAAATGATAAATGATTTTATTTCTATAAGAAGGTTTATACAAACACTTTTACACGTCAAACATATTTTAAAAGCTAGTTGAGGTCGGCGTTTCCTACCGGACTACTCTGAGAAGAAAGGCCGAAACAAACTCAGAGGTCACAGTCTCTTTTAAAGTCCAGACATAATCTTGGTCAGATCAAGTAAAGACCATGTAGATTACTGGCTGAAATTGTATTTTGAGGTAACACCACATTGAGTGGACCGGTCCAGTCAGTGCACGCATGTGTCAGTAATCGTGCAGCTTAACTCAGAGCTTAAAAGGAGCTCAATGATTCCACGAACAAAACCAAAGAAAAACATTTGGGTAGGCCGCAAAAATACTTAAACTGCCAGACCATGATTAAAACTGAAACAATGACCCACATAGTCCTCACATTCACAATAATTAAAACAATAATTAGGGTAATGAGACCTTACTTTGGCACCCCACTATTTATTGGCACTTCTGTGAATTAATCTCTTTCATAAGAAAACACCTAATCTCTCGGTGTTGCAACTTATTTAAATAGTTTAGTATAATCCTGAGTCATATAACTGACAACACTGAAAAAAAAAGAAATGTCAATGGCGCCAAAACGATAACAACAGCTGAACGCGTCTCGATTATACCAGTGGAAACTAATTTTTTGCTAAGGTAGGAGCTTTTTTAATATCATCGAATCTTAGTCATATAAGTGTTTCTAATGTGATATATGATGTAAAGCAAATTCAGCGCGTATTATTCGAGTCTTTGACAGTTTATTTTTATGAAATGTATTGTTTTTTTACTACTTTATCACGGTGCCAAAAATCGGTATTCAAAAATGTCCGTATTCTAATTTATTGGCACTTGGGACATAGAATGACATGAAGTTGAAATAGAGAAATTTTTGACTGAATTTGAAGACTAAGATATTTAGACAATAGCTTGGAAATATAACCCACCTACTATTGATCTCTTACGTTTAAGTTGTTTTATAGTTATAAGAAATAAGTATATTTTTATAATTGTTTTGTTGCTAAAATATTTCTTTTTCTAAAAGATTATCTAACGTTTATTGGTACTCTATGAACCAAATGTTTGCTAAGAGGTTTGTTCTGATTGTATTATTTTTATTTTTATGTGTCTAAAGAGCTACCACATAAATTAATGTGATTCTTGACTGAACTTTTTTATTTTGACTTTGTCCTAAATATCCATAATTTTCATTAATTTACTGAACAATCCGAAATGCCAATAAATGGGACGCCTATATGCTGATAGTTGGCCAAAGCATGCCAATATTTGGGAAAAACGTGTGTATAAAAAATAAAATAAAAATAATCCTAAAAATAATGAAATAGTAGAATTTTCATATATTCAAAACGTAGATTAACTCTCATTCTGTCATGCTTATAAATTTCTTATGCTGGCAACATTTCTTATAGACAGTTTTCACGATTTAAGTGGCAAGTGATCCTTAAAGTGCCAATAATTGGGTACTTTACCCCTATTATATACTTCACAAAGTAAGTATGCATGCCATTGTATAGGTATACAAAAATTATCAAATGTCAAACAGCATGTAAAAAAAAATACGCGTATACATTGACATCTGAATGAGCCACGTATGTTCATGAGCCTTGTTGTAGGTACAACAAATTTGTGTTTGTTCCTGGTATTGATGTTATCGATAAACTGTATTATATGTACTGTGTATTACTGTATTATATAAAAAGTTTTATATTTTTATGGGCATTTATAAGTTTTTTCAAAAATATACTGAGAAGGCACAGTCATTACAGTAATCTCCTTAAATTTCTCTCGGCGGCATTTTCCCAGAACTTTTACACCTTCTGTAACCAGTAAATGATAGATATGTGTTTTTTGTCTTCTGGATTCCTCTCTTCCTGTGTAGCTTCTGCATTTATTTGTCATTCTAACTAACGAGAACAGTAATGAATTTTGTATGTCAAAGTTTGCTAATGCATAATAGCTTCGGAATATTTCCAGCTGACGTTCTTCATTTATCTGTAGATGACACTTTTTAGGACATAGACATTCCCCTGTTATGGCTGTTTTCGCAGGAATAACATTATTTTTGTAATTTTTGTATTCATCGCCTTTTGCTCGTTTTAACTTAAGCATATTTCGCTGCCACGTCTCAGGATTTTTAACTCGTTTACGACTTTTGAGGACAGGGGTTACATTGCTGGTTTCAGCTGATACTTGTTCAGACAAGCTTAATTAATCTGGTGTTGGTATCGAACTAGATGTGCCTGGCAAGGGCTGTGGTTCTGCGTTGTCATTGCCTGATGAGGAGTAGGTGATGGCAGATATTCTGAACCAGAATCTTCAAAGTCTAGGTCTCCAACTGTAACCAACATTGACTAGGTTACCAATTATTATAAAAAATACAACATGAAAAGTTTGCTTATAATTTGCAGTCAATCAGGATATATTTTTAAGCTACCTGAAGTAAAATCATCTTCTGCGTCCATGGTTAATTGAGAAAATGTTGTTATTTAGTACGTTTATTTCGATATTTCTATATTTCATTGAAATTCAGTATACTTTTCTCTCAGTTTTGCTGTTTGACAGTTGACACTGACAAATGACGTTAGTGCGGATCTATTATAAGTCAATGGATTAGACCTTAGTAGAGGTCAGTGCCTTAGAATAATAAATTCTAAGGATTAGACGTAAGCCACAGACAACCCTGTTTTGTCATAGTGCAAAAGTGGTGTATTCAGCTATTATAAGTGAATGATTCAGCTTCATTGACTTATCTAGCTCAATGTTCAGCTTACACCAGTTTTGCTCTTACTTTGGTAGATTATGTTCTGTGCAAAAACTTAAACGCCATGTATTTTTTGATAACAGAAGGTGGCTTACTCCACTATTGTATTTAAAGTTGATAATATATGGAATGAAGTTTACACCAAAACTGCAATCAACACAAATTGTGGCTTACAACACTTTTGCGCTGATAGCCTCTTATCACCTGTCTAACGTTAGGTAGCGTAAAGTTAATGCATTTGGTTTTTTTTCATTAAGAAATAAATTATTAACATTGAACCAGTGAACTACTTTTGAGATCTTGCTATTTACATCGTCAGTAACCAGCTGCTGACGTTTAAGTTTAAACAAATGGGAAGTGTCATCCGCAAACAACACTATATCATGATTATTTTTTATGAGGTAAGGCAAGTCATTAATATAAATAAGAAACAAAAAAGGACCGAGAATTGAGTCCTGTGGGACTTCCATTGATACTCTATAGTAACAATGGGAGTTCCACATGGCTCTCGGCTATACAGCCGGGAGACCTTTTTCCATTAACATAAACGCACTGAATCCTATTACTCAAGTATGAAGTAAAAAGATCCAGAGCGGAGTCCCGGATCCTGTAGTGGCAGAAGTTCCTGATTATCGTTTCATATAGAACGCAATCAATCGCCCTGGACAAATCACAAAAGATGCTCAAGGCATCGCATTTATCTTCCTATGCATTATAAATAATTATGTCCTAAAAGTTCAGTATCAGTAGTTGAACGACCCCTTGTAAAACCGAACTGTTTACTATGTAATAATTTTTATGTTTATTAAAAAATCTTTGCAATTGGGCTAACATTAATTTCTCAAAAATTTTACTAAACGTAGGTAGTACTGAAATATGTCTATAATTTGTGGGGTCTGAATTGCTACCTGATTTAAACACAGGTATTATTTTACTAGTTTTCATAAGGTCAGGAAACTCTCCACAGTCAAAGTAGGTGCTACAATATCAATAATATACTTAGCAACTTCTATAGAATTATCCCACAAATCCGCAGTCTTTTTCACGTCGTGAAAGGTTTATTGATATCTCTACAAGTAATATGCTGAAAATTAAATTCCGAATTGCAAACATTAACATTTTCTTTAAGCAAAGACTCAGCAACAGAAGGTGATAAGTTTATGGATTTAGTAGTTGAAACGGGAATATCAGAAAATAAATTTTCAAAGGCCGCGGCGACTTGTGAGTCAGATTTTATGATGTTGTCATTAATGGATAGGCTGTAGTCAGTATTTCGATTACCAGACCTTCCCAATTCACTATTAACAATATTCCAAGTCGTTTTAATTACATTACTACTGTTTTTAATTTTCGAACTAAAATAACGTGACTTGGCCATATAAAAAACTTTTTTAAATACTTTTGAAAAACTTTCAACATAATAAATTAAATTCAGCAGTGTTTGCTTAAGTCCTTTCATTGTACAGCTCATAAAGCCGTGTGCTACTTTTATGAATGCCAATGGTAGCCTAATCACTGAAAGCTGCGTTGCTATTAACCGAGATAGGTATGAATAAAAAGGTTAACGTTACCGAAAAAGAAGGAGGCAGAGGACTTATAGATATCCTAACCTTACACAACAGACAGATCACAGCTCTTAGGCAATATCTCTATGCCAAAACTGAATCTTCCCCACTCCACAAAATAATAGCCTACAACGACAAACACTTAACACCTCTCAATTAAAATACCCTACAGAACAAAAAAACGAGAAGTGATTGAGGACAGAACCACATGTCAAGAGTGGACCCAGAAGTCTACATGGGAGACATCACCAAGATTTATGCCAATTAAATGTCGACAAAGATGTGTCTAACGCGTGGTTAAATTGAGGCGAACTATTTCCGGAGATGGATGAAGGGTTCATACTTGAAATCCAGGACCAAGTAATTGAGACAAGAACTACAGAAATTACATAAACACACAATACAATAAAGTAAGTAAAAATACAATAAATTATTTAACAACCGATACTTGATAAAAGTGCGATAGTTCTCCAGAAATAATACAACATATTACCAACGCCTGTAAATCAATAGCCCAGACAAACTATAAACATCGACACGATCAAGTAGCCAACGTCATACATCAAAAACTAGCTCATAAAAATACAATCTTATAGACACTTACAGACCCCTTATTACAAATATAACCCTGAAACGGTATTAGAGAACCCCACAACAAAACTGTACTTTGACCGAGCCATACTCACAGACCACACAATTCACTTTAATAGACCCGACATCACATTAATTAATAAAATAAACAAAACTGGGTTCCAAATAGACACTGCTGAGCTAAATGCGCAATACTTATACCAGTACTATTTGTCGATGATATCTTCTATCATACTTGTGAATTGTGACCCGAATACAATCTTACAAAATACTCTCCAGACAGAAACAATTTGGCTACAAAATCACAATTTAGAGATAAACTGTGATAAAACTAAAGTGATGCAATTTAGATCGTATACACCCAAAAGTGCAAATGTAATTTTTAATAACACCCCTATAGAATTAGTAACTACATTTAACTTACTCGGCATAAACAAAGACACACATCTCAATTGGAAAAAGCACATAGAAACAGTTAAATCTAAATTTACTTACGCC
The DNA here is from genome assembly GCA_937001585.2 of Brachylomia viminalis. Classification (NCBI taxonomy): domain Eukaryota; kingdom Metazoa; phylum Arthropoda; class Insecta; order Lepidoptera; family Noctuidae; genus Brachylomia; species Brachylomia viminalis. Next base: position 26,566,149 of record OW443301.2, read on the forward strand.
TTGTTTCAACTTAAGTACAGCACAAATACAGAAACAGCACTATCGGCATACTACGCCTACGAAAACTCATGGCTAAAATATGGAGTGTTGTTTTGGGGAAACAGCGTCAACGCAAGTGAAGTATTTATAATCCAAAATAATGTGTTAGAATACTGGCCCATATTGACAATATCCAAAGCTGTAAGCCATATTTTGTTAAACTAAAACTCCTAACTTTACCTTCTATCTATTTATGACCTTTGCTTATTTGTATTTAAAAATAGCAGCATTTTTCCAAAAACAAAAGATAATTATAGTCATAACTTAAACACATGCCATAAAAATAGATCTTCCACCCTCTCGAATCAAAATGCCTTACCATAGCCCATATTACTTGGCAGTAAAAAATGTCAATAAACTAATGGAACAAATAAAAAAGGAAACCAAATTCAATAAATTTAATAGAAAATTATTATTATGTTGCTGTGCCCTAACTGGGTTTCATATATTTATGAGACGTAATGATGTGGGAACTTGCTTATATTGTAACAACTAAATGCGCACATGAATGCAATAAACAGTTTTGAGTTTGGCACCAATACTCCCACTCAAATATAGAATCGTCTACCATACAGTCTGCTTATAAAATTACTCCCACACTTAACCCCACTTCTGGACACTTGGCTTAGGCTCGTCAGTTTCCCACTCTATGGTAATCTGGTCGTCTGGTCTTGTTCAGGAAGGCGGGGTCGCACCGTCCGCGTACCGGCCCGTAATGCTGCTAGGCGAGGTGGGCAACCTGTTTGAGCGTATAATCGCAGCCTGCCTCGTCAGCCACTTGTGCAGAGAGGGGCCGGACCTGGACGACAGCCAGTTTGGTTTTCGGCATGGGGGCTCCACCATCCCCGCTGTGGCGCGGGTGAGAGTCCTGGCGGAGAAAGCGGTGTGCCGGGGCGAGGTGATGTTGGCGGTGTCCTTGGACATCTCTGACGCCTTCAACACCCTGCCCCAGAGTTGTATTCGGGAGGCACTGCGCTATCATCAGGTGCCTCCATACCTCCGCCACATCGTTAGGGCTTATCTGTAGGTGGGGTGTGTCACCTACGTGGGACGTGATGCCGGAAATCAGCACCGCATGTCATGCGGTGTTCCGCAGGGCTCGGTCCTAGGCCCACTCCTGTGGAACATCGGGTACGACTGGGTGCTGAGGGGCAAGCTGCAACCGGGCGTAGACCTGACGTGTTATGCAGATGACACGCTGGACACAGCCCGGGGGAGCTCGCACAGGGAGGGCATGGTGTTTCATGGCCCCCGGCGGGCGCCACCACCCGGCTCACACATCGTCGTCACATGGTCGGGGGGGGGGCTCGGATCCCTGTCGCGTCTGCCATAAAGTAGCTGAGATTGGTGCTCGACAGCTGGTGGAACTTCGGGCCCCACATCCGTCGGCTGACGCCCCGAGCGCCGCCTATAGGCGGCTCTACGCGGGGATCGTGCGATCCATGGCCCTGTATGGGGCCCTAGTGTGGGCCTATGAACTGATGGCCAGCAGCATCGAAGTTTTGCGAAAGCCCCAGAGAGCGAAGGCTGTCAGAACTATCAGGTGGTATCGCACGATCTCCTACGAGGCCGGATCCCCGCCCGGGACCTCGAGGCGAGAGTACTTTTGTATCGATTCGATCGATTGTATCGATGGTGTGAGGGAGCGAGGGCGCGGGGCGAGAGAACGATGCAGCGACACATGGAGCTGTGTCGGTCGCGAGGTCCTGGTGGCAGAATGGCGGGACAGGCTCTCACGCCCTTCTGCCGGCCAGCCTCGTCACCATCAAGGCAGTCCGGCCGGTGCTCGAGCGCTGGCTCGGGAGGAGGAATGGCTCCCTGTCGTTTCGAAGTACCTGTGTTGTATAAACGGGGAGCCAGATGCCCGGTGTCACCACTGCGTCGACTGCCGGGAGAACACGGGGCGGCATACGCTGGCAGAGTGTGCCACTTAGGAGGAGCCGCGCCGTGCCCTCATTTCAGAAGTAGGCAGTGACTTGTCGCTGCCGGCCGTAGTGAAATCGAGTCTTGGGATACGGTGGTTTCCTTCTGCGAAACGGTCGTCTCGCAGAAGGAGGCTGTGGAAAGGGAATGGGAGATCTCGTCAACTCATCCGATCCGGCCCGCAGCAGGCGCACCGGGCGTCGGTGGAAGGTGGACAACGCCCTCTTCCAGCCCTCCTAAATGGGTCCAGGGGTGATGACCTCGTGAACGTCCGCCGCCCCCACACATTAGAACCTGAGGTGGCGGCGCGTAGTGTTCAACGCGCGCCCCTCTTCGACGTCGCGGGGCGAGTCAAACACCTCACTCCATCCCCAGACCCAAAGAGGCCCGCAGGGGCGGGCTGGCGCCAGTCGGGGATTGCGGAAGGATCGTACGTTCGCGCGACCCCCGGCGTAGGTGTGAGATGGAACATCGGGGTGGTTTTTAGTCAGTAAGAGTCTGACAGACCCCGCCGCCTGCCCCAGGGTTGCGGACATCCATGAGGATTTTCCACCCCGAAACAAAAAAAAAGACCCGTGCCATTAATTCTACCCGGCTAGGCCGAGGAAAACAAAATAATAAAAACAATGTCATAATCTTATTCAGATGAAAAACAAATTGATTGTTATTAAAAGTAGTAAGAATTACAAAAACACCATTTTGTAATATCCTTTGTCTAACGAGTGTTTCAAAGTACGAATACCATCAATTAGGATTCGTGTTGCGTACAGATCTTAATTACTTTTATTAAAAAGTAATTATGATCTGTTCCTCATCTGATAATGAAATATCCCGTTTCTCTCAATTACTTGTTTCCCGTAATTACTTTATTACCAACTGTCATCCAATTAGAAAAAAATACAAATCTATTGTTTTTCGATATAAATTCTCAACGAAAATCCGTCAATTAATTGAACAATCGTGTCATTCGCCGACCCTTTCGTTAACAAATATCTTGATAAGGAAAATACTTTTGTACGGAACCCTTTTACCGAATTGTGGCATGTTTTCTTGTGTGGCGTCTCCGGGGAAATTATCACTCGCACTGAAAGTGATACGAATTTGATCGTTTCATGAAATATGAGTGATGAATGTGTGACTGTCGGGGCTGTCGTGACACGGATCTGTCGTATGGAACATGTGTTGTATCTATCGTGTGCAGGAAATACGACAGTTAGAAAGCACTTTCCGTATATTTCATAAGTATAATACCTACTTTTAAAAATTGTACCAATTTTAGCTGTAACTACATAATATGAGAGTTTGAATTTCCAATTCCTTTGTTCCCATTAATAATTTCTTCATTTTATAATATTAAAATCATTGTGCTTTATATCATTTTAAACCACAGATAACCACAAATTTGTGGTCGTACCCACATATCGTGGTCGTCGGGACTGACCGGTACCCATCCGTATACATATTCATTTACGTAGATCGGCGACCACAGCTCTGTGGGCGGGAGTTCCGCGACCCAATTGTCTTAAATCATAGCGATGTGACCTACATACTGTACAAGAAAATGTTTTTTTTTTTATTTACTTTTCTATTTAGATATCTACTTGTCTAGAGCATTGGGTCTGGGTACCGGTTCCGTGTCTACTAATTCGTGCGTCACGCAATAACTTTTCAACTTTTAAAGTTTCACTACAACGCAGTGTATAATTATAATGATTCGCAAGTCACGCCATAATATATTGTACCTAAAGCTTTTGGCGAAAAGATACAAAATAATTTCTAAGCAGACAAAATCGAGCACAAAGACCTGTATACCTGTATAGTCCCAAACAGCTGAAAGGTAATTTTATATTCCGACATAAAAGAGTTATGGCAGATATAATTGTGTGTCATAAAAGTGATCGATGTTCGCGAACCGTACGTAATGTGTACCTATGTAGGTACGACAGTTTTTGGACGGTAGTAAAATGGCTCGTAAATTACTTTGCGCTGGTAACAAGGAATGTCCTTGTTCTGAGGCGCGGGATTGATTCGCTCTCCGTCGTAAAGTCTAGGAAGGGTTTGTGCCTCACGCCTTTGTCTTGTCTCCTCAAATGTCTGAACGCTCATATAACAAAAAGGTAAGGAAATGTACTTTCCCTGGATTTATCGCAAATTCTTCACAATTCCGAGACATTCTGATATACGGTTCAGTCTGAAGGTTTCAGGTAAAACCTCAGGTAGGTACTGTGTCCATGTTTCAAATCATTCAAGTTCCAGCTTTTGCGAATCGGATTGTAGGTACTTACGTGAACATAGTACCCGGAATATTAAATGCTACCATTGCAGCTAAATAGTCCTATAGTAATAATTAATTATGTTTTACCTAAATTTATTAGAGGAGCTTGTTTAAATCTAATACCTTACTACCTACTAATATTAATGTTGTTATAACAAATACTTATTACAGTAACACATACTTATCACAAGCGATTATCAGTAAGAGATAGACATGCATACCAAACTTCAGCACATTGTTTTCCTGGAAAAGATTTGCCAGTTTGAGTAGATGTCCCTCACCCGTGATAATATGAATGTATTATATTGACGCCGCAAAAGTTGTAACTCAAAGCGAAAGGGGTGAATAGTTGAGCGGCCGAAAGTTTAACACTTCATGCATTATGAATCGGGAAACGTTTGGCAACCTGCGGCGCGTGAGGGTTACCCCCCTCACCCGGGCAGGACGGGGATCGGGGGACATATGGTGGAAGTTTAATGTCAATTTACACGCATGTCGGAGTTCAAGTGACTTGGGAAGTCTTCCAACAATGTTATAATTTAATATTATGACAATACACCGCGATGTTCGCTATAACTTCTTAAGCAACGTTATGGAAATAAGTATGTATGAGAACAAAATTATAAAATAGCGATTCAGGTACATTCAAAGCAGAACTTTAACGTGCTCAAAATTAAATAACTATCTTTCATTGAACGTGAACACGAGCGTGAAATAAATTAGCGCAACTTGGCGCGAGTTTGACACAAATTGGCCGCAGACTCGCGCGCGGCAGTCGCGGCCGCCGCGCGCCGGCCCGCTGTCACCGGGCCCGGCGGCCGCCCGGCTCGCGAAAAAACCGGCACGTTTATAGAACACCCTTTATCAAAGTTTGACAGGCGTCACGACTTGGGAATAATGTGCAAAGCGCCCGATAGCACATTTTAAAGGCTTCGGCTTGAGCCCGGTATTAGCGGTATTTATAAGAAATTAAATTTTCCCTTTGAAGAAAGTCTCACAGTCTTGACAATGTTGGTATTGAACTAGATTAAATTACTGTAGGGTGCCGAGCCGGCATTGTCGTTATACCTACTTGAAATTTATCTTTCCTGTAGGTAGGCCGTAAGAGGGAAGCTATAAGTATGATTATGAAATTAAATCCCGTCTGGTTTATGGCGCACGCGTCAGAGTAGCGCGAAATTCAAGTTTTCTTACTTTTTTGCAATTTGCAGGTCAGCATCAGGTTGTATGTTAATCTTGTTCGCGACGATACGTCACCAAACAGTGACATATACTTAGTGTTTTTATAAAAAAAACTTAAATTCATAGTGTTAATAGTGTTAGTTAAACACGTAAACTGGTGGTGAAAACAGTGTTTGCTCCATAAAACCGTAAGTACGACACCTATCTACCTCAATTGAGTGGGCTATGTAACCGTAATTATAGTTTTTTGGTGCGTTCAGGTAACCTAGATCAAGACCTAGCCCTGGACGTACCTATACGTTTTACATATCTAGTCTTTTTGGAAATCCCATTTAATTGAGGTTTAAGTGTCATGCTACGACATAATTATGCGCGTTACGCCCTGAAAAATATAGTTGTAACGTTTAAACTATGCAATTATTTTGGGTCTTTAGACCAGCCTGAAGTATCTGAAAAAAAATTTTCAATCATCTAATTTCAAGTAATAGTCTTGAAGAGTCCTGAAAATTGCTTCCTGAAGAGTTATAAAGACTTGTGTTATTATTTCAAAGGTATCTAAGGTAACGTTCCTCCTTTATCAGAGGCAAATAACCCAATAAAGTCGATAAAACCATGGTACATAGAAGCAGGTCATCGTCTTGAAACATCATCCTGAACTACCGGTGCAGTACGTCAGCGCCGCCTGGACAGGGAGAGACCCATCCTCACACCGGGATAAACCTGGATGGGTTTAAAACCTCCTTACACACTTCGCGTCCGGCGATCACGCCCGTATGGCACAGATCTAAATATGATTCGCGGCCTTATTCAATATTTATTTAAAGAATTATAATCATAAAATTCATCAATACAACTCTCTTAGTTCATTACCCTATTGAATGACTATTTCATGAAATCATGACATTTGAGGCCCATTCTAACTTACGTATTGCTGATTATGATTATAATTCTGTAAAGCCATATTTGTAATTGAATTATCCGCAGTGTTTCTAGTACCTATTAGTTTACCGGCTTTCACGTCCTCGATCTGCGGCACTGAGAAGTTAATCAGGAAAATCCTAGCCTTCACACTGATTAATTTTGATGTGCCGTGCTTCACTGAGGCTATGGGTGCCTGGAGACTCACTTGCCCAAATTCAGATCCACCTGACAATCCATCTTCCCGTAGACGGTGGGATGAGCCGCTCTGCAGAGTAGTAGAGAACAATTTACTTGACATGTCTGCTACTATTGCGGAGCGTGCGTGCCTGCTGGCGGTGGGTAAGTGGGAGTCGGGTCTTTGGCTCCATGCACTACCGTCGTCGATCATAGGCACTTTGTTCGACGACACTACTTTCAGCCTCACTGTTTCCCTACAACTAGGAGCTCCCTGTTGTTCTCCTCATCACTGCCACATCGCTGTGTGCGAAGTTGTCAATAGCCTCGGACACCACGACCTGTCGTGCAGCCGAAGTGCGGGCCACTTAGCACGTCACGCGAACATTAAAGACATCGTCCGACGAGCTCTTGTCACCTTCGGCGTTCCAGCTGTATTAGAACCTTAATGCCTTGACTTGCGACGATGGCAAGAGACTGGACTGCAGGTTCTTGTTTCCATAGAAAGTGGGTAGGCCTTTACTGTGTTGGTACTGTTGCACCATTCCATCACCCTGGCTCGGCGTGCTGTGCTGGCGCTGCTGCTGCGGCTCTGGAAAACCTCAGGAGGCGAAAGTATAATAACTTAATCAGCAATTATATTTTCGAGCCGTTTGGGGTTGAAACCCTCGGGCCGTGGGGTTCGAATGCTCATGTTTTGTTCAAAGAAATCTTCAAATGGCTAATTGACCCTTCCCGTGACCCAAGGGCTGGTTTTTACCTTAGCCAGAGGCTTAGCATTGCCATACAACGTGGCAATGCCGCCAGTCTCTTGGGTACAATAATTATTACCAGTCGACAGCGATGCGGAGGAATTTTTCGACGCCATATTTTAGTTTTTTAATAGTTTTAGTTAGGTTAGATTATTATATTTTTATTTTTATAGTTTGTTAGTAACCTATAAGTAAATTGTAAAACGTTCATAATTAACAAAAGTAATTAACGTACAACCTGACACTGACCTGCACATTGCAAAAAACGTAAGTAAAATAGAATTTCGCGGCGAATTTCTTTGATTGTTGATTTGACTGAGATTGTTTTTTCTTGTCCTTGTTATCATTATCATTGGTTTCAATAAACACAAATCTAAAAGTATTACACTTTCCTGCGTATGTTTCACCTTTTTTTTTTTTTTTTTTTTTTTTTTTTTTTTTTTTTTTTTTTGTTTCCGAGGTGGAAAATCCTCATGGATGTTCGTCGCCCTGGGGCGGACGGCAGGGTCTGTCAGACTCTTACTGACTAAAAACCACCCCGGTGTTCCATCTCACACCTACGCCGGGGGTCGCGGGAACGTACGATCCTTCCGCAACCCCCGACTGGCGTATGTTTCACCTTGTGCTAACCCTAGGATATAATAGCGTAGCTAGGTTCTACGCTATTAACGCAATTAGAGCGAGACCACGCCAACTTTACGGCTCAAAATTTTGACCTATTTCAAAATAAAAACTTTATTTAAACATTAAAACCAAACCATATCAAAGCGCTACCGTAGGTAGGTACTTGGAGCTAATTAAGCAAATGTTTTACAGTATAAAGGGGTGTCGCGAGCGTACGGAGGCCGCCCCGCCGCCGCGCGCCGCCGCCGGCCGGGAAGCCGCAAACGTCGCGTCAGGTTATCAAAGCTTCTTGAATATACCTAAACTACTGGTAACGTGAGCTGCACGTTGAAAATACAGGGTGTAAGAAGGCCCATCACATAGCCGTCAATCACGCATTCTGTACATGAAACTAAGTAATATTGCACAAAAATAATTACTTATATTTTTGGTGTGAAAAACTAGTGTTTGCGGTAGTGCGAAATATAACACACGCAAAACATTGTGCTTATGAGTGCATACAACGGAACCGGGGTCGTGGGGGTATTTAAAGTTGTGTTATAGCATTAAAAACTAGTTTTCGTAAAAAAAACGTTACTAAAAGTTGGAATTTTGACCTTCAACATCACCGTAACTAGGAGGTTCCCAGGCTTGGTCCAGTACAAACATGATAAAAATGTCGGGGCGTACAAGTGACTCTCGGCTTCGTTATGTATTTTTCTACACCCGTTATTAATAGAACGGCGATTTTCAGTAAAAGTATGAAATTATTTCCTGCGTAGTGTGGAACAGTGTCGGGAAAATAGGTCAATAAAGTTATATTTACTTTAAGTTGATTTTAGCAATCAATAGTTTTATGGGTGAGCGTTACGAGCAGTTGGAAACCGTGCACTTAGCTTCTGACGTATGTGAAATAAATATTTTGAATTAGATTACAGCAACGTAACTGATTTGCTGTAATCCATTGGCTCTTCTCCAAATGGCTTTTTATTAAATCAAGACCAACATTCTAAGAAGCAAACGAGATAGTAAACCATTCTAAAACAAGGATCAATCACTTACGTAAATTAGGAGAAAAAGGCCGTAGTAATACAAAACAACATTACCCACGAATGCAAAACCTCCTTTTTGAATTTTGAAGCCGGATAAAACCAAACCAAGAAATTGGTAAAGGAATATTCTAGAAAGCTGGTATTGAATAGAGTGGGTACGTACAAGGCTATGTTTGATGTGTAGTTTACCTCGTTGAGAGCCTGAATTGGCCAGGTAGGTAGCTGTTAGTGCGGATGTTACGTTTACAGCCACTTTCAAGAGGCCTATCTTAATGCCGAACAGTATGTTTATAACTTTGTACTACTACTGCTACTTCTGTCTGATACATACACGTATTGTACTCTTATACGTTTTGTTACTTTAGGTGTAAAATAATGGCTATCTACATATTTATATTTTTGCACAAATAAGAGAAACAGTACTATGAAAAAAGTTGGCAACGTCGAAAATAACTCTCAAATATTTGCCCGTTTTGATTAATTTTGGTAATATTGCTGAATGAAAATAGAAAATCGTTCTTTATAGCTCTAAATTATTGATTATGAATTGCATTCATTAATATGTATAATAACGCCGAATATTGACTTTTAAGTGTAAAAAAGGTATTTGGAATGTTTTCAAATGCTTTTTTTTATAAGGCAAGTTCAAAACCAAAGCCTAAATATACACGTCTTTTTTAAGCATAGTGAAATCGTTAATCTCCCTGATAAATAACTGATATTTTAAATGATGATCGTTATCACGTTTAATCTGTAAAAGTCTTCCGTTACACATACCGGTTTTACAGCATTTTTTATTCCACGAAACATCTAACAATAGCTCTATAAACAATGAAACAACACACTAAACCTGATTCGTAAAATACCGGCTACCGCAGCCGAAAGAATTGATCGTGAAAAGCGACGACGGGGCGCCATATTTTGTGGGTATTAACCGTGCGGAATCGCACAGGAACGCACGGGACCGCGTGGGATCGCGCGGAATCGTAGCCGGCCAACCTAACGCGCGCCAGTAGTCCCGGGAATTAGCTGTTTGTGTTCTCTGCTGCGATTGCTAAGGTTAGTTCTATATGGAGGGGTAGCTTTACATTTTCGACACTTGTATTTACGAAATAGATTTTGGCCATTTTCCTAGTAAAGATAATATGTAGGTAGTTAGAAAGTTGAAGGTCCGAAAGGGTTACCGTGGCCCCTGGAACAGGCAACTGAAGGAACACGGGTGGGTTTTAGTCAGCGAGTCTGACACGCCCTCCCGCTCCGCCCAGAGCGGGAGAAGTTATTTGACGATTTCCCACCCTAAAACAAAAAAAATAAGGTACCATACACATATATATCACAGGTCATACATCGCCATTTTATTTGACATAATTTCAAGGTTCTTTTCGTCTAGTAGACTTTATCGTCTTTTATCAACCTTAAAATGTTTGTCTGAAAATAAACCACATTTAAAACCACATCAGCATTATTACAACAATAAAGTCGCGTCACTGTTACCTACTATAAACAGACTGTAATAAAACTTCACTCTAGAGACTCAACTGTGCCGTCTTTCGTAGTTCTAATGCAAGCAACTTTCCCGGCAAGTGACACAGCCCCTTACGCCGTGTTCCGCTTAGTCTGCTTCACAATTAATTACAATACCAACTTCGTCGGATTAAAATCTAACGAGAAAGCACTAGCTGTCCATAAATATGGTAGAGGCGCATCGTCATAAAACCTACTTTATAGCCGGTGACGTTGACAAGTGGCGCCTCACTTAATTGATGGCGAAACATCATTAACGTCAGCGCTCATCGTAAACCTAAGCTCCAGACGTCACTGATTTATATTCTTCATTTATTATTGTTATTATACTCCCACTGAACAGACACTCTGTTTATTTTTTTTTTTCCAACACAATAGAACTCCTTTCACCGACCTTTTGTGTTGTATTGTCGTTTTTGTTAGCCCATCGACGGCTGACAACTAAATAAAAGTCCGGCGAAAAGCGTAACGAGAACCGTGAATGAGTAACTCGTAATTCAGTTCGTAATTTTTCCGCTTCACTTTCATTGCAATACAATCGCTAGGTGTTGTTCTTGGGGGACGGTTCCTCTCGTCTTGAAGAGCGTTTGGCTTGCACCCGGCTGACGCACAAGCAATCAGTGTCTTTTGTATCCATACATTCGCCGTTAATTGGCAGCCATCGCGGACGCACCGCGCCTCTTAATTGCTAACAAGGCGGCATTTCGCCAACAACCCCGAAATATGGCGGCCATTATGAAAATTAAGGAAATAATTTTAATGATACGATTTATGACAGATCCGGTGCTGCGATTGCGAAATATACGTGCAATCATTAGTTGCGGCAGAAATAAATTGATCGTCACAAGTTATATTTAAGGCTTTAACTGTTAATTAAAATGAGTTCCCTGAAGTGAAGGTTAAGACGTGCCGACATCAGCCTGGAGAGTGAAATTATACGGGTACGTTATAACTTTACACACGTAGTACTTATAATTATTTTGTTCAGCAACTCGGTTGCCTTGGGTTTAAATAATTACTTCATTGGGAACAAAGAGAGTTCGGTCAAAGGATACTGAATTGTTGAAGTAAAGGTTAATGTGTGTTGGCATGAAACAAGCTGATGTAGAAGACCCACTCCAATAAACATCCAACAATAAAGCTAGAGAACAACAATTTGGGCAACGTGTTCTTGTAACCCCCGCAGATTGAACATACGTAAGTGATGTTTAATTTCGTCCGCTATTTCGTGAAGCTTCTGGATCCCTCTATCTCGTGACTCGGGGTTGGTCCATGTTCGCTGCGTCAGAACGAGGGCCGCCCGAGTAGTAAATAAGAGGGTAGCTGCGAATAATTCAGGGCTCGTGATGGGCCCTCCAGCTCAATAATGCACGCTACGCAATCACACGCGGCGTGTTCGCACCAGAGAGAGATGTATCTATCGTCTTCGGTGCTGACTAGGTTCAGGTTGGTCCGGCGCGGTAATTGCGTAACACACTCAGTAGGAATAGCTTTCATTTTGACAGTTCAACAACATTCATTGCGTTATGGTTATTTACGTTGTTGAGCAGACACATTTTTTGAACATAAATGAAGCAATGGATTAGCAATATCCTTTGACATTATTCAAATTGTGATTGATAGTTTGTTACGTAATTAAGGTACAGTTTTCTAAGACGAATCTTACGTGTCTCATGACGGCGTGTTTGTATCCTATGTTGCAGACTGCTTCTTTTATTTAGAGGTTTTTTCCAGGTCATATGTAGGTCTTATATATGTGCTGGCACTAATTACTTTATTTGTAGTTAGTCGATATAGAGTTATTAGGTGTTTGTGACGGTCTGTGCCAGTAAGTGAGTTATATATAAAGAGAAAGTAGCTACCATTAACGATCAAAAGGGAATTGACATAATATAATCATGATTTAAAATCAGATTTATTCCTAATCTTCGGTAATGTTAACCATTGTAATACCATAACGGAATCAGTAGCCACTTCATTAGAATATAACAAAGACATTCCGGGATATCAATATTCACTTTAGTAGAGAAAACCAATCAGGATCTAATTCCATTGGTATAAGCAAATCGCCTATTATCCGCCGCGACTCTGATATAATTCTGTCGCTGAACGGATCAGGAAACAAAATGGCGGCTTAATAGATTAAAAGCTTCCACAATTGTTTGAAAAGAAAGGAAAAATATTGAGCAAAGCGGCTTATTGTACCGCAACTGTCGAAAGGTTGAAAGGGGTGAGGATCTGTCAATTACATAGTGCTGTTGAAACTTTACGATTTTGATTTTTTGTGTTTTTGGGGTTTTGTTTTATCGATAAAAGGACATGTGCAGTGGCACAATATACGATTGTCAAGGTAGTCAAAATCAATAATAAGTATAGCTTGTATTGATTTATAATTGCTATTGTTTCTAGTTATTCAATTAATACGTTTTAGGAGTCAGGAACTAGCCGATACTGATCAAAATATGGTTTATAACCCTTGGATTTTAGTACGTTTCCTTACTATAACGTTATCTGTAAGTCAACACCAACAGAGATACTAACTGGTGGTATTCCCGTGTAAGATCAGTGGAACTTTTTTTGTATGCCTGATCTGATATTGCAGTTTTTTGCTTAACATTTTTTTATTGTATCACGGAGCAATTATTCTTTTTTGGTTTCTTTCTTCAATTTCTATGTTTATTTATCGCTAATACCTACTTTGTTCCTGCTGAATGAAGTATGTAAAACTAATAGAACTAATCCATACTGCAACGTAAGCAAAACAGAAAGTAACTTGTTGTCAATGTTATTATGAGCCACAAAACAGAGAAACATATTGAAAAAGAAAAAAAATCTAAAATTAAAAAATAATCAACATCCATTAAAAAACGATTTATTACAAAATAGTTTTATGGATCTTGATTTTTGGGACTTAGTGTTGTAGGGTTGGTTGAATCTGTATTGATCATAATAATATAATATCTGTATTTTAGAAATTATTACCCTTCGCAAAATATCTACATCACAGAAATATCATGTCAAAGAAACAATAAACCAACCAACCTTCATTTTTAGGAAGATATTAAAAAAACACGTTTGTTGTGTTACACAAATGTTTGACTATCTAATCTTGGCGTATACTACATGTAATCACGTTAATATATTCCTTTCAACTAAAATACATCACTTTAAATAGTTATTGTTCACACACTTTAAATGCGATCACGGGGTAAAAAAAAACGTCAAAAACATATTAGCACTTCGTTATAAACATGGCGAGGCGGAAGGTATTTTGTTAAGTATTGTTTATTCTTGCAATTTTGACCCGCAGCGCAGGTATAACTAGATTAATAACTCCGCAATCCTGAACATTACACGTAACCAAAGGGCAGGAACTGGACATGTCCAAAATGTTTGACTTTGGTCACACCTCTTTGCCCTTTGCCAAAAGTGTTCGCTTGCCTATAAGAATTGAACTAGGAATTCACTCGATGATCATGAGTTTGGTGATGGGAATTTCGACACGATGAAATGATTTAGTTGGTTTTAAACATAATATTAAAATATTTAAACATTTATTCATTTATTTATATACTACTCGAAAATAACAACATCATATAAAAAAGAGATGCAGACATTAGTCGTCACGACCAGTAGCAGTGATTATATCCAAAGAGAGCCATTAAGACTGGAATTAACTGAAAGACGCTAATGGATAAAACGGAGGCTTGGCAAGACGCACTAATGGAAAAAATAAGTTCTAATGAAAATTCATACGATCGGTTCTTTGTGTACTAATTTAATTAAATCGGAAGTTTTATAGACCGTGCTTAAAGGTTTAGCTGTAGATAAGGAGTCTAGGCAAAATTAATAGTTGTAGGAGACAAAGAAAGCAATAAATATATTATGTAGATGTTTGTTCGCAGTACAAGTGAACTGAAAGAAAATTTGCGGGATCCGAAAATGAATAGCAAATGCTGTCACTTTACCCATTCGTGTTTATATAAAACTTACTTTAATCGGATAACTATATCTACGTTCTGATGCTTTTTAAAACACTGTAATAAGAAAGAACTCATTCTTACTCATCACAATGTTTTTGATAGACGAATCATCTACCCGTTGTAGGTTAGCGAAGATAAATGGCCAAAAATATGAACATTATATTCAACTCACCCCATCAGGGAGCACAAGCGTGGTGCGGTGCATGTCTGCATTTATCTGTAAAAGAAGAGAATCAATAAGATTGGTGCTTTCACTAGTACACTAACAAACATAAGTAGTCTCTCTAATGGAAAATAAATACGTACGTATTCGTTATGTCTCTGTTTCTTAGTAACTGAAGTAATTACTGTAAGTACCCATTAGGAATAACCTTTGCCATACAAATATAACAATTGTAAATGAACACGTTTCTGTTCGTGCAATGTTACTATATTATGACTTGCTATGAGTGCTTATTTCTGCTTCGTGTTAGCGTTGTCAGTGCCTATTTAGTTTTAACCTCGCTAAAACGAAGATTTTCTTATACTTAATAAGAGTCACATACCTACGTATACGAACCGGTCATTTGTACGAATGTCTGCATACCAACAAGCAATTTTGTTACTGTTTATGTTTAGAAAGTTTCCTCTTATAAGTAGCTAGGATTATTAATAGATAACATATTCACATGGCATCAAACTCAAACTCAAAGCATTTATTTCAAATAAACCAATTACAGGCACTTTTGAATTGTCAAGGGGTCGGTCAGTCAGAAAGATGAAGCTAGTTGCCCATTCCAAAGCGTAGTAGGTAGCTATGGAGAAGAACGGGTGAGAAACTCCATGGACACTCTTTTAAATCAAAATATTGTTACAAAAAAGTGCATCTGCATGTTAGCAACGTTTGTAATAAACTAAGCTTCGTTTTGGTTAATTGTATTGAATAATCATAAATAATTATGTTATCAGCAAGAAAGTACTGTATTTACCATATATTAGGGACTGGCTGACTCAATAATTGTTTATGGCTTGGGTGGATATCGACGGCAGCAAAGTACAAAGGTCAACTGCACTTTTTACAAAATTCACATAGTTCGACTCAAACTTCTTTATTTTACTATAGGTTTCTAAATTTTTACTAACATTAAATCACGTATACAATGCGAAGACAACAATACGACAGTAAATGAAAACACTGGCAATACTAATGCATAAGAGTATTTTGAAAGAAAGAAAGAAAATGCGTTTATTTGCGGTAAACATGACGCAAAAAATAACACAAACACAGAAAATATGAAAAGGTTGGGGGAAACATGCGTCACATCCACGCAAAACGGCTATCGCTCAGCATTATGCCGCGACCCTATGCAAGACAGAGCCCCAGCGCTGGTTTTCAGCGACAGCCGGCTACTAAACTAACTGAAACTATTAAATACATTTTAACATTAAAAATTGTTTTTTCATAGAAACTAAATAGTAGTGATGGGCCAACTATGGGTTAAGCCAATCTTTGACTAGCTGTAGTGACTAAACATATGAACATATTTGGTTGAACTTTTGTACGCAGACTGGGAATATCATTAGATATCCGAAGTTTAAATTATTGTTGTATCGTCGTCTCCGCCTTGTATAAAGACAACTACACCGATTGTTCACAAAGTGATGAAGTAGTCACGGACATGATAACATCAGTCCATACGATACCCATCGTCGGACAATTAGCGCGTTCACCTGATGTAAACAAAGACATCAGTCACTTCACGCTGGTTTTAAAACTTGCGTTATGTTAGTGTTACTTTAGTCGACAGGCGTTACAAATAATATTAATATGAACATTATTAGCTACCTTTATTTATTGTAGCAATAATTAAAATACAAAAGAATAGATCTGTTTTAATATTTAAAATTATATAAGCTTTAGCAATTAGGATGTCCCGTGGAGAAGCGGATATATTGTTGCAGTTGACTCATTTAGTTTACTTTTTGTACAAAGTAGATACATACATCTTCCACTTATTGGAAAAAAAATCGAGTAATTGGCTTTAAGCATTTCATTGTTATTAACGAATGTTGTAAAACAAAAGAAGATAGCTTATTGGAACGAAGTTCCTTATCGCGCGTTGTGAAAGGGGGCTAGACGGAAAAATTCTTACGAAAAGTTTTCACGACACTTTTTGCTATAGTAAGCTATATATATAATAATAATAAAAATAAAATTATTATAACTTAAAATAAATAAAATTTTATTACTATTCCTTCACTAATTAATCGAAAGGAACTTCGTTCCATCCGGGTGTCCTTTGACACCTCTCAAGTTTTTTTATTTCTTCTTATTCATTCGCACAGTTTTGCGTTTAGAACGCTCTTCTGTATAATCGTGTTTTTGTAGACAGTCGCGTCGTCGACATCGTCTTACATTCCCTACACACTTAAATAAAGTAAGCTTGGAAAAGTAAGCATATATACGTATCCTATCTAACCATTTACCAATCGAAGAAAACACTTGCTGTTCCAAAAGTAGCCGACTTCTTTGGTGAGCCGCACACGAAGATACAAGTACCTACCAACGTTAGTGACTGAGATACCCCCAGAGCTGATATCCCATGTCAAATCTATGGTCCAACTTAAAAAGAGTTTTATGTCTCACTGTGTCTATGTTTTTAACAAACCTCACGTTTGCGAAAATGTTTATTAATTTGTAAAATGCAAGCTAATCAATTTCGACTGTAAGTATATTTATTATAATTTACTTAGCACACTTAATTAAGTTAATACCAACACATTCATTTACAAAATGTCAAAATTTGTAATCTATTGTTAAACGAGAACAACAACAGATGTCAGAGGGGCAATTCCCGTATTTTTAAGACCGTTCGCATTCTAATCTCAGTCTCAATCTGTCAAAATTACAATCAATTTACATACATTTTTGACAGGTTTTTGACATTGATTGACGCTGAGATGAGATTGCGACTTGAATTTGAACGTTTTTTAAGTACGAGAATTGGCCTACTGTTGTTGTTCTCGTGCAGTTTCTCTATGCAGTTTGGCAGACTTCATGAATGATACCTACTGTTAATACAGATTTTGAATAAATAAATAAATATAATCGTAGTATGGTGATTATACATAATTATGTTGTGGTACTGGATGATGCGGAGCAAATATGCTAGAATCCAATTTGGTTTCTACTCTGTCGTTTATGTTCAGCGGCGAAAAATGAACCCTAGATGTAAACAAAAATAGGCTATATTATAGAGAACCATAAAGATAAAGTCAAATAAATCAACGACTAAATTATTTACTTTAAACTATTACAACCTTTTCAAAAGGCACAAAAACACGCCTGAATGTTTGAACAAGCGTCTACCGCTGCGCGCCGAGGCGTTAACCTTAAATGTGAAAGGGCTGTGGAAATAAATCAACATTTACAAGTCCATAATTAAATACGGCGTTGTCCGCGCTTGTCGCCGCCGACACGATCGCTAATTGCTTCTCAAGAAGAAACTAAATCATTCCGCGATGGAAACACGCCGCCGCGCCGCCCGCGCCGCGCGGGAGTCCGAGACACGTTCCGCGGAGATTCTGAATTAGTTGCTGGCGAGGACGTTTCAATTGCCGACTTAGATCAAATAGTAAACAGCAAGAGTACACTTATTAGAGGAAATTTACAAGACAAATACGTAATATAAATACTTGCAATTTATTGATAGAAGGTTGCTTATTCGAGTTTTTCCAGTAGTAGGTAGTAGGTAGTCCGGAGGATCCGTGGTTGGTAATTAGCGATATGCGAAATGTTGTAATATGTAAGTATTCTCGTCAACTTATTTACTACTTACTTATACATCAGAAGCTGTGACATTGTAAATGTAAAAGTCAGCTAAAAACGCTATCGCATATATCATCTCAATATTGACAAAGCCTTACCTTTCTAGAAAGCTTTGCGCTCACTGAAAGTACGCAATTTTCTATCGTCGCTCTACCTATTAGAGTGGACGATCAAGTTGATAGCATCGGTGCTCTGTGCACCGGATAATACAAATACGAGTAAGTATTATTTATTTGTTATCTACTGCCGGAGGCTTTCAATGCTTTTGTGTCAGCAAGTTTCTGTTATCCGGAATAATATCAGATACTGGAAACGAATGGCGTATGTATTATTTTTATTGCTCTTTTGTAATATTATCGGGCTATGTACAACACTGCTGAACATGGACCTCCCCTGGGTGTACAATGAGCAATCCTGGGGGAATGACGCTATAATCATTACGTTTGGTAGGCTGAATTGCTACATGAAATTATGAATAAAATAACGAAAATGGCATGGTTTTAGTGGAAAAATACAACATCATAGTGAAAACAAAACTGTACAACGACTGTTAATCAAACCCAGAACTAAACGCGTTTTAAAATCCATATCCGATATTTCCCACACATGTAGTCCGCTTGGTAACGACTATATTAACGTGTAGATATGTGTTGCGGCAATATAACAGCAGAGACTGGCCACAGTCCACAGTGCGTCGGAAAAACGTGATGGATGGAGCGAGCGTCGATTAATGGTCGCGCGGCGTGTATCGAACCTCACTAAAACACAATATTTTTGAACGCTTTTTTGTCGTTTGAACGGTTGTTGTCATTCTTGCGTTAGTTTTTTGTTAGCTTTGCAAAAATTTCATGTTTATAAACGTACAATTTTTGCAAAGCTAACAAAAAATTGGTGTAATAATTTAGCAACAGCAAAAAATATTTGCGCTTGTTTTGATCTGACTAAGACAATATTCATTAAGATGTACCTATCTATGTAATAAGATAGATATAATATCTCTACGTCTGTTTATATATTGTGTGTGTACATAAATGGTTAAATACATAAATAAATATAAGTACAAGTATGTAAGCTACCACACTTGCACCACATTTGTCTAAAACAACCATTTACACAGTGCAAGTTAACTGCCGCTGGCATAACATAAAATTAAAGTAAACATTGACTGGCACCGTCTAAACAACACGTACAATTGTTGCACGATACGGGCAAGTTAGTTGCCGTTCAGAACTGGTATTAGGTGTAAACAGCACGTAGTACATTAAAATCGCATGTGCAATAAAATCGCATTCAATTCTGGTATGACCATTTCCTATCATGCAAACATGAGCGAACGAAACTAATAAAAAAAATTAAATAAATATTTGGCAGCACAAATACAGGCGTACTTGAATTATCTGTACAAGGACGTACAGCTCTGCGTTTAGACTGGCAAAACTTGCATTCAATTATTATATGCCATTTTATGGAAATCGCACGAGTGTAAACTCTTACATGCAATTCTTGAATGGCAATTATTGAACGTGCTTTATGGCATGCGAGTATTGCTCTTGAACATTCCAGAAACTTGCACCGTGTAAATGGGGCGTAAGCGTGAATTTATGGGCTCGATTTCCAGTCCTTTTTCAAAGGAAAATAAAACGTGCGTTTTATGTTCCTGTGAAAAAGGACCGGACGGAGAAAATCATTTAGTTTTTAATGTAATAACGTACCTACGTAACTTCCCTGTTTATCTTAAAATACTAGCTTTGAAACATATTCAGTTTGATGAAACAAACGTGATGATCACGAGTGAAACCACTTCATAAATAGTGGTCGAATTGGGTCAGTCCGTTGTTTGGACAGGATGGCTAGTTACCTGCTAGTGCAGACTTTAAGCCCGACCTGTTCTGGCATGTTTAACTTTAATTGGACCCAACTTTCGTGTTGTTTATAGAAGGAGCCTTTGTAGAGGATATTTAAATAAACTAACAGAGGTGTGTAGTTGACCTCCGTCAGGTTTGCTAAGGAGCGACAGGAAAATTACACATATAGGTGTAACATCAAAAATGGGAAAGAATTGCTAGCATTCCACAATAAAATACAATTGAAATAATGTTATACCTACGGGTCCATATTGGCTCAACTAAAGTTCTTTACCCGAAATTGTTCTTCCTAACGATTTGTAATCCGAATGATCACTCTTCCTAAAATTTTTCATCCTAAAGTTTTCATTCATACTATTTGTAGTGCTACCGGCGATGTTCATAACACTCATGTTTCCGAAAATTGTAATTAATAATATCATTAATGTAAATATATTTAAACTCCTACTGTTTTTTATCATAACGCTTTTATCCCTAAACATAATTACCATAATATTTTCACTCATACTCAGAAAGAAACATTTACCAAGTGTTATAAAAAATATATGTGGGTAGAAGATGATATTTATAGTTTTAGGTATTTTTTTCTGTGCATGGTTGATGGTGGGCTAGGTCGACGGAGCCCCGCTTCGCGGGGCTCCTACTTCTGTGTGGTTTATAAAAAAATAACCACGAAGGGGATGGCGGGGTCTATTCGCTCGCTTCGCTCGCTCACACGACCCCGCCATCCCCTTCTAACCTAACCTGTCCGAGTCGGGGGTGCCCTAAAGTCCCAATTGTATCCAATTTCTCTTGATATAAACAACCGTTACACACCCGATGTCGATGGCAAATTATGTTATGGCATATCATAATTATGGCATGTGATAATTAGGGCTTACAATGATTAATGTATATAATACTGATTATTATGAATAAAAAGAAATCTAAACAAAAAAGATATGACTTTGAATAATAGTATAAAAGATGGTTATGTTGAGAAAATATAGGGAAACAAATAAAAGTATAATAGATGTTTATTGCTACTGACATTATGAAGTTGAATGCTTCGGAATTATGAACATTAGAGACAGAGTAGTTAGGAATTGTGATTGTTAGGATGAAAAATGTTAGGAAGAACATTTTCGGATTTCCAATTATCGGAGTTGAAAATTTAGGTGAACTTTGGCGCACCCTATACCTACATATCTGTTCAATATGTTGAACAGAAAGGAGGCCTTGTTGTTGCATATTTTTATTTTAACGATATTTTTTCGATTGAATAATACATTCTGAAAGGAGGTAAAAGAACAGAAAACTAAGGGTGAGTCCTAGAACGGACTTCTGTCATTTCCACAATAGTCACCTTGTTTCTGCATAGAGTCGCTTAACTTCACGATAAAGGCACAATGAATCACTACTGGCAATGTTATTCATCGGCTAATTAGAATGAACGAACATACATAGTGGCATCCTCCTTATTTGTTCCCTCCCTTCTAACAACTCAATATGTTGGAGTTAGGCTCTCACTAGCCTAGACTAATCCGACGATGTCTAGACACGTTCCTATCATTATTTCTTCTGACAGTTCAACAATGTAGCACATTAGTAGATAGTGTTTATGAGTTTAAGCACCCGTTTGTATATACTAGACTATCCTTGCACGTTTGTTTTGAGGACTGGCTTTAAAAGTCCTTTTTACTTTTGGTTCTCAAAACCGTGCTATCAATACCAACCATGATTCTGTTAACTATATCAGTCAGTAACCAAGAGAAGCGGTTTGAAGTTATAAACTCTCATGAAACCATCATCCGCAAGCAAAATTGACTTACGAATATTTTGATAGGATCCGTTTTTGGGTATGGGAATCAGGGTTAGATGGGAATAATAACTAAAGAGTAATATATTATAGCATACAAATATCTTCCTCCTTTACCTTTTTCATACTTAAGTAAACGTTCCCGGCCAGGGCCGGTGGGCCGGTATGGGCCAGTGGGCCGGCAGGCCGGTGCGTGGGCCGCTGTGGGCCCACATCGCCCACATCATTCGATGTTTGCATAACTATCAGTCGAGGTAATCCCCGCTAATATTAGTTTGTCAAAATATTCCCCGACGTATCATTGAAAAGGGAAAGGGTCTGAGTTCGTATAAAATATATCCCGAGTCGCAGGTAACCCTCAATTGTTACCCGCCTCCAATACTTTTCTATTCGATATGAGATCGGTCCGAGATTTTTCTCCATGGGCAGATACCTTTTTCCAAGAGATTAGAGCTTGATTAAGATTCGGGAATACTTTCGGGCCGCGTTATTCAGTCATAGGTTTTTGGTACTCGTATTATGTTGGGCAGCTTTTTGCGGAGTTCGGGTTGGATTAAAATGTTGCTCTGGTATTTTCTTCGTTATTTTTCTTCGAGTCAAGTTCCAAGAAAACTATGTTTTTTCACTGTCATCCCATTTATTCGATATTGTGAGCATTATCCAATCTTACACAATTTTGCGAGAGTCCATTAGACCTTTGCCACCTACGTACATAGAACTGTAAAATACCTACATTATCACCACCGACCAACAAACCTAACCGTCCACCGCCCATTGTAACAAATAGCCCGAACTTATCTCGGGCGGATATACGAGCCAGTTGTAACTGAACTAACAAATGAGAAGGCACGGTGGCCGTCAAATGACGCCAATAAAGACAAACAGGACAAAAAGGCCAATTTGGCGAGGCCGCGTATAGAGACCGGCTATTAGAGATTCAGGCCACAAGCCAGGCCTCCCCGGCCAGGCCAAGCCAGCGCTCAATGCTCGCTGATTGGGCTAACTCGATATCGATAATGTCCATCTGATGATTGTGGCGCGGTTTATTCTACTTATATACATATAATTAGAGTGTAATTTGTAAGAATTCAAAATTTTGATGAAATACTTAGGAAGCCGTTAGACAGGCTGAATACAGGCGTTGAGTTTAACAAGCCGATGCAGATGAAAATGATGATTAGTGCTCCTAACCATCGTTAGCTGTTTACACGTGACATAATAATGTAAACAAAAGGCTGATTCACACTACTTGAAAACTTTTATTCCATCGCCGCGTCGTCGGCCCGAGTCACACCTGTAAGGAAGTGTCAACAACAAGGGTAGGATTTACCCTTATTAGTCCTTTATTTACTCTTTCTTTTTAACAAACTATAAGTTGCTTTTTAACGTGGGTGCTTTTATTATGGGGGCACTTGCCTCGAAATAGGCGTACCTCGTTAATAGTTGTACCCATAGGTACATGTAACGGATACCCATAACATGTCAGGCTTCAATTTATCACCCACAGGAGTGGCGCCTCCAAGTTATTGCGTTGAAGACTGTGTATCGATAACGTTACGTTAACGTTCAATATATTAGCTCGCTGCAGCTGAAGCACAAGGAGGGAGATTTATAACCTCTATTATGCGAGAAAAGAACTTCGTAATTAATAACGTTGTAGAATATTAAGTTAATATGTTTAGGTTACTTTATGGATTGAAAGGTAGTTGACGTGTATTACTTTAGTTTAGACATTTTTCTTGTGTCGAAGTATTTCGAGCTGGGGTGTCGAGTCTCTGTTACGAGTTTCATTATTATCCCTTGATGTTGATAAGTAAGTATTGGATATTGGAACAACTGTAATTCATGAATCATATATACTGTAGTAATTAAAGTATTTTTCCAATATGTACCTGAAGCTTATTCATTCGTTAGTATTTTTAATAAATACTAACACATACGAAAAATCAGTAAAGAAATATTCAAAAGCTTATTTCTGATAGATATTCGCACTAAAAACAGATAGTAAAAGTCCAGAACTGCGCCAACATAAGATGCGCTAGCGATTACCAATAAAACTTATATAAATAAAAGTTGACGACTCTCATAAACCGCCTCTGTTTACGACGCTAGCGCACAAAATAATACGTTATTAATATCTACCAATTAATTGCTTACAATCCAACTCTCAACCAAAAACTAGAGCAACAGAAGTTCTATACATTCAATAATTAGTTTTGTGGATCGGATACGGTATTGCTAGAATTTAAATAGTTACTAGGTACATAGTAGACAGCTACACACTAGTGAATTCCATCTATGAAACACTATTGATCATAGTTCAGTTAAACTATGAAATCGTGCATATATATACCTACATTGTGAAAGACGTAAGATGTGACATTGATTGAACATTTTTGGGATTTAAATATAAGAAGTAAGTTCGCCGGATGAAACTAGCCAATTGTAGCTCACATCAAACGACTCACCGTATCACGAACAGCATTTCAGATGCGATTGTCACATATTCGCGGTAAGTCGCATGATTGCCTTTAGACAACTTGATTGGTTCCTAGTCCATTATGTGGTAAATCCGTAAAACGTAGCACTCTACACTAACAACGTGACTAAAAACAGTGTTTCTAATCTTTGCAAGCCAAGGGCCTAATTAAGCGGCTAAAAATAAGTAATTAAATCTTGGCACATTCTGGGCAGCCAGCCCCGCTGCCATCCTACTAATTGGCTGTAATTCCTGCATCACAGTTTGACGTATCTTCATGTTACACATAGCCCCTGGCAACACGAGAAGAAAACCTATGCACTCATCATCATCATCATCATTGGCAGCCTTGGTCCACCCACTGCTGAGTATCGATAGGTTGCATTCCTCCCTTTGCATTATGTGCTTATTATCATCACGACATGGGACTATCCTTCTGCTCTCACCTACCGCGTGGTGCTCCACTCCTCTCGAGCCCATCGTAAACAATAGTAGGAAGTACTCGTGCGATCCCACGGCTCTGCTCGCGATATATTGTCATCGGTTAATTGAATGCATACATTCCTGATTGGTTCCGTACTCGATGTCAAATGATTTGCTGTAATGTGTGTTTATGTGTCAGCAGCGTAGTTATTCCCGATAAATTATATAAGGAGTAGAGTGCCTTCTCTTGTATAGCAGAGGTTACACAATACCGACTCCGGTTAAATATATTATCAATAGGTATCAATTTTACATATACGATTCTTGGCTTTTCGCTTAAAATAATACTTAGCAGGTTAGACATGCAACAGGTTTTTCTGAATAATTTCTTCATATTCATTTTCATATCACGAAAATAGTGATAGACTTGTTTTTATTTCAGCAGACATCACCTACTTTGTTCTGCAAAGAATGAAAAGAACTTTTGATTTTCCCCACGGCGCGCGGCGATGTTAACACCACAATAATATGAAACTCCCACACTGTGCTTCCCTCACACTCGAGCACCGCGCCCATAAACATGCAACTCGATGTTGATTCCCCAAGTTTTGTGTCTGCTTCGTGTTGCTGTTGCAGAAACTGTGTCCGTGTTGTTAGACACAACAAATAACAACAATAAGTTGCTTGAGGTTGTTGTTGCAACCGTTTTTACTATTATTTGGGAAGTTAACACATATTTAAATAGACGCATAGCAGCAATGTAATAATAATCTTAGTCCTTCTGTCTCCCGCTTTCTGTCGGCTTTATCCTACTATTTTTAACTATGCTCCTAAGTCTGCTATCAAGTCTCCTGCTCTTGTGATAAGTCTGTTATCGGAACTAATACCGCAATCTTATTTTTTTTATACATAAAAAAAACAAAACACTTACATACTACTAATTGACTAACAGCGCCCCCTGTCAAGGTCAGTCGAGCCAAAAGATCCTTGTTGCAGTGTCACTATAGTAACCATTGAATGAATGATTCATTTAGGGTGGGTGCACCAGTGCCACACCAGGAACCAGTAGTGCACCATTTCTAATTTCACATCAAAATATTAACCTTCTGTCGAATTTCCCGCCACTTTTTTTACGCGTTTTTACGTTTAGACGCGTAGGTAACGCCTGTTAGTAGTTTCATCACTTTTGTGTTCTCGAAAATATAGTATATTTCGCCTCTTTTTTACGTAATGAAGATATAGTATTATCGATCCATACTAATATTATATACATATACATTCGAATGTAACTCTGTGTGTATGTTACCTTTTCACGTCTAATCGACAGAAAGGGTTTCGATAAAGTTTGGCAAGGAGATAGATGGCATCCTGGGGAAGGACATAGGCTACTTTTTGTCTCAAACGTAATCCTAAAAGGGGTAATATAGGGGATGAAAGTTTGCAAGGGAAACTCAGCATTTATTAAGTTAGGGATATGAAGATTCAAAATTCTGCTAAAAGTAAGAAATAAAGAATTACGTGTTCAAACGTTTTGTAACCAAGCCAAGTAAATTTTAAATTATTTTATATTTAAATTATTTTGTGCCGCTTTTTAAGACATTTAAGGGATTGAAAATACCGTCGTATAGCCCATGTCCTGGGTTAAGAGATACTTTTATCCCGGTAGTACGTTCCCGTGAGGCAATTTCCAACATCCACGCGGACAAAGGCGCATGCACAGGATAGTCATAAAATAAAAAATAGACTTTATTTCAGGACAGCTGAAGACAAACGTGGGATTTTTAAATTTCTCGAAACGGTTTGTCTCGAACGGCATTTTTTTCGAAAAATTTGATTTATCTTTCTGCTATATTTTGTATAGAAATTGAAAAAACTGATCCAGCCACGTGCAAGTAGACCATATAATGATGCTTATGATGTTTTTTAATGTTCAGAATCAGAAGCAGTTTTTAGTAAAACCATGATCAAACGTTCGTCTCGCCTCATTTTTTTGGAAAACTCGTTGAGAATATTAGTGATTTTCCATGAATATTTAATTTATTTAAAAAATCCCTTTCAGCCACATGCAAAACAAGGAATTTGACTTTTCACATCACAAATAATTTTATTTTAATTCTGTTTCCTATTCTCACAAACAATGAACAAAATTGACCAAAATCAGTTGATTTCGTGCACGGCCTCTTAAAGTACTCCAAAGATATTTTAGCGCCTGAATGTCATTTACAGGGGTGCGTTGTTTGCCCGGCTTGGGCGGAGCACCGCCGTGTCCTCGTGGAAGCGATTGGCAGTGGCGATCTCTCGCGTCCGGCCTTGGTCCAGGCCATGGTACGGAGCGAGAGGGCTTGGGAAGCCGTCACCTCCTTCTGCGAAGCAGTAATGTTCGCGAAGGAGGAGGCGGAACGCGTGAGGGAGAGGCAAAATTTGCGCCCTCACGCCTCTAGCCGCCGCAGGAGACGACCTGGGCGTCGGGAATCGCATGCCGATTCCCGGCCACCGTAGGCGCGGGCTTGCGAACGGCGAGCAATGGGCAGCTTGCCGTTCGATAAGGACCAGGCCCGGGTCGACGGCGCATTGTGTTCCACGCGCGCCTCAGAGATGTCAGCAGCAATGACGGGGTTTGCTAGGACCGATGCCTGCTAGGGTTGCGGAAAAGTCCAAGAGGGTTACCGTGGCCCCTGGCACAGGAAACTGAAAGAACAAGGGTGGGTTTTAGTCAGTAAGAGTCTGACACGCCCTCCTGCTCTGCCCAGAGCGGGAGAAGTTATTTGATGATTTCCCACCCACAAAAAAAAGGGGTGCGTTGTTACTAAAAATTTGTGAAAATATCACAGACATTGTATCTCACATCGTATTGACTAAACAAGATGGCCGCTTTAATTCCGATTTTGGGCACGCGCCACAATTATCATTAATTAATTTAAGTTGACAGCATGACATTTGACAGAATTAATTAAATATTTCTTTCAGAAATCAGTTACTCAAGTTCTGAAACCCACTAGTGCAGAATTACACATCAGTTTCTATTTAAAATTACCTCTTAGAGTTACTAATTAACTTTGACTTTCAAACGAACGCGAAAACTACGCTGCGAGCGTGTAATTATAACATGCATAAAAAACATGATTTAACACTATCGGGTTCTTATGACAGCTCAGAGTTAAAATGTAAACGATTTGATGGAAAATGTTCGTTGTTTCTAAAAATGTGTGCAATTTTAATTAAACTATGAAACCTGCGTTGAACCAGTTAATGGAAAGTATTTTAGATCGTATTGTTCTTATTTACTTTCAAACACTGAATTTGGATTTTGGATCCATTTTCAAATCAGAGGCCCGAGCACGAACGCGCCGAGTAAACGTAACGTAAACTCGAACGATTTATGAATCGAATTAGAATTGTTGTTTGTTTACATGTTCGCGACAAGCACAATGAGTATCACCCATAGATTTGAATAAAATAAAAATTATGTGCAAAACGAGTATTTTTCATTTTAATATCGTTCGAATTTACGTAACTTTTACTCCATGCGTTTGTGATAGAACCTCTGGTTCCTATAAAACACGTTTATTGTCACCGTCAACAGACTGTCGAACACAAATAGTTCACCCAAAAAAAAAGCGAGCGCTGGGTACTGCCAGATCGCGTAGGCGTCCGGCATGCAGTGCCCTAATAATGTAGATTATTCACGTCGCTGCATACATTTGGGATATGGGTCAGGTTATACTGACGGTGGTGAGCAACACAATTCTGCTTACCTACATTATTTGGTTATGTTTTCACTGGACCAGTTCAATCTTAAATCAGCTATTTACTAGTCCTGAAAATCGAGGTTAGGTTAGGTTAGGTTGTAAATTATTCAGAAAACAAAAACAAAACGAGGTCTAATGTGAGACGAAGTTATTTTTCGGTATCACCACTATTTTAGAAAATGAATTGGAGCTCGTATTGTCGTAATTAGGAAACAGGTTGACGCAGCATGCAGAAGAAGAAGAAGGCAGACAGGTTGAGGCAGAAGGCGCACCGGGCGCAGGAGAAGGGCGGACAACGCCCTTTTCCGGCCCCCATGAATGGGTCCAGGGGCGTGGGACTTGGGGAAGTCCTCGCCCCCTATTTGATGGACGCGAGGCGAAGGCACGCACGGGTGTCGGCGCGCACCTCTGAGGCGATGCACGGGGTAGTTAAACACCTCACTACCCCGTGCAGGAGACGAGGCCCGGACAGACCGGGCCAGCACTAGTGTGGGGCTGCGGAAGAATTTCGATACCCGCGCGGCCCCGCGCGCACGTGCGAGGAGACACCGGGGTGGTTTTAGCCGGTAAGAGTCCGGCACGCCCCTCCACCTTTTCCCCAGGCGGAGGTAGACCATGAAAATTTAACCCCGTAAAAAAAAAAAATAAAGCATGCTTCTCACAACTTCCAAAATCTTGTGGTCTGCAAAACTGTTGGGAAGTAAGCAATGGTAATAGTAAGCCTGGAGACTGGTTTTGAGCCCGGTGGACGGCGATAGATTCGCCCTCTATCACATGGCATTATTACCTAACAGGCGAAAGTTTGGTGTACTACAGGTACACCTGTGCCTAACCTCTCTGAGATTACAGGCGTGATGTTATGTTGCCTGTGCATGAATCCGTCTCTAGCTTTCTCTGCCGCCGCCCCTCACACGTAGGTAGTTAGTGATGACCGCTGAGGCGCGAGTTGCCCCGCGGGCCGGAAGCCTCCCGAGGCAGCAGGCCATTTGCGGCATGTATTGGAATTTTCCATCAGGAATTTCTCAGTATCAGCCTGGAATCTGGACGTGTGCCCGATTGATGGCAAAAGGGTCGCCACGTATTACATACGACTTAAACTTAGCTGGCAAAATGTAGGCGTACTAAGGTCAACCGAACCTTCGGAACATACAGCCGTGAGAATATATGTTGACTTAATGTATTAAGTATGTAGGCATGCGCAAACAACGCAATATTATGTGTTGACTTAATGTATTAAGTATGTAGGCATGCGCAAACAACGCAATATTAAGTGTTGACTTAATGTATTAAGTATGCAGGCATGCGCAAACAACGCAGTATTATGTGTTGACTTAATGTATTAAGTATGTAGGCATGCGCAAACAACGCAATATTATGTGTGGACTTAATGTATTAAGTATGTAGGCATACGCAAACAACCCAATATTATGTGTTGACTTAATGTATTAAGTATATATGCATGCGCATACAACGTAATCATCCGGATCTTACATTTATGTCACAATAGGCCTAAGTTAAAAAATGTTTTTCCCCTGTATCTAATACTTATTTTTTCTTCAAGGCCCAACAACTTCGACTTAAGAATTACAAGAACGCTTCATAACGTTGTTATCTTTACAAAGAAAAGTTTTATTGGATAAAAGTGCTTATCCAATTGATATAAAGCCTTGAGTAACGTTCTCGCGGGCGAAGTCATCGGGGACCCTCTGCCTGTCAGCTTTACGATTTGTGTGGGCGCATAAGTAGCTAATTCTTTTTCCAGTTTCCTTTTATATCGCCGAGATGTAACTAGGTGTATGGCCAAAATAATCGTAAGGAAATGCGGCAAAATAACTTTGCTAAAGCACTAGGAAGTGGTGAAGGGCGGACGTTTTGGGGGACTGTCTCATGTAATTTTGACTTTCAAAATGTGCTGATTCTCAGCCCAGTTTGAATAATTGACTTGAATGAAAAAAGCTATTTTAGTAAGTCTAACGCAAGTGTTATCTTAGATTTTAAATGAAAGTAGGAATTATCTTTATTTCTAGACATTGTCGTTGTCGTTTAAAGACGTCTGTATACCAGATCTTATACGTTTCTAAGCAAATCCCATTTACATCAAAACAGCATCGGCAAAGTGGTTGTAGTCGCGCATGGCGGTGGAAGCTGTCACCGCTCAAACACAAGATAAGTTTGAGCAAAGGAATGGCGACTATCCGCAGCTCTCTGTTGATAACATCCCCGAAGTGGAACGAAATAAAATATTCCAAGACGGCTTTCTAGTAAATTGAGAAACCGACTCGGTCAGGAGCTTCGGCAGGTTCGGAGCGATACAATATACGTGTAGAGGAAACTAAGTGAGTGCTTGCCGCGGCACAGTTATGTGGTCACATATTTTCGTTTCATGCATTTTTTGTTTCCTTGGATTTGTTTTGTAAACTATGTACGGGCTTATAAATACTGTATTTTATGTGAATTTTTGTTTCATCAGCAGACACCATTTTTGCAACTTAGTAGTATCTTACTGAAAATCAACGTCATAACAACACGGTTTAGAAACATCCTCTCTACACTTTTATCCTACACAAAAACTTGTACATATCGTATCATGTGTAGGGCAACCCTCTTAAATCAGATTCCTTAGTCGCAAAATGTGTGAGCGCGAAAAATATACCTAGGTACACGTGCCCAAAATTCAGGGTGTAATAAACTCGATTTTTGTCATCCCTGTCGGTGGACTAAAAATACTGGCGGCACGTTCATTTAATGTTACGTAAATAATGAATGGAGAGCTGCAAGCGAATATATTTGGCTCCGTACGCCGCGCCATCCATTTCTCGCGTGAATTCTTTGCACATTACCTATAGAACAGAGTCGGGAATTTAATAATGCCTGTGGGCACGAGTACCAGCCTACAGCACATCTTGTGATATCAGTGTTCATACAGTCATTAGCAACGTGTACAGGCTTTATGTATGAATACTTTTGTGTTACATTACTTGACCTCTAACAACACCTACGAGCTACGGTGATCTCCTCCTACTACTAGTCTGTACCATCTGGTCAGTTTCTTATGTCTAGTGTAAAGCGTCTTAATAATTCAAATTAATTTTAGATTTCCTTCTGTGAGCGTCTGTATTGGACCTCTGTGCCCTCGTAAGCCTCTCAAGCAACCCTCCTCTGGCTCGGAGCACCCGTGACATCTCCAATCTAATAACCTCCTCTAAATATACATTATTTAACATCTCAGACCGTTGAGTGTATTATGTATGTACGGATAAGTTCAGTCCTCTCGTCGCTACGAGGTCATTTGTCAAGCTTATACTCAACTTAAATCGTTAGGCGTCTATAAGGCTGAAGTTATGACATAATGGACTTAACTATAATGACAACCAGTCTAAGGTTTAGTAACCATTACTTTAATCAGTTACATGTTATAGGTTTCTAATTTCGGCCAAGCACGTAATAATGTAAAATTGTCCGCACTTTTGCTGTTTTTAAGCCCTATTTTCGCATCCGTTCATAGCACTTTATCACAATAATTGTCACTTAGCCACCCCCGCAACTTCCTCCGTGTACATCCAGATATTTAAATTAAACTCACACAAGCGGCAAACAAAAGCAACGTAAAAACGTTTCCTTTGTTAATCCATTAAGTAAATTTAAGCAAAAAAGAGAGAATGTTCTGAAACACAATGAATAGGAACACAAAACTTGAACGAGGCCGGATCGCTTTCAAATCCCTGAGAGTGAAACTTTGAGCGAGTAATAGATTAATATGCAAATGAGTGCGAGTGCGGCCGCCTCGCTCGCAGCGCCGCCCGCGCCGCCCCGCGGCCGCCGCCGGCAACCGGCGCCTATTAGCCCACGCTTATTAATACAATTAGGAACGGATATCACACGACGAAAACGAAAACTGTTCCCAATTAAATATTTAAAACAGCTGCTAAGCTGAGCGCTGCACTTGTTTTGTAGCTATTTATGTTGAAACTAATGGAAGTTTCACAAACTTGCTCGACTTCATCATAATCATGAACGTTATGAATAATGGAGTGTTATTTAAAAGTTCACTTGTATTTCATCGCGAAACGTTTCTCAGCTTCTGCTGTTGTATTTTGTTTAATTGAAACGTCTTCAGCGATGATCTTACTGGAAGAAATACAATGGCTCTCAGCTGCTTATCGCGCCGGAGTTCCGAAAGCCAGCGAAGCAATGGTTATTGTTGAATAAATAGGTCTGGAACTAAACAATATAGGTAAGTTTACTTTGCCGAGCTGAATCGAAATTTCTGGTCTCTAAATAATATCACGCCAAGAATAAAAATAGAACAAGGTACTGCGAGCACTGGGAATCCTAAAGAAACACTAATAATATCAAAACCGAGGTCAATTGGAACAAACCGACTCCAATTTCTGGAACTCTTTCCAAAAAATCTCATGTCGTCTTTATGATTAGGTAGCCCTTGTTATTTTGTTTAATTCATCTATAACATGACTGAGATCTGACAGATATCCTACTAATTAGACACAAGGTTTAAAGGCATTATTTTTTAAATTTTCGATAAACAAATTTAAATCATACTTTTCGTGACCGTACCGTACATTTTCCAGTGGAACTAACTCAAATATTTTGTTAGCCCGCTATATAGGTACGCGAAATTCCTTAAACTCCGCCTAGGCAGGCATTTCGTGCTAAAACTCTGCCAAGCAATGAATAAGTGTTCTTGTAATTTTAGGTCGAGAGCTTTTTGTTTTTGCGTGTTTGTTAATGGCCGCCATTTTGTACAAAACGCTAAAAACATAGTGAGCCCGTCGTGGTGGTTGCGTGGACATAAATCGTAGTAACAGCTGCTATTTGATTTATTCAGTTTATATTAAAACTGTTTTTTATTTGCTCAGTATTGTTCTGATATAACGCAATGAAAAAGAACTACACTCGCAGACAAAGAATATGGGTCAGTACGAAAAACTAAAATAACACTTAAAATAATAGAGTTAACGACATGAATAAAACTGATTGTTGTAGATAATTTACTAGTTAATAAAATAACACCTAACGATGGAAACATTATTAGTTTAATTGTCAAAATTACTTTAAAAAACCAAGATATCAATAATATTTACGTTGAAAAAATAATTATTGGTACCTCACTTATAACACAAAAACAAACTAACAAAATTAATACTTTGTGTTACCTCCGCGGGCTCTTCTCACAGCTGCTGCCAGGCGATTGGGCATGCTGTTTATTAAGTTTCTAATTCCATTCCATGTCCATTCTTCCACTAACGCATGTTTCGGGTCTCGAAGTGTAGCTGGGACGGGGGTTCTTACACACCTCCCAATTTTATTCAGGGCCGGGCTTCTCGCGGGCCAGTTCATGCGATTGATGCCAACGTCCTGAAAATACTCATTTACAATTTGAGCTGTATGAGACTGGCATGCATGAGTATTGAATTTTCACCAATAATATTAATTAAAAATGGGCCGACGTGCTCATTAAGAATTTCTTCCACATATTTTGCACTGCTTAGCGTACCATTTTCTATCAGCACTAATTTCGTGCGTCTCTCTGAAGAGATTCCAGGCCAAACCATAACAGATCGACTGCCGAACGGCACTTGTCCTCAAAACAAGCTGGAATGAAACGTTACCCTGGCCATCGGTAGACTCTTTGCCGCCCATCATGTGCGTACAGAATAAATCTGAATTCATCAGAAAACAACACGCATAATGGGGAGAATTGTGCGTGTTCGCAGGCGTAACCGTAATCTTGCTACCCGATGTTCCCTTTCATGTTTTGTACCATTTGCGTGTCCTTGTGGGGTCAAAATAGCTTCAAGGAGCCGCTCGCTTACGTCGTCTCTACGGGTCCCCCGAAGTTGATTAGTTACTTCAACTGCCTGGAGGTGCCGATTTCGGAGCACGGTCTCAACAATAAATCGATCCTCTCGAGCCGTAGTACCTCTCGGTCTGCCGCTTCCTGGTTATGGGTAACGTTGTTGGACGACTCGCTGCACTGTAGAAAGTGACACGCCTATCGTTCTTGCTGTACTTCGCTGATTTCTGCCTTCTTCTAACATAGTGATGATACGTGTACATTCATCTGGTAATAGTGACATGATAGTAATTCAATAATGATGGTGAAAGACGACAATAATAAGTATTAAATATTTTATTTCAGATATCAAAGATCCATAGGTAGGTACATACATTATAAATAACAATACCACAAAAACGAAAATAAAAGTGTAGATTAAAATTAAAATGAAAAAGAAAAGTAAATATAGAATTATTATTCAAATCAAAGTTAAAATATAAATAAAAATTAAATTACTGATTTAATAAAGGACTTCCACAGCGGAGATGACACCCTATCGGCCACCGTTTTTAAGATAACGTTGCAGCTGCCACGCATTCTGCACATCAGGGATACCGTCATTTAGCGAATGATGGCATGCAAGCCATCGCACTGCAAAACAGCGGGAACATCCCTGATGCACTACAGAAACGATGCAGCCCCAACATCCTCCTGAAGATATTATTATACTGGATGCGAAGGGCATCCAACGAATCTTTTGGTGCGACAGACCCACAGACTTCCGACAATATGACTTAAAAAGCGTAACCCTCACTTGCTCAGAGCAACAGGAGAATCTGCGGGCAAGCATATCACCTCTGACTGAAGGCTCTAGCCTTACGCCCCCTCTCAATGTCAACATTGTCCTGAAGGCCGTCGGTAAGGAAATGTCCCAGATACTTAAACTTCACGACACAATTTACGCTCAAGCCATTTAGAGTAATATGAGAATGATCAGGACATCCACCGGTGGCCTTAAAGACCATGTATTCACTCTTCAGTACGTTATATAAAAGACCATGTTCATCAGCATAGGCCTCACATACTTTTAACAAATCTCCGAGACCCCCCGCCGTTGGGCTCAGCAGCACCATATCGTCCGCGTAACTTATATTGTTAATGCAAACGCCATCTTTCGAGCAACCGACGCGCTTGCTACTGAGTTTGATGATGAGGTCATTAACGTACACGTTGAAGAGCTTGGAAGAGGTCAGTCCTCCTTGTCTCACCCTGATCTCCAACTTGTATGCTTTCGAGTGTGCCCACCTCACAAAATTGGTATGGTTTCCATACCAATACTTTACAATGTTGTTCCTCTCATATCCGGCCTCCTAAATAGTAGACGATGCTGAAAGGCCCAGCGGGGAGCGCACCTTAAAATGCTCCCTGAACATATTTGCGACTTGCACTGGTTCGCTTTTCAATGTCCACCACTTATCATTTTGATTTGACAGATTGAAAATAAAAGTGAGAAAATAAGCAACAGTAAAACAACCGCGAATTGACCTGATCCTGACCTACGAGGGTTTTAAAATTTTACCTTCTTTATTTATGTTGTAGATCATTTAGGGTTTTTTTTACATACGATATTAAAATGTTCTGTACTACAACGTAAGTTTCGTGCATGTACCATTATTAATTTGCAAGTTACCGTGACCTTGCCAAGGGGTATCGTGTTACGCAGTAACTGTTCTGGGTAACACGATACCCCTTGGCAAGGTCCCTGTAACTTGTAAACTGCCTACCTAACCTGCCTATCTGACCTTCACAGCCCAGTGGCTGTGAAGGTCAGGTAGGCAGTCGCTTCATGTAATATACTAATATATAGCTGCATCCGGTAAGACTAGAAGCCGACCCCAACATAGTTGGTAAAAGGCTGATAACTACTAACAGTACGCATTTATTTTATTTTGTTATTGTTTTTTATCTGCAATGATTTTCATATTCTGTTATAAGCGCAATCAAACTAAAAATAGCCTTAAAAAAAACAATGGATGGAATAATAAAGTGGTGTGCAAGTATAATAAGTGGAAGCTTGTAAATGACAATTGTAAGCGCTATTGTACATAGTTACCTTTATAGATATTAGACTACAAGCTTTGTGACGAATAAATAAAAAATATTCTTTTGCTTCGACATTTTGAATGTTTTCCTTTAATGTGTTTGGATTTAACATTATTAAATTATGCTAAAAGTGTTTGTTCGACGCAAACGCGAATCAACGAGTGTTTCAGAAGTTCTTGTTACAATTAACAAGTGTTTCAGAAGTTTTTGTTACAATTAACGAGTGTTTTAGAAGTTCTTCTTACAATTAACGAGTGTTTCAGAAGTTCTTGTTACAATTAACGAGTGTTTCAGAAGTTCTTGTTACAATTAACGAGTGTTTCAGAAGTTCTTGTTATAATTAACGAGTGTTTCAGAAGTTCTTGTTACAATTAACGAGTGTTTCAGAAGTTCTTGTTATAATTAACGACTGTTTCAGAAGTTCTTGTTACAATTAACGAGTGTTTCAGAAGTTCTTGTTATAATTAACGAGTGTTTCAGAAGTTCTTGTGACAGTTATCGAGTGTTTCAGAAGTTCTTGTTACTATTAACGAGTGTTTCAGAAGTTCTTGTTACAATTAACGAGTGTTTTAGAAGTTCTTGTTATAATTAACGAGTGTTTCAGAAGTTCTTGTGACAGTTAACGAGTGTTTCAGAAGTTCTTGTTACAATTAACGAGTGTTTCAGAAGTTCTTGTTACAATTAACGAGTGTTTCAGAAGTTCTTGTTACAATTAACGAGTGTTTCAGAAGTTCTTGTAACAGTTAACGAGTGTTTCAGAAGCTCTTGTTATAATTGCGTTTTGTGTCAGAGATACGAAAACAAATAATTAGAAATGAGTAACAGGCTGAACGGTTTTCATGATAGATAACTTAACCTTATCGTTCCTTGCTTGTATAGAAAGTCACATTTAGTTTTACAAATAGTTTGGCTTGGGCTTTCGTATTCCCGGTCATTCATAGCTAAGTTTCAGCCTCTTTTTAAAACTCAATGTGCCATATTAACGCTCGGATACTTGTACTATAAAAGCCTACAATATTGGCACATTTAACACAAGATCAGTTTTCCACTATGATTGACTTCCACTATGCTAAAAGATAACCACTATCAATCGCTGAACGTCCATCCAAGTAACTTTTAGCTTCAATAGCAAAGTGCCCACGTTTTTGGTCTTGTCAGATCATAGCATAGCCACCATAAATGTAAATACTACTACATCGTCAATAGGCACCATGTTACCCAAACACACCCGTGGAACGGTTCCCACTTGCTATAATTGGTATTGGTTCAGGCCTCGTTGGCTAGTTGTGTCGGCTGCTAACGATCTGTTCGTGTATCGAGGCAGAAGACTAGATCGAAACACTGAGTCTGAACTGTTTGCTCCCAATCATTACGTGCATCTCCATTTGGTGGCTCTGATTTTATGTCAGGCAGAAATAACGACAACGGACTATAAATTATAGACATGTTAATTCGAGGATGTCCGAAATACTAAATTAATTGATTCTTTGATTACCTACTATCTATTTTGCCCTACAAAGTTTGATAGTTCTCTAGATTTAAATAATGGCAATGTAAGTTTTGGTCGTCTTTGAGGGCCAATGATTCGGAAGCTGAGGTCTTAATTATAAGCTCATATACATATATGGATAGCGAAACGAGTACATTAACCCTAACCAAACTGTATGTACCGGCCGGCCCACGGGCTGACGGCCCATGTAAACATGCGAATCACATGACACGTATGTATTTGCATTGAGTCGGAACATTCCTGCTACTCGACAGGGACAAACTGCCTCCAGGATATTAATAATACTGAAGTGAATGTGTTGTTCAATAAACTAATAAACAATTAAGGTTATAACAGACAAATATGACGATAGAATTCCAAAACCTCATCAAATTCTAACAGCTTTAGAAAAAAATCTAAAAATTAAACCAATTTCTTCTAACCAGAAAGTTAAATCCAAATTTCAGGCTAAGAAGCTGAGCTGACAACATCTTGATCAATGACTATAAGTTTGTTAAATAAATGGAAATACGACGTCGATTTTTTGCAGTCTTTGACAAGTGTCTGGAAGCAGAAAAATGTTTCATTCCATCCTTATAGTCACAAGTACCTTTCAGCAATAAGACATCCTCTGAAGAGGTAAGGTTCAGGCGACACAAGGTCTCGACGCTGTCGGCCGCCGGCGATCGCACAACATCGTTAGAATGTAC
Source organism: Brachylomia viminalis (assembly GCA_937001585.2). Classification (NCBI taxonomy): domain Eukaryota; kingdom Metazoa; phylum Arthropoda; class Insecta; order Lepidoptera; family Noctuidae; genus Brachylomia; species Brachylomia viminalis. Next base: position 26,604,798 of record OW443301.2, read on the forward strand.
ATTCCACACCCTCGTCTAGTTCCCTCACTTGACTGTTCCCCACGCAACCGAACCGTTCCAACGTTTTCGCACTTCCCAATGTTTTGTTCGTTTTATTTTGATAGCTTTTGGTTGTGGAGTAATCTTTTTATCCGACTGCGCGACGCAAAGGAGGATAATGTGTACATCAGCTTAAATAATGTATGTATGTAGGTACATATGTTTGTTTATTCCTTTGTGGCGCTCTAGAGACCAAACGCTCACGTGTCACGTCAATCGATTTGTCTTAATCTTGTGAGTGTCACTAAACATAACGGTAACATGACAATAATCACAATTCAATATAAGTCGCCATATCTACCAGACGCCATATTGTGAAAATATAAGTCGCCATATCTACCAGACGCCATATTGTGAAAATATAAGTCGCCATATCTACCAGACGCCATATTGTGAAAATATAAGTCGCCATATCTACCAGACGCCATATTGTGAAAATATAAGTCGCCATATCTACCAGACGCCATATTGTGAAAATATAAGTCGCCATATCTACCAGACGCCATATTGTGAAAAAGAAAACAACGAAAGACAACGAAATAATTATGTCAAGTGGGTTTATTGAATGGGTTTTAGAAAATCATCTTTAGGTTTCTATAATAATTTTTCTTTTTAAATGACTATTTAGGATCTATAACGATTTAAAGTTGGTTATCAACCATTCTCATTTAAATATTTAAAACTTATAATAACGCTTTGATAAGGTTGTTATATAATCGTATAATAGATCTTGGTTACATGAAAAATAATTAATATAATTCTTAGGGTCGTGTGACAAACCCAGATTTTTATTTATTTGAAAGCTAATTTTAACGACCGTTACCTAAAGCATTACTTAGTATAGTGAGAGAAAATAATCGAATTAACAATAATTAAATAATAATAACTAAAATAGTGTAAAATAAAAATATAAAAAAATCAAAAATCCCGGCTTCTTCATAAATGAACTTTAAAAAGATGGAAACAAGATGGTTATCTGGGGCGTGGCCACTGGAGAAATAGGTCTATTTCTGTCATACACTCTGTAAGCTCACGCGTTTTTCTACGGCGCGGTTTATACGCCGCGCGCCGTACCGTAACGAAACAGTAATGCTGATGTTGTCTTTTGTTTAATGTTGTTTTCCACTGTGTAATAAGATCACTCCATATTATCTATAATAATAATAATAATGTTGAGTCTGCTTACGTTATGTGAAAGGTACGCGGAGGCCCATGGGCTCAGATACAATGTTAAGAAAAGTGAGGTACTAGTTTTTAAGGCCGGTACTAAAATCTACCCCATTGTGCTACATCTGAAACTTAGTGGATGTCCTTTAAAACAGGTCACTAAGTTTAAGTATCTGGGCCACTGGGTCTCTGAAGACCTAAAAGACAACCTGGACATTGAGCGTGAGCGCAGGGCGTTGGCTGTCCGCTGCAATATGTTGGCTCGCAGATTTGCGAAATGCACGACTGCTGTTAAGGCTACACTATTTACAGCGTACTGTCAGTCGTTGTATACATGCAGTCTGTGGGTTAGCTACACGCAGAGGACATACAACGCTCTGCGCGTACAGTACAATAATGCATTCAGGGTGCTGATGGGGTTGCCGCGGTACTGCAGTGCTACTACTACTGCAGTTTGCAGAGGCGGAAATAGATGGGTTTTCTGCACTCATGCGTAAACGCTGCGCATCCATCATGCAGCGGATTCGCGTCAGCCCCAACAGCATTCTGAAGCTTATAGCGGACAGGTGGGACAGCCCCATACTGGGACATTGGATACGCCTACATGCCACTGCGTACATGTAGTGTGTGACCTAATTTTGTAATTATTTTCCGGTAGATTCAAGTACTAACATTAGTTTATAAGTTGTTTGTATACTAACCAAAATGGACTAAGTGGTCTGAAATAAAATGATTTATTATTATTATGATAATGTATTGTTTTTATTGTTGATGGAATTATAATTTTCAATGACGTAATTAACAATATGTATGGAATTGTATTAATAACTTATAACACGTAATTATGATTTAATAAGTAATTTTATAAAGTAATTTTCATTAATTTATAGTCGCGGTTTGTGCATCAGCTCTTCTTACCAATTTGTAAGTACAATTTCTGTATTTATAATATCTTGCATCCAACGTATGTACTACAAATAAATAAACTTACTTACTTAGAAAGAGCCTTACAGTAACAAAAAATACAAAATATAGTGGCAATATTCATGGTGAATTAAAATCCTTGACAGCAATATAGGTAGTACCTATTCATAAACATGGCATCAAACCTTTGGCACTCCTCGCCCGGGTTCACATCTACATATCAGCGAAGTGCATTCGAGGTTTTTCGCAGTGTGAAAATCTCAGGCGAAATCCGTTGCTGGAACCGTGCCCGATAAATATCGATAGGTTCGCGCCCTCTCGTGTTAGGTAGCAACTAGCAATGCTGTTAGCGAGCGGGGAGATGTCAAGCACATCTCTGTTCCCCCCTTGCGGATACCTAGCGCGATGGTATGCAGGCTGTCAGCTCTGATTGCGGATTACACAAATAGTGATAGTGTAAATGTGCGCACTACGTCTAAACAAGGAACCGCTCGAGATTGACTGCGGCGCAAGCCAGCCTCGAACGTGAGTTGACATATTCCAATATGAACAGCTGACGGAAAACGGCGAGCATTTATGTAACCTTAATTTTCTTTTTCGATTATTCGGTAAAATTGCTGTCGTGACAAGAATGATGTATGTGTCCGGCAGTCACGAGCCGGCCGGACACGTGACGGACGATGTCCGGACACACGCCTGCTGAGCTTCTCTTTGTGGCTGGTGGCTCGAATCCGCTCCCTGGGAATGTGGGAATCGAAATTCCGTATCGGGCTCTGTCGGCGGTAGCAATATTGTGCTTTATTGGAATAAATCGACACATCCCGCGCCGTACATGCTCAGTCACTCACGGACAATCTGCGACTCTCTACGCGCAACGTCGCAAGAATACTACATAAAACTATACTTTACTAGTAGGTAACAGCTACCCACAAGACAATATAAAGACAATAGAAAACGTTTTGTAAATAACTACTACTATACTACACTACTGTATACTGTTCTAAGTCGGATTCGTAATCATCGCAGAGCATGATTCACTTGCTAAAACAAAATAAAGAACCAAAGAAAAACAATCCTTGTTTTCGGAGGAAACGTATGCGCGATATATATCAGATGATAGGTATGTCAAAGACCCAGGTAGACATAGTGTATCCCGATACAAGTGACAAACACAACATAATCTGTTTGGCGGCGCGCGCATTGAATATAAATCACGCTGTGCGTCCCGGCGGCCTCCTTCTTTTGGGAAAAACATCGGAGCCTCTTCCCGCACATTTGTCATCCCGATTTGCCGATTTTCAGAAACAGAAGTGAGTACGATTAAAACTGAGCACTCTCTTAGTTAACGAGGCTTACTTTGATAGATGGTCACTCGGGGCGGCCCCACTCCACCCTTGAGTGCATATCCTAACGATCGTCTGGATTAAAGCAAAGCTGTACAGCTCGTTTGGCATTGTAGCCAATTTCAGCGCTAACAAGAGAAGTGCGACGGATTCGAAGATAATTGGAAACTCCTTTGAGGATCTTCGAGTGTTCCTGTTCTCGGAAATAGGTTGTTAGATTAGCAAAAGATCGAACGTGTCCCAAAAATATTAATTTTCGAGAGGTGGCCAAGAGTTTGATGATATTATTAAATGGTCAAAGGTATAGATATTTTGGAGATACACGATCGCAGCAATCAATTCAGCGAAGTGTTGCGAACGACGTTGGAACGCACGATTTAACATACATATCGAGTGCTCGTGAATAAGCTGTTGAGTAATCGCGACTTGCGAACAGCCTTTGATGTAAAAAGGAAACGTTTCTGTCAGTAATATACGAATTATTATTGGCTGTAATCGTTCCGCTGCCTTTGAACTTTTCGTCTTGTATGTGACAGTTTTATTACATATCGGAGCTTGAGCCGCGAGTCTGTCGCGAGGGCGTAATGTTTGCAGCGCTGTCGACTGTGCAAATGTTGTAAAACAACTCTGAGCTAACTTTCATTTCAAAGTTTTAATATGATTAAAGTTGAATACAATAAGTACGGCTTTGTAGAGGATCGATGTCCCAACCCGTAATGTGCCTTGTTTAATTTTGGTCGTTATTAGCCACCGTAATGAATTTCTCTTCTTTCAGGCTCCCGATAACTTCAAAGACAAAGGCTTTTGTTCGCGCGACGTATAAACAAGCCAGTGGTGGGGGTATAGTTATTCCGCTGGGTGCAAAACTTTCAGCATCGAGATTTACGAGCGCGCTTAATCTCGCGGATGACCTTGCGGGTGCAGACTTTGTAGCCGTGCGCGAACTTCCACAGCACAGCGAGTCGGAGCTGCAACTTGTAAACAATTTAAAGTATCCGTCTCCCGACGCTACACTCTCCAAGTTCTCGTCGCGACAGAATAAAAGAAATGTCGTGTTCACGTCAACTACCCGATGATTTTATCTCGGAATCTCTTCAAATGCAATAATGATAGAAATTTAGCGTGAGATCGAAGTGAGGCCATTACAGCTCATTGCGGAGTATTTGCGTGGAAAATGTAACGGTCAAAGTGAGTGCGCAGGGGGGGGGGAGATCTACGCGAATAAACACGAACCTCTGTAGTTATATTATGTAATTCGTTGAACCAAATTCAGTTCAAAAAGAAAATCATCGCAAACGTAAGACCCGCTTTCCTAAACCCTCTGCGTCCGTACTCTTCGTTTATTATTACAAACGTTAATCCAAATATTCTAGGCCGTCTGTTTTCTCACTCGGTTCCACACAATAGTCTGTTTATTTTGGCTCCGATTTTGACCAATATCGGGATCGTTTTATCTCGCCAACTTTTACGACTGTGTCTACTCGCTTCCAAACAATATCATACGTTACTTCCTCTTCATAAAAACAATGTCGTTTAATGATAAGGCTCGGTATTATGATATTTTCGTACTGTGCTACCCTCGGCCTCCGTCGGATGGTAGCAATTTTTCTAATCTACTTTCTGGTAATAAAATCCAATAAAACGATCACACCGAGAACAATAACGTAAGTAATTTGTTGTAAAAAGCAATCAGGGTTCATTCGAGGTTTTTCCTACTGAAGAAGTTCCAGTTAATTTGTGCTGGTTGGCGTTATTCCTCCGTCATAAGCGAGTGTCAGCGGCTTGTGGCAGCCGCCACGGGAGCCGCGATCATCCATCATCCGCGGACGGCGGCGGATTTTTATCCGCAATTGCGAATACACCACCACAAGGCAAAGCTAATTTATTTTGTGCGGTAATCATTTGCGCGTTGTACACCACGACTGGGTGTTTGAATAGATTTATTCAGAGCATGAAGATAAATAGTATAAGATATTCAATTTAGGGGTTTATGTCCGACCTCGGAGATTTTCAGAGAGGAAAAATGCAAATATAAGTATTTACCAGGACGTCTATATAAACAAGATGATTTTCATAATAAGCTCGAGGCGAAGACCGGAATAAAAGCCTATCACGATGAAAGTATTGAAGACGCGTCAGCGGAATCGGCAGGCCGTAAAACAGTCCCTCTCGTAAAACGAATTTAATTCTTCGTTTCCACATTAAGGACCGGAAGGGACTGATGATGATTTAGGAAAATGATGACGTCACATTTTCCTTTCTTACGTCCTTTTGATGTATTGTCCATAAATACGCTTAGAGTTTGCGAGGTGGTCCAATGAGCGAGGTCGAGGGCAACGCGATCAGCGAACGGAAACTGAGAAATTTATTGAAATTGATTTTACTTTGATTGTAATTTCCCATAATATACTGATGTAGCCGGTCTTGTGTACCTACTGTTTTAAAGGAAATATTGCAGTTGATTGATAAAATCAGATTCTGAAAAACTTTAAAGAAGTGGACCATGGACGTACGGGTAACAAATTATTTTCATAACAAAATAAAAAGTATAAACAATAATTAGGTAAGTACCTACGATAAGAAGATCACTTAATAAAATGTTTGATCGAGACCAAATATTAAATGTAGATCAAATATTATATTTGTACAAGGCAAAGCAAAGACGAAACATAAAAAACTGAGTGCTCATTTCCATAAAGGATTTTAATACACTCCAAACAGTTCTACAGAAATTACCTTTCTTTGTGGATGGTATTTGCGAGGGAGCGACAGACGTCGCCTCAAAGGCTCTCGCGAATACACCCGTGTTTTTGATAAATGATGACGAAAAATATTTTTCTCGTTCGCCGCCGCTCGCTACGATATTGGTTTTTGATAACGTCACTTTGCTCCTTTAAAATGGGATGTTGAGATAAATTCCCATCAGTTTTAATACAAAGCAACAAACGTAATCTACAGCGTCATTCACCCGCTAACCGCCCCCCCGCCCCTCACTTCACGCCCGCGATCGCCCTCTCTGCTAAAATCTGATAAAAATTCCGTTTACAGGATCAAACCGTTGCGAATGCTGGCTCATATTAATTATTATTTTTGCTCTTTTCGTTGCCTAGCATTTGACGTACTTATGAACTGTATTTGACGGAATATTTTTGGAAGAATCACATACATGATTTAACGGATCTAACAATGTCTGAGAGTTTTAGAATTATAAGTCGTTCGTTCTTAAAATAATACCTACTGACGTAACGATCCCTAAATCAATAAAATGTTAATTTCCTTCAAAGATGGAGACGATAGCGATTCATGTCTTGATCGGCTTAACTATAGTATCGAGGACGGTCTGATAAAAGAATTTGGTTTTCAAATTATTTTATCAAGATATCGAAAATGTATCACATCTTAATTTACATACTGTCTCATAAATTAAAGAGAGGTATGGATATGTTTTTAGGTACCTATACATATTATGCGGTTGGTCATGTTCATATTACCTATGTATTCTAAGAATAGTAGGCAGGGTTAATATACGTTGTCGTGCTTACGGCAATGGGTTCATTCCTCCACTATTGCAATCTGACACGTCACGCCTGCTCCACGTGATATCAAGCAATATCCATGCATATGTAATGCGAGGCTCCGTTTACACCGCCACCGCCGGGAAACAGCCCCGATTGTTCAGGTAATTCTCGCCAATTTCCTACATCACATATTTACTTGTGTTCAATACAAAGGCCCTCCTCCCGTCACTCATGTTCAATCATCTCGTTTGTTTCCAGGGCATCTATATTAAATTTCATGGCTGTGTGAATTTATTTGATTCGCATTACGTCGTACCCTCTCTTGACAGAATTCCTTTTAATATGATTCGTCGGGTGTCATTCTCTACGTCATCGATCATTCTCAGTAACTTTCACAATATATTTTTATCCTTATTGAACTCTTTTCATTCGGAAGTTCATCATTAAGATTTGGCTCTCTTTGACTGATGATTGATATAAGATATGGCGGGGCGCTTTCTTACATTGTCGACGTTGTTATTTATCGGTTGGGCTTATAATGTACATTAAGTGTATGTGATTACTTTGATAATAGGGCTACAAAGGTAATGTTTCTCGTAGTTTTCTGAAGCACTTGTAGTGTCTCCTAGAGTGTATTGACAACTAGCACAAAAGTCACAAATCTTAAGAAGTAAACTATAAGTGCAGGAAGGCCGCACTTAGCTGTCAGTGTACACACGAGCCATGAGCCACTCCTTATGGCTGCACATTAAACTCCGGGAACTTCGCCCGCTGCGGACTCCGCGAGCTTCTATTAAATTGCTTCATTTTGCTTTGTTTTGTTCTAGCCGACTTAAGTTGTACACTCACTGTTATTACATTGTACAAAGTGGCTGATTAATATAATGAAATTGTAATGAAGCTCTTTTAATAATATTTGATAATAGTAGAACTGTGTGTTCAAGAAAATAGAATCCTCTTTAAAATACAACGAGAAAATATGTTTAAGGTGAATGTAGATACAATATTAAGAACATTTAGCATTATTTATTCATGTATTGCTCCGACGTTTTGATCCAACAAAAAGAAAGAACAAAACGTGAGCCATTCTCTTTACATAACACAAACAAACCAACGATTGATCGTAAATATTAATTAATGTCAGAAAAGAAAGGTTCAAAACCGACTTATTGCTATCAAAAATTAAACTTTTACAAAGATCTAAACATCAGTTGCTACAGAGAAATGCTGTCAAATGCTGAGAAATGCTGTCAATGTTGAAAATTATCGCGGTGCCAGAGGCAAAGATTACGTCACATTAGGGCTGAAAGTGCTGAAACACATAACCGCGTTGCGACGGCGACGCCGCAACGCTAAAATCGGCAGTTTGCGTTGCGACGTTGCGGCGTCGCGAAAAAGAGCGTTTTACTGTCGTATGGTATGGATTTTTGATTGTGGATAGACAATTTATTTCAAAAGACAAGGAAAAAAGGAGCTACGTCTGCCAACAAACTGCTTTGTAGTTTGGCAGAGGTAATAGTGTATTGTAAAAAATATTTCTGTGAATAAAATACGTTTTTTTTTTTTTTTTTACTTACCCAGTTTTGATTTTCCGGTAGCGCCTTTTCGTTATAAATTTCATAAATGATTTCACAAATGCTTTTCCATGCGTCAAGTTTTATAAATTTGTCTTTATAAGTTTCGTCACTAGAATCCCACAAACAAGGGCGTTCCTTAAAACCAAATATTTATATAAATCGATGTCAACGTCAGACGTTTTAATTTTAAAACTGCTTCCGGGTTGATGCGTGTTGTTTGCAAGAGTGATAGAAACAAACTGAATCATTGTCAACAAGTATGACGTCATAACGCTGGAAATAGCGCCGCGGTGCGGCGCCGCACCGCTAAAATTGGCGCTGACGCCACTGCCAATTTTAGCGGCGCGGCGCCGTGACGCGGTTGTGTGTTTCGGCCCTTATCATTCGTATTTGTAGCGCACGACAACTAGCAAGTGTACGTGTGTCCTTATGTATGTAATACCCTCTTTGTCGCCGCAGCGCGCGAATCGTCGCGACAACACTTGAATTACTAGCAGCAAATATGTTCAGTTAGAAATTGAAAATCGCTAAATCCATTTGGGAGTGAATTGATTTGGTTTGAGCTATGTAAGTTCATTATATTTATACATATAATAAAATCGTAGAGAAGTGAAAACTTTTCATTGTTTTTTTTTTCAAGTAATTTTTGCGAGTTCTTGGAACGATTTTAATACCGAAAATATATTTTTTTGAATTTGTGTCTGTTTGTCTGTATATATAAAATCTACCGGACAGATTTAGTTCATATTTTGCATAGATATTCCCTATAAATCAGGTCAGTCAGTATGAAATTCTATCCAAAATACACTATCTATCTGAAAGAGATATAGATCTGAAGTTGCAATGGGTTCCCTCACATATAGGTATAAAGGGTAATGAGGAGGCTGACCGTTTAGCAAAGTTGGGTATTGTTAGTGGAAGAGAAAAAAACATTGGAACTAATTATACAACGTGTTGTTTTGCATCCTCGTCAAATTTCAGGAGGCTGTTTTCATAAAGTGGTGGTGGTGGTGGTGGTAAAAGTGGTGGTGGAACGATGTAGAAACACGTGCACGTTAAAAGCGTCCGTAATAAATAAAAACAATTATGGAATTAAAATAAGCCGTGGCAGCTAAGAAATGACCAGTGCCTACTGACGGCGCCGGCGCCCGTTCACGAACATAACGAATTATAGGCTGAATATACAAGCAAACCTATGTTCGATTCACTACCATTTATATTTTTATGCTTCCTTTTTTCTACATTTTGTAAAATTATTGTAAAATATTTTTTTATATTTTATTATCTTTTACTTGCATAACACAGTTGTTGACGTGTTTGATATCTAAATACGATAAATCAAAAATTAATTTGATGATTTTTTTTTGTGTAGTATATTCGCTTGGAATATCAGTAAAAAAAAACTGTTTTTTTATTTGTGTATACTTCACAGTCGTGATTGGTATCGATATCTATTTTAATCTAAAACACTTTTTTTTAAATAACACTTTATGTAACAACTAAGTACCAGAGGTCGCTGATCCCATTTTTTTTATTTTTATTGTGGATAGATATCTATACCCGTCACGGCGGCGAATCGTCGCTAGCTAATTTAATTTGTCCCTGTATAGTGTTGTAGATTCCATGTTCAACATCAAGTTTTAACTTATACCAACTCAAATCTTCTGGGAATATCCCTGAAATAACAAAACCGTCATGTAGTCGGCATCAAATACACTCCATCAAAGCCACCGCCTCCTATCCCCCGACTCTTGCGCCGTAAGATAAGTAGCTGACACATTCTGTTATTCTTCCATTTCTCTGCAATGCCTACCGTTCGCTCGACATTGAAACGCGATATTATTTCGCGAATATATATATTCCCCGGGGCCTTGATCAGTGGGTGACAAGTGAGAAAGAAATTTCTATTCGTCCCCGCGCGCGGGATGGCGGGATGGTGAGGTTCGAATCACTCGCGAGATTTGTCTCCGTCGTATAGCTCGCGTAACAAGATGATGATGGACTGACACTGTATGTATCTCTAGAGTAGAGGACAACACTTTTGTAACAAAGAGTTATTGGGGAACGTAAAGTGTTTAGAGCTGTCTGAGCTTAGGTTTCTTTTGTGAGAGGTATCTAAATTGTAAATATCTCGAAAATATTTTGGATGGTACGATGTGAAGGTCATAAATTTCGTATTGTTCGTAGATTGCGGTTTCAGAATAGTGCAAAAATGATATTAGGTTGTCACTTTGGTATTCTCACCATTCGCTTTTACATTTTGTTTATTTTTATTAAAACTTCAAGCACACCGTATAAAGCAGACTTATACAGAGTGTTCGGCAGAACGTTGAACATACGAAAATGGCAGATGGGTGGGGTCGTCTGCTATCTACCTAGCTCAAATGATTTGACCTAGGCCCCATAGATTTTTTTATTTATTTAATAATCGAATTTCATGAGTTTGTTTGATTTTTCTAGACGTGGGGCTTTTACCAATTAGGTACTTACCTAATACACTATCGATTTTTAACTTTTACCACGATTACATGATGAATTTTGCAAAACATTTTACATTTCAACAAATCGAATTACATAAAAATCCCTTTTTTGAACTAAAATTGGTCAATAACTATTAAGTTTTTTTTTTTAAATTAAACAAATTACAAACCGTTCAAAAGGCTATACACCAAGGGTGTTTCGATGAAATCCTAAGTCTTCAATCCCTTTTAGTTATTTTTTAATGCACTGTAAAGAAAAGCTTAAAATCATGTTTTACCCCTTTTTGTAATGTTTGAAGGCTCATAACTTTTTGTCTAGCTGTTATCTGCACCAAACAATAGTTTTATAGGAATCTACTAACAGTGGAGACAAAACAAAAAAAAAGGGTTGCCAGTTTCGTCTATCCTACATAAAGTAATCTTACTTCAAAGTTTTCAAACTCATAAAAATCGGTTATTAAAAAAACAACAAAATAAAAAATGTATTGGGCCTAGGTCAAATCATTTGAGCTAGGTAGATAGCAGACGACCCCACCTATCTGCCATTTTCGTATGTTCAACGTTCTGCCGAACACCCTTTATAACTACGATAATTTGAGTGTCTCTTCAACCTTTCCTCCACTATCTAATCAGTTACTTAGTAACAAAGTACCTACCCTAATATCTCACTCATCATTTAACAGTAAGTAGTTCACGACAAATTCAAGTTTCCAAGCTGTTGACCGCAGCACGCGACCGCTGACTTCCACACTTCCGAACTCTCTGTCTGACCGACCCGGACACCCCGGAAAGCTTTAACAATACGCCAGACAACAGATAGCCCGCCAGCAATAGTTGCAACAATAACACCACTCGAGATTTATGCACTTTGTTCAAGTTTGTAGTCTCGAGATTATAACAGAAGCGTCGTTATTGCTCCACTTAGAATTGTATTCGCTTATACGTAGTTGCGTTCAGACGATCTTACTTCGACCTCACTCTATAATACGATTTAACACCCCTTCCAAGCTTGATATTTCCATAATCAGTTATATTTTTAACGAAAGATATTACAAAGTTTTACTGGAGTTTTAATTACATTCTTGCTCTATACTACATATATTAATATTATTATTTATTAATAACACGAGATTGATTCTGATAATAACATGCTCATGAGAACAAATAGCTATTAGATATTTGGATTATTAAAATAATAAAGTCGAACCAAAGAAAGATGGATTTCGTTGAAAACATTTTTAAATGAATTTAATTATGTTTTTCTCATGATGGGTTTCTGATATTGCTTTATTTAAAAACTCAAAAACAGCGTTAATTTAATAGTCAAAGTTAAATAAAATATATGAAGAAAAACCTCCTCATAAAGGGAAACAAAAGCTCAAGTATTGTACGAGTGGTATCCATTCGTCACCTTTTTGTTAGACTCGTGAACAAACCGGGCAGGCTTTGTTTACCGGTCAAACGCCATAAATCAAGGCTCGCAACTCTTCGACGGGTGACAACTTGCGAAGGGAACTGAGAGCAGTTGCTTACTCGAGGTAAATCACCCTGCAAGGTGGAACTTCGCGATTTTCCACATTGCCGACTAATAACATTGTTTTGGAAGAAAAGATCTGTCAAGAACATTTCCGAAAAGATCTGTCAAGAATATTTCCGTAGGTTTTGTTTTTGTAGAGCTGGGTTTATTTTATGTAGTGTTTATTTTTATTTCTAACTAGGAACCCGCCCGCGCGCTCCCAGATCCGCACGGGCTTTACGACTTGACGAAAAATTGCGATTTCTTTATTATATGTAAGTTTAATATTCATCTATTGTAAACAAAATCTTTCCGGAATAAATGCTCTAAATGGTGGACAGAATATAACAGCATCAACATCGGTTGCGGACCGGTCGAATACATAACATATGCATCGATAAGATACCACTGACAAGCGGTTTACAATCATAGTGCTTTCTGTTCAATGAGATATAACTGTCACACGATCTTTTCGAAATCAATTGCAAACAATAGCCGGAGAGAAAAATGGAAAAATACAAATGAAATATACCTCTGCATGGTTCGTTGGGCTGGTTTAATAAAATAAAATGTCTCTCGTCAGATCCACTGCGTTTCCATTCAGATTTATTGTGTCCTGACTAAAGCCTTGAAATCCAAATGATTTGTTCCCACTTTTATATTTTGTTGAGGGAGCATATCGCTCAACGTCACAGTCCTGCTTATTTCAACGGTAATACGACACATGAAATGTTTTATCTCGTTCATATAAGCGGGCTAGATAAAAGTGTCAGCCGTGGAAAATAAATTATGTGTGTGGTAGCCATCTGAACTGATGAGATCATATTGGTGTTAGATTTCGAAGGGTTTGTGAAGGTCGTCAGTTTGACAAGTGACCGGAAACATTATATCATGTAGAGGATTAAATTGGAATTGGAATAAGAGTATGCTGTGCACTATAGGCACCTGACGCACTATAAGCTGATTCTGTACATGACAAAAAAATGGTTGAAGATAAAAGGAAGAACAAAAACCTGAATAAGGTCGTCACTTGCCACTATTTCAACACAAAGAAAGCCCAACACACAACAGGAAACAAGTGAAGGATACACATGTAGGTAGGTACATTATGTACATTGTACAGTGTAGGCACATACATCCTACTTAGAGCCATAGGGCGCGGGTACATCGTGGGAGCGGTCATTGAAATAATTGATCGTCGAGCGCCGCTCGTGGGATCACGCTTATATTTCATTCGGAACAAAATATAAAGTAATAGAATCCCTTGAAAGGCCTAAGAGTTATATAAAAGTTTCAGTAAATGTATTTTCAAAACTCTGGTAAAAAGGCTACAAATACTGTCGGATTATAAAAGTCAGCGCTCTCTTAGAAAATGTTTTCTGTAGGTATCAAGTTATTTTAAGTAATTATTTTATAATTATTAGCCTCTGCCCATACAAAGTAAGAGCAATGATAAGAGACCACTATTGCCATCTTTTTCATGGATTTCAATTTTTTGAGTTTAATGGCCAGGTTTCTTAACGCTGTTTTTCTTCACCCTAGTTCAGCGATGTCTCTGGATAACTTACAAAGTATTAACACAATGAAGTCACGTCAGCATTATGTCCCACTATTAACTCGTGCCCGTAAATATTTAGGTAGAATAAGTAATCATAACTTACCCATTCCCCAGTCCATACTTAACTAATACATAGGTAGGTAGTTTAACAAAACCATCTACTATACTAACACTAACCACTTCCTACTTAATATGAAAGTAAAGTAAGTACCTACCTGTAGTTATGGAAATGTCTGGTAAAGTTGTGAGGTCAGGCCATCGAGCCATGTGTCCCGAGCTCCGAGCCCCCGGCTGTTGCCCGCGGCGGCCATTCCCGTGATTGATTGCAACCTGGGCCATCTCCCATGGGGGAAATCACAACATGGGTGAAATGGGACAGAATAGAAACGTTGTAAGTTTTAGGGGAAACGCCGTAGGAAAATGATAAAGCGTCTGTCTATTTTATAACTGACGTTCACAATAGACAGGTATTAATCACGTTTCAGCAAATTATTATAAAAGCATACTAAAATAATTACACATTCACAAGCATACATGTTGCACACACAGGACGCATGTTTTCCCCGAAGGATTGCCAGATGAAAAAATAATTATTCATTATAAATTTCTAAGAAGTATGTAAGTAATAATGATATGAAAACACAACTTGAAAAATCATACGCTGTTTTGCTCCTAAGTAAAGACCGCCTACTAATTTGAAATCAGAATTATCATAGGAGAAAAACAAAAAGCCATAAAACAAAGTAGATATTGCTAGAAACATAACAGTGTAAACGGATATAATTGAACCCACTGTAAACAGCTATTAAGAAACTGTCAACAAACAACTGAAGAGGGCGCTGCGGTGCGAATGATTACAAGAGACACAAATGAATCAATTCTGTCGACAGTCGTACATTGAGAGGCGCAGCGGCCATTTGCCGGTTTGTACTGAAATGCGATTATACGGCTCACGGAAATAATTACCAGAACTTAGTGGTATTTCATGTTATTTTTCATGTTTCATTATTAATAATTTGCAAATACGAGTAGGTATTATTCGTTAACTCATCATCTAGGTACCTAGCATTTTCGTCACTATGTTGAGGTTGGAACTAACTGGATGTAGCTAAACACCAGCCAGTATTTAGTTGTTTATAACTAATGCATGCTGACAAGTCTCCTGGTGCTTAGTGATTAGAATAATACCTATATTTTTTTGCTTTATTTTTTTTCAAAGATGTTATTTATTGAACTTGTGTCTTAGCATAAGCATAAACATAATCAGCCTATAAAGTTCCCACTGCTGGGACACAGGCCTCCTCTCTGTGAGAGGGAGTGGACCGTAATCCACCACGCGCGCCTAGAGAGGGTTGGTAGATGTCGCATGTCTTCAAATGTTTGGTTCTAGGACGACGTTTAATCACGACGTTTTCCTTCACCGTTTTGAGAGCAGTGGTGATGAAATAAATGACACAATGTAAAGCGTCTGCCTGAGTTCGAACCTACCACATTGTGTCTTGACTGTAGTAAACATCTATGTAGTTATGTTTATTTGGCAGTTTTGGCGTAAGGATATGTTCCCAGATGAAAAATCTTAACCATTTCACGTAATATAGTATGTCTTCGTTGTTTGTGTTCAAGTAGTAACTCCTCATTTCCGAAGACAACATTCGTATTCTTTCGTTCGATATCTGATAGTTTATTGTGTCTAGACTATCACAGCACGCATAATATGCCTATAAACCCGGCAGATCTGTACGTACGCGTACGCGGCAGTAACTTGTACTTGTTTATAGTAAGATGAATAATAGCAGTATTTTGGTATATACTTGGTAAACTAATACCCCAAAAAACCGTTAAAGGAGGCGATATTCATTACAGGATGCTAACCCTTTCATGTAGTTAGGGGACTTGAACTAATAATATCGTATTTCATTACCTAGGTTGTGAGGTATCGGACTGAAATTAAATATTAATTTACGGTCTCAATGTTCGTTTCGTAGCGGTTTGTAGCGGTTCGTAGCTGTTCGTAGCGACCGCTATGGTTGCTACGCAGCCGTAGCAAACGACCAATTTCTGTGCAAGTGCAACTCGATCGACTATCCAACGTTAGCTTATGTTCAACCAATTAATATTGTGTGTTCGCAAAAAATATCAACACGTCGTCACTTTCACAAAATATTTGAATTGAAATCACGTATAACTTACGTTCTAGCATATAGTATACAAGAGCTATTCAAACTATAAGTTAATATTACAATGACCATTATGTTTGGGATAATAAAGGGGCCATTACTCCACTATGATGTAGTTATATTTAAAAGTAAGGCGATTACTCTTCGGAGCGAGTGCAGACCCTCGGGGGCATTCTATCCACGCAGAGCATCCCAAAGCCATATAGTTGATGTATTAGCTTCCGCGCGAGGTAAGAATACTAATCTATGTGGGATGAGCTATAACTTACTCTTTGATAAGCCCGGTTCAAGAAATATGAAACAGAGATTTAAGTGCGGGTATTTTGACCTTACAGTTCACGTCTTTTGAACTCAACGACCCGTTAGATGAACGTGTGAACGATTCATTCACATTCTGGAATCAAATGCTGTTACTATCGCTAGTCTTATTGACTTTTTAGTCATACCATATAATTGAATTTCAATCAGGAAAGCCCTTGATCGGTGTTCGGAAAATTTAAATAGAACACTCAAGTAGTGTCACCGCATTACAAAGAACGCTTCAAAGACTAATGTCCCAACTAGATGAGACACTTCATTACGAAACGATTGGAGCGTATTGTTTGAGAATAAAGTGATCCCTAGTTTATTGGAGAGCATTAATCTGAGGGAATATTTACTAATACTTTAATACAGATCGTTGTCTGTATTTGCCTTGTTCGCTATATTGATATTACCAATTAATATTACCGTAATGTTAGAACAAATATTACGTTGTGAGTTATTTGTAGAACCAGAATGTGTATTGATTTGAGAATTAATATTGTGAGTCAGTAAATTAGACGATTCTGTTTGATACATACTATTTCAGTCTATACTTATGTAACATTCTGACAAACAAAAATACAAGCCAAACAAATCCAACAAACAAACATAACGGTTCAGCAATAGTAGCCTATGAAGAGGACCGCGATGTTCACAAATATTTGATGAACGTATTCAAAAAGAGCAGTTTGAAAAATAAAATATTTCCGAACGACTAACCAAATTGCAGAGTTGCAGTTTGTTTGCGACTAGATAACGCAGTTATTGCGAATGGATGGCCGAACTTGTACGCACTCGGCGGGAATACATACATATGTGACTGTTTATAGCCTGTAACACGTTAGCTCCGACGTATTATTGTTCGCTGCAGAGCGGAGTGGCCCTCCATGTCTCGCGCACTTGGACGCCTGCCCGACGCACACACTCAACACTAAATTATTATAACAAAGCTGTCACAACTTTACTCACAGTGGCAACGTATCACACAGTCAGGTTAGAGTAATAATAAGCTATTTAGGTACATAAAGGTTTTGTAGTACATGAGGGACTTACAAAGTATGCATCATTAATTACACGGTACAACGAATTGGTGAACAGTGTAACTGTCACGACAGAGACGTAGGTTTATCGCCAATTTCCTGTAAGCCCCTATCTAAGGGATCCTACTAGGTACCCGCTCGAGTCCTGATAACAATTGTACGCTGAAGGATTAACTTTGGGGAATTCCTAAAGTGTACAATATAAATAGTATACAGGGTGGCGGGACATCGACACATCCTGTTATCATGGGTTCAGTACAAGATTCTACACCTTCAGCGTAGAAATGTTTCGTCGGTTATTTAAAGAAAAATTTGCTCAGCCATACAATTTTACCGCGTAAGTATAGCACTTTTCAATGAAATACCTAGTTGTTTTTGTTTTATAACTGACTAACAATTTCTACTCTCAGGCCCGGGTCGATGGAGCGTTGTATTCCATGCGCGCCTCAAAGAGATTTCAGCACCAACGACGGGGTCCGCCAGCGCCGATGCCTGCCAGGGTTGCGGGAAAGTCCAAAAGGGTTACCATGGCTCCTGGCACAGGCAACGGAAGGAACACGGGTGGGTTTTAGTCAGTAAGAGTCTGACACGCCCTCCCGTTCCGCCTAGAGCGGGATAAGTTATTTGATGATATCCCACCCTAAAAAAAAGGCGGTATCATTGAATTAATTTGATGATTTCATACTTTGATGATTACTTTAAGGGTGTAAATACTTTATCAAGATTTTGGAAAATTTTCAAAACGATCATGATATTGAAAGCTTTTTATTTACCTACGATTTTCGGTAATCTTACGATATTCTTGAGTATTTTGAATTAAAAATGAATGTAGACTGAAGTATAGGTACTATCGTAGGTAGGACGGTGATATTCGGATAAAACGAATATTAATTCGTTTAGACACGGCCACACCGTTTCCTTATACTATCGTTCACGCACAGCATCAGGTTTTGGCAAAAACACGTCTATAATTCCGAACACACCGCCAACGCCGCGCGGCTACCTAGTCCAGCTATAAATTGTAAACTTCTCGGACGCGAGCCGGCTCCAGGGGGTCTACTCTCTAAGCACGAAATTCGTCGTTACGTCCGAAATTACAGTTTTTGCTCCCTACTCTGTGTCACCTACGAACATAATTATGATTATTTCGGGGCCCGAACTAAGAATGAATGACAACACGATTTGACAGTTGTCCTAAATCTCGATGTGTTTATTCCCGTCCGAATATGTTAATTGATCGGAAGTAGGTTTCATTTCAAAGTATCGAACTACTTTCGGACGGGCCCATATCTTGGTTGATGGGCTTAGCAATTAGGCCCCCAGAGACGAGCGGCTATTTCGTTGCGGATTACATCTATCGGTAATGAAAATTTACATCGTCTCTTGAAAAATTAAAAGTTGCTTTTTAGTTTTCCTTCACTTAAAACAGCAGTTTCATACGTTAGCATGAGATATTTCAGCTTGATCGTTTGGGTATGGAAATTCCATAAAGCTATTGGAATACCGCTCATAAATTTCACCTTGTAGCTTAGGTAACTTTCAATTTGTAACTTTATTGGGAAGTTTGTAATGTTTATAGCCTATACGTTGCACTAATGAATTTCTGTTTGAATACGTACACTATCTGTTTACATAGAACACAGTAGGTACCTAGTTTCATAACTAATTTACTAGGTATTATTATTTGTAGGTATTCGCCATAATAAGTAGGTATACAATCTACCATATTATTTCAATGCATAAAATTATTCATCAAACCCTATTGAACGTTAATACAACAAGCCAAGAAAATGAATAGAATAATAAATTTAAAATTGAATTGAAAACATGTGCGGCACACGCGAGTTAATCCTTGGCGAGCTCTCCTAAGCCGATACTAAATAAATGAACTGTTCCCATTCAAGGCTCAACGGGAATTAATTCGTGGTCCAGCAATAATAAAGGACCGCTGAATAATGAACAACACAGAGCACCCACTCACTAAGTCCTAATTGGTTGACAGATCAATTAACAACCAATTTGGTTCGTTCGTCTTGAGGGATTAGCAATTCTTGGTGGTCACCCACGATTGTAGTGGGAATACAGCAGCGAGCTTCCCAAGTTGTATTAATATTAATTGAACATTCCCAATCTGGAGGACTTCCTTATAAGTGGCCTTATCTGTGTAAATATTGCTGACACTGGCTCAAGTCCAGAGAAATGTAAAGAATGACGAGGCTGTGACTCTGCACACATAATCGTTTCTGTTCGTTTTCGGTTTCCTGCGCAGAATCAGAAGTAGCAACGAGCCAGGATGCAATTTGACTGTGTAGCTCGAAGCAGTTTGTAAGCAGTGGAGTAGTCGGCATGGAAAGAGCGACTGTCGCAACCCAGCGCAGGGCACGCCACGATAGCGGCGGTAAGACCCCTCTTTGAGGAGTGGTTAGAGAGGCGTCACGGCGTCCTCACCTACCGCCTGACGCAGGTCCTCACCGGACACGGATGTTTCGGGAGGTTCCTGCACATCATCAGGCGGGAGGAAACGCCCGGGTGTCACCACTGCGATGATCGCCCCAAGGACACGGTGGAGCATACGGTGGGGGCCTGCCCTGCATGGGCGGAGCACCGCCGTGTCCTCGTAGAGGCGATCGGCAGCGGCGGCGACCTCTCACGCCCGGCCCTGGTTCAAGCCATGGTCCGGGGCGAGGGGGAGTGGGAGGCAGTCACCTCCTTCTGCGAAGCAGTCATGCTAGCGAAGGAGGTGGCGGGACGGGAGAGGGAGAGAGTCTCCCGTCCAAGCCGCCGCGGTGGACGCTCCGGGCGTCGGGAGCCGCGTGACGACTCCCGGCCACCGTAGGCGCGGGCCTGCGGGCGGTGAGTAATGGGTAGCTCACCGTCCGATCAGGACTAGGCCCGTGCTGGACGGCGCGTACGCGTTCCACGCGCGCCTCAAATGCGCGCCTCAGATGTCAGCATCGAAGAGGGGGTCCACTAGGGCCCAAGCCTGCCGGGAAAGCGGGATCATCCAAAAGGGGTACCGCTGACCCGGAACATAAAGGGCCAAGGAAGGAACACGGGTGGGTTTTAGTCAGTAAGAGTCTGACACTCCCTTCCGCTCCACCCAGAGCGGGAGGAGTCATTTGATGATTTCCCATCCTCAAAAAAAAAAAAAAAAAAAAGCAGTGGAGTAGTGGTTTAAAAGATTGGAATAGCTCGGGGAGCATTCAGTTGGAGCCTGATTGCTTTCAAACATTATTAGATTTTCTTCTGTTAATAGCACTTCAGACTTCTAAAATAAGAAAGAAAAAACATGAAGGAAAAATTATTGGAATTTTTTCGTCGTTTCCGATAAGTCACAGAGTAACATTACGTAGTATCGTCCAGTCACACAGTCACAGAGTCACATCGAATACTTGTCCGACAGACCGGAAATTAAAGGCAAATTCAAATAAAATTCCCAGAAAGACGCAATATCGACATACATGTCATCTAAATAAACTTAACTCCTAAATATCATTGCTGGAACAGATTTCGTTGTAGACAGTCTCGCAGAACTATTCAAGTTGATAAAGAAAATATTATTATTTGTTAATTTAATTTTCCAAAGGAAAAAGGTCCCGTTGTTCCAGCCGGCCGGTCTGAAGTGGCGACCAGGGAGTTGTATTAGGAAGATAAGCAGAATAATTAATTATAATGATTTGAGTATTAGGTACTTTGTAACAATAGGGAAACAGATTGTTTTCTAGGTGTTTTGTTGTATTGTTTGTTTACAATACTGAGCCGCTTGTACCACATTTGATTACTGCTGATTAAATTGTTTACCATTTAAATAATACTTAGTTTTCAATTACATGCAGTTTAACACCTAATTTTACAAACATAGGCATCGATTCCGTGAAATTGGCGTGCTCAGCATCCCTTAATGAGTTGATCACGTACCTCTGTATACCTACAGGCTGTTACAATAGCTCCGGCTGTTCGTCGTTAATTCGCACTGAGCAAACACCTCGCTAATAGGTGCGCAAACATAATCAGACACCCATCCGCGTCGACCACGTGTCGATCCGGACACACGCCACAGAATAGAAGTACAGAAGGCTGGCTCCATAATTGACGAGCAAAAACGCACGCACACACTGACGCTCGTCTACGCAAATAGACTACAAACTTAAATTGTTCCTTTATTCAAATCACAGCTGTCTTTCTTAGACTTTTGTGCGTGTCACGGAAAATTGATGTGTGATGTCAATTTGCTTAACAATTAATTTATCTGACTGTACTTTGAGTGCAAGCGCACTCGTGACTATTATTCGTTTGGGATAGTTGAAGATCGCCGTACGTACGCGTCTAGATATTATACTAACTTCTACCTGCGACTTCATTCGCGTGAAATTTCGCTCCCACCGCATCGCATCCCATCACCCGACCTCGTTTTCACTTACCGTTAATTCTGACTCTTTTATTTTTACTCGGTTTTTAATGATATAGCGTGGTGTTAAAATAGCCTGTAATACCTTTCTCAAAAGATGCGTTATCAAATGCAAAAATATGTTTTCAAATCCGACCGGAAGTTTAAGAGATTAGCGCGTTCAACAAGCAAACAAACAAACTCTTTAGCTTTATAAGTTTATTATCTTTATGTATAACGCAAGTTTACAACAGTGTGAAGCATAAATTAGTTCCCACAAAACTGTTTCCATAGTGTGTCTGTGGGAACAGATCATTGAAAACTAAGTTAAGTTTATAAAGTAGTACCTGTCTTCGGTCGATGTACGGAGCCAGCCCTCTGTACCTGTCTATTCTGTGACATCTCGGTCCGGCCCACAGTGCGCGTACCTACGTAGTTGGTATATTAATAGATATGTACATGAACATATATGTACCTATAGTTGATTGGAAATAGGTCGGTAACTAGCCTCCTTTACCTAGTTCAGCTTGATCGATTTCTAACTTTGGAACTTCGAAAATAGACCTGACTATGAACGAGGGATGAAATTTTACGATTTATTGGATTAATGTAACTTTTGTAGGTAATTGTTTATTTTATTCCAATTCTAACTGAGAAATTCCATGAAATATAATTATGAGCCAAATAATTTTACGAGCAACTTTATTAATCAATTTCTATTTAGAAGTTCAATAGATTTCACTAGATCAGTATTCATAATAATACAACTGCAAGTAAAACGGTAGGTACCTATTATAATTCGCATCATGTACTTTCGTTCGAATCAAAAACTTACTGTGAGAGACACCAGAGGCTCTTTATTTTTTATTATAACTTCTCGTCTTGTATATTAAAATGCAAATACAAGTAGAACTTCCACAAAAATATATACTTACAATGCGAAAAATATACAGCCAACTAAGTTCTCCAAAGAAGAGGTCTTTTCCTTGTTTTTTGTTTAAATTTAAAAGAGTGGTTCCTCTGCTCGGGTGAAATCTACATTATTCTACATTGCAAACACCAGCTTGTAAGTGGCTTCAATGAAAATATCTTCTATCTCAATTCTTTGTAATCATTTTGACTTTTATTTGCCCTTTCCCGTTTCCCCGAAAAAGGATTCTTATTTAATTTTGACAATGTTAATTCACTTACAAATAGAGTGTTATTATTTTAATTTACTATTCTTTTACTGCAGTCGATTCTTAGACATTGTTTTAATTCTGTCATTTATACCGTCTGCAAGACGGGCTATAGGAAACTTCAGTTACAATTAAATATTCAACACAATTACAAGTAAAGCCTACCTAAACGGAGGCGTCAACGATACGATCTATCCGAGATTAACAAAAGACGAGATTAGCGCTAACCGGTGGCGCCTATTGTCGACCGGGAGCTATCGGAGCGTAAACAATGTCGAACGTTATCGCGCCTGATATCTGCATTCCTCAGTGGCGCCAACTTCGCGAAAAAAAAAATGTAACCAACAATAGAACAAGAACATAGTCGAGTCTTTCAGCTTTAATTAAGACGCAACTCTGCCGGGCCGCGCTTAATTTACAACTTTTCTTTATTTCCCTTCATTAAAAAGTTGAAGCATTTTCAATTAAAATTGAAAAAATCGCCTCAAGACGCGGCTGCCCGCTGGACGCTGCAGGTTGAACCTATTCTAGTATTTGTTGATACTTTGTTGAGCGGTTGTTCGAGTTAGATTTGGTTGTTCAACTCAACGCTGGAATATTTTACGAGCAACTTTGTTTGCCGGACAGTTGTCGGTGACAAATGAGAAATAAATAAGAAAATGAAAGAATACAACAGAATGGCCCGACCGGGCGACCGCGACCCAAGTACTTCAATAACAACTTGAACATTGTGCCATTGTGAACGACTTCTTTGAACGTTACAGTCACGTAGGTATAAGCGTATCTATTGCTTATGACATAAGTTACTAATTCTTTAAAAGCTTCTAAAATCTACTCAGGACCAAGCATATTATGAGTCTGAAGTCTTATAAAGAGTAGGAAATGCCTATATAATAATTACGTCTCCGTCGCGCAACTAGCTAGTGATAAATCAAACTATATAGTTTATTACGCTTATTAATGGGCTTGATACACATAAGAAGATTATTTAGTATATACACACTCCGCCGCGCGTCAATTATTTACCTAGTATATAAACACACCGCGCGTCAATTCACCAGAGCTCTGAGATTATAAACGAAACAACATAATTTGCTTACCGATAATCGCTTTAGTGAACTTAGTAAAGCTTTCAAAGTAAGTTGAGATCGATTCGCCGCCGCCGCCGCCGCCACCCGGGGAGGACGCTACTTTAACTTTTATTGTTTAGCCCTCCGGCGATGATTTCATATACCCGATGTATTATAATATTATAGCACAAAATTCACGTAGCTTCTGTACAGTCAACCTCGGTATTGCTTTACCACCCTCAGGTTGAATGTCGTTTGCACGTCATAAAACGAAAAAGTATATTTTAAGAGAGAGTTTCAACGTTAGTGAAGTTTTAGTTTAGTGGGAATTGTTGTCAAAACGGGAAATGAATCTACGAGGTCAACTAAACTTCCACGTGTACCAGGAAATGTAAGAATGTCGTGTACCTACGCAGGTATATTACTTTCGCCATTATGTCTAAGTGATGGGCGCACTCGGGCCAAACGGCCCGGTCTAATGCGTCGCGTGTCGACTGAAAAACTATCGCAAAAGATACCGCGATAATTTATGATTACAGGTTAAGCCCATAATGTCGTTTTCGTCAGTTTTTTTCAGTCAATCTCTATTGTGGAGGACTCTGATAGGCATGTGAAAATACGGATAAATTATAGTACCTACCCATATTCTTACAATGTTTAAACATTTTAAATGACTATTTATTTTATGACAGCCATAGGAAACTAACGAGGAGAAGACAATGAAGGTAACATTGCATGATATACCTATAATAGCGATGCAAAATCGATTAGCCTAATCGAATACAAGTAATCCTCTACGCACATAATTAGTCAGCAAAACCTAATAACGAGGTCAGTGGCACACGACACATCAAATACGGGGACAAGCCAAGTGGTTCGCGGAAGACACATCAAAGTGTAATCCCATCCCATCTACCGTTCACCAAACGTGATTACTGATCCCACACTACTTATTAGCGGGGGATCAAACACTGGACCAATTGAGTTACACGTGTTTACACCGAATTATTATCTGCCCGTCGTCATGGAAGAAGACTTTTGGCCGCAGGACGTGGTGTTCCGTCGCTTCCGCGGACAAGTACCACAGGACAGCTCAAGGACAAGCTAGTGAAGTGCTACTAACATAGTTTTAAGCTATTATTAACACAAATTTTGTTTTATTTAAGTACTTTATATATGTTAGTTTGTAAGGTATTATGTCTATGGGCCACTGTAGCCTGAAATAAATGTTTTATTATTATTATTATATTATTATTAAAAGTACCGGACTAATAACGTTGGGGATGGATTTATTTTTGGGTGACTAAAGGTCATTTCGGTGGGCCTTGTCTTTGTAGCGGCGAAGTGTCACGAATGACAAAGGATATCATATCGTACCTTAGATAGGATCCCCTTCCCCAATGATTCTCTCCGTCATGCGCGGTCTGGTGCGATTTATCAAAAGCAGTATAATAAGCTCGTTTGGTTTTAGCTAGTTGTGAGTTGTCTTTAGCATTTTCTCTTTAGTTTCATTAATTCAGTGTAAAATACCATAAACAGCGTTCACGAAATAGTTCTGTGACAATCCATTCATACTTTTTTGGATGTCAAAACCTTGTAGACTGAAACAGAAACAGAAACATCGCTGTGTGATAATTATTACCTATTACTTTCATGGAAACATCAAAGACATCTACGCGTATGTCACATCAACTCTCACGCTTGTCTCTGAAACATGGAGATTTGAGTACCGCTTGGGGGAAACGTCTAAATACTCTTATGTATCTTCAAAGAAAATCTGAGTTATTAGGGACCTACCTCCATCATACTTAAAGTGTAAGTTTGTTACCTATAATAGGAATGTCTATAGGTAGGTACAGCTTTGACTGGTTATCGACTTATATTATAAGCATTATCTTCGTGCCTGGGTTTAATAAACCTATTAATTTATAGTCGGTGCAGTATGTCTTCCTCCATACATCTCTATGAACCGCCATCTTAATATTCACCCTTTTTCTAGCCATATTATCTTTCACACAGTTCATTGGGCAAGCGTTTTTTTTGTCTAATCCTGCAAACTACAGCATAAATTAGTGAATAAACGCCATCTAGGAAAATAATGCAACTATGCAGATCACTACTAACACCACACGAAGTTGGTTCCGATCTGTGCAGTAGGTACTAAAACTAACTGGCACCAACTATGTAAGTACCAGTACATGCTGCATGACGTCATATTTTACAAGTTGGTCCACTGTGCGGGATGCCTCCGGTGCAGCGGTGTCAAGTATGCGATAGTTCAACGTGCTGATATTGGCATATTATCTAGATACTGATTTAGGAGTTGGTACAGTAATTAAGTTAAGCCGAGATATCCGACAACGCTCAATGTGTAGGACTTTCTGCTGATGTAGGTAGGTAGGTAGGTATAGAAGATTGAAATTCAATTGCATGTTCATTTTGTTAATCCAATCGTATCCAAAAAACCTTAAATATTGATATAATGTGGTACTTTATAATTATCCTTGGATATTATGGTGAACAGTAAATCTATAACCAGAATTGAGTTGCTCTGAAAAGAGTAAATTTTATTTTATTACGTAAACTAGTTTTAACACTTTTACCAAACACTATATTATAATTAATTAACACATATTATTTTACCTGAAAAGAGAAACAACATTTAAAGCTATTGTTTCACCAGTTCTTATTATTCACTGTTGAAATATTCAAATTACAATAAAACTTCTCACTTCTTACTTAGGCCTCGTTTACGGAGACGCGGGGCGTCGCGCGTCGGGTGCGGCGTGGCGTCTCGCGTCTCTCTCGGTCTCATACAGCGTGGTCGAGTCGAGAGCGAGAGAGACGCGAGACGTCACGCCGCACGCGACGCGCGAAGCCTCGCGTCTCCGTAAACGAGGCCTTAGACCTCTATAATCTCTATAATTAACATGCTGACATTACCAGTCATGCCATGACATTAACAGACAGACGGCTCCATAGACTCACACAAGTTCACAGATAAATTATAAGTACATCAAAGTTATTACGCGGCAAATTCAAACTACAAACCAAATGAAGTGTCACGCACTTTGTTTACATTGATTTCAGCATTTTATTTTTCTAGGTAGTCTAAAAACCACTCAAAACCTGCCAAGCGTTATCTTATATTGTTTCAATTGAATTTAGTTGATACAAACACTGTTTTTCCTAGACAAATTTTAGACCTATTAGCATAAGCTAATAGTAGCACAAAATTATGAAACCAACTCGTTTATGCGTCCACCAGTTCAGGTGACAAAGAGCAGCAAGTATATACCACGTCGTTCGATCAGTCGTTATTGTTGATCAATTTGACCAGGTTGGATCTGACGGGCCGGTCAACAGCGGCAATAAGCGCGCGCATACAGAATATGGGAATAAGCGCGCATTATACGGATTGCAATCACAAGTTGAAAAGGGGCACTTTGTATAAAGCGGCATGGATAATTTTAGCTTTGAATTTTGGCCAACATGTACGTACAGATAACATAACTGCTTAAAACGTTGGATTATTGACATACAGCCCTCGCCAGTATTAAACAAAAAAAACTCGTAAGCCCTATTTCCAATATTAGTGAACATAAAGCCTTTAAAGTGTCACTTCATCATAAAGCTGTTTAGTTTAATTTCTAACTTTAATATTATTCTCGCAGGGTACCGCTAATATCCAAACTTCAATATGAAGTTCAAGCGCATATTCCCCCATGAATACTAAACTTGGCTCACTCAACAAACTAATATCAAAATAAACCATAAAACAAGTTGGATGACGTATTGAAGTTAGTCTCTGCAGGATTGCGCGTCAGTTTTCGCGATACAAGGGGCCCTCCCAGCCTCGGAGCGCCACACGCCTTTTATTGTTCGCATAAAGCAAGTTTATTGCGCCTTTATCAGGCCCGAATCGCGCCCGAACATCTCTCCTCAGGAAGGCGACTCCCTCAAGCCTGTGCGTCTGAACGAGCCTGTCATATTTGCCGCGTGATGCGAATAATTTACCGCTTATAGTGTCGTTTCGGTGCACCGACCGCCTATTGAGATGAAACGTACTCTTTGGTTCTGTCGCCCGTTTGATGTGTCGCAAATATTCTAAGTTACCCTTTATTGGAAAATATTGAAGCAGGAAGCAATATGCCTGCAAGTATTTGGTTTTAGATAGCTGAATATAATATGGATCCTTCAAAGGTTAAATAATTGATAATAATTTTACTGCATAATACCTATTTAATTTAGATATCCCTACACATACAGCAAGCTTTTCAAAAGGGAAGAAATGCTATGTACGAGTATAACGTCCAGAATTTATATAAAATGATAATCTGCTAACATTAAGGAATATTATTTAAACGGGTCATTAAAAGCAAATATCTTCCTTGAACTGATTTCACGTTAATTAAATTGGGCTATTAGACAAAAGATAAACTAAGAAATTCATGGCTCCTATCGCTTTATTTAATCGTCTATTTGGTTTTATTACCGCTTTGGAGTTGTATAAATTATTTCACATCTTTAGTTAAATAAATATTATTTAACATTTTCATTTAGTTAAAGTATTTTCATTTATGAAAACGTGCGATTTAACTCAGCAGTGTGTAGGTATATTCATGAATATACCTAATATCGGTTTCAACGATACCATGACTGGTACCATTCAAGAGGGTTTTGACTTGTGTTTTATTATGATTATCTGGAACCTATGGGAACAACACCTTAAAAGTGTCAATCATATACCTACTGGGAACCATTCAGATTATGAGAAGCAACCGCAATGTCACATCGATTACAATATTCATACCGGCTAGTTAATATAACTAGTAACTCGTCAAAGTTAGCTAGTTAACTTGTCGCAGAACGCTTCGATTTACTGACATGTTTTTAATTTAAACTGTCTACAACGTCATCTCATGGACAACTTCTGGTGTTTTCATTAAACTTAAGATAGAGTGGTATTACTTGGATTTTGCTTTAAACTTCTTACAAAGTAAATGTTTATGTTTTACGTTTAACCATTTTGAAACGTAAAATTATATCTTCAAAAAGTTTCCTACCCCGACTTTTTTTTGCCACCCGACTTTACCCGAGTGAGTTTATAATACAATTTTACGCTTATTTTTACCTATCGAGAAACAAAAATAATTACTAAAAAGACTTGTGGCTTGTGGCGAAGCTTTAGTCAATCATAGATCAGTCAGTCACAAATGTATCAAATGTATCTTTAATGTTAGAAAGCAATTGAATGTTTAATAAGTAGCCTCCTCTAAATAAACCCTTCTTCTTTTATAATGAAACTGATGTTCACAATTGTATGATAACACCGGTATTGGACGTTTATTCGTTTATCAAATAAAAAGCCTAAGCTCCTGACTGTAGATTGCTTTGTGATTAAGAGTTCTCCACTTTTTCTAAATTGACCTTTTGCATCAAGAGCGCTGTTCTAGAAAATGCCAGTTTTTCTCCTAAGTAATATTGTTAGCGGCGGAATGGTCCATTCGCTTTAGTTTTTCTTCTATTTCTCATTTTCATCGTTCGTCTTGTTTCTTTAATACTCTGAGTTGTTACGATGTCATCTTCAACTGTTGGTGATCTTTGTGTCTTAGGGTTTTGTCGTTTTTGGAATTTTATCTGCTGTTTGTTCATAAACGGTACTCCAATATACGGTGATAAACTGAGGCCGTTGTGATTCATTAGTCATGCTTTAGTAGGAACAAAATAATTTTAAAGATATTTGCGACCGAAACTATACCATCATTGATACGAGTGCCACTCGCGCAATTGATAATGAACGGTCAACCAATTTATAAAAGCTGAACAGACAATGCCAATTTTTCGGAACAAATAATACCATTACCTGTCTACTAATTGCGAACAATCATTTTTTTGCCTCCGCCGCACTATTATATTTTACGTTCATACTTAATCCATTTCGTCTGTCTCCATCCTTAATTGAGTACTTATCTACACAGATAGCCTTTATCTGAAGCTATTTATTTCAGCACTTGGCGTCAAATAAATCTTTAGTGCAATTTCCTCACGGCCACTAGTCTTAGTGGTTTTACATGGGTTACAAAGTTTTCACATAGAATCACTCGTTAATCTCCAATTCGTTCAGTTTACTTACTTTTGAACGTTTTATAACTCGTATTGAAATATGGTTTGGAGTACATTTTATTACTTATAGGCCTTCAGATCTATATCTTATCGTGGTTTAGTTCGGTTTTATTCGTAACTGGGAGAGCATCCAAGTTAAATAATATTTCGAATTGTAAAACTAATAACCTATTCCAAAAATAAGTATCCACTGTATTGTACTACACACATAATGAACGTATTCGTGTTGTTTACATTCCTATGCTGCTATTTTTATCAACACACGAACTGTTTCAAAGACATGTCAAACGAACTAATGCAGGTTTCAAAACGCGCGCATTGTTTGTACTGAATATTTCAGGAGGCGAAACTCGCGCGAATCAATCAGCTTGATAAATAAGGAATGCTACAAACAGCGCGTTCGTTCCTGCACTCGCGGGTCGCACACTACAATCTGCACTGCCAGTTTGTGGAACTGTACCCATGATATTGACTAATATTTCAATTGTTATTTCTGAGATTGCTGCTTTCTGCATTGCGAGTCAAGCAACAATTTATGTATTCTCAATTACCCCAATATATGTGTACTATATAGAAAACAGTAAATATCTTTCTATGTTTGATTGCGACAGTATCAAGGAAGAACGAGTGTAAGAAAGAAAAATAGATTTATTTGTCACAGAAACACGTGCATACAAAAAGATAATTAGCTCTAATCATTAAGAAAAAAGTAAAAATAACAAAGAGAACTCTAATCACGAGCACAAAACAGAAATCGTCGACAGCTGCACGTCATGACTGTGACAAGATGCTATGGGGGACCCACAGCACAGCACTGATTTTCAGTGGTTACCCGAAAAGGACGTACGGAAGCCAAGTTGCTTGGAATGGGTAGGTTACAACAACCTGACCTAGGTTGTTGTAACCTACCCATTCCAAGCAAACCTTTACTACATTTATCGTGTTTTAATGGCTAGCATTATAATTACTTTTCATGAAAATTCTTAAGTAAATATCACCATACCTATCTACTTTCAAGAGTAAAGATACTAATTACGATCTCAAGTTTCAAAATTCTCACTGAGTTCACAAAGTCTTATTAGTTTGATTAATATTCACATTATTTTCAATGTTTAATTAGCCTGTCAGATTACCAATTCTAATCTAAACACAAAAACATCATCAAAAAGTAACTATGTACCAAAACTAAAACGTATTCAAATTAATAGAATATTATTTAATATGTTTATTAGTTTTTCATGAAAAGTTTATTGCTTTTACATTGAATTAAAAAGAAGTGAATGGAGCCAGAGTAGTGACAAAAGCTAGCAAGTGGAGCCGACTGAAGCCGTGGCGGGAAAGTAATGAATACGTCTGGCTTTTCATTTAAAATACGTTTTAATATCCTAGAGCCGGGAGCCGTGTCCAATTAATCGTTTTACGTCTTTGTAAAACGGTAGTTTAATAACATGAGCAGGTAACTGCGTTTTATTGCTTTTTCCTTCAGACCAAGAAAGTTACTAACAACATTAAAAAATATAGAGAAATATTATTGATCAAGAATTCATGCTGTGAGTAACTTATGTCTAAGGAAACTCTCGTGTACTAAGTTGCTAGACCATCAGACCGCAAAGTCAAAGCATTTATTTCAAGTAGGCACAAAAAAAGGTACTTTTGAACGTCAACATTTACATTAAAATAGAATTGATTCTCGTCGCCCCTTCCAAAAGGTAGTTTCGTATGGAGAAGAATGAGCAAGAAACTCCACCGTTACTCTTTTAAAATGTGTTACAATATTTTCTATACCTTAATTATATAATTATAATTATGTGAAGACGATGCACCTATAATAAAATTACCCTACCACAATAGGTAAAACGAATTAAAAAATGTAGCAATCACAAATAAGTTAATTATGTGATAGATACATGGTGCTCACATATTTACAAACATTGTAAAAGTACACGATGTTCCAAATTATGTAAACAAGTAATATGTCAGTGTGTGAGTTAAAGTAATCACAGAATGTAAATCGATGACATAAAAATAATAAACTATACAATTAAAGTAGCAACAAGTTTGATTTTGTCTAGACCCTAGATTGTCATATGGAGCTGGACCAGCATGTTTCCAAGCATTGTTTCTTGGATATACAATCCTCTAATTTGTAATAATTATGCTTGTTTACAAAGTGAACTTTTTATAAATGAGTCTTAAATTTTCTTTCATTTAATTGCATTTTATGACAAGGTATTTTGTTGTAGCATTTAACACAGTACCTCATAAAAGATGTATGTACTTTAGCTAATCTGAAAAATGGTTGATCTATTTTATCTCTAAACCTCACATCGCATCTTTCCACTTTTACTAACGTATCATAAAAGAGGACTTCAACATTGCGTTACATCTTCCATTGTTCTGCTAAAAAAGCCCACCAGAAATTCTTGTGAATAAAATAAGAATTTGCTTTCACCAAAATGTGTTTTAGTTCGTGGCTTCCAACTGGGTTGACAAATTAGTACCCCATTAGCCAGCCCCTATCACCAAACACCTAAAAGAAAACAAGGCTATGTACACAGGCATGTGCCCGTAATTATGTGATAATGTTATGCTAGTACACACACGCAGCATTAACGTTATGTCCAAGTTTATCATACGCAAACAGCCGGGAGCAGAAACGGGAACATGTTGGGCTCGCCGGGGTTCGGTGTCCTCGTTTATAGCTTAATTATTTGTAAGTTTTAGAATAAAGTGAAAGGATTATTTTATTGACGGTAATGTTAGTGTATTCTTCTACTAAAGTTTTATTCAAAACTCGCTATAGTTTGGGCGATATTGTGTTAAGGTAAGAAGCTGCCAAAACATTCACTATCTAGGTATATAAGAACAAAAAGAGTGAAAACAATGATACATTGATAACATTTACATATCCACTCACTCTCAGTGTTTTCGGAAAAAAAAACTGGTTATAGTAATGTGGCATGTTTTCGGTACTTAAGTTTTGGCACGATTTGAACTAACACTGGGTGGAGTTAAATCAAAGCTTGTGGAATAGTTTGATTGGCTGTTTGTGTGCGATGTACGAGCCATCACGTTTGTGGTGATCTTTAAATCCGATGCGAAATTGCGGTACGTGACTCCTAGCAATGGCTGTGGTGTGCATGTAGCAAGTACGTCATGTGTGCAGGACTGCGGTGCAATGATGCGACAAATTGCATGTCCACCGCAGCGCACTTTATAGCAACCAACACACAGTTATTAACTTGAACGGAGGAGGGATAGCAGAACTTCGTTTTGTACAAACAATAAATCATTATATCATCGAGGTAATTCACTGTTATTGGTTATATCATAAAGTTCAGGTTTTTTGTGTAATACCTTAACCTGTGGCTTTTTAAAACAATTTAAATGATTAAAGAGTGCAAGAAAATAACACTAGTTAAAAATGAGGTTTTTATTTAACCGGCTTAGGCGTGCCTACACTGTAACTTGATTAAAAGCAACAACTAGATCTACTAGTTTTCTCTTATATTTCTAAGAAACATACGGTTCATAACAAAGATGAATTTCGCCCCCTTAGTTGCTTTGAATT
Organism: Brachylomia viminalis; assembly: GCA_937001585.2. Classification (NCBI taxonomy): domain Eukaryota; kingdom Metazoa; phylum Arthropoda; class Insecta; order Lepidoptera; family Noctuidae; genus Brachylomia; species Brachylomia viminalis. Next base: position 26,638,772 of record OW443301.2, read on the forward strand.
ATGCACTCATTTGGTCCCTTGCCTCCATGAATTACAACAGTATTGTGGCAGCTAAGTAAGTTAAAATCTGTAACAAAGTCTTGGCAAGTGCGGGCACAGCCAGTGAGTGCGCCGCTCCCGCAGTTTTATTGAGGACATAAAGCAAGTTTATTGGCGCTTATCACGCCTGCCATGGAGCCTCTGCCTTTGTAGCCCAGACACCCATACCCCAGGTATAGCTGTCTTGGACGAACGAAATCTGATAAGATCCAGAAACTGTCCATAATTGAGCTTTATATTGCAATCACTCAATCTTGAAATACCGTAAAATGTCGATGTCAGAATTAAGTAAATAAATAAAGTCATGAAACAGTTATCTTTTTTTCTTTTAAACTTGAAACTGTTTTTATGATATTAATAGGTAGTAATGCTACTTTATATAGATTATTTAAATGCATTATGTTTGCTTTTCTCCAAAGTTCTGAGATTACAGCTAGATCTTGTAAGCTCACTAATTGAAGCTGGATTTTCTGAAATACCTAGACTGAGCCGTAATGAGTCTTTAAACGGGTCGTTGACTTCGTCGCCAATTAGTTCTCGTCTATATGTACCTACGTAGCACTTTTTCATTCCTAATTAAACGGCTGCGCTTGGTTTCCAAGAACCCTTTTCTGTAATCTCACATTTAGGTTATGTCTAACATATTATATAGTTATATGTTAGTTAGTTAGGTAAGGATATTACATTTTAATAGTTTGTTAGTTAATTGACTATAAGAAGTTTATCCATATATATATTTTTATCCTCTTTAATAAATAAATCATGTAATATGACAAACCTAAAGTTCGAGAAACCATTAGTAGTTGCTACCGATGACGTTAATATAATATTACACAGCAAGCTATTATCCCATGCGAACTATAAACAATACATGCGACAATAATTAATAACAATTAACATGTTCTTGGCATTAATTACTTGCTCTGATTCTCTGCCATTAATCCCAACGTTAATTGGAAAGCGGGTAGGCAGACCATTTGTAATAACATTAGTGTGTTGTTGTCAGCTAGATTACCGACTACACTCGTGGATCAAGTCGCTTGTATTAAATGAGACGTATCCTTTATAACCGTTTGCGTAAGACGTAGAAGGCTAACTAACGCTTACTTAGCAAAAACGCAACTACCGTCATTCTGGGCATACGCCAAATATTTGCAAGAATGTGTATGAAGCAAAATTTTTCGTGGATAATAAACCAAGCTTTTTGTTAGTGAAAATATTTTGTAAAAGCCTCGTGAAAATGTAAAGTTTTACAGAAGACTTTCATAATTTGAAAAGGTTTGGCATGTCTTTTGGGTCAATGTAAAAGGACATAAGATATATGACGATTTTATTTAATGTAAAGCTTAAAAGAGCTTATTATGTATGTTCACTTTACGCCACTCGGTCGTTTTTCTGGATAGCGAGTTCTTGCATAAATCAAATATTTCTCGAAGGTATAATGCCGCGTAATATATTACATAAGCGATCGAGCTTACACACAGTTATAAAAATAAGTAGCACATGAGCATGCTTTTTAGAGAAATTAATATTTTCCGTTGTCACTATAAAGTTTCAGTTTCTGTCTATTTCAGTAGAAAATCTTTTCTCGTTGTTGTAAAGTCCAAATATAGCTTTTACAAAGGAGGTTTCTCAAAGTAACGGTTACGAGTAGTCCCAACTGTTTTGAGTCTGTAATGGACGCAAGGGGACGAATAACCAGCCGCTTATCTGTCGCGGACAGTTCGCATCACTGGCCCCTGCGAGGCATGCCGCCCGGACCCACTCGCTGATAAACGTATCACATTAAACATTCACGCGGCTCGTCGCAGCCTGTCTTAATAACTCGCTGAACGGCGACAGCAGAGCGATCTCCTAAATAATACATATGACCCACCTCGAGCGGTGCCGGCTCTCCAAGGTAGCCCCGATATTTTATTCACACCACACTAGCATTCCAAAAACTTCCACCATAACACTATCACGTCACATGTGTTCTGAAAGCGGCTGAACGACTCGACGAGCTCGAACGGACGGAGCAGCGCGATGGTTCCAGCAGCGGTGCGACGCGGCGACGTGCTGACTGTGCGGCGGGCGCCGCGCGACTGCCGCGAGGCACGCCCGGCCCTCCGCGCCGCCGTTAGCCGCCGCCGCCGCCGCCGGTCCGGTGCCCACACGATTTTTCTCCTGGCTCCTGAACACGGGCGTCAGTTAACGTATTTAGCATTCGTCAAGGATTAACTCACGATGTACAACGGAATACATTTGCATGTCAAATATTCCGCTTTCTCTCAACTCTTTTATACAGCTCCTTGTAATCAGTGCGCGTGATTGACCCTGAATGTACGTGGATGCGGATTATGTCACGTGAGGAATGCTAAATACAAAATTTTCATGAAAATAGCCCACCTGCCTAATAAACTACAAGTATTTTCATGACAAATTAGAGATGGTTTTTAGTCTTTCGCACTAGCAAACCGCTGCACTGCTTCGTACCGGTTAAAGGATATAATAGACACTTACAACATTTTTAAATAATTTCCCCGAGAGAGGCTTTATTACACCACATAAAAATAACAAAGAAAAGAGTTTAAGAGTACTTCCACAATTTATTTTGTAAAAAGTCTACCTGCGCGGGTAGGACCGCGGTAATGGCAGGAGGAACCTCGTTAGCCGACGAAAGTTTCACCTTCAAGTGTTTTATTATTCTTCACTAACTGATGTGACTTCATACAACGACGGGCGCGCACTTGGTCGCACTGTGCCGCTCCGCGCTCGTGCGCGACAACTACGCGCCTTCAATTGCTCTTTAAAGCCAATCTCATCGAGTTGAAATGACTCTTTTTTTGTGAAAAGAACTCCTCTAAGAATGGATCGCATTAGATAAATTCGTGAGCTCTGCCATTTGATTTCCTCGTCAATCGCGTTACTGGCCTTTGTCCGAGATCAAAAGAAGCAGCTCCCGCATTCGAACTAGGTGTTTTAGAATAATGTTCTATTATGCAACTTTTCCATTTCGCAAAGGGAAAGCTTTTATCGCTGGCATCTGCCAGGGCTGGCAGAAGGCGCGGCGACGCTGCTCACAATAAATTATAAAACAACATGGTCGGGGCAGTCCTAATTGTGTCCATCACACACGCGCGCACTTCGGCTGGCATGCCGTTTTAATTGTGAACCCTGCGTATGTGAGCTGCGGAGTGTGGGGCCGACTGTCCCACTCTGTTTGCTTATAATTTGAGAGGAACAGTTATTTCTCCATGTCATTTTCTCTGACTCTAAGTTCTGGATTACTCTAGTTCGCTTTTAAAATACAAACACAGCCTTTTTAAATTTGCGCTTTTCAAGTCGTTATTTCCTACCAGGCTATTAAAATCCTTAAACAATAAATATGATTAGGCAAATGTATAAAATATTAGGGGTGTGTTTGCTCAGAACTGCCGGTCCGGCGATCGTGAGTCTACAATCAGTGCGTCGGAACATGTCGGGCGTTGTATCGCAGTGGTACTGACAGAGCGGCCTCATAAAGTGGCGGACACAATTGATGTGTTTAGGCCCGATGTATCAGGTGCGGTACAAACAGGCCTAAATCAACAGTGTCCCTGCGAGATAGTGGGCCAGCGCTGACCATCGCCCGCCCACGCACGCTCCTTCGATGTGTATTTACGATAATTAGTGCTTACTCAGAGTTGACGGTACCAAGATGTACGCACTCCGTTTTACGAGTATTTTCACGTAATTAAGGAAGGGCTTGGTAATTTTCCGGTTTTAACACCACATGAAAGGATCAGGTTAAGGGCAGCTGGTTAATATTAATGTTACCTCTTGTATCTTCTTAATAGTCACTGGCTTACTAAATGAATAGTGAGAAGTGTATATTAGGTGTTACTTTTGAACTAGGTACATCAGTTGCAATAACACACAAAATTTAATCTGAAGCCCTGTTCGTTTATGCAAAGCGTCTCACAAATCTGCACGAGTGTGCACGAGCGCGTAAATATGTAGTATTCCCGGTGGCACCATAGTAACAATAAAGTGCGAGCGTCGTGTCGGGCCACGCTCAAATGCGTACAAACGGCTTATTTACCGGCTGCACGGCTGGACCGGACCGCACAGCGTCTGACCGGCTGACCGCCTGACCGTCAGACCAGCCCCGCTACGCTAATGTAATGGCCCCGTCTGGTATAAATTGTGTGGGTTAGGTAATGTTCCAGTCTGTACACTTTGATCCCATTGTGGTCAGTACAGATTGGACCACACGTAGGTATCATTTGAGACGGTCTAGACTCCAATAAAAGTGGTACGAAAATTGAGATCTAATTTCAGAAACAGTTTTCTAAATAATGTAGGTATAAAGTACTTGTTTACGTATAATGACTATGTATGACCCAGTTCTGTAATAACACCCGTCGTTTTACATCAAAGCATAGACTAGAGAGTACCTTTGTATACCTGTGTGGGTGTACCTACTACATAGTATACACCGCGCTGCCATTCCCTTCAGAGAACACAGACGTGTTACGTTGTGTTATGTTTCAACTCATATTTCTTGGAAGCAACACTATTAAGCGCCAACACCCACTCTTGCCAATATATAGACCGCAAACATCAATAAATTGGGTTCTTCAGCAAAAAGCAGCCCCCAACTCGAGTGGTAGAGTCTAAGTCATCCGAATATGATTAATATTGGGGCGAGTTAACAACGCGTCGCTTATCGCGCTCATAAATTAATATCGACTAAGCGACACGTTGTGGCCAAGTGACAGTTACGCTTAAGCCGCACGTATCGACTAGGTCTTAGGGTAAATTATAGATTTCTCGATTGAATGGTAGCTCTGGAAATGTTTGGTTGACTTTTATAGAGGGAAAATACATTTTCGAAGCCAAATATACTTTCTGAGTTGAAATACGTGTTGCATACTATTTACTTTTTAGTTTGAGAGATAAACTGTAGATAGTAAAAGCATATGACATGTGCTACTTAAACCTTGTCTGTCATACGCATTATTTCATTGTGTCCGGTACCTATACCTACGTAGATAATAAGTTAGAACGTTTCATCTATGAAACACCGCATTTATAACTTTAAAAATGTTTACAATGTTACTTGCAAGAGTTCAATTAATGCGATAGTACAATCCCGGAACAACTCCATCACAGAGATCTTTATTAACATTAGAGTACAATGTTATTATTAATTTGTTTACTCATAATATTATTAAAGACAATTTCCATAGCGTTTCTTAGCAAAATGAGAAGACCCAGATCGCGTCTAGCTACGTTAAGGCGGAGCTCGTCGCGCGTCGCTGTCAACTATGCAGGTAATGTAATTATAATAACACAGGGCAGGTAAAGTGGACAGCGTTACTTATTAAGTTATTACTTACAGCTACTGGAGTCGTTAGGAAATTGTGGGAATAGAACTAAATGTTTATAGAATAGGCCAAGTCGTGAAAGACAATTTAAGTAGTTTTTAGTAAGTATCAGTAAACATAATAGATGCAGTGACTCAGCGATGTCTATTAAAAATACATATTGCTTTTGGTTTGTTTACCTAAACATACTAAATTATTAATTTTCAAGAAAGGGCGTCATTACTTTTCCAACCACTTCCCTCTGCTTCAGCTTATTTCTGCACATCAAAGATATAGTACTATAAAGAAGCATGTAGGGGAAGTCAGCTCAAAGCGGCCATCTTAATATCAAGTTAAAACAAAAACCTATTAAAAGATAGACTTTTGACGAGAATTTCATACTAATAGCCAAATTTAATGTCCAGTTCAAATTCGCACAAAATTTGTGCGAATTTAATAAAAATAACCTATATCTATTTAATATAAAAACAACCATATGATTTGTTTGTCCTCAGCAGCTAAGTGGAAAGAGAGTAGGGATGCCTTTTCCTTGCAGTGGGACATCACCAGCTTTTAATAATATACAGGGATAGTCGTCGGTCGTTGCCTCAACACTTAACAATGTCTGAGGGGCCTCTGCGAGTTGGCTTTGGCCCATCGTACGAATTCGGTCTCGAATAAGGTCTCGAATAAGGTCTGGGATCGCAGGGTTCCGAAACCCGGTTTTTTTGTAATTTGTATCTTTGAAACATGAAGTTGCTGGTTTCAAGTATTATACTACTTACCACTGTACTAAAGTAAATTTATTGAGTATGATCTGTACGGGAAAGATTCAATTAAACAAGTACCTTCTTACATAATACAAAGTTTATTGTAATTTGTAATACACAAAAAATTAAGGTATAACAACATCAATTGTGGCGAGCCACTAACGAAACCCTTCCCACACACTTAGGTGTTCACTCCGACAAAACTGGGTCTCCGTTACTAGTTGTGTTGGGGTACACACCCGCAATGAGACTAAGACAACAACTCAGAGTCGTTTTAATGAGTACGTGAGATTAACTGCTTTATAACTTCTAGCTCAATAGAATAAGTATCGACCTATTATGGTTGGTATTTTCCCTATATGAGCATATAGGGAAAATATCGCTTATGTAAAGCTACCCGAGACACAATAATTTATAACAACTGGCCTTAATACCTAGTTCTTACAAAAGGCCTAACTTAAACTTAAATAATAACAATTTAGTTTAAACTCAGTATTCTCTCAGTATATTCCTCAAGGAAGCGTCATAGGGTGCATTTTATTTTTAATATACATTAATGACTTACCTAAGATCATAGAAGGGCCATGTGTCTTATTCGCATACGATATATATCCATACTAGTCTCATGCCAAGACAATGTAAATATAGAAGAAACTCTCGCTTCTATTCTTACTAAAACATGCAATTGGATGAATGAACACAACCTCGAGATAAATTACTCCAAAACCAAATTAATTACTTTCCACACTTATCAAAAAACTCCTTTAACTTTAGACTTCACATTCAACGACTCAAAATTAGAAATAGTTAACGAATTTACTTTACTCGGACTAGTGATAGACACACACGTTAATTGGAATTCACACACACAGAAAACTCACGCAAGGATATCAAAGTTCTCATACTATACGAAATAAAAAAGACCACCAATTTACAGACAGCTCTCACCACCTACTATGCTTATGCCTATGCATGGCTTAGCTATGGTGTTACTCTTTGGGGAAACAGCACAGATGCACAAACACTGTTCACCCTGCAAAAGAAATTGGTCAGAATCCTGGTGAACATTGAGCAAACCGATAGTTGTAAACCTTACTTCCAGAAACATAACATTTTAACCCATCCCTGTATAATCATTCTAGAAACATGCAAAGGAGATGTCCGCTTTTTGTATGGACGTTGGTTTTTTATTCCGAGAAAAATCTAACCAGAACGAAACTAAGCCTAAATAAAAGCTATAAAAATATGGAACTTGGAACCACTGAAATTATATTTTTGGACCCCTCCCTCCATTTCTGAGAAAAATTATAAAATATTGAATATAATTTTTTCTATGATGGCAACCCAAATTAAATCTCCCACACACTTTGACAATGTCTAAAATAAATATGGATGGGATTTTTTTTTACTGGACGCGGCGTCAAGGCCGCTGCAAACTGGACGGTAAACTTGAACGTGTATGGCCAGCGTAACAGTTGCAAAAAGAGTACAAATCCGACTCGTAGCTCCAGAGATTAGCGCGTTCAAACAAACTAACTTTTCAGCTTTAATAATAGTAGGTATAATTATTTAAAACAGTACAGAGGTAAATAATCTGATTCGTTTCGTATAAACTCGCAAATCTTGAAAGGTTTGTTCGTTTTACGAGTAAATACACACTAACTTATAAAACGATTTTTCTCAAAATTAGAGGGGCTTAAAAATATATGATATAGTTAGAAGGACTAGTTTTTGGGATGTCTATCCAAATTTATTTAACTTATTCTGGTTAGAATTATTAAATAATAAAAAACCACTTTTGGACATGTCCTTTGTGCGTAAACATCAAGAATTTTACTCCAAACGTGAAGACATTCAGTCACGCTATTTACTTAGACACCGATCTAGGCTAAACATACCAAGTTCTCGACTAAAAATGCACTCTAAAAGTCCCTACGTAATGTCCATCAAAGTATATAACAAACTACCCGCATCAATAAAAAAAGAAGAAAAAATTCACATATTTAAAAAAAAAAACTTAGACAATTTTTAATTAATAGAAGCTACTATTCGCTTAATGAATATCTAAATGATAGACTTATAAAGTCATAATTTTAGTACCTAGACGAAAATTTAAAAACAATACATCTCTCTTATAAATACCTATTTACTTATATTTTATACTGTTAATTTTTCTTAGAAAGTACCTACCTACTATTTTATAATTATAAATTAAAAGTGCTTCCTCTCTCCTAACTCACTTATTTTGCTGTGCCCGACAGGGTCCATGTGATCTAATTTTAAGTTTACCACCTAAGTTTACATGTGGAATGCAATAAAGTATGGAGTATATAATTATATTCTTCAATTTAATTGACGGAGTCAAGACCCTTGGAATCAAACACAGGATAATGCCTGTGTTCACACGATCAACGTAGCCTACGGGCAGACGGTGACACTATTGTTACCTCATTTACCGTTATCTGGTTCAGTAAGACCTTCTTCAATAACAGATGGCCACACCTCAAGGGTTAACCTCTAAATTGCCCGCACCCGGATCCATTCCAAATCATCTGACCATGGGGCTACACTAAGGCATCACATCTGTCCTCGAATTAGATATATTAAACAAGAGCTAGCATAATCAGCCAGGCAAGGATCAGGTTTGATTAGACTTATTTATAACCCATCGGGTTATTTGGACTCAGTCTGGTCATCCCAGAACTGGTCCCTCTGCCAAAGCGTGTTCCTCGTAGTCACGCCATGAGGGGAAAAACTCTCTCGCCCATTCTGACAGCTACTCTGGAGGTATCTGTCAAAATGGACGAGAGAGTTTTTCTTTTCCACAGATTAAATATAATTATCATCTAATATGTAGTCACTTTGAATTTAATAGACATTGGTGCCGATTCTGTTGTACGACTAACTAAACTATCACTAAAATTCCTTACTATTGGCTATGAGAGTCATAAAGCTATTCTGCAAAATAAAATCTCTAAATTTAAATTTTGTAACAATATTTTGATTTAGAAGAGTGTCCATGGAGTTTCTTGCCCGTTCTTCTCCATATGTACCTACTACGCTTTGGAATGGGCAACTAGCTTCATCTTTCTGACTGACCGACCCCTTGACAATTCAAAAGTGCCTGTAATTGGTTTATTTGAAGTAAATGCTTTCAGTTTGAGTTTAAAAATAATTTTGACACACCTAAAATCAACCTAAAATTGCGACTCCACGTGGTAGGTACTTGTTTGCCGTACCACGTGATTTTTTTTTTTGAGCCGGAGGCGCGGATTATTTGCAGCCTCGACATGTTTTGTATGGAATTTTTCACTTTTTGAATGGAAAATATGAAAAATTATTACCAACACGTTGGATTTTAGAGGTTTAAGCGTTATACAAAGGGGATCGAAATTTTCATTATTTTTGCGATAGGACACACCGTTTTCGAGATATAAGCAAAAGAAAAGAAAAAAAAGATACAGTACCTACAGTTTTTGCATCTGAAGTCGAGGTGTTGGTGTGAATTTTTAGTTCATGACAACTAATTTTATTCCACACATAATTAATCGCGATTAAAAATAGGCAAATTTGGTTAGACAATCAAAATTTTTGGTGAAAAACGTAAAACTCAGAGCAAGATTGCCATTTTAACTAAATTATAATCTCAGTGCCATCTTAGTGCTGTCATACTAAAATTTTGTTAAGTTGTGTCACTTTAGTCAATTTCAGAATGAGAAATCGTCGTTTGACAGGAATAAACTATATTTTGGTGATTTTTAGTCTAGTTTAGAGAATTTTGTGACAGTAGAATGTGGGAAATTATGTCTTTATGTTTAATTAATTCAAATAATTAATAAACATGTACCTATTTAATCCGCATGACACAATTTCATAAAAACCATTACCATACGAGCTTGAGCACGAGCAGACCCACGAAAGGTGTCGCTACTAGTTGCTTTAATTATTTATTTTTGCAACGTCACACGAGTTAGTTCAAAGCTATTTAATTAATAATAACAAATGCACAATGATTATTGATATAGGGGTCCTGCATGACGAGAAATTCGTGAAAGCCGCAAAAGATAAGCGGATTATGTATCTTGACCTGGCTCGCGAGGTTGGTGTCATGTAGGATATGGATACAACAGTCATTGTGCCGATAGTCGTGACGGCTACGCCACAATAGCCAAGAGCCTAGACAGCTCGATCAAGGGCTTGATCCAGAAAGCGGTACTTCTGGACCCGGCGCGCAACGTAGCTTCGACCCTGTTCCCGATACCGGTGGGCAACAATTTTTTACAATTTAAATGTTTAAAAAAAAAATGCTTTTTATAAAAATATAAAAAAAAAGTTAATATAATAACGTAACCACACCAAAAGTACACAAGAAATGTATTTGTTTTTTGATGAAAAATATCGCGCTTGATAAAATAAAATACCAACAATATTTAAAAATATTATTCATCCTTTTTAACATTTTTGTAAAATAATCAACATTGTCTACTTTCTTCTTCAGTCTTAATCAGTAGGCCGCTTCGCTCGAGCCGCTTTGCCTTTTTCAGCCCTTTTGTTTTAATAATAAACTGCTCTCACATTATTTATTATATTTTAGAGAAAATAGGACACAAACCAAGCCAAATAGATCAGTTACAATACACGTGTATTCATTGAAATATAAGGAGGTTTGACTTTGGTTTGGTTTGGGTTTGGTTTGGTCTGGTTGATCATACCTTGCATTTTTTTAACAAAACACACAGTGTTATATTTTTCCTCAGCGCAGCCACGCCCTCGGTCCCACCGCTACCGAATTACTGTTCGGTGCGGGGCGGGAGATTGGTTATGCGGACAAAACGGCAACTTCATGCTATCATTTCAAATAACCGAATAATGAAGCATGGCCGCCTTACCTCCTATGGCCGCTTTGGGCTGACCTCCCCTACCTGCATTTTTATACCACAGTAGAAAACCGGATTTCCCAGTAGCCGCTATATCAACAACGACATTAGTGGAACATTACTAGGCATCTCCGCGACACAGGCGGTCGTATAGGTACACCGTGTATATTGAGTAGGCTAAATGCTCCCTCTAACGTAGATCATCTAAATAATTCACGCACTACCACCGTAGTCAATATAGGCACAGTAACGCAACTTGGAATAAACCGCTACTTCAGTATGCATTCAAACGTTTACAAGGCTTTATTTGAAGCTTGGCAATATTTTCACATTATATTGTACCAGTTTATATACTGAAGGAGCAATAGTTTTAGTCCGCCCAGCACCCTAATTCCGTAACACACTATTCATTACAATCTGAATGATATTGCTAATCCATTGCTTCATATGTTCGAAAAATATATCCGCTCAACAACAAAAATATCGCAATGAATGTGGTTGAACTGTCAAAATGGAAGCCATTCCTACTGTTAGTTGGTTACGCAACTACCCCGCAGGGGTCAACTCTGCTAACGTAATTGTATCGGCAGTTTATTCACGGGAAGTGAATTATTGTCGCGTTAATTATGGAATTAATTGCATAATTGATTAATACTCTCCGTGTACCAAACTATAAAACGGTTATGCAAACTTGGCCGAGCTGTGTGTAGCTTAATGCCAGGTACCTACAGATTGGTGAAACGTAACATGAAATGTAACAAACATTGAGTTTTGAGTTACATTTCATGTCGTATTAGTTCTGGACGGCTCATTTGTGTTACACTTCATCAATCTGTGCCCGACATTAAGCATCATTCAACTTATTGATTTTATGTAAATATGGATATCCATTTCAAGAACACGGCCCAGTTGCCTTACTGTTTAGCATATGCTACATTATCACAAATGGCGGTAGATCCCAACCCTATTATAGCAATTATGTGCCCACAGCGAGCAGTCGTCGGCGTGATTATGGAAACACAAGCCGTTACCGAATTCACTAGTATTCACTTACTGCTCCAATAATGGCTTACTGAGATATGTACGAGTATAATGATCAGAGTTATCTGATTACCTGAATAGTGCTTTTAAATGAATAAATACTTTGTTTATTTTCAGGTACATCCAGTATGATGGAGTAACAGCATGGTGGCGCGTATGTTGGATCGTTTATTTATTTATCATCATGTAGCTCCCACCAATATGGTTCAACTGAATGATGCTGATCCATGCGTTATATTCGTAAATGCGTGCCGTCAGTTAGGATTTGGCGGGGCTCCATTCCCTGCCGAATCAAGTCCGCAACCACGGACACAACATTTTATCCCATTCCACAAATCCCGGCCTTGGTATAATGCAGAATGCGCGCACGCTGAGGCCCGAAAAGAGCTTGCTTACCAAGCCTGGGCCAAGGCCCGCGACCGTAAAGTTAGAGCGCGTAGGGTTCGCGCGAAGAAAAGAGCCTTTAATTCTGCCGCCAAGCTCTGCAAGCGGGTTTTACGTGGGGCACGTTTTGACCATGTCGGACGTATTGGGGCCAAACTAGCATCACACCCTCCGGGTAGTAAACAGTTCTGGTCCCTGTCTAAAGCAGTTGAAACGAATTTCTGTCGTCCCACTTTACCTCCAATGACGAATCCTGATGGGTCGCTGGCTCACTCTGCAAGTGAAAAAGCAAATTTATTTTCTTCTCTGTTTGCAAACAATTCACGTCTGGACGCTGGCTCCAAGCAACCACCGACCGTACCTCAATGTGACTCCCGATGCCGGAGATCGCAGTTCACATTAAAGAGGTCCGAAGAGTATTGTGCAGTCTAGACGTGAACAAGGCCAGCGGGCTTGACGGCATTCCAGCGAGAGTGTTGAGGCAGTGTGCACCTGAATGGTCTCCTGTGTTGACACGCTTGTTCCGCCTCTGTCTTGATAAAAGAACGGTGCCAAAATCCTGGAAGCTTGCAAATGTGCAACCAGTGCCCAAAAAGGGCGACCGTGCAGACCCTGTCCATTACCGTCCAATTGCCATTACCTCTATCCTATGTAAGTGTATGGTAAGGGTACTGAACAGTAAGTTGCTGACCTACCTCGAAGACAATGATCTCCTCAGTGACCGTCAATATGGCTTTCGCCGGGGACGGTCAACTGGCGATCTTCTTGTGTATGTCACGCACTGCTGGGGCGAGGCCATCGAGAAACACGGCGAAGCACTTGTTGTATCACTTGATATCTTGAAGGCCTTTGACAGGGTCTGGCATGCTGGTAGTCTCAGCAAGCTTCCTGCTTATGGCACCCCAGCAGATTTTTGTAGCTGGATATCAGACTTCCTTAGTGAACGGTCGATCAGAGTAGTCGTTAACGGTTGCTCCTCTGACCTTATGGCTATTGATGCCGGAGTTCCTCAGGGGTCTGTTCTCTCTGCAACTCTTTTCCTGCTGCACATCAATGACCTACTTCAGTCTGGTATTGTTGGATACGCAGATGACAGTACTGTTTCAGAGAGATACTTGTCCAGCGCAAAAACCAGCGGGGCCGAAGTTCGTTCCTTGAGAGAGCCCATGGTTGAGCGTACTGATTTGACCTTACGCCTTGTCTCCCAGTGGGGTGATGACAATTTGGTCTCTTTTAACGCCACCAAAACACAGGCGTGTCTTTTTACTGCTAAAAAGAGTCGTTTCGACCAAGCTCCTTCTTTTCGGGGTACATATGTTCCTGTAACTGATCGGCTCGAGCTTCTAGGCATGGAGTTGACATCAGGTCTTAATTTCGGTGCCACCATCGACTACAAAGCCCAAACAGCGGCCAAGAAACTGGGCATCCTAAATAGAGTGAAGCGATACTTTACACCTGGACAGCTTATGACCCTTTACAAAGCGCAAGTCCGATCCTGCATGGAGTATTGCAGCCACCTTTGGGATGGCTCACCAACTGGCCGCGCTTGACTCGTTGGAACGCAGAGCTAAGAGGCTCATTGGCGACGAAAAACTGGCGGATGCCAAGCGTCACAGCGTGCCTCATCGCCGCTAGGTCGCCTGCTTGTCGGTCTTCTACAGATTGTACTCTGGTGAGTGTGCCCAAGAACTCCACGACCTCATACCATCAGCCCCCTTCTTCCATCGGTCATCTAGACGCACTGCAACTTATCATTCTAACCTAGTTGCTATTCCACCAATTCGCACAAAGCGTTTCCAAAATGTCTTTTGTTATGCGCACAGCAAAAGAGTGAACTCCCTACCTGCGTCTGTGTTTCCGAACGCTTACAAACCTAATCTCTTTAAAGTGAGAGTGAATAGGCTTCTTCTGGGTAAGCTCACTCCATCGTTGACTCTGTCTCAGTCACCACTGACCTAGACTAGAGTCAAGAGCAAACCTATATTTAAATAAAAAATAAACAATCAAATGAAATGGCCCGCGAGAAGCTCGGACCTGAATCCAATTGATCACGCTTGAGACGAGCTTGGGAGGTGTGTAAGAAATCGAAACCTCGTCCCAGGTACACTTCGAGAATTGAAACATGCGCTAGTGGAAGAATGGACCAATATCCCGCAACATCGCATAAGAAACATAATAAACAGCATGCCGAATCGCCTGGCAGCAGCTGTGAGAAGAGCCATTTTTTTTTAAAGTTCGTTTTTGTGTTGTATGGTAGGTACCAACCATTATATTTTTTTTCATCGTAAAATGTTTTAATGTTTCGTTTTTTTATGTTATTTTGACAATTAAACTAATAATGTTTCCCACTTTTAGTGTTGTTTTATTAACTGGTAAATTATCTGTAACATTCAGTTTCATTCATCTGCATGGTCCTCAATGATTATGTCCGGATTTTATATACACAATGACATTAATGAATTTTATATACATATACTATGACAAGAGTATTTACTTTGTAAAGTAATGCTATTATTTTAACTATTGTGAATGTGAGAACTATGTTGGTCATTGCTTTCTTTTTGTATTTTTACTCTTAGTGTAATCATGATCTGGCAGTTTGAGTAACTTGTGCGGCCTACTCAAATGTCCTTTCTTTGGTATTGTTCGTCGAATCGTTGAGCTCCTTAAGTTCTGAGTTGAGCTGCACGATTGCTGACAATTGCGTGCACTGACTGGACAGGTCCACTCAATCTGTGTGGTTCTTTCCTCAAAAGACCATTTCAGACACCGATCTACATAGCCTTCACATGATCTGACCAAGATTCTGTCTGGACTTTAAAAGAGACTGTGACCTCTGAGTTTGTTTCGGCCTTTCTTCTCAGAGTAGTCAGATAGGAAACGCCGACCTCATCTAGTTTAAAAAAAAATATGATTGACGTGTAAAAGTGTTTGTAAAAACCTACTTACAGAAATAAAGTCATTTATCATTTATCATTCATTCATGCCGCTAACTCTACTATTGTATGAGTAATTTTAGATTTCGTACTGACCTGTATTCTTTGTTCGCGAGTGTAGCTTCATATTTCTAACCATCCGACACCTTGAAATTCAACAGTGCCTGTAAATAGTTTAATTGAAATAAATGCTTTGAGTTTGAGTTCGGCCAGTAAGGTGTTGGTTTTCGTTATTTTAATAAAATTGGTTAGATATGTGTTTAAAATACGAAATCCGAATGCACAGGTGCTTCAGTAAACCCAGCAAAGATGTCGAGACCTGATTATAAAGCCACTTTATTTTTAACCGACTTCATAATATTCGCCACAGTTGCCTGTTTCCTTTGCTACTTAACTTTCGTCACGCGAACCAGGAGGAAAATCTACATTTTCGTCCTCTGAATATATTTCAGGTACCTACACTTAATTCGATCATGTCAGACTAAAACGAAAACACCAAATGTAAAAATTTTAACGCGACGCTCTGTTTGAAAAATATTTTGTACTTAATCTCATCAATCTTAGTCTGCGAAACAGTCCGTGCTGCGAAATAAATTTAAATATTTTATTTGATATTTTTACATTAATTTCGAATATACGATGAAAAATGAGACTTCTTTGAGCTAGAATATTAAAGCCATTTGAGTCTCATGATTACGAATGTTCTTCAAACGAGATTTTCAGAATCCTTACTTTGAATCTGAATTAATTCTGAGAGAAAATGCACACAGTTGATTAGTATGTCCGAAGTTGTTGCCATAAAGCAATCGGCTGCAGAGCACGTCACGGCGTGTTATCCATAAAAATACGGTGTCATGACACTCGCGACATTTGTGACACTCGGAATTTGTGGCGCTCGCATGCACAGCTGCGACAGAGCACTCGGTAGTAAGGCGCGCCGCAACCTTGCGATTATCATCCCAAGATTTAGGGAAAGTCCAATTTACGACGGCTATGGCAGGCTGTGGTACGAGTCTGCGACAAAGTACGTACTCCAATCCACCCAATAGTAAGGCATGCAATTACTGCTTCTGAATGCAATGCGCAACGGTTAGCGCGTTCGGCTGCTAGCCGAAAGGTTGGTGGCACTAGCCACCCGGGGACAAGAACTCGCCCCCGGGTGGCTTTGGTTTGGTTTTGAAAGGACTGTTTATACATATCGTCATGCCTATTTTTTGATAGTTGTATGAAATGGCTACCAGGCGGCCAATTGAGGTACGGTGTCGATTTACTTAACAATTCATATTCCTGACTGTACATAAATGCTGATAAAGTATTAGTAAATGGGTGTTATCATAAAAAAAATGCAGAAGTACAGAGTTAGAGCAACAACTGTAGTCGTCTCAGTGGCGATCCTGCATATTATGCATAATCTCACTTGGCAGGCGGATCGGTAATCACACGTAATATTAGCTCTCAAGAGATACTCCACGTGTCGGTAATCCTGCCGCAGCTTACTGTGAAACAGACTACACAATACTCTGTCGTTGTTCAATGCACGGCTGCCGTATTCGACATGTCCCACATCGCATCTTGCCTAGGTAGGTACATTTACGTGTATAAATATCTTCGCTTACGCGAGATTCAAAAGCAATTCTCTTCTAAAGTATTGTTAGATATTTTGTGGTGTAACAAACATGGTATTATCGAAACCATACTATTGTAAAATAGGCCTTAACTCAAAGTTGCAATATTTATTTCATGAGAAAAATGATTTTGTATTTGGCGTAGCTGTAAGGAGTTTATGCTCGTGACTGTACAGTGGGCCTATGGAAACCTGGACCACACATAACACGATTCAATTCGATTTAAAAAATTACGAGTCACAGTTATTCCAACCGACACGATAAAGACAGCTACATCAATTGACATGAGACTACATTTAAAAGTGATGGTATTTTTTAACCGACTTCAAAAAAGGAGGAGGATGTTCTCAATTCTTTGGAGTCTTATTTTTTTTGTATGTTCACCGTTTACTCGAAGACGCCTGAACCGATTTAGGAAATTATTATTTTTTCAAAGGATATACTTACCATTTGGTCCCATTTAAATTGTATCAAAATCGGTCGAACGGTTTAAAAAAAATCAACACTAAATTATATTTACATTAAAAGAACCACCTTTAAACAGACGTAGACGTGTAAGAGTATCGTTTTCGAATTGGTACCATAACTAAAAAGTGAAAAACAAAAAACTTAAAGGTGGTTGTACAGTCAGGGAAATTAATTATCAGGCAAATTTATACCCTACATCAATGGGGAGTGTTATAGCCATTTCATACAACTTTCAAGGAATGACGGATATGATTTCAATATACGGACAATTTAAGGTAATAAATTTGCTTATTCTTTTTCCTGACTTTACATACCTTATAGGTCAGAAAATGTCTGAGGCAATCGCAATTTTTTTGTTCACATAAAACTCCTTGTAAGTGAAATATTGTTCTTTCCCAGTTCCAATTTTAGAATTTATGGCTCTATTACTGTAAGGGTAGGTTAACGATAAAAATATTGTCATGTTACATCAGTTCGATGGGCCAATAAACTCGAAGACGTTTCATAAATAAAAGAATTGTTATAGGTAAAGCTATCTTATTTTATAAAAGGACTTCATTGTTGTCTTTTCTTTCATTAAAATTGTTACGACAGAAACTGCTCTTTAGTTTAAAGTTCAAGAGAAAGAGTTTCTTTAAATAAAAACCAGCTTTTTTTTAAGAATAATACCTTCAACAGCTCAAGTTGAAAAGAAAAAGCAGAAAAGTGGTATCATCACCGCTCGACCGTGGTATTCCGCACCCCGTAGCACGAGCTACTCGTTGTAGCGACACACGTATTACGGCAGAGACTGCGGACAAAACAAATAAAAGAAGTTGCGTAGAACATGCCACGAGTCACCGCGACGCGACTTGCGGAGCCAAGGTACGCACGCGAAGGAAACAAGGAACATGCGCGCGTGTCGCTTGACGCAAGTCGCGTCGCAAGTCGTGAACAGCGGCCACCGGGCGGCTGGAGAGCCACAGCATCCTATTACTTTATGCAAATCGCGGCAGAGGCCAGCCGGCGCGCGGCTCGGCTGCCCGCTATCGACTTGTCGTCTGCACGCGACGGGAAATATGTACTGCCTCTTATTCTCTATTGGCTTTTATTATTTGAAGAATAACTTGGTGCATTAGAAGTTGCCTCAGTGATTTCTTCCAAGAAACCTGGTTTGAGCATATTATTTTCAGTTTTGATATTACTAGAAATAAAACCATATTGTTTATTGTCTTCTCCTTCTTATTTTCCTTCTTCTTGATATTATTTTTAAATGAGATCTATGAACTTGTACTCAACGAGCTCTCATATTGTCATCACGGCTGCTCAATAATGCTTTAAAACCCAACAAAAACATTTGTGAAAACTCAATTTCATGATACTCTTTCAGAACTACTCTCTGGAAAATAAAACCAACGTTGGAATAAAATACATCTGTCAACACACTGTCACGCGTACTCATTCAACATCACTCATCGTTTATGGATCCTTCCCGAAACATCACATCCATTATTTAATCTTCATCTCTCACCTCACGCAGTTCTCGATAGGCAGCTGTAACTAATACTCCATACAGGCACTTTGTCCACCCTTACCCACATTCGCCCACCCTTGCCCGTCGCGCGGGAAATAGCCCTGCAGATTTACAGCCCCGCACTTTGTAGCGCAAATAAAATTGTCTATGGTGTTCCGAGATCGTAAGATGCTGACAGTTTATGAGTGAAGTGATCGTTGACTCAAGTATAATAAATGTTTTTACGCATTACGCATAAAAGCTGGTTTTTGGTCCTTAGGTACTGTCCGCGGTTATTGCTTGGAGACGAAAGTAACAATCACAAAATGAATATTACTGTTTTTGTAATTTGCTGCAGTAGGTAATGATAGTATATAACCTGTGCGTTTATGTTGTGTTACCCACATTTCTTTGTTATTCTGTTTTTTTTTTGCTGTTTTTTTTTTGTTAGTTTGTATACATGCCTCTGTGCGCTCTAATTATTAATCTTAGTTTTAGATATTGTTTCTCAGTGAGTGAATTGTGTATGTTATTCATTATGAGAAATAAAATTGATCTTAAACCTAACCTATTGGATTCCACATTACAGTCTCTCATTACATGCATGAGTAATTCCTGAATGTCGAATGAGCTATGTGAACTATGCGTTGTGTACAGACTGATTAATACATTGAATAACAATTGAGTTGGCGGTTTATGGACATCAATATGTCCATCTCGTATTTCGTAATTTATGGCGGTAACAGAATATCGTATTAATTATAACAAATGAAAGTAATACCACCTCTAAGGTGTTGGTGAGAGCAAAACAGGAAAACCTGGGAAAAACCAGCGAGGCATCGATGTCGTCAATATCCCACGAGATCGAGCCGCTGCCGTCGCGTTACGTTACACGTTACATACAAATCAATAAAAAAACACGTCGCTGAGAGGAAAATCACAGGCTTCCCACAGGCTTGGACTAGGGCTGACACGGGAACACGCCATACAGAGGACTGTAATTATAATAAAATAATAATAATAATAAAGCCATTTATTCCCAAAATATAACAAGTTTATAACATTCCTTAAATATCCATTTCATGCAGTAAGAAAATCACATGCAACAAAATAACTAAATTTACATAATAGAATTTAAAAAAATAAATATGAGGCGACATCCACACAAGGTCTTCAGGTCCCGAACTAGGTAGAGCCTGTACTACGGTAACCTGATGACTGATATACATACTTATATACAAATACACACCCAGACACAGATCAAACAGACATGTTCATGCACACAAATGTTTGACTTGTCCGGGGATCGAACCCGGGACCAGCGGCTCAAAAGGCAGGGTTGCTACCAACTGCAGCAACCGGTCAATTAATTAATAATTTGGTATTTAAATGACTAAATACCTGATTTTCTACCGTTTGAAATCATTATACATTTAATCAGTAATTTATTATTCAATATTATTATTCATATACCGATACATTATTTTAAATTACCAGATAACAATTGATTCAATCTATCTTCCATACTCTCATTACAAATCTTGTTACATAACAATTGATATTATTGATCATGATCATATATCATGAGACGAAATTCAAAGTTTGTATAAAACGCACACTATGCAGACAGGCATATTATAAGTTGGGGGATTATATCGGTGATAAAAATGCCTGGCTGAATGCTGGTCCTGCTCCACAACCGCAACTAATTGATTAACATTTGAAAATACTTGGAGCTGCTGAAGATTGTAAGACTACCTTTGCTTTGTATAAACTCAATCTCCTTTGTATTATATAATTGCATAGGAAAAGTGTGAGTACTATGTACTATCGAGCTACCATTTACCGGGTAATATCTTTCATTGACTTAAATGTGCCCTGGCGGCTGATAGATGTCATGCTCACTCAAATTTCTCGCTGACTGTGGCGCGTGTGTTGGATCATTTAGCTCCCTTCAAAATGGTTGAGACGAATGGTGCTGATCCATGCGTCATGTTCGTGAACGGGCGCTGTCAGTTGGGACTGGTCATCTCTTAGCCACCACGGCTTATTTTATTTATTTTATTATGGATTGTTTTTTTTAAATTTATATTTGCTGTACACTGGACACTCAACGTGTACGTCTTATTTACATCGTTCTCACATATACCTAATTATACCTATATTCAACATTAATGATGTAACTAATATTTATATAACTTTATAATTTAAAAGAGTGTCCATGGAGTTTCTTGCCCGTTCTTCTCCATAGGTACCTACTACGCTTTGGAATGGGCAACTAGCTTCATATTTCTGACTGACCGACCACTTGACAATTCAAAATTGCCTGTAAATAGTTTAATTGAAATAAATGCTTTGAGTTTGAGTTTTGAGTTTGAGTTTCACTGCTTAACAACTGCTAAAAAAATAATAATTCAAATTAAGAAAAAAAAATAAAGTTAACTAAAACAATTGATTCAATAAACATAGATACGATAAATAACAGTGTAATTTAATTCAAATAATTGACTGACCGGTTGGTGCAGTTAGTAGCGACCCTGCCTTCTGAGCCGCTGGTCGGCCGGGTTCGATCCCCGGACAAGTCAAACATTTGTGTGCATGAACATGTCTGTTTGACCTGTGTCTGGGTGTGTATGTCAAAGGCCTCCTCGACGCATTTCCATAATTTCCTATCTTTGATGGTCCTGGTCCAAGTGGGTCCCGCGAATCGCGCAACATCGTCGCCCCAGCGCGTGGCGGCGCGGGCGACCGCGGCGGCGCGCCTCGCCGCGTGGCTACCAGTGCAGCACATGCTTGCTCCAGCGTCCGTCGTGTGCGCGCGCCGCGTGACCTGCCCATCGCCATTTTAACCTACAGGCTAAGTTTGCTACGTCTAACAGTTTTGTGCTCATTCTGATTTAAGAGTTTCGAATTCTACATATATCTCAGTTTCAATCCCAACATACTTCGTTCGACGGCCCGCTGGAAGACTTGAAGTTTGATGATAATTTATTTTGTTAGTGCCCAGCTCTGGCATCCGTAGAGTAGTGTGGGAGACACGACAGTTTCGAATGCTTTTTTCTTTAGTTTGATTAGGAGTTTGGATTTGAAAATGTGCTTCAATGAGCAATATCTTTTCCAAGCAAGTTTTATTCTTCGCTCTACTTCGCCCGCAGTTTGCTCCTTGAACGTGATTCTCTGTCCTAAATAAACATATTCTTCCACGTACTCTATTTTCTTTAGCAATTTACCAGCTAGGTGCTAGAGTTACTCTGAGAGATTTTTTTAAAGAGATTGGTATTCTCACGGTGGCCTCACAATTCATCTTCGCCAACATCTTATATATTAGGCAAAATATACACTTATACACAAAAAACAGTGATATTCATAATATTAACACTAGAAACAAGGAGAAACTACGTGCTCCCTTTCACCGGCTTCATAAGGTCCATAACTCATTTGTTGGGCTTGGTATAAACTTTTATAACAAGCTTCCCTCTTCTTTGTTAGAATTGCCTTTTAATGCGTTTAAAGCTAAAGTAAAATCCAACCTTTGTTCAAAGGCATACTATTCAATCAACGATTACTTAAACGATAAAAATAGTTGGTCGCTGTGATTAACTCAAGACAATGTTTATGTTCTTTCTCCAAAATTAGCTTACCTACTGACAAGTTATACGAGTTCATATAATTGTTTATTTTATTTGACTATATTTATTAGTCACCTTAGTTTAATTTAATTTTTATTTATTATTGACATAATCTACTCATTTCAATGTTTTTTAATGAGTTGTATTGCAATATATGGTTAGCTAGCGACCTCGACAGTTCATCATATTATTCTTTTGAGCAACCGGCAGCAAGTTCGTCATGCTCCCTTAGATGTCAATGCTTGCGGTAGCGTCGGGGGTCGGGTTGCCTCCTTCCCTCAAATATGGCGAGGGGGGTAATGGCTGATCTTTGCGTTATGCTCGTGAACGGGTGCTGCTTGTGGTGACAGGTCAGCTTGCTGACTATGGTTTTGTTATTGTTATTAGAAATTAATGTTTCTTTATTTTACTTCGAAGGTCCTAGTTTATCATTTGTGGCTACTAGTTACAGCTATATACATATAAACATAATGCAGCATTGCATATGTAAGCGGGCACGCCCTTTATGCCAGGAGGCTTTTTATTATGTATTAAGTTCTGTTTGCGTTTTTGTTTTTATTATTTATTTATGCTTGAGTATAGTTTTAAATATTGGCGTGTGCTAGCTGACATATGGCAAATAATTTTAATATTTTTGTGTTTCGTAATGTTAATTTACTTATTACTATATGTATAGAATCCAGTTCTTCTAACTGAACAGACAGCAGTGCTGCTGGGGAGTTTGTTCCGCCACTTCTTCTTCCCAGCTAAAGCACTAGGAAGTGGTGAAGGGTGGGCGTTTTGGGGGGACTGTCTTATGTGATTTTGACGTTCAAAAAGTGCTGATTCTCAGCCTAATTTGAATAAATGACTTTTGATTTTGATTTTGATGATATTTCCACTGGTTTGTTTAAACCGTTGGTCACTATGCGGGTTTTATCCAGATTCATAGTCAATCCACATGTTCTACTCTTTTTATCTAAATATTGCAGCATGTATTCCAGATGTGTGTGGTTATCGCAGATTAATACGATGTCATCTGCAAAACGTAAGTGGTTCAATGTTTCTCCATTAATGTTGATCCCCACAGCGTCCCATTCTAAGTTACGGAAAATGGTCTCGAGGAGAGCAGTAAAAATAGAATGTTAATAAATGTTCGGTGATATCGGGTCGCCTTGTCGGACTCCACGTTGTACTTCGAAAGGTCATTCTTGTCTCTCTAATTTAACTTTGGCTTTACCCCTTCTATAAATTTCCTTTAACAATATTGTTATTTACTTTTGTGGCACTCCTTGTTGGTCTAAGGCTTTCCACAGAGCTAAGTGTCCTATTGAATCAATTGCTTTTGAATAATCAACGAAAGCAATGTAGAGCCTTTTCTCGTTCAATAATATCTTAGCACATGAAAATATGCTAAGATATTATTGAACAATTTCGTAATAATAGGGGACAGTGGTTCAATTAAAATTTTAAGTACATCATTGGTAACCCCATCTTCTCCTGGGCTCTTTAAGGATTTAAGAGAAATTGCATTTATTATTTCACTTTCCATAAATATTGGCACTTCTGTGTTTACCTCATCGTGTCTCATTGTTGTAAAGGTATTGTTAATATCGTATCTACGTTGGTATAAATCTTTGTAGAACTCCGTAGCAGTCTCCACTAGCTCTTTTCTATTAGAAGTAGTTCGTCCGTCTTTTGATTTTAGAGAAGGAATCCATTTTCGTACATTGTTTAGACGCTGTTGACCCCTCTTGACTGAACTATTAAAGGTTAGCTCTTCCTCAAATATTTTATGTCCATTTGTGCGTTTCTTTCTCTTAATTATTCTATACAGCTTGGTGAGTTCCTGCTTTTCATTTTTCGTTTTATTTGAGGACTGTAATTACAACTCTTTGATAGCGTTGATAGATTCCATTTATAGATTTAATGGAAATGTAGAGATGTTGAAAAGTTTATTTATTTATTTTATTTATATTAGTACATTGAGGACTTACAGCTAATAAAAACATACGAAAAAGGGCACTATAGTCACCAGCAAGCCAATTACAAATCCTCACGTATAGAATTATAATAATAATTTATCGTGTGATCACAAAACCAAAAAACACATCGCCCTAAGAAACAATATAGATACTTGGTTTACAATAATATGACTGAAATAATAGAGAAAATAATAAAAACTAAAACATAAATCATTGAAATTTCTGCTTGCGCGCACAATATAACTGTTCTTCCTATATTTCGAAGACGTATGAGGTAGGTACATGTATAAGTGGATTAAAACGAAGTGCTTTACTTGGTACATTAAAATAAAATTTTGCCAATCACTCAGGGTTATCAATATTGTTATTGAGGATTTTCAACAAGAATAAACAGTCTGCAATTTTACTTCAATCCACCAGTGGTAGCAGATGATATTTTTTACAGAGTCCGAGATAACAGGTTGACTGATATGGGATATTTTGATGAAAGCATAGATATTTTATGAACTGTCTTTGGATTTTCTCCATGCGGTCAATATATTTGTGATAACGTGGATTCCATATCTGAGACGCATAAAGCAGCTGGCTTCTCACAAAAGTGCAATACAATATTTTTTGTGTTTTAGCATCAGTAAAACACTTAGAGAGACGTATTATAAACCCAAGCAGTTTATAGGTTTTTTTGACAATTGCATCAATGTGTGTGTCAAAAACTAACTAACTGTCTTGATTAACGCCCAAGTCAGGAATAGTATTGCATCTTGGCAAGATCTGGCTAAGTATAGGTAGTGGCTAGGACCGCACGTTTTCTAGTGTAAGTGATCACCGAACACTTGGATGGGTTAAGATAAGTTTATTAGCCCGACAATACTCTTCAAGCCGATACAAGTCAGCCTGAAGTGCTAGTCCATCTTCGAGCGTTGAAATAGTGGCAAAGATTTTCATGTCATCGACAAAGCATAACAGTTTGGATGAATAAAGGCACTGATCGATATCGTTCACATAGACTACAAATAAAAAAAGCCTGAGCAATGCTCCCTGAGGCAATCTGCTGGGCACGTTTACCAACTAGACATAAAATTATCAATGTAAGAAGAGAACCACCTCTAGAGGTCCCCACGGATGCTCATGTGGCTTAGCTTCTTTATCAGGGTATCGTGGTCGATCCGATCAAACGCCTTACTATAATTTGTGTAAACCACATTGACCTGCTAACCATTATCCATAGCATCCGCAATGAAATCATGAAATAAAATCAAGTTCGAAATGCTAGACCGTCCTTTCAAAAATCCGTGCTGAAAGAAGCTGAACGAGCTAGCAAGGGCGGAATATAATTGGTTATAGACAATCCTCTCAAATATTATAGCTACAATGCACAGCTTAGATATAGGCCTTTAACAAGCTTTGTTACTAATTCATAAAAAAAATATACTGCTGAACATAGTCTCACCTAAGACATGGTGTAGGTACTAGGACTGAATTGAAATAAATATTTTTTCTTTAATAAAAGTTTGTATTACTGTATTGCAGAGCCCTGATGGTGCAACAAAACATGAGATTGAGTCCTTTATGTTGACAAAGAAGCAAGTATTCAATGATGTGTCTGTTATCAACGCGGTGAAAACTGGAAGTAATCATCACATGGTGAGAGGCACATTAAAATGAAATATCAAGCTGAAAAGATCTTGACTGATGAAGTCTACGCTCCGCCCAGCACCGATCCAAGTCCAAAACCACAAGATCTTTCAGCTCCAACTTCAAAAAGGTCTGAGGTCTTCAAGACCCGATCTCTCTGATTCTACCGTACAACTCATGGGGGAGAGGCGCGAGAAGATCCTGCAGTCTTCAGACGATGCGCTCAAGTACCATCAGCTCAATAGACGGATCTTTATGTCTTTGAAAAGCGACCTCTGCTGCTTTAATACATACCTCATTATAAACGCGATAGAGCGGAATAAAGGCTTAAAGGTCTTTGCTAGAGATCTGTCTATTGAGCAAAGTCAGCTTACGAAACTGAAGAGCGATGATGACGGGATCGTATCCGCCAAACCCGAGCTGATGAGAGTGACGAACGATCGATCGTCAACAAGTTAACCTGTTACGAATCTGGCAAATGACCCAAGAGCTAGATTTATACGACACTATACCAAAGACATCCCGGACGTCATCTTGTACTAGATTAGGATGGTTCTTCAGCTCAAAAACAACAAGGCGTCGGGTGATGAGGGAATTACGGCCGAACTCGAAAAGGCCGGTGGAAAGCCATTTTATTCAGTCATACTCGAAGGCAAAACGCCGCAGGAATGAAACAGAGGTGTGGTGTGGAGGTTATTAAGAATTACAGGACCAGCTCACTTCTGATCCATGTCTATAAGCTGTTTTCAAGAGTCATCACGAACCATCCGGCGTGCAGATTTGTGACTTCCAGCCTCCATAAGTGCCGGATTCCGTAAAGACTTTAGCACCGTAGACCATACATACACTGCGGCAGGTTATACAAAAGACCAAAGAGTATAACCTGCTTCTCTGCTTAGAGTTTGTGGACTACGAGAAAGCTTTCGATTCGGTCGAGATATGTGCTGTACTGCAGTTTCTTCAATGATACCAGATCGACTATCGGTACATCGAGGTGCTGACATGTCTGTACAAAAACACGACTATGTCAGTCCGACTTCAGGACCAGACCTCGAAACCTATCATTCTGCAGCGAGGTGTGAGACAGAGAGATGTTTTTTCTCGAAAACTATTCACCGCTGCGCTGGAGGATGTTTTCAAGGTTCTGGACTGAAAAGCGGTTGACATCAACATCAATGGTGAGTACCACTCACCTTTGGTTTGCCGACGATAATACTAGTCATGGCTGAGACTATGGAAGACCTCAGTAGATTGCTCGATGACCTCAGTAGAGCGTCCGAAAGAGTGGATCATAAAATGAGCTTTGACAAGACAAAGGTCATGTTACTCGTAAATGCCTATGTAACACCCACTCTCATGAAGACCAAAGGTGCTTCACTCGAAGTTGTGAGCGAGTATGTGTACCTAGGACAAACTTTCCAGTTAGGTAGATCCAACTTTGAGAAAGTCGTCAATCGTCGAATCTGACTCGGCTGGGCAGCGTTCGGGAAGCTACGCAATATCTTCGCGTCCCACATACCGCAGTGTCTCAAGACGAAAGTCTTTGACCAGTGCGTGTTGCCAGTGATGACTAATGGGCCTTACTAGAAGGCTAAACGTCACCTAAAGGGCAATGGAGATGGCTATGCTTGGAGTTTCCCTACGTGATCGAATCAGAAATAAAGAGATCCGTGGGAGAACCAAGATAACCGACATAGCCCGAAAAATTGCTCAACTTAAGTGGCAGTGGGTGCATTTTGCTCGCAGAACAGATGGCTGAAGGGACGGAAAGGTTCTGAAGTGGTGACCGCGTACCGAAAGACGTAGCATTGGAAGGCCTCCCAGAAGGTGGAACAATGGCTTTGTGAAGGCTGTATTGTTCACATTTAAAGCAATAATAACGTAGCCATTACTCTAATCGTTAACCACAAAGTAGTGCAATATTGCGCGTCCTCGTCAAGTGCGCTCTAAAACATTACTTTACTGCTCAAGATTATGGGCCACTAAATGTTACTTTCTAACTTATCGTGTAACTCTTCAAACTTTATGGGAAAGAAAAATTAATATTAGTAGGTACATACACTTATACTACATACACTTACATGAACTTTTCGATAGTTTCTTTCATGAATGAAGCTCTCTCTTCACTCTCTGACGACCTGTGACTAATGATCTAGTTGATGAAAGTGAGACTGCTGAACGTGGGGCTTTCCCTAGGTTCAATCTCTATATAACCTCGAAAATTTCGATTTACTAAAAAGTTAAACCTCTGCCTGTAACCTCCAGGAAATACAGACGTAATGTTCTAAGTTTTGAATAACTTAAAAATACTTGTCTTTTAAGCTCGTAAGCCGTAGTGCCAGCCCTACGGTCCCGGCACGCAGCTCTACGTGCTTCATGCGCACTGCAAACAGCGGGCGGTGGCGGCTGCCGTGGAATGATATGCAAACCGACGCAGCCAGCGACGGATTGACGGATATGTGGCTGTTAAGATACTTGCGGCTTGTTCGTTACTCGCCAGCTGCTTACCAACATGTGAAGTTCGATCGATAGGTCATTTTTTAACTGGCTATTTTGTTTATTTTTGAGGGCATCTAATGGCAGTCGAATTCCCTTTTTGCGTTGAAGATAAACAGTCAACCATTAAGAAAATTTAAATATTAGCGCACCCCGCATAAGAATAAATGTAATTCAGTTAACGCAATTAAGTCACATTGTGACGAAACAGGTATAATTACTCGTATAGTTGGCTTATAAAAGTGTAGGTACTCCAGTTTTTCATCTCAAGATATTTTCATTTTCAATGGAAACTAAAACTGTAGCCAGAATTATTTCTAATAAGTTCAAGTCTACAACTAAAACTCTTGTAATAAAACTATCTCGTCAAGTAGCTCATTACTAGATACTAGGGATTTCAAGACTAGATTCATTATTAGATTCTAGGAGTCAAACGATAACACCGTGTATTCCAAACTGAACTTTGCTTTTCTATCGCACAAACAAACACGATAGCGCAGGCTAATCTGGGCCAATTTGTCTCGTCTGCAAAACGAGCCTTTATGAATGGCGGAGCATCCGACGAGATTGCGTGCGTACGACCGCACACACGTGCGACTCGCTGCGATTGTCGGCGATTTAACGCTTGTTGCAAGTCAGGCTTAATGTGCAGCAAATGTGTTCATCACAGCGTGGGTGGAAAGTGTGCCTAGTAGGTATGTGCCTTGTCTCATGTACTTGTGAATGGCGAATCAGTGCGGATCAGATTGAATTATGGACGACGTAGATATTATATGTGTGTTATTGATTAATAAAGGAGATTAGCCGAAACCACAATAAATAGAAGAAACAACATAACATTATTAAGCCTACTGACTTTGCCTCCTTTGCGCTTTACAGGTTTATTGCAGACAGAGCGACAAATGGCTGTCATCATTTTAATTGACTGCACTGAAGCGACTCTAGTCTAGCACACTAACACACGTGATTAAAATTACTCACCGACCTGAATAAGAGTAGATCATTCAAATTTTTCCGCGTACTTAATCCACCTAATTACTACTCCGCTTCAATTGTGATTTCCTTTGAGCCACATCCCGGAGTACATCCCGGCAGTGCAAAGGCAGGCCCTCGGCCGCTCTCGGCGCGCTTGCTTGCGTATGACTGCTGCGACCTCTTGCGTACACTCGCGAGCTTTTACGAACACCGACGGATGAAGTCGAACGTGCTATTACCTACTTTGTTGAGCGTAGTTTGTGTGCAGATACAAGGACCATGCAGTGGAGTGCTTGACACTCGTTGTTACAAAAATGTATTATTGTAAAACGGAGGTGAAAATCACACAATTTTTTTTTGGTACGAAATTAATATAGATGAGTCTTTAATATGGTTTGTAAGTAGACATGATAGTTCTAATAGCGTTATTCGTGAGTAGGTACAGAAACTAAACTAACATTTTATATGGAAAAGGTTTAGAGTGATGGCTTAATATTTCTCTGTCTGTCTCCACATTTTATTTAATAGGACGGTTCACAGGCATGCAGAAAGCAAATAATGTGAGTGCATTGTTCCGCCTCCCATTAGCGCCCCACACACAATGTCTTACAAAATGGCCGACGCAGAACTTGGCTCATGTCTGCTGCGGCTGCGGTGCTATGACTAATGCGCGTTGTTTGGCCACGCTGAGCACAATAACCCCCGACCACTAGCCAGGCACAACTTTACACCATTAAAACCGTATGCCGTAAAACTGACCGCTGCAGCCGAGCGGTCAACACAAACCAGTTTACGTTTTATTTTAATTATCTCCTTCAACGTGTATTGTGTCGCTTTAAAATATATTAAGTAATTATTCTAGGAAAGTGTCGGTAGTATAAATATCAGATAGATAATACGAGAATTCACAGTATTAATTATAATTAAGTTATAAGGTATGGTCATTCAATAAAATATTTATATAATGACCATACCTACAGTAGTGACATAGACATGAAAATTCACCACTTTGTAGCTTGTTTAATTGCATCTAAATATTAATTAGTTTAAAGTAAATATTATTAAAAATAGTTGCGTAATTTGGCTTAAATGAAACGAAAAAACTTAAGGCACACCGGATGGTAAATCTTTGTTACGTATTTGTTTAGTAATTAGTGAATCGATTGCAATTGGTTTTTGGTTCGTGATCACTAAATTACATAAACTTTCAAATGAATATCATCATTTATAAAGATGAACATAACTTATCCCGATTGAAACTCAGTCCTGGTTAAAAATTACTAGTATTAAAATGTTTACCCTGGAAGTACTAATATTACTGGTATATTAGTTAAGCGCAATGGTTTAAAGTAACTAGTCGATCCTCATGAACCACAGCCTCAAAGCGTAGCACGCCTCGATGGAATCGCAGGTGATACGACGATCATGTGTCGCGGGCCAGAACGAAGTTTCTGGTCTCGAACTCCATGGGTTCTATGCGGCTGGCAGAAGCGACCCAAGAGCTCGCATGCTTGGCAAATAGTCCGGTACCCGGAAAAAGGGACGCAAGCAGCCCTTTTTAACTTGTTCTACACCTACAACAAATAAAATAGGCCACCAGAGAAAAGGCTAAGACTTCCGCTGAGAAAAAAAAAATCAGGAAAAATCAAAATCAAAAGTCATTTATTCAAATTAGGCTGAGAATCAGCACTTTTTGAACGTCAAAATCACATAAGACAAATAAATATTCCAAATTCGAAGAATATCGTACACCAAATAAAACATTATATCAAAACTTGGTGAAATATTATTATAATCAAGTTTACATGGTTCGATTTAGAATAAAGAGTCACTGATTTATAGTAATCGACTGGATTCAATATTTTTCGGCAATTGAGGTTTTTTTTTCCGATATTCAAAAGAGGGCCTTGTATGTCAAAATATAAATATTAAGAATGAAAAAATCTTTTTTACCAAAAAGGATAACCGACTTAAAAAAACACTACAAATGGAAAAATAACTTTTATTTCGGAAGTCGGTGGCAGTCGGTTTTATGGAAGTATTTTTTGGTAAACAAGTTTTTATTTTTCACTTTTTAGTTCTGCTACCTACCCCATAGAAAGTCGTATGCCACTACTTGCCATGTTAATAACAGTGACAGGAAATTATTACAACATCATCAACATACGATAAGTGAAAAAAAATCAGTTAAATTGAAAACCTCCTCCTTTTTTGAAGTCGGTTAAAAAAGGATCATCGAAATCAGTTGGCGTGATATTGAGTTATTCGTCCATTTGTCGCGCACGTACATAATGCAAATTTAAGACTTTTATGGTTTTCTCATAGATGCCATTGTCAGAACTGGAACAAGTTGAAATGGGACCACACGGATAGCACCAGCTTTCAAATAAAAAAAGAATCATCAAAATCGGTTCACCCAGTCGAAAGTTCCGAGGTAACGAAAAAAAAAAATGAAGTCGAATTGAGAACCTCCTCCTTTTATGAAGTCGGTTAAAAATGATGATGAATGATGATGATGTACGAATCAGAAAAAAAATGTTGTAACCGCAGATTTCACGCCGCACGACCTACTGTTCTGTAAATAAAAGGAGACTAAAAAGCTCATTAGTAATTATTTTCCAGCATAAATTGTATGCACAAGAGGAATGCCTTACTTTGTGATGCAGCGAGCTTCCCCCGCATATCGGAATTGCTAAGAGCACGTTGCTTCGTATGGAAAAATGCGAAGCTTATGCATTCAAAGGAAATAGTAGACGAGAGTAACGACCTACATAGAATTTCCTAATGAAATGAATATTTTGAATACGAAGGTACTTTCTGAGGTAAATTAAAATATAAGTCAGGTTAGGTGGGAACGTTACATTCAAATAATTGTATCTGTAGCTTTGACATGAAAAGAAACTCTTTATTGTACCCCTGTCTGACGAGTGCTCGCCGCTGTACAGCTGTGCAGCTGGTGTCCTACAATTTATTGTTTGTTAGTAATATTTTAAATTAGTAAAATCTTCGCTAGTTTGAATAGTAAAAGAGAGCATCGGTGTAGCGCTGTAGCGATATCTGCGTACAAACTTTAACAAGTGCAGACAGACTTAGGAGGACGCTGCTAGCGCTGTGTAAGCACTAGCCCTGATGAGATGGACCGACTTCAAGCGCTTTGTACATTGTCCGCCACGGACCTAAAGTGATAAGAATGGACAGACATGTTTGTCTGGAAATTTGCGCGAATTTCCCGAACAGAATTGTGAATCATTTACACAAGACTACATCGTTTAGATGTACAAGCATTGTGTTTATTTGGAAATCTCTCCACGTTATTGTATCTTGTCCAAGTGAGACATGTGATTGACTTTGACGAAGAGATCCAATTGTATACGAGAAGGTTTATTGATAAATCATTATCTGCGCAAACTGATATTATGATTGATAGCGAGTCTTTTACTTGTTGAGGTTTTGAGTAATAATATGGTATGAATACTAAACTTGTTCAACATTATATAGAGCCCGTCTCATCTATACAGGAACAAGAAGCTAAGTTTCTCTTAGCAAGTACAGTAGGCTCCGACGCCCGCTAAACTCAAACATTTGCTGATGGTTTTTAATATTAGCTCCAACGAATGAAGATGTTCAGCGGTCGAGAAAACTAGACTCTGTACCATTTTATTGACTGGCTGTTTCTTAGAAGGAAATTAATGTAATATAAAATTTTGCTAATTACGAACTGCTTTCTGAATGAAATTCAGAATCCAGATTAGTTACGTACACTGGTACACAATCATAAACTTATTCTTAGAGCTAATCAATACGTCTGTTACATCTCTACTAGAACATAGTATCTAGGTACCTTCTCACTTAATCATTGAATAAGCTGTTATTATAATAAATCATGCAAAGAAAACGATCTGTTCTCTGGTTGATTGAGAATTATTTCTTGGGTTTATTTTACCTCTGAAAATGTTCAGCTGTTATATTAGTTTTCTGAAGGAGCAAAAAAGATAATTTAATATTGATAGGTACCTACTTACTCAATATTATTTTAAGAAAAAAAAAACCGATACTTTTCTACGTTGCCAGTAATTGTATAAAAGAACATCTTTATTATCAATATTTTTAACTTAAATACACCTCGAATACTAATTAAATTCTCAGAGAAGATTTCATAATATTTGTACGGTAATGAATCGTTTTATTAAGCCTTCAACTGCTTTGTTCAGAAGACATTGTTACGGAGGGGTGTAGTCGTAGGTAATGACTGTTATTCTGACGAGAGTTGCGATAGATAATATAGAGAGGATCGTAATGTGAGAATTGCGTGTTTAAACGTACGTCACTGGTGAGCTGCTTCTATTATGAAAGGTCTGTTTTCATTGACAGCTGGTCCTTACAGACGAAGATGGTCCTAATTGTAGAATGAATTTGAGAAATCTGTTTTTTTTTACTTGTTGTAAACAGATTGTTATATTAAATCTTTGATTAGATCGCTAATATTATCATGACAAACCAAAGACGAATGTCAGTGATTTTAAATAAAGTTAATAAGAGTGAAGCCTAACTACAATGTTGACGGATGGGTTGATATTTGTTGCTTGAGATTATGAGTGGCGCTTTAGAAATAGGCATAAACAGCTCTGGCCTAAGAATACTTTCAAGATTTTAGAGTGTATTATACCTGATTTCCATGAAAGATATTCATGGTATAATACACTCTAAAACCTTGAAAGTTTTCATAGGTCAAAGCTGTCTTGTATATACAATGACAGTAAGCGTCAGATTGTGTATCTAATTCTAGAGTCACCTCCTTTCGTACTTTAGTTGACTTTGATAAGATTAAATAAAATGTATTTCCAAACAAGTTCTCTCTGCATACAATGAACAGTCTGACTGACAAGTTTAAATTATATTCTTAATAAAAACTTTAATTCGAATATTTTGTGTTCATATTTATTCAATACTTAGACAGACAGTAAGTACTATTTATAAACGTGTTAAATATTTTACAGCTGTTTTGTTCCATTCAGCTTTGTAGCTACTTGATAAAACGGGTAGGCTATATTTTAAAGAACTGTTCGGATTAGACCACGTTCGCACGGACGTAAAGCTATCGCAGCGGGATTTTACTGGATTTTCAACTTTCAGTGTTGAACCGAGAATTGAGAGTCCAACAGAGTGCTCCCCCGCGTGCAGCGCATCGAGAACACACACGGTTGGATTTTCAACTCTTGGCGCTAAGCAGCGCGTTGAAGATCCCGCCGCGATATTGTTACGTCCTTGTGAACGTGAACTTATCGGGTAAAGGAAGTAATAGCCTGAAATCGACCAATATAATTGCTTGATACACAAATAATGTTAGTATGATAGCCGCAACATTCCAGATAAATGACTATAGCTGCGTGTACTACTAACACGAGATAACTGACTGTGCATTCACACAAAATAATTACGTTCACAATAAATATCACACTCGTGGTTATAGAGCGACGCAATTCATTTCATTTCTGTCCCGTTTTGTTACCCGTAAACTAAACTCTTCATTCTTATACTACGGAATTTTACTTGTATAGTCTGTTCCAAAAGTAGATTATAAAATGTAAACAAAAGAATTGGAAGAGAAACCCGTGGATGCCAATTTATAATGCACAAATTAAGTGATTTGATTAGATTATTTGAACACTATAAACCCAAAATTCTAAATTTAAATAATTTTAATGATTTTCTGCAATAAGCAAATTAGGTTAATTTTATAACCTAATTTTTTGTAGATAATTTTTTAATTTAAATTTGATATTGTTATTTAAACACTAAATGTTGACAAAATATTTATTTATTAATATGTGTTTGCCCCTGACTCTAGTCTAGGTCAGTGGTGACAGAGACAGAGTCGGCGATGGAAATATGAAGTGTTAACCTTCTAAATACAGGGAAATGTATTACCAATTCCCCTTCTTTTTTTTTTTTTGTGGATGGGAAATCATCAAATGACTCCTCCCGCTCTGGGTGGAGCGGAAGGGAGTGTCAGACTCTTACTGACTTACTGACTAAAACCCACCCGTGTTCCTTCCTTGGCCCTTTATGTTCCGGGTCAGCGGTACCCCTTTCGGATGATCCCGCTTTCCCGGCAGGCTTGGGCCCTAGTGGGCCCCCTCTTCGATGGTGACATCTCTTTGAGGCGCGCGTGGAATACGTACGCGCCGTCCAGCACGGGCCTGGTCCTGATCGGACGGTGAGCTACCCATTACTCACCGCCCGCAGACCCGCGCCTACGGTGGCCGGGAGTCGTCACGCGGCTCCCGACGCCCGGAGCGTCCACTGCGGTGGCTTGGACGGGAGACTCTCTCCCTCTCCCGTCCCGCCACCTCCTTCGCTAGCATGACTGCTTCGCAGAAGGAGGTGACTGCCTCCCACTCCCCCTCGCCCCGGACCATGGCTTGAACCAGGGCCGGGCGTGAGAGGTCGCCGCCGCTGCCGATCGCCTCTACGAGGACACGGCGGTGCTCCGCCCATGCAGGGCAGCCCCCACCGTATGTTCCACCGTGTCCTCGGGGCGATCATCGCAGTGGTGACACCCGGGCGTTTCCTCCCGCCTGATGATGTGCAGGAACCTCCCGAAACATCCGTGTCCGGTGAGGACCTGCGTCAGGCGGTATTGAGGACGCCGTGACGCCTCTCTAGCCACTCCTCAAAGAGGGGTCTTACCGCCGCTATCGTGGCGTGCCCTTTACCAATTCCCCTTAGTGAGTGATTTCGTAAGAATTTAACATGAACAGGTTTACAGTCACTGCAACTCAGACAAAGGAATTAGTTGTATCCTATTTCACCGTCACGCTGCTTTTGAGAAACAAAGGAAATATGATTACGATATTAATTATTTACCCGAAAACTTTAATTGAAGAATATCTCTTCAAATATACTGTTCACGTGATCAGCAGTATTTTTATAATAGCTTTTCCAACTATCGATAGATTCCTTGAACTACTTATTAGATCTTCTGCACAGCTTTGCTTATCAGACTTACCGCAAATCTAGCTCTACACTACAATGGAATTAATGTACCAGAAGGATAACATTACACAAATCACGATAAATATGTTTACAAACGAATCATGAAGATAGAACTCCGAGGAAAATGTGCAACCTCATCAGTTGGTGACTTGGTGAGTTCCTCGGTTGCTATTTGGTAGCAATGCTAGTCATTTGTACTTTATATTAGTCTTGATGACAGGAATAACAATAGGAGGTTTATAAGTTAATAGTCAGTTGCAATTGTAACATGTGGCAGCAATAGTCTTAACAGCTCATCTTGAAGAAAAGGCTGATAGTGAAAAGTGGTACTTTTGTCCTTCTCTGTCCTATTGTTAGGATAAAGTACGACAGCTCGTAAATCATAATCTATTACAGAAAGTGGTTTAGCCGGCCGGCGCGGGCGGCGCGGGCTGTGGGAGGTACGCGCAGTATTCCGTTAGTAGCTCGGCGCAGTGAGTCTTGTTCTAAATTACACAATATATTTTAACTAAGCGAATAATTGACTCGGGTTAATCGTTGCTCGCCGGGATTTACAGTTGTTAAGGTTAGTTAAATTGATGCTGTATTTCCTTGAGGTGTAGGATAACAATTATATAGGATGATAACACTGAAGATCATAATCAGCTTAAAATGTTCCCACTGCTGGGACACACGCTTCCTCTCGGTGAGAGGGAATCACTCACAACACTGAAGATACCATCAGGTACTTACCTACTATAGAATCAAAACAGAAAATGCATTTAGATAATTGGAGACTAATAAATCACTATGTGACATTAGCGAAACGTTTTCGTCACCATAGTATTATCCTGAAGATGTCTACTGCTAAAATTGTGCCTCTCCTAACAAAAAAAATTCATGCTTAACATTATAATAATCAATCTTTATCTTTTGTGTATGTTTATGATCCCAAACATTATAGTAATGTAGGCTCACACATTTTACGCAACAAATAATTGACGTCACTCAGTAAAAAAAGCTCGCTCTGTCTATACAGAACGAGTTCTTTTGATGGCTATCCATCAAAAGAAGTTGTTCAAGAGTAACAGCGCAGCCTCCCTGATCTTGATGAATATACAGTAATTATTTATTTCGCTAAACTCCAGTAAATTCGCCGCCAAGCGTCATATTTTCATAATAATAAGAAAACAGACGTCCATCAGAAATAAATCTGTTTATTCCGCCTCACACAAACAGCGGAGATTTAATGAAAATTCTTTAAAAATAGAAAAATATAAGGACGCGTATTTTTCGACGAAGAATTCCTATCCGACGACCATTTCAGTCCCTGCTATAAAGGTGGGCGTGCACGTGTTTGTGTGTGTCGAGGCAATGCTTTAACTTGCTTCAATGCATGGCTGTGAATTTATGATCTAGTCCCTACTGGTGTCACTGCGTCATTATAATACTGCATAGTATGCAAACTGTGTCATATTACTGACCAATGAAGTGAAAACATGTTGACATGTTCCGCCGCTGGCTGTCCACAAATAATTATATTGGGTTAAGGGCTAGAGAACGATGACTGACGAATAAAGTGTGTTGTGAAGACGACCACGAAAGGATCTCTCGTAGTGATCAGCTGGACACGAAACCCAGTGAACTTTTAATTAGAAAAGTCTACAAAATACCTGTTCTGCACGCAGATTCCAAAAACAACATTGCTTTGATATCTTACAAAGAAAATTATTTTTGGTTCATAAGATCTAGAAGTGACACAAGTGACCGGAATTTGTTATCAGTAGTACTGGTACTACGAATGCGCCTTATCACACGTTAGCACCGTGTTCCGACGAGAGGCAGCAGTCGCGGAGTGTTGCCGCCGATCATATCGCGTGATGGATGTCCCGCTAATGCACGCCACCCGCCTCATATCGCGTCACATCACCGGAACTCGCCATTCGGTTTCAATTCGCTACAGTTCCGGACATCCAATTTACCTTTTGTTACGACAATATGGATCCAACATCGAGTGTAGATATTTTGTTACAAGGTGTAATGTTACGATTGCTGGGGAACTAAATGTAAGTCACATTCTATAAAAAAGTAAGAGTTCAATACAAAAGTTATTTAAGATTAGGAACAGGTCTTCGGCAAGAGACGCACGCAGCAGGGTCACAGGCATCAAGGCAGGAACGAAGACGGGACTGCAACGCCTTATGCCATCCAGCACTTGGACGTCGATGCTAAGCGCTTCGTGGAACTCCCCGGGCTTCAGCGTCCACATGCCGTGCAGTAGGGTCCTCGGGGTCCGGTTTACAGCGTTCGTGCGCCGAGCAACAGCATGGGGTAAAGATGTCCGAGGGAGGACTTTGAGCTGGTCGCCGGTGCTCACCGGGATAATAAAACGGCTGGGTTCCGATTGAAGATCAAAACTAGACTGACTTTATTTGGGCTGAAGGCCGGTATTTATACTAACAAAATAATCATAATTGATAGTCGGCCAGAAACAACAAAGAACGGCTTTCAGAGAGAACCTGACCTTTTTACACTAAACAACCTGGCCTTAACATGTAGGCTTTATGCCTCAATGACGGGACCTTAGCAGAAGTACCTGTAACTAACACAACATCTTATGAACCTATAATCCACAATAAATTATTTGAATTTGAAAAAGATTAACTGGTAGATAGCAATTTACGATAACAATGTCAAACTATAAAAATATTCTAAGATTGTTTACAAGGAGGATATGTATTGTATGAAATACAGATTTGGATGTAAAAACAGTCAAAGGTAATTGATGGTTTTCTTTTCAGCAGAAACAGTGTTCAAAAGATATAAAATGTGAGTTATTATTTATTTATTTATATATTATTATTGTACACCACAAAAACCATAACAACAAAAATTAAACTGAACACTACTTAATATACAATGGGCGGCCTTATCGCTTTCTGCGATCTCTTCCAGGCAACCTTGGAATGGACAGAGATTTTCCTGGACATAGAATGGGGAATCAGTTAATGAGTGTCATACGATTTCACACAGGTTCAGCCGAATTATAACAAGAATTATTGAACACAAACAGCCCTTTCAGTTCTAAATATCTAAATAGATTAAAGGATGTGGTTTGGGTGAAGCGAAATACCACAAAGGGTATTAACATTTTCGGTGTAAGCTGGGGTATTTCTCTACATGAGCATTAAGGGAACAATACTAGTGAAGCTTTAAAACTAAGTCATCTTTCTAGAGTTAAAACGATATTGACACAATAATAATAGATCTTTTTACCTATGAAATTGCCGTTTAGTATACAGAAACTTAAAGTAATTTTTTCGCCAATTCGACGCAAATGGACCAATATTGTTTTGATGCTAACGTTGAAAGCTGCTGCTAACTCAGACGTAGATTGAGTACCGTCAGCTTCCACTATCGCCTTTAATTCGTCGTTATTGACTTTAGTTTTCGGGTGACCACGGGGTTAATTTTTTTAATCCAAATTTCAATGTCGGAAGCGTTCCAACCAATAAAGAGTCGTGCGTTCGTTTGTCGTGTTTACGAAAATAGCTAATAAATTAAAGGTACACGTCATGTACGACAGTTCACATTCACACTCTAAAGTTTACACAGACGTCGTAACGGGAACGTAAATTAATCAAGTCTATAATTGATAATTATGATATGTTGTTTTTTATTAGAAAAGCCAATTCTGCTGAAGATACTTATGCTTATTGGTACTACTTAGCTAGTATGTATTTATTAATTAAAATTTCATGCACAAGTAAAAAAATACTGTAGAAATGTGGAGTTAATCATCATCATCATAATCTTTTTTTTATTTTGCCAAAAGAATAACAAACTTACAACAAATATTACACTAGTACTTATTTTCTATGAATGTAAAAGATTAGATACCCAGTTAGTAACTCAGTGCACAATAATATACATTCCGGTTGTTACGAAACCGATTCACCCTGACCCCCGTACTAGTTATAAACTGTATTACGGTGGGACAGGTTTCCTCGTTCTAAGTTTACATCATCAATATACCCTAAGTGGCAAAAATACGTATTATTGAAGCTAACTGGAAAAACTACCCAAGCAAAGCATACCATTTCTCTACCTTAATTAATAGATATGGGCCTATGTAATAAAAAAAAAAACTAAATTGATCCACAATTGCCTGTGATATCGCGTAAAAAATAAACAAAAAAAAAAAATACAGACGGATTGAGAACCTCCTTCTTTTTAAGAAAACGGATAATAAGCATGAATAATAGTTTTGTATGGAAGGAAAAATGAAAACCGTTTGTTATTTGAATTGAACCTGCAGGCTTGCTTTTTATTTCAGAGAGTTAATTATCTACAATTAAAGTCGAGTTCTGAAAATATCACCAATACAATCTTGCTCAAAACGTAGGTAGGTTGTGTCTTTCTGAAGAAAACACCAAGTTGCCGAGAAAAAGATTTAAACGACTACTCTGGACAAGTTCGAAACGAACATACAACCAGTGCACATTACTGCAACTTGCATTATAAATACAGTTTCACTAAGACTTGTTCGACTTCATGTCTCAGCGGTCCCCAGCGGCCGGTAACTTGCGGAGTCCTCCCGACTCCTGTTACCCGAAAGTCTCGGGGTTTGCCCGACTGCCAAGCTACTGCGAGAGTCCCGGGGTCCCGGGGTCCTGCGAGTCGATGCGTCTCGACGCGATGTGCCGGACGGGCGCCTCCGGTAATTAATGGTCGCGAGACATTGGGGGCAAAAGGGG
Source organism: Brachylomia viminalis (assembly GCA_937001585.2). Lineage (NCBI taxonomy): Eukaryota > Metazoa > Arthropoda > Insecta > Lepidoptera > Noctuidae > Brachylomia > Brachylomia viminalis. The sequence continues at coordinate 26,680,165 of OW443301.2, forward strand.
GGAAAACGTGGCGACGATGAAGATTTTACAAAAGGACCACTTTATACTATTGGCGGTTTATTTGGTGCACCCGCTGGGCTTAAAGGTGATTATTACATAACGACAAAAAGATAGGCAATAAAACTCACTCAAAGCAACAAAGTGAAGGGCTGCGCAGTTGCGATGGATATAATAACATAATTTTGTTAGTATCAACTAAATGGAATAGATTATCATTACCTATATTATGTCAAATTGTGCAATGTCATGTTAATATCAAATCTTAAGTTATTTTTTTCCTGTGGCAAACTGTTAGTATAGGTATGGGAATGTAAAAAATACAATTTTCCTTCAACTAAGGTTGCACAATGTTCTATGATATTGGAGCAATTCTCCTTTGTTCACATTTCCCATATTTCCCATAAAAGTCAACAATGTTGTTTCCTGCTTAAATTTAATAATTTCTATTATAATATATATATTAAATAACAACCAGGCATATAGTAATTTATTATTGAGTGTCCCGGATATTCATCTGTCAACAAGGTGGCCTACGTCCTTTCCAATTTCATCACAAAATAATACAATATCATTATTTACAATTTGTTTACATTGTTTTATGGAACTATTTATAGAAGGAATTGTCAAATCAACACAACGATGTGGTAAGGTGGTACCTATTGCATGTTGACAATGAAAGGACAGGCAGGCAAATGGTAGGTACATTGGATGGTGTTTGACAAAGTTCACAGCTGTTCGTTTGTGAGTTTACCAGCTCATTCATTGCCAATACATAATTCCCTCATTAGATAAATGATAAATGATTTTATATCTGTAAGTAGGTTTGTACAAACACTTTTACACGTCAATCGTATTTTAAAAACTAGATGAGGTCGGCGTTTCCTATCTGACTACTCTGAGAAGAAAGGCCGAAACAAACTCAGAGGTCACAGTCTCTTTTAAAGTCCAGACATAATCTTGGTCAGATCATGGGAAGACCATGTAAATTGGTGTCTGAAACGGTCTTTTGAGGAAAAACCATACAGATTGAGCGGACCCGTCCAGTCAGTGCACGCATTTGTCAGTAATCTTGCCGCTCAACTCAGAACTTAAGGAGCACAACGAATCGACGAACAATACCAAAGAAAGGACATTTGGGTAGGCCGCATAAATTACTCAAGCTGCCAGATCGTGAAACTAACTAACAAAAAAAAGTAATAAACCACATAATCTTCACATTCACAATAATTTAAATAATATAATACTTTACAAAGTAAATACTCATATCATTGTATGTATAAAATTCACCAAAGTCAATGTGTATATAAAAGTTCGGACATAATCTTTGAGGACCATGTAGATTCGTGTCTGAAATGGTCTTCTCAGGAAAGAACCAGATCTTCAGAGGTGTTATATTTGTTAGTCATTAAAACAAGTCTCTCTTGCAGATGGTCAAGTTGAGATTGTAAGTCTTTTGTGTTAATGTTGAACTTCCTCGTACTTTGATCCAAATTAAAAGAATACCTAACTAATTGTTTAAGCAAATTTTACCTTTCTCCATTAAGTTAAACCTTTTTGATAAAGAACCTTTGTGATTTTACAATTTTTTTTTGTGTTTTAACAATGTATTTATTAATTTTAATGTATTTTTTCAGTTTGTTTTTACTGGTGACTACTCTTACTGAATAACATGATCTCGATTCATCATCACCTCTCTAATCAATAGTGTAAGAGGAGTTTATGGCAAAAACCATTGTCGGGGCAATAGTCACAATTTCATTGAACAGACTTTGATTCAGCGAGGCGGTGATGTTAAGATTAGTAGTCTCGAGTTGTGTAATCAGACTTTGAACCTCAGGTAGCTGCTCTTGAAGTAAATATTTCTGATTAAGAGCTTGTTCATACTCTATGCTACACTGGCTGACCCCAGCCACAACGACTTGGAGCCTATTCCAGGCTTCCATGGCATCAGTGTATTGAATATATATCCGAGCCATTTCATTTAATAACTTCCTATTCATTTCATGGGCGTCAAAGAGCAACTTTTCATTGTCATCTATTTCCCTATTCAGTCACAGTACTCTTTTGACACCTTTAATTCGCTCAAAGCCTGATTGATTTTGGAGTCTTCTAGACAAGCACGGGCGCTGCGAGTCATAATCATGATTATAACTTTATAAGGAAGAGAAAACAATTTAAAAGAGAGTAGGTAGTTGTGACAGCAGTTTAAATGATGATTATTATAGAAGTAAAAATTAAATTTAAATGAAAAATAAGAAGTTGTGTCACCAAACCAAACTAAGGATATGTTTACGTTCAAAGGTTATTGGCATCAACAAGTAGCTGTATTAAAAGTGAACAACGTAATTGCTGGTGTAATAATAGTACGCATACAAACTAAAAGCATGTAAAATATTAAGTACCTGCGAACAAGATGATAATGCCAAAATTCAATTGAGCCAGCAACTGTCACCGATTCACATTGATAAATAAACATTTATTTTTCACTTGATGAGAATCTAATACCAAAAACAGATTATTATCCTGTTTACTTGACGAGTAATTGGAAATAGGCTTTAAAACATAGAAATTAAATATTTAATATTAAAATAACATGAACAAATTCAAATCAGCGGTTAGCTCATTGAGCAACTACTCTCAATACACCGCTGAATCTACTACAATGTACTGTACAGACAGTTATTAGGTAACTTCATCATGTCGCTTTTTGGCTGTCGGTGTGCGCGCGCATCGTAAAAATTGTATCCTCATTTTTTTTAATGCGCTAAAAGCAGTACAGCTTCAAAAACTATGAAGAACAATGTCATCACTGCAGTTGAAACCGAAAATATCCCTTCTCAAAAACTATTGCCATGAAATAAAAAAGTCACCTTATATTTATATAAATAGCTATAATTAAATACCCCACACGCTTATGTGTGATGATTTTTTTTCCTGATTCCGTTACATGTATGGGAAGGGGACCCTTAATAGTTTTTTTCATAATTTTGCCACATTATTGTTAAGCGGTGCACAGAACACACCATCTTTCAAAATGTCATCGATATAGTGCAATTAGTCTCCGAGTATAATAGCCGCTGTATAATATCCGGACAGCCGGACATGACTAAATTATAATGGGGTCCGTTTTTGCCGTCAGGTGACGGAACTACTACCAACAATTTTATTTACCGGGGATATAGATGATGACGGATCTTGTTAGTTTATTTTATAAGTCATTGTTCAAGAGTAGATGTGCGAAAAGAAGCCATGAGTGTGTTTACTTATTTGTAACTGCAGTTATTTGATATCCATTTTCAAGATCTTGAAAAATCGAAAGTCCTTCTGCTCTTTCCACTGTGTGTTGAAAGAGGGGAGGTTATAGCAAGACACTATTATTCTTTCAACTTTCAAACTACTCTGAATTAATTAGTTTTTAAATGGTTTAAAAGTCTTGATATTTCTAGCTTTCGTCTGCTGTTGAGAGCTCATTGCGCTCAGTTAGTTTTAATGAACAGTTTTAATTTAGCGACGAGGCCCTCCCGAGACGGCGACAAAGAAACAACAGTACCTACTTATATTAAAGTGTTTTGGGTCGAAATAATCGATTTTGTCATTGTCAGTTATGCAAAATGGATTGTCCAGTAAAAGACAATATTAACTTGTTCTTTCTCTAATATTATGTCCAAGGTTTTATAATGTGGGAAGAACTTACATTCTTCATTTGGTTAAGGAACCGTAGTAACATACATTTTTGAAATAAATATTTCCGGAGTACCTCGTGACCCAGCGTCTCGTGTTTTCTTCCGTTGAAATCCATAAAATTCTATAAACTTTGTATTCACTTTCCTCGCGTAGGATAAATTATCACATCGAACAGCACCCGCGAGTCGACTCGAACGTTCGTACAATCAAGTAATACTTAAGGGGTCGTTCAGAATATTAGCTAATATGGGTACTTAGCTACGATTTTGTGCAAGTAAGCTCCATTGTGGACAGTTTTCACTATTAGTGCCTCGGGTAGTAGTAAGATCTAACCAGTGTCGAGGGATGACTTTCCGTCCATGTAAACCCATTTGTCGATCTGATGAGTGTTATCCTTGAGTAATTATTTTAACGCTCCGCTCTGTCCTTCTTCTGCATTGCTGAAAATTAGATAATTTTTTATACTTGCACACCAAGACTGTCAAGGGATCAAGTACGTTTTTGCTAGTAACTAAAAATCTGTTTTTTTTATTTATTTTTTGTAACTCCTATGGATTCTTTTTTTTTTAAATAGATATCGTCATTTAAAAAGGGAATATTTTTTGAATTTCGGATGAAAATCGTCTGTCAAGTCGTATTCCTATATAATTCTGCAACGGGTTTGAGGCCAAATCAGTAAAGTTTCTGCCATACTTTTGAGTGGAATCTATACAAAAGAACGATTTTATGGAGAGAACACGTCATTTGAGCAGAGAAGAAATGATCAGAGCCGTGGGAATGTTGGAAGTTGACAACGTGCTGTGGCTATCGTTCTGGGCACTACGCAGTGTTATAAGTCGACTTTGGGCACGTTATCGCATCACTGGCGGTATGGTAGAGCGACAAGGAGGACGAGCTCGCATTACCTCCCGCAGACAACATCGTTACACACAAATTACTGATCGATGAGATCGTACAATGACCGCGATGATGTTAGTTACGACGCTTCATAGCCATTCAGGGATGTTATTAGGTCATAAAAAATCGGTTGCAGTAAGTCAATCTCTGTTCCCGAAGGCCGCAACGTGTACCACCTATGGAGTCCCGCAATAGCAGAGCCTGTTTACAATGGGCTCGTGAACGCAGAAATTGGGCAAAAGCAGTGGGCGTTCTGTGTGTTTTTCTGACGAGTCTCGCTTTGCTATGAGGCCAGCTACTAGACGTACATGGTATTGGAGGACCCTTGGACACCAAGAGACCAAGAACGTTTAAAATCATGCCAGAAAGTCCATGCATACAGTGGTGGAACAATCTTGATATGGGCGGGAAGAACCAAACTGATTTGGATCAGAAGATATCTCAATGCACAGATTTACGCAAAAATATGTATAAAGGAATGACAACGTTGTCATTCCTTTGGAGACACAATTTGGTACTTCTATTCTACTTATGCATGATACTGCACGTCCAACATACTGCCAGAGTCGTTGCAAACACACTTGCCCCAGCTAATATCAACGTCCTAACATGGCATGCTCAATTGCCAGATTTGAATCCCGTTGACCACGCTTGAAGAGCTCTGCCGAATATGGATGCCGTACATACATCAGAAAATCTTTTTCGCCTGTTACAACGGACGTTGGCGACCATTCCGCAACGTGATTTAGATGAACTCATATTGAATATATCGTATCGTAGCGATTGTGATAACACAATCGCTACGAATCGGCAAATATACAATACAATACAACAACAATGGTACACAATACGCATTAACGCGTATAGACGCGTTAATGGCGGAAATACATACTACTAATTGTTTATTTTACGCAACAAAAACCATTATAAACTTTAATTATTATCTTTTTATCACATTTTAATGTCAGGATTAACTAAGGTGAAAAAACCAGCATAAGCAAAAAACGCGAAAAGTCTTTACTAATGTAAAAGCAGAGAGTACTTCGTCGATCGAGGTCGATCTATACGTACAAAATCATTATAATTATTTAATTAATCTAAATAAACTTTTAATTTTATTCCAATAGGGCAATAAAATATTTTTTTTAAATACATTGATCCCTGGACACTTTTGATGTGTGCTACTAACATGATCTTTATGTTCAATTCAAAAGCTTCTTACCGCATCGCATATCCTCTATAGCCCTCGTTACCATCGAGGGTTATAAATACATCAAACGTATGGCTTCAAGACGATGTTCTGTACATCGTGGGCCTTGCGGAAATCTTCCGGTTATGGTGTATTTATGGGTAATACCGCGTATTGTGCTGCCGTCACGCATGATGGATGGATGGCACGCCAAGTGCGTGTTAGGCATGTACTTCTTTTGTTAATACAGCGGATAATAAACGGCAATATTACAGTAACATGTGAGAATCAGATGATATGGTGCTTCAGGAGTAATGGTCGCGTTTAAGTTAATGTTCTCGTCTTTGTTTCTAAGAATGTTATACGTGGTTTGGCAATCAAATGTATTATGTGTGATAGGTTAAAGAAACACGTTATTTTAGTACCAGTTCTGAAAATCTTCATGCAGAACAAACCTAAAACAGCCTACCCTCTAAATATTAATCCGCCGGCTTATCATTTTAAAACTTTTCACTGGTTATTTAAAAGTCATTACAAATTAAAGAGCAATTTAGAATAAAGGCAAGGTGTACATAAATCTGTGCGGAAGATTTACCCGCCTGCTGTCTGTAGGGCGCGCCTAATGCGGCCTGGGCCCCGCGGCCCCGTGGCCCCTCGGCCCCTGCTAATAAATAAACGATTTCAATTACAGAATGAGCTATATTGTCGGACGGTATGACTCAGGAGTTTCAGAAGATTTCGGAACGCTTGGAGTTTAAAGGAAGTAGTCAGAATCAATGGGGAGAGATCTAGTAGGATCATCAGCATCTGCACGATGATGATTTTCATAATAATTATCACTAAAACACAGCGTTTAAAATGCAAATACTACTTCCACTGCTTAAACTTGGGACTCTAGACCTAAGTTTAAGCAACTTCAAGGTTCGCTACAGAAATTGGCTCTTCAAGCAAGCATCCTATTAATGTGATATTTGAAATGATTGATGATGATGATGAAATCGATTAATTGACAACAAAAAAAAAAATTGGTAGCAAACGTTCGAAACGTAGTAAAATTAGAATAGTTAAAAACGGTCAGTCGTTACCTGAGCATGAGGGCGCCCAGGCGTTTGCCGACTACTTTCATTCGGTTTATGGTGAGGTGGCTCCACGGTCGGGTGTGGCTGGCGCTGGGCAGGCGCTAGGCGGCGCGGCGCGCGCTTCCACGTGGGTCAGCTGTCTCTCAGTGAGGTGAGCACGGTGGTCACGCGCCTCAAGCTCAAGCGTTCGGTTGGACCCGACGGGGTGCCACCCTACATAGTTATAGATTGTAGGACTGTACCAGTCAGACCTCTCTTACATTTATTTAATAGCTTCCTACGAGAAAGCTCGTATCCGGACGGTTGGAAGCCGACTAGAGTTACTCCGGTATCAAAATGTGCTCCGACCTCTGAGGTCAGCGGATATAGACCGGTTGCAGTACTATCGGCATTTGCAAAGCTCTTCGAGTCTGCGTTGTGCTCTGGTATCCATTCGTAAATACTTACTCAGCTGGACGATGCGCTGCATGGGTTCCGAACAGGCCGCAGCACTAATTTTAACATTAATGTGTTTTATGTACCAGGCCGCCCCAGTACTGGACTCAGAGGCAGGGGCCCTACTGGACGTCGCTTACTTCGACGTCAGGGAGGCATTTGATGGCGTAGATAATGGCATTCTGTTAAGTAAATTTGCAAAGGCTGGTCTCACACCAGCCCTTTCTAAAAAATCTTTTCCAGCTACCTAAGTAATCGGAAACAAATTTAGAACACGCTGGCTTCACCTCGGACTCGTGTTGCACCCTTACTGGGGTAAGCCAGGGTAGGGTACTAATTTGGGACCGTTGGAATTTGTTATAATGGTAAATGACCTTCCTGAAATTGTGAAAGATGTTGTCTGTTTACTATTTTTGCCGACGCGCGACGATCTAAAGTTGTTCATGCGGATTACCAATCAGTCGTACTGCGAACTGCTGCAGCGGGACATTGATCATGTAGTAGGGTGGATTATTGCAAAATAGGTCACAGTTCGTTGAAATCCAGAAGGAGGATGGATCAAAGCTGTCATCCCCCCCTCGCCAGGTGTCACGTGGTGTACCTCAGGGATCAATTTTGGGGCCCCTCTTGTATATCCTTTACAGCGCAGACGTTATTAAGTCATTCCAACATTGCATGTTCCACATGTATGCGGATGATATCCAGTTATATATAACTTTTAAACCAGCTGATACATTGGAGGCAGTGGAGAAAGTCAATGACGATCTTGAAAGAGTGGTAGCGTGGTCAGACGATAACTCACTGGTATTAAACCCACTAAAATCTAAATTTATGGTTTTAGGAAGTAGGAAAATGATCAGCACTATACTGTCAGCCCAACCAGAGGTTGTTATCAGGGGGGAAAAGATAGATAGGGTAGAGATAGCATGCAACCTTGGGTTAACCATGGACCCAGAACTACGTTTTGAAAAGCACATCAGTAACTGCATGAGGAATTGTTTTTATAGATTGAAACTACTATATTCAATTAGAGACTACCTGAGTGTTGATCTTCATAAACAATTAGTAGATAGCCTAATATTATCAAGACTTAACTATTGTGATACCGTGTATGGCCCATGCTTGTTAGTAAGAACAGAAAAGCTGATACAGCGCATACAAAATGCATGTACACGGTTCTGTGTAAAGATACGTCGTAGAAGTCATGTAACACCTTTTATAAATGAAAATAATATTTTGAAAATGGCTGCTAGGAGAAGGTTACATATGGCTGGTTTACTATTTGGAGTAGTCACTACACGAAAACCTCACTATCTGTTTGAGAAGTTAAGTTGGAGACAGAGCAAATCCGACCAACGTTTTTCTACCAAACCTCTTTGTCCAACACCACATAGAACCGCAGCATTCAGGGGGAGCTTCAGGTATGCGGCCACGCACTGTTGGAATAACCTTCCTCCACCAGTAAGAGTCCTGAGAACAAAAAGGCATTTTTTGAGTATTCTAAAGAAATATTTCATGCAGATACAGCAATCCACATGATTGGAGACCTGTATCAATAACCATAGCTGCTCTTTTTGTACTCACCTCAAGGGTCACGGCCTATGGGCAATGGATGTGGCATTCCAATGGTGTGAGTGACCTCTGTCTGATTCCTCCCTGGTTAGGTAAGGTCTGTGTCATTGTCACAAGGGAATGATAGTCCTCTGTTATCAGGGGCGTGTTTGCTGGGTGTCTTTCTGAAGCTGCATTACCTAAGTTAAACAACAGGTAGAATATTTAGTGAAGTGTCACAATCACAAGGATTACAAATTTTATTTAATGTAAGACTTTTTCGGTTGAATGTATTAATAATACGTACCATTAAGATCATGGAGCCTTGTACCTATGGTTTTAAATTCCTTGGGTAGGTACGACGGAAAAAGCATGGTTGGCGTCTTGGCCTAAGTGCATGGCGGTTATGCAAATGGCCGCCATCGCGATCCCAATTTCCCATGGTGCATTCACCCTAAAAAATAAAAATTTTATATTATTTTAAATAACATCAAAGCTATTAATACTAAGAGTTGTCAACGTTGTCAACGTTGGATGTGTATACTTGTCTTTTTTTTATTTATTTTTTTATTTGTAATGTGCGTTTTGTTTGTGCAGAATAAACATTTTTTCTTTCTTTCTTTCTTTTCTTTCTATTGAGAAAAAAACTACTCTTTATTTATTTATTTATTTAACCATTTATGTACACACTTATATAAACAGACAAGAAGAAAAAAAACAGAAAAATAGGTACAAAGGTGATGCGGCTCTTTAACAGTTGCTATACATGAAGCAATTTAACGTTTACTCATTCTATCCACTTATGTATCCAACCCTTTTTGTAATATTGATGGTTGGTTACTGAGGCGCAATTTTGCACTGAATTAAATATGTATTTATTGTTTTTCGTAGTATGCTGAATAATCCTCAAATACTAGAATCTTTGGGATTGCTCGTTCAAACGGTAGACTGTGGCAAGGGCCGAGAGAAAGGCTATTTAGAGTCTCGGTGGCCCGTACAAACTTGTTAAAGTTTGTACTGGTGAGGCTGCCAACAAAGATACTCAACAGCGTCTTTCTGCGATTGGATATCTTTATTTGCTCTTTGGCGGAATTCCAGAGGGTGATACTTAACATATAGTCCTCTGTATGACTTGTGTCGGTACTCAGAGTCGTTATTGGGGCCTTGTTAATTAGCCATGCGCGTTAACCGACAGGTATAAATTTGGTACCTGTCAGTCAAAATATGACAGTTTAAGAAAATTTTGCGTAATTTTTTAATTGACAAAGTAAGCTTCATGATCCAAGATTTTCTTAATAATTAGTGCCTACCACGATCTGTCAACATACACCTAATTCTTATTTTGTAAGATTTGCTTTATAAGTGATGATACATTATGCAATTTTGTATACTGCATGTTGACATAATTTATCATTGTATGCCTACTAGGCAGGACATAATGGATCTGCAATTTTCCTAACATCTGTCTGTATAACCTATGCCCACGATATTTTTGATTTGATTCATTTTTGACGGTAGTGGTGTTTAATTGGTTATTTGGTGGCATCTCTGAGTGTGGAAATTGTGACTACATTGTTGTATTGGGTTCCCACCTGAAAAAAAATATATAAGTGGTAATAGTAAATATGCAAGTTAATAAAAAAATTAGTTTAAGGCTATCTCATTCAATGCATCATCATCATTATCAACCTACAGCAGTCCATTGCTGGACATAGGCCTCTCCAGTTGCACGCCATTTAGCTCGATTGTCGGCAACTTGGCTTCAACTCGACCTTGGCTTTTTCTCGGGTTTATATGATTGCTTGTGTTTAATTTCTATTTGACTTATGTTTTATCTGTGAATATGCTTTAAAAGTATTTTGTCAGTTCAAATCTGTGAAAAAACTAAGGCCCACTGACTCGTTCATGGGTTTTCCTAAATAAATTGGAGCAAATAATTAATCTTGCGCCACCAAGAGATGGAGGTAATCCTAGGGTTAAACTTTTAGGGCGACTTGCAGCTGTTACTTAAATCTCAATTTAAATTCGACTTAGGGTTAAACTTAATTTAACGATCTGCATGTCATCGACTTAGGGCGACTTGCAGCAAAATGATACAAATCACAGTTTAATTAAATCTCGATTTTGTCCTAGACTCGATTTTACTTAAATCTTATTTCAGAGGGGCAATTCCCGTATTTTTAAGACCGTTCGCATTCTAATCTCAGTCTCAATCTGTCAAAATTACAATCAATTTACATACATTTTTGACAGGTTTTTGACATTGATGGTCGCTGAGATGAGATTGCGACTTGAATTTGAACGTTTTTTAAGTACGAGAATTGGCCTACTGATGTCTTACACAGTCTCATTTCACATTCGATTTAACTAAACTGAGATTAAGTCAATAATTCATTCGCCATTCATTTTTTGTACTCCGTTTTCCAATAAAAACCGATGGCAACTCATTTCTGAGTTTATAGAAAAAAATAATTTGATTTGTCAATAATGTCAATGTAAGTCAGTGTTGTTTGTAGTTGTGTTCTCTTTTTATTATCTAGTTATCTTTAGCGTCAGTCATAATACATATAAAATAATATGAAGAGATCTAAGGCAACTCATTTTACCACGGCAGAAACAACGCATTTTTTTTTTGAGTACGTTGGCCCACACAATTAATTTCTCCTGTACTGTGGGTGCGTTTACAAACATTTAAAGTCTCATACACAAATATCCAGACCCGGAACAAATACTTGTAGGTCATACAAAAATTTGTTCCGTGCGGGAATCGAACCCGCGACAAGCAGCGCAGCAGTCAATCGCTTAACCACTCCGCCAACCATGCCGTCTTGTGGAAAAATTCCCGATAGTAGAAAATAAAAAAAACAGATGAGGCGACAGCAAGGGACCATCAAGAGGCATGGCAAAACTTGACTGACGATCGAGTACAAATCGCAACCGAAGTTTACCTGTTAAAATCACTCGGAAACTTATGAATAATTTTATTTTAAAGGAGCCTTTTACTCTGTTTACTGAAGCGGAACCGTTAAAAAAGTTCGTTCTCTCGTAATGTACTAAATTAATCGATTCTAACGAGAAAAGTCTTCTGAAGAGAAAAACGGAGTCTATATATTATTGTAGGATCTTCTCGTCATAGCCCAATAACAAATTAATCATGATTATTAAGCAAAAAGAAATACATTTTTAACAAATAACAAGAAAATATTAAAATAACACTGTAATCACGTCTGTTTATAAAATAGAGATTTTACAACTCTAAATTGACCTACACGCTGGTTTAACATTGAGGCTTTTTTTTATTAAATTAAAAAAAAAAACGAGATTTAAGCTAAGTCGATGACATGCAAATCGTTAAATTAAGTATAAGCCTAAGTCGAGTTTAAATCTCGATTTAAGTAAAAGCTGCAAGCCGCCCTTACTCTTGGTTTAAATCGCCACTATTTATTTATTGATAAGGTACTTCAACGACTTACTCACTAGAACATACACAAGCAAATCTCATACAGTTTTAGGTATTGTGAGTAAGTCACTTACAGAAGTGCACAGCACTAGCAGAGAGGATAATTATTAAAAGACGTGCAAGATACCGTTAGTTGAATTACATACATAGGTTACAAAATAAAACGAAAATGAGTTATGTTCACAAATACAACGGGAATTACAGAAATATTTACCAAAAAATGAGGTGGATACAATTATTATTGATACACTGCTCGTAGCGCACAGAGGTCTCGAGACTCCGAGCTGGTTAAAACCTCTGTACAGAATTGACGGAAAGGGTTAGAGAAGATGTTGATGCGTTTGGATACGTTCAATCCTGTTTACGTGAACACGGTAAGTAGGGTTCCAAACTGAAGATGCATAATCCGGTAGACTTCTCACAAGAGTATTGAAGAGTACTGTTAGGATAGAGATGGACTGAAATTCGCGACAAATTCTTTTTATAAAGTCAGACATTTTTGCCGCTTTGGCGGTGATATTGTCAATGCGGTTAACAAATGTGAGTTTAGAGTCGAGGTGGACTTCCAGGTCACGAATCGTGTCCACTTTATGTAATGTTCCCCATTTATTGGACAAGACGTAGGTAAGGGTTTGGTAAATATGTTATGGTAGCGCAAATGTGAAAATTCACATTGCCATGTTCAGATCATCAGCAAATATGGAGCAATTGCTGTAATTTACTGAGAGAACTATATCATTGACGAACATTAGAAAGAAAATTGGGCCAAAGTGCGAACCTTGGGGGACTCTAGATGTAGAGAAATATACTGGTGACTCATAGCCCTTTGCAACCACTTTTTGTGAAAAACGATTTAAACCAAAGGAGTACCTAACTGACCAAATATGCTGAAACCTTCAAGCTCCTTTAAGAGGATTTTATGGTCCACTTTGTCGAACGCACTGCTGAAATCAATGTAAATTGAGTCAACCTGGGCGCGAGAGTCCGAAAATTCACTTACTTCATTGACATAGTGTACCAAATTAGTAGTCGTAGGTTTACGAACACGGAAACCATGTTGTTGGGGAACCAACTGAGGATTTATGTGTGATGTAAGTAATGTACATACCAAGGATTAAAAAAAAATTGCCAAATCCGAGAGGAGTGAAATAGGACGGTAGTTCTGCACGTCATTGGAATCACCTTTCTTAAAATCGGTACGTCATTTGCCATTCTCCATTCCATTGGAAACTGTGAAGTCACAATCGAATGGTTGAATATTAATGTAAGCGGTTATGATAGATTAGTAACACACTTCTTTACAAATACTGGCGGCAAACCATCTGTCCCCGGGCCTTTGCAAATTTTACGTAATTTTAGCGGTTTCAGGACATCTCGTTCCGTAAATATTACTTTACCTAAAGCATGATGATGATACAAAAACTTTTATCGGCTAAAATAAAAGGTGATTACAGACAGTAATTTTACATAAACACTGCTAAGTTTTACAACACAATTTTTGATTTGACCGCTGACCCCCAAACTAAGCAGAGCTTGTATCTTGGGGGTTGGAGTGCGCCTCAAAGAGATGTCAGCTACAATGACGGGGTCCGCTAGGGCCGATGCCTGCCGGGGTTGCGAGAAAGTCCGAAAATGTTACCGTGGCCCCTGGCACAGGCAACTGAAGGAACACGGGTGGGTTTTAGTCAGCAAGAGTCTGACACGCCGTCCCGCTCGCTCCAGAGAGGCAGAAGTTATTTGATGATTTCAAACACTAAAAAAAAAGGGGGTTGGAGTGCGAATGAGCAGGAAGAAAATTATGTCGGTTTTCAGGGCTAGTTTCGTAAAGCTCGTATTATGTTGTGAGTGTGTGTTTGTGAGACTGTTCATGGGGGTGAAACTGTGAGAGAGGAATGTTGTTTGCTGGCACTTTGGTTTGTCGACAAATGTTCGAAAAATGATTCTGTTTCGGTGTATGTTATATCAAGAAACCATTTCTTTAGAATAGTTTTTAGTCGTGCGGTTAACAAGTCTTTGATGTCCAGTGAATTGCAGACCTTGTTAAATGTGCGTAAGTGAGAGTAAGCTGGGCTCTGTCTGGCCAAAAGGCGATATGTGGCTAGAAGGAAAGCCTCGAGTCAATAGTGACGCTCAGTAGGCCAATTCTCGTACTTAAAAAACGTTCAAATTCAAGTCGCAATCACATCTCAGCGACAATCAATGCCAAAAACCTGTCAAAAATGTATGTAAATTGATTGTAATTTTGACAGATTGAGACTGAGATTAGAATGCGAACGGTCTTAAAAATACGGGAATTGCCCCTCAGATATGTGACTGAAGAGGTGCACTCAATCGGGCGACATGACCAGCTTACAGGTTTTGGATCTGACAAAGGAGGGCAGGAGTGTATCGCCAGTTGTGTCAATGTCAATAAGAAAATACAAATTAAAGTAAACTAAATTGACTAATATAGTCAAATAAAATAAACAATTATATGGACTCGTATAACTTGTCAGTAGGTAAGCTAATTTTGGAGAAATAACATAAGCATTGTCTTGAGTTAATCACAGCGACCAACTATTTTTATCGTTTAAGTAATCGTTGATTGAATAGTATGCCTTTGAACAAAGGTTGGATTTTACTTTAGCTTTAAACGCATTAAAAGGAAATTCTAACAAAGAAGAGGGAAGCTTGTTATAAAAGTTTATACCAAGCCCAACAAATGAGTTATGGAGTAACAAATATAATGTTAAACAGCTCTGTAGGCTCTGTTCACTCACATGGACTGAACTAACTGAGCCGTCTAGAAATACACTGGCCTTCAAATCTTAGTACCACACTTTTGCACCACTCAAATTGCAAAAACTTTTAAAGTACACCAGATATATTTTCGAAATAAAAAATACTATAAAAAGAATTAAAATATTTATATAAAAACTTTAAAGTCTAAAACATTATTTAAAAGAATGGTTGAACGTTTTTTTATAAATAAAAACACTAATTTTCAAATTGCTGTCTTACTTTTGACTCTGATTTTCTGTTTTTTTTTTCACATATTTTGGTTCTTGATCGATGAATTTTGATTTAAAATCAAAGGCGTCCATAGCACGTCAACTTTACTTATCATGCTTCTCACCTGAAGAACTTGCAAGAATCATGGCTTTTCTGGAACTAGGCACCGGTATGCGTCGTACTGCAAGAATGGTGGGTGTAACATTAAGAACGGTCCGGCAGGTGAAGCGAAGGTACGAAGAAACTGGAAACCATCTGAGGAGACTTTGTAATGGCAGACCCAGGTGCACTAGTACCCGAGAAGACTGCCAGCTATATTATCTCCATTGTGCTGAGAAATCGCCACCTCAATGCAGTTGAAGTCCAGCAACAGCTTCTTGAGACCCGAAGAGACTACATTAGTGACAGTACAGTAAGAAGAAAACTTGCTGAAGCAAACCTAAAGCCCCAAAGGCCAGCAAGTGGCCCCAAACTCGAGAGAGGGCATCGAGTAGCAAGACTGCGCTACGCCCGTGAACACATATAGTGGAGTGAAGAAGAATGGCCAAGAGTTTTACTCAATGATGAGTCTCGATTCTCACTGTTCACTTCCGATAGAAGGCGAAGAGTGTACACACCTGTACACTCTGTACACCTGGTGAGCGATATATTCAAGCCTGCTTCATAGAAATAGTCCAATACGGTGGAGGCTCTGTACACGTATGGGCTGGCATCTTTTCAGAAGATCGCACAGAGCTAGTGGCCATATAAAATGGCGCCCTGACTGGAGAAAGATTTATGCTCAAGAGATCTTTTATGAGTATGCGGAGCCATATTTAGTAAATATGGGTGATGGATTGATACTAATGCAGGATAATGCCCGGCCACACGCCGCTCGGGTCGTACAAGAGTACATTCAGGAGGCTGCAATCAACTTGATGGCTTAGCCATCAAAAATTCCTGATCTGAACCTGATCGAGCACGTCTGGGATGAGCTCGGTAGGCTCGCCAGAAGCCGCAGACCACCTCCTATCACCCTCAGGACCCTAAATCATGCCCTGATGGAAGAATATTCCCCAACAGCGCCTCCGAAACCTCGTCTTCAGTATGCCAAACCTGCTCGAACAGTAACCAGAGCCTGAGGAGGCAAAAGCAGTTCTTAAAATGTAAATAAGGCGCAAAACATACTTATAAATGTTAAGTATTTTGCGAGTAAGGTAAAAATGGCTATTTTATGGTTTTTTATCTTTTTTTAAGTAAAACATGTTACTAATGTATAATAAACTATAATTTCAAAGAAAGTTGATGAACTTTTCTATAAAACGTTATTTATTTAAAAACTCCGACATTTATAATGTAGGAAAAATTGCAATTTTTAAGTGTGGTTGGTACTAAGTTTGGAAGGCCAGTGTATTAATAACTTCGAACAGCGAACTTGTTTGAACGGCCTGGCTTTGAACTGTGATTGACAGGAGACAGGTCAAGTCAAAAACTTAGCCCTCCTTTAATTGGTTGAAAATACTTCCTATTAACCATTTTGGTTTTGTGAAAAATGGGTCAAAATTGGAATTCAAGGAATGGCCAGGAAAGGTCAGATCAAAACAAATTAATTATTGATTTGTAGCAGCAGCGGTGAGGTTTGTGAAAACTCAGGTGTAATATTTGATTGTGTTGAGGATTATTTGTAATAAAAACGATGTGTTAGGTTTAACGAGCAAATTCTGTATTCGCCATATTTTTTACAATACTCAAGGAGAGGGGTGAGGGAACAATATTTTACTTAGAAACCAATCACGATCGAGAAAATTAGGATGACGTAGCGTATAGTGTCGTTCTTTGCCTCGAGACGTCGCTGTCAGTCGCTATGTGTATATAGGTAGTATCTACGAGTACACAACATGCCCCCGGCCTTGGAAGCAGTGGCTTTCAATGGTCTTCAGTCATTGCATCAGTGTCGATCACGTCCTGTATTAGAGGACAAATCTTGGTGTATGCGCGTCTCACCACGCCCGATGACGTCTGTATATCAGCCACCCGGGATATACCATCCTTTCCTGGGATAGTGCAAATGACACGTCCCAAATGCCACTTCAAAGGTGGGAGGTTATTGTCCTTAATAACCACTAAGGAGTTTGGTTTAAGTTCGTCCTTGTTCGCCGTCCATTTTGTCCGCACCTGCAGCTCGGAGATGTATTCTTTCGCCCACCGGTTCCAGAAGTGCTGGCGAAGTTGTTCTACCCTCTGGTATCGCTGGAGACGACTAGCTGGAACATCACGCAGGTCATCGCCGACTGGCGCAGTTAGTCGTCGGCCAATAAGGAAGTGACCGGGAGTGAGCGGGGAGAAATCATGAGGATCGGGAGAAAGGGGAGAGAGAGGTCGGGAATTTAGTACTTCTATTTGAGCCAATACTGTGCTGTACTCTTCGAACGTAAGGTGCGCGTTACCTATCACCCGACGAAGATGGTATTTACTCGACTTGACTCCTGCCTCCCACAGACCACCAAAATGCGGAGAATAAGGGGGAATAAAATGAAAGTTAATATTTTGACTAGATGCGAATTCTAAAATATCACTACTACAATTACTTAAAAATTTTGAAAAATCATTCATTACACCTACGAAATTACGACCATTGTCAGAGTATATATCTGCAGGCCTACCACGGCGTGAAATAAATCTTTTTAATGTACATAAATACGCTTCACTAGAGAGGTCACTGACTAACTCCAGGTGAATAGCACGTGTCACGAAACAAATAAAAAGACAAATGTACCCTTTGATAAGCCTAGCACCCCTACCTTTGCGGTTAGGAATGAGCACTGGCCCAGCGTAATCCACTCCACACCGAACGAATGGAAGACTAGGTGTAACTCGCTCCCTAGGTAAGTTACCCATCAGAGGGCTAAGCGTCTTGCCTCTAATGCGAGTACAGGTAACACAACTATGCACTACCTGGCGAGCTAAGTTCCTACCTCCGACAGGCCACCATAATTCGCGTAAATGAAAAAGTAATGCCTGCGGAGCAGCGTGGAGAAGCTGAATGTGCTCATGACGAAATAATAAAGTGGTAAAATGATGTTTACTACTAACTACAATTGGATGCTTTTTACCGTAAATAAATTCATCAGAATTAACTAAACGGCCACCTACGCGCATTAATTTGTGATCATCCAAAAACAAATTCAATTTAGACAAACGACTTTTACTTATAATAGTCTCATTATTACATAATGCCTTGTATTCAACTGGATAAGATTCCATTTGACAATATCGAGCTAATGTTTTATCCGCATTGTCTAACTCGTCAACACTAAGGCCGCCCGTACGCTTATTATTTTTACAACGACTGTTGTTAATAAAACGTAACATAAAGGCAGCCGCACGACTCATACGTTTAAATTGAGAGAACCGATGAAAGGGAAACAAAGATGATTCACAACAATCCTGAGCTACAACAGCAGTGACGCATGACTTGACTTCAGGCAACTCGCGATGTTTGAACGAGTCAGAACTTTTGTGATCGTCTATTGAAAAACTAGGGTCACGAAGAAATTCAGGACCCTCCCACCATAAAGTAGACGCAGAAAGTTCTTCCAATCGAGCACCACGTGATGCTAGATCGGCGGGGTTATCTCCACTGCGTACGTGACGCCACGGGACGTCTAGTGTAAGGTCATGAATTTCCGCGATCCTATTTTGAACGAATGTCTTCAGT
Source organism: Brachylomia viminalis (assembly GCA_937001585.2). Lineage (NCBI taxonomy): Eukaryota > Metazoa > Arthropoda > Insecta > Lepidoptera > Noctuidae > Brachylomia > Brachylomia viminalis. The sequence goes on from OW443301.2 coordinate 26,699,148, forward strand.
TGGTTAGGCTTCATGTGTAGCCAGCCTAAGACAATCGTGGAATCAGTCCAAAATATTATGCTATTGAACTTAGAACGTAATGAGTTGCGTACCTTGTCATACAGACGAGCACCTAATAAGGCCCCACAAAGTTCGAGACGTGGTATACTAATAGGTTTTAAAGGCGCGACCTTTGTTTTTGAAAACAATAATCTAACTGATACTGTTAAATCGGTGTTAACTGTGCGAACATACAAACACGCGCCGTACGCCGTCTGAGACGCGTCGCTAAAAACGTGTAACTCAATATACATAGGCTGTGTACCAATAGCGTGGCGAGGTATACGAACAGTGTTTAGCGCTTGCAATGAAATAACAAACCGATTCCACACGCGCGCCGTGTCATCAGGAACGTTATCATCCCAACCTATTTTTAATAGCCATAATTGCTGTAAAAGAACTTTGACAACAATTATGACAGGACTTAACAAGCCGAGAGGGTCAAATAGACCTCTTTGTAATAACTTTGTTATTTTCAACTATAACTTGAGAATTAAAATAAAAGTTGTCGCTTGCGTTATGCCAGCCTATTCCTAAGGTTTTAGAACTAACATTTTCGTCTAAACTTAAAGGTTTAAACTGACTAGACGACTGACGGTCATCATCGTGTTTAAAATTAAATATCCACTTCCTAAGTGGAAAGCAGCCCAACTGCAGCGTCTTCTGAGTTTTATCACATAAATCTAATAATTTAATTTTATCATCTAAGCCCGTAATGTAGTCGTCGACATAAAAATCCTCTTTTATGGCTCGCGCCACATCAGGATCAGGAGATTCAGATGCTAATTGTTTCAGGCACCTAACACTTAGAAAAGGCGCGGAAGCGGTTCCATACGTCACGGTGTTTAATTTAAATATACCTAACGGTTTTGAGGGATGGTCACGCCACAGAATCATTTGCAAGCTGCGCTGACCCTCATCTACTAGACATTGCCGGTACATCTTCTCCACGTCGGCGCACGCGACGTACTTATGCTGCCGAAAGCGGAGAAGAATTGCAATGAGATCACCCTGTATAGGAGGCCCAACTAGTTGCAAATCATTCAGCGACTTACCTGAGCTCGATGGTGCGCTTGCGTCAAACACCACGCGCAACTTGGTGGTGGCGCTGAGCTCGCAGAACACGCCATGATGCGGCATGAAATAACACGGGGATTCATAGGAATCTACCTGTGTCATATGGCCTAAACTAAGATACTCCTTTAAAAAGTTGCAATAAAGACTTTTATATTCAGGCGAACGCTGCAGACGTTTTTCTAGGGCAAAGAATCGACGTTCTGCTTGTGTGTAAGAATCCCCCAAGGTATCAGGTGACTGACGGAGTGGAATGTGCACGCAGAATCTCCCCTCGCTATTGCGAGTAGTAGTGCGAACAAAGTGATCTTCGCATGCACGTTCTTCCTCAGTCTGTGCGTCTCTGACCTTAGACAGTTCTTCAATCTCCCAGAACAATCGGAGTTGCGTATCTAAAGAATTAATGATATTGCAATGAATTGGCGCATTTTTGCGCGTATAATTAACTATAGGTCCGGAAATAATCCAGCCTAGTTTGGTATTCTGTAGAAACGGACCACTAGACAAACGAATCTTACCGTCTTCTAACAGATCCCAAAACATATCTGCGCCAATTAAAATGTCAATATTTTTATAGTCTAGAAACTCCGGATCAGCTAACCGTATGTTGTCTGGAATACAGACTTGCACGCTTAATTTACACACGGCAGGCATCGAAGCCGTAATTCTAGACAGCACATAAGAATTAATGCGCGTAGTAAATGAATTATCGACGCAGGATTTGATAACGATATTACAAGCTTGCGAGCAATGTACTACCGAATCACCTACGCCTCGAACTTCGTTTGTGGACTGTATTAATGATGCGTTTAAGAGTTGACATAATGATTTAGAAATGAAACAGCGCTGACTTCCATTATCAAGGAGTGCACGCGCTTTATGATATCTACCGTGTACATCGGCTACTTCAACGATAGCTGTTGACAATAACACGGACTGCACACCTATAGATTCAACCGATTGCGTTTGCATGTGTGCCTTGTTTACTTGAATAGGGACCGCGGAGTCCGAGGCGGCTGGTGCGGCCGCGGGGAGGTGCGCAGGCGCTTCCCTCACATTAGCACGCGACGCCTCAGTGTTCGTTGTAGTATGCAAAGTAACCGAACTATTAGCGTTAGAATTGTGCAATAATGAGTTATGTTTTTGATTGCAGTGTCGACAAGGCCCAAACTTACAATTATTTATTGAGTGTTTCGAATGTAAACAGTTCTCACATAAGTTATGCTCGCGTACCAGTTTAAGCTTTGTGTCTAAGTCGCATTCGATAAACTCTTTACACGTATACAGTGGATGATTCGCGTTGCATTTTGCGCATGTTAACTTACCGCGTTGTTTATTTGATTTACTCGGCCCGCTAGAAACATTGCAGTGTGACGTACTATGACATTTTGAGTGTTGTTTTTTGTTGTCAGTGCTTTGAGCTTCTTTGCTATGTGAACGCTGCAATGCCTCCAGCATGTCTGCTTTATTGCGCAAAAAGTTAATTAAGACATCCACCGATAAACGCTTAGAATAATCCTCATTTGGATTCGGAAACAATGTGCACTTATGAGACCCCCATTCTCTTTCAGTGATTTTATCTAACTTCGACACCATGATATTAATAATTAAGCTATCCCAGTAGTCTGTAGGCTCACCTAGGATCTTAAGGGCGCGTACATTTTTCAAAATAGTGTCTGATAACTTTCTAATCGAAGAAGGCGACTCTTTAGTTATTGCAGTTATATTTAATAGTGATTTAATATGGTGATCAACTAAAAGTCCGCAATTGTTATATCGGTTGAGCAACAAGTCCCATGCAACCTGATAATTATCAGAAGAAAATTCTATGGAATGTATAACTAGTTCTGCGCTGTCTTTTAGGGACGATTTGAGATAGTGAAACTTATGTATATTGGAAATATCTTTAGAATTATGAACTAGTGAGGTAAATGTGTCTCTGAATTCCAGCCAGTGCTCATAGGAACCGTCAAATGTAGGCATGGAGATAGTGGGTAACTTAACAGAATGTACTTGGTTGTTATTATGACTATGATATGACTTGGAGCAGTCAGCAACCTCATCAGTGTTCATCATAAATTCAGCTAGTGATATTAAACTGTAGTAACTATCTTCAAATTGTTCTCTTTGATTTAATTGTTCGCATAATTCACTATCAGACACTTTTTCTTCTATTTTAGTTTGAATGTCGTTAAATTCAGAAAATAAAGTAGTACATCCTTGAATCCTCAACTTTAAATCAATGCGTTTTTGAATAGGAAAGTCATGATCACAATCTTTTAAAGACTCTAAATAAGTGTTAAATTTGGTAAGCCTGCCCTTAATAATACCTCGCTTCCTAACTAAATCGCGAACTAACTCACTACTTTGTACACTTAGCAAATTAGGAGATTTGTCACGGGATTTAACAGAGTCAATAGACATTTTGGTGGTCAGTGAAAAGAGGAGTACTTACGGTTTATTTAATCGTCAGATCAATCACACACGGCACTGATGCTAGCAACGTCACCAGGTTGGTAATTGACTGGAAGTTTAATATTCCGAGAATACAATGCGGCAATTTCACTGAAATAAGAGCACAGACACACTATATAGCACCAAATAGAACTCAGGAAGAGATGGAAAAGAGTAAGCATTGGCCCCACCGATTGCGTATGACATCCGATGAAACCTTTTGCGTTTTCTTCTCAATCCGCCACGTGCAAGGGGTCACCACCCAGAGGTCGTTCGGCGATCTTGTAGGTATCAATATCCCAATGTTCGGTTCGAAGGTCCAAAATGTAGCAGCAGCGGTGAGGTTTGTGAAAACTCAGGTGTAATATTTGATTGTGTTGAGGATTATTTGTAATAAAAACGATGTGTTAGGTTTAACGAGCAAATTCTGTATTCGCCATATTTTTTACAATACTCAAGGAGAGGGGTGAGGGAACAATATTTTACTTAGAAACCAATCACGATCGAGAAAATTAGGATGACGTAGCGTATAGTGTCGTTCTTTGCCTCGAGACGTCGCTGTCAGTCGCTATGTGTATATAGGTAGTATCTACGAGTACACAACAGATTCGATTCGATATTTCAATGTTTATGTTCGTATATTGCCGTTTACTAGCTGACATTCACTAATTTTTATAGCTTAATTGTAATAATTCGACGGCACGGTTGGCGCAGTGGTTAAGCGATTGACTGCTGCGTTACGTGTCGCGGCTTCGATCACCACACGGAACAAATATTTGTATGACCTGCAAGTAGTTGTTCCCAGTCAGGCTGTTTGTGTATGTGAGTTTAAATGTTGGTCGTCGAACCCACGGTACAGGAGAAATTTCTAGTGTGGGGAAACGTTTAAAAAAAATACATCAGACAGCGTGTTGATACTTAATTTAGTTTTTAGTTTGACTACTTCTTGTCCCTGCTCTGCGAAGAAGTGATAAACTTTCTACAACAATTTTATTTTTACCCTGCAAATTCAGGTGAAATATTGATTTATTCTTCGTTCGTCCCACAAGGTTTGTGGGAGGTTTGAAGGTTTGTCCCACATTCCAAAAAAAATTTAGTTTGTCCCATACCACTATTAAAGTTGTGCTTTTATGAGTACGAGTACTCTAAAGGTAAAGTTAACAAAAAAAAAGTACATATTTGAAATTTTTTAAACAATAATTTAATAATAAAACAATTCTAAACATATAGGCATAAATCATCTATGATAAATGATTTATTTCTGTAAGTAGGTTTGTACAAACAGTTTTACACACGTCAATCATATTTTAAAAACTAGATGAGTTCGGCGTTTCCTATCTGACTAGCCTGAGAAGAAAGGCCGAGTCAAACTCACAGGTCACAGTCTTTGTCTAAGTCCAGACGTAGTCTTGGTCAGATCATGTGAGGGTCATACAGATTGGCGTCTGACTAACGAAAAGTTGATTTTCTTTTGATTATTACTCAATCATGGCTAGAACAAGCATTTAAAAAATCAACATTCATAAATAAAAATTGGATCAACAGTAAACCAAGAGTTAAAGAAAACGTCTAACACAAATAGTTGATTGATGTTAAATATTTAATAATACGTAACCCTTTTTTGCCAATTGTACCAAAAAGTAATATTGGCTTATACAAAAAAAATATATATGGGCCGTAGAAGGAATATAATAATAGGCGGAAGCGAGAATAAAATAATTAAAATTATATTTTGGGACGAAGGAAGCATATTGCTTGGGACGACCCAGGTATTTTTTTTATGTAGGACAAAATTCAGTGGGACAAACGAAGAATAAATCGAAATATTTCTTTAATGGCAAAGAAAGTTCAGTAAAGAAGTTTTACGAAACGAGAAAAGAAAAATAGTACAATACTATAAGAATGTACTAAAATATATGAAGAAGCGTGATGCACATTTAAAATATTAAATCTGTTTTATATGTATTTTGCGGTAAACTACGAGTTTAAAAAGAAAAAAAAAGCAATGTACAGCCGGTCGATTCTGTAACAATCTCACCGTGATAACTTAGGTGAAGTGAGCTATCATTCCGCCTTATGCTATTTATTTTATTACTTTTAAGAAGGCTTACAGACTAATTACAAATAAATAGGTAACAACAACATATCATCAAGTGGCTAATAACAAGCCTCCACAGATATATAGCATATCGATTACATAAAGCCGAACAATTAAAGTACATAAGTAAATAGGTTAGCTAAGTTATATTTATTTGATTACGTTGCGAATATGAGTTGATTTTGCGATATTCCCTGTAAGTCTGATCGGTCTGACATAAACAGTCTGGATTTTTGAGATGAGGCAATAGTGGCAGGTACCTTAACTGTGGTCGCTACAAGAAAACAGTCTTGAAGACTGTGCTTAACTTTATAAACATTTTGTTCTGCATTCACAGATTTTGAAAACCGTGTCAAACTTGGCTATTATGTTATTACAGTAGGTGGCGCGCGGTGTCACTGAGACATGTGATCACAGGTTTAATGACATTTCTTCCGGTAGCCTCTCTACAGGTACTCTATATCTTAAATCCCAGGATCAATGGTCACCAGAGGACGTTTCCGGATCGATATGTGTAACGGTTCCAAAAATACTCATCACTTACTTTGTATATTATTATTATACAATTAAATACCTACTTAGAGTACCTATAACTTTTCTATGTTGCTATGTTTAATTTGTAGAGCAATATTCCACCCATTCAAAAGATTTTAGATTGGTTTGTAGCGCGAATGTTATGACTTAAACATTATTTTTTAGGTGATACTCTTGAATCTGTTTATGTGAAATAAGTGGCACAACACTAATTTCATTCAAGTCCTCGTTGTGAACGAAAGTGGCTCAAGCTGTGGGTACCCCCACAGCACTAGAAGACCAGTTAACAACACTAAAAAGTTTTTATTTATTTTCTACGTGAACACGAAGACATCCTAATGAAATCGATTTGTTGTTACTTTTAGGATCTATCAATAGGTATTTAGACGTTAAATATTGAAATATAATAACTTTTAAACGTAAATAGAATAGATTAATCTGCCCGTTAATAAGGCTAGGCTACTTTACAAGATAATGTTATTTGTAAAACAGTTAATTGGGGAGTGATCATTGGAACCTGTTAACAAATAATGTGATGTCAGTTAATTAATGATATTTAAACCAGCCATATGCATACGTAGAGTTATGGAGTACGTAGAATGAATAAATATAAAATATATAAAATGAATAACTATCTATCGTTCTACAAAATTTTGTATATCCAAGAAATACAGTAACTACACACCTTCTTAAAACCACTAATATCAAAATTGACTTGTAAAGGTGATATCAATATTAGTAGGTGTAATAATGTATGTAAGTTACTTGTTTACAAAACAACCGCGTCGTCGTATCGCGTTACGTCACAACACACCAACACACTAACGTAACCCTGGAGAAGTTAATCACATTATTACCACTAAAAAGGTTGTCAGAAGGTCGGCTCAATACAACGCGCAACGTGCCAAAAAGGTACATGCACATATAGTCTGTTCCAAAATTATCTGATGAACGTGATGCTCCGTGATCGTCGTTCTTCTGATCCTGTTCAACTCAAACTCTTACGCAATCACTCTAAGGAAATTAGTAACACATTCATTCATCTGTATCTACACTCGCGAGCAACTAAATCAACTCAACCCATACGTGCGCTTAAATATATGTATTTTTCGAAAAATATATTACTTATTTAACCTTTTAAGCGCTTGGCTAAATATCAATTACCTATATCAAAATATCAAACCTAGCGCGCGGCTACAAATCGATAAAATATGTTTTTTTAGTTTTAGTTGTACAGTCAGCGTCACGATGTGGGTACCCCCCTCCAAAGTTAATTTTAATACAACTGGAGTACCCAATTGATGCAGCCCACCATACCACGCAGACGAAAAAATCATGCATGTTTTTTGTCGCAGAAATACGACACAAGCAGTAGGGGCACGGAAATATGTGTCGCATAAAAGCGACACAAGCGGTGAAAAGGTTAAAAAAATATTATAGCGTTCGAAAGCTTGAGACCTTAGCTTTAATGTGGTACCACTTTTCATAACATTTATTCAAAGGTCGAAGGGACTGGATTTCTGGCCCTGACCCTTATTTTGAGCTCGTCCCATAAGTGCTCGATGGGATTCATATCTGGACTGAGTGCAGGCCAGTCCATTACCTGTATATTCACTTCGTCCAGGAACTGCCGAGTGATACGCGTCGTGTGACACCGGGCATTATCATGCATTAAGACTAAGTTCTCGCCGACAAATCCTGCGTAGGGAACAACGTGGTCCTGAAATATGTCAGTAATATACAAATCAGCTGTCAGCCCTCCTCCTCGGCCTCCGCCGGGCTTTTTTTTTTTTTTTGTGTATGGCATCTCGCAGTTGGCCTTGAGAGGCCGTGACTGCTTAACCGGTCAATCCTGTGGTGCCTTCGAGCTAACTCAAAGCCTCCAGCCAGGGCCTCCGCCGGGCACGAAAACACGGGTTTTTATAGGGGTGGATCGTAGCACAAGTCGTGTGTACCGTAGAGAGTGAATTTTCCTATACACCCGTTTAAATTGCTTAAATAAAAAAGTACTGAATATTTTTTTATGACAGTGGTTTTGATGTAAAGCTAAAGCCTCAAGCGTTTAATGGACATATGGTTTTTATAAATAAAATATGTATTTTCCGAAAAACAAAGATATGTATGCGTGCTTTTGGGTTGAGTCGATTTAGTTGCTCGCGAGTGTAGTAGGAGCTTTCAACTTTACATCTCATCACTTATCTCAATAATTATTCTATACCATCATTAAATTGTAATTAAAAATCAAAAAATAAATTAAATGAATTATAAAATAGACCTTAATTTTATTGTCAAATGAAAAACATCTTTAGGATTATTTAATAAATTTAAAATTTCGGGTTTAAGTATTCAAATAATTAAATCAACGTATTCAATTTGTATGTGGCACTACAAATTGGCATCCACGGGTACGTTTTCAGATCCATTTGTTTACATTTTTAACAGAAATACTTTTGTAACAGACTGCAGACGTGTACGTAGGCGATCTCAAAATAAGTGAAACAAATGCTAGTCGCGAGTCCCCTTGCACTCGCTGAAAGTGGTGGCAGCATGTCTATGCGTCCGCACGTTTTTGGTTATTGTATGGAGTCGATTTTCTGTACCTACCTATGTGTTCCCGATGAGCCGTGACTTGTGACGTCACAGCAAGGCTGGTTACGCGCGATTATCACGAACGACGATGATTTCACTAGCTCTCGTGAGTAGTCGGATTTCGTGAGTCATTTGCCTTTATAAGTAGGGTTGTCTTGATGAGACAGATTCATTCAAAATTATAATAGTCTTGTACTAATACAGGGTTACTTGTAAATCGACGTGTATCCGTCAGGAGCTGATAGGGAGGCCAAAATGCAACAAATTGAACCCCCTATAATGTATGGGCGAAATTAAATAGTTTTCGAGATATTTGAATTTTAAGGATTTTTTTTATATTTACCTAAAATTTGAGATTTGATTCCAAATAAAAAAAGTAGTTGAATGGGTACCATTAATAGTGCAGTAATGTTTTTAACGAGACAACATTTTTTATTGCGTAAAATAAAAATAAGATAGGGTAAGAAATTCATACATCTCATAAATGATCTACGATCACACGCCTCATTGTGTCTGTGATAGCGGCTGTAGCTACACTATTGCTACACCTCGGAGGATCAACCGCCCGGTAGATGGATCCCCCGATTCGCTATTGATAACGCCGTTATTTTAGCTAGATGATCGATCAAATTAGCAGGGATTGGTTAGTTTGAGAGGCGTCAACATTAATGAGAAGGAGAGAATTCGAAGTTTAGTGTGAGAGATTCCATTGGCGCAGTCATGGTTTAGTGATTGGTGTTGGTGGTATTTTGTGGTTTCGATACCCGTCAGGAATAAATATTGTTCCACTCCTACGTATAAGTAAAGGCTCATAAGTATAGAGGGTCTAGACAAGTGGCAATCGCTTTCAAAGCTTTTAGTATTTCTACAACAACTTTCACCGGGACTGACATACGTCCAATAATTTAGTTGACGTTTCCATCATCATTATCTCGCTGATAAAAAGACATTAAGTTATCCACATAATAAGTATCTTAAATCTCTTTGCACTGATATAATTATTATTTGTTTCTGCTTGAGTATAGTTTTCAATATTGGCGTGTGCTAGCTGACATAATTATGGCAAATAATTTTAATGTTTTTGTGTTTCGTAATGTTAATTACTTATTACTGTATAGAATCCAGTTCTTCTAACTGAACAGATAGCAGTGCTGCTGGGGAGTTTGTTTCACCACTTCTTCTTCCCAGCTAAAGCACTAGGAAGTGGTGAAGGGCGGGCGTTTTGGGGGGACTGTCTTATTTGATTTTGACGTTCAAGAAGTACTGATTCTCAGCCTAGTTTGAATAAATGACTTTTGATTTTGATTTTAGAATGTCCCTTTGTTAGGCCTTCAGAATCATATAGGTAGTAAGTATGAAAAATAAAATAAATAATACCCTTATTAATATATTCCACGTCCACAACAACTGGTTGAGTTTCCTCCTCATGCATACAATGCAGGTGTATTTCTTTATCTGCAATCGGCGCTCCACGTGCAACACAATCAGTCGTCATTAATATTAATAAGTATAACGTTGCTATACTCAGGGTTGACAAGCTTCTGATATTCTTTCCAACAAACAGTAATTTAACTATTATTCGCCGCCCAATGCGATTTCCCATGGATGTAATACTTCCAAATCAAATCAAATCATTTATTAATTTGCGAATATGGGTACAAAGAAAAGGTCTTAAAATATAGCAATAATGTCCATTAGCCATATCCTACCATAAGGCGTGCAAATTTACAATACACAGGCACAGATTTACGAAATTAGAATTTAAACAGTAACATTATACGAGTTTATCTTGTAAATATTCAGTGACTGAGTAATATGTTTTTTTAATAGCAGTGTTTTTATTTTGTGTTTAAATATACTAATATCACTTATTTCCAAGATTGAAATTGGTAAATGGTTATATATACGCGGAGCCATACATAACAAGCATACAAGCTTTAAGCTTTAATCCCTATTTCACTTCGTTAGAGGATGAATTTTCAAAAAATCTTTCTGAGTGCTTGTTGTCGATGTACTATATAAGGAAATCTTCATGTTTCTAGACCCAGCGGGGCGGTGCGTTGTCTGTCGGTGAATGATGATTGAGTTAAAAAAATTTTTTGAGTAGAAGATTGAATGGTCCAACTTGAACTTCTCCTCTCATGTTATTAGTTATGTCTATGCCATTCATGATAAACAGTTCGCATAGTATTGCATCAAACTCAGTATAACACTATTTAATATTATAATAAAATGTTTTCTACATTCAGAATTCATCTCCTGGAGTTTAATCATGAAAATATTATGTTCTCATCAGAATCCACAGAGTTTTGTTTTGACATTCCATTCATTAATCCACCTTCGATTGTTCGACAATCAGGTAGTAGCAGCCCTGTTCCCTGGCACAGCCTATTTTATTGTACAGCGGGTGCAGTACAATGCGAGATAATGACGGCGCGACACTCGCGAACACAAATATTTGCTCAGTGGTTATCCAATAACGGCGCGCGGCGCGACGTGACGCTGACATATTATTGTACTGTGGCATTACATTGCGATGTTCATGGCTGATTGCGGCGTTACATCGAGTGGCATTGCCGATGAGTTTGAGGAACCAGTAAAGTACGATAAATTAAGAGTATGTCGGCAGTATAATCCTTATCTATAAAAATCAATGCCACTTTTCGTTGTAATTTTATAACTCAAGAACGGATGAACCGATTTTGCTAATTCTTTTTTTAGAATATTCCTTGAAGTACGAGGATGGTTCATACGGAGAGAAAAATTAAAAAAAAATTATATGTTAGGCGGTACGAAGTTCGCGGGGTCAGCTAGTATAATATAATAAAATCGAAAAGAACTCAAAACTGTATAAGTAACTGTAACTATTTATATATGTCAATAATTTTTTTTAAGTAATTTTTGCGAGGTCTGGGAACGATTCAATTGCCGAAAATATATTTTATTGTATTTTTGTCCGTTTGTCTAAATGTATGTTCTAGCATCACGCAAAAACTACCGGATAGATTTTCTTCAATTTTTGCATATATATTTTTCCTATAAGTCCGGTCAGTGGGGGATGAGCAATATTGCAATTTATTCGTATTCTTCTATAGTTTACCGCAAAATGTAAAAAGACGAGCTAAATGTTACAATATTGCAGATAATTACAGATATAACTTTAAATGATTATCATTCCGCTATAGTTAAAAGAGCTAAGCGGTTAATCATGACAATACTGGGCGGCAGGGACATTGACTCGACGCACAACCTGTTACCATGGATTTAGTACAGCCTTCTGAACCTTCTGGTCCTGCTCCACAAGGGCGCGTAAACTAAATAATTAGCATTCGAAGATATTGTTGGAGCTAATGAAGGTTGTACAATCTATCATTGCATTGTATAAATTCAATCTCTTAGTATTGTATAATTGCATAGCAAATGTGTGAGCACTATGTACCTACTATAAAGCTTACTGGATTCGTCTTTCATTGACTTGAATCTGCCCTGGCGGCTGAGAGTATGTCATGCCCACTCAAATGTGTCGCTGGTGGTGGCGTGTGTATTCGATCATTGAGTTCCCTTCAAAATGGTTGAGCTGAATGGTGCTGATCCATACGTCATGTTCGTGAACGGGCGCCGTCAGTAGGCACTGGTCATGTCTTAGCTGCCACGGCTTATTTTGATTCCTGAATTGTTTTTATCTTTTTGTTATGGACGTTTTTAACGTGCACGTCTTTATACATCGTTCTCACATGTACGATTTCAACATGAATGATGTAACCACTATTTTGTAACAATATTTTGATTTAAAAGAGTGCAGTCCATGGAGTTTCTTGCCCGTTCTTCTCCATAGGTACCTACTACGCTTTGGAATGGGCAACTAGCTTCATCTTTCTGACTGACCGACCCCTTGACAATTCAAAAGTGCTTGTAATTGGTTTATTTGAAATAAATGATTTGAGTTTGAGTTTCTGACAAAAATTTCAACTCAGGGGGCGCTGAAATATTTCGTCAGATAATTATTAAAAATGGTTTACCATACATTGTGACCGCGTCGGTATTCAACAACTTAACTAACTATATACCTATTTCTCTAGCGACCACAGTCGCTAAGGTGCTTGATGGTCTGCTTGATACACAGCTAAACGAACGTCTCGTGCTGTACGATAATCAGTTCGGGTTTCGGCCAGGACTTTTTACAGATAGTGCAGTTCTGTGTCTCAAACAGACCGTCAGGTACTATACACCGACTTCAAAAATGATGAGTATATATATTTTTTTAATGTACCTATGTTCGGGCATAACACCGTCATATGTAGACGTAATTGGAAAATTATTCGAAAGAGGTTTATTCCGAAATGGTCCCATTTAAAATTCATATAGATCTGATCATGAATTTCGGAGACAGAGAACGAAACTCTTCAAAAAATGACAGCAAATCAACCGCGATTGCTGCTAACGCATATTTATATGCATTGTTTACGTAATCACACAACATAAGGGTTACGTAGATGTATTCAGTATGATATCAGGGTATACCCACATTTTCTATCAAAGTTAGTACCTAGCATGTTTTTTTTATTCGCGACTGGAAGCTAGAAGTAGCACAAAGTATTCAAGCTTGATTTAATACAAAATTAAATAGCAAGTAGTGGTACTTATAGGATTTTTTGTGGGGTAGGTACCGCAACTAAAAATTAAAAACTAAAACTTTTTTATAAAAAAAAACATCCGACTTCTAAAAAAACACTACAAAGTGAAAAATTACTTTACTTTCATAGTCGGTAACTAAAAACAAAAATACAAAACCAAAGACACCTCTCCACCAGGGAAAAAACCTCTTTCGAACAAAAAAAGAATTTTGTAATTCCATCTTTACAGTATGGATACCACATATAATTAATTATATGCATTTTATAATTTTTTATTGCATATTATGCAATAAAAAATTATAAAATGCATATAACCACATACTTGTTATCGTCTTTATTGACGATATACAAAAAATTAACGAAATCGGTTCAGTAATTAGGTCAGAAAGTAGAGTATTAATATTGAGCAAATTTGAACAATGTAGAATTGGATCACTAGGTCAATGATTCAATGAACTTAAATAATTGAACAATGAAAAGCGACGTTGCCACGCAGTGCAAACTATCACGACGCTGTTACGTATTCTACTTATTTACCTAAAATGTAAAATCGGTACACTTCAACGACAGGCTGGAATTTATTTATTTATTTATTTATATACTCTTTATTGTACACCACAAAAAACATAACAACAAAAATTAAACTGAACACTACTTAATGTAATACATTTTAATTAAGGGACTTACAAGTCCCTTAACTACAGTTAAGGGGGCTTGTGGCTAAGCAATAACAGCCGCAAGGGTTAATCGATCAGATTATGCTACGTTTCCCGCGGTTGGTCCGTGGATGGGTGACCATCTTTAGATACCAAGACCCCTCCGTGCCCCGGAAAGAACGGTAAGCCGTTAATCTCGGCTATCATTCTTTGACAGTCTTTACGGATCGTCAGAAGCCCGAAAGTCTGACAACCAGTCTTACCAAGGGGTATCGTATTACCCAGGATTCAGGAACTGGGTTGTAGAGGTCAGACTTTAATCGTTGTAGGCTGGTTATTACATTTAATATCAATGTTGTTTTTTTTTGGTACAATAGTACTTGGAATTTCCTAGTAGTGAGGCGCTTAGACTTAAATTTACAATGTGCAACTTGTAAAGTAACAGTGTTGAGTACACTGTTGAAAACCTATAGAGGTATGAGGAACAGGGTGTAAAGTTTGCTCATACCTATTGGTAAGGGAGGATCCTCTGACCAGACGGGTGTCGTGTCTGGTGGGCAACTGCCCGACAATTGATGTCGGGACGTTGTTTATGTGCTAGTTGCGCGGTAAACTCTGCTTGCACGATGCAGGATTTTCGTGACGTCAGTGGGATGCGTAGTTTGCATGTGGCGATGTAGATACCGCTACATTACTCCCCTCCGGACACCGAAGGTCGATAGTGGGCTGAGTCGTGTATCTTACGATGCTTGCCAGTGCCAGTTGAGGTTCCAGTGGGTCGGAACCGGGTGCCGTATAGCTCACGGAGAGTCAGAACTGTCTGCGGTGATTCCCCAGTGAGTCACAGTGGCGCTGCGTTATGATCCAGTGCGTCGGATGTGGTACAGCGCCGGCTTATTGAGGGTGACTGCTGGCGTCGACCAGGCGAGGTGTGAATGGCTCTGCTTGTTGACCGGCCGAAAGTGCAGTGTGCTGTGCCAAGGTTGCTGATGAGGCTGAGGGTGATGACCAGGAATGCCTGTTCGCTGCATGGGTTACCAATATAGAGGTATGAGGAACAGAGTGTAAAGCTTGCTCATACCTATTGGTAAAGGAGGAACCTCTGACCAGACGGGTGTCATGTCTGGTGGGCAACTGCCCGACGATTGATGTCGGGACGTTGTATATAATATGCTAGTTTCCGCGGTAAACTCTGTTTGCGCGATGCAGGATTTTCGTGACGTCAGTGTGATGCGTAGTTCGCATGCGGCGATGTAGATACCGCTACAAACCTAATAATAAATTAATAAAACCTATCACTGGGACGCGCCAACATACCCTTTGAGTGTACGTCAGCAGCGGCGTCTTTAGGCGGCGTTCTTCAAAGGCGACGGAGCTCGAGCGCGTTCCTACCCAGTAGGCTAGGACCCCTGTTATCGAACATTAGCTTCCTTTAAAGGGAGTAATGATCGATAAACAAAAAAAAAAACAAATAGCTATAAATATTTAGGTCATGTTTTTTTAGAATTATCGTGTTGTTATGATAACGCTAAAAATACTACGCCATCATCGCCATCGTATTTAATCTAAACAGCTTTTTTGTTTAAGTGTGTTCCTATTACATATTATTATGTAGATTTAGAGCTAAAGAGATAAATTGTTTATACATATTACGTATAGGAATTAACCTATTCAAAAATCGTACTTACTTACCCATTTGCGTCTCAAGAAGTCACCCACAAAACGGTAGTTTCGTAAATTCAAGCGTACAAAAATAAGTTTTTTTCAAATAGTTTATCTTATCAATAATATTTATTCAATTGTTTAAAATATTAAAACATTCGAATAACACAAAATTACTTCAAGTATTCTAATGCCTTGTTTAGGTAGTAGGTAGGTAAGTTAGTGTGAAATAGTATCGATTAACGATAATTGCGCCGTTAATTTTTTTCGCCATTTTGGAAGTTCTGAGTTCTGAAGGTGAACTGACCATGAAGCATTGTCAGTTCACCGCGAATGTTCCGGGATAGAGTGTGTGTGCCTTTTGCTACTTGCGCGCATTGCTTCAAGTGATTTTAGCAAGTCAAAGTAATAAATGCAATTAGTTAAAAAAACGCGATGAAATGGACACAATAATAGCTACTTGACTTTGTGTGTGTGTAAATTGTGTTTTTAAGTTTATTTGTATTATTTTTTTACGGTGAATTTGTCACTAATTGACTTTGGGTGTACGCGTGTGTTTTGTGAACAAAATGCTGAGCATTTTTACAGTGCTACAGACATGGTTTTATTGTATGGCGAATGCCGCCAAAATTCAGCGTTAGCTCTACGCACTTATCGTTCAGAAAACTGATGGGGTTGCCATGACGTTGCGGTGCGTCAGGGGTTTGCGGAAGCGAACAATTGATATTTTGTATGCTTGCTTTTTACGTTTTTAATTCCTTGTTAAATTGTGATAAGATAGTTCGTAGAACGTACACAGAAAAACATTAAGTATAGGCGTCTTCTGTCATGTTTGGTTCGAATAAAAATAAATATCTGTAGTTAATGAGAAATGCCGTGTGATTACAATCTACTGTTATAAAGTGCTGTTAACACCTGTAAGTGACAAATTCACTATAGATATTACGTTTATATGTTACAGTACCCAAAAAATGTATTAGTGGATAAGTCGTTGGAGTGCCATATTTAAATAAAAAATAAATAATATGTTTTAGTGATAAATGATTTTATTTCTGTAAGTAGGTTTTTACAAACACTTTTACACGTCAATCATATTTTTTTTTAAACTAGATGAGGTCGGCGTTTCTTATCTGACTACTCTGAGAAGAAAGGCCGAAACAAACTCAGAGGTCAAAGTCTCTTTTAAAGTCCAGACAGAATCTTGGTCAGATCATGTGAAGGCTATGTAGATCGGTATCTGAAATGATCTTTTGAGGAAAGAACCACACAGATTGAGTCGACCTGTCCAGTTGCATGCAATTTTCAGCAATCGTGCAGCTCAACTCAGAAATTAAGGAGCTCAACGATTTGACGAACTATACCAAAGAAAGGACATTTGAGTAGGCCGCATAAGTTACTCAAACTGCCAGATCATGATTACACTAAGGGAGAAAAATACAAAAAAAAGCAATGACCACCATAGTTCTCACATTCACGATAGTTAAATTAATAGCATAATACTTTACAAAGTAAATACTCTTGTCATAGTATATATAAAATTCATTAATGTCAATGTGTATATAAAAATCCGGACAGAATCATTGAGGACCATGCAGATTGAAAGCTGTTCGTCAGGAATAATCTGAAAGAATGCATTAGCCAGTGATTCAGTGTTGTGTCTTCAGGTAGTATAAACAGGCGTTCATTAATTTACTAGAAACAAAGAACTTCACAAGCAATGGGAAATTACTACTGAAGGCTGCGGGTGTCGACCTCAGGACGAGCTGCTCCTCACACGGATAACTATACGTCGCTTGCTCCTGTGTCACCAGTCCTGGCTCTCTTCATATGTTGGCTGCTGAGACCAAAACTACAAACGTAGCATACAGGAATGTTTTATAAAAATGTAGCTGTTATTTTAGCATATTATTGTGGTGTCTTACGACTTCCACGCGAACGAAGTCGCAGGCGGAAGCTAGTGATTTATAAAATGAAGAAATAGGTCTAACGTTTCGTTAAAAAAAAAAGGTTTTGTCTTAAAATATAGCCAAGGGCAGGACTTTAAATATATAGCCCTAAACATTACCTAATTCTAAAATGCAACAAATCCTCTAATCGCAATGACATTGGTCCTTAGCGCCACACTTCGTTACAGTCGTGACGCTCTATGCATTGCATTACATACATTGCTCTCAACACGGAGCAGTCGCGGAGGCTAATGATAGTCTTAGTGCTCACTAGACGCGCGTAATGCATGCAAGATCACAAAGAACAAAATAGTAGGTAAAATAGAGAATCCAAATAATATACAATTTTACTTGTATCTTAAAACCGTGTTTATTTATTTTCTAGATTTTCCTTCTGCTAGACAGAATCCGAAGCATCCCGGAGCATCCCCGGGGCATCATTTGCTACACTGGTTCTTACAATTTGTGTACTTCTTTAGCATTTTGTACAGTTTGTTGTTCTAAATCTAAACGAACCGAGCGCTCGTAAACACTTCTTCTAAATAATGCTGAGCAGATTATAAGAGACACCCTAGGACACTTTCATTAAATAAGCTTCATTCACACATGCATGCCAACCACGAATGTCCCAGCGACAAGACAAGCTTAGGATCTAGCAGTAATGACGAGGTGTAGGTACTATCATCTCGATTGCCCTAAAGATAAATTTTACAAAGCTTATTGATAGTTTTACAACTTTTTTGATGTTAAAAACTTGGTCCTGAA
Organism: Brachylomia viminalis; assembly: GCA_937001585.2. Taxonomy (NCBI): domain Eukaryota; kingdom Metazoa; phylum Arthropoda; class Insecta; order Lepidoptera; family Noctuidae; genus Brachylomia; species Brachylomia viminalis. The sequence goes on from OW443301.2 coordinate 26,717,599, forward strand.
ATCAAGCTTGTTCGCAAGTAGTTGAACTCTCCTCAAGTTTACGAGTTTAATTGAAGCTTTATTTAAGCTCAGGCATAAAGCTCACGAATCATAAATAGCACAATATTTTATGTGCATATTATCGGCTGCAATAAACGTATACCAGCGGCTTGGAATAAAAATGTGCTTCAGCGAATGATGGCGGCCATTTAAGTTGGCATCGGCATCACGCAGTAAATTGGTCGGCATTACGCCTGACATATCGTTAAACGCACGCGTTTACGTTCACGGGACACGTACAACATCAGACAGTCGCGATCGGACGCGACACTTCGCTAAAATTATGTTCTAAACGAACAGATATATACGTTTGATGATAATAACAAAACACCGTGATGTTTTCACGGTGTTTTTTTGTACTAAATATATTACCATATTTAGAACAGGTTTACGGTTATAGAACGTCGAACCAAAAGTTGATATGATAGCCCGTGTCAATGCCTCAGCCGCCATAGTCTCAGGACTGTAGCCGTGCCCCGAACATCGTGTACCCTGCCGATATTCGGTCCATTCGGCAGCTTACGGCCTTAAATCCAGTTAATGTATGCCAACGATCGCGAATGTATCGCAGATATGAAGCCATAAAATTGAAAGCGTCCCTTGTTTGTTGAGTGTGTAGCGACAAAACTGTAAGCGACAGAAGGTTCACTGTATGACCACAATCACAACCATAATAAAGCACGAAGAAGATGAAACATTACGAGTATCTTAGGGTCATTATTATATCTCTGTATTAATTTAAGTCAGTTTCTTATTTATTTATTTATTTACCTTTACAACTATCATAACAGGATTAACCTATTTGCGATGGTGTGGTATTTATATACTTACAATATTAAACATTAAATACTGTATTGGATCAACTGGGGTTAGTTAATTAGTTGCTTCATCGAGTGGACATTCTGCAGTTATTGTTTTGTGTTGTAGGGACACATAATTGTCACCAATACTGTTGATATTTGTTATTTGGCTGAAAGCGGCCTGTGTGTAGCGTGTGTCGGTGTGTGCCGTAGTGTGGCGTTATGACTTTATAATGAGTGCTAAAGTTGTTTTTTGTCAACGAATAACGTAACTTTAAATTGTTTTTTTTTACTTTTCGGATGCGAATGTTTTCAGTAGCTACTGTCAACAATGTTTTGTGGTTTAATAATACAATGTTATATTTATTCCGTTTATTTCAAGGAAACGTGTTTACTTCTACGCGCCTATTATATCACTGTTGTTATTCGCAACAAATTCATACCAAAATAGTTTCTAAATTCCTTTGAATGGTCGAAAGCAACCAGAGTTATTTTGTTTCTAGCTTACATACCATAAGGTCGACTTTTACAGACAACCTTCATAGTACCGCCATTTAAAGCCTTCTCAACATAATCGCACATGTGTACAGTCCGCTTTGAAGTGCCACAAAACTAAAGACCTTATTTGGACGTGATCGGCTTTGTTTCGTGATCTTTAAAACGTTGACGTTTAGTATATTTTACCCTTTGCGTCACGAAATATTATGTATATAAACGGTTTATCAGTTTGTGTGTTATCTACCACTCTGTGGTGAACATACTACTGTTTATTTAATGAGAGTGTGTTATGTTATAATTAGTGACGTCACATGTCGCTCCAAAATCTGTAATATTTATCTCCAAAGATTAAATATTTGCCTATTTCACATTCAACTTCCTTTGTACTAGGGTTCTTATGTTCGTTAAATGCAAACGACATACTCGTACGTATTTAAGACTGCACAATTTCCCTTATTCTTTAAATGAAAGTTCTCAGAAAAACTGCATAAAACGCTGTGAACGTTATCAGCGAGCGCCCATCAGCGCGGGCGCCGGCTGCGGGGGGAGAGAAGAGGAGGGAGGGGTAGCAGGGGGAGAGAGTGTAAGATAGCCCGGCGGCGAACATTGCACTGCACTCGCGTAGTGTCTGTTAGCTCCTTCAGTGTGCAATCTGCATTGTACAATAAGCTTGATTTACTAACAGAATGACTGATGTAGGTATTCAGCGTTGTGTTAGTGTGTTTAACCACAATGCTCGGCTACTTGTTATCGTCAATGGCTCGTTAAAGACCATGTTGGTTCTCACCATTTACAACGTGAATATCTTCAGCCTCCTTCCTACCTTCATTTATTAGAGGTTCACGTAGCGTACATTCTTCGTCCATCCATTTGTAATAGCCGTCATCTTAGCAGTTGCAATGCTAATAAATACACAGCATGGAGATGTGTGATCAGAACACGTGTAACGTGTAGCTAGCGCGCTATCAGGTGAACAAACAACACGCACACGAGTCACACGATGTACCGTCATCAGTAGCTGTTACCTGCCATTTGGTCGCGTCACTTGGCTCGCCTCTCACGTCACACCTCGGCGCTCGTCTCGCGACCGCAACAGTTGAGCGCGAGTGCATAATTTTATATATTCATGCGCCATCACCACGCTATCACTTAGCGACAGATTATGCGCGATGAATATGCGAGCGCGCGCGCGTCGCGCCGAAACGCGCCGCGCCGCGAGCCGTCTGCACCCGCCTTTATAAATACCACATTATTATTTATGAGCGGCTAAATTTTGTGACTCTTATTTTTAAAGCGGACAAAAGATTGCTCTTGTGTATTCAGCCCTAAGCAACTGAATGTTAATGAGAACCAAGCGCTGAGTATGTTTTAATTTAGGTAATGCAACTTACAAAGTTCAGATAGTGCAGTTCAGGTATGTGAAACTAAGTTATCTACTTCCAGCATTTATTTAATTATTATGCTACATGAGGGAGTTCTGCTATAGAGATTAAGAAAACTAATAATCTGAAATGTCTTTTCATATTTTCCTCTTACGATAGCACCTTATCTTCACATTATCCAGAGCCATATTATTCGCGTAGTACTTGTAAGTTCATAGTCTTCTTTAACCAAATACATAGTGTTCGGGATGATCCTATCCGGTAGTTTACTAATAAAATCTTGCTTCAGTCTTGACCGGGTTAAAACTACGAAATATTTACATTAAAACTGTAGCGAGTACTTTTGTGCAGCGGGAACACAAGTGACAAGAAGTCGCGTAGCACTTGCTACGGCGCTAACAATGCTACGACGTAGCTAATTTTGCGTAGCTTCACAATGAGCCCACAAAGAATCTATGTGTCAGTGAATATTTCATGTAAATGTGTCCGGTGTCCGCGCACCTTGCTTGCGCGACGTTATCCCCTGAGTGATGGCGCTCATCCGTCGCCTGCCATCCATCCCTCCATCCCTCTCGCCACTTCCTTAGCGAGTAGCGGGTATTTGTCACGCACAGGGCTGCGATCCGTTGCCAATTACTGCGGATCTATTAATTACGGGCTCGTTAGGGCTGCGCCTGAATAGCTTTGTAGCTTAAAGTGGGACGAACGAAATTATGTCGTAATGAGAAGAGATCGGATCAATGGACTTATATTTATAATTAAGCCACAATCACAACGCACTTGATTATCAGTATTATCAGCAAAGTAAGTGGTTTATAGGATAGCTGTTGAAGATAATGACGACTAAGTATGCGTGCAACCTCATAGAAGCTACAAGTAGGTGTGATGTCTGAATAATTCAGAAGATCGCTTTCGCTCGTCCCCTGGGAGGAGGTTTCAGGATTGTCGGCTTAGGCACCGTGAAAATTATTAGCAAAGCATGAATAAAACGATTTTGTTTATTTTCCTCTGAGGGGCACAGGCTGTTAATATTTGATGCTCCTTCATTTTTTACTAGCTGTACTAAACTCTCCTCATCTAATATTTATTTTTTACGATCACTTTATTTTGATATTCAACAATAACTTTTATGAAGCTGTTTTACTTATTCGGAATATATCACAATGTGGCAACCCTGAGTAATCGATAAATTAAATGTCGGTGCGATCACTGTGATTACAGTATCGAGTACCAAGCGTTTCTGAGCTGTCCTCCAACTTGGCCGGTTGTTTTAGTCCTCCTTAGCCCTGGGCCGCACATTTTGCTCGTCCTCGGGGCGCTTTGTCCGGCCTCGGTGTCGCCCTTTGACGGCCGCTGGTGTACCAGACGAGTCGCGGCAGATTATCTTGTGTCTGATGTTTGTTTGTTTTGTTTGTTATTTTGTCTTGTGTTTTGTTTTGTTTGTCTTTTCTCTGGTTCCAAGAATTAGCCACCATCTTCCAGGGAACAGTGAAGTGGTGTGAAACTGTCCTGTTTAGCGCTTCCAACTTTAATTTATGTTGCTCCTTTTTCTGTAAACTTAATAAAAATGTGGCTAGTTAGATGTTATTTAGTAGTAGGTAAACAATTTATGTTTATCGTCCGCAAAACTTAATGAGGTTTTCATTGAAATAGGTACTCATAAAGATATTTAAAAATCCTGCAGAGGTATAATAAAATACTTTCACGATAGGCCGACTAGCGGCCGGTGCCGGCCGGTGCGCGGCGTCGCGGCTCGTCAACTTTTTATGCCGTCATTAATCTGGCTCCGGAGGTCAAAATAAATCTTATAATGCCTTGATCAGCTTACACCTGAACATAAAAATGATCAAAATAAAATATGAACTAGTTTTCTTCTATTTCGAAAATAATGAATTTTTTTAAACGAGAATAAATAAAGCTAACTTAAAATTTTCAATTTAGAACTGAGTGTTTCTGAATTGAGAACTTGTAGTTGAGAAATTGTCAACCTCATACTACTTTTCCTTTACAAAAAAACGTAAGAAATTTTATAGGAATTTCGCTGTCTACGTTGAAGGAATCATCTTAAGTAATGCTAAATTAGAGTTTGTCAAGTTCTCAGCTTCAAATTTAAATTACATTCACAAACCGACCGTCAGTTTTTCAAATAACTTTTCTTAGCTATCTCAATTAGTAAAAACAAAAACATGGCTTCGATAGTTAATCAGCAGAGTTTCTCAGTAGTTGGCAACACCGGGCACTGCCAGGTGGCGGTGTTGCTAGCGGCACACTAACACGAGGCATGTGATCAAAGTCGACTCAACTCGTGTTCACAGCTTGTATCGAGCACAAGTTAAACCCGACTGTTGCGGTTGATCTTTAATGCAAGATAGTGAACTGTTTGTCCTAGAGGTAATAGTCGTGCTTCAGTGAGCTTTCTTCTGAGAATTAGCGGAGCTGAAATCTGTGATCAACACAATAATGAAAATTGACAAATAAACAATAATGTTAGAATCTTTTGATATTACTTTTGAACACGAGTTCAATAAATATTATGATGAGATCTTTGAAGATATTATTAGTGAGAGGTACTGCTAGTTCAATTATTTTTTAAGCTTTTTAACTTTTGGTGAGAACTATGATTTATAGAAATCATGATTGATTAAAACAGTCATAGTGTGGCGTAGTTTAGTGTTTACACCTACAAAACGTTGTTTATAAAAGTCGCTAACACTACGTCACAGAAAAAAAAGTTACCTATACAACACATTGCTGTTCAATACAATCGAAGTGCAATAACCTCAGAACAATAACTAAAGCAATTGTTCTGAGGCAATAACATGCCATCGGCTGACACACGGCGCGCATCTCCTGGCAGTTTACCGCAGTTGCGCAGTTCAGCACTATCGGAAATACCTGATAAATAGCTGCGAATAACCACAGCACTATCTAGCTTATCATAATACACTGAATTTGAAACTCTTAACCGAGGGCTGTAAATATTAAAACTTCTCTGGACTTTAAAACGTGGATCGTTTCGGTGAAGACTGCTCCAAAAGTTTCCAGAATTTTGTTCTCTTGTAGGTATTATGCGATCGCAGAAGCTTGGAGACTAATCCGCTTTGGAATAATCCTAACTATAATAACTCATACTCATAGTACTCAGTACTCATATCGTCTGACATTGCACACAGCACCATCTAGTTCCAAGTTAAGCACTTAATTAAGGCTTGTGTTATGGATACCAGATGGTTGATACACTACTTAAATACATTTTTTTTTCGTAAATACATACATATTATAAATATACATCCATGACTCAGGTACAAATGTCCATATTCATCATACAAACATTTGCCCCTACCGGGATTCGAACCCAGGACCATTTGGTTTCGCTGACTACACTTAGCCACTATAGCCACTACACCAAACGTGTCGTCACGTTTATGAATGCGAAAGTTGGTGAGTTTGCATTGACAGCGGAGTAGGTAGTGTACATGTATACCATTAGCAGCATCTGCAAGTTAAAAAAGTTGCGTGCACCGAGTGCTCGAGTGGTTTTAGGCATAATTAAAGCCTTAATCTTGTAATGTTAGTAGAATGTACCCAGGAAACACAATAATCAGTAAAGGCGTGTGCGAAAGCAAGTGTTCCATATCATAGACGTAGATAATTATTTAAAGGTGATTAATATTAATCCAGTGAAGCGAAGCCGATTATGTGTATTTTGTAATTAAAATTGATAACATGCGCGCGTGAGTGTGACGTGCGCTTATCAAAGCTAGATGTATCGATGTTCCGGCGTGATTACATTATAGGGTGTTAGTGTACTAGTACTCTCGGGAAATATGAATAGATTCATGTCTAAATTATTAAGTCATATAGATTATTTATGTTTTTAAAGTAGAAAGTAAATGCAATAGGTAAGTTAACGTTTTTTTTTTTTTATATAATAGTTTTAAATTGTTGTATATGCCAAATTGAGGAAATATAAGTTGATCTTTAGTAAAATTTATTGCGTCTTCATTTTAACGTTTTTAAATAACGAATAAACTACGTTCTCATTCACACACTTCTTAATTTCTATAAAAACAACGAGCTTTTTCCGGGCATAGCTCCAATTTCGGATTGTAAAAAGTTTTTTTATTGAAAATCTCTATTGCAGTACATTATAATCAGCACTTTACTAGAAACCCAGACATGATAGCCCCGAAGTAGTTGTAGGAGTCCGTAATAAACAAAACCCACATTGATTCGTTGTGTTGACACACATCTTTAAAAGAGCCGAGTAGTATGTCCTAATTTTTCTGTCTCTTTCTTTCAAAGTATCATATTCATATTATTCTTAGTTTTGTAGTAAATGACGATTACTTCGGGACCATTTTAAACTCCTCGAGCAACGTTATATAATTTTCTAGGTTTTTGGTAAAATGGTAAATATTCTTGCTGTATTAACATGGAGTTGACGGTATATGGCAACTCCTGGGACCTTCCCCAGCCCTCGGTGACGGGCTGCACTCGCCACATATATAAGAGCTCACGGAGTAGAAACACGTTGAGCAAGCAGGTCACACAGCGCAGCGTCCGCGTCTCGCCACGTTCCGGTGTGCGTTCAGCTACAGTGGAGCCGCCTCGCAGTTCTTGCTGTTTGAACTACTTTGATACACTACTGGCTCTAGTAAGTGCATGTGGGTTAAGGTTCTCGAATTATTACAACAATTAAAACAATCTAAAATGGTTGAAAAAGGAAGTTACGTAGAACACTTTCACTACAGTAAAATTATACTCGCATTCACAGCACTGTGTTTATACACCAACTTAGTGCGAAGTATGATCCGAGGATAAACAAAGTGTGACTCTTTCGCAAAACAAAATAGTAGCAAGCAGTTAGTTACTACTAACTCTTTCGCAAAACAAAATAGTAGCAAGCAGTTCGTTACTACTTACTCTTTCGCAAAACAAAATAGTAGCAAGCAGTTAGTTACTACTAACTCTTTCGCAAAACAAAATAGTAGCAAGCAGTTAGTTACTACTAACTCTTTCGCAAAACAAAATAGTAGCAAGCAGTTAGTTACTACTTACTCTTTCGCAAAACAAAATAGTAGCAAGCAGTTAGTTACTACTAACTCTTTCGCAAAACAAAATAGTAGCAAGCAGTTAGTTACTACTAACTCTTTCGCAAAACAAAATAGTAGCAAGCAGTTAGTTACTACTTACTCTTTCGCAAAACAAAGTAGTAGCAAGCAGTTAGTTACTACTAACTCTTTCGCAAAACAAAATAGTAGCAAGCAGTTAGTTACTACTAGCTCTTTCGCAAAACAAAATAGTAGCAAGCAGTTAGTTACTACTTACTCTTTCGCAAAACAAAATAGTAGCAAGCAGTTAGTTACTACTAGCTCTTTCGCAAAACAAAATAGTAGCAAGCAGTTAGTTACTACTTACTCTTTCGCAAAACAAAATAGTAGCAAGCAGTTAGTTACTACTAACTCTTTCGCAAAACAAAATAGTAGCAAGCAGTTAGTTACTACTAACTCTTTCGCAAAACAAAATAGTAGCAAGCAGTTAGTTACTACTTACTCTTTCGCAAAACAAAATAGTAGCAAGCAGTTAGTTACTACTAACTCTTTCGCAAAACAAAATAGTAGCAAGCAGTTAGTTACTACTTACTCTTTCGCAAAACAAAATAGTAGCAAGCAGTTAGTTACTACTAACTCTTTCGCAAAACAAAATAGTAGCAAGCAGTTAGTTACTACTAACTCTTTCGCATAACAAAATAGTAGCAAGCAGTTAGTTACTACTTACTCTTTCGCAAAACAAAATAGTAGCAAGCAGTTAGTTACTACTAACTCTTTCGCAAAACAAAATAGTAGCAAGCAGTTAGTTACTACTAACTACTTGCTACTATTTCAGAGACACATTCAGTAGAAGCGTGCAGCATGTTACTGTCTCCTCTTTTCGACCTCACATCTTATTATAATACCTGTGTGAAAGCTTTCTTTGTGTGTAGAGGCTGCGACGTCGCACAGTAAGAAACTGAGCTCCCAGTGAGCCAGTGAGACTCAGTGAGAGTCGGTGATTACTGCCGGCGTAGATTACTGCCGACAAATGAGAGTTATTAACTAGAGAGCAGACGCCCGCCCCCGCCATCGCTCTGAGTACTAAGTTGTTTTGTGTCATAATCTGTTGTTCTTTATGTTAGGGATCATATTTTGTGTTTTATTTTTTTCCAGATGTCTGTGAGCTTATTTTGAGAATTTGACGGTTTACGGTTTGTGCAAAATTAATAACGCGCAACGAGAATAGTGATATAGACACTAACACAACAAAATGTAGGTTTCCTTATAAGAATTAAAAGTAGGTACTCTCTTGAAATTAATTATAAGACAACTGAGTTATTCACTGTAACACTGCGACCCCCCACGACACCTATGCACTGGGTGCCAGGGGGGGGGGGGTGAGGCGATGCACTGCCCCTGAGGGAGAAGGCGACTCGGAGAGAGGACAACAATTAGGCGACATTCCGGCGCCTGCAATCTAAGTGGAATGCCTGTAGGTTAGCGAACGATTTATCGGTCGCAAGCGCAAATTTGTAGGCGAACCGCGCTCGCTTCCGGGTTTAGGTCAACCGTCCACCGCTACGTAGGATGTGAACGGAGAGGCTTGCCACGTTAGCGGCATGGTTCATTAGTTTGCCAGCCATGCATCCGTGCCATGGGGCCAAGTCTGCTATTATCAATGATAAGTTATCAGGACAGCTACACGAAAGCAACACCGTTACCATTGAGTTTATATCTATTACTAAAAGTTTGTCAAAAGTGATATCAAAATAACAGAAGATAACAGCTTGTCATTATGTATGGCTATGAGATTACTAAATACACTATTTTTTTCCAATGGAGTATCAGTTACACGATGAAGGAACATCACAATGACGCCTTTCAATTAGGAGGTACTTACTTAGCCAAATCTGTCAAAATAAACGATGACGGTGTCAATGATCGGCCATTCCGACACAATTGCGTTAGCAGACTTGGCCCCCGGGGGTAGCGCGGCCGCGGGTCACAACGAACGATCCCGCCTACATTTTCGCACCAAATGAATCTAAGTACAGGTGCGTAGCTTAGTCGTAAGCTGCTGTGGACCAGCGGCTTTATACCCCACATCGTCGTGCGGGGGCAGCCTTACTTCTACCTGCACTTTTTGTGCAAAGCTAGTAGAAGTCTTGTCACTTGGATGTAGTGCTCCGGTACCTTGCGAGCTGTTTCTAATTAAGTGTCGCCTGCGCTTTGAAGACGTGAACTGACTGTGGGACAATCAATAGTGTGGCTGTTTTAGTAAGGTTCTTTTATGGTCAAAGAATCCCGATAAAATATATTTGTTGTGTAATAATTGGGCAGCTGAACTTTCTTACAAAATTCACTGGCCTCGCCATAACAACACTCTTAAAAGGTTTGTTTAAAAAAAAAAAAAACTTTCGTCGCCTCATTTGGTTCAATATACGAAACTGCTAACAAAACCATGTCCTAAAATACAAGTTGTGGTCAAACTTTGCAAGGGTCACAGAGAGCACATCACGTCATAAAGAACATTTTTAGACAACAGTTACATTGGTACGGGCAGGGTCCACAATTATCTCGAAAGTTTGCTTTAGCGGTCACTCTGTCCTACATCATATCCAAAGCACAGCGGTGTGCTACAACGTAGCTGATGTCACCGCTACGCTTGCTACGCCGTAGCAAATATTTGTGTTTAACACGGGCTTGTAAAGCGTGTAATTTTGTATCAGCGACCGTATTCTCAACAACTACATAATTATTACACAAGTAACTAACCGTCTCGTTAGTTTATTTAAGGACCGGACACCATGCCCCAAGCTATGAAAATAAAATAATCCTAAAATATCTATTAAGGGAGCATGTTTTCATTAGAGGAAGGGCGAAGGGTCACATTTATTAAATATTCATGCGGCGAAGTCCTAAGCCGCTTTATATTAAAACTAGCGCTTTCTCTGCCTACCCTCACACTCGAGATTAAATTATTTCGCTTATTATAATCTGTTTTGTGGCCAACGGATCGTTAGTGACGTGATTAGGGTGACGTCACGGTGCTGACGTCATGTCATTGTGTTTATTTTATTTCTCGCCACAAATAAGAGCAGGCGTAGCGTACATAACGATGTTAGTAGTGGCCAGAGGATATTTGTTTCGGAGAGGATAATGTTTTATTGTTTGTTAAGCATTATTTACGAACAATGCACCCGGTTGATAGAACACTATCAATACAGTACACATTATCGTAGCCTCATGTGGCTTGTAATTTTTTTTTACTACCCATCAAACAAATGAGATGAAATGCGATGACGCGCTTGTACCGAATAATGTGTTTACTTTTTAATTGCGTCTGAAAGTCTGTTACGGGTTTGATTCATACTTTTTATAATTAATTTATGACTTTTGAATACTTTTTCCTCTGAAAACCTGCTAAAGGACAACTCATAAATTAAACTAAACTCGTCTACTTAATAAAAATATAGAATTCATTCATTCGTTCACTCACTGACCGATAGACAACGCAAAACTTAAACCGTAGGGTCTGGAAGCATGACATTTTGAACAAGAGTTCCTTATAATTATAGTGCAGGGCTTTTGATAATTCATCCTATAAAGGGCTGAATATGTAAAAGTTTGTATGAAACTTCGTACTTTTTAATGATGGGAAATCCCGTCGGACACACGGCTTGCTCCCTATGTTGTGTGAGAGAAGTCAGAGAGAAGAAGCGTGTTTAAATATTGAACAAACTGCTTAACAGAAAGTAGTTCCGGTACTAACTCGCGAGTAGCCGGTACCACACGAGTAGGTACCTACTAACTAGTTAAAGAGCTCGCCGTAATCTGTGAATAATTGAAGCTGCAGGCTCTTGGCTTATGCAGCACCGCTTGTGAACATTGTGCGAATACTTGTGTAATGTGTAATTATTTCCTTCTGTGGGTTTTAGATGAGCCATTTAAAAAAGTTTAACATTAAAAAAGGCTCTAAAACGGATACTGACCCCGAAACGAATGGGTAAAAGCAATAAAATGTTTATAGTGTGATGAAGGTTTCATTGAGAGTGGCAGATATCGGTCTTCATTGTGATACGAGAGTGTGACTTTTATTCCAATTCAAATTTTTATTTTTATAAAGGAATTGTAAAAATCGGACTAGGTAAGTACTTATAAAAAAATTTCGAAGTGACTTGAGGACGTCCTCCTTTTTTTAGTCGGTTAAAAACCAATAAGAATCCCTCAGATTGAATATATTACGATCAAGCTTTTGTTTACTTTGTAAACTTTTGTTTGTGTCTGTCACACACCTGTAAACACGAGGTGCGTGCCTTTCTTCCCGGTAAGACATAGTAATAGATTATGTTTCATAAAAGGTTTCCATCAGATTTATAGCAGACCCTCGCGTCTTCACGCTCGCTGTAACCGCAGGGTGGGCAGGGAACCGGCAGGAAGTAATTGAGCGATAACTCAGCTCCGCGGGGGATGACAGCGCCGTCTAGCGGATACCTGCACACATGCACAGGGTTTGTTATATATGATAGGTAAGTAAGAAGTTGACGTTAAGGAGTTGCGGTAGTTTCAGAAACTTCAAAAACAAAATATGTTTTCGTTTTTGGGGTTCCGTACATCAAAAGGAAAAAAAACGGAACTCTTATAGGACCACTTCGTTTTCCATCAGTCCGTCTGTCTGTCAAGCAAGACCCTCTTTCTCAGGTACTCGTGGAGGTATCAAGTTGATATAAATATCAAATACGTAGGTCTACGGTCCCTTCCCGTAGACCAAAGCTCAAGCTCAAGCTCAAGCTTTTAAGTCCACGCAATAAAAAAATGCGCCCATTTATAGGACATATATTTTGATACTCGCAAACAAATAGAAACCTGCCCGTTACTTCCTGTTCACCTAGAATCATACAATTTGGCAAGAAGCAAGGTCTCACCGCACAAGTAAAGGAAAAAGTCTGAAAATCGTTAATTTGTACTCGTATCACAAAAAAAATGTGATTACAAACTTACATTTGCAGTTGGGAAATCGACCGTGACGTATATCGATGTATGGGAGACCATGTTTTTCAACTACAATGTTAAGTTTGTTCTTAGGATAAATTCATCCCAACTACGGAAGCCTTCATTGTGCGTGGTCCGACACGCACCTGGCCGGGTTTTTTTTACAATATACCGTAATTTTTTTACTAACCTGACCTCCATCGTTCATCCCCCTGTCCTTATTATATTATTTGTACATACTAGGGTGGTAAGTATTGTATAGAGTACCGGGCTGGTGTCCGGAGCTCCACGCCACTGCGCATATTTTGAGTTCAGGTGCAGAGAAAATCGATCATTCGATCCTCCCCAGTAAATACTATTTTAATTACCTATTTACATAGCTTTACATATTGTGTAACAGAAAACGTCGAAGCGATACCTAAACAATATCGACATGATGGACCGTACTCAAAAATTTGTGAGGTTTGATTCCCTTATCCTCCCAATTAGCCCCAGATGGAGCCGGGAGCGATCACTAGCTAACAATAAAATTATCAAAACAAAGACAATGAAATTGTAAATCTATGATATGGTTATTGTAATCACATAGGGGTTCTGGTTTCACGAACATTAATAATTATTTATTTTATTTTATTGGGACTTACAGTTACACATTACAATTCAAGTGTGACTGTAAATTAAAACCTAGGTAAACGTGTAACCCACACCAATGTCCGCGAAATAATATTTTTTTTTTTTTTTTTTAGTTTAATGCGTGCGTTACTTTATACAGAAAAGTTAGAAGTAAGTACTCGTTTTTGGAATAATACGTATTAGATGGCTATATTAAAGATTCGATAGCCACTTTTTGAACTTAAAGTGTGTAAGCGCGAAAATGTCCAATTCGATGAAGTTTGTTATACCTACGTATCCTCAATGCACAATGTTGCAATAATTAGTAGAATTTCAGCCTACTTGTTAGAACATGCCATGGGACATTATAATATGATATGGACCCACTATTACTGGATCAATTTTTCATCAACATACTATGACTTTAATTTCCCATACATTTTCAAAACCAAAACAATAAACAGTCACGTGAGCAAAGCCGTGGTTACAGCTATCATATAAAATAAAATATTTTAATATTAACATTACGATGATTACTTCAGGACACGATATTATATATAATTGTGTTTCTTGTCAAGTTCAAGACACTGCCACATCCCTAAGGACATACTTCTCGTAATTATTATGAGCACACTCAAGAGAAATACAGACAACATATTATGTCTCATAGTGAAGCAGTGAATGCTTTTACGTGGGTTTTAATTTTAATTTTCCACAATTACTCTTTGTGAAATCAAAATTAAAGCTGATAATAAGTACATATATGATAAGCATTATTAAAAGAGTATAGTAGGTACTCATAACACTCGTAGATGTCAGTTGATTTTATTCAGTAGATATTTATTTTAATTTTATGGTACGAGCCGCCCGGCCCCGGCCGTCCTCCATTGTCGAAAAAATAATGAGACCTCATATAACTCGGGTCATATTATATGCGGCTGAGCGTACCTGTCGTGCGGCACAATGTATCCAGGGCATTGATGCGAGCTCTCCCAATATACCTGATATGGACATTTTACGACGGTATTAAGCTTTTTATGTATGAAGTATTGGCAGGCCGGGACCGCCTCGCATATATTACGCAAGTAAATCACTACTGAATGTTAAGTATGGAATGCATATCAGATTTTGCAAACAATGATTCGGGTAAAGGCTCCCGCAGACAGTCGCGACGCAACTCTTGTAGAACAATTTCCATGAAGTTTTCATAGAAATTGTTCTACTAAAGTCGGGTTGCGCTGTCGCTACGCGCCTGTTTGCGGTAGCCTTATTAGGGTTATTTGGTGATGTGTAATAAAGTACTTGAAACTCACTGAGGGTTTCAAATACTTTACATAGAAATATTTACGTTTCTATTCAACTCCGGGTCGGTGCGCAAATATAGCCAGTATAGTACATAGACATACAGCAAACACACACATACACATACATATTCTCACGCCTTCTCCCCACGGGGGCAGGCAGACACTTCAGAACGCCACCTGCTACGACCCTCACATACTCATTTTCCCACGGGGGCAGGCAGACACTTCAGAACGCCACCTGCTACGACCCTCACATACTCATTTTCCCACGGGGGCAGGCAGACACTTCAGAACGCCACCTGCTACGACCCTCACATACTCATTTTCCCACGGGGGCAGGCAGACACTTCAGAACGCCACCTGCTACGACCCTCACATACTCATTTTCCCACGGGGGCAGGCAGACACTTCAGAACGCCACCTGCTACGACCCTCACATACTCATTTTCCCACGGGGGCAGGCAGACACTTCAGAACGCCACCTGCTACGACCCTCACATACTCATTTTCCCACGGGGGCAGGCAGACACTTCAGAACGCCACCTGCTACGACCCTCACATACTCATTTTCCCACGGGGGCAGGCAGACACTTCAGAACGCCACCTGCTACGACCCTCACATACTCATTTTCCCACGGGGGCAGGCAGACACTTCAGAACGCCACCTGCTACGACCCTCACATACTCATTTTCCCACGGGGGCAGGCAGACACTTCAGAACGCCACCTGCTACGACCCTCACATACTCATTTTCCCACGGGGGCAGGCAGACACTTCAGAACGCCACCTGCTACGACCCTCACATACTCATTTTGCTTCACAGCAAATATAATAAAATGTTTCTTTGATGAAAAACTTGTAACGGTGAAGTTTAGCTGCTTTGCATGAGTACCTACCTAGGTATCTACGAGTACATAATAAGTAAAGCATAGTATTCCTTAATGTTGAGCACAAGTGGAGCAGCCGCGCCGCCCGCCCTCTCGGGGCTATTTGTGTAAGAAAGCGCCGAACATTGTCGACATTAGAGCATAACAAGATCAAACAAGTGCTTCGCGAACAACTTGCAACTTGTTTACTTCTCAGTTTAACTGGTAAAATAGCCGCTATTTTGTCGTTTAGCAACTCGTCCGATCGCTCGCTAACTTGTTGCGACGCTGCGCTCTCTTCTCCGGGCAATCTGCAAACAAATCTACGTTTATCGTTAATTTTCCAAAAGAGCTATACCTAATTGCTATATAAATACAGATATTTCAGTGTTTTTTGAGTGCGTAATATCAGATTGTATACTACATAACGGGACGATAGAAAACTGAGCTGGATTTTTAAAACATTAAGACATATTACTCTAAAGGATATACTCACTAACTCGAATACCGCCAGACGCCTCCTTAACGAAATATACATAGCTTTGGTGCAATCTGTCTTGACGTACTGCATCCCCATTTGGGGAGGAGCAGCCAGAACTAAATTTATCGACCTTGAGCGGGGACAACGTGCTCTTTTAAAGTTGATGTATTTTAATAACAATCGATTTCCTACTCTTAGCGTTTACCAAATTAGCGACTTACTCTCTGTGAGAAAACTATATATTATTAAAACTATTCTTAATAAACACAAATCCCTTCCATAAGACCCCAGACTAAATTTAAAAAGAAGAAAAGACCTAACAACAGATGTTCCACAAACTAAAACGAAATTTGCCAGCATCCAATACACAAAGCGCTCTGCTCAGCTTTACAACAGATGTAAAAGAGTAACTTACATACACAAACAAAAAAACAGCATGAATGCAAAAAAATACTAACTAAATGGTTTAAACCACTTAGTTATGAAGACACAGAGGCTTTATTGGTATAAATACACACCATCACTAGTCATATTATGCTCCATGCCTTTCACTCATTTCATTCACTCACCCACACAACACACATACATCCTGACACACACAGAATTCCAGTCTTTCACGCCCACTTAGTTTCACTTTTAAATGTAACCCCATTGTAGTTTAAGTTATTTTATTTGTATAAAAATGGTAAAATAGAAATAAACAAGTATTTATAAGTACTACTAATGCATGGAAGAGCGGACTCCCCTAATACAGGCTATATACGCTTGTAATTTGAAAACTTTTTGATTCCAATAAAGCTTTTTTTCATTTTTCATTTTCATAACAAACATTTTAAGTTAGAGGCATTTTATAAAGAGATAAACACTATTTCGTATTTAGAATAATATAAGAAAACGTGTAGAGTCAGGTGGAACAGGTGGCCGCGCCCGTCTGGATGAAAAAGTATGTCGTTGATTCTAGGAATAATTATACAAAGTTATAAAATACGACTTTCTATGGTCCCGGTACTATAAGAGCGCTAAGTTGTTGCAGTACGTACATGTTGGTAAGACACGCTCTACACTCTAATAAAGCGCACGGTTAGCGCAGTGGTTAAGCGATTGACTGCTGCGTTACGTGTCGGTTCGATCCCCGCACGGAACAAATATTTGTATGACCTGCAAGTAGTTGTTCCGGGTCTGGCCGTTTGTGTATGTGAGTTTAAATGTTTGTAAGCGCACCCACGATACAGGAGAAATTCCTAGTGTGGGGCAACGTTTTAAAAAAAAAAAAAAAAAAAAAAAAAAAAAAAACAAAGGAAGATGACATCTTTTAACATCGTGTTACAGTTATTGGCGCAACTATTATTATCAGATGCGACAGTCGGGCTCTCGCGGGCCGCGCCGCGCGCCGCCGCACGGTGGATCGAAAATCGGCTGTAGAAGACATAGGATCTCGATGTCCTAAATGTAATTTTTTTTGCTGGAAATGACTTCTGCTGATCATTACTATTCTATAAAATGTCATATGAAGTAATTGTGTGCACAAATGGAAGAGTTATAATTTTTATAAGAAAAAAATGTATGGAGCTGACATGAAAAATGAGAATATCTCTGGAATCGCAAGGTTGGCCGTTATATCCTTGCACACTGTTATAGTACTATTTATTTGTGAATTTTTGACATACTTAATATTGCGGCATCACTTGCGATTTTTTTTTTAAAAATCGTCAAAATAAAAAAATAAAACATGTTTATGATTATGTACATTTTAATGCTTAAATATGGCTATACCAAGTGTAACTTACAATATTTTTTATGCTTAGACCAAAACATTCTAAGAAATCACAAAGTCGTATTACCTACTCATTTGAAATGACATGGTAATTATGAATTACATAATATTTTTTTCTTCTAAGAACTCTGTCGGGTCTTCCTGATCCTGAAGTTTCAGTAGTTCTACTGTTTCCTTAAAGTATGTCTGCCTCTTGTGGGCATCTAATTTTGGTCTTGTGGAAGAAATTAGAGGATCAGAAGAGACGATAAGCATATTGAGGATATCCTCGTTTGATGCTTGTCTACTCTTTTTCCTCGAATGGTGTTCTCTGAACCTCCTAAAGTCTTTGTTTCGGGCCTCTGAAGCTTCTTCCGAACGACTTCCAATTGATACAATAGCATTTTCTGCAATTATGTCCTCTCCGTGAATCAACAATTTGTGGACGGTTGATGACATGTAGTACCAATCATACAGTTCCACGTATTTTTCAGCGGTTGTTCTAGCGTATTCTTTAAATTTCGGCACGTCTACAATCTCTCCAGATGTGATAGCTTGCAGAATCACAGCAAATCTGCGTATTAGGTCTTCATCTAATCCAGTGATCGCTGCAGTTTTATCAGGAAATTCAAAAAACCGCTTTGCTGTGTTCCCGTCGTTAGTTGTGCCTGATCCTTGCTTAACGATGTCAATCAAAAGGTTGAGATCATCTTTGAATCGATCTTGAATGAGTTTTTTTCGTGAATGCAATAACTCTTGATGACCTTCTCCTCTTGCAGACCACTTTTTGAAGTCGAGACGATACGCTATGTGTAGAAGACATTCCATCACATTAATGCGGGCATGAAGTGATGATAATCCGAATTCATACATACCAGAAGAAATGGTTTTTGACGCAATTACATCTAACTTATTCATTTCTGTAGGCTTAGCCAAACACAGGTAGCAGGCCGCATTTGACTTAGCTTCAGACAGATATGTACAAATTTTGCCGTCAATCATCGTCATCATTAATTTGTGACTAATTTCATGTCCTTGACATTTTGAGGGAACGAGAGCTTCAATTTCGTTATCCATTGCAGTTTTTTCATTTATGACAACGTCTTTGGTTTCTTTCACAAAACTAAACTGGACTGGACGGCAATACATAGGTTAGCAGGGTTTTGGATTCACCCATACGGTATCACCGTCAGCTGTCAACTTTAATGGAACCAAAGAGGTCATAAATATGCTGGAATCATCTTGACCACTCTCTATGTTTTGCTTATATCTACTTTGGTTAGATGCACCGTCAAATCCCCACTTTGATATTAGTATCAATTGCTTATCTTGTATCGCATCAGGACTACGAATAGTTACAAAAATTCTGTTCACTGTTAAATCTAGTAACGCTTGTAGTGCAATCTTAGCAGATGAATCCGTTACAGTCACAAATGTCTTCGGAGGGTAGCACTGTAGCTTAGCTTTTTGCACTTTATAGTAAGACGAATATGTCTCCTTTGAACCTTCTCGAATAGTCGTTTCCCTTAATGTGATATATTGCCGTTTCGATAGTTTTAATGAAAGTAGCAAACCCAGTGCTTTTTCTGGTGAAAATATTGTTGAAGGAGCTGGTTTGTTCAACATTTCCTTGATTTTTGATGCTGCTTCTGGATTTTGGAGCATATGTTCAATAACAGATGCAATAACCTCACGACCATCTCCTTTCAAAAGTGCTGCAGCTGAATAAGCTACTTCATTAGGGTCATCGCCTATATGTTCATCAGATCGTCTCTTCTTCTGCTTGTTACTTAGATCTTCAAACAGCTTTTGAGATCTTTTTGTCATCGTTGAAGTTGATTTCATTGATGAAGTTGATGGTACAGGTTCAGGTACAGGTTCAGTAGAAATATTTTCACTTGTTGATTCTTGAATGAGCAAATTGGTTTGCACGCAGTTTGGCCAGTCAATATTTGCCTCAAGCCAATTACTGTAATCACGTCTAAAAACTTCACTTTTCCTGTGGGATCGTAACCATCTCTTTTGAACTGCCCGTGTAAATCTTCGACAAAATTCTTTCACGGTAACACTGTCTTCATCTGAAAGGCTAGAGCCCAGTCTAATAACAAGTGTGTTGAACAATATTCCGTGATCGAAAGACGAAGCATCCTGATTGCTCAGAATAACAAACAAATCCAAATTTGTAATAATGCTTTCCATTATTCACGATCACTGAGTAAAAAGACACGGTAGGATAGATGTTAGTATTAGAAATGCTCTAAATGAACTGAAGTTGTGAATCCAATGTTTGACTATTTATTGTTATTGACTAATGATGGTATCACATCTATCTAATTACTTTCATTAAGTTAATCCTGCACTAATTGCTAAATTAGCGAGTACCCCAAATTATTTACGTATCCTTTTAACTAGGTATTAAGTTTTATTAATCATTAGCTAATGTGGACTTGAGGCATTAGACAAGATTACGTATTACGTAATTCATAATTACCATGTCATTTCAAATGAAAATCACAAAGTAGGTAATACGACTTTGTGATTTCTTAGAATGTTTTGGTCTAAGCATAAAAAATATTGTAAATTACACTTGGTATAGCCATATTTAAGCAATAAAATGTATCATATACTTTTCTTTTTTTTTTAATTTTGAAGATTTAAAAAAAAAATCGCAAGTGATGCCGCGATATTAAGTATGTCAAAAATTCAGAAATAAATAGTACTATAACAGTGTGCAAGGATATAACGGCCAACCTTGCGATTCCAGAGATATCCTCATTTTTCATGTCAGCTCCATACATTTTTTTCTTATATAAATTATAACTCTTCCATTTGTGCACACAATTACTTCATATGACATTTTATAGAATAGTAATGATCAGCAGAAGTCATTTCCAGCAAAAAAATAACATTTAAGAAATCGAGACCCTATGTCTTCTACAGCCGATTTTCGATCCACCGCCGCCGCACCGCCGCCGCACCGCCGCCGCCGCACCGCCGCCGCGCCGCCCGCGCCGGTGCGCTGTGTCCGAACACCGACAGTTTTCAGGCTCAACATGGATTTAACCATTCATTAGTAACATAAACATTAATTCTATATGTTTAACTTATAGATTACAAAATAATTTACTAACTTTGATTACTTATATTTTAAATCAAGAACTTTGAATAGAATTGTAACTAAACTGCATTGGTCAGATAATTAGAAAATTCCATCGCAATAAATTATTACTTGGAGATAATTACTTTTAGATGCTTTCATTATCTAGTTTCGTATTAATTCATTATCCTGCAAACATTGCTGGATTCCTTGAATAACTTTGTGAAACATTTTTAAAGATTAACATTTCATGAAGCGTAATAATTAAGGGAACATTCTTTGATGTCAAAACATTGTTTCTGAAACAGGTGAGTCTAATGTTTTACGGGGTGTTAACTGTTTGTTTACATTTAGCAATTACTAGTGTCATTGTTCTTTTGAATAGTCGAACCTCGTAATTGCTTTATCGCCCTAAAGTTGACTGTAACTTGCATGCCATAAAACGTCAAGGTCTGTTTGTCTTAGTGGCAGTTAATTTCATGTTTAGTGAAGTTTCAATTTACTGAGAATTGTTGTAAAAAGTGGTAAAACAATTACGATGTCGACTATACTTACGTATAAGGGTATTTATGTTTTTTTCTTCTAAATAACGCTTTTATACGATAAATAATTACGAGCTTCATTTTGTGATTACATTTCAGATATTTTAAGTCTCATGTTTTCGCCACCACAGCGTCCACAGCTGCACCGCGCACACAAAGCCTTCGTTCTGCTTGGCACCTGCCATCCCACAAATACCTCTATCTCATCGACTATCCTTTATAATTCCCAAATTATTTCCATCTTGGTAAATTTAATCAAAGTGCCTGCGCTGAAATATTGAAGGTAAAATGGGTAGCTTGCCATTACGCAGTAAATAATATTCTTGATTTATTGGATGTTAGTCAAATTAATAATGCTGTGACGTTGGACTCACCTGCATTTTTTGTTGTTTAGATAAATTATTCGATGAAAGTGAAGATACTCTTATATCAGTAACAAACTTGTAAGGTCTTGTATCGTCCGATTCTCAAATATTTTGTGTTAGATCCCAGGCTAACTAGATGAACCTAAAACAGTAATATCCTAAATAACTCGGGGTCCTTAGTTAAGGTGTGCGTGCCTCAAGGTTCAATTCTTGGCCCTTTCCTATTTCTAGTTACCGTTGCTACGCTTACACCGCGCGCGCTGCTACGTCACGTACCTGTGCTACGAATCGACTACGAGAACTGTATCGGCTACGTTCTAACGCCGCTGCTTGTTATTATCGATGTTGCGTAATTCCGGTTTGCTTGAGTATTATTCGTTGATACTTGCCTTCAACCTATTCATTATTTTGGTTGTTAAAATGGCAGGGATACATCCTACCCCAACAAAAACCCCTAGAACACTGATTAGTAGTATAAGCCAGACCTAAACACGCTCAGAGCCGGACATCACCCCCGCCGTCACAGAGTGCGACTATGTAAACACTAAAAGAAATAAACGTCCGCGTAATGATACCTCGCCTCAAGGCGACTTGGCTGAGTTGAGCTCACAAGAACCACAAGTGCTACAAGATATTCTTGCAGACTGGAAGAAGGAGCAGGATAATAGAATTGCAGAACTACTGGCGGCCTAAAACACTTTAATATGTGAGCTCTCTTCGAATATAAAAGATATTAAAAGTCAAAACAGAAGAATACAGGAAACCAACTCCGAAATATGTAAGTCAAACGCTGAAATCGTACAGTCAATAGATTTTTTTAATAAACTGTTTGAAGATATGATTAGGGAAGTGGAAATATTGAGGAATGAGCGTCGAGAGCAGCCAACCCACATTGAGTCTCTCGAACAGAAAATAATAGATCTTCAGCATATAATTACCAATTATAATAATTAATATTATAATTGTTATTATATTCTTCTGCCCTAGAATTGCGTAACATCTCGCAAGTAAACTCCGAGTCTAGCTCCAGTCTCACAAACACGGTGTCTTACGTAGGCACAGCCATTGGTGTACACATTGATGAAGAGCTGTGCGATATTTATCGTCTTCCAGGGAAATCTACCACATCAACCTCCGCGCGCCCAATAATAGCAGAATTCTCGACCGTGCAAACTAAGTAGACACTCCTGACTCCCGCGCGTGCGTACAACAAAGAAAGAGGTAAAGACGACAAATTAAACACCGCAGTCATGGGTTTGCCTGGTGATCGTCAACCCGTGTACATCTCTGAACACCTACCGGCAAGCAACAAAAAGCTTTTCTACCAAGCCAGAGAGTTCGCCAACAAAAATTCCTATAAGTTCTGCTGGATCTCCAATGGCAATATATTTCTGCGCAAGATAGAGGGAGACAAACAGATTCTTTTAAGCTCTGAAAAATGCCTCAGTAATTATATAAATAAAAGCTTTATTTGGAACAACTTAAGTTTACTATTTACAAAGGAAAACGAAGATAGGCACAAAAGTAAAAAAGTAAAATACTTTGGCGCAGCTATCAACGCCCAACTCAAAAATATATACAAAGACTTATTCCAGACTTCCCAAAGAAAGTTAATTTTTAATTTATTAAAGGAGTAAATAAATAAAAAAATATAATAATAAGAGAATATACTATAGGTTGAGGTTGCAATGTAGTGTAAGTGTAGAGTGGAGGTGGGGTGAAGTGTGTATGTGTGTGTGTGTGTACTACTGTATTTATGATACCATAAGTTGCTCAGTTTCTTCATAAGTCAAGAATTTAAGCCAATCAGTCAGTTTTCTCTTCGGTAGACTTTTTGTCATAAGGTAAATATTAAACCTTTTTTTTATGTGATTGTAAAGTTTAGAGCTGATATGATTGAAGTGGCGACTAACCAACGCTTACCTGCAGCGGTCAGTCTTACAAACTCTATCGACACGCCGCTTCTTTGTTAGGGGCTGAGGGTCGTAAGGCAGAAGCAGGCGTTTCTTAAAAACTATTTGTAGGACGAATAACTGTCTCACTGCAAGGACCTCACAAAGTGAGTACAGTTCACAGGTCGGAAATCTATTAGGTAATTTCACCAGTACTTTTAAAACTGCTCTCTGAGCCCTCTCTCGCCGCAACATGGTTGTTGTTGGTCAGCAACCCGGAGAACTCAAACCACATTATCTGACTATCACAGAATGTTCCAATATTTTTTTTCTCTTTATCATACTTTGTTTATCTAAAAACAGTGTTTTAAAATTAGCTTTTAGGTTAAAAAATACACTCTTACCTACAATTATCTTGTACACCTTACTACTCGTTGTTTTGTTGTATGTACAACAAAACAACGTACACAAACTATATATACACAAGTCAATATACTAAACTACAATAAAATACTCTATCCCATCACCATACACGCTAATTACCACACGCTTATTACACGCTGTACTTGTCAAACTGCTACCTACCATAAAATATCAATAGTCCAAACATTATTGTTCATAAATATCCTTGCTCATAAATGTGCCACACAGCATGTAATAGGCCTACTAACCTTTATAGCCGACTATGGCCAAAATCAGAAGGGGGTTTTGATTTTACTTACGTTTACAACGTTTCAACGTTGCACGTTACGTTATCCTTCTTTTTCTTGCATATCCTAATAACATAATGGCTAATCTAGAAATGATTAATAATGAAATAGACGCGCTGCATGTTTCTAAATCGTTCAAGTGTCAAGATGATAGTTGCGCGCAATTTATAAAAGACCCGACAAAAGGTTTAAACATATTACATTTAAACATACGAAGCATTTCTAAAAATTTCGATAAAGTTTCAGTGCGTTTATTAGGTTTCCAATGCGACTTTCCTCCCCGAGTGTTGGTTAAGCAAACTTTCACACTTGCCGACCTTAGATGGCTTCACGTCAAACTAAAAACACATACAATTTCGGACTTTCCCGCAACATCGGCTGGCATCCGCCCTAGCGGACCCCGTCATTGTTGCTGACATCTCTTTGAGGCACGCGTGGGTGGAACACAACGCGCCATTGACTTGGGTCTGGTCCTTATCGGACGGCGAGCTACCCATTGCTCGCCGTCGGCAAGGCCGCTTTTACGGTGGCCGGGAATCGGCCTGGGATTCCCGACGTCTAGGGCGTCTCCTGCGGCGGCTAGGGGCGTGAGGGCGCGAATTTTTCCTCTCCCTCACGCGTTCCGCCTCCTCCTTTGCGAGCATTACTGCTTAGCAGAAGGAGGTGATGCTTTCCATACCACCTCACTCCGTACCATGGCCTGGACCAGGGCTAGACGCGAGAGATCGCCACCGCCAATCGCCTGCACGAGGATACGGCGGTGCTCCGCCCAAGCCGGGCAGACCTCAACCGTATGCTCCACCGTGTCCTCCGAGAGATCCAAACAATGGTGACACCCGGGCGTTTCCTTCCGCCTTATCCGGAACAGTAACCTTCTGAAACAACCATGTCCGGTGAGGACCTGCGTCAGGCGGAAGGTGAGGACGCCGTGGCGCCTCTCTAGCCACTCCGCAAAGAGGGGACTTATCGCAGCAAATATGGCGTGCCCAGCGCTGGGTTGCGACAATCGCACTCTCCATGCCGCTTTGAGATCCCGTCGGAGCTCTGTCTACTGTACCGTGATTTCTCGCGGCATCGGAGCTATGCCCTGGCGTTTCGCCTCCTCGGACATTGTAGGCCTAACTTGTAAACTTAAGATTTTTAAAGACCATTTTCTATCTTGTTAAGTACCAGGTACCCGTTGGCAGGCCTACACTGTCCACCCATACCTATATAAACACTGTAATTTAAAAACATTATAAAGGCCAATTATTTTTTTAAATGTAATGTCTGGCCGGCTCTTCTCCATAGGAAACGACCAATTGGAACCGTGCACCTAGCTTTGGACGTTTCGTAAGTGCCCATGTAGGTTTATGTGAACAAAAATATTTTGATTTGTCTTGAGTAATGAATCCAAATGGCATAATTGTAGCTTCTTGAATCCCACTCGTGTAAGTGGGATTCAAGAAGCTACAATTGTGCCATTTGAATACCATATGAGAATAGTTACCGTACTCACCTTGTACATCAATCGATGCTGTAGTTGCCGGCTTACGTGACAACGTGATTGTAAGACAAAAAGCTATTGATGCAGCGCGTGATTAGCCGCGCTTACGTCACGTGTCAACAGTAATTGATTTATATATTTATCGAAGGCTCACGATAGCAGCACGTGTAGAATGCGAAGCGATGCGAGCAAACGATGCGTGTTTTATCGAACACCGCTATAAAACGTTTTATGGCGAATTTTTGCGTATTTCGTGAGGAATACTGAACTTGCCTCCTCTCGGACTGTGAGAATACTTGTGTAACGCCATAAAGAATTTTATGGAGTTTAGAGAAATGTCGAAATAAAACAGTTATTTATATTATTTTTTTGGTAGGTACTTACTTATTTAAATGATAAAGTTTCATAAACATTGGTAAATTAGTACCTAATATTAATGGAGACATGATGTTAATACTCAAACTTCAACCTTTTTCAAATAGGGTGAATGTGCAGCTGGAAAAAGGAAACTCATTCATACTATTAATTATTTATTACATTATAACGTATTTATTAATTATTAGTATCATAAGTACGTCATGTTCGTGAACGGGCGCCGTCAGTAGACACTGGTCATCTCTTAGCTGCCACGGCTTATTTTAATTCCTGAATTGTTTTTATCTTTTGGGTATCATTTAAGCTATTACCAATTTAATTAGTTTTGTGTTTCTTAAATAATAGGGTTTGTCCTCCAAATAGTAGATCTGTCACCAAAATGTAGTCACCAAACAATGCAAAATCAGTTCCACAATAAATCACCTAAAATCCTGAGATATAAGGTCTAGTACCAAATAAATGTTTTTGTATGTATTATAATAGGTGTGTCCTAATAAGTATTTAAGCAAACTAATTTAAAGAGATCACCAATAGTAGTAGTTTTCTTATTCACCACGGATCGATTGATATACATAATATGTCGACGGTAGGGCTTGGTCGATGGAGTCCCGCTTCGCGGGGCTCCTACTTCTGGGTGGTTTATAAAAAAATAACCAAGAACGGGATCCCCTTCTAACCTAACCTGTCCGAGTCGGGGTGCCCTAAAGTCCAGATTGCATCCAGTTTCTCCTGGTAATTTGTCTCGGGTATCATTTAAGCTATTACCAATTTAATTAGTTTTGTGTTTCTTAAATAATAGGGTTTGTCCTCCAAATAGTAGATCTGTCACCAAAATGTAGTCACCAAACAATGCAAAATCAGTTCCACAATAAATCACCTAAAATCCTGAGATATAAGGTCTAATACCAAATAAATGTTTTTGTATGTATTATAATAGGTGTGTCCTAATAAGTATTTAAGCAAACTAATTTAAAGAGATCACCAATAGTAGTAGTTTTCTTATTCACCACGGATCGATTGATATACATAATATGTCGACGGTAGGGCTTGGTCGACGGAGCCCCGCTTCGCGGGGCTCCTACTTCTGGGTGGTTTATAAATAAATAACCACGAAGGGGATGGCGGGGTCTCTCGACCCCGCCATCCCCTTCTAACCTAACCTGTCCGAGTCGGGGTGCCCTAAAGTCCAGATTGCATCCAGTTTCTCCTGGTAATTTGTCTCGGGTATCATTTAAGCTATTACCAATTTAATTAGTTTTGTGTTTCTTAAATAATAGGGTTTGTCCTCCAAATAGTAGATCTGTCACCAAAATGTAGTCACCAAACAATGCAAAATCAGTTCCACAATAAATCACCTAAAATCCTGAGATATCAACCTGGGAACAATTTTTGTTTATCTGAGAACGAAAATATTTCGTGGCGATAGATCTATTTATTAGGTGATACAACTTGATGACAAATATAAATTTTGGTGATAGAAAATATAGTTCCCTTATCTTTTTAATGGTCGCTTTTAATGTGCACGTCTTTCTACATCGTTCCCATATATTTCAACATGAATGATGTACCATTTTTGTAACAATTTTTTGATTTGAAAAGAACGTCCATGGAATATCTTGACCCTTCTTCTCCATAGGTACCTACTACGCTTTGGAATGGGCAACTAGCTTCATCTTTCTAACTGACCGACTACTTGACAATCCAAAAGTGCCTGTAATTGGTTTATTTGAAATAAATGCTTTGATTTTATTTACAGACTTGACTACGTTCATAAACGTAACATGGTTGCCTTGGATAACTACATTGGTAGCGCAGCAGCCTGCTTCATACAAAACAACCTCAACGTTATTCTCTCTCCGCTATTTGTGCGATGTTCCTGAAACATTGCGTAGGTATATACAACAGGTACCAACACGTTTTATAAGAGTGTATGCCAACATAGAAACAGTCAAACGGAATAGTAAAAAATATATATCGCTACTACATTTGTAGGTACATTCGTATAATATGTTCTAAGCTTATGAAGGTTATAAATATATATCGCTACTACATTTGTAGGTACATTCGTATAATATGTTCTAAGCTTATGAAGGTTATAAATATATATCGCTACTACATTTGTAGGTACATTCGTATAATATGTTCTAAGCTTATGAAGGTTATAAATATATATCGCTACTACATTTGTAGGTACATTCGTATAATATGTTCTAAGCTTATGAAGGTTATAAATATATATCGCTACTACATTTGTAGGTACATTCGTATAATATGTTCTAAGCTTATGAAGGTTATAAATATATATCGCTACTACATTTGTAGGTACATTCGTATAATATGTTCTAAGCTTATGAAGGTTATAAATATATATCGCTACTACATTTGTAGGTACATTCGTATAATATGTTCTAAGCTTATGAAGGTTATAAATATATATCGCTACTACATTTGTAGGTACATTCGTATAATATGTTCTAAGCTTATGAAGGTTATAAATATATATCGCTACTACATTTGTAGGTACATTCGTATAATATGTTCTAAGCTTATGAAGGTTATAAATATATATCGCTACTACATTTGTAGGTACATTCGTATAATATGTTCTAAGCTTATGAAGGTTATAAATATATATCGCTACTACATTTGTAGGTACATTCGTATAATATGTTCTAAGCTTATGAAGGTTATAAATATATATCGCTACTACATTTGTAGGTACATTCGTATAATATGTTCTAAGCTTATGAAGGTTATAAATATATATCGCTACTACATTTGTAGGTACATTCGTATAATATGTTCTAAGCTTATGAAGGTTATAAATATATATCGCTACTACATTTGTAGGTACATTCGTATAATATGTTCTAAGCTTATGAAGGTTATAAATATATATCGCTACTACATTTGTAGGTACATTCGTATAATATGTTCTAAGCTTATGAAGGTTATAAATATATATCGCTACTACATTTGTAGGTACATTCGTATAATATGTTCTAAGCTTATGAAGGTTATAAATATATATCGCTACTACATTTGTAGGTACATTCGTATAATATGTTCTAAGCTTATGAAGGTTATAAATATATATCGCTACTACATTTGTAGGTACATTCGTATAATATGTTCTAAGCTTATGAAGGTTATAAATATATATCGCTACTACATTTGTAGGTACATTCGTATAATATGTTCTAAGCTTATGAAGGTTATAAATATATATCGCTACTACATTTGTAGGTACATTCGTATAATATGTTCTAAGCTTATGAAGGTTATAAATATGGGAATGTTACCTACAGTAGCAGACTTAGGGTAGGGTGGGGTAAAAAAGGGTTCCATCCTGGTTTAGTGTTGTCGGATGGGCGAGAATGTCGGCGGCTGGTTTACGAGCGCGATATAAACCTGACTCATAACACAACAGCTGAACACAAACACTGGATAATGAGATAACACAATGTTGCTACGTACTGGGTTTAGATTTAAAGTTGTTTTGTTTGTTAAATGATAAATGATTTTATTTCTGTGAGTAGGTTTGTACAAACACTTTTACACGTCAATCAAATTTTAAAAACTAGATGAGGTCGGCGTTTCCTATCTGATTACTCTGAGAAGAAAGGCCGAAACAAACTCAGAGGTCACAGTCTCTTTTAAAGTCCAGACAAAATCTTGGTCAGATCATGTGAAGACCATGTAGATTGGTGTCTGAAACGGTCTTTTGAGGAAAAACCATACAGATTGAGCGGACCTGTCCAGTCAGTTTGAAAGAAAAGAAGGAAATATAGCTATAGGCTTGATCACAATGATATGATAGTGATCTTGTTGGTGGTGGTGGTGTACGGTCAAGTAACGGGACCCAGCATGACCACTTGATCACTGATCAAAAATCCTTGTTATTATCGGTAATGTTTTCTTTGATTTGTTCATTTGTTCGCGCAGATGTCACATTGCCAATAATTTCAGGATTGCCACATAAACTGATACAACATAGCGGGAATTATTCAAGTACCTGCGCGCATTTACCGCACTTTCATAGCTGGTATCACTAATACTCTAGGGCGCATTGCTCGGCGTAGTACTAGTGACGAGTCGCGGTAATGACTGTCCAATAACTTTCGGTTACAAGTGATGAGCCGCTCATTATTTCTTCTTTTAAATTACTTTTCCTTAACATTTTCCTAAAATTGTATATCCGTTGTGATTTTTCTCCCAGAATAAACGCGTACAATTTCCGGCCGGGTTTCTGACATATGACTTTGATCCCGAATATGTTGTGCGGGAGCCGAAAGACAGTAAGTAATAAGGAGTTATCGTCATGTCTCACAAGAATAGAACAAAAGATACTTCATTATGGCGGCCGGGGTCAACGCCCCGCGCAATATATCCACATTACCCTCGTACTAAACGAATAACTGGAGGGTTCCTACTTTACCTTTTTGTTACCTAAGTATCGTTAGGTACTTGCAGGATTCCGCCTTTACGTTGCCAATTAGTCTCTGAACATGATTGCAATCCAGCGGTCACAGGCTTGTAGACGAAGGGCTACAAGAAAGTCATTAACCCACGACCGCCACGTCCTCATCGTCCCAAGTAACAGATAGTACCACAAAACCTTCCGATCCCACTGATACGGATCGTACCCAGGTAACTATCTGTTACGACGAGCGCCGGTTTTTGTTGAGATACCATCCTACGTACTACCATTCGTTTTAATGGGCCGATTAAAATTTTCATTGTGATGTAAAACGGGGGATCTGCGGGGGTGAGGCAGCGAGCGGCGCAGGGGGGAGGACGAAAGATTGGAAAAACGCGGGTAATCAAAGAATTAATTGATTCGCGGCTAGCGGCCGGTACCTTTGTTCCTCGTTGTGGAATGGTCTTAAAAAAGGGGATTACGTTTATTCCTGAGGGGTTTTTAAGAAATTAATTGTTTTATAATTGTTGCGGAGGAGAGCTGTTTGGACACCTGCGTATGATTGGGAATCAGACGGAGCTAGGGGAGGTGCGGGGGGATGGAAGTCTTTTGCATGTGAACATAAAGTAGGTAATTGTTTCGTATTGTAGCGCTTTTCACTTCAGATTATGTTTTTTCCGGCACATCGAAGTTCAGCCTTCAAAACATTATTTATTGGGTTATACTTAACTAGCTTTATTTGCTTATGAAGTGTTGACTGTTTTGGAGTGGAAGATATAAATCTATTTTTTGTACTTAGATAGTCATTGAGTTTTTTACTATTATTACCTATTTTAATGCTATGGTAACATATCACAGAATACTACCTTCAGTCTTCGCTAGAGTAACCCTACTGGCTCTATCACTATCATGGTCAACCCCGCTAAGTTCTTAATAGTGGGTTGCAGTGACGAAAGCACCATATACTGAAATCAACATATAATGAAAGCACCATATACTGATATAAACATATAATGAAAGCACCATATACTGAAATCAACATATAATGAAAGCACCATATAACCCGATTCCTAGCGGCTTGCCTTCGGACGTTCGCATCAGCAACTCTACCGCAGTTGAAAAGTGGCACGGTCGATAGTGTCTACTATTGCCAAAAATATAGTTAGGTACACTACAAGCATTTCATTCAAATACTAAAAAAGCCTAATTTTAGCTTTGAATTACAACATTAATAAAATGTTATAATATTACCCGGCGCCAAAACAATCGGAAAGCCAAAATTCATACAATAGCTATCCCGTCATGACGTCACTTTAGGTCACTTGGCACCGGTTGATATAGACGAACGCAAGCCGCTGTACAGCGGGTTACGATAGAGACAAATATAGAAAAAACGCGTCGGCGACACGGAGATGGAGGAATAATGCACATTTTATTAAGTTTTCACTAGTTCAACTGTTCGATTTGATTCTTTATATTCCTCTAATAATTTTAGAAGTATAGCACTTAATATAGTTTTTTTTTTGTAATCAAGTTTTTACTAAGAAATCTTATTCTTACTTAAACTTAAATCCAATCAATAGCCACAGATATCAAAGTTTTCGAAAAAAGTTCACTGCTCCTTACAGGTTCCCCAGTTTTAGAAGATAGCTTTCCACCTTTTTTGTTGATATTTCGGATAGCTTTACTAAAATTAATTGATATTCTGCATTCACCATTATCAGATACTGCTGTTTCGGCCAAAATTTTATGTATTTTGTTCGCTCTTCCTCTTTATAAGCAGCCACACATTTTAGACAAAATCGATCAAATTATTCGAAGTACTCTAATATCCATTTTTAATGTGGCATTGTACGACCGCGCGTGCCTGCAAGCCATACTACCCATTCCTTTTGGTGGGCTCGCCGGCGGCGTCCGCAAAATGGTTAGTGTAAGCTTAATTAAGCTTAGGCTTCGTTCCTGTCCTAGGTCCACAGCACCGAAAGGTTAACCACAAAAATCTTAGCCCCTTCTCAGGTTGACTTTGAAGCGCCGTGTTTGACCGCTGCGATGAACGCCTGGAAGGTGGCATGTCCGGATACGATACAGCCCGAGAACACGTCATCCCAGAAAAAGTGGGATGAGCCGCTCTGCAGGTTGGTACGGAATAACCTAATTAATACGTCAACCAATACTGCTGAGCGTTCCCGCCTGCTGGCTGTGGGAGAATGGGTTATGGCCTTATAAGGTTATGGCCTTGCATAGCTACACATTGCTGTCAGTGCCTCGAAGCAGTCGACCGCCTCGGAAACCATGGCCTTTCCTGCAGCAATGTAATCCAGTTTTTTGTAGTTTGTATGTCGTATCTTTGAAACAAAAATGTTGCTGCTTTCAATATGGGTGAATGCTGTAGTTATTGGCCACTTAACGTAAAATTTATTTTCTGACATTAATAAAAAATACGTCGATAAAGTTACATACACTTATCACATACCAAAAAAAAGCGAATGAAATGGGGTCATAGGTAATAAAACAAATATAAATAAAATCAGATAATTATTGGTGAAAAACCTCAATCAAATTCAATCACCTAAGAAATTTAGCAGTTGGCCATGAAATCACAGTAATTGTCATGACAAGTTATAGTACCTAATTAGCCAAACAATTTAATTGTGAAATCGTACTAAATTATTGACTCTTATTAATCTAAATTAAAATGTTACGCAGCTCAAACCTAATTCTTTTTGTCCTGATCTTATTAAATTTAAAAATTCATGATTTTCTTCGTCACTTTCACTCTCCTCGTTCTCAGAAATACTATCATCATTTTCCGTACAAAAGCAGGTATGGCATAAGAAATTGTCTCCTTCCTCCTGGGGTATATGCATAAGGTGAGATTTAGGAATACATAATTTATGATATGCTTTCTGACATTCACAACATCTCAATTTTATACTCTTCACAACTCTTTTACACACACCACAGCAAGAAAAAGACTCAATTTTTCTAGCCTTTTCCATCTTTTTTGTCTTTATTTCCTCTAGTTTCCTCTTTCTTTCTTCTTTTTTTTGCTCTCTCACAACTTTCTTTGCCTTCTTTTCTTCCTCTAGTCTATTCTTTTCTTTGGATTTTTCTTCTAAAATCTTTTGGTAATCTGGTCCTGATATGTGGTAAGGCAGCCTCTCAATGTTACGTTTCCCTTTTCTGGTTGGTTCTGAAGGTACTTATTGGTAAAAAATCTGTAAGTCTTGTTGTTGAACAGGAGGGTAGGTTATTGTAATGGTTTTCTGCGTTTGCTATTCCTAGGTCTTCTAAAGTTAAAAGTTCTTGGTTGTTATTCTGTAGATCACTATTAATGTTGATTTGTTCATTATTTGAAGGTTGAATGGTAAAGGATTCTTTGTCAGAGTGAGGAAAGTTTTCATATTCACAGGTCTGGTGGTCATTTTTCGCACTATTTTGCTCATCCTGGATTTTTTCAAGGCTTTGGTGTGTTGCTATGATTATATTTTGACTTTCGTTTTCAGAAATATTGTTATCAATGATTGCTGTGTTAAAGTTTTCTTCTTGTGTATTTTTCGGTTCTGGTTCTATATTATTGTATTCTCCTTCCTCACTTTCATTAGTATTCTGTGTCGTATTTTCAGTATTCGTTTGATAAAAGTTCCATATTTGATAAAGAGTGAAAAATGATTCGTTGTTTTGGACATCTTGCATTATATTGTTAATATCTATAAATTTATTAATCATCTCTGCGCCTACGATTTCCGAAAATTTTGTCAATGATAGTGATTTCTCAGGTTGACCATTTGAAATGTCTACAGTGTCTTCAGATCTGGATGCTGACTTTGCTAAGCATTTAGAATAATCGACAGCATTTGGATCAAAAGGGTAGAGGCCGCAAGCTCGAAAGCCATTTTCAATGCAGGCAGAACTAATTTTGTTAGTAACTTTTTTTAGAACGAAAGAAAAATTTTGCTTAGAAACCACTTCACCAATATTCTCAAGCAACCATTCTCTAACTGCCGATTTCCAGAACTGTTTTACGGGTCTAAATAGTGACACATCAGCTGGCTGAAGAATCCTAGTGGCGTTTGGATACAGAGCAAATATTTCTATTTGAAGAGAGTGAGCTAGTACACATATATCGTAAGTTTAATGAGATTTGTGTCCGTCAACAAACAACAAAACTGGTAGCTGAATGTTATTTCTCAATAAAAAAGGGTAAAAACATGCTCGATAATATATTTAAATGTATCTGCCGTCATCCATCCTGAACTGCTAGTTGCTACACCCCAGTTATCAGGTACAGTTTGTTTGATTCTCTCAGGTAAACGTTGATAGGGGTACACAATCGTAGGCAACACCATCTGTCCATCAGCAGATATTGTAAAAAGTACTGTCATATTTTCTTTGGCTTTTCCTTTATCGATAATGTAGACATTCTTCTCTCCTTTTTCAGCAAAGACTTTTCCGGTAGATGGACAGGTTTGAAAACCGCTTTCATCAGCATTGAAAATTCTGGAAGGGTCATCTAAAATGTGGGTTAGATTAGACTTGTTTATCTGATCCATGATTTGACCAAACCAGTTTCTGATGTCAGATTCGGATACACATGCGCTCGCCTGCGTAACAGCTTCACACATTCTTTTAGTTATTCTAGGATGGCGTTTCAGAAAACCTTTTAACCATCCTTTTCCAGGCCTATTTTCGCTGAATGGCGTCTCTCTGGGGTTTTTATTCAGAAAGTTTTGAACAGAATCTAGAATGTCTTCGGCATTTCTAGGAAACCCTCTTTTGCCCATATCGCACAGCCATTCTTCTAACTGTTTTTCTTCTTCCCTAGTCAAATAGGGTTCTGGTCCAAATTCACTCTTGCTATCCGGGTGTTTCAATTTAAATTGTAGCGTTGCTCTAGGTATACCATATTTTTTGGCTGCTGTACGAACTGATATACCTTGGCTTACTTCTTCTAAAGCTTTGTCTAGTTGTTCTTTGGTATATTGCGGTATCTTTGGCATGTTGAAGCAGTCTGAAAGAAATTTAAAAAAGTATTTAGTAATTGGCCATGTTATTGGCCAGCTATTGGCCACCCCCGGATAATAACTGATTCATTGAATTTAGAACTGTAGAATTTTTGTATACCGTATATTATACCCTTATAAGGTCGAAACTCCTTTGAAAAAACAAATAATGGAAAATTAGTAATTGGCCGGGGATGGCCAATAACTGAAATTCAACCAAATTAAAATTTAGTTATTAGCCGGTAAACATTTAAGGTTATTAACGAATTTGCAAACTTTAAAATTACACAGAATTAAACTTCACTTAATACACTAATAGAAACACATAATATTTAAGCACTGGAAAAGTAAGTTGCACACAAGATCAAATATGTAGTTCCAAGACTCTTACCTTATTTTTTTCTTAACAAACCGCCCACATCTTTCAAAACTTTTTCAAACTGACTGTTCGAATGTTGTATAACCCCATCTAGGTCACATTTTATTAACTAAAATAAAAACACAATAGACCCAAGAATATTTTTTGTCCTTTTCATTCGTGGGCTTGCTTGCATTACCTTGTTTCTACCTCTTTTGTTTTGAGTGGCCAGTTACTATAGCGTGGCCAATTACTATAGCAGTTGTATTATACTACTTACCACCGTGCTAAAGTAAATTTATAGGGTATAAGCTGTACGGGAAGTACCTTCTTACACAATACATTATTTATTTTAATTTATAATACACAGAAAATGAAGGTACAACAACATCACTTGTGGCGAGCCACTAACCAATCCCTTCCCACACGCTTAAATGTTCACTTTATTTTTTATTTTTTTTAAGAAAATGTTGCCCACGCTAGGAATTTCTCCTGTATCGTGGGTGCGTTTACAAACATTTAAACTCACATACACAAACGGCGACCAGACCCGAAACAACTACTTGCAGGTCATACAAATATTTGTTCCGTGCGGGGATCGAACCCGCGACACGTAACGCAGCAGTCAATCACTTAACCACTGCGCCAACCGTGTCGTCAAACCAGTCACTCCGACAAAACTAGGTCTCAGTGCCTAGTTCTATCGGGGTACACACCTGCAATGAGAACATCTCTTGCCGGTTCCATTCTCCCTGTTGTTACTTTGTTTTTTTACTTTAGTTTTTTTTTTTATAGGGGGCGAATAATCGTCACATTCCATTTAAGGAAGACGGTTAGCCAATTCTCATTAGTTTGTAGCGTAAGTTTAATTTCTTTCAGTGATTGTTTGTGTACCAGCTCAGCGGTTATTATCAGCGGTCAACAGCTTTGGTTATAGGTTGTGAAGGGTGGTGTACGATTGAGTGAGGTGGTCTCTCCTATATAATTATGGTAGGACTAGGATATTAGAACTTCAGCAAATATTTACACATTTCTACTCTTTTTGGAGCTTGTCTATTACATGTTGTTAAATGGATTAGACTCGCTCCAGAAGTAACATTATCTAATATACTTCAGATTACATGGATAATTAAAAATAAGCCCTAAAATACGGGCGGAATTGTAGACCCGGCAGCCAAAGCCTACTAACTACTACAAGGTCGCCTAAAGGAGCGGTCTGTTACTCTAACTTGAAGTGTAACCTGAATTCTGTATTGTTGAAGTATATACCTTAATTACCATAATCGTGCACTGGATTATACATACATTTTTTTTCTTTTTTTTCTCAGTTCCTGTTTTCAGGCATAAGCGTTGTAGATTGTTGTAAGTGTGCTTGGTGCATTGGAGTCTGCTTTGACGCTGGAGGGCCAGCGTCGAGATTTGCCCTGACGGGACAAATCTCTCGTGGTTGGGGAGGTACTGTTACGTTGTTTTTTTACCCCTGGTTGGTTGGCATTCCAAATGTCATTCAGTAAAACGTCAGTTTCTGACAGTTAGAGGTGACATCTGGTGATTGCCTTTTCGCAGTTGTAGTTTTAATCGATAATAGTTAATTTTAACATATTTAATAGTAACCATCGAAATAATATCGTATAGACCAATCCTTATTAATTTTCAGCTTATGGTTAAAATTCTTAACGGTCTTTATATAACCGTAAACGGAAGTAAAATTATTTTTTCATTAAGGCCTTTTTTCTGGAAGCTTCCTTTCACTCGATCTATCGATGTTGTAGGTGATACATTCTCGATTTGCTTGATTAAAGTTGGGAAAATTATCCCACTCAAGACAAATTATAGTCTAATGGCCGTTCCCAATATTCTAACTACAGTTATAGATAGACAGCTATCTCCGATAGCTGGGAAGATTCTATCTATCTTTTGTTGTCGTCCCAATAACGAAAGTAGCTTGCATCTATCTACAGTTGGGAGTAGGTAGGCCCGGCTATCAATTTATGTTTGTTTTAATAATTATCTCATCAATCATCCATAAATATCAGAACTAAGTAATAAAGAAATAATAAAGTTGGGTTGTTGAGTCAATGGAAGAAGTAATTTATATTCTAATATCACAATTTAAATATTTGTAATAGGTATGCATAATTTTCTCAGAAAAAAAATCTTTGGGTTTTAATATCACAAGTTTTTATTATGATAAAATTAGACAAATTTGCTTAATATTAACCTACTCACTAAAATAATTGTTAATTAAATCTTGTCGCACCTGAATATCATTATGAGAGATAGGGATGGTTTGCACCTCAAATGATATATTGTGGTTAGGTATATCTACCTCAGGCTCAACATCCTGTAAATTCCTTTGTCTGCAGATGTTATGCAGTACAGCGTGGCAATTATTACTGATTGGGTAGTTTCTAGGGAAAGCCGTATTTTCAAAGAGAGGACAGGAAATCTTTTTGTCCAAACCCCAAAACACCTTTCTATTAATTAATTCGTCCTGCCGTGGATTTCGAGACACCTATATAGTCGGCTACAGACACCAACATTGTGCCCAAGGCATAAAACCTTAGGGTTAGGAGCAGATGGTGCAGGGGTGAAACTCCATGATTTCTGCAAAATGAAAGGAATGACTATTACACAGGGGCACAGTATGAATAATAAGTAGATAGTATTTAAAAATAGATATTCTTTCTATAAGCAACCAGCGAAAACATTATTTTATGTGCACTAACCTTTTTGAGGTTACTCTTAAAAATGGATATATTTCAGACAGCAAATCATTTACGGCGCTTTTGTTTAATCTAAATCTGTATATAAAATCATCACCTAGATAACTGTCCATGTAATTCACTCTATCTTTATATGATCAAATTCGGCCGCTAATTTGCATATCGTCGTCATTATCCCAGTCTGACAATTCGACGACACGGTTGGCGCAGTGGTTAAGCGATTGACTGCTGCGTTACGTGTCGCGGGTTCGATCCCCGCACGGAACAAATATTTGTATGACCTGCAAGTAGTTGTTCCGGGTCTGGCCGTTTGTGTATGTGAGTTTAAATGTTTGTAAACGCACCCACGATACAGGAGAAATTCCTAGTGTGGGGCAACGTTTTTTTAAAAAAAAAAAAAAAAAAAATTGGTCCAGTAATTCAAGATCACTTTCACTTGATTCCGACATATTTTAGATAGATAGATGAACACTTTATTGTACAGAAACGAAAAATACGTAATAAATACAATACCTAGCTAGTAGTCTTATCCCTCAAAATCGGAGGATAGCACGATCGATTACTAGAGATGGCAAAACTTACTGACCGACAGCTGTCAAAACGTTATTGAGACGCTCAAATTGACAAATTCATAGAGAAATCTACCACTAGTAAGCAGTTAGTCCTCCGGACGATAGATAGCGGTCAGAGATAGGTTAGCCTATCGCTAGTAAGGTTATTGGGACGCGAAAACAAAAGATAGATAGCATTTTCTATCTCTAGTAGTGTCAAACCGAAGATAGATAGGATATTGGGAATGGCCGTTAGAAATAAGAAATAATGAGTTTGTTAGCCTGGTTCTTGAAAATTCTTAGTACTTCAGAGTTTAAACGTCATGTGGGACAGTTGTCAGTGATTTTCCAGAATTAAATATCTTGGTGTGGTAATTCTGTCATTAGTGATCCTATAAGCTTTACCTGAAGCAGGGGAGATTTTCTAGATGCTCCATCTGCTTACGGGTTTGTTAGCCATGACAGGATTGAAGGGTGACACGGCGTCTTTTCGCATTGAGTACGCTTGAGCTGACCAACTTGTTTTATTTCACGTTTTAAAAATTAAGGATTTGGTGTATTAGTGTTTGGAAGTGATCAGTGAGCCTTTCCCTGGTCGTACAGGATTCCAAACTGCGCATAGTCGGATCAGAGTTCAGACGACCCACCGACCGTATCTTACAATCGAGTGTCTTCAACCTTAAACAGCCGTGAGTATTGAACCCGCTGATTCTTATCATAGACGCCACGTTGGTATCCTTAATTCTTGTTGGCACACCACGCAGATCCCTGCGTGGTGTGTGCAAACAGAGTTCGTAGCTTATTGTATTGTATTTGCAAAAGGCCATGTTAACCGGCTAAAGTTTTAGCCTTTAGATTTCCTAGCTCGGTCACCTCTATTTATTCTCAAGGAAAGTAAATTAGTTTCCCCTTATAACATAGGGTCTCCGTATTGTCAATTCCAGGTGAGGCACCTCGAGAGATTCGTCTCGCTGCCAATATCTAGAGGAGCGTCTGGGGCCTGGATGCGAGACCCGTTCCTCGAACCAGGTCATAGCTTCCTGAGGAGACGACTATGCGGTTGTCAGAGTCCGTCTAGCGATAGCGCAGGCGGGACGGTTTTCTTTATAATATAAACTTAAACCTTTAATTTATGTACCTACGGTTCGAATTCGAACCTGTTTATTTACTTGTTCTGGTTTCTAATTTGGAAGCCGATCTTCGACTAAATTGAAATAAAGGACCCCGGGTTCGACACCTACGCTTATCTGGAGGAATATTGGACATCTTACGGCCATTCCCAATATCCTATCTATCTTCGGTTTGACACTACTAGAGATAGAAAATGCTATCTATCTTTTGTTTTCGCGTCCCAGTAACCTTACTAGCGATAGGCTAACCTATCTCTGACCGCTATCTATCGTCCGGAGGACTAACTGCTTACTAGAGGTAGATTTCTCTATGAATTTGTCAATTTGAGCGTATCAATAACGTTTTGACAGCTGTCGGTCAGTAAGTTTTGCCATCTCTAGTAATCGATCGTGCTATCCTCCGATTTTGAGGGATAAGACTACTAGCTAGGTATTGTATTTATTACGTATTTTTCGTTTCTGTACAATAAAGTGTTCATCTATCTATCTAAAATATGTCGGAATCAAGTGAAAGTGATCTTGAATTACTGGACCAATTGTCAGACTGGGATAATGACGACGATATGCAAATTAGCGGCCGAATTTGATCATATAAAGATAGAGTGAATTACATGGACAGTTATCTAGGTGATGATTTTATATACAGATTTAGATTAAACAAAAGCGCCGTAAATGATTTGCTGTCTGAAATATATCCATTTTTAAGAGTAACCTCAAAAAGGTTAGTGCACATAAAATAATGTTTTCGCTGGTTGCTTATAGAAAGAATATCTATTTTTAAATACTATCTACTTATTATTCATACTGTGCCCCTGTGTAATAGTCATTCTTTTCATTTTGCAGAAATCATGGAGTTTTACCCCTGCACCAACTGCTCCTAACCCTAAGGTGCCTTGGGCACAATGTTGGTGTCTGTAGCCGACTATATAGGTGTCTCGAAATCCACGGCAGGACGAATTTATTAATAGAAAGGTGTTTTGGGGTTTGGACAAAAAGATTTCCTGTCCTCTCTTTGAAAATACGGCTTTCCCTAGAAACTACCCAATCAGTAATAATTGCCACGCTGTACTGCATAACATCTGCAGACAAAGGAATTTACAGGATGTTGAGCCTGAGGTAGATATACCTAACCACAATATATCATTTGAGGTGCAAACCATCCCTATCTCTCATAATGATATTCAGGTGCGACAAGATTTAATTAATAATTATTTTAGTGAGTAGGTTAATATTAAGCAAATTTGTCTAATTTTATCATAATAAAAACTTGTGATATTAAAACCCAAAGATTTTTTTTTCTGAGAAAAATATGCATACCTATTACAAATATTTAAATTGTGATATTAGAATATAAAAAATTACTTCTTCCATTGACTCAACAACCCAACTTTATTATTTCTTTATTACTTAGTTCTGATATTTATGGATGATTGATGAGATAATTATTAAAACAAACATAAATTGATAGCCGGGCCTACCTACTCCCAACTGTAGATAGATGCAACCTACTTTCGTTATTGGGACGACAACAAAAGATAGATAGAATCTTCCCAGCTATCGGAGATAGCTGTCTATCTATAACTGTAGTTAGAATATTGGGAACGGCCATTAGTCGGCTCCGGGATCCGGGACTCTCATGGTCCCTGGCGCCCATTTATTATTAAAAGTGAAAGGTTGTACCTTGATATTGAAATTCCTTTACAATATTTAATTTAAACTTTTATAAGGACCAGTACCGGGTATATCTCCAACCCCCGCACGACCATTGTTCTTTCCGCTGAATATAAAGCCGGGGACACTGAAAATTAAGATTGATGTGTTATTAAACATAAATGTTGTTGAGACAGTTTGTTGTTTCTTGTATTCCGATACCTACCCACCTTGCATATGGGATTTTGGACATTTCCAAGTAGACAGACAGACAAAATCTCATATGTAGCACTGGTGACCGGGGTAGATGACGGCCCTGTCCGTCAAATAGGCCTCGACCACACGACAGAGGTAGGTCGGCATTCGGTGATTCAGGAGTGCCTCCCTGGTGCAACTCCAGGGCATGGTATTGAAGGCATCGGCGATGTCTAGAGACATCGCCAAGACGACCCCACCCTGGGCCACAGTATCCCCCGTCGTCAGGGTCCACAGGCGCATGATGGCGTCCACCGTAGAGCGCCCCCTGCGCAAGCCAAACTGGCTCTCCGCCAAATTCGGCCCCACCCGCACCAGCCGCCCGACGAGGTGGTCTGCAATGACTCTTTCAAAGAGTACCCTGGGTAATAACTATTACCATTAAAAAATGATATTATAACTGGCAATTCAATTAAGCTATGAACCTAATTAAAAGTACTTAAAGTCAAAGTCATTTATTTGAAATAGGCACATAAAAGGCACTTTTGAACGTCAATATTTACATTAAAATAGAATGGATACTAGTCGCCCCTTCCAAAAGGTTGTTTCGTATGGAGAAGAATGGTCAAAAAACTCCACCGTTACTCTTTTAAAATGTGTTACAATATTTTGCATACATTATTTATATAATTATATGTGAAGACGATGCACCTATGATAAAAATCACCCTACCACAATAGGTAAAAAGAATTTAAAAAATGTAGCAATGACAAATAAGTTAATTAAGTGATAGATACATGGTGTTCACGTATTTACAAATATTGTAAAAGTACTTATACGATTTCCCAAATTATGTAAATAAGTAATATGTCAGTGAGTGAGTTGAATTAAATTATCACAGAATGTAAATCAATGTCATAAAAATAATAAACAATTAGAGTAGCAACAAGTTTGATTTTGTCTAGACCCTAGATTGTCCTATGGAGCTGGACCAGCATGTTTCCAAGCATTCTTATCTTGGATATAATTCTCTATTTTCTAATAATGCTTGTTTACACAGTGAACTTTTTATAAGAGTTTTAAATTTTCTTTCATTTAATTGCAATTACTTTAGCTAATCTGCAAAATGGTTGATCTATTTTATCTTTATTTCTAGTATTAAAAGTATGTCTATCACTGGTTTTATTAAAAAGATGTAGATGTTTTCTTCTTATGTCAACAAGATAATTAAAACGATGAGCTATTTAAGAATAATATCTTACCAATATTTTCATTTTACGCTTCGAAAAATGTTGTCTCAATATTGTTAATTGTTGTTTCTGTTGTTATTATTTTTGTTATCGTTTGTAACTTTTTTTGTTATTTCGTGATAACATGGCTTCGTATTCTAATAACGAATACGCCGACATAATGTTTTGTTATAGTTTTGTCGATGGAAACGCGACTGCAGGTCGCCGAGAATACCAACGTCACAGTAACAGTAGTTTTTGGGAGCACCTATCGACGATTTTCCGAAACTGGCAGTGTTCAGAGAAGACAATTCGACGCTGGCAGACCTCGTCGGTACACGGCTGACAAAGAGGACAATATTCTTCAGTGTTTTATTGACCCATTGACCCAAACACCTTAACGAACATTGTAGCAAGACGGCTTGGTATAGCCCAGACAAAGTGTGGTCGATGGTACATCTATCAGGTAGACACCCGTACCATTATCAACCTGTCCAAACATTGCACGTGTTGCATTTAGTGTTAGATTGTGACTATCTAATGAGATTCTAGTAATGACTGTCTGGGGACAGCATTTTACTAATATTATATACGACGGGATAAGAACCCCAAGGGAAGTAGTCTCCGACCAATCTCCGGTGTGATTATTCCGGTGTGTTAATTGTAGATTGGTAGTTGGTTTTCAATTACACACAACGCTTAACTCTAACTCAAAACATTTATTTCAATTATTACATTTACAGGCACTTTTGAATTATCGTGTTATTGCGTGCACTGACTGGACAGGTCCACTCAATCTGTGTGGTTCTTTCCTCAAAAGACCATTTCAGACACCGATCTACATAGCCTTCACATGATCTGACCAAGATTTTGTCTGGACTTTAAAAGAGACTGTGACCTCTGAGTTGGTTTCGGCCTTTCTTCTCAGAGTAGTCAGATAGGAAATGCCGACCTCATCTAGTTTTTAAAATACGATTGACGTGTAAAAGTGTTTGTTCAAACCTACTTACAGAAATAAAATCATATATCATTTATCACAGTCATGTCGCCTTCTCTCCTGATGTACGGGAGCAACCTCCAGCGAGTGTGTATTATTGAGTGCAGTAGGTGCGAGCAGCATTAAGCGAACAAAGCATTTGCCATCCCGAATAATTCACTCGCTGAACTAGCAGCGTTTAAGTGCCCTCCAGCTAGATCTAAGCTTTATTTTTATAATTCTTTTCACATCTCACCTCGCGACCATACCAATTTGA
The DNA here is from genome assembly GCA_937001585.2 of Brachylomia viminalis. NCBI lineage: Eukaryota > Metazoa > Arthropoda > Insecta > Lepidoptera > Noctuidae > Brachylomia > Brachylomia viminalis. The sequence goes on from OW443301.2 coordinate 26,762,344, forward strand.
ACCTTATTTTTACTGACAGAGGGTCTCAATTTGTTTGGTTGTATCGATGTTTTAGTCCGTTTACGCGTGTCAAGAGATTTTCTTTCGAATGTCTTCTATATATCTCGGCGGGTATTATCCGCTGTATTCGCGGGAAAAATCTCTATTGCACCGGATACAGATGCATTTCCAGTGATTTTCCAGTTTCACCCCTCCCTCCCCCCGTAGTCCCGCTCCCCGCGCCCTTTACTAGGTTGCTTCATTAGGTTCTCGCCGTGTTTTAATTTTGTTTCATTAACTGCGCGAGTTGGTGAGCTCGTTTTGTTTCACAACTAAATGTGTCGCGGATTAGAACAGGAGAAGGTGCCAGTCGCAAGTGTACGATGCGGGTCTCGACGGTACCCACTTAATTGGTTTACGGTTGTTGCTAAATTGCTTTATGTAAGTTTCCGTGGCACCTTATTTATTTGATTTTATACAGGGTTAGTTGGAATTCGACGTTTATCCGTCAGGAGCTGATAGAGAGCCAAAATGCAACAAATTTAACCTGTCATAGATATGGCCGAAGTTCAATAGTTTTAAAGATATTTTAATTTCAAGAGTTTTTTGATATTTATCAAAAAATTTAGATTTAATACCAAATAAAAAAAACTACACATTCAATGGGTACTATTAAAAATTATATTGTGGCTGGTGCTTCAATTTATGCTATAAACAAAATTATTAAAACGAAGAGCGCTTTAAAAATAATATCTTAACAATATTTTCATTTTACACTTAAAAAAAGATGTCTCGTTAAAAAAAAAACGGTCATACATAATTATGGGGGGCTCAATTTGTTGCATTTTGGCCCCCCTATCAACTCCTGACGGATATACGTCGAATTGCAAGTAACGCTGTATAATGACAGTAGTAGATTATTCAAATATTGTGACTTGAAAAATACTTGAAATTAAATCTGATCCAAAAAAACCCTTTGGTTTTATAGAGAACATTATTATATCCAACCGTCACTGACCCCGCTGTAGGCGCTTATTATATTATAATTTACAGTTAAGCACTCACTGATTGTACAACATTGTCGATGCTTGCTACAAGGATCCATAAATAACGCGCTCCCGCGCTAATCCTGCGCCCCGGGATCCTCTCGGGATTGCGGCCGCGGCCTTCCTTACGCCCATCTGTTTCGAATTAAACCTTTGCAGTTTAGGGGTTGAGATGAGTTTTATATTGCATTACTGGCGAATGATTAATCACTAAATAGGTAGTTGGTATCCATATCGGGCCATTCTCCGACCATGTAGGGGTTTAAAGTCGCTTGATCAAAAAATAATCGTGACCTGTCATCTGTAGGTTTTCTGAGTGATTAATGTTATCTCCATTTATTGAGAAGAGATTCAAATTTGGTTCGATGTAGAAAATAGGTAGGTTTGCTAGGACTAGTGTGCAGGTATTGAATAATAAAAAAAAAAAACATATTCTGCCGCTACACGAACGAAGGAAAATTGCAGATCTTGCTTTATTATTCAGCGTCATGAACGGATCTACTGACGTTCCTGAGTTGGTGGGCAGGATCGGGCTTCGTGTACCGGGCGCATTTCTTCGGAGACCACGTCTTCTCCATGTGCCTTAAGTCAGAGCTATCTACAGACAGAACTCGTACGTGATAAGAGCTTGTCGTACTTTTAAAATGGTGTGTCGGGATGTCGAGGTTGATTTAGATTTATTTACTAGTAGAAAAAGTTTAAACAATTGTTTTTTCGATGTATAACCATTTTTTTATTTTTATTTTCTCTCAATATTATTGTATTTTTGAGCATGAGATAATTCATTTGCGTATCTCTTACGTCGCTGTTTTCGCGTATTTGTTAATGTTACTCACATTAATCGTTAGTGGAAGCTTGTAATTGGCCATCGTTTACACGTGTTAAAATGTATTAGCTGTAAGTTTTCCTAAAATTAATAAAATAAAATAAAATTACAACGTGCCCTGGCATAGCGGACGCGCAGGGGACAAAGTTACCAAGAATAATATTCTGTTTTTATTTAACAATGACTATGTTACACAAAGGTCACGAGAGCTAATAGCATTAGCATTGCTCCAAGTAATCCAATTCTTGCGTTTGATATCTGTTTCTATGGAATTGTATTTTATTATTTTCTGTGCACTGAGATCTAACGACAAACATACATACATACAGAAATGAATTTTATAAAAAAAAAAACAAACTTAAACAAAATTTATTTTTATTCATAGAAGTGTAGCGGTATCTACATCGCCACATGCGAGCTGCGCGTCATACTGACGTCACGCAAATCCTGCATCGCGCAAGCAGAGTTTACCGCGTGACTAGCATATATACAACTTCCTCCATCCTCCCTTTTCTATGGAGGTATGAGTGAACTTTACACCCTGTTCCTCGTGCCTTCATAGAAGCATGTTTTCAAAGGAAGTTATTTTTGCTCTTAATTTAAAATAAAAATTCCTTAAGTTTAGAGCTGTCTGTATTTACAGAATTGTTTTTGTAGCAAAACCTCTAAATTCGGGTAAAGGAAGTAATTGAGATGGTGTAGTAAAAACGGAAGAACTCTGCAATATCGTTAAATCTTGGCATTCACCGTGCGACCCCAAAGACGCACAGTTGTTCAGACGCTGCGTTTATGGCTGGCTTTACGATCGTTGCGGGTTGCGTTGCGGCTGCGGATAAACAGACACGCCCAATACCCACACTACGCAAATTTTTGAATGCCATTCAGGCAACCGACATACTATTGAGATTTAAAGAATTTTGTAATATTCATTTTTAAATTAGCATGACAAGCTCATAAAATAAACATTAAGATACCTTAAATATATGATGTACGAAAATAATAAAAGTATAAGTAGAACCAACTCTTCACACAATGTGTGATTATTGCATCATATTCCGGATTTTATATAGCAAACTGTCGCTGGTACACTAGTTCTAATACCTACGAACCACGAATAACACAATCTACAGTCAGGGAAATTAATGTCAAGCAAATTGACACCCTATGTCAATTAGCCACGTTATAGCCAATTCACACAACTGCCGAAGAATGAATATACGAACAATTTGAGTTGCTAGTCAATTTGCGACTTTACGTTGTGATTTGTTTGTAAGAGCTGGCTGCTAAAAGTCACGTTTGTTTCCAATTTGAGCACTACATTTTTAAGTCGATAAGTCTATCTGTACGGGCTGTTTTCAATAAAATCCCAATATGTGCAGCCTTACTAATGTATACAAACGGCGCCACACGGCACATCGCGTACATTCGTCGCCAACCCCCGCTCCCGGGGCGGTACTTAGCAGCGACTGTTCGATGTGCTCTCTCCGTCCGCGTCGCGGGACTATCGCGCCGCGCATTACTCTTCGTCAGGCGGTAAGCTGCTGAGCTGCTGAGCTGCTGAGCGAGCTGGAAGACTGTTGTCACACATCCATCTTATACGGAGAGGTGAAACAAATAAATATGAATTGCAATGAATTGGTAACTCACGGCTACAGGTTGCCTTTAGAGGATAAGATAAAGACTTTTATGTAGGTACCTACTGTAGAGACTTTATCCGGATGGGCTTGCCAACTGACCTCCACGAGCGGTACAAGTTAATGGCATAATTATTTTGAGAAATAAACACTATTTTATATTTGGGGCTGATTTTTCAGTCGTCACGTAACTTTTATCTGAAAAATAAATATGCCACTTTGATATATTTTTTATACAAAACCTGTCAAAATGCCATATTTATTCTTCAGATAAAAGTTAACTAACTTCAGATCAGAAAATATTAGCCCTTAGAAGAATAAAAAAAGAGTAGACAGTCAGCTCGGAGAGCTGACAGCGCATATATCTCAATATAAAAATAAGTAGTTTTGTCATAGGAATTAAAAAAAAAAAAAAAAATTTAATCAAATGCCAGGTTTGTTCTCCATTAGGCTCCTCAATCCCTTATAGTACTAAGAAAAGCCCTAATATTTTAGTTTTCCTTGTTTAAGCTGTTTTTACCTATTTTTTTTATTAATAAATGATTTGATTTTGATTTGGTCCACATAAGCTCACATAATACAGGAGATATTTTTTTTTTAAACCGTGCCTTTTGTTATTCTGCGATATTTATTTTAAGATTAATCCCGTATCAAATAACGCAAAATAACAAAAGACTTCAGTATATTCATCCGTAAATTTGTCTGAAATACATTTGACGTGGAGTGTGCGCTCATTGTTCGCTTTATCGCCTCTGTGCTTTTAAACCTGCTCAAATATGTGCATTACAGCACAATGGCTGAAACTAAACACGCATTCGTTGAGAGCTCGCAATAAATATGTCGAAGTCTCGCGCAAATTGCTGCCGATGTCGTGGAACGAATAGTACCACTGTGCAAACTATTTTTTTTCTAAATAGTACATACTAGCTTGTAGGTAAGCAAGCGTGACATAGAAGCTAAACATGACGAACCTTTTCAAGAAGAAACCTTTGTACTATCTTAGTTTTATATTCGTCAGATTACTATATAAATAATCTGATACAAAGTTTGCATAGCACGTAAACATATTGACGGTTCATGTAGCTCGTATTGCCACACCACAAATGTTTACGGACTATCTATAGCTACATACTTAACCTAGTCTCGCATACTTAACCTAGATATTAGTCAAAATAAATAAAACTATCAAATGTTGTATAATAGGTACCTTATTACATTCTGTCAGCGCGCTTATTACATAAGTTATAAAAATGAAAATGTAAAGGGGTCTGATCCTGGTGTCCTGCAACACAGGCCACGAGCCTAGCTTAGGCACCAGTCTCCCACAATATTTATGTATACTTACCTGAACTATGTATCATTGTCGAATCTGACCAATGTAAAACAACTTGTACTATGTATTGTGGTGAGAAAAAAAAAATTGATTGATTGATTGTACACTTAGTTCGCAAAAAAAAAAAAAACATAAAAAGTCGTAATCAATAATTCGTGTTCTTATTAATAAGGCTAGCTTTTATGTACATACTGATTAAAAGCCTTACAATTAGATGTTTATTTATTGTTTGACACAATGTACCTGTTATTAACCGCTGTACCTACCTAATTAATTATTTACTGTTTCCAACACAACAATAAATGGTCATAAAAAGAGAGTAATTATATTTGCGTCAACATTTTCTTTTTCTCGGGGAGCAGAATCGACTAACTTTGTATTTTCGTATAATTTGTAATAAAATTACGTGAAAGTTTTTTCGGCAGATAATTGACCAGTTTCGTGGAACTCGTCTCAGTAGGACAACTCGTCAAAGTTTCGGGGAACTGGCACACTCTCAGCCTGCTTAAGACTGATCAAACTGTTTGTAGTCTTACATGGAGCCCGACTACCGACACTAACGTAGCTACTACGTATAACAATACACACCCCTTAATCGAATCCTTATGCCACCTCCTAATCGACGCGACCGCCGCGCGGGTACGTGATCGTCGCGTTAATTTTGTTCGGCGAACCCATAGGTGTGGTCGCGTCGACAGAGGGCGCCTTCCAGTTTTCCGAACAAAAACTGACATATGAACGCGACGATAGTTTTTGGTTAGGACGCGGGGTCATAATATCAATTATAATAGAGTAAAGTAATGTCAGGGAAATTAATTGTTGAGCAAAGTGACTGCCAACTAAAATTTTCCGTATATTCAAATCACAACTGTCATTCACACATACCTACAGTGTATGAAATGGCTATAACACGGCAAATCGACGTAGGGTTTAAATTTGCTAAACAATTAATTTACCTGACTGTAGTTGGTAGGCGACCGCGACGCTCTCAAAGCGTCCGCGTCAAAGGAATGTGGCGGCATGTAGGACGTTTGACCACCTCGTACGTTACTAAACATAAGATTATCCTCGTTTCCGTGAGAAACGTTTAATGTTTCTCACGGAAACGAGGTGCAACACTGAATAGCTTACTGAACACGGGAAATACATATTAATAGTAAGTGAGCATATACTGTATTGAACCAACAAGGGTGTGCCTTTAATGAAGAAAAACAAAAGTATGGTGTGTGAACATACAAGACCCATACCTGAAAACGGTTTTGGCTAGCATAGCTTATATTGAACTGATTATAGCATGAATATTACGCAACATGTGCAGCACGTTTGGAATTCGATAACATTGACATAACATGCATTGTGTGTGCAAGTGCGTGTGTGTGTGTGTGAGAGAAACAGTGTGTGTATGAGAGACAGAGTGTGTGTGTGTGTGCAGTGAGACTCGATCGTCCCTCCATGTGGACACTGACAGTGATTGTTGATATCCGTCACTCCGGCGCCAAACTGTTCCGTTTATAGTCGACATCGTACGTACTGATTAAGACGCTCAATTACATACAATGTTCCAGGAAACAAGGCTACTCTCTGTATCAATTACATTTTATTATTAGATCGTATCAAGAATAAAGTAACTAGAATTTTGTTATAACTTGATTTATAAGAATGTCCATAGGGTTTCTTGCCCGTTTTTCTCCATACAACTTTCTGACTAGCTGACCGATTGCTTGACAGTTCAAAAGTACTAGTAAACTTGCTCGTTTGATCTATTATTAAACACACCAATATTCATTACAAAAACGCATCTGCACAGTTTAAAATAAAGTTCGTTTTATTCTCTGGATATTTTTAGCCCAAATAAATTCCGTAGTAATTATAGTAACTGTAGTCGTATATCTTAGAGTATTTTATACGTCATGCGCCGACCGTTGTTATTACTATTTATGGCTTGGACTAGTTCCAATTGTACTGTTTTATATGCCATGCTTAGTTCCCGTGTACTTGCAACGATGTGTGCGAAACATGCACGGTTCATAGAGGTGAAGGAACCTTGTGCGATGATCTACGGCGTAGCAAAGTGCTACGAGCTACGCGCTACGAGCGCAACGATATGTGGAGCTAACTTCTATATAATAGGTTACGGAGTTCGGAAGCGATCGGTTGACCAATTGGTTGTGTCGGTGCCGGTGGCGGAACTGCGTGATGTATGGATATGGAGGCTGCTCTCGTGGTCGACTGTAGCGTCGATTGATGTAATAAGAGGGATTTCTCTTTGATCCCCTTTGTCTCATACACGTCATAGTTATCGATACCTTGTCGATGTAGTTTTTATTATAATGTGGACAATTAAGTGCCTCCTTATCCAAAAGTATTCAATTTAGGGCGGGTTTTTTCACGTCAAAAATAGCGCTAACGATCGTCAAACAAAAAAAAAGCGTTGTTTAACAAAATTATTTATTTATTTAAATAACATGGGAGACTTACAGCTAAAACAAACAGATTAAGGACAGTACATTATGGCCTTAACGTCCGTTAAAAAAAATTGCCGGTGCCAAACCCACTGGTTGACGTGATTATATTCTCAAACATCTGCGACAAATAGTAAAACATTATGGACTCTCTTTTGTTGTACCTATTCGTCATTATTCGTCGAAAGTGCATCTGTTAGTGATACAAATAGTGTAGAAAGAAAACAGCATTTAAACCTAACCTAAACCTATGAGGCGAGCAGGAATGTATTGCAAGATACCGTGTTTCAAAGGAAGTAGCTCTATTGTTAACACGTCAAATTGGACGAGAAATAAAATTTGCTATAGAATAATAAGTGTGTAATCAATTATCATATAGGTACTTAGTAAATATATCTAATACATAATTTGACTCTAATCCGTTCAAAGTTTTCAGAAACTTGGCAGTAAAACCCATAGACCAGGTACTTGCTACTCTGCAATATTATGAGGATCTCAGGATCTTTCATGAGATGTGTTTACGACATGTCAGGCTAACATAAATCAACGGTATTCCGAATTATTCATCGAATGACTACGGCTATTGCTAAATTACGTCCTCATTATATAGGCTTGCCAGGTAACGATGAGAATAGATTAGCTGTTGGTTGCAACTGACTTTGTATAAAATATCTAGATTTCCGAAAGTATTGGGTGCACTACTCATATTCATATTATTTCTCCAGCTAAGCTACATTCAGTTCATTTAAGTTATAATTGTAGCGGTATCTACACCGCCACATGCGAACTACGTCACACTGACGTCACGCAAAATCCTGCATCGCGCAAGCAGAGTTTACCGCGCAACTAGCATAGATACAACCTCCCGACAACAATCGTCGGGCAGTTGCCCACCAGACACGACACCCGTCTGGTCGGAGGTATGAGTGAACTTTACGCCCTGTTCCTCGTGCCTCTATATTGGTGACCCCGAACATGGACATTCACGCAGCCATCGAGCAGCTAGTTCAGCGTGACGTCATCAACAGTGCTTCCTCAAGCTTTCGAGCGGCGAGTCTCCGCCAGCCAGCACCTACGGCTTCAAACGGGTATCCTGACCACCACCATGCAACGAACGCGCATTCCTGGTCATCACCCTCAGCCTCATCAGCAACCTTGGCACAGTACACTGCACTTTCGGCCGGTCAACAAACAGAGCCATTCACACCTCTCCTGGTCGACGCCAGACTCTATATAATGAACATAGCACTACATCACGCCTGAAAGGTCCAACCAGTACACCTCGCTCTATCAGAGACTGAAACCGGTCTTTATCAAGTGAAGGCCAAATAAAACGAGGAACAGGACTATCGCAAAGTTTAACAAATATTATCGCTCATAACATATTAAGTGTAAAGGTATATATTTTTCTTTATAATTTTAAAGTTTAATTAAAGATTCAAATATTTGTCGACGGTGGTTTGTTATCATTTCATAAGCTTATTAGTTGCCACTCGAAAATTTGACGTGAACGGCGCAATATTGCATTAATATAAACATCTTCCATCCATTTTATTGGGAAAAAGTATTACATAGTATTACTAGCAGCCGAATAACTTTGGCAATCGATTTTTTAATTCGGTGAAACAACGCTTTGCATTTAACGAACGTTAACCATCTTACGTAATCATTATTATTTGCCGTCTTGTACCGTTAATAAGGTAATAATCAATTTTATACTTAAAACATATTTACCGAATGGAAATGCCTGGAAGACGTTTGATAAGAAATAAAACATTAATGTTTTATCCGAAAAACATTTCTTCCGAAAAGAAAATAAACAGAAATACAAATCTCATGAATAATTTCTTGGGAATTCGATAACTTAGTCCATTCACACAGAAAATACTCGTGTTTGTGGTTCAAGCGTGTTGCGTGTAACTTGTACCTACACTACCTACGCAGTCGCCGGGCTTGTGTTGTTTGTACAGAATATTATTCAATTTATATTCTTAAGAATTTTGTATAAGAAAATTGAAGTAGAAATATCTAAGTGCTATAAGAGAACTATCATCATCGTCTTTTCCAAAAATAATTATACTGCAATACTCACCTATACGGAATACAAAACATCAAAGCAAGCTGTAAAGCAAATAACAATAACCAGAACGTCAATGTTGAACTATTAATCATAAATCCAAGCAGTTAGTCAAACATCCTCGTCGTCGCGCAAACGATAAGAAAAACTCATCTGTATCCCGTCTGTCTGTTCCTTTGTGTGGCGCTCGCGTAATTCCTCTATTTGCTTAGGACGACGACGACGACGCCGAGACGACGAGCGCGGGGGCTGCAGGGCGGGGGCTGTAATGAACCTTTTCGTTGCAAACAAATATTGAATAACGTTAATTAGCAGTGCTAATCGCAGTCTCGCACGCCCCCCACGCACCCCTCCCCCACCCGCATGCCCCGCACTAGGTGTTTATTTAGTTCACAATAATGATGAGTGTACTTCATTCCGCGCTGTTTGGCTGAAATATAAGACGACGCTTATTTATGAAATAAAAAAGGTGACTTTTAATTAGCGGTTCTTATGCCAGTGCACGAGGGAGACTGAGAGGTGACTTTAGGTTGACTTTGCGTTTGTTTAAACTGTTAACTGTTTCTTTTTCATTTTATATTTATAGGAACCATTTTTAGTGAAATACCACTAGAGTGTTTTACGAAGTATTTCGCGATATAAATATTCATACATTGATGTGAATTTACCAGCATCTGACGCGTACCTCGAGAGATGTTACTGATCAACATACCAAGATGTGTCAGACTTCATCCAGCTCAATGTATTGCACTCAATTACCCATGGTGGACATAATCTGCTCCAAATTTAATTCTTTACTTGTAGCATGTAGACCAATCACACTGTTCTCTAAACAGTTCCATTAATACAACATAATAATTATGCTTTTGGAATGCCTTTAGTAAGGAATATCTATAGGTATGAAAAACAAATTAAAAAAACGCTTTGTAGTACCCACAAGCCTTAACATGTAGGTTTCATTCGTCATTGAAGGTTGCCGCGGCCGACCGACGTCTTTCAGAGAACATGTTAATTCACTACTCTCAACATCGTTAGAAGCACAAAGAACAAATTTATTTAGAAAAAAACACATCGTTTAAAAACCACTAGTAAGTACATCAAAGTAATGTAAAAATGTTTTCTGAGTATCGTCTCAATCATCACTCAGCCGATAAGCCTTACAAATACGATTAAATTTCATACAAAAATACATGATAATGGCGTTATTCTGTACCTCCAGCAAGCTACTTCAAAGGTTATATAAATTGAAGCTGCAAATAATATTTGCTAGGAGGTTATCCTCTTAGCATTATTGAGGAGAAACAAAATTCTGCCGGAGGCAGACTAGCTCGTACTACTGCGGTGTCGCAGAACAATTTTAAGTAATACTATATTTTTACACTGAGGCCGCGTCCTAACTAAAAGCGATCTAAGTGATGTCATAATATAACGTAAGAGGAACGATAGAATATGACGTAGTCGCGCGATCAGTCAAGTCACGTTTGTATGTCAACATTCATACAAACGATCGCGACGATCGCGTACATGCGCGACGGTTGCTTTTGGTAAGGACGCGGGGTTACTCTACCTACAAATGCATCAAATAGGTATGTTCACGCCAATACTATCACAACATTTCTTCTTCCATACTACATATATAATGTCAGCCCACAATTGGAGAAAAGTATGACTCTTATCAAATAACCGTAAAAACCCTTCGAACACGTTACGTGTTCATAAATGATAATAGTTATTTGTTATACAAGAGTGCAAAGTTGCTTTTTAACCGCGTGTTCAATTTTGATGACCGAGCAAGCGAAGGATTCTAAAATTGAATCACGAGCGCAGCGAGTGATTCAAAATTAGAATCCTGAGCGTTAGCGAGGGAATCAAAAGAGCACGAGGTGAAAAATCTTTGCACTCGAGTGCAACACGTAACTTTTCATTCCACCTCAGCGAGGAAATGACTAAATGCAAAAAAAAAACGTTTACAATCACAAGATAGGTACACTTTTATTTCAGTTTAGGTATTAATTACTACATTATGACAGGTAAGTATTACAGAATAATCTTTAAATTATAACAAAATAATACTAAGGTATAATTAAGAAAATTTTAAAGTAACGTTGCTACAGTTATTTAAATTGAGTGTAATATTTTTGTTTGGTACTGTAATATTGGTGTTAGTCACTTGTGTACTGTTTTTCGGTAAACTATCTGTCATACTTAATAGTTGTACCGATTCATCGGATTCCCTTGGCGTGAATGTTGGAGAGAGAGGGAGATGGTTAGGTGTTTCATAACGGCTTATTTTTGATGTAGAAGGGCCAGTCCAAGGATCCGATTGAGGCTCTTTCAGTGTAATGGCTCCTACGATGCCTTCACATATTTTAGACTTATTTTGGATGGAATCCTCTATGTATCCCTCTACAACTGCATTGGACTTCCAGCCTCAATGGCGCTTAAGGGACAGGAGATCAGCTCCGGAATCAGCCAAAAGTGTGGCTGAAGTTCGTCGGAAACAATGACCCGTGTACAACAGGGGTTCTGGAAGTTCAAGAAATGTTGCTATTTCTCGTGGGATACTGCCAATTTTATTAGTACCCATAGGCTGTCTAACACACTTTCCATTGCGATACTGTAGAAAAAATCGATTGATTGGAGTGTTAGGCGGGCGTAAGGCTTGATATTTCTCAACAATCGTTACGTATTCCTTGCGAATGACGAAGTTGCGGTCTCTTTTTGTCTTTGTATTAGGTAAATTAATTAATAGTAAGTCATCTGAATGTTTCTCAATGTTTTTGACATTAAGTTGTGTTAGTTCATTAGTTCGACATGCTCCGTTTATTCCAATAATAAGAACAACCTGTAACGTAAAGAGTATTGTAGTAGATAAATTAATAAAATTGATATGAACGCATAATTATGCCTATCAACATCTACTAAGTATACTATTTAATTGAGATTAATATACTTAAGTAGATACTGAATGTGCAACTGACTTACTTTTGCCGCCAAATATACGGAATCGGGTGCTTCGTTAAGAAACTTTTCAATATCAGATACTGTGAAAACCTTCGATTTTTTTGGTTGATGACCAGATGAGGCTCTTTTTAAAAATGCCACTAATTTAGGATAGGTATCGATATGTTTGTCTTTTTTCATCTTTATTGTTGCTTTTAGCATCGAATACGTACTCCATAGAGTGCTTGCTTTCTTGTTCTCGGATAATTCTATAAAATATGCCAGCAAAACGTTTTCTGAGAAAGTTTTGGCTCCTTTTGCTAGTCGCCACGTGTTGAACATATCGTACTGTTTTAAATACTTCTCGCGTGATTGTTGAGGGAGAAAGCTCATTTGCGCATTATTAACAGTTTCAGTCAATTCTGTTGGCGTCAAGCAAACTTCCTCGTCGCTAGAATCACTCATTTTAGTTTTTTCACTTGTTTTCAAGTTTCTTGTTTTAAATATAAGGTTTAACAATGACGTGAAAAAATGCCGCGTAAAGAACCGCGTACAAAGCAAATTGAAAAAAGAACACCAAGAAGGTTCCGAGTCTGAGTTTCTAACAAATTAAAAAAAAGTTGTATGATATATTCGGCACCATAGAGGTAGCAGTAAATAGGTTTAATGTTTTTTTTAATTCACAAACTTAGTGCACACGATGTTCTAAATTCAATTTACTTTACCCTCTAGAGAATAAAAACGGCTTTTCCACTCAGATATTGAAGATTAAAAATACTCTTTCCGAGATGGTGGGATGAAAATGATTTTATTTCTGTAAGTAGGTTTGTACAAACACTTTTACACGTCAATCATATTATGAAAACTAGATGAGGTCGGCGTTTCCTATCTGACTACTCTGAGTAGAAAGTCCGAAACAAACTCTGAGGTCACAGTCTCTTTTAAACTCCAGACATAATATTGGTCAGATCATGTGAAGACCATGTCGATTGGTGTCTGATACGGTCTTTTGAGGAAAAAACATACAGATTGAGCGGACCTGTCCAGTCAGTGCACGCATTTGTCAGTAATCTTGCCGCTCAACTCAGAACTTAAGAAGCACAATGATTTGACGAACAATACCAAAGAAAGGACATTTGGGTAGGCCGCATAAATTACTCAATCTGCCAGATCGTGATTAAAACTAACTGAGAAAACAAAAAAAGTAATGACCCACATAATCTTCACATTCACAATAATTAAAATAATATAATACTTTACAAAGTAAATACTCATGTCATTGTATTTATAGAATTCATCAATGTCAATGTGTATGTAAAAGTTCGGACATAATCTTTGAGGACCATGTAGATTGATGTCTGAAATGGTCTTTTGAGGAAAGAACCACACAGATTGAGTGGACCTGTCCAGTTAGTGCACGCATTTGTCAGTAACCGTGCAGCTCAACTCAGAACTTAAGGAGTTCAACGATTCGACGAACAATACCAAAGAAAGGACATTTGGGTAGGCCGCATAAACTACTTAAACTGCCAGATCATGATTAAAACTGAAGCAATGACTGACATAGTCCTCACATTCACAATAATTAAAATAATAATATTATACTTCTCAAAGTAAGTATTAAAGTCGTTGTGCATAACATTCAGTTTGCAGAAAATTGGAGCAACTCAATCCCAAGCCTTTTTGTCCTCAATATAATCTTTAACGGTATAAAAGGCTTTCTGGCACAACTTACGTTTATTGAATGATTTGAAATTATTGTACAACAAAGTTGTGTTTGTTCCTTGATTTATATTATGGATATCACTGTATTTTTTAAACAACTTTATATTTAGGGCATATAAAAGATTTTCAAAAATATACTGAGAAGGCACAATCATTACATTAATCTCCTTAAATTTTTCTGTGTGTCTCGGACTTACTTTATAAATTGATCGAACAGCTCTTTTCTGCAAAACAAAGATAGTCTGAATGTCGGCGGCATTTCCCCACAACAGAATATCGTACGACATGAAAATAGCTAAAGTACACTAAACGGGCTGTCTCTATGTCAGTTAAATTACGAATTTTTATAACAGCGTACGCTGCGCCGCTGTAATTTATCTATGTGTGGGCTCCACTGAAGCTTAGCATCCAAAGTAAAGCCCAAGAATACTGTGCTATCTTCAGGATTCAATTATCTGCCCTTTATCAATATTAGTTAACACCTGTCTAACGTGAGGTAGCGTAAACTTAATGCATTTGGTTTTTTTTTTTCATTAAGTAGTAAATTCGGCGGCACGGTTGGCGCAGTGGTTAAGCGATTGACTGCTGCACTGCGTGTCGCGGGTTCGATTCCCGCACGGAACAAATATTTGTATAACCTGCAAGTAGTTGTTCCGGGTCTGGTTGTTTGTATATGTGAGTTTAAATGTTTGTAAAAACACCCACAATACAGGAGAAAATCCTAGTGTGGGGCAACGTTTAAAAAAATATATTTGCATTGAACCAGTGAACTACTTTTGAGATCGCGCTATTTAAATCGTCAGTAACCAGCTGCTGACGTTTAAGTTTGTGTGAAGTGTCGTCCATGATTATCCTTTATGAGGTAAGGCGAGTCATTAATATAAATAAGAAACAACAAAAGGACCAACAATTGCGCCCTGTGAAACTCCCATTGTTACTATAGATCCGGGAGATCTTTTACCGTTAACTTCAATGTTCTGAATCCTATTATTCGAGTATGAAGTAAGAAGATCCAGAGCGGTGTTCCGGATCCCGTAGTGGCGGAGTTTCCTGATTAGCGTTTTATGAAAAACGCAATTGAATGCCTTGGACAAATCACAAAAGATGCCCAACGCATCGCATTTATCTTCCCATGCATTATAGATATGTCCTAAAAGTTCAACACCGGCGGCATCAGTAGTTGAACGACCCCTTGTAAAACCGAACTGTTTATTATGTAATAATTTATGTTTATTAAAAAATCTTTGCAATTGGGCTAAAATAAATTTCTCAAAAATTTTAGGTAGTTTTTACTGAAATAGGTCTATAATTTGTGGGGTCTGAAGTACTACCTGATATAGACAAAGGTATTATTTAACTATTTTTCATAAGGTCAGGAAACTCTCCACACTCGATACAATTATTAAATAAGACCTAAAGTAGATTCTACAATGTCAATAATAGACTTAGCAACTTCTACAGAATTACCCCACAGATCTGCAGTGCGATTCTGTAACCATCTCACCGTGAACACTTACGTAGGTGAAGTGAGCGTGGAGTGAGCTGCCAGTATCTTCCCACTGATGCTAAGGATTGACCAAGCATTACATTTACAATCATAATCGAGATTTTATATTTTTAATGCAAATTCTTTTGATAATTTTATATTATTTCATAGCTAGCTTAAAAGTCTCTAAACAAAAAAAAACAACATTGAGTTTCTAACTGAATTTCTGTTTTGCAATTTTATTTTAAAACTCCGAAAGTAGTAATGTTTAGCCACTTTAACTGTTAACTACATACTAGCTTTGAAATAATATAAAATGGTCAATATTTAGATAAAAAAATGTTATTATAATCTCGATTATGATTGCAAATGTAACGTTGGTCAATCCCTAGCACCAGTGGGATGACACTGACAGCTCACTCCACCCAAGTATTCACGGTGAGATTTTTACAGAATCGACCGGCTGCAGTTTTTTACGTTTAAAGTGTGAAAGGTTATATTTATATCTCTACAAGTAATATGTTCAAAATGAAATTCCAAATCGCAAACATTAACATTTTCTTTAAGCAAAGACTCAGCAACAGAAGGTGATGAGTTTAGTGATTTAGTAGTTGAAACGGGAATATCTGAAAATAAATTTTCAAAGGTCGCGGCGACTTGTGTTCTGTCACGAACTCTCGTACGATCGAGGACTCACCCGCGATTAGCTGTGATCGTCAGTTAATCAGACGCGGATACTTTTCCTTGTTCCCATAAAGACAAAGCAAACCCTCTTATCAAAGGCAATGGGCCAACGTCATAACGCTGAGCAAACAGTACTTGAGTGAGCTTACGCAAACATTGTGCTAATATTGGACCCAGTCTGACATGCTGAATCACACCCACGCATTTTATTGATTGTGCCGTTTGAACAAATTTTGTGTTTTTTTTTAGATAGTTTAAATCATTTAGACTATCATAATAGAATAGAAAACTGAGTTTTGTTTTTATTTTATTAAGAAAATAAATAGGACAACAATAGATTCAAAGAGCAACACTTGTGTTAAGTTGAACCAATATTGGATAAAGACATCTCACTCTTACATTAATTCTATAGTATGAGAGCATAATATATAACCACCCGATCAGGTGTTTATAAAATAAATTCAAAAGTACTTTAAATTGAAAAATCAATACAAAGTTATGATCAGATGGTAAAGCTAGATAACTAAGAAGAGTGCTGTGGAACAGGAACAGATTAAAGCGGCTCTCGCTGCGGACAAGCGGCGGATATTACAAAATTATCCGCGCGCCAACTACTAGATAAATACAAACAGCGCGCACCACGATGCGAGATACATGCGACTCCCGCTCGTATTGTTCCGAGTACATGTATAATTATGATCTATTGCCATTACTCAAGAAATCTCGTAAACTGTGTATGAAATTAATAAAGGTAAAAAAATAGGAAATTCTATTTTAGTTTTAAGTAGACTGCAGATATCGTGAACACGTGCTTTATGACCCTGGGGGAAATCAATTAAACACTAAGGAGAAGTGGATACAATAAAAATAATTATGGAAAGTTTCTAATATAATTGCTTTTTTTCATATCAAAATCGAATCGCAGATCGTAGTAATATCTAGCCTGCGTCGTGCTAGCGCGCACAAGTTGTCCGTCAGTTAGTCGCAGTTATATTGCTTCGCACTACAAACAACTTGTTTTTGTGTCTCGCTCCCACACCTGGCGTATTGTTACTTGTTCCGTCTCAAACTCTGCAGTCACAGTAACAGTTTACTTTGCAACTGTTAGTGCAATTTAATTGTTTTGCCGTTGTGATAGTGTTTCTACGTCTGACACTTCGAATATTTAATTTTTACTTTACATTCCCTTCTCCCACCATGGGTCAGCTAAGATGCAGAAGTGGGAGCTTTTAATGGAATGAAGTGTACAAGTGTGCGCCTGATTAGAAGCACTAATGAAACTTGAATGATACTATTATATTAGAAGCACTAATGAAACTTGAATGATACTATTATATTAGAAGCACTAATGAAACTTGAATGATACTATTATATTAGAAGCACTAATGAAACTTGAATGATACTATTATATTAGAATCACTAATGAAACTTGAATGATACTATTATATTAGAAGCACTAATGAAACATGAATGATACTATTATATTAGAAGCACTAATGAAACTTGAATAATACTATTATATTAGAAGCACTAATGAAACTTGAATGATACTATTATTTTGAAAGCCGAGTCTTTGTTTTGCGATGAAATTGTTTTGCTTTTGACAATGCTTCACAAGAATTTCAAACAAACTAAGGTTAATTTATACGAACTACAGTAATTTTTTTAATAAGTTTTTATTTATTTGTATTGTGTAAAGTCCAGCTCTGTTAAAACAATGTATATTCATTTAGAGGTAGGTGTGTGTGTGTTGGTGTGTGTGTGTCGGCAAACTTGTATTAGTGCCTTGTTGTATAGTTTGTGTAACTTCACAGACGCAGTATGATTTGTTACTAACTGTTCCGACGAACAAACAAACTTTCAAACAAATTAACTATCTGAGCTTAAAATAGATTTCGTAGTTTAAAATAGTATTGACGCAATTGAAGCTTCGTTCAATTTTCGAACGTTAAAATAAATTAAACTAACTTTGAACGGATTTGAGAAGTATACATGCTGAATATTAAGTCCGATATTGAAAGGTATATAAAAAGAAAATGATAATAATATAATATACTACATAATAATATAATATTTATAATAATAAGGTAATATTTATTGCAAATATTAACTTTGTCCCGAGCCTCTTCTAGCTGTAGGTGGTTCCTATAGCCTCTGGAACAAACCGCCAATCGTATTCACATCGTCAGGTGTATAACAGTGCCTGCCCAGCTGAGGGCGGTTCGTCGCGTTCGACACCGGCGGTCATAAGCCAACGATAATGACATGCAAAGCCGCCCGCGACTTGTTAGATCGCTCCGTAACAAACTGTCCGTTTGTCAGCTTGTCGCACTGCTCAGCTAATCGCCATTCGCTACACGTACTTGCTTCAAACTGTTTAGACACTTCTTGCTATAATTTATTCGCCGACTTCATCCTTTGAAGTCAACTCTGTGGTTCTGCGATGAATGGATAACGTCTTCTTTGCCGGGGGGGTCGCAAAAGTCGACTTAAGTATTATTTTGTAAGTCGATCGGCGGTACTCTACTGGGGTTCACTTTTTGCTTAAAACATAGGCAGGTACTTTGTTCACCAACACATTGGCCAACAGTAATTATTATTGCAAAAACTACAATTATTCAAATATTGTTTTTAATAGTACCTAACTGTACCTAAGTACCATTGTAATCTTTCTTTGATAGAATCAAGCTCGTGCGAAATTATTTTGTGATTACATTTCTGAGCACATCTCATGTAGTGAATCTGTCGTGAAGCACAGCAGTACGTCACGAACTCACGATACTCTCACTGCATACATTATTCAACGTTCGTCGCTTTCAAAACACACTTCCAAAGCCGCCGCACGACGCGCGGCGCGCGGCGTTGAGGCGGCGAGAACACGCGCGCGGCGATAAGGTGGCTGGAACATGCACGCGGCGGTAAGGCGGCGGACACACACGAGCGGCGGTAAGGCGGCGGGAACATGCGCGCGTCGCCGCCGCGCCGCCGCGGCGGTAAGGCAGTGGGCACTCGCGCGCGGCGTGATTGTAAGGCGGCGTCCACAGAAGCGCGGCACGGCGCGGTTCCGAATATTAACGCAGCGCTTATCAACGCACCGCCAGTAATTGGATAATACAATAATTCCCAGGAAAACTCCACATAACTTGTTTTCTTGTTAAACTTCTTTGAAATTAAAGGAGAATTTTACATTTCATAGTATTCCGTATTCTGTTTCCTGTCTGAGAATGAAAGACAAGCTTGAGTTTTCATTAGAGTAAACGGATTTAATACATGATTTGTACCTTTCACAAAAAAAAAAAAGTTTATTTGCGCCGATACTAATGTTGTGAACATTAAAATCAAAATTAGAGATTGATGTAATACTCGTAATTATGACAATAAGACGTTAGTTAGCAAACGGAAGCTCTTAACATAATTTTGCTACATTTATAGTATCTTCACTGACTAACGACATAGTAGGCTATTTGACAGTAAGAAAACTACATACCTTAAGAATGTTGTATTGTGACGGTTCTGAGCTAAAAACAAAAAAGTTCCAGCTATGAAAAATCTCCTTAATGTTTTAAATGATGTTAGATGAATTAATATTTTTGAGAAATAATTGCGTAAAAAATTAATCAATAATTTGACAATACTATAATTGTAGATTATTTTGTTTGTTTTTAATTAATAAAGAAAACATTGCGAAAAGAAAAGCAGCCAATGAGAAAATTATTTAAATTTCGAATCAGGATCTCTTTGGGAATCTGTAGATGTGTAATGAATTCGTATGTCATTTGTTTTTACAAATTGGCGGCAATTTAAAAAGTGTCTGACGTGCGTCGAAATGAATTTGACTTGAGAAAATTCTCGTTCAATAATTTATTACCACTTTCGTTGCGGTCTTACTCAACAAAAATGTTACGATAACTTCTATTAGCATTTCATGACGAAGCCCTATCCTGTGCCACTGTTTACAACTGGTATAATGAGTTTAAACGTGGTCGAAGCAAACTCACGGATGATTTGCGAGAAGGACGTCCTTCTACGGCGACTACTGAAGATAACGTGAGTGCTGTACGAATAATGACAGAAGCTGATAGAAGGGTGACATATCAACAGACTCAGGCAGCTTTAGCTCAAGTACAAAAAGTGCTTATATGCACATTTAGGCGCCAGATAGCTTTGTGCTAGATGGATTCCTCATAATTTGACGAAGGATCTAAAACGCGCCATCGTTTGGATGGGTGCTGCTCAATGCTTGAAAACTATGATGGAGATGACTCGAACGCTGTATATGCCATCTTCATAGATGATGAAAGCTGGATATATTATTACGAACCAGAAACCAATAGACGATCTGTGCAATAGATATTTCCATTCGAAGATTTGCCGACAAAAGTAAAGAAGGGCAGAAGTCAAGAGAAAAAGATGATGCCTCATTCGTTGGACGGACGGGTCAATTCGCATCAATTGTCCTAGAAGATAAAAAAAAACTGTAACTGCAGATTGGTATGGCAGTCATTGTTCCCTTCTGAGTGTGTAAACTGTGCTGATTGTTACTGTAGTGACCGTGGCCACAGGCTTGTTCTGGATACGCTTTACTCCGACATTGTGACTGCCCTCCGTGACGCGGCAGTGGCGAGTCGGGGAAGCACCGGGAAGGGCGGGGGTGGCCCGCGCATAGCCGGTTGGAACAAACACGTCAGCGAGGCTCACAGGGTGGCCAAGTCTAGGTTTCTCGATTGGGTGTTATGTGGTAGGCCTAAGTCAGGCTCGTTATACATAGAAATGTGCGACAGCAGAAGAGTGTTCAAGTCTCGATTAAAATGGTGCCAAAATCATCAGGACCAAATAAGAATGGACGCTCCGGCTGTGAAACATTCTAAGGGGGATTTCCGTAATTTCTGGAAGGGCACCAAAAAAGAAAACTTGCGCCCCGGCCTTCCTGTGAGCATCGATGGTGTGAATAACCCGAAAGAGATTGCGAATCTTTTTATGAATCACTTTTCGGTGAAGTCTCCGTTGGGTACAGCATCGGGGGTGCTCAATGCTGAAATAAACAGTCAGTCACAAGTGGGGACTGCTATCCAGGCGAGGGATGTAACTAAAGCCATAAAGCTTATTTCGAGAGGTAAGTCCCCGGGTCATGATGGGCTTAGCATTGAGCACCTTCAACACGCCGGACCACATATCGCTAGGGTCTTGGCTATGTTCTACTCGCTGTGCGTGAGCCATTCCTACCTGCCAGACGACTTTATGAAAACTATGGTAGTGCCTGTAGTGAAGAATAAAACTGGTGACCTTACCGATAAGAGTAACTACAGGCCAATCTCTCTTGCCACTGTGACTGCTAAAGTGTTTGACGGTTTGCTTAACGCACAGTTAAATGAGTCGGTAACACTGCACGATAACCAATTCGGGTTTCGCCCCCGGTTGTCCACTGAAAGTGCTATACTGTGCCTTAAGCATACCGTCAAATACTACACGGACCGTAAAACGCCCGTGTACGCGTGCTTCCTTGATTTGTCCAAAGCCTTCGACCTGGTAGCATATGACCTGCTATGGGACAAGCTGAGAAGCATAGGTTTGTCACTGGAACTGATCAGAATGTTCCAGTACTGGTATATGCACCAGTCCAATTGTGTTAGGTGGGCGGGGGCAATGTCGGATGCGTATCAGCTTGAATGCGGAGTTAGGCAGGGTGGATTAACATCTCCAACCCTGTTTAATTTGTATGTGAATGGGCTGATCGTGGCGCTCAGCAGCCAGCATGTCGGCTGTCACATTGACGGCACATGTGTGAATAATCTAAGTTATGCTGACGACATGGTGCTGATGAGCGCCTCGGTCTGCGGCTTGAGGAAGCTGTTACAGATATGCGAGGAGTATGCTTGTGGTCACGGTTTATTGTAAAATGTAAAAAAGAGCCAGTATATGGTTTTTGAGACCGCCAGTGCAAGGTGTCCGGTAAGCGTAACTCCGGTCAGGCTCAATGGAGTTCCTTTAGAAAGGGTTGACCAGTTCACATACTTGGGACACATTTTGACTGTTGACCTCAAGGGTCACGCTGATATGGAACGGGAGCGGAGGGCTTTGTCTGTTAGAGCTAATATGATCGCCCGCAGATTTGCTCGGTGCTCTAATGAGGTTAAGGCTACGCTCTTCAGAGCGTACTGTACATCGCTGTACTCATGCAGTCTGTGGGCTCATTACTCTAATAGAACTTACAGCGCCATCCGCGTCCAGTACAATAATGCGTTCAGAGCGTTGATGGGGCTACCTCGATACTGCAGCGCCTCGGGTATGTTCGCAGAGGCGCGCATCGATTGCTTCCACGCGATAATGCGAAAGCGCGCCGCGTCTTTGGTGCGTAGGGTACGGGTTAGCTCCAACATCGTTCTGGCGATGATTGCAGGAAGACTGGACTGCCCCTTCATCCGACATTGTTCCAGCAGACATGTTGCTGTACCAGTGTCGGAGAGGAGGTATTGATTTGATTTTATTTGCTGATTTTGTATTTTATTTATTTTTAATGACTTCGTTTAATTTATATTGATTTTGTTTGTTTAATTTGGTTTGATTATTTTTGTTTCTATTTATTTTGCGATTATATTTTATTTCCATATATTGATTTAATGATTAACAATATTGATTTAATTTTATTTTATTTTATGTGATGTTAATTTAATTGTATTTGATTTTACTAATCTTGTTTTATGTATTTTATTGTGTATGGCAATGGGTGTAACCTACCTGAAATAAATGATTTTATTATTATTATTATTGTTTACCAGTTGTCTTGGAAAATGTACGACAGCAGCGCCCAAGAAGCAGGATCCTCCTCTACCACGACAACGCTCCAGCTCACTCCGCCAGACGGACTATCGAATATTTGTCTATCGAAAGTTAGTAAGTCATCCTCCTTACAGTCCTGACCTGATAAAGATAAACAGTTTACGCTCAACATTTTGAGAATTATGCGAGCAAACAATTTTTTTTGAGCTGTGTTTTAGGATGGTTTTATCATGATTAATATTTTATTTATATGAAATATTTTTGAATAAGTGTTTTCTTTGAATATTTGACAATACACTCATTATTGTCTGGTTTTGTAATATACACTAATACGCCCAACTGTGTGACTATAATCTGAGTGTTTTCGGTGTCCTTCGTTTGGTCAGCGCCTTATGTTCATTTGATTTAGGAATATGAATTCAAAAGCTGATGAATATAATTGTATTGTTAACAAGCTTTGTAAGATTATTTTCTCTTTTAATCTTAAATATATAATTTCTATGTTTTTAAAGCCTATTTCCAATTACTCGTCACGTAAATAGGATAATAATTTGTTTTTTGTGTTAGATTCACATACCAAGTGCAAAATAAGTGTTTAATTATCAATGTGAATCAGTGACAGTTGCCGGCTCAAGTGATTTTTGCATTGTCATCTTGTTAGCAGGTACAATACTTAATATTTTACTTGTTTTTAGTTTGTTTGCGTACTATAACTACACCAGCAATTACATTGTTCACTTTTAATACGGCTACTTGTTGATGCCAATGACTTTTTAGACGTAAACATAACCTTAGTTTGGTTTGGTGACAGAACTTCTTATTTTCCTCTAAATTTCATTTTTACTTTTAAACTAATCATATTCTATACAGCTGCCACAACTACCTATTCTCTTTTAATTTGTTTTCTCTTTCTTATCAAGTTATAATCATGATTATGACTCGCAGCGCCCGTGCTCGTCTAGAAGAGTCCAAACTCAATCAGGCTTTGAGCGAATTAAAGGCGTCAAAGGAGTACTGTGACCAACTAAATAAGGAAATGGATGACAATGAAAAGGTGCTCTTTGATGCCCATGAAATGAATAGGAAGTTGAAAAATGAAATGGCTCAGATATACATTCAATACACTGATGCCATGGAAGCCCGGGATAGGCTCCAAGTTGTTGTGGATGGGTTCAGCCAGTGTAGCGTAGAGTATGAACAAGCTCTTAGTCACAAGCATTTACTTCAACAGCAGCTACATGAGGCTCAAAGTCAGATTACACAACTAGAGACTACCAATCTTAACATCACCGCCTCGCTGAATCAAAGTCTGTTCAATGAATTGGTGCCTATTGCCCCGTCAATGGTTTCTGCCATAAACCCCTCTTACACTATTGATTTGACAGGTAATGATGAATCAAGATCATGTAATTCAGTGAGAATAGTCACCAGCAAAAACAAACTGAAAAAATACATTAAAATCAATAAATACATAGTTAAAACACAAAAAATGATTAAAAGACAAAGGTTCTTTATCAAAAATGTTAAACTTAATAGAGAAAGGTTAAATTTGCTAAAACAATTAGATATGTATTCTTTTAATTTGGATCAAAGTACTAGGAAGTACAACATTGATACACAGGACTTGCAATCTCAACTTGACCATCTGCAAGAGAAACTTGGTTCAATGACTATCAAATATAATACCTCTGAAGAACTAATGAGGGAATATGTGTTGGCAATGAATGAGCTAGTAAACTCACAAACAAACAGCTGTGAGCTTTGTCAACCACCAACCAATGTACCTACCATTTGCCTGCCTGCCCATTCATTGTCAACATGCAATACCACCTTACCGCATCCTTGTGTTGATTTGACAACTCCTGCTGTAAATAGTTCCATTAAACAATGTAAACAAATGCTAAATAATGACATTGTGTTATTTTGTGACGAAATTGGAAAGGACTTAGGGCACTTGTTGACAGATGAATATCCCGGACACTCAATAATTAATTACTGTATGCCTGGTTGTTCGCTATTTGATATCATGAATGAAATTATTAAATGTAACTTTAAGCAGGAAACAATATTATTGATTTTTATGGGAAATAGGGGAAATGTGAACAAAGGAGAATTGCTCCAATATCATAGAACATTGTGCAACCTTAGTTTAAGGAAAATTGTGTTGTTTACTTTCCCCTATAGTAACAGTTTGCCACAGGAAGAAAATACCTTAAGATTTGACATTAACATGACATTGCACAATTTGACTTATAATGACAATCTGTTCCATTTAGTTGACACTAACAATTATGTTGGTAATAATTTGTATTTGACAAAAGATAGATACAATATTGTTAAGTACTATCTTTCTAACTATCACAAAAGACAGATAGCTGTGTCGCTATCATATTATTTTTCTATTTCAGCCAAAAATTTGGCTAAACAACTTGCTTCTTTTGAGCAATGCAATGACCTTTTTAATTATTCTGCCAATAATTTGGTCAAAATTAATGACAATGGTCATCATTTAAATTAGAAATTAAGACAAAAGAGTCAGTCTCTTGCAAAAATATAACTAAGGCAAATAATAAATCATATGAAAGTGTACAAAAAGTAAATAGTCTCAACCTGGTGCATCAAAACATTCAAGGGTTTTTGAACAAAGATTTAGAAGTAGAGTTATTCCTGAATTGTAGCAATATAGATATTCTTTGTATGACAGAACATTGGCTTAAAAGCCACCAGTTCATGTTCAATTTTAATAATCACCAGGTTGGTAGTTCGTTCAGCAGAGTAAATGCTGTACATGGTGGCTCTTTAATTCTAGTAAATAAACAGCTTAAATTTAAAGACCGCAAGGATATTGTGAGCCTCTCTGTTGAGCGGACAATTGAAATAGCCTGTGTAGAATTGGAGCAGCTCATTATATTAAGTGTGTACAGACCACCTTCAGGATTGTATGATTGTTTTGAAAAGGTTATGGATGAAGTGTTGCACAAAATCTGTAATTCAAACAAATCTGTCATCACTTGTGGTGATTTTAATGTTAATTTGTTAGAGAATTCTGGGTTAAGTACTAAAATTATAAGTCTATTTCAGTCATACAATCTTGCTAACCAATTCTTGGAGCCCACTAGAATAACTTCCACTAGTGCCACATGCCTAGATAACATTTATACAGATGTTATACCAACCCACAAAGAAATTATTAACTTGATAGACTCAGATCATTGCGGACAATTGATTACTATTTCTAATTTAAACAAAAGAGTTACTAAAAAAGATATCACTGCTAACCCTAAAACTACTAATCGCTTGGAAACATTTAAATCTAAACTTTTAAATAAATTACCACTTCTGTTGACTAATGATGACCCTAATCAACAATATAATGATTTTTTTAAAATATATTGCACACAATTCAATACCACATTCATTCCAAAGACGTTCTCAGTTAATAGTAATGCTTCCTTCAGTGACTGGGCCACCATTGGTATACATACAAGTAGGAAAAGACTTTATGAATTGTATGATGAACGGGCATGTATAAACACTGCTGAATTTAATTTATATGTCAAGAATTATTCAAAATTATTTAAAAAAGTTTGTAGTATAGCCAAGTCACGTTATTTGAGTTCAAAAATTAAAAATAGTGGTAATGTAATTAAAATGACATGGAGTATCATTAATAGCGAAACGGGAAGGTCATGCAACCGATGTAGTGACTACAGCCTAGCTATTGATGACAATATAATTAAATCAGATTCTCAAGTCGCCGCGGCCTTTGAAAATTTCTTTGCAGAGATTCCCGTATCGACTACTAAATCTCTTAACTCTTCACCCACTGCTTCAGAGTCTTTACTTAAAGAAAACGTTCCAGTTTGTGATTCTGAATTTTATTTCCAATATGTCACGTGTAAAGATATAATTAAAACCTTTCACACGTTAAATGTTAAAAAGACCGCAGATCTATGGGGTAATTCTGTGGACGTTGTTAAGTCGATTATAAACATTGTAGCACCAACTTTAGCTGTTATTTTTAATAATTGTATTGACCGTGGTGAGTTTCCTGATCTTATGAAAAGCAGTAAAATAATACCGTTGTTTAAATCGGGTAGTACATCAGACCCTACTAATTATAGACCTATATCAGTGCTACCTACCTTTAGTAAAATTTTTGAAAAGCTTATTCTAAATCAAATGCAAAGATTTTTCAACGTACATAAATTACTGCATAACAAACAGTTCGGTTTTACAAGGGGTCGTTCAACTACCGATGCCGGAGTTGAACTTCTAGGGCATGTATATAATGCATGGGAGGACAAATGCGATGCGTTGGGCATCTTTTGCGATTTGTCCAAGGCATTCGATTGTGTTCTTCATGAAACATTAATCAGGAAACTGCACCACTACGGAATCCGGAACGCCTCTCTGGATCTTCTTACTTCTTATTTAAGTGATAGGATTCAGAGAGTTGATGTTAACGGGAAAAGATCTCCCGGATCGGTAGTAAGAATGGGGGTCCCTCAAGGCTCAATTCTAGGTCCATTTTTATTTCTTATTTATATAAATGACTTGCCTTACCTCATAAAGGATAAACATGATATAGTGCTGTTTGCAGACGACACTTCACTTTTATTTAAACTCAAACGTCAGCAGCTGGTTACTGACAATGTAAATAGCGCCCTCGCAAAAGTAGTTAACTGGTTTAACGTTAATAACCTTCTTCTTAACGAGAAAAAAACTAAATGTATTAAGTTTACGTTACCACATGTTAGACAGGTAGAAACAAGTGTTCTCATAAAGGGGGAAGAGTTGAAACCCGAAAATACCACAGTATTCTTAGGCATAACTTTAGACGCCAAGCTGCAATGGGGCCCCCATATAGATAAAATGTCAAAAAAGCTTAGCTCTGCAGCATACGCTGTTAGAAAAATTCGTGGTTTAACAGATTTAGAGACAGCCCGTTTAGTATACTTCAGTTATTTTCATAGTGTAATGTCGTACGGTATTCTGCTGTGGGGAAATGCCGCCGATATTCAGACGATTTTTGTTTTACAAAAAAGGGCAATTCGTTCAATTTATAAATTAAGTCCCAGACACTCCCTCAGAGAAAAATTTAAAGAGATTAATATAATGACTGTGCCTTCTCAGTATATTTATGAAAATCTTTTGTATGCACATAAAAATATTAATCTGTTTAAAAAATACAGTGATATCCATAGTATAAATACTAGGAACAAACACAAATTTGTTGTTCCTACAACCAGGCTCAAGAAAATAGGTGGCTCGTTTAGATGTCAATGTATACATTTTTATAATAAACTTCCTAGCCACATTCAAGAACTAAGCCTTAATAAATTCAAATCTTTTATAAAAAGGAAACTATGCCAGAAAGCCTATTATACTGTCAAATACTTTATTGAGGACAAAAAGGCTTGGGAGTGAGCTGTTCCAATAAATTTACACAGGGAATGTTGATTTATTTTATTGTTTTTTTTTGCTAACTATTGTACTTTTAATCTTTGCTATAAGTATCTATATTTTTTTACATATACAATGACATGAATATTTACTGTATAAAGTATTATATTATTTTAATTGTTGTGAATGTGAGGACTATGTGGGTTATTATTCCAGTTTTAATCATGTTCTGGCAGTTTGAGTAGTTTATGTGGCCTACCCAAATGTCCTTTCTTTGGTATTGTTCGTCGAATCGTTGAGCTCCTTAAGTTCTGAGTCGAGCTGCACGGTTACTGACAAATGCGTGCACTGTCTGGACAGGTCCACTCAATCTGTGTGGTTCTTTTCTCAAAAGTCCATTTCAGACACCAATCTGCATGGTCCTCAATGATTATGTCCGGATTTTATATACACATTGACATTAATGAATTTTATATACATATACTATGACAAGAGTATTTACTTTGTAAAGTATTATGCTATTATTTTAACTATTGTGAATGTGAGAACTATGTTGGTCATTGCTTTTTTTTTTTTGTATTTTTACTCTTAGTGTAATCATGATCTGGCAGTTTGAGTATCTTGTGCGGCCTACTCAAATGTCCTTTCTTTGGTATTGTTCGTCGAATCGTTGAGCTCCTTAAGTTCTGAGTTGAGCTGCACGATTGCTGACAATTGCGTGCACTGACTGGACAGGTCCACTCAATCTGTGGGGTTCTTTCCTCAAAAGACCATTTCAGACACCGATCTACATAGCCTTCACATGATCTGACCAAGATTCTGTCTGGACTTTAAAAGAGACTGTGACCTCTGAGTTTGTTTCGGCCTTTCTTCTCAGAGTAGTCAGATAGGAAACGCCGACCTCATCTAGTTAAAAAAAAAAAATATGATTGACGTGTAAAAGTGTTTGTAAAAACCTACTTACAGAAATAAAATCATTTATCATTTATCATTTATCATTTAATCCTTTATTAAAAAAGGGGAAATGTTTATTTATTTATTAATTTTAAATAATAAGCTAAACTGCGCTTAATTTAAAACATGACTGGCTTTAAAAAATACATTTTGTTCGGGATCTTAATGAATATTCAATTATGTACTTATTTTTCCGTTTTATTTGACGATTCCTGTTTGGCTGAATGTCGATTACTCATGTCAAATAAACACTGACCTCCAACAAAAAAATAAAAATGGATTAGACGGATATCAAGTTAAATACTTTAGTGGTCGTGATATTTTCACCCTAGGTTTACAAACTTGAGAATTATTTAATTATACATATTTTATTCTAATTAGAATTAAGGACTATTAGTAGTTTCTGTCCATTTCAAGCATTTTTTAGGCGTTCCCCTTTGCAGACGGCATTCGTGTTCCAACCGTCGAATCACAGACTACAATATAGTATAGGATATAGACAGGAAGCTCTATTCTTTTTCTGTTGACAGCACAAGTCGCCATCTAGTTGTCAGATAGTCAAAACTATTACCTATTGATTTAGATAGGTAGCTATATCTATAGATATGGATATAGGTAGCTATATCTATAGATATGGATATAGATAGGTAGCTTTAGCTGTAGTAGATCGAGTTGTGAGAGGTTCATATCTAAGTCAATCTTTTCACTTACTTCGTGATTTTTGGCTTTTTAGCTACTTGGAGCTCTGTAGCATCCTCAGAAAATATTATGATTGTGGTAGGTGCGTTACGGAAGTTTTACATCATAGCGGCACTTTTCTGTATGATCTCCCTGCAACTCTTCACTCAACGCACTACAACGAGCACAACAGTACGTAGGTATATATTCCGGCTGCTTTGCTTGGGTTCTGTTCCAAAATACGATGATATCCCTTATGGATAATAAAGATAGGTTCTGTTTTTTTTTTTAAGCTGGTTAGTTAGGCACCGTACCTATTCGAGAAAATCATTTTCTTCCTGTCATAGTGCAATAAATCATTACAGTAATTTAAGTACTTTATCAATAATAATAAATAAACATGATTTAAAATTATTATAGTTTGATACGTTTGATATTGAATATAATGACGTATCTTGACATCTATCATCCGCAATCATCCACATCGCGCTTGCGCGTCGCGATTACCAATACGTTCCAAGTTAGCTTTCTATCCGATTAATTATTTTAATATATTTTGTATTCTCAAAGATTTAAAATAACAAACGGGAAACGAAAATACTACTATGAGTGTGTACTAAACCAAGCTAGTTAGCTTGATTTAGTATTATAGTATTAGTTGGTTTAGTATTTTACAATACAATATTTTTTTTTAATTAATACAATAATAAAATCATAAAATAAGGTTGCAAAAAATTTTAGTATCACTAAGTACCTATCACATTATCGTCTGCATACATTGAATCAACACGAGAATATGTTTTTTTTTCATAAACGAGAACAAAGTTGACTGCCATGAGACTAGACTGCGATGATATTGCGATCGAACCGAACTTTAAGATTAGCAGAATACCAATTTTTGATCTATTCACAATGTCATCGCATTCCGGTCTCATGTTTTTCACTTTGCTTGTTAATTAGTAGAATTGACCTTCAGAACAGATGACAGGCTACCTATACTATATCGTAAGGCGTAGTCAGATGATTAGATCTTCCATTTGTCATCATATATTTCGGTGTATATAATAACCCTGTTGGTTATTGAATAAAATTTCCATCATAACACTACATTTTGTAAATTAATAGGTACCACCAAAACATTGACGTTGAAACAAAATGAACTATCTTAGAATAAAGTGGCGATTTCCCAAGACGGGTGGCGTCCTGTAGCCTCGGCGTAGCACGATACTATGACATAATACCGTATCGCACCGTAGCACTGCTACGGTGTAGCTCAAGTAGCCTTGCTACGGCGTAGCACACGTAGCAAGGGGCTACGACGCTGTTGTAACCTGTTAAACTAATAACTGTGTTTCAGGGTAGTTAGGAACTCGAATTAGCTTTAATAACGCCGTTACATGTGGACCGTGGGGCGGCGCTCTGTGCAGTTTTAATGGAAACATGACACACTCTCCAAATAATATACTGTTATTAGAATTTATAAGTAGCTTTTATTTACTAATTCCATGCTTGCATACTAATCAATTGTCACACTAGTGCATGGAATTATTATGTACTATCGTACTTTATTCAACTTCCTTGAACTTGTGTAGCTCGTAATAACGTCGCTCAGCGCTCTCCAGACCCTTATCGCAACATCTATGTCATACAATAAGCGCTGTAAGTGCTGAGTATTTAATTTTTGCAATCATCCTTTGATTCGTTCAAGTATGGCGCCGGAAAATAAACAAGTAAAAAAATCGTGATACCACTTTTCATCATTTTCATGAGACTTAAAAGTGTCTCTGTGAATATAATCATCATCAGCCTATAATTTCCCACTGCTGGGACACAGGCGTCCTCTCCACCACCACGCGGGCCCAGTGCGGGTTGGCAGATGTCGCATGTCGTCGAATTTTTGGTTCTGGGACATGCCGGTTTCCTCACGATGTTTTCCTTCACCGTTTTGAGAGCAGTGGTGATAAATAATGTACACAAAGTAAAGCGCCTGTCTGGGTTCGAACCTACGACCTAGTGAATATAATAATTTATATCATTATAGAGGTATGAGGAAAATGGTGTCAAGTTCATTCATATCCTACAGAAAATAGAGGATTCCTCAATTGTGGGTGTCGTGTCTGGTGGACAACTGCCAGAATAATGATGTCGGGACGTTGTATATATGCTAGTTGTGCGGTAAACTCTGCTTGCGCGATGCAGGATTTTGCGTGACGTCATCAGTGTGATGCGTTATTTGCATGTGGCGTTGTAGATGCTGCCACATCATCATCTGCCTAGCTTTTTCCCAACTTCGTTGGAATCAGCTTCCAGTCTAACTGGATGCAGCTAAATCCCAGTATTTCACATGGAGCGACTGCCTATCTGACCTCCGCACCCCAGTTACTGAGTAACATGATACCCCTTGGGAAGACTGCAGGTTGTCAGGTTTTTGAGCTTCTGACTACCCGCGACCCGTAACGACTGTCAAAGATCTAGGAATGATTTTTTAATATAATAATTGACATCTGAAGCCTAAATTTGATTGGGATTTTTGTACAAACGTGTTGATTCCTAGGACAATTAAATCAATGTTGGTTCGTAGCCACCATCTAGTGTTGCCATGTTATGACGTCTAATTATCTGTTAGTCACTCATCGCGAATTTTCAAACGAAGTACTTCATACAAGGGAATCGATTTAAATCTCAGAGTCAGAGTCTTAAAACTAGATGAGAAATTGACAGAGTTTTTATTTAAATGATTTGTTAACCAGTAACTAATACTCTAATTACAAGATTGGGTCGTGTTTTAATAAGGTTAAATTAACGTTGAAATGAACAGGATCACATTTGGGAGGTCGGGTATGTGGAATCGTCACAGCATTCTTTGCCTGATTCCTTGCTAATAAGAAGGTACAAATATTTGGACTGGTTTCGCAAGGAGGGTAGTCAACTTATTAATTGGTTGCAAAGTATTCTGTTAGTGAGCTACGTTGACATCTTGGGAAGCTGAGGGTTAAGTGTGAGGGTGGATCTCCCTACCACAGTGGATCTGACCGTTCCGGGATTAATATCCTCCCGAATGAGTGTCGGCCACGGATGCACGATCTTAAAAGAGACTAGCCAAGTACGCGGGAGATATTATAATGCACAAGACATGTGTGCGTAACCACAGGTGTACTTTCTATACCTTTATTCTTACAATCTCAAATGTGATGGTAAACCGAAAATTGCGGGGAGAAATCAGGCGCAAACCCAACGGCATTTACGTGCATTCCGAGACACGGGGGTGTCACACCACCAACTTCCAAACTCCGAGCAGCTACTAAGCAATTTTTCATGGAAAAACCAAAGAAAAAAACAAGGAATCGAATCCAACACGGTGGGCTCAGCAGTCGCGCTTGCGAGCACATCACCGATGGTGCAGTTCCCTGGGACTAATATACACATGAAGACTTGCACGTTAGAACCGGTTGTAATGTACACGCAGGCAATTAGAATCAATTCTAAATTTTGACGTTCAAAAGTGCTAAGTATTAGAAGCCACACCAAAGCTTATTGTGACTGCAGATAAGCCATTCTGCATTACGTGTAAGTGTTGGTAGCAGTTTGGTTAAACGTAACGCTATGAAAAACCAGCTGAGCGTTGTTTTACATAACGGAGCTGTTTTGCAAAACGGCTAGCTGTTAGGTAAAACAGTAGATTTGACAATCCATCTGCGATAAACATATATCGGTGTGGCAACAGGTTCCGAGAGCTGCTTCTCTGCTTTCACCATTACAAGTAGAATATACCAAGCAACTCTTTGACGTATTACGTAGTTGTTCAAGTGTCACCACCACCACGTGCTGACAACAGCGCCCTAACTATTAGTGTAACTTCTCTGTGCTATGATGACGTAGTGTATACTAAGCATGTTTAGATGTTGTTATTCGATAACTTCGTAATAATTAAACGGATTAGCCAAACTTCTTGATCAATGGTACAAATCAGTAAAAGCTTTCAGTTGAAGTAACGTGAATCGTTCGGCAAACATTTTGTGAAGATAACATCATTTGCTCGCGGAAATAACTTTGGATTGCGATTGACGACGAAAATATGTTTTTTTATTGAGAGAATCCAATAACATTGTGAAGACGTGAGCAATAATCGTACAACGTATTGTATGTGCTGTGCTTGCAAGAAAACCAAAGCAGTCACTTCAATGGTTGAAATGTATTTATGTTAGGAAGTAATATAAATTAATTAGTTTCCGGCGGAGGCGAGAGCTTCGTGTCCGTAATGCGGCGCCCGTAGGAACCAGTTTATTTCATTATTTTATTCCTATGGTACAAATGGAGTCAATTAAAAGTTTCCACCTGCAGTCCGCACACAAAGGCAGCCTCTAATAGAAATAAGTTAAAACTGTCCATACTAGTACAATTTAATGTGCTTGTAGCTATACCGCTACCAGGATAGACTGCGAATATAAAATAAATGGAGAGATAGACGTTCGTTCGTCAGTTAAGCGAAAGGAAACCCTTTACATCGCTGCTCCACATGAGCTCCATAGGACGCTGGCGCGGCAAAAGGTTAAACGTTGTGGTCAAGAATACCAATGCTGATCAAAGAGCAGTTTACCAAAATATTATAACGGTGATGCTGTAAGTACAAACAGTTGTATGTACAATAACATATGAAATTGAAAATCAAAATTCCAATCGAATAGCAAACAGCTTCTTTCCCAAACTTTAATACGTTGTAACGTGAACATAGCTGCTGTAAGTTAATAGATGCGAGCGAAATAATCGCACGAACTTCGCTCCGTTAGTTCAGTAGTGCAACACTATCAAGCCAGTATTCTTTCGAGTTCCAAACTAAAGTAGTTACAGTTCCGAAGTGCGCTACAGCGAACGTGTAGATTTGCAATATGATAATTATTGTTTCAGAACAAAAATGTTTTGTTCGCTATGTGCGGAGTCATGTTTCAGTTGCTTTTGAAAAGATTTTCCTAGTGAAATTCTAAAATGCTTTGATGTTGAAATGATCATTTTAAACTGTGTTATAAGATTTTCTGAAAAATATTATTATTTATGATACGATTTCAAGTACTAAGTAAAGCAAAAAGATTATTCGCGCAAATGTATTTTTAATAAAAGAAGCCAATTCTTTAGACTATTGAATTCCAGAAGCGCTAACAATCGGGCATAAGTTCGGTAAGCCGGTAACCACGGAGGCGGACGCTCAAACTTTCTCTCAGACAATAAATTACAGATTATAATTCCGATGGCACATGGAGGAGTCTCCTGTCGGGGCGAGGTGGGAGGGAAAGTGGGGGGGGGGGGGGGGGCAGCGAGACGCAACGTGAATATATCCGTAGTTGAATGAATTATACTCGTAGCAATGTATGAGATAGCTTGTCTTGACCCCTAGACAGTAGCAATTATGTAGGAGCTAGTCTTTACTTTCATGTCCTTCATGGCTCCTTCACTTAAATTCTCATTCGGCAGCATCGGTTCAATGTTGAACTTTTATCAGAAAGGACTAGAACCGGAATCAATAACACAGTTAAACCACGAGTAAACCTCGTGGGACGCATTAAGGCCGTTTGTTTCTCACATCGCCGGCCATCAGGAAATACGTCATGACATATCGGCTGACGAAATAAAGGTTACATCACTGACAGGGACACGGATCAAAGGATGAAAAGCTAAATGATTTTGTCACAAGAACAAACTTATTAACTTTGCAGTTGAATTAATTTTCTCCCGTAAATCGATACACGTCACGGTCAATTCTCCAACTGCAAATGTGATTAACGATTTTCGGACATTTTCCTTTACTTTTGCTGTGAGACCTTACTTCTTGCTGTCATGATTTTAGATCAACGGGAATTATCCTAGGGTTTGATTTATTTGCGACATCAAACTATGTCGCATAAATGTCGCGTATTTTTTATTGCGTTGACTAAGAAGCTTGATTTTTAGAGCTTCAAGGGACCGTAGACCTAGGTCTAGGTATTTGATATAAATTTCAACTTGATACGTCCACGCGTTCCTGAAAAAAAGGGTATAAAGTTCTAACGGAGTTGCATTTATCTGTTCTAAATATTTTTAATGAAGCAAATATATACCTAATGTTTGCCAAGTATAAATACTTAGTTAAGTTTTTTTTCTTTAAACGTTGTCCTACAGTAGGAATTTCTCCTTTAATGTGGGTGCGTTTACAAACATTTAAACTCACATACACAAACAGCCAGACCCGGAACAACTACTTGTAGGTCATACAAATATTTGTTCCGTGCGGGAATCGAAACCGCGACACGCAGCGCAGCAGTCGATCGCTTAACCACTGCGCCAACCGTGCCGTATGTAACATAATATTGTATATATCATTTAATGCAAATTAAGTAAATAAAATTTTGAATCTCGATTTATTTAATAAATTCATACATTACTTAGTGCTGGTCTGAG
Source organism: Brachylomia viminalis (assembly GCA_937001585.2). NCBI lineage: Eukaryota > Metazoa > Arthropoda > Insecta > Lepidoptera > Noctuidae > Brachylomia > Brachylomia viminalis. The sequence goes on from OW443301.2 coordinate 26,798,783, forward strand.
GTTATTGCATACAAAAACACAACGAATAAATAACTAAATTCTATAAACTTTATGCACTTTGAAATTTACGCAATCCATGTGCGAAAAGATGTTGACTTAGAGGTTTTAACATTATTTTATTATTCAATTAATATATTAATAAAAGACAATTACTTATAAGTACACGTATGTAGCACTAACCTTAGGTTATGGTAGATATTACTTCGACTATTTACAGTGTAAGCAACCGTCGGTTGGCCAATAAAGGAAAATAAATAAAAAGTATCACGAACCACTGCCAGCTACCAAGTGTCACGAACCACTGCCCGCTACCACGTGTCACGAACCACTGCCAGCTACCAAGTGTCATGAACCACTGCCAGCTACCAAGTGTCACGAACCACTGCCAGCTACCAAGTGTCACGAACCACTGCCAGCTACCACGTGTCACGAACCACTGCCAGCTACCAAGTGTCACGAACCACTGCCAGCTACCAAGTGTCACGAACCACTGCCAGCTACCAAGTGTCACGAACCACTGCCAGCTACCACGTGTCACGAACCACTGCCAGCTACCACGTGTCACGAACCACTGCCAGCTACCAAGTGTCACGAACCACTGCCAGCTACCACGTGTCACGAACCACTGCCAGCTACCACGTGTCACGAACCACTGCCAGCTACCACGTGTCACGAACCACTGCCAGCTACCAAGTGTCACGAACCACTGCCAGCTACCAAGTGTCACGAACCACTGCCAGCTACCACGTGTCACGAACCACTGCCAGCTACCACGTGTCACGAACCACTGCCAGCTACCACGTGTCACGAACCACTGCCAGCTACCACATGTCACGAACCACTGCCAGCTACCACGTGTCACGAACCACTGCCAGCTACCACGTGTCACGAACCACTGCCAGCTACCACGTGTCACGAACCACTGCCAGCTTTCACGTGTCACGAACCACTGCCCGCTACCACGTGTCACGAACCACTGCCAGCTACCACGTGTCACGAACCACTGCCAGCTACCACGTGTCACGAACCACTGCCAGCTACCACGTGTCACGAACCACTGCCCGCTACCACGTGTCACGAACCACTGCCAGCTACCACGTGTCACGAACCACTGCCAGCTACCACGTGTCACGAACCACTGCCAGCTACCACGTGTCACGAACCACTGCCCGCTACCACGTGTCACGAACCACTGCCAGCTACCACGTGTCACGAACCACTGCCAGCTACCACGTGTCACGAACCACTGCCAGCTACCACGTGTCAGGAACCACTATTTATTAACATCGGCTATCAGTGATTTGGGGCTTTATAATTATTTAATTTTATGCTAGACTTGATACCAAAAGATAACCATTATTTTCGTACAGTTGATTAAAAGTTTCAAGAATCTCATGATATCTGTAGATATTAAATAAATAAATTCTTTATTGCCATAAAAACTGGTTACAGATTCATTTGAGAGAGCTCCAGAGCTCAATTAACTATTTTAATATTATTGTTTCAATTAACTTACGCATCTCTACATATTCTCTTAAGTTATTAATTATTCCCAGCTTCTGTTTTGTTCGCTTTTCTACAGATTATGTACCTACTTGTTTTATTTATTTATTTATTTTAGTACATGGAGGACTTACAGCTAATAAAAACAGACATAAAAAGGGGCACCATAGTCACCAGCTAGCCAATTACAAATCCTCACGTATAGAGTTATAATAATAATTTATGGTGTGAGCACAAAAACAAAAAACACATCGCGTTAATAAACAATATAAATTCTTGGTTTACAATAATAAGACTGAAACAATAGAGAAAATAATAAAAACTAAAACAAATAATAAAACCTACCGCTACTTGAAAAAATTGAGGCTTAAGCACCTTCTGGCCGAATTCACACTAATAGTGAATGGATCAAAATTATATTCCTTGCATAAATCATTGAAATTTCTGCTTGCGCGCACAATGTAACTGTTCTGCCTATAATTCGAAGATGTATGAGGTACACGTATGGGTGGATTAAAACGAAGTGTCTTAATTGGTACATTAAAATAAAATTTTGACAATAACTCAGAATTATTTTACAGAGTCCGAGATAACCGGTTGACTGATATGGAATCTTTTGATGAAAGCATAGATATTTTATGAACCGTCTTTGGATGTTTTCCATGCGGTCAATATATTTGTGATAACGTGGATTCCATATCTGAGACGCATACTCTAGCTGACTTCTCACAAAAGTGCAATACAAAATTTTTAGTGTTTTAGCATCAGTAAAACACTTAGAGAGACGTATTATAAAACCAAGCAGTTTAGAGGCTTTTTTGACAATAGCATCAATATGTGTGTCAAAAACTAACTTACTGTCTTGATGGACGCCCAAGTCACGAATAGTATTGCACCTTGGCAAGATCTGGCCCGCCAAAGTATAAGTAGTGGCTAGGATGGCACGTTTTCTAGTGTAAGTGATCACCGAACACTTGGATGGGTTGAGATCAAGTTTATTAGCCCGACAATACTCTTCAAGCCGATACAAGTCAGCCTGAAGTGCTAGTCTGTCTTCGAGCGTTGCAATAGTGGCAAAGATTTTCATGTCATCGGCAAAGCATAACAGTTTGGATGATGGTTGTATAATTACTATGTACACGCACGCCAACCCCAGAAATCAAAACCTAAATCTCTGCGCTATTAGGAGCGTTGGTTTACGGTTTGGATCGGACCGGGCCGGGCCGCCACGGCGCACGGCATGGTGGTCGACGTGCCGATCGCTCGCCGTTTGTTATTCAATATTCGCCCACACTAAATTCCCCCCCCCCCCCCCCATCCTCCCAACTGCACTTCATGCACAGTGTCGCAACTCTCTTTTGCAATATAAACGCGGTAACAGAGAAGTACTGCTCTTTTTGCAGCACTATGCACGTTGTACCGCGCGACGCCGGACGATGGCTCGACAATTCTATACACGGGCCGATTCCGAACTGTTTTGAGCTGCGAACGATGAAGTGTTTTTAAACTGAATTCGACTGTACGTTTGTGTGTAGTAAAATATGACATCGAAATATTTTGTGCCTTTCGAATCTCTATAAACTTCTATGCTTGTATAATATATATCCATCATGCTTGTTGTACGTGTGTCTGTTCTGCTAATAAATTTACAAAAAGTCCTCAGCATGTAGCTACATGATGTATTGTGTGTCGCTACGATGTGGGTACATGAGTACATGTAGCTACATGATGTATTGTGTGTCGCTACGATGTGGGTACATGAGTACATGTAGCTACATGATGTATTGTGTGTCGCTACGATGTGGGTACATGAGTACATGTAGCTACATGATGTATTGTGTGTCGCTACGATGTGGGTACATGAGTACATGTAGCTACATGATGTATTGTGTGTCGCTACGATGTGGGTACATGAGTACATGCATGTAGCTACATGATGTATTGTGTGTCGCTACGATGTGGGTACATGAGTACATGTAGCTACATGATGTATTGTGTGTCGCTACGATGTGGGTACATGAGTACATGCATGTAGCTACATGATGTATTGTGTGTCGCTACGATGTGGGTACATGAGTACATGCATGTAGCTACATGATGTATTGTGTGTCGCTACGATGTGCGTACATGAGTACATGTAGCTACATTATGTATTGTGTGTCGCTACGATGTGGGTACATGAGTACATGTAGCTACATGATGTATTGTGTGTCGCTACGATGTGGGTACATGAGTACATGTAGCTACATGATGTATTGTGTGTTGCTACGATGTGGGTACATGAGTACATGTAGCTACATGATGTATTGTGTGTCGCTACGATGTGGGTACATGAGTACATGTAGCTACATGATGTATTGTGTGTCGCTACGATGTGGGTACATGAGTACATGCATGTAGCTACATGATGTATTGTGTGTCGCTACGATGTGGGTACATGAGTACATGTAGCTACATGATGTATTGTGTGTCGCTACGATGTGGGTACATGAGTACATGCATGTAGCTACATGATGTATTGTGTGTCGCTACGATGTGGGTACATGAGTACATGCATGTAGCTACATGATGTATTGTGTGTCGCTACGATGTGCGTACATGAGTACATGTAGCTACATTATGTATTGTGTGTCGCTACGATGTGGGTACATGAGTACATGTAGCTACATGATGTATTGTGTGTCGCTACGATGTGGGTACATGAGTACATGTAGCTACATGATGTATTGTGTGTCGCTACGATGTGGGTACATGAGTACATGTAGCTACATGATGTATTGTGTGTCGCTACGATGTGGGTACATGAGTACATGTAGCTACATGATGTATTGTGTGTCGCTACGATGTGGGTACATGAGTACATGTAGCTACATGATGTATTGTGTGTCGCTACGATGTGGGTACATGAGTACATGTAGCTACATGATGTATTGTGTGTCGCTACGATGTGGGTACATGAGTACATGTAGCTACATGATGTATTGTGTGTCGCTACGATGTGGGTACATGAGTACATGTAGCTACATGATGTATTGTGTGTCGCTACGATGTGGGTACATGAGTACATGCATGTAGCTACATGATGTATTGTGTGTCGCTACGATGTGGGTACATGAGTACATGTAGCTACATGATGTATTGTGTGTCGCTACGATGTGGGTACATGAGTACATGCATGTAGCTACATGATGTATTGTGTGTCGCTACGATGTGGGTACATGAGTACATGCATGTAGCTACATGATGTATTGTGTGTCGCTACGATGTGGGTACATGAGTACATGTAGCTACATGATGTATTGTGTGTCGCTACGATGTGGGTACATGAGTACATGTAGCTACATGATGTATTGTGTGTTGCTACGATGTGGGTACATGAGTACATGTAGCTACATGATGTATTGTGTGTCGCTACGATGTGGGTACATGAGTACATGTAGCTACATGATGTATTGTGTGTCGCTACGATGTGGGTACATGAGTACATGTAGCTACATGATGTATTGTGTGTCGCTACGATGTGGGTACATGAGTACATGTAGCTACATGATGTATTGTGTGTCGCTACGATGTGGGTACATGAGTACATGTAGCTACATGATGTATTGTGTGTCGCTACGATGTGGGTACATGAGTACATGTAGCTACATGATGTATTGTGTGTCGCTACGATGTGGGTACATGAGTACATGTAGCTACATGATGTATTGTGTGTCGCTACGATGTGGGTACATGAGTACATGTAGCTACATGATGTATTGTGTGTCGCTACGATGTGGGTACATGAGTACATGTAGCTACATGATGTATTGTGTGTCGCTACGATGTGGGTACATGAGTACATGTAGCTACATGATGTATTGTGTGTCGCTACGATGTGGGTACATGAGTACATGTAGCTACATGATGTATTGTGTGTCGCTACGATGTGGGTACATGAGTACATGTAGCTACATGATGTATTGTGTGTCGCTACGATGTGGGTACATGAGTACATGTAGCTACATGATGTATTGTGTGTCGCTACGATGTGGGTACATGAGTACATGTAGCTACATGATGTATTGTGTGTCGCTACGATGTGGGTACATGAGTACATGTAGCTACATGATGTATTGTGTGTCGCTACGATGTGGGTACATGAGTACATGTAGCTACATGATGTATTGTGTGTCGCTACGATGTGGGTACATGAGTACATGTAGCTACATGATGTATTGTGTGTCGCTACGATGTGGGTACATGAGTACATGTAGCTACATGATGTATTGTGTGTCGCTACGATGTGGGTACATGAGTACATGTAGCTACATGATGTATTGTGTGTCGCTACGATGTGGGTACATGAGTACATGTAGCTACATGATGTATTGTGTGTCGCTACGATGTGGGTACATGAGTACATGTAGCTACATGATGTATTGTGTGTCGCTACGATGTGGGTACATGAGTACATGTAGCTACATGATGTATTGTGTGTCGCTACGATGTGGGTACATGAGTACATGCATGTAGCTACATGATGTATTGTGTGTCGCTACGATGTGGGTACATGAGTACATGTAGCTACATGATGTATTGTGTGTCGCTACGATGTGGGTACATGAGTACATGCATGTAGCTACATGATGTATTGTGTGTCGCTACGATGTGGGTACATGAGTACATGCATGTAGCTACATGATGTATTGTGTGTCGCTACGATGTGGGTACATGAGTACATGTAGCTACATGATGTATTGTGTGTCGCTACGATGTGGGTACATGAGTACATGTAGCTACATGATGTATTGTGTGTTGCTACGATGTGGGTACATGAGTACATGTAGCTACATGATGTATTGTGTGTCGCTACGATGTGGGTACATGAGTACATGCATGTAGCTACATGATGTATTGTGTGTCGCTACGATGTGGGTACATGAGTACATGTAGCTACATGATGTATTGTGTGTCGCTACGATGTGGGTACATGAGTACATGCATGTAGCTACATGATGTATTGTGTGTCGCTACGATGTGGGTACATGAGTACATGTAGCTACATGATGTATTGTGTGTCGCTACGATGTGGGTACATGAGTACATGCATGTAGCTACATGATGTATTGTGTGTCGCTACGATGTGGGTACATGAGTACATGCATGCACATCGAGTGTCGAGCAGCTGTCGCGTGAACTGACGTCCCGCTTACTCAGTCACTGTGACAGGTGTAATCCCACACAATATGAATCATCGAACTATTCCACCACCTCACTTCACGTGCTCAATGAAAACCACCGCTAACCTCCTCCGTATTGGTCGCGCCGAAATTGTGGAACATATAATAATTAAACACACTAAAGATAACACTTAAGCCGGGCGCGACTCATTGGGTCCACATAATTATCCGGCAGGTCTCGCGGCCGCCTCTTTGTGTTCTCTTAATTGGCGCGCCTGGAGGCTCCCGGGCCGCCTGGAGGCCTCCGCCACTGCCGCGCGGACACTCAGGAAGAACCTCGTTAATCCGCTCCTAGGGGCATCCCGCGCCGAATTTTCTTTAATGAACAAAAGCATTAACTTCATTGACTTTCTCTTAATTATATTATATCATTTAGTTTCAATTGTGCTTTTAAACTCTCGCTGATATTCTAACTTGGGCTGCGAGTGAACTCATTGCGAAATGTACGAGAACAAAGTGGAAACACTGTGTGTTTATTACGGACAGGCGCTTTCTGTCACGTGTCTTACAGAGGAAACTTTACTTATATCCGTTGTGTAGTTTTTTCGTTTAACTAAAAACGGGAGCAAAGCGGCTACGAGCTACGCGCTACGAACCGCTACGGCGCTACAGCGCTCCGTATGCTTTCAAACGGGAGTAAGTTTTCAAAGTGGTTGTGTGGTGTATGCGCGAATAGTTGGTAAGTAACTCACGGCAGGCGGCGGGACGCGGGGGCGGGGGCGCGCGCTGACCGGAGGACCGTTGCCAGAAGTTGGTAACATTTACCTGCGAGCAGATTTTTCCCCGACGAAGTAGTCGGAGTATCTTGTTTGGTTTAAGACGATGTTGGTAAATAGAGTGCAGTTTGAACTCGGTACGTGCCGCTCTTACGGCGATTCCATTTTATCTGCGAACTGTATTACAAACTTAGATATTATATTCTAGTCGGGAGCGTCTTTATGTCTTGTGCTACTGGAATGCGAAGTACATTTGTTTCTTCTGGAATTATTTGAATGTTTCTTGAAACGAGTTTGCACTAAGTTATCTGCTCGGCCATTATGAAAACTTTACACCTAGGGCGTAAAATAACTGCTTACGTCCTGTTGTAGCGAGTCTTTAAGAAATTAAACTCAATTCAAGAGAGAACAGTTGGGATTATAATGTTAAATATTGTAAAACTCATAGTTTCGTGTAACAGTAACACATGGCAGAATCCAGTGCGCAAACCTTGTAACAATACATAACAAAGTCGTCTCCCCGGACACACGCGGCCGCGCGCCGCTACCGCCGAACACAAACGTGGTCATTCATGGCTATAATGACAGATAGCTTGACTGCCGGCCCGGCTTCGCCACCGCACTGTACAGGGTATGTACAGCATTTTCGTCGATTTCAGACTTTTATACTTTCTGTACGAACCTTATTTACATTAGAACGGTGAAATATAATTAACGTAATATTTAGAACGAGATCATACTGTAGTGCAATACACGATCGAAAACTACAAAAATAAAACACTTATTCGAAAATATTGTCAAATGAAAGCTGGTCGGAAATCAACGCAAATTATTATTTTTATACGATACCTTTACAGTATCGACTACTGTCACGAAATTCACGTCCATTCCCGGTCCAGAGGAGTAGGCAATAATATTTTGTTACCGACATTTCGCCAATTTATACCGACGTAATGAAAGTATTGTTATTAATTCGTGAAATAAGTAATAACATTTTGGCATTATCATTAACTTGAAGTAACAATCTCTGTAGGTGTCTATGCCGTCAGAGGGCGCCAGCGTGGCGATCGATCAATTAGCGCTGACCAGCGACCGGCCCACGACAATGGAACCGCACCGCGCGCCAAACTTCAGAGTCGACGGCAAGCGTTGGTAACTGCACCCCCTAGACCCACAAACACACGCTGACCGAATATATCGCACGTCAGTTCGCCAACTGAAGTTGACTGTACAGCATTGGTTTCCTAAGAAAGCGGTGTACGGTCACACAATGATGGCTGTCCAAATTCAAATCGTTTTTGGACTCCTGAATGTCAAATACTGGTGAAACTGACAGATTTTCATGATGTTAAAATATGTCGGATCCGCTCTTCGCTGTCGCTGTCATCAGTGTACTGAACAGTCGAACACACTCAAATGTCGTTAGGCGTCTCTGTCATCAGTGTACCGAACAGTCGAACACACTCAAATGTCGTTAGGCGTCGCTGTCACCAGTGTACCGAACAGTCGAACACACTCAAATGTCGTTAGGCGTCGCTGTCACTAGTGTACCGAACAGTCGCACACTCAAATGTCGTTAGGTGTCGCTGTCACCAGTGTACCGAACAGTCGTACACACTCAAATGTCGTTAGGCGTCGCTGTCACCAGTGTACCGGACAGTCGAACACACTCAAATGTCGTTAGGCGTCTCTGTCATCAGTGTACCGAACAGTCGAACACACTCAAATGTCGTTAGGCGTCGCTGTCACCAGTGTACCGAACAGTCGAACACACTCAAATGTCGTTAGGCGTCGCTGTCACTAGTGTACCGAACAGTCGCACACTCAAATGTCGTTAGGCGTCGCTGTCACCAGTGTACCGAACAGTCGTACACACTCAAATGTCGTTAGGCGTCGCTGTCACCAGTGTACCGGACAGTCGAACACACTCAAATGTCGTTAGGCGTCGCTGTCACTAGTGTACCGAACAGTCGAACACACTCAGATGTCGTTAGGCGTCGCTGTCACTAGTGTACCGAACAATCGAATACACTCAAATCATTTATAACTTTGCAAACATGGGTAATTGGTCCACAGATGATTTTTTTAATAATGAAGTCCTCCATGTTCTACCGTCACACGGGCATGCAAATCACAATCTTTTTTTTTTAAAGTTATTATGATTTTTAACAACAACTAGGAAATTATGGTAATGTCACATACAAATTAAATACTTTAGAAATAAATAATAGGGAAATTCCACTCGTTTCCGTCACACACCTATCTGTATCATATTTATCTCATTAGAAGAGGTAACCTAAAAAAGATGTCTAATCATTGAAAAGAGGTTGTAGATGATAGGGTAAAGAAAACGCGACAATTTAGGTAGACAAAGGAAAAAAAGGCGTTGGTGCGAGCGAAAAGGTTCAACGCGGCGGACACACTTCTTTTTTTTTACTAACTGCGGGTGCACAAAACTTGTATAGAAAAATGTACCAATATAGGTTTAAAGACATTTATTTCTCATAAGAACTTTACATAGTTCACTTAAAATGAGATACAAAGTACTTATATCTAATGATAAATTATAATATCGTATTTGCCTCTGGGGCGTTGGTGACGTTACAGGGTACATATATGCTTCTTAAGTTTAGCCTTAAATATATTTATACTATCACATCTCTTTAAATCCTCCGGTAAATCATTAAACAGTTGCGTCCCCTCAACCAATATTGTTTTTTTCCCGTAATTAGTCCGTGCTCGTGCAGTCATTAGTTGAAATTTGTTTTTGCTTCTTGTGTTGTATGTTATTACTTTTTTATGTAGTTGTATGTTTGATTGTACGGAATTCGTGGTGATTTTTTTTATGAGGATGCAGGTGTAATATTTGTAAAGTTGTGCGAGATTTAGTAGTTTAGTTTTGTGGTATAATTTTTTTGTTGGATATAGATAGTGATAGTGAAATAATACTTTGATAATTTTGTTTTGTATTCGTTGTAGTGAGTTTAGATTAGATTTTGCGGCTGACCCCCACACTTCGATTAGGTATTCAAGGTTTGATCTTACTAATGAGTTATATATAATTAGACGAACTTTTTTCGGAATACATTTTGTAACTTTTCGTAACGCTCCTAATAGTGATATTAATTTTATTTTGACGTGATCGATGTGTAGTTTCCAAGAAAGTTTGTCATCTACCCACAGACAGAGGTATTTTTCTTGATTAGACCGTTTGACTATTTCTCCGTTAATCGTAAGAGGTGAAAAGTCCGGTAAAGGTTTATTTTTGGCGGAGAAAATTATAAATGATGTTTTTGACGTGTTAATAGTTAGTAAGTTATATTTTACCCATTCGTTGAGTAGGTCAAGGTCCTTTTGGGCATCAGATATAATGTTTTGTAACGATTTATCGAAGTAAAAAAGGCAAGTGTCATCCGCGTATAACGTAAGGTGTCCCGTCAGCCCTATTTTATTAATGTTATTTATGTAAATTAGGAATAGTAATGAGCTTATAATTGAGCCTTGTGGACAGCCGTATGTTATGTTTTGCATCGAGCTGGTGAAGTTATCTATCTTAACGACTTGTTGTCTATTTTGTAAATATGAGGTGAACACACTGAGGGCGCTGCCTGAAATACCTATATTACCTAATTTCTGTAGTAACTTTTGATGGCTTACCGTATCGTACGCTTTTTTTAGGTCAATGAAAATACCTACAGCAATTTTTTTTTGATCAATATGAGTTTTTATTTTTGTTATTAAATCTACTGAGGCCGTGAGAGTACTTGATTTAGGGCGGAAACCATATTGTTGATCAATTAGGAATTTTTTCTCGGTTAAATATGCGTTTAGACGGTTGTATAACACACGTTCGAAGATTTTTGAAATAACGGGTAAGACCGATACCGGTCGATAGTTGCCGGGGTCAGTTCTACTTCCAGATTTGTAAATTGGACTGACCCTTGCAACTTTAAGTGAGTCAGGGAAAATGCCGCGCAATAAGCACATATTTATACAATTAGTAAGTCTTTCAACAATTATATTTTTAAGGCATTTAATAGCTTTTGTGCTGATACCGTCTAAGCCTGTACTAGTGTTGGTGTCAAGGTGGTCAATAATTTGTGATATTTCGTCAGTATTACAGGGGGAAAGTTCGTTCAAGGTCATATCGTGTGTGTGATTACTGCCGTACATGAGAATATTACCTGTGTTTATGTGGTACTTGTTTGGTATTTTATTAGCTAAGTCCGCGCCTATTGATGCAAAGAATGAGTTAAATACGTTACAAATTTCATTACCGGTTGTTATATATTCCGAGTTCGACGCTAATTTGGGGGGTGCACTGTTATCTTTAATTTTATTACATGCTAAGTTATTAATTATTTCCCACATTTTTTTAGGTTGTTTGTAGCTGTTATGAAATAGGTTGTAGTAGTAGGTTTTCTTCTTTGTCTTGATTAGGTTTTTTACTCTGTTCTGTTCTTCATTAAAATTCCTCTGTAGGTCGTTGTCTTTTGGGTGAGATTTTGTTTGCTGCCATAAGTGATTTCGTAGGTTGATTGAGTCTATAATTTCTCGGTTTATCCAGTCTTCTTGGGGTAGGTTTAGGATTTTAGTCTTATCTTCTTTATTTTTCTTTATTTGTTCTGAGATATATCTTTCTAAGTAGGAGTAGTCGTTTTCATCATTATTGTAGTTTGCTTGTAGGGTATTATTGTAAAGTTTTTCATAGTTAAGTGCTTGGTATTGGATCCTTTTGTTTATCTTGGGTGTCAAGTTGCCTATCTCAAGGAATATCTGTTTGTGGTCTGATAGGCACGAGTCAATTATAGATATACTGAATGCGTGATTGTTTATGTTCGAGCATATGTGATCCAGTATTGTATTTGTAGTGCTGGTTTCACGGGTACTGTGTAGTTTATTTATTTTATTTAATATTTCGTAGCCTGTTCCTTTTATTTCATTTATATATCTTGTGACGTGACTGTCTTTACTAAGTAGGTCGATGTTGAAGTCCCCAAAAACAAATATTAAAGTAGCTACCCACCAACGTCTTTATAACTATTTATTTATAAATATCCCAATAGATGGCGTTACACGTTCAAAAGGAAAGTATCTTACAACTTACTTAATTGCTAAATCTTATTGCTAATTTAAATATATAACAATATTAATATGCGTCGCCTACAGAGGTATTAACAGTGTACGGTGAAACCATACACTACCGACGACTAAGCATTTTTACATAACTTCATTGATTAATATCAATTGAGCGAACAGTACTCGATTAGCGGTCATCGCGTGTGCTCCTTCGCTTCTTTATATTATAACTTTTGGTCCGTTTAATACATTATTTTACCTTAAAACGTAGCAGTATCATTGACTATCTTCCAACCTTCTACATGGTCCTTCGAGCTATCGGGCGGGACCTCGCGAGTGTTAGTATTCGTTATTCTTCGGGGAATTACGTGTATTTAGAATCTTGCGACTGATCTCGTTCGGAAATCAGCAATTCGGATAACAGTGATACGTGTGGACATAGTTTCGCAACCGCAGAACTGTAGCAAAGCATTTGTATCAAAACCCTTAGCAGCACAAGGTGGAGTTGTAATACTAGTGAACACGAGCAATTTTCCCGAGCAACGAAACATCAGCGCTTCAAGCACGAAGCAACCAGCATCCGGAGTAGCAAGCAGCAAATCGGTATTTACAACAGCAGCACTCGGAATATATAGCAGCAGGACGAAAGTGTCCAGTCATAGCAGAGCATCAGCATTCGGAGTGCGACAATAGCAACCAGCGGCTGTCAAAAGCCAGTACTGTACAAGTAAGATCTTTCCTTTTTTAATTCAAAAATTAACTAGCAGCAAAATGGAGGATCCTTACTATGAACAACTTGAACTTAGCGAATTAATCCGGAAAATACCGATAACTATAAAAAAGGATAGCGCCGATGGGAAAACTGATGACTATTTCAAAAGGCGATTAGAGATGTTAGAGAACTATTGGTCAGAATAATTACTTAGCTATGTGTGATTATGGGGTTAAAGATCACACACACACAAATCTCTAATCAGCGAGCAACGCCTGCAGTTATCCAACAAGCTAACGCCTTTGAGAACCGTTAGGATTACTCAAGCGACACAAGAGGAGCAAAAAGAAACCGAACAAGAAGCAGGGCCATCGAGTTATAAGCAGCCAAGAAAAGTCAGCAGTTAACGCACCGTGGAGTCAACAGGCTCAACTAGCAAATTAGATGACATGATAAGTAAACAAGCAGCGAATTTTAAAGCGTTCAAGAGATCAGCCGGTTTTACCGACCTAGACTCCATGTCAGAAAAATGGGAAATGGAAGACGTGCTACGAACTTTACAAGCGTGCTGGTCACAAATTGATTATCTTCATTGGGAGATTGACAGCGAGATAGGTGGAGAGGACGATGATTACGAGGCAGTTTATACCCAGCATGAGTGATCATAAATATTCATTTAAAGAAAATGATCAATAAAAAGCTTTGGAGTGTATCACATAGAGAGCACTCCCTGTATTTTCAGGAAATTACCAGCATTGGCCGTCTTTCAAGGACCTCTTTACCGAAACTAATCACAGCAACCCTACCTTATCGCAAGCTCTTAAAATGCAATATCTGAAAGGAAAGGTCAAGGGAGAGGCAAAAAGCCTCGTTCAGCATCTTTCCATAAGTTCTAGTAACTATGATACCGGTTGGGAAATCTTAAACCATCGGTATAACAACAAAAAACTGATATTTACTTCAATAAAATACTTTGCTAGGTTTATCTAGTATGCAACAGCAAACAGTAGATCATATTTAAAAACTGCATGACGTAGCGGTAGAAAGCTCACATGCCATACGGAACTTAGGGATTGATATCAGCACCTGGGATCTGCTTCTAGTGCATTTATTGTCACACAAGCTGAATAGTGAATCCTTTTTTTTTTTTTTTTGTTTTTTTTTTTTTTTGTGGGTGGGAAATCATCAAATAACTTCTCCCGCTCTGGGCAGAGCAGGAGGGCGTGTCAGACTCTTACTGACTAAAACCCACCCGTGTTCCTTCAGTTGCCTGTGCCAGGGGCCACGGTAACCCTCTTGGACTTTTCCGCAACCCTAGCAGGCATCGGTCCTAGCAAACCCCGTCATTGGTGCTGACACCTCTTTGAGGCGCGCGTGGAACACAACGCGCCGTTGACCCGGGCCTAGTCCTTATCGAACGGCGAGCTGCTCATTGCTCGCCGTTCGCAAGCCCGCGCCTACGGTGGCCGGGAATCGGCCTGCGATTCCCGACGCCCAGGGCGTCTCCTGCGGCGGCTAGGGGCGTGAGGGCGCAAACTTTGCCTCTCCCTCACGCGTTCCGCCTCCTCCTTCGCGAACATTTCTGCTTCGCAGAAGGAGGTGACGGCTTCCCAAGCCCTCTCGCTCCGTACCATGGCCTGGACCAAGGCCGGACGCGAGAGATCGCCACCGCCAATCGCCTCCACGAGGACACGGCGGTGCTCCGCCCAAGCCGGGCAGACCTCCACCGTATGCTCCACCGTGTCCTCCGGGCGATCCACACAATGGTGACACCCGGGCGTTTCCTCCCGCCTTATCCGGAACAGGAACCTCCCGAAACAACCGTGTCCGGTAAGGACCTGCGTCAGGCGGAAGGTGAGGACGCCGTGGCGCCTCTCTAGCCACTCCTCAAAGAGGGGACTTATCGCCGCAATTGTGGCGTGCCCAGAATAGTGAAACCTACGGAGATTACATAGACTCCCTTAAAAATTCTAGAGAGCTACCGGTTTTGCAGGATTCTTCGGACTACTTAGAAAGTAAAAAAAGGCATTGTGTTATTGTTTATACGTAATACTTATTGAACATTGCAAAATGTGACTTTTTAGTGAATAATAAGTGAATTACACGGACAACTTAGAACATAGTGAAAGTGGAAGTAACTCTCCAACAATGGAGACGGACCTATTAGTTGTGCAATTGGAACACCAAGTAACGTGCGAAACATTGAGAGAAATCTCAACAAATTTAGACGGAACCTTTACCGTGCAGTGTAACCAGTGTACCCACAAAAATGACATTAAAAACTTTCTAGAATGGACCAATGAACAGACTAAAATAAAAACAATGAAATGCAAAAAGTGCACCAAAACCAGCGTTATAAAGATTTTCACATTCGTGAACCATCGTCACACGAATGGTAAGTTCATACCAGATGTTTATTATAAAATCTACTCGTGCGCAAACACAGTAGTAAGAAGCGTATTCCACAACTGTGTGGAGTGTAAAAAACAAAGGAATGTACAAGTGATTCCCCAAACGGAGTTCACAGCTCAAGAGGAATATGTATGCAATTGCCTAAAAATAAACACAGTACATATCAAGTCGAGTGAACTAAACTTAAAAACTAAGAAAAATACGATACCGAAACAAATCGGACTCCCTAGAACAACCGAGGCGGTGGTTGAGGCAATACCGACTCATAATCGGTTTGAGCTGCTTCAAAATAGTTCGAACCAAGAAAAGAGAAGAGTAATAGTGCCATCTCGCTCATACTCTGCGTTATCGACAAGTGACCACTCTCTGAGATCGCGCAGCCCATCAATTAAGCGCCCACACCCTTACGAGGGAGAAGGCGTATCTGAAGCGAAAAAAGTTACAAGGCGAACAGGAACAATCAACAGTTTACCCAAAGACTCTGTACCGATGGGGAAAAATATATCAACAAAGAATAGCACTCATGTACCACCGATACTAATCACGGACGCGAGATACAAATATAAAGATAACAAGGATACAAAAAAGATGCTGAGCGACCAACTCGTAGGAGATCTAACCAAATTAATGAATAAACACCATGGCCGCATAGTCAGAAACGAGAGAAGCAAAAACATTCTCATCACACTCACCGACTTAGAGAAAAGAGCAAAGGCAATCGAGGACATCAAATGCTTCAAGCCAGATCTCGCATTCATAGCGCCGAAACCCAAGGCGGAACAAACAAAAACGACGAAAGTCATTATAAGAAATATGGTTCACGACTATCCAGTCGAAGAACAAAAAGACGAAATGGAAAAGTGCATCGGTATTCGCCCTCTCAATATCAAAAAGATAACGGGCGATGTACAACTATGCATATTCAGCGGCGACCTCTCATACAATGAAATCGCTGAACGTATGAAAAACGCCACAGAAGCCTTTTACTGTGCACACAAGCTAAGACCTGAAAAATACAAAGTTGGCTCGGACAGAGTGCTACAATGCAAAAACTGTTTTAAATTCAACCACGCAACTAGTGCATGCCATGCACCGAAAAGAGAACCCACCATACTGATCAAAAACAATCAGGATGAATCGGTGAAAGTCTGCTCAAACTGTAAGGATGTACAGCCAGAGCAGCACAGCGCAACACAGAGAAAGTGCCCACTATTCAAGAAGGCAATAGAGAGACAAAAGAAAAAGGCTGAACGAGCTGAAAAGGAACACATAAACGTCCCATCTACAACTAAAGCATTCGCGTACGCAAACCAAACTCATCGAGTCCTTCAGTGATGGGGAGAGAAAAATCGAAGGATGCAGCATTCGAGTCTTCACCGATCACAGAACTGGAGAATACATCACGGTAAAGGGCCAATACCAAATCAAAATGAAATGTCTGACGAATTCGAGCAACTGCTAAGAGAGGACAGTGCCCTCATCATAGGAGACATGAACCTAAGGATGCAACTGCTCGGCCGTTCAGTCGATAGAGGTCTCGGAATTCTAGTACGAGAAATACATAACAACGGAGACTGTAGAATTCTACATTCCGGTCTGCCATCTAGACCCGCCAGTATTGGAAACAACAACATACTGGACATAGCAATCACCACATACAATCATTCAGATTTGGAAATAAAATCATGCAAACAGATAGAATCCATAGGGTCCGATCATATACCATGGATAATCACAATAAACTTGGAAAACGACTACGAGATCCCACTAAGTCGTAACCTCAAAGACATCAAAACGAGTAAGGATAAGCGCGACGAGTTTGAACAATCTCTGGCAACAAAAATAGATCCAAACACAAAAATCGAAACAGACACAGACTGTGACAAAATGATTACCAAACTGGAAAAAGCCGTAATAGAGACACTGAACGAATTTGCACCGCTCAAACAAACCGACAACAGACAAAATCTTCCCAACGAAATTCAAAATTTGATAGACAAAAGAAATAAAGCGAAAGACATCGCATGGAGTCTAAGATTCACATACAGATACAACGGACTAAAGAGAGAATACAACAGACTAAAACGCAATTTAGCTAAGAAACTCATAGAACACGGAGAGGAAATTTTGAACAAAGTTTTAGAAGATAAAACCGACAGCAGAAAGAAAATGTGGAGTATACAGAGAGCGATGAAAAAGCCACCTCAAAGGCTCCCCCTTATAGAAAACTGCAACACAGAGCTAGAGATTATCGACAATCTAGTGGACACGGCTATCGTTCACACATCCGATATCTCACATGAAGACGAAAACACAGAGAAATATACACCATTTCAACCATTGGATGCAACATCACACGCAGAGTTAAAAACAGCCCTTCGAAAATTCAAGAATCAGAAAACACCTGGCCCTGACGGGATAAGAGCGGACATCTTGAAAATGGGAGGCGATACAATGATAGCCATGTTCAAGCGAATAATGGACTACATTATCAACACGGGATACTTCCCAAAAAGATGGAAAGAAAGCACATGCATCTTTCTGCACAAACCAGGGAAAGACTACACACAACCCAAGTCATACAGACCCATTAGTTTACTCAATATCATGGGCAAATGGGCCGAACGCATTATTCTCTCGAGAATAAACACAGTCAGCAACGAACTTATCCCCGAACACCAACATGGATTCGTCCGCCAAAGAGGCACATCAACACAAATACTAAGGACCGGCAAATACATCAGCGACGCCCTGGAGAAAGGGCACAGTGTGGCCATGATATCGACCGACCTCAGTAAGGCATTTGATTCTATAAATCATCAGGGCCTAATAAAGAAACTCTATGAAGCTGGAGCCCGAAATAACATCATAAAGATAATAGAAAATTATCTGTCGAACAGAACAACCAAAGGCAGATTCAGAACAACCACAGGAACAGAAAAAAAGGTACCACACGGTGTACCCCAAGGCTCGATAGTCGGACCAGTGCTTTTTAACTTGTATGTCGCTGACATACCAAAGCATAAAATCGCAGGTCAGATGCTCTCTCAGTACGCAGATGACCTGTGCATTCTCAATGCAGCGGAGAAACCAGATCACGCCACCAGGCGTGCAGAATGGGCAGCGGAGGAAATTATAGACTACTACAAGAGATGGGGCCTCCAATGCAACGTGGATAAAACGGAATGTATCATGTTCTCTCACAAAAGACCTAGGCTGGGAAATACAAACAGCGGATACAGAAATTACATCAAAATGAAAAATGAACGGATTGAGTATAAGAACGAAGTAAAATACCTCGGTGTCGTATTTGATAAGAGACTATCGATGAATAAACACACCATAGAAACCGTAGAAAAATCAAAACGAGTAAGAGGTGCCCTAAACTCGATCATAGGGTACCGATCGAAAGTGAACGTCGAAACAAAACTACTCATCATACAGGCGTGCCTCTTGCCAGTACTCGACTATGGAGTGATCCAACTCCTACCAAGATACAGCAAGAGCAATCTGAGAAAACTAGAAAGACAGTACAGAATGGCACTGAAAGCTGCAGGTGCCTTCCCACGTCGCACTGAAACAAAAACGCTCTGGGAAATGCTTAATCAGGACCCGTGGCATCTCAGAGCACACGATCTCCACCACGACATGATCGACAAACTCACCTCGCTGACGATCAGCGGCCTCGACGATCCCGGTCCCGCGTATACGAGATATGGACAGTTCAATCCATCCCTTTTCTCAAACAGGATAGGCGAAATTGAATATTATGTAAACAAATCGGAGAGAGGCAAACCGCTCCACAAGAGAACGGCCCCCCCCCGTCAGCATAGGCTTTGACTCGTAAAGTCACTTCTAGCTTATAAGTAATTATAGGTCTAGACCTAATGGGATCCTAAATCCAAAATTTCTCACATTTGTTTTGTGAGAAAAGATCTCAACAATAGGTTGCAAAAGATCCCTCCCCGGACAAAGTGCGCCAAAATAAAATGCATACCCAATGCTCTTGTAAAATTACATTTTATAAGTGACATGTAACACAGTTTTCTCAACTAATGAAATAAATATCTATTCTATTCTATTAGAAAGTAAATTTACGAGTCTGGAAACATCCGCAGAAATCTAGATCAATCATCACCGAAATCAAATAATCATAAAGCAGCAAAAAAAAAAAAGAATCCAAAAGCAAGCCGATATAAGTTTGACAATAAATTTAACAAGCCGCATTCAAATGCCTTACACCGTGTCAACCAGCAAATGTAAATTTTGCGGTCAACAACATGCAATGTTCGATTGCGATTTTTTTTGCAGTTGCCTATACAAGCCTTGGCCACTACTAGGCATTGATGGACTTACGTATGTTTACACGTTCGTCCATCAATGCCTCTTTTACTGGCCGCGGCAGTAATGTACTATTTAGATTTAGCTCGAAGAAGGTTAAAATATATGCATCATCATCATATTTGGCAGTTTTCCGTCTAATTTGGCTCACATTTTTTTTTATCAAATCTATATATTCTCGACTTATAAACACTGTATAGGAACAACGTTTATACAAATACCAGTAGTCTCCTCAATTGATTGTGATAAATATTTTCTTAAAGCGGAGCAAATAAGGAAGTCTACCATTTCTCTCGGACTGATGTTTATCTTTCGACTTGAACCGTTCGAGTAGCTCCTGTATTTGTATCACTATGGACACAGTCCGAGCTCACGACGGTGCAGGTGGATCATTCGTGATGTCGTTGATTTGTAGGTAAAGAAGAACTTTCTGAGGGAGGGGACAAGACGGATTTTGAATATGGATATCAGTGTTAAGGTAAAATAATGTATTGAACGGAATAAAAGTTATAATATAAAGGAGCGAGGGAGCACACGCGATGACCGCTAATCTAGTACTGTTCGCTCAATTGATATTAATTAATGAAGTTACGTAAAAATGCTTAGTCGTCGGCAGTGTATGGTTTCACCGTAAATGCTCCCGGGCCAAAAAGTTACACATCTTCAAATCTACAGCGACACGTTTTAGACATAGGTGACGTAGATACGTCTCGTTTAACGTTAGTGTCCTCACTAGTTATATTCACTTTACTGGACTGACGGACAGCTGTACTCTGCTTTCGCGAGAACACAACACTTTTTGCCACACTTTGTGATAGTTCCACTGAAGAAACTGCATGGCACCTTCTCAAGAAGTATGACGCTAATAAAACGGCTACACCCAGCAAGCTATATCATTGTATATGTTAATTATCTTTTATTGTGTGAAGGTTGTTGAGATAAAGTTTATTTACACATACCCTATACTTTGATAAAAAGGAATATTCTTGACAAGATCGACTCGATTCTTCAGGCGTCCTTATCACTCACCAATGCTTCGAAAAACTGCGTGACTTTTTGTTGCCAGTGAAGTTGTCAAAAGCTTAATTTTGTTTATTACTAATCGATTATTGGTAATTTACTTAATTTCAATTTTCAACCGACAAAAAAAAAGGTAGATCTTTGTTCAACCCATATGTTTTTCAAGCTCGCGATTTTCTCAAAAACGAATAAATCTGTTTTAAGTATATTTTTTTTCACATACGTATTCTACATACATTCAGAAAGATTTTTGTACACAATATATTAGGTTATTGTTAATTCAACTTGTTGAATTATCTTGTTTTCAATCTAAGGGAACGGTCTGGATCGATTTTTTTGCACGCAAGTGTACATGTACCTCGACGGATCATTTAGTTCGTGCCAGCAAAACTCTTGGAACGGGGATTTAATTACAACGCATTGTTTTAATTTGTTATCCAGTTTGCCGAATTTGTCATCCATGCTTAAATGATTAATCGGTTTGTTGGCTAGGCACAAATATGATTGATCATTATGCAGGCATGATTAGAGTTCCATAAACGATATTATTGTGAAGAAAGCATCTTTTTTCAAACTAATAGCCACGAACTCCGCAACTGGTAGGACGCTAATCATATCATTTTGAACCTGCTGAGAAACTGGTATGATTTTATAAATCTTGTAGCTGTCTCTGCTGATCAATGGAAAAGTAATTTCAAATATTATGAAGTATTCTTCCATCAGTCTCGCTTTTACGTTCAACATACTGTAAACATGTTTCAGGTCAGACTGTAGGTTGTCCACGGGCAGGGTAGTATCTTTTGTTAATTGTCCAGAAATGAACCGTAACTCACGCTGTAACTGATCTGGAACTAACAGGTGAGCGTTAAATTTCCCGTGGTATACGTGATCATATATTTAACAGAGTATCCTGGATTCCTTTGAGGTTTTGAATCAAGTTGATAGTTGTGACTTCCGACAGAGCAAAGTCTTGCGTTTTAGCTAAATCTTCAACTTCTTGCTTAACAGCAAAGGCAGCATTATCCAATTGATTCAAGTGTTTGTTTATTGTTTTATGCCGTAATTGGATAGTTTGCTCGGTTCTCTTTAATTCGTTGTATTCAGCCTCAATGACCGAGGTCTGATTTCTTATTAAGTTACTCGTTTTGTTTTACAAGCTGTATATCTTTTTTGTACTGTTCGGCGAATCGTTAATGATAAATGATTTTATTTCTGTAAGTAGGTTTGAACAAACACTTTTACACGTCAATCATATTTTTTTTAAACTAGATGAGGTCGGCGTTTCTTATCTGACTACTCTGAGAAGAAAGGCCGAAACAAACTCAGAGGTCACAGTCTCTTTTAAAGTCCAGACAAAATCTTGGTCAGATCATGTGAAGGCTATGTAGATCGGTGTCTGCAATGGTCTTTTGAGGAAAGAACCACACAGATTGAGTGGACCTGTCCAGTCAGTGCACGCAATTGTCAGTAATCGTGCAGCTCAACTTAAACTCAAGGAGCTCAACGATTCGACGAACAATACCAAAGAAAGGACCTTTTAGTAGGCCGCATAAATTACTCAAACTGCCAGATCATGTTTACGCTGAGAAAAATACAAAAAGAAATAAAAAAAAACCAATGACCGACATAGTTCTCACATTCACAATAATTAGAATAATATTATAATAATCTTTGAGGACCATGTAGATTTGTGTCTGAAATGGTCTTTTGAGGAAAGAACCACACAGATTGAGTGGACCTGTCCAGTCAGTGCACGCATTTGTCAGTAACCGTGCAGCTCAACTCAGAACTTAAGGAGCTCAACGATTCGACGAACAATACCAAAGAAAGGACATTTGGGTAGGCCGCATCAGCTACTCAAACTGCCAGAACATGATTAAAACTGGAACAAAAACACACATGGTCCTCACATTCACAATAATTTAAAATAATATAATACTTTATACAGTAAATATTAGTGTCATAATAATAATAATAGTAGTATATGTAAATAAGTATCTAGATACTTATAGCAAAGATTAAAAGTAAAAATAGTTAGCGAAACAAAATAAATTAACATTGCCTGTGCTTTATTGGAGCAACTCAATCCCAAGCCTTTTTGTCCTCAATATAGTCTTTGACAGTATAATAGGCATTCTGGCATAGTTTCCTTTTTATAAAAGATTTGAATTTATTTAGGCTTAGTGCTTGAATGTTGCTTGGAAGTTTATTATAAAAACGTATACATTGGCATCTAAACGAGCCACCTATTTTCTTGAGCCTGGTAGTAGGAACAACAAATTTGTGTTTGTTCCTAGTATTTAAATTATGGATATCACTGTACTTTTTAAACAGATTAATATTTTTATGTGCATACAAAAGATTTTCATAAATATACTGAGAAGGCACAGTCATTATATTAATCCCTTTAAATTAGTCTCTGAGGGAGTTTCTGGGACTTAATTTATAAATTGAACGAATTGCCCTTTTCTGTAAAACAAAAATCGTCTGAATATCGGCGGCATTTCCCCACAACAGAATACCATACGACATTACACTATGAAAAACGTTCGTCTAATACTCCGAACAAGCTATTGTCCACGTAACCGATACCGTTAATGAGTCCGCGACGATGTCTGGTGCGCACATCAAAGTGCTGATTAATCATAAGATGTTATAGTGCTGTATTTCTTTAAAGTCGTGATTTAATTGAAGCGTTACCATATTACAGTGACTTTTATCGTTTAGGGATGCACAGAGCCTTTATAAATAGTCCAAGATTTTCGTGACGGTAGTATTACCTTCTCAATAAGGGCTCCTATCATTATAAACAATTAAATTCCATTTATCTCGAATACCTTGCATGTTGTCTACTGACTCAAAATATAGCGAATTGTTGCTAGGCAACGCTGATATGTTAAAAGCTGCGTGAGACGATGTTAATAATGAAATAAAAAAGTTAAGTGAGTTAAATTAGCTATGCTGTATTTGAAAGTAAACATGTCATCACAAGAATTCCAGCGAAGATGTACTTTCTGATTTAAAGTTGAAAATTATTTCATGTAGTTTTATATAGTTGTCATTGACACTATATCCGCTTGACGTCCTTGCTGACGCGTTGATTACTACCCGTAGCTTCGTAGTTGCTGGGGTGCATGTTGAAGAGCCTCCTCGTGGCGCACCCTGGGCAACGTCGGCTCCAATTGCCCACCAAGTTTTGGTGTACAATTGGGGCTGGCGGCTAATCTTTAACAAACGGGGAAAGGTCATGGTTCCAATCACCGATCATGCTTGATGGTCGGTGAAGGGAACCGGGCTATAGAGGGTCAATACGTCCACTCCTCCTCTGCTTACAGAGGAAGTTGAGTGGGCGTAGACTGAGAAGGGCCGCCGCTGCGGTGCAGGCGCACCAAAGCGGCACGTGTTTCTCTCCTTGAGGAGCAGTCCTTGAGGAGAGAATTTTCGGCGGGTTCGCTGAGTCGGGTCGGCCGGACAGCGAACGGAGGCATGCCTAATGCCGCCGCCGGGGGCTTGGCTTAATTGCTTGGCCCAGAGGAAGGCTACCTCTAAGATAAAAAACCACCCAATCCTAAGCTTCGAAGCGCGGTGAGAGGATGAATGGCTGGAGGGAGTCCAGTCGTTAGCGCTTCCCCTGCAGAGCACCTGCCGCACTCTGCAGTATGTAGGCTTACCGGGCATCTAGGCTCTGCCCGGTGGACATCAAAACCTATATCTACTCGTGGGATTAAAAATGGAAAAAATCAATAATCAAAATATAAATAAAAATGACGAAGAGGAGAGGAGTGATGCGGGGTCGGAGTCCGACGCCGCATCTGGCGCGGAGGGCTCATGCCAGGGCTCGGGGCGCGAAGTGGCGGGGGCTGCTGATAGGAACCGAAGGTTCTACCAGAAGCGCCCCAGATCGGGGGAGGGCCAGGGGTCATCCTCCGAAGAGTGGACCTCGGGGCCCAAAAAAATCCACTCCAGCCGGCGGGGTGGAGCCCGGGAGAAGGGTTTGGGCAGAGGGATCGCCACCCAGGAGACTAATGAGCTGCGCTCTGTCAGCCCAGCCGAGCCGGCTCAGCAAACTGGGAGACTCGCTTTGGAAGGGAACCAGCCTGGAAGGACCAGCTGCAAGGCGGGTCTCTCAGAGTCCTCGAGTGGCGAGCCGGACGCCGCTGGCGGCTTCAACTCGGATCGAGCGGCCAGGTTTGCGGAGATCGTGGTCGCCGCAATAAAGGATGTGGCCTTGAAGAGGAATAAATCCTCTAAAGACAAGGCCATAGCCGCGGCCACGGCCTCCATTATGGCGGCAGCGGAGGCCATTCAACCTGGGTCTCCGTCAGATGCAATGTCTGAAATGCGGGCGGAGGTAGCCCGCTTGACAGCCGCCATGGAGCTTCTCCGGAAGGAGAATGAGGAGCTCCGAGCAGACCTGGCCGGGCTTCGAGCAGCCGGCCCCAGGGAGGTGCCGCAGGCGGGGGCGCAGCAGCATGGGCAGGGACGGCCCGTGCCTGCGCAAGACCAGGTTCTGACCCTGGTGCGGCAGGAGCTGGCTGCCTTCCAGAGCCGGTTTTCCGCCCTGGAGGCCATTGTCTTGCGCCCCCCACTAGCGGCGAGCCAGCCGGCCGCGGGCCGGCAGAAGGCGGTGTCATTTGCCACCGTCGCAGCTGCCGCGGCCAAACCTGGCTCGTCGGGTCAGAGGAAGGCCCCCCCCGTGCCGAAACCCGCGGGGCCGCCCATGCCCAGGGCGGGCGGGATGGCTACTCAGACGGCGAGGGCACCGGCCCGGGCTGCAAGACGGACGCCCCCACCTCCTCCTCCTATATCTCCTCCGGCTGGTGCTGGATGGCAAGTAGCCGGGGAGAAGAGGAAGGCCAGGCAGGCGGCAAGGGCGGCCAAAAGGAAGGAGAGGCAGCAGCAGCGCAAAGAGCGAAGCGTCGCGGCTAGGCTCCGTGCCCCGAAGTCCGCAGCTGTAGTGATTACACTACAGCCGGAAGCGGTGAAGAAGGGCGTGTCCTACCGTGACGTGCTAGCCAAGGTGGGACAGGCGGTGAGCCTAGAGGAGATCGGCGCCACCGAAGGCATCCGGGTAAGGCTCACGGCGACTGGGGCCCGGATGCTGGAGATCCCCGGTGCGGCCAGCGGCCCGGCCGCCGACGCTCTGGCCGAAAGGCTTAGGGCGTCCTTAAATGCGGACGAGGCCCGAGTGTCCAGGCCCAACAAATGCGCTGACTTGCGCATCCTGGGCCTGGACGACTCTGTGACGGAGGGAGATGTGATGGCCGCCGTCGTTAGGACTGGGGGGTGCTCTGCCGAGCAGGTGAGGGCAGGCACCATCCGTCCTGACTTCAAGGGGATGCGAGCCGTTACGGTAAGCTGCCCCGTGTCGGCGGCCAAAAAAATAGTCGAGGGCCGAAGGCTACTGGTGGGCTGGGTTTCCGCGCAGGTGAAACTGCTGGAACCCAGACCTCTGAGGTGCTTCCGCTGCCAGGTGGGCAACCACGTGGGAGCTCAATGCACCTCGGAGGTGGACCGCAGCCACCATTGCTTCCGCTGTGGTCAGCCCGGTCACAAGGCCGGCTCTTGCAATGCCGCGCCGCACTGCACCGTATGTGCGGCAGCTGGCAAGCCGGCCGATCACCGGATGGGGAGCAAGGCCTGCGCTCCACCCGCCACAGCCAGGGGCAGGGGCAAGCCCTCCGCCACCGCCGTCACTGCCGCAGCCGCCGACACTGCCGCCGCCGCTGCCGCCTTGACCGCCGTCGTCGCCGCCGTCACCACCGCGGCGGGGCCCTCACAGAGGGCTCGGGAGGAGGCTGATATGGAGTGCCAATAACGGCCCCATTACGCCTCCTCCAGGCGAACATCAACCACTGCGCCTCCGCTCAGGATCTGTTGCTCCAGAGCATGGCGCAGTGGTCGATTAACATCGCCGTGGTCGCTGAGCCGTACTTTGTCCCGCCCAGGGATGACTGGGTGGAGGACCTGAGCGGCTCAGTGACCCTAATTTCGTCGGCCGCCGCCGGTACTCCGTCCCTCGAGTCTGTCACGAGGGGACGGGGTTGCGTGGCAGCACGGTTCGGGGAGATCGTAGTGGTTGGGGTATACTTCTCCCCGAACCGAACTCTTGCCGAGTTCCACAACTCCCTTGCGGAGTTGAAAGTCGTCGTCGTCGGGTTCCGTTCCCTCCCCGTGCTCGTCCTCGGGGATTTCAATGCCAAGAATGTGGCTTGGGGTTCCCGGTATACGGACACACGGGGCAGGATGGTGGAGGACTGGGCTCTGGAGACAGGCCTGGTCGTCCTAAATCGGGGTTCTGTCCCCACGTGTGTGCGGATGCGGGGTGAATCGGTGGTGGACATCTCGTTCGCCAGCCCCGCTCTGTCACCGCGTGTCCTTGACTGGCGCGTCATAGAGGGGGTGGAGACCTATTCCGACCACCGGTACATCCGGTTTGACGTCTCCGCCCAGACCTCGAGCGCGCTGGTCCGACAGGCCCCGAGTGGTCCGCGGTGGGCGCTGAAACAGCTGGACCGGGAGCTCCTCCTGGAAGCCTCGATCGTGCAGGCCTGGGTGTCATCACCGGACAGGCCTGCTGACATCAACGTCGAGGCGGAGTGGTTCCGGGAGGCCATGTCCGAAATATGTGACGTGGCAATGCCCCGGGCCCAGCGCGGACGCGCTCAGCGCCAGGTGTGCTGGTGGTCGCCAGAGTTGACGACTTTACGCAGGGCGTGTGTCGCTGCGCGACGCCGGTACACCAGGCACCGCAGGCTCCGTATTCGCCCTCCGGATACGGAAGCCATTCAGGCGGAGCTGTACGAGGGGTACAGAGCGGCGAAGACCGCCCTCCAAGCGGAGATCCTGCGGGCCAAGGGACTGGCCCGCGAGGAGTCGCTGGAGACTCTGAACAGGGACCCGTGGGGACGCCCCTACAAATTGGTGCGTGAGAAGCTCCGCCCATGGGCTCCCCCGCTGACGCAGAGTCTCCGGCCCCAGCTCGTGGAGGACGTGGTGAGCACTCTGTTCCCTTCTAGAGGGGACCATATCTCCCCGCCCATGGCTCCGCCTACTGCGGTGCTGAATGCGGACCACACCGACGACGACGACGACGATGCTCCGGAGGTGACCGAGGTAGAGCTGCGAGTGGCGGTACGTAGGCTGAGTGCTAAAAATACCGCCCCAGGACCCGACGGCTTACCTGGGAAAGCCTGGGTCCTGGCCTCGGAGGCTCTCGGGCCTCGACTAAGGGGGCTCCTAAGCGCATGCATGGAGAGGGGCCAGTTCCCACTTCGTTGGAAGACGGGGAAACTGGTCCTCATCAAGAAGCCGGGGCGCCCAGCGGACTCTCCGTCCGCTTACCCGCCCATCGTGCTGCTCGACGAGGTGGGCAAGCTCTTTGAGAGAGTCATTGCAGACCGCCTCGTCGGGCGGCTGGTGCGGGTGGGGCCGGATTTGGCGGAGAGCCAGTTTGGCTTCCGCAGGGGGCGCTCTACGGTGGACGCCATCATGCGCGTGCGGGCCCTCACGACGGGGGATGCTGTGGCCCGGGGTGGGGTCGTCTTGGCGGTGTCTCTGGACATCGCCAATGCCTTCAATACCCTGCCCTGGAGTTGCATCAGGGAGGCACTCCGGTATCACCGGATGCCGACCTACCTCTGTCGTGTGGTCGAGGCCTATTTGACGGACAGGGCCGTCATCTACCCCGGTCACCATGGAGTATGGAACCGGCAAGAGATGTCGTGCGGTGTCCCACAGGGATCGGTCCTGGGGCCGCATCTGTGGGATATCGGCTACGACTGGGTGCTGCGCGCCGACCTCCCCAGTGGCGTCAGCGTGGTTTGTTACGCTGACGACACGCTGGTCCTGGCGCAGGGGAGGTCGCACCAGGCGGCGGCCGAACTAGCGACACGCGGGGTTGCGACAATCGTCGAGAGGATCCGGCAATTGGGACTCGAGGTGGCCCTGCACAAGTCCGAGGCCATGTGTTTTCATGGTCCTCGGAACACGCCACCGTCGGGTTCCCAAATAACGGTAGGAGGGGTTCACATCGGCGTCGAGTCGACGATGAAGTACCTGGGACTCGTCCTCGACAGCCGGTGGAACTTCGTGGAGCATTTCCGACGTTTGGCTCCCAGACTGGAAAGGGCCGGGGCTGCCTTAAAGCGGCTGCTGCCCAATCTAGGGGGGCCAAACGCCTCCTGCCGGAGGCTCTACGCGGGGGTCGTGCGGTCCATGGCCCTTTACGGGGCACCGGTGTGGGCGCGTTCCTTGAGGCGGCGGCCAGCCCGCTGGTTGAACGCGCCCCAAAGGGTCATGGCCACCCGGCTGGTCCGGGGATACCGTACGGTCTCCGGTGAGGCGGCGAGCCTCCTTGCCGGATTACCGCCATGGGATCTGGAGGCAAAAGTCCTCGCGCACGTTTGGGAGTGGCGCGAGGAGGCGAAACGCCGGGGCGTAGCTCCGCTGCCGCGAGAAATCACGGTACAGCGGACAGAGCTCCGGCGGGATCTCAGGGCGGCATGGAGAGTGCGACTGTCGCAACCCAGCGCTGGGCACGCCACAATTGCGGCGATAAGTCCCCTCTTTGAGGAGTGGCTTGAGAGGCGCCACGGCGTCCTCACCTTCCGCCTGACGCAGGTCCTCACCGGACACGGTTGTTTCGGGAGGTTCCTGTTCCGGATAAGGCGGGAGGAAACGCCCGGGTGTCACCATTGTGTGGATCGCCCGGAGGACACGGTGGAGCATACGGTGGAGGTCTGCCCGGCTTGGGCAGAGCACCGCCGTGTCCTCGTGGAGGCGATTGGCGGTGGCGATCTCTCGCGTCCGGCCTTGGTCCAGGCCATGGTACGGAGCGAGAGGGCTTGGGAAGCCGTCACCTCCTTCTGCGAAGCAGTAATGTTCGCGAAGGAGGAGGCGGAACGCGTGAGGGAGAGGCAAAATTTGCGCCCTCACGCCCCTAGCCGCCGCAGGAGACGCCCTGGGCGTCGGGAATCGCAGGCCGATTCCCGGCCACCGTAGGCACGGGCTTGCGAACGGCGAGCAATGGGCAGCTCGCCGTTCGATAAGGACCAGGCCCGGGTCGACGGCGCGTTGTGTTCCACGCGCGCCTCAAAGAGATGTCAGCACCAATGACGGGGTTTGCTAGGACCGATGCCTGCTAGGGTTGCGGAAAAGTCCAAGAGGGTTACCGTGGCCCCTGGCACAGGCAACTGAAGGAACACGGGTGGGTTTTAGTCAGTAAGAGTCTGACACGCCCTCCTGCTCTGCCCAGAGCGGGAGAAGTTATTTGATGATTTCCCACCCACAAAAAAAAAAAAAAAAAAAAAAAAAAGCTTCGTAGTTGCTAATTCTGCTCGTTGCACAGAATGGTGCGGTAAGTAACACGACAGCGCTTGTAATTTTTTACTAGGTACCATATGTCCTAAGGCTTACTCACCGATTAATGCTTTGTATTGTTCTGCTATAATGGGTTGTTTGCTAAATTTTCGTTCCATATTTTGGAACTGTGTTATGGCCATCTCTTTCATTTATATCAGCTTTAAGTGGCAATCTTACTTTGTAACGCCCGTCTTCGTGACGTTTAGTTGTAGATGAATAAAAGTCGACACATTCTTGATCTTCTAACGATAATTTCGTATTTTCGCTTATATCCTCGATCTCCCAAAACTGCTGAATACCGTGAATATTATTCATGACGAATCAAAATCAAAAGTCATTTATTCAAACTAGGCTGAGAATCAGCACTTTTTGAACTTCAAAATCACATAAGACAGTCCCCCCAAAACGCCCACCCTTCACCACTTCCTAGTGCTTTAGCTGGGAAGAAGAAGTGGCGGAACAAACTCCCCAGCAGCACTGCTGTCTGTTCAGTTAGAAGAACTGGATTCTATACAGGGTGGCCGGAACATTGACGTCCAAAAATAAAATTTCGGTCCCTCGTATCGTGGGGTATTCGAATCACCCCCATGTATGTTCCGCGACTTTTCATAGTTTTCGAGTTATGAATTTTTTTCTGAATGTTTGAAAATTTTCGACCTGACCAACCTAAAAAAATTCTAAAAAAAAAAGTAGAGGGTTTTATCGAGTTTCTTTTTTTGCAACTGAATTTTCATAAGTAGTACTTTTATGCATAAAATAATCAGCTTCGTAACTGTGATGAAAGTTATGAAAATGTTGATCTAAAGTGAAAAATTTACGTTCGGTAAATTATGACTCAAATTTTCAACTTTAAATTAAAAATCTTAACAGGTGACTTCATAATTCCTAAGTAGGCTTCAAGAATGCGCCAGACTCTCAGTTTTCATAATCATAAAAAAAATGAAGTACTTAATAGGGCTACTTTGTTTAAAATCGGCCTTCAAAGACAGCGAGGTGGAAAAATTCTTAAAATTACCCATCTGAGTAATTATTTTTTTTTGGCTATTTTCTCGTTCCTAAGGTTAATTAATGATAAGAATACTGAAAACTAACCAACAAATAGTTTCAGAGTTGGGTAAGAAAAGTTTTACGTAAAAAGTGGTTTTGAATAAAACACAGATGATAATGTGAAAAAAGTACTTAATTTATTTTTAACATTTAGAAAAGGTTTTCAAAGTGGCCACCACCAGCAGCAATACACATTCTACACCTACGTAAGAAATTGTCTGGCAATCGTCTAAAAGCGTCTCTGTTCTCTCTCACAACACGTTCAGCTTCTGAAATCAACTGCCTCAGCTCTTGTTCACTTGAACAGTCTCGGGCGTATGCTATTTCCTTGTAATAGCCCCAAATAAAGAAATCGATGGGGTTGAGATCAGGTGAGCGTGGAGGCCACCTAATTGGTCCGCTGCGTCCGATCCATCTGTTGGGGTATGTTTCATCTAAGTAATTTCGGACCTGGGTTGCATAGTGACACGGGGCGCCGTCATTTTGCAACACCATGGTTCGTCTGAGTTCGAGATTCACATCTGCCAGCAACAATGGAAGTTCATTTTCCAAAAAGTTTTTGTATGTTTCTCCATCAAGTCTGGACGGCAGTTCAAACGGACCAATTAGTTCGCCATTGAGAATACCAGACCACAAGTTAACGCTGAAGCGATGTTGAAATGTCGAAGCTCTCACTTCGAGTGGATTTTCATTCGCCCACGTGTGGTAATTATGAATATTGAATATTCCGGATCGCTCAAATCGTGACTCATCTGACCATAAAACTTTATTGAAAAATCCAGGATCCTCTTGCTCTTTTCGTAACATGGTTTGGCAAAAATCAACGCGCAATTGGTGATCTGTAGGCAGTAAAGCTTGGACTCGTCGGATGTGGAACGCGTGGTATTCTTCATCGTGAAGAATGTCTTGGATAGAAGTCCTTGGGATGTTCAGAGCACGAGCCATACTTCTCGTACTCGTAGACGGATTTCGCTGAACTTCTTCCAGCACCATTTCTCTGCGATCCGGGTTAGCTCTAGGGATTCCTTCATGACTGCCGCGTCGACCAGGAATGCGGCCTGCCATCAAAGTGTTGTGCGTGTTAATAAAAACACGATGGTCGGGATATCGCTCAGGTTGCGGCCCACCACGACGTTGAAGTTGTTCGCGATACAGTCGCGCTGCTTCATGGCCGTTTCCTTGTGCAACTCCATAAAAATAATGCATTTCTGCATATTCACTTAACGTGTAACTCATTTTTTACACTTCCACGTAAAAAAAGTCCAAATCAGAATGCAAAACACAGTCCAATAAACGAGCAAAGTAGTCAAACAAGTAGGCAGCGGAGTCCGTGGGCAAAGCGAGTGTGGTAAAGACAAAATGGCGACACGCGTATAGCAGTAAACACAATGTGAGTACGACTGAGGTACTTGTTTTGCGTTGGCTTCGGTTGCGCGCCTTGCGTGAGAGAGATAGCAATAATTCGGTCTCTTTTCCTCTCGGTTCATTGTTATTGCAGGTAAAAGAGTTGCACCCTCGTTTACAACCCATAGTCCACGAGAACGGATCGCGCAAAATTCATTAAACTAACATTTAAAAAAATCTCCGTG
Source organism: Brachylomia viminalis (assembly GCA_937001585.2). Lineage (NCBI taxonomy): Eukaryota > Metazoa > Arthropoda > Insecta > Lepidoptera > Noctuidae > Brachylomia > Brachylomia viminalis. The sequence goes on from OW443301.2 coordinate 26,831,787, forward strand.
TTTAAATCTTAGCTTTCCTGCAGTAATTTTTGGTTAGCAAACTAAATAACCTTAGGAGCGAGAAAATGGAAAAAAAAAAATTATTAATCAGATAGCTAATTTTAAGAATTTTCCACTTCGCAGTCTTTGAAGGCCGATTAAGGCCAAAGTTAGCCCCATTAAGTCCTACGTTTTTTAATGATTATGAAAGCTGAGAGTCTGGCGCATTCTTGAAGCCTACTTGAGAACCATGAAGTCACCTGTTTAGATTTTTAATTTGAAGTTGAAAATTTAAGTCATAATTTACCGAACGTAAATTTTTCACTTTAGATCAACATTTTCATAACTTTCACCACAGTTACGAAGCTGATTATTTTATGCATAAAAGTACTACTTATGAAAATTCAGTTGCAAAAAAAGAAACTCGATAAAACCCTCTACTTTTTTTTTTGAATTTTTTTAGGTTGGTCAGGTCGAAAATTTTCAAACATTCAGAAAAAAATTCATAACTCGAAAACTATGAAAAGTCGCGGAACATACATGGGGGTGATTCGAATACCCCACGATACGAGGGACCGAAATTTTATTTTTGGACGTCAATGTTCCGGCCACCCTGTATAGTAATACGTAATTAACATTACGAAACACAATATATTAAAATTATTTGCCATATGTCAGCTAGCACACGCCAATATTTAAAACTATACTCAAGCAGAAATAAATAATAAAAACAAAAACGCAAACAGAACTTAATACATAATAAAAAGCCTCCTGGCATAAAGCGCGTGTCCGCTTACATATGCAATGCTGCATCATGTTTTTAGATAGCTGTAACTTGTAGCCACAAATGATAAACTAGGACCTTCGAAGTAAATTTTATTTTATTTATTTTTTTTATTTTGGCAACAAACAGTCATGTACTTACAAACAATATTATTTATGAAAGAATTGGTTCCTTACAAAAGACCTATAGTGCCGACAATGTGGTATAGTTCTAAAAATATGTACAATAAACTCTTAACAAGGATAGACGTGCAAGAAATATATATATTAATTTTTGTGTCAGAACTAATGTTCAATGCAACTTAATTTACAAAGTTAACTGAAGGTAGACAAAGTAAAAAAATAGAATGAGTTAAAATTATGTGACATATCTACTTTTAAGTTTCTGTTTGAGGCTATTAAGAGAAATGTTAAAAAGATCTATGTCTGTAAATTCTCTATTATAATTGTTAGTGGAACGGTATATAAATGAATTTCGAGTGTATGTTTTATGCAGTCGAGGAGGAACAAAAAGTGGTATTGTACGTGAGGGGCGTACGGGTAGCCGAGCGTGTGCTCTTACTGATATTTTACCAAGTAGTGATGGTGAATCAGTAAATGAGTTTAAAATCTTGAACAGTTGAATGATGTCAAACATATTACGTCTGTTACGTAGACTTATCAGTTTATGCCTGCGCATTGCGTCTTCATACGCAGCGTCGTAAGTATTATTGCGGTAGTTAAGTGATTTTAAAAACTTTTTTTGGATCCTTTCTATCCTATTTATATGTAAATTAAAACATGGGCTCCATACAGTACTACAAAAGTCCAGAATAGAGCGCACAAATGAAAAATAAAGAATTTTTAAAGTGATAACTTTTTTAAATGGTTTACTAATTCGTAGTATAAAGCCAAGGCTGCGAAATGCGGAGCTAACTATGTGGTCTATATGATGGGTGAATGATAATTTGGAGTCCATAATGATCCCCAGGTCTCTGATGGTAGAAACTCTTTTAAGAGTTAAGCCATTTATGGCGTAGTTAAAATTTAATGGGTGTGTTTTACGTGTATATGACATAATGAAACATTTATCTATGTTGAGAAAGAGTTGATTTATTGTACAGTAATTATGCAAATTAAGTAAATCACTTTGTAATTTAGAGCAATCTCTAACGGACTCCACCACTCTGAATATTTTAGTGTCATCAGCGTAAAGTAAGTGATTACTGTGGTCAAATATGGTTCCTATGTCGTTAATGTAGAGGGTAAAGAGCAAGGGTCCCAAATGGGAACCTTGGGGAACTCCGGAGGGGACAGGGAGGAATTGAGAAGAGTAACCTTTAACACAAACCGCCTGACTTCGATTTTTTATATAGGACTGGATCCATCGCAGTAAGTTGCCGTGCACACCGGCCCTCGCTAGTTTCTCAATAAGCATATCATGATTAATTTTGTCAAAGGCTTTCGAAAAGTCGGTGTACACGACATCTACCTGTAGATTCTTATCCATAGCGTTCACGAGAAATTCCGAGAAATTTAGCATGTTACTATCTACGCTACGATGTTTAAAGAAACCGTGCTGTTGCTGCGAAATATGATTACGAACAGCGAATGAAATTTGAGATGTTACCATTTTTTCTAATATTTTTCCTAGAACACACAATTTAGAGATCGGTCTGTACTCTGTATTCAGTCACAATGTCTTTTCTTTTGTTTTTGGGAATAGGGGTTATAATTGATTTTTTCCATTTACTAGGAAACACTCCAGTTTCAATAGACGTGCGAAATATGAAGGTTATTGGTCCTGCAAGTACCTCAGCACACTTAGATATGAAAACTGGATGAAGGTCATCGGATCCGGCACCTTTTTTAATATTAACCTTTTTTAATTCACACAGTACTTGTTCAAAAGTAACGTTGATTGTGCTTATGTCCACAGTAGAAGATGTGTTGTAGCTACAAGGGTAGGTTTGAGATGTGGACGAAACAAAAACTGAATTGAAGTAATCATTAAAAGCATCACAAATGTCCTCGCCAGTAGAGAGTACTTTACCGTTGTACATCATTCTTTCAGGGATGGTATTAGATGCATTTTTTGATTTGACGAATGACCAAAAAGAATTGGAATCTTTTTTTATATTATCTTCAGAATACTTAATAAAATTTTGATAACAATCTTTAGACATTTTTTTAAATCTACTTCGTAATAATGAGAACGTGCGATAGTCTTGAAGGTTACCATATGTTTTCCATTTGTGATGTAACTTGCATTTTTCGTTGGATAACTTAATAAGAGGTTTAGTGTACCAAGGTGGGTATTTATGTGTAGAATTTAAATTGCAGGTTGGCACAAATTCGTCCAAAATATTTTGGAGGACACTATAGAAGTAATCAATCATGGAATCTACATGGGTCATACTAGAAAAAATAGTCTCCCAATCTATTGACGCAAGGGCAGTTTTAATTGAGTCATAGTTTGCTTTATAATATTGTCTTTTCCTTACAGACGGGAGCTTGAGTGCAGGACAGAGGTTTAATTTTAAGTCAATTTCTAACGGGCTGTGATGCAAATCTTGTGGTACAAATGGATGTTTACACTGTGAGATAAGGCACAATTCGTTACAAAAAATTAAATCTAATATTCTATTATTATGGTTAAACTGATTATTGTATTGTAATAAGGAAGAGAAATTCATGAAATCGGCAGTCAGGCTAGCCAGCTTGTCATTATTAGTATATATATCCATAGAATTTGAGTCATAATTGCAAGACCAACAAGCGTGTGATACATTAAAGTCTCCCAGTATAAGAAATTTATCATTATAGTTACGTAAAACAAATTCACTCACTCTGTCGTAAAAGGATGCTAGTAATGATTCATGATTAGTACCGTGCGATATATACGTAGCTATAATATGTAAGTAATTAGGTGAACCGATATTGTTTTGGCCCGCCGACGATTGCGTGCGCAGCGGCAGGGAGACCCATACCTCGTCCGACAGCGGTGACGTATGCATGGCACTGCGCTGCCAGGGACAGAGCTCGCGACGCACGGCAATCATAACACCTCCACCGCGATCGCCGCCGGTCGCTTGGTAATTACGGTCACAACGGTATAATTCGTATCGGCTATCAACGTATTCGCTACTGTTAAAGTAAAATAAGGAAACATTAATTACTAATAACAATAACAAAACCATAGTCAGCAAAATGACCTGTCACCACAAGCAGCACCCGTTCACGAGCATAACGCAAAGATCGGCCATTACCCCCCTCGCCATATTTGAGGGAAGGAGGCAACCCGACCCCCGACGCTACCGCAAGCATTGACGAACTTGCTGCCGGTTGATCAATCGTCAAGGTCGCTAGCTAATTGCAATACAACTCATTAAAAAACATTGAAATGAGTAGATTATGGCAATAAGAAATAAAAATTAAATTAAACTGAAATGACTAATATAGTCAAATAAAATAAACAATTATATGAACTCGTATAACTTTTCAGTAGGTAAGCTAATTTTGGAGAAAGAACATAAACATTGTCTTGAGTTAATCACAGCGACCAACTATTTTTATCGTTTAAGTAATCGTTGATTTAATAGTATGCCTTTGAACAAAGGTTGGATTTTACTTTAGCTTTAAACGCATTAAAAGGCAATTCTAACAAAGAAGAGGGAAGCTTGTTATACAAGTTTATACCAAGCCCAACAAATGAGTTATGGACCTTATGAAGCCGGTGAAAGGGAGCACGTAGTTTGTCCTTGTTTCTAGTGTTAATATTATGAATATCACTGTTTTTTGTGTACAAGTGTATATTTTGCCTAATATACACGATCAATTTTACATCGTTCTGGAGCCGAAACACAGTAACTCCAGACGATTAATAGTTACTATTGGCATTGTTATAATTTTTTTAAGACATCTATTATAGAAGTTAGAAATTTATCACTTTTATTCTGTCATTCGAGTTAAATCTTAGTAGCCCATCCACTATTTCATTCTTAACGCAACATTGTATGTGTGGTGGGTCAACGGACGTTGCTGCAAGTAGGTATTTTATTTCAGGTAGGTACGATTTAGGTTGGTGTAAGTTCATTTACGTCCGTTATCTCTCGTTTGTATTGGAACCTAATTGGACGCACGGCACGGTGTTTATTACTATAACATCTCCTCGTAAACGAGAGAAATTAATTGAAATTTCATTCACTACTCTCGCATCACGAAATCACTAGTAATCGTACGGTCTATTACCTCAACTAGACATGACGAGTACGCTTGTGAGTTGTATTTAAGGCCTTGAATCGAGTGTCGAGCTAATAGGTACTTAAAAAGCATACAGCTACCTACCATAATAAAATTATGATGAATAAAAATAATACTGCCTACGAAGTTTTACAATGTAACTTGCAGCTGCGCGGTACGACGGCTTCTACAAAGGCAGGAAATTCAAACAGAAAAATGAATCGTTTTATCTGTCAAATAGAGTTCATTATAAGTTGTTGGTGCCCTTTTCTATGAAAATATTGTACCGAATTAAGACCTTATTTTTATAAAGTTAACCGCTGAATTCGGTTGTGCATCAATTCTGTGGCTTCTCAGAATAATTTTAGTAAACTGCGTACCTACGTTCCTTGTACCTAGTTTGGTGAAATTTCGATTTGTTACCGTTTACGGTTAAGAAATAAAGTCTGAATTCGCTTTTCGTATTTTTATTTGTGTACCTATTTTGTCTATTGCATGTTAGCGGCGATCGGCGACCTCTGTGAACTAGGTACCTCAACGTACGCATAGATAAAATAGACATAGTAGGTACTACAGCCATATGTTTAGAGTATAAATAAGTTTAAATCCGCTTAAATAGTGGCGGTAGGTACGTCCAAATGGCAAGCAGGAATTTTAATGTAATAACGTTTTTTTTTTCAGTAGGTAGGTACATTAATACTAGAAATTTGCTAGCAAGGATATTATTGAGGAACCTCCTTGTCCTCCCACGGTCAAAAAAGATTGTTTTGATGTAGGTAGGTACACAGTGAACAAGATGTCCACCTTTCACTGTGGTGTTCAGTCACCAGTCGCGGTCATCAGTACCTACTTGCACTTTGTTGTTGCTGTAGATACCTAAGTACCCGCGACAGTAATAAATCGTTTGATTCCGCATTCATAACCATTGTTTGATTTAAATTGCGTTTATCTACCTACATTCTACATACCTATCAGTTAAATAACTCTAATTTTTCCTTCATAATTTCTACGGGCTTAGGACCGTCGCGTCAGTAATAAGTAAGTAGGTACGAGTACATGTTTCGTATCTAAGTAGGTAAATACTTACTTACTTGTAGGTACTCTTTTATTCACTTCACTTTTCACAATATTAAAAGCGTCCACTGTCGCACTTCTTAGGTCATCTCGAGTAGTACGCTTTTTATCTCGAACCACACATAAAAATCCAGTGGTGATAAGTCAGGGCTCCATGCGCCAAACCACAAGGCCACCACGACCTATCTACTGCTCACCAAACACACTGTTTAAATACGCACGCACTGAACTGATAGAACAGACCGCGTTAATGTGTCAGAGAGATACATAATATTGGCTAACATTGAATCGCCTGGCCGCCATTATGGTACTACGACGTGGCCGCGTGGGTCGCGTTCGAAGTATTCCTGTATGTCTTCCTCCAATTCCGCCGAGTATGGTAGTCTACCGCGGCCCTGCGCGTGTGTGGGCGCTCGAAACTGTCCATGATCGAGGAGGCGCTGGGTTACAGCCAGGATGGTGGAGGTGAAGGGAACTTGAGGGTCAGTGATTCCACGTGCGCGCAGTGAGTTCAGGTGTTCCGGCTGAGCATACAAACGTCTGGCCTCTTCTAAGTTATGGTTCGCCATGTCACATAAAAATCTACCATAGCCCAAAACTTTGGCGCGTAATTAGGTTGCGCGTGCGTGACCTAATACAACGAAACGCGAGACAACTAGAGAAAGGAATAAGAAATTAGGAATGGCGCGTGGCGGGGGCGCGCGGGCGGTCGGCTAGACTGTATGGGGCCGGGGGCGTGGCTTACGGATCATGCTGTCTGATCGATGAATGAATTTTTCAATGGGTGGGTACCGTTCGCAAGTGTTGCACTTCGTCGATACGTTTTACACACATATGCATTAATCGCAAGGAAGCGTTACTACGAGTTCTCACTATTACACAAAAAAAACAATAAATTAGATTTTTCGTGATTTTGTTTTATTGTAACTTTTTGAAAATAATAGTCCCAATCGTTTTGAATCGATGATCGAGTATATGGCTTTCGGTTCCAGAACGACCTAAAATTGACCGTGTATAAGATGTTGGCGAAGATGAATTGTGAGGCCACCGTGAGAATACCAATCTCTTTAAAAAAATCTCTCAGAGTAACTCTAGCACCTAGCTGGTAAATTGCGACGTTGCATTGAAGTGATAACATTTGTCCACCGCCGTTTATGATCCAACCAAGATGTGTTTCTTGTAACTCAGGTTGCGATAAGCTATCTCCTTTGATCAATCCTCCTAATAATATCAAGCCATTCACTTGAGCGCTTAGTAATAAGTCCACTGGACGGCTATGGTTAAAATATGGATCAGCAATTTTTTTTTTTTTTCTATGTAGGACCACTTCGATGTGTAAAAGGATTTATACGGGATATCTTTTAGTAGGTTGCTCATGATGAGTACGTCGGTGGTAAACGAAAAGTCGTTATGTGTAGAGAAACAGCTTAGTGTGACCACACCGTTACAGTTGTTTTCGACTTCCCCTACTACGAATATCAATCCGTTGAATTTAGATCTTCGTAATCCTAACTTCTTCGCTGCACTTTCTCTTATTAGAGAAACTTGTAATCCAGGGTCAATGAGAGCCCTTAAGATATGATAAGATCCATCAATCGCTGCAACTTTAAAATCAAGGCTGTAGCTAACAAACTGTGGAGGCTTGTTATTAGCAACTTGATGATATGTTGTTGTTACCTATTTATTTGTAATTAGTCTGTAAGCCTTCTTAAAAGTAATAAAATAAAATAACAAAACTTTCTTTGTTCCTGGATCATTCGCAGTCATTGCGAAATTGTCTTGCGGATTTAGGTCAGCTGTTGTTGTTGCAATCGCAACGCTGCGCTATTCGATTGCGATATATTTTTTGAGCAGGCGTCATGTAAAAAGGAGTGGTGATTTCCGTCACATTTGCGACATCGCCTAACATTTGCTTGAATTGCTTGCCATTATGGTCAAATAAACAATTTTGGCATAATTTCAGTTTTGCGGCTGTTTTAAATTTCGCTTCAATAGTACTTTTCTCAAATAATGCGCGAAAATTAAAAACAATTAATTTTCAAAATCAATGACGAACAAAGAACAATAATATTCTTTCTCTTGTTATAGTGTTCATATATTTTTTTTTCAATAAATATCTTTCTTTTTGCAAGCCAGTTCGAAATGTAAATAAAACCTTTGAAAACTTACCCCCTTGGTTGCCATGTTTAGGAGTAAAACATCGTTCGATTTTTAAATTAGACGATAGATATGATATGAGTTTATTATGTAATTTATTTGGCCGCTATACCACGACAGATATGGATTTTCATACAACTTTTGCCGGCCGCTGCTCGAATGTGTTGGCCACTACAGCAATTTCGATTTATCTCGAAGAAGTTTGTCAAAATAATGCTCAAATTTCCAAGCATGTTTGAGAAAATGCTGTATTAGTTAAATACATGCGAGCAGCGGCCGGCAATGTTAGTATGAAAATGTTAGTATGAAAACTCATATCTATCGTGTAATTTGGAAATAGAACAAACTTTATACCTCTAAACATGGCAACCAAGGAGATAATTTTTCAAAGACTTCGTTTACATTTCGAACTGGCTTGCAAATAGAGCTGTTTAATAAAGTAAAAAAGAAACAATGGAACATATTGGTGCGCGAAAAATGATTGTCATTGATTCTGGAATTGTATAAAAATACTAACTTCTGCCCGCAACTTCCTTCGCGTGAAAGTCGTAAGACTTCACCACAATACAGGGTTTTTTTTTTAATAACCTTCCATTTTTTTTTACGCAGGGATTTCAGAATCATGTACTGAATCCATGGTAACAGGTTGCGCATCGATGTCCGCCACCCTGCACACTAAAATAACAGCCACATAAAACTCCCTGCATACTACTTTTGTAGTTTTACTCTCAGCAGACAAAATATACAGAGAGTCAGGACTGATGACGCGGGAGCAAGCGACGTACAGTTGTCCGTGTGAGAAGTAACTCGTTCTGACGTTGACGTCGATACCCGCAGCCTGTAGCCATTCCCCATTGCTTGCACAGTTTTTCGTTTTTAGCGAATTAATGAACACCTGCGACCCTGCATATAGGTACTGCCTAATGGTAGAACACTGATTGATGTATTCTTACAGATTATTTCTGACTAGGATTCGGGAATTTCGTGATTTCTCATTAACAGTCACCTAACTATAGATATTTATTTTTATTTTACTAAACCAAAGATGACAGAATAGGCTTAAACTTTATGTTTTTCTATGTACATACGTTTTACGAACCCTCAATGGTAAAACAAAATTTAAAGAAAAGAAGCACTGAATATCAATTGTTGGGAATCGAACTTAGGTTTGCTTAGCAGTCGTCGTCGAAACTTTAAGCTATTTAAATTGTTGAAAGTTTACTAAAATAGCCGTTCTTACATATATCATGATTGACTGTTTATCTTAATAATTGTTGATGATAATCATTTAAAAGATGAAATCTTTAATTATCTGCAATAATTATTCTAACCTTTTGACTCGTAGTTTTACATTTTGCGGTAAACTATTGCAGAATACGAACAAATTACAATATTGCTCATCCCCCATAGCAAATAGCGTGAGGATTTATAGCCTACATACTGACCAAACTCATAAGGAATATGTATCAAAATTTTAACAAACCTTAACTGGTAGTATTTGCGTGATGCTGGAACATAAATTTAGACAAACAGGCAGAAGTTCGTTAGAATTGTCCCCAAACCTCGAAAAAAATAAAGTACATTTTTCACTTCGCTACAATTTTAATGTATGTATAGATATATTTTATTGGTTATTGTTTGAATTATTCAAGAAAAGTACTAAACCAGCCGTGGCCATAACCAGGCATTGATGAACTCACGTATGTGTACCTCGGTTTCCCCTCGGCCCACATTTTCACGTTTGTCCATTTTTCGGCTTCCGTTCATTTGCCGGGCGCTGAAGTAATGAACTATTACCTAAGCTACTATCCATAATGTGACGACTGTCAATGACAATGCAGGTTGTTGTATTTTCGTACGACACAGTTTTTGTTTAACAATATCTACTTACCTACATCTTTGGCAACAGTGCGTTGTATTTTAACAGGCGAGGCAACGACCCCTACTAAAGTTATACAATATCCTAAGAAAGGAAAAGTTTTGTAACACTATAACAAAGAGTTGGATGGAGGATTATCAAGTAAGTTACCTGATTGTATCCGACGCCAGGGAGTAAGCTGTGTTCTATTGTATCGCAATAAGATGAGGGTCATCGCGCCACACGCATCTCGCTCTAGCACGTACACGTCGCGTCCTCGCAGCGTTCTCGCCACGTCCCCGCAGCGATCCCGCGGGTATACTGAGCCCAGATCAACGTGCGGATACCGCCTTATTTCGACCTTATATCTCGAAATAACAGGCAAACGCCACGAATATTAAATTTATTAAGTAAGCTGATATGAAACATACTTGCCTGATATGTTGACTGTTCATGTGACGTAGCATGTATATTATGAACATTCATAGTGTAATTTATATTAAGAATTTATACATACTATCAGACTCCTAAATCGAGTTACCTGCTTTTTTATGTTTAAAGGCTTAAATCATTAAAATAATGGTAAATCAAAGAAAAAAATTCTTCCAGTATTGAAGATGACTTACTGGCCATCATTTCGGTATCACTATTGTTCCAAATTTTAATTCATAAATTTGAAAAAGTGAACAAAGTTGGAGTTTTGATCGCTCAAAGAAGCAACTAGCTTTGATTAGAGCATCTAAAGGTCAATAGTTATTTCGTTATTTGTTTTGTTTATAATAAAAAGAGTATCGAAATTTTTTCCTTAATTTGTTATAAACCGACTTAAAAAAAGGAGGAGGTTCTCAATTCGACTAATTTTTTTTTACCTCCTGTCACCGTCATTTATAAACCGATTTGAAAAATTATTCTTTAGTTTGAAAGGATATACTTTCCGATATATGATCGCATATACATTTGGTCAAGTTCTGATGAGTGGTTTTTAACTCGGCTTCAATAATGCGTATTTTTTCCACTTATTGTATGTTGATGATGTTGTAATAACTTCCTGTCACTGTTATTTACTTTGCAAGTAGTGGTATACGAATTTGTTTGGGGTACGTACCACAACTAAAAAGTGCAAATTAAAATCTTTTTCACAAAAAAACACTACAAAGTGAAAAGTAACTTTAATTTTGAAAGTCGGTATCTTTGAAAGAAGAAGAAAGAAAGAAAGAAAATGCGTTTATTTGCGGTAAACATGACGCAAAAAAGAACACAAAAAATATGAAAAAGGTTGGGGGAAACATGCGTCACATCCATCTTTGGTTTTTGTTTATTCGTTGTTTGCCACTATGTTTATTCACTATGGCTTTCTGACGTCTTATGACGAAAAAAAGTCTACTGAAGACAATGAGAACGTTTTCAGCAATGTTGCATTGAAGAGAAGGTGAGTTATTGGTGGTGGGCCATGGACAGTCTGGGGCGGAATCTCGACCGAAGGTAAATCTGGCCTTGAGGTTGTGACGGCACCACATAGCGATCGATACATTCATGAATACCTGGAGCCTCAAGTGATGATGATGATGATGCTTGTGCTTGCATATGTTTGTGGTCCAGGATTTCATTTATATGCATGACTAGCTGCGCCCCGCGGTTTCACCCGCATAAGTCTCAATCCCGTAAAAATATCGGGAGTAAAAGTATCATATTAATATGTTTTAATCCAGGTCATGGTCTACTCATGTGTCAAATTTCATCCAAATCCGCTCAGCTGTTATAGTGTGAAAGCATAAGAAACATAAATCAAAAATCAAATGTTAAGATAAGGTATGATACTTTACTTGCCAAAATGTAGGTGTACAAAGTAGTATGATATTATTATCTGAAAGTCTGACCAGTTGGCGCAGTTGGTAGCAACCCTGCCTTCTGAGCCGCTGGTTCCGGGTTCGATCCCCGGACAAGTCAAACATTTGTGTGCATGAACATGTCTGTTTGACCTGTGTCTGGGTGTGTATATGTATATAAGTATGTATATCAGTCATCAGGTTACCGTAGTACAGGCTCTGCCTAGTTCGAGACCTGAAGACCTTGTGTGGATGTTGTCCCATATTATTATTATTATATTATTATTATTATAAATGTGGCCCATTTACATTCTACCATTACATGTGGTGTGCAAATATTTAATTTCAAAATACATACATTAAATCATGAAAAACGACTTAATAAACCTTCAAGTAACACTACATGGGGCACACTAAAAGTTATGCACTTCTAGCTAATCGGAACTATTTGAATTTCGAATGTTATAGTTTTTTAAACGTTACAACCTTCTTAGTAATGAAAAAAAACAATTGGCAGGAAATCATTTGTCAATTGTTTTTTATCACACATCAAAGTTCTACGTACGCAACGAAAATGGAATTAAGTCGAAAAGATTTTAGAGCGATGATTTTTTATGATTTTAAAAGTTCTCTCTCTCCGCAAGACTGTGCCGCTCGTCTTCAAAATGCTTTTGGGAGAGAATCACCTTGTTTGAGCACCGTGAGGCGATGGTTTGCTGAATTTGAGAGAGGTCGAGTTTCTTTACATGACGAATTTCGTGAAGGGCGGCCTTCAACTGCCGTCAACGAAAATAATGTGGCTACTGTTAAGCGGCTAATTGAAGAAAAGCCGCGGATTACCTATGAGACAATTCGAGGACTATTGGGGATTGGTATGAGCCAAATTCAGAAATTTTACACGAAGAATTGAAAGTTCGGAAACTTTGTTGTCGTTGGATCCCTCATGAACTGACAGCGGAGCAGAAGCGGGCTCGCGTGGAATGGTGCTCACAGATGCTACTGAAGTACGACCACGGACATTCTAATGCTGTTTATGACATTGTCACAGGAGACGAAACGTGGATTTATTGTTTTGAACCCGAAAAAAATCATCAATCTTGTGAATGGGTGTTTGAAAATGAGAACAGGCCAACAAAAGTAAGGCAGGCGAAAAACGTTGGTAAAAAAATGATCGCGTTTTTTTTCTCAGCTACGGGTCCCATCTGTACAATTCCACTTGAAGATCAAAAGAGTGTTAATGCCGAGTGGTATTCTACCATTTGTTTACCCAGGGTGTTAGAAAAAGTTCGCGAAAGACGACCCAAAAGCCGCGTTCTCCTACAGCATGACAACGCTTCTTCACACACGGCCAACAAAACAAAGTCATTTTTAGCTTCCGAAAAAGTACAACTCGTCACCCATCCTGCGCATAGCCCCACCTAGCATCCTGTGATTTCTGTATTTTCCCCAAAATCTAAGATTTGATGAGAGGTTTCACTTTTACCGACTCCGAAGAGGCAGTGATAGCGTTCAATCAACACGTAGAAAACATGCCTTTAGATCTGTGGTCCTCCTGTTTTAAAAAATGGTTCGATCGCATGAAAAAATGTTTAAAATGTAAAGTAGAGTATTTTGAAAAGCAATAAACATAAAATTTTGGTTATAACATGTAGTTTTTTTTAAGTTACGCAAAACTTGTAGTGTGACCTACGTATAAACGTTACGAAATGTCTGATTAAATAAATAAATTGTAATTAATATTAATTTAAATTAAATATTGCAAATATTTAATTTACAATTTACACAATTAAAAAATGTCATAAAATTACATTAGTTACCAATGTGATTATTATAAACTGTCGGATTTTATGTATTAATTGAAATGTTAATGTCCATGAATATTGTTATAATGTCAAAATAAAAATAGTAAGTTAATGTCAAATTGAAAAATAAATAAAATATTTATAAACAAAATTTATTGACATTACTTCCTTTATTCGACATGTGACACAAATTCATTAACAGTGTAAAAACATTTTTCTTTAACCACTGAATCAGCTTTTTTTTAAACATAAGCAAAGGTTTCTTTAATGGCGTTTGGTAATTTATTGTATACCTTAAAAGCCATTATAAACTAATTTCTTTTATATAAATCGAGCTTGCACTGTGGCAAGCAGAGCCTATGTTTATCTCTAGAGGCAACATTCCTTTTAGTTACACCTTTAGGCTTAATAAAATTTACAGGGTGTTGTCTTATAATAGACACGATTCTTTAACATACATGCATGCTAACGGTAAAATGTTGTACTTTTTAAACAATGCTTTACACACGCACACTTTTTTTTGGATCATTAACGCTTTATTGACATCCACCGAATTACCCCACAACAAGAGACCGTATGAGAGTACGGAGGAAACGTATCCGTGATATGCACAAAGAGCCGCTTCAGTTGAGACCGTGGCTCTTAATCTTCTTAGTGCATAGATAGATCTGTACTGTTTGTCACAAACATAGTCGACATGCTTTTTCCAATCGCAATTTCGATCCAAATGTATGCCCAGAAGTGCAGCACTTACTACTTCTTCTATAGTAGTGTCTTTATATTTAATAGTCAGCGTTAATGGGTTTTACCTGTATGTTTGAAATTGCATCATTTTCGTTTTCTCCATATTAGTTTGCAGGTTATTGGAGTTCAACCAGTGTTTTATATTTTTGACAGCTTCATTAATCTCATACTCGTAGATGTCGACTCTTTCACACTTCACGACAAGGGTCGTGTCATCAGCAAATAAAATCACCGCGAAAAGACGACTTATTGCAACTGTTTCTTTTTAGTATTCCGATTTCAGAACAATAAAAAACGTAAATGATAGGTAAGCGACTGGCTTCAAAACTACGTATGTTTAGGGTTCCGTAACTCAAAAGGAAAAAACGGAACCCTTATAGAATCACTTCGTTGTTCGTCTGTCTGTCTGATTGTCTATATGTCAGTCTGTCAAGACCCTTTTTGTAAGGAACAAGCGTTCCTTAGAAAAAATAGGTATCAGATTGAAATTAATATCTAATAGGTACGTAAGTCTACAGTCCCTTGGAGCTTCTAATTAAAATCAAGCTTCTAATTCAACGCAAAAAAATACGGCCATTTTTGCGACATATTTATTCTGATATTCGCAAATATATCAAAACCTATAGGGTACGACTTCCCGTTGACCTAGAATCATGAAATTTGGCAAGAAGCAAGGTCTCACAGACAAAAAAAAAGGAAAAATCCGAAAATTGTTAATTTGTAGTTTTATATCATTTTTTTTTGTGATAACATACTTAACTTTGCTGTTGGAGAATTGACCGTGACCTATATCGATCGACGGTAAAACATTTCCAACTACAATGTCAAGTTTGTTTTTGGGATAAATTCACCCCAACTACGGAACCCTTACGGAACACATATATGCAGGGTGTCTCGAATCAGGTGTCCGGGAGTGTATTTACGAATGAACACCACCATCACAGACAGAATGTCTAGTGTCGTCGCAGACGTGATAGCCCTCACCCAGGTGGCCCACCGCCTAGTCTCCGACCCGCTGACTGACTCCCGTGGAGGTGGCGGGCTGTGTTCTCGTGATACTGACGTGATAGCGCTGCTCTTGTCCGGGACGGTTCGCCTGCGTCGCCGGACACGCATGCTTACACATTAGGTGTTCCTCGCAAACATAACGTTTTAGAAGGTAATCACTCATTGTTGCTATATTTTTCACAGTTCTCAGTATGGCCTGTTGTGATCATGCCCACTGTTTATTAAATGAACTTGACTAAGGTCAAGACCCTTTCATTTCCTTTTTAGACACAAAGGTATGTTTATAAGGTAAGTAAGGTAGGTAAGTTTGTAAATATGTGAACACCATGTATCTATCATTTAATTAACTTATTTAACATTGCTACGTTTATTAAATTCTTTTTACCTATTTTGGTAGGGTAATTTTTATTATAGGTGCATCGTCTTCACATATAATTATATAATTAATGTATACAAAGTATTGTAACACATTTTAAAAGAGTAACGATGGAGTTTCTTACCCATTCTTCTCCATACGAAACTACCTTTTGGAAGGGGCGACTAGAATCAATTCTATTTAAATGTAAATGTTGACGTTCAAAAGTGCCTTTTATGTGCCTATTTGAAATAAATGCTTCGACTTTGACTTTGACTTTATATGGCGGGTTATGATGTGACTAAAATTAAAGACGTTATGTAAATAAAAACTGTCCATCTATCTGACACAGTTTACATCAACATACGGCCGGTTAGGGCACCCGCGGGAAACAACGTTTTGAGAACATCGTAACTACACAAGCTACGAGTACCTCTGCCATGCATAATAAATAACATTAGGTCCTTTGTCTCGCCGTACTTGTGTGAAAAAGCGCGCGAAATAAATAATAAATAAATGAGCGCGCTCAGTCTCAGTTAATCACCGTTACTGTAACAGTAACACAGTTGTGCCGGAGGGGCGAGTGGGGGGGAGGGGGGTGGATGGATGCTGTACTGCGCTGAGTTATCTTATGATCCTTGAACATAGCCGTGATTAAGTTACTCAGGTGTATCATCAGATCTGTTTAGAGAGTTTTCTCTCTACTGGTGCTAGTGGTTGTAACTATTATCGCTCGTCTGAAAGGCAGTCTACGTCTGCCAAAGCCTTTGAAATACAATAATGTCTTGTTAACTTTTTATGGCTCTGTAACCTAAGATCTGTGTAAGAAAACCGTGCAATTACTGGCGAGTAACCTCGAGTGTTCCGCTGGCACAATGAAAAGTAATAGAAAAACTAGCTCTCAGTCTTGCACTCTGCGGTAAGCCAAGTAAGCGACGGAGAGACAAACGAGCGACGGACGCTCGTTGAGAGTAAGCCTTCTTTCTACAAATCACAGAATGAATCTCATTCGTCAACTGTTCGATAAATGGCGGCATGGAACACAAGCTCCGTAACAAACAGCTATGCTTGTGTTGTTGAAGTTTTAGTATCAAGAATTGTATAAGCAATCGAACGTATATCGTGTTGGTGGCACACACATAACACATTGAACCAGCTGAACGATTAGACTAGGTTTAAACTGACCCAGCCCAATGGTCACGTATAACAAATTCTAATCAGCTTTCAACTGAATATTCAATAGGTACACAAAAGCGATAATGTTTAAAATCAACAATGACAAGTGAGCCCCACAGGTGCTCGGTACCCGCAGGTGGCCGGCACCAACCGAGCGGGGGACAGATCAAAGGGCTCTTTGTGCACCACTCACCCCCCCCCCCCCCCCCCCCTCCTCCCCTTTCGACCGGTCCCCCGCAGGCCACGATGTAATCTGCCGCAACTTAACTCGACTTAACTTTAGGAAAAGTTGTCGTGCGTAGTTCCGAGTTGGCGGCGCCAGACGTCCCACTTTATCTTTTAATTCTCGCCCTCCTCCGTGGAACGTCGCCGCACGTCGCGGGCTGCTCTGCAATTTGCGTGACGTGTGATTATGGGTGAACGGCGGCCTACCACCGCCATTTACCTAAAGTATACGCTGACGAGAATTTTTAACAGTTCATACTCATTCAGTTTCGTCTCTTCCTATTAAGTCGATGCTGGATGGAGAAATCGAAGTCTTAATAAAGATAAAAACCTTTTTATTTTTAGGTTTTTGAAGTCTCGTAACGTGTTAGGATACAAATTAATTATGTCTATGATAGTAAAAGAATTAGACACGCACGTACAATAATAAATGCATTTTTTGTTGCACTATTAAGGAATGTTATAATCAAGGGTGGATCCAGGGGCGTGCACAGGGGCACGTGCCCTCCCAATGTATGAAGTAAAATAAAAAGAGATTAATATGATAACGCTCTAATAACATTCATTACGTTCGCAACCTGCCGAGCAACCTTTCTTCATCGTTTGCTGGTTGAAGACATATCTTTGCAGTAGTATGAAAAAATATCGTTTCAATGGACTGGCCTTAATGCATAGCCACCAAGACATTGCTTCTATGATGAACGTTGACGAAGTACTTACTGGATAATTATCTTCACCAGCAGTGACGTAACTACAAAGGTGAAAAGTGGTGGTCAGTTCGTAGTCGGGCCCACAGGTCTGCTAAGCCAACAATGCGCTGACCTAGGGCCTCAGTCGGTGAGAGGATTTGAGGTTAACATATTAAGCTAAAAAGATAGCGCAGTCCGAAGGGCATCGCGTAGGCATTCAATTCAAAGTCGATGCAGCTTATTTCTTTTTTTAGCAAATTCCTATTGTGAATGGTAAAAAAAAAACTAACCAAACCAATCTGAGGTGGGATGCAAACATTATAAAGCTCGCTCCTGCCGCTCTTGCAGCGCAGGTTCTCTTAATTCTGAAACTTGACTATCTATCACTGGCAGGGGTGGTCCGCCCCGAGCCCGTGTTCCAAAGAGCCTTTTTAATCAAATCCTAAACAAGACGATATTATGTTCAGTAGAAGGCAGTTTGGAGTTGGAGGCAAAATATAAATCGCTTTGCTCATATATTCTCTTATATCTCTCCAACTCTTCAGCATAATGATTCGACAACGAAACTCCTATTTCAATATGAATGGTCTAAGGTACTTGAAAAAAACCTAACCTGTACCTGAGGCGGGGTGCTGAAATTTCCGAGCCCGCGCCGCTTACTCTACATTCTGAAACGAACGATAAAATAACTCATATTTTCGTAAGAATGCTTAAAAGAAACCTCACCGTGAATTCTGAGACGGGGTGTACAAAAGTTTCCTTCATTATCCTGCTATCTTGTTTTTCGTGAATAGCATAGTGAGAAGAAGAAAATGCATCACCCTGTCAAAATATTTCCTGCAAAGGGTGATGCATTTTCATATTCTCACTACGCTATTCACGAAAAACAAGATTGCAGGATAATGGAGAAAAAATTTCAGAATAATTCGCACGTAATACTTGATTTTCGCTGCCATAACATTTTTTTTGCAAAATGTTACTAGAAATATCTACACTGCAAAGAGCCCCGGGGCTTCGTTTTGTTTTGCCACTCCGGGCCCCCGATAGGCTTCGTCCAAAATTGCCTCCTATGTTGACAAAGTAACTCTTATTAATCTGTATGGTCAAAAGATAATCTATCCTTTCCGTCTGGCCCATGTCCCCCTCCCAGGAATAAACCCTGGATTCGCCAGAGTGAATATAATAATAATAACCGCCTAATGTGCTATAATGTGCGTTGTGTGCGTTTTTTTTTATTACTTTGCACTTTATGTGTTGTGCTGTGCGGTGCGGTGTATCACACCGCCAGCTTCGTAACTCCAGCAAGGAATTTCTAAGTAACAACTAAGAAATTCCTAATGGAAAACCCTTTGCCTGACCTGGGAATTGAACCCAGGATCCCATACTCAGCAGTCGCACCTACACCACGACACCAACGGGATAGTCAGGGAATGATATAATAATGGGTATAAACTCTCCTTACAATAATCATTGCTCGTGAAGAAAGCGCTCATTGTTTAACGACCCAAGGCACCTTGAATTTGTAAAAGCGCTGAAGTGGTGATGGCCCGGTAATCTGGCCCGTGCGACCGCTTCGTGCGACCGGTCCTCCGGACAACCTCGACTACGGTCAACATATTCACTGGCCCGTCAAAGTCAATGAGGCGACGCGTCTACAATATTACCACATTTCACGAGATAATGTTATACTCTGAACATTTGATATTCAAGAAAGTTGGTTAATTATCATGACTGTGATACTAACAAAGAGCATAATTTTAGACTATTCCCAAAGCAGGGCTTTATTACCCAATAGCTCTTGTTTAGGGAAATATGTATCGTTATCAATAAAACAACGCTCGTACAGTCGGCACCGTGCTGTGATCATCAGTACTGACTTAACAGCGCGATGCGCATCGAATTTTAAAATCAGTGTGTGCTGATGTGTCCGACCATTACCATCGATTCAATTAACTTGCGTGAGCAGCGACTACAAAACGTGATCTAGTTCTGTAGTCGCAGCAGGAGAGAGCTTTCAACGTTATAGATACAATTCAGCTAAAATGATTAGCTGCTGCTATATTATGTCGGTTGTTATACCTAGATAGTGAAGACTTCGTGAGAGTTACTAAATATTGTAACACAGAGCGCAGTACCACTTAGTATGACACGGCTGACGAAGGCACCGCTTGACTGCACCTGCGTGCGGCGCGGAGCGGGCCGCGTCGCGTTACGTCTGTTTGTCTCACTAATTTATCGGCCGGACGCTGCGGTCATTTCTCGTCAAATTGACTCGCGTGCAATCAATTTACATCGGTTTAGCAGCCGCTCGGCTGTGCTGCGCATGTTTAAGCATTCACAGCGGATGCCTGCGGACGTTAGCGACGAATATTCACCGATAGCGCAGGGATGCGAGCGCAATTATTGTGGTAGGTTCATTACGCTTTCCACAATTTGGATTTAAACCCAGATGTAATCAGACCACATCATTCCTTACAAACGCTTGGTTTAGGTAAAACCATGTTCTCTACATAACTATATTTCCCCGGTGTGTCGGCCACGTCGGCTCACTATCGCAGGCGTCGTCCCGCGAGTCGCGACCTCTTCCGTGTGACTGCGCCCCGATTGAGCGTAATCGACGTGTTTTGTTATTTCTCGCGCCATCGTCTCTGTGTGGACTGAGTCGCGCGGCGTCGTGCGATGTCGTGCGTTCACGTGCGGACTCGGCCAACACACGAGACCAAAGATACGAAATACGATCAAAAATGAAAAATGGACAACAAAGCGAACTTATTGGTGGATGTTTACACAGCGGCCCGCTGTTTGGTCCGTGGTCGGAAAAACGTAACATCGCAATATTTCGCGGCCGTCCGGACGTCTGCGCCGTTCCTTTAGTTTCAGCGCTGCGTCGCGCGTCGGTGAGTTTTATCAGCCATTGTCTGTCACTGTTCTGTTGTTCATTGCTGTTTACGACCACTGTTTACGATGCTGCATCGTTTTATGGTTTTGTTTCTCTCGCACTTGTTTTTATTTGTCTCTCTTGCCATTTTTCAGCTTGAGTATTTTGTGTTTAAGTCATTGGTTATCTATTTAATTATTTACAGGCAAATCTCTGAAAGTAATTACAACAATTTATCATGGAACCCAAATATAGTATATACAGCACAAGTAGTCACAGCTCGCAAATTAACCAGTTTCG
Source organism: Brachylomia viminalis (assembly GCA_937001585.2). Lineage (NCBI taxonomy): Eukaryota > Metazoa > Arthropoda > Insecta > Lepidoptera > Noctuidae > Brachylomia > Brachylomia viminalis. The sequence continues at coordinate 26,852,862 of OW443301.2, forward strand.
TGTCTCCATTTCTGAATTTAAATATTTTAGTATTCTTTTGCTTTGATTGGAAAAGTGAGATTCAATCCAAAAACTTGGACATCCAATAAAGGTAATGAATGGTTCAATCCAGGTACAAAATGGATAGATTGAGCTAAACTTTTTGGAAGATTGCTCGTACATTTATTACTGAAATTGAAGGAACCCAGCTGTAAAACGTAATTACGTTTCTTAAATTATTCTAATTCAGACAGGTTGTCGCTGTAGCCGACTTATGTTTGAAACAAATCGATAAGTTTATCTCTATGTTTATTACTTTGCTTAAACCAATCAATTAATGTATGAACTAACTCCCGAACGTGTCCCTGAAAGTGGTAGATAGACAGGTACAGCCACGTGTAGTCTGTTATGTTTCGGCATTTTTATTTTGTTTTAGTCACAAGTGATATGGTGCGAAGATAAATAGCGAAAATTATTATTATTGCAAAATTAAATCTTTATACAATGCTTCAGTTGACAACTGCAAACCGCTCCGTCTCCCTGAGGGCACCACCAGTCCATAACAGAACACCAATTGGTTATCTCCGGCTAACAGCTGCGTCCTTGGCTCTCGGTGAGCTCGTCATGTCTCGCGCATCCTCCCGGAGCCACCGCCCGTCAGCCGTCGTCCGAGATCGCTTCCGATGATTAAAGGCGAATCGTAGTCTTCCGCAGTAATCCTTTAAGACGACGCCGTTCATAAATTTTCAAGTTCCAGCAGTAGATCAATCATCTCGACGCAGCTAATCTACTGTTGTAATACTTACTACTGTTTTTAGAACTTTAACAAAGTATTAGTGAGGAGATTTGGTTCAACAGTAAATAATTGAATGCGATTTCAACTGAAATGTTTCTGTTTTTGAACAGTTTCCTCATACGGAGAGGACCGGGCCTGAGCTATAGTGAAACAGATTTGTTTAATCGTTGACTAATAAGCAACACGTCGGGCGAAATCCTGTCAGGAAAGAGTGTGGAAGTAAAACGAAACAGAGCCGGGCGCGAACTGCCGCCAACCCGCCTATCTATTGAAACAGAGCCGGGCGCGAACTGCCGCCAACCCGCCTATCTATTGAAACAGAGCCGGGCGCGAACTGCCGCCAACCGGCCTATCTATTGAAACAGAGCCGGGCGCGAACTGCCGCCAACCCGCCTATCTATTGACCACGAGATTTTTCGAACGATACGAGCAAATACTTTTACAGAACTATCAGAAATGTTCATCAACCGGCTAGAGCAATGAGTCTCCATCATAAGTTTCATTTTCAGCTATACTTTTCCAGCTAATTTATTTTCAAATGTGTAATAGGAGAACATGTTTACATAACTGACACCTTTATTTCCGACACCACAGGCGTCATACAAAGAGAATATAACCACGTCATACCACCGAAGAGTGACTACCGCCGTATATACAGGGTGTCCAAGAACCTGGCGTCCAACTGGATTCCCACGATGCCCCAAGTTCTAACAGTACTCAGAAAAATATTTTAAAAAATCCACCCCATGTACTTACAGAATTATACTGATTTAAAAAAAAAAAGGGGAAATGAGCACCCTGTGACATACTTTTGAATGCTGTGACTGCTAATGCTGATAATTTCGATATTTCTTGGAGGTTTTGTAATCTAGGGTATTGCTGTGTCTAAATAGAATGTAAAAATAATGTACTTATTGTACCATTTTAAAATAAAATATTATTTTAACTAAAGGTGATATGGAAAACTATTGAATTTCGCAACTTTGACCGACTGTAGTGTAAAAAAAATGTACCAAAATAGTATGGCAAGTGACGTCAAATTTTGACGCGTTTATTCCTCTTTTTAAAAAGGTATAATACTTACACATTAATTTGAAAAAAAAAATTTTTGATAATATTTTTACTCAACAACCCAATTTTTACGATGTCTTACAGAATTCTTAGAAAGAAAAATTTACGACGAATTGAATCTAACCTCTAAAGAATTACTATTGTATGCTCATAAAAATAACAACAGGCCTCTCAAAAAACAGGTTAGACCGTAAGGGACGGTATGTGCATGCATCTCACCATAGTGATTCGTTATTACAACAGGAGGGAGCAAGACAGAAACTATCTTTGCGATTTGCTGGTTCTTCTTTATGGTACCCCATTATTCAGGTAAGAGTGAGGGAGAAAAAGGTTAGAGGTGCGAGTGAGATAGATAGTGACGCTATCTGGGATCGTGCTATTTAGGATAACAGTACGGTCAGTACGCGTCACTGCCTCCTGCCGTTACTACGCACCTCTCTCTTATTGTTACCATTGATCACGTACTACGATTTAAAGCTTTGTTTATTGGACTCGATTACTCTTTGTGCTCTGGACTTTGAAACGAACTCTTTACGACGACCTTTGCCTGTGTTTGGACAGTTTGTGTTTTGTGTGTGCTACCATGGCGACCTACACTCCGCAAGAATACGCAAATATGCACTACATTTATGGAGAATGTAGAGGTAATGGACGAGCTGCAGCGAGACTTTACAGAGAAAGGTATCCGAGGGCTACGCGATATCCCGACCATCGAGTTTTCATTAATGTGCACAGATCACTATGTGACGGGCGGTTCCCCAATCAAGTAGCTGGTGAAGGACGACCCGTAAATGACTTCATACGCGATGAAGTTTTAGAGGCGGTGTCGGCAAATCCAAGCATCTCTGTGCGAGGAATAGAAGCTGATACGGGGATACCGAAGAGCACAGCACACAGTATTCTCCAAAAAGAAGAATATCATCCGTACCACGTACAGCGAGTGCAAAGTCTTTTACCTCGAGACTATCCGAGCCGAGTCGCGTTTTGTGAAACAATCCTGCAAAAACATCGAGAAGACGAAAACTTTATCGACAAAATTTTGTGGTCAGATGAATCAACATTTAAGAAGGATGGCTACATGAACCTACACAACTTGCACGAGTGGCATGTGGAAAATCCGCACTTGATGCGAGAAGATAGATCCCAGTACCGGTTCAAAGTGAACATGTGGACCGGTATTCTCTGTGGGAATATTATTGGTCCATTTGAGATGCCCGAGAATTTGACTGGCGAATCATATTTAAATTTTCTTCAAAATGATTTGCCAAACTTACTAGAAGAGACCCCACCAGATATGTGGTTCCAACACGACGGCTGTCCAGCACATTTTCGCGTATCCGTTAGAGAGTTTTTGGACGAGCAATACCCGAACAGGTGGATTGGGCGATCAGGAACAATCCCGTGGCCAGCCCGCTCACCTGACTTAAATCCGCTGGATTTTTTTTTCTGGGGAACTATGAAGGAGCTCGTTTATGCGAAGCCCATTAATGACATCGCTGACCTTCGTGAGAAGATAACACAAGCAGTGCAGGTGATACGTCAAAAAAGTTACTCGCGAAACATAAAGCGGTCCTTTTTAAGGAGAGTGAGAGCTTGTATTGCCGCGGGTGGTCAACATTTTGAACATTTATTGTAATAAAATATCTTTAAACTAACATTCTTTGCTTTTATTCTACTGGGAACCCATCTACCTGTGTGTATTTCCTTCTTGCTCACTCTTGGAACCGAAGTAAATAATAGTAGTAACATAACAGTTTCTAAGATAAGAAAGGGTCCGACAGTTACCGTTAGTAGGTAGGCACTTCGTAAAAATTGGGTTGTTGAGTAAAAATATTATCAAATTTTTTTTTTTCAAATTAATGTGTAAGTATTATACCTTTTTAAAAAGAGGAATAAACGCGTCAAAATTTGACGTCACTTGCCATACTATTTTGGTACATTTTTTTTACACTACAGTCGGTCAAAGTTGCGAAATTCAATAGTTTTCCATATCACCTTTAGTTAAAATAATATTTTATTTTAAAATGGTACAATAAGTACATTATTTTTACATTCTATTTAGACACAGCAATACCCTAGATTACAAAACCTCCAAGAAATATCGAAATTATCAGCATTAGCAGTCACAGCATTCAAAAGTATGTCACAGGGTGCTCATTTCCCCTTTTTTTTTTTAAATCAGTATAATTCTGTAAGTACATGGGGTGGATTTTTTAAAATATTTTTCTGAGTACTGTTAGAACTTGGGGCATCGTGGGAATCCAGTTGGACGCCAGGTTCTTGGACACCCTGTATATTACGCAGGAACAAATAGTAAAATACAATAGCAACATCACAGATAGCAAAAATATGTTTACTGGCATATTTAAGTACACAATAAAGAAATAGCTGGAATTTACGAGCCTCTGTGTTTCGCAGGTATGTCGTAGTAGACTTCATACGACGCTCTTTATTATGTTGTGTCTGAAGATGGATGTGTGTTACCTGTGACTGTGACGTCACACAAACAGGGTAGGTAATGTTACACTATAATGTTAAGTAATGTGATAAGTACAATGAGTGACGCTGTGAACTCGCTTAATTCTCTTATCAGACGCGCCTTCATTTTCATAATGTTGTCTTTTCTGTTATTTTGAACGCAACATCGCAGTGAACTAGAAATACCTAAACTTGAACTTTATATGGGAAATAAATTACCTAAAAAATTTATAATGTGGTATATGACTGACAATGGTCTACCAACTCTTACTTTAGGTTTCAAATCAAATCAAACGTTTATTTGTTTCTACGTTTGTTTGTTATTTTGATAATGTACCTACTCTGCAGAACACTATGTTCAATGATGTGTGCAAGTGTAGGTACAGTCAGCATCAAAAGTCGATGATCACATTCAGATTTTCAAAATCACTGTACACTATATCACCCATAAATCGCTGAACAAGATAGGGCGCCAGTATTGAATGAACATCATTAAAGTTCAAAATTAACTGAACACTACTCGTCAAAGGTCACTGAACACCATTTTGTCAAAAATTGCTGATCGTCATAATATCCGAAAACATCATAACATTCAGTTTTACAAAAGTCACTCAACAATATAAAATGCTTGTTTTGGTTATTTATAGACGACCCACTGACCATCTAGTGTAATCACGGCAACGTCCAAAAATAACTTAACATCATAAATAACAAAAGTCACTGAACAATATAAAATGCTTGTTTTAGTTATCTAGTGTAATCACGGCAACGTCCAAAAATAACTTAACATCATAAATAACAAAAGTTACTGAACATTAGGTACTTTGTTTCGGATACGTAGCGTGTAAACTTATACTATCAAAAGTAGATGAACTGCAAACTAAAATAGTGCTCGTTACTATCTTCAGAGTTATAAATCCAATCTTGTCCTATCCAAACCAAATCATGTAAAAAAAAAGTGCATGCAAACGAGTTTAATTTTCCAAAATAATTTTGTTTTTTTTTCATAGTATCAATGAGAAATATTAGAAGTAGGTGTTCAAGCGGCAAGCACATCTTTAAGCCTATTTTTCAAAATAAGCTCGCAAGCACGATTATAAAGATAAGCATATTCCGCTTAAAAAATTTCCGTCGACGTCATCTAAGCTTTCTATATTACGATTGAATAGTAACCTTATTTGTATAGCTATAAGACTCATTATCAAAAATCACGCAGATTCTGTTCAAATTCATACCGTCGACTTAGTTTATGATTTTTATAGTTCGATTGAATTAGAACCTAATCTGTATACATAACACTCATTTTCAAAAATCACACAAGTTCCGTTTTAATTCAATTATTTGGGAAACATAGTTGTGGTTTTGAAAAACTGTTTACCCTTGAATGTAAAATAGTACATTGTTCACCGAGAGGAGAAAGTGACCGATTACCGTCGAGGGTGTCGTTCACGAACACCTGAGATCGGGAATCGCACTTTCTCTCGAGTGATACATAGTGCTTTAAACTACACCTACGAGGAAAATAAAAAACTAAATCTTTACTAATTGAAATGGCGCCAATGGCGTCTGCAATTTTCACATGTTTTTTTTTCAAATTGTTTATCCTGCCGCCGCAGGCTCGCACTGCCAGCCCGACACCATCCAACACACAGCTAGTGGCCAGTGTCATTTTGCGAACTTTCAGATAAAAACTCACTGTAAAAACTTTTTGGCTTTTGATATTTAGGTTACCCAAAATTAAAAACGAAAAACCACGTAAGAAATGGATTTTCATACACTTTTCTCTCCCGCTCAGATGCGTTTTCTCCCCGCATATTTGTTCGATATGCAATGACGTACTTTCTACCGTAAAGATGATGTCCAAAAAATTACCCAGAATCGACAGAAATGAACTGTGTACCAATGGATTGGCATTTAAATATAATATAATGTTGCCAAAGCGGCAACCCTGAAATCGTTGTAGTATAGGAGCTAAGAGCAAAATAAAATAAGTAAAAAATTCTTTTTTTTTGTTTTTTATTTTTATTTGGCCCGTAGATCATAGGCCAATCGTTATAGTACTGTGTGTATTATTGGTAATTCTGTAGCTAAGGATTGCAAATAAAAAAATACACAGTTGCTACTGGCTATTATGCGCGGGCGCGGCGCGGCGGGCGGGGTGACGTGGGGGCGGGGCGGTGTGGTAGGCAGGTAACGACTAACGACCATATCCCGTCGCAGTCCTTCGTTTGTTTTCGTTGTGATCTGTGTGCTTTGTTTTACTTCGTGGATTTTAACTTGACCTCTGCTTTTGTATATTGGACACTGATTTTTCTTGTTGATTCGAAACTGTGGCGCGTTAAACCGGACTTCGATTTTCTTTGCGACTGGATATTGTTTAAAATGGATGAACGTAACCGTTGTGTGACTTGTCCCCGTTCTGTTCTACAAAGGCGGCATCATGTTTTGTCCCTCGAGTTTCTGGAGTCACACCGGGACTTCGTGGAGCATATGTTCAGCACTTTACAAGCGCCACAAGAAGTAAGTACTATGGTTACTCAATTACATATAATATAGTATGTAGTTTCATCTTAACTTATAATCAAGGCGATACCCCCATGTCAGCGGCGTCGCTCGACACGGCGTGTTATCATATTGCGTCATGTTTTGTTTGGATTAGTATAGAATAGTAATTAAACTAACACAACTGACAACGCACAATAACTACGACTAATATTCGTCGTCAATTCATCATAATGAGTCTAGTTTCGCGTATTTTCATGTGTTCGCTATAGATGTAAAACTCACGTTGTATACATATCAGATAGTATACCATAAACAATAGGTACTTTAAAATGAATGTGAGACTAACGAGGGAATGTTCTTGCTTATTTCAGATTGCATTTGATGGCTCCAGAGCTATTTGTCATCCGTGCTGGCAGCGCATAGACTATAGCTTAAGACGACCTCCTCCACCACCACCCAGACCTCCAACTGCATCGATATCTACACCTGGCTTCGCACGCGCAGCAAACACGTCAAGACGATGTATTGTCGACGTTTGTAGGAGTTTGGACTTCGCGCTGTGCCCAGTTCAATGAAAGTATATATTTTAAGCTACTTTCATTTATACATACCACCTCTTGCACGGATATGTTCACACCACTTAAGGAATACTACTTGGGAGGACTTACCAGGAAACATCGCCAGACGTCAAGACGATTTCAGAGGCGAGAACTTACGCGATATAGTAGAGTTATACACTCAGGCTCTCGAAAAAAAAAGCTGCTGGATTTTGAAAAAATTGATGAAATAAGTCCGGACGAACTTCATAATTGGATCGGTATAAGTCACCAGCAATTCTATAGCATATTAGAAGAAACCTTTTCTTTACAAGAACGATCCAACAGAAACACAATCTTGGGTATCTATTTATCTAAACTGAGAAGCGGTGCACCTTGCCGAAGACTGGAGACGGTTTTTGGCCTATCCAAGTCAGCAATATGTCAAAAAATGAAACAAACAAGAGAATGTCTCAATAATGACTATGTTCCACGCCATCTTGGATTTGACCATATTACCCGGAATGAAGTTATAGCAAGAAATAGAATTATACCTAATTATATTTTTGGAACTGAAGATCATACAAAAGCCATTGTTATTATGGATGGGACATATTTATACATACAAAAGAGCCCAAACTTCTTATTTCAGAGATTGAGTTACAGTTTACATAAATATTCCAATCTAGTAAAGCCATTTATGCTTGTATGTTGCGATGGATATATAATAGAAGTGACAGGACCTTATAATGCTAGAACGTCCGATGCAACAATATTGAAACAGGTCTTGGATAATCACAACGAACCTATGGAAGAAGCTCCGATAAGATGGTTTTTTGAACCCGACGACGTCATGGTTTTAGATAGGGGGTTTCGGGACGCTCTGCCAGATGCAGAGGAATGTGGATTCAGGGTCTACACGCCACAGACATTAAGTAGACATGAAAGTCAGCTGAGCACTGAAGCTGCTAATAAGTCGAGACTAGTGACGCTAGTTCGATGGGTGGTAGAAAGAATAAACGGATGAATGAAACGTGATTTTAAAATATTTAGAAATAAATATTTTAATAACACTTTAACCACGGCAATGACAGACTTCAGAATAGCTGCAGCGCTTGTTAACGCAACGCAAGAACCATATGGGGACAGTCACCTGACTGCGAACTTCATCGAAATGATCGAAAGAAACATAAATAGACAAAACCAACTGGCCGAATATGTCGATCATAACCGTTTGAACGCACAAAGAAATATTGCGTTTACCAGGATGGAGGCAACGGATGTTGTAGATTTCCCAAGAATGACATTTGATGAGCTGCTTATTTTTGCCATCGGTACATATCATGTGAAACTAGCTCGATCGTACTGCTACGAACATATATTATAAGAGAAACAGGTGTGTACTCAATAGAAGTGTACAGGCATCCTGAAAGAGTGAATTTTAATGAAGAGAGGGAACACACATTAATGCGATGCAGAATACATTCAAGACACATTACGACAAGAACATACTATTGTTATATAGCATATAATAGTCACGCGGTCACTGAGCACTATTGTAGTTATGTATTGTATACATGGGCGTCGCACTTTAGGTAGTTGTGCCCATATTATAAGTATCATATATTATCTTGCATGGGCGAGGAACGAAGGTGATTTGATTCAACCTGCGGGATTTTTAGACTTAGTATGTTTGGACATAGAAAATAATTAATAAATAAAAGAGATTACTGTTACAACTACAACAAAACCGCGTACATATTTTTAGTTCGTGTATAGTTCCAAACTGTATTTTCTTTGATTATTTGGGCAATAAAGTTTTTATGATAATAATTGTTGATTTTTTTTTATCCAAAGCAACATAATTACCAATAACACACAATACGTTGATTGTAGTATCTATGAGCGAACAAAAATAAGTATAAAAGTTAGAGTATTTCTTTTGCTTGTACATTCATGTGTAACACAAGTTATTGTGGATTAGAATGTCGTTGTTGTTATAGGAAATATCATTAGAACTTATCACAATAAGACTTACATTATGAAAATAAATGATTAACAACGATATTCTCACCCACAACATGGCTCTTAGCTCCTATACTATACCAATTATTTTTATATTTGCAATCTTTAGCCACAGAATTACCAATAATACACACAGTACTGTAACGATTGTAGTATATATGGGCCAAAAGAAAAAAAATATACAAAAAACAGAGTGTTTGTTATGTTGTGATTTAATATGATGTTGTTATTATGTTGCTGTTGCTTGTGAAATGTGTTGATGATAATTATCACAAGTGATACAACATTAAAACAACGTCATATTAAGCCACAACATGACCTAAACTTATTTTATTATTGTTTTAAACAAAAAAAAATTCTTATTTTATTTTGCTCCTAGCTCCTATACTATAACGATTTCAGGGTTGCCCCCTTGGTAACATTATATTATATTTCAATGTCAATCCACTGGTATACATTTCATTCCTGTCGATTCTGGGTTTTTGGTCCATACATTTTTGGACATGTCCTTTGATAAAGTATCAAGGTACTTTCCAAGCAGGTGTAGTATAAAGAATATTTCTACGTATGAGCGTTTATACCTTATGAATGGCAACGTCGCAATTTAGTGTCATATTTCGTGGTTTTCAATTTTTATAATTTAATCGGAGCTATATTTAAAAAAATTCTGTTTAATTAACTTTTTAGAATTATGTGAAAACTGTGTAAAAGGTAAGAAATCGTTCAAAGTCAAAGATTTATTTGCAGATTAATATGGTTACAAAAGTTCTTAAAATGGTAGATAATGTTAGTAGCTTAGCATATTTAATCATAACATAATGACATGCAAATTTTTGTTATAGGTAGGTACAATTACATTATTGCTTAAATTTAAATTGAAAGAATTCTTTTATATTATAGAAGGGATTCTCAATTAACCACCTACGTAAAGCCCTTTTGAAGCGAACCATTGGAAGTTCTTTAATTTGGTTAGGAATCTTGTTATAAATTTGAATACACATAGGATAACAGCTTCGCCTATATAGTTCCGTTTTTATTCTCGTATTAATTAATCTATTAGGATATCTAGTTTTGAACGCACATTTATCTCCTAGTTTTTCAAACATCTCTGGATGAGATTTGGTAAATTTACATATTTCCTCAATATAGATGCCAGTCAATGTAATTATTCCGAGTTTCTTAAACAATGGCTTACAGGATGTGAGTGGGTCTACATTACAAATCGCACGTATACACCTCTTTTGTGCGATGAAAGCTCTTCTGAGATGCACCGAGTTTCCCCATACCAGTATACCATAACGCAGTATAGAACCAACATATGCATGATAAGCTTGCAGTGTGGCTTGTCTATTTGTTAGATTAGATAAACGCCATAGAGCATAAGCAAACTTTCTGAGTCGTCCACATACCATATCAATATGTCTAAGCCAGGAACACCTCTCATCTAGAACTATCCCAAGAAAAGTCATACTATCTGATTGTTCTATTTGTTTATCTTTATAAATGATTTTTAAATCAATTTTATTCCAGTGTTTGTTACAAAATTGTACATATTTGGTTTTATCTATGTTAGGTTTAAGGTTATTTTTTTTCCATCCAAGTTATTATTTTGCTTACGGTGCTATTTATTTCCTTATTATAGTCGTCTTTAGTTTTTGGGATGATTACGGACACATCGTCTGCAAAGAGTATGCAGGGATGGTCAGTTACTTTTGTCAGGTCATTGATATATAGCAGAAAGAGTGGAGGGGCTAAAATACTGCCCTGTGGAACGCCTGTGCAATTGTAACCTAATTTGGAATAAAATTTCTGTTCACCATTTTGATCGACTTTATCCACAGTAATTTCTACAACTTGCGATCTGTTTGCAAGGTAGCTTTTAGCCATGTATTTGCTTTTCCGCGGATTCCATATTTATCACATTTTTTAAGTAGTAGCTCGTGTGAAACAAAGTCAAAGGCTTTTGACAGGTCAAAAAATACAACAGTTGTCGGAATTTTCTGGTCAATATTTTTGGTAACTAGGTTAACTAAGTTAAATGCCGCTGTGGTTGTCGATTTTCTTTTTTGGAATCCATGTTGTTCTTGATTTAAAATTTGGAATTTATCGATAAAATGTGTTAATCGCGCATGCATGACCTTTTTGGCATGGCATGCATGAATTTTTGTAAAGTATTATATTATTTAAATTATTGTGAATGTGAAGATTATGTGGATTATTACTTTTTTTATTTTATTTCTTAGTTAGTTTTACGATCTGGCAGCTTGAGTAATTTATGCGGCCTACCCAAATGTCCTTTCTTTGGTATTGTTCGTCGAATCGTTGTGCTCCTTAAGTTCTCAGTTGAGCGGCAAGATTACTGACAAATGCATGCACTGACTGGACAGGTTCGCTCAATCTGTATGGTTTTTCCTCAAAAGACCGTTTCAGACACCAATCTACATGGTCTTCACATGATCTGACCAAGATTATGTCTGGACTTTAAAAGAGACTGTGATCTCTGACTGAGTTTGTTTCGGCCTTTCTTCTCAGAGTAGTCAGTTATGAAACGCCGACCTCATCTAGTTTTAAAAATATGATTGACGTGTAAAAGTGTTTGTAACAAACCTACTTACAGAAATAAAATCATTTATCATTTTCATAAATTTTTGCTGGAATAGGCAATAGGGCTATCGGTCTGTAATTGTCAACAAGTTTTTTATTTCCTTTTTTATGTATCGGTTTAATAGTTGTAATTTTTAATTTTTCAGGAAACACTCCCGTGAATAATGATAAGTCTATTAGATGTACTAGTACCGGGGTAATAATAGGGGCTATGTATTTTATAATTTTTGTAGGTATTTCATCATAACCGGTTGAATTTGTATCCCTGAGTGATTTGATTACTTTTTGTATTTCGTCATTATTGGTGGGCATTAAAAACATACTAGTATTATTAGGGTCAATGTCATAATTATTAGTATTAATGTCAAAATCGTTCTTCGTCAGATTGATATAATAGTCATTCATATAATTGGCAACAGTTGCGTTTACAGTTCTATTTATATGCAAATAATACATTGGAAACTTGCAGGGCGTTATTTTCATTGTAAAATAACACATATACATACCGTAAAAAAATACACACACATATTAAACCCAAAAAACATTTCATTTTGTTCAGGGACTTTAGAGATAAACGATGGTATGCTATTTTTGTCAAAAATTTGTTCAGAGACTTTAGAGACGAAGAATGTTATGCTTTTTTTACTATAACTTTGTTTAGCGACTTTTGAAAAGTGATGGTCACCTACTTATGCCCTTTTATGATAATCATTCATTTCTGGCGCTTGTCATGTTGAGCGATTTAGGTATAATACGGTGTACAGCGATTTTGAAAATCTAAATGTGGTCATCAACTTTTGATGCTGACTGTACCTACCTACAATCACTTGGTATGCTTTGGGTCAAGTGGCTCGTTGTAAGATTATGAATTTTCTCTCTTTTGCTTTTAACAGAATTACAGTACACTTTACATCCAGAACTTTAAAAAAATAAGCATTTCGAAGGAGCGTCTCCACTCAACATTCAGTTCTCAAGATTTCATTAAAGCAATGAAATCTTAAGACGTCTTTCTGTATCCTCCAGCATTATGTAAATAATCCCAAACAGCTATAAAGAGGCTTTATACCGAAATCAGAAGCTGACGGCGATTATACTGTACGGTAGCGCAGTACCGGAGAGCGGCGAGCGGTGAGCGGCGGAGCGGCCGCGTTCAGACTTTAATATAATGTGACGGCGACGATATGACGACGCCGCCGAGACGAAATTAAAGTCGGACTCGAACTTAAATCCGTTTAGAGCTCTTAATGCGATACAGCGGACCGCGCGTTTGTTCCGCCGCGCCGCTTCGTCCCGCACCGTCCCGCACCGCGCCGCGTCTCGCCCACAATATCATATTTATTATTTTCATCCCGACGCGAATTACTTTTCATTTTCCGCTGCAAGGTTCTTTCAAACGTCTTACTATCGTGAACTAGATTTATATAACTCGTTTCGTAAGTTTAAATGAAATTCAAATGGGGTGTGGTGCGGTGCGGTGCGGCGCGTTGCGGTGCGGTGCGGTGAGGCGCGGTAAGACGGCGGCCGTTAATCGAATACGTCTCCTCTGCCAGATAAATGTAATTCGAATGTTTTATGGCGAGTTCAGACGGAGGGCGCGTGGAGAGCGTTTCATTGACGTTTCAAATGTCCACAAAATTTTAACAAGGATTTTTGTTTTTTTTTTGCCTTTTCTCTATCACAGACAGGCCTTTTAAAGTTCGTTTAAAGATTGGTTCGTTACGCTCTATTAAAAGTACTACGTAAGTATCTAGTTATGATTTATGAATAACAAGTTAACAATCCCAAGTGACGTAGGCACTAAGCAGGTATAATGTGTAAGCCGCCAATTGGCGAGTTATATCAGCAGTTAGCAGCAAGTAGTTATAGCAGGAACTAATAGGTTCAATAAGTTAACCCTGCTGTAACTGGCAAGCATGTCAAATAATGCTACAAAATGACACGACTTTGATAACACCCTGCAGACAATGTTACTGTACTTATATATAATGTGATGAGCATCGCAGAGTGACTTCTGAATCTTCCTGAGTGATCTCGTGTGATGAGCACCGCTCAGTCGTCAGTCGCGGGAGCTCTCCACTCCACTCGCTCACGTTGCTAAGTTCGCTCCGGAGCCCTTACTGCCACACTCGGTTACTTATCGTTCCGCTTCCAGCACGCTTGCTGTCACTCTGCGTGGAACAATGCGTGCTGCATGTAGGCGGCACCGACGACTGACCGTTGTTTCTTTATATATTTAAACACACGTAAAGTATTAACTGTTATCGTACCCATGTTTGTGACAACACACGTAAACTAAGACACAAGTTCTCTGAAATATAAAATTGTTGATTACACCTGCCATTACGAGGACTCACATAGATGCGTGTTGTGATTGGTCGCGCGCTACCCGCACCGACCCACACTGATGCGCGGCGCCGCGCCGGTGCGCGGCGCCGCACAGTGGGTCCATACTGAAAATTAGTGGACTTAGGCAACAAAGCTCCAATATCGATATGATTTTTTTTTTATATGACGTGCTATGATATTCCTGATAACTTTTATTCTTATAAAAATTATTTTTAAGGCCAGGACTCTCAGAATCGACATAATATGTTTGATTCAACATACAACCAAATATTCTTCGTTTTGATCTGATAAAAATAATATATGTTGTAGTTTAATAAACACCCTTGATTATTCTACGGTTCAAAACACGATATTTTTAATTTCACTCGAATTAAAATATCGCCAAAACAGGGAAGTTCTTGATCGTTTTTCAAGTCGTACTTGAAGAATGTCAAAAAGTAGGCAATGATGTTTAAAAGAATATTCTACGGTTAATTTTTCTGAAAACTATTTTTTGTTGTTTTAACAAGATATTATATAACCAGGCGGCCCGCGCGCGTCGCTTCAGTCAGTAGCCCAGCCCCTGTCAACTTTGTATGGAAGGAACGAAATACCTACAAGGGCAAAACCTCCAACTTGCCAATAAAAAAATAAAAAATATCGTCATTTGACAAATCAAAATGTTGCCATGAAATTATCCTTACTTCCATGTACTTAATAGTTTTTTATCCATACTTCATGAATTATTTTTTATTGAAATATAATAAAAAATATTAGAAAATGATAAACATGAATAAAACCGTCATGTTTTACATTCGATACGATGGGTCCAACAATGAAATGGAACGAAATTATTTTTTATAGTAGGGTTTTTAATTCAATATCTAAAACATAACACCAAGTTGACAGTGGCGTCGGCCTCGGAAAAATCACATTCACAGAACATTATTAGTTACTACTAGCGGAGTAAAATAGCACAGAATACAATATCAAATCAGCGTCGGTTGTTTTGTTTGTTATCTCTGATTTTTAGATTTGAAGATCTTCACCTGATCTAACCAACATCGAGTCGACCTGATGCTTCTCCGTTCCAGCGAATAATTGTTTTGAATGAGACATTGACTCTAGTGAGAAAGTGACTAAGTATTCACAAAATACTTAGTCACTTTCTCACTAGATTTCTCACTCAATGGTGCTGATTCTGTTGTACAACGAACTAAACTATCACAAAAATTCCTTACTTTTGGCTATGAGAATCTTTAAGCTATTCTGCAAAATAAAATCCCTAAATTTAAAAATTATTTTGACACATCTAAAATCAAATTTGGCAATTGCGACTCCACGTGGTACTTGTTTGCCATACCACGTGTTTTTTTTTTAGAGCCGGAGACTCGCATTTTGTAGAACCTCGACATGTTTTGTATGGATTTTTTTACTTTATGTATGAAAAAAAAAAATACCAACACGTTGAGTTTTAGAGGAGAGAGACAATCAAAATTTTTGGTGAAAAACGTAAAATTCAGAATGGCAAAATTGCCATTTTCACTCAATTATAATCTCAGTGGCATCTTAGTGTTGTCAAACTAAAATATAGTTAAGTTGTGTCACTTTACTCAATTTCAGAATGGGAAATCGTCGTTTGATAGGAATAAACTAAATTTTGGTGATTTTTAGTCTACTTTAGAGAATTTTGTGACAAGAGAATCGGCACCACTGGAAAACAAAAGAAAATGTTTTAAGTACGGCTGCTCGCCTGCTAAAGACGGCGCGGCGTGAAGTTCATCTATGGTGAAGTTGTTTCGATTCCCCATACCTACGTATCTCAAATTATAAAAATTTAATCAAACGTAACTCAATTTGTGTGTTGATGTCATCTGTCTGATTTAAAAGTTAATAATTATAACATAATATCTTAATTTTGTTGTTTTATTTTCTAATTTTTCTAATGAAACGATACGTTTCGAGTTTACTTACAAGCGAGAGTGCCCGACTGCCTAAAATAAAGTAGATCACCTGCGTTTTAAATTTCGCGGTGCAAGATTGTTTTTAAGGGCTAAATCTAGATGTCGCCAGCAGCGACTTCCGTTTTATCTTTTTTGTTTGAAGTCGACGTTCGACTTTTCCGCTAGGAGTAATATAGTCTTTTCGCCTTATGATGAGTTCCCTGACAGTTCTTGTCTAACAATTGACGTGACCTAACGAAATATAATCGATTTTTTTATAATATCGATTCAGTTGGCAAAGAAAATGGAATCGGATTATCGATTTTAGATTTTCAAAATTTTTTTTTAATAAACTGGTTATCCTACTTCCTACTAATATTATAAATGTGAAAGTTAGTATGTGTGTGTGCGTGTGGATGTTTCTTACTCTTTCACGCATAAAGTACTGTACGGATTTTGATGAAACTTTACAGTAATATAGCTTATACGTCAGAATAAGACATAGGCTACATAACATCACGGGAGCAGAGCAAAAACCTGAAATAACGCGGGTTAAACCGCGGGGGACAGCTAGTGGTAAATGAAACGCAGTCTGTTTAAAATAATTATTTATTTATTATTCACTATCAGAACGTGATTCTTGATTTGAACTCATATCCATATCGGAATCGGAATCTTCTTCGATCGCGATTACAAAATGGCCGCTCCGATTCATCTATTTTTTTGTCGATTAGTGTATTGAGTAGTGTCAATCTCTATTGGCCGACGTTCCGTTCAACGCATTAGACATTTTTAATATTTATACTTTTTTATTTTATTTACTTAATTTATTAACAGTTAATTATAACTACAATAATTTACTTAGTAATTTACGAAAGGCAATATTTTTTTTATTATTTCTTTTTAAATTTTTTTGCCAGTTTATTTTTTATTCGTCTAAAGTAGTATGCGTGCCACGGAAAAAAATGAACTGTCAGGGAACTCATCTTATGGCGAAAAGACTATAGTGTTCTGTGCAGTAGCCCGCCAGGCGTCTCCAAGGCAGAACCTATGTCGCTTTTGCTGGCTCGCTGCGTTCCCTGGCTAATCGATCGAAATATACGTTATAATATTATTGTTACTTTCCGTGTTTGTATTTTATTCTATTTTTAAAAATCAGTAAGTATAACTATTTTTGTATATTCTAGTATTAATAATTAAACTATAGATAATTATTAGTTTAGGTTGTAATGTAAAGTGGTATTTAATAAAAATAAGATATTTAATAAAAAATAAATTATTATGGGGAATAAAAACAGAAGAAATCAAAAAATATCCAATATGAAAGCGTAAGCTTAAAAAAAGGTAATTTTGATTATTATTTTTCTACGTATTTATAACTAACTACCCATATTAGATGACGCGATAGAGAAATGTTGTAGTTGTTTAGGTCATACTGGCTTTCGTCACAGTACTAGCAGTAGCAGATGAATTATAGTATTATCAAAGTAATCAATAAGTAGATATTTTTGCTTTTAATATTACAGTTTACAGACATAACAGTAGCACAACTACAATAAACATAATTTTTGCTAATAAAACTATTTATCTTTGCAGTTTAGATCTAGGTATCGACCTAGATCTAAAGCGACGCCTTAGAGTGAAAACCTCGTAAGTGTAATAAAAGAAGTAACTTTTCAGGAGGAAGAAAAAACTGCGTGCTGTAAAAATTTTGTACGGCGTCTTTTATGTTTTTTTATTAATTAATATGTGTAACAAACACACAGCGCCATCTATTATTACTTATCCAAAGTACTATGATGAGCGGATCAATAACATAGAAGACAGCAAGTCTTATAGACAAGTGACGCCATCTACAATCTTCGTGTGTAACAATCTGAACCAACGCAACTCCAGGAGTTATCTGCACTACATCAACAGAGGACTACACGACGATGTTATACACACATGCAAACCGAACCGCTTTATAAGCAGAGCTGTCTTCTAACAAATTGTCCCACCCCCGGCACATCCACAGGATGCAGACCCTACAGAACCGTTTTCTACGTAAAATCACGGGTTCCCCCTGGTTCGTTCGTAACATTAACTTACATTAGACTTGAAAATCCCCACCATTCAACAATTCATGAAACGCGCTTGCAAGCGTTTCTTCGATACCGCTGGCAGCCATCGCAACCCTCTGGTTGCGAAGGCCGCCAGTTATGTCCCCTCTAGAATCAGTAAAATCCGCCGTCCAAGGCACGCACTGACCGACCCCGATGACCCCACCACCCTCCTCCAGGAAAGCAGTAGGGCCACCAGTACAGTATACAAACACAGACACAAAACGAAGTTCCGACCTCACCGCCGAGGTCCTTCGCGTCCGCGTCCGCGTTCCTCCCCGATAGATTCCTCTTCCCCTCCCTTGATCGGATCCACAGAGCCAGCTGGTGGCGTAGCTGAGCCAGTAGTTTTACCCCTTAATAATAATGAACCCATTTTGATCCAGCCTGTCCCCAACTTGCTGTCCTTCCCCAGCGACGCCCTAAGCCGAGGTCCGTACCCCACAGGGGGTGCCCTTAGGTGATGGTCGCTTAGTTTATAATTAATATTATGCCCCTGGCTGGAGGCTTTGAGTTAGCTCGAAGGCATCACAGGATTGACCGGTTAAGCAGTCACGGCCTCTCAAGGCTAACTGCGAGATGCCATACATAAAAAAAAAAAAAAAAAAGAACAAATTGTCATTCACTAACTAGAGGTTCTAAGCCAGAGGCTTGATATAGCCGAAATCTTTTCCGGGTCTGTTTTGATTCCTTCTGGAACTATTAGATGTCCCAAATACTTTATCTCTGAACAAATGAATTTACACTTCTTCCTGTTAGCTTTTAGGTTAAACTCTCCCGTCTTATTACAAAACACGATCTAACTTTAGCCCCAACCTACACATTCGATTTAGTTTTTGTATTTGGAACTTTATGCCGACTTTAGTAAAGTTCTTAATACAAAATTGACAATCTAAGACCGGACTAAGTTGACAGTTTTGTAAAAGGAACTGTATTTCGATTTCAGTTATGTTCTTATTTCAAAAACAGGCTCGATGGTTTAAACCATGTCAAAAGAAAAACCTTGTTTTGTAATAAGGCCGAGACGGCCTTATTACAAAACAAGGTTTTTCTTTTTTTTCAAATATTTCCTTCAAATCATCAATGTGTTGTGTCAAAGTGACAGATCTTACGATTAAATCGTCTAAATATGACAACACCCACTTTGTTTTCGTTCCCAAACTTTGAATGAATTTATCTATTAATCTCTGGAACGTGGCGGGCGCGTTCCGTAACCCAAACGGCATGCGTTTAAAACGGAACGTTCCAAACGGTGAGACAAAGCTAGTTTTGTCTTGGTCTTCGGGATGTACCAATATTTTCCAATAGCCTGATTGAAGATCAATGGTAGACATGTATGGCATTGCTTTAGCTTGATGTAGTAGATCGTCAATCCTTGGTAATGGATATCTATCTGGTTTTGTTATTTCGTTGAGTCGCCGATAGTCGATACAAACTCTAATATCGTCTGTACCTTTAGGGACCAGTGTACTTTAGGGAGGTAGTCGGTACTTTAGGGAGCTGCCCAGGGTGAATCGCATTCCTCTATTATATCATTGCTTAGCATTTCATCTAGTTTTTGTCTCAGTTGTTGTTGTCTGTGTGGCGATAATCGGTATGGCTTTTGAGCTATGGGTAGGTGATTACCTGTGTCTATTCTATGCAAGATATATGATGTTGGTTTTGTGTTTTTATCAAATACATCGCTATAGGTAGTTAGCAATTGGTTGAAGTGTGACCTTTCAACTTCTGATAATATTTTCCCTTCACCTGAGTGTAAAAAAAATATCAAAGGAATAGAATGACATTTGATTTATTGTAACATAATCAATACGGGGATCTTTTTGAGATGCCT
Source organism: Brachylomia viminalis (assembly GCA_937001585.2). Lineage (NCBI taxonomy): Eukaryota > Metazoa > Arthropoda > Insecta > Lepidoptera > Noctuidae > Brachylomia > Brachylomia viminalis. The sequence goes on from OW443301.2 coordinate 26,873,060, forward strand.
CATCAGCTGGTTCACGAGGGTGGACAGGACGTGGCGGTGTGTCCAGCTTAGCTTTAAGCGAGCGAGATCATTTAGACGCTTTGACTTCCAAACCACTTCGTGAAGAAATTTACAAACAAGGAATTTCTTCACTGCATAATTATGAAGATTCGGTGTATGGAATGTCTTCTCCATATATCTTATAATCTGGATTTTCGACGATGGACTGCTCGAGTCAAACATAAGGCTTTGAAACAAGCTAAAAAAAATACCACGCAACAAGAGTTTCGTGAGCAAACTGGAATGCTGATTGATATAGTCAAACAGGTATGTATTTAATTTTCGCTCTATTAAATGATAAATGATTTTATTTCTGTAAGTGGGTTTGTTACAAACACTTTAACACGTCAATCATATTTTTAAAAACTAGATGAGGTCGGCGTTTCCTATCTGACTACTCTGAGAAGAAAGGCCGAAACAAACTCACGAGGTCACAGTCTCTTTTAAAGTCCAGACATAATCTTGGTCAGATCATGTGAAGACCATGTAGATTGGTGTCTGAAACGGTCTTTTGAGGAAAAACCATACAGATTGAGCGGACCTGTCCAGTCAGTGCACGCATTTGTCAGTAATCTTGCCGCTCAACTGAGAACTTAAGGAGCACAACGATTCGACGAACAATACCAAAGAAAGGAGATTTGGGTAGGCCGCATAAATTACTCAAGCTGCCAGATCGTGAAACTAACTAAGAAATAAAATAAAAAAAAGTAATAAACCACATAATCTTCACATTCACAATAATTTAAATAATATAGGTAATACTTTACAAAGTAAATTTTCATGTCATTGCATGTATAAAATTCATCAGTGTCAATGTGTATATAAAAGTTCGAACATAATCTTTGAGGACCATGTAGATTAGTATCTGAAATGGTCTTCTGAGGAAAGAACCACGCAGATTAAGAGGACCTGTCCAGTCAGTGCACGCATTTGTCAGTAACCGTGCAGCTCAACTCAGAACTTTAGGAGCTTAACGATTCGACGAACAATACCAAAGAAAGGACATTTGGGTGGGCCGCATGAACTACTTAAACTGCCAGATCATGATTAAAACTGAAACAATGACCCACATAGTCCTATATATTTATGTTGTTTGTGTATTATATCTCTATGTATTGTTTATTACAGTACGTTATTGTTTTCCCATTTTAGGGTTTTGGAACTACAAATGGCGGGAACACTGCGAGGCGCTTTTTCCAAGATTACAAAAGATCATCCAGAATAACAGGAATTAACAAAAGTCTGATTTCCACATTTTGCGTTATTCTACAAGCCATATCATCATGCAAAAACAATGACTGTGAAAAATTTAGAAGTTAATGTAAAGAAACAGCTAATGTGTAAGTGCAACACTATTCGTGGTACTACATGCCAGTTAGTGTTCATAAACTTCTATTAACCACTTTGGTGTTTTGCCAATCGGTAAGTAAAAAATTAATATAGTTTGACGTATTATTTGACTCGATTGCGTTTTGAAATTAAAATGTATGTACTTATTCGTTTTAGGTACCTTATCTGAAGAAGCTTCAGAAGCCCGTAATAAGGACTTCAGAAACGTCAGGAAGAGGCACACTCGAAAAACGGGAAGAATAGCAACAAACGAAGATATCCTCCATGGACTTCTAATAAGCTCTGATCCCCACATATCCTACATAAGGCCTAAAATAACGAAACAGGTTCATAATGAGTTGTTGCTTGGAGCAATTCAGTTGTTACAGACTACTGAGCCTCCTGTGACAGTGAGATTATGGAGGAAGAAGAATGCCTCATAGCAGAGTCCAAATTTTGCCAGACCCACTAGCACTTCTGGAACAATAAATAATGTGATCCGGCTCTAGATTATTCCCACAAAAGCTAGGAATATGACAAACAGCCCTTTTCAGGGCTACAATTACTTCACAGTTTGATGTTGATCATACGTACCATAACTTATACTATAATAAACATACACTTGATTATGTAGTCTTAGACGATTTGACAGCTGAGAGAGCGGGGACATTACGTTGCTGTGATGACGCTGTCAGTGGAGGGGGTGACACACCATAAGCCGTTATACTCACTCGCCTCGGTCACTTTTGCTGCGGAGCTCGGATGGGACGGACGTGTACTAGTGATCATATTGAACTATTTTCTTGTTACGGTTTTTCTAATTTAAATAAATGTTTGTAGGTCGTGTTGTATTTTCTTTTTATAAAATTAATTAGGCTTCTGATTCCTAAGATCAGAAGTGGGATAGGTTTAAATTACACGCGATTTAGATCGTTCGCCACCTTTTTAACCGGAAATAGTGTTTTTGGGACAGTTTAAATTTTTTAAACCACGTATTCTTGATTTTGTGCGTAATTAGTGTTTGTGCATTTTAACGTGATTTGCCACGCGCTTCTACTCGATTAGATAATATTACGTGCGTTTTTTTTTGTAGTAAACAATCACGTGTTAATTCTTTTATTTTGTGCTTAGTTTGTTGTTCACGTAGTGGTAATTTACGTTGCCTATAGTCATTATCATGTCGAGTCGTGAGTGCACGCCGCGTGAGAATACACCTAGGCGTAATTCTCGGGAAAACGATTCGCATAACCGTCGCGATGTTCATATAAGGCGTCGTGACCGTTATTGTTAATCGCGTAGTAGATCTTCTAAGTGTCGTCGTGATAGATAAGAGTACTCTCGAAGTTCACGTAGGCGCCGAAATAGTTCGTATGGGCGTCATTACAGCCCTCGTTGCGACCCTTTAAATGAAATACTGGTTAGATTGAACGCTTTGGAGGAACGGTTGCCTTCAAATACTAAGCGTACGTCTACTCCCATGTCATCGCATCCGGGTGGCACTCCGCCGCTGACAACATCGGTGGTTGCCGAAGCACCTGTTACCGGTAATAGCACGTGCTACGGATAGAACCGTGACCACTGAAATATCGTAGGAGGCTGACGCTGCAGACAGGATTGTGGGTGCACATTCATCGCTGATTCAAGTAAGATCGAACCATTATTATATTTCGAATTTTGATCCCAGTGTACATGACTTTGATGTGCGGAGGTAGATAAGGGGCGCGAATTAAGCTACTGGGACGCTTTGGTGGGTGTTTACGGGGCGATGCTGCATGATGGGCGATGATGGCGATGACCAGGGATCGGACGTGATCCAATTTTAAAATTGAATTCCGATCGTTGTGCCCACGCGAAGTTGATATGGCTACTGTGCTATATGATGTCATGAGTGCGATATCTATTGCTACTTTTTATAAATAAATTTGCTGAGTATGCGTGGTATTGGCAGTCAAGATATAGAGTCCACATCGTATGTAAGTACGCTTATCGAATTTCCCGAATTATCTTTAGAAGTAGATTTGTTTGTTATTCTCCCGGATTGTATTCAGGCTCCCATTTTGATTGGTACTGATGTTTTAAATCGTAGCGGAGTTACGTATATTTGAACAAATAACTCTCAACGATTAGTCAGGGTTTCGCATGTAAACAACGTGTTGACTGTAGAGTTCCCTCAGATAAGAACGCCTTTAAACGTTAAACGAGATTTCCGATACGTTTACTACCGGTACAGCGACTTCTATTGTAAACACGGGTTGTATGGAAATAAAAGTTAATAGTGACATGTCAATTTACTATCAACCTTATAAACTCTCTGTAGACGAAAAGCGTCACGTTCGCGATTAGTAATGGAATTATTCGTGTGTCAAGGTCTAATTACGCGTGTCCTATCATCCTCGTAAAGAAAAAGGACGGGTCTGATAGGATGTGCGTGGACTACAGAGCTCTAAATGCTATCACTATTAAAGAGCGATTTCCGCTTCCGTTGATCGACGTTAATAATGTAGAATTCTGTCAGTGACGGTCTGAAAACTTTTCGAGAGTTATTAAAAACACTCACTGACGTGGGATTTTCAGTAAATCTTAAAAAAAAATGCAAGTTCTTAAACATCGAGTTAGAATACCTAAGTAGGCTTATTAGTCATGGTCAGGTACGGTCGAGCCCTAGTAAGACTGAAGCTTTAGTGAAGTCTCATAAGCCATCTAACGTAAGAGGCGTTCGTCAGGTTTTGGGTTTAACGGGCTACTTTCGGAGGTACATTGCTGGGTACGCTTCGAAAACTGCTTGTATTGCCAAATTGTTTAGCAAAGGTCAGCCTTTTGTATGGGGCGCGGAGCAAGACTTAGTGCACCTAAATTGTGGCAGCGTTATTACTCATAGTCCCGACATTGTGACTGTTTGCCCCGACATTGTGGCAAATTTATTTCGTATAGCCCCGACATTGTGGCTATTTGCCCCGACATTGTGGCAATTTTGTTTTTATAGCCTCGACATTTGGCTTGCCCCGACATTGTGGCAATTTTGTTTATATAGCCTCGACATTTGGCTTACTGTTTGCCCCGACATTGTGGCAATTTTGTTTTTATAGCCTCGACATTTGGCTACCTGTTTGCCCCGACATTGTGGCAATTCTGTTTTTATAGCCTCGACAATTGGCTACCTGTTTGCTCCGACATTGTGGCAATGGCCTCGACATTATGGCCATCTGGAACCCCGATAGTGGTTGCCAGGCGATTTTGTGGTTGTTTCATTAATGATTGAGGTCGGGAACTCTTTCATTGGTGATACAATTTACAAACTACTGCCTAGTTTAGTACAATTGTTAGTAATTTCACTATAATGGGCAGTTAAAACTTCAAACTTTCATAATACCTCATACAAGTGGCTTTACTAAGTTTTAGATGACGAGCCTACCATTGGAAAACCTATCCAGTGGTGGCAAAACAGACGAGGAGCTGAAGACAGGAAGCCAAGCTGACGAGGACGTTCAGTTGTCAGGAGAGGCCGTCTTAGACGATTTGACAGCTGAGAGGGCGGGGACATTACGTTGCTGCGATGACGCTGTCAGTGGAGGGGGTGACACACCCTCGCCTCGGTCACTTTTGCTGCGGAGCTCGGATGGGACGGACGTGTACTAGTGATCATATTGAACTATTTTCTTGTTACGGTTTTTCTAATTTAAATAAATGTTTGTAGGTCGTGTTGTATTTTCTTTTTATAAAATTAATTAGGCTTCTGATTCCTAAGAGTAGATAATTATCAACGACTTGCCCGTATAAATTTAAATTATTTCACAAAACATTAACAAAATTAGTATAACCATAAACTTAGTACGATATTTATTCAACAATAGATAACGTGCAGTTAAAAAAAAACACAGCCAATCAGATACAAGCATTTTTCGGTGACTCGTTTGTTATGCGCTTAGCCGAGCGCACAAACAAATGAGTCATCAATCACAATGCATGTTCTACCGATAACATAGCAATAATAACTAAATTTCTACCCGAATAATTAGTTATAAGTACCTATGCGCTATTAAAACTATATATTTAACTAAAAAGAGGGTCAAAACAGCTAAAAAGACAAAAAATATACTTTGAATTTAATAGAAAGAGCACAGAGAGCAATACTAAAAGTAATGACTAAAAAACCTTTTAGATAACCAACATCTGACCTCTAGGCTGACTGTAAAGTGCTTACAGTGCGGCAGCTCTTTGTGTTCAAGGCAATACTAAAGATACATAAGTACATCCCACCTCCGGACCGGAACAAACGCACTCAAATCTTACCCAGTACCCAGCAACGAACCTCTTTCGCTTCGCACCAATTTCACATTCTTGATTCATAACTGTACAATAAAATCAATTATAAAATAAAATTAATGGAACTTAACTCCCAAAACTTGAAAAACAAACTGACTGAATGGCTACTGCAAAAAGACTACTCATTCACGGAGTCTTTACTAACATTTATAGAATAATCCTAAAAAAGTCGCTACACTACCCGACTCATACTCAATACATTACTCACACTGCATACACCCACTCACTCTCTCTCACGCGGAACCTTGAGGTACGCACACACTCCCTACTCACCGCTCATACACTTACACATACTTGTACTCACTCACTCACTCAATTACACTCAAACACATTTACACACTGGCACACAAATGTATGTATTACTTAACCACCCTCGCGCAAAACACCCTGGCTGCTGCCATACCTACTTGACTAACCGCCCAGTTTGGCCTAACTCTGTCTCCTAAGATACAGGAATACCTAGTTTAGGAGACAGGGTTACATGATCTGTGTTGATGTATGTAGTTAAACCTTGTTATTTTGTACATCTGCTCTTGTGTATCATGCATCTTGTGTGTTTCGTAATAATAAAGATTAAAGAATTTAAATGGCAAAAAAGGTCTTACACAACATTTTTTTTTTTACCGAATGATTGCTCGCGCTGCCGCGGATGGCCGGCGCTGTTTTTTTTTTTTTCGTGTATAGAAAGTGTCCCTAGCTATCATAAACTCACACCACACACCCAACATAATTATTAGCACAATTGAAGAAAAAAAATTAAACGTGATTCGCTCCATACATAAAAATATTATTACTTTTTTTTCAGACAAACTATCAACATAAAAATAAATGTTATAAGAATAAAAGTTATTACGAATATCGTAACGCGTCATATAAAAAAAAATTGAACTTGGTTGCCTAAGTCCACTAATTTTCAGTATGGGCCCACTGTGCGGCGTGGCGTGTCATTGCACACCGCTCCTAATCTCAAAAATTTATGTCAGTAATTTGTTCTGTGCGTCTGTTTGTCTCCTTCACTAATCTAGAACATGCATCACTGTGAAACGTTCATTATTTTTTGACGAGGGAAGAAATCTTTTTTTCGGTGTAATGTATGTGGCGCGCGGAACATGTAAATCAATCCGCAGCCAGAAGATAAATTGCCACCGTGTATTCACGTTTTGCCGTGTAGGTACCTACCTACTGTGCCGCTCAGTGCCGTGGTGTGTGTCTGATTGTATTGTTGAATATATTTACTGTTCTGGGTATTTACTTGACAAGGCGATTTATACTCAACAGGCTGTATTTAGATAGAGGCCTGACCGGCGACCACCTGACCCCGACGCACCGCCTGGCACCTATAAACATAGTTCTCGGACACATCAAGTCAGATGGCCTTTCCACACAAAGTTAAAATTAAATAAGATGCCTAGATATTTGAACTCGTTGTTTTTTTTAAGCGCATATGACGTGAGAAGACTAGCAGCGGTGAGGAGTACCGAATGCCAGATCTTATAACTAGCTTATTTTTTCTGGCCTACCAACTCGAATTTTTGTTGAATTTAAATAAATTTTATGAGTTTCAGTTTGATAGGAACCAGCCAGGGTGCCATCCGTGCATGTATGTCACTATGTAAGTAGGTACTGTCGACGAGGACGTTGCAGTTGCCATACAACCTCAACACAAGAGATACACCTTAACTATACAAAATTCGCCCACCTACGGCGAAAGCCAAGATTCTCATGCAACGCAATTTTGGTGATATGAATGTTCACGATCTTTGCAAGAATGCCAATATAGATGATATAGATTGGTCTCTTTTATTTGCCTCTATATCTGTCGATGAGCAATTGAATATTTTTGCGGTTATACTTATAAAACTTTATAATCATCATGCACCTGTTCGAGCAGTTAAAGTTAGACATTTGTCAGCGCCGTGGCTCTCAGATGACATTAAAAGAATAATGCCCAAAAAGTTACGGCAAAAGTATAAGTTGAAGCGTAGGTCTTATGACGCTAACAGGCAAATATATTATGCCTCAATCCGTACGCACTGCAATAACGTGTGTAGGAAGGCTAATCACCACCACATCCATACTTCTATCCAAATATATTATGTCTCAATCCGTACGCACTGCAATAACGTGTGTAGGAAGGCTAATCACCACCACATCCATACTTCTATCCAAATATATTATGCCTCAATCCGTACGCACTGCAATAACGTGTGTAGGAAGGCTAATCACCACCACATCCATACTTCTATCCAAATATATTATGTCTCAATCCGTACGCACTGCAATAACGTGTGTAGGAAGGCTAATCACCACCACATCCATACTTATATCCAAATATATTATGTCTCAATCCGTACGCACTGCAATAACGTGTGTAGGAAGGCTAATCACCACCACATCCATACTTATATCCAAATATATTATGTCTCAATCCGTACGCACTGCAATAACGTGTGTAGGAAGGCTAATCACCACCACATCCATACTTATATCCAAATATATTATGTATCAATCCGTACGCACTGCAATAACGTGTGTGGGACCGAGACATGGCACTGAACACTGGATAATGATATTCCTGTGTAATTAATGTTTTGGGTGGGTACTTTAATAAATTGTGCGCGCACGGTAATACCTGCGGATTAAAAATACTTACATTCCAATATCTGTTCAAATAATTGGTTGTTTAAATGTACTCGTACTTGTTTTATATTCTAAGAATGTTCTGTTTGTTTTATTTTATTTCGTTATAAGTAGTACCAATCATTGAACCTGACTTGGTTTCCGTACGTCCTTTTCGGGTAACCACTGAAAATCAGCGCTGTGCTGTGGGTCCCCCATAGCACAGCATCATGCTGAGTGGAAGCCTTCTTGTCACAGTCATGACGTGCAGCTGTCGACGATTTCTGTTTTGTGCTCGTGATTAGAGATATCTTCGTTGTTATTTTAACTTTTTCCTTAATATTAGAGCTAATTATCTTTTTGTATGCACGTGTTTCTGTGACGAATAAATCTATTTTTCTTTCTTTCTTTCTTTCTAGGAAGGCTAATCACCACCACATCCATACTTCTATCCAAATATATTATGTCTCAATCCGTACGCACTGCAATAACGTGTGTAGGAAGGCTAATCACCACCACATCCATACTTATATCCAAATATATTATGTCTCAATCCGTACGCACTGCAATAACGTGTGTAGGAAGGCTAATCACCACCACATCCATACTTATATCCAAATATATTATGTCTCAATCCGTACGCACTGCAATAACGTGTGTAGGAAGGCTAATCACCACCACATCCATACTTATATCCAAATATATTATGTCTCAATCCGTACGCACTGCAATAACGTGTGTAGGAAGGCTAATCACCACCACATCCATACTTATATCCAAATATATTATGTCTCAATCCGTACGCACTGCAATAACGTGTGTAGGAAGGCTAATCACCACCACATCCATACTTCTATCCAAAGTGGGGACGCATCCAAAGTTTGGAAATTTCTTAGGTCATTGGAGGACGGTAGGACCCGACAAGAGACAATCACAAAATATTTAGATTTTTATAGGACTATAAAATTTAGTACACTGCATTATCTTTGTTCTCTTCCGGCTCCCATAGTTATTCTCCATTGGTTTTTGGTTATTTCTCCACATGTACTGAGCTGAGCGTACTATCGATTACTTCCAATGCAGTAGGAAGTGACCCTGTGCTGGATGTAATCTTTCCCTTTATTTATTATATCCTAAATTATTCTGCATCTAGTGGGGTATTTCCATGTTCATGGATTGATGCTTAAAATTTTGCATTACATAAAAAGTCAAAGCCCTCATTCTTTTCTGAATGTCGTCATATCGTCTTACGATTCCTATCCAAAGTTCTTGAACGATTAATCTACGATCAAATAAGCACTTTCATCTCTAAAAATAATCTCCTCAACCCTTTCCAGACTGACTTCCGCCCTGGTCATAGCACCACCACAGCATTTTAGCATATCTGAAAATTAAGCATGATATAAGGTCAGCCAAGTAGACGGTAATCTAACGGTCTTAGCATTGCTAGATTTCAGTAATGCTTTTTATACTGTTGATTTAGATGTCTTGCTAGGCATTCTATGCTCTCTTAATATATCTCCTTCGGTAATTGACTGGTTTTGTCGTTACCTGTTCAGTCACCGGCCATGTCTTTGCATCGGAGAGACCTTGTCTTCCTGGTGAATAACTTTTGCTGGTGTAACCTTAGGGTGGCGTTCCATACCTCCTTCTGCGAAGCAGTAATGTTCGCGAAGGAGGAGGCGGAACGCGTGAGGGAGAGGCAAAATTCGCGCCCTCATGCCCCTAACCGCCGCAGGAGACGCCCTGGGCGTCGGGATTCGCAGGCCGATTCCCGGCCACCGTAGGCGTGGGCTTGCGAACGACGAGCAATGGGCAGCTCACCGTTCGATAAGGACCAGGCCTGGGTTGACGGCGCGTTGTATTCCACGCGCGCCTCAAAGAGATGTCAGCACCAATGACGGGGTCCGCTAGGGCCGATGCCTGCCAGGGTTGCGGGAAAGTCCGAGAGGGATACCGTGGCCCTTGGCACAGGCAACTGAAGGAACACGGGTGGGTTTTAGTCAGTAAGAGTCTGACACGCCCTCCTGCTCTGCCCAGAGCGGGAGAAGTTATTTGATGATTTCCCACCCTCAAAAAAAAAAAAGGGTGGCGTTCCATTGGGCAGGCCACAATTGCGGCGATAAGTCCCCTCTTTGAAGAGTGGCTAGAGAGGCACCACGGCGTCCTCACCTGCCGCCTGACGCAGGTCCTCACCGGACACGGTTGTTTCGGGAGGTTTCTTTTCGGATAAGGCGGGAGGAAACGCCCGGGTGTCACCATTGTGTGTATCGCCCGGAGGACACAGTGGAGCATACGTTGGAGGTCTGCCCGGCTTGGGCGGAGCACCGCCGTGTCCTCGTGCAGGTGATTGGCGGTGGCGATCTCTCGCGTCCGGCCCTGGTCCAGGCCATGGTACGGAGTGAGAGGGGAAGGGAAGCCATCACCTCCTTCTGCCAAGCAGTAATGCTCGCGAAGGAGGAGGGGCGGAACGCGTGAGGGTAAGGCAAAATTCGCGCCCTCACGCCCCTAGCCGCCGTAGGAGACGCCCTGGGCGTCGGGAGTCGCAAGCTGATTCCCGGCCACCGTAGGCGCGGGCTTGCGAACGGCGAGCAATGGGCAGCTCGCCGTTCGATAAGGACCAGGCCCGGGTCGATGGCGCGTTGTGTTCCACGCGCGCCTCAAAGAGATATCAGCATCAATGACGGGGTCCGCTAGGGCCGAAGCCTGCCAGGGTTGCGGGAAAGTCCGAGAGGGATACCGTGGCCCCTGGCACAGGCAACTGAAGGAACACGGGTGGGTTTTAGTCAGTAAGAGTCTGACACGCCCTCCCGCTCTGCCCAGAGCGCAAGTTGTTATTTCATGATTTCGCACCCTCAAAAAATAAAAAAAGGCTGGCGTCCATCCCCTTTACTTTTCGCAGTTTTTATTAACTCTATCTGCGACGAAATCATTTCGTCCTACCATCTTTATGCGGATGATTTACGAATTTAGTCGCGAGCTACTCTTGGAAATCTCTCCGAGGCTATCTTAGCGACTTATCGCGATCTAGCCCGTATATGCGACTGGAGCAAGAGGTATGGTCAACCCCCTATTGATGCAGCTTGTGGTTGTTGGCAATTCCAGGACGGTCTCAAGGATTGACTGGACGTCTCTTTCCCAAGTTTCTTTTGACAACTCTGTTATTCCCTTCAGCGAAAAAGTTAAAAACTTGGGGATATTCATTGACAAGAACTTCTCTTGGACTGTCCAGCTAAAGTACGTTAGCTGCAAGCTATTTGCATCCGCTGCATATTTGAAGAGACTGCGTAATTTTCTATCGACTGCCACTAAGATTGCGCTTGCACAGTCACTTATTTTACCCATCCTTGATTATGTTGATACCAGCTATCTTGACCGTACCCAAGACTAACTCGATAACCATGAGCGGATCCAAAATTGTTTGTATAGGGTTCATATTCGGTTTGCGCAAACATAACCGTGTTCCGAATTTCGTGGGAAGCTCAAGTGGTTACCAATTCGCCTTCACCGAATGCTCATATTCTTTCCATTTTGTATAGTTATATAAAAGTTACATACTGATATAGATCAGTAAGTAACTTTTCGAGTATTTTTGCGACTCCCACAAGAAATTTCTGAGGTCATCAGATAGCTTGAAGCTTAAAATGCCAATAGATTTCAGCCACAACTTTCTTCAAAAAATCCTTTTCTGTCCAGGCCGCCCATTTGTGGAATGCAGTGCCAGTTCAAATAAAATGCGCTCAATCGATGCCTGTATTTAAGAGACCCGTGAAAGAACTTGTTGTTGTGGTCTGGTTCTCTTAGCTGTAATAATCTGTAGTCGTTATTTACTTTCGTTGCTAAGATACTCAGTATGTATGTATTTATATTATTTTATATGGCATTTGTATATTATATGCATATCTATGTATAAGTTATAGTGAATTTTATCTATCTAAGTACTTATTATTTTACTCCAATGACAACCCCATTTGTATCTCCATGCAATCACTGTCCATTACAAGTTTGCCTGGAATAGATCGCAGAAAGCGGTAGGGCCGTGTAGCCCGGTTTTTACAGTTTCTATGGGAATCTCTTGGAACAAGATGTCGAAGATTTCAATATAGTAATATACTACTTACCACCGTGCTAAAGTAAATTTATAAGGTATGATCTGTACGGGAAAGATTCAATTAAACAAGTAGCTTCTTACACAATACAAAGTTTATTGTAATACACAGAAAATTAAGGTACAAAACTTCAATTGTGGCGAGCCACTAACCAAACCCTTCCCACACACTAAGGCATTCACTCCGACAAAACCAGGTCTCCTTTCCTAGTTGTATCGGGGTATACACCTGCAATGAGACTAAAACAATAACTCAGAGTCGCTTTAGTAAGTCCGTGAGATGAACTGCTTTATATCTTCTAGCTCAATAGGAAAAATAAGTTTATTCAAAACAACCCGAGACCCAATAATTTAAAACAACTGGTCTTACTACCTTGTTCTTACAAAAGGCCTAACTCTCTCATATGTTAAATTATGACTATTCAGTTAAAACTCAGTGTTCTCTCAGTATATTCCTTTCAAATGACGGAACCAAGACCCTTGGCGTCAAACACAGGATAATACCTGTGTCCACACGCATTAACGCGGCCTACGGGTATAGACAGTGACGCTAATGTTACCTGGAGCGGCGAGCTTACCTCATTTACCATTAAAAGGTTCAGTAAAACCTTCTTCACTAACAGATGGCCACACCTCAAGGGTTAACCTCGTAATTGCCCGCACCCGGATCAATTCCATATCATCTGACCACGGAGCTACACCAAGGCATCACGTCTATCCTCGCATCAGAACTATTACTTGAGGCTAGCATAATTAGCCAGACCTGAAACAACATCCTGGTGTCAAAACTCACAACTGAGACCTAGGTTATATAACGAGAACAAAGAAAATAGTTCAAAGCTCACAATGCTCGGGTTTGATTGGACTCATAGAAAACCCATCGCGTTGTTTGGACACAGTCTGGTCACCCCATAACTGGTCCCTCTCCCAAAACGTGTTCCTCGTTATCACGCCTTGGAGGGAAAAAACCTTTCACCTATTTTGACAGGACCACCTCTTGATGTCCTTTCGAGAATCCTCTTCCACAGACTAAATAGAATTTTCATCTAGTAGTAATTTCGAAATTAATAAACATTGTTTATCAATAGAATGTGGGAAATTATGTCTATATGTTTATTTATTTCAAATGAATAATAAACATGTAATTAATTCGCATGACACAATTCCACCAAAACCATCATGCCACGAGCTTGAGCACACCTACAAAAGGTGTCGCTACTAGTTGCTTTGATTATTGATTGTTGCAACGTCACAGCCGCCCACTTTAAGTTTTGTAGTGTTGAATATATTTTTTGGTTGTGTATTTTCTGGTGTATAATAAATATTTAACAAAAAACATTGATGTTTCGTCTATTTGTTTCATTAAGTATGTGGATATTCCACTGTCCTTTATCCTATTAGGACAATCACTGCAAAGTCTCATTATATTTCATTTTTAATTATTTGTTAACCGATTTAATCAAAAAGGAGATGGTTCTCAATCGTCGTTATATTCTCTCTTGTTTTTAAGGTTCCGTAAATCAAAAGGATTTTTAAAAAGTAAAAATCTTTTTATACACAAGCTCAAAACTCAAACTTAAAACATTTATTTCAGTTAAAGCATTTACAGGCACTTTTGAATTGTCAAAGAGTCGGTCAGTTAGTCAGAAAGTTGAAGCTAGTTGCCCGGTTCAAAACGTAGATTTGTATGGCGAAGTACGGGCAAGAAACTCCAAGGACACCCTTTTAAATCAAGATATTATTTAATCCTGGGTACATTATTCTTTTTGCTTCGATATGTGAGAACAATGTTAAAAAAAGGAAACAATTCAAAATATTAGATTTAGAATAAGTAAAGGCGCAGATAAACGACTTTTCATGATTTTAAATTGAACATCACGTCGTCTAAACGACAACGTCCTACTGCTTTGAAAAAAAAATGTTATAGAGACAGTTTTCCTCGTAATTTGATATGTGAATATTTGAAATGACTTTTTTATAATATAAATTAATTAATCTAAAAGATAATGTCTAACGCGGACAAAAAAACGATAATCACGCAGAAACGATCGGGCGTGTTTTCATGAAACTTTAACCATCTTAATGACAATTTAATGACAATATTTTTTTTTACACGGTTTTAATTTCTAATGTGTTTGATAAATCAAGGCGGGTTGTTTTTTAGAATAAACTTGATGCGCGTTGAAGCGGGGGCTCTTGCAGGCGACGCGCGACGGGCGGCCGTGCATCGCTGACCACTGTCACGGGTAGACAGTAACGCTCGAAACAAAATCAACGCAATTTTATATAAGTTTATGTTTCTTGCAAAAAATGGCTGGTAAATTCAAATGACTGAAAAAGAGTCAAAGTCAAAGCATTTTTTTCAAATAGGCACATAAAAGGCACCTTTGAACGTCAACATTTACATTAAAATAGAATTGATTCTAGTCGCCCCTTCCAAAAGGTAGTTTCGTATGGAGAAGAATGGGCAAGAAACACCACCGTTACTCTTTTAAAATGTGTTACAATATTTTGTATACATTTTTTACATTAATTATATGTGAAGACGATGCACCTACTTATAATAAAAATCACCCTACCACAATAGGTAAAAAGAATTAAAAATGTAGGAATGACAAATAAGTTATGACAAATGTGATAGATAATACTACAGAAAACTATACAGAATACTATAGATACCTAAAGCACACGGCGTATTTATATATAATATACAATGTACGATTGTTTGTTCTCCCAAATAAAATAGATATATGGTGTTCACATATTTACAAACATTGTAAAAGTATACGATTTCCTAAATTATGTAAACAAGTAAGTAATATGTCAGTGTGTGAGTTAAAGTAATCACAGAATGTAAATCAATGTCATAAAAATAATAAACTAAGTATACAATTAAAGTAGCAACAGGTTTGATTTGGTCTAGACCCTAGATTGTTCTATGGAGCTGGACCAGCATGTTTCCAAGCATTTTATCTTGGATATAATCCTCTAATTAGTCATATGCTCGTTTACAAAGTTAACTTTTTATATGAGTTTTAATTTAGTTTTAATTTTTTTTTCATTTAATTGCAATATATGACAAGGCATTTTCTTGTAACATTTAACACAGTACCCCATAAAAGATGTATGTACTTACTATAGCTAATCTGAAAAATGGTTGATCTATTTTATCTTTATTTCTTGTATTAAAATTATGTCCATCACTTATTTTACAAAAAAAATAAGAAACGCCGAATACTAGAAAAAAGTTATAAATGAGTTTATAGTAACGTATTTTAAATAAAATTATCATCAATCTATCGGAAGTTTAAATTAGTGTAGTCTACCTAAATAAAATATTCTAATAAATATAATGATATAATTCTAGTAAACATACTTTTATTTTATTAAAATCGTGTTTTTTATGTTGTAGGAGAATACCAACTAAGAAAGATTCTCGTGTCGTAAATGCAGAGACGAGGTGAGTATTGTTTTTGTTAACTTTTCACGCCTAAACCACTGAACCGATCATCCTGAAATTTTACATAAGTACACGTTGTCAGGTGTACAGAAACGTACAAAGCGATATAAGATTCTTTCATCCCGAAAAAAGTTCAGTCCTCGAGGAAAACAGCAATAACGTTC
Organism: Brachylomia viminalis; assembly: GCA_937001585.2. Classification (NCBI taxonomy): domain Eukaryota; kingdom Metazoa; phylum Arthropoda; class Insecta; order Lepidoptera; family Noctuidae; genus Brachylomia; species Brachylomia viminalis. The sequence goes on from OW443301.2 coordinate 26,889,102, forward strand.
TTATGATAATAGATGGCGCCACGTGTACCTAGTGTGTTAAGTTTTTTTTTTGAGATACATCCATCATGCACACCAATGTTTGACTTGTCCGCGGATCGAACCCGGGACCAGCGGCTCCTCAGAAGGCAGGGTCGCTACCAACAGCACCAACCGCTAGTGAGCCCAAGTGGCTGTGGCGATATATGTTTAGAATAATATGCTTGTCTACATAGTGTGCATTTAATGCATGGTTTCAATTTCTTCTCTTTTAGTTGAAGAATATTGAGTTGTATTTTATTATAACATTTTACACAGTAGTTACCCCATAAAAGAAGTGTGTACTTCAGACAATCTGAAACGTTGTTATTCTAATTTGTTTATATTTAGTGTTGAAATTATGCCTGTCACCTATCTTACTAAAAATATGTCGATTTTTTTTTGAACATACATACTGTTTTTATACATTATTATAAATATATTGACTAAGTACCGTCAAGGACTAATTTTTTTAAACATGTCTCTGAGAATCACGTCTGCGGAGGTTGTAGATGGCTCTGACAGCCCTTTTTTTGCAGAATAAAGATAGAATCAATATCTGCAGCCCGTCCCCACAGCAAAATACCGTAGGACATGATGCTATGAAAGTAACTAAAATAGACCAGTCTCGCAGTATCCACGTCTGATAAATACGGGATTTCCTAAACAGCGTAAGCGGCTGAACTTAGCAGCACTGCAAGGGATGTTAAGTGAGGACCCCACTGTAGCTTTGAGTTAAGCGTGATCTCCAGAAAATAGTCTTTACGACGAATTCTAATATCTCCTCATTCAATACAACGTGACATTTACTATTTCTAAAATAAAACTTACGTAAACATGGAACATAAATGTTTTCTTAAAAGCTTGAGTCGTGAACGTCCTTACACTTTAAAATTAGCCTCAAAATTTAAAGAAATTATTTAAGTTCTAGTAAAACGCGCTCAGTCGTTACAGTCGTTTTAAGAGACTTGTTTAAGCAAGTACTTACAACCTGAACACATGTTACCTTAGCATATAGCTAGCTATCGATACTGGATGAGCATACATACAGTCCTCTGTCAATTTACATAGTTCAAAATAAATCTTCTTAAATTAAATAAAACTCGTGAAGGAACATTCATTGATGTTGGGATCTTGTTTTCATAGCTGCTGTAATAATCTGTAGCCGTCATTTATTTTCGTTTCATTCGTTTTCGTTGCTTAGCTTAGATATTAAGTATGTATGCATTTATGTATCATTGTATGACATTTACAAATGTATAATACTATATGTATCTAATAAAGTGTAATCTAACTAAATAGATATTTATTATTTTGCACCAATGACAACTCTATTTTTATGTCCACGCAATCACTATCCATTCCAAGGTTGCCTGGAAGAGATCGCAGAAAGCGATAAGACCGCCTATTGTATGTTTTGTAGTGCCAAATGTATTTTTTTGTTATTTATTATCTGGTATACGGTAAAGTATATAAATAAATAAATATGATTACGTAAGTTTTATTTTGTACTTTTGAATTTAATAAAAGCTTTTTCTTAAAAAGGTTTTTACTTAAATGTTATTTTGTACTATACTTGCATTAGCATTATACTTGTTTCAATATCTGTTCCATCCATCACCTTCACTTGGAACTCTTGGAAGGTACTTCCAACGGAAATCCAACGAACCCAAACACGCCTTTACACTAGTCATGGTGTGAGTCAACCGAGTTGCGCTAACCAAGTCATGCTATACTTTAGAACGGGCTGTCATAATTGAACGCATTACAACATGTCGTGGCTGTACTGTTGACCGCTGAGGAGATCCTCGTATGGAGCCAATCTGGGTCAGAAGACAGGCCATGGTGCGTGAATGCGTAGATGAAATGTTGTGTCTGTGTGGTTGATCGTTTACGAGTTCCCTCGTCTGGAGCCATCCCTGGGTGCAGCACCAAGTCATGGTGAACTTTAGAACAGACTGTTTACAGCTAAAGCACTAGGAAGTGGTGAAGAGCGGGCGTTTTGGGGGACTGTCTTATGTAATTTTGACGTTCAAAAAGTGCTAAATCTCAGCCTAGTTTTAATAAATGACTTTTGATTTTTATTTTATAAATATTTGCTTTGGATGTTAAGGAGTTCTCTTGTTTGGAACCAATCCTGGGTTTACAATCAGGTCATGCATCATACAAAAATGCATTGTCTTCGAAACAGAATTAACATATCAAATTTCAACTCCGTAGGATAAGAGTTGCAAGTTGACAAGATTTCACCAATACATACTAACTAACAAGGCAAGCTAAATAAAAGATTGTAACTAGTACTTACTTTTGTTGATTCCATACCTAAATATAAAAGCAGAATATTTTTATTAATGTGAATTATTTGAATTACAACTTAAAACATTTTTTAATATGGTTGTGACGATTGAGTAATAAAAAAAAGTTATTTGATTGACCCTTTTTATCTAAAGTGAGTAACGAGTTGTGCAAATTAATGAAAATATCTTGACCTGAGACGAATTAGGTCTGGAATTTGACAAATTTAGAGGAGAGCCAACAGAAAGTTTTTGATAAAATCGTGTCATAACTATTGTTTATTTTCGATTAGACTAACAGATATTCTATAACGTCAGTTGTAATATGAATTAATGTCACCGCCAAAAGGCGACTTTACAGGAGAGCCAAAAAACTAAATTACAATTCACTAAAAGAGATGTATTTTTTTGTGTAGTTAGGTAGGTATCCAAAGTTGCAATGCTGTTTAGAGCATTTTTCTCAAAATGTAGACATCAGTCTGTTATCTGAAGGAAACCATATTTTAAGCTTACTATATTATACTAGTTCCAAAGATGACACGGTGGTTACGATAATTAAAAAAATAAAATATCGCGTTACATTAAGATTAAAAAAAACGAATAATGGCTATAATATACAAACTAGTTTAACGTAAATCCCAAAAAAAAAACTTTTTAACGTGTATCACACAGCTTTCAAGGCGTGGTCATACGTTGTGATAGGTTGATTGTAGGAGTTACATACTTATTCACTTAAACTAAGGTCCATTCTACCTTTTTTAATTAATTCAAGGAAAAATTTCTTCATTAAGGTTAAAATTATTTACAATGATAGAAACATAGTTTAGTTACCACTCTCTGTTACATAATTATTATATAATTTTTCAGCTTAATTGTTTATTCTGTTATTGAGATCATACATTTTTCATTAACAATAGGTTATGGCAATACTAATACGTTATGGATCCTGTAATATGAAATAAAGAATTATTATTATTATTCAGTCAGTCTTCAAAAGGAACAATAGGTAATTATTATGAAATTGTTATTTCTCATTGCGTTTCCGCATTGTACTTGTTGCAAATGGGTCGTAGGTTTTATGTATTTTGTTTTCCCTTCTGCTCTTACACAGGTTGCAGGCTACATCTCTTTTTATATACTCTGCTATCGCAAGTATGCTGGAAGAGATTTCGTTAGAAATAAGCACCACCTTTGTACGTCGTGTATTTTTCTGTTCCTTTCTTCCTGTTTGTTTATATGTGTGTACATAATAATATGGTTAAATAAATAATTTAAAAGCATAAAAGCTGAACTTAATGTTCGAACTTCTAATTTACATACTAAAATTTAAGCATAAATACTGGATATAATTATTCAAAAACTAGACAGACCGGACATTCGGTTCAGAACACAACGAGATAGAAATATGATAGTTATATGCTTAGAAAGCGCGCGAAATACTGGTTTCAGCTGACTGTCAAATTTAATTTGTTCCGATCTTGAAATTCCACCTTATGCGTATCAGATCGAGATAGTTATAATATACTTATAATTATTTCACTGTATAAGATAGTTATATTACTAGTTAGCGCTCGTATCATATTTATATTCCTAGTAAGACAGTTATGAACCGCTTTTCGTGAACCGTAGTATAGCTATATCCCTAAGGATATAACTATATGGCGTCTACAACCATCTTCCTGTGACATATCGATGTATGGGAAACCATTTTTTCAACGACAAAGTTAAGTTTGTTGTTTCGATACATTCATCCCAACTATGGAACCCTTCATGCGTGCTCGACACGCACTTGGCCGGCTATTTTTAATAAATTACACATCTCAACGAACAGTTAAAAATATTGATTATTGATTATTTTAAACTTTCTTTTAGTTTACGGGGAAACAGTGAAAGAATCGTTCAATATCGTTATTGATAGTATTTATTACCTATTGCTTCGTTTGGTTTAATATGTCCTGTAAATAAATACGCCGGTTGCCGGCTCCGAGCTCGTTACCGAAACGTACCTGACGATTTACATACAACTGCGCCGCGAGACTTTACACCTTTTTTTAATTTATTTTTTAATTTAAGATAGGTTTGCTCATGACTCTAGTCTAGGTTAGTGGAGTAAGCTTACCCAGAAGCAGCCTGTTCACTCTCACTTTGAAGAGATTAGGGTTTTTTGCGTTCGGAAACACAGACGCAGGTAGAGAGTTCCACTCTTTTGCTGTGCGCATTACAAAATACATTTGGATACGCTTAGTACCTGAATTAAATAAGCTATATTCACTCATTTGAACATTGAAAATGCCAAATAATAATGTTTCTTATGTTAGCAGGGACCGATACCTACAGGCTGCTGTTATACTACATGAGAAATGACATGGCCAGTTCTACCTTCAGATCCTCCTGACCAACATTCGTACAGGTCTCTGCTAAGCTAACAACTGAGTTAAGCGGCCGCTGCTAACAAATCTCCTTAATCACATACATTAGTACTCCTCAACTAAAAATGTCACGGTTTTTAAATTCACTGTGTCGTGGCGCTGTTGTGTGAAACTCCCAACGAATACTGTGATTACGCACTCGCAGTCAAAGTAAAACGACATAAAAAGTTGTAAAAGAAAACCTTTTAATAAAGTAGTGAAAATTGTGTAGTAAAGCGGGGGTACACGGTACACTGAACACTGATCACGCAATTTTCGATTGTGTGTTCGCGAGAGTTTTTCTATACGCGCGCTTTGTGTGTGGTGTCGACCCGGCTTAATCCACCGGCGGCGCAGGCATTATAAAACGTAATTACTCATTTTCGTATAATGGGTTTTGTTATTTGAATTTTAATTATTTTCATGGCGGCTACGTTGTGAATCTCGTTGTGTGTTTTACGAGGCGCGCTCGTCGGAAGTCGGCAGTTGGAAGTCGGGTAGGCTCGTAATCTGCCTTCCTGTATCGAACGTGTCACAAGTGTAGGTAGATCGCCGATACATAGCTTAAACTACGAGACCGCTTTTATTGCTCAGAGACTAAACACAACCGTAAAGATGCTGAGGCTGAGTAGGCTTCCGTCTTAATATCTCGAATTCTATTTTGTATTAAACGTTGTACGCACATGTCCTTCCCTGCGACCTATCATCTCGTGACATTTACCGACATCATTTTTGCTGCATGGCTGAGTAGACGCAAGCAAACACTGTCAGCAGTGTGCGAGCCGGTGACGTCACAATACTGTGCGATGATGGATGCTGACGAGGGAAGGTCTGCTGACACAACGTTTTAGTCACAAAAAGTGTCACACTAAGCCATGCCCCGTAGCCAGGTGCCAGTGCATGATCAACAGAGGAACATAAGGACTACTTTAAACTTTTCAAAATAATACAATTCCTTTACAAACGGTTTCAATAAATGACCAGAATTACTGAATATTTTATTATGTTGTGTTAACATTTTGCTGCACAACGCTTTAGATTTATCTAAATCTGTAATGATACATGCGTATAAATAAACAAAAGCTAAGCTGCGTAGTTTTCTGCGGAGCGCAGCCGAGCTTAGGCACAGGAAACCTAACGATGACGCATTATTTCCAATGTCACACCACGCAGACCTTCGCCCTTCCTTGTGCCGCGTCATGGGTGTGCGTGTTTGTGTCCCGGCGAGTACCCACCGCTGAGCAGGCTTTACGACTTACAATTAATATTTTTTTTGCTATTAACTGCGACACTCATGGGATACCAGTATGATTGCAGCCCCCAAGCCGACCCAACATCGTGCGAGCCTGACATGATAACTTCCTAACATAATTTGTAACTTCCACCAATCTGCACTGAGGCCGCCCCTTCTCACAGAGGCGCATATTAAGTAAAGCACACTGCTGAATAGTGAGCATTGCTCCTAGCAACAAGTCAAAATGATTTGACATGACGTATTGTTACACATGTACTTATTGGTACAGAGTAGTTACCAATAGGGTAGAGTAGTACGATTGTAATGCATTCACGAGACGACGGCGACGTGAAAGTGGCTTAGCGACGCAGACATAAACTTACATTAGCACCGCTCATGAGATTATACAACACCAGGACAATACTATCTACGTCATCGAAAATGTTATGTGTTGAATAATCATAACAATATCATATTCTGTGTTGGGTGATGGCTGTTCTCATCACCACTCTTAGCAATTGTTTAATAAGCTTGTTAAAATCCTAACACGTTATGTGGAAATCCACCAGTCAATAAATAACTCTGACCAATGTTGAGTGGACAAACCCAAACCATTGTTTCTGATTAGAATTATTTTAATTGTCAGGTGGTCGGTTAGTCAGAAAGGTGAAGTTAGGTTCTAGCTAGCCCGTTCCACAGCTAGCGTACTTTCTTAAGGAGAACAACGAGCTGGGGACGTCATGGTTGCTCTTAAGAATCAAGCCATTTAACGGATGTTTTCATTGACAGACAACACACGCTCTACACCGCTTGGTCTAGAAACATGACATTTAGTACAAGAGTTTCTTATACATATAACAAACTAGCGACCCGACCCTGCTTCGCACAGGTGCAATGGCAACATATCAAAATATCGAGATTTCTGTGCTATAACTCAGTTAATAATTAATGTATTATACACATAAACCTTTTGGAATAAATTCTCTAAATGATGGTGAAAAGTGCATCAAAATCCGTTGCGGAGTTTAAAAGAACAATGCGGTCACAGACAGATACGACAAGCGACTTTAATTTATATGATTTGATTAGGTATAGAATAGAAGAGTTATACTCAAACTCAATGCATTTATTTTAAATAAACAAATTACAGTCACATTGAATTGTCAAGGATTTGAAGAACCGCTTAACCGTGTAGAAGTGAGCAGTAGGGAGGGATCTTTGAAAATTGGTGTATCCGTTTTAGGGGATAAACAAGAACCAGGGGATAACAGTTAGTAGTAGGTATGGAGTTTTGTCATTTTTGCCGATGGGAAATCCCATCGTGGGGACGCACGGCGTGATGGCGGAGTGTCGCAGTGCACGTCGTGGTGCAATGAATTAATGAGTAGCGTGGCGCGTGTGCGCCTACTGCCTAGCTCACGCACAGAGGGCGGCGGCGCGCGGCGGTGCGGCGGCGGCGGTGCCACGAGTTAGCTGCTTATAATGAGCGGGATCGACCGCTCGCACCGCTCTGGGTGGCACGCCCGCTCGTTACGCGCTACATCGCGCTCTCGCTCCCGTGCCGCGGCCGCTGCGCATGCCGCCGCGAATACCGAGTGCAGCAAGCGATGGATGCAACACGGTGGTCTTCAAGCCACGTGACACATTGGCACTCGTACATAGCTAATATCTTGCTCATGACTCCTAATCACAATTTAATAAAGTAACAGTATTACGTCTCGGCAGTGACCTTGAAATAATTATCTACAGCCGCTCGGTAGGTAAACTCGCACTAGGGTTGCCCACTGACTGTCTCGTGGGTGACGTAGGTATTTGATAATACGCAATATAATGTAATCGCAATGTATACAATGTATGTATAAACGATAATGTAATCAGCAATCTGGCAACTCTTTGATGCTACAACTACACAACTTCGCTAATAATTTAGCTGCCATTGTTTTTAAACATCCAGCAGATAAGTTCTTGATTCTTGGTGATCTTAATCAGCCGAATCTGGCACATGGCGAATGATGGTGTTTATCTATGCCCCAGTAATTTGCACGAACCTGTCCAGACCTCCTTTTGTGATACTCTTACCGCTTGCAATTTGTTACAGTACAATTCTCATCGCAATGTGAATGATAGGATTCTTGACCTTGTAATATCGAATAACGATGTTAATGTCACTTGCTGCCTGGATCCTTGAGTGGAGGAGGACTTACACCATAAGGCACTCTGTATCACAGCTGACTTCGTTCAACTGCATCAGCTGCATTCTCGGCCAAGAGTCAAGTTCTTGTACGCTCTTGCGAATTATAATTGAAGAAAATGGGGGCTAGAGACTGGTCATTAGACCTAAACTGTAGGACTCTTGAAGAAGCTATCAATTTCTTTTACGACACTATTAACTTGCTTCACAATAAGTATATAGGTACCTACTTAAATGATTGTACCTCGGGGCAAGTATCCTCCTTGGTATAAAAGCCCTCTTATTGAAATAGTCAGGGAAAAGGCGAAATTTCACTCAAAATTTAAAAAGTATGGAAATCTATCAGATCATCATTCTTTTGTAACTTTACGTCAGCGGGCTAAAGATCTTGAGAAAGAAATGTTTGTTAATTATTTATTTCAGATATAGAATTAGCCATTTCTAAAAATCCTAGGGCTTTCTGGAAATATGTAAAGTCCAAACAACAAACCAACTGTTACCCATCTGTTTTTAACTATGGGCAAGTTTCATCTAGCCTTGGGGAGGAAATTTGTGATATGTTCGGAAACTATTTCTTTTCTAATTTTCAAGAACGAAGTGACGATGATCTTTACTCTGTGGTAATGGATGAACCTGGTAGTCTGACTGCCGGTTGCGTATCAGACATAAGCTCTATTGATGTACGGGAGGAGGAAGTGTTTCGGTTGCTTAAACAAGTGGACCTAAACAAAACCGCGGGCCCTGATAACATTTCGCCAATTTTTATATCTAAATGTGCCAGGTGCCTATCCCTTCCTTTAACAATATTGTTTAAGCGGTCATTTGAATTAGGGGTAGTGCCTGTCATCTGGAAGTCGGCGTATATAACGCCGATTCATAAAAAAGGAGCTAAAGCCAATATAGACAACTATATACCAATATCCAATCTTTGTGTGTTTGCTAAAATTATGGAGAAAATTGTGCACAGACAACTTTCTTCATCACTCAAATTAAGTTTCTGTGAACATCAACATGGTTTTCTAAAAGGTAGCTCGACCACATCCAATCTCGTGGTCTGTAGTGACTATCTTACAGAGCATATGTCCAGACGGTCTCAAGTCGACGTTATATACACTGACTACAGCAAGTGTTTTGATAGAATTGATCATGCGCTTCTTATGCGTAAACTCTTATTGGTTGGTGTGAGGGGTAATCTGTTTAGATGGTTCTCGTCATACGTGGAGAATAGGTGCCAGACGGTGGTTCTCAACGGGTATACGTCGAGAGCGATGTACATTCCGTCGGGAGTTCCCCAAGGATCCTTGTTGGGACCTCTCTTATTTAATATTATTATAAATGACGTTGCCTCTTGTTTTTTTTAACTCTAAAGTCTTATTGTATGCGGATGATATGAAGATTTTGGGTCAAGTGTCAACCGTTGAGGACGCACGCTTATCACAGGATGATCTGGACAGGCTCCATGAATACTGCGCTAGAAATAAGTTGAATTTAAATGTATCCAAATGCTATGTATGCACATTTACGCGTAAGCCAAACCCTGTTCAATTTGATTATAGACTTTCGAATGCCTTGGTGGCCAGAGTTAGTGTCATTAGGGATCTTGGTGTTACTTTTGACTCTAAGCTTCTGTTTGATGCACATATTGCACTCAAATCGGTAAAGCCGATAGTGTGAAATATCTGGGCATTATCATAGACCAAGCACTAAACTTTCACAAGCACATTACCGTATTGAGTGGCAGGCTACGGAAGTTAATATATGTCTTCAAGACCCTTAGACGGGTGGCTGAGGATAAGGCGAAGAGATCAGTGTATTTTGCCCTCGTTCAATCTTTGTTGACTTACTGCATCACCTCCTGGGGTGGTGCCCCAAAATACACTATTCTTGAATTGGAAAGAGCGCAGAGAGCCATCCTGAAGGTCTCACTGTGCCTGCCTTTTAGATACCCTACCAACCTCCTATGTAAAGAAGCGAAGGTCCTGACAGTGCGACAACTGTTCATACAACAAACAATTATGAAACAGCATAGCCTCTTAACATATTCCCCCTCTCTTTCACGTGGCAAACGCAGATTCGACCCCGTAGACAGTTATCAAAACCGGCTTTCGACCAAGTTCTCTCAACGATTCTTCTGCCACCTAGGTCATTATCTCTATAATAAAATTAACAGGATTCTTCCTATTTACGACCTTAACAAAATTAAATGTAAAATGAAATTAACCAGCTGGATCCAGGACTTAAACTACCTTGAAACTGAAAAAATCCTAGCTGTCTCGGTATAGATCACGATTTAAATAAATTCGTTATTAAATTCACTTTTCACATCAATATTATTTATTTATATGTCCAGGCAACAGAAACTTCTACATCCTCACTCACTACACAAATCCACACTCTACACTTTCCTTCATCTCCACACAATACTAACTATACTAACACTATATAGATTTAGAATCACCTTAATAATTGTTAACTGACTCGCGACCACTGTCTGATTTGGAATATTATATAACCTCAAGGGTGGAGACCTGGTGTCCTGAAATACAGGCCCCAAGCCTAGTTTAGGCACCAGTCTCCCGCAATATACTTACTGTATCCAAATGTTCCCTAAAAATATGTACTCAATGTGTATTGTGGCGAGAAAATAAATAAATTATTATTATTATATTAATAACATAGTTAACCGGGCTTCTAAAGCCTTGGGTTTTATTTTTAGGGTCTCTTCAGATTTCAAGAATGTCAAAACAATGAAAATTCTATATTGTGCGTTTGTCCGTAGCCACCTTGAATATGCTTCTCAGGTTTGGAATCCAAATTATAATGTATACCTACATTAATCGGCTTGAAGGTATTCAAAGGCGATTTTTGAAGTACACTCAATATCGCTCAAATACCTATCTCCCTAATTATATAAGTCGGTGTAAAAAAAATCATATTCTGCCGCTACACGAGCGAAGGATAATAAAATTGTAGATCTTGCTTTATTATTCAGCCACAGATTACTAAATAGTTACTACGTAACAGATACTTCACTCAGTAGAAAATTTCCAATACCTATTGAGATAATAGCCTACTCCGTCGCCTCAGCAACCACTGCATGCTAAAATGTGCCTAAATGCTCAAGCGTACAGTTGTGATTGCTTCGCACCGCGCGATCCTACAGTAATCGCAGGGCTGCCTCTTCGATAAAATTAAATTAATATAGCTTTTAGTGTCTGTTATTGAGAACTGTGAATATGTTCTGATCTGACTACTTCTGTCTGACTATAGGTGGTACATAGTTTAAAATTGTATCGTTCATAAAATATTTTTTTTATAAATTGGTGCTGAGTGCTGACTGTGCAATACGTCTAGATAAAAGATAATTATATAGGTCACTGTGTAGGTAATATAAAAAACTTTAAAAGTTACATTGTGTATCACAAAGCATCGTAGGTACGCGTACGAACGAACGGAACGATTATAAAATTGAGCAACGTGCGTGTGCTTCGCTTGTGAAAACCGCACTGAATTTGGACCGCAAACGATCCGAGAGCGCTCGCTCGAGCGGTAGGTAATTATAGCGCGCAAGTACATGGAGTGACGGAGGCCTGATTCAGCGTCATGAACGGATCTACTGACGCTCCTGAGTTGGTGGGCAGGATCGGGCTTCGTGTACCGGGCGCATTTCTTCGGAGACCACGTCTTCTCCATGTGCCTCAAGTCAGAGCTATCTACAGGCAGAACTCGTACGTGATAAGAGCTTGTCGTACTTTTAACATGGTGTGTCAGGATGTCGAGGTTGATTTAGATTTATTTACTAGTAGCGATACGGAAGTAAAGAAAAGTTTGAACAATTGTTTTTTCGATGTATAACCATTTTTTTATTTATTTTTTCTCTCAATATTATTGTATTTTTTGAGCATGAGATAATTTCATGTGCGTATCTCTTACGTCGCGGTTTTCGCGTGTTTGTTAATTTTACTCACATTAATCGTTAGTGGAAGCTTGACACATTGTACTAGATGTTAAAATGTATTAGCTGTAATTTTTCCTAAAATTAATAAAATAAAATACTATATTAAATTATTTTATCTTTTCAAAACTTATTATTTTTTTTTCTTAATTTTTTCTTTTCATTTTTTTACTGTTACAGTAAGTAGGTATACATAATATTACTGCTAAGCTTGTAAGTTTCAGTTCTACTTGTCAGTATTTGAAATGTTTGTTGACAAAATAATCAGAATGGCCAGCTCCAGCGGCCAAACACGCGCTTATTTTCAAATATTTATGAGACTACACTGCATTTTCCTGATTCCACCCCCATACCCTATTTTGGATTAATCTTCCCTATATTTTGTTCCTACACCGTCGGGCACTGATCGCATGGAAAAAGAGAGATACTCATCTAGTAAAGTATCTGTCAACGACGTTATGCTCGCTACGCTTAAATAAATATACAACTATCTACTTATCACAGGAGTAAATACAAACTAAAATTATTGTTATTTTTATAACCGCCCAGGGTACCGTGTGCCTCAGGTTGGCTCTCGATAGGTACTGTGATAATCTAATGGCAGAATTTACACTACCTATCTATACTGTCCAAACTTAAACAGGAAATTCATAAGGCACCTACTCACACCTCCTAGTACGACGACTTCTATATTCTGTTAATTTGACTTATGCATAACTTAAGCTTAAGCTTTTGGCTTAATTATATAGAACATAATATGCCTACGATGCCAATGCATTGTTGATGAACACACTCGTGCACGTACGTACCTCTGCACCATACAAATGGCTAATATTTGGTCTAAGTCGTCCGTCTCAATCCACGAAAATGTTCATTCCAACCAGCGATGGCTGGTTCTATGGGAACTACCTAAGAATAACTAGGTTTAATGTTTGCCCCCGGAAGAGATTGATGATGACAGACTAGGTTCTGGTGAGAAAATAAAATTATTCAATAGATGTCCCCAAGTCCTACGTTTAAGTACCTACAACAGCTACCAGACACTCATCATCCACTGCTGGCATCACAGATAGTGCACGTCGAGTCTTCACAATGGTAATAAAACGTTTGGTCGCCGACACCGATTTGTTTCCCGGCCTGGTCCACAACGAGCCAGCTGAGTGTAACCGCGGGAGGTCCCCCCCTGCCCGCGCGACCGGCGTCGCGCCGTGCAACACTCGCGCGATCTGTCTCCGCGCGACGGCGACGGCGACACGACGGCGCGAACAATGCGCGCCCACATATTATCGCGCGCTCTCGGGACGCTCGTAATTGTTCGCGTTTTGTTTCGCTATTGTGTGACCACGGAGATGTCGCGTCATGGAAGCAAACGTGGACAAATAGTTGCGGAGACGGCTCTTTTCTGTACTCAAGCTTTATTAAATAGTAGTTTATGTCACAAAATGTTCTTTTTCCCGTAGGCACCAAAATACGAGCATGTGTTCGAGCCTTCCATACTTTTGGTAAAGTAAATTGAGGTCTCCAGGTAGCTTCTTTCTACTGGGGAGTTTGTTGCACCACTTCTTCTTTCCAGCTAAAGCACTAGGAAGTGGTGAAGGGCGGGTGTTTTGAGTGACTAACTTATGTTGTTTTGACGTTCAAAAAGTGCTGATTCTCAGCCTAGTTTGATTAAATGACTTTTGATTTTGAACTCTGACAGTGAGCTCGCCTAAACCGTCTCGAAACTCTTCTGAATGGGGCAAATGCAAGCACAGACCTCACCGGACAGCAGCGTCACCCGAAGAAAACGACTGGCTTGACGATTTTATAATAGCTAACTATCATTCTGTCACCAAACTACTACCCTGAAGTTATGTGTGCCATTCATTTTTCTTTTCGTAAATGTTTTAGGAATTCAAAATGTAGGATCGAAGCATTCGCGAAGCGAAATATATACTCTCATATCGTGCGGTAAAAATAAAGCATGATAAGTAAAAATAACTCTAGGTGGTGGAGCGCGTCGCGTCGAGAAACAAACAAGTGCAAAATAACAAATGTCCAACTTGTGTTCCAACTTGCAATCACAGTCCGGCCGCGCCCTTATGATGAAGTAATAACATTAAACGTCCCCCCACCGCACACGAGGGGCCCGCCCCCCACAGTGCACGCAGACCCGCCAGTCGGCGCAGCTGCAACCAAATTGTATTCTTTGTAGTTTTCATTTGAAACCGATACGGAATGAAACTGACGCGACGCCGATGGAATACTAATCATGTGCAGATTAAGGACGCTTGTAAAACGTCCATGAATCATGACTCCGTCCGACAAACGAACGGTTCGGAGATGAGCTCTGATTAATGAGCCGTCACCGTCGTCGTCGGTGGCGACACGTTGAGTGCCATCACACGGTGCCTGTTGTACACGAAGTGAGCAAGCGCCCGCGACGTGTCTGTAACCTCTCGTACAATGCGAGTATGTCGAGTGCTTCGCTCGTCGACTTCTGTTCGCAACAAGCGGCCGCCGGCGCCGGCCGCCCCGCGGCGCTGCCGCCGTGACATTCTGTGGACGAGATTACTTTTTTTGTGAGCGCAAACTGTGCCATTATTGTATTATGTAGATATCTGCGGCGCAATTTTTATATTTTTATGGCACCATTGAAATGCTTAGTGCGAATAAACCGCAAAGAGACATTACGGACGAATTGCCGCCGAGCGGAGCGGAATACAGACGAGCATCGTAAAAGTGTATCGATGTTAATGTCGCGCCGCGCGCCGCGTCCCTACCGCGCGTACCTATACGTCTTCATCGAATGAAATTACTTGTGGTTTCTCCATCATTTTGGATCACAGATCACTTGCTTTACGTCGCTATTTATTTAACTTTACGGGTACGAAAGATATAAATACGCGTCACAGAGTAATGTTCCAAGTGATGAGCATGCATGTGTAGCAAGTTATTCTGAATTGTGCAAATCGATATTAATAACTAACAAGGCAGAGCCCCGCGAATATAACAAAACCTTTTTTTTTAATTGGTGTTCCATGCTAGATATAAAAAAAAAGGCTAGATGATAATATAGTAATATTAAGCATGCCAAACCGCCGCTACCGTATGCTACCGTATAAACTGCTGGTCTGCTGGACTGCCTCCGTACTCCTCGGTAGTTTGACAACACAGTGCCGTTGCAGCTTTTCCCTTATCAAGCTACCTGCTTATTAAACGTAACCCACAGCTCATTTGTCCGAACACGGAAATCGCGCGCCGTGTCAACAAGGCGCGATCCGTCACACGACGAGCGACACGGTCGATAAGGCGATTAAGTACATACATTTAAATTAAATTATTTACTCTGTTCAATAATACATATAAGACCTTATCACAGAAACTATACCTAACCATCGTGTGAAACAAATTAGTAAATTAATCTCTACTTATTTCATGCGAAAATTGGCTAAAGGTGGGTATTAAATCGTTATTTTTTTCTTATTTTACTCCTAGCAGGTGAAAATGTAACCTTGACTATGACGAAAAAACAAATAAACTACTTCTAACTTTACTCCTGTGTCACATAATACAAATACCATAAACAAAACAATTGCACCTTCTGCTTAACTGGTAGAGCAAGCATGGCGTGTCCATTCCTTTAGCGTAATCTAACGCTTGCCTTCAGACTCTTTAGAGTTTAGAACATACACGAGAAGGGACCAACTTTCTGGAAATAATAATATAACCACACTATTCTAAATACTCAATAATTGGATTAAATTAAGCATTCAAATAATATAATTTACGATGCTTCTATTTTCATTCATGAATATTATTTTTATCTCGTAATTAGAGAAATTGTTCCAATTTTTGTTGCAGTGTCCGTTCACAAGGGCTCGCTATTACTAACTAAACAGATAGCCGGCAGTCGGTACAGCGTCATATTTAGATGAAGTAGGTAAATGATAAATGATTTTAATTCTGTAAGTAGGTTTGTACAAACACTTTCACACGTCAAACATATATATATCATTTTTTTAACTAGCTGAGGCCGGCGTTTCCTATCTGACTACTCTGAGAAGAAAGACTGAAACAATCTCCGAGGTTACAGTCTCTTTTAAAGTCCAGGCAAAATCTTGGTCAGATCATGTGAAGGCTACGTACGAGTACGTACATAGTCACAAGCACTCACACCGCCGACGAACTTATATATTCGCGCCTGAATGATCATCGGCATTCTATTTACTATACGTACATACTGGATGAGACAATAGGCCGGGCAATCTCCGGTATTGTGTTCCAGCAGTAACCCCACGCGCTCCGCCCTGAGCTCTGCACGGGATCGCCGGATTATTTCACGAGATTAGGCAGCCCTTAAGTACACGACTGTGTAGACACGCGGATAGGCCGCGCCGCGGGTGACCACGTCAGTGTGGCCCATCTTTGTTTCAACTATTCCGATCGATGAGTGGTGTGTGTGTGTGTGTGTGTGTGTGTGTGTGTTTGATCTGTCTATTTATCTGTCTGTCTAGCCTGTTATGTCCAAATTCTGGGCAAATGCCTCCCTCTTCCCTTCCCACATACAACATGTGCATGTATACCGAGGTTACTAACTTTAGAATTTTGACCGTCATTGTGTTTTACTGCATTAGTTAGATATCGTTTACCTGCTGTGAAACTATGTATTGTTGTTGAGTTACAAAGTCGTGTCATGAATCACTCTTAGATTTTTAATCAAAAATTTGGTCCAAAGTTACTGTTAACAGTCTGTTGTTCCATAGTTATCCGCTAATGACCTCCGGGAAGCTCTCGTTCCCATTTTTTTGAGGGTGGGAAATCATCAAATAACTTCTCCCGCTCTGGGCAGAGCGGCAGGGCGTGTCAGACTCTTACTGACTAAAACCCACCCGTGTTCCTTCAGTTGCCTGTGCCAGGGGCCACGGTATCCCTCTCGGACTTTCCCGCAACCCGGGCAGGCATCGCCCTAGCAGACCCCGTCATTGATGCTGACATCTCTTTGAGGTGCGCGTGGAATACAACGCGCCGTTGACCCGGGCCTGGTCCTTATCGAACGGCAAGCTGCCTATTGCTCGCCGCTCGCAAGCCCGCGCCTACGATGGCCGGGAACACCGCCATACTACTACTCTACTACTGTGTCTCTACTGTCTACTGAACATAACATTTTAGAAATGCTGACATCAACGAATTTAATTGTGACATTGAATACTGGTGATAATAGAGACATGTGTAGATTTTAATGTTATTGACAATTAAATGAAATTGGTAATTAAATGAAATTATTAGGTGGTTGTTAGTGACATTTATTAATTTATTTATTTTTCTCTGAACTTGTATGAATAATATTAATGTAGGTAGGAAATGAGATTATGTTGAAGAAATGTAATTGTGTTTTTAATTGTTATTATTTAATTATTCGCTTCTGTACCTTTGTAAAAATTCAGACACAATGGAAATTGTTATTGGATAAATAAATGAAATGAAATGAAATGAATGAATCAGCTTGCGATTCCCGACGCCCAGGGCGTCTCCCGTGGTGCGGCTAGGGGCTTGAGGGCGCGAATTTTGCCTTTCCCTCACGCGTTCCGCCTTCTCCTTCGCGAGCGTTACTGCTTCGCAGAAGGAGGTGACGGCTTCCCTGCCCCTCTCACTCCGTACCATGGCCTGGACAAGGGCCGGACGCGAGAGATCGCCACCGCCAATCGCCTGCACGAGGACACGGCGGTGCTCCGCCCAAGCCGGGCAGACCTCCAACGTATGCTCCACCGTGTCCTCCGGGCGATCCACAACAATCCATCAATGATCAAAAACAATCATATCCACACAATGTCACACCCGTGTGTTTCCTCCCGCCTTATCCGGACCAGAAACCTCCCGAAACAACCGTGTCCGGTGAGGGCCTGCGTCAGGCGGAAGGTGAGGACGCCGTGGCGCCTCGCTAGCCACTCCTCAAAGAGGGGACTTATCGCCGCAATTGTGGCGTGCCCAGCGCTGGGTTGCGACAATCGCACTCTCCATGCCGCCCTGAGATCCCGCCGGAGCTCTGTCCGCTGTACCGTGATTTCTCGCGGCAGCGGAACTATGCGCCGGCGTTTCGCCTCCTCGTGCCACTCTCAAATGTGCGCGAGGACTTTTTCCTCCAGATCCTATGGCGGTAATCCGGCAAGGAGGCTCGCCGCCTCACCGGAAACCGTACGGTATTCCTGGGTATCTGTGGGATTCTAGAGCAGTTATATCAAAGTGCAGAGATTTGAATAACCTAACTAGTGGTGAAAAGTGCAAAGTGATACATTAAACCAGCAAAAAGATAAAAGTAAAAACATTTAAAAAATTAACCAAACGAACTGTGTCCCTGACCTACGACAACTCGCGTGAAGCCCGCTGAGGTGAGTCACCACGTGACGTTCAAAATGTGCGACGAACTCATGTATCACTGCACAGAACATTTTGATCACATACCTACCCCCAAAAATGAATTGTGCTGGTTGTAAACACCCAATAGCTCGCGGAGAATTGCTAAGATTTAGTACTTGCCATAATTTTTACCTCTACCGATGCATAAACATGACCTCATCGTATTATGCAGAAAATAAAAGTAAATTAAATAACGCAATGCGTTGCCCATCGTGCAAAACTACTTCAAGGCAGATTAGAAATGACGACACACCTGTTAGGAAGACTATCTGCATCGAAACTTGACGACACAATAATGTCCGTTGACGACCAAATAGAAGCTGACAAAGTATACTGGGAGATACAGGAAAATTATGACACACCACCAAAAAATAGAAACACTGCTACAATCATATCATCCATCATATTGCAATCAGAGCCAGTTAAATTAGTCACTATTAAATGATAAATGATTTTATTTCTGTAAGTAGGTTTGAACAAACACTTTTACACGTCAATCATATTTTTTTGACGGCGGGGTCGGCGTTTCCTATCTGACTACTCTGAGAAGAAAGGCCGAAACAAACTCAGAGGTCACAGTCTCTTTTAAAGTCATGACAAAATCTTGGTCAGGTCATGTGAAAGCTATGTAGATCGGTGTCTGCAATGGTCTTTTGAGGAAAGAACCACACAGATTGAGTGGACCTGTCCAGTCAGTGCACGCAACTGTCAGTAATCGTGCAGCACAACTTAGACTCAAGGAGCTCAACGATTCGACGAACAATACCAAAGAAAGGACATTTGAGTAGGCCGCATAAATTACTCAAACTGCCAGATCATGATTACGTTGAGAAAAATACAAAAATAAATATAAATAAATCAATGATCGACATAGTTCTCACATTCACAATAATTAGAATAATATTATAATAATCTTTGAGGACCATGTAGATTTGTGTCTGAAATGGTCTTTTGAGGAAAGAACCACACAGATTGAGTGGACCTGTCCAGTCAGTGCACGCATTTGTCAGTACCCGTGTAGCTCAACTCAGAACTTAAGGAGCTCAACGATTCGACGAACAATACCAAAGAAAGGACATTTGGGTAGGCCGCATCAGTTACTCAAACTGCCAGAACATGATTAAAACTGCAACAAAAACACACATAGTCCTCACATTCACAATAATTTAAAATAATATAATACTTTATACAGTAAATATTAGTGTCATTGTATATGTGGAAGAAGACTTTTGGCCGCAGGACGTGGTGTTCCGTCGCTTCCGCGGACAAGTACCACAGGATAGCTCAAGGAAAAGCTAGTGAAGTGCTACTAACATAGTTTTAAGCTATTATTAACACAAGTTTTGTTTTATTTAAGAACTTTATATATGTTAGTTTGTAAGGTATGTGTCTATGGGCCATTGTAGCCTGAAATAAATGTTTTATTATTATTATATGTAAATAAGTATAGATACTTATAGCAAAGATTAAAAGTAAAAATAGTTAGCGAAATAAAATAAATTAACATTGCCTGTGCTTTATTGGAGCAACTCAACCCCAAGCCTTTTTGTCCTCAATATAGTCTTTGACAGTATAATAGGCATTCTGGCATAGTTTCCTTTTTATAAAAGATTTGAATTTATTAAGGCTTAGTGCTTGAATGTGGCTAGGAAGTTTATTATAAAAACGGCATTGGCATCTAAACGAGCCACCTATTTTCTTGAGCCTGGTAGTAGGAACAACAAATTTGTGCTTGTTCCTAGTATTTAAATTATGGATATCACTGTACTTTTTAAACAGATTAATATGTTTATGTGCATACAAAAGATTTTCATAAATATACTGAGAAGGCACAGTCATTATATTAATCTCTTTAAATTTTTCTCTGAGGGAGTGTCTGGGACTTAATTTAAAAATTGAACGAATTGCCCTTTTTTGTAAAACAAAAATCGTCTGAATATCGGCGGCATTTCCACACAACAGAATACCGTACGACATTACACTATGAAAATAACTAAAGTATACTAAACGGGCTGTCTCTAAATCAGTTAAACCACGAATATTCCTAACGGCGTATGCTGCAGAGCTATATGGGGGCCCCATTGAAGCTTGGCATCCAAAGTTATGCCTAAGAATACTGTGGTATTTATCGGGTTTTAACTCTTCACCCTTTATGAGAATACTTGTTTCTACTTGTCTAACATGAGGTATCGTAAACTTAATACATTTCGTTTTTTTCTCGTTAAGAAGAAGGTTATTAACATTAAACCAGTTAACTACTTTTGCGAGGGCACTATTTACATTGTCAGTAACCAGCTGCTGACGTTTGAGTTTAAATAAAAGTGAAGTGTCGTCTGCAAACAGCACTATATCTTGTTCATCCTTTATGAGGTAAGGCAAGTCATTTATTTTTATATAAGAAATAAAAATGGACCTAGAATTGAGCCTTGAGGGACCCCCATTCTTACTACCGATCCGGAAGATCTTTTCCCGTTAACATCAACTCTCTGAATCCTATCACTTAAATAAGAAGTAAGAAGATCCAGAGAGGCGTTCCGGATTCCGTAGTGGTGCAGTTTCCTGATTAATGTTTCATGCAGAACACAATCGAATGCCTTGGACAAATCGCAAAAGATGCCCAACGCATCGCATTTGTCCTCCCATGCATTATATACATGCCCTAGAAGTTCAACTCCGGCATCAGTAGTTGAACGACCCCTTGTAAAACCGAACTGTTTGTTATGCAGTAATTTATGCACATTAAAAAATCTTTGCATTTGATTTAAAATAAGTTTTTCAAAAATTTTACTAAATGCAGGTAGCACTGAAATAGGTCTATAATTAGTAGGGTCTGATGTACTACCCGATTTAAACAACGGTATTATTTAACTGTTTTTCATAAGATCAGGAAACTCACCACGGTCAATACAATTATTAAAAATAACAGCTAAAGTAGATGCTACAATATTTATAATTGACTTAGCAACGTCCACAGAATTACCCCATAAATCTGCAGTCTTTTTGACATTTAACGTGTGAAAGGTTTTAATTATATCTTTAAAAGTGACATATTCGAAATGAAATAATTCAGAATCACAAACTGGAATGTTTTCTTTAAGTAAAGACTCTGCAGCAGTGGGTGAAGAGTTTAGAGATTTAGTAGTCGATACGGGAATCTCTACAAAGAAATTTTCAAAGGCCGCGGCGACTTGAGAATCAGATTTAATTATATTGTCATCAATAGCAAGGCTGTAGTCACTACGCTCAAACGCTTAAGCTCACAGCTGTTCGTTTGTGAGCTTACCAGCTCATTCATTGCCAAAACATATTCCCTCATTAGATCTTCAGAGGTATTATTTATTTGTTAGTCATTGAACTTAGTTTCTCTTGCAGATGGTCAAGTTGAGATTCCAGGGCCTGTGTGTCAATGTTGTACTTCCTAGTACTTTGATTCAAATTAAAAGAATACATATCTAATTGTTTAAGCAAAGGACAATGGGAAATGAATGTATGGAGTCTGGGCCCACCCTTCAATAGTAACATCTGATATACCGTTGGATAGGGCTTTTTAAGTGGAACATTAGTTACTAATATAACTATGGTCAAATGTTAGTACTTTCGGAGATACGACGTCTTAAAGTCGCCAGTCTAACATATTCTTTATGGATACTTATAAGGTAAAATAGTAATAATAAGTACACTTAAAATAAAAGAGAATTATTATTCGTCTTGGACATCAAAGACCATTACATCATTTAAAAAACCCACGGGGGCCACGAATGGTTGATGTCTCCTAACTCCTAGGTACCAAATCAAAGAAATAGTGTGAGCGCAACTTCCTACAGTTCGCCGTCCGGTCAAGCAAGAGCAATAATATTGTGATATCGCGTTTCTTCCAACTTGGTTTCGATCAATTAATATATAGCAATAGTATATTCTTGCTCTTACGTGGCGTGACTGTATCCTACCACGCAGCAACCACACATTCTCTGCTGGTATATTATATTCTATTAAATCATGTAAATCGTTTTGTCTGTATATTTCTATAACGTATAAACCGTCTCGAAGATGTTCACTGCAATATGACTGATCGCCATTTGCAAATGCGCCTGGACAAGCGGCGGGCGCAGCGGGTAGGGTGGGGGCGCAGGTAAGGAGCAAGCAGATAGATGCCGTCCGTTTTGAGTCTAGCCATAGTTTAGTTTAGTTATCTTTTAACGAAGTAGGTAAACTACGATCACTTTTATGGCAGTATAATAAGTAGTATAACTCCGAAAGTACTGACTTTTGACCTTAGTCGTAATAATAAGTTTTATTCTGCATAAACATACCTATTCATTTATGAGTGTCTTATTCCTATTGAGAGGTGGGCCCATCATTACTCATTCTCCTTTAACCTTTCTCTATTAGATATATTCTTTTTACCTATTTTGGTAGGGTAATTTTTATTATAGGTGCATCGTCTTCACATATAATTATTTAATTAATGTATACAAAGTATTGTAACACATTTTAAAAGAGTAACGATGGAGTTTCTTGCCCATTCTTCTCCATACGAAACTACCTTTTGGAAGGGGCGACTAGAATCAATTCTATTTAAATGTAAATGTTGACGTTCAAAAGTGCCTTTTATGTGCCTATTTGAAATAAATGCTTTGACTTTGATAGAAAATTAGAATTGCAACAACAATCTATTGACGTGTAAAGGTGTCTTAAAAGATCTACTTACAGAAATAAAAATTGCATTTCATTTTAATCTTCATTGTCAAAAACCAATAGTACAATTCGATACAAAATAAATATAGCTGTACTAAAACTGCAACAAGAAATAATCCAGAAAACCGAACAACTTTCTCTTGAACAAACAAAAACAAATACCAATATTATTCACATAAACGAAACAATACAGAAACTTGAGGTAGAAAATGCAAAACTTAAAACAGAAATAGCCGAGCTACAGAACAATAACATGCATCTGAACGTATACGACACTTAGGCACAAACGATACCTCTAAAATAATTGTTATCAGAAAATGACCTGTAAGATAGGATAATATTTGCGATTCAAGATACATTGAATGTCGACCGCACTGGCTATGTCGAAGAGCTTAATCGGATAGGACGAAACGGACTAAGACGGCCACTACGGGTGGCGACAACAAGGAGTAGGACGGTCTATAACACAATAAAATGGTAAAACGAATACTACTTATGACTATCGGTATTATATTATACGCAAAAAAAACTCCAACACAGAAGTATGATGACCCAAACAATACGAGACACACCCTATCATCCACTATTAACCAAGCCAGACCGGATTCCTTTCGTCTTTAAGGTACTGCTCCAAAACATCCAAAATATAAATAAAAAAACACACATACTCGAGGATTTTATAGAATAAAAAAGCTACCAATCAATATGTCTGACAGAGATGATGGATACGTGAAATCCAAAAAGATAGCATCAACATAAACGGGTACACATTTGCTTTTGCCTACAACCGACGTGAACATTGAGGAGGAGGAGTGGCTATCCTCTTACGTAACGGCATAGAATGCGTGCACCTAGAAGATTGTACTAATTTATCAATAGAATGTGTAATTGAATATTGCGCTGTAGAAATCATAATTATCACAAAACACAATTATTATTAATATTTACAGACCGGATCGCGACATTGAAACAGATTTTGCTGTTATTATAGAAATATTTAAATAAAAACTACCCAAACAACTCAAAAACCATATAATTTTGACCGGCGAATTTAATATTGACAAATCATCTAAAAACAAAGACTACTAACGCCTACAAAACATACTGTGATGGCTGGGGTTCCAGGTAAACTGAATGGGTAGAAAGAAAACAGGCAGCATGAACTAAATGAATTTACTAAACCAATGGTTCGAAATGTCTAAACACTAACACCTTAATAACTAAACACCGAAAGGGAAATAAATGTAAATAACATGTGCACAAACAAGACACATGAAAAAACAGACAAATAAAAGTAAAAGAAAATAAAAATAAAAATGTCCCGATTCACAAAAAGAAAATCCTCAGGCTAGGTCTGAACTCGATGTCACGAGACTACAACACGGCACAATGCCCCGAGACCAGCCGGTTTGTTATTAACCGTGGCGAATATGTGGATCTCTATTTCGCAATGAGAATCAATGCGGCTTCATTAATCGAAGCCGGAACTTAATCATGAATCTTTGTGTCTCAAAGATAAGGGCGTTTCCGCAGGCTGAGGACAAAATGAAAACAGTCAGCCTTGCAAAACTTCTCTAATTAAATAACCTACACTTCGTTAAATAGACGCAAACACTTACCCCGTTTCTTCCGTTACTCGCACACAAATTCACAATATTACACCAAAACAATACGCATTTACAATCTGTAGCAATTTCTAAATAATGATGCCTTTTAATTATCAGATTTATGCAAGTTCATTACGGAGCAACCGTTATTTCTGTCCGTCTTCGATTGACATTTTTTTTCGGTCCCTTAATTTACCGCCACCGTCATTTATCTATTGTCACACAAATTATCAATCTAAACTATTGTGGCGAGCCTAGTAACGCCATCTAGTATTAGATTTGCGAATTAAAATAACAATCATTACAATAGCCCCTCTCCTCTAAAGAATCCAACCGGATTCAAACCAAACGTTTAAGATCACAAGAATGCCATTTTCCTAAATCTTTGCCTCGGAAACTCTGTAATCTGTAAACATCGCCTGATATCTTTTCGGCTATGACTGCTTTTTCAAATTTAGGGGCCAATTTAGACATAAAAGCCTTATCAGCGTTCGATAGGAGTTTAGTGCGTTTCCAAACAAGATCCCCAACTTTATAGTCACATATGCGACGTCTCGTGTTGTACTGTTTGCTGTTGCTCTCATGTGATTGCCGTATCCTTTCACCAACCTCGTCATAAATCTTACTCCTGAAGGCCATGTTTCTTTCAAATTGTCCTTTGTCGAAGGTAATCGGTACGTCTGGTTCGAAGTTATAGGGCTTCATGCCCTGGACCACAGTCTCGCGTCCAAAAAACAAATAGGCTGGTGTTTTTCCTGTGACTTCATGAACCGATGTTCTAACTGCATGTCCTATATGTGGTATATACTTGTCCCATTCCTTATGATTATCTTCAACGTAAGAAGCTATAGCCGAGCCAATGACTTTGTTTACCCGCTCAGTGGGGTTGGCCTGAGGATGGTAGTAAGGGGTATACCATAGTTTTACACCGTACCCTGAAACTAGGTCTTTAAACTGGTTGGATACAAATTGCTTTCCATTGTCACAAACTATTACATTAGGGGTTCCAAACATTAAAAATATCTGTTCCTCCAGTATTTGAGCTATGGTGGATGACTTTCCATTCCTGAGTGGGTATAGGAAGCAGAATTTGCTGAACCAGCATGTTATGACTAGCAGCATAGTATTGCCATGCTTAGATTTCGGAAAAGGCCCCATTAGGTCCATAGATATGATTTGAAAGGGTTCTGTTACCACTCGTTGCTTTCCCATTAAACCAGATGGCCTACTTTGTGAGTGCTTGTACTTTGCACACACCTCACATTTCCGTACGTAGTTTTTTATGTCCTGGATCAATGTTGGCCAAAAGTATTTCTGTCTCGCTCGGTTGACCGATTTTTTAACACCAAAGTGACCAGCTGAGGGGTCGTCATGACATTCCTTTAAGATTTCTTGACGAAGCTTTTCTGGAATCACAAGTTTCCAACTGTCGTTTTCATTGGGAAATTGTTTTAATCTCATGTATTTCCACAGTTGCCCTTGACTAACTTCCCAATCCGGGTCATTCTTCCCTGAAAGCACCAAGTCCTCTTTTGATTTATACCACTCATCTTTATCTTCTGGTTTTATCTCTAATATGTTAATTTCTTCTTCAATCGCTCTTGACAAGGCATCCGGCACAGTGTTATATTTGCCTTTGCGATGGATTATTTCGTAATCAAATTGTTGTAAACGCATAGCCCACCTAGCCAAACGTCCATGAGGGTCCTTATTACGGTGTAGCCACTGAAGGGCACTGTGGTCCGTAATGACCTTAAAATGACTCCCTTCAACATATGGACGAAACTGTTCTACAGAATGCAGAACACTTAATAGTTCTCGCTCAGACGCTGAGTACTTGCATTCTCTTTCCGACAGTTTTCTGCTCGTGTAAGCAATGGGAACCTCTAGACCATCGGCTATTTGAATTAAAACTCCACCAGTCCCCCTGTTAGAAGCGTCACATTGTACAGAAAAGGGCTTTGTAAAGTCTGGCACTCTTAATACTGGTGTCTTAGTCAGAGCAGACTTTAGATTTAAGAAAGAATCTTCAGCCTCTTTATTCCATACAATGCATTTAGTCTTCTTGCCTCCCTTAGTTAGTTCATGTAGTGGAGCCGCGACAATGGCAAAATTTTCTACAAACCGCCTGTACCAACTAGCTAGACCAATAAATCGCTTCAGCTCCGTGTAAGTTTTAGGCCTGGGATATTCGAGAATAGCTCTTACTTTATCCGGGTCTGTGCGTAATCCTTCCTTGTCTACAATGTAGCCCAGGTATTTTAAAGATGATCTCGCAAATACGCATTTCTCCAGGTTGATCGTTAATCCTGCTCCCTTAAGCTGATTTTTCACATGTGACAATGATGATAAATGGCCGTCAAAGCTGTCGTCGCATATGACAATGTCATCCAAATATGTGAACACTCTACTTTCAAATTCCGACGTGAACAAGCGATCCATCAAACGTTGTTGTGTTTGAGATGCATTACTTAACCCAAATGGCATGACTTTGAACTGATAAAGTCCTTTTCCAGCGAGTCCGAAAGCAGTCTTTTCCTTGCTTGTTTCTTCTAGCGGTATCTGCCAGAAGGCTGATCGTAAATCAATTGTTGATAGAAACCGAGCATTATTTAGACTGTCTAAGATGGTGGTCACCCTAGGCAAGTGATAAGAGTCTTTTACTGTAACCTTATTTAACTGACGACTGTCGAGGCACAATCGATTCTTACCCGAAGGTTTCTTGACCAGTAATACAGGAGAGCGCCATGCACTGAAAGAGGGTTCTATTACGTCATTGTCCAGCATATCCTGGATTTCCTTCTCAAGTTCTGCCATAATTGGAGGAGCGAAGGGGTACTGTCTATGTTTGACAGGCAAGCTGTCCCCGGTGTCAATTCTATGCTTGATCAACAATGTTCTTCCTAAACCTTTACCAATCTCTGTTGCCATTTCTTCTAACAATTTGTCCAGGCGCTCTTTCTGTTGGACAGAAAGCTCATCCCTCGAAATCACTGGTTGCGACACGTTAATTTCCATAATGTCAGCAATCGATTTGCCTTCCCCTATGGCTAAATTAAATGTCTCAAAAAAATTCATGCCTAAAATAATAATTCATGTTTTAAGCAGTCCATGATGTAAAAATCTACCACGTTGTATTTTCCCGTAAACTCGACAGGTAAATGAACAATGGAATCCATCGTATGGTAGGTGCCGTCAGCCGTTGAGATCATTTCTTTGTCGACTTTATATTCTGAAAACCCCAATTTCATAATTTTCATTGCAAATCTTTGCGAAATTACTGAGACAGTAGCTCCTGAATCCAATAATCCTACAAACGACTGATTCAAAATTTTAATTTCCGCATAATACCGATTGTCTTGACTATGCTTATTAATATTACAGATCTTTCCTGTTTTGAAAAAAAAACGAAACTGTATGTAGCCATTGCTGCCAGTCATCCGAGTTAGAATGACTTAGTTTTTCGGGGTACGATCGGCCGGCATCGACTCCGATTTGTCGTTTCCCTTATCGGTAGCATTACAAGAACATTTATTTGTCGTTTTCCCGAAACGTCCACATCTGTAGCAGAAGAGTCTTTGTTTTGGCAATTTACAATCTTTGAAACGATGCCCTGGAGCCCTGCAGTTCCAGCATTTTGTTAAAAGTACTCCCTTATCATCAATGGCTGCCAGCTCAGACGTGTTTTCATTTCGTGATTTCGTTGAAGTACTTCCCTTATATGCTAAATCCCTTTCCAGGGAGTGGTCACTTTGAGTAGGTTCCTTGAAGTTATCACAGCTTAACTTAGTGCGTTCAATAATCCTTAAAACTGATGTCAATTCGCTCACTGAATCGAAAGTTTCTCGGCATATGGCCTTCTGAAAATAGGGTTGTAAATTCCTTCTAAGTATCATCAACTTTTGTGTTTCAGGAATGGGATTGGGTAGCCGGTTAAACATATTCTGCATAATAGCTATATAAATCAAAATGCTTTCCTGGTTGCTTTGGGTTCTCCGTTTAATGTCCTCCAATAGCTCCTCTTGGTAAAACGGTTGCTGAAATGTGTCCAAGAGAAGCTTCACTAATTGAGCCCAATTTGTTACTGCACCTTTATTGGCCCTAAACCATATTAATGCTTCTTCTTCGAAGAAGTCTATGGCATATCGAAATAAGTCTTCATCCACAGCATTTCGCGCCTCTTTAAGTTCCTCAATTCTTTCCAAGAATGCGTTTACACTTACGGTGCCTTTAGCACTAAATTTGACACCCCAATCTTTAACAGGAACCAACTTCCGTTTGTGGAAGCCATCATCAAATGTGGAAGACCTTAGTAAACCTGGATGTCGCGAGGAAGGACCAGGTCTCTCTAAGGTCCTTGCTATGTCAGCGTTAGCAACTGGAGACTGCGATGCGAGATGCTGGTGAAATTCCGTGTCACCAGCCATTGCTACGGAAGTCTTCCCTGAGTTTCGGCACTTTTCCAATTGTCGCAATATCTGCATTGCCTCTTCGCCCAGAGATTTCTGTAAGATGTCTTTATCATTTACGGAAACTTCATCCTCTTCCTTCTCTTCTTCTTGCTCGAGTTGCTTTAGTGATAATATGGTATCCTGAATGTTCTTTAGCAATGTCAAATGTTTCTCAATGTCACTAGACTCAGAAGGAATAATAAGTTTAGCTCGGTTGGATAAGTGTGTCAAACGAGAGTGTATACGTCTAAAAAACGAATGTTCGGGACTGTGCGATATTTCTGAAATAAGTGAAATTATTGCCGATAATTTCTGTTCACAAATATATATTTCATTATTCGGGTTGTCAATGCAGGGTTTAGGAACCTTAAAGGAAATAGTCGACTCGCCTGACTGCTCTCGAACTAAAATTTCCCGCAAAAAATTTCGCATAGTCGCCACGGTTTTACAATCTGAAATCCCTCGACAAGCCAATTCAAACTCGAGCTCATCCTTGTGCAGTGCATTAACATCCATGATCAGACACAGTTATAAAATTTCAATACACAAAAACAAGTTTTAAATAACACGATAAATAGATTTCTATTCCAAGTTACAGATATGCAACACAACTTGTTGAACCTAAAAAAAAATGTGTAAGTTACAAACGTTTATCTAGGATAAATATACCTACCTAAATACACTGAATGATTATAATTGTTATACACCTTGTTTATCTTTCATTCAGTTAACCCGTGGGCGCCAATGTGATGGCTGGGGTTCCAGGTAAACTGAATGGGTAGAAAGAAAACAGGCAGCATGAACTAAATGAATTTACTAAACCAATGGTTCGAAATGTCTAAACACTAACACCTTAATAACTAAACACCGAAAGGGAAATAAATGTAAATAACATGTGCACAAACAAGACATATGAAAAAACAGACAAATAAAAGTAAAAGAAAATAAAAATAAAAATGTCCCGATTCACAAAAAGAAAATCCTCAGGCTAGGTCTGAACTCGATGTCACGAGACTACAACACGGCGCAATGCCCCGAGACCAGCCGGTTTGTTATTAACCGTGGCGAATATGTGGATCTCTATTTCGCAATGAGAATCAATGCGGCTTCATTAATCGAAGCCGGAACTTAATCATGAATCTTTGTGTCTCAAAGATAAGGGCGTTTCCGCAGGCTGAGGACAAAATGAAAACAGTCAGCCTTGCAAAACTTCTCTAATTAAATAACCTACACTTCGTTAAATAGACGCAAACACTTACCCCGTTTCTTCCGTTACTCGCACACAAATTCACAATATTACACCAAAACAATACGCATTTACAATCTGTAGCAATTTCTAAATAATGATGGCTTTTAATTATCAGATTTATGCAAGTTCATTACGGAGCAACCGTTATTTCTGTCCGTCTTCGATTGACATTTTTTTTCGGTCCCTTAATTTACCGCCACCGTCATTTATCTATTGTCACACAAATTATCAATCTAAACTATTGTGGCGAGCCTAGTAACGCCATCTAGTATTAGATTTGCGAATTAAAATAACAATCATTACAATAGCCCCTCTCCTCTAAAGAATCCAACCGGATTCAAACCAAACGTTTAAGATCACAAGAATGCCATTTTCCTAAATCTTTGCCTCGGAAACTCTGTAATCTGTAAACATCGCCTGATATCTTTTCGGCTATGACTGCTTTTTCAAATTTAGGGGCCAATTTAGACATAAAAGCCTTATCAGCGTTCGATAGGAGTTTAGTGCGTTTCCAAACAAGATCCCCAACTTTATAGTCACATATGCGACGTCTCGTGTTGTACTGTTTGCTGTTGCTCTCATGTGATTGCCGTATCCTTTCACCAACCTCGTCATAAATCTTACTCCTGAAGGCCATGTTTCTTTCAAATTGTCCTTTGTCGAAGGTAATCGGTACGTCTAGTTCGAAGTTATAGGGCTTCATGCCCTGGACCACAGTCTCGCGTCCAAAAAACAAATAGGCTGGTGTTTTTCCTGTGACTTCATGAACCGATGTTCTAACTGCATGTCCTATATGTGGTATATACTTGTCCCATTCCTTATGATTATCTTCAACGTAAGAAGCTATAGCCGAGCCAATGACTTTGTTTACCCGCTCAGTGGGGTTGGCCTGAGGATGGTAGTAAGGGGTATACCATAGTTTTACACCGTACCCTGAAACTAGGTCTTTAAACTGGTTGGATACAAATTGCTTTCCATTGTCACAAACTATTACATTAGGGGTTCCAAACATTAAAAATATCTGTTCCTCCAGTATTTGAGCTATGGTGGATGACTTTCCATTCCTGAGTGGGTATAGGAAGCAGAATTTGCTGAACCAGCATGTTATGACTAGCAGCATAGTATTGCCATGCTTAGATTTCGGAAAAGGCCCCATTAGGTCCATAGATATGATTTGAAAGGGTTCTGTTACCACTCGTTGCTTTCCCATTAAACCAGATGGCCTACTTTGTGAGTGCTTGTACTTTGCACACACCTCACATTTCCGTACGTAGTTTTTTATGTCCTGGATCAATGTTGGCCAAAAGTATTTCTGTCTCGCTCGGTTGACCGATTTTTTAACACCAAAGTGACCAGCTGAGGGGTCGTCATGACATTCCTTTAAGATTTCTTGACGAAGCTTTTCTGGAATCACAAGTTTCCAACTGTCGTTTTCATTGGGAAATTGTTTTAATCTCATGTATTTCCACAGTTGCCCTTGACTAACTTCCCAATCCGGGTCATTCTTCCCTGAAAGCACCAAGTCCTCTTTTGATTTATACCACTCATCTTTATCTTCTGGTTTTATCTCTAATATGTTAATTTCTTCTTCAATCGCTCTTGACAAGGCATCCGGCACAGTGTTATATTTGCCTTTGCGATGGATTATTTCGTAATCAAATTGTTGTAAACGCATAGCCCACCTAGCCAAACGTCCATGAGGGTCCTTATTACGGTGTAGCCACTGAAGGGCACTGTGGTCCGTAATGACCTTAAAATGACTCCCTTCAACATATGGACGAAACTGTTCTACAGAATGCAGAACACTTAATAGTTCTCGCTCAGACGCTGAGTACTTGCATTCTCTTTCCGACAGTTTTCTGCTCGTGTAAGCAATGGGAACCTCTAGACCATCGGCTATTTGAATTAAAACTCCACCAGTCCCCCTGTTAGAAGCGTCACATTGTACAGAAAAGGGCTTTGTAAAGTCTGGCACTCTTAATACTGGTGTCTTAGTCAGAGCAGACTTTAGATTTAAGAAAGAATCTTCAGCCTCTTTATTCCATACAATGCATTTAGTCTTCTTGCCTCCCTTAGTTAGTTCATGTAGTGGAGCCGCGACAATGGCAAAATTTTCTACAAACCGCCTGTACCAACTAGCTAGACCAATAAATCGCTTCAGCTCCGTGTAAGTTTTAGGCCTGGGATATTCGAGAATAGCTCTTACTTTATCCGGGTCTGTGCGTAATCCTTCCTTGTCTACAATGTAGCCCAGGTATTTTAAAGATGATCTCGCAAATACGCATTTCTCCAGGTTGATCGTTAATCCTGCTCCCTTAAGCTGATTTTTCACATGTGACAATGATGATAAATGGCCGTCAAAGCTGTCGTCGCATATGACAATGTCATCCAAATATGTGAACACTCTACTTTCAAATTCCGACGTGAACAAGCGATCCATCAAACGTTGTTGTGTTTGAGATGCATTACTTAACCCAAATGGCATGACTTTGAACTGATAAAGTCCTTTTCCAGCGAGTCCGAAAGCAGTCTTTTCCTTGCTTGTTTCTTCTAGCGGTATCTGCCAGAAGGCTGATCGTAAATCAATTGTTGATAGAAACCGAGCATTATTTAGACTGTCTAAGATGGTGGTCACCCTAGGCAAGTGATAAGAGTCTTTTACTGTAACCTTATTTAACTGACGACTGTCGAGGCACAATCGATTCTTACCCGAAGGTAGAAACCTTCGGGTAAGAATCGATTGTGCCTCGACAGTGCAGTGCATTAACATCCATGATCAGACACAGTTATAAAATTTCAATACACAAAAACAAGTTTTAAATAACACGATAAATAGATTTCTATTCCAAGTTACAGATATGCAACACAACTTGTTGAACCTAAAAAAAAAATGTGTAAGTTACAAACGTTTATCTAGGATAAATATACCTACCTAAATACACTGAATGATTATAATTGTTATACACCTTGTTTATCTTTCATTCAGTTAACCCGTGGGCGCCAATGTGATGGCTGGGGTTCCAGGTAAACTGAATGGGTAGAAAGAAAACAGGCAGCATGAACTAAATGAATTTACTAAACCAATGGTTCGAAATGTCTAAACACTAACACCTTAATAACTAAACACCGAAAGGGAAATAAATGTAAATAACATGTGCACAAACAAGACATATGAAAAAACAGACAAATAAAAGTAAAAGAAAATAAAAATAAAAATGTCCCGATTCACAAAAAGAAAATCCTCAGGCTAGGTCTGAACTCGATGTCACGAGACTACAACACGGCGCAATGCCCCGAGACCAGCCGGTTTGTTATTAACCGTGGCGAATATGTGGATCTCTATTTCGCAATGAGAATCAATGCGGCTTCATTAATCGAAGCCGGAACTTAATCATGAATCTTTGTGTCTCAAAGATAAGGGCGTTTCCGCAGGCTGAGGACAAAATGAAAACAGTCAGCCTTGCAAAACTTCTCTAATTAAATAACCTACACTTCGTTAAATAGACGCAAACACTTACCCCGTTTCTTCCGTTACTCGCACACAAATTCACAATATTACACCAAAACAATACGCATTTACAATCTGTAGCAATTTCTAAATAATGATGGCTTTTAATTATCAGATTTATGCAAGTTCATTACGGAGCAACCGTTATTTCTGTCCGTCTTCGATTGACATTTTTTTTCGGTCCCTTAATTTACCGCCACCGTCATTTATCTATTGTCACACAAATTATCAATCTAAACTATTGTGGCGAGCCTAGTAACGCCATCTAGTATTAGATTTGCGAATTAAAATAACAATCATTACAATACCTAATGTTAGAACACAACCAACCTGCACCAAACCGTCAATGAACCAACTAGACAGACACTGACTACGTTCTCCTGCATAGACCTAATATTTACCCATCAAAGACAATACAAATTAACTATTGACAATACTGGTATTTCTGACCACAAATGCCTCAACTATTCGCAACACTCACCAGGAACAGAACAACATATTTCTACTTACTTCGTGACGAAATAGTAGATTATTAACCAAGGGGATAAAGCAGTGTCTTTTGTCGCGGTTGACGATTTAAATCGCGAGCGTAAGGAAGGACTCGAGGTTTACTCCCGAGCGTAGCGAGGGTGTTAAAAACTTAAATCACGAGCGAAGCGAGGGATTTAAGACGAGTCCTGAGTGTAGCGAGGGATTTAAGTTCACCCAAGACTAAGACAGCTTTATCACCGAGGAAAATACTCTACTTTTCGTACCATTTGCGAGAAAATTAACACAATAATAATATGAGATAAACATTTATTATAAATAATGACAATTAAACGTATTTTTAGAACATTAACTTATTTATAAAAATAAATTAAAACAATCTTAACGTTTATGTATTTGAAGAAAACAAAAACGCGGCAAATTCCTAGACTAATATTTTTTGACGGAAAAGCAAAGGCATCAAGGTCATACGGCCTCGTCGGTTTTCGTAATTTTATTTAATAATCATAACTGCATAATAGATGCGTATTCCTTTTTCAAAAAGATGTATAATGCTTTATATACAAACTCAATGGTGTAAACACAGATGTAGTTCAGTATAAATTTCGGTAAGTATTCCAAATTTAAATCACATTCTCCCCCTAGAGGATGAATGAAATTCAGTACAATTTTCTTTCCCTGTTTTTAACAGATTAAAAATGACTATTGTTATATTCGCTTTTTGTGGCATAGAATGCCACTTTTTTGAGCAAGTGGTACGAAAAGACTATATAATTAATTAAAAATCAATATCACAGTTTAAACTTAACTTTAGACAAACGGATTGGAACGAAACACTATGCATATAAATAAGAACGAAATTTACACCGAATTTGATAATAAATTGCAAGTGTTACTAATAAATAATAAATAAATGTTTATTTCTATAAATTACAATTTGTTAGAAAGAAATAGAAAGAAAGAAAAATGTTTATTCTGCACAAACAAAACGCATATTATAAATAAAAAAATAATAAAAAAAAGACTTAAAAGTATACACTTCCAACGTTGTCAAAAGCCTCATATTCAAGCATAGGTACATATTGCCGACAATTTTGTCCATTGCTTGATGTGTCAGTGCCAGAGACCAAAGACAAGACACCTTAGTTGACATTGACATCTCTAAGTAGTATGTGACATTGACAATACAAATCAATCCAGATCATTGACTTATAATCAATGACTAAAGAATAAGAGAGGACATGAACTAAAAGATCGTATCGCGTGCCCGCGTGGAAAGTAAAATGGCGTAGGCTCCGCCCATTACCTAGTGTTGTCCTCTGCTCATTCTTTGCAATGATTTTGTTCATCGTGTTGATTACAAATCGATTAATCGAAATCACATACATTAAAATAAGGTTTTTGATTTTATGTAGATAGTAGGTAAGTAGGGTGTTATTCGATTCTCATTCTAGGACGTCGCATTAAGGATTAAGTACAAAAAAGCCTGTTGTTGCGTAATCTGACTGAAACATTGCAAAAATCATCAATTTGGCGGTTCATTTAAAATTAATTGTACTTGATATTATTTACTCTATGATTAATAGTTGCTCGTGATAATCAAGCTAGAAGAAGAGTAAATTAAACTGCAACAAGGAATTCAAAACTACACCGATTACAAAATAAAACAACAGAAATCGATATTATGCATTTAATGGGAGAACCGTTTTATTTCAAATAGATACAATAATATCAGTTTGTAATTAGTATTAAGTACACCAATAATGTGAAATACAATAAAGTCTGCCTGTCTACAATAAATGTACAGGGAAATAATAATGTATTATGACTCAAACTCAAAGCATTTATTTCAAATAAACCAATTACAGGCACTTTTGAATTGTCAAGGGGTCGGTCAGTCAGAAAGATGAAGCTAGTTGCCCATTCCAAAGCGTAGTAGGTACCTATGGAGAAGAACGGGCAAGAAACTCCATGGACACTCTTTTAAATCAAAATATTGTTACAAAAAAGTGGTTACATCATTCATGTTGTAATTATACATGTGAGAACGATGTAGAAGCACGTGCACGTTAAAAGCGTCCGTAATAAAAAGATAAAAACAATTATGGAATTAAAATAAGCCGTGGCAGCTAAGAAATGACCAGTGCCTACTGACGGCGCCCGTTCTCGTGAACGGGCGCCGTCAGTAGGCACTGGTCATGACGTATGGATCAGCACCATTCAGCTCAACCATTTTGAAGGGAACTCAATGATCCAATACACACGCCACCACCAGCGACACATTTGAGTGAGCATGACATACTCTCAGCCGCCAGGGCACATTCAAGTCAATGAAAGACGAACCCAGTAACCTTTATAGTGGATACATAGTGCTCACACATGTGCTATGCAATTATACAATACTAAGAGATTGAATTTATACAATGCAAAGATAGGTTGTACAATCTTCATCAGCTCCAACATTATTTTCGAATATATGGGTAAATGTAGGCTTACAATGAAAATGTGATAATTTACCTTAGGGAGCCTTGTCGGTATTGCATTGTCGTGAAGTCTCACTATATCAAGACTTCTATTAATACAAGACTCTTCGAAATGTAGTGAACAAACAAATACTTTTTCCTGGCTGGAGTCGATATTTTCTTGACCCAATGATTCAAGCCACTTACTTTTAAGTTTATCATTTTCTGGTAACCTAAAAACACAAACAAAACACGCAAACTAACATAAATGTGTATATTCTTTCATGCTAAATATTCAAACGAAATTTGGTTTTTATCGATGCAAAATCGATTCGTTGTGCAAATTACACCATCACAACACTATATTTGTCAATAAAAATACGTAGTAAACAAAACCAAAATAAGGAAATATATCGTTCGAAAGACTATGAATAGGCAATAATCTATGACCGAACAGTAATAAACATGAATTGAGACTAGAAATTGGTATAAATTTATATAGGAAACTTAATAATCTATGAATTCTTTTGACTTACTTGTGCAGGGATATCAGAGGCGCTTTTTTACTGTAATTCGAGCCACAGCCCCTCACACAACACTTATGCATGGTTTCCTCTATCACAGACAGCCTCAGTCAAATTTAGAGCACTCAAAATGTTCTCAAAATGGAAAAAAACTTAATATTTAGTCGCACGATAACGCCAAATGACACTTCATGTACACTCTGAGAAGTACTCAAAACCAGAAACTAAAATGGCGAACCGGCCGATGGGCAGGGCTTCCGTGACGTCATACTTCAATATTGCAATTTTAGAAAACTGACAAAATACGGTTTTCTCTTTTTGACACTTGCAGAATTGCATAAGTTAGAAAGAAACATGTATATTTTTTTATTTCTGTATAGAATCGTATGATATTTCCATAATGTATAATTTATATAGATCTTTTAGTTCATGTCCTCTCTTATTCTTTAGTCATTGCTTATAATAGTATGGACTGGAAATATCAACAAAAAAAAGGTGCCTACCTACCACTCATAATGTCTCATAAAATGGCTGCCATTGCTAGGGTTGTGGCAATCAACGAATATTGGTGTTACTATAACGAGTATCGATACGAGTCTTACTTGATTTATCGTTTGGTTCATAATTATAAACTTACTTAAAATCTGTTGTAACAGAAAAAGATGAGTAGTTTACTTACCGTCTGTTATCTGAGGATAAAACTCTTATCAAGTGTTTTTTTCTGTACAGAATTAAAAACTTGTGTATACAACATGTCTGTGTAACATACCTAACTACACACATCAACACGGTCTAGGGATATTTCATACTCAATTAAATAACTCGAAAAGTACTGGCCGCATTGGAATCTTTTATACACCGATTTGTTTGTAATTTATCTCAGACTAATTCCAAATTCAAATTTTTGAAAATTCTTTTGTTTCGGTGGCATAAAAATGTCTTGATGTGTAGGAGAGGGAATTTTCATTTGTGCGAAATTTAGAAAACAATATGAATTACGTTTAGTTACAGTTTTTTTTCATTTTTAAACGAAAGATAAAGTTAAAATTGAGGTATTGTAGCCATGCAACGCCAACATTTGACGAGGGCGGAGATGTTACGAGCTGTGGGAATACTGGAAGCTGGGTCTGTTCAGCGTAATGTTGCTGAGGCCATAGGGACCCACCAAAATGTAATTTCAAGATTGTGGACACGCTATCGTGCCACAGGTGAAGTAGCGGAGAGGCACCGGGGGCCAAGTCGCATCACTACCCCCAGACAAGACCGATTTTTGCAAATTACTGCGCGAGCTCAACCAAATGCAACGGCGACTCAATTGGTCCAAAGGCTGCGAGTGGAACACCAAGTGCTTGTGAGTGACCAAACTGTAAGATGGCGACTGCATGAAAGCAATCTACGCTCTCGTAGACCACTCCGGGTCCCACCTTTACGGAGAGGCAATCGTGGACGACGATTAGAATGGGTTCGGAACCACGTGGACTGGGGCCGTGAGCAATGGTCCAATGTGCTGTTCACGGATGAATCCAGGTTCGGCTTCCATCCAGATTCACGAAGTACGCGTGTTTGGCGAGTTCCTGGACGAAGGAGCCGTCTTCAGAACCCTCAGGAAGTTCACCCATACCAAGGAGGAACAATTATGGTTTGGGCAGGAATTCGTCTTGGAGGACGGACGGATCTCGTTTGGGTGCGGGGCAATATGACGGCAGAACGATACGTCCAGCAGGTGCTGGGGCCCGTAATCTTGCCCCACAGAACACAAATGGGGCAAGATTTCCTGCTCATGCACGACAATGCCCGGGCACACACGGCGAGAACGGTAGCAGCTTGGTTACATACACACAATGTTAGGGCCTTAGACTGGCCTGCTCAATCGCCAGATCTAAATCCCATTGAGCATGCGTGGGATATGCTGCAAAGAAGAGCTCTGAAGGAAGTTCCTGAAAATCTGGCTACAGAAGATCAACTTTTTGCGCACCTCAGAGGGACATGGGACAATATTCCGCAGCAAGACATTGACAACCTTGTTCTGAGCATGCCGAATCGTTGCCGATGGGTTATGAACATCATGGGCGCTTTCTCAGACTACTAACTTCAAGTTTATAAACACAAATTAAATGATTTTTATATTTTTTTCAGCTTTTACTCACAAATTAAAAGTTAATTCATATACGGTTTTCGTCTATGCTTCATTTTTTTTTCCATAAAATCCTGAAATTTTAATCGAAGTACCTTAACCATTATTAAAAAATGGTAGAATATTAAATAACGTATCTTTTAAATATATACATGTCATATAAATAATTAACACAATGATAGTAATTCGCTTTTTTAAAAATATCCCTAGACCGTGTTGATGTGTGTATTTA
This sequence comes from Brachylomia viminalis, assembly GCA_937001585.2. NCBI lineage: Eukaryota > Metazoa > Arthropoda > Insecta > Lepidoptera > Noctuidae > Brachylomia > Brachylomia viminalis. Next base: position 26,928,946 of record OW443301.2, read on the forward strand.
TTAAAGAGTGAGTTGTGGAGTAAAAATAAAAATAATTATTTTTTTACTTAAATTATGTTTATTGGTGTGATAATAATTATAAATTATAAATGATTTTATTTCTGTAAGTAGGTTTGTACAAACACTTTTACACGTCAATCGTATTTTAAAAACTAAATTAGGTCGGCGGCGGCGCTTCCTATCTGACTACTCTGAGAAGAAAGGCCGAAAGAAACTCCGTGGTCACAGTATCTTTTAAAGTCCAGACAAAATCTTGGTCAGATCACGTGAAGGCTATATAGATCGCTGTCTGAAATGGTCTTTTGAGGAAAGAACCACACAAATTGTGTGTACCTGTCCAGTCAGTTTCTTCAGAGTATTTTTTTGGTGCGGGTAAACCTTTGGACTTATTAATTTGTCTTTTTAAGAAGTTTATTGATCCCGCCAATTCTTCTATTACAACAGTCTGTTCCATGTTGATACAATTTTTTCTTCGAAGGTCTTCTATAATATCTTTCAAATTGGCAATTTTTTTTTGTTTTTCTTTCGAATCTTTTCGATAAGGCGTTTAACTTTTTGTTGTTGATTGACACATTTTTCTTTTAACGCCTTAATTTTTTCAATTTGTACAACCTGAAAAAATAAATGAAAATTACTTCAATCATCAACTTGCGTCAAAAATGCTGCTTTGTAATATTTGTTTCATGCTAAGTCTAAAGATCCTAAAAAATCCAATTGTATATTTATACTTTAGCACGAAGATCAGAAAACGTGCTGATAAATCACTGACAGGTGGACCTGTAGTACAGCTACGGAACAGAGAGGATACGTCATTGGTACCGTAACCACACCTTAAATAAGAGAGAACTCGGCTCATTTCATCGCCACATTTCATTTTTGATAATTTATCCCCTGTGGGTAGATTTTGTTCCAAAAATACTTTATTATTCTACTTTGTAAAAATTTCTCATTTGGATTTCAATGTTTTCTCATTATTATCGTAATGTTATAAAATTTTAATTTTCGTAAGAACCTCCTGTAGTTTTCTAGCATCAAAAGCGTTTGAGTAGATACACACCACTTTGTGCACTGTTTCGTCTTTTTCCACAACTCGGTGGGGAACTGTAATGGAGGCATTACAGTAGATGTGATGATACGTGGAGAAACGTCCGTGTTTTGAATGTTTCTCGTTTAACATAATACAGATGACTCGTGACGTTGTTTTTTGCCAGGTGCCTGAAAAAAATAGATACTAATAATAAGCAATTAGCAATTTACAATAATACAATACATCTATTTATTTATGTCAGGCCAAAGGGCCGGGCTATTATTAATCAATTATTATTTACACTTACCGAAAATACTGTGGGAACAGAGTAAAATCATGTAATCTCATTACATCAAGTGTTCTATTGAAACTGCTTTCTTCAAAGTGAAGTGAACAGAGGTACCATTCTTTATGTCGCGGATTAATATTTTCTTCACCAATAGCCTCTAACCACTTTTTCTTTAATCCTTCATTTTTAGGAAACCTATAAAAAAGGTAAGTATTTTGATCAATAAATCATTTTGGTTAGAGTTGCTGCTAATATCTAACTAAAATAAATAACTAAAATGTCGGTGTCTTATTTTATCATCATATAAAACTGTCTCCCGGTGCTGTGACCAAGCAAAGTCACTCGGACCGATTAGGACACGCAGAACGATTTATGTTAACATCGCTGATTGTACCGATATCGTTTCAGCGGAGGAACTAGTTTCGGAAACTATTACAGCAACGGTACAACACTATTCCACTATGACATATTATTGTAAACAAACGAATGAAATAATAAATAGGTCTGTTATACGAAAATGACCCCAAATATACCTTACCAAATATACTTTAGCCTTAAAATCACGATTGAGTAACAATTTGTTCATCGAACGTGTATGAATTTATGTAATAATGCATGAAAATCGGCTACTAACCTATGCAAAGACAATTGAGGTTGATTTCCATTCTTTCTTTCACCACACTTCACAATATAACACATAGGCATGTTGGTTTGCTGTTTTCCAACATTTACATTCATTTTTAAAGGTAAACTTCTCGTAATATTCTCGCAAATCTCAATAACACAAAATATAAACAACCATTTGACAGCACAACTACCACGAAACTCGTCGCCACAGACTAAATAGATGTCGCATAAGATGGCTGATAGGGCACTTACCTACAACTGTCCCTACGTCACGACAAAATGTTACCATAATGAGCAACCACTTAAATATTGTGGTCTCTTTTATCACATATGATTATTTCATTAGAAAGAATGAGACAAAACGATATTTCACAGTCTGTATCGTATTTCACTCATATTTGTGTGCAAAGTGTATGTCAAATATAACGCGGCGCCTCCATGTTTTTCCTATCTCAATGATCCAGATGCGTCTGCGACACTGACAGTAATTACGTAGGCTACTGCCGGAGGACTCAAAAAAAACCGAGTTTATTACAAACTAATTTATTATAATAAAAATTACAATTATTGGATAATCAAATTGACTCGATCGATGGTGGATACAAAGTGAACGGGCTCGGTCACGTAGACGGTGTCTTCGAGCTTCGTGTTCTGTGTCAGCAGTTTCCCCTCGTAGCAACTGGGTCGACGATGCACACGCGGCATGCCTCGTGCCCTTGTGTCAGCGCTTTCCTTAATAGTGACGCGCGTAACACCTCCCCCCTCAGATCGACGACTATTTCAGATTTTGAGATGAAATATCGTCGAGAGTTTAGATTGATCTTGGGATGCTGGCTGGTTCTGGCGAGTTTCAGATGTTTTAGGCTCGGCGTACGTGGCTTCATCTGGGGTTGTCATCTGCTTCTTCGTCTGTACCGGGCGGATGTGGATTCGGTATAATAGTATTGCTCCCAGTACGAATAAGGCAATTAGTGTACCATAAAATGGGATTGTCGTATGGTAAATAGTTGAGGTTGGTTCTATGCGGATTGGCTTCTGTGAGTTTATTCTGTCTTGAATATCGTGCAGCTTCTTTAAGTTAATAACATTGATTGGAAGAGGTGTCATGGTTGATCCTTCGATGTCATCTGGCACGTTGCTTATCTTCATGGGTTGTCCTCTAATTTGGTCGTTAATGTTGACGATGGTGAATTCGTCTGTTCGTAGCTTGCAGTTATGTGGAATGGTGGCTAGAAAGCTTCCGGCTAGGGTTATGGATTCTTCTTGTTCGCAGATTAACTAGACTTGTGTTGGTTTCGGAAACACGATGGCGTAGCGGCGGTCGTCTAACTTTTCCATTGCGGGCTTCGTCAGACTAATAGTAACCGTGTTGCATGATTTGTGCGGTGTTTGACCTCCAATGATATCGCAAATGCAGTCTGGATGGGTTCTCATTTGGTGGTTGAATTTTTCTTCGCAGAGATACTCTGAAGCTACCTTCGGGCATTCTGCCTCTATGTATGTATGAATATTTCCAGTGATTGCTAGGAATGGGTAGGACGGGATGATGGCTTGCTTTTTTTTTATTTGGTACAATGACTAGCTTATACAACAGGAATTTTAGTGGAGACGTTATGGGGAATTTAAATGCAAAAACTATTAGACTTCCATGATAATAAGCCAAGGGTTAATGATGTCATAATATTCCCTAATTTCTAGTTCTAGTAATTGGTCTTTATTATAAAGCGCGCTTAGTTTGCGTATCATATTGCTTAGTATTTCTGTACCTAACATGGAATGATGAGTATGCAGTTGACCGGAAAGTGCTATCGCGTTCTCCAACCTACTTAATTCGCTTAATAAACTATCTACGTTATTGCTAATTATTTGTAGTATTTGCGAAAACTTTGCAAATTTTATGAGATTGTGTTGTTTATACTTATCGGCGTCAAATAAAATATGCAGACTGTCATTTAATTGTACTTGATTCTCTACTAGTTTTGTAAAATTTTTGTATGTTCGTTCATCAAACCTTTGCTCAGACTTATGTGATGATTCTGCTCAATAGCTATCCGTTGCTGATTATCATTAAGGGCTTTAAGGGCATTATCATATTTAATGGCATCTGTGTGATCCAGGTTTCCTGTAATGCTCTTAATTACAGATCCGAGACTATCTACTAAACCTCTCTTGAATCGATTGGGCTTTAGGCTTTGTAGATGAGATGAAGCTTTATTTAGTTTCGCGTTTAAATTATCTATTTGAAGCTCATATAAAGTGCAAGTGTAATTGTCTAGTCTGTCCGTGGCTTTAGTAAGTTGGATTCGTATCTCGTTAATGTTGTTGTGTATGTCTCCTAGCTCTATGTTCTGAAGGAATGTGTGATAATGAGTGATGAGTTTCATGGGCCCTATTTTGAAGGGCAATAGTCCAGGTCCATTCTCAAGTCGTTCTAGATTAATCTCTTGCGCCCATGTTAGGCTAAACGTCAGCATCATCGGTATCCTGCAACAATTTCGCGGTTTTAGGGACACGCTTTAATCTAGATTTAGCTATAGGACCCTTTTTCTTGGATGTATAAATGTGGATAGGTAAGTTAGCTAGGACTGTGTCTTGGTTGTATCTGGGTGCGAGTTTAGACCTACTTGCTGAGGGATTACTTATGAATATTTGCTGGTTGGCTCATAGTCGACCTCATCCTCACGGGTTTTATTACGACTCTCTATGAGCGCCGTTCGATTAGCTAGAGACGTCTCATTGATTAGTTCATATACTTTTTGCATGCGTTCTCTATGTGTTTCAGTATATTGTTGTAATAAGTGTCCTGTCAGATCTATGTCAATCGGGTCTCGGGTGTCCAAATATAAGGTCGTATGGTTTACATCGTGTGAAGGAATGGATCGAACTATTGTACGCTATGAAAGCTTATGGCATCAGATGTACAACTGGCTCATCTTTATATTTTAGTTTTAAAATACGAAGATGCTCCAATATAGTGGAGTGGAAGCGTTCAATGTTACCGTTAGCGTTTGGTAAGTATGCTAGTGTTTGGTGATGAATTATTTTATGCACCTTGCAGAACTCGGAGAACATCTGGTTGGTGAATTCGGTCCCTTGATCTGTAATAATGGTTAGTGGTAGGCCATGATGCGTGCTGAAAGTTAATAAAGCTTGTATGACACTAACTGCAGTCCCATCTCGATGGAGGTACGCTTGACCATACTTTGAGAAGGCGTCTATGAACGTTACACAAAAAATATGTAACGTTCATAGACGCCTTCTCAAAGTAGAAAATATATCCTTATCTTCGTTCTGTGCTGAGAAGCTGTCCATGTGTACTATTTCGAACGGCCTGGTGGCAGGGGGTGCTATATTAAACTTTTGCTTTATGGGGCTCCTATCATACTTTGCTTGTCCATATATTGTGCAGTCATTTATGAATTTGGTTATGTGTTCTCGCATCTTAGGCCAATAATATTTAACAGATAATGCTAGGAAGCACTCGTTAATGCCACGATGGTTAGTCTTACCTTCGTGGTAGTGGCGAATAACTTCCTGTTGCCTCAGGTATTCTTTTACGTTTTCAAGTTCCTTTTTTGCTAATACCAATTTCATACATGAACTTTTAAAATGTGTTTGTAATAAAGGGATTATGTTTTACATTGCAAGCGGTGGATTTATTAGCAGGGCAGTTTTAATCTTGGGGTCGACGTATTCCTTAATGGCGTTAACCAGATCCTCTTCTAGATTAGATTCGGATAGCTCAACGGATGTTCGAGTGTGAGTGTCAAACGGCTTAGTTGCCATAGGCCGTTTTTTAAAGTCATCTACAACGGTCAAGCACAACAGGTGAAATTTGTTTAGCGGTTCGTCGGTGATGGATATTTCGAGTATAGGGTTTTCCTCAGAGGTGTGTGCTGTCAGGGTGTTGGAGTTAGCTAGAGATGGTTGTCTGTCAGTTGCGTTTGCAATCATCGAACCTCCTCGTTATAGATCTCGACGCGAGAGAGGGCATCAGCATTGGTGTTATGTTTGCCCTTTTTATAGGTAACAGTAAAATCGTATTCGCTCAATTTTAACCGCCACCTGGTTAACCGTGAATTTGGCTCCTTGATGCTCATGACCCACTGTAATGGTTTGTGGTTCGTTACTATTTTAAACTTGCGTCCAAAAAGGTAAGGCCGAAAGTATTTTGTTGCCCATACAATCGCTAGCAATTCCTTCTCGATTGTGCTGTAATTTACTTCACTTTCATTTAGTGTCCGTGAAGCATAGGCTACGGGTTTATCCGAGCCAATAGTACCTTGTGACAATACCGCGCCGATTGCATAATTGGAAGCGTCTGTCGTTAAAATGAACTCTTTGTCAAAGTCGGGATATTTAAGGATAGGGTCGTTAGTAGTAGAGTCTTACACTTCTCGAAGCAGTTATATAATTTGAATCTAAAGTTACTTTCCTTCCTTTCTTCAAGCATTGTGTCATGGTTTTGGTAATTCGGGAAAAATCTGGAATGAATTTTCGGTAGTAACCGAGAAGTCCGAGAAACTGCTTAATTTCTTTAGGTGTTTTAGGTATAGGATAATTTTGAATAGCTGTGATTTTGTCTGGGTTAGGCTTTATTCCTTCGGTACTGATGACATGACCTAGGTATGCGGTCTCGAGTTTTAAGAACTCTGACTAATCTAACTGGATTTTAAAATTAGATTCTCTTAACCTTTGGAACACCTTCTCTAGGTTGTTCATGTGTTCTTGGAGAGAAGTGCTGAATATTATTATATCGTCAAGATACACGAGACATATAACGTTTTGGAGTCCTTTGAGTACGTTGTCCATTACTCTTTGGAATGTGGAAGGGGAATTTTTAAGTCATATGGGCATTCTCAAAAATTCGAAGTGCCCATGTTCAACATTAAAGGCGGTCTTGGGAATGTCGCTGGGGTTCATCTCAACCTGGTAGAACCCTGATGCTAGGTCAAGGGTGCTGAAATATTGGCACTTGCCTAGTTTGTCTAGGACGTCTGTAATGTTCGGGATAGGGTATTGGTCATCAATAGTTTTTTCATTTAACTTCCGAAAGTCAATGACTAGACGCCATTTCTGTTTTCCGGAGGCGTCAACCTTCTTTGGGACGACCCAAATTGGTGAGCTCCACGCAGATTCAGACGGCCTAATGATTCCTTGATCTAACATCTTTGCTATTTGGTCACTAACTTCCTGACGGTGTATGAATGGATATCTGTAGCTTTTGGTATAGGTTGGAATTTCATCTGTAGTTTTAATACTGTGCTTTACTTTGTTGGTGAATGTTAATGCCTCGCCTTCAATGTAAAAGACGTCGGCGTGTTTTGAACATAGTGCCAGTTTGCTTTTTCCTCCTCGTTTAGGTGATCGGTGCGTATCCGGGATGTAACATCCTTAGCGCGATATGACATTTGCTCAGTGCCATCAATATTGAATATCGTTGCCTGAGTAGCATGGTCCAGTGAAAATATTATATCGTTGTTAGTTGGGTTGGTCACTTCAACCATACCGCGACTATTAGAAACGGTGGTCAGACATTCGGATATAGTGCAATTGCAAATAATCTGTTCCTCTACTAAAACCTCACCATCCGGTGCATTAACAGGTAACCGTATTAACTTAGAACTACCCGCAGGTACGATTTCCTCGTAGAGATTTAAATTTCGAGAGTTATAAATTTGGATGGGATTAATTGCAAACTTAGTTGTCAATATAAGATCTTTCAAGTCTAATCTAGCCTCCCATTTGGTGAGTAAATCCATGCCTATCAAACCATCAAAACGATCGTGGAATCTGTATACGAATAATTTAATTGTTTCTGTGTCACCGAATTCGGGAAAACAGGGTAAGTTGATAGAGTAGTCATTCCTGCTTGTGGCATGAACGTTGGTAACCTCGAATGGATCGTAGTTAAGAGGTATGTACGGGAAATAATTGTGGACTGCTTCTGGACTGATGAATGATTGGTTTGCACCGGTATCTATAAGAAAGTTAAGTGAAGAGTTATGGATACGAACGTACGGTAATTGCCTTTGAGTTTGCAAATTTAAGCTGTTTGACTTCGGAGCTTTCTGGAAATCCTGACTGGTTGAGGGTTGCTGTTGGTCAGCAGTACCTGGCTTGTCCATGTCGTTAGTCCCGTCCATAGAACTATTATTATTTTATCTCAATGGTCCCGTCAGTCCATTGCGGTGTGGCGTCATATGTACAGTCGTCAGAATAAAAGTAATCATTGTTGTAGTCGCCACAGTTATAGGGGTCATAATAAAAGTAGTCAGATAAGTCGGGGTAATAATAGTCCTCCCCATAGTATGAACACTCGTTCACATTAACATCTCGGGTTTTAAGATAGTTGGAAGGTGGTGGATTGCCCCGTTGTGCCCAATTCCAGCTGTTGGTAGGAGGCAGGGGCCTACATGCAAAGTGGCTAACGCCGCTCATCGGTTTGGGACCGTTATTCGGCGGATAAGGGTTTCCTGAGGGCATTCTGAATCCAGAACCACCCTGCTTGTTGTTAGGCAGTGGTGTGCCGAATACTTGTTGCGTACGGGTCGGGCCACGTGGTTGCATGTTATATGGATTAAATGGCATTCTAAATTGGTTCTGAGATGGCGAAGGCCGTAATATAAATTGCGGACCTTGCGGTCTAAACGAACCGGGCATATTAAAAGGATTAGGTTTTGACGGAAGAAGCATATTATTTGTATGGACTGGCATTCTATAATTGATTTCGTTGTGTTGATTAGGTGGTATTCGAGCTGAAGATCTTTTATCTGGAAAGTTATCATTCCTGCTCTGCAAATACATGGTGTTAGTCTCCTCATGAACGAACTCTAAAGCCTTCTCTATCGTCTCAGGTCTCATACACCTAATACGCGCACCTAAAGGATCTTTCAAACCGCGGAGATAGGCCTGCGAAGTCAGTTTACGATATAGATCGCGTTTTGCTGCAATAGTTGATTCCAGGGTATCGTGTAATGAAACATATGTCATGACGAAGCCGAAAAGACTCTGGCAACGCTCATAAAATTCCTGCGGCGTGCCGGAACCTTGTGTAAGTAAACCCAAATCGTTATAGAGAGCGGTCTCATCTCGCTGATCAGCAAAGTTATTAATAAGAGCGCTACGTATGCCTACCCAATCATTAGGTATGCCGTTAGCATTAATCAGACGGGTGGCGGGCCTCGTAACTTTGTTCAATATGCCGTTTATAAGCACTAGTTTATTTATATCCGGTTGTCCCTCTTGAATGAACTGAAGCGCTAGCTGGTCACATAATTTGATGAACCTGGTAAGTACATTCGGGTTCCCATCAAAATCGGGAACTAAGCGGAGGGCTTTAAATATACCGTCTAAATCAGCCATCTCGGGTTCAATTTCAGGAGTAATATTACGTCTAGAATCTACACTACTATTCCTACTACTAGCTAACCTAGATGTAGTACTCAATCTACGTGGATAAAACATTTTGGTTAGGGTATAATTATGGAACCTACACACAAAAAGGAAGCAAGCAACCACTAAGAAAATTCAGCGGACTTACATGAACATTCTGGTCTTCGTTGAGCGGTATCGATATCTGGATCTCCGGCGTAGTCTTGTTGTTCAGGATCTCCCGGTGCGACGTTGAAAGTCTATCGTAGCGAACGCGGTGCGATATACCGGTACTCGCAAGAACGACCCGGGAATCCTACCGACTGCGCCAATTACGTAGGCTACTGCCGGAGGACTAAAAAAAAACCAAATTACAAACTAATTTATTATAATAATAATTACAATTATTGGATAATCAAATTGACTCGATCGATGGTGGATACAAAGTGAACGGGCTCGGTCACGTAGACGGTGTCTTCGAGCCTCGTGTTCTGTGTCAGCAGTTTCCCCTCGTAGCAACTGGGTCGACGATGCGCACGCGGCATGCCTCGTGCCCTTGTGTCAGCGCTTTCCTTAATAGTGACGCGCGTAACACAGTTGACAACAAAAGTTGCAAAACAATCACAAATGAATCAAAACAAAAACAAAATGCCAATTCCAGAGTGGAAAAATAACTACTTTTGTAACAAAAAAACAACAATAATATAAGCAATTATGCCGTGCGTCGTATCTGTGCAAGAAAAGGCCGTTGCTCAGCAAAATGCTGTGACTTCGGACCAACATATCGTCAACAGCGCTGATTTTCAGCTACTACCTCTCGAATGACGAAATGACGTCCCACCGTGTAACTGAATCGGGTAGTCTAGCTTTCCGCAGAATTAAACTAGTGTTTTACATTTTATCTTATAGGAATGTCCTTTTAAGCAAATAAATGCTTGTGTTAGAACATTCCGCCCTTCCGGCGGTTCCATTATTTATTGTATTTAGGTTATTAAATGACAGAACTTAATTAAAAGAAGAAGAAGAAGAAAAGTCTAAACTAAACAAAATAAAAATCAAAATTAAAAGAGGACGATTTAAATTTGCGCACGCACTCGTGTGCGTGTGTGTGAGCGTGTCTGTGTGCGTGTGTTTGTGTGAGCGTTTCTGTTTGCGTGTGCGTGTGTGTGAGTGTGTAAAGGGTATGATGTGAGTGGGGGGAGAGGGTTGGTGAGACAATGGGGGGGGGGTGAGGTGTTGAGGGAGAATAGTGTGTTTGTACTCTGGGGTGTGAGTGTGATAAGAGATTGAAGTATTAGTTTGGAGTTACTACATAAAGCTATACCTAAAAAAACGCGTAAAAATCCAAATCTTACTTAACTGTAAATTCAAAAAAATCATGTGAGCACAATAACGAACTTTTAAAAACACATTATAAAAGGTATGAAAAAATCTTGAAGAAATGAAGTGGTCACAAAATAAATATATAACCATTTGGAACATTATTAAAAATAACTTTAAACCTGATTTCATGTGCCATATTAAAAATGTTACCTTGCGATAATATGATGAAAATAAAACCACAAATATACCAACAACGGTTGCTAATATCTATAATGAGTTCTTTGCTTCGGTCGGCAAACTGCTACCGAACAACACGTCCAATACATGCCCAGTTCTTACACCATCAATGAATTATTTATTCGTCCAACCCGCCACGGAGCTTGAAATCTATAATATAATACACAAAACGAAGAACAAGCGCAGTGCCAGAGTTGACGAAATACCATCCTCCCTAATTAAAGAATGTGTTAACGCCATACCACAGATTACTAAATAGTTACTACGTAAGCCATACTTTATTTAGGTTTATGTCCCATGCCTAATTGCTGGCAACTCTAATTAGTATCTATGTAAATTCCTTCCGCTTTCTTTCTCCCTTCCGCAATCCTTATAATGCCGGAGCAAGAGCAAAAAGGAAGATTCGCGATGGCAAAAACGCTGCCGCCATTGGAAACTGGCACTAGTTGCTCAACCGACATCGACGCCTGTGGGTTAAAATAAACCCCAAAGTCGAAAAGGACTCAAATTCCAACGCGAAGAACGAAGATCGTTATTAAACTGTGCAAGTGCGTGTCTGTGTGTTGTGGAAAGTGCAGATTGTCGTCCTTATGGGACATCCTGGAAAAGTGTGTAGGCCGCTACAGCGCCGCCGCCGCGTGGCTAAGGAAACCTAACGCACTGTGTCTCTGCCATAGCTCAGCAAGCTGGTACCATCATCATTTTCCTACACCACCAACACCTACTTGTATCACCGAACCGCCCCTCATACAGTCCACTTAGAAAATTTTCACCCCATGGCTTAGGCCGACGCATCAGAATGTATTAATGAATTGACACCACCTATACCAAACTAATAAATAAATCCTTTGACCAAGGCTATCTTTCTGGATAAATTAAAAGAAGTTAAATTACGACCAATATTTAAAAAAGGTGGCAAACTACAAAATCCCTGTTCCTACCGACCAGTCTTCTACCAGTTATATCAAAAACTCCACTAGAATTAACAAGTTTTTGGAAAAATTCAATCTCTTGGACATTAATCAGTTTGGCTTCAGGCAAGAATGATCAACCACACTTACATAATTACGTATAAGAAATTTATAACTTAATCAATGACAAACAATATGCCATAGGTTTATTCCTAGACATGACTAAAGCGGGTTTGATACTTTAGATCATCAGCCATAATATCAGCAGTTAAAAAATCAACACCGTAAGACCAACGATTCAAAATCTCAACACTTCAGAATGTCAGCAACTTGGTAAATCAACAGTTCACCAGACCAAAGTTTAAAATCTCAACTTGGAAAGTATTAGGAAAATACTAATTAATGTTAAGTATACACGTTTTACAATAAGTAAACATTATTTGACGAGGGGTGCTTACCTTTTATTTACTTTTTGCTCAGTCAGGTATAGGTAGGTACATAATTGAGTAATTACACAATATATTAAAATAAGTAAATAAATAACAATTGTAAATAAAAATCCTATTTAGTTATCTATAAATATATTGAAAAAAAAAATGTTTGTAAACTTCTTAAATAATTGATAATTACTAAATCAGTCATACAAACTGCGAAAACAATTTATAATAAAGCGATTCAAATCACGTTCTTTTATCATTTAAAACATTATTATCTATTATAGTTTCGATATTAAAATACTTGTGCATAGTTTTGAACCAATCTACAGGAAATAATAATTATTCATAAATCATATTGAGCTGAAGCAATAGGAGATAAAAACTAATTATAATATTGCAAAAAGTGAGTAGGTCATACTAGTTGTGGGTAGTTACAGCGCTATTTTATTTTTTTGTAGGCAGGTAGTAACGCGTGAGCATTTTGTATTATTTTGAAAATGAGGGTAAAAGTATATTTGAATGACAACTATATTACATGTTACGCATTACGGTTATAATCGTTCTATAAAATGTTACGTGCTGCAAAATTTGTGAAATCGCAGAAAAACCGTGACTTATTGCATATTGATGGTTATTTATATATGAAAAACAATGTACGCAAAGATATAACCTACTGGAAATGTACGCAAACCAAGGAAATGCATTGTTCCGGACTTGTTAAAACTGTAAGTACCGACAATGGTATATTTATAACATCAGATATTTGTGAAATACAGCACAACCATATGCCTGACCCAAGCCGAGTAGAAAATTTGAAGGTAATCAATACAATAAAATCGACTGCTGAAACTTCTATGGACTGTCCGGTGCAGATAATACAATCTTCTTTAGAGGGTGTTCCCAGCACCAGTGCGCCGTATTTACCTAATAAAAATGCACTGCGTCAAGTGATTAACAGAGTCAGAAGACAAAATTCAACATCTACATTACTTTTAAACGAATTACCCGATTGGGCATGTAAAGTTGATGATGACAAACAATTTTTGTTTTTTAATGAAGAAATTGATGGTGTTGGACGTATTTTGATTTTTACAACAGAACAAAACTTGCAATTCCTTGATTGCGCTCTGTACTGGATTATGGATGGTACATTTAGGTGTACTCCTCATCCGTTCCTACAAATGTACACAATACACGCTTTAGTGGGAAACGATGAGTCAACACGGCGATTACTGCCAATGGTTTATGCTTTTCTGCCGTCTAAAACTGAATTATGCTATGAAATATTTTTTCGAGAAGTGAAAAAATGTGGTGATACTTTCGAACTGTTACTAAATCCGCTATATGTGTTAACCGACTTTGAAAATGCTGCAATAAATGCCTGCAAACGTGTTTTTTCATCGAGTATCCATAAATGTTGCTTTTTTCATTTTACTCAAAACGTGTGGAAAAAAATACAAAAACTTGGATTAGCTGCAGATTATGGTAATGATTCTGGCTTAGCACTGAAAATAAGATATTTATTTGCTTTGGCTTTTCTGCCCTCAGAAGAAATTCCTCAAGCATTTGATAGACTGATGGCGGAAAGTTTAATTCCAGATAAAGCCCATGAATTGGTACAATGGTTTCGGCGATATTACGTACATGGTCAAATAACTAAAAAAAACAAAAATTCAACGACTGTTATTATAAAAAAAACTGAACCATTGTTTGCCCCAAGTCTATGGTCAATCCATGAAAATTTGTGCCAAGATATGCCTCGATCGCAGAACTCAATTGAAGCTTGGCACAGAAGGTGGAACACATTAATGAGCAATAAAAAATGGAATTTGTCGAAAACTCTGAAGGAATTGATAAAAGAGCAAAACTCAACAATGCTTTATCTAGAAAGGATCCTTGCAGAGGTGCAACGCACACCGCCACGTAAAAAAAAAAAAAATTTGAAGAAGCTTTACAAAAGGTTATATCGAAGAAGGATGAAATGGACACAATAACATTTAAAAAAAAAATTAGTTATTTATATAACATATAAATTAAAATAAATTACAAATTAATATTTAATTGGGTATGAAAATTACCAATATTTTTTGTTATTTTTTGTAGCTGACTTACGTACGTAATGTTTTAAATTATAAAAGAATGATTTGAATCGCTTTATTATAAATTGTTTGCGCAGTTTGTATGACTGATTTAGTAATTATCAATTATTTAAGAAGTTTACAAACATTTTTTTTTCAATATATTTATAGATAACTAAATAGGATTTTTATTTACAATTGTTATTTATTTACTTATTTTAATATATTGTGTAATTACTCAAGTATGTACCTACCTATACCTGACTGAGCAAAAAGTAAATAAAAGGTAAGCACCCCTCGTCAAATAATGTTTACTTATTGTAAAACGTGTATACTTAACATTAATTAGTATTTTCCTAATACTTTCCAAGTTGAGATTTTAAACTTTGGTCTGGTGAACTGTTGATTTACCAAGTTGCTGACATTCTGAAGTGTTGAGATTTTGAATCGTTGGTCTTACGGTGTTGATTTTTTAACTGCTGATATTATGGCTGATGATCTAAAGTATCAAACCCGACTAAAGCATATGATAAGGTTTCCCATGACATCTTATTACAAAAATTATATGGCATAGGAATTAGGGGTACCGGCTATCAATGGTTAAAATCCTACCTAAAAAATAGAATATTACAACAAAAAAGCAAGAGAAATTCAAATTTTCAAGTCACGGACAAATATTATTAACCACTACATTCCACAAGGCAGTGTTTTGGGGTGTATATTATTTATTATATACTTAAACTACCTACCTAAAATAACTGCCTCGAAGTGCGTTCTTCGCGGACGACGTATCGCTAGTGTTTAGAAGCACTGAGAACACCGAAACTTTGACCAACATAGAAAATACTTATAAAATAGTTAAATCATGGCTAGATAAGCACAAAAAGTACTCTACTACAATTTAGGACAAACCAATGAAAGCCGCTAAACTTATATAGCCTTAGTAATCAATTAAATATACCAGAAAGAGACGATCTAACTCTTCTTGGTTTGACATTGGACAATAATCTAACATGGAATAAGTATATCGAAAATGTAAAAACTATATCATCAAAATTTATATACCTCCACATTAAGCAAATTAAAAAGCAACACAAATACTATGTCTATGCATATGCATGGTTTGACTATGAAATAATATTGTGGGGCTTTTATGATATTTTCATCATGCAAAAGAAATGTATACGCATCCTAATGAACACTAAGCCATGGGAAAGTTATAAACCACATTTTATAAGGAATAAATTAATCACATTAGCCTCCCTTTTTATACTACAAATAGTTACGTTCGTGCAAAAACACAGAGATTACTTTCGATCAAACACAGAAGTAAACCAAAATTATTATAACCGAAGAAATAAAAACAAGTGGAATACAAAATGAAAATAGCCCCAACTATATGTAGAAGCGCAACAATTTATAATAAATTACCGAATTACATAAAAGATGACGAGAACACAAATTCATTTTATGGCAAACTAAGATTAATCTTAATTGGGAAATTTTATTACACAGTAGACGAATTCATGATGGATAAAACTTTATAGCTGTAGGTACTTAATTCATAACTTTTCGTTTTTGTAAGATTCGGCCTGGTCAAAGATATACATTTTGTTTATTCCAGTGACATTAATGAATTTATTTAGTTCGTATTATAAAATGACATACCTTAACCCTTTCTTGACCACTGTGCCAATTTGGGAACTGTGCCAATTTAATCAATAACTTGACATGACATGATTGTAATTATTATAATGAATATTATAATTATTTTACTTTTTACTTCCTACCTACTAATGCAATCTGACTAAATATGATATTATGTGTGTTATTATTGTATGTTATTGTGTATTGTTCATTAATGTTAATTGACATCATAACGACTTCTAGACATGTATTTTATTTTTATTCCTGAAATGTATTGTATTGTGTAAACTTTATATTTTTTTACTCAATATGTTAAATTATAAACTCAACAGCAAACCGACATTGTGCTTTGCAGTGCTCTGACAGGGTTCATGTACAAAAACCGACAGTAATAAATTGTAAAATGTGTGATGTGTATGAGAGCAAATAAACAAATAAAAATGTTTAGCAATTGGTTTCAACGAATTCATATTATTTCGAGGATACTATCCGACCACAGCAACATAATTATGTATCACTAATTGTATTGTTCAACTCATTATAATTAGCGGCTCTAATCACGCTTTTCTAATACGAACATAGTTTCCTTTTTTAAAAACGTTGCC
This sequence comes from Brachylomia viminalis, assembly GCA_937001585.2. NCBI lineage: Eukaryota > Metazoa > Arthropoda > Insecta > Lepidoptera > Noctuidae > Brachylomia > Brachylomia viminalis. Next base: position 26,945,501 of record OW443301.2, read on the forward strand.
CCACACTAGGAATTTCTCCTGTATTGTAGGTGCGGTTACAAACATTTAAACTCACATACACGAACAGCCAGACCCGGAACAACTACTTGTAGGTCATACAAATATTTGCACCGTGCGGGAATCGAACCCGCGACACGCAGCGCAGCAGTCAATCGCATAGCCACTGCACCAACCATGCCGTCAAAAATTTGCTCTTTCATTCGATGATAGATTGACATAAACAAATAGTTCAGAAATAAAATGCAAACATTTTCGAACTTTTGATGAAAGCACAAGGCAGCAGTAGTCGGACATCGTCATTTGCTTTGGATGTAAACCGTCGCACTGTCGTCGACCGAAAAAGGTCCTTCGAACCGGATTCAATATAAATGCAAATTAGTTGAAAGACAAACAGATTTGTGGGAATATGAATGTACAATAATACATGGATAACCTTACCTACGTACACTGATCTCACAAAACACACAAGTTGTATAAAAATTGTAACAGCTGAATTTTAGAGTAAACAAAAACCAATTTTGTATAATGTATAGGCCCCCACAGAACCTCGGGTATAGCGCGAGGACTCCGGCTACAGAGATACTCTTACACGAGTAGATCACCTCACGCTCACCGACACGTGTGGTTGAAAGGCAAGCTGTGCAGTGGTCCTACCCGCCGAGGACGCTCGTTACAACCTGTCATAGGCCCGGGCATAGCATCTGCCAGTGATTGAAGAGTTCTGCAACAATGATTAAACCTTCGCCTGCACTCGGTTATAAGACGTGTTCTAGGGTCACCACAGTTCTGATAGCATGGGTAGCTAGTTCACCACACCCAGCACCTCACCCCGCACCTCACCCCACACCCCACCCCGCATCCTACCCCGCACCCCACCCCGCACCTCAACCGCACCTCACCGCTCATTCTCTAAATATTTATCTTCTATTTATTCAACGCGACCACGTTTTTATTTAAAAACTTATTACAACAAAACAATATTTTTATTGAATACTGTTTTTTTATTGTATTTATTTTCTACTTTTTAGTAAACGCTACACAAATTGAAGAAATAACAACATATTGAAGCTTACTTAAATAATTCACAAGCAAGATTAATAAAATTGATATAAGACCACCTCGCGGCCTTCTTCTATCACATATTATAAATTGATATAAATTAAAATTAAATTAAATATTCATTTATTTCAGGAAATTATTCCCATATAGAGCACTACAAATTAAATTGCCAAATATAAATTAAAACCATTGCATTAAAAAATAAAGATTGAAAAACAAAACATAAAATAAGGTTAAAATTAAGGTTAAGGTTATTATTAGGTTAAAATTCAATTAATTACATAAAACAATAGTCACTTAATAAATGGTGACGAACTAGCATGCAGGTGCATCCACCCACCTCTCCAACAACAGCGAGTCCGACCGCTCGGACAATACGCTCTATAGGACCAACACGCGGCCTTTTTCTATCACATAAATTGATATGGGACCACAACGCGGCCTTCTTCTATCTCATAAATCCAGGAATCACGGATATATTACGGGTTACATACATACAAAAAACACCGAACCTCCTCCTTCTTTGAAATCGGTTAGAAATTTACTAAAGTTAAGAGCTGCGGCCGCTCGCTCGACAACTAAATAAAATATGTAGCCATGTAGGTGTACACGTTAGTAGTGGTCGCAGTTAGTAGTGGTCGCAGTTAGTAGTGGTCGCAGTTAGAAGTGGGCGCAGTTAGAAGTGGGCGCAGTTAGTAATGGTCGCAGTTAGTGCTAAAATGAATCGCTCATACTACTATAAACTAATCTTATAATATTCGATTAGTTTCTCTATTTAACACGACGACAGATGAGACGCCGCTGGGCTTATCTGGGATTTAACAAACACATAAATTATGTATTAGCTGCAGGTTAAGCTAAAAACGTGGTCGGAGATAAAGGATCACAGTTTATTAGTGAATAGTGTGGCTGTGTACGCAATAGGCTGGCCAAGTAATTTCCGTTGTTAGTTTATATTCCGTTTAAATAACTAGACATTCTTGTAGACATAATTTTCCGCTGCTCTTGCGACTGACTTCATCTCGGCTCGAAACGTAATTGACACAATCACGTATTACACAAAATAAGTACAACGTGAAATTCACTTTGATACAGAAAGCTTTGATCGTAGCGCCTTTGACTCGGCGTAGCAATGCGTAGCACCTACGAGTACGTAGCGATGTACAACCTCTACGAAATGTGAAGCTCTACAAGCCGCAGTCGTATAATTGTGAATAGGTGACACAGTTTAACTGGTGCGTACCCACGCCACATACACGCACGTGCTTAGTCACTTGTGTTGTTTCATATTGTGTTAGTGGTCGAAATAGGTGAGCATATTAACGATACACGTGACTTCGATATAATGACTAGTAATTACAGCGGGACTTCTGGTTTGGTGTTTATGATGATTACAAATGATTTATGTATGTAAAAAGTCAGAAATATATACCTAGGTGTTTATTAACTTCCAAGTATTTTTGATTCTGGGGTCGACGACCGCTATTAACCCAACTAGTGCTTTATTCACAAAGTATGCTCAGAAGAATTCAGGAAGTATTCCTAGCGGCACGATCTCAGATACTGCGAGTGCACAGCTCATCACGACAACTCGTTTGTTTTGAGACTATATCGCTCCTCATGCGCGCAACACCCGACTCGGATGTTGAGGTTTTCCAACTGAACCATACGAGTTACGTAGAAGCCGTCTATATATGTTTGTCTGTTGCTGCCAATGTCCTCGTCCCGACTGTCCGCACGCTCGTAACCCTGGCGCCGCGCGCACAGCGCCAAGCACAAAGCCCACGCCTGGGGGCCACTCCCTGAGCACGAAGGCCGTCGTTTCGGCAGAAGTTACGGACGTTTCCTACACCGTATGCCGTACCAGGACCCAAACTAAAAATGTAGGTATGTCAAAACGTTTTGACAGTTGTCCTTACAGCCGATGTATTTTTACCCGTCCGGAAAAGTTAATCAATCGGGAGTCGGGTTCACTTCTAAGTATCAAACTACTTTCGGACGGGCCCGTATCTTCGTTGACGGATTTAGAGAGTAGGCCCCCTGATCAATTACAGAGCCTTCACACGCTTGACATGCTCGGCGCACCATTCCAAAGGCCACCGATGCATAACTGATCTGTACGGACAAGTGAGAGATCTGTACCTAGTATATACTAAATTCTGGTTTTGGATACAATGTTCACTTGTCGGAGAGAGAGACCCATGAACGTTATTGGTTGTGCGATGTGCTAATCGCACAAACGCGCTGTATTTCGAACCTCAAATAATTCCCATCATGCTTTCCTAAAAATAAGAATTAACAGTTTACTTTAATGCGCCTCTTTTTGTGAACCTAAATATAATAAAAATAAATATAATTTAATATAATAAAATAAATCCTATTTTGGTATCCTAAAAATACAAATAGCCAAGTAACTGCGACCAAGTCAGATGTAACGATCGTTCGCCGCTGCTGCGGCGGCACCGTTCAATTCGCTCGCTCTGCTCGCGCGCGATTGGTCACCGTTCTAAACTAACCTAATTCATTTGGTCGAAGAGCCCTAGGTTTGTTACTGCGACCAACTGTGAGACAAGGCCAGAAAGTTAAATAGAGGCTCATTTATTTAAAAAACGTACCTACATCATTACATGACTAAAAAAATATTGAGATTCACTAATTTGAAAAAACTTACATCATTAGAAGGTCAATATGTTTTTAGAGGATCAATAATTTTTTTCCCATAAATGTATGTTTTGCCAGGTCGAGGTATGTCTGCCAGCTGCACGACGCGACAGGTGTGCACGCTGTGCTACGTGTGCGTGTAGTGAGTGCGGCGTGTGGTGCGTGAGTGGCTCGATCATTATTATTATTTTATTATTATTGCTCGTTGGCGCGCCCGCAGACGTACCGTGTAGTGACATCTTAGTTTACTCAAATGCCCTGGATTTGTTCATAAGCGACCTAGGTTATGATTCCAATGATTTTACTTACTTCTTGAAATTACGTTAATGTTTTGTAATGTTTGTATTTTTTATTTAAAAGAAAGAAAGAAAGAAAAAGTGTTTATTGTGACTCGTACAGGAAGTACACAAACTAAATAAAATTATAAAAGAAAAAACCAAACTATATAAAAACAAAAAGTAACAAAAGAAAAAGGAAACAGAAATTCCTATACGAGGCCAAAAAGCTCCTATCTCAGCATGAGACGTTTTATGTATTTACGTTTTGGCTATTAGATCTTATATTATACGTTCTCTCCAATAATCTGCATGGCCATTGTCTGTAGTTTAACCATTCCTAGGCCTCTTTATTTTAAGTTATTTAGATTTTCTCATGCTCTCCCAATGTTTATTTACCTTTTGTAATGTCAGATAATGACAAGCCTAGGTTTTATTTTTAAGGTATTGCTAGAGCTGCCAGTAGGTAAGGTTGTATAGGTATTAGACCTTATTATAAACTATTATTCTTCTTTTATGTTCTAGAATCCTTGTTAAAAAAATTATATGTCAACCGATCCGAAAAGGAAGGGAGCCGGGACGGTCAGACCAGATGACTCTTGGTGCTCGCCTTGGCAGGAGGTCCTGAAGTTATATAGCGCTCGGTGGGAGGGCTGTGTCCTCTGATAGTGTGAACTGTGCTTGAACAAATAAATCTACGCGTCCTTCTACACCAGACTATGTTGGAAAGTCGCTAGACCGGGGATGGCTACCCTTGGCGTCAGTTCTGGATACTGACGCAAGAAGATTACGTCGTGGTCTACAATATACTAGTGACGCCGACGGCTGGTAGATCTCAGCCCTCTGCCTGCCTCCTCTACCACGGCCTGCCCCTCCGAGGTCGGTGACGTGGTCTGACTCAAGGACCCCTCTTTTTTACAACCTGCGAGCCTCTCTAGAAGAAACGCTTGGACCTCAACTTATACCCGGTTTCCCTGACCTTATATTCTACATAAATTATATCATTTTACAGTTTCTTCTTTTACTTTTACTTTTTCTTTTAAGCCGGGACTCCTCCAGTTCTGGTGATAGTTCCCTCCTTGACCTTACATTTTCCCCCTCCCGGGAAAATGTAACGTTACAATCTGGCGCCCAATTTTTACTAACCCCTCCCTCTTTAAACTTTTTCAGCCCTCTCAAAATTCTAAAACCAACTTGCTCAAGTGATTTTGATTTGGTAAGCTTTTATTCTCATCACCTCATCCACCTCAACCTTTACAACACTTCTTTATACTGAAACATATATATACACACATACATACACACGAACTTTTACCCACTGGTAATTGTCATCCATTCTTCGCTTGCAAGTGTTCTTAAAACCATTCGTGGTCACTTACAAGTTGGGGTTTGGCTTACTCTACGACGTACTACAGGAGAATATCCTATAGTCGTTACCACCTAGGTACATTATAACTCTCTACTAATACCTCCCTATACTGCATCCCACACACTTGCACACCACTGCGGTTACCCACTGGTAATCGTAACCAGTCTTCGCTAGTGAGTGTTCTTAAAACCATTCGTGGTCACTTACTAGTTGGGGGCTGGCACACTTCACGACGACTGCAGGACAATATCCTGTGGTTGTTTATACAAAACACATACATACATCAACACTTTAAACATTACTTCATTTAGTTTGATTTGTTACCACGGCTAGTGCAACCTGTATGAAAATTACTTGAAAATTTACATACCTAAACTAATATTTTTTTTAAATCTGAAACATGGAGAAACTGTCACCACTTGTTATCATTTTAGAGGATCAGAACGGCTTAAGAGGAAAATGGTACGTTAAAGATTTTATAGTGTAATTTTCTATCTGCTGTGTTTTTGTATAAAATGGTTTTTTTTTCTTAATGTCTTGTAATATTTTATGTCTAAAAGTTTTTTAATCTTTACCGTCTCAACAATTTTTTATTGATTTATAGTGCTTATTTTATTTTTTAACTTGAAACGACTTAACGGTCGTTTTTTTTCCTTGATGTCTCTAGAAATAATTTTTACTTATTTTTTTTTAACATTTAACATTAAGTTCATTGTAAATACTTCACAAATTTTACTTACTACAAAAACTTTTGGCATTTTTACTCCATTATTTTTTTTGTAGAGCGGTACACAACTCTTTAAATAAGCCATTGTGTCGAGCGGTCGCATAACTTGTAAAATAAAGCCTTAGTGTCGAGCGGTACTTAACTCGTTAAATAAGCCTTAGTGTGTAGATACCTTATCTTTTTTAATACTTGAACTTAGCTACTTGAAAAGGCAATTATGCTTTGAACCTTGACTGCTTTTCATAAGCTGGAAAGTTTCATTTTTAATACTTGAACTACTTGAAACTTGAAGGTTTTTCTTAAGCAATTATGCTTTCAAACCTTGACTGCTTTTCTTAAGCTGGAAAGCTTTGTAAATATTTCTTTTTTTAACGGGTTTTTTAAAAGGTGCGGATTACGACACCTAATTAAAATAAATAAGCCTTCGTAACTCAAAAAAAAATTTTTTTCCTTGTGGAGTATGAGTCATAGAATGTGAACTATATCCCCTAAGTATGTTGGTGATGTATGATTGAGGGAGTATGAAATATGGGTTGATGTAAGGTGTATGAAAGGGCAAGGTTTTTTTTTTTACAACATCGAAATTTTCTCAGTTGTTAATTTTCTGGGGTTATCGGGTAACGTAATTTTTTATCTTTTGTAAAACTTTCTGTACCACTGTAAATAGTCATATAGGTTAATTTTAACTGGTAAATGCCTTATCTTACTCAACAACAAAATTTTTTCATTGTAATCAAAAATTTTCCGGGGTTGTCGGGGAAATGTAAAGTTTGTATTTTTTATTTACGTTTTGGCTATTAGATCTTATATTATACGTTCTCTCCAATAATCTGCATGGCCATTGTCTGTAGTTTAACCATTCCTAGGCCTCTTTATTTTAAGTTATTTAGATTTTCTCATGCTCTCCCAATGTTTATTTACCTTTTGTAATGTCAGATAATGACAAGCCTAGGTTTTATTTTTAAGGTATTGCTAGAGCTGCCAGTAGGTAAGGTTGTATAGGTATTAGACCTTATTATAAACTATTATTCTTCTTTTATGTTCTAGAATCATTGTTAAAAATTTTATATGTCAACAAGATGTCAACCGATCCGAAAAGGAAGGGAGCCGGGACGGTCAGACCAGATGACTCTTGGTGCTCGCCTTGGCAGGAGGTCCTGAAGTTATATAACGCTCGGTGGGAGGGCTGTGTCCTCTGATAGTGTGGGCTGTGCTTGAACAAACAAAATAAATCTACGCGTCCTTCTACACCGGACTATATTGAAAAATCGCTAGACCGGCGATGGCTACCCTTGGCGTCAGTTCTAGATACTGACGCAAGAAGATTACGTTGTGGTCTACAATAAACTAGTGACGCCGACGGCTGGTAGATCTCAGGCCTGTGCCTGCCTCCTCTACCACGGCCTGCCCCTCCGAGGTCGGTGACGTGGTCTGACTCAAGGACCCTCCTTTTACAACCTGCGAGCCTCTCTAGAAGAAACGCTTGGACCTCCAACTTATACCCGGTTTCCCTGACTTTATACACTCGAGAGCAATGAATCCGGGTCACTTAAAGAATGTTAAAAATCTCGGAAACTAAAAATGATAGGTTAATGCAATAAATTGTATTTAATAGACAATGTAATACTCCTTAAATGAAAGTAAAAAAAAATACATTTTATTAACACAAAATTACATAAAGAAAAAAACTGCTGATCTCTCCTTAAAACAAAAATAGGAAACATGAAATTTTTGAACTTTATTACGATTTTCTTGAATTTTAATACTTCGTATTGCCTCCTCGTGCTTCCATTACTGCGTTTACGCGGTTTGGCATGCTGTACACCAAGTTCCTTATACGATTTTGGGGAATATTCTCCCATTCCTCTGTGAGAGCAATTTTGAGCTCACGAAGCGTGATTGGGGGAGGGTTTCGTTGTTTTACGCATCTGCCTAGCTCGTCCCAAGCATGCTCGATCGGGTTGATATCCGGGCTGCGCGCTGGCCACTCCATACGAGTAATGTTCATCTCTTGAAGGTAGTCATTCACAATCCTACCTGTATGAGGTCGGGCATTGTCATGCATAAATATAGCATCCTCACCTAAATTGACCATAAATGGACCAACGTGATCATTGAGGATTTCTTCCACATATCTTACGCTAGTTAAAGAGCCGTTTTCTATGATCACCAGCTCTGTGCGACTTTCAGAAGAAATTCCGGCCCACACAAGTACAGACCCACCACCGTAGGCTACTTTTTCTTCGATGCATGCTTGCTTGAATCTTTTCCCTGGTCTTCGATACACTCTGTGTCTTCCATCGTGCTTGTAGAGCATCAATTTTGATTCGTCGGAGAACATAACTTTTGACCAATCTTCAATACTCCAATTTACGTGGCTCTGGGCATATCTTAGTCTTGAAATACGATGCCCACGCTCCAGTTTAGGGCCGTTTGCAGGTCTAAGGGGTTTTAAGTTAGATTCAGCAAGCCGACGTCTTACTGTCCATGCACTTGGGTTACTTCCTCCGAGGCGTCGAAACTGATTGGTGAGTTCAGTTCCTGTGAGAAAGCGATTTCGAAGCATGGTGTTCACCAAGTATCGGTCTTCTCGTGCTGTGGTACACCTGGTTCTGCCCGTTCCTGGTCTGCGTAGGTTAGAACCAGTTTCTTCGTAACGTCGGAGAACTCTTTGTACTGTTGACAGCGACACACCGACAGTCCTGGCTGTATCGCGCTGACTCCGGCCGGTTTCCAGCATTGTAAGTATTCTGGTGCATTCTTCAGGCGTAAGCGACATAATTTCAGCTTGAATAATGAATATAGAGCACTATCAACATGGTTTATGTACCCACATAAATGACAGATTACAAACAAAAGCAAAACCAAATGCTGTAATTTCGTAGTTCCATCTTCGAAAGTGGCCCTTTTTCAAATTTGTTTTTTTTATGATATAACTTTACAATAACTAAGAAGTTTTAATACCTTCATTTAAGGAGTATTACATTGTCTATAAAATACAATTTATTGCATTAACCTAGCATTTTCAGTTTCCGAGATTTTTAGGATTCTTTAAGTGACCCGGATTCATTGCTCTCGAGTGTATTTTACCTCAATTATATTATTTTACCATTTCTTCTTTTACTTTTTCTTTTAAGCCGGGGCTCCTCCAGTTCTGGTGACAGTTCCCTCCTTGACCTTACATTTTCCCCCTCCCGGGAAAATGTAACGTTACAGTTTTTAGAAGAGAAGCGAACCAAAATTGTAATAAATTTATATTAATTAAATATTCCCGACGATTTTAGGAATACATGGTATGCATAACAATACCTTGTTTAATGAAATCGTTTATACAAGGTGTCGTTTTGCATCCTCGTCACATTCGAGGAGGTAACTATGCTAATGATTCTCGACACGAATCAATAATAAAATAAGTAGGTACCTACTTATTTTTATTTTTTATAATTTTTGGAAATCGGCATGTGTAGGGCCCGTGTTATACCGCCCTTGTAACTGCGATGTAACTGTAACGCACGCACACAGCGACATAGTCGTGCGACACTGCCTACCGCATACGCAACGGGGCGATTCATTTCTTTGAAAGTGGAGTATTCTAAAACACTGTCAAACTTAAATATCTAAAAAAACAAGTATGTATTAATTATTGAGCAGGATCGTAATTTTATTTAATTATTTATGTCTTTCCTAACAGCCTCCTGAAATTTGACGAGGATGCAAAACGACACGTTGTATTACCTACTTGCAGCAATCTATGTTGATGGCAGTCAGCCAGTCAATCGCGACGCGGAACGAACCGGACACAGGTACCTACCTACACTTCGATACTTGATGGTGATGCAGACTGTGGGTCTCTTTTAAAGCCCAAACATTATATTATTAGGATTTTATGTAAGTCTAACAGTGCAGGACCATGTCTGGAAAGGCCTTTTGAAGAAAGAGCCATTGCAGCTTTGAGTTGACCTGTTCCAACGGACGCATGCATGCATCAGTCATCGTGTAGCTCAACCCTATATTAGAGAGCTTAACGATCCGTCACACGACGCTACCAGATCTGGAGGACATTTCCGTAGGCCATAATTATATGCCGCGAGAAACACAGTGGACAGAGCTCCAGCGGGATCTAAGGGCGGCATGGAGTGTGCGATTGTTGCAACCCATGGGCATGCCACAATTGCGGCGATAAGTCCCCTCTTTGAGAAGTGGCTAGAGAGGCACCACGGCGGCGGCGTCTTCACCTTCCGCCTGACGCTTCCGACAAACGACGGCGCGTTTTTGATTTTCCGTCAAATTATGAGGTATCCATCTAGTACATTGACTTATAACTCAATGATCTAGTACAAAGCTTTCTGACGTCTAAATGTTCATGTAAGACTTTTAACTCATACCAATGCCTAAAGCTGCTCAAATCTCTTGATATTTGTCAAAATATATGCTTTGATTATTACTCAGGCTTGTGAACTTGTATTCGCCTCTTGTTGTGGGTACCATTGCAATAAGAATCATGAGTATGGTATAAATTAAGTTGCATAATTTTGATGACGATTGTCGTGTTCGTTGACTTGATACGTTACTTGCGGATGCTTCTGATTGATTTTTATTAATAGGCAATAATGATAGCTTTGATATTGGTCTTTTCATTGCTCCATTTTTCGTCCGAATGGTAACCACCCGGACGTGCCCATCTTTTCCGGGATGTAACTCCGAGATTCTTCCCATAGCCCACTTTCCTGATGGTAACTGTACGTCGTGTATGATGACAATGTCATTAATCTTCAAGTTTTTGTGCGATTGGTGCCATTGGCTTCGCACAGACAATTGACCTAAGTATTCCGCTTTCAACCTTTTCCATAAATCATTCAAGATTTTTTGGGTGAGTTGCCACCCCGTACGCAAATCTTTTTCCGTTTCGATTAACGTCAAGGTTGGTCCGCTTGCTAGAAAGTGGGATGGCGTGAGGTAATCCAAATCTTCTGGATCTTCACTTAAAGCGCACAATGGTCGTGTGTTCAAACATGCTTCGATCTGTGCTAGCACTGTTGAATATTCTTCAAACGTCAGCCATTGTTCACCAATCACTCTCTTTAGGTGGTACTGTAAGCGCTTCACAGCTGCTTCCCATACACTTCCCGCGCTTGCTTTGCAAGCTGATAAAAATGCTGAGGTGATGAGAACCGAGACTAATTCCAGATGCACAGCTTTCGTGGCCATGCATACGAACACAGCTATGTATCTTTTTGTCGTATTTACTCCTCGGCCTTTGTTTGTTTTAACGTTGATGAAGCCAGTGTAGTCAATCCCTGCATGATAGAACGGTCGTGCTGGAATGCTGCGTGCTGAAGGCACATCTCCCATCAACTGCTCTTGTTTGATTGGATCGTGACGTCTGCACTTGATACATGTTCTAAGGCGTTTCTTGACTGCTCGATTTCCGCCTAGAATCCAATATTGTTGACGCAGCTAAGCTTGCGTGATTCGAGCTCCGCCATGATACGTCATCTTATATGTCCTTGGTCAATCAGCAAGTTACTGAGATGATAGTTTCTAGGTATTATGAGTGGATGTCTCATATTTAGATTGATATTCACATTAGCGATCCTGCCGCCAACTCTTAGTAAGCCTTCTTGATCCAGGAATGGGTTCAACATCAACAGCTTACTTTTTGCGCTGACTTGTTTGTGTTTCTGAAGACTTATGATATCTCCTCTGAATTCCGACTGTTGGACTTGTTTGATGATGAAATTTTTGATTTCTTCATTTTCCGATTGTTAAAAACTTCAGCCTAAAAAGTCCAACCTAGAACTTGCTTGCTAGCTGGATTTTCAGCTGACTTCACATAGTGCCAATTCTTGATTGGGATTACTTCAGTGACTTGTTCCACTCTTTTTGCCACAAATGGCTTCCAACGACTCGGGTCTCCCTGAAGCCAGCCCAGGGCAGCTGTTGAATCTGACTATCGGAATATCTTGATATTGTAGTTCTGTAAAGTGTTCTGAACTACTTTCATCAGAAGTGATAATAAATGCGCTGCGCTAAGTTCCAATCTTGGTAATGATATCTCCTCCGTTCACATGTTAATATGGCCATCTGCTATGTCTTCAGTGGCCCAAAACCTTTGTATGTCTTCCATATTGTTCATCACACCGTTGCAGTGATATGATTTGACGTTACCGCTTAATATCCACCCAAGTTGAGTTTGTTGTGCTACAGGGACTGGCTCATTTTCTTTGATTGCCTTCCATTAATTAATTTATTAATTTTTTAATTAATTTGTGAATATACGTCGGCGCCTAGTAGTAAATCTACTGGTCTGCTCGTATAGAATTCTGGATCTGCTAGCTGTATGTTTTGTAGGTAAGCCCATGATGGTTTTGAGAAAGTTCTGTTGGGCAGGTTGTGTAATAGACTTTTCATTATCAACACATCTGCTTGAAATGTAAATTCAGTATGAAATGATGATGCTGTAATACTGATCTCTTCTTTACAATTGGCTTGACTAGTGCCGATGACAAACATGACACCCTTGAATGTCTGTCTTGCAAGTTCTAGTTTTTGAGCTGCGTTTTCTGATAATAGAGAAACTTGAGAGCCTTGGTCAATAAGAGCACGCAATGTGTAATACATAAGTCCCGTTTCGTGCTTTGACTCGAACGAGTGCTGTTGCTAGCAGAATTTCTATAACACTTTCATTTGAGACATGGTTGACAGTGTCCCGTTTGCAGTTTTCTTGTGTTACGGACTGTTGTTCTTCTGCAGACGACTTGTTGTTGTCACAGTGTTGTTGTGAAACGTCTCGTGCAGCAAGGTGTTATGCTTTTCATGACAGACTCTCAGAACAATAACTTATTGTTCTGAGGACAGACAGACTCTACATTTTGTTTCCGAGTAGCATGGCTTGTCTTTGTGATCATAGAGACAATTTTTGTACAGGTTAAATTTTTTCCCAATATCTCTTCTGGCCTTTTTTCATTGGCCTAGATTCTAAAAATGTTTTGCAACGGAAAAGTCCGTGGTTGTCATTGCAGAGTGGACAGTTTGCTTTATTCATTGCAAAACTTTTAAATGTTGAATTGCGGAAAAATGGTTTGCCTGCATCGTTCTTATTAGGTTTGCTTTGTTTGTTATGCTGATGTTCCGATTCTTTTTTGTAGAATGTTTCTTGCTTTGATTTTGGAGTATACTGCTTGCGCCGAGACGATTCCAGAGCGGTCTAATTGTTCTCCAGGAATGTTAGAAAATCGTCGAGTGTCGGCAGTGCTCTGGGATTGGTTAACGATTGAATGTATTCCCCATGCGTCTCGCTGTCCATTTTCAGCGCCAGCAGGTGCACAATAAGTGGGTCCCAGTTTGATATGTTAACACCGAGATTCTTTATGGCGTTAAGACATTCATTGGTAGTATCGAACATCTGCTTGATTTTGCATTGTAGATATAGCTAGAAGTGCGCTGATATGCGAGCTAAAGATGAGCTTTTTGTTGTTGTATCTATGATTTATGATGTCCCAGCATAGTTAATAATTTTCAGAACTAATGTTTAAGTGCTGGACTAGTTTTTCGGCTTCACCTTGCTCTTCAAAAACTGCACACTACACTCGACATTGACCTGTTGTTGTGGATGGTTTCTATATATAGATCCTTGAATGATGTCCACTTGAGGTAGTTCCCGCTGAATATAGAAATGTCGATTTTGGGGGTACAATTTTCACGATGTGAAATTTAGCCCATCTTGATGTAGATTGATTTTTTCATGTCATTGTATAACTGCTCATATCTGCTATATGTTTGCTCATAATCTTCATCTTCCTCGTACAACTCACTGTCAATCTCCCAGTGTAACGAGTCGATGGTTGACCATCTTTTTTGTACATTACGCAGTAGATCTTCGAGTTCCCAATTTTCAGAAATGTTCTCTAATTCCACGCTCTTGATTGTACGCGACAACGCCTTGAAATTGCTTTTTTGCTTTTGCAGCATTTCTTCCAGTTTGCTCGCGTTTCCTTGAGAAACAGCTTTCCACAGTGACGTGGACATACTATTGCAAGGATTTCTGTTTGCTTGATCGGGGTCAGCTGATAAAGTAATAGAAGTTCTTTGATCGTGTTTACCAGATGCCGATGCTTGCACTGATGGATTGCACGGCGATTGATCCCTCTTACTTTCACTAGGAGTTTCCGATTCATATCGTCCAATAGTTTCCCGAGCTTCAGTGTAGAAGAGTTTCGTCTTTTGATAGCAATTATCGGTGAAATATCTGGCACTGCGATTATAGAATTCACATAATCTCAAATGATTAGACTGGAACTCAGACCAATAATTATCTAGAGTTTGCAGTCGTTTCTTAATATTGAATAAAGTCTTACGTTCTGCAGAATCTTTCTTGAAGTTCCTTAATTAATAGCTGCTCCATAGCTTGCATGATTTGATCTTGATTTCCTAAGATGTTTTCCACTGTGGAACTCATGATTGATAGGTTTCTTGATTGATCATCCTGACCGCTAGCCAACAGGAAATACTATTGCAAACTCTCCGCGATATCAGCGCCTTCTCAACCTAACCGCTTAGACCCGCTTGTGGGAAGCTGGTTGAACCGATTCGCAACCACGGAAAAAGCCGCAGTCAATGGCTTGATTATGTTGGTAGACCGTTGACCGTCGTCCACAGGTCGTATTTACAGGAACGACCACTATTATGTTCGCAACGTGTATGGTTCCCGCTTATCCGGCTCAAAGGACCATTAAGATGTATGGTTAGGGACCTTACACCTTGAGTTGATGCTGATTGATACACTGATTAGATTACTGATTGATTGATATTTATTGATAATAGTATGATTGTATGATAGATGAGTGCACGCGGTATGAATGCTATTCGTGTACTAAATTGGCCGTCCCGGCGCAGGTAAAATGCTGACATTGATATGAAACTGTGCAGTGCTTGCACTGTACAGACTCGTTGGTCTGCACAAACCTAGTACTCCAACGTATATCATAAATGATATAGCACACGAAAAGGGTCATACCGTCTTAAGAATACCCCGTACCGCTGCCAGTATAATCCGATTGAGCTTATGTGGGCCCAAGTCAAAGGTTTATTTGCTTGAATTTCAGTTAGATTAGTATTAACTGCTGTATAATAAATTAATCTTAGTAAAAATGTGTTTTATTTTAAAGTTACGCTGCCAGA
Source organism: Brachylomia viminalis (assembly GCA_937001585.2). NCBI lineage: Eukaryota > Metazoa > Arthropoda > Insecta > Lepidoptera > Noctuidae > Brachylomia > Brachylomia viminalis. The sequence continues at coordinate 26,960,772 of OW443301.2, forward strand.
CACAACACAACACCGCCTTTCACGGCAAATAAAATGTTGCAGTTATTAAAAAGTGCGGTCGACAATGTATCTGCAGAAGACTGGAAGAAGGTGGTAACCAAATGCAGAAAACTAATGGAAGAAGATTGGGAGCGGGACGTCCGATTTGTTAATATATGCGAACAAGAGTTTATAATAAATTTACAAGATTGTTCTAGCGATTCAGAAACTGATTCAGATATAAAAAAAAAGAGAATAAATGTATTTTATTTATATAATTTTTTTTTGTTTTTTTTTACGTTTGTTAAAATTAAACCCAATTATACGTTACATTAGCATCGATAATAGTAAGAAACGTCGATAATTTCGATCGAAATTTTTTTATATCCTTACAACCCTAGGAATTTCAGTAAAAACTGCAATGCCACTCACTGACTGAATCACTGACATGTCGTTTCTCGAAATGGGTGAGAGATGGGTTAGAGGCTTGTTTTGCAAAAATGTGTGGTAACACGTCAAATCCAAGATGGCGGCCGCGCTCATTTCTGGTTTCGGTGGGGAAAAGACTTGGAAAAGTTTTGATCCATAGATCCTATAGAGGATTCAGAATGATTAGAAAAAAAAATGGCGGTCATGCTACGACGTTTTGAAATTTTCGATTTTTTTTGCTCAACTTTGAAGTATTACTTTGTTTTACGGATTTAAAAAGTCAAAAACTTTTATTTGTAGGTAATTTCAATGAAATTTAAGAAAAATTATGACTGCGAAAATCCAAGTTGGCGGACGCTGTGGCGGCCATTTTGAAAAGTTTGAATTTTCGGTGTTTTTTCAAATCGAGTTGTACCGAGCGGTTGTGTGTTTCAAAAAGGAGTATTACCTGGTGCAAACATTTTCCCCATTTTTAGGGTAATTTCCCAGATTTTCCCCAAAAACATGAAAAGTAGAAATAACGACATTTTGAATGGAGACTTTGGACTAGCCGGAAACATTGGGGTCCCCCGAATGACATTTGACCATTTTCGTCCGTTTTAGTTGGCCACCCCAAAAACATTAAATATTTTCAGTTTTGGGACTTTTTGACTTTGGTGAATTGCTTTGTTCTACCAAACTCTAAAGTTGCCAACATAGAGTATAGCAATCGATAGCCTTGAGATTTCAGGAAAATTCTGACATTTCAGAAAAACAAGATGGCGGGCGGTGGGGCGGCCATTTTGTGAAAATGACGAAAAATCGCAATTTTCGAAAGGGTAAATGGGACACTTGGCATGCCCCGACTGGATTGTGTTGTATGAACCGATTGTATATTTGATTGAGGAGTGTGGCCTGGTGTAGGAAATCGTCCCACTTTTCAGGTACTTTTCCAGATTTTCCCCAAAACGTGAAAAGTAGAAATAGCGACTTTTTAATGAGGACTTTGCGTAACCGGCAAGGATGAGGTGCCCCAAATGATATTTAACCATTTTCATCTCTTTCAGCTGGCAACCCCGAGAGCTATTGGGATTTGAATTTTTGAGTCAGACCCGACTTTGGCGAATTACTTTGTTCTACTAAAGTCAACGTACAGCCACCGTTTTTTTACTGACAGGTAGCTTGTATCCTGGTTTCTTTAGGAAAATTATGTCATTTTAGATATTCAAGATGGCGGCGGTGCTTTTTCCGGTTTTGCAAAAGTAGTCCGATTGAGGTCGTTCAAACGGTTCATCCGACTGAGGTGCACGAGTTTGTTTCAAAATTTAGGACTTTTTAGGGATTTGGAAGGATCTTCACTTGCAAAGTCAATGTCAAAGCATTTATTTCAAATAGGCACTCAAGCACTAAGCCTTACTAAATTCAAATCTTTTATAAAAAGGAAACTATGCCAGAATGCCTATTATACTGTCAAAGACTATATTGAGGACAAAAAGGCTGGGGATTGAGTTGCTCCAATAAAGCACAGGCAATGGTAATTTATTTTATTTTGCTAACTATTTTTACTTTTAATCTTTGCTTTAGGTATCTATACTTATTTACATATACAATGACACTAATATTTACTGTATAAAGTATTATATTATTTTAAATTATTGTGAATGTGAGGACTATGTGTGTTTTTGTTCCAGTTTTAATCATGTTCTGGCAGTTTAAGTAGCTGATGCGGCCTACCCAAATGTCCTTTAGATTTGAATTTTTAATTTTCCTTTGAGCTCCTTGAATGTAAGTTGAGCTGCACGATTACCTACTGACAATTGCGTGCACTGACTGGACAGGTCCAGTCAATCTGTGTGGTTCTTTCCTCAAAAGACCATCGCAGACACCGATCTACATAGCCTTCACGTGATCTGACCAAGATTTTGTCTGGACTTTAAAAGAGACTGTGACCTCTGAGTTTGTTTCGGCCTTTTTTCTCAGAGTAGTCAGATAGGAAACGCCGACCTCGTCTAGTTTAAAAAAAAAATATGATTGACGTGTAAAAGTGTTTGTTCAAACCATTGACTTATAATAGGTTCAAACCTACTTACAGAAATAAAATCATTTATCATTATTATGATCCACATAGTGTTACATGGTGAACATCGTTGATAATAAAATATTTGCCTTGCAGGTCACGCACGTCAGGAATGTGCCCTACGATGCACTGGCTCTGCGTTCATCAACTTAAAGCATACAGATGTTTAGTCTTAGGTACTTGCAGTAACTTTATATACATACACAGGCATACACTTCCTTCAAACCGAAATTCAGGTTACCTACCTATAGCTTAACAACAAAAATAAGCATGGTGGCAGTACTTCCCCAAACAAGCTCTTCACCCACAAGGTAGGTACCAACTGAAAATCAATGACCGCTCAATTTAGGTAGGTAAGTAGGTAGGTACACAACTTTAAGAGGGAGCTAAACCAGAGAACTCTTGAGAGCTCTGTTTGAGTAACTTCCTGGTGAATCATATAGTACCTACTTAGGTACGTATATACCTACCTACCTTATTAATTATGAACCCATTGGATGTGCATGAAGCATATTATACTGGAACCATGAGGGAACAGTTGCCCCTGACGCATATCCAATTAAGGTAAAGTTTTCAAATGGCTGCGATGACAAACTGGAAGACGAAACAAAAATTGTAAATAATTCTTCAAGAAAATGTATGAAAAATCTATTTATAGTCCAGCAGTAGACTTGTTCAGGCCAATGTTGTGTGAGATTAAAAGTAAAATATATAGAAAAAAGAAAATCTTTGAGTTCAAACATAATTTAATTATTGTAATTACCCACCTAAATCTTTTTTTTTTGTGCACAGGTAAGTACACTGCTAAGAAAACTCTACAAGCAGACACACAACACCGGGTGCTTGAGAAGATGTCATAAAATAATGTTTTCTACTTATACTTTTTATTAGAATTAGAATAACATAAAACTGTAACAAGTTATATTTATATCGTAAAAGATAAATATGCCTACATAGTATTATTTTATTTATAATTATAATATGTACAATCGTAAGTAAACCCATAATTTATTACCATTATCAAGTATCAATTAACATGCGCGTACACCATTGCGTTTGTTGCGTGTGAAAACAATGAGGCAGGGAATCTAACGTGGTAGGTACTCGAATAACAATAAAGTCAAAGGTTTTAATACTACTCTTAAATTCACATAATATATTTGGCTCAATCACTAATACAGCCATGGACTTTGTTGTTGAAATATAATATCATAACCCTCCTCTGGCTCTGCCATAGTTGGATAATAACTTAAAAATAAAAAAAATTGCAGTAATTTATTTTAACAAAATAAAAAAAGAAAAGGAAAGACTAACGAAAAATAAAATGATAATTTAATATAGCATTACCTACGCTACCCAAGAGACAGTCAGTAGGCCACCCTAGTGCGTGTTTATCTACCGAGCAGCCGTAGATAATTTTATTATTTCAAGAATAAGAATAGAGAATAATTTATTTGCAGAAAATATAGGTGTTACCAGTTGTAAAAGTTGGTGGTTATTGTACAGTCCATATTTTGCCTGTTTAGGGCATGCAAATTAGTGTTACATGAATAGGTACATAGGTAGGATACTTATTTTAATAAGATATACACTTATGTTCTAATATAATTTTTAAATCAAGATAAATTTAAGGTACAATAATAATAAATAAAAAACACAACAAAACTTAAAACCTTAAAATAACAGGTTGTCTTTAAATAAAATAAATTCTTTATTAGTTAAACTGAATAAACCATGCCACAAAACTATAGGAAACTTAGTTTTTTTTTTTTTATGATGCAGAATTTCTTGTAAACTATAAAAACAATTTACTATCAACCATCTACGCAGTTAAATTTTAAAATATTTAAATGGCAGATCCCTTAAAGTCTTTGGTAATTTATAATGCACATGTGTATGATAAACATTTTGTTTAGGTACATAAAGTTGTATTACAAAAAGGAACTAAAATCTTTGTTGCATCGTTTTGAATCTAAAGAATTCATTATGTTTCCTCACAAACACCGATACCTCAAGCAAATACACTGGTCACTGGGTCACAAGGTCACTGCCGAGACGTAATACTGTTACTTTATTATACTGTGTCGCTGGCTACGTCATGAATGTTCAATGCCGCTCCGACACCGGCGACACGTGCGAGTATGATGAGCGCGACGCGTCACAATGGCCCCCGGTGCTGATACACGCCGACGACAGAATGCAGCGCGTCACTAAACTATCTGCTTCCGCACGGCCGCCGGCCCGGCCTCATTATAGCAAGAAAGCGTCGTCTTTTGTGCTTGTATTTATTTCTGTTTTCCAACAATAGCGCATTGTGACGCGGCGGACGCAATCAGCCGGCCCGCGCCGCGTTTGCCTTCATGCAGCGTTACTACGCTACACAGACGTCGAAGAATTTCGAACGTTAGAATGTTCATCAGTTCGTCAGCGTTTCGGTTTCGCGGATGCGCGAGCCGTGCCACGTACTAGGCGCGGACGAGGCAGTAAAACTCAAACTCACATAATTTATTTTAAATAAACCAATTACAGGCAGTTTTAAACGGTCAAGGATTCAGTCAGTCAGAAAGCTATTTGCCCACTCCAAAGCGTAGTAGTTTCATATGGAAAAGAACGGACAAGAAACTCAGCGAACACGAATCCTAAACTCCAGTTCATGCTACACCGTGCGGTGTCCGCGTTCCGTCCGTCTTGTTCCCCACACATCGAGCTGACACGGACACTGCTCACGCCCGCCACGTTCTAGCATACATCATTGTAACTACTAACCTTCGATACATATATTATGTACATACATACACACAATAAAAGTGTCTAGGGATCAAGCACGTTTTTGGTAATTACAAAAATTCTGGTTATTAATTATATTTTTTCTAACTCTTCATCATCATCTGCCTGCCTTTTCTCATCTATGTTGGGGTAGGCTTTCAGTCTAACTGAATGCAGCTGAATACCAGTATTTTACATGGAGCGACTGCCAATCTGACCTCCACAACTTACCCAGTTACTGCTTTAACCTGGGTCAAATAAATGTATTTTCTTTCTTTCTTACTGGGTAATACGATACCCCTTGGTAAGAGTGGTGAGTGGTTGGGAGTGGACACTTTCGGGCTTCTGACGACCCGTTTTTTTTAACTCTTGCATATTTTTTTGCAAGTGCCAATTAAAATGTGTAATTTGAAAAGGGAATAGTTTGTTTAATTCCTGTCAAAAGACAAACATCTTGTGTCAAGTCGTATTTCTATATAATCCTGCAACGGGTTTGAGGCTAAATCGGTTTGATTTCTGGCACACTTCTGAGTGGAATCAATACAAAACGAACAATAAATTAATAAAATATCTTTGCTTTCATCAATAGATTCCTTATCAGTCAACCTGTTATCTTGGACTCTGTAAGAAGTATCATCTGCTACCAATAGTGGATCGACGTAAAATTGCAGACTGTTTATTCTTGTTGAAAGTCCACAATAACAATATTAATACTCCTGAGTTACTGTCAAAGTTTTATTTTAATGTGCGAAGTAAAGCACTTCGTTTTAATCCACCCATACGTGAACCTCACACATCGTCGAATTATAGGCATAACGTTATATTGTGATACATGCAAGGAATATGATTTTGATCCATTCACTATTAATGTGAATTCGGCCAGAAAATGCTTAAGCCTCAAAAGTCAAAGCATTTATTTCAAGTAGGCACATAAAAAGCACTTTTGAACGTCAACATTTACTTTAAAATATAATTGATTCTAGTCGCCCCTTCTTAAAGGTAGCAAGTAAGAAATAATTTTTTTCAAGTACCGGTAGGTTATAATATTATGTATATTTGTTTTAGTTTTTATCATTTTATTATTTTCTCTACTATCTCAGTCATATATTTGTAAACCAAGTATTTATATTGTTTTTTACTTTAATTAAGGCGATGTGTTTTTTTGTTTTTATTTATTTATTTATTTAACCATTTATGTACACACTTATATAAACAGACAAGAAGAAAAAAAACAGAAAAATAGGTACAAAGATGATGCTTATTTCTAATGAAATCTCTTCCAGCATACCTGCGATAGGATAGTAGATTTAGATATGTAGACAGCGTGGGTAAGACTAAAATAGAAAATAAAATACATAAAATCAAAAACAATTTACTTAATAAAATAAAACGAATAGTATGAGAATATACATACATACATACAAACATACATACATACTTCTAAAATAAATAACACTAGAATATTAATATATACGCAATTACGCAACTATGACGAAGTGGAAAGATAGTGTTCTTTCACTCTTCTTTTAAAAACTGCAACAGCTTATGCTCACACCATACATTAATAGAAGTCTATACGTGAGGATTTGTAATTGGCTTTCTGGTGACTATGGTTAGAATAGAATAGAATATTTATTTGCGTAAAACACGGTATACAAGGGTTTTAAATACAAATTGAGGCACAAGCATGTTTAGCTAGGATAAAACATAGCATGCAAAATTTTAAAGACAAGTTAAGCAACAACAATCGTTAAAACATCAACATTTTTTATCAATAAATTCTTTTAAACTATAAAAACTACACTCGAGTAACCACTTATGAAATTTAATTTCCTTTTCCTTCCCTTTTCTTTTCCTTTCCTTTTTTGTCTGTTGAAGTAAATATATTTATAAGATTTTGGATTAACTCTGAAGAGATTTAGTAGCAGTGGCGCGGTGGCAGTCCACTGAAAACGGCTTTGACCTCCGAGTTGTAGTTTTTATCACCACTGCTCTCAAAATCGTGAAAGAAAATATCGTGTCAAAATCGAAAATTCGAAGATTTATTGCGACATATACCAACTCGCACTTGGCCCACGCGGTAGATTACTGCCCATTCCCTCTCTCAGAGAGAAGGTCTGTGTCCCAGCAGTTAGAACATTATAGGCTGATTATGCTGTTGAAGAGAATTGTAGAGCTAAATTTTTTGTGAAAGGTACCTCATGCATAACAAGGAGTTCCTCAACTAGCGTTGGCTCAAGAGCGCATGTGACTGACTACTTACCAATCTGCATGAAGTCACACAGGTCCTGCGCGTGCGAGAGCTCTATGAGCGCGGTGAGCGTCGTAAGCGTCGTGAGCGCCGTCAGTGGCGCGGACCAGCGAGCTGCGGCGCGCGCGTCATCATGGTGTGTGGTGTGTGTGTGCTGGCAGGGCTCTACTAGACTGTGCTCAGGCGTCACGGGTGCGTCTATTTAGCCTCGCCGCTAAGCGCCGCTAATTGACAACCGCGCGCCACCTCGACATCACTCATTAATTCCTACAATCATGTTCTGAAAATTATTTTGCAAGTAGTTAGTATCGAGTTATTAATAACCATCTGTAAAGATTTCGCGTGACCAATTGAGCAACATTACTCGGAACCATAGATGTATGTTGTTATACAAGAGAACAGCATCCATCCATCGAACGTTGTGGTAAGTTAACATTATTTCTCATAAAAAAAAACCAAGAGTAAAGCATAGTCCACCATCTCTGCCTGGGCCTGCCACGATGTCGCTTGCCTTAGGAATATTCAAATACTTAAAAAAAAAAACAAGGATGCAATCTGACATCAAAATAAAGCATTTTCAGCATCACCAATGAGGCAATGACCAAAAAACAATCCATTCTCTCTCCCTCTTATTGCATTTGTATTATGTCATAAATACCTTTAATATTTAACAACGTCGAAATAGTAAGAGTTTAAATAAATTTCTGGCGGGATTAATTTAAGCCCCTTACTATTTCGACATGTTATATCCCATATAAATAAAGAGATACCTACTACGTATAGGGGTACCTACTACGCTTTGGAATGGGCAACTAGCTTCATCTTTCTGACTGACCGACCCCTTGACAATTCAAAAGTGCCTGTAATTGGTTTATTTGAAATAAATGCTTTGAGTTTTGAGTTTGAGATAAGTATTTCATTCAAAACATTCGAACCAAAATAATAATAAAAAAACTACTCTATCTGAGCTCGATTGGTCCTCCAAACAAGTGCCGCCGCAACTGTGCCTCCATGTCGCACCGCTGCAGTCTGTAGCTTGCACGTGCCAAGCGTCCACCACTTCCTGACGATCTGTTTGCGGATGAATTGATAAATATTGTATTGTAACTTCAGAAGAGAGCGGTTCATGAGGGTAATATTTTAGCCCGTATGTAGTTATTTAATTTATAATAGGCTAGCTTTTGCCCGCGGCTTCACTCGCGTGGATGTCGGAAACTGTCCCATCTTTATAAATTATAGCGGTTACGTATTATAAAGCCTCATTCTGAGGCCGGCGATTACGGGGACGTGACTGCTTGAGGTGTCGGGTGCCTCTAGCGGCGAAAAGGCGGCCATCCTGGCCACCAAGCTGAGGGAGGTCCTCAACCTGGAGTACATTCAGGTGTCTAGGCCAATAAAGACCGCTGAGCTGCACGTGGATAGCCTGGATCTGGATGACTCGACGACCCCAGCTGAGGTCGTGACGGCCGTCGCCCGAGTAGGCGGATGTCCGCCTGATCACGTACGGACGGGCGAGATTGGCGCCGATGCTTCCGGGCTCTTCGTGATTTGGCTGCGGTGCCCGGTGGCGGCAGCGAATAAGGTCGCTGGTGGTGGGGTGGGTTGTAGCGAGGGTCAAAATGCTGCAGCCCAGGGCCATGCAGTGCTACCAGTGCCTGGACATTGGGCATGTTCGAGAATGGTGCACCACCAAAATAGACCGCAGCGAGCAGTGCTATCGCTGCGGTCAGGCCGGCCACAAAGTGGCCCAGTGCTCCACGGTGCCAAATTGCAGCCTGTTTATAACTGCAGCGAGGCCCGCTGCAGCTATAAACAGGCTGCGGAAAGGGAGAGGGAGATCTCCTCCACTCACCCAGCCCGCAGCAAGCGCACCGGGCGTTGGCGGTGGGCGGACAACACCTTTTTCCAGGGCCCTTAAAGGGGTCCAGAGGCGACGGACTCGGGGTCGTCCGTCCCCTTTCACACATCAGGACCCCAGGTGGCAGCGCGTAGTGTTCCACGCGCGCCCCTCTTAAGGGTCACGGGGGGAGCCAAACACCTCACCCCCCCCCCCCCAGGCCCGAGGAGGCCCGCAGCTGCGGGGTCGCAGTCGGGGGTTGCGGAAGGATCGTACTTTCCCGCGACTCCCGGCGTAGGTGTGAGATGGAATACCGAGTTGGTTTTTATTCAGTAAGAGTCTGTCAGACCCCGTCGCCCGTCCTCTATCCGTCCGTCCGTCTGTCCGTCCGTCTCCGTCGCCGCCTGCTCCAGGGCGGCGGACATCCATGAGGATTTTCTACACCGGAATCAAAAAAAAAAGGTTAAAACTGTGACCAACCGCGTGCGAGCCGAGCGAGTGAAGTAAGCGGTGCCGCGGCGGTGGCCCGCGAGCGCAACTTCCAAGTTATTCGCAGAAATGTTTTCACCACTGTCTAATTATCCATTAAAAAGAAAGTTAAGAAAACACAAAAATCGATGAATCATAGTATATTTACATAATAATTAAGTCATTAAGTTGAACCAAAGCAGGAATTCAGAGTCGTTTATTAGGAATTTCATACATAGTTCAAATATTCAATATCTTAAAAAATCACATTAACCGTTCGTTAGTGCGATAAATTTTAGTTTAAACATTAAGTAAGTTAAAGAGTAGTCGAGTCGACCAATATGCGTTATGAACATAATTCTGTGAATCAACCGTAGCTATCTTGAAAATAGAATAAACTTAGGTACTATAATACGTAACCATTATAGCCTATGTGTTATTCTGATGTATATACTCGTATATAAACTATATTACTGTAAAATTTTAATCAGAATCCTTGAAGTAGTTTATGCGTGGAAGAGAAACAGCCGTACATCCATCCATCCTTACAAACTTTCGTTGATAACAGTAGTAGTAATATGTCTGACCATACGTTGGAATTATTAGAGTAAAAACCACCAAAACTAGAGCATTTACCTTGAATTGGCATATTTATTTATATTTTTACACTTATCTTAGTACTTATTAGTAAAAGAAATAATTAGTATAGTAATAATTTTCTGACGATACAGCTGCGTCAGCTGCCATGTTAAATTCTTAGATTGCTTGTGCTGCATGGAGCGAGCGTTTTAGAGATCTGATGCAGCCCAGCTCGCTATTTGATGGAGGAAGACAATCGACAGAAGATCGTAATTTAAACATCATCTGAAACATTTAGCAAGCAGAGTTAAAAGTGCCGGAAAAACAGCAGCGGCTGGCGACGCTGCAGGAACGTCAGCCGCGGACTGAGCCAGCTGAACGGTCTGTGGACCAGAGCGAGCGAGTATGGCGGCCCCAGGTCATACGGTGACGGCATCGCGGAGTACTGCGGGCCGGGTGGGAAGTGCGGTGGCTGCAACCACGGGCGTGGCGGCAGCCGGTGCGCACTGGGTGGCCGGTGCGTGCCAGGATGCGGGTACGCTCCAGTTGGCTGGAAAGGCGCAGCAGCGAGCTGCACCGGCAACTCTGGCCCACGCGGTTGCTTGACGCGTTTCCACGGGAGCATCGCAGAAAATCTTGGCAGCATCACTATGTATGGTACTGATGAAAACCTGGGACTCTGCGATGACATCACTTCGTCTGGCTTTTCTTCGTTCGTTATCGAAGGCAGCTCTACGCTATAAGACTGCGATACATCTTCCTCTGCGGATACTTGGTTGGTTGGTTTAATTTTAATCTCTACTTTCAGTGAATTTGGTGTTTTTTCTTTTGGACGGGTCGTATTATTTGGTGGGGCTGTAACCACTTCAGTCGGTGGTGTAAATTGAACCTGCGTTGTCGTCTCTTCTTGAGTCGGTAGCAACGTTGTGATCGAAGTTGGCTTCATAGTTGTTGACAGCTCGATCGACCTTAAGTCGGTTGATTCCGATTCGTACGACGTCTCTTCGTTTGAAGTCACTTCTCTTGAACTCAGTTCATTCGATAACATCTCGTATGCGGACCTAGAGTCTGTGAGGTGCGACAGCGGTGCCCACGGGGCAATGCTGGTGGTAGTGGGAGGCGGCGGGCGTGGTGGAGGCAGCAGGGGTGGCGAGGGTGGCGAGGGCAGGATGCAGTAGACGGTGACGTTGACGGTGGCGAATCCTGCGAGCTGCCCAGCGCGGTGCACGCGCGCCGTTAGTGCGTCGCTCATGGCCACGTCTGGCAGTGCGTCTGCATCGCACACGCGCATGTCCGCGCCCGTCACCTCCGCATCCACACACGGCGGTGGCATCTGCACAACGATGTCACTTAATTACCGTTCACAGTTTCTTGGCAACGGGCGCTTACAACTGACTGTGCTATTGCTTGTTTTATTTTCTAAAATTAATAATGTGTGTATGCTACTCACAGGTACGACGATGTTCCAGTCGGCGACTCCGGGTGCCAGGTGCGTCTCGACCAGACGCTGCGCCGAGCCCGTGGCGCTGCCTGTCCGTCACACAACAATTTATGTACCCACTATCCGCTATGGCAGCTGATAACACTGACTCACACGCAACTATTCATATCTGTAGAATTTATCTAAATAACTACATAAATAGGCAGGAGTCGTTCCAAATTGACACGGTCCAGGAACTTAACGTTAAGCATCTAAATTCCCTTCTCCAAATTAATCTGAACTAAGTCCATATCTATTGTAGCGGTACAATATAATTCAGATCCTAGTATGTAGGTGTGTTAACGGTAATCGCACACATATTAATAAATAAATAAATATCGTCTGACATTGCACACAGCACCATCTAGTTCCAAGTTAAGCACTTAACACTTAACGTTAAGGCTTGTGTTATGGATACCAGATGGTTGATACACTACTTAAATACATTTTTTTTTTGTAAATACATTATTATTATTATTATTATTTAAGCCTTTTATTTCCCAAAAACTTAAAATTAATTACATTTTTCAACTGAATAATAAATTAGCCATGCATTTAACAAATAAATTAATTGAGTATAAAAATAATAAATTGATTTTATAAATTGAATATTAGAAAAATAAATAAATTGATTTTATAAATAGAATATAAAAATAAATAAAATTGAATGTTAAAAATAAATAGTATTTTCTTAATTATTATTGGGTGCCCAATTAAGGGCGAAGGCCTCCTCCATCTTTCGCCATTCTTCTCTATCTTGAGCCATTCTAGTCCAGGTAGGGCCGGTCACGGCCATAATATCATCGCACCACCGGCGCCTGGGTCTGCCTCGGGTCCGTGGTGCATCACGGGGGTACCAATGTAGGACCTTCTCACTCCAACGTCCATCTGAGGTTCTGGCTACGTGTCCTGCCCAACGCCATTTCAACTTACAAGCTAATTCCACAGCATCTATTATTTTAGTGCATAGTCGTATGTCTTTGCTTCTTTTACGGTCTCGAAGTTTAATTCCTAACATACTCCTCTCCATTGCTCGTTGGAATGCTTGAAGTTTGTTTGTAACTGCCTTTGTTAGTGTCCAACTTTGACAACCGTACAGTAGAGTAGGTAATATAATGGTGTCCATAGCTTTCTTTTTCAATCGAATCGGTATGCGTGATTTGAATACTTCTTTCAAAGACCAATATCTTCTCCATGCACTCTTTATTCTACGGTCTACTTCATTTTCTGTCGGTTTATTAAATGTAATGCTATGCCCAAGGTAAACACAGTCATCTACGTACGCGATTGGCGTGCTTTGTATCACTGTTGGTACTCTTATGCTGTTGGTTAAAAGGCATGTCTTTCCCGGGTTCATATGAAGACCACATTTCCGACTTTCCGTATCTAGCGACTTCAGCATGCTCTCGAGATCTGCATGTGTTTCGCTTATCAAAACAATGTCATCTGCGAAGCGGAGATGATTGAGAAACTCGCCGTTTATTTTGATACCGACATCACGCCAATCTAGCTGTCTGAAGATATGCTCCAAAACTGCGTTGAATAGCTTTGGTGAGATCGGATCACCCTGCCTGACTCCTTTTTGGATGTTAAATGGCTCTCCCTTTTTCTCCAGTTTAATTATTGCTCTGCTGTTCTTGTAAACTTCTTTCAAAATGTTTATGTATTTTGTGTGAACTCCTTGTTCACGAAGAGAGTACCACAGAGATTCGTGGGAGATAGAGTCAAACGCTTTGGAGTAGTCTACAAAGGCTATGTAGAGCTCTTTATTGTGTTCATTGTACTTCTCGATTATCTGTGTTAGCGTGAAAATGTGGTCATTTGTAGAGAAGCCCGATCTGAATCCAGCTTGTTCTCTAGGTTGGTTTTCGTCTAAGGTCTTTGAGATCCTTTTTAGTATTAGGCTGGTAAATAATTTGTAAAGTGACTGCAGCATACTCAGCGGTCTGTAGTTGTCCATATTGCCTGGATCTCCTTTCTTATAGAGTAATGTTATAATCGCAGTATTCCAGTCAGATGGTATCGACTCTTGTTTCAATATTTCGTTGAATATTGTGGTTAAAATAGGTGTTATTGGCTCTCTGATGGCTTTTAATATGTCATTTGTTATGAGATCTTCTCCAGGGCTTTTCTTCACTTTCAGCTGATGTATGGATTGGCTAATTTCGTACTCCAGGAATTCTGGTACACAGTCTGAATCAAGTGACTCCAAAGCTCGGACTACGTCTTCGTGCGAGGCAGGATGCTCATATAATTTAGTATAAAACTCTGTCGCAACGTTTAGTATATGGTTTCTGTCCGTTACTTGGTGACTTTGTTTTGTAAGTTGTGTAATCCATCTTTTGCTGGAGTCTAGTCTTTTGTAAGCTCTTTTGACTGATGCAAATTTCTCTAATTCATATTCAATAATATTATATCTATGTTCTTTTGATTTCCTTTGTATTTGCTTTCTAATTAATTTGTATAATGCTGATAAGTGTTTCCTTTCTATGCTGGTTTTGTTTTTCTTTTCTTTTAACCGAGTCCTTTCGTTTATTAGTCTTGCTAGGTTTTCTTGAGTAACAGGTTTATTGCACTTTTTGTGGGGTTTTAGTTTGTTTTTACTGTTTCTAATTTTTGTGACTAGGGTAGAATAGGTGTGTTGTATGTTTATAAATTCCATGTTTTTGATTTCTTGTGAAAATTCTTCTTTCAAATACTCTTGCTCAGGAGGCATAATATCGATGGTGTTTTTTTCTCCGAAGTGTTTTCTGGTGGTAATGCGCTTGTTGCGAAGTATTAGTGATGCACGTACCAGTCTATGATCAGTAGGATGTGTAGTAGGTAATACGTCGACGTTATGAATACTGTTATTGTTCTTTGTTAAGATATAGTCAATTTCATTCCGTGTAGTGGTATTAGGGTGTATCCAAGTCCATCGACGATTCGGGTTCTTCTTGAAGTAAGTGTTTGAAATATGTAGTTGGTGTTCAAAGCAAAAATTTATTAATATCTGACCTCTTGGACTCCGTTTCCCGTATCCCCACAATCCCATAACATCTTTATCATCATTAGTGGGCATGCCAATCTGTGCATTGAAATCGCCTATGATCAGTGTGTCTCTGTTCGTGTTTTCCATCGCTTTTCTAAGATCGTCGTAAAATCGCTCTATGTCCTCCAATGGTGATTGTTCTGTTGGCGCGTACACTTGGATAATATGTATTGTTTTACATTCTATGCATAAGCTTAACTTTGCTACTCTATCTGATACTGGTACAAAGTCTTTGATATTTTCTTTTAATTCTTTTTTTATTAAAAATCCAATACCGTTCCTGTTATGGGTTTGACCGTAGTACATAAAGATAAAATCATGATATTCTATAATTTCCTTGCCCTCAAGTTTTATTTCTGAGAGTCCAATTACATGCCAGTTCAGCTTAGCAATAGCGTATTTCAGTTCGGTAAATCTCGACGTATCAATCAGCGATCGCACATTCAGTGTGGCAATGTAGACGTATTTGTTTTTTCTATTTTTTATATTGTCTTTGGTTTTGATGGAGGGTTCTGGTCTACTACTCCCATGGGGACCAGCCGTGCCGGGAGAGTGACGGGTAGTAAGGGTAGTTTTGCGGTTTGCGTAGTATTTAGGAGGAGGAGGGCCTGCTGGTTGCTATTTTTCAATTTGTGTATCACACATGGTTTGAGTTGTAGCAAGTGTAGGAGAAGAACTTTTGTCTGTTTCTTGTGGTACAAAATAGTTTCTCATATCTACAAACTTAGTTTTTTTGGTTGTGCGTTGCGAGAGTGATGCTCTGTTTTCTTGGTATGGTGTGAAAGTTCTTTGGTTCTCTGGTGATGTCGATGGTTTTCTTTTAGAGCTGTGTTGGTTGTTTTGATAGGTTTTACTTTGCTCTAAATAAACAATTTTATCGTGTCTCAGCACAGCATTTTTGCCCTGGCTTCTTGCTATGTCTACTTCTTTTTGTAATTCTTTCCGTTTTTCTATGACCTGTGGCGAGAAATCTTCTTTTATATAATAGCTGGTTCGTTCTAATTGCTTTTTCCGTTTTAATATTGTTACTTTCATGTTTAATTTAGTGAATGTTATTTTAATAGGTCTTGTTTTTCCTCCTTTTTTCCCCAACCTTATGGCGGATTCTATATCATATGTAGTACATTCTGTGGCGAGGTGTTCATTTAAAATTAAGATAATTCGTTTTTCCAAGTCTGCATAGCTTTTTTCATTTTCTTCTAGCCCAAATAGAACAATATTTTTCATACGTACTTGCCTTTCCAGCTTTTCTATTGTATTTTGTTGATTATTAATAATTTCCTCTAATTCTTCATTTTTAGACATAATTTCATAAAATTTGATGTTCATATTTTCAATTATTGGTTTAGAGATATCTTCTTTCAAACTTTTTATTTCTGTACTTTGTTGTGTTATATCATTTTGCAGCTTCTTCAACAATGTTGTTATTTCTTCCATGTCGAGATATTTTATTTTAATTTAGAGCCCTCTAGTTTGTAGTAGATGATTTAGCTATCGATTAAACTTGCTTTCCAGTGTTTGCTTTGGTAGTTCAGCTTGATTACGGTAGATGGCTATCGATTTCGGTTTCCAATAGCTTGCAACAGATGGCGTTGTCAACCAATTCTACTGATTTATTTTCGTGACACAGCGATATTGCATTCGATGACAATCCAAAGTTAGGTTATAATGTTATTGTGTTTTCCACAAATTCACTGTTTGTCACTTTTACGCACACTATTCAATGCCAACATCAGCTTCTTGATCAATTATTAGTCCACGCTGAGTATTTTCCATAATCACTGGCCTGTCTTCATAAACAGAATTGGAACTGTCACTGATATATTTCTGTCAATTTCTATTTTTCCCCTTATCACCAGATAACGCCTATTAGTTTAGTCTTTGTATCACTGTATTATTAGCACTTGTGTTTATTTTTCACTTGGTTTTATTCGCTAGATTAATTTTAAATACAACAACAATACGGAGCCGATTTTGACGTGCTGCCAGCAGCGCCCTCTTCAAAATACATACATATTATAAATATACATCCATGACTCGGGTACAAAATAATGTCCATATTCATCATACAAACATTTGCCCCTACCGGGATTCGAACCCAGGACCATTTGGTTTCGCTGACTACACTTAGCCACTGTACCACTACACCGAACGTGTCGTCAGCAACAGCATCGGCATCAACTCGCCTTAAAGGCTCGACGTCAACTACGCGTCAACGCAATGTAGGCACCTAACCGGAGTACCTCTGTGGTGTGACTGCTTACGACTGTATGGAGGTGGCGACGACCTTACGTAGGGTGACGCCCAGCCGTAGGCTCGGCGGCTGCGATTCGACCACTAACCGCATGCCGTTTACTAGCTTATCCCCAAGGCGAGACGATACCGTTACGATGCTGTTGAGTGAGCGTTACTGTATAGCATTTCATAGAAGTAATGTAAGCAACCTCTCTACTCGATGCGATCATCGAGTAGAGAGGTTGCCGATCCGGTGCTGAACTGATGTGTGCTTTGACATTTAGCATAATGAAAACTAACCGTAATGGGCCAACCCACAATTTTTTGCCGGTCGTTCCCGAAGACTGTATTGAGGCGAGAGCAGCGTGGCGTCGCTCGCGACGAGTAGGAGGGACGCGAGCATCCAGCAGGGGGCCATCGTCCTGACCACGATGCCTGAGTGCGAAAACGGGCGGTGCACGTGTTACGCGTGGTACTACAGCTATCTAACGGTAAAACGATCCACTACCTCGCCGACTTATTGTTACTAAGTATATATTCTATACATGTTCTGAAAATTGTTTTCTATGCAAACAATTAGTAATCACTGTAACTAATACCTGGATCGAATTATAACATGCACTTACTTATTTTTACAAGGCAGTTGGCGGAAATGTGATATAACTAATTGATCTCTGGAACGAGTTATTTCCTTCCGACACACTAACAGTCGGACACTCGGCTTCAACGACGCCGCGGCTGCAATGCCGCAATGCCGTATGCGACCGTCGCATGACTTCGTAGCGACTGCCGCATGCCTGATGCCTTTGATCACCGCACCAAAAGTATGTCCCAACGGATTCATTCTAAGAGTCCGACCGAAAACGGATGTTTTTTTTTCGGACGAAAATGAAAACGAAATTTGCCCTGGTTTGTATTTCCTACCGAAAACAAAAATTTAAAAAAATAATCCCATAGGTTTTTCTATGGTAAAAGTAAAATAAATGCAGTTTCGATCTTTTAATCATTATATTTAATCGTTTAAACTGAAATCACATGAAATTTCATACCTACTTTACTCAAAAATAAAATTATTAATAAATACCTAATCAAGCAATCAGACAGCACCTACCGAGCGGTCCACACGGCAGAAGACCACATGACCTGGAGACTTATCGTATGTGGTCGCGATTCTCAGCATTGAGGGAACGAAGAAGAAGAAGAATCAAAACATTTTGATTGGGTTGATTTGGTTATGATTTAGGCGAGATATTTTTTTCAGCAATTTCTCACTTATTGTGTTACGCCAGATAACGAATATCGCCGATAGTTTATTTTTCGGCTGAAAGTTGAAACCCAAAACGAACACCATATTCAGTTGAACTCTAATCATTATACTTTGTATTTTTAAATTAACACGTAAATTGATTCAAAGTCAAAGTAACCTTGTTGTGGGCATATTATGTAAGGTACAGGTCTTAACAATATATCAGTAGGTATCTACCTATAATCGTCATTAAACAAACTACTTTCAGGACTTGCAGACAGAATAAACATTCTGTAAAAAGCTGCGGATTAATTTTGCAATACAGCTAAAAATAAAAAAAAATATTTATATAATATATTTTTTCCGAATGAAAATTTACATGAAAGATAGTGTTACACGTATTTATTAATGAACGCGCAGGAACTTCATGAGCCGATGACAGATATACCGCGGTAGGTTACTGCAAGAACCGTGCCGGTCTCCACTGCAGTATTCGACGGTTGTTCTCGATATTCCCCTCAGATTCCTCCTTATCCTTCTCCTCATCGGATGATGACGACAGTTCAGGAATAGTCGTCGTTGATATTGACGTTACCTTGTCGTTCGAACGCTGTGGTGTGGGGGCTGTCGGCAGTAGCGCCAGCTCAGTCACGTTCTGGGATCTGTTTGGCAGCGCAGGCAATGTGTTTGGCCACGCGGGCAACATGTTTGGCGGTGCAGGCAACATGTTCAGCAGCGGTGGTCGCGGCGGGTAGGGGAACACACAGTACACGGTGACCTGCACGGTGGCGTACCCGCGCAGCCAGCCAGCGCGGCGCACTTGTAGACCACCGTGCATGGCGCGCACGCTTGGCCGCGCGTCGTGGTCGCACGCCAGTGCCTCTTGCCCCGCCGCCTGCCCGCCAGCGCACTCCACCGGCAGCTGCAGTAGGAATCACCATTGTAAAGCTGACTTTTCACGGCGTGTTATTTCGCGGGTCAGCTGGCGACGCGTGAAAATCGTAGGTCGTGTGAAGCCAGTGGCTATTATATTAATGGTGCAAACATAATGGTTTTAAAACCATGACCAAGACGAAATGTACGTATTGTACATTGAACTAAGGGCCCGTTCACAATTACCACAACCACATCAAATCGCAGTGACAAAATGTGGGCAAGCAGTAGTTTCGTGTGTATAGTGTCACTGCAACTTCTTGCAGTTGCGTTGTGGTTGCGTTGTCACTAGTAGTTACGATGTGGTTACGTTGTGGCTAGTGTTTGCATTGAGACTAGATCCTTGTGTATGCGACGTCTTGCTGGTGGTTGTGTTGTGGTTTGTTGCGCCACTTCTTCTTCCCAGCTACAGCACTAGAAAGTACCTACTGAAGGGTGGGCGTTTTGGGGGACTGTCTTATGTAATTTACACGATCAAAAAGCGCTGATTCTCAGCCTAGTTTGAATATATGACTTTTGATTTTGATTTTTGATGCGACGTGACCGTGATTTGATCGGTATCGCCCACACAGATGATTTTGAAGGTTAAATGTGGCCCATGTGGATGAGGTATTAATTTTATATAAATTAGCGCCCGTAAACGTGTTGTCGTTGTGGTGTGATTGTGGTTTTGGTGTGGTTGTGGTACGTATGATCGGGCCCTAAGAAACATCGAGCAAAACTAATTACTTACTGGGAATTGCGTATATTTTTTTAAAAGAAAAACGTGTGTATTGCCGAACGGGTTGGTGGACATAAAAAACATTACGACTTTGACCTTCAATATCTACATATTACGTCTGTCGTGTAATTACTATAAAACGAGTAATTATGTGACTCTCAGCATGGTGATAAATCTTTTTACTCCCGGCAATTCACAGACTTAGTAACATTTGCAAAAGTTTAAAAAGGCTTAGATTGACTTACACACATAGATACTCAAAATTTGTAAACATTTTAATGTTACCAATTTGCGACTAAGGCGACTGCCCAGCCTAGCCATTCAATTTAGAAGACCAGGGTTAGGGTAACCAATTGTTTTGATACGCACGGGGATGGCTACCATCCAGTTGGCCACGCCAGGAGTCAGGTACGTCACGGGCAGTCGGTATGGTAGCCCTGTCAGGTAACCTGTTCAAGCAGAAATAATAATCATAGTTGATGATGTGACGGCTGACGACTGTAGCGGAACAATACAGTCCTATCTGATCATCTTAACGCAAGCGCTGCAGCGATGATGTTAAACGATAGGGACTAAACTTCTATAATTTGTTTCGAATAAAATATTAAGCGTTAGTTTCTGTGTTTGAGTCGAATAAAATGCTTATTATACTTACTTGAGTAGCTTTATCTACAGAGATGTTTGTTGTGTAGCAACTATGGGTTCCAACCCATACCCAATAAATTGTGATACCTCCGCCGCCGGTGTGTTCGGCCACGTGTCTACCGTACGCCGTCACCGGGACGTCAAGCTCGTTTCGAACAATCACGTTTCTCGTTGACGTCCCGTTGACGGTAGCGGGTAGACAAACGGTGTAACGACTTGTGCGTGGTGACGTGGATGCCGTGGGTGAGTATGTGCGAGGCACTAGATAAGTCCAAATTGAGAAAATTTTGTAATGTTTTGTTTGCAGCGCCATTTCTCAGATTAGGATCGGACACAGTGCGCTAACGCTACAACAGTAAGTATTTGCTTCACTCACGGATGGAGTGCGCGTGCAGTTTCATGTTAGTCATGTAGTGTGAGTCTCACCAGAATGCGCGTACGAGCAGGCGCCCTGCAGCCGCGCCGGCGCCGTCAACGCTAGCAACGTGCTGCTCACGAGCAGCGCCGCTGCCGAGCCGCACGTCATCGTGTAGTGGCGTGGCGAGCCGCTCCGCTAGCCGCACATATTATGCACCCCTATCACCTCATTACACTGCTTGTTTCACAAATGAATGCTCATGCTATATGATTAAATTATCTCTGCTGTAACGATAGCGCGTAAGAAATGTTGCTACTGAACAAGTTTAGTTTGTCACTAATTACTATCGAAACCTCTTGCACTGTCAATTCAAAGATGCGAAAATTTCAAAATTTTTCGTCATGGGTGCCAGTTTCGTGGTTTTCGAGAGTGCTTAAGCCGATAGTGAGGTAAAAAGGTAAATACTAGATGGCAACTGCAAAAACTTTAAAATTTTTCGTCGTGCGGATCGTTTTCATAGTTTTCGTGGGTGTTAAAGCCGATAGTGACGTTAAAATGTAAATCTAAGATGGCGGCTGCGAAAATTCTAAAATTTTTCGTCATGGGTGTTTTTTCTAGGTTATTGAGGGTGTTAATTTTATTCAAATTCAAATTCATTTATTCACGTATAAATAGAGTAAAGTAGTAGAGTAGTAGAGTGGAGTAGTATTTTATTTTATTTTATTATTTTTGGAAAACTTACAGCTAATCAGACACAGTGGTTACAAATATAATAACAAAATGATGGCCAATTACAAGTTTTCACATGTAGAAATAACAATCAACTATGATGTACTAGGTAGCAGACAGTGTTACATTCGCGTTCTGTTTATTCTTATATAATGCAAGGACTATGTTATTTTATCGAAGAAGTGATTGCAAAGAGCCTTCTTCAATTTAGGCACACTGGTATGGAAAAGATCTATTTCAACTTCCTGGCAGGTTTCATTATACATGCGGCTCGCCCTAATCATGTAGGAATTTTGTCTGTAGATAATTCTTGTTATTGGTACGTGCAACAAACGAGGCTTACGCAAAAATGTAGAACATACACGCAGCCCAATTTTGCTCAGAAGCTCAGGGATGTCGTTGGATCCGTTTGGAATTTTGAATAAAAATGCTAAATCAGAAATTTTTCTTCTTTCACAAAGTGGAAGAACATGAAATTTTTTACACCGCATGTTGTAGTTAGACAGGTATGTTTTAGAACGAATTGAATGTACCTAAGGAATTTTCTTTGTATGCCCTCTAAACGATCGATATAAGTATTATAGTTGGGGTTCCAGACTTGAGAGGCATACTCGAGGTGACTACGAACCAAGGAGCAATATAATATCTTAAGAGTCTTGATACTTCTAAAATCAGACGAGACCCTGCAAATAAAGCCTAGTGCTTTCGACGCTTTGTTGACAATGTTATTAATGTGGGTGTCAAAAATAAGCTTTGTGTCAAAAGTAACCCCGAGGTCTTTGATAGCATTGACCCTGGTAATTGGGGTATCCAAGAGTTTGTAAAGGAAATGGAGAGGGTGAGGTTTGCGACTGAAAGAGCACACATAGCATTTAGAAACGTTTAGGTCCAACTTATTAATATTGCAGTAGGATTGAAAGGTGTCAAGATCCTCCTGCAGTAAGAGAGCATCTGCATGGGTGGAAACCTGTTTCATGATCTTCATGTCATCAGCATAAAGCAGTAGTTTAGAATGACGAAAACAGGAAATCACGTCATTAATAAAAATATTAAATAATAGAGGCCCCAGTAACGACCCCTGGGGAACTCCCGAGGGAATACGCATAGCTCTAGATGAGTAGCCGTTCAGCACCACAGTTTGACATCTACCCTCAACATATGACGTGAACCACCTGAATAGGTTACCCCGGATACCCATGGATAAAAGTTTACGCATTAAGATTACATGGTCAATTCGATCGAAACATTTGCTATAATCGGTATATATAACGTCGACCTGGGACCGAAGGGACATGGACTCAGATAAAAAATCACTACAGATAACTAGGTTGGAAGTAGTAGACCGACCTCTTAAGAAACCGTGCTGATGATCGCTGAGACTGTGTTTGACAGCCGAATAAACTTGTTTATAAACGATTTTTTCCAGTATTTTTGCAAACACACACAATTTGGAGATCGGTCTGTAATTTTCGACGGAAGTCTTTGGCCCCTTTTTGTGTATCGGCGTTATATATACCGACTTCCAGATCGTGGGTACCATACCCGTAGATAGTGATTTTTTGAATAGTATCGAGAGCGGGACAGCAAGACTATTAGCGCAGTTCGCGATGAAAACCGGCGGAATGTGGTCCGGCCCCGCAGACTTATTTAAGTCGATTTGTTTTAGTAGCCTGTGAACCTCATCCACACTAATTTCAACAGAACTAATATCAGCTGTGCACTGAGCGGCACTGCTATGGTCCACATCATATGAAATAGGACCATCACTAGCACCAGTGCCTAAAAGAAAATTGGAGTGAAAATAGTCGCCAAACATGTTGCAAATTACGTCACCGTCGCTAGAAGACAGCTGCCCAAAGTGTAGAATCGAGGGATATGAGTTTGATTGTTTCCTTGCTTTAACATAACCCCAAAAGGCCCGAGGATTATGAATTATGTCTGACTCAATTCTTGTTATATAGTCGTCAAACATAACCTTTTCTAGGTCTTTAACCCGCTCTCTCAATAAAACAAAACATTCTAAATCTGCTAAATTCCCGTATTTTTTAACTTTAGTATGATACTTAGCCTTTTCTTTAATAATTTTAATCAACGGGGTTCTGTACCAAGGAGGATACTTTGATTGAGAAATTACCGTTTTTGTTGGTATATGGGTATTACGTAGCCTGTCAATAACAGTGTAAAAGTATGCGAGGGCGTCTTCTAAAGTCGCTCTGCCAATCCACCAGATTGAGTTCGTCACATATTGCATTGTAGTCACCCAAATGATACAAAAATTTTACGTAGGGACGAACAGGAAGACTATGCAATTGAACAAAGTCCGCAGTAACGCATAATGCTTTGTGATGCAAGTCCTCAGGTACAAGTGGATCACCACACCACGTGACAACAACTTGGTCATTAGATAGCACTAGGTCCAGAATCCTATCATTGTCATTTGAATGACAGTTATACTGCGAGAGGTTACAGGTATTAAAGTCATCAATTAGGTTCGTTTGGACAGCGCCCTGCAGGTTAGTAGGGCGTAAAGCATACCCGTCGGCAGTCGGCTGCCAGTTTATGTTTGGTTGATTAAAATCACCCAGAATAATAAACTTATCGGCAGAATGCTGAAGGACAATATCCGATAAGTTATTTGAGAAATTACCAAGCTGAACTGCTAAAGAATTGCCTAGGTTCTGGCTACAAATATAAGTTACGCAAATGTGCATTTTATAAGATATTCTTGGTTTCTTTCGCACTAGTGACAGTGTAACCCACAAGTCCTCGGCACTCGAGCACCACTCACTGCGAACATCGGCCACAAGTTCACGCCTAACCGCAATTAAGACACCTCCTCCCATAACTTGATTAGTGTTAGCATAGTCCCGGTCCCGCCTCCATACGAGATATCGGTCGTCAAACACTTCAGAATTAGATATCCCGTCAAATAACCATGACTCCGTCAAACAAATAATATCAAAGCTATTGATACATACATTTCTAAAGAAAACTCCTGTTTTGGTTCGTAATCCCCTCACATTTTGATAATATATGCTAAGGGACGCCATCAGAAATGATCGAAAACGTAAACACAGCATGAATAGCAGAAGTGTAGGGTACATTCAATTCGCGGAAACTGATATTATTTCTAAAAGCAAAGTTAATTTCTATGAATAAGGAAGATAGGACTTTAACAACATGTACATAAAGTACAATTAGCATAATGCAACAAAAGGTGCTGTAAAAAATAATATGGTCAATTAAAAACGTAATGCAAAAATAGTGCGAACCGGCCGACACCGAGCGATAAGCAAACAATAGGCCGGCGAGAATGGAATGCGTAGAAAAAACCAGTGCATGTGTTTCTCAATCTTAATGAGCCGATGCAATAGATATACAACCTGCCAGAATGATGAATAGGTAGCGTTAATATAAAAACTTCTTTAGATCATGTTCTGACTTGATGTGGAGTTTTGGAGACGCGGTGTTTTTGCGTAGCATAATTTTGCATCCCCTGACCCAAACATACTCAAAACCACGTTCTTTGGCTCTGGCTTTGGTCTTATTCAGAAGCATTTTGTTTTCGAATGTTAGGTGGTCGTTAACGTAGACCCTATTTTCACCACGTAGCCCCAAGTCACCAGCATTCAGGGTCTTGTGCTTTCTCGCAGCAGCTACATAATCGTTTTTCAGGTAGCTGTTGTGCACCGAACAGATTATGTTTTTATTTTGCTTGTCGTTGCGCATCGGCACCCTTGCCACATAATTAATCTGTTCTTTTGGAATATGACAGCCAATGACATCCCCGATCTTGGCTATTACTAAAAATAGGTTTTCATCGCTGAACAACGGTACTCCCTTGATCTCAATGTTATTTAACCGGGATCTCTGCTCACTCTCACTTTGTTGATTCTCAAGCTTCTCCACACGGCTCTGCAGAAGAAGAACATCTTCCTTAGTCCTCTTCATGACCTCAATTTCTTGCTGTAGTGACGATACCTTGCATGTCAAGGCCTGCATTTCCTCATTAACAGTATCCATAGATGACTTCACTTCAGACAATTCAGATCTGATGGCCTTTATTTCCATGAGCTCTGATTGGATTGCTTTTACACTTTCAACCAGCGCTGGTAATGCCTCCATTTGGGTTGACAGCCGTTTCAGCTCAGCTAAGATAGTCTCCGAGTCAGTAGTTGATGCCTTGACAGAACCGATGCGGGGACTGGCTGCCGCTGATGATTTGCAGCTAGCACATTTCCATGTCCCTTTACGGTCCCCGAGCTTTCTCCATCCAACTTCAGTTATACCTGCGCAGGGAAAGTCAAACTGCCCCCCACATAGGGAGCATGTCACGCCATCTCTAGCTTCAACCTCACAAGCCTTACACGTAAACATAGTGAGTAACTTGAATAAAAGTTTGAGAAACGTAGTTCGTGTTCATTAACGAGTGACAGAAACAGTAAGCACGCGCGCGTTCGGTTAGCTGTCTACCGAAGTACTGAGTACTAATGCCGAAAGTGCCGTTAAAATGTAAATCCAAGATGGAATGATTAATGAATACCTAACTAATAAATTTGTTTTCGTTTGACCTAAATGAACATCATGTTCCTTAGGTAGGTGGCTACCTACATTAAATCCAGGACCCACTCTAATACTCCGTCGCGGGTGTCGTTCTAAATAATCCAAGATGTATTCTTCGAGAACAGGTGAATATATTGGGCGGCCCCGAGCTTGCGCATGCGTTGGGCTGCGAAACTGACCGTGATCAATCAGTCGCTGTGTTGCGGGTAAAGTGATTGGCAGCCCTGACACTTGCGGGTTGATCACACGCACACCTCGGTTACGTGACATTTTAAGACTATTATGCGCAGCGTAATAATCTCCTTGCTTTCCATAAATTGTGTCCACTTATTGCGTGCAGGCGCACCGCTGCGTAGGTACTTGAAATACGAGTATTGATTGATAGTTCCTATTACTCATTGTGAAATAGGTAGATTTTTTATTATGTAGTATAATTGATGTAGGTAATATATTTTATCAAATCATTATAAATAAATAATGATTTGGGTTCATTTACTTCCTTTGCATAGTGTATGTATTTTAAGACAATCGTTTTTCAGGAGTAAACTCCAGTCACGCGTCGGAGCTGACTCGCACAATTTTTTTAAATATCTTTTTGCTTTAACACAAAATATACCTACTTGCTTTGCAGTATTTTGATCCCAATTATGAGCAAAGCTATCGGTTAGTGCAATAATCGCTGTTTTGCTTAGGGTACGCCGCAACAGCGGCGGTGAGACCCATTATGAAGGAGTGACCAGAGAGATGGCACGGCGCCCTTACCTCCGGCACAAGGAATGCTCTCCGGACATGGGCTCTTTGAAAAGTACCTATGACGTAATAGGCCACTATGCAGGCAGCTTTTTTCAAAAAAATTACCAATAAAGTTTCATAACAGCTCTAAAGTCAAGGTTATTATGTAGTATTATATTCTACGAATAGTAACCAGCGTCACCACATGCATTGCGCCGATAGACACTGATTTACATTTATTTTGCAATATTTAGTGTCCAAATGACAGTCCTAAAGTGACCGTCTTACATTGTGGAGTGTCACGTATAGACGTCAAGGGACTTTACTACTCGCTACTTAAAATGTATCTAAATCAGCCGGGGCATGTGATCAGTTTATTAGGTTCCGTCCTACTGAATACAACATGGCAAGTTTTTAAAGTCAATTAGGTATTTATTAGTACCTAACTGTTGAGAGTTTGACAACTTGAAGTCGCATTCGTAGCAAGGAACCTCAAGCACTTCCTTTCACCTCTATACAACATGGCAGTTGGCACCCATCTACATACATCATAATTATTCTTTTAGTTGAAACTTGGCCTCTTTTTACAAGCTTTTTATTAATTTGCTTCGGTCTTACATTTATGTTTTGGTGGGGATAGTTTTTACTTTAGTAATCCTGTAGCCGAATAATTTATTTGACTCCTATGCGTAATAATAACGTTTCGATGGAATCTTTGCTCGACATTAAAACAGTGTGACCAACTATAATATTGTTCACACTTGGTTTGATCGTCAACATTCTGACGTCAGTAGCGGGGCCGGCTCTGACGTGGGTGGCGGGGGACCCTCTGAGGTCAACTATGGCAGACCTGATGACCCCGGTAACGTCGGCGACGGGGCACGCTTTTACATCGGCGCTGTTGGTGACTCCGATGTCACCACTTTTGGACACTCTGATATTGGCGGTGGCGAACGCTCAGACTTCGGCGGTGTTGGTCGCTCTGACATCGGTGGTGCTGGAGATGCTGACGTCGGTGGTGTTGGGGAAGCTGACGGCGGTGGCGACGAAGATGCAGCTGGGCGTGGCGCACCGTGGTAGTAGTGCGGCGCGAGGAGGCGCAGCGTGGCGTGCAGGCGTTCGATGTCCTGCTGTTGCAGCGCCAGCTCGCGCCGCAGCTCCGTCAGCGACAGTAGCACCGCCAGCCGCCGCGACTCTTCCTGCAACACCTGCCGACCAACACACCACACGCAAACTTGTTTATTTTTTATAATATATTTAGCAACATACCTTCAATAAAATTTAATTCCCCCCGTGCCTCGGAAAGCACGGTGAAGCCGTTGGTCCCGGCTGTCATTCTTGGATCTTTGACAGTCGTTACGGGTCGTCAGAAGCCCGAAAGTCTGTAAACGAGTCTTACCAAGGGGCATCGTATTACCCAGTTACTGGGTTGTAGAGGTCAGACAGGCAGTCGCTTAATGTAAAATACTGGTATTCAGCTGCATCCGGTTAGACTGGAAGCCAACCCCAACATAGTTGGGAAAAGGCAAGACAGATGATGGTGACCTTCAATAAAATGTATATCGGCACTGTAGTGGAAACATGAGCGGTTTAGCCTGTGTGACTGTTCGTCGCGTATTCCTGTTTAATAGCAAAATGTTATAAAATTTACACACGATATCAAGCCACTTAAAAGACATCAAATCTCAATTTTATAGTCTGTTAGCTTGACACGTTACCCTAATTAATAACAAAATATCCTATTTCCTTGAAATTTAAAAACAATATCGAACCGCTTAAAGACCCATTCCATTTTACGTTTTATGGCTTTTACTTAAAGCTCCGTGCACATAAAAAACCCTCTTTTGTCAATTTCTTATTTATTTGTGACAAAGCTGGAAATAATTGAAACATTATGTCTGTGTGACTACAAAAGTACAGATTTCATGGCGCTAAACCATTCATGTCAGTCACAGCAGCTGTTAATAGTTTCATCACTTTAGCGCTCTCGAAAATATAGTTTTTTTGCCTTTGATTTACTAAATGAAAATATTGTATAATCATAAAATGAAATTTTAATTTAATTTTAAGATTAGCTGAAGATTAATGTGTGATTTTTAAATTTCTTGAAACAGCTTGCTCAATAATAGGAAAAAATACATTACTACCAGGGTTTGTTTCGAAAAATAGGTTTTTTCAACATTATTTTTCTGCTATACTTTATATCGATGTTGAAAAAAGTGGTCCAGTAGACCATATAATGATGTTGATGATAATTTTTAATGTTCAAAATCAAACGTAGTTTCTAGTAAAAAAATCATCAAACGTCATTTTTTGGAAAACTTGTTGCGAATATTAGTGATTTCCCATGAATAGTTAACTTATTTGAAAAATTCCTTTCAGCCACATGCAAAAAACAAATTTTCGAATCACAAATAATTTTGTTTAAATAATGTTTCCCTTTCCTACAAATAATGCACAAAATTGGTAAAAATCTGTCGATTTCGTGCACGGCCCCTTAAGTTTATTTATTTATTTACTTTAAGGTTCACCCACAGCACATACATATACATACAGATAGTAAATCAGACGGTATTATTATACAATATGTAACAAAAAC
The DNA here is from genome assembly GCA_937001585.2 of Brachylomia viminalis. Lineage (NCBI taxonomy): Eukaryota > Metazoa > Arthropoda > Insecta > Lepidoptera > Noctuidae > Brachylomia > Brachylomia viminalis. The sequence continues at coordinate 26,990,409 of OW443301.2, forward strand.
CCTGTTGTTCCTTTTAGGGACGTATACATTTGCCTACAAGAACAACATTGATGAAATTATAATTTTAAAAAAAATGAGTATTGGCCAGTCGAGAGGTCAATAACAAATAACTATTAAAATCGGCACATTCAAAAAAATGTTTAGAGTATCTGATTTTACAAGTACATCTTTGTTTCGCTAAATAGCCAACGAGTTCGGCGACTTTCTTTGAAGCGATAGAAAATGCCGCTACCGGCCCCGTGTCGGTATCACATGCCCCCCCCCCCTTACCCCACCACCCGCCGCCCTGCGAATCACTTCCTTAGTCTCCCGCGCACCTCTGTTTTGAACAAATGTTATTGTTGACCTACGTAGTGAGTGACTTGTGATTTGTTTACGTAGTTTATTTACCATGTCCTATTCTAACGTAGAATATTTTAATATGCTGATGTGCACGCAGACTCTACCAAGAACGTTTAGCGAGTCTACCATTACCATCGGCGATTGCATTCTAACGTTTACACGTACGTACAATACCGGAAGTGATACAGGCAGACCGAGGACTCGAGACATTGACACCGAGGAGCAAGTGTTGGACTTGCAAGATCACCTGATCTGACGCCTTTAGATCTTTCCTCTGGGGCAGTGTAAAGCAACAGCTGTTCAAAGAAACGTGCGATACGGAGTTCGAAATGCGTTCACAGATAGTAGCAGCATTTGACCACATCAAGTCCGATACCTCCGATCTGCGGAGCGTACGTAGGCGTCAAAGACATCATAATAAATTAATGCATTCAAATAAACATAAGGTTTTAAGTGACAGACGCGGCGACTTTGTTTTTTTTTTAATGTAGTGAAGTGTTAAATGTAGTTTTAACAATTATTATCAATTGTGCAAAATACCGTGTAAACCAATATTTTCAAAAATTCATTCGTTAAAGTGAAAAACAACAGCTGACAAAGTCACGAACTTTTGTAGCAAAATAATTATGTAGGTAAGTGGCGGCGCGGTGTAGCGGCCGGCGCGCGGCGGCGCGGCACCGATCAAAGAGAGTGGGCGGGAGCATTCATTTTTTTTTCTGGTTTCGCGTCATCGCTTCATGCAGAATTGCAGAGGTAAGAAATCAGTTAAACATTACAAATACTAATAATTAAATATTTATTTTAATTATTTTTTTGAACAGTTTTTATAAATGACTTGCTTTATTACGTATGTATACCGATTCTTAAAACGTAGGTAAAAGGAACAACAGGGTTTTTGTTACATATTGTATATATGCCAATTACAGGTAAACACAACATTGGCATCAACAACGTTACGCCAGATTACCGCTCACTCACTAACTTAAGTCTAGGTGTACAATTAATTAAGAAAGTATAAAAAAGAAAAAAAAGTTAGCCAACCATTAATCGAAAAGCAATATTTTACGTTAGTTAGGATGCAATATTTTCTACATATTCTAAGAACCCATGGCTTAACCGGGGGGAAACCCACACTATTGCATCCACTAGAGAAATTATGAACAAATTGACAAAAGGCGTTCGGGTCTATGTTACAAAAAACTTAAGGGTTGGTAGCTGAGCGTGGTGATTTTAGGAGATGAGAATTACTCGTATAACGAAAATATGGAGACAGTTGACTTAGGACCGCGAGGGGTGACAGAGACGGAGTCCAGGCTAGTGAAGTTAGAAGATTTGGGGAATATCAAGTCAGTCATGTCCGTGGGCTGTTGTAGGAGAGCAATAAAATTAATCTTAAATAAGTTAAATACAGTTGGTTTGAAATCGCTAAAGGTAACATTGCAGACACCAGCGAGCAGGGTAGCCACTGCGTCACAAACTGGATTGGTAGTCGTTCAAAGAACACCAGAAACCGTATCTCGTTAAAACTCACACCCGGCTATTTTTGTGGGCCGATTACTGAATCGACACTATTTATCGAGACACGACAATTTGGATGCTTTGCCGCTGATAGTCGTACTGCGTCCTCTAAATGGGGAAGAGTAAGGTAATGTATAGTGACGAAATACGACTTCGGTGTGCACCAAGTACGATCGCAATTAGTTTTGCTACAGTCTTAGTCTACAGTGCGCTTGTGCTAGTTTTCTGTTGTCTTAGTAAAAAAAAAGGTTATAATTTGCTTTAGTACGCGTTTAGAACTACTTAATACTTGTCTCTCTCAATGGCAATTGGACTTCGTAGCACTCTGTCTTTAGGATTGAGTAAGTCATTTATATAATAGCTGAAACGTGTTCATTTCGAGTCGTATTAGTGTCCTCAGAGGTTCTTAGCGTTAGGTCTAGCAGGATACGTGCAGTGAAATAAACGTTGTAAAACGGTTCCCGGTCTTACTGAAGTGGGTACATTGCATACAGATAAATTAACGTAGCTATATATGATTAATTAAAGCGCAAGAGTAACGATTCCTTTAACTCCTTCACACTACTAAGATTCTATTGCATATGCTAGCGCTCATCTGCGAGAATAGAGATGTCGGCGTTACGACATTTATAATACTAAATCATAATATATTAATATAATAACAACACCTGTGACCCCTCCTTATCCCCAGCTTCCTAAGTCGTGACAAGGTAGTTTAGTTTAAGGGAATTAATTTCTTATAATGGTGGGGGGGCGCCCAATTTTAGTGACGAGCCCTACAGGAAAGCGCGGAAGGCGGAACGCTTTCCCTTTCCTTTAAACGGAAACCGATCTTAACATTAACATTAACATAATTAGGAAAAACGAAAATGTTATCAGCCTCGGCTTATTTAGGAACAGTCACACTACGATATATCGTTGCCGTGTGTGGCGGGCATATGAGAGATACCTTAACCTCTGGTTTCAAAGCTACGTCATTTCTGAAACGCCTACGTTTTTTATGACGCATACCTATTGATGAGGTGTGTCACTATAGGTACCTATATTTCAATTATCCTAAGTACGTTGTTTTTAAGAAACCCGGAATAAACAACCACAATACCTTATCGTCCTGTTTGTCCGCTTGTCTGTTCACTTCAAATACAACAATAAGTCCTCCCAGGCCAAACACTGCTATTTCACCTGCCGACAAATACGCTACGTGAGAGCGCAGTGTGCTGTGGGGCGGAAACAACATCATCTACATAGATACATTACTATAATTATTAGGATTAAACTATGTTTTGTATAAGTTAATATAGATCTGATCTGATCTGTGTCTGATAGTTTCGGGGTGTCTGTAAACCCCTCGAAGTGTCAGGCCATTGTAATTGGAAGCTCACGCATGATAGGTAGGGTGACGCTTAGCTCTCTTCCTCCTCTTATTTTCAATGGTACCGTCATACCCATTACCCCTACTGTGAAAGATCTCGGTTTGCATCTCGACTCTACACTCAGCTGGCAACACCAGGTCTCTAGTGTTAGTCAAAGGGTCAACGGTACTCTGCGATCCCTGTATCGTCTGAGGAATTTTTTGCCCGCTAAGACGAAAACCATGCTTGTGCAGACTTTGATTTTCCCTATGATCGACTATGGTGACGTGTGTTACTTTGACTTGAATGCGGTTTTGCTGGATAAGCTCGACAGATTGCTTAACTATGGTATCCGGTTCATTTTCAACCTCAGAAAATATGATCATGTGTCGAGCTATAGGTCTGAGCTCAAATGGATGTCCATTCGCCAAAGAAGAAGTTTGCGTGCTTTGACCACGCTTTTCTCCCTTCTCAACTCTCCCACTCCTCCTTCTTATCTCGTGTCTCACTTCCAATACCTATGTTCTTCTCACGCTAAGAATCTACGTTCTTCTAACAATCTTCTTCTACTCTGTCCTTCTCATACTTCTGACTTTGTTCATTCTTCCTTTCATATTCAGTCCATTCTTCTTTGGAATGCGCTTCCTCTTGATATCAGGACGGCTACCAGTCGGTATGCATTTAAGCGGAAATTGCAGAGTTATTTTCGAAACAAATAGAGTAAAGTCATCTCAACATCTCTCTTCCTGGAATTTGTATATATATATATATTTATGTAAGTATATAGTATAGTAAATAGTATGTATGTGTATAGGACTTATTTATATATTTGTGTACGTTATTTTGATAGTTAATTTTATTTTATCATTGTTAAACATCGCTCAAATCAATGCTTTCCTTTCCTTTCAATTAAAGCACCTGCCATCTAATCTCTTCACCACCCTTGGTTGACTGGTAGAGAATGCCTAAGGCATTAAGTCCGCCTTTGTACCTTTTGTGCGAAAAGTTATAAATAAATAAATAAATAAATAAATATATTACTGAGTACCTATCTTGTTTTTATAACGTTAACAGAACTAAATACCAGGATTTGTGTCTGCATCAAGGTCGATCGCTTGGTAGGTGGTAGAGAATAGCTGGCTCACTATGTCCGCCATTTACTGCGTGCATCATTTAGCATTCTATAATTACTTACTAACTTAAATTAACTACAATGCAGAATACATTAATAGTGAGCACTGCCGGAAAGGAGACACAAAATCATATTCATAAAATATGCGATCATTGGACAGGACGACGGATAGAAGGGTTCAAAGTAAAAGGAAACAGTTTTAGTCAGCTGTGCCGCGCAAAGAGCATCGCGGTGTACCGAGTATGTTGGCACCGGAGTTGAGCGCGGCCTGCTCGGAGAGGGGCGGCAGCTCGCGCGGCTGGCGCAGCGCCAGCGTCCACAAGCGCAGGCGCAGCTGCAGCACGTGGTGCGCGCGCCCCGCACCCGCGCACACCCAGCGCCGGAACACAGGGTGCGCTACGGCGAATGTCTGCGCAAGTTAACACCTTCAACTCACCCACCACCAGACCCCGTTATCGCGGATGCTCGAACAATTGTTTTGTAGTGATTGAACAATTCATTATATCGACTATATTGGTATCAATAATAACAAGCACCTAACGTAGGTATTAATCATTTAGCCTCTTCTGATCGTTAAAGACACATTTGACGTACTTTTTTCTGCTGATACACTTTAGTATGGATGTGAGGAAACTTTTCACCTCTCCATACTAAAGTGTATCAGCTGATCGGCAAGTTTGTATGGAAACATAAATGTTTTTTCGTGTGTTATTCAGTTTGAGTGCAACGTAACTGAAATACGCGTACCTACTTATAAAAATAATAAATTAGTCTTTTAAATGTTTAAAAAAGTACGTAAAATGTGTCTTTAACGATCAGAAGAGGCTAAATGATTAATACCTACGTTAGGTGCTTGTTATCGATACCAATATAGTCGATATTATAATGAAATGTTCAATCACTATAAAACAATTGTTCGAGCATCCGCGATAACAGGGTCTGCCCCACCACATAGCCGCGCTGGCACTGCATTAGCCTTTAGTAACACACTTCACACGGAGTAGGAAATTAAATGCCAGTAGAGCTGAGCAGCGTGTACTACATTCTAAAGGTACCTATATCATAATCGATCCAGTAGCACCTTAATCTTGTCGGCGGCGGGCTTGCTGAGCTGGCGTGCCAACAGCGTGGCCAGCCGGAACATCGGGAACTGTGTGGGTGCCATGCCTCTGCGCTACGGTCTACACGCGGCTATCCACTTTCCGTTCCCGTTTGGTTGCAGTTCACTTTTAATCGTTTTTGTTGAATCCATTACTAAAACATAGTACGCAAAGATGCAGATGATGTGAAATTTTGCAGTAGGTAGGTATATTGGTTTTTAATGTTTTATTCGTTTTTATTTTTTATTAATACATGTTTACATTGAATAATCAAATTAAACACGTAGCCCTGTAGTATCTTGTGACCCCGCACATCAGCTGTCAAGCCACAGGGTGCATTCGTTTTCATAAATACTCGTCAAACAATGTGACACAAACAGGGGAAAATGTACAAGGAAGTTTTATATGTTTTCTAAGCTTAACAATAGTGCCACAAAAGGTATGCGCCAGTGTTTCTTTTCCTTAGTCTGAGGCCAGTGTTGCTGACGGTGACCTTGCCGCTGCGTTTGCAGTACACGTAGGCTCCTCCCGCGACGACTATTGACAAGATCAGAAGTCCCATCGCAGAGTATGAGACGATGTATCTATTGGTGCACATCGTGTTGCGACATTTCAGCCTGTTTCGTTTGATCTTCCAATTCTTTCAACGAATTATGAAGTTTTTCATGATCGTTTCTAACAAATTATCAATGGTATTTCCAGGCTGACATAAATATTGTATGTGTAGTAAACTTGCGTGTAATATGTTCATTTAAATATTTAATTTGTTAATTATACACCCTTCTTTGGCTTCTAAAATTCCCGTTAAATGGATTGTCTTAGTAGTCATACAGACCTTCACAGATGATTTGCAGTTGGCAATCCGTGCAGTAGACATAGAGCCAGGTGTTATGTTTTTGTAATGGTGTCCATTAATTATTGTTGAATGTTTGTTATTGCGCCAATTACGAAGGTGACAGCCGGAGGACTTAAAAAAACCGAAATTAATTTAGAATAAAAGTTTAATTACTCAAAATTACAATATTAGCTTATACTAAATCTTAAGTCTAGACTTGGACGATGCTAGTACCGAAGTGCCGAAATAATTATTATAAAAATACAATATTCTAAACGATTGCAAAGTGCGGATGCGGCATCAGCAGATTGGAAGTAGTTGATCGGTCGCGACACGAGGCGTCGAGTCAGCGGTCTTCGTGTTGCAATTTTATGTGGAAATCATCCGTTGTAGGTAAATGGCTATCATGTCGCTATTCAGCCGTTTTGGTGTAGGCAGGGCACGTAACACCTCCCCCCTCAGAACAGCAACTATTTGAGCAATTTCAGCGAGAATGTTGCTGGTGCATTTTTCTTGATTGTAGGTGATTCTGCATCTTCGTAATGATGATTTTCAGCGCTCTCATCTGGTGACTGTGGCTTTCTGACCCTTGTGCAAACATTGTACCGACGTATAGTGAGAATAACGATCAGTACAGTTGCACCGAATATTACGACGTATAGTGGGATAGTCGTATGGTAAATTGATTGTTCCAGGTTTGCGTGATCGATCTGTAGAGGTTGTTGCATTAAGATTTTATCTTCGATCTCGTGCAGACTTTTCAGGTGTAGTGAGTTTAGCTTTAGGTGTGGAATAGTTTGATTGATGATGCTCAGGTTCATTGGTATTTCGGTGATTTTCAGCGGTTGTCCTTTGATATGATCATTCGTGTTGATGATAGTAAATTGGTCGGTGCGTAGTAGGCATTTTTGCGGGATGGTGGCGAGATAACTTCCGTGTAGCGAGATGAATTCTTGACGTTCGCAATGTAGCTCGGTTCGAGTTGGTTGTGTGAAAGGTGAGAGTATAGCGTCTGTCGTCCAGTTGCTCCATGGCTTCTTTAGTCAGCGTGAGTTTAGTGGGCAGGCATGACTTCTGTAGACATTGATGGAAGATGAGTCCTTGGATGCAGTCTATATGTCCTCTCGTCGGTTGATGGTTGACTTCTTCTTCACAGAGATGAATCCGGTTGAACTTCGGGCATTCAGCCTCTATGTACTTGAAAACTTTCCCATTGGTTGCAATGAAAGGGTAAGGAGGAATGAAGGTGTACATAAATTTATTGGGAACTATTGCTAATCTATATAATTCAAACTGATCGGGAGAAATTATTGGGATTTTAAATATGATAACTATTCTTTTTCCTGTATAATAATAACCGGGTTTTATAACTGTATAATATTCTCTTAGATCCGCCTCTAGCAATTGGTCTGATCCGTATATGGATCTTAATCGTTTAGTCATATTAGCTAAATTATCTATGCTTAAAGAACTATGGTGAGTGCTCGATGCACGTATAAAAGCTAAGGGATCTTCTATCCTAGTTATTTCTAGAAATAAGTCGTCTGTATTGTCGCTAATTATAGTTAACAATTGAGCAAACTTTGCGTATCTTATAAGGTCGGTTTTTGCAGAAGCTTTCTCGTCTAAAAGTAAGCTTAAGGTACTATTGATTCTCTCCTGATTGCTTACAATTTTTGAGAGCAATTTACTGTATCTAGTCATCCAAACTCTATTAAGACTTATATGCTCGTTTAACTCCGATACTATCTTGTCATCATTATTTTCTAACAAAATAATGGCATTATTGTATGTTTGGGCATCCGATTGATCTAAGTTACCAGTTATGCTTTTTATAACTGAACCTAAACCGTCTATAAGACCTCTTTTGCTACGACCGGGTTCTAAGGTTTTTAACTGAGACCTAATCATATCCAGTTTATTAGATAAATGATTGATCTGAAGTTCGTATAAAACAAAGGTTTGATTATCTAGTTTGGTTTGGAAATATTCTAGTTGGTTAATTACAGAGTCGAGTCTTTGTTCAATATCGGTTAAGGCTATGTATTGCAGAAAATAATGGTAATGCGTTATAACTCTTGCTTGTCCAAGGTTGAAAGGTCCGGGTCCTTCGTCTAAGCTTTCAAGTCTTATCTCGAGCGCCAGTGTTGTGTGAACGGTCATCGCAAGTAGTATCCTGTAACAATTTTTAAGACTAAGGGCAACGTTTGAGTCGGGACATAGCTACGGGGCCTTTCTTTTTAGATGTATATATGTGAATCGGAAGGTCAGCCAGCACAGTGTCATGAGTATAACGCGGTGCTAATTTTTGTCGCCTAGCTACTGGGTTACTAATGAAGACTTGCTGCTCTGGTTGGTATTCTATTTCGGGCTCTCTGTCCTTATTCCTGTTCTGTATGATGTTCGTCCGGTCAGTAAGTGTGAAGTCGTTAATAAGGTCGTATACAGTTTTCATCTCGATACCTCCTAAGTATAATGAGTCAACTGACATTATAGTTATTTTATAGGAGAGTGATTTGAAGGCAAATCGTTTATATTTTAATGAAATCAAATTAATTCGAAATAAAGTAAATTTTTCTTTAATAAAAATTGTAAGCTCTTCCTTTGGTATAAAATGATTTTGCTGATTTTTGTTTTTAAATGACATTTTATGTACATGACTGGGTATACGCCGGCGGGACTCAATAGTGAAATGGTTTAACTACCAGTTATATTCATGTACGTTGTCCATTAAAATCCATCGTTTACACCAAAATCACATGAAATATGATTGAAATTTTATTAATATAATTTTACTTTTGTTTGTTTTCGGGGTTTTCTGTCTCACTTAATAATAAAATGTTGAAATTATATCACTTGACTCATTATACTAGGAAAGTACTTAGCAATGTTAACATTTGAAACCTCAACGTATACTGGACCAATGTAATTTACCGAGGTTTTTATTAGTATTTTTTTTTGTAATACCTTACGATATGTGGGATTAATAAAAGCTAGGAAGAAGAACAAGAATCATAAACCAAAAACAACTCATTTTGAAGAATCACAATGTATTTTTCGCCATAATTAAGTAGGAATATCTTTTTAACTTATTAGCTTTACTAAAAGCTACACGTAAACAAATCACTATTAAAAAAAATATCAATGTTCCATCAATAAAGTTTCATAAAAAACAACAAACAATCAATCAAAATAAGAACTAAAACAGGTACTTACTTCTTTATTAGGTCAATAAAAATAATAAGAAGTAAAAATGGTAACTTACGTACAATAATAAAAATTATAGAAATTAATAACGTAACAATCTAGGCATTTCTAATGCTCAAAAAATAGTTATAAGGTTTAACAAATTAGAAATCAGTCAGAATCGCTGTCGTTAGATCCATTAGAATTAGTTGAAATCAATTAATTTATTAAAAAATAAATGAAATTCCTATTTTTCGCTATAATTAAGTACGAATTTCTTTTTAACATAGTAGCCTTACTAAAAGCTTCAAGTAAAAACAATAAACAATCAATCAAAATAAAAAACTAAAACAGGTACTTCTCTAGTACGTCAATAAAAATAATAAGAACTAAAAATGGTAACTTACGTTAAACAATATTAATAAAAATAATAGAAATTAATAACACTGTCTAGGCATTTCTAATGCTCAAAAAATATAAGGTTTAACAAATTAGAGATCAGTCAGAGTCGCTGTCGTTAGCTGCATTAGAGTTCGTTGAAATCAAATTATTAAAAAATAAATGATACTCCTTAGGAATTACCAGTATCTTACAAAGATCCATCAAGTCTTTGTGCTTATTTTGGTCAATAGGAATGGGTGTCTGATAAGCTAAAGAAATATTATCTATATCAATATTTAACTCTCTTCGATTTCGTGTAGCTTTAGGTTTCTTTACACAATCGATCCACTTGTAAGCATCATCTTGGTAACTCGTTTTATAAAACAGCCTAAATGGATATTCCGCTTTAACTAGTACTTCCGTTACTTTATTCCAAGGCATTTTTGATCCATCGTTGGTAGTTGTCCAGTTGTTTATAAGTTTTAGCTTTGATTTAAAGTCTACATGTACAACTATATCAGACACATAAATCCACGATATTATTATATACGAATAATAGTAACTTTACGAAACAGAATTATTACCTAAAATTGCGTGCGCACTCGCCGCCATTCATCGTATACTGAGCCGCAATAAACTTGTATCGGTGCGTCCCCCCTCACGCCCCGCGTACACTGGTACAATGTTTCTTAGATCAGTTTACAATGTACGATTTTAACTGATGTTGAAATTGATTTAGTATACGTGAAATTATCTCGGTAATTATTGTTCTTTTTAAATTTTTTTTTACACAAACGTTAAGATCACGATTTATCATGTACGTATACATAAAAATATAAAAATACCTAAATTTGTTAGTTGACTCAGTATACTTAGGAGGTATCGATCTGGTCTCGGTGTGTTAAAAGATACTGTTGCATTAGGTGTTCGGTCATGTTAATGTCGAGTGGGTCTCTTGGATCAAAATGTCCTCTAATTATGTCATGGGGTCTGCACATTGTAAAGCTGTGAATTGTACACATTGTAGGCTAATATAGCATAAGGCATGAGGTTGACCACAGGGTCATCTTTCTGACGTAATCGTAAGATACGAAGATGTTCTAGTAATGTAGAGTGAAATCGTTCTACAATTCCGTTATCATTAGAGGAGTGAGCAAGTGTTCTATGGTGGTTAATTTTATGTAAATTCAGAAAATAATTGATTTGTAAACTCGGTACCGTTATCGGTTACGATAGTGAGTGGAAGACCGTGATGTGTACATTAGTTTAAAACTGCCTGAAGAATACTAATCGCTGTGCCATCTCTTAAATAGTATGCCTGTCCGTATTTTGAGAAAACGTCTAGGACTGTAAGATACTTTTCATTTTGGGCTGTAAAGAGGTCCATATGTACTATCTCAAATGGTTTGGTAGCTGGGGGTACTAAATTTAGTTGGGGTCTAATTGGATTCCTATCATACTTGGCTTGTCCGCAAATTGTACACTCATCAATATATTTAGTTATTTCATCCCTCATCTTAGGCCAATAGTATTTCCAGGAAAGAGCAAGATAACATTCGTTTATGCCTCTGTGGTTGGTTTTGCCTTCGTGATAATGTTTTATGATCTGTTGCTGCCTTAAATATTCTTTAACGTCTTTTAGTTCAGTTTTTGTAAGCACTAAGTTCATAGCTGAGCTTTTAAAGTTATTTTGGATAATAGGTATTATTGAATACATTCCTAAGGGCGGAGTTATCTTTAAAGCGGTTTTAACTTTCGGTTTGACATATTCTTTTATGGCATTTACTACGTCTTGCTCTAAGTTAGACTCTGAGACTTGGATATGTGTGTCGAAGGGTTTAGTAGCTGTTGTCCGTTTAATGTTAGGGCTGTTACTCACTATAATTATGCATATTTGCCGGTGAAATTTATTCAAAGGTTCGTCGGTGATAGGGACTTCTAGAATAGGGTTTTCAGTGCTAGTATGGGCAGTGTCTGTCGTAGAACCTGTTCGAGAAGGTGGTCGCTCTGAAGGGTTGGCTAACATTGACTCTGTCTCCTCGTTGTTAATTTCTACACAAGATAATGCGTCTGCATTAGTGTTGTATTTTCCTTTTTTGTACACTATAGTATAATTGTATTCGCTTAATTTAAGTCTCCACCTAGTCAATCTTTGGTTAGGTTCTTTAAGGTTCATTATCCACTGTAACGGCTTGTGGTCGGTGAATATTTTGAATTTACGACCGAATAGGTAGGGTCTGAAGTACCTTGTAGCCCAAACCCCAAATTATGGCTAAAAGTTCCTTTTCTATAGTGCTATATAGTTGGTTTCACTATCATTTAAAGTTCTTGAGGCGTAACAGATGGGTTTATCTGAGCCGATGGTACCTTGCGAGAGTACGGCACCTATAGCTACATTAGAGGCGTCTGTTGTCAATATAAACTCCTTAGTAAAGTCGGGATACTGTAAGATGGGGTCATTCGTCAGTAGTCTTTTACATTTATTAAAACAGTCCATGTATTCAGAGTCAAACGTAATTTTGTTAGTCTTTTTAAGGCATTTTGTCATAGGCTTAGTGATGCGAGCAAAGTCCGGGATAAATTTCCTGTAGTAACCTAATAGTCCTAGGAACTGTTTTATTTCCTTAGGTGTTTTTGGTAAGGGATATTTTTCTATTGCTGCTATTTTATCTGGGTTAGGCTTAACACTTTCGCCACTGACTATATGTCCTAAAATGCGGTTTCTAATTTTAAAAACTCGGACTTATCCATTTGGATTTTGAAGTTAGATTCCTGCAATCTTTTAAATACTTTCTCTAGATTAACTATGTGCTCTTGCAAAGATGTACTGAAAATTATGACGTCATCAAGATATACTAAACAGATCTCATTTTGTAAGCCTCTGATCACATTGTCCATTACTCTTTGAAAGGTAGATGGAGAGTTCTTCAAACCCATGGGCATACGCAGGAATTCAAAGTGCCCATGTTCCACATTAAAAGCTGTCTTCGGAATGTCGTCTGGGTACATTTGACATTGGTAAAAACCTGATGCTAGGTCTAAAGTAGAGAAGTAATGGCACTTACCAAGCTTGTCAAGTATGTCATTGATGTTAGGAATTGGGTATTTGTCGTCTATAGTCTTGTCATTCAGTTTGCGAAAGTCTACTACTATGCGCCACTTTTGTTTACCTGATGCGTCGGCTTTCTTAGGAACTACCCAAATAGGCGAGCTCCAGGCTGATTCAGAAGGTCGTATAATACCTTGGTCCAGCATTTTAGTTATCTGGCCCCTAACTTCCTGTCGATGCACATAAGGGTAACGGTAGCTTTTCTTATATACGGGAATTTCGTCAGTCGTTCTAATGCGATGTTTGATTTTATTTGTAAAGGTTAAGGGCTCTCCCTCACCATAAAATACGTCAGCATAACGGGCACATAATGTCTCTAAGTTAGTTTTTTCCTCAATATTTAAATGGTCGGTACGCAATCGACTTAAAACCTCTTTAACGCGCATCGGGTCTTGTTCAGTGCACATGCACTCGGTATTAAATATCTCGGCTTGTAAAGGACGGTCGAATCTAATAGTTATGTCGTATTCGGTTTGGTTTTCTATTTCTACAATTCCAGTACAATCAGTCACGCGAGTAATGCACTCGTGAATAATACAATTACAATGGATTTGCTGAGTTATCGAAACGTCGCCGCCTGGACAATAAATAGGAATATTTAGTTTTGATGAGTTAGCGGGAATGGTTTCTTGATTATTTGATCCTTTACATTGTTATAAACGTATAGGGATTGTTGTAAAATCCGTAATTAAATAATATTTTTTTAAATCAATCTGTGCTCCGTCGAGTAAATCTAGACCTATTAGGCCATCGAAATAATTATGGAATTTGTAGATATTTTTTTTTACATTTGTTGGATTATTAAATTCAGCAAAGTTCGGAATCGTAATAGAATGTTCATGCGTACTAGTTACACGAGCGTTCGTTACTTCGAAGGGGTCAAAGTTTAAAGGGATATGTGAAAAATATTGTTCGACTGCCGCGGGACTAATAAAGGACTGATTAGCTCCGGTATCTACTAATAGTTTAAGTGGTGGGTCCGATATCTGTATGTAACGTAATTCTCTTTTGGACTGGAGATTTAATTCTATTTTGAAACATTTTGATCCTTCTCCTTGCGAAAATCCTGATCTACTTTAGAAGTTGCTGCTGTAGGAGAAGCGGACGGTTTTGCTTCTAAGCATTGCATGTTATTTAATTGGTCCGGTACCTCTGGTTGATTTTCGGGGTAGGTCGTAGTCATAAAAGTCAAAATAAGCGTCGGGGTCACAAACATAATAATAGCCAGGTTGTTCGTAGTAATAGTCGGGGTAATTGTAAGTGTCGTAGTAGTCGGTTATTTCGTTAAAATTCATTTCGCGTGTTTTAAAATAGTTACTAGGCGGTGGGTTCCCTGACTTACGCCAATCGTGTGCTGGTACTCCTAGTGGTCTCGGTACAAAATGGCTAACGCCGCTCATCGGTTTCGGACCAGTATAGTGATGTTGGGGGTTCCTATTCGTCAATTTAAATGCGTCATTTTGAGGGTTGTAGTTCGGCGGGGGCGCACGGAACATATGCTGTGTACGACTAAACATATTAGGGGCTCTTGGAGGTACCTGATTATGCTGAAAGGGTGGTCTCCACTGCTGCTGCTGCGGCGGCATATGCATAGGCACAGGCTTAAGCCAGCTAGGGCCTGGGCTAGGAAAGCTAAAAACTTTTGGAGTGGTCATAGGGACCGCGGGTGGCATTCTAGGGGTTGAATGCGTTGGCTGTGTAGTCGGGTTACGTCGCTCGGGAATACTCTCGTTACGTTGCTGTAGGTACATGACATTCAATTCCTGTTGTACAAATTCCAGAGCCTTTTCAATGGTTTCCGGTCTCATACACCGTATCCGGGTATGGTAAAGGGCCGTCTCGTCCCTTTGGTCACAAAAATTATTAATTAATGCGTCACGAATACCTTGCCAATTTTCTGGAATGCCGTTGGAATTAATAGTTGATGCTGCTGGTCCGGTGATTTTATTCAGGATACCGTTAATGAGACATAAGTTAGTTAACTCGTAACTCGGGTTGTTCCTAACATATTGTATTACGAGCTGATCGCATATTTTAATGAAACGTGTTAGAACATTCGGATTGCCTTCAAAATTTGGAACTGCGCGCAAAGCGTTGTAGATAGTATCAGGGTTCAATGCCATGTTGCTACTATTAAATAATAAATCTAATCCTAAGCTATCTGAATCTATAATCCTATTTAAATCTACTTCCCTGCTCCTACCTATCTGTCTGGAGGAGACAGGTTTTATCCTAGTTTCTCTTGGGTGAAAAATTTTGATTTAATTATATAAAATATGGGTAAAGGAAGGACAAGGAAGCAACACTTTTAAAGAAAGTTTCAAGGACTTACATATACATGGTTTTTCTCGTTGTATCGATGCCTGGATACGTCCTCAGCTGCGTCTTCTTAAGTTCGGATATTCGACGAGGTACTTGGAAATACTAACAGCGACTATCGGAGTCAGCAGATTAACGATTTTTGGAAATCTATACCGCGCCGCGCACTGCCTCGAATATCCTACCGACTGCGCCAATTACGAAGGTGACAGCCGGAGGACTTAAAAAAACCGAAAAAAATTTTGAATAAAAGTTTAATTACTCAAAATTACAATATTAGCTTATACTAAATCTTAAGTCTAGACTTGGACGATGCTAGTACCGAAGTGCCGAAATAATTATTTATTTATTTTATTTATTTATTTAAATAACATGGGAGACTTACAGCTAAAACAAACAGATTAAGGACAGTACATTAGTCTGAAAGCCAATTACAGGTCTCCACTTATAAAATACAGAGAAGAAAAAATAAATTCTAAGGACATTCACACCAAACTACTATACTCGCGTATACTACAGCATTATATTATGTTGCTCGAACTGCTTAGCAATCATCATAACAAGATAAATTCATGAAAAAGTTACGGCTTAAGCACTTCCTGGCTGACGACACACTAGTTAGGAACGGATCTATATCGTACTGTTTACAAAGCTTGTTAAAATTTCTGCTTGTACGCACAATGTACGAATTCTGCCTATAATTGGTTGAAACGATTGGCACGCGCAATGGTGGATTGTATCGCTTACACTTCATGGGAGTGTTGAAATAAAATTTTGTGAAAATATCGGAACAGTTTATAGTATTGTTAAAGATTTTCAACAAACACACACAGTCCGAAATCTCGCGGCGGTTGAGTAAAGGTAATATATGAATTTTTTTACACAGGTTACGGTAGTTTTCCGAATGATACGGTACTTTTTGATGATAACATAGATACCTTATGAACCTTTTTTGGATGCTTTCAATGCGGTTAATATATTTGTGATAACATGGGTTCCATATTTCAGACGCGTATTCCAAGTGGCTTCTAACAAAAGTACAGTATAGAATTTTTAAAGTTTTTGCTTGAGTGAAGCACTTGGATAACCGCATTATGAAACCCAGTGATTTTGAGGCCTTGGCGACTATTGCATCAACGTGTATTTCAAAAGTGAGCTTAGAATCGTGATGGACTCCCAGATCACGGATGGAATTTGATCTAGGTAGAACTTGATCACTTAGGGTGTACGATGTAGCAATGTTTAAGCGCTTCCGAGAATACGTTACAACCGAACATTTAGCGGGATTAAGATCCAGCTTGTTGCTTTGGCAGTAGTCCTCTAGGCGACGCAGATCATTCTGGAGTGCCGTTACGTCCATTTGCGATGATACTGTGGCATAGATTTTCATATCATCAGCAAAACACAGAAGTTTGGATGAAGTCAAGCAAGAGTCGATGTCGTTAATGTAGATTATAAATAGCAATGGACCGAGCAAAGAGCCCTGTGGTACTCCACTAGGAACAGGGACCCAGCTAGATATATAATTATTCAGTACTACTGCTTGGGACCTGTTGACAAGGTAAGAGGAAAACCATCTGAGCAGATCGCCACGAATTCCCATGCCATTTAACTTGGATATCAGAATGCTATGATCAATTCGATCAAAGGCTTTGCTATAGTCTGTATAAATGACATCAACCTGCTTACCGTTGCACATGGCATCAGTTAAAAAATCATTAAGGAGAATCAGGTTCGTGACAGTAGACCTCCCTTTTAAAAAACCGTGTTGGAAAGAGCTAAATGAATTTTTCAGAGCAGTATAAACCTGATTATATATTATTCTTTCAAAGACCTTTGCTATAATACACGGTTTAGATATCGGCCTGTAATTCACTATGTCTGTTTTGATACCTTTTTTATGTATAGGCGTTATAAACGCAGATTTCCATATTTGCGGCACAACACAGGTATTCAAAGATTTTCTAAATAAAATTGAAATAGGTTGCGCTATCGAAGGTGCACACCGAACAAGAAGTTTGGATGGGATGTTGTCAGGACCTGCCGATTTGCATGTATCCAACTTACGAAGCAAGTTAATTATTTCATCAATATCAACAACAATACTGCAGATATCAGATGTTAGGTTCGACGAGTCGTTAAAAAGAAAAGGAGAAGAGATTGGCTGCCTAACACTGGGATTAGAGAGAAAAGTAGAATGGAAGTATTCGGAAAAAGCCTGACAAATAGATTCCCCCGTCTGCACGGTATCCCTATTATAGTTCAAGGTGCTTGGGATTGCGTTTGAGTTATGACGTTTTTTTACAAAAGTCCAAAAATATTTTGGGTTATTTTTAATTGAATTTTCTGTTAGATCCAAATAGTTGCGGTAGCATTGAGATTCCATAGTTTTCACCCTTACACGAAGCAGCTTGAATGTTAATTCGTCAGATATATTACCGTAGGTTTTAAATTTTTTTAAGTATTTATATTTTGCTTTAATTGTTTTAATAAGTGACGAACTATACCATGTTGGATACTTTTTATTCTGAAACAGTTTTTGTGGAATATATTTTATTTGTAGATCAGAAATAAACTGATTAAAAAAGCTAACTGCATCATTAATTGACCGCGCGTAGAACTCAGTTTCCCAGTCAACCGTACAAATGACTCTGCTGATAGAATCATAGTCACCTTTATCAAACAAGAATTGAGTACGAGGCGCACATTCAAGCAGAGGTGTTACAGATAGCTCCAAATTAATTAATAGCGCTGGGTGATATGCATCGATAGGCACCAGTGGGCTAGAACATTCGGTCACATTCACTTTTTCATTGGAAAGGACGAGGTCCAGGATTCTACCATACCTATTAGTTACCGTGTTATACTGTCCAAAATCAAGGGTGCATAATTCATCACAAAGCAAAACTTCGTCGTTACTGTTAGGATTCAATGGGATAAGCGATAGGTTGTCGGATGGAACCCAATTAATACCGCTCATATTAAAGTCACCTATTACAAGAAAGGTATCGGATGTATTATTAATAACTGTTTGGTTTAATTTAGCAAGAAAGTTAGAGAGTTGTGAAGAAAAAGAAAGGCCTAAGTTTTGTTGGCATAAGTAAATATCACAAACATGCAAGGTAATTTTGTTCCGTGTGACACGATTTTTTAGGTGTATGGATAGCCAAAGGTCCTCTGCTGTAGAATGAAAATTAGGTTGGCAAATAACTGATAATTCTCTTCGAGTAGCGATGAGTACCCCCCCACCACGCGATTGTCCGGTTAAAACGTAGTCTCGGTCACGACGCCAAACAATATACCGATCATCAAAAAACTCAGAATTTAAAACGCCATCCAATAACCAAGTCTCAGTAAGCACTATGATGTCATACGAATTAAGTAACATTTGACGATAGAAAGAATCAGTTTTAGTTCTAAGACCTCGAACGTTCTGGTAATACATGTTTAAGTTATTACTGTTAATAGCCATTGAAAATGAAGTCAATAATTGAATATAAATCGGTGTGATGTATGAGTATTACAATATCAGCATTCATTAAACAATAATGTAAATTAAGGTATAAAAAAAATAATAAACATGCAAGGAAGGTAAGCTTTAAAAAAGTTTGCGCGTGAACATAAATCATACGACATTAAGTAGTAAACAGCTGTGCTGTGTATTATTATAAAAATACAATATTCTAAACGATTGCAAAGTGCGGATGCGGCATCAGCAGATTGGAAGTAGGTGATCGGTCGCGACACGAGGCGTCGAGTCAGCGGTCTTCGTGTTGCAATTTTATGTGGAAAACATCCGTTGTAGGTAAATGGCTGAAAAAACGGTGAAATATCGTTTTGTCTCATTCTTTCTAATGAAATAATCGTATGTGATAAAAGAGACAACAATATTTAAGTTGTTGCTCATTATGGTAACATTTTGTCGTGACGTAGGGCCTGGACAGTTGTAGGTAAGTGCCCTATCAGCCATCTTATGCGACATCTATTTAGTCTGTGGCGACGAGTTTCGTGGTAGTTGTGCTGTCAAATGGTTGTTTATTTTTTGTGTTATTGAGATTTGCGAGAATATTACGAGGAGTTTAAAAATGGACCTTTAAAAATGAATGTAAATGTTGGAAAACAGCAAACCAACATGCCTGCGTGTTATATTGTGAAGTGTGGTGCAAGAAAGAATGGAAATCAACCTCAATTGTCTTTGCATAGGTTAGTAGCCGGTTTTCATGCAATATTACATACATTCATACACGTTCGATGAACAAATTGTTACTCAATCGTGATTTTAAGGCTAAAGTGTATTTGGTAAGGTATATTTGGGGTCATTTTCATATAACAGACCTATTTATTAATTCATTCGTTTGTTTACAATAATATGTCATAGTGGAATAGTGTTGTACCGTTGCTGTAATAGTTTCTGAAACTAGTTCCTCCGCTGAAACGATATCGTTACAATCAGCGATGTTAACTGCAGCAGATCAAATTAATAGTGTAATCCTGGCTAAAATAAGTGTTTTCGAAACAAATATTATACAGGAGATTAAATCCAGTGTGGCTGTACTGGCGCTGGAAAATACTAAACTAAGACAGGAATTAAAGGAAGCTAATATGTAATGTAGTTCTTATGAGCGGCAAATTAAAAGCTTAAAAACTGAGGGACTATTATCTAGAGAGGAAAAAGAGGATTATGATATCGATACCAACAACCAGAACCAACGACTAATACGGGTACCAGTATCTGCAATACCGAAGTGTGCTGCTGTCCTAGCTGCATCGTCCCAAACAAAGGCCCTGGAGTGCGGAGCGCAAGCGACGACGCCGCCGCCGCCGCCCCCGAGGCCCGTGGAGACTAGTTACGCAGCGGTGGCTAGGAAAGCAGCGGATATGAAAGTTGACGATACTAGTAATAATGAGTGGATAGAGATTAAAAAGAAAAATAACAGACGAAGTAACGCAATAAAGAAGGGTGGTAATAACTCAATTAGTTCTTTAAAAGCAGTTGAACGCAGGAAGTTTTTACATGTATGGAGGTTGAATAAAAGCACTACAGAAAACGATCTAAAGGTGCATATCAAACAGACACTAGGAATGGACTCGGAAATCGTTATCGAAAAATTAAAACCTAAAACGGAGCGAGACTATGCCTAATTCAGGATTGGTGTTACATTAAGTAATTTTGAGAAACTTTGTGACCCTGAGGTATGGCCAGTAAATGTGGAATACAGTGAATGGATTTGGTTTCGTCCCAATACTAACCCAAATCAACCGGAAACCCAGTAGTCATTTCAACATTTTATATCAAAACGTCCGAGGACTCAGAACTAAGGTAACACAATTTTTATCACTACTGGAATCATCAGAGTCATGGATGTATATTTATAATATGTATGTATTTACGAAAAAAAATGTATTTAAGTAGTGTATCAACCATCTGGTATCCATAACACAAGCCTTAAGTGTTAAGTGCTTAACTTGGAACTAGATGGTGCTGTGTGCAATGTCAGACGATATTTATTTATTTATTTATTATTATTATCAGGATCTGATTTATTTGCTATTACTGAATCGGGCCTCAATGAAGCGATTCGGAACGCGGAATTTGTGCTTCCTGGCTATCAAATATTACGATGCGATCGGGCGGATGGTCGCAAGCAAGGGGGCGTATTTTTAGTGGCCCCACCGAGGTTCGAGTTGCGACGAGTGTCTGTACCAGGTGACACTGATATTGATAGTCAAAAGTTTGAACTGATGTGTGCGGCTGTTTATATGCAGAATTGTTTTCTATTCACTTGTTGTGTCGTGTATATTCCACCAGGGGCTGACGACAATGAATATTTGTCGATGTTTTGCATATTAGAAAAAATAAGTGTCAAATATAGCAGTAATTTAATTATATTAGGGGACTTTAATATGTACTCGTGTAACAACAATATTTCTAATTATTACGAATATTTCATGGCCTTCTGTGAATTCACTCAGTGCAATGCAGTACCTAACTGTAACAATAGGCAGTTGGATCTCGTGTTGAGTGTGCGCGGTGGCGTGTCGGTGAGCGCGGCGGACGAGGGCCTGCAGCCCGTGGACGCGTACCATCCTCCGCTGGCAGTGCGCATCGAGCGCGGCGGACGAGGGCCTGCAGCCCGTGGACGCGTACCATCCTCCGCTGGCAGTGCGCATCGCATGGAGCGCGGAGCGCGCGCGCGCCCGCCCCCGCCGCCCCCCGTGCCGCTTACCCCTCCCGCATCGCCGCATACGGGACACTCGCCATCTCAATCTTTGATAACTCGTACATTTTGGAATTTTAATAAAGCGGACTTCAATCAAATGTATACTTTACTAACTGAAATAGATTGTAGTGAGATTTACGGTTCACGCGATCCAGATATAGTTTTAGATTTGTTTTATAAAGATATATAACGTTTTTGATAATTGTGTTCCCCTAAAAAGTAAACATATCCATTCGTTAAATAAGAGATACGTTTATCCAGTTTGGTATACAGCTGAAATTATTAAAGATATAAAAGTTAAATATTTATTACATAAAAAATATAAATTAAGTAAATCACGCAGTGATTATGTGGAATTTGCACGATGCAGGGCGAGAGTGAAAACCGAGACTGCTCGAGCGCATGATCAGTACCGCAACCGCGTGCAAAGGCACCTGGCGAAGGATCCGCGAGCGTTTTGGGGATATATTAGGTCTAGGAAAGGCAATTCGAATCAGCGGAAGTTAGTCAAGGATGGACGGGTATTGTCGGAATACGAATGTGCCAATGAGTTCGCTCGGTTTTTTCAGTCGGTGTACAATCCGGATCCTCCGAAGCTGAATGTAGCGGCGGCGAGTGCGAGCGAGGCTGCGGGCGCGTCGCCGGGCGTGCGGGCGCACCTTTCATGCGTGGGTCCCGCTGACGTACAGCGCGCACTCGCACGCTTGCCGCCTAAGCGCTCGGCTGGGCCGGATGGTATTCCGGTGTACATTTTTAGAGACTGCCGCGCGGTGTTGGTTAAGCCGTTGCTACACTTGTTCAACGTCTGTATCGAGACCGCAACTTTTCCTGAGCGATGGAAACTTACCCAGGTTGTACCCGTGCCTAAAGGTAGTGGAGGTACAGCACCCTGCGATTATAGACCAGTAGCGGTATTATGCACTCCAGCTAAAGTGTTTGAGTCGACCATTCATGGTAGCCTGTATCCACAGATTAGCGCTCTGTTGTCCGACGCGCAGCATGGATTTCGTCCTGGCCGGGGGACAACGGGGAACTTACTGGATCTTATGACACAAATAGTACCATCGGTGGATGCGGGTCAACAGGTAGATGTTGCCTACTTCGACTTCAAGAAGGCCTTTGACACAGTAGATAACGACGTCCTTTTGGCTAAATTGGCTGGTGTAGGCTGTACACCTCACACTTTGGCATTTTTCGCCTGCTATTTACGAGACCGTTGTCAGTACGTCGACTGCAGTGGGCAGCTCTCTGAGCCCTATTTCACGAGATCAGGAGTCAGTCAGGGCACTAATTTAGGGCCTTTTCTCTTCATTTTAACAGTTAACGACCTGCCGAGAGTAGTCAATAAATCCACACCATTGTTATTCGCTGACGACTTGAAACTGGTTCTTAAAATAAAACAGAAAACTGATCATGACATACTGCAGCAGGATATTAATGAGGTAGTAGAGTGGGGTCTTCGCAATAAGTTGTATTTCAATGTGGCCAAATGTTCGGTACTATCATTTACCCGAGCGCGCGACCCAAGTCATTATCAATATTGCATGGATGGAATCCAACTGAAACGTGTCTCAGAGGTCAAAGACTTGGGCGTGCGCTTTACAACTGATTTAAATTTCCGTAAACATTCCATTGATGTTTGTAAGAAAGCATACCGCAATTTAGGATTGGTCTTGCGCCTAGGAAACCAGTTCACGAACATCAGTGCTCTGAGATCGTTGTATGAAGCGCTTGTAAAAAGTCATCTGGAATGCAATGCTGTCGTCTGGTCGCCACATGAAGCCAAGTACAAACTAATGCTAGAACGTATCCAGAACAAATTTGTGAGATTCCTATACTTAAAGCAGTATGGTGTGTATCCAGGGTATCCACTGTTGTATCCTACTCTATTTGTGCTGGGCATGGTAGGCTATAATAAACTGGAAGTAAGAAGGGAAGTAGCTCTCGCCAGTTACTTATTTAAGATTATGCGTGGTAAAATACACAACCCAGGCGTTCTACAAACAATTGGGTTGTGTGTACCTGATGGGCACGGGGGGCGGCGGAGGCGGCCGCCGCTGCTGTGGGTGCCGCCCGCTCGCACCAACCTGCTGCAGCACGCGCCACCGACGCGCGCGCTGCGCACACTCAATGCGGTGTCGTAACAGATTGACTGCTTCAACTGTACTCTGAGTGAATTCACACGGGCTGCATTTTGTAAGATTACTCTTGGTTAAGGCAACTACATGACCTAAAGCGCGGTCTTCGTCGGACTGCATAGGAAAGAAAGAGAAGCGCGGTGGCACGGCGCTGGTAATTTATTTTTTTATATTAATTTATGGTTTTTTTGGTTTGCGTTTAGGTCCTGTAAGCCCTTAATAATAATATTAATATATAATTGTAACACAATTATTGTAAGTTAATATTGCTACACTATTGTATTAGGTAAGCCTGTGATGATAGTGTATGTGTGTTCAAATAAAAAAAAAATAAAAAAAAAATCTTTCTGCGTGTCCTAATCGGTCCGAGTGACTTTGCATGGTCACAGCACCGGGAGACCGTTCCACAGAGTTTTATATGATGATAAAATATGACATCGACATTTTGTTACTTATTTTAGTTAGATAATAATATGGTGCCGATTCTGTTGTACACCGAACTAAACTAACTAAACTATCACTAAAATTCCTTACTTTTGGCTATGAGAATCTTAACGCTATTCTGCAAAATAAAATCTCTAAATTTAAAAATAATTTTGACACATCTAAAATCAAATTTGACAATTATTGCGACTCCACGTGGTACTTTTGCCGTACCACGTGATCTTTTTTTAGAGCCGTAGGCGCGCATTATGTGCGGCCTCGACTTGTTTTGTATGGAATTTTTTACTTTTTGTATGGAAAATATAAAAAAATATTACCAACACGTTGAGTTTTATAGGTTTACGGATTCACAAAGGGGGTCGAAATTTTCATTATTTTTGCGATAGGACACACCGTTTTCGAGATATAAGCAAAAGAAAAGAAAAAAAAGATACAGTAGGTACTGTTTTTGCATCTGAAGTCGAGGTGTTGGTGTGAATTTTAGTTCATGACAACTAATTTTATTCCACACCTTTTTAATCGCGATTAAAAATAGTCAGATTTAGTTAAGACAATCAAAATTTTAGGTGAAAAACGTAAAATTCAGAATAGCAAAATTGCCATTTTCACTAAATTATAATCTCAGTGCCATCTTAGTGCTGTCAAACTAAAATATAGTTAAGTTGTGTCACTTTAGTCAATTTCAGAATGGGAAATCGTCGTTTGACAGGAATAAACTAAATTTTGGTGATTTATAGTCTAGTTTAGAGAATTATGTGACAAGAGAATCGGCACCATTAGCAGTGAGCTCTAACCAAACTGATTTATTGATCAAAATACTTACCTCTTTTATAGGTTTCCTAAAAATGAAGGATTACAGAAAAAGTGGTTAGACTCTATTGGTGAAGAAAATATTAATCCGCGACATAAAGAATGGTACCTCTGCATTCACTTTGAAGAAAGCTGTTTCAATAGAACACTTGATGTTATGAGATTACATGATAACTCTGTTCCCACAGTATTTTACAATTTTTTTTTTTTTGTTTTACCCGCACCAAGAAAATACTTTGAAGAAACTGGCTGGACAGGTCCCACAATGTGTGTGGTTCTTTCCTCAAAAGACCATTTCAGACAGCGATCTACATAGCCTTGACGTGATCTGACCAAGATTTTGTCTGGACTTTAAAAGAGACTGTGACCACGGAGTTTGTTTCGGCCTTTCTTCTCATAGTAGTCAGATAGGAAGCGCCGACCTAATTTAGTTTTTAAAATACGATTGACGTGTAGAAGTGTTTGTACAAACCTACTTACAGAAATAAAATCATTTATCATTTATAATTAATATCACGCAAATAAAAATATTTTAAGTAAAAAAATAATTATTTTTATTTTTACTCCACAACTCATCTTTAATAAATAGTTAGGTATGTTATGTTACACAGACATGTTGTATACAAAAGTTTTTAATTCTGTACAGAAAAAAACACTTGATATGAGTTTTATTCTCAGATAACAGACGGTAAGTAAACTACTCATCTTTTTCTGTTACAACAGATTTTAAGTAAGTACATAATTATGAACAAAACGTGATATCAATTAAGACTCGTATCGATACTCGCTATAGTAACACCAATATTCCTTGATTGCCACAAACTTACCAATAATGGCTCAGCCATTTTATGAGACATTATGAGTTGTAGGTAGGCACCTTTTTTTTGTTGATATTTCTAGTCCATACTGTGACGAATTCTCACAATTCAGGTTCAGGTGTATAATAAAACTGCTTGCTTCGTGACAACGATTATATTATTCCAATCAATCACTCTTGCTTATAATTCTTACACAACTTTATTATAAAATAAATTAATAGTGTACAGCTATTAACACACTGATTTGATGCTAATTATATTGAGTTGTAGTTACTATTTGGGCTTTGGTTGCGGGGTTTTACACTAAACAGTGTGAGTCTTTATAATGTGCACATATCGAAATGAGGGAATCTATGCTTAATTTTATCGACGGAAAAAATATTTAAAAAAATCTAAACATTTTTTTTATATTTTTTATGGAATCTTTAAATATTTGGTCCGCTACTGTGACCCCAGTGTAAACAAAACGGTGTAACTTTTAAACCGAATTATCTATCGCGATGAAACAAACTGCATAATGATTGGAAGTAATTAGGCGTCCTCATAAAATGAAAATTGTGGGAAAAAAACTACCCTTAATTGAAAATAAAGATCTTTTTTTTAGCAAAAATCTGTTTTTTCTTCATCAACTTTTACAATAATCGTAAAATTTCTCAATAAGACGCCCCCATTATCTACCTTTTTTATTACTTTAACGTATTTTTCATCGTATAGCTACCCAGAGACTACTGAGAAATTTTACAATTATTGAAAAAATTGATGACAAAAAAACAGATTTTTGCCAAAAAAAGATGTTTATTTTCAATTGAGGGTAGTTTTTTTCCAGAATTTTAATTTTATTAGGAAGCTTAATTACTTCCAATCATTATGGAGTTTGTTTCATCGCGATAGATAATTCACTTTAAAAGTTACACCGTTTTGTTTACACTGGGGTCACAGTAATGGATTTTTTTTGAAAATTCCATAATATAAAATATAAAAAAAATATTTAGATTTTTTTAAATATTTTTTCCATCGATAAAATTAAGCATAGATTCTCTCATTTCGGTATGTGCACATTATAAAGACTCACACTGTATATAAAAGCTGCATCAAAAAAAAAGGAAAAATTATTTATCTGAATATGATAAAAATGACATGAAGTGTTGACGTCGGTGTTGCCTTATTATTATTATTCCGTTTATTTATTTTCATACATATAAATACATTTTTAAATATTTTTATAAAAAACATTAAAAAAAAACATTTAAAAATATAAAAATAGTGGTCCGCCGGTATCAGGAGCAGGGTCCAAGCTACCGGTGGTTAGGGCTCCAGAGACAGGAACCTTCTCACGATACGAGCCGTATCAAGGAGTACTGCCTTCTGAATCAGGCCCTTGATCCAACCGCCTAACGAGAGCCTCGAAAGATGTTGATCGAGGCTTTCGGCCATCAGGCCATTGGCCGATACGACAATCGGCACAATGACAGCCGAGCTTACATTCCACATGTCAACAACCTCGTGTGCTAAGTCGAGATATTTAATTTGTTTCTCTTTCTCAGCTTTCACGAGGTTCTCGTCATGTGGAATGGTAACATCGATAATCATTGTGCGGCGCGCTAATCGATCTATCACCACTATATCAGGCTTATTGGCGACAATAGTCCTGTCAGTAATGATAGATCGATCCCAGTACAACGTGACTTGGTCATTTTCGAGAACTGGGTCGGGCGCATACTTGTAATACGGTACCTCGGTATCCACAAGTTTATATTTTAAAGCAAGTTGCTGGTGAATAATCCTGGCTACTTGGTTATGCCTGTGCAAGTACTCGCCGTTAGCCAGACGAGAACAACCAGAGATAATATGTCTGATGGATTCACCTGGCATGCCCGACACACGTCAACCGTCCCGTCTTTCATAATATGTCTCCGGTAGTTATTCGTCAAGATAACTTCGTCCATAATTGCACAGACGAAACCTTCAGTTTCCCCGAAAAGGTTACCAAAACGTAGCCAGGATACGGACGCTAAGAAGTCTACACCGGGTTGGTGAAGAGCCCGGTAGAAGCGCCCGTGAAGCTCCTTGCTTTGCCATACCTCCCTGCGGTCATCGGTAGTAAGTACTACAGGTTTGCGCCAGTTCTCTTTAGCCATGGAGAGCGGGGTGAGTCCCTTGTCTACTGCTACCACATCACGGTGCATACCCATTTCAGCTTTTAAAAAATATTCCCTGAGACTGCAGACCTCGCGGTTGTGGAGGGTCTTCGCATTTAAAAAGCCTCGACCACCGCACTTCCGCGGGATGTACAGTCTCATCACCGAAGAACGTGGGTGATGCATCCGATTTGCGGTCAGTAGTGTACGGACCCTCCTATCCAGGGCGTCGAGTTCAGTCTGAGTCCATTTGATTATACCGAAAGAGTACATCAAAACCGGCATGACCCAACCGTTGAAGGCACGCACCTTGTTTCCGCCTGAAAGAAGACTATTAAGTACTTTTTTCAGGCGGCCAAAGAAGCGTTCCTTCAACGATTGCTTCATGTCAGTAACATTGATGCCTAAAGCTTCCGACATACCCAAATACTTATAGGTTTCGGATGCGGAGAGGGCTCTAAGGTTTGTGGAATCCGTGAGTTGGGTTCCCACGGATTCAACAATCTCCCCTCGCTTTACATGCATGACCGCACATTTGTCCACACCAAATTCCATCCTGATGGCGCTACTGAAAGTTTCAGTTACCTTCAGTAGCTCCATCAGTCGCAATTTGTTGGGGGCAAAGAGTTTCAAATCATCCATGTAGAGAAGGTGAGATATGACCTGACCACCTCTCCTCAACCGATAACCTAGACCTGAATCCTCCAGTAGCGTACTTAGAGGATTCAGGGCTAAGCAGAACCAAAGTGGACTCAAACTGTCGCCCTGAAATATTCCCCGTTTAATCCATACAGGCTCATCATTCCCCTGGATCTGTCGACATCCTGGATAGCGAAGAACCGTCCTCCATTGCCCCATACACGACTCTAGGAAAGTGCGTAGAGTTGCATCAATCTTGTACAACTCCAGCACCCTCATGAGCCACGTATGCGGCACCGAGTCGTAGGCCTTCTTATAATCTATCCAGCATGTTGACAGATCTTTGCGGGATCGACGAACCTGTTGGCTAATGGCCATGTCGATGAGGAGTAGCTCCTTAGTACCGCGGGACCCGTTTCTACATCCATTTTGAGAGGCAGACATAATCATATTATTGCCAATGTGCGTATTAATTTTCGCTCTCAGAATGGATGTAAGAAGTTTATAGACCGTCGATAAACACGTAATTGGTCTATAATTCTTGGGTTCCGTGGCACTACCTGATTTATGGAGCAGGTGGGTAACGCCTGTTGTTAGAAACTGTGGTAGCGACCCAGACTCTAAGGATGACTGGAACTGAGATGCCAGGCAAATGATGATAAATGATAAATGATAAATGATTTTTATTTCTGTAAGTAGGTTTGTTACAAACACTTTTACACGTCAATCATATTTTTAAAACTAGATGAGGTCGGCGTTTCATAACTGACTACTCTGAGAAGAAAGGCCGAAACAAACTCAGAGGTCACAGTCTCTTTTAAAGTCCAGACATAATCTTGGTCAGATCATGTGAAGACCATGTAGATTGGTGTCTGAAACGGTCTTTTGAGGAAAAACCATACAGATTGAGCGGACCTGTCCAGTCAGTGCACGCATTTGTCAGTAATCTTGCCGCTCAACTGAGAACTTAAGGAGCACAACGATTCGACGAACAATACCAAAGAAAGGACATTTGGGTAGGCCGCATAAATTACTCAAGCTGCCAGATCGTGAAACTAACTAAGAAATAAAATAAAAAAAGTAATAATCCACATAATCTTCACATTCACAATAATTTAAATAATATAATACTTTACAAAGTAAATACTCATGTCATTGTATGTATAAAATTCATCAATGTCAATGTGTATATAAATATTCGAACATAATCTTTGAGGACCATGTAGATTAGTATCTGAAATGGTCTTCTGAGGAAAGAACCACGCAGATTAAGAGGACCTGTCCAGTCAGTGCACGCATTTGTCAGTAACCGTGCAGCTCAACTCAGAACTTTAGGAGCTCAACGATTCGACGAACAATACCAAAGAAAGGACACTTGGGTAGGCCGCATGAACTACTTAAACTGCCAGATCATGATTAAAACTGAAACAATGACCCACATAGTCCTCACATTCACAATAATTGATCGTTCTGTTATAATAATTATCAATTTATCAGTGTATGTAACAGAAATAAAAGAAAACATTCAGTATGCAGAAAATTGGAACAACTCAATCCCAAGCCTTTTTGTCCTCAATATAATCCTTAACGGTATAAAAGCCTTTCTGGCACAACTTACGTTTAATGAATGATTTGAATTTATTAAGGCTTAGATCTTGAACGTGGCTTGGAAGTTTATTATAAAAGCGTATACATTGACATCTGAACGAGCCACCTATTTTCTTGAGCCTTGTTGTAGGTACAACGAAGCTGTGTTTGTTCCTAGTATTTATATTATGGATATCACTGTATTTTTTAAACAAGTTTATATTTTTATGGGCATATAAAAGATTTTCAAAAATATACTGTGAAGGCACAGTCATTACATTAATCTCCTTAAATTTCTCTCTGAGAGTGTGTCTCGGGCTTAATTTATAAATTGATCGAACAGCTCTTTTCTGCAAAACAAAGATAGTCTGAATGTCGGCGGCATTTCCCCACAACAGAATACCATACGACATTACACTATGAAAATAGCTAAAGTACACTAAACGGGCTGTCTCTATGTCAGTTAAATTACGAATTTTTCTAACAGCGTATGCTGCGGAGCTAAGCTTTTTTGATAATTTATCTATGTGTGGGCCCCACTGAAGCTTAGCATCCAAAGTTAAGCCCAAGAATACTGTGCTATCTTCAGGATTCAATTCTCTGCCCTTTATCAATACATTAGTTAACACCTGTCTAACGTGAGGCAACGTAAACTTAATGCATTTGGTTTTTTTTTCATTAAGTAGTAAATTATTAACATTGAACCAGTGAACTACTTTTGAGATCGCGCTATTTACATCGTCAGTAACCAGCTGCTGACGTTTAAGTTTAAACAAAAGTGAAGAATGTGTGAACTAATTAGCCATTTTAACCAAAAGTTGTGCAATCCGTCCGGTCCCGGAGATTTCCAGTTCGGTAACGGACGGACCGCTCTGGCAACGTCTAATGGCGTAATTAGGACTGCTCCCATTTCTGGTATGGTTTCACACATTCGCTCGACCACTCGTATCCAGCCAGCCTCAGCGTGACAGACGGGTACCGACCAGATGTTGCACCAGAATGTTCTCGTGGCGGCGTCATCCGGGCGGCACACGTCTGTCACATTTGGTTCAAGTCGCTCCCAAGCTCTGTACACCCACCTCTCATCGCTCTGGAACATGCGATTTTGCGTGTATCGATCAACCCGTCGCTTATACCGCCGAATACGGCTCGCCCATGCACAAACTTTCTGCTTCAGGAAGTCGATGCGCTCTGTGACATGGGACATGTATTCTCGAGGGCTGATTCCAGTCCCCGCGAATGCCCGTCTTACAAAGCGCATCACTCGTGGTCGTGTATTGCCCTCCCTGAAGCAGTATAGTTTGCCGATAAGTACCCTGGTCCCATCGATACGACGCTCGATCCTGCACTGCCAGGCTGGTACAGCTGGTTTTGGTCGAGTAGCTCCGTCATAGTTTGGAAACTTGACATTAGCTAAACGACATGCCGCAACAGCCGCACAATACAGAATCGAGTGTGTATCAACGAGATCCTTGCTGCTCTCGAACACATTCTTCAGCTGCGAGTCGAGGGCACATACCAGCGCCCTATTTTTTTTGTGCATAGGTAGGCGTGGTAATCGGGGTCTAAGTTCGATCGAAGTGGATCTATACTCGCGAAACGCATCCTCCAGTGCGCTTCTCAATCGGGCGTTGTACTGGCTACTTACTGTGGTAACCCTATCATCGTCTTCTTCAACACCATGATTGGACCGCGGCGGGACAGCATCAATGGTTGAAGCTTGTACCGCGGTCTGTGCCGGAGCCGAGACGATATGGTTGCACAGCTCTGAGCGCAGCCTATCAAGTGCAGCATCGTCCAACCTATGATTACGTTGGATGACCCGCACCTGATCCGATAGTCGTTGGGCCGAGACGTTGACGGTTGGCTCTAGTTCCTGAAACAGAGATAGCATCCTATCACGGTACGCAGTGAGGTTAGTTCCCCCCTCTGTAGACCTGTAATATGCGCGCATGACGTTCTCGTTCATAGATTGAGTCCATCTCATGCGCTGCACACAACCACCGGCAGCGGGGACCCGGTTCGGGGCCGGATGGCCCCTAAGTCCCAAGCTCCTCGGTGGCCGGCCTCTCCCCTGCCGACGTACAGGTGTTGGCGACGTCAGCGGAGAAAAATACTCGTCGCTCGAGCTCGACGCAACTACCGCGGCCGGTGTCGTCACAGCGCTCACGGTGGGGCTGGGTACCGGCGGCGGCGAGGCGGAGCCGAGCGAAGAGTCCGGAGGTGGTAGGCGTGCTCGTCTTGAAGCTGATCTCGTCAACATTTTTCAGTTTTCATGCAAGTAGTATATAGTATATAAGGCATTTTCGGAGGTGGCATGACAGATGTCACTTCAGATTCGGTACATAGTTTTTGACGAAAGTTTAAGTATAGGATTCTGGTTAATTTTGCTTTTCTTGAATTATGTGGGGAGTATTTATTGTGTTTTTCAGGCTTGTTGTATGGTTTCTCATAAAATATAAAAACCAATATACAAACTGCGTCTAAAATAAAAATAACTGAAAAATTTCGTGACGTGTTGACGTTGGTGTTGCCAGCTTATTATTTTATTATTATTTCCTTTATTTCATTTACATACATATGAATTACATTTTTAAATATTTTTATAAACAAAAAGATACTAAAAACATTTAAAAATATAAAAAATAGTAGCCCACCGGTATCGGGAACAAAGTCCAAGCTACCGGCGGTCAGGGCTCCAGAGAGAGAAACTTCCTAACAATGCGGGCCGTGTCCAGAAGTACCGCTTTCTGAATCAAGCCCTTGATCCAGCTGCCTAACGAGAGCCTCCTTAGGTGTTGGTCGAGGCTCTTGGGTATTAGCCCATTGGCTGTCACTGCTGTTTATTATTATTATTTCCTTTATTTCATTAACATACATATAAATTACATTTTTAAATATTTTTATAAATAAAAAGATACCAAAAACATTTAAAAATATAAAAAATAGTAGCCCACCGGTATCGGGAACAGGGTCCAAGCTACCGGCGGTCAGGGCTCCAGAGAGAGAAACTTCCTAACAATGCGGGCCGTGTCCAGAAGTACCGCTTTCTGAATCAAGCCCTTGATCCAGCTGCCTAACGAGAGCCTCCTTAGGTGTTGGTCGAGGCTCTTGGGTATTAGCCCATTGGCTGTCACGACTATCGGCACAATGACCGCTGAGCCCACATCCCAAATGTCGACAACCTCGTGAGCCAAGTCAAGATACTTGATTTGTTTATCTTTCTCGGCTTTCACGAGGTTCTCATCATGCGGGATGGTTATGTCAACAATCATTGCGCGTCGCTCCAATCGATCCACCACCACTATATCAGGCTTATTGGCAACAATAGTCCTGTCAGTGATGATGGATCGATCCCAGTACAATGTGATATTACCATTTTCGAGAACTGGGTCGGGCACATACCTGTAGTACGGTACCTCCGATTCCACAAGGTTGTATTTCAGAGCAAGCTGCTGATGGATTATCCTGGCTACAAGGTTGTGTCTATGCAAGTACTCTCCGTTAGCTAGACGAGAACACCCGGAGATGATATGCCTGATTGATTCTCCCGGCCGGTGGCATGCCCGACAGATGTCAACCGTGCCGTCTTTCACAATAAATCTCCGGTAATTGTTCGTCATCATAACTTCGTCCATAATTGCACAGACAAAACCTTCGGTTTCTCCAAAGAGGTCACCGAAACGCAGCCAGGCAACGGACGCTAGTAGATCTACATCCGGTCCATGTAGGGCCCGGAAAAAGCGTCCGTGGAGCTCCTTACTCTGCCATACCTCCATGCGATCATTAGTTTCAAGCACTACAGGTTTGCGCCAGTTCTCTTTAGCCAAGGAGAGCGGGGTGAGGCCCTTGTCCACCGTGACTACATCTCGATGCATACCCACGTCGGTTTCTAGGAAATATTCCCTGAGACTGCATATCTCGCGATTGTGGAGGGTCTTAGCGTTTAAAAAGCCTCGACCTCCACACTTTCGCGGGATATACAGCCTCATTACCGATGATCGTGGGTGATGCATTCGATTTGCAGTCAGCAGCGTACGGACCCTCCTATCCAGGGCGTCGAGTTCGGTCTGAGTCCATTTGAGTATGCCGAAAGAGTACATCAAAACTGGCATGACCCAACCGTTGAAGGCGCGCACCTTGTTTCCGCCTGATAGAAGACTATTAAGTACTTTTTTCAGGCGGCCAAAGAAGCGTTCCCTCAACGACTGCTTCATGTCAGTAACATTGATGCCTAACGCTTCCGACATACCCAAATACTTATAGGTTTCGGATGCGGAGAGGGCTCTAAGGTTTGTGGAATCCGAGAGTTGGGTCCCCACGGATTCAACAATCTCCCCTCGCTTTACATGCATGACCGCACATTTGTCCACACCAAATTCCATCCTGATGGCGCTACTGAAATTTTGAGTTACTTTCAGTAGCTCCATCAGTTGCAAATTGTTGGGGGCAAAGAGTTTTAGGTCATCCATGTAGAGGAGGTGCGATATAACCTGACCACCTCTCCTCAACCGATAGCCTAGACCTGAATCCTCCAGCAATGTGCTTAGAGGATTCAAGGCTAAGCAGAACCAAAGCGGACTTAAACTATCGCCCTGAAATATGCCTCGCTCGATCCTTATCGGTTCGCTATTCCCATGAATATTTCGACATCCTGGATAGTGAAGGACCGTCCTCCATTGCCGCATACATGCCATTAGGAAGGTGCGAAGAGTTGTATCTACTTTATACAACTCTAACACCCTCACGAGCCATGTATGCGGCACCGAGTCATAGGCCTTCTTATAATCTATCCAACATGTCGACAGATCCTTTCGGGAACGACGAACCTGTTGGCTAATGGTCTTATCAATGAGGAGTAGCTCCTTAGTACCGCGGGACCTATTCCTACATCCATTTTGAGAGGCAGACATGATGGAGTTGGTGTCTATATGTTTGTTAATTTTAGCTCTCAAAATGGATGTAAGAACTTTATAGACCGTCGGTAAACACGTGATCGGCCTATAGTTCTTGGGTTCCGCGGTGCTACCTGATTTATGGAGCAGGTGGGTAATTCCTGTCGTTAGGAATTGGGGTAGCGAACCAGATTCTAAAGTAGTCTGAAACTGAGATGCCAAGCGAGCGTGCGATCTTGTGAACCATTTAATCCAAAAGTTGTGCAGTCCATCCGGCCCTGGAGACTTCCAGTTGGGTAGTGGACGGACTGCACGAGCTACATCTTGGGGGCAGATGGTAATAGCCCCCATTTCTGGTATCGGATCGCAGGCTCGCTCGACTTCCCGAGTCCAATCACCTTCGGTGTGACTGACAGGTACCGACCAGATGCTGCGCCAGAAGGAACACATGGCATCATCATCCGGTAGGCACGTCTCAGTCACACCATGGTCCGGTCGCTCCCAACCCCTATAAACCCACCTTTCATCGCTCTGGAAGGTGCGATTCTGAGTGTATCGCTCTACTCGCCGCCTATACCGACGAATACGGTTTGCCCATGCATACACTTTCTGCTTCAGGAAGTCGATGCGCTCTGTGACACAAGACATATAGTCTTGGGGACTGATATCAGTCCCTGAGAATGCCCGTCTCACAAAGCGCATCACTCTAGGGCGAGTATTGCCCTCCTTGAAGCAGATTAGTTTGCCGATGAGCGTCCTGGCCCCACCAATACGGCGTTCAATTCTGCACTGCCAAGCTGGTACGTTTGGTTTCGGTCGTGTAGCTCTAGTGTCATTTGCAAATTTGACGTGAGCTACACGACATGCTGCTACTGCCGCGCAGTACAGAATTGAATGAATATCGGTGAGGTCTTCGCAGGTATCAAAATAGTTTGATAACTGCGAATCCAGGACCGCCACCAGCGCCCTATTTTTGTTATGCATGGGCAAACGAGGTAAGCGTGGCCTAAGTTCGGGCGGCATGAAGCGATATTCCTGAATCGCATCCTCCAAAGCACTCCTCAATTGCTCATTGCACTGGCTACTTACATTTGTAGCCCTATCATTACTCCCTTCGTCAGCATGCGTTGTATTGAGCTGCGGATGTACAACAGTCTGCGACTGGGGTGCGATGATATGGCCACTCTGCATTTCACTTCGCAGGCGATCAAGTACAGAGTCATCCAACATATGATTACGCTGGATGACTCGCACCTGATCCGACAGTCGTTGTGCCGAAACGTTGACAGCTGGCTCAAGCACCTGAAAAAGAGAGAGCATCCGAACACGGTACGCGGTCAGATTGTTTCCCCCCTCTGTAGCCCCATAGTATGAGCGCATGACATTTTCATTAATGGATCTCGTCCATCTCATGCGCTGCACACTTCCGCCGGGAGCTGGGACCCTATCAGAGGCCGTTGGGCCTCGAGGTCCTAAGCCGTCCGTTATTATTATTATTATTATGATTGTGTATCACCTAATAAACTCAGGACTTGTGAGGAAGAAATGTTGAGGTTGGAGTTAGTTAGCCCTTTCCTAAGGGTGACATTATTTTCTTCGGAATTCGTAGGTTTTGATAAGATCGGCGCACGTATAGGGGTGTTTATATTCCCGATTTTTGGGGTTTTACAATTGCATGTTTGACAATTCCATGAATTCTTTTGTGCTGCTGTCATTGTTTTGTTGAAATGTGTGACAGTAATATTTGCACATTGTAAGTCGTATGCTGTTTTACATAATTTAAAAGTAAGCTTTTCTTTAGTATGTAGTACTTGAAGACATCCTGCGCACAGTGACTCCATCTAGTAGCTTTTGATGTAATTTTTATTGAAAGCGCCCTCTATCTGCATGCGTCGTAATTAGGTCAGATCTTAGGAGGTTTTGTAAGTGTTTGAGCATTTTCAACACAGATGGCGTTGAATTGAGTTTAGACAAAGTGATAGTGCACTTTTTGATGAATATTATTTGCATTGAAATGTAATAATCACTGATTGGTAAATGTATGCTCCTACCTTTTGTTCCTTAGAGCATCTTATGGTGGTCCTTGACAGCTGAAGTCAGTTTTTTTTTGTTACAAAAGTAGTTATTTTTCCACTCTGCAATTGGCATTTTGATTTTGTTTTGATTCGTTTGTGATTGTTTTGCAATGCAACTTTTGTTGTCAACTGTCAGTGTCGCAAACGCATCTGGATCAATGACTAAAGACTAAGAGAGGACATGAACTAAAAGATCTATATAAATTAAATACATTATGGAAATATCATACGATTCTATACAGAAATAAAAAAATATACATGTTTCTTTCTAACTTATGCAATTCTGCAAGTGTCAAAAAGAGAAAACCGTATTTTGTCAGTTTTCTAAAATTGCAATTCAATTTCAATTGACGTCACGGAAGCCCTGCCCATCGGCCGGTTCGCCATTTTAGTTTCTGGTTTTGAGTACTTCTCAGAGTGTACATGAAGTGTCATTTGGCGTTATCGTGCGACTAAATATTAAGTTTTTTTTCCATTTTGAGAACATTTTGAGTGCTGTAAATTTGACTGAGGCTGTCTGTGATAGAGGAAACCATGCCTAAGTGTTGTGTGAGGGGCTGTGGCTCGAATTACAGTAAAAAAGCGCCTCTGATATCCCTGCACAAGTAAGTCGAAAGAATTCATAGATTATTAAGTTTCCTATATAAATTTATACCAATTTCTAGTCTCAATTCATGTTTATTACTGTTCGGTCATAGATTATTGCCTATTCATAGTCTTTCGAACGATATATTTCCTTATTTTGGTTTTGTTTACTACGTATTTTTATTGACAAATATAGTGTTGTGATTGTGTAATTTGCACAACGAATCGATTTAGCATCGATAAAAACCAAATTTCGTTTGAATATTTAGCATGAAAAAATATACACATTTATGTTAGTTTGCGTGTTTTGTTTGTGTTTTTAGGTTACCAAAAAATGATAAACTTAAAAGTAAGTGGCTTGAATCATTGGGTCAAGAAAATATCGACTCCAGCCAGGAAAATGTTTGTTCACTACATTTTGAAGAGTCTTGTATTAATAGAAGTCTTGATATAGTGAGACTTCACGACAATGCAATACCGACAAGGCTCCCTAAGGTAAATTATCACATTTTCATTGTAAGCCTACATTTACCCATATATTCGAAAATAATGTTGGAGCTGATGAAGATTGTACAACCTATCTTTGCATTGTATAAATTCAATCTCTTAGTATTGTATAATTGCATAGCACATGTGTGAGCACTATGTACCCACTATAAAGGTTACTGGGTTCGTCTTTCATTGACTTGAATGTGCCCTGGCGGCTGAGAGTATGTCATGCTCACTCAAATGTGTCGCTGGTGGTGACGTGTGTATTGGATCATTGAGTTCCCTTCAAAATGGTTGAGTTGAATGGTGCTGATCCATACGTCATGTTCGTGAACGGGCGCCGTCAGTAGGCACTGGTCATTTCTTAGCTGCCACGGCTTATTTTAATTCCATAATTGTTTTTATCTTTTTATTACGGACGCTTTTAACGTGCACGTGTTTCTACATCGTTCTCACATGTATAATTACAACATGAATGATGTAACCACTTTTTTGTAACAATATTTTGATTTAAAAGAGTGTCCATGGAGTTTCTTGCCCGTTCTTCTCCATAGGTACCTACTACGCTTTGGAATGGGCAACTAGCTTCATCTTTCTGACTGACCGACCCCTTGAGAATTCAAAAGTGCCTGTAATTGGTTTATTTGAAATAAATGCTTTGAGTTTGAGTCATAATACATTATTATTTCCCTGTACATTTATTGTAGACAGGCAGACTTTATTGTATTTCACATTATTGGTGTACTTAATACTAATTACAAACTGATATTATTGTATCTATTTGAAATAAAACGGTTCTCCCATTAAATGCATAATATCGATTTCTGTTGTTTTATTTTGGTAATAATCGGTATAGTTTTGAATTCCTTGTTGCAGTTTAATTTACTCTTCTTCTAGCTTGATTATCACGAGCAACTATTAATCATAGAGTAAATAATATCAAGTACAATTAATTTTAAATGAACCGCCAAATTGATTATTTTTGCAGTTTTTCAGTCAGATTACGCAACAACAGGCTTTTTTGTACTTAATCCATAATGCGACGTCCTAGAATGAGAATCGAATAACAACCTACTTACCTACTATCTACTTAAAATCAAAAACGTTATTTTAATGTATGTCATTTCGATTAATCGATTTGTAATCAACACGATGAACAAAATCATTGCAAAGAATGAGCAGAGGACACATTCTCTGATAATTTCATTATGTTGTACAATCTCTGTTTTCCTCAAAAGAAAGTCAAGATCAGGCCTGCGACAGCTTTAGTTCCAAAAAATGCGTTATGGCGCTACTTTCGGTAGCCATGTTGTTGGCAGCCATTTTGGCTGTTGAGTGTTGCGTATAACTGTCAAACTGACAGATTGTATTTTCATTTTTCAGTAATTTCAGTCATTCGTGTTCAAAGACATTAAAATTATGTCGAATCTCT
The DNA here is from genome assembly GCA_937001585.2 of Brachylomia viminalis. Taxonomy (NCBI): domain Eukaryota; kingdom Metazoa; phylum Arthropoda; class Insecta; order Lepidoptera; family Noctuidae; genus Brachylomia; species Brachylomia viminalis. Next base: position 27,029,954 of record OW443301.2, read on the forward strand.
GGGTTAGTTTGTGTATTATTCGTTCTCATCGCTTTATTGCTTGAGTTGAGACATAATTATATATAATGGTGAGTAGATACTCTCTCTACAAATAGCCTTCGTTCACATTATCTGCATAGCAGTTGCAAATTATCTAGGATAAAAAGTATCCATCATCATTATAATTATCATAATATCCATCTGTATGTTAGTCCAGGTCATGGTCTAACTGTGTACCAAATTTCATCCAAATATGTTGAACTGTTAAACCACAATTGCACAAACATCTAAACTTTGACATTATTTTATAAATTAGTAGGATTGTGATCCATCAAATTAAGTTGTACTCAATAGCTTTTTTGTTTGCAGATGGAACTATTGAGATGTCAGGACAACACCTAAGTGTAGTGTATGATCCCCCACACTTACTTAAGGGGCTAAGGAACAACCTTCTTACAAAAGACATGTTTTTCAAAAGCAAAGTTGAAATGGTATTTGATGCTGATTGCCAACTAGGTCATACTAGAATGCATAAAAAACTAACAGAGCACCATATTTACGCAGCAAAAATGAAGAAAATTAAAGTGAGTTGCAAATTATAATTAAAATTACTGCCCAAACTCTGAGTGCAACAACCAGTGGAATGCTTAAATACACTGCATTGTTCAGTAAGTTTTTACTTTGTTATCAATCAGTCACTCACTTACTCACTTTACTTTAATTTATTTAGGGTCTCCGGCAAAAGAAACACAAGAATTCACACTATACATATTCACTCTTTGTTAAAAAGAATTAGGTTTTTAATAATTGGGTTTTAATTTTTACAATTGAGCCATTATGACTAATAAGACGTTTGATTTAAACTAATATACTAAGAATAATACCAGTTGCACTTTCTTGTAGTCTGATAGAATGGAAATGGAAACATTGTTTGTTTGTTATACTTATATATAATTATGTATTTCAGAAACTACAGCCTCGGGTCAAAATGTCAGTGAGACAAAAGCCACAACAGGCGAAGCTGTGGAATTCATGGACAAGCTCTTTGACAGCGTGAATGGATCTCGAGGGAGTACTGTCCGGGGCAAACTTCGTGGACCAATAAAGCCAAACGCCCATCAAATTTTCAATTTTTGGACAGAAGCCAAACAAATATTAAATAATATTCAATATATTGATAATAGTAGCAAGAAAGCCCTCAAAAATAATAAAATCTATAAGGTTCGAGTTCCTTCTCTTAATGGATGTGTTACAACTATAGAAAGTTTTGAAAGGTTGTCTAAACTGTTGTTCGAAAAATATGATATACAATATTTTTATCCTAGAAATGTTAATCAGGATCCTCTTGAGAATTTTTTTGGTAGGATCAGAGCCATCAACTACAGGAACGTCAATCCTGATGCAAATACTTTTTTGAATGCTTTTAAATCACTGCTAATGTCCAACGTTATGGGTCCACATTCAATATACGCAAACTGTGAGGATGATACAGGAAACACAGTTGTAGATTTTTTTAAACTCATATCTTCATCCAATGTTGATGAGAGTTCCTCATCAACATTTGATGAAGATAAAGAAAATGCCATGTGTAGTAGACCCATAACAATGACGCAAAACGTTAGCAGTAACCAATCACTAAATCCAGTAAACGAAAGATTGCGCGTGCACTCTTCTGCATATACAGCAGGGTATATGTGCAGGAGAGTGAGAAACAAATTTAATTGTAGGAGATGCTCTGATACTTATATGCAAACAAAAAGAGATGTATTTCATAAATGGATTGAACAACGAGAATATACCCTTTTAAAACATCATAATTTAACATATCCATCAAAGAAGTTTCTAATGTTATATAGGAATATCTCGGGCCTTATACATGATTACTTGAATAAGTATGCATACAAAAAGTGTGTAAAAAAACATTTAAAAATAGAAATAATAAAGAAATTTGATTTAAATTGGTTGGGGTGTACAGGTCATAACACCGAAGTAAAGGAATGGTTGCTTAATTTAATGATACGCACCCATGTTCATAATTGGTGCAACATAATTAATAAAATTTTAAAAGGAGGTGTACAAGAAAAACTTGTGAAACAGATGTGTGTACCTCAACAAATTGCCTTTGAGAAATATAAAGCCCATAGGTTAAGACGAAAAAATAAATAAAAAGTAAAATCTGAAGTCTTTTTTTTACATTTCTTTCGTTATATTCGTATCCAATGAACATATAGGAAGAAACATTAAACATTGCAAATAATAAAATTAACCCTATAAGAATATTCCATGGCACATCACTATGCTATCGATATTCTATGCCGGATGGTCAGCGTCATTTTTATAGTACGCTGTGGGTCATCCCTCAGTGACATTACGACACTAGCGCTTGGCGCATATTTTTGGAACTAATCGTCAACCATAGTACTGTCCTATCTGTCTCTGACTAGTATATAGTTATCTGTGGTCAAGATACATCAGGTCTAGACCGAAATGGATTTCACGTGGCTTAAAAATATGCAGCAAACGTAAACGCCAACTACTGTGGCAACATAGGAATAATCCCAATCCAGCTACTAAAACTGCTTTCAAAACATATGCAAAGAGATATAAAAATATAATCAAACTGACACAAAAATCTCAAAATGATTATTTTATTAAAACTGCAATAAATAAGAACAAAGCCACTTGGAAAGTTATAAATGACATCAAATCTAAATATCCAAATGAAGGCGTAAATCAATTAATTATCAATGGCAAAATCGTAAACAATCCTCAAGACATTGCAAAATCATTTAATAAATTCTTTCTTGACATCAATGATAATAATTCTAGTGAGCCCCAAAAATCTTCCAATAAACTGACTTATAATTCTAATTCAATATTTATGCAACCGACTATCCCGAATGACATTTATAAAATAATAATCGATCTAAAAAATAAAACCAGTGTCGGCTATGATAACATTATGACAAACATTGTTAAAGATGCAGCTCATATCATATCTGAACCACTAAGCTTCATTGTGAATTTATGTATAGAAGAAGGCACTTTCCCAGACAAACTAAAAATATCTGTTATAAAGCCCATATTTAAAAAAGGAGACAAAGCAGACATGAGTAATTATAGGCCAATAGCATTAATACCCATTTTTGGAAATTTTTTTGAAAAGGTGATGTTCAACTGCCTCTATAATTTCTTTGAATCAAACAACATTTTTACACCTAATCAGTATGGTTTTCGGAAAAACAAATCCATAAATTTGGCAGTATATAACTTTTTACATAAAGTACTGATCAACTTGGATAAAGGGCTGCCAGCTCTCGCGCTGTACATGGACATGTCGAAAGCTTTTGACCGTGTCGACCACAAAATCCTCTTGAGAAAGTTGTATGCATACGGTGTGAGAGGAAATGTGTACAAACTTATAGACTCATACCTTAGCAACAGGCAACAGTTTACAGAAGTAAGGACTTTCAATCCAAGTAATAAAACAGAAGAAATATATGTTTCTGAATCTGGAACTGCAAAATTTGGCGTTCCTCAGGGGAGTATTATGGGCCCTCTGCTCTTCCTTGTGTATATAAATGACATGCCTTCGGTAACCAATCATGATATCACACTATTTGCTGATGATAGCACTGTTTTATTCGTTAATGATAATCTAATCGACTTAGAATCTGACATTAACAAAACAATATTACTTATTATTGAATGGCTTAAAATAAATAATTTAATGATTAATATTGACAAAACAAAAATAATGAATTTTAAAATACGAACTAGACGTACGGATGACTTAAAAATACACTATCTAGATAGGGACATTGACGAAACTGAATCAACAAAATTTCTAGGATTACATATCGACAACAGACTAAATTGGAAATTTCATATTGATCATGTATGCAAAAAGCTGGGACAATTTTCATATGCACTACACAGATTAAGCAAAATAGCAAAGCAGTCTACTTTACTAACAGCTTACCATGGCTACGTTAGCTCCACACTCAGATACGGTGTAATATTCTGGGGCAACAGTACAGACAAGGAGCGCGCCTTTGTTGCTCAAAAACGGTGTATTAGATCTATATTTAAATTATGTCAAACTGACTCCTGCATGCCATTTTTTAAAAAGATGAAGGTTTTAACTTTGCCATGTGTCTATATATTTGAGGTCGTAGTGTTTGTCAAAAATAATATTGACATGTACAACTATTACACCCGTGAACGACGCAAGGACAAATTACGCACAGTAGCTAGCAAGACTCATATAATGCATGAGAGCATCTTTTGTGCAGCTTCTCGTATTTTTAATAATATTCCAGGGCCCATTCGAATGATTGCAAAAATGGAAAAATTTAAAAAGACACTCCATGATCTGCTAGTAAACAAGTGCTATTATTCTATAAAAGACTTCTTATCAGACAAATCTCTGCACCAATATACGAGCAATCCCACTCAGTCGTGATGCGTTCAGTGACCTATTGACATTGTTCTATTAATAAATTGACTATTGTATAATTCCAATTGTATTGTGTATGTAACATTATTATGTATTTACTTACCTACTATTGTATGCCCTACGGGCGGGACATAGCTGTTCACAATTTATTATATTTCTGCCACCTGTATTATGTACCTACCTATGATCCACAATAAAGATTGATTTGATTTGATTTGAGGACAACACTAGGTAATGGGCGGAGCCTACGCCATTTTACTTTCCACGCCGGCACGCGCTACGATCTTTTAGTTCATGTCCTCTCTTATTCTTTAGTCATTGATCTGGATTGATTTGTATTGTCAATGTCACATACTACTTAGAGATGTCAACTAAGGTGTCTTGTCTTTGGTCTCTGGCACTGACACATCAAGCAATGGACAAATTGTCGGCAATATGTATGCTTGAATATGAGGCTTTTGATAACGTTGGATGTGTATACTTGTCTTTTTTTTATTTGTAATGTGCGTTTTGTTTGTGCAGAATAAACATTTTTTCTTTCTTTCTTTTCTTTTCTTTTATTGCGGTTGGTCCAGTTTGTTTTTGTTTTGCTCAAATTCAAAATATTAGTTCGTTACACTGCACTATTATTGTTTTTCTTACGTAATCTTGATGGAAACTTATGAACTTTACCATAAATCACTAATAGTTTACACACTCTATAGTTATAATTAGTTTCTTTACTGAATAATAACTTTATCTATTTTAAAAGAATTTAATAAACACAGCTGATGTTTACTTTGCGCACATTAGCGCCCTCCCTTCATTCATTCGTTCCTCCTTCTCCCTTCATTTATGTGGCAATGTTACAGATGGGTACTTTTCTAAATTAATAAACTAGGACAATGGTTTGGAATCTGCAGTAGGATGCCAACAAGAGCGGACTTGTAACCACCCATCCACCCTCTTGGGCCAGTCTTTTTCAACTTGGCTATTCATCCAATCATCCAGAAATTAAATACAAAATATAATGTGTGGTATTTGGATGATGGAATGCTAGGAGGTGATGTAGCCACCATTTTGAAAAACCTGCAACTCCATGAACGGCATTTTAAATCTATTGGCCTGGAATTTAAACCATCAAAATGTGAAATTTACTCTTCTGACACTATCGAAAAGAGAAATTTCCAGAAATATTTTTTTTTGTAAAAGTTCCCTGCACCTCCTGGGTTCCCAAATGTTAGAAGATGGTGTGACTGTCCGTGAAATGACCCCTTGGCTGATAAAATTTTTGTTTTTCCTAATTATGTTAAAAGTAGGGTTGAGGTCGCTTTCCCCCTTAGAGAAAAAGGCCGCACTCCGGGTGGAGTACGGCCTTTTAGAGCTCGCCTCCAGACTGGACACTCTCCGACCGATAGCGATTACATGAATTCCCAAATATGAAGAACTGTGATGCCTTGTCCTTTTATATTTATTATATTAATAAGGCAAGGAAATAATTGAAAAAAATGGAAAATATGACTTAGGAATTCATACTTCTGAAAATACATTTGAGGTGATTTTAGAAAGCTAAAAATAATACTGGGATGCAAAGTATAACCTTGTGAGCAACCTATACCTACGCTAGTGTAACTGGTATTTGGTCAGTCGTTACTCACACGATACCTCACATCTACACTCGGAGTATTCAGAGCAACGCTTCCATAAAGTGACGCAAGCGGCTTTTTAGCAGCATTGCTTCGGCATCATGACATGTTCCCTAGCAGTTCATTCGAACTGATAACGTGACGAAGCGGTGTTCCCTTTTTTTTTTTGTTTCCGGTGTGGAAAATCCTCATGGATGTCCGCTGCCCTGTGGTAGGCGGCGGGGTCTGTCAGACTTTTACTGACTAAGAACCACCCCGGTGTTCCATCTCACACCTACGCCGGGGGTCACGGGAACGTAAGATCCTTCCGCAACCCCCGAATGGTGCCGGCCCGCCACTGCGGGCCTATTCGGGTCTGGGGGGGGAATGAGGTGTTTGACTCCCCCCGCGACGTCTAAGAGGGGCGCGCGTGGAACACTACGCGCTGCCACCTCGGGTCCTGATGTGTGGGTAGCGACGGACTTCCCCGAGTCTGTGGCCTCTGGACCCATTTAGGGGGCTGGAAGAGGGCGTTGTCCGCCCTCCGCCGACGCCCGATGCGCCTTCTGCGGGCCGGGTGAGTGGACGAGATCTCCCTCTCCCTTTCCGCAGCCTCCTTATGCGAAACAACTGTTTCGCAGAAGGAAACTAGCGCTTCCCAGGACTCGTCGCTGCCGACCATCGACTCGACTACGGCCGGCAGCGACAAGTCTCTGCCTACTTCTGAGTTGAGGGCACGGCACGGCTCCTCCCAAGCGGCACACTCTGCCAGCGTACGGCCGCTGTGTCCTCGCGACAGTCGACGCAGTGGTGACAGCGGGCGTCCGGCTCCTTGTTTATGCGGCACAGGTACTTCCCGAAGCAACCATGCCCCGAGAGCACCTGCATCGCCCGAAACGACAGGGAGCCGTGCCTCCTCCCGAGCCAGTGCTCGAGCACCAGCCGGACCGCCTCGATGGTGACGAGGCCGTCGGTAGGGCGTGAGAGCCTGTCCCGCCATTCCGCCACCAGGACCTCGCGAAGCTGAGACCGTCGCAGCTCCATGTGTCGCTGCATCGGTCCCTCGCCCCGCGCCCTCGCTTCCTCGCGCCACCGCTATAATGACACGAGTACTTTCGCCTCGAGGTCCCAGCGCGGGGATCCAGCCAGTCCGCAAGCTGCCTCGTAGGAGATCGTGCGATACCCCCTGATGACTCTGACGGCCATCGCTCTTTGCGGCTTTCGCAAAACAGCGATGCTGCCGGCCGTCAGGTCAGAGGCCCACACCGGGGCCCCATACAGGGCCATGGATCGCACGATCCCCACGTAGAGCCGCCTACAGGCAGCGCTCGGGCCCCCCAGATTGGGAAGCAACGTTGCAAGCGCGCCAGCCGCGCCCAGCAGACATGGGCGCCAGCATCATGCTCATCATTGCAGCATCATTGCGTCGGCATCATGCTCATAAGGAGACATGGTCCCTATTAGTCCTTAGACTGGATATGATATACATAATGGTCATCCAAACCCCTTGTGGTTCACTCTTTGCACAACAAGTATATCTGCAAGACACGTGTTCGTGTCAGTCTGACCGAAATATTAGTCTGAAATAAAGAATACAACATTCAATAATTACTACATCTATAATAGAGTTGAGAAATGGATACTCAACAATCATTATTTAATAGTTTTTAAGCCCCTAGTATTGGTCGGAGGCCAAGAATACAAAATTCAAGAATTACTAGCTATTAGAGTAGATAATCAAAATTCAGGCATCATTAATTAATAGAGGAAGGTCTATAGACAGCCCCAAAGAGCCCACTTCCTAGTGTTTAAGCTGGGGAGAAGAAGTGGCGCAACAAACTCCTCAGCAACACGTCTCTGTCTGATTAGATATAAAAACGAATAACTCTGTCTTTCAGCCCAGGATGATTATTATAATGAAGGACGCACCCAGTCGCACAAACAAACGTACACACACATACTACGATAAATACTCAATTATTTATTGCATTGCACAATGTATAAGCTCAGGTGGTAAGTAAACATTTGTTGTAACGATCGTGGACCGTCGGGCACAGCAAAAGAAACATTTTAAGGAAGAGGACCTATTTATACATGCAAACTAACTTATTCTAAGTAAAATCTACGGTAACATTTTATTAATTATTAATTTAATCCAAAATTTTAATAATTTATACTAATAATGTCTGCTCTATGGGTCTTATTATTTTTTGCGTCATGTTTACCGCAAATAAACGCATTTTCATTTCTTTCTTCTTTTTTATCTTTTAATTATTTATTTATGCTTAATGCATGCATAACATTTATGTAGTATTTTTTTTAGTTTATTTATGAAAATAGTAATCTTTTTCTCATTTTTTTTTCTGAGTATCTCGGGTAGTTTGTTATACATTTTTATCGACATAACCAGTGGACTGATGTGTGCATTTTTAATCGGGATGTTGGTAGGTTTAATCGTGCTTCGTGTCAGAGTGTGTATCTTGTTTGTATGTCTTCTCGTTTAGTATGAAAGTCTTGGTGTGTGTGTGCGAATTTCCAGATTTCCAGTATGTATATAGAAGGGAGAGTTAGAATGTTTAGTTTTTTGAAATAGGGTTTGCAGCCATCCGTTTGTTTTAAATTAACTACAATCCGAAGTAACTTTTTTGAGTTGTGAACAGCGACGGTGCATCTGTCTACTACTATTTACTAACCTAACCTGGGCTTCAATCCAACTATTTTAACTTATTTAATATTAATCAATCGCCCACAACAGACTACTTGGACATGTCCCTCAGCATTCACCACCCAACTTCACTAGCCTGGACTCTGAGTCTGTGGCCAGTCGCGGTCCTAAGTCTACTGTCCTTAAGAGAGCAGCTATTTTTAACGGTGAAAATATGGATACTTTTGAAGCAGACGTAAATTATACCCTTGGTGTAATAATTAACTGGCTGAGAAATAACAACCTGGTCATCAATTTAGAAAAAAACTAAATGAGTCACGTTCCCGCGAAAGAGTAAAAACAACTTCAACATTCAACATGATGGTACAGTAATTGAACAAATCAGCTGCGTATTTTTTTTAGGACTGTGGATAGATGATGATTTGACATGACAAACACAAATTGACACAGTATGCAGTAAACTGAACCAGTACTCATATGCTCTATACAAATTACACACATCAAAAGTGTCTAGGGATCAAGCATTTTTATGCGGATTTCTTGAGATTAAGATGTGGCTTTGTAATAAATTTATGATTTTATAAATTTATATGGATCCTTTTTGGTGCATTTCATAATTTGAATCAGGAACTGTGAATCAAATTCGAGTAAAAGATGAAAATCAGCTGTCAATATTTTCCCTATAAAAACCAAAAACATACAACGCATTGAAGACATTATTAGTGCTACTGTTTCCCTACTACTGATTAAAACCAACGTTATTATGGAGCGGCGACGTCATTTAAGCAGGGAAGAAATGCTCAGAGCCGTGGGAATGATAGAAGCTGGTTCCCGGCAACGTACTGTGGCTTTAGCTCTGAATACAAGTCAGAGTGTTATCAGTCGACTTTGGACACGTTACCGAAGCACTGGTACCGTGGCTGAGCGCCATGGAGGACGGTATCGCTGCACCACACGGAGACAAGACCGATACATTCAAATCTTAACTCGAAGAGCTCCAACAATAACCGCCATGATGTTAGCCGTGAGGCTTCATCACTCTTCAGGGAACTTAATTAGCGACCAAACAGTCAGAAACCGCTTGCATGAAGTGAACCTTCATTCCCGAAGACCGCTACGGGTACCACCTATAGCAATGCACAATCGTAGGATTCGATATCAATGGGCTCTTGAACACAGAAATTGGGCAGAAGAACAATGGCGTTTCGTGTGCTTTTCTGATGAGTCTCGTTTTGGTATGAGACCGGATACAAGACGTATACGACACTGGAGAACCCCTGGACGCCAACAGCGATTAAAATCCTGCCAGGAAGTCCATCCTTATAGTGGTGGAACCATCATGGTATGGGCGGGTATTTGGATCGGCGGAAGAACTGAGTTGATTTGGATCAGAGGCAACCTCAACGCTCAAATTTATGCTGAGACGATTGTATCAGACGTCATCGTTCCTCTACAAGTGCAAATCGGTCCCTTATTTCAGTTAATGCATGATAATGCACGACCGCACACCGCAAGAGTTGTAAGACAGACTCTCGCCGCAGCTAACATCAATGTCCTGCCCTGGCCTGCTCAGTCGCCAGACTTGAACCCGATTGAGCATGCATGGGATATGCTACAGAGAAGAGCTCTGCCGAATATGGAGGGTATCCAGTCGCAAGAAGACCTTTTTTTGTTGTTGCAACGAACATGGGCGGCCATTCCACAGCGTGATTTGGATGAACTCATTTTGAGTATGCCAAACCGATGTTCTTGTGTTGTTAGTGTTCGCGGTAGAAACACGGATTATTAATTGTTTAAGTTACCCAATAAAATTTTAAAGAAAACTGTTATTTCAGTCTTTTTTTCGAACTTTTGTGTTAGTGGTTCAAATGTCAAAAATCCCTTTATTAGGAAAATGGCAAATTTCTTTATTAATGCAAAGGTGACTTGGTTTATCGTTACTGTGACAAACGAAAACACTTTATTTTATGAATCCTTAAAGAAAATTTTAATTAATATCAATCAGGAGAAAAGTTATTGCAAAAATATATGTTGATCCCTAGACACTTTTGATGTGTGTATCTAAAGTTGTCGATCAATCAGCTCTAATAACTGCCTATCAATGCCTATCTATCATCTACCCTAAAATACGCTAATATATTCTGGGGCAACGCCACAAATAATGAATCAGTGTTTAAATCACAAAAAGGATGCGATCGCGCAATTGCTGGTATCTTTGTTCCTTAATCATGCGAACCATATTTTAAAAAGTTAAAAATTATGACCTTTCCATCAGTTTATATAATATATATGAAGTTACAGTATTTGTAAAAATAAATAAAAAATTATTCGATGAACTAAAATCAAAAAGATATACACTTAAAATATCTAGTATACCACACAGAACTGCTCTTGTAAACAAATGTGTTTTTGAAATGGCATCTAAAATTTACAATAAAGTAGGTACCTGTGGACATTTTAAACACCAAGAAACTCCCACTATTCAAACATAAATTGCGTAATTTTTAAATTGACAAAGATCAAAGATTTTCTTAATAATTAGTACCTACTACAATCTGTCACCAAAACAATAATTCTTATTTTGTAAAATTTGCTATAAGTGATACATTATGAAATTTTTGATAGTGCATGTTGACTTATTTTATTATTGTGTGCCTACTAGGCAGGACATAATGGATCTCCATTTTACCTAACAGCTGTCTGTATAACATAAGCCCACAATAAAAAGATTTGATTTGAGATGATTTAACTTATTCGTTATAACTCCGATATCCTAAAAATCTGCTACCAGCCCCCTATGTTTTTTTAACATCGACCCCTCCGGTCCGCCGGGGGCCCGTGTTGCTCTATGCATCGACCCAAATCACCGCACTTTCGCAGAATAGATCCATGCCCATTTTTGTACAATTTCTCAATTATTAAGGGCCCAGTTGAGTATATTATCGCTGCCAGATGAGGCACCAGCACTGTGAGTCAAAATCAAAATCAAAAGTCATTTATTCAAATTAGGCTGAGAATCAGCACTTTTTGAACGTCAAAATCACATAAGACAGTCCCCCCAAAACGCCCACCCTTCACCACTTCCTAGTGCTTTAGCTGGGAAGAAGAAGTGGCGGAACAAACTCCCCAGCAGCACTTCTGTCTGTTCAGTTAGAAGAACTGGATTCTATACATATAAATAAATTAACATTACGAAACACAAAAATATTAAAATTATTTGCCATATGTCAGCTAGCACACGCCAATATTTAAAACTATACTCAAGCAGAAATAAATAATAAAAACAAAAACGCAAACAGAACTTAATACATAATAAAAAGCCTCCTGGCATAAAGGGCGTGCCCGCTTACATATGCAATGCTGCATTATGTTTATATGTATATAGCTGTAACTAGTAGCCACAAATGATAAACAAGGACCTTCGAAGTAAAATAAAGAAACATTAATTTCTAATAACAATAACAAAACCATAGTCAGCAAGCAGTCAAGATTAGATATCGCATAATATTTAATTCGTTTCTTTAGAATTTGTAGAAAACATTGCATCTTATCTGACGTAAAATATTGACTTTCGACCAATGGTTGCCATATTAAGTGCCAACCATAAAAAAAAAATGGAATGGGTTTCTGACAGGTTCAATATTTTTCTCAGATTCAAGGAAATATTGGAAATAGGATATTTTGTTATTAATAATTAGGGTAACGTGTCAAGCTGACAGATAATAAAAAAGAGATTTATTTATCTCTAAGGGTTCATACGCACTATGCGGTTACCCGCAATGCGGCTAGCCGTCGGGCTGACCGCAGGATGCGGTTGCGAATGCGACCAACCGGATCGCGGGCAGCCGCATTCGCAACCGCAACGTGCGGTTGAAGAACCATTGTGATTTGCGGCCATGTCGATCCATTTCAAAGATGGACGTGGACGAAGTTGCAGCTATTTACTTCATTTACACACGTTATGTAAAGAAGAAAAAACAAAGAAAGAAGTACGGGGTGCATCCTTATTTGCGAACACGAGATGAGAGCAAGCATTTTGCAATATTTTTCGAAGAACTAAAAAAATATGAAGATGAGTTTTTCGGATTTACTAGAATGAGCATAAAAAAGGTTTGAAGAATTATTGAACATTATAAAAACATTTTTAACGAAGCAAGACACACAATTTCGCAATAGTATTAAACCGGAAGCAAAGTTAATAATAGTGCTACGGTAAGTAAAATAAATATTTTTAATTAAATTTTTATTAAAATAATGTAGGTACACATTGCAAGCATCATCGTCAGTGATGGAATTAAAAAGTTCCATATAATCACGCTCCTGAGATTTTTCGCTTAGAGTTGAAATTGGTGATTGTGCATTCGTCGGATTCCTCACAATTTCTTGAGACGTGTCTCGTCCAAACTCCGAAGACTGCACAGGCTGCATATAGACATTACTTCCTGAATACTGTGCCGTTTGATATCCATGATGGGTATTCCTTCGTCCGACCTCCGAGAAGTTTGAACGGTGAGAATAGGGACTATTACCAGAATAATGTGACGTTTGATATCCCCGATAAGAATTAGGCCTTGGATAATCAATGTTCGAATAATTGAAAATCTGCGCATCTTTAATTACCTTTAAAATATCTAATTTACTTTGCATTTGCATATGTTCTGGATTTTTGTTTTATTCTTTTACTAGAGGCAAGAAAAAGAGGCGATCCTCGTCATCTTCAACACTCTTTCTTTCTAAATTTCTATTCAAGGCCCCGACTAACTCTCTACCGATAAGATCATCACTATTATTTTTCTTGCTTCTCTTTGGTGCCCATGAAGTATTTGATGGAAGTGTTTCTTCATTTTGCATAGCTGTGTTACCATCTTCATTTTCTGTAGTTACATTCCCCGTTGTGCTATTGACAGTTACAGTATCTTTTAAAAATATCAAACTATCGTAGAAAACATATGAAGTCTTTTTTTTTGCCGCTGATCCGCTCTTAGTCTCTTTCGCTTTATGGGCCTTCATAAAACAGTCGCGAATATTTCTCCAGTTTTTTTTGAATACTCAAACCTTGAAAATAAACATTGTTTCAGATATTTGGCGTCAGGCTGTTCATTCGCAGAATTGCATTATATGTTTAAGATTGGAATTAGTACTATCGTCGAAATAGTTCGAGAAGTATGTGCAGCTATATGGTTTTGCTTAAAAAAATATATGCCTACCACAACCAACCAAAGATAATATGTGGCTTCAAATTGCAAATGGTTTCTCTACTAGAGCACATTTTCCGAACTGTATAGGTGCTTGTGACGGAAAACATATTAGAATTATAGCACCTAACAATAGTGGATCAATGTGCTTCAATTATAAAGGATATTTTTCTTTGGTATTGCTAGCAATTTGTGACAGCAACTACAAATTTGTGATTATTGATGTTGGAGCATATGGAAGATTCGGTGACTCAGCAATATTTCAAAACTCAAACTTTTATAAAACAATTCAAGAGAAAGCCTACCTAGGTCCTGAACCAGCACCTAGTTCAGGAAACAATGCAACTTGTTTTCCCTTCGTTTTTGTAGGAGACGAGGCATTTGCTTTAAGTACGAGTATGATGCGCCCTTATTCGAGAAATAATTTGGATATTACAAAAAGAACATTCAATTATAGATTTTGTGTGGCTAGACGTTACATTGAATGTACTTTTGGCATACTTGCGAATAAGTGGCGCATTTTTCACAGACCAATTAATGTTCACATCGATTTAGTTAGTGATATTATTAAGTCTGCTTGCATTTTACACAACTTTGTAAGAGACACAGACGGATATTCTTTTAGAGACTCACTAACTGAAACTATTACTCGAGATAACGTGCGAAGAAACAATAGAACTGCTTTCGGATATCGAGAATTATTTGCAGAATATTTTATGCATGAAGGGAGTGTAGAATGGCAGGATAATTACATTTAGATAAAATGATTTTGATAATTACCTAGTTTTTGTTTTTCCTCCTTTGTCAATTCCGTACCGTGATAAATATGCACTAACTCTTCCCATGCTCTTTGTTTTAATATTCTATCAGAATACTCTGGTAATTTGGTGTTCCAAATTGCTGGCCGACTCTTGATTTCGATGAGAAATTTTTCGGTATCGAATTCCATTTTACCAGACGTACCACGGGCACACACTCACTCAATGGCGGGCAGCCGCAGACTGAGCCGCACAGTGCGTATAGCAACCGTCCGGGTGGCCGTCACTCGCAGCTCACAGCCCTCCAAGCGACCGGAGCGGTCTGCGGGTAGCCGCATCGCAGTGCGCATAGAAATGAATATTACGTACATAATTATGCTTGCGGTCAGCCGGACGGCTAGCCGCATTGCAGCTGCCTTGCTTGTAAGACGCTTCAAGCGCTACCATTTATTTTATTTTATATATCGTGATGGAAATCCTCATGGATGTCCTCCGGCCTGGTGAGTGAGGTGTTAAACTCCCCGTTACGACTTAGAGAGGCACGCGTGGTACACTACGCGCTGCCATCTCGGGTCCTGCGGAATGGGAGGTGACGGATGTCCCCGAGTCCGTCGCCCCTGAACCCGTTTAGGGGGGCTGGAAGAGGGCATTGTCCGCCATCCGCCGACGCCCAGTACGCCTGCTGTGGGACGCGAGAGTACTCGTGATATCCTTTTCCCTTTCTGCAGCTTCCCTCTGCGAGATAACTGTTTCACAGAAGGATACCACCGCGTCCCAGGACTCTGCACTGCTGACCATTGAGCGAACTACAGTCGACAGCGACAGTTCACCCTCTACTGCCGAAACGAGGCTACGGCACGGCTCATCCCATGCCATACATTCAGCCAGCGTGTAGCGCGTTCAGGCACTACCACCACCCAACATAGGCACTACGCTGGATGACACCACCTTCCAGCTCGCTACTTGTCTGCGTCTGGGTGCTCCATGCGTGGCTCCGCCTTGCTGCCAATGCAGTGAAGGTGTCGACTGTGTTAGACACCATAGCCTATCCTGCAGTAAGAGCGCAGGCCGGATTGCACAGCAGCTATTTATGAACTCAATGGCTTGGCATGCGGCGATGGGAAGAGACCAGAACGAATGACCATAATGCCTTGGAAGGTAGGTATACCTTTGTTATGGGACGCAACGTGTGTCGACACCCTTGCGCTATTCCACCTTCCTAGCACGGTGGGCTGTGCTGGGGCGGCTGCTGCAGGTGCGAAAAACCTGAAACCGTGCAAATACTCCAATCTTTTTGGGACTTTTATGTTTGAGCAGTTTGGGGTTGAAATACTAGGGCCATGGGGTTCGAGTACCCACTTAGTTTTTCAAGACATTGCCAAGAGGTTGGTCGACTGTTCATATGACCATAGAGCTGGGCAATTTTTTGGCCAAAGAATCATCGTCCTCTGTCTACGTCGTCGCAATACAACGTGGCAATGCTGCCAGCCTTTTGGGCACTTTTCCCGTTGACAGCGATGCGGAAGAATCGTTTGATGCTCTCTAATTGTTTCCCCTACATTTTTTTACATACATGCACATATTATTATTCTAAGAGTGTTGTATGTTAATCAGAAATTAAACAATACTTATATTCAGTAAGTCTCAAGAAAGAGAAACTCAACAACTTACACCGATTCTAACGTTAGAATGTTCACAAAAAATACTCAGGTACTTCTTTATTATATGTTTAATTTTCTTGTTTTACTTTTAACTTCATGGCGTAGATATAGGACTACCAGATTATTTTGGCGCGTGGTCAAAATCGGAACAAATGTCGCCGTCTTGTTTTTTGAATACATTTTCAAGTGACATTTCACCAAATAATAATTGCACCGTAAAACTGTAGAATAGAATAGGTCTTTATTTGCTTAGAATGTAGGTACATAAAAATAAGTTGTTAAATTATATAATAGGATCTATGTATACATTCTGTCATAATATAGCATGCAAATATAATAGAAAGTAGAGGTTAATAAAGATATTACAGAAAAATATCATTAAGGAAATCCTGCACAGAATAATAACATTTATGTACAAGTAATTCTGTGAAACGTTTTTTTAATTTTTGCATTACAGGAGCCATACAAATCACATTTCTTTTTAATAAGCTAGTTTTAAATACGCCCGTGCACAATAGCTTATGGTATTGAGATCTCATAGCTGTACCTACTTCGTTTTCTAGTTTCTATTAAAATTACAAATAGACATCGATTTTTTATTACAAATATTGCTAATTCAAAGATCTATAGGCGTGGGAAGGTTAATAGATTATGAGACTTAAATATAGGTACGCAACTGTCTGATACTTTAAGACCAAATATAGCTCTCAGGCAGCGCTTTTGCGCTTTGAAAATGCTTTATCGTTCACTACAGTTACTCCAAAATATTATACCGAATTATGATTCGGAAAATTCTATTCGGATAAGAAGTAAATTTACTTTTTTTGATAGATTATGCAACATAAACGCGGCTGTGCTAAACGTTTACATAATTATATCTTCTGCTTGCAGCTTCCAAGTTAACTGGCTGTCAATTATGATTCCTTAAAATTTTGTACTGTTTACTTTGTCTATAGTTTGACCATTGTAGTTTATATCCTTAGCTTCCGTAGATATTCGTTGGTAAAAGTGCATGATTTTAGTTTTTTGGAGATTAATAACTAAATTATTATGGTCAAGCCACTTTATTAAACTACTAATTGTATTGTTAATGTCATTTATATATTTATATCATTTATACATTTTTTATTAATACATGAAACCATTGATGTACTATCATCTGCAAATAATACCATAGGATGTAGTATATGACGTGGCAATTCATTTATATATAATAAAAATAATAAAGGTTCGAGGACTCTGCCCTGCGGGACACCATATTTTATTTATCTAAAAGACGATAAAGATTTTAATTCCTTTCTAGATCCCAAACACAGGCTCTTTAGTTCCGTACATTGTCTACGACCTTTTAGATACGTTTGTATTAAATTAAGGGCAATGCCACGAATACCGTATGCGTGAAGGTTGGTTAGCAGGATATCGTGATCCACACAGTCAAAAGCCTTCGATCGGCATATATTGCGCACACAGGTATTTCAGAGTCTACTTTTGGCATTATTCTATGGAGAAAGTCGAAAATAGCCATGTTGATGTTTTTATTTTTTCTAAAACGTTTTTGCTCGTCACATAGTATGTGATATTTTGTTAGAAAAAGGTAGAAAGAGTCATAGATAATTTTATCGATGATCTTTGAGAAGATGGGAATTAGAGCAATTCGTAGACAGAGAATGCTATAGACGCCTGGAAAGCGTGTCGCAGAAAGAGACAAAACAAAAATACGTCACACATTTAGGGTTACCGTGTGAGGAAAAATTTACCCCACAATTTAAAATGTCTATAGAAAATTTATTTTTCTCATAAATCGTCTTTAAATCAGTGTCCGTTCAAAATACATATTTGGGAACCTAGATATTTTATTTATTTTTTTATTTTTATTTTATTTATTAGGGAAAACAAACAATTACACATTAAGAAAAACAGAAAGATAGAATACAGAAATGATACAAATGTGAAATCAACCACGTTCTCCACAGATACACAGTGAGACAATTTGGTAAATTTAAAGACTAGCGTTGTAAACAATACATAAGAGGAAAATTAATATTAAAGTACCAACAAAACAAAGCCCCAAAGATGGCGCATATAAGCGGAACAAAAGTTTCACATTAATTTTTCAATATATTAAGTAACATGAGTTTAAACTTACTATGTGGCAGAGCAAACAGATCCAAACTGCAGAAATTCTTATTAAAATTGCTCGTAAGGCGACGAAGAGGTGCACGCAAGCCTGCGTTTGTACGACAGGAAGTAGTGGCGAATACAGGTCGTGAGCGCACCTCGCGTCCCTGGCATGTTCTAGGAACTATATAACACAACTTATTACTCATGTCTAAACAATCATACGAATTATTGCATAAGTCATACAAAAATGTGGTTTCAAGAAAAGTACGCCTTGAACTCAAAGGAAGTAAATTATATTTTTTAAGTAACTCACTATAAGAGAGGTAACAACTTTTAAAGCAGCGATAATGCATAGACTTCAAAAATTTACGTTGTATGCTTTCTATACACTCAATATATTTATTGTAGTAGGGGTTCCACACAGGTACTGCATATTCTAATTGAGACCTAACTAGTGATCGATAGAGATATAAATATGTACTTGGGTTCATAAATTCTATGGCTGATCTCATCACAAAGCCGTACATGCGATAAGCATTATTAACAATTTTATTAACATGTGTGTCTAAGTGCAGTTTATCGTCAAGTAATATTCCCAGGTCGCGGATCAAACTCTTCCTTGCCAGTGATTCACTGTGTATTGCATAGGGATATTTAAAAATATTTTTATTTTTAGTGAAGCTAATACAGCAACATTTAGAAATACTGAGTTGGAGTTTGTTTTTAGTGCAATAATTTGCAAGACGATTGAGGTCTTGTTGAAGTAGTTGACAGTCAAGCATAGTTTTGATGGGCCTAAAGACTTTAAGATCATCTGCGTAAAGTAAGAATTTAGAATTAAGAAAGCACATGTCAATATCATTTATAAATATAATAAATAACAAAGGCCCCAATATCGAGCCTTGAGGTACCCCTGATGACACAGTTATGGATTTGGAATGGAAACCATTAACTACCACTTTTTGCGTTCTATTCGTAATATAGGAACTAAACCAACGGAACAAATCGCCACGAATGCCATTAAATGCTAATTTGCCTAAAAGTAAATTATGGTCGACCTTGTCAAAGGCTTTACGGAAATCAGTATAAATAGAGTCCACCTGTACACGTGTGTCCATATTATTGAATAAATAATCAGTATATTCAATCAAATTAGTAGTTGTAGATCTTTTCTTGACGAAACCATGCTGTTGCTTAATAATCTGATCATGAATAATTGGATATAGCTGATTGTGGACAAGCCTCTCGAAAAGCTTTGACAAAATCGACAGAATGGAAATAGGACGGTAGTTCTCAATTTCACATTTAGGACCAGATTTATGGACAGGGGTGATATTGGCTCGTTTCCACACTTCTGGGAAAATTCCTTGGCTCAAACATTTCTTATAAATAATATACAGTGGGAGACATAAAGTGTCAGCGGTATTTTTAAGGAAGAGTGGCGGGATACCATCAGGACCTGGACCTTTAGAACAATCTACGGATTTCAAAACACTGTGTACTTGCTCAATACTGATCACAAGATTGCTAACGAGACGACTATTCTTAGCATCGCCGAAGGTCTGCTGCTGCACATTGCTGAGAGTGGAAGGCTCATAAACAGAATGGAAGAACTTTAAAAAGAGATCACAGATTTCATCTGAATTATTGGATGACTGTCCCGCGTAATGCATTGTTGAAGGAATGGAAGCTGTGGATTTACGGTTGGATATAAAAGTCCAAAAATATTTAGTGTTAACTTTTATGCTATCCTCAACTGACTTCATGTATCGGCAGTAACAAGTTTTAGATTCAGTATGAAATCTCGACCTATATAGTGAAAATTGTTCATAATCTGATAAATTTTGATACGCCTTCCATTTACACCACGCCTTAGTTTTATTTTTAAATATGTGTATCAAAGAAGGTGAAAACCAGACCGGATATTTGGAAGACTTGACCGATGTTAAGGGAACATGAGCTTTAATAACTCTATAAATAACTTCATAAAATAAATTTACTGCATCTTCTGCAGATTGTCCAAGTAACAATTCGTCCCAGTTAACTTTGTCCAAATCACCATTAATTTTTTCGTAATCAGCCTTAAAGTAATTGTAATATTCTGTAATACAATCGGAATAAATACACCCTAGCTACAGATTCCTAGATATAGGAATATGTTTGATTTACAAATTATTTTGGTACTTATTACGTTTGCATGAACTACACGCATGCTCCCCCTCAACCCCTTAAAAGCAGGAGAGAGTGACGATGGATGATGATGATGTGATTCTAAATACCTACATTTTCTTAGATGATAGTAGTATCTGGCTTTGTGAGTAAATAATACAACAAGTTTATTTTTAATTAGCTTTTATTGATTTTACACGTTATTGTCCTAAATTGTCCGTCAATAACGTATTTCAATAAGTACATTATAGTAATTTGTAAGTACAAATACTTGTACTTAGAAATTACTATAATATACTGTGCTTACAAGAATGCTTAAATTATTTTCAATTTCCATATTCGTTTCTTCATGTAAACTGATGGAGGAAGATGATGGAATACAGGCCTTTTGATTCCTAAAAAAAATATTATCTTTAAGACGTTAATACAAAATAGATGTAAGAAGATGTTGTTTACGGAAAAAGATATTTTAAATTCTTGATCGATATTTTGAATCGCGTTCAGAGTTTAAGATAAGCCTGTCTCAGTCATTTATTGCACATAAAATGTACAAAATAATAGTTCGCAACAGATAATTGTATATAACAGTTTTAAAAACACTGAACATATATAAAAAACATATAAAACCTGTATCGAAACTTAATAATTATGTTATTAACTGAATGTTTAGCAGAATAGGTACTGTATTCGGTAATAGCAGTGTTAGTTTCTTCTTTTTTTTTTTTTTTTTTTATTAAAATGTCTGCTGCAAATTTTTGATGACGGTTTTGGTGTCCAATCTGTTCGTCCTGTAGCTACGATCCAATTCCGACGTAAATTATCATATTCAGGAAAACTGCAACAAGCCATTAATCTTTCAGATATACAATTAACTAGCTGCGCCCCGCGCTTTTACCCGCATGTGTCTCGGTTCCGTGAGAATATTGCGATAAAAAGTATCCTATGTCCCAACCCAAGTAATTTACCGATGTGCCAAATTTCATCCAAATCTGATAAACCGTTTTAGCGGGAAAGCGTAACAAACAAACCAACAAATAAACTCAATTTCGTATTTACATATAATATTAGTTAGGATTAGGATACACACTACAGAATACATATTTCCCATAAAAGTGGGCAATAATTTATGGAAAATTGGCAACACCAAAATCCTTAGGTTAGAATTTAATAATGTTAATTTTGTGCTTTTTATCGATGAATTTACGTCTAGGGTACATTATTCACAATGTATGAACACAGTAAAATGTTATTGATAGCCTAGTTACTGATAAAAAGTGCTATACTTACGAATGAAAGGACAAGTGTGGCATTTTCGTTTCACCTATCACTTTTACACCTTAGATCGCTACACCGCACCATGTTTTTTTACTTAATGGTTGAAATATTAAGGCTAAATTGTTCACAACATAAAATAACATAAATTACTAAACTTAAAGCACATAAAACTGAATTTTACAAGAAGACGATAACTATCTGTCAAACTTTGTTTAGCAAAGTACTATGCTAAAACCGTCAAAATCGTGGCACGCGCTGTGAAACAAAAAATCTCATCATTCTGTCTCATTTCTTTACACGACATCGGCGTATCTTGCTCTTTTTCTTGTGTGAATGCGACAAAACACATCAATTTGTCTATAGCATTCTCTGTCTACGGAGCAATTGGTCTATAGTTTGCCATTTCGTCTTTATAGTTTTTTTTTTATATAGTGGTTTAACTATTACAGTTTTTAGACTTTCTGGAAATACGCCAGAGTATATTATGCTTACGTTAATGATATGAGAAAGGGGCGCAGCTATGCAATTAGAAACCAATTTTAGAACTATAGTTGAAATGCCATCATAGTTTTTTTTATTTTTGAAGTTTTTTATTACACGCGTGAC
This sequence comes from Brachylomia viminalis, assembly GCA_937001585.2. Classification (NCBI taxonomy): domain Eukaryota; kingdom Metazoa; phylum Arthropoda; class Insecta; order Lepidoptera; family Noctuidae; genus Brachylomia; species Brachylomia viminalis. The sequence continues at coordinate 27,052,446 of OW443301.2, forward strand.
ATCTTGAGAAATACTTGTAACTGGGGTTATAAATATTGAATGTGGGTTGATATTAATTATGTTAATTGTGTCACCTGACGTTGGTATACCCGAAATAAAGTAAGTGAAGAAATTATTGAAAGATTCGGTTATTATTTTAGGGTTTGATATTATTTCATCTGCTTTTTTTATTTTGAGAAATGGGTTCCCTTACAATTTTGTTATTATTAATAATTTGCCAGGTAGTTTTGGATTTATTTTTGGAGTTATTTATCAAGAAGTTATTCTGAGCTTTCTGGGTTAGTTTAATGATTTTCTTAAATCTCCTTGAGTAATTATTAAATGCCCTTTTATTTTCACAAGTTGGTTTTAGTCTCGGTTGCCACAGTAATTCTGTGGCAACAGAGATATAAAAGCATTATAAAATAGATAAAACCTCGCCCAGGGCATAGTCAACGTGTTGTGGCATGGTTTACCTGAGTTTACCAACAGCGCCTCCCTGTCAACGTGTATCGAGCGCCAAAATATCCTTGTTTAAAGCAGTATATCTTCTAAATTATATGTGGCCTTCTTTTTAATTATTGTGTGGCCATGTGTGGCGTTGTGCCTTAAAAAAGTACTCTGTGGCGTTGTGTTTGCAAAAAAAAACAGGGTTGTCAATCATACAACCTTGGGGTTCAGTTATTCTTATTATTATTTATTTTATGTAGTTTTGTTTTAATAAAGAGTTTTACATTTTTAAGTGAACTTTACGAATCATTGTTTTTTAATAACCATCATGGACTTGAATCACGAGTACGCGGTGAAGCGGTGCGAGATGGGCAAGCAGCCGCTGTACAGTGTGCTGGCGCCGCAGCTGCTCGACACTATCGTGCCCGACCCCTTGGAGGCCAGGAAGTACATCCTGCGCAACCCCGTGAACCAACCCACGCAGAACACGCCCTGCTTCTCGCAGAATGATGTCAACACCGAGCGGTACGTGACACCTGCTCGCATACCACTCACCGCACACGCAGCACATGCTGTACGTACCGCACGCGCCGCACTTATATCACACACATTTTCTGGCGATTTGATTGCAGAGTGGATTACACCTACACCGGCGCAAACCATGCAGAAGGCGGCTGGCCAAAAGACGTGAACATCAATGACCCCGAAGCCACGCAACGATACCGCCGTAGAGTTGAAAAGGATGATATTTACATTAACTGCGTAATGAAGCATGCTGGGGTGAGCATGCCCCTCGTTACCGTCTTACAACGAAACCGACCGTGGAAGCAAGTAGCCACTTTGTATAGTCGAGGAAATTGAGGCCCTCGATTTTTTGCATAATCGGTCTATAATGTTCCCACTGCTTGAATACTGTATACGTGTCACCTTTCTTCGAAATTTTGGTCCGATTGACGACATACCGATTTTTTCACGATGTTTTTCTTCTTTGTTTTGAATGCCAGCCTACTCGTAAGTCCGAGGTTAATTGACTTTTTAATTATCATGGAACTCCACCGCGCAGGGAATGCACTTAGATTATGTTTTTATATGCACGTATTTCTGTGGCAAAGTCTCGTATTTAACCCTTAATTACTTGCATGAAGGCAATCACGTAACCGCTCGCATGGGGTCTTTATAGACCCCAATTTGTAAGGACAATTTGAAATGGTTTATTACTCTTAATGAAATAAGTTAAAAGTTCACTGACAATAAGGTTAATACACCTTAAAGTAAAAGGATTCTCGACACAATAATACTAAAACTGGTGTGATCTTGCAGCTGGCGTCTCTCAAGGCGGTATATTATCTCCTCTTTTTAACCCTCGACGGAAACAGAGGGGTATTATAAGTTTAACGTGTGTATCTAAGTGTCTGTCTGCGCCATCGTAGCTCCCAAACGGAAAGGCGACTTAATCGAGAGTGTTCTTGGGTTTGAAGAATGCCAGCTGTTTTCTACTTGATGAAGGGATGTGAGCATCTCTCACAGTGCTGATCGAGTCAAAATTTGGTATTCTATTACTTCAGTGATATAAGAAGCACATAGTAACCTTGAACTGATGCTACAGCATCACCTGGAATTTGCAGGATTGGACTCCCTCACCAACATACAGCAGAAGTATTGTGTTAGGGCTCATTGGAATGGTCTCATAGGTTATTAGATAGATGATGATCAGGGTCTGATGATGGAGTAGCAAAGAGAAATGAGGATAAGTTAGTAACTAGCTTTACTGTGGGAAACATACGTATAGCTGAGCAGATTTAATCCAAGCACGTGTCGATTGTAGCGTGTCTACTATTCGTATATTATGGGCCTGATCCACCGCCTACAATTAAGTTCCCGTTAAGTTACTTAGCAGATAATTTCATATAAATTTTGTTCTATTTTTGAATTTATTCAGTGAATAGTGCCTATTTGGATATCGTGAAATAGGTAACTATCATGTTTAAACAGCAAGAAATAACAGTTAAATTAATTATTTCAAAAAACCCCGGCACAAACTAAAACATTTAAAAAGTAAAAAATAGTAGTATTAGTTAAGTTTTATAATACAAGTTGTAGGTAATATTTTGATCAAAGCATAGCCGCGTCGGGGGATGGCTAATAAAAACGTCAAACAAAGAGACCCAGCACTAATGAATGTATACTATTGAATTTTCATTATTTCATCTCTCCCATGGTTGATTATGGTGATGTGTGTTACCTACTATGACATGAATACTGATTTCCTCAATAAACTTGACCGCCTTCTAAATAACTTCATTCGATTCATAGACATCCGAGTTTTTTTTTTGTATGTCATCTCGCAGTTGGCCTTGAGAGGCCTTGACTGCTTAACCGGTCAATCCTGTGGTGCATTCGAGCTGACGCAAAGCCTCCAGCCAGGGATAGATATCCGAAAGATATGCCTTTACTATATATTTGTTCAAGTTCAAGTGACGCCACCTTATCCCCACTCGTGAAACTCACACAAAAAAAATATGCGTAACACTTTCGTGCTTTTTTATTGCACACATGCTCAAAAGGGGCGGGCACTAGAACGTATAGATACAGTCACTGTATGCACACATGCAACTGTAGCCTCAACTAGGGAAGAGGGGCTGGTATAAATATTTGATCGATAAAAATATCGATAAAAACTGACTGCAAAAGCAGAAGTGCTTTATTTACGTATTTTGTATAGTCTATTTTTTCTGCTTTTCGATATGGAATATTATAAACACCAATAAACCAAATCAAGTAAAAATATAATATAAGTATTTGTTTGCAAATGACATTTAAGTAAATCAGTTTCTTCAGTTTCTCTCTTACTTTATTCATTAATAAAATACAATAAAAAATAATCTATAACTACTCGTTTATTACTGTCAAATTATTGATCAATTAACTAATATAATAAGCTCGTTTATCCATCGCTATTTATTCCAATCGACGCGACGTATTGTCAGTTCGTCATCAACATTGAATTCATCGCAGCCTCAGCCACCACATGATTTTAGCATAGAGACTGGTAATCTGTGGTAATGTGTCTATGGTAATGATGTGTGGTGTGTGTGCAAGTGCGTCTCTGAACTCTAATGGAGATAGATCGAAATGGTCTTTCTTAGTCGGTATGATAGATAGTCAGTTGGAGGATTATGTTTGAATTTTTGTCGAAATTGATCGTTCAATCGCTCTTCTCCTGATATTGAGTTTGACCAAGACGGTATCCAAGAGCTCGTTATTGAGAGTATCTTAAAATAATCCTCTTGAAAGTAGGAAGGACAGATTACACTTTGGTTTGAGGGAAACCAATAATTTTCCCTGCCTGTTGCATCTATCCGTTTATTTTAAGTTAACTACTTAGAAACTGAAATAAAATGTATTAATTCTTGTGAATCAGGTTCTGAAAATATTTTCTTATTTAGAAAAACTAACAATTATCGATATCCATATCTCAGCACTGCGTACTACTAATACATCGTTTTGACTTGCGTCAGTAAAAATATTGTCAAAAATATTTCACAGCTATTTAATTTGTAAAATCCTTAATTATTATAATTTATGCAGTGTTTTTTTACTTACCGGTGGTAAGACACTACACTTGTCCTAAGGTTTGTTCTAATTGTTCTATGTATTTTTGCAAATAACGACGGAACAATCCGGCATTTTGTTAAAATACGAAATTACACTACACGTTCTGATGCAAACATAATGACTAAACGATGCTCATCGCCGTCGCGCGAATATTTAAATAAATAAATAAAAATCGTTTATTTTGGAACATGAACAGATACAACCATAAAAATAGTTAAACGATGATAACTGCAAAAGTTAATAACTGTGGCGCAGCTATCAACGCGCCAGGGCGGCATGGAGAGTGCGATTGTCGCAACCCAGCGCTGGGCACGCCACAATTGCGGCGATAAGTCCCCTCTTTGAGAAGTGGGTAGAGAGGCACCACGGCGTCCTCACCTTCCGCCTGACGCATGTCCTCACCGGATACGGTTGTTTCGGTAGGTTTCTGTTCCGGATAAGGCGGGAGGAAACGCCCGGGTGTCACCATTGTGTGGATCGCCCGGAGGACCCGGTGGAGCACGGTGGAGGTCTGCCCGGCTTGGGCGGAGCACCGCCGTGTCCTTGTGCAGGCGATTGGCGGTGGCGATCTCTCGCATCTGGCTCTGGTCCAGGCCATGGTGCTGAGCGAGAGGGCTTGGAAAGCCGTCACCTCCTTCTGCGAAGCAGTAATGCTCGCGAAAGAGGAGGCGGAACGCGTGAGGGAGAGGCTAAATTCGCGCCCTCACGCCCCTAGCCGCCGCAGGAGACGCCCTGGGCGTCGGGAATCGCAAGCTAATTCTCGGCCACCGTAGGCGCGGGCTTGCGGACGGCGAGCAATGGGCAGCTCGCCGTTCGATAAGGACCAGGCACGGGTCGATGATGCGTTGTGTTCCACGCGCGCCTCAAAGAGATGTCAGCATCAGTGACGGGGTCCGCTAGGGCCGATGCCTGCCAGGGTTGCGGGAAAGTCCGAGAGGGATACCGTGGCCCCTGGCACAGGCAAGTTATTTCATGATTTCCTACCCACAAAAAAAAAAACCTATCAACGCGCGGCCCCTAGTGAGAGAGTAGTTCGTTCCAGATAAGAAAAATATATTTCTACTATATACAACGTGGCGCTACAATGGTGACATTAATTTAACACACGAGTAGGGCTAGTGCCCATTAATCATAAAAAAATGTATAGGTTATAATGATTAATAAATTGAAAAAAAAAAAAACAAACAAACTAAATAATAAAAAAGGTACTACAATTGGGATCATCTTGCATAAATTCATTCATGAAATTACTTACCTAGCTGGATTATGTTAACTCGGAGCGGCAACGCGTCGATTCGCGCGCTGGCTACCGTCGCATCACGTCTTGTACCTACTCGTGATCGGTCCGATTCTTTGACGGCATATTATCAAAGAAAACTTATCATATCACCCTCTCTTGTTACTATTAGTAATAACTGTCATCACTAGTCACTGCCATCACGATCACAAGTTTACACAAGCACTAATAGCACAAATAAATGCGTCCGTATCGCAAGAGGTGTAAACGTACCTACTAGATAAGAAAACGAAAACAAATCAAAGCGTCTTTATAGCAGTACCATAATCTAATTACTATCCTAATTACACAAAAAGAAATAAATATAACAATAGGTAAGAGTCTTTTTCGCGACGTAATTATGCGCACTAGTGTAAAAAAGTGCGTCAAGGACACGGGTTCGACTAGCACTAGAAAAGCAAAAACAGAATTCGAGTTCGGTGCGGCGGGTGGGTGGAAGGGAGAGCGCGCGTCGCCTGCGCTGCTCGCCAACAAAGGAAAGGAAATGTTCCAGAAATGTATGGAGCCTAGGCCAGCACTATGTACACTATATGTAAATATCACTATGTATTACTGTAACCGTTTTTTATTGTTAATTTTCTTTAATTTCACTTCGTTTCAAAGTATACTCAAATTTTCTTGGCCAAGGAGAGCAACACAACATAAAATTAAACATGGTGGATCAGATTAGCAGCATGCGAAAAATGTCATTTTGACAATGACATTTGATTGACGTGTATTAGCTGCCATAAATCGAAACAATACGAATTTCAAAAATCTTGGGTTTCGGTTTCGATAAAATAAGACTACAGGGTATTCTACTCGACTGCGGCAGCACATCTTCTATCACCTATTCGAGCAGTCAGAGATTGGTTATATCGGTGTCAAGAGGAGCAATTAACGTAACTAAGGCTTGAACGTTTTGTTTATTAACAGTCCTACTGCTTCATTCTTTAGTGCCTATCAATATACCCTGGACGTATAACGATAATTCATAGGAGAGGAGTGAGCTGTGCTTTAAACTGTCAAACGTCATGTCTAACACAACTGTCATGGCTGCCCTAAAATTGGGGTTATCTTATTAAAAAACTTTTTATATTATCATTTTTGTACCACTGTACCCTATTTCAAATGATTTTTTTAGTAGTTTTATGAAATTCCCCTATTTTTTCCTATTTATCTATGTAGTGTAGTACATAGTGGTGGCCCAAAATCAAACATCTCCTTTCCTTAACTTCGCCTACTCTATGCATTTGTTTCATCCTAATATTATTGCTTATTCGTTTTAATTTCATTGATGCGAAGTTATGATCCGTGACCCCGGCAAATGACCGCTGCGCAACAGTTCTTTTATTACAGGTTGCTCTAAGATGCTATTTCCATAATTCTTTAATAAATCTGTAAATAATAACGTTTAATGGAAATAAAAAATTGTCATGAAACGAAAATGTGAAAACGTATATGTGTGTTAAATTAAGGTCACCGTTGCGGCTCCACGCTGTATAGGTTATAGTTAAAGTAGTTATAATAAAGGAAAAAATTAAAATAATAAAAAAATGGTTTGATTGCATGGAGGCGACGTGTTCCACGCCTCCAAGCCATATCCCTCGATAACCGTGATTCGATTCGTTATCAATCTTCGTAAGTACGATCCAAGTGTCCGCGCACCGGTTGCTTTTAAATTGGTTACCCATTGGTCAGCTCAGAGAGTTGAGGGCTCTGTCTATGTTGTTTTCTATACTCGACAAACCCACTTCGTCTTCTTACCTGACTTCCCATGTGCAATACTTTTGGTTCGCGCTTAGTAAAAATCTTCGACCACCAACAATCGTCTTTTACGATGTTCTTTTTACCGCTCTGGTTTCATCCCCTCTTCTTTCTTTGTCCAGGCGGTCTTTCTTTGGAATGCCCTCCCTCTGATCATCAAGATGGCAACCAGTCGGTTATCTTTTAAAGTTAAGGCAGGTGAACATAATTATTTGTAAGAAGTTAGCACAATCATCCCAGCGCTGATTTGCTGCATTAGTTTTCTCCTCAATTGTTATTTTCCTTGACAAAGTTTATTTTCGTTTTAAGTATGTATTAGTATTTCTTCTTTTTGAGTTATCCATCTCTTATAATGCACCTGCCATGTTTGGTCTCTGCATCACCCTAAGGTTGACTGGTAGGATAAGCCTTAGGCATTAAGGGTATTACCTTGCCCGTTGACTTTAAAGATTTGACCTCTGTACTAGCATTTGTTAATTTGGCGCCACCTACCGACCAATGACCATACTAAAATAAAACGGACTGAAGATTAAGGAAGAACACAGATGTGTCACAGAGTTGTCATTGTTTTTGCCTATTTTATTCGCTCTCTAAGAGATCTTCTAATAAATATTTTTGTTCCTCTAGTTTTTATAGTCTGGTACGAGTATCTACCACATCATAATTTTATATTTATTTTGAACTACACGATGCACTATGCCTGCTGACATAGCTTTCATTCTACTAAATGATACATTGTAAAGGTCTGATGCAGGTAAGTACTTATCGGTTCTCAGTAACGGGAATAGTTAGGATGACCTAGTTTTCAACATTTATCTAATTGAGCACGGGTGCTACTACATGATACATGCTGAAGGTCTGATGATGACCAGGTAAGTACTTATCGGTTCTCAGTAACGGGAATAGTTAGGATGACCTAGTTTTCAACATTTATCTAATTGAGCACGGGTGCTACTACATGATACATTCTGAAGGTCTGATGATGACCAGGTAAGTACTTATCGGTTTTCAGTAACGGGAATAGTTAGGATGACCTAGTTTTCAACATTTATCTAATTGAGCACGGGTGCTACTACATGATACATTCTGAAGGTCTGATGATGACCAGGTAAGTACTTATCGGTTTTCAGTAACGGGAATAGTTAGGAAGACCTAGTTTTCAACATTTATCTAATTGAGCACGGGTGCTACTACATGATACATTTTGAAGGTCTGATGATGACCGGATATGTGCTTATTGGTTCTCCGTAACGGGAATAGCTAGGTGTTTATACCCCCCTATTCTTTATTTGTAATATCATATGTATTGGTACCTATATTTGTATGTGAGCAATAAACAATATTATCTGTCTGTGAAAACAAAATATTAAAAAATAAACAGAAGTTCCATACAAAAGTGCAATAGGTACATGATCATAATGTATGGGACAGCTGTTTTTTTTAAATATTTCTGAGTTGGTCCCATCCATGTTAAAAGTTGCTCATATTCATGAGTACTGTGTTTGATAAAAGTTTGTCTGGGCATTTTGTTTACACCTTATTCACAAGATCAAATTAAATTAGCTGGCGAAACTTCGCAGACGTGATGGGTATCGTCGGCTAATTAATTTGACCATTTATGTTCCATCATTCCCACCAGTAATAAAGATGGATGTCTGATAATGACTGGTATAAATAAAAAAATAATTTAAGTTTTGATTTTGTTTTAACGTTGCCATTGTGACTGTTCCTAAATTGCTTAATTAATTGTACAATAATAACACAGTCTCAAACTCTTGATTCCCGTTAAATTTATTTTAAAATTCACTGAAATTCAAATACCGTGAACAGGTCGGTTGGTCATTAATCGGGACTGGTGTTGGTGATGATGGTGCATGTAGGCTTTCTTGAAGTACGCACATATTTTCGACTTCTGGTTTTTGTAGGTTATGCACCTTTTTCCGGTTTTCCTTGTTCTTTATTGCGTCTAAAATATATGGCGGATTTCTAATTGCCATATTTCGACTATGCCACGGATCAAAAAGTTCGGGCAAAATACAATTTAAATAAAATGTAGGTACATAATTTAATTTTCATTTTATTTTCGAAAAAATCATCGTCCCTAATAATTGTATCTGTTTTCAGAGGCTTTGACTCACTGAACCATACTCCAAATAAGCATTTTGTTTTTCTTCTTCAGCAGCTTCTTTCATATATTTACTAAGTGCTTTATCCCAGGCGTTGGAAACAATGTCGTGCCGTTTCTGATAGACAGGTTCAGTCATCACGGGCAAGTCAAATGCTGATAACAGTTCCTGTAATTGCGAATACCCTATACCAACTGAAACTGCACCCGCGACCGCTGCTGTATTAATATCTAAGTCGCCAGTGACATTACAAAGAGAAAACTTCTCTTTACACATCAAACATTCTACTGTAAACTTAGAAGCAAGTCCAACACGTTTCGCTCCGATAACTTTCAAACTTTGTATACCACAGTTAAAAGCACCATGGCCGCCTATTTCTTGTATTTTGGAAAAAAAATAAGCTATATCTATAACTCGTCTTCCAGATATTTTTTTTGTTTCTGCTTGTGATTCTTCTTCTTCAATAATCAAATCTGGTAAATCTTCATCTTGTTCAACCTAAAACAAACGTTTTAACAATACGGGATCAAATATAAATATTAGCTAGGGAAACTATCTAATATCTAACAAAAACCGCAATGTAAGTAAACAGAATAAGTTACCGGCATCATTTGCTCTGCCCCCTCATCGACTGCCATACTAGACAGAGCGTATGTTTCTGTTAACGGCTGAGGTTCCTGATTTTGCAATTCGGAGTTTTGTTGGTTTCTTAATTGCCTGAAAAATAATAACTAAGTAATGAGCAAAGCGTGAGTGAGCTAAGGTAATGTTTTTGCTATTACAGTCTCGTAATAAGCCGTATACCATAAAAAAACTAAAAAGTATTTGAACTAGGTATTTTTTTCTTGCAATCAGGACTGTCATTTTCCCAGTCACCTATTACTAATCCATGAGACCTTTCAAATGAGTCCAAACACGATGGTTCTACGTAGTGCCATCGATTAGATCCTATACCCACCTTCGGAGTCCACCATCAGGTAGGTCACATCATCAGTCACCAAGGTCTCCATGAGACCTTTCAAATGAGTCCAAACACGATGGTTCTACGTAGTGCCATCGATTAGATCCTATACCCACCTTCGGAGTCCACCATCAGGTAGGTCACATCGTCAGTCACCAAGGTCTCCATGAGACCTTTCAAATGAGTCCAAACACGATGGTTCTACGTAGTGCCGTCAATTAGATCCTATACCCACCTTCGGAGTCCACCATCAGGTAAGTGACATCATCAGTCATCTAGACACCATCGGTCTCCATCCACCGTCAAGCGAAATTCTCAAGATAACTAAAAACGATAAAAAAATAAACACACTAGAAATAATGTACTCAATAGGGTAGGTATGTACTTACCAATAGTATTGGAGAGCTCGGCCACGCTTCACAGACCTTACATTTATACTTATATTTAGGCATAGTCAGGCTTACTCTATGATGCGTTCAAAAAACAAAACGAAATTACAAACATCTTTACATTTATGTTTACAAACTTAATTTGTATTGCTGATTTACGAAATATTTATATTTGTACTATTTACAATATGATTTCATTCAAAAATCATGGAAAACGTGAACTTTTAGATTTAATTTGGAAAAAATAACGCGCGTACAGTCCACCCGCCACAAGAGTCATCAAGACACTGACTACGTTAGTACTTATACTTATCTATGACACTGACGTTCGCGTCCCGAGTACGCGTCACAGGCCTTAGCGGGGGTGCTTCAGTGGGGTACTGGTGAAGTTTCGGCTTTTTATGAATTATTTAAAAATATTAAAAGAAATAACAAAAAAAAAACAATACAAAATGTCGAATACGTCATTACATATTTTTGGTACAAAATTCATGCCGAACTATTCAGCCGTTACAGAGAAAATTTACAATTGAAAAAGGACCTATTTAATAAGATTTTTTCCCAAAATTTAGGAAAGTTCATTAAAATTTTAAATAATACAATGTATTTGTGATGACCTTAAGTATAACATATATTTTTTACATGGAAAACGCACAAAAGGATTCATCTACAATCTTCTTTAAACTTACAGTATATTTGGGATTTGAGCGAGGTAATCCCCTTAAGTCCGCCTTTGTACAGTATTTTTTTTTATTTGTGCATAAAATTTTAATAAATAAAAACAAAACTTCTAATTTAAGGCACGTTTAAGGAGATTATGAGATCAAGTTTAAAAAAAAATATTATTCACATGGTTATGTGAGTTAACGACATTACATTTTCTTTATTTATTATTTATTAAGGGATAATAAACAACTACAACATATTTAATACATCAGGTTAACAAAACTTTAAATAGTAATGTTGCAGTCAACTGCATTATCCACAGATAAAACATTTAAAGACCAGTGGTTGCCACTAGACGAGCATTACCAAAATTAACAAATATTTTGAAATAAATAAATGAGTTACTATAAAGCTAGCTATAGCTACAAAACCAAATCAGATCACAAATAATTTCATTTACTTAAATTATGCAATAAATAAATAATAATAATAAGATTACAATTAATATAAAAATTTTATAATATATTTATTTTTCGAGCATGCAAATATATCAATATCAATGAAATTTGAATTATAGGATTCCAACACTCTATGAATAGGGCAGCACAAGCCAGAGTTCGTACGACAATAATTTAGCGCGAACAGAGTACGTGCACGAACCTGCACATGAACTGTTCGGGGGACAGAATAACACAGCGCACTCGTTAGATCAATGGCACCAAAGTGACTATAAACAATATCATGAAGCACGTTGGCCTCCAAGTATTGACGCCGGTTCTCCAAGCTGATAAGCTTATACTTATCAAGAAGTTGGGAGTATGACAGATAAGTCTTAGTCTTAGTCTTAGTCTTGCGTTGGACACTTTCTATACCAACCACGTACTTGTGATAGAAGGGGTTCCAAATAGGGACCGCATATTCTAACTGAGAGCGAATGAGCGTCTTATACAGCTAAAGATAGGTTGAGGTACGCTTAAATTCTGTTGAAGATCTCATTACAAATCCATACATTTTAAAAGCACTATTGACTATGGCTTCGATATGCTGGTTCAAGGACAGTTTGCCATCAAAGAGAACACCTAGATCCTTCACTATAGAAATATTATTTAGGGGATACAGTTAAGGGTGTAATTGAAGTTGAAGATGAAATTATTCTTAGTAAAGTGTATATAGTGACACTTGGGGATACTAAGATGCAGCTTATTGGCAAAACAGTAGGCAGTCAGTCTGTCTAGGTCCTCCTGAAATGACTGGCAGTCAGGTTCTAAATTTATAATACATAGATAATTATGCATTTACTGCTTTCTGTCGACACTTTTCGGTCGTTCTTCCTAGGACAATTATTACTGTATCCTTTTCACTTTTACTCTAGTGATCACTTTGAAATCCCTCCTACCCTTCAAACTCCGAATCTGAACCTGCAACATAATGTTCTTCAACAAAACGTTCAAAAACCATTTTACAACACATTAGTCTCTATACTATTATGGGATGAAGAAAATCCTCCGTAAATGTCAAAATTTTGCATAAATGCCTTCTGTGATTTGTAAAACGTCACATTTTAGTACAACACAACACAAAATACCTACTTTAAATGGATCATTGCTAAAGTATAATTTTTGAGGCACGTTGAGAAACTGCTGGGCGCCAGGACGTTTCAACATTGCAAGTGCTTTTTTCGTCACAAGAAAGTGTGGTGACCTCATGCGAGTAATTAAGGGTTAAAAATTGCTATGACATTTAATTCCATGTGTGTATCTACTTATTGTTTTCTTAATTATGTTTTAGGACTTAGAGCACTACGTCTTGCAAAATAACGCCATCGACATGTACCAAACGTATTACTTAGAGCTCGATCAACAGCCGAGACAAGAGCACGGAGAGTGCCGCACTGTAAACGTGTACCGGGACAACCCGGAGAACAACGGCCGGCCCATCAGCTCCATCTGTTGGAAGCCAGATGGAGGCCAGCACTTCGCGGTCTCCTACCTCCTGGTGGACTTCTACAGGAACACTCAATCTTCAGTCCACGCATGTATATGGGACGTGGAAAACTCGAACAGCCCCGTGACAAAATTAGTGCCGCCGTGCCCCATGCTGGACCTGCAGTACAATCCCAAGGAGCAGAGCCTGCTGGTGAGCGCGCTCATCAACGGACAGGTGGCAGCGTTCGACGTGCGCACGCCGCTAGCACCCTCGCACCTGTGCCCCATGCACGTGGCCCACCGTGACGCCGTTCACAACGTGCTCTTCAGCAGCTCCAAGACCGGGATGGAGTTCTTCTCGGCTGGCACCGACGGTGCACTCAAGTGGTGGGACTTGCGCAACATCGGCGAGCCCATCGAGGAGCTCTGCCTTGACATGATCAAGGCCAACGAAGAGCAGTCCATGTCCAGGGCGAAGGGAGTCAGTGTGCTCGAGTTTGAGCCAACGATTCCCACGCGGTTCATGGTGGGCACCGAGGACGGAGCAGTCATGTGTGGCAATCGCAAAGGGAAGACGATTGCGGACAAAATACCAACCAAAGTATGATTTCGGTGTTTTAGTTCCTAATGCAAAGTATTTGCAGAATTAATCCTGTGACTAGTTTTTGACAGTATCCAGGGTGGTAATTTGAGTTGAGCATGAAGGGCCATGTTGGGCCTTAACCTGTAGAAGTCTCAAGTCCAGAGTACAGACAGCTAGAAAAACGACGATTCTCACATTTTATTTTTATGGTGTCAATCGATGCAATATCGTAAGTACCTACCGTATGGTATTGTAAGTAATCTATGAGCATTAAAAGACCCATCTAGACTAACTGAGGCAAAAAAAACTTCCCCTACATACCTACTCTACCTTTACTCACGAAAATAACATAATATTCACAAAGTATCGTGAAATTCAAAATAGAAGGCGTATTTTGTTATATATTTTTATGTCTTCTCAATGAAAAATCAACGGGTGTTGTATGGAGGTCAGACTATGGACACTATCTTTTCTTTTTAAAGTAAAAAGTAAACTGGAAAGAGTCTATTCAAACTATTGTTCTAACCATTCGGCACGCCTAGAGGCTAAACGTTACACGGTGTGCCCGGTGGGTCTGACAGACCCGGATTTTTAACTTGTGGTTTCTCAAATAATTTTTGATAAACACGTTATTTTAATGTACTACTGCTTTTGCTAGGGGTGTATATTAGAAATAAAATTAATAAAAAAAATATTACAAATCAACAACTTTTATTAATTAAACTCTGGTAGCGTTTCTTAACAAAAAAAATGACTTCGTTACTCTTACAACATCCATTACTTAAGATATCTCAATCAGACTATATAAAATGTAAGGCACTTCCAAAGCACTTAAAAATAACTATAGAATATTCAGACTTCGCCACTTATATCAAAATTGTATAGGGCTCAGGTTCGGAAGCAAATTGCACATTGGAAAATGACATGCTCCAAACATAAGTGACTCTTACAGGTCTCACAGATATACTGCGTTTTGCGATCTTTCTTGACTGGGCAAACGTAGGATCTACGTTTTATACCAGCATTGCCATTCTGTAAAAAATCTCACCGTGAACACTTAGGTGAAGTGAGTGTGGAGTGAGCTGTCAGTGTCATCCCACTGATGCTAGGGATTGACCAAGCATTACATTTACAATCACAATCGAGATTTTATACCAGATATAGTACAACATCTATCCCAAGTGCCTGAGATTGGTACTTGTCCAGTTTTCAGTAGTCATGATTGTTACAATTCAGTTATGTTCTCAGATAGTATAGGAAGAGGTTTAGGTAAATTAATTAGTAACAAGCAGAGTTATTCTACCCACAATTATTGTATGCCAGGGTCAACCTACAAACGAATAATGGCATCAGTAACAGGAAAGGTATTTAAAACGGGTATCATTTAAGCTATTACCAATTTAATTAGTTTTGTGTTTCTTAAATAATAGGGTTTGTCCTCCAAATAGTAGATCTGTCACCAAAATGTAGTCACCAAACAATGCAAAATCAGTTCCACAGTAAAATAATCACCTAAAATCCTGAGATATAAGGTCTAGTACCAAATAAATGTTTTTGTATGTATTATAGTAGGTGTGTCCTAATAAATATTTAAGCAAACTAATTTAAAGAGATCACCAATAGTAGTAGTTTTCTTATTCACCACGGATCGATTGATATACATAATATGTCGACGGTAGGGCTTGGTCGACGGAGCCCCGCTTCGCGGGGCTCCTACTTCTGGGTGGTTTATAAAAAAATAACCACGAAGGGGATGGCGGGGTCTCTCGACCCCGCCATCCCTTTCTAACCTAACCTGTCCGAGTCGGGGTGCCCTAAAGTCCAGATTGCATCCAGTTTCTCCTGGTAATTTGTCTCGGGTATCATTAATTAAGCTATTACCAATTTAATTAGTTTTGTGTTTCTTAAATAATAGGGTTTGTCCTCCAAATAGTAGATCTGTCACCAAAATGTAGTCACCAAACAATGCAAAATCAGTTCCACAATAAATCACCTAAAATCCTGAGATATCAACCTGGGAACAATTTTTGTTTATCTGAGAACGAAAATATTTCGTGGCGATAGATCTATTTATTAGGTGATACAACTTGATGACAAATATAAATTTTGGTGATAGAAAATATAGTTCCCATTTAAAACTTTCCAAACTGTTTTTATTTAATTTTCTGCTGATTTAATCTTGTTGCTAATGTACTGGGCTTTAGCTATCTTGCAGGTATTCCTAAAGATTTTTGAATATGTAGCAACATACTTGTTGAAAGTTTCAGTGTTAATGTAGGGCTTAACAGATCTAGACATAAATAATTGTTTAGACAATATTCTGCTGAATATATAACTAAATTCATGAAATTTTTACGTTATTTTAATAAAGCATAAATTGTCGAATTAGAATTGTTAGAATGACTATAATTATGTGAAATGCAATGAAATGTAATTTTTTATTAATACTTACAAAATTTGTACGCCGTTATTGGCAAAACATGGACGCACACAACATTATGAATACAATACCTTGCATGTCTGATTGGTCAGTTTATGTAAACGCATGTTTTACAAATAAATTTTCTTTCTTTCTTTCTTTCCATAAACGGGTGAAGACACTGACTCCTGTAACACAGGTACCACCTAGCACAGGAGTCAGGGCTTCAAATTAAAATGTATCACCTTTTTTATGTCAATAAAACTTTATTCATTATTATTATTTAAATTACACTTAAACATTTACACACACACACACACACACACACACATATTTATATACTTTGCTGTAAAAGAGCGGAGTCTTCTAATACAGGCATTTTTTGCTTACAAGGAGGCTCCAATCACTAAGGAGTTTTTCTCTTATGGTTACGAAATAAACAATATTTTTTTATTTTTTTAAATAATCCATTCATATCATAGACCCCCATATCCAATAAAAAGCTCGCAAACGACTTACGCTAGACGATACTACCCATTTCTAAGCGCCCTCATATACACTGATATTATAAAGAGAAATAAAAATATTTTTGTTTGTTTGTAATGGATAAACTCAAAAACAACTAGACCGATTTTAAAAATTCTTTCACCATTAAAAAGCCACATTATCTGCGAGTAACATAGACTATATTTTATTTTAGAAAAAATAGGGGTCCGTGAGATATTTGGGTTTTTCAAACCCAAGGTGTAAAAAATCATCCAAAAATCCTTATTTGGCGTACGCCGCCTAAACTATAAAAGATAGAACCATAAAATGTTCTAATTAATTAAAGACCTTAAAAATATATACAAAAAAGTCCGCAACACACTATACCTATCTATTTCGAGTTAAGCACAACACCCATTTTTTTTATTTAAAAATCTTGATTTTTTTTAGGACTTCATTAAAACGCATTTATTTTACACATATCATTACTCCTTATCAAAACAAACTATTTTGTCACAAAGTACTGTTTATGTAGATAATATTTAGTCTTTAATTCATTAAAATTGGACGTTTGGTTTGAAAGTTATGGCGAAATCAATATAATACTATTTCTGAGCTCCGCGGCCCGTGGCGACAGGCGAAGTAGGCGTCACCAAGGCGGGGGTGCGGATGCGGGAGGGGAGTTTAGGTCTATGAGTAAGAATAAGGTCGGCTTCTTACGCAGCGGTCGCGCGCGTTTCTAATAATTGTCGTACGAAAGTTTTTAGATTTCGTTATTAAAAATAAACCTAACAAAAAGTTATTTTCAGAGCTACATAAAAGTTCTTTTCACAGCTTATAGAAGTTCTTTTCAGAGCTATATAAAAGTTCTTTTCAGAGCTATATAAAAGTTCTTTTCAGAGCTATATAAAAGTTATTTTCAGAGCTATATAAAAGTTATTTTCAGAACTAAACAAAAGTTCTTTTCAGAATTAAACAAAAGTTCTTTTCAGGGCTAAAAAACAGTTCTTTACAGGGCTAAAAAACAGTTATTTTTAGGGCTAAACAGTTGTTTTCTGAGCTAAAATATTACACGCCATTAACATTTTCTTAATTATATATATTCCACATGAAGTTATCTTATCCTGCTAATAAAATAAATGCGAAAGTCGGTTTGTTTATCTGCCTGTTTGTCGGCTAAAATGCTGAATTTACTTTTGGGTAGTTTAACATGGGATCAATCTTAGGTTTTTTGTAGCGGTAATCAACATGCACGCAGGCGGAGCCGCGGGGGACCGCTATAGGTTATATAAATCAACATCCACGCAGGCGGAGCCGCGGGGGACCGCTATAGGTTATATAAATCAACATCCACGCAGGCGGAGCCGCGGGGGACCGCTATAGGTTATATAAATCAACATCCACGCAGGCGGAGCCGCGGGGGACCGCTATAGGTTATATAAGTCAACATCCACGCAGGCGGAGCCGCGGGGGACCGCTATAGGTTATATAAATCAACATCCACGCGGGCGGAGCCGCGGGCGACCGCTAGTGTATAATAAACTAAACCAGATTTTGAATATACATTCCCATAACACATTTCATTGTAAATCTAAAATTAAAGAATATCTTTTAACTCTTGACTACATTGAAGATAGATAATAGACAGATAATACGGGCTGGTGTCCGCAACTCCACGACAATGCGCGTATTTTGCGTACGGGTGGGAAAATCGGTTATTCGATCCACCCCAGCTCCTCGAGAAAGGCCAGCAACGCCTTGGTGTTGCTGACAATCTCACGTAGGGTACCTGGGTTGCCGAAGTACTTTGCCCTGTATGTGGTGACCACCGGGCAGCTTAGAAGCACATGGGCTGCTGTCTCGTCCTCCTCCATGCAGGCCCTGCACAGCAGACTGTCCGTGACTCCTAATACAAAGAGGTGTTTATTAAATGATCCGTGACCAGTTACAGCTGCTGTGACTGTACGCAGCTGTTGCTTGGTTAGTCGGAGAACCTGTTTCGTGAAGCGGCCATCGATTGTGGGGAGTGCTTCCCTAGCCTGCCTGCACTCACGTTGGTCCACCCATAGTTTGTGATGTTGGTCCCTGGTGCGTTTCCTTACCAGAGTGCGTATGAACCCGAAGGGGAGTGGCACGATGGGTTCGGGACCCACTGGTACAGCGTTCGACCCCCTTCTGGCAAGTTCGTCGGCTGCATCGTTGCCTAGCGAGCCGCTGTGTCCTTTGATCCATTGAATGGTTATGTTATTGAGGTTGCCCACCTGGTTTAGGCGCTGGTGGCACTCGTATATTAGCCCAGAATCAACGGTGTGACTGTTCAGCGCTTGCAGAACGGCCATGCTGTCTGAGAGTATGCGGATCGAGTGTTCTTTAACTTCCCTGGCCATGATGGCTGAGGCGGCTAGAGAAATACCCATGCATTCGGCCTGGAACACTGTGTTATGGACCCCCAATGGTGTGGAGATGCGTATATTGAAGTCCTCCGAGAAGATTCCAGCACCTGTGCCACTACCTGTTTTGGATCCATCCGTGAAGATGCGCAGCTCTGCCGGGCGCAAGCCCTCGCATCGGCGATCCTCATGAAGTTGGATTTTGTATTTTTTATCAAATATAAATTGTTTGGGTACCCGGTCATTTATGGCTTTCGTAATGGGGAACTCCTTGCTGAGTCCCTCAAGCAGCGCGGTGTGTGGTAAATCTCTCTTACCCCAGAGATCTAGTGCATTTAGACGAACCGCCGCCATCGTCGCTTCCTGCTGTATGAACAGGTGGAGCGGTGGTAGTCCCAGCATGGCTTCGATAGCTGCAGTCGGAGTGGTCCTCATGCAGCCTGTGGTGGCCATGCAGGCTAGTCTTTGCAGGCGTTGTAGTTTGCTAGTAGCTGTACCCAACTCAGTACGGGGCCACCAGACCACGGCCCCGTAGGTGATCATAGGGCGTATCACTGTGGTGTACAGCCATAGTATAATTTTAGGGGATAGGCCCCACTTCTTACCTATCATTCTCCTGCACTGCCAGAAGGTTATGCAGGCCCTGTTTAGTTTGTTGTCCAAGTGACTACTCCAGTTTAACTTACTGTCCAGAATGACCCCGAGATACTTGACTTCGTTGGTCAACTGCAGTTCTGTATTGAAAAGTTTTGGTAGACGGAACGGGCCTAATGCTCGTTTCTGGGTAAACATAACCAGTTCAGTTTTAGTGGGGTTCACTGATAGGTCGAATTCCCTGCACCATCTCTCTACGATTCGTAGCGCTTGCTGAGTAAGGTTGCAGATCGTACCCGTCACCTTCCCCGATACAAGGATTGCGAGGTCATCTGCATACCCTATTGTGTAGTAACGATTGGCGTTGAGTTTGGTTATGAGATCGTTAATCACCATATTCCACAGAAGAGGGGACAGCACCCCACCCTGGGGGCAGCCTCTGGCTATCATGGCCAGCTGCTGCTCATCCTCAAGGCGAACTACTCGTTTGCTTAGCATGTTAGTAATCATAGATGTTAGTAATCATAATAGTAGACTACATTGAAACAGAAGACCTATTCAAATCGCAATACACATGACCAATACAATAACCACGTTATACATTCTGGTCTATCTACTTACTTACTTACTTTTTGTACTACTTGTTATATTTGTATAATGGACGGATGGATGGCCCCTGTCCCACAGGTCCCACCTAGCATGGGGGTCATCGGTCAAATCTCTGTGCACTTGTAAGTTCCACGTTGTAAATGCTGCGCATACTAATTGTACTGTACTTTACTTTTTTTTGGAAATAAAGATATTTATATTTATGTCAGACTCACGTAACTCCCGGACTCTTCTCAACTTGACTGGAAAATTACATCATCCTCTTCAGCCGTATCTAGTAATAAATTACTAATATTATCATTGCTCAGATGGCTCCCCGTTTTGAAACTAAAATAATGTAAAAAATGTTATGTATGCACAAAAATAACATCAATTTACAAAAACTCTACAAAAAAATAAATACACAAAAAAGTCCCACCGTAAGCCTAGTCGGGTCTGTGAGACCCGCGTGAATGATACGAAGTTCCTACTACTACGGTAGCGTGCTCCGGAATGGTTCAGCGTGGCAGGTCGGGACGTGGTTAAGCGCGAAAAACTACGGTTTATCTGCAGATGTGGGTCTGACAGATCCTATTAGGCATACCGAGGGCTGCCATTCATTTAGTACAGAATGTATGGGATTTTTTTTTTTGCCACATTTCCAGTAAGTACTGGAACCACATTTGATCAAGAAGTCTTCTAATTACGAAACTGGGGGTCTTCTCTCTAACTAAGTCCGTCAACGAACGTAATAATACGGGGCCATCCGAAAGTAGTTAATCCGTCAAAACTTGTAACAAATTAAAATTTTTGGCCGGGCAAAAACACATCGTGAGCAGGGACAACTGTCAAATTGTGTTTTCGTTCATTCTTAGTTAGGACTCTAAAATAATCTTATGTCCGCAGGTGATACGGATTAGGAAATGCCCGTTAGTTCGGCCGAAATTTTTGATTTCATGCTTTGGGAGTAGACCCCTCCTGAAACGATTGTCATCGTGCAAACACGCTTTCTAGCACAATGATGTCCGTACCAGTTTATCTAGCTAGCAGTAAGCGTGAGGTGCATCATGAGGCACAGATGTCAGCGGCGGTCCTAGAATAATGAATATTTTTGTGTTCAGTTCAACGCGCACGTGGGGCCAGTGTGGACACTGCAGCGCAACCCCAATTTTCTGAAAAACTTCCTGACGGTGGGCGACTGGACAGCGCGTGTGTGGAGTGAGGACTGCCGCGAGTCGGCCATCTTGTGGACGGCCTCGGACCGGCACTGCATCACTGACGGCACCTGGAGCCCTACCCGGTACAGTACACGCACGCGGCTCGCACAGCAGCTCCCACACAATATAACGGGACCTTGTGCAGGCTGTCGCTGATGCTGCTGGCGAAGGCGAACGGGATGCTGACGGTGTGGGACCTGTTGAAGTGCCAGCACGAGCCCGTGCTTACCGTGCAAGTGTGCGAGGAGCCGCTCGCCAAGGTAGTCGTGCACGAAGCTGTTAGTATAATTCGTTTTACACTTACGAAATGAAATGTTTATTTATTTAAGTAGATCTTTTAAGACACTTTTGCTGATCAATATTTCAAACTCAAACTCAAAGCATTTATTTCAATTAAACCATTTACAGGCACTTTTGAATTGTCAAGTGGTCGGTCAGTCAGAAATATGAAGCTAGTTGCCCATTCCAAAGCCTAGTAGGTACCTATGGAGAAAAACGGGCAAGAAACTCCATGGACACTCTTTTAAATTATATTGTTATTTATATATTAGTTACATCATTAATGTTGAATATAGGTATAATAAATAACAAAACAATCCATAATAAAATAATTAAAATAAGCCGTGGTGGCTAAAAGATGACCAGTCCCAACTGACAGCGCCCGTTCACGAACATGACGCATGGATCAGCACCATTCAGCTCAACCATTTTGAAGGGAGCTAAATGATCCAACACACGCGCCACCGTCAGCGAGACATTTGAGTGAGCGTGACATCTATCAGCCGCCAGGGCACATTCAAGTCAATGAAAGACATTACCTGGTAAATGGTAGCTCGATAGTACATAGTACTCACACTAATTGTCTTATGCAATTATATAATACAAAGGAGACTGAGTTTATACAAAGCAAAGGTAGTCTTACAATCTTCAGCAGCTCCAACAGTATTTTCAAATGTTAATCAATTAGTTGTGGTTGTGGAGCAGGACCAGCATTGAGCCAGGCATTTTTATCAGCGATATAATCCGCCAATTTACGAGTATTTAATATGCCTGGCTGCATAGTGTGCGTTTTATACAAACTTTGAATTTCGTCTCATTCAGTTGAAGTATGTGGGGAGGTATTTTATTGGAACATTTTAAACAGTACCCCATGAAAGATGAGTCTACTTTAGCCAGTCTGAAACCTGGTTGAACTAATAGGTCCCTATTTCTGGTACTATAATTATGTCTATAACCTCTTTTAGTAAAAAGATGTACATTTTTTCTTACGTACATGATGTTTTCATAGATATATTGACAAGGTACCGTCAAGATCATAATAACCTTAAACAGTTCCCTTAGAGAATCGCGCCTGCGGAGATTATATATGGCTCTGATGGCTCTTTTCTGCAGAATAAAATAAAAATCGACGTCTGCAGCCCGTCCCCAAAGTAAAATACCGTAAGACATGATACTATGAAAGTAACGAAAATAGACTAGCCTCGCGGTATCTACATCGGTAAATTGACGGATTTTTCTGACAGCATATGCTTCTACTCCTTCCTGTAATGCTTCGGCTGAGTTTCTTTTTCTTGAGGTCTGTGTCAAAGGAACTAAAACCGTTCTTGGCGTTGTGTATTGTCCCCCCTCACTTGATTACTTCACTGAATTCGAATCGGTCTTAGTATCTTTAGGTTCGGAGTATGCACATCACATAGTCATGGGGGATTTCAACACCAATCTCCTTGCCCACAACTCCCATCGATCCCGTAAACTTCTACACCTGGTCGAGTCAGCTAGTCTGCATGTGTTGCCTCTCCAACCAACTCATCATAACGCTGCCGGTGGTGATACTTGGCTCGACTTGATCCTCACCTCAAATCCTTCCCTAGTCTCCTCACATGGTAAACTTGACGCTCCTGGTTTTTCCCATCACGACCTTATTTTCCTGTCTTATGTCCTTAAAGCCCCTAAACCCAAACCTACATTCCAGTACAGGCGTGCCTTTGCGAGGATGAATTGTGAAAAGCTTACACAAGATGCTTCTAATATTGACTGGACAGACCTGGAGGAAGCCGCTACAGTTGACGATAAAGTAGCATGTTTCAACAATATTGTAGTTAAGCTGTACGACACCCATGCTCCTATCAGGAGAGTCAAGCTAAAGCGGCGACCTGCGCCATGGATGAATGTGGGAGTTCGGATGGCGATGCGACGAAGGGACCGCGCGTTACGGAAGTTTAAAAAGGATCGGTCTGATGATAATTGGAGCCTCTTCAAAACTGCTCGCAATCGTTGTAATCAGATAGTACGCAACGCTAAACGCCGCCACATTCTTAGTAACATCACTTCTTCTTCTCCTGCTGATATCTGGAAATTCCTTGGAACTCTAGGTATCGGCAAGTCGCGACATTCAGACCTTCCTAGCACATTTGGCTTGGGCGATCTAAATCGTCACTTCTCTACTGTTCCCACCCTTGATAATCCAACCAAATGTCAAGCTCTTGACTACCTTGCTGGTCTGACGCGACCCAATACAACTTTTGACAACGTTGGATGTGTATACTTGTCTTTTTTTTATTTGTAATGTGCGTTTTGTTTGTGCAGAATAAACATTTTTTCTTTCTTTCTTTCAATATTACCTCCTTCACCTTCAGCCCAGTCGACCCGGGAGAGATCAAAAAGAATATCTTTACCGTTGGTTGTGATAACATAAGTCGACACATGATCGTGACAGTGGTCGATCAGCTCCTTCCTGCAATTTCCCATATAGTTAACTTCTCCCTTTTCTCCGGGGTTTTCCCTTCCCTGTGGCGGAAAGCCCATGTTCGACCACTACCAAAAATCCATCATCCCACTCTTCTTAGTCACTTTCGTCCAATTTCCATCTTTCCCTTTTTGTCCAAAGTACTCGAGGCCTGTGTACATAAACAATTCTCCAACTTCATTCACAAAAACTCTCTCATCAGTCCGCTCCAATCTGGGTTCAGACCCGGGCACAGTACCGTTTCTGCTCTCCTCAAAGTGACTGACGATATAAGGCGAGGTATGGAACACACTAAAGTTACGGTTCTAGTGTTGATCGATTTTTCAAATGCTATTAATACCGTCAGTCACGTAGTCCTTTTATCCATCCTCTCCTATCGCATGGTCTCTCCCGAGTGTTTGGAATGGTTTTCTTCCTATATTCGGGGGCGTCAGCAATCAGTTCTTGCTGGTGACTCTAACTCCAGCTGGTGCGATCTGGCAACTGGCGTCCCTCAAGGCGGCATTTTATCTCCACTTTTGTTCTCTATCTTTATAGATCTCATAACTTCCCTGCTTCAGTGTGCGTATCATCTCTACGCTAATGACTTACAGCTTTACTGTCAGGCAAGTGTAGACAGCTTAACCCGTGCGGTCGAGGAGCTAAATCGGGATTTACGTGTTGTCATTGTTGTATAATTACATAGCACATGTGTGAGCACTATGTACCCACTATAAAGCTTACTGGGTTCGTCTTTCATTGACTTGAATGTGCCCTGGCGGCTGAGAGTATGTCATGCTCACTCAAATGTGTCGCTGGTGGTGGCGTGTGTATTGGATCATTGAGATCCCTTCAAAATGGTTGAGCTGAATGGTGCTGATCCATGCGTCATGTTCGTGAACGGGCGCCGTCAGTAGGCACTGGTCATTTCTTAGCTGCCACGGCTTATTTTAATTCCATAATTGTTTTTATCTTTTTATTACGGACGCTTTTAACGTGCACGTCTTTCTACATCGTTCTCACATGTATAATTACAACATGAATGATGTGACCACTTTTTTGTAACAATATAATGATTTAAAAGAGTGTCCATGGAGTTTCTTGCCCGTTCTTCTCCATAGTGTACCTACTGCGCTTTGGAATGGGCAACTAGCTTCATCTTTCTGACTGACCGACCCCTTGACAATTCAAAGGTGCCTGTAATTGGTTTATTTGAAATAAATGATTTGAGTTTGAGTTATAATATAGTCATGTATTCAATCAAGCCTGCATGGTACTCACAGTTAGTCAGTTTTCTCTTTAAAAGTCATACAAAATTTCATAAGATATGTCACGTAAATCAATAAAAAATTAAGTATTTTGGTCGTCCAAGTAATCTTTAACTTTATACAGGGTGTAAGGGGAACGCTTCCGAAGCCAGGACGTAGATTATATACCACCTAAATGCAAAAGGATACCAATACCAATAACCTTTCGCTTTATATTGGTAGTTTTCAAGACTTCATATTTAGCAAACACGCAATGGAAACCGTCCAAAACGTGAGGTCACTGACACGCAAGACAACATGACGCCACCGTGCGTCCGCGCTTTTCGGGTGCCGAGCGCTCCGTACGGCCGAGTCACGGGATTTATACGGAATTTACAAACATCACTTTCAAACCTTTACAACACTTCACAAAATTATGAATTTTAATCGCATTCGCAGCCCACTGTTAGACATTAAAGCTGACAGAGGCATTTTGGATATCTATCTAAATCCTTTACGACCTTACGAGGTTTGGCTCGAACTCGCGCTCCTTCCATTTCAATACAAAGCCGGGCCCGTCGCTGTGTCGACCCGTAAACATGAGGCAATAATATAGGATCATCAACTCATTCTGCGCGTAGGTAGCCTATCAAAAACGCTCACTATTCTGCCCCGCATTTCATTAGCACTGTCACATTCCCGATCAAACACTATTTCTATTCACGAGCACTATACACGTATGCATCAGACATTGTTTAACACAACAAAAATTTACTATAACTAAAAAACAATAAAACAACACTAAAAACGTAACATTTATAAAAAAACTAAAATTTAAAATTAACAAAACCGTTTCAATACCTATCGACCGATTAAACGTAACCCACGTTCGCTCACGAACTGAGTTTGAAAGGAACTACCTACCTAGTTTACTAAGAAGTACTAAGAACACCAAACATGCCGCCTGGCCGGCGCGGCGCCGGCCGACAAACGTTACCGCCGCCGGGCCGCGCGGGCGCCGGGTGCCGTCGCGTCTGCGCGGGGACGTGGTGTCACATAGCGGTGTCTTTTCATGTGCAAAGATCAACAAATTACGGAGGAGAAAATGTTAGATGAATAATTATTAAACCAGAAACCAATTTAATTGATAGGAAATTTTACTTATGCTTTATTACAAACTGTTTTAATTTTCTAACTTTTAAATAAGATTTAACGGGTTTCTGAGATTTAATTAATTAAATTATCCACTTTAAATTGATTGGGTTTACTCAATGATGTATAAAACTATATTTTAATGGATACAGTTATAGCAATAAACGAGTGCGCGTCGTATGACCCGTAATTACAATGACATAAAGTTCAAATTTGATTGATTCACGCGCGCTATTTGCTTGAAACGGTGCGCGCGGTATAATTTTTTTTGTCATTCACAGCTAAAGTCGGCGATTTTTTACTTTATTTAATTCACTATCGATTATCGACTTACACACAAAACTGTTATTAAATGCACGACACGGCCCATTAATTTAAAACATTTGGAGCTTCTGTAATGTTTCTTCTTCTTTATTTTGGCGGCGCTTTACAAAGGATGTCTAGGTCGCCGCCGCACCGCGCATAGCCGTGGACGCCTCTCTCTGTCAAGTGAATTGACCCGGGTTCAAATTTCGGCCAAATACCAATGACTTTGGTAATCATTTACCTTGAATATCAGAATTCGACCAAAGGTCACAATTATTTCTGTACCTCGCTGGAATGGCCCATCTCGCTTCCCCTTTACCTCCCCATGTCAGCCTCGTCGCGTGACTCGTCGCCTCAGTACGGTGAGCTTCTTCGTTGCTTATACGCGTCTCGTTATTTTGGTAATTTTTGTATAAATTATTATTGTTTGGATTTTGGATAATTTATTGTTAACTTTGCCGATATGAAGTCATCGACCCCAGGGGTCAAGAGATAATGTGACTGTGACGTAGGTAGGTAAACATTTCAATGTTGTTGCCTTGCAAAATTTTATTGAACAAACGATCAAAATTGCTTGTAAAGTCAATGTCTTACATGTGTGTCTTATGTGTACATAACCTACGTTTTATATTTGTCTTTCCCAATCGCAGTACGTATCTTATTATCTCTATTTGACATGGATCTCAAGGTTAAGCAAAAACATTTGGATTTTTCTGATTTGTGAGCATAGTTTACAAACATTCGGATAAAAATTGTAACCCTGTTCAAGGAAAAATCACTATGATCCTTGCATGAATGGAATCCGAAAGCAGATATCCAGAACTAGGTAGTGGTGAATTGAAAAGACATTTGCTTCAAGCGATCGAGTGCGATGCGACCGTTTGGTCACATCGCACTGCCGCACGACTCAGCCAGCCGTCGTGTCGCTTGACCTTGGGGTCGTTGGCCGCGCGGCTTGTCGGCAAGAGTCCGCGCAATTTGAACTCGGGGGTTGTGCGCCTGATACTTATTTACGAATACATTGCTTGTTAGAGTTGTCAAGAAAAAAAATGTGTTTAATCGCAAATAATGGTTTCATTTAACTGTTCTCACAGCATAGTGTACGAAAAAGTAAAAAAAATGGGTAAAATTGTTAAAATAAAAGTTTTTATATGGTAATCAGTAATCACATATCAATATTAATAATCACTAACCATATAACCTGTCATCGTTTTCGGAAGCGTTTCCCTGCCACCCTGTATAGACACCTTTTTGACAATTTCGGATGCTCAGTTCTTTAACATGGCTTGAGAGCTACTTAAAAATGATAAATGATTTTTATTTCTGTAAGTAGGTTTGTACAAACACTTTTACACGTCAATCATATTTTAAAAGCTAAATGAGGTCGGCGTTTCCTCTCTGACTACTCTGAGAAGAAAGGCCGAAACAAACTCAGAGGTCACAGTCTCTTTTAGAGTCTAGACATAATCTTGGTCAGATCATGTGAAGACTATGTAAATTAGTGTCTGGAATAGTCTTTTGAGGAAAAACCACACAATTGAGTGGACCTGTCCAGTCAGTGCGCGCAACTGTCAGTAATCGTGCGGCTCAACTCAGAGCTTAAGGATTAGGTGGATAAGGATAAGGAGGATAAGGATAAGCAGGAGGATAAGGAGGATAAGCAGGATAAGGAGCTCAACGATTCGACGAACAAAACCA
Source organism: Brachylomia viminalis (assembly GCA_937001585.2). Classification (NCBI taxonomy): domain Eukaryota; kingdom Metazoa; phylum Arthropoda; class Insecta; order Lepidoptera; family Noctuidae; genus Brachylomia; species Brachylomia viminalis. The sequence goes on from OW443301.2 coordinate 27,081,005, forward strand.
AAGAAAGGACATTTGGGTATGCCGCATAAATTACTCAAACTGACAGATCATGATTAAAACTAATTGATTAAAGCAAAAAAAAAGCAATGACCCACATAGTCCTCACATTCACAATAATTAAAATAATATAATACCTACTTTACAAAGTAAATACCCATGTCATTGTACCTATATACAAAATTCATCAATGTCCATGTGTATATAAAAGTTCGAACATAATCTTTGAGGACCATGTAGATTGATGTCTGAAATGGTCTTCTGAGGAAAGAACCACACAGATTAAGCGGACCTGTCCAGTCAGTGCACGCATTTGTCAGTAACCGTGCAGCTCAACTCAGAACTTAAGGAGCTCAACGATTCGACGAACAATACCAAAGAAAGAACATTTGGGTAGGCCGCATAAGCTACTTAAACTGCCAAACCATGATTAAAACTGAAACAATGACCCACATAGTCCTCACATTCACAATAATGTTATTTTTTACATGTCATTGTGTATATAAAAATTATCCAATGTGAAATAGTATGTAAAAACAAAAACAAACCAAATTCAGTGTGCAAAAAATTGGAGCAATTCAATCCCAAGCCTTTTTGTCCTCAATGTAATCCTTCACAGTATAAAAGGCTTTTTGGCATAACTTACGTTTAATGAATGATTTGAATTTATTAAGGCTTAGATGTTGAACGTGGCTTGGAAGTTTATTATAGGTTTAAAGAAACTTTATTCTCAATAAAAACAATTACCATGTCACTTACTTGAGAACATTAACTAACACATAAAAAAAAACAAATTTAGGCTCGACAACATCCATCATACATCATACATCATATTATAAAAGCGTATACATTGACATCTGGATGAGACACCTACTTTCTTGAGACTTGGTAGGTACAACAAATTTGTGTTTGTTCCTGGTAATGATCTTATTAGACAGTATTTTTAAACAGTTTTATATTTTTTATGGGTATATAAAAGATTTTAAAAAATATACTGAGAAGGCATAGACATTACATTAATCTCCTTAAATTTCTCTCTGAGAGTGTGTCTCGGACTTAATTTATAAATTGATCGAACAGCTCTTTTCTGCAAAACCAAGATTTGGCTATTTCCATAGTTTGAATGTCGGCAGCATTACCCCACAACAGAATACCGTAAGACATTAAACTATGAAAATAGCCAAAGTATACTAAACGGGCTGTCTCTATGTCAGTTAAATTACGAACTTTTCTAAGGTAATGATCTTATTAGACAGTATTTTTAAACAGTTTTATATTTTTTATGGGTATATAAAAGATTTTAAAAAATATACTGAGAAGGCATAGACATTACATTAATCTCCTTAAATTTCTCTCTGAGAGTGTGTCTCGGACTTAATTTATAAATTGATCGAACAGCTCTTTTCTGCAAAACCAAGATTTGGCTATTTCCATAGTTTGAATGTCGGCAGCATTACCCCACAACAGAATACCGTAAGACATTAAACTATGAAAATAGCCAAAGTATACTAAACGGGCTGTCTCTATGTCAGTTAAATTACGAACTTTTCTAACAGCGTATGCTGCGGAGCGAAGCTTTTCTGACAATTTATCTATAAATGTGGCCCCACTGAAGCTTAGCATCCAAAGTTAAGCCCAAGAATACTGTGTTATCTTCAGGATTCAATTCTTTGCCCTTTATCAATGCATTAGTTATCACCTGTCTAACGTGAGGTAGAGTAAACTTAATGCATTTGGTTTTTTCTCATGAAGAAGTAAATTATTAACATTGAACCAGTGAACAACTTTTTAGATCACGCTATTTACATCGTCAGTAACCAGCTGCTGACGTTTAAGTTTAAACAAAAGTGAAGTGTCATCCGCAAACAACCCTATATCATGATTATCCTTTAAGAGGTAAGGCAAGTCGTTAATATAAATAAGAAACAAAAAAGGACCGAGAATTGAGCCCTGTGGGACTCCCATTGCTACTATAGAGCCGGGAGATCGTTTTTCATTAACATCAACGCTCTGAATCCTATTACTCAAGTGAAAAGATCCAGAGCGGAGTCCCGGATCCCTTAGTGGCAGAGTTTCCTGATTAGCGATTCATGAATAACGCAATCGAACGCCTTGGACAAATCATAAAAGATGCCCAACGCATCGCAGTTATCTTCCCATGCATTATAAAATATGTCCTAAAAGTTTAACACAACATTCAACATCAGTAGTTGAACGACCCTTTGTACAACCGAACTGTTTACTATGTCATAATTTATGTTTATTAAAAAATCTATGCAATTGAGCTAACATTAATTTTTCAAACATTTTACTAAATGTAGGTAGTACTGAATTGGTCTATCATTTGTGAGGTCTGAAACACTACCTGTTTTAAACAAAGGTATTATTTTACTAGTTTTCATAGGGTCATGAAACTCTCCACAGTCGATACAATTATTAAAAATAAGAGCTAAAGTAGGTGCTACAATGTCAATAATAGACTTAGCAACTTCTATAGAATCACCCCACAGATCCGCAGTCTTTTTTACATTTAAATAGTGAAAGTTTTTAATGATATCTCTACAAGTAATATGTTCAAAAGGAAATTCCGAATCGCAAACATTAACATTTTCTTTAAGCAAAGACTCGGGAACAGAAAGAAGGTGATGAGTTTAGGGATTTATTAAATGAAACGGGACTATCAAAAAATACATTTTCAAAGGCCGCGGCGACTTGTGAGTCTGATTTTATGATGTTATCATTAATGGACAGGCTGTACTCAGTATTTCGGTGACTAGACCTTCCCGTTTCACTATTAACAATATTCCAAGTCGTTTTAATTACTTTACTACTGTTTTTAATTTTCGAACTCAAATAACGGGACTTGGCCATACAACATGCTTTTTTAAATAATTTTGAATAACTTCGAACCTAAAAATTAAATTCAGCAGTGCTTACATAAGTCCTTTCATTGTACAGCTCATAAAGCCGTGTGCTGCTTTTATGAATACCAACGGTAGCCCAATCACTGAAAGCTGCGTTGCTAATAACCGAGATAATCTTGGGAATAAAGGTGGAATTAAATTGTTTACAGTATATATTAAAAAAATCATCATAGTAGATGATTATAATCAGAATGAATAGACAAAACTGTTAATTTATTAATGAGTTTAACTTTAAAACTTTAAAAGCTTCCAAGTGACTTGCGGTTTTGGGGTTGACAGTGATGTCCTTTTTAGCCACATTGTTGATTTGGTTATGGATAGTAATATTTTGCCCGCAATGATTAGATTCTAATAAATTAATTATTTCTTTGAGAGTTGGTATAGCATCTGTATAAATATTATCTAGGCATGTTGCACTAGTAGGGGTTATTCTTGTGGGCTTCAAAAATAGGTTTACAAGATTTTAGGACTGAAACAGACTTAATATTTTACTACAAGAACCTGAGTTTTCTAATAAATTAACATTAAAATCACCACAAGTGATAATGGACTTGTTCGAGTTAAGAATCTTATTTAACACTTCATCCATTAACTTTTCAAAGCAGTCATACAATCCTGGACGGGGTCTGTATACACTTAATACAATAACTGCTCCAATTCTATACAGGCTATTTCAACTGTCCGCTCAACAGATAGGCTCACAGTGTCCTTGCGTTCTTTAAAAAGCTGGTTGCTTACTAAAATTAAGGAGCTACCGTGTACCTATAGCATTTACTGTACTGAACGAACTACCAACCTGATGATTATTAAAATTGAATAAGAACTGGTGATTTTAAGCCAATGTTCTGTTACACAAATAATATCAATACTGTTAAAATTCATAAATAATAATTCAACTTCTAAATCTTTTTTCAGAAATCCTTGAATGTTTTGATGCACCAGGTTGATACTATTTACCTTAGAGCATTAAACCAACCGGAGTGGCCATTGACAGGCGTTCCCCTCTGCCAAAGGTACGAGACCGCCGGTCATAGCGGTTATATAAAACTAGTTGACGCGCGCTCCGCGCCATTCAGCGAATCATAGTGAGCGCAGAATGACGTGAGCCTAAAATGCCGAATTGCAACGTGTTCTCGTGTAATAAGAGATCGGAAACATCTAGTGTACAAAAGGACAACGTTACTTTTCATCTGTAAGTATTATTACGTTTAAATATTATCAAATAGTGCATTAAATTTGCAAAAAACTAAAAAATATTGTCAATCTAAAAGTGTTGTCACTTAATGGTACTAGATCTACTTTAGGGTAATTTTTAAAGTTGACTGTATATATATTTAATTATAAGTTCTACTTTACATTCGTTATTATTAACACAATTTATCCAATAAAAAATAGTACTAACCATAAATAACGTGAAATATAATTGTCGATGCTTAATGAATTAATGATGGATTACTGTTTGCAAATTCATTTATTCTTTTATTTTCAACATGTATTTTTATTTAATGTTTTAAATATAATATGTTTAGGTTGTACTTTATTAATTATAAGGAATTTACGATCGTCACTCTTGTTCCGTAAATAGGCACTTTTAATTTGTTACTCTGGCAACACTGTACTAGGAAAGTTAGTGATGGGACAGCACAAAAACAAATGTCGATATAAACATTATAATGTTATTCTTATAATTTATTTTTCAGATTCCCAAAAGATGTAATGATTAGGGATGTCTGGATCCGAGCTTGTGGAAATCATGTTTTATGGACTCCTAAACGTAGTAGCATTATTTGCTCCCAGCATTTTGAAACTACCTGTTTTATAACACAATCTAATAAAAGAGGAGATTAAATCAAGGTGCCTTGCCAACTTTGAAATTAGGTACCAAAGGTGAATCTTATAATGTTATTTACTAGTTTTTGCTTGTGACATTTTTCATGTGGAACTGGTCGCCTTAAAACTTTATCTCGCTTTTTTCAACTAATGAAAATGAATTTACCTAGTCCAAATTAAATGTGGAAGCTTGCTGATAAAATGAGGCTCAACCTTAGGCGCCTAACCCTAACTTTTGAAGTAACTTATTATACTTTTTTATTCATGTTTTATTTTAAACACGTGTCGCCTTCGAGAACAAACTGACCCTAAGAAATGTATTAGGCACATATACACAAAACTAATTCATTTTAAGAATCAATAGTGTTTCCAAAATCATTAATTAACATTTTGCTAATGCGCGCTATGAAGCTGCAATAACTGTAAATAACGCTTAATTTTTACAAATAAACTATTTTATACAAGTTGTTCTCTGGTTCTTTTTTTATGTTAAATCTCCAAAAGATACAGTGTAAATCTGTCGTGCGTGAACCGAAATTCAGACCAGTCATTCACGTGGGAAAAAAAAACCTGTTATCCTTTGACCGTCTGTCCAAAGATCGTATATTACGTGCATAAAAAGAATCCCTTTTAATAAGTACGTATCATGACATTTCATGTTGTATATACATATATCCAAACCACTCGATACCTCTTATATGATATACTATGGCCGCTTTCCATCTCCATCATCAGATCAGCTCGATGGTACTCGGATGGTATAATGCATTGCCATCCGAACTAAACCAACATGTAAAAATTCAACTAATAAACTGATAATGGAAAGTGATTCTAAATCAGTTTGCGTGATTTGTCCTAAACATAGATATACTAACATACGTACCAATACAATCATTGCAAGTTAGTAAAATGCTGGTACAGAAACTTGATATTTAATTATTATTATAATTGGCACAAAACAAAATTCATCGACCATGAGATATCGATAAGTTTATTATTTATTATTGACATGTTCCTCGCACTATCGATGTTTACTTTGAGATGACGTCATCTCTTTCACGGACAGGTTGTCTGTACATATGTGTTAGTACACGTTGTACTTGTGTGAGTATAGTTTATGCTGGTGTTTGATAATTTTGTCGTGTGCGTGTATAGTGACGTTATCTGAAAAATGCATTGGTGTGAACACTATTTGTGTGCGTTGCCTCGTCCCCCGCGCCGAAAACGGCAGACTTTTTTAGATAGAAAAGTCTGCGCGTGTCGTCTCCCGTTGGTTTAATGCTCTAAGCTATTTACTGATTATAAACTTTCATTTGTTTTTTTATTCTGTAAATTATTACTAGAGGTTGCCTCTATTGTCTTACTTTCTAATTTAAATTATTATTTATGTCGATTTGTGATACCAAATTATTGGCTAAATTATGACACAATCATGTCATAGCTTTGCTCAATAGAAAGCAATTTGTTTAGCCGAATTCTTGGATGTAATCGAAAAATAATATGATAGCGACACAGCTATCTGTCTGTTTACAATATTTTGAAAGATAGTACATAGGTACTATCTTTTGTCAAATGATTATTTGTATTTGACAGTACTTAATGATTATACTTTGGCACTTCATTGAATTACTATTTTTTGTAATTTTTTACACAATAAGTAAATCTTTGTTTCTAGTATTTATGCTATGAATATCGCTGTGTTTACAATAAAGCGTTTATATTATTTTGTACATAAATCAGGTTCTCACATATTGAGATGCAACTGTCGTTAAGTTATTTCCTTAACCTTTCCTTAGGGGAATGCCTAAAATTGCTTGAAATGATATGATGATGATAATATCCGTCTAATCCATTCTTATTTTTTGTTGGAGGTTAGTGTTTATTTGGCATGAGTAATTTACATTCAGCCTGGTGACACCATCTCTTGAGGTTTTTAATAATTAATTAATATCACCAATGGACAGTTCTTTTGACGTCATTGTCAGAACAGGCGATCATATTCCTTTCCCCCTCCTACAAATGCACGTCTAGAACCTTTGGATTGGCTAGGCGTGGAGGAGTCCGCTGAAGGTTGTTGCGCCGTATGGCAGTGCTGACTGCTGCGCGCAGGCCGCTCCAATCGCTTAATCCGCTCCAACTGCTTTCGCTAAAACTGTGATGAATTATATATATAAACCACCCGCGGGTGTGATTCTGTGAAGTGATGCACGAGAGACTCCTAGGATCAAGTGCTTATCGTCCTGAACACGGGTCGCGAGGGAAGACATTGTAAGGTGAGACGTGCTCCTTATTATACCTCACAATTGATCGCCTGTTCAGCATCAAGTTATTTCTAGGCGAAACCGCCATCCTCTAAATACAGTCCACTTAAACTTAAAACCCATTTTTAAAATCGCCTACCTCTATGAATGTGTAGATTTACATAATATATATATTGGTCCTTCGAGCCGGATTCAAAGCTTACCCCGCAAGAGAAGGATTTATAATCCATATTCTCCCTTATAACGCGTAGGTGTCTTCTAGAAGTACCTACCTAGGTGGTTAAAGCTCCTAGCTATACCCCTAGAATATAATATACCCATTACGTGGTCATTCCCGCATCCAGTAGGTAATATACGCAAGTACGAGTAGCTACCTACATACATAATTAATATAATAAAACTATCATAGTTGGCTTGTAAATTCCATATTTCAAGCAACTTTTAGTAATACCGCCACTTTTATTAAAGTTATCGCCAAGCTATGAAATAACCGGCGCATAATTACTACCTACCTTACATTTAGATATCTTTTTTCACCTAGCAAATATAACAGGAACTATAGATAATCATAGTTAGGATAGGTCGTATATACTTATACCAACATAAACATGTCGAAAGAAAGGGAACTGTCAATCTTGGAAGCTAAACGTAATGTTTTATTTGAACGCATACAGAGCGTATATGAGCGCTCAAAAACTGCCCATACTTCCGAAACTAAAACAGAATCGTTCCTTAGTTATTGTGTGACAGTAGATAATATTCGAACAGACTTTCATCATTTGTTGGACACTTATAACGCAAAGTTACTCTCTGTTGATCCCGAATCGCAGCCGAATTACCAGGCGTACACTTCATTCGAGGATCTTTATTGCATCATCAAACGCGTACAATCGAAACTGGAGGGTATAGGTAATATAACCGAGCAGGCGTCGCCAGTCCGATCGCCCCGTCTACCTCCAATTGAACTTATGTCGTTTGATGGTGATATACGGAACTGGCCATTGTTCTATGCTAGCTTTAAGTCAACAGTGCACGATAATGGCTCTCTGACAGATGCAGACAGGTTGCACTATTTAATAGGTAAACTGTCACCGAAAGCGCAATCCGTATTTGCAGGTGTAACTCCCAGTGCTGAGAATTATCAGATCATATTCCAGTCACTCCTTGATAGGTATCAAGATACTCGTATCCTAGCGTCTACCTACTTTGATCAGGCTTTGAATCTTAAATTGACCAGCCCCGCCTCTGTTTCGAGTTATCAGCTGTTCATAGATAACTTTATCACCGCCGTTAACGCCCTTAAAAACTTAAAATTAAAGGATCTTTCCGACTTTATATAATTACAGCTTGCTTTAAAAAAGTTCGACCTAGAAACGGTACGTACCTTCGAAATGACGGAACGTAATAATAAAATACCTACATTAGATAGTTTTTTTTCCTTCGTCAAAGATCAGTGCCGAATATGTCATATCATAATACGCAGCCTAGTACATATAGCTCGTCAAATGACAACAATGATAAACAGAGGTCGAATAAATCGCGAAATAGCAAGAATAATCCCGTACCTAACCCGCAATCTTACGTAGCATGTTCAGAGTCTAATAATAATAATTCGAATAAGTGTCTGTGCAATAATATTGAGCACGGTAGTTTATATATCATTGGAGCACGGCCATTATTTTAAATGTCCCGCTTTTAATAATTTAGACCCGACTGCGCGTTTTAAATGTGTGAAAGAAAACAAAGCTTGCGTTAATTGTTTAAGCTTAAAACATAAAACAAGTATGTAATTGTTCTAGTAATTCTAAATGTCGATTATGCAAGCAGAACCATCACACATTACTACACTTTGACAAAAAATCACCGGTGTCAGAAGAGTCACGTAAACTTGACCAGACATCATCGCGATCGGTTCTGAATGCCGGTATTGTAGCCGCTCCGCAAGCCTCCCAGTCAGAAATATCGCTGTGTACAACGTCCATTGTGTGTGCGCGCGCTCAGCAGCGCTCGGGCGTTTGTCACGTTCAGCGCGATATCAAGCAGCAATGTGTGGCGTCCACTACGGTTTTGTTGGCAACTGCGCAAGTTATTGTTTACGATGTCAATAACCGACCACATACAATTCGTTGTTTACTGGATAGTGCGTCACAAAGTAATTTCATTACTTCTGATTGCTTCAAACGCCTCGGACTGTGGAATAGCTTTAAGAATACTAAATGAATAATTAAAGGGATCGGTGGGTCGGAAAAATCTTGCAAGGGTTCCGTAGACATAAAAATACATTCCCGTTTTAATAATGACGTTAATTTTAATATTTTCTCACTTATCGTAGACCGTATTACGGACACGTTGCCGAACGCGCAAGTGGACGTATCTCGACTCACGCATCTCGAGACGTTACCGCTGGCAGACTCTGACTTTGCTCAGCCGGGAAACATCGATGCCCTGTTAGGGGCCTCAATATTACCCCATATATTTTTACATAATGTGGTACGCAGTAAACAACATAATATACCTCCCGCTATTGAGACTGTATTGGGATATGTGATTATGGGTACCGTACCTATGTCACATACTTCTAATTATACTATGTCTTGTTGTGCTGTTCTTCAAGAAAATAATATTGATTCTCTTCTCAAGCGATTTTGGGAGCTTGAGGAGATTTCCGCACCGCCCTCGCAGAGCCATAAGGAACTCGAGTGTGAAGAACACTTCCGCGCCACCACTGTTCGTGATGACAGTGGCAGATACGTTGTGGCGTTACCCTTTTGTGGTGACCCGTATTCGCTAGGTGACTCATACGCTGCCGCACTTAGACGATTCTATTGTTTAGAACGTAAACTCGACTAATCGCTCAAGTTACGCGGCGCCTATAATGACTTCATGCGTGATTATATAAATAAAGGTTTTTTGAGTCCGGTTGTTAACAACGAAGATAATTCTCTTCCCTCGTATTATATTCCGCATCACGGCGTAGTTCGCGAAGACAAGACCTCCACTAAACTTCGCGTGGTTTTAGATGCTAGTTGCAAGACTACATCGGGTCAGTCGATTAACGACATTTTGCATGCCGGCCCTAATCTACAGGGTGATTTATTTAACATTTTAATAAAGTTTCGTCTTTTTCAAGTCGCCCTGTCAGCTGATTGCCGCCAAATGTTTCTCAATATCGGCATTCGTGAATCTGACCGTAGATTTCAAAGGATTTTCTATCGTTTTGACAACACTGAACCTTTAACCATATATCAATTTAATCGTGTTTGTTTTGGACTCAAGTCCAGTCCATATCACGCGTTATGTGCGGCAGCTGTGGCCACCTCCGCTTTATATATGGATGACATCGCTTGTAGTGTCACATCCGCTTCGCAAGCAACTTCGCTTTGTGAAGAGCTTATTGAGCTCTTCAAGCGAGGCCCGTTTGATCTTGTCAAATGGACAAGCAACTGTAATGAGGTTCTCGAACACCTACCTGATTCTCATTAGGCTTCTCCAGACATTGAGTTTGAGAGGTCTGTACCGCACAAGGTTCTCGGTTTACGCTGGGATAAATCCTGTGATAGTTTTCGATTTGACGTCGCACCACCTGATGAAAAGTGCACCAAGCGCACTATGCTGTCCGCAGTGGCATACTGGGTTTTGTGGTTCCCACAATTTTGTACGCCAAGCTCTTAATCAAAGAGCTTTGGCTATCAAAGTGTGAGTGGGATGACGCACCTCCCGACCATATTGTAGCCGCTTGGAAACAATTTTGTATTGAGCTTTCCGCGCTCAATCAAATTGTTATACCACGTCATCTTGGGTTGGTCGACGGATGTACTGTCAATCTAATAAGATTTGCTGACGCCAGCGAACGCGTTTACGGCGGAGTCGTATATTTGCAAGTCCGCATTGGTCCTAACTACTCGGTGCAGTTAGTTTGTGCCAAGTACAAGGTCTCGCCTGTCAAAACCATTTCGGTTGCGAGACTGGAGTTGTGCGCGGCCCTTCTGCTGTCTCAGTTGCTCTGCAAGGTTCAAGACACAGTTTCGCCCCACTACCCCATCAATAAAATATACGAATTTTCTGACTCCAAGGTAGCGCTCGCTTGGATTTATTCCTCTCCGCACCGCTAGCAGACTTTTGTCGCCAATCGCGTTACTAAAATAATAGAGCTGATTCCCGCTACTTGTTTCCGTCACGTCGCGGGTATTGGGAATCCTGCTGATTGCCTATCTCGTGGGGTTACTCCGTTCAAACTTCTGCAACATCCTTTGTGGTATCGTGGGCCTTCTTGGATTTCCCATGATCCGTCAGAATGGCCCATACAACCTTGTGGCCACAGTGCAGAAGCCGAGGATGTACCCGAACGGAAGTCTGTTTCTCATCCCGTGGTTGTTGAGGTCGCAGAATCTCCGATCTATGCACTCGCGCTGCGCATGTCGTCGTGGTCTAAGTTACTACGCGCCATCGTTTATGTCTGTAGGTTTCTTGGGCAACTTCCTATTGGGTCTGCTGTTTCAAGCTCTGACCTTGAGTTTGCAGAGTATAAATTGTTTCGAGTTGTCCAGGCTGTTTATTTTAGTAACGACATTAAAAATTTACTAAATAATGTACCTTGTTCTCCCGCGCTCCTTAAGCTCAAGCCGTTTCTCGATGAGCACGGCATCATACGCGTTGGCGGTCGTCTTTCTAATTCGGACGAACCTTACAACTATAAGCATCCTTGCATCTTACCGCGTCACGACCATGTCGTTGACCTTCTTGTTGATTTCTATCACAAGAAGCATCTCCATGCCGGTCCAGAGTTGCTTATGTCCTTACTCAGGCATAAATATTGGGTTTTGGCTGCACGGCGAATAATTCACCACAGAGTATATAAATGTAACGTCTGTTTTAAATTCCGTCTTCGCCCGGTCATTCCTCTCATGGCTGACCTTCCTAGCCATCGCGTCAAGCAGGTAGATAAAGTGTTCACACATACCGGTTGTGATTACGCAGGACCGCTGCAGTACACGCCAGTGCGTGGTCGAGGCGTTAAAAGCCGTAAAGCTTGGCTATGCATCTTCACATGCTTGACGACGCGCGCTACACATATTAAAGTTGCGACGGATCTAAGCACAGTGTCGTTTCTGGCAGCCCTAAAACGATTTCTTTCGCGACGCGGCCCTATACAATGTTTGTACACGGACAATGGTACATGTTTCGTAGGTGCAAATTCTTATTTACGCGATCTCTACAAGTTTCTCAACGGAGAATATCGTACCCGTCTTCAGGAAGAACTTTCCATGAATCACATAGATTGGAAGTTTATTCCACCCGCTTCTCCACATTTCGGTGGATGTTGGGAAAGCATGGTCAAGGCAATTAAAACGCATCTCTTCAAGGTCATAGGCCAACAGATCCTCTCCTACGAAGAGCTTCTAACTGTGCTCGCTCAAGTCGAGGCACTGGTTAACTCGCGTCCGCTCACAGCACTGAGTAGTGATCCTGCAGAATCATCCGCGTTAACCCCTGCTCATTTTTTGAACACAGCGCCATTGTCGTCACTTCCCGCTCGTGAAGCAGACTCTTCTAGCTTGCTACAGAGACATACTCTGCTTGATAAGCTCGCGCAGTCGTTCTGGCGGCGCTGGCGTTCTGAATATCTTCACCAGCTTCAGACTAGGTCCAAGTGGAATAGTCCCGCATCCCCTATACAGGAGGGTACGTTAGTCATTGTCATGAATGATAATTCTCCGCCGCTTTCATGGCCCTGAGCCCTCATAGAGAAATTGCACACATCTAAAGACGGTACAACCCGCGTTGTTACTGTAAAAACCGCGAAGGGTAGCTACATGCGCCCTGTAGTGCGTCTCTGTCCGCTACCGACTCAGTGAGATCTAGCCTAAAGTTGGATCTCTCTCTTAGTTTAGGTATTTAGTTAATAGCTTTCGTTATAAGTGTTCCGCTAAAGTTAATTTAGATTAATTTAATATCATAACGCTGTCTTAGCTTATGGATAGGTTATGCGGTGGTATACCTAACATGGCTTATTTTATTTTGTTTCCTTCTAAAAGCAACCCTTTAAAGCCGAGGGAAATGGTGACGCCATCTCTTGAGGTTTTTAATAATTAATTAATATCACCAATGGACAGTTCTTTTGACGTCATTGTCAGAACAGGCGATCATATTCCTTCCCCCCTCCTACCAATGCACGTCTAGAACCTTTGGATTGGCTAGGCGTGGAGGAGTCCGCTGAAGGTTGTTGCGCCGTATGGCAGTGCTGACTGCTGCGCGCAGGCCGCTCCAATCGCTTAATCCGCTCCAACTGCTTTCGCTAAAACTGTGATGAACTATATATATAAACCGCCCGCGGGTGTGATTCAGTGAAGTGATGCACGAGAGACTCCTGGAATCAAGTGCTTATCGTCTGGAACACGGGTCGCGAGGGAAGACATTGTAAGGTGAGACGTGCTCCTTATTATACCTCACAATTGATCGCCTGTTCAGCATCAAGTTATTTCTAGGCGAAACCGCCATCCTCTAAATACAGTCCACTTAAACTTGAAACCCATTTTTAAAATCGCCTACCTATATGAATGTGTAGATTTACATAATACAGCCAAACAGGAATAGTCAAATAATCCACACAATTTGATAGAATTATTGCACAGTAGGCATGAATTTAATATTTAATTCGACCTATTTCTACCGTAAATCTAATTAAAATAATCTAATTATGCGTGTCAATAATAATTAATCAAATTGTTTTCAAAATGGAAAACGTATCGTAGGCTGTATGAATCATAATGTCCTTTGCCTTACTGACAGTTTGACATTACTGCATTTCAGTTTTTCGATTGATTACTTACTTGATCGATTCATGGTTTTGCGTTTGCGACTTGAGTTATATGATATTTAACGAGAGCTGTGGCCATTTTTTAAGGATTTTGATTTTACTTCTGCACACGTTACCCATTTTTCAACACGGACTTTTGGACCCACCTAAACGACGACTCGGCTTTTTGACGACGGACCTGACCCTGTTTTAATTGCTCTCTTGATATTGCAATCATAACAGTGCAAAATGATGAAGTACGTTGTTTAATACAGGCATGGATAACACCACAAGCTGTAAGTATTAAAATTCCCTAGTTTTCCAATTCCACCCCATTTATTAATACAATGGTTTTCACCTGCTTAATATTAGGTGTCAGAAATATAATATATTTTGTCTGTTTCTCGATTAAAAGTAAATTATTAACACTAAACCAACACACTATTTTAGAGGGAGCATTATTTACTTAGTTAGTAACTGTCTGTTGCCGTTTAAACTTAAATAGAAGTGATGTGTCATATGCAAATAACACTATTTCATGAATCTTTATAAGGCAAGGTAGGTCTTTATTATATTCGAGAAATAAAAAAGGGCCAAGTATGGAGCCCTGCGGAACTCCCATAGTGACAATAGAGTCAGGGGATCGCTTGCCGTTAACGTCCACTCTTTGGATCCTATCATCCAAATAAGAAGATCCAAGGCAGTGTTTCTAACACCATAGTGATACCATTACCTGACCAATGTATCTTGAGAAACACAATAGAAAGCCTTAGACAAGTCACAGAAAATACTTAGGGCATCATGTGACCTCTCCGTATCAAAAAGTCCCAAACGCAAATGGTTATAATAGCAAAACGACCTACACTTTAGCTAAATGTTCTATTAGCAAATCGTCCTACGAGCAGTATGTACTATTAACAAAACGCCATAATAATATTTGTAAAATACAGTAATACTGAAAAATCATTATCGGTTTTTATCCTCAGGGGTCATTATAGCATTTATTTGAAAAGAGTTTATTTTCGCTTTTCTATGAATTCGTGTTCTGACATAACTTTCACAAATATGCACTGATTCCATTTATTTGTTTTTCGTTTTAAATAGTATAATCCGTTTTATTTTTTGTTTGTCTCATTGATATAAGTATAGTTGCTTCTGCACGAATCCAATATGTATGACATGTCTTTCCACGTTCTTTTGGCTTTCTTTTAGTCCACAAATGTCATGCTCGGCGGCTGATTATACTCTTCCGTCTTTTGTACAACTTGCCAAACAGTATCGTGTGGTCTACGGTTCTGAAGCGTTTTCGGAAACCGGCTTGTTCTAGTGGCTGGAACTCGTAAATTTTTCTGGCGAGACGGTTCGTAACGACTCTCGAGAACAGTTTGTACGGCGAGCGGGTGGGCGACGGTAAATACAAACAACGCGCTCTTCTTCTTCTTTTCGTTTCGATGTACTTACATCAATATTTTGCTAAGGTGTCGTTTTGCTATCAGGACCATTAGCATTTAGAACTTTTTGATACGGAGGGTATGTCACTTCTCCTAGGCCTCAATAATATGTGCAAGTAGCTTAACTGCAGTGTCGGTAGGCGAGTGACCCCTTGTGAAACCGAATTGTTAACTGTTAAATCATTTATGTGTATTAAAATGTCTTTGCAATTGATCTAGCATACATTTTTCAAATATTTTACTAAAGGTGGGTGGTATGTTTAACGTACCTAGCTGTCGAGCTCCGCAACGCCGTTGGTGTATTATATACCTCTATACTCATTTTTGAATAAGTAGATATAATGTTTTTTTTTTAATTTATTTTATATTATTCTATTCGGGAAACTTACAGCTATAATACAGTTTTCTTAAACAATATGAAACTGAAGGCCATTTACAAGTTTCCACAGATATTTATTTTATACCAAAATTAAAAACGAGAAAAACATACGAATATAGGTACAAAATACCTTTTAGCTACATAAATTAGGAAAAAAATAGTACACCATCGACAAATACAAACTAAAAATAATTTAGACGTAAACAATTACTTTTCCGTAAAAAAGCTTATTTAAAGTGTGTTTGAAGAAGTTTATTATCTTTCAATCATAACTATATCTTTCGTAAAATGTTACGTCAAAATATTTAGTTTTAATTATTATTTAGTCCTCCCGTCGCGTCGGCAAAAATATGCACATGCTGAAGATGCAATTCATCATCATCATCATCATTTCAGCCGAAATACGTCCACTGCTGGTCATAGGCCTCCCCCAAGCACCTCCACTTCGACCGCTTTTGTGCTTCCCGCATCCAACGGGTTCCTGCGGCCTTGACAAGATCGTCTGTCCACCTTGTGGGAGGCCGCTACGTCTTCCGGTACGCGGTCGCCACTCTAGAACTTTCCGGCCCCATCGGCCATCTGTTCTGCGAGCAATGTGCCCTGCCCACTGCCACTTAAGTTTGGCAATTCTTCGGGCTATGTCGGTTACCTTGGTTCAAGGTGCAATTATTATGATGCAACCCAAACCTATACTCGATACATTTGTCGCCCCTCCACGGAGCATGACCAGGAGACGCTGACTCGTCGACCGCTCGGACGTGAATAAGTCAACGCAACCTACGCCTTCAAAACTTCACCTACACACATCTCATTATCTCTTCATGATTGTGCGTAACATTACTACTCTACAGTCAACAGTCTGAGATACAAGTCACCAGCGCTGGACTTGAGTACTCTGTATGCTATCTTCTTTGCATACAACATAATAATATTGTGGCCGAACATATTGTGCTACATGATAATTTTGATCTTTAATCGTTTTTGCTTTTTATTTTCCTTTTTTAAAATTCATCTATTTAATGGTATTATAGAGGTACGAGGAACACGGTGTAAAGTTCACTCATACCTCAATAGAAAAGGGAGGATTCTCCGACCAGATAGGTATCGTGTCTGGTGGGCAACTGCCCGATAATTGATGGCGGGTAGTTGCATATATCGGTAAACTCTGCTTGCGCGATGCTGGATTTGCGTGACGTCAGTATGACGCGCAGCTCATCTGTGGCGATGTAGATAGCGCTACAGTATCAAAACCAGCCAAATACAAACAGTACAACCAAAGAGATTTTACTACAAGTTTGTACCTACCAATAAAATACGAGAAAACTTTTCCCCGACACTGATAATAAGCAAAGAAATAAAAACGTGTACCCATTTTTATAGCTTTCTTTGTTTATAGACTCTGCCTACCTTTACATGAAAATTTATCAATATGAATGATATTACATGAATAATAGTAAATTATCATTCGTTATGGCTAGAATCCCGAGTGCAGCGAGGAATTCAAGCTCGCCCATGACGAAGAAATCTTTATAGTGTGTGTGTGTGTTTCAAGCGATAGCCGTGGTCATAAATGCCACTTTGCCAAAAAGCTTCGATCGATAGATCGCTTAGTACTGTTAGTATGTATTGTTTTGTTAGGGTAGGTAGTATATGAACATATGAACACGGCTATCCTCTAAACATCACTATGAATATGTATTAAATAGATACATTAAAATATATAACGAGTAAGTTGTTTATTTAGTAGACGATAAATATTTAATAGTTTGTAAGTACATAACCATTTCAGATGAGAATAGTTTCTTGTTTCCTACTTTTCAGAGAGTGACTTAACAGTTGTCGGGTTTTCATGTTTAACTTACTTTTTATTTAATTTATTTTTATTTTTATGTTGTGATAAAGTATTTGCAGAGCCGCTTTACATTTTTTTGTTTAGGTTTTATTGTCGCGTGCTTACAATATATAATATATTTTTTAAATGTGCTAATTAAGCCCTTTCGTTTAATATCCAACACGGCATATTATTTGTTTTTATTTCATCAATCTATGACCTCTAGAGGGAGCCAGCCATATTCATGTGACGTCACATAGCCTATAACCAGCGTACGATCAAGACGCTTCCAACTAAACCTCATTTGTCAAATAACGATAAGTAGTTTAGAAGTTAAGAGGGAACAGATGTACATAAATATACATACATACACACCAGTCAAAATCATAACCCTCTTTTTCACTTCCCCATAATAGGGTAAAAATCATAACCCTCCTTTTTTCCTTTTTTGGTAAAAAGTTTGATGTTTTGGATGTTTGTTTGTAACGCTTTATACTAAAACGTCTGAACGGATTTGAATCGAATTTGACACATGGGTAGACCATGACCTGGATTATGACATTATATCTACTTTTATCCCGATATTCTCACGGAACCGGGTTATGCGGGTGAAACTGTGCGACGCCGCTTGTACCGAATAATAATAAATAATTATCATGTTAATATAAACTCGCAAAACATGAATAAGCAAAAACCTGCCAAGTGTGAGTCGGACTCGCGCGCTCACGGTTTCGTACAACTTCACAGCTCTGGGAAGTAGGAAGCTACTGTTTAACCGACTTCAAGAAAGGAGGAGGTTCCTAATTCATCTGTATGTTTTTTTTTGTATGTTTGTTACGCGATCATCCGCCAATTATGAATTGATTTTAATCATTCTTTTTTTGTTCGCTGGGTCATACTTCATATAAATTTTATCAAAATCGGTGGAGCGGTTTTTAATAAATCAACAATAAAATATTTTTAAATAAAAAAAACCGGCATCAAACGGACGTGGGCGTAGACGATCGTTTTCGAATTGGTTGGTACCATAGCTAAAAAGTGAAAAATAATTAACTTTTAAAAAACTTTTCTATTTCTCACTTTTAAGTCGGTGGATTAAACTAAAATATAGATGCAAAGACACAAACTTCCGAAATTAAAGTTATTTTTCACTTAGTAGTGTTTTATTTTTTTTTTAAGTCTTGTTTTTTTTTTTGGTAAAAAAGTTTTTGTTTTTACTTTTTATTCTAACATATTTTATGTATTGAACTAGAATTAGACGAAGTTTGACTTTTCTGTTTAACTACTAGTTTTAAATAATAAAAGTTAAAAACTAAAACCCAACTACGATCAAAACGCCAAATAAAAAGACAACACATCAGTTCACATCACAGACAGACAAATTAAAAATCCGGTCATGTAATTAAGGCATAATTCGAACAGATTACGTAAAAAACGTATTTTTTGTCGTATTTGGGTAGAAGTTTTAAGTTTTATTTAAATTATTATGGGGTTTGGGATCGTTGAGGGTAGGTACCTACCAACTTCTATGGTATGCGAAAATTCGACAGTACATTTAGCGGTTTATGTATATATCATGAAAGATAACCAATATTTTTTCAGAAAGTACTCCTTAAGACCTTTCCTTATATCAATCACGATATATTAAACAAGCCCAAGATTCATGAGCAGAGCGATTCCACTCTAAAATGTAAGGCGGTGGTCCAATTATTATTGTTCCGCCACACAGCTGTCAGCTATTCATAATAATTATGGCATCTAATATAAAAATAAACATTGTACAGTTATGTATTTTTCCCTTGCATTTAGAAATCACAGCGCAATGTTTTAGAAATCACAGCTATTTGTTGTATGTATGCTTACTATAAATAAGGTAATTTACTACATCAAATCCTTATCAGCCTTTTCCAACTTTTTTGTTTTTAAATTTTGTATTTCCAGTTCATACTTCTTCTGTTCAAATCTAAATCTTTGCAACTCATTTCTTTTTTGATAGTATGTAAGTTTTTATTTTTCCTTAAAACAAATTATTGTCTTCAGAGCTTCAGCTGAATGCTTTATATGTGATATGATAAGCTATCTATTGTCTTCTTTTTTCGTTTGGGCACAAGTTTTCGTTTCCTTAACACAGGTCCTGGATTAGGAGGTTCTGGTAGTGGATTGGATTCTGGTACTGGGTTACACTCTTTGGAAATTACTTCAATTTCGTTCTCTAGAAAATTAAATTTGTTGTTTATATAATACTCTAAATGTACATCATTCTGTGGTGTATGAAAAATGTTGATCTATACCCACCAAAATATTCAGCTTCTTCATCATATGGATTCTTTCTCATCTGGACGTATTTGGTCATTTAAGACGGAAAGGATTTGATGATCAGCATCGGTTAACATAGGTTTCATGGTTTATTTGAATCTTTGTATAACTGCTCTAGATCCCGTGGCGCGGCGGTTTTTTACAGTTGATGCACGCGCAAAATTACGTCATCGCCGCGCCGCGCCGCTCTAGTGTAAACAATGGGTTTTTCTAAGTATTCAAGGATAAGCAGAAACATGGTTAAAATGAAGAAAACATAAATAATAATTTGTGATGATGCCAACGGAGTGAGCATATTGACAAGTAATTGACTAGCAGACTATACTACCACTATAAATAAGTTGAGTACATACTCGTACCTACATTGTCATTATTTACCTCATCCACATTTAAATACAGGAGAAATACCAAGTGTGGGGCAAAGTTAAAAAAAAAATGATTTCCACAATATTTGTCTCGTCTGAGAGTGTATTGAGGTACCTTTGCTTCTGGAAAATGTTTGATAGAGTATTTCATTTCACACGTTCTATAAAAATATGGGAATGTATATAGGAGCAAGTGTCAATCTGTGGTGTCTAGTTAGAACGAATGACTTTATATTTATATGTGTGCACGTGAACAAACAGAACCTGCATAATATTCTCTATACCTACTAGGAATCTCGGAGTGTAGTTTAGATAGTATAGATGAGATAGTTCTTACGTTCAATATCATATTAGGTACTTACTTTGATATTGAACGTAACAATTATCTTATCAGTAACTAGGTACTTAATCTGACATTAGATTTTTATGCTCACGTTCTCATTTGCTTTTCTTTTCTCTTTCTCGTTCTCGTTTCATGCACGATGCTTGATATTATTACAAAGATGAAAATAATATTGTTTCATCCCTAGGCCCAGTCGTGCAGAGGCTATTGTACTATTTAGTGATGGACTTCCAGCCTTCCTGTTTCTTTTGAATATATGTAGTAGATATGCCGCTGTTTGTTTTGTATTCTGTTACACTTTGGTATCTGAAGCCATAATAATCACAACCATCTAAATAACGAATGCGGTGACACGTAAAATTATATTATCGTAAACACTATAGGTTATTATGTACCTACTTTGTTATTATTGAAAGAAGACTTTATTTTTCCTCTAGAGTAAAGTTAGGCGATATTTTTTTCTTATCTTTATCCATTTTAATTGTTACAATAGGTGGTTTACGTAAAAAACTAACAGAATCCCAAAAAAACTTGTGTTTATTTACTTACAGTTTAACATTCATTAGATGATCTGAGACATTCACGATACGATAAAATATGCATTAGCAACTATATTAGCATGAATTTGTTGAAATCAATGCCGTTATTTATAATCAACTTACTTTTTAAGTCTGTTTTAAATTTATAAGAATAAAATGATGTAATAATAAGAGTTTTTCAAAAAGACCGGTTTTGCATGTAAATTGGAACGTGTTAGCTTTGATCAGGAAAACTTAAGTAAATTATCAGTTGATATGATGTAACGAAATTCGATTTTAACTTGTGAAACGAAAAAAAAAACTTTGGCGCGTACTTATGTATTTGAGATTAATCAGTTGAGATTTGCTACTTTTCTCAAATCAGAAACCGGGCATTAGTCTCCTAAAATTAAAACCTTAACAATCGTAAGCAGACACAGAAATTTCTAAAATATGCCTAAAAACGAAGCGCGAAGAAAAATATTTATCTAAGGCTATAATTATTAGGTATGGCGTACGTACCACAGGGTACAGACGTTTTTCTGGACTTTATCAATACATGGTGCTCACATGGTCCGTAAAATAAGGCAGTATGGAAAAAGAATGTTACGCCTCTGCTCCGTGGCCTTCCCCAAATAAATAGCTACAGCCCTACAGGGCAAGCGAATGATGATTAAAAGAAAAGTATTTTATTATTGTAGTAAATAAATAATAATAAATTGTGAGCTTCGTGCCTTGGCACAGCAATCATCATTACAGGCTGTATCGCATATCGGTTGTCTGTGCCGTCTGACGTGTGGCGTCATGCCGTGCTTGTGCAGGGCGCGCTGCTGACGTGCGGCAGCCGTAGAGGTTGCGTGTACCTGCTGGAGCTGTCAGCCAACCTCATTGCCGTCGGCAAGAACGACAAGGTGCAGCTGACGCAGGTGCTGGAGCGCGAGGCCAAGCGCGAGCGCATCCTGGAAGCGCGCATGCGCGAGATCAAGCTGAAGCAGCGCCAGGCGGAGGAGGCCAGCCCAGCCGCGTCGCTGACGTCGGCGAACGGCGCGGCCGGCGACGCCGACCTGGACGCTGCCACCGCCGAGTACCACGCCGTCATCAAGAAGGAGCTCACCTTATTCTGAACGGAGCCGGCGAACATCATCATACTCTTATTTATTTTAATTTTATAAGGATTTAATTTTTAAACAACTGTGTACTTTTGTAGTCTGCGTTAATATGTTCAAATTTTATTAATAATATTTTTAATGACTTAGAAACATTACATTTTGGTATATTTAATTTAAGATATCTACCTATAAGTTTATTAGCGTCTGTTAATAGTTTTCAAATAAAAAAATCATCAAATGTGTGTACTGTATTGTATTGTGACCGTGCGCGACAGTAGTCAGGGCTAGTGTCTGTCCACTTCTACCAGGCCACCCATGTCTCCTAGCCGTAAAATGGAGAGCTAAAAGCTACGACTAAACAGTTTTCTTTTTACTGGGGCAGTAGGTCTGGAGAGATCAGAATCTATAAGAGATACGGAGAAACCGTTCTCATGGAAACAGTTTTGCCGTACCTTTGAGTAAGTGCGAGTTGTTCAGAAAAAATTGTAAAATGGAATGTTTTTTAAAAAGAAGAAGAAAAAAATCTGACCCGAAGAAGTGGATCACATTTATTTGAGTGATAGGGGCTCGTGGCTAAATGATGATAGCCGCATGGGTCAATCTCTATAAGCAACGTTTGCCTAAGTCGGTCCGTGGATGAGTGATCATCCATAACATACCGAAACCCCTCCGTGCCTCGGAAAGCAGGTTAAGCCGTAGGTCCCGTTGAGATCTTTGACAGGCGTTGCGGGTAGTCACAAGCCCGTAAGTCTGACGACCAGTCTTGCCAAGGGGTATCGTGTTACTGTCAGTTACTGGGTTGAGGCCGTCAGATAGTCAGTCGCTCCATGTAAAATACTGGTATTCAACTGCGTCCGGTTAGACTGAAAGCCGACCCCACCACCGTTACATAAAACTGAGTTTTTTTTTTTTTTTTTAAGGTTGAGCAGACATGATCATGCCACCCTCATAGGCCTCACAGAGATTGACTTATCTACGCTTAATGGCTAATTTAACTAAATTAAAAATTGACTTAGCCTCATCTAGCAGAGGACGGGCCAGAATCAAGTTACATACCTATGCCCGTTTCCCGCAGATTCACATCATATTCGAGCATTAAGTTGACCCTCTCAACCTCGTTCCGGCGACATTCGGCTAACACATGGTAAACATCCTCAACCACGTCACATTCAGCACAATTTGGTGATTTGGATTTATCCATCAGGAACGCAAAGTTGTTTAGCGGTAAAAGCAATCTTCCCTAACTAAGTATAAGCAATCCGAGAATATGGGTAAGCAGGTGGATGGTATTCCATTACAACTAGCTTCCTTGGCCAGATGATCGGCTTCTTCATTTCCTGTTATTCCCACATGTGAAGGTACCCATTGAATTTTAACTATTTTATTTCTAATCCTAAGTTTGCGGAGCGATTCAAAAATGTTATAGGCTATCGGTGTGCCTCGAAAATTCGAGGCGCATCGAGCCAGATGTTGAATAGCACTCTTGGAATCTGTCAAAATAACATATTTCCCGTCCATAAAGGAATCAATGTAAGATATTGCCTCTGCTATGGCTATCGACTTCGTACACATAATGGAAATTTTTGCGTTAATCATCAATTGGATGGAGCTATTTGTTTGAGGATCATAAAGTGCCAAACCACTACTGCCATTATCGTTTTTCGTACCATCTGTGTATAATTTATAAAAATGTAAATAAGTATTAATTAAAAATTCATTGCAAATCGGTTGTAATTCGTAAGGTTTGTAGTGTTGTTTTGGCTTACAGATGGTCTTAATATCTGGTTCCAGTACCCCATAAAGATCTATACCACTAACCCATAGGTCCAACGAAAAGTATTTTTGAAAAGTTCATGAATTGAAACTAAAAGAGGTTTTTTCTTGTACTTCCTATAAGCATTACGACAATGATTACTTAGCTCATCTAAGATTTTAATAATCTCATTACCTGAAAAGTACACACATAAGTACTTACATTTGCCAGCAAGATAATACTTGCGAACACTCAGTGGCTGAAGATGGAGTCCGCATTCCATCACATGTATTGCGGTGCTTTTAATAAGTCTTTAGGCGCTTTATGGCGCCTTGTTTACAAGTATGAATGAAACTCGATCCAGTTGATAAAGATGTGTATTTATGTCACAGCACATTATTCAAGCGACAGCGGAAGAAACACGTTTATACCACATCACATTTACACAGAATAAGAGTCGTGTATTATTCACATAGAGCGTTGTAATAATTAGCTAGTTATGGAGGTTTTACATCACCATTCAAATCCTGGGTGTTAAGTACCAATCTGGTGTCATAGACATCCCTCTAGATTACATTAGTGTTGTCTATAAATCCAACAGTGGGAACCATAGACAATTAGTTTGGTTCGCCACAAGTCCTCCGATAATACGCATGCATTGGTTTTGTATTTGGTCTAGCTAGCCCAAGTGTGTTTTACAACTACTGTCATACAGCGCACTAGCGTAATTCATGGCAGGCGGCTCCGAAACATGGCTATGTATACCCGTCTCAAAACAATCGGATGTATTCCCCAACCCGCACCCGACACCGCTTTAAAAATATTTAATAATCTCAGACTTTTACCTCTCAATTTCATTTATGTGCTTCGCCCAGCGCAATGATCTGTCCAGCCATAGTCCCAAATATTTCACATTATCTACCACTTCCAACGTCATTCCGTTTATAGCTACATCAACCAATTCATTCCGAAAACCTCTTTTAAAAACACATATTTTGCTCTTTGTAGGTGAAATATCTAACCCAATACATAAAACTGAGTTATTAAACAAAATTAGTAAAGGACGTACACATCATACACAAAAATTAAAAAGCCGTGAAAAAAAAGTACAATGTTTTTATATGGGAAATAACATCCAATTTTTTTTCCCATTAAGATGGTGATCACTCTGCGCCGCGCTCCGTCGCGTAGCTTGGGGCAGGCATAGCAAACAATCTGCGCCGGAAGCGCGTCTCTCGCGCAGATTGTGTTTTCTATACAAACTGATACAAAGTTAAATCTGCCGCGCTACGCGACGGCGCGCGGTGCAGCGTGATAATCACCTTATACAACATAAGTCTACAATTAACCCCCTGGCTGCTATTTGGGTTTGAAAGTACCAACAATTATATTTTTGCCAACAATATTTTGGACATTCATTTAAAGACGGAAACAATGATTGATTCTTTGGATTTAGCCTGTTACCCTATGGTACAAATGGACATGAGCTTGGGTATACTAAGCTATGAAATCTTATTCTTATTCGTGTCACCGGCACGACAGTACCTATTTGAAATCATGTTGGCCCAAACCTTTGCCACTTCCACGGCGTCGTCGGTGGGAGCGCAGAGGTCACTTTGACTGCGAAGGTATCATAATATATTATATTAGATTAAAGATAACGACAACAAGATTGAGAAAAATGTTTTTATTTAACACAGACTCATCACGAATCTTCGAGTGTGAAGGCTCGTCGAGTTTCAGCCATTCGAGGTTGTTCATCCATTTGAATCTAATTATAATATTGGGTAAGTACTTACAAAGGCTTCGAGTTTGATCAACCGTAACAATTGCTTCGAGAATAGGGTAACCTCGAGAAAACTCTCTGCAGTTTTGTAAGAACAAATTTGAGAAGGAGGCAAACAGAAGAATTCACCTGGGCTGGGCTGCGTTACGAAAGCTCCGTCGATTCATCTCGTCGCGTATTCCACAGAGCCTAAGACTGAGGTCTTCAATCAGTGTATCCTGCCGGTTATGTATGACTTACGGAGCCAAAACGTGCTACTAGTACTCACGTAATTAGTTCAACCAGGTTTCAGACTGGCTAAAGTAGACTCACCCTTCGTGGGGTACTGCTTAAAATGTTACAATAAAATACCTCCCCACCCAATCCCATTCGAATGAAACGTAATTTAAATCTTGTTTAAGCGCACACTATGCAGCCAAGCATATTATAAGTTGGGGCATTTCATTGCTGACAAAAATGCTTTGCTCCCATCTGCCAATTTTTTTATTCTGTCATAATATCTTTACTCGCAAAAAGGTTAGATTCAGCAACCCCTTACGCACGAGCCGAGCGAGCGAAGCGAGCGTGCCGCGTCACCTGCCAGCGAGTGCCAGGAAGCATGACGTCAAAAAACGACCAGAATACACAGTATTAATAAACTGTAGACAAGTTGTTCATTAGGTATTTCATACATAGTTGAAATATCCAATATCTTAAAAAATCATTAGATTAATCGTTCCTTAGTGCGATTAATTTAAGTTTAATCAAAATTAAAACATTACTTGAGTCGACCAATATGCGTTAGATAGGATAGGTCGATGGGGGATTTATCTCTTACAAGCACAACACTAATGTTGTGATACAAAAGGTTACTACACCTTTTGTATCACAACTAGCGGTGAGACGACGAGGAAAAAAAATACTCGTCATCACACCGCGCCGGTGTGACGTGGAGAGTCGGGAATGGCTTAAAGCCAGCCTATAAACCATTTGAAACAGATTAAGTGCATTACTGATTGTACGGGGTGAGGTTCCCCGACCAAATAAGCAGAACGAAAAAAAAACTAAATTTGTAAATTATACAAAACATATGGTAGGTAAGTACTTATATGTAATTAAGTTTTTATTAAGCCTTACTTTTATAATGACGTTAAAATTTAAAATAAGTATATCTGAATTGTGGTTTTTAATTTGTAATATGGTCGATAGTAAAAATAATAATAATAAAACATTTATTTCAGGCTACAATGGCCCAATAGACATATACCTTACAAACTAACATTTTATATAAATTACTTATACAAAACAAAACTTGCGTTAATAATAGCTTAAAACTATGTTAGTAGCACTTCACTAGCTTGTCCTTGAGCTGTCCTGTGGTACTTGTCCGCGGAAGCGACGGAACACCACGTCCTGCGGCCAAAAGTCTTCTTCCATGACGTCGGGCAGATAATAATTAGTTACGCGCACCACGAACGCCTTGATGTTGACGTTGCGTTGCGACTCCAGTAACTGCACCCTCGGCATGTACCTCGTCTTCTGGCGCACGTACTCTACGATGTCTTTCGCCTGAGTGGATTAGTGTATGAGATGTACACCGGCGTGTTCGGCTTAGCGGCGCGCAAGCTGACTTCGGGCACTGTAGGAGCTTTGCCGCAGCGGTTCTTGTTCACTCGCAATCGGCGCTTCCTCCTTTGCACCGTCACGAAACCGTCATCCTCAGGCCTATACGGCGCCTTTTCTGGAATAGGCTTCTTACTTGGAGCGCCCGGTGCACTTGCGGTGACGCTAGCGAAATCCTTTTGTAAGGGCTTCGCCTGCGCGGGCCTGCGGGCGGTGAGTAATGGGTAGCTCACCGTCCGATCAGGACCAGGCCCGTGCTGGACGGCGCGTACGTGTTCCACGCGCGCCTCAAAGAGATGTCAGCATCGAAGAGGGGGCCCACTAGGGCCCAAGCCTGCCGGGAAAGCGGGATCATCCGAAAGGGGTACCGCTGACCCGGAACATAAAGGGCCAAGGAAGGAACACGGGTGGGTTTTAGTCAGTAAGAGTCTGACACTCCCTTCCGCTCCACCCAGAGCGGGAGGAGTCGTTTGATGATTTCCCATCCTCAAAAAAAAAAAAAAAAAAGGGCTTCGCCTGGGCTGCAGACACTACAGTGCTGTGGCTAGTGTAGCTAGTATAGAAGTCTCTCTCGGATGAAGAGGTAAAACTACTAGATTACTAACTGCGCATATTTATAAGCACTATCCAAATAAATAAATGCCTTAATAATAGTATATTATGCAATTAGTGAATAAAGGACGGATTTAAAGCGAGGGCCATAGATGAATCAAGAGCTAGTGAAGGATTCTGACGACTGAATCACGACCGTAGGGAGTGATTCATGATCAAAAGTCATTTATTCAAATTAGGCTGAGAATCAGCACTTTTTGAACGTCAAAATCACATAAGACAGTCCCCCCAAAACGCCCACCCTTCACCACTTCCTAGTGCTTTAGCTGGGAAGAAGAAGTGGCGGAACA
The DNA here is from genome assembly GCA_937001585.2 of Brachylomia viminalis. Lineage (NCBI taxonomy): Eukaryota > Metazoa > Arthropoda > Insecta > Lepidoptera > Noctuidae > Brachylomia > Brachylomia viminalis. The sequence continues at coordinate 27,109,168 of OW443301.2, forward strand.
AACTCCCCAGCAGCACTGCTGTCTGTTCAGTTAGAAGAACTGGATTCTATACAGTAATAAGTAATTAACATTACGAAACACAAAAATATTAAAATTATTTGCCATATGTCAGCTAGCACACGCCAATATTTAAAACTATACACAAGCAGACATAAATAACAAAAACAAAAACGCTATCAGAACTTAATACATAATAAAAAGCCTCCTGGCATAAAGGGCGTGCCCGCTTACATATTATGCAATGCTGCATTATGTTTATGATGATTGAATCACGAGCGTAGCGAGTGATTCAAGTATTAGAATCCTGAGCGACGCGAGTGATTCATGGCCCTCGATATAAATCCGTTTTATTCAAGAGTTGCATACTATACTTTATACCATGACTACGAGAAAAGAAAGATTTAAGCGAAAATAAATATTTAATAAAGAAAAAGGAAGCACCGCTCGACAGCCGTCATGTTGACAGATTTATGACCCGTCAAGTACCGCCCCCCCGCGGCGCGCGGACAAGTGGCTCGGGTTGCGCACAAAAAAAGGTCCCCTCGTATTACCAAGGCCCTTTGTTATCGTATTCTAAAGTGTTTTGGGTCCATGAATATACAAAGCATGCCATAAAATGTAAACAAAGCTCGTCTATCGAGATTTGTTATTGTTAACAAATGATAAATAAACAGTACTAGCTGAAAGTGTGTTTGTTCCTGTGTTATGTCGATTTCTGATAAAACTACTGTATCAATATGCCTGAAATTTTGCATTTTACATTATGAATAGCCAAGTTATCTAACAGCAGCGTTTTTTTGAGAGTCCTACCTTACTTTTTTATAATATTGAAACTCAAACTTGATACGGCGCGCAGCTGTTTTTCTGATTTCCGTATTGTTTATCGCACGACTTTGTACACGCTCATCCTAGTTATATTGAGTAGTTTCAATAAAAACTTGTTACTAGGATACTAGTTAGACCTTTATTGACTGATAACTACCTATATGTAATAAAAATATGCCACTTTGAATTGTAAAATGATAACAATATCTTGAAGAGGGAACAAATCGGTAATTTTTTTGTGACTGCTATTTTCACTTTGTATTTTTGGTTTTAGAATTTGAATATTAGTCAAAACTACACAAGAACGAACTATATTTTCGTATTACTTTATATACTTACTCATGTTTATGAAAAAAAACAAAGATATCAACCTCTCAATTACGTAAAATAGTTTAGGTATTTTGTATACTATGTAAATCGTTGAAATATGAATAGTAAAGTACGAAACGCCTCGAATGACCAAAATACATTGTTATTATTAGTTTTAGAACCTCACAAATCGTATAGATACACTCAATTCATTGTAAAACACAAAATTCGTCATCATAATTACGACATTGGCATAACGGTTTTTTCACGTAACATTTCTTCACTCAAAAAAGTATTTACGATGTTATTTCGTGCAAATATTATCTACAACGATGTAATAACCACTTATAAATGAATATTCGCCCACTTTCCTTCAACTAGTCACAAAAAAACCTGCAAAATCAATTAAAAACATAGGTATGCGCACGTAAGCACGACCACACAGGGATTTGACATTTGCGACGCGTCTGTTCTAAACATTTTTTATAATGTTGTCAGGTCGTATTTTTATTTTTAAAATGGATGTATGGCACACGATAATACTACAGCCCATAGACTAAAATGCCCACAAACAATATTAGCTTTTATTTTAAGGTTAAATTAGATTTAAAACCGCGCGGAGCCACTGGAACCGATCGGTTCCAATATGGCTTGACGGTATGGGGAAAGTACTGGAACCATTTGGTTCCAATATGGCCGGACCGATTAATTAAAATGCACATTAAAATTGGAACAATTACTAAAATTAAGAGTAATTTTCTTGTTATTATTATTAGGATGGTCAACTTGTGTAGCGATATAACTTTATTCACTGTTTTCAGTTAATAAAATAAGCTTTTTAGAGGGGGAATGGTAAAAAATTATTTATATCATTTGCATCTGCATCATCATTTGCATCATTGTACGGCATCCCCGGACCAGCCGGATGGCCATGACCCTTTGGGGCGCGTTCAACCGGCGGGCTGGCCGCCGCCTCAAGGAGCGTGCCCACACCGGTGCCCTGTAAAGGGCCATGGACCGCATGACCCCCGCGTAAAGCCTGCGGCAGGAAGCGTTTGGCCCCCCTACATTGGGCAGGAGCCGCTTCAAGGCAGCCCCGGCCCTTTCCAGTCTGGGAGCCAAACGTCGGAAATGCTCTACAAAGTTCCACCGGCTGTCGAGGACGAGTCGCAGGTACTTCATCGTCGACTCGACGCCGAAGTGAACCCCTCCTACCGTTATTTGGGAACCCGACGGTGGCGCGTTCCGAGGACCATGAAAACACATGGCCTCAGACTTGTGCAGGGCCACCTCGAGTCCCAATTGCCAGATCCTCTCGACGATTGTCGCAACCCCGCGTGTCGCTAGTTCGGTCGCCGCCTGGTGCGACCTCCCCTGCGCCAGGACCAGCGTGTCGTCAGCGTAACAAACCACGCTGACGCCGCTGGGGAGGTCGGCGCGAAGCACCCAAACGTAGCCGATGTCCCACAGATCCAGGACACCGCACGACATCTCTTGCCGGTTCCATACTCCCCGGTGACCGGGATAGATGACGGCCCTGTCCGTCAAATAGGCCTCGACCACACGACAGAGGTAGGTCGGTATCCGGTGATACGGAGTGCCTCCCTGATGCAACTCCAGGGCAGGGTATTGAAGGCAATAGCGATGTCTAGAGACACCGCCAAGACGACCCCACCCCGGGCCACAGCATCCCCAGTCGTGAGGGCCCGCACGTGCATGATGGCGTCCACCGTAGAGCGCCCCCTGCGGAAGCCAAACTGCCTCTCCGACAAATCTGGCCCCACCTGCACCAGCCGCCCGACGAGGCGGTTTGCAATAAATCTTTCAAAGAGCTTGCCCACCTCGTCAAGCAGCACGATGGGCCGGTAAGCGGACGGAGAGTCCGCTGGGCGCCCCAGCTTCTTGATGAGGACCAGTTTCCCCGTCTTCCAACGAAGTGGGAACTGGCCCCTCTCCATGCATGCACTTAGGAGCCCCCTTAGTCGAGGCCCGAGAGCCTCCGAGGCCAGGACCCAGGCTTTCCCAGGTAAGCCGTCGGGCGGGTATTTTTGGCACTCAGCCTACGTACCGCCACTCGCAGCTCTGCCTCGGTCACCTCCGGAGCATCGTCCTCGTCGTCGGCGGTGTGGTCCGCTTTGAGCACCGCATTAGGCGGAGCCATGGGCGGGGATATATGTTCCCCTCTAGAAGGGAACAGAGCGCTCACCACGTCCTCCACGAGCTGGGGCCGGAGACTCTGCGTCAGCGGGGGAGCCCATGGGCGGAGTTTCTCTCGCACCAATTTATAGGGGCGTCCCCACGGGTCCCTGTTCAGAGTCTCCAGCGACTCCTCGCGGGCCAGTCCCCTGGCCCGCAGGATCTCCGCTTGGAGGGCGGTCTTTGCCGCTCTGTACCCCTCGTACAGCTCCGCCTGAATGGCTTCCGTATCCGGAGGGCGAATACGGAGCCTGCGGTGCCTGGTGTACCGGCGTCGCGCAGCGACGCACGCGCTGCGCAGAGTCGTCAACTCCGGCGACCACCAGCACACCTGGCGCTGGGCGCGTCCGGGCTGGGCCCGGGGCATTGCCACGTCACATATTTCGGACATGGCCTCCCGGAACCACTCCGCCTCAACGTTGATGTAAGCAGGCCTGTCTGGTGATGACACCCAGGCCTGCACGATCAAGGCTTCCAGGAGGAGCTCCCGGTCCAGCTGCTTCAGCGCCCACCGCGGACCACTCGGGGCCTGTCGAACCAGCGCGTTCGAGGTCTGGGCGGAGACTTCAAACCGGATGTACCCCCTCTATGACGCGCCAGACGCGCGGCGACAGAGCATGGCTAGCGAACGAGATGTCCACCACCGATTCACCCCGCATCCGCACACACGTGGGGACAGAACCCCGGTTTAGGAATCCCAGGCCTGTCTCCAGAGTCCAGTCCTCCACCATCCTGCCCCGTGTATCCGTATACCGGGAACCCAAAGCCACATTCTTGGCATTGAAGTCCCCGAGGACGAGCACGGGGAGGGAACGGAACCCAGCTGCCGCTCATATGGTGCAGTGCGGCGCGGCATTACAAGAGCCGGCCTTGTGACCGGGCTGACCACAGCGGAAGCAGTGATGGCTGCGGTCCACCTCCGAGGTGCATTTAGCTCCCATGTGGTTGCCCACCTGGCAGCGGAAGCACCTCAGAAGTCTGGGTTCCAGCAATTTTCATCTGTGTAGCCGTCCCGCCCTCCCTGGGCATGGGCGGCCCCGCGGGTTTCGGCATGGGGGGGGGGGGCCTTCCTCTGCCCCGACGAGCCAGGTTTGGCCGCGGCAGCTGCGACGGCGGCAATTGAGACCGCCTTCTGCCGGCCCGAGGCTGGCTGGCTCGCTGCTAGTGGGGGGCGCAGGACAATGGCCTCCAGGGCGGAAAACCGGCTCTGGAAAGCAGCCAGCTCCTGCCGCACCAGGGTCAGAACCCGGTCTTTCGCAGGCACGGGCCGTCAGTGCCCATGCTGCGGCGCCTCCTCCTGCGGCACCTCCCTGGGGCCAGCTGCTCGGAGCCCGGCCAGGTCCGCTCGGAGCACCCCGTTCTCCTTCCGGAGAAGCTCCATGGCGGCTGTCAAGCGGGCGACCTTCGCCCGCATTTCGGACATTCCATCTGACGGAGGACCGGGATGAATGGCCTCCGCTGTCGCCATAATGGAGGCCGTGGCCGCGGCTACGGCCTTGTCTTTAGAGGACTTAATCCTCTTCAAGGCCACATCCTTTATTGCGGCAACCACGACCTCCGCAAACCTGGCCGCTCGCTCTGAATTGGAGGCGCCAGCGGTGTCCGGCTCGCCACTCGAGGACTCTGAGAGAGCCGCCTTGCGGCTGGTCCCTCCAGGCTGGTTCCCCTCCGAGGCGAGTCTGGCCGGCTCGGCTGGGCTGGCGGAGCGCCGCTCATTAATCTCCTGGGTGGCGAGCCCTCTGCCCAAACCTTTCTCTTGGGCCCCACCCCGCCGGCTGGAGTGGATTTTTTTGGGCACTGAGGTCCACTCTTCGGAGGACGACCCCTGGCCCTCCCCTGATCTGGGGCGCTTCTGGAAGAACCTTCGGTTCCTCCCAGCAGCCCTCTCCACTTGACCGAGGTAGAGCTGCGAGTGGCGGTACGTAGGCTAAGTGCTAAAAATACCGCCCCAGGACCCGACGGCTTACCTGGGAAAGCCTGGGTCCTGGCCTCGGAGGCTCTCGGGCCTCGACTAAGGGGGCTCCTAAGCGCATGCATGGAGAGGGGCCAGTTCCCACTTCGTTGGAAGACGGGGAAACTGGTCCTCATCAAGAAGCCGGGGCGCCCAGCGGACTCTCCGTCCGCTTACCGGCCCATCGTGCTGCTCGACGAGGTGGGCAAGCTCTTTGAGAGAGTCATTGCAGACCGCCTCGTCGGGCGGCTGGTGCGGGTGGGGCCGGATTTGGCGGAGAGCCAGTTTGGCTTCCGCAGGGGGCGCTCTACGGTGGACGCCATCATGCGCGTGCGGGCCCTCACGACGGGGGATGCTGTGGCCCGGGGTGGGGTCGTCTTGGCGGTGTCTCTAGACATCGCCAATGCCTTCAATACCCTGCCCTGGAGTTGCATCAGGGAGGCACTCCGGTATCACCGGATGCCGACCTACCTCTGTCGTGTGGTCGAGGCCTATTTGACGGACAGGGCCGTCATCTACCCCGGTCACCAGGGAGTGTGGAACCGGCAAGAGATGTCGTGCGGTGTCCCACAGGGATCGGTCCTGGGGCCGCATCTGTGGGATATCGGCTACGACTGGGTGCTGCGCGCCGACCTCCCCAGCGGCGTCAGCGTGGTTTGTTACGCTGACGACACGCTAGTCCTGGCGCAGGGAAGGTCGCACCAGGCGGCGGCCGAACTAGCGACACGCGGGGTTGCGACAATCGTCGAGAGGATCCGGCAATTGGGACTCGAGGTGGCCCTGCACAAGTCCGAGGCCATGTGTTTTCATGGTCCTCGGAACACGCCACCGTCGGGTTCCCAAATAACGGTAGGAGGGGTTCACATCGGCGTCGAGTCGACGATGAAGTACCTGGGACTCGTCCTCGACAGCCGGTGGAACTTCGTGGAGCATTTCCGACGTTTGGCTCCCAGACTGGAAAGGGCTGGGGCTGCCTTAAAGCGGCTCCTGCCCAATCTAGGGGGGCCAAACGCCTCCTGCCGGAGGCTCTACGCGGGGGTCGTGCGGTCCATGGCCCTTTACGGGGCACCGGTGTGGGCGCGTTCCTTGAAGCGGCGGCCAGCCCGCTGGTTGAACGCGCCCCAAAGGGTCATGGCCATCCGGCTGGTCCGGGGATACCGTACGGTCTCCGGTGAGGCGGCGAGCCTCCTTGCCGGATTACCGCCATGGGATCTGGAGGCAAAAGTCCTCGCGCACGTTTGGGAGTGGCGCGAGGAGGCGAAACGCCGGGGCGTAGCTCCGCTGCCGCGAGAAATCACGGTACAGCGGACAGAGCTCCGGCGGGATCTCAGGGCGGCATGGAGAGTGCGATTGTCGCAACCCAGCGCTGGGCACGCCACAATTGCGGCGATAAGTCCCCTCTTTGAGGAGTGGCTAGAGAGGCGCCACGGCGTCCTCACCTTCCACCTGACGCAGGTCCTAACCGGACACGGTTGTTTCGGGAGGTTCCTGTTCCGGATAAGGCGGGAGGAAACGCCTGGGTGTCACCATTGTGTGGATCGCCCGGAGGAGACGGTGGAGCATACGGTGGAGGTCTGCCCGGCTTGGGCGGAGCACCGCCGTGTCCTCGTGGAGGCGATTGGCGGTGGCGATCTCTCGCGTCCGGCCTTGGTCCAGGCCATGGTACGGAGCGAGAGGGCTTGGGAAGCCGTCACCTCCTTCTGCGAAGCAGTAATGTTCGCGAAGGAGGAGGCGGAACGCGTGAGGGAGAGGCAAAGTTTGCGCCCTCACGCCCCTAGCCGCCGCAGGAGACGCCCTGGGCGTCGGGAATCGCAGGCCGATTCCCGGCCACCGTAGGCGCGGGCTTGCGAACGGCGAGCAATGGGCAGCTCGCCGTTCGATAAGGACCAGGCCCGGGTCGACGGCGCGTTGTGTTCCACGCGCGCCTCAAAGAGATGTCAGCACCAATGACGGGGTTTGCTAGGACCGATGCCTGCTAGGGTTGCGGAAAAGTCCAAGAGGGTTACCGTGGCCCCTGGCACAGGCAACTGAAGGAACACGGGTGGGTTTTAGTCAGTAAGAGTCTGACACGCCCTCCTGCTCTGCCCAGAGCGGGAGAAGTTATTTGATGATTTCCCACCCACAAAAAAAAAAAAAAAAAAAAAGCCCTCTCCACTTCGCGCTCCGAGGTCTGGCATGAGCCCTTTGCGCCAGATGCAGCGTCGGACTCAGACCCCGCATCACTCCTCTCCTCTTCGTCGTGTTTATTATTATTTTTTATTTTTTTTTACCATAGTATTCCCAGGAGTAAATATAGGGCAAACATTTCCACCGGGCAGAGCCTAGATGCTCGGTAAGCCTAAATACTGCAGAGTACGGCAGGTGGTCTGCAGAGGAAGCGCTCACGACTGGACTCCCTCCAGCCAGTCATCCTCTAACCGCGCTTCAAAGCTTAGGATTGGGTGGTTTTTATCTTAGAGGTAGCCTTCCTCTGGGCCAGGCAATTAAGCCAAGCCCCCGGCGGCGGCATTAGACATGCCTCCGTTTGCTGTCCGGCCGACCTGACTCAGCGAACCCACCCAAAGTTCTCTCCTCGAGGACTACTCCTCAAGGAGAGAAACACGCTCCGCTTTCGTGCGCCTGCACCGCAGCGGCAGCCCTTCCCAGTCTACGCCCACTCAACTAACTCTGTAAGCAGAGGAGGAGTGGACGTATTGACCGTCTGTAGCCCGGTTCCCTTCACCGACCATCAAGCATGATCGGTGATTGGAACCATGACCTTTCCTCGTTTGTTGAAGATTAGCCGCCAGCCCCAATTGTCCACCAAAACCTGGTAGGCAATTGGAGCCGACGTTGCTCAGGGTGCGCCACGAGGAGGCTCTTCAACATGCACCCCATTTTCTTGAGCCTGGTAGTAGGAACAACAGTGTTTGTTCCTAGTATTTATATTATGGATATCACTGTATTTTGTAAACAGATTCATATTTTTATGTGCATACAAAAGTTTTTTATAAATATAGTTACTGTAACGTTACATTTTCTCGGGAGGGGGAAAATGTAAAGTCAAGGAGGGAACTATCACCAGAACTGGAGGAGTCCCGGCTTAAAAGAAAAAGTAAAAGTAAAAGAAGAAATGGTAAAATAATATAATTGAGGTAGAATATAAAGTCAGGGAAACCGGGTATAAGTTAAAGGTCAAGCGTTTCTTCTAGAGAGGCTCGCAGGTTGTAAAAGGAGGGTCCTTGAGTCAGACCACGTCACCGACCTCGGAGGGGCAGGCCGTGGTAGAGGAGGCAGGCAGAGGGCTGAGATCTACCAGCCGTCGGCGTCACTAGTTTATTGTAGACCAAGACATAATCTTCTTGCGTCAGTATCCAGAACTGACGCCAAGGGTAGCCATCGCCAGTCTAGTGACTTTCCAACATAGTCCGGTATAGAAGGACGCGAAGATTTGTTTGTTCAAGCACAGCCCACACTATCAGAGGACACAACCCTCCCACCGAGCGCTATATAACTTCAGGACCTCCTGCCAAGGCGAGCACCAAGAGTAATCTGGTCTGACGGTCCCGGCTCCCTTCCTTTTCGGATCGGTTGACATATAAAATTTTTAACAATGATTCTAGAACATAAAAGAAGAATAATAGTTTATAATAAGGTCTAATACCTATACAACCTTACCTACTGGCAGCTCTAGCAATACATTAAAAATAAAACCTAGGCTTGTCATTATCTGTCATTACAAAAGGTAAATAAACATTTGGAGAGCACTAGAAAATCTAAATAGCTTAAAATATAGAGGCCTAGGAATGGTTAAACTACAGACAATGGCCATGCAGATAATTGGAGAGAACGTATAATATAAGATCTAATTAAAATAGCCAAAACGTAAGTAAAAAAATACAAACATTACAGTACTGAGAATATATATCAAATAAATATTAATATAATAGTCATTATATTAATCCCTTTAAATTTGTCTCTGAGGGAGTGTCGGGACTTAATTTATAAATTGAACAGTATCGATTTCCACTAAATCGATCATATTCTTAGGGTATCGCTCTGTAGATAGAATGCCAGCGCTTGTGAAGTTAGTGACGTATAATGAAATAAGTGTTGTAACGGTTTACAAAGGTTGTTTAAAACCCAAAAAATATAAATCTACTTATTTCTACACTTGGCCGTTGTAATTGAGGCTAAGATTTAAGTGGGTTAATTAAGAAAAATACACGTTTTTTTTGGTACATATCTGATTCGTGTAACGGTGCCCAGAAACTGATTTCTCCTATAAAAAAATCTAGTTATTTTCCCTACAGCTTGGCTTTAAATTCGCGTATATCTCGTCAATGCCGTTAAATTTATATAACATCCGAGACGCAGTCTTTTGGTTTAATTAAACAATGACGATCCTATTGATAAATGACTGTGGAGACACATCATCACATCATCTAATAGAGACTAAATAATATTATTAAAAAAAAAAAAAACAGCTGTTACATGTAATTATTATTATCTTTTCATTATAATTATTTTGTACGTGTTTGTCACCTAACTCTTCCTAAACAGCTGGACCGATTTGGTTGATATTTTGTATGTATATTTCAATGGGTTTCTGGGTGGTTTGAAAACACAATTATTTTGGACCCATTAAGTGGCACTGCTGTCAGTATGTCAGCAAATTTGATTTCCTGTACAAGATAACATTAAAATAAAATATAACTATTGTTTACGTCAAAATAGAAAAAAAACGACACCCAAGTAGGTTGCTGCGTTCGCAAAGTAAAGGTACGGTTGATGAGACCGTACAATGATTGTTGGGGATTGTTATAAAACCGGGCATCAATTTTCATTCGGAATTTTCTGAATTCCTCTGCGGCTGCAATAAATACGCGAAATTAAAAAGTTTTGGCCATTGTCGAAGAAAACGCAAAGCTAAGACCTGGTGGCTCTAGTCAGCTGTCAGCTTAGTTCAATAAATGGACACACTCGAAAGTTGAAAACGCAAAGCTATGACCAGGTGGCTCTGGTCAGCTGTCAGCTTAGCCCAATAAATGGACACACTCGAAAGTTGAAAACGCAAAACTATGACCTGGTGGCTCTGGTCAGCTGTCAGCTGTCAGCTTAGCCCAATAAATGGACACACTCGAAAGTTGAAAACGCAAAGCTATGACCTGGTGGCTCTGATCAGCTGTCAGCTTAGCCCAATAAATGGACACACTCGAAAGTTGAAAACGCAAAGCTATGACCAAAATCCTATAAATATAAATCTGGATTAGTGGACAAGGAAAATAAATAATAATAATTGGATAATGTAAATACAATGAATAATAATAGATATAATATGTATAAGTATATTAGTTAATAGTAGATTGTTATACAAGGAGCTAAATTGACCCATTAAATACGAGGTAGTTTTACTCCCGAGCTTTAGCGAGGGAGTAAATAGAAACCGAGTTTTAATGGGTTTTTAGCGCCGTGTGTTACACTCTACTTTTCACTACGATTGCGAGAAAATAAAACAATCCAATACAATATGTAGTTTATTTTATTAAAAATTAAATGTACAATTTGTACAATTCTGGATATTTAACGAGATGTTTTTTCCCGGTAACTTAATTTCATAAAGATTTCACACCAATGTCTTTTTTTTTGTTTTTTCTTCTGCAGCCGCAACGCATTGCATGCATTCTACCAAAGAGATCGCCGATTTTAGTTTCATTTTCAAAAATAAAATGAAGTTAGTCAAGGAATGGATAAACGGTCTTAATAAAAAAATTGATTTATTTAATAAAAGAACCGAATTACAGTGTTTACAGCGCGAAGTCTGAGAACAGAATTGATTGTAAAATAAAATATTACTTCTAAAGTTAGTGGAAACAAGGGCGTCATATAACATATTGCGCAGAAAGTAAGTTAGTGCATCAGCATAATTTATTCTAGAACATTCGATTGTATTTTGCAACATTTTATACACGTGTAAAGTAAATGCTGAGTCAGATCCCTTCAACTTGTTGCTATGCTCTATTTGGGCTGACGAAGCATATATCTACAGGATGAGCATCCTTAACTCCTCCCCCCCTTAGAGAGAAATCAGCTGGAGGCAAATCTTTTGGGTCCAGATGATTTTGTCGTAACACAATAATTTTCCTAAAGACTTTGAATTTAACAACCAAAAATGCTAGTGTAAATACAGACATTATTACTATAATACTTATTGTCCATACACTTATGTCCTGAGTTACCAAAATTTCACTTTTATTAACACTTTCACTGTTATATTTTGCACTGTTTAAAATGTCCTTGATGTCATTGAGGTCCACGCCGCGAAGATCTACTTGGCTGTCTTCCATCTTGATTTCATGTTGCAGCTCAGGCAAAGCTACAGGTCTCAACAGCAAACTGGCCTGGAGTGTCCTTGTTTCAGCTACCTTACTGATGATTTTGTCTCCAATTTGTGTCTCACAGTTTCGATTAGGGAATATTAGAAATGTTCCCTTCAGGTTGTACTTCATGACTTCATTGTTGCAGTTTTCGGTAAGTACTAACTTTTTCTTCGTGAAAAGTAACCATATTCCGTCGGCTATGATGTGGCTTCTTACATCTTCTATTTGGATAAAATTCTTATGACACGCAGAATAGTTTTTAAGTAGCATTATTTGTTCTATACACGTTGTTTCAGCGTATTGCACGATATTATCTTCCTTACAGAGGACTCGATCATCTTCAATCTGCTCGCACGGGATAGACACGGGTCTGTATTTCAATCCATTCACCACAAGGTAGGGATACTTAGGAATTATGATAGAGGTTTTTAATGAACTAGGATTGTATATAGGTATAGGAATAATCTTGTAATAATTATATGTGACCGTGTCCAATAAGGGAACTTCTAACACAAAAACTAACTTCTTATTATCAGAGAAAGATTTAAGAACTATAGTACTTTCTAATTTTGTAAGGTTGTCCTTACCTACCGTATATACTAATCTATAATGTTTCTCTATTTCTAATAAAATATGAAAAAGTTCTGTAGAATTAATTATTGATTGATGAAGTATATGTATTCTGCTGAAAGCTATTGCCGTTTCTGTATCTTGAATTACATTATGAATAGTACGAAAGTTATTTAAGATTTGATATAGACTATTCATTTGACTTACTATATTATGTATTTTAGACTGATTATACTGTAATGTTTGCAGTTGCGAGGTTCTAATATTCAATTGAATTAAGTTGTATTTTAAAATATATGAAATATTAACTAATTTATCGAAGGCTTTTTGCATAAGTGTCAGTTTTCTTTCTACTGAATGTTCTTTATTTTTAAGCTGGCTAATCTCCGAATTGTATCTCATGGCGTCATCATTATCTAGATTGCCTGAAATTAATTTAACAATAGAACCTAACGGGTTTATTAGGCCCCTTCTGAACCTTTTACTAGGCATTATTTGTTTCAATCTATCTTTAGTAAGTTCCATAAAGGATTCTATTTGAAAGACTAATCCTAAAAGTTCACTACGCGACTCATTTTGTGAGTAAATCATATCTCTTAATCTAAAAAATTGTTGAATATTATTATCTAAATACCTAACTATAGTTTCTAGATCTAATGTCTTAAAAATAGTCCAGTGACTATTCTGAATCACTGCTGAACTTATCCGTATCGGCGCTATTCCAGGATTCTGAGTCATATCCTGGAGGTTTACGCTGCTTGCTGATTCCGCTAGGACCAGGAGCGTCAGGATTGCTTGCCACCACCTGTGGAGGGCGTTTTACGTTTTTTATTGCCACTTTCGTATTCCTTTTTCTCAGTTTTACCGGTACAATATTCCTATCTACTTTCCCTATAACCTTTGCTTTTTCATATCGTGGCACTTCTTTAGCTTTCCTATTCCTAGTAGTTTTCATAAAAACTTCGTCACCTTCCCTTATTTCCGGTGGGTTTTCACCGCCTTTCCTCTCTGCGACTTTATATTTATTTTCCTTAATTTTATCACTAACATATTCGTATAAAACTTTAAGTCTTTTCCTATGATCCTGAACTAGTTTCTGTAAAAGATTTTTATCTCTATCTATATCAAATGCATTTCCTGACTCTGTATGTCCAAATACCATTTCAAAAGGTGTGAAATTTGTCGCACTATGAATGGTGTTATTGTATGCCATAATGGCGTAAGTCATTACCGATGCTGCATCTTGATCGCTTTTTTCATATTTTGCTAACCTATAAATTTCAAGTATTGTTGAGTGGAAACGTTCCACTACAGCCATTGAGTTAGGGTTATTTGGTGTCCCTACATGCATTTCAATTTTGTATAGGCTCAGTAGTTCTTTAACAAGGTTATTATTAAATTCGGTACCGGGGTCACTACTTATTTTTTTTGGTAACCCATAGATACTAAAATATTTTATTAATGCCTTAACAATTTCTGGCGTACTTCTATTGGGTACATTAAAAGCTTGCGCTAATTTACTAAAAGCATCTACTATGGTTAAGTAATAATTATTTTCTATGTACAAAAGGTCCATGAAAACTTCTTCAAATGGCATGCTCTGTGTTTGAGTAAGTTGTATTAGAGGTTTTATTGGTTTCCTGTCATATTTCATTTTTCTGCATTGTTCGCATGCATTAATAATGGCAGAAATTGTGTCCTTCATGTTAGACCACCAATAATGTCTTCTCAACTTTGTGAGTGTTTCCCGAATACCCCGATGAACAGTTTTTCCCTCATGATACTTTATAATAATTTCTCTTTGCTCTTCTTCGTTTGTGACATTAACTACTCTCTCTGTACATTCTATTAGATTTTGCGAACCTTTTTTATATAATGCTGTCACTACGTTATTAAATACTTTTCTAAATACTTCTGTTTCAAAATAAATGAAATATTTCTGTTTGAAATCTGCATACTCTTTCAAAAACTGCTTAACTAATTGTTCATTATTAACAGCTGGCATGTGTACCTCAATTATTCTTTGGCTGCTATTAGAAATGTCTTTTACATGAATATCATTTTTATACCAAATATAGACAAGTATTTGTCTAGGTTTGGTATCTACTGCTTCATTTAAAATTGGTATACCTTCATGCTCCCTATTTGATATTGAATGAGCAGTAGCTCCGTCGTCTGATTCAGATATATCAAAGACAGGAGCCTCCTTTTTATCTACGCTTAACTTTACTTTATCAGAATCCGACTCTGATATGCAGATTATTTCTTCGATTTCATTATTATCTTCTAATTTTCTAACAGCTTCCTCATCGTCTACATTTACTTGCATAGACTCACTATCGTTATCTAATACATTAACCTTTATCTCCCTAATTTTGCTACCATTTAAGTTAACTACAATATTATTATTACCTGCACTTAAGCTATTTATTTTTACTCGAGACAATGCATCTGCATTAGAGTTCTGCGACCCTTTCTTATAATTAATTTCGAAGTCATACTCCTCAAGTCTAAGGCGCCATCTAGTAAGCTTACTATTTGGTTCGTTAAGCGAATAGAGCCAGGCCAAAGGTCTATGGTCCGTATAGATGTAAAACTTTTTACCCCATAAATACGGTCTAAAGTGTTTTACTGCCCATATAACTGCCAAAAGCTCCTTTTCTATGGTGCTATATCTCGACTCGGTATCGCTTAGAGTTCTGCTAGCATAGGCTACTGGTTTGTCCGAGCCTATGGAGCCCTGCGAAAGTACTGCCCCTATTGCAAAGTTTGATGCATCCGTGGTCAAAATAAATGGTTTATTAAAATCCGGAAATTTTAATAATGGAGCATTTGTGAGAAGTTTCTTGCATGTTTCAAAACTTTCTATATATTCCTCATTTAAATCTATAATTTTACCTTTTTTCAAACAAACTGTAAGTGGTCTAGTTATTTTCGCGAAATCCCTAATAAATTTTCTATAATAACCTATAAGACCAAGAAAACTTTTGATTTCAGTCGTCGTTTTGGGTATAGGATACTTTAACACTGCTTCTATTTTATCATTATTAGGTTTTAAACCTTCGCTGGTTATAGTGTGGCCTAAATAAAGTACTTCCTTCCTTAAGAATTGGGATTTATCTAACTGCACCTTTAAATTAGTTTCACGAAATCTTTCAAAAACTGCCCTAAGTTTTTCATTATGTTCCTGAATACTTCTCGCAAAAATTATGACGTCATCAAGGTATACGAGGCAATGGATACCTTGTGAGCCTCTTAAGACGTTGTCCATTGCGCGCTGGAATGTTGCCGGTGCCGTTTTTAGGCCAAACGGCATCCGATTAAATTCATAATGTCCAAAAGGTGTACTAAAACCTGTCTTTGCTCTGTCTTCCTTTTCTACTTCTATTTGATGGTACCCACTTGCTAAATCTAGGGTAGTAAAGTACATACTCTTACCTAACATATCAAAAAGATCATTGATATTAGGTAAAGGGTATTTATCATCTATTGTGATTTCATTGAGGCGTCTATAATCGATGACCATCCTCCATTTTTGTTTACCAGAATTATCTAATTTTTTAGGTACCAAATGAACCGGTGCACTCCAAGGTGAAAACGATTTTTGGACAACATTATCTTTGAGCATTTTCTCTATCTGATTCCTAATTTCTGCCGTTTGTGTACGTGGTAACCTATGAGCTTTAATATGTACTGGGTCTTCGTTTTTAGTTCTAATGTTATGCTTTACCTCGTTTGTGAACGAAAGAGGTACGTCCTCGCAATAAAAGATATCTTTAAACTCTTTGCAAATATTAATTACAGATTGTTTCTCCTCCTCATTCATATGATCGACTCTTAACTTAGAGAGATTATCCGTTAACAGCTGATCTAACCTATGACTATCCTTATCAGTAAAATTCAAGTTAACCCTATCATGTACTAAAGTATTTCCTAAGTATGGTTCGACCTTAAACGGGCTAGTCACTAACAATTCCATCTGTTCGGATCTAGAATTCTGAATGACTGTTGTCCCATAGCCATGTACACAGTTAACTAAAGCCGTCGGCATTCTAACTCCATCCGTAAATTGGGTAAAGTTTATTATGGCCTCACCGTGTGACAAATTAACTGGAAGTTTGACCCTTAATTCGCTACGCGGGGGTAACACATAAAATTCACGTATTGGCGGGTTATAATTAATCGGTATGCAAGTATCCTTAGTAAATAACTTTCTATTTTTCATATCAATATTCGCATGAAGTTGCATTAATAAATCACTTCCAATTAAGCCATCATATTTGTCGTCCACACAATAAATGTAGAATTTGTGCCACTCATAACTTCTAAATGTCCTAGGTAAAGGTATGTACACAACCTCATTATGTTTACTACTAGCGTGGGTGCTAACTACTTCAAAGTTTTCGTTATGCTTAAAGTCGCAAAAATATTGATTCGCTAACTTTGGGTTTAAAAATGAACGTTGACTTCCGGTATCGATCATAAAAATTGCATTAAGTTCTGGTATACGTATGTGCGGAAGATTTAAAATACTACAATTTAATTTAATTCGCTCTGGTGTATAGAGGCCTTTATGTAAAAATTTCCTACTTGTTCATTCTCATTATAAGTACTAGGTAACACATTATTTTCATTGTCATCATAATCAGTGTAATTAACACGTCTTGAACTGGCCGTTCGCATGGTCACGTCGGTGTCGCAACCTGATCCGGACGCTGTCGCCGGCTGCACCTGTTGCGAGCCATGCTGTGCGTTGTCAGCAGTTTGCCGACCTGGGAACTGCGGCCTCGCTTGTTCCAATGAATTATAATTATTATAGAACGGATTATTTTGGTATCTGTTATTGTTTCTAGATGGGAATGAACTATTTGAAAAATTGTTATTACGAACGTTATTTCTATTTTGCGTCTGCGCTACGTTATTCGATGAATTACGACTGGTAGTAATATTGTAAGAACGTTGCATATTTGGTGCACTAGTGCTTGCACTTGGCGACGCTTGTGAATTAAAATTATTATTATAACTGTTTCGTCCCTGTAAGTTTTGATTAAACTTAGGGTTCCGCGACTGTTTCTGGTCGTAAACTTCTTGGAAATATTGTTCTTCTAAAACGGCTTTTAATGCATCTTCCAGTGTTGAAACATTTTTTAGTCGCACCAACCTAACTAAATATTTCGGTAAATTAAACAAGAAAACATTCATAGAAAGATTTGTGTAAATATGTTGCTTAGATAACCTCACAGCTGCATCTTTAACAGACTCATTGATTTTTGCAATTAAAATACTTCTTAATTGTTGTATTCGGTGACAAAAATCTAAATAACTTTCGCCTCTATTTATTTTTAAGCTCTCTAACTCAAGGACTAGACAGTCTTCTGTCTTTGGATCCCCGAAATGATCCTCTAAAACCTGTTTTAATTCTGCCCAAGAGTGTATCGAATCTCGTTCCCCAATTAAATTTGCAGCTTCCCCACTTAATCTACTAGTTATCACATTAAAAAGATATTCGTTTTGTACTTCGTTCCCCCGATATAAATTAATAATATATTCAGTTTTGCGGATAAATAACGATAAGAGCCTTGTCTCGCCACTGAATACAGGGATTATTTTCAGAACTCCCGGAGGTATGTCTACTATTCCTTCCATTATTTTTTTTTTTAAATAAAACACAACTAAAATGTTTACTAAGCTAACGTGAAATTTTTATCACTTTATCTACTACTATAATGTGCTACGTGCCAGATGGGCGTTTTCTAATCCCTATAGGTACACAAGACACATATAAGGATCACCAGGAAATTTAAAGGAAAGTTTAGAGGACAGTGAACAGATTTACTCACATGACCCGCAGCTTTTCCGCTCTCCTTCTGTGATCGGTGAATTCGCTCGACTTGCTCTGCACCGTGGCTTCTCTTGACGAATTTATTTGGTTCGTTGACCCGTTGAATCGTTGAAACGAACGTTGGAGTCTTCTCGGCGCCCGAAAATTCGATTCGCGATGGCACAGAGGACCCAAACGACAAGGTCACTTACCGGCTGCGCCAGTCAAGGAATGGATAAACGGTCTTAATAAAAAAATTGATTTATTTAATAAAAGAACCGAATTACAGTGTTTACAGCGCGAAGTCTGAGAACAGAATTGTTTGTAAAATAAAATATTACTTTTAAAGTTAGTGGAAACAAGGGCGTCATATAACATATTGCGCAGAAAGTAAGTTAGTGCATCAGCATAATTTATTCTAGAACATTCGATTGTATTTTGCAACATTTTATACACGTGTAAAGTAAATGCTGAGTCAGATCCCTTCAACTTGTTGCTATGCTCTATTTGGGCTGACGAAGCATATATCTACAGGATGAGCATCCTTAACTAGTTCTTTTTTTATGAAACAGTAATAAGTCGAGTCTATATTCATGATTATTCTACTTATGACTAAAGACTTTTTCGTTTTTGTAGGCTCATTGTCATTTGACACACAAAAATTAAAAAAAAAAACTTTCCCCTATAGGAAGAATTGTACAAATATATTTGCACGCCATGAGGAATGGCGTACATGTCGTGAGCCACTTATTTTTTCGAAGATCTTGCATGCATGTATTGATTTTAATTATGTATATATACACATGTTTGAGCAAATAAAATTTCTTTCTTTCTATCTTATTTATAAAAAAAAAAAAAACAAAAACAAAATTCTTGTATTTTTTATTAAATCTAAAATACGCTGTTACACTTCTTTGCTAAGTTAACACTATTTAATTGGTTTCTATATTAATTGAATTTCTTCTGAAAATAATTAATCGACATGGGAGTACATTTATGTAATAAAACTTTATGCACAAGTAGACAAAATACTGTACAAAGGCGGACTTAATGCCTGAGGCATTACATTCGACTACGACGCGCCGACGTTGCGCTGTTAGTGTTACGCTTCATTGTGTTCCAGCTGTTCAACCTATTAGCTCCTGAGCAGACTTTATTCTTTAGAAGAGGTCCTTTAGATGAGTTCCTAATTCAATTTAAGTACCTAACCGACTCGTTGCCGAAATTTGTAGTATTACCCAATAGAGCCCACGAAAATAAGATAAAATAATAGTTAAGGCAGATCTGCGAAGAAATCCTAGTGAAAGTTTTTAACCGGAATTATGTATATTATTATGAATAAGATAGGCTGTAGTCATTTGTAAGGCTGTGTGAAAAGTCCATCTTTATGGACCTAATTGTAAAAAATAATATATTTATATGTTGTACTAGATTGTACCAGCGATTTCGTCCGCGTGACATTTCTTGTTCCCCCGCCGCACCCCGCCGCGTCGCATCACTTGCCCGCGCTATCACTTTATTTTCTTTTAGCGGTCTTTCCGACCTTTTTTTATTTTTCTCAAAATATGGGCTATCAAATGCTAAAATATTTTTTTCAAATCCGACCGGTAGTTTCAGAGATTACCCCTACATACAAACTTACAAAGAAACAAACAAATCGTACTTCTTTATAATAATTATTAAGTATACAGGGTCAAATTAAATTACCAAACGAAACTCAGAGTTACGATATCGATATGAATCACGTCTGTGAAGTTTTCACAAGAAAACTGATTTTTTGAACTAATATTTCAAGTGAATACACTAACTGCGGTCGAAGACCCCAAAAAAAAAATCATCAAATTTATACTTTTTTTGTTTTATCATGTTTATATTATCGATACCCACCACGTCTGCGGAATTTCGCTAGCTAATTCAATTTGACTCTGTAATTATGTTTTTTTTAATTATAATATTAGAACGTTAAAACTTGCGTACATAAATAAATCTATTAATAAGATGCCACTGTTTGTCTCTGCATCACCCAAAGGTTGACTGGTAGAAAATGCCTAAGGCATTAAGTCCGCCTCTGTACATTTGTGTGCTTAAAGTGTTAAATAAATAAATAAGTAGGTATAATGAATGAGGGACTAGGGTTATTTATTTTTTAATTAATACTAAGACTAACCCCTCAGTACCTACTTAATAAGCTTAAAAATATATAAAGTCTAGCTGAACCTAGCTAAATCTAAGAATACCTAGATATCTACTCAGTCTCATTACAAAAACGAGCCAGTTTTTGTTTTTCCAACTTTATTCGCACTAAACTAAAGCTCAAAAACAAAAACTGATTTCAACATAGCTATTCACAACCAAAATGAATCGAAAATAAACATACGTAATAATAAGACATGAACATTTTGAAAACTTTCTAAAACCTGGTTTACTTTCATTTTCATTCATTTTTGACATAGATTATTTTAAACGATACGGGAAATGGCTTTTCGGAATAGTTTGAAGTTGCCAATTATGTATTAGCAAACTGAGCTCAGAGAATATAAAGCTTTTGTGTTGCGGGCAACATGTTGCTGGCACCATGGAATCCTGCAGTGTTGCTGGTGGTTTCTGGCAAGTTTTTTTATAAACAAAATGTGCGTAACATAACGGGTATAAAAAGACCCTTTCCGAAGCCCTCATCTACGAGAATGCGTAATGTGGGCCCGAGAAGGGTGTTTTTGGACATCAAAATGTTTTGAAGTTTCGAGCAAATCTGATGCGCAACGGTTTCTTAACTTTGTGTCCTTAGTTTTCTAATGAGACGGACTACGTTTTGCTTGCATAATAGTATTGACCATATGAATGATGCGGTGTGCGGGGCGTAATGTGCGTGGTGTGGGGGTGTGCGCTAGAGCGCAGCGAGCTCCTTCTTAGCGACCTGCATGAACTCGAGCGCGGCGTCGACGAGGTCCTTGTCGCCTATAGTGGCCTCCATTTCGGAGACAGAGTGCGTGGGACTGCCTTCATCGGCCTGGCGTTGCTTCACCTTGATCTCGCGCAAGCGCGCTTCCAGGATGCGCTCGCGCTTAGCCTCGCGGTCCAGCATCTGCGCACACGAGCATGTTACTTGTGACGCTGCAAAATCAATAATTAAAGCAACTAGCAGCGACACCTTTCGTAGGTCTGCTCAAGCTCGTGGCATGATGGTTTTGGTGAAATTGTGTCATGCGAATTAATTACATGTTTATTAATTATTTGAAATAAATAAACGTATAGATATAGACGCACGAGGAACGGGGTGTAAAGTTCACTCATACCTCCATAGAAAATGAAGGATCCTCCGACCAGACGGGTGTCGTGTCTGGTGGGCAACTGCCCGATGATCGATGTCGGGAATCTGCACATATGCCAGTCACGCGGTAAACTCTGCTTGCACCATGCAGGATTTCCGTGACGTCAGTAAGACGCGCCGCTCGCATGTGGCAATGTAGATACCACTACGTTACTCCCCTCCGGAGACCGAAGGTCGATAGTGGGTCGAGTTGTTGTTGTTGCTTTTTGTTTGTTGATTGTTGGTTGATTGTTGATTGATTGTTGGTGATGTTATTGATTGTTGTTCATCACGTCGGGGTCACCAATATGTAAGTACGAGGAACAGGGTGTAAAGTTCTCCATGGCCCTTTACGGGGCACCGGTGTGGGCGCGTTCCTTGAGGCGGCGGCCAGCCCGCTGGTTGAACGCGCCCCAAAGGGTCATGGCCACGCGGCTGGTCCGGGGATACCGTACGGTCTCCGGTGAGGCGGCGAGCCTCCTTGCCGGATTATCGCCATGGGATCTGGAGGCAAAAGTCCTCGCGCACGTTTGGGAGTGGCGCGAGGTGGCGAAACGCCGGGGCGTAGCTCCGCTGCCGCGAGAAATCACGGTACAGCGGACAGAGCTCCGGCGGGATCTCAGGGCGGCATGGAGAGTGCGATTGTCGCAACCCAGCGCTGGGCACGCCACAATTGCGGCGATAAGTCCCCTCTTTGAGGAGTGGCTAGAGAGGCGCCACGGCGTCCTCACCTTCCGCCTGACGCAGGTCCTCACCCGACACGGTTGTATCGGGAGGTTCCTGTTCCGGATAAGGCGGGAGGAAACGCCCGGGTGTCACCATTGTGTGGATCGCCTGGAGGACACGGTGGAGCATACGGTGGAGGTCTGCCCGGCTTGGGCGGAGCACCGCCGTGTCCTCGTGGAGGCGATTGGCGGTGGCGATCTCTTGCGTCCGGCCTTGGTCCAGGCCATGGTACGGAGCGAGAGGGCTTGGGAAGCCGTCACCTCCTTCTGCGAAGCAGTAATGTTCGCGAAGGAGGAGGCGGAACGCGTGAGGGAGAGGCAAAATTTGCGCCCTCACGCCCCTAGCCGCCGCAGGAGACGCCCTGGGCGTCGGGAATCGCAGGCCGATTCCCGGCCACCGTAAGCGCGGGCTTGCGAACGGCGAGCAATGGGCAGCTCGCCGTTCGATAAGGACCAGGCCCGGGTCGACGGCGCATTGTGTTCCACGCGCGCTCCAAAGAGATGTCAGCACCAATGACGGGGTTTGCTAGGACCGATGCCTGCTAGGGTTGCGGAAAAGTCCAAGAGGGTTACCGTGGCCCCTGGCACAGGCAACTGAAGGAACACGGGTGGGTTTTAGTCAGTAAGAGTCTGACACGCCCTCCTGCTCTGCCCAGAGCGGGAGAAGTTATTTGATGATTTCCCACCCACAAAAAAAAAAAAAGGGTGTAAAGTTCACTCATACCTCCGTAGAAAAGGGAGGATCCTCCGACCAGACGGGTGTCTTGTCTGGTGGGCAACTGCCCAACGATTGATGTCGGAAAGCTGCGCGTCACTATGACGCGCAACTAACAAAGACCGGAGGTCGATAGTGGGGCGAGATGTTGTTGTTGTTTTTGTTGGTTGTTGTTCATCACGTCGGGGTCACCAATATAGAGGCATGAGGAACGGGGTGTAAAGTTCACTCATACCTCTATAGAAAAGAGAGGATCCTCCGACCAGACGGGTGTCGTGTCTGGTGGGCAACTGCCCGACGATTGATGTCGGGAAGCTGCACATATGCCAGTCGCGCGGTAAACTCTGCTTGCGCGATGCAGGATACTGACCGTCAGATGCAGGA
The DNA here is from genome assembly GCA_937001585.2 of Brachylomia viminalis. Lineage (NCBI taxonomy): Eukaryota > Metazoa > Arthropoda > Insecta > Lepidoptera > Noctuidae > Brachylomia > Brachylomia viminalis. The sequence goes on from OW443301.2 coordinate 27,132,330, forward strand.
AATCCTGATCTGACGGTCAGTATGACGCGCAGCTCGCATGTGGCGATGTAGATACCGCTACAAAGACATAATTCCCACATTCTATTGATAAACAATTTCTATTAAATTCGAAATGACACAAATGAAGTAGGAGGCGATCTGTCGCTGCCGGCCGTAGTGCGGAGGATGGTCGGTAGCGCAGAGTCGTGGGACGCGGTGGTGTCCTTCTGCGAGGACGTGATGTCGCAGAAGGAAACTGCGGAACGGGAGAGGGAGATCTCGACTCCCTTCCCCGGCCGCAGAAGGCGCACCGGGCGCAGGAGAAGGGCGGACAACTCCCTTTTCCGGCCCCCATGAATGGGTCCAGGGGCGTGGGACTTGGGGAAGTCCTCGCCCCCTATTTGATGGACCCGAGGCGAAGGCGCGCGCGGGTGTCGGCGCGCGCCTCTGAGGCGATGCACGGGGTAGTTAAACACCTCACTACCCCGTGCAGGAGACGAGGCCCGGACAGACCGGGCCAGCACTAGTGTGGGGCTGCGGAAGAATTTCGATTCCCGCGGCCCCGCGCGCACGTGCGAGGGGACACCGGGGTGGTTTTAGCCGGTAAGAGTCCGGCACGCCCCTCCGCCTTTTCCTCAGGCGGAGGTAGCCCATGAGGATTTCCCCCATAAAAAAAAAAAAAAAAAAAAGGTCAACCTGACTTGTAAGTTGTAGCTGACTTCACAGTGTTAAACAGTAAACTAAAATGTCTATGACCATCTGAATATGCGACCAAATAAATTAATACGTCTATAAGAGGGCAGTTCATACAAATAAGCAACTTTGTTATTTTGTTGGGTTTGACACACATATCTTGAGTCACACATACTATCACAGTTTGGGCGTTAAAACCGTTTTGTCTTAAATGCTAGCACGGCGGGCGTGAGATAATCTCTTGACATGTGGCATAACTTCTTGAAGTTTAGTTGGGACTCCTTATGTCTTATTTGCTAATACGGGCGCACCCGTTTTTTCACAAATTTCACATTTAGGCAGATGATTATGAAAAATTTATCACGTTCGTTCGGAGGCCGTGATAAGGTTTTAAATAGACAAAAATAATATTTTCTTAATAATTACTGTACCAAGTGGCAATAAAATGTATGTACCTAATTGGATTTTATACGTAAAAATTGACAAGACTACGTAATTGTCAATAACGTCGTTTAGATCGCAAATATTTCGCGAAAAGTATACTACTTACTGCTTTTTCCTTCCATTATTCACCTCAAAAACTTTAAATCAAACCAAATCCATCAATTGATTACAATATACAATTTTGTGACATTTATCTGTGTAAAATTATTTTATGAAATAGATACATAATTTCTTAGAATTACTTGTGTCAAGATCAAGTTACTTAGGTATTCTTGTTTATTTACACAGTTATATCTCGCGACAAGCTTTTATATCTATCATATAAATTGAATAATGTAATAAATTGATAGGTTTGATTTCATTTAAAGTTTATTTTCTTTTTTTAGAACATTAAAATAATAGTTTGGTTAAAAAAATGTGTTTTTAGGTACTTTTTTTTCTTTGGTTTTTGCTGCGACTCGCCGTGGTACTTATTTGCCCTACCCCGTGATTTTTTTTACAGCCGGAGGCGCGCAATGCGGGCAGCCTCGAAGTGTTTTATATGGATTTTTTTCACTTTTTGTATGGAAAATATTAAAAATGATTACTTAAATGTTGAGTTTTAGGGGTTTACGAGTTTTATTAAGGGGGTCAAAATTTTCATTCTTTTTGTGATAGGACGCACCATTTTCGAGATATAAGCAAAAGAATAGAAAAAAAGATACAGTACTGTTTACTCACCGGAGGTCGAGGTTTTGGTGTGAATTTTAGTTCATGACAACTAATTTTACTCCACACCTTTTTAACCGCGATTGAAAATAGTCTGATTTAGTTAGACAAACAAAATTTTAGGACAAAAACGTCAAATTCAAAATAGCAAAATTGCCATTTTCAATTGATTTATAATTCAGTGCTATCTTAGTGCTGTCAAACTAAAATACAGTTAAGTTAAGTTATGTCACTATAATAAATTTCAGAATGGGAAATCCTCGTTTGACGGGAATAAAATAAATTTTGTTGATTTTTAGTCTAGTTTAGAGGCATTTGTGACAAGAGAATCGGCACCTTTCTCATCCAAATTAAACGTGTATGCAAAATTTCAGATAACAGTTTAAAAATGTTACCTAAACAAACTAAGATACATACCTACAGGCTACGTACAAACAAACATTGCAAGTCAAATAAAAGCTTGTAAGTAATCAAAATTTTGCACAAAATTATCAAACCAAACAAACAAAACGAAAGTCGTGCGTGTGTCAAAATAAATTAGTTCCCAACAAAATTAAAAAGTGTTCTAACTGAATGAACTGCATTCTTATAAACGTATTGTTTCATTTGGTCGCTTAATCAGATGGTCATAGACATTCTACTGTTTCACATGGTGAAGTCAGCTACAAGAAAGGCATGTCGCGCCTCTATATCGTGTCACAAGGTTGACCCGTGCTAGCATTTAAGACAAATCGTAAGACGTGACATAATTTATCATGTCTTGTCACAAACGTCTTGGGTATGGCTATGCTAGCCCCGCGTCGCGTCGTACGCAGGACTTTCGTTTTGTTTGTATGGTTTGATAACTATGCTTGCTGACTATGGTTTTGTTATTGTTATTAGAAATTAATGTTTCTTTATTTTACTTCGAAGGTCCTAATTTATCATTTGTGGCTACAAGTTACAGCTATATACATATAAACATAATGCAGCATTGCATATGTAAGCAGGCACGCCCTTTATGCCAGGAGGCTTTTTATTATGTATTCAGTTCTGTTTGCGTTTTTGTTTTTATTATTTATTTATGCTTGAGTATAGTTTTAAATATTGGCGTGTGCTAGCTGACATATGGCAAATAATTTTAATATTTTTGTGTTTCGAAATGTCAATTACTTATTACTATATGTATAGAATCCAGTTCTTCTAACTGAACAGACAGCAGTGCTGCTGGGGAGTTTGTTCCGCCACTTCTTCTTCCCAGCTAAAGCGCTAGGAAGTGGTGAAGGGTGGGCGTTTTGGGGGGACTGTCTTATGTGATTTTGACGTTCAAAAAGTGCTGATTCTCAGCCTAATTTGAATAAATGACTTTTGATTTTGATTATGTGCAAACGTTGTATTTTTTTTTCATGCTTATAAATAAATGCCATTGCTAGTTGGGTACCTCATCAAATCCAAACGTTTCAAAATCTAGTTAAACGCAAATTATAGGTCTTATATCCGTAGTTATTTTCCAAGCTAAAATGTTTTAATAGTTGTTGGGAGTAATTAAAAAACCATAATTTTAGGGTGCAGCCCCCTTACGGAAACAAAACGCACTAATGCAAAACAGAATGCATAAAATAGAGCCAATTAAACGTATTACGTCAGTGTTGCCATACAATAAACCCAAATCGATGACGATGAGTTAAATGAGTTTAATCACTTGACTCAGAACCGTGGGTTGTTGTTCACATGTCATGGGTGTTGTGTGGTATTTAGCTTACGCTCGACAGGAAAGAACACGACCCCCTGCGGTATTTCTTGACAATGTAGGTATTGTTAACATTAGAATAAAAAGTTAGTGTAAATACTATGGTTTTTACCTTTTCTATTTTAAATTATTCATTATATTTTATCCTGTTGACGACCATCTTGTGGACGGACAATGGACCATCTTGGATGCGGATTCGAATCCCGCAAAAGGTACTGTGACTGTCCGTCACCTATTCCTATTTAATAACAAAATATTATACTTGTTCTAAAATTGTCACACGGTATCGGGCCTCTTAAGAACACATTAATTCTCTATTTAATGGTCTCTCAGCTTGACACGTTAACTTATTTAATAACAAAATATCCTATCTCCTTGAAACTGCGAAATAATATTACCCATTCCATATGGTTGGCACTTATGCCAACCATTAGTCGCAAGTCAATATTTTACGTCAGTTAAGATGCAATGTTTTTCTACGAATTCTAAGAAACGAGTAAAATATCCGATTTCTAAGTTTGACTCACAATGCAAGTGCCTCATCTGGCAACGATAAAATGCTCGGCCGGGCCCTTAAAACAATTGAGAAGTGGTACAAAAACGGGCATAAAGATATTCTGCGAAAGCGTGGTAATTTGGGTCGAACACATAGAGGCTGGAGGCGGAGTTAAGTGATCCTTGGGAGATGGGAACTGGGTAGGAGAACGAATAAGTTGGACAGTGGATTTGGGACCGTGAGAAGCGACAGACGTGGTCCAGGCCAGTTACGTATCTGACTTAGGGAATTCGAATAAGTGATGTCGATTACGACAGTAAGGGTTTAAGCATTATATACTGAGTTGATTTGGTACCGTGAGAAGAGACAGACGGGAGTTGATCAGGCACCGTGAGAAGGGACAGACTGGGTCCAGGCTAGTTACGTATCTGACTTAGGGAATTCGAAGAAGTGATGTCCATTACGACAGTAAGGGTCCAAGCATTATATACTAAGTTGATAGTGGGTTAGAGACCACGTTAGTAGCGTAGCGGGCGACGTAGTCTAAGCTAGATCGTTTAGTTATGTGAAGTGTGAGGAGCTGTGTCCGAGGTGAAACTGCGCGTGCTGTATTTCGTAAGTTAGTTATGATCTAATCACCACCGAGGAGGTATGTAGTAAGTGTCAACTTTAATATTTAGTAATAGTGTGTTAATCGTAATAACGGACTTCTCCATTATAATGTTCTGACATATTGATTTGTATTGTGATTTATAGACAACAGTTAGGTGATATAGCTGACGAGCTATTAATGATCATTTATTCCCGCACGGCGAAACTACTCTTATTTAGTATAGTAGTTTCTAATTAACGCTAGTTTCTCTTATACTACGAGACCACCTCCTATTCCATACCATGACAGATATTTGTCACCAGCGTTTGATCATAGGGATACGGCGAAGGCCTTCTGCTATACTTGACACTGAGCACTAATGCTCCTGACTCTTGATGACTGTTGACTCTTAACTGACGCACCACATATGGAAGGCAGAACCGTAAATACTCAATTCTTCTAAACCAAACTATTACTATTATAAGTGACGTCATAGCAATTGGATGGCCTAAAATAATTCTAAATCCTCTTATCTATATTTGCCGTTTTCTTAGAACACCCTCCTTTAAAATCTTACTATTAACACAAAAATCCTTCTATAATTATTAAAGTACAATCTATCCACTTTATCTGAGTGAAATGTATAATTTATAAGGGTCTGCCTTGAGTTACATAAGTAGGAGGTACCTTTAAGTATTATTTAATTTTTTGGTGGTCTATTTTGAGGTTATGTATAAATCAATTTAATATCCCCAAGTCTAATGTATGTCTTGCCATTACATATTTTGTTATATTTTATTGTAGCATTCAAGTCCTTATATTTTTTTCATTCTAGAAAACGGTAAACCTGTAGGTATGTGATACTGAAAATACATGGCTTTCTGCCAACTTCCTTTTGAAACTTAATTTTTAAACAGTTGTCCCCAACCGTATGAGCTCAAATATTATATACCTACACGTTTAGTTTAATGATAATGATTTTATTTCTGTAAGTAGGTTTGTACAAACACTTTTACACGTCAAAACGTCACGTCACGTTTGGATGACAATGTGGCGAACTCGCGAAGATGGTGGACTAGTTATTTTTTATGCACCCCCATGATATGGGTATTAATTATAAGGGGTTGCTGAGAAAAGTACAAAAAAGGAATATGTCCGATGAAAACTAGAAAAAAAAAACATTAAAATGACAACTTTGTATACCTTTCGAGTAATCTTTGCGGTTTAAACGACGCTATTGACGACTTCTTAGTCTTGTCAATTTACTTATAAAATCATTGACATACATTTTATATTGCCATTTAGTGCAGTAATTATTAAGAAAATATTATTTTTATCAATTTTCAAATCTTATTATCATCTTCGACCTATCGTGATACATTTTTCATATTCAACAGTCAAAATATGAAATTTGTGAAAAAATGGATGCGCCCCTATTAACAAATAAGACGTAATGAGTCCCAACTTAACGTCAAGAAGTTATGCCACATGTCATGAAATTATCTCACGCCGCCCGTGCTAGCGTTTAAGACAAAACGGTTTTAACGCCCAAACTGTGATAGAATGTGTGACACAAGGCATGTCACGGTAGGCCATGCTAGCCCTGCTAGGATGACTAGACTGTGTCCAAATATCCCGATGAGTTTCTATGAGTCCAATCAAACCTGAACCTTGTGAGTATTCAACCATTTTCTTAGTTCTTGTTAGACGAGTATAAGCTAGGTCTCAGTTGTGAGTTTTGACACGAGGATGTTGTTTCAGGTCTGGCTGATTATCTAGCTCTTTATTAATAGCTCTCATGCGAGAGTAAGACGTGATGCCTTGATGTAGCCCCGTGGTCAGATGATTTGGGGTTGATACGGGTACGAGCAATTTAGAGGTTAACCCTTGAGGTGAGGCCATCTGTTAGTGAAGAAGGCCTTACTTAACCGTTTGATGGTAAATGAGGGAAGCTCTCCACTCCAGGTAACAATAGTGTCACCCTCTATACCCGTAGGCCACGTTTATACGTGTTAACACAGGCATTTGTCTGTGTTTGACGCCAAAGGTCTTGGTTCCGTCGTTTGTAAGGAATAAACTGAGGGAACACTGGGTTTCAACTGGATTGTCATAATTTAACATATGAGAGAGTTAGGCCTTGTGTAAGAACAAGGTAGTACGACCAGTTGTTATAAATTATTGTGTCTCGGGTTGCTTTGCTTAAAAGCTCTAAGTTCTCTTTATGAGCACAACCATAATAGGTCGGGTCGGCGGACTAAAGCACATAAGTGAAAAAAATTGCTTTATTTTTCCTTTGTACCCAAAGCATTCATATATTATAATACATCGGCAGACTAAAGTACATAAGTCATGTTCGCTTGTTTGGGCTCGAATCTAAGTGGTGTCATTTTTCAACCTCTTGATTTGCACGAATCTTGCGACGTTATAAAAAACAAGTTGAGTTATATTAAAAGGAACACTTCAGACTTCATGGATATAGAACGTGACTTATGTTATTAGGAACGATAAGTGCGTCACGTTATCTCGACGTTTAACTCGGGGGTAGGTAGTGGAGGTACTTAAATAATTATTTATTGCTTAAGAAAAAATTTAGTCACTAGTCAAGTTCGTTTTGCTCTGATTTCTTAAAAGAACAGTTGTGTGGTTAAAATTACTAGGGATTGTCAGCGAGGAAAGAAACTAGTTGAGATGGTGATGAGGAGAAACTTAAATGTTAAAGGTAAGTTTGCCATGTTTGATTTAAATTTGAAATTAAGTATATTCATCTTTCATTGCAGTTTTAGTAAAAATCATCAGTTATTTGTTCATTATGGCATCAATCATAAATAAATCATTGAAACGATTATTTTATGAGCCTTTACAGTATATTTTTAGGTGAACAAAATTAACAGCACTCTATAGGCACAATGGCGGAAGAAGAACCAATGCCTTCCACATCGCAACACAGGTCAATCTTATAAAACATTAGAAGGTAAAACTGTTTCCGGCAGAACAATGTAAGAGCTAGGGATGTGTCGAATGAAATGCAAGGAACGTTTATCAATGAACGACAGACAAGCTATTTTCAGAGAATATTGGCAAATGGGAACATATCTCAAGAGATCATCCTATATGGCATCTTTAATGGAAATACACGAAGGCCACTCAAAGACAACGCACACTAGATCCTGACCAACAAAAGATTCGACTTACAGCAGTGTTTACCCACTACAGCTCTCAGATCTTCTGTAGCTTTCCATGATAACAAAACTGGAAAAGCTGTATGTTACATATGGTATGATTCCATAGCTGCTAGAGGAGCTAATCAAATAGCATCATGTCTTTTCAAACATCTTGAAACATACGTACCTGAGAATACAAAACATGTCATATTTTATTCTGATACTTGTGGTGGTCAGAACCGCAATTCTCGTGTCAGTTCAATGTTGACATGGGCTTTGCAGAAATTAGACATAAATTTCATTGACCACAAGTTCATGGTTCCTGGTCATAGCCACTTGAAAGAAGACACCGATCATGGCATCATTGAAAAAAATAAATAAAAAGAAAACGGATTTGCAGGTTTATCACCCGCATGATTGGATACAACTTATCAGATCGAGCAGTAAAAAATTTGAAGTGGTCGAAATGCGCAGTACCGACTTTTTGTATTTTTCTGCACTGTTAAAGGGTCCTTTAGTATTGAGAAACAAATATGTAGAAGAGCGTCAATTTAAATGGCTCGATAAAAAGTGGTTGCGCTATGATTCTGAATTTGGCTTAATCTCCTACAAAGACACATTGGACACGGAACGTCAATTGGCGCAGTTGGTAGCGAGCCTGCCTTCTGTGCCGCTGGTCCCGGGTTCGATCCCCGGACAAGTCAAACATTTGTGTGCATGAACATGTCTGTTTGACCTGTGTCTGGGTGTGTATATGTATATAAGTATGTATATCAGTCATCAGGTTACCGTAGTACAGGCTCTGCCTAGTTCGGGACCTGAAGACATTGTGTGGATGTTGTAAAAAAAACAGTTAAACTTGAAACGTCGAGTTTTTGCCATACCTGACACTATTCCTGTTATATCGGTACATCCCTTACCGATATCAAAAGAAAAAAAAGATGATCTGATTTCTTTACTCTCCTTAATACCCGATGTTTTTCATAGATTTTATTTAGATTTGCCTACTGTAAACAATATACGTAATAGGTACTGACCCTGATATTTTGATAGTGAAGATGATGAATAAATAATGGAATATAAATTATAAATATAGGCTAGTATATAAATGATGCATAGTAAATATTTTTCGTTTATAGAAAAATAATTATAATTTATAATGAAATGTACTGTTCTTATACACTTAAGTCACAAGTACCGTACCTTTTTATTATATTTACGTCAAATTATATTTAAGTGCATGTTAGTATTAACTAAAAACATCTCAATAATCCAATAAATGTGAATTTATAGCATAACGTTATTTTTTTTATAGTTTTTAGTTAGGTATTCCTCAAAAGTGTGAGTTTTGATCGATACATATTCGATTGAGCTAGAAGTTATAAAGCAGTTCATCTCACGGACTCACTAAAGCGACTCTGAGTTAAAGAACGGAGACCTAGTTTTGTCGGAGTGAACACCTAGCTGTGTGGGAAAGGTTTTTTTTTTTTTATGAGACAACATCCACACTTGGTCTTCAGGTCCCGAACTAGGTAGAACCTGTACTACGGTAACCTGATTATGACTGATATACATACCTATATACATATATAAACACCCGGGACCAGCGGCTCAGAAGGCAGGGTCGCTACCAACTGCACCAACCGGTCGGTTTCGTTAGTGGCTCGCCACAATTGATGTTTTTGTACCCTAATTTTCTGTGTATTACAATAAACTTTGTATTGTGTAAGAAGGTACTTGTTTAATTGAATCTTTCCCTGACAGCTTATACCCTATAAATTTACTTTAGCACGGTGGTACGTCGACGTCGCGGTCGATACGATAGAGTTAAAAGTATATTTATCAGTTATTTCTTCCCCGGGTTACACACTAGGTGCATGCCGCATGCCGCATGCCGCCTCGCGACACCGCTACGTTACTTACCAGTGTCAGCAGAGCTTTGTCGTTCTTGTCCGCGGTGGCCAGACTCGCTGACAGCTCCTGCATGTAAATGTCCCCTTTGGCAGTTCCGCATATCACTAATGTGCCCTGTAGAACAACATGCTATTAGTGAAACAATAAAGGCAGTGTTCAACTTAATGTTTAGGGTCCCGTAGCCAAATAAATTATTTCGCGGGCTACACTAAGGAATCAAATTAGATAAATATGCTTAGTAGAGTTTGACAAGTATTCAACTTCAAATAGTTCATTCTGAATGTCTGGTAGGTACAGTGCCTGGTAAATGAAATGATTTTTATTTCTGTAAGTAGGTTTGTACAACACTTTTACACGTCAAACATATTATATTTTTTAAACTAGATGGGGCCGGCGGCGGCGTTTCCTATCTGATTATCTGGTAGGTACAATGCCTGGCAGGTACAATGGCTGGTAGATACCATGCCTGGTGGGTAGAATGCCTGGTAGGTGCAATGCCTGGTAGGTACATACCACCCGTGGGCTGTATGGTCAGTGGTACAATGCTACAAGGATCCTTTGGCGCTTGAATGACGGTGACAGGGAGGCCCTGTTGGTAAACATCATGAAATTAGTAGTACTATATAGTACAACTGGAATGCTTACAAGCACTAAAATGGTGGTCTCGAAAGAGAAAACTGAACTGTAGTGTGTCCTATTCTAATGAGGTGACCATACATTTACTGGAAAAGTTAAAACTTTGTTCTCTCTCCATTATTAGTTTAATTTAATGACATGTTTGGTCTAAATTAATATGATTGTAATGAAATTGATATTTTTTTATTCCATCCTTTAAAGTTTCTTGGGTTTTTTTTAAATGAATGGGCGTCGTTTGCAAAACGTGCGTCGTGCTGTGCAGTTTCGTTGATGCTAGTTTACAAATGCTTCTTCATCGCAACACTTGTATGGGGTTGTGCTAAAGAAGCTTTCGGGCAGACACATTTAAAATACGAGCTACGCTTGCTAATTCTATGCTTTTTTAACCCAACACGTGAGCTGTGTTGAGGCGAAGAGGGGAATATGTTGTATTTGTACGTAAACGTGTTCACAAAATGCTTCTTTATGCCAACGCTTGTACGGTTGTTGTAATGTTGTCTATGCATGGCATACCTACGACTGGATGGAGGCGCGCGGGCTGCGGCATGCGGCATCAGCATCGGGCGTGGGCGGCGCGGCGGCGGCTGAGGGGCACACGGGCGCGGGGCGGTGCGGGCGCTCGCGCATCCCGCTCTGAGCGTCGGGTCACTTTAAATCTTACCAGTGGTTTAATTCTCTTTGTCTTACCACGACAAAGATACTGCGTTTTGTTTAAATTAACATTATTTACGCGCTTCTTTAAAAGGCCAGGCAGCCGAAGTTATTAAAAATATTGATTTTAAGGCGAAGCGGGGCTCCGTCGACCAAGCCCTACCGTCGACATATTATGTATATCAATCGATCCGTGGTGAATAAGAAAACTACTACTATTGGTGATCTCTTTAAATTAGTTTGCTTAAATACTTATTAGGACACACCTATTATAATACATACAAAAACATTTATTTGGTACTAGACCTTATATCTCAGGATTTTAGGTGATTTATTGTGGAACTGATTTTGCATTGTTTGGTGACTACATTTTGGTGACAGATCTACTATTTGGAGGACAAACCCTATTATTTAAGAAACACAAAACTAATTAAATTGGTAATAGCTTAAATGATACCCATTATCAATTAGCTTACACTTATTGTGTGAAAGGTACAATAATAGTCGTCTTCTCATAAACACATTTTGTAGTATTTTTAAATACTACATGTTATTTATTTAACATGCATCCTTCTTTTTTTTTTTAAAACATGCAACCTCATATTTTTGTCACTCAATTTTATTTTCAATTTTTTTCAAAAAAAGATTTTTGTTTGACATCTTATGAGATTGACTCAAAAAAAAAGTCACTTATGGATGATTCATCACTGCCAACGGGCGAAAATTAATATTTTTTTGCTTTAGAATTTATGTTATTCTATTCATGGCATAGAGCAACACGGACCACCGGCGGACCGGAGGGGAGTAGCCATAGCGTGTGTTCCCGATACAGAATTGTCTGTCATTTTTTGGGGGGGGAAATCTGCGCCACGCACACTTTCTCAGACTCCCACACAAAAACAATCGGCTGTCACCACGAAACCCACACTTAACAATTATAACAATACACTAACAATTTCACACACACATAGCTGCATTCGGTGTCATAACAGTGTAATGAAGTGACACAACTACATTGACAAGTTGCGAACAGCCGTGGCTGTAACAACTGTCGATATGCATTATCGATAAATTCGAGAACTCTGTTAGGGAAATCAGGTTTAAAAAGTGATACAAAGGTGGATATTATAATAACGATAGGATTTTATTTATTCATCCAACAATTTATCATAGGACAGTTAACTTAATGTTTATATCATTTTGAAAACCAGCGATAGTTTTATCTATCACTGGTTTTTAAAATGGATTTTTTTTTATTATAAATATGTCGAATACGTTTTTGTGGGTTTGCCTTTTCCATTAAGAAAGAAATTCCTGTATCAGTATATTTTTTCCATTATTAATCTGGCCAGTTCCAAATTATGATTTGTAAAATCATTTTCATGTGAATGGTAACTGATAGAGGGAAACAAGTCTTTGCCAATAAACTTTTTTAAAGCTTTTGGCACGATTTGGTGTGTGGTACAAGATCGTGTAGGTTTATTGTCGTCACTTATACGATGTCTTATTTCTTTCTCACAAATCCGGCATAAAAGAATGACCTCTTTTGAAGCATACAGCAAATTTCTTCTGCTTTTCTGATGCATTAAGCTTTTTTCATCAATCGGCCCGAGCAAACCTTTGATGCACGTATTGCACTTAATTTTTTTTTTTATGTCGAGAAAATAACAAATCCTGCTATGTATTCCACTACTTTCTCGGCAAAAGGAGATAAAAAATTTAGAGCTTCAATCTCATCAATCAAATCGTCAGTAAAATTGGTAAAGTTGACTTCGTTAGTAGCGTCATTCGTATTGTATTGTCGTACGGTTGAAGCATTATTTTTTTCTAATGCAGATGTGCAATTCAGTATGGTAATTTTTTCCAATGGAATGCAGTTCGTTCCGCTTCCAGTTTGTGTTAGTTCTGTGTTAATAGGATTTTTTCTATAAATTGTTTCAATCTGGGAGCTTGAGGGATTATCGGAATAACCACCATCACTTCTTACAATCGAATAAAACAGCTCGATGTGATCTTGACTGATCCTGTGGAGGGGCATATATTTCAGACCATTTTGTTGGTTTTGTATAAAATCTTGAAAGATCCTGTGGAGGGGCATATATTTCAGACCATTTTGTTGGTTTTGTATAAAATCTTGAGAGAAATTCCCAAAAAACCTGTGTATCGTGGAGAATCTAATAATTTCATTTTAGTAGACTCTCCATTGCGTTTTTTTACATAGGTTGATAAGCTCAATAAAATCTTTTGAGCTTCGTCCATTTTTCTAAAAGCTTGCTCATAGTTTTCAGAGTTTATTGCTCTCTTATAACCATTTTGACGTGACCGTCGTTTATCAGTGAAATAAACTTTGAAGTTGCAGTCGATCCATAAAACTCCGGTAAATTTAATTCTTTTTCACAAAACACAAGTGCGTCAGCAACACTTGCGCTGAACAATTATGATATTAGATTTTATGTAATGCCTCCACAAATGACCATTGAATTTTATTTCCATTGTCATCGTAAAAACATTTGTAGTCACAAAAAGTGTTTCGAATTAATTTTAACATGTGACTCGGGTCTAATAAAAAGTAAAATTGTTGTCCCGTTGTAGGATCTAATATGGTAGTTTGCAATTTATTTGCAACTAAGCAGCAACCCAGTTCTGTTGCCATCGCTAAATTTGCTCTTGCGCCGTCACATGTTAATGCTTTTATTTCCACTCCAGTTTCATGTATTAGTTCAAATGCTTTAGTTATAAGCTGAGCTTTTAACTTAGCACTTGTGCCTTTAACAAAAAAATATAAATATAAAAAATATATAAAAATATTTTTTGAAGTGGAAAAATTGATGCTTCATTTAACATCTATGACTAACCATACTACATAACCAACATTTTACTGGCGGCACGAGGCATTACATCGGGTGGACATGGTTTTGTGCCTTCTCCATGATATAAAAAAAACTTACGGAACAAGTACAGTGTGGTATTAGAGTTGGCTTGGTGCCCTCGACCAATCTCCTTCTATTGTTCGCCAACACTTGAAAGTCAGAGGTCTTGAAATTATCTGAGCAAATGACACTGTTTCTTGTAGGTATCAAGGTAAGTCTGTTATTACATAAGTTCTTCAATATATCCTTTAAACTCGAATCTTTAGGAAAAATATGGTCGAGCTTCACACTTAATAGTTTTAATGTAATGTATTAATACTCGTAAGTATTGTATTAAATTAAATTTGACGCAATTTTAATATTAAACAATATCAAAATAAAGCTCACAATATACATAATTATAATAATTAAATCAGAAGGCATAATCTCAAAAATGATTATATGCATGAGAGATATAGCTTTAAAGAGTCCTTTGCATTTGCCATTTTTATCGATATCTAACCGGTAACAACACTATCGCTCGGTGACAGCGAAAACACTCGGATCAGTCGCTCGACCGATCCGCATATTGTATGAAGGCGAGCGGCCTGTGTTGGTAGACGAATCCGAAACAACACGACCGTTATTATTGTAAATTATAAGTTTAAAAAGGAGTAAAATGTAATAATTTGATTAAAAATTCCTTACATATGAAAGGTAACGCCATCTTTTTGTAAATTTGACGTGGCAAACCTCTTTTTGCAGCAAAAAACTGAACAATTCGGCATTTTTGTGGGACGTCGATTCAGCCGCGCAACTAGATTTAGTCTAGTGAATGGAGCGGCTGCAACTAGTTTTATTGTACGCATAGGACCGCGTGGACTTGTACTTTGGCAGAGGGGAACGCCTGCGTATGGCTACTCCCCTCCGGTCCGTGTTGCTCTATGATTCATGGTCATATCCCTTGACAAAATTCGCAAGTTTTTGCTATAAAGCATATTCGTTTTTCAAGTTATTTTGGATCTGGTATTAAGCGTATTTTCTTCTAAAATTTCCAGTTGAAGGTTGTACAAGTCCTCAAAAATAGTTTTCATGGTGTAGTCTTGTAAAGCTCCCGATCTTGTATACATAGAATGATGATAGCTTAGGTTCAAATTAGAGTCCAAGATATATGAATATTGATGTGAAACATTGTCCATATATAGCATGGTATTGAAGATTTCTAGTCTTGAATTATATAAAATATTGAAATTATTATTAAATTTGAAAGTTGGCAAATTTTGCATAAACTGCTTAAGATTGGGTCATAATGAAAAAAGGTGCAGAATAACCCACTGTAGGTACTGTGCAGCTAAGCACAACACCTTATTGCACATGGAACGCACAGAAACCCTTCCCTCACAAAACCCAATGCCTAGTACTTCCGAAAGTGTTGCTCTTTCTGCTCATTCCCGACTCCACGTCACACCAGGTTGTCAAAGTCAAAGTCAAAGCATTTATTTCAAATAGGCACATAAAAGGCACTTTTGAACGTCAACATTTACATTTAAATAGAATTGATTCTAGTCGCCCCTTCCAAAAGGTAGTTTCGTATGGAGAAGAATGGGCAAGAAACTCCATCGTTACTCTTTTAAAATGTGTTACAATACTTTGTATACATTAATTACACTACGCGTCATGTAAAAAGAACGCTGGAAGAAAGTGGAGGGGGTGTGTTTGCGCATGGGTACACTCGCGCACGAAAGTACTAGGCCTGTTGTTTTATTTTTGAACTAACCTTTCGCTCGCGGCTTCGTTTATTGGTATTTACATTGAAAAATATATTAGATAGAATATTATTATATAGAATTAAAAACATGTTTGATTCAGTGTAGAATGTTTAGTCTAATTACAAAAAAATAAATTAATATTGAAACTCCTTCCATTAAGTCGTCGTGGGTGACGTGAAAACCAGATGAGGACGCGGTGTTGGTGCTAGAGGTGGCCATTTCACTATCGTCGCTGTCGTCACTTGAGCTTTCATCACCATTTGTGTCTGAATCATCATCCCCTACGCGAATAATAAATGTTTCTGTCATCATGTCAACCACATGATCGCTTTTACAATATTCGGCTTCTATTTCCTTTACCTTTTTTTTTTGGGAAATCATCAAATAACTTCTCCCGCTCTGGGCAGAGCAGGAGGGCGTTTCAGACTCTTACTGACTAAAACCCACCCGTGTTCCTTCAGTTGCCTGTGCCAGGGGCACGGTAACCCTCTTGGACTTTTCCGCAACCCTAGCAGGCATCGGTCCTAGCAAACCCCGTCATTGGTGCTGACATCTCCTTGAGGCGCGCGTGGAACACAACGCGCCGTCGACCCGGGCCTGGTCCTTATCGAACGGCGAGCTGCCCATTGCTCGCCGTTCGCAGGCCCGCGCCTACGGTGGCCGGGAATCGGCCTGCGATTCCCGACGCCCAGGGCGTCTCCTGCGGTGGCTAGGGGCGTGAGGGCGCAAACTTTGCCTCTCCCTCACGCGTTCCGCCTCCTCCTTCGCGAACATTACTGCTTCGCAGAAGGAGGTGACGGCTTCCCAAGCCCTCTCGCTCCGTACCATGGCCTGGACCAAGGCCGGACGCGAGAGATCGCCACCGCCAATCGCCTCCACGAGGACACGGCGATGCTCCAAGCCGGGCAGACCTCCACCGTATGCTCCACCGTGTCCTCCGGGCGATCCACACAATGGTGACACCCGGGCGTTTCCTCCCGCCTTATCCGGAACAGGAACCTCCCGAAACAACCGTGTCCGGTGAGGACCTGCGTCAGGCGGAAGGTGAGGACGCCGTGGCGCCTCTCTAGCCACTCCTCAAAGAGGGGACTTATCGCCGCAATTGTGGCGTGCCCAGCGCTGGGTTGCGACAATCGCACTCTCCATGCCGCCCTGAGATCCCGCCGGAGCTCTGTCCGGTGTACCGTAATTTCTCGCGGCAGCGGAGCTACGCTCCGGCGTTTCGCCTCCTCGCGCCACTCCCAAACGTGCGCGAGGACTTTTGCCTCCAGATCCCATGGCGGTAATCCGGCAAGGAGGCTCGCCGCCTCACCGGAGACCGTACGGTATCCCCGGACCAGCCGGATGGCCATGACCCTTTGGGGCGCGTTCAACCAGCGGGCTGGCCGCCGCCTCAAGGAACGCGCCCACACCGGTGCCCCGTAAAGGGCCATGGACCGCACGACCCCCGCGTAGAGGCTCCGGCAGGAGGCGTTTGGCCCCCCCTAGATTGGGCAGGAGCCGCTTTAAGGCAGCCCCGGCCCTTTCCAGTCTGGGAGCCAAACGTCGGAAATGCAACAATTTTTAGGGGCGTCCCCACGGGTCCCTGTTCAGAGTCTCCAGCGACTCCTCGCGGGCCAGTCCCTTGGCCCGCAGGAACTCCGCTTGGAGGGCGGTCTTCGCCGCTCTGTACCCCTCGTACAGCGCCGCCTGAATGGCTTCCGTATCCGGAGGGCGAATACGGAGCCTGCGGTGCCTGGTGTACCGGCGTCGCGCAGCGATGCACGCACTGCGTAAAGTCGTCAACTCTGGCGACCACCAGCACACCTGGCGCTGAGCGCGTCCGGGCTGGGCCCGGGGCATTGCCACGTCACATATTTCGGACATGGCCTCCCGGAACCACTCCGCCTCGACGTTGATGTCAGCAGGCCTGTCCGGTGATGACACCCAGGCCTGCACGATCGAGGCTTCCAGGAGGAGCTTCCGGTCCAGCTGCTTCAGCGCCCATCGCGGACCACTCGGGGCCTGTCGGACCAGCGCGCTCGAGGTCTGGGCGGAGACGTCAAACCGGATATACCGGTGGTCGGAATAGGTCTCCACCCCCTCTATGACGCGCCAGTCAAGGACACGTGGTGACAGAGCGGGGCTGGCGAACGAGATGTCCATCACCGATTCACCCCGCATGCGCACACACGTGGGGACAGAACCCCGATTTAGGACGACAAGGCCTGTCTCCAGAGCCCAGTCCTCCACCATCCTGCCCCGTGTGTCCGTATACCGGGAACCCCAAGCCACATTCTTGGCATTGAAATCCCCGAGGACGAGCACGGGGAGGGAACGGAACCCGACGACGACGACTTTCAACTCCGCAAGGGAGTTGTGGAACTCGGCAAGAGTTCGGTTCGGGGAGAAGTATACCCCCACCACTACAATCTCCCCGAACCGTGCTGCCACGCAACCCCGTCCCCTCGTGACTGCCTCGAGGGACGGAGTACCGGCGGCGGCCGACGAAATTAGGGTCACTGAGCCGCTCAGGTCCTCCACCCAGTCATCCCTGGGCGGGACAAAGTACGGCTCAGCGACCACGGCGATGTTAATCGACCACTGCGCCATGCTCTGGAGCAACAGATCCTGAGCAGAGGCGCAGTGGTTGATGTTCGCCTGGAGGAGGCGTAATGGAACCGTTATTGGCACTCCATGTCAGCCTCCTCCCGAGCCCTCTGTGAGGGCCCCGCCGCAGTGGTGACGGCGGCGACGACGACGGTCGAGGCGGCAGCGGCAACGGCAGTGGCGGCGGCTGCGGCAGTGACGGCGGTGGCGGAGGGCTTGTCCCTGCCCCTGGCTCTGGCGGGTGGAGCGCAGGCCTTGCTCCCCACCCGGTGATCGGCTGACTTGCCAGCTGCCGCACATACGGTGCAGTGCGGCGCGGCATTACAAGACCCGGCCTTGTGACCGGGCTGACCACAGCGGAAGCAGTGGTGGCTGCGGTCCACCTCCGAGGTGCATATAGCTCCCACGTGGTTGCCCACCTGGCAGCGGAAGCACCTCAGAGGTCTGGGTTCCAGCAGTTTCACCTGCGCGGAAACCCAGCCCACCAGTAGCCTACGGCCCTCGGCTATTTTTTTGGCCGCCGACACGGGGCAGCTCACCGTAACGGCTCGCATCCCCTTGAAGTCAGGACCGATGGTGCCTGTCCTCACCTGCTCGGCAGAGCACCCTCCAGTCCTAACGACGGCGGCCACCACCTCTCGTTCCGTCACCGAGTCGTCCAGGCCCAGGATGCGCATGTCAGCGCACTTGGTGGGCCTGGACACTCGGGCCTCGTCCGCATTTAAGGACGCCCTAAGCCTTTCAGCCAGAGCGTCAGCGGCCGGGCCGCTGGCCGCACCGGGGATCTCGAGCATCCGGGCCCCAGTCGCCGTGAGCCTCACCCGGATGCCTTCGGTGGCGCCGATCTCCTCGAGGCTCACCGCCTTCCCCACCTTGGCTAGCACGTCGCGGTAGGACACGCCCTTCTTTTCCGCTTCCGGCTGTAGCGTAATCACTACAGCTGCGGATTTCGGGGCGCGGAGCCTAGCCGCAACGCTTCGCGCTTTTTGCCGCTGCCGCCTCTCCTTCCTTTTGGCCGCCCTTGCCACCTTACCGGCCTTCCTTTTCTCCCCGGCTACGTGCCATTCGGCGCCAGCCGGAGGAGATATCGAGGGTTTACTGCGAAAACCAATTAACTGCAGTCAAGTCAGTTATGAGATATTGCGTTTTAAAAGTTTATACCTAATTAAAATACTATAATTTTAGTAAATCCTTAATACTGTAGTAGTCACAAGTTAGGATATGTAATAAATATTTTAATTTTGTGTAGTCTAAGTAAATATGTGTGATAAAAAACTGGAAATAAGGAAATTCATGACTAAGGTCGTACACTTAGTCGGTTTTACATGTACATGGCGAAAATGCGCTTGAAGCTAGATTATTGATGTTTTATATGATTTATACTGCAAGTTAGGTAGTTTTGATAAATAACAGCATGATAAGTGAAACTAATAAAGCTAAACGAGGGAACTTATTGTGTAGTTGATCAAAGAAAAAAGTTAGTTGGTTTTACCTGTAAATGTTTATTGAGTTTCAAAAAAGTAAAAAGGGTTACATGCACAATTATTTTAATTGGTTACTTTTAATCACATGATAATCAGTTTTAGTATCCTTATTATTCATCTTCTCCATTTTCACTTTCACCAACTGCTGGTTCAGGTAATTTATCAGCAATCTGATTGTCAGTTTTTAGGTTTTTGAACCAACCGTGAAGCTCTTCTGGTATAATTTGTTTGTTACAAAGATTAATTAGATCTTTTTTTTTGGCTTCACTTATGTTCAGCTGTGCTTCATAGAGGCGGTTTAATTTTTCCGGAAATTGAAGACAAACAGGTGGTAAATCATTTTCAGTAGGTCGCTTCTTATTTCGTGTAGAGTAGGCGTGATTCAGCGCACTTTGGAATTTGGAAGTCGATGAATTTTCTCGAATCTCTATAACATTAAAATTGTCGCTCATGTCGTAGTTGAAAAAAAAAATTCTGTCTTCTCCTTTTACATACTTAATACGTTTTATCTTCAGCCATTGAACCTGTTTTCCTTGTTCATCTTTCGTTCTATTTTTCATTATTGTATTGGCAAGGTGCTTCAGGTCAAAAAACTCGTCACATTTAAATTATTTTACAATGTATGGTTCTCTTTTTATTTTTTTCCCATCAACTTTTACGGTTCGCCTGCGTCTAGCACGCTTGAAAATAGATATCCAATCCATCATCAAAAAACAGAGGTATTTTTTTTAGCAGATTCTATGCTACTATGCATATAATCTGCTTCCATCTGCGTATGTCCAGACTCTAAAAACTTTTGCTCAATGACGCTAAGATGGTCAATTTTTTGCACTGCTCAAAGAAGCAAAGCAGCCACATATTGATTGCGGTTTTGACCGCCACAAGTGTCTGAAAATAAACTTATTTCTTTTACATTTTCAGGGACACAGTTAGAAAGATAGTGCAACAGTATACCTACTCCCAATTTCAGAGCTACCCTTCCTTCCATTTACCTCTGACCACGAAAAACAATAGGCATTATTGGGTAAAGCAGCCTCGTAAATCGTGAGGTTGTAGGTATACACACAGCTTTTTTATATCGTATAAGCTTGCTAAAGTAGTTTAGTCGCTTTTGCAGGTCAACGATATGTTAGTATTTGTAATAATTTGGTACATGTAAAATGTCATTATAGTTACTTATTGGGTAAAGTTAGTAAAGTTATATCAGCGAAATCAATAAAGTTCTTCCGCTAAAACCGTTTAAGCTCTTTTAGATTATATTTACTGAATGTTTGTAAGAACATTTTGTTTAACTTAAAGAAAAGAAAAAGCGGTTATTAGCGCTTAGCTTTTTTTGCATGTTAACATTTATTGAGAAAATATTACTAACGTCGTTTATGTCATTTTAGCAATCGAGTATTGAGCGGTTTGTTGTATTTAACTGTTTTTACCATGAAGTATCTTCTAAACCGTTTAACGTAGCGCTTAGCCGGTTTTACCAGTATATAAAGCTCATCAAGATAAGAATTTTCATGTATTTATCTCATTTTTGCCAAATATGTTGGTTAGCAGGTTTTCGCAGTAAACCCTCGATATAGGAGGTGGGGGTGGCCGTCCTGCAGCCAGGGCCGGCACCCTCGCCGTCTGTGTAGCCGCCCCGCCCTCTCTGAGCATGGGCGGCCCCGCGGGTTTCGGCACGGAGAGGGCCTTCCTCTGCCCCGATGAGCCAGGTTTGGCCGCGCCAGCTGCGACGGCGGCAAAAGAGACCGCCTTCTGCCGGCCTGCGGCCGGCTGGCTCGCCGCTAGTGGGGGGCGCAAGACAATGGCCTCCAGGGCGGAAAACCGACTCTGGAAGGCAGCCAGCTCCTGCCGCACCAGGGTCAGAACCCGGTCTTCCGCAGGCACGGGCCGTCCCTGCCCATGCTGCTGCGCCCCCTCCTGCGGCACCTCCCTGGGGCCGGCTGCTCGCAGCCCGGCCAGGTCTGCTCGGAGCTCCTCATTTTCCTTCCGGAGAAGCTCCAAGGCGGCTGTCAAGCGGGCGACCTCCGCCCGCATTTCGGACATTACGTCCGACGGAGGCCCAGGTTGAATGGCCTCCGCTGCCGATATAATGGAGGCCGTGGCTGCGGATATGGCCTTGTCTTTAGAGGACTTAATCCTCTTCACGGCCACATCCTTTATCGCGGCTGCCACGACCTCCGCAAACCTGGCCGCTCGCTCCGAGTTGGAGCCGCCAGCGGCGACCGGCTCACCACCTGAGGACTCTGACATGGCCGCCCTGCGGCCGGTCACGCCTGGGTGGTTCTCCTCCATGGCGGCTCGCTGGGCCGGCTCGGCAGGGCTGGCTCGGCTTAACTCCTTGGCCTCCTCCTGGGTGGCGAGCCCTCTGCCCAAACCTTTTTCCCGGGCCCCACCCCGCCGGCTGGAGTGGATTTTTTTGGGGCCCGAGGTCCACTCTTCGGAGGAAGACCCCTGGCTCTCCCCCGATTTGGGGCGCTTCAGGAAGAACTTTCGGTTCCTCCCAGCAGCCCCCTCCACTTCGCGCTCCGAGCTCTGGCTTGAGCCCTTTGCGCCAGATGCGGCGTCGGACTCCGACCCCGTATCACTCCCCTCCTCTACGTCCTTTTTGTTTCTTTTTAATTTATTTTCCATAGTAAATCCCACGAGTAAATATAGGTAAATATGTCCACCGGGTAGAGCCTAGATGCCCGGTAAGCCTACATACTGCAGAGTGCGGCAGGTGCTCTGCAGGGGAAGCGCTAACGACTGGACTCCCTCCAGCCATTCATCCTCTCACCGCGCTTCGAAGCTTAGGATTGGGTGGTTTTTTATCTTAGAGGTAGCCTTCCTCTGGGCCAGGCAATTAAGCCAAGCCCCCGGCGGCAACATATCCCTTTATTTGGGACCAGGTCATTTCTATTGGATTTAGGTCCGGGTGATATGGGGGCAAACGAAGTACAGAATGGCCTGCTTCGTTTAATATGGCATCCATATTAAATTTCTTATATTGCTCTTTGTATTTTTTTATTAAGTTGTACAACTCCGGCTTTAGCATGCATTCTTCAAATTCGATTCCTTTTTGACGGAGCCAGGTTTGCATGTCTGCTTTCTTTGTATTGGACGTTGGTGCAGCATCGAGTTGCTTATTGTGGTACGATGCATTGTCGACTACCACGACTGAATTAGGCGGTAAGTTCGGTATCGGTTTAGTACGGAGCCACCGCTCGTAATTCTCCGAATTCATGTTGTCGTGGTAGTCGCCGCTTTTTGTACCGGCTTTGAACGTCAGCAAAGCATTCGGCACAAAACCTGCTTCACCACCTGCGTGCACTATGACCAAGCGGCTACCTTTAGATAGAGGTTTTTTAATGCCTTTGGTGGGACCGTCTGTCCAAGAATGATGAGACGTATGAGAACTATCGACGTATGATTCATGAGTGTAAATTATATGTCTTCCTTCCTCTCTATATTTTTTTATCTTTCTCAGATATTCAATTCTTTGAAATCGAATTTGTGACTGCTCAATTAAAATTCTTCTATTGGTTTCTGTTTTTTTCCACTTAAAACCCAATTCTTTTAATATTCGCCTGAGACTTGCTGCAGATCCTTGGAAATGTAGGTCATCCTGTAACTTCCTTCGCAACTTGCCAATGGTAGGCAATTCTTTTTCAGTGACGTTGAAATTATGGATGATTCTTTTTATAACACCCTGGTCAAAGCTGTCAATATTTCTGTTATTGGTTTTTCTCTGAGTCTTGTATTTTTGCCGGGAGTTCGAAAGACAGTAAGAAATTCCGAATCTTTTGAACCTTTTACAATTCGTCTCACTGTAGACTCGGAACATTTTGTTGCCTCTGCGGTCCGTTTAATACATTTTTTTAAATTATCAACTGCATTATTATCAGCCTCTCTCTTCATAAAACCATACACGTCATAAATAATTTTTCTCTCTTTTCTATGTAAAACCATTTCGTAATTTCAAACTTTTGTGCGCGATGGTATTTTGAGAATGAACGTAACGTGGACACAGCGCGGAAAGCAAAGGTCGACTGACGAACCAATAGCGCACCGGCAAGCATGCGCCGCGTGACCCGCCCGCCCCGCGCCGCACCTCATACCACCAAATAGACCGAAAAATCGTCTATGCGCAGCTTGACAGCCAGCGTTCTTTTTACATGACGCGACCTGTATATAATTATATGTGAAGACGATGCACCTATGATAAAAATTACCCTACCAAAATAGGTAAAAAGAATTTAATAAACGTAGCAATGATAAATAAGTTAATTAAATGATAGATACATGGTGTTCACATATTTACAAACATTGTAAAAGTATACGATTTCCCAAATTATGTAACCAATTAATATGTCAGTGTGTGAGTTAAAGTAGTCACAGAATGTAAACCAATGTCATAAAAATAACAAACCATACAATTAAGTAGCAACAACTTTTAATTTTGTCAAGACCCTAGATTGTCCTGTGGAGCTGGACCAGCATGTTTCCAAGCATTCTTATCTTGGATATAATCCTCTAATTTGTAATATGCTTGTTGACGTTGTGATGACGGGTATTTTTTTTTTCCTCGTCGTATGTGTCACAACATTAGTGTTGTGCTTGTAAAAGATAAATCCCCCATCGACCTATTCTATCTAACGCATATTGGTCGACTCAAGTAATGTTTTACTTACTTAATTTTGATTAAACTTAAATTAATCGCACTAACGAACGATTAATCTAATGATTAATTAAGATATTCGATATTTTCAAGTTTGTATGAAATACCTAATGGACAACTAGCCTACAGTTTATTAATACTGTGTATTCTAGTCGTAGGGGTCGCTGTTCTAAGCTTTTTTTTTTCCGTGGTGGAAAATCCTCATGGATGTCCGCAGCCCTGGGGCGGGCGGCGGGGTCTGTTAGACTCTTACTGACTAAAAACCACCCCGGTGTGTTACACACACACACCTACGCCGGGGGTCGCGGGAACGTATGATCCTTCCGCAACCCCCAATTGGTGCCGGCTCGCCGTTGCGGACCTCTTCGGGTCTGAGGGGGAGTGAGGTGTTTGACTCCCTCCGCGACGTCTAAGAGGGGCGCGCGTGGAACACTACGCGCCGCCACCTCGGGTCCTGATGTGTGTGTGTCCCATTTAGGGGGGCTGGAAGAGGGCGTTGTCCACCCTCTGCCGACGCCCGGTGCGCCTTCTGCGGGCCGGGTGAGTGGAAGAGATCTCCCTCTCCCTTTCCGAAGCCTAATTCTGCGACACAACTGTTTCGCAGAAGGAAACCACCTCGTCCCAGGACTCGTCGCTGCCGACCATCGACTCGACTACGGCCGGCAGCGACAAGTCTGTGCCTACTTCTTAGATGAGGGCACGGCGTGGCTCCTCCCAAGCGGCACACTCTGCCAGCGTTTGCCGCGCCCTGTCCTCCCAGCAGTCGACGCAGTGGTGACACCGGGCGTCCGGCTCCCTGTTTATGCGGCACATGTACTTCCCGAAGCAACCATGCCCCGAGAGCACCACGTCGCCCGAAACGACAGGGAGCCGTGCCTCCTCCCTAGCCAGCGCTCGAGCACCGGCCGGACCGCCTCGATGGTGACGATACCGCTAGGTGGAAAATCCTCATGGATGTCCGCCGCCCTGGGGCGGACGGCGGGGTCTGTCAGACTTTTACTGACTAAAAACCACCCCGGTGTTCCATCTCACACCTTCGCCGGCGGTCGCGGGAACGTACGATCCTTCCGCAAACCCCGACTGGTGCCGGCCCGCCACTGCGGGCCACTTCGGGTCTGGGGGGGAGTGAGGTGTTTGACTCCCCCCGCGACGTCTAAAAGGGGCGCGCGTGGAACACTACGCGCCGCCACCTCGGGTCCTGGTGTGTGGGGGGCGACAGACGTCCCCGAGTCCGTCGCCCCTGGACCCATTTAGGGGGGCTGGAACAGGGCGTTGTCCGCCCTCCGCCGACGCCCGGTGCGCCTTCTGCGGGCCGGGTGAGTGGACGACATCTCCCTCTCCCTTTCCGCAGCCTCCTTCTGCGAGACGACTGTTTCGCAGAAGGAAACCACCTCGTCCCAGGACTCGTCGCTGCCGACCATCGATTCGACTACGGCCGGCAGCGACAAGTCACTGCCTACTTCTGAGACCGCTGTTCTAACCTAACCTTTTTTTTTTTTTTTTTTTTTTTACGGGGGGAAATCCTCATGGACTACCTCCGCCTGGGGAAAAGGCGGAGGGGCGTGCCGGACTCTTACCGGCTAAAACCACCCCGGTGTCTCCTCGCACGTGCGCGCGGGGCCGCGGGAATCTAAATTCTTCCGCGGCCCCACACTAGTGCTGGCCCGGTCTGTCCGGGCCTCGTCTCCTGCACGGGGTAGTGAGGTGTTGTAACTACCCCGTGCATCGCCTCAGAGGCGCGCGTCGACACCCGCGCGCGCCTCCGCCTCGGGTCCATCAAATAGGGGGCGGGGAATTCCCCAAGTCCCACGCCCCTGGACCCATTCATGGGGGCCGGAAAAGGGCGTTGTCCGCCCTTCTCCTGCGCCCGGTGCGCCTTCTGCGGCCGGGGAAGGGAGTCAAGATCTCCCTCTCCCGTTCCGCAGTTTCCTTCTGCGACATCACGTCCTCGCAGAAGGACACCACCGCGTCCCACGACTCTGCGCTACCGACCATCCTCCGCACTACGGTCGGCAGCGACAGATCGCCTCCTACTTCATTTGTGAGGACACGGCGCTGCTCCTCCCAAGCTACACACTCGGCGAGCGTGTGTTGCGCCGTGTCCTCCCCGCAATGGACGCAATGGTGGCACCGAGCGTCCGGCTCCCTGCCTATGCGGCACAGGTACTTGCCGAAGCAGCCGTGCCCCGACAGCACCTGCGTCACCCTAAACGACAGGGAGCCGTGCCTTCTCCCGAGCCAGTCGTCGAGTACTGGCCGGATCGCCTCGACGGTAGCGAGGCCGGCGGTAGGGCGCAGAAGCCTTTGCCGCCATTCCGCCACCAAGACCTGACGGAGCTCTTCGCGGCGCAGCGCGATCTGCCGCTGCACCGGCCTCGAGCCCCGTGCCCGCTCTTCCTCGCGCCATCGATATAATGACGCGAGTACTTTCGCCTCTAGGTCCCAGGGCGGAGATCCGGCCAGGACGCAAGCCGCCTCGTAGGAAATCGTGCGGTACCCGCGGACGACTCTGACGGCCATCGCCCTCTGCGGTTTGCGCAGAATGGCGAGAGTGCCGGCCGTCATGTCCATCGCCCACACAGGGGCCCCATACAGGGCCATGGACCGCACGATTCCCACGTACAACCGCCTACAGGCGGCGCTCGGGCCCCCCAAGTTAGGAAGCAACGTTGAAAGCGCGCCCGCTGCACCCATCAGCTTGGGCGCCAGCCGCCGGAAGTGGGGCCCGAATCCCCATCGGCTGTCGAGCACCAATCCCAGATACTTCATGGGTTCTAACCTAACCTAACCTAACCTTTTTGTTTCGCTCGTTTGTTTTGTTTTCCACAGCACTGGTAAAGGTGGTCAGTGCCAACGGTGAAAGGTGTGACGCAAGAATCCTACTGGATAGCGGTAGTACCGCCAATTTCATTACTGAGAACTTTTGTGATAAGCTGCGTTTGTCCCGAAACGGCACGGGCTCCACGATAACAGGTATTGGTAACCAAACTAGTACTAATGCACAATCTTGTAGCCTAATAATCGAGTTCGAGTCAAATAAAATAAACAGTTATATGAAGTCATATAACTTGTCAGTAGGTAAGCTAATTCTGGAGAAAGAACATAAACATTGTCTTGAGTTAATCACAGCGACCAACTATTTTAATTTTTTAAGTAATTGTTGATAGAATAGTATGCCTTTGAACAAAGGTTGGATTTTACTTTAGCTTTAAACGCATATAAAAGACAATTTTGTCCGGATTTATTAGGAACCGGCAAATAAAATAAATGTGTTACTCTGAAAAGACAAAGAATTTATTTTAACATAAGTTTACATTTTTACGCTACGTACAATCACACTATATCACAATAAAACATTAACATTTAAAGTATTTTAATTAGTTTGTCGATTCCCTGCATACGTTAATTAATTTTTATAATATTATAGCTTTTCACTTATCACTCCCTCCATCTTGAATTGACATTAGTAGTTCCGTAGACAAGTGGCGCCGTCTTTTCCAAACGTTGACAGCACAAAGGAGGCGCGTTTAGATCGACGGGAATAAAGAAATGTAATTTCTTTACACGCATTAAAACGAAAATCTAATAAAAACCACTTTACCAAAACAAAAAAAAAATACTAGAGTGCGATTGTCGCAACCCCGCGCTGGGCACGCCACAATTGCGGCGATAAGTCCCCTCTTTAAGGAGTGGCTAGAGAGGCACCACTGCGCCCTCACCTTCCGTTTGACGCAGGTTCTCACCAGACACGGCTGTTTCAGGAGGTTCCTGTTCCGGATAAGGCGGGAGGAAACGTAGCGGGTGTCACCATTGTGTGGATCACCCGGAAGACACGGTGGAACATACGGTGGAGCTCTGCCCTGCTTGGGCGGAGCACCACCGTGTCCTCGTGGAGGTGATAGGCGGTGACGATCTCTCGCGTCCGGCCCTGGTTCAGGCTATGGTACGGAGCGAGAGGGCTTGGGAAGCCGTCACCTCCTTCTGCGAAGCAGTAATGCTTGCGAAGGAGGAGGTGGTACGCGTGAGGGAGAGGTGAAATTCGCGCCCTCACGCCCCTAGCCGCCGCAGGAGACACCCTGAGCGTCAGCAATCAACAAGCCGATTCCCGGCCACCGTAGGTGCGGGCTTGCGGATGGCGAGTAATGGGCGGCTCGCCGTCTGATAAGGACCAGGCCCGGGTCGACGGCGCGTTGTGTTCCACGCGCGCCTCAAAGAGATGTCACCTTCAAATGACGGGGCCAGGGTTGCGGAAAAGTCCGAAAGGGTTACCGTGGCCCCTGGCACAGGCAACTGAAGGAACACGGGAGGGTTTTAGTCAGTAAGAGTCTGACACGCCCTCCCGCTCCACCCAGAGTGGGAGAAGTTATTTGATGATATCCCAACCTCAAAAAAAAAAAGCATAATTAGCTCAATTTAATACAAGAATTAGAAGAGTGCAAATAGTGAATTAGAATTATGTAATACTATATATGACACTGACACTTAGCGCCTTTAGGATGAATTGTTTGTTAGGGAATATGCTCTAAAGGATATCCTTAGTAAATATGAGGCTACTCAACAAGACCTGAGTAAGCGCATGCAGGAGGCTAATGAGAGGTATCTCTGGGTCTCTCACAAATAACATCTTTTAGCTGTGCATGCTCCCTGGAACCCCAGCCTCAACTTATTACACCCACACCCTCAGTGGCTCAGCCAGGAGGTAGCTGATTAAAGTATGACTATTATGATTAACAGTACCTACATATTATGTATTTTCTGACAAATTTGATCAAGGTGTTGGTAGTATATTTAATTAGTGTTCGCATCAATATGTAACTACTTAGTAATACCTAATTGTTTACACGGTGCTAGTATTAGCCAATTTTTTATTATAAATTAGATTAACAAAAATAAACCCCAGTTCAACTGTTATATTATTGAATGGGGATAGTTTAATTGTAAGGAAAAACGACATAGTTGAATGTGTCCATTTGATGTTACATCTCAATGAGACCAATAATTGTATATTTATTTTCTGTGCCTTGCCTTATTCTAGATATTTGTCTGATGAGTAAAATAGGCACATTAATAATTTAAATTGTTCATTTATAATAGTACTTGTCGTCACAGTGACACTATTTTATATTTTGTTTGAAATTAATTTATTACTAATTACAAACTGACAAATAATACAATGCATTTGTCACCTAGTTGTAGGAGACACATTGCTAATCTATTAGCATACAATAAACACAGTGTCACCGGTTTCGTTTCGAATCGGTGATGGAGGTTGCACTCAATACATTAAAATCAAGTAATAAAAGTATAATTTGATGTGGTGACTTTAATATTCATATTTTAGATGTTACTCCATTAAGTATTAGACTTCTCAATCTGTTTACGTCTTTTCATTTAATTAACTTGTTTTTTGAACCTATGAAGATCACGGCATCTTCGACGACTTGTATTGATAATAGTGATTATATGATAATATAATATATTATTATTATTATAATGATTAATAGTTATTATTATTATTGTTTTGACATTTCTCGGGACCCTGGGGTCCCGGACCTTTGGAAGGCGTACGAGGGGCCGAAGCCAACTTGCAGAGGTCCCTTTGACAATTTTAAGTGTTGAGGCACTAACCGACGATTATCCCTGTATGAACTATGCAAGTGTACCCAAGGACAACCCCCGGTTGGTGCAGGACTATTGCAAAATATAGGAACAAAACATATTGGGCTGTGGGTTTGGGTGGCTATAGTGGATTGATTACCTAGGACTATGGAAGGACTATGTACCCTGCCTGATCAATGTTGTGTAATACACGGATAAAATGGCAGGGGGTAACTTGCACACTCAATAATGGACCCCCGAAAACGGTCGCTAGCACATAGTGACGTAGCAACAAGGAGGCAACACTTCCTGAGGTGCTTGAGGAGTGGAAAGGTATTCCACGGCTATCAGGACAATCCCGGAAGTACGGTCAAGATCCCTACCAGCACGTTACTGGAATACTACCTTCCTTCGAGCACGTTTGCTCTTGCGAACCTCCACTCAAGCCAGCCAATAAAGGCAAGAAAGAGGTGGGAGCTCTGTTCCTCGTCATTGTTCACTCCAGCCGGCCAATAAAGTCAAGCCAGAGATGATAAACAAGACTTCTCCCGGGAGGTAGGGTCGGTGGGGTCACTACTGCCCAACAGCTCGCCACATGCTGCCCTGCGGTTTTATTATTATTATTATTTCCTTTATTTCATTTACATACATATCAATTACATTTTTAAATGTTTTTATAAATAAAAAGATACCAAAAACATTAAAAAATATAAAAAATAGTAGCCCACCGGTATCGGGAACAGGGTCCAAGCTACCGGCGGTCAGGGCTCCAGAGAGAGAAACTTCCTAACAATGCGGGCCGTGTCCAGAAGTACCGCTTTCTGAATCAAGCCCTTGATCCAGCTGCCTAACGAGAGCCTCCTTAGGTGTTGGTCGAGGCTCTTGGGTATTAGCCCATTGGCTGTCACGACTATCGGCACAATGACCGCTGAGCCCACATCCCAAATGTCGACAACCTCGTGAGCCAAGTCAAGATACTTGATTTGTTTATCTTTCTCGGCTTTCACGAGGTTCTCATCATGCGGGATGGTTATGTCAACAATCATTGCGCGTCGCTCCAATCGATCCACCACCACTATATCAGGCTTATTGGCAACAATAGTCCTGTCAGTGATGATGGATCGATCCCAGTACAATGTGATATTACCATTTTCGAGAACTGGGTCGGGCACATACCTGTAGTACGGTACCTCCGATTCCACACGGTTGTATTTCAGAGCAAGCTGCTGATGGATTATCCTGGCTACAAGGTTGTGTCTATGCAAGTACTCTCCGTTAGCTAGACGAGAACACCCGGATATGATATGCCTGATTGATTTTCCCGGCCGGTGGCATGCCCGACAGATGTCAACCGTGCCGTCTTTCACAATAAATCTCCGGTAATTGTTCGTCATCATAACTTCGTCCATAATTGCACAGACAAAACCTTCGGTTTCTCCAAAGAGGTCACCGAAACGTAGCCAGGCAACGGACGCTAGTAGATCTACATCCGGTCCATGTAGGGCCCGGAAAAAGCGTCCGTGGAGCTCCTTACTCTGCCATACCTCCATGCGATCATTAGTGTCAAGCACTACAGGTTTGCGCCAGTTCTCTTTAGCCAAGGAGAGCGGGGTGAGGCCCTTGTCCACCATGACTACATCTCGATGCATACCCAAGTCGGTTTCTAGGAAATATTCCCTGAGACTGCATATCTCGCGATTGTGGAGGGTCTTAGCGTTTAAAAAGCCTCGACCTCCACACTTTCGCGGGATATACAGCCTCATTACCGATGAACGTGGGTGATGCATTCGATTTGCAGTCAGCAGCGTACGGATCCTCCTATCCAGGGCGTCGAGTTCGGTCTGAGTCCATTTGAGTATGCCGAAAGAGTACATGCATGACCCAACCGTTGAAGGCGCGCACCTTGTTTCCGCCTGATAGAAGACTATTAAGTACTTTTTTCAGGCGGCCAAAGAAGCGTTCCTTCAACGATTGCTTCATGTCAGTAACATTGATGCCTAACGTTTCCGACATACCCAAATACTTATAGGTTTCGGATGCGGAGAGGGCTCTAAGGTTTGTGGAATCCGAGAGTTGGGTTCCCACGGATTCAACAATCTCCCCTCGCTTTACATGCATGACCGCACATTTGTCCACACCAAATTCCATTCTGATGGCGCTACTGAAAGTTTGAGTTACTTTCAGTAGCTCCATCAGTTGCAAATTGTTGGGGGCAAAGAGTTTTAGGTCATCCATGTAGAGGAGGTGCGATATAACCTGACCACCTCTCCTCAACCGATAGCCTAGACCTGAATCCTCCAGCAGTGTGCTTAGAGGATTCAAGGCTAAGCAGAACCAAAGCGGACTCAAACTATCGCCCTGAAATATGCCTCGCTCGATCCTTATCGGTTCGCTATTCCCATGAATATTTCGACATCCTGGATAGTGAAGGACCGTCCTCCATTGCCGCATACATGACATTAGGAAGGTGCGAAGAGTTGTATCTACTTTATACAACTCTAACACCCTCACGAGCCATGTATGCGGCACCGAGTCATAGGCCTTCTTATAATCTATCCAACATGTCGACAGATCCTTTCGGGAACGACGAACCTGTTGGCTAATGGTGATATCAATGAGGAGTAGCTCCTTAGTACCGCGGGACCTATTCCTACATCCATTTTGAGAGGCAGACATGATGGAGTTGGTGTCTATATGTTTGTTAATTTTAGTTCTCAAAATGGATGTAAGAACTTTATAGACCGTCGGTAAACACGTGATCGGCCTATAATTCTTGGGTTCCGCGGTGCTACCTGATTTATGGAGCAGGTGGGTAATTCCTGTCGTTAGGAATTGGGGTAGCGAACCAGATTCCAAAGTTGTCTGAAACTGAGATGCCAAGCGAGCGTGCGATCTTGTGAACCATTTAATCCAAAAGTTGTGCAGTCCATCCGGCCCTGGAGACTTCCAGTTGGGTAGTGGACGGACTGCACGAGCTACATCTTGGGGGCAGATGGTAATAGCCCCCATTTCTGGTATCGGATCGCAGGCTCGCTCGACTTTCCGAGTCCAATCACCTTCGGTGTGACTGACAGGTACCGACCAGATGCTGCGCCAGAAGGAACACATGGCATCATCATCCGGTAGGCACGTCTCAGTCACACCATGGTCCGGTCGCTCCCAACCCCTATAAACCCACCTTTCATCGCTCTGGAAGGTGCGATTCTGAGTGTATCGCTCTACTCGCCGCCTATACCGACGAATACGGTTTGCCCATGCATACACTTTCTGCTTCAGGAAGTCGATGCGCTCTGTGACACAAGACATATAGTCTTGGGGACTGATATCAGTCCCTGAGAATGCCCTTCTCACAAAGCGCATCACTCTAGGGCGAGTATTGCCCTCCTTGAAGCAGATTAGTTTGCCGATGAGCGTCCTGGCCCCACCAATACGGCGTTCAATTCTGCACTGCCAAGCTGGTACGTTTGGTTTCGGTCGTGTAGCTCTAGTGTCATTTGCAAATTTGACGTGAGCTACACGACATGCTGCTACTGCTGCGCAGTACAGAATTGAATGAATATCGGTGAGGTCTTCGCAGGTATCAAAATAGTTTGATAACTGCGAATCCAGGACCGCCACCAGCGCCCTATTTTTGTTATGCATGGGCAAACGAGGTAAGCGTGGCCTAAGTTCGGGCGGCATGAAGCGATATTCCTGAATCGCATCCTCCAAAGCACTCCTCAATTGCTCATTGCACTGACTACTTACATTTGTAGCCCTATCATTACTCCCTTCGTCAGCATGCGTTATATTGGGTTGCGGATGTACAACAGTCTGCGACTGGGGGGCGATGATATGGCCACTCTGCATTTCATTTCGCAGGCGATCAAGTACAGAGTCATCCAACATATGATTACGCTGGATGACTCGCACCTGATCCGACAGTCGTTGTGCCGAAACGTTGACAGCTGGCTCAAGCACCTGAAAAAGAGAGAGCATCCGAACACGGTACGCGGTCAGATTGTTTCCCCCCTCTGTAGCCCCATAGTATGAGCGCATGACATTTTCATTAATGGATCTCGTCCATCTCATGCGCTGCACACTTCCGCCGGGAGCTGGGACCCTATCAGAGGCCGTTGGGCCTCGAGGTCCTAAGCCATCCGGCGGCCGGCGTCCTCCCCGTCGACGAGCAGGTGGTGGTGACGTGGGCGGAGAGAAATACTCGCCGCTCGAGCTCGACGCAACTGCCGCGGCCGGTGTCGTCACAGCGCACACAGAGGGGCTGGATACCGGCGGCGGCGAGGCGGAGCTGAGCGAAGAGTCCGGAGGTGGTGGTTGTGCATGACGTGCGGCTTGTCTCGTCAACATGCTATCTTAATTTTCCTCGTTTTATTCATTGTTGTTCGGAGGTGACAACTGTCATGTCATCTCCGAATCGGTAGTTTTTGATATAATTTATTTCCATTTTGCTGTAATATTTTGTGGTTTTTCAGTGGGTATTTATACTATGGATTAATTTTGAATGAAAAACTTTAGTAAAACTGGGTTATTACGATATAATATTAAAATTATAAAAAAAACTGGAAAACAAGACGTTTTGTTGACACGGTGTTGCCATTATTATTATTATTCCGTTTATTTATTTTCATACATATAAATACATTTTTAAATATTTTTATAAAAAACATAAAAAAAAACATTTAAAAATATAAAAATAGTGGTCCGCCGGTATCAGGAGCAGGGTCCAAGCTACCGGTGGTTAGGGCTCCAGAGACAGGAACCTTCTCACGATACGAGCCGTATCGAGGAGTACTGCCTTCTGAATCAGGCCCTTGATCCAACCGCCTAACGAGAGCCTCGAAAGATGTTGATCGAGGCTTTCGGCCATCAGGCCATTGGCCGATACGACAATCGGCACAATGACAGCCGAGCTTACATTCCACATGTCAACAACCTCGTGTGCTAAGTCGAGATATTTAATTTGTTTCTCTTTCTCAGCTTTCACGAGGTTCTCGTCATGTGGAATGGTAACATCGATAATCATTGTGCGGCGCGCTAATCGATCTATCACCACTATATCAGGCTTATTGGCGACAATAGTCCTGTCAGTAATGATAGATCGATCCCAGTACAACGTGACTTGGTCATTTTCGAGAACTGGGTCGGGCGCATACTTGTAATACGGTACCTCGGTATCCACAAGTTTATATTTTAAAGCAAGTTGCTGGTGAATAATCCTGGCTACTTGGTTATGCCTGTGCAAGTACTCGCCGTTAGCCAGACGAGAACAACCAGAGATAATATGTCTGATGGATTCACCTGGACGGTGGCATGCCCGACACACGTCAACCGTCCCGTCTTTCATAATATGTCTCCGGTAGTTATTCGTCAAGATAACTTCGTCCATAATTGCACAGACGAAACCTTCAGTTTCCCCGAAAAGGTTACCAAAACGTAGCCAGGATACGGACGCTAAGAAGTCTACACCGGGTTGGTGAAGAGCCCGGTAGAAGCGCCCGTGAAGCTCCTTGCTTTGCCATACCTCCCTGCGGTCATCGGTAGTAAGTACTACAGGTTTGCGCCAGTTCTCTTTAGCCATGGAGAGCGGGGTGAGTCCCTTGTCTACTGCTACCACATCACGGTGCATACCCATTTCAGCTTTTAAAAAATATTCCCTGAGACTGCAGACCTCGCGGTTGTGGAGGGTCTTCGCATTTAAAAAGCCTCGACCACCGCACTTCCGCGGGATGTACAGTCTCATCACCGAAGAACGTGGGTGATGCATCCGATTTGCGGTCAGTAGTGTACGGACCCTCCTATCCAGGGCGTCGAGTTCAGTCTGAGTCCATTTGAGTATGCCGAAAGAGTACATCAAAACCGGCATGACCCAACCGTTGAAGGCACGCACCTTGTTTCCGCCTGAAAGAAGACTATTAAGTACTTTTTTCAGGCGGCCAAAGAAGCGTTCCTTCAACGATTGCTTCATGTCAGTAACATTGATGCCTAAAGCTTCCGACATACCCAAATACTTATAGGTTTCGGATGCGGAGAGGGCTCTAAGGTTTGTGGAATCCGTGAGTTGGGTTCCCACGGATTCAACAATCTCCCCTCGCTTTACATGCATGACCGCACATTTGTCCACACCAAATTCCATCCTGATGGCGCTACTGAAAGTTTCAGTTACCTTCAGTAGCTCCATCAGTCGCAATTTGTTGGGGGCAAAGAGTTTCAAATCATCCATGTAGAGAAGGTGAGATATGACCTGACCACCTCTCCTCAACCGATAACCTAGACCTGAATCCTCCAGTAGTGTACTTAGAGGATTCAGGGCTAAGCAGAACCAAAGTGGACTCAAACTGTCGCCCTGAAATATTCCCCGTTTAATCCATACAGGCTCATCATTCCCCTGGATCTGTCGACATCCTGGATAGCGAAGAACCGTCCTCCATTGCCCCATACACGACTCTAGGAAAGTGCGTAGAGTTGCATCAATCTTGTACAACTCCAGCACCCTCATGAGCCACGTATGCGGCACCGAGTCGTAGGCCTTCTTATAATCTATCCAGCATGTTGACAGATCCTTGCGGGATCGACGAACCTGTTGGCTAATAATGGCCATGTCGATGAGGAGTAGCTCCTTAGTACCGCGGGACCCGTTTCTACATCCATTTTGAGAGGCAGACATAATCATATTATTGCCAATGTGCGTATTAATTTTCGCTCTCAGAATGGATGTAAGAAGTTTATAGACCGTCGATAAACACGTAATTGGTCTATAATTCTTGGGTTCCGTGGCACTGCCTGATTTATGGAGCAGGTGGGTAACGCCTGTTGTTAGAAACTGTGGTAGCGACCCAGACTCTAAGGATGACTGGAACTGAGATGCCAGGCAAATGTGTGAACTAATTAGCCATTTTAACCAAAAGTTGTGCAATCCGTCCGGTCCCGGAGATTTCCAGTTCGGTAACGGACGGACCGCTCTGGCAACGTCTAATGGCGTAATTAGGACTGCTCCCATTTCTGGTATGGTTTCACACATTCGCTCGACCACTCGTATCCAGCCAGCCTCAGCGTGACAGACGGGTACCGACCAGATGTTGTACCAGAATGTTCTCGTGGCGGCGTCATCCGGGCGGCACACGTCCGTCACATTTTGTTCAAGTCGCTCCCAAGATCTGTACACCCACCTCTCATCGCTCTGGAACATGCGATTTTGCGTGTATCGATCAACCCGTCGCTTATACCGCCGAATACGGCTCGCCCATGCACAAACTTTCTGCTTCAGGAAGTCGATGCGCTCTGTGACATGGGACATGTATTCTCGAGGGCTGATTCCAGTCCCCGCGAATGCCCGTCTTACAAAGCGCATCACTCGTGGTCGTGTATTGCCCTCCCTGAAGCAGTATAGTTTGCCGATAAGTACCCTGGTCCCATCGATACGACGCTCGATCCTGCACTGCCAGGCTGGTACAGCTGGTTTTGGTCGAGTAGCTCCGTCATAGTTTGGAAACTTGACATTAGCTAAACGACATGCCGCAACAGCCGCACAATACAGAATCGAGTGTGTATCAACGAGATCCTTGCTGCTCTCGAACACATTCTTCAGCTGCGAGTCGAGGGCACATACCAGCGCCCTATTTTTTTTGTGCATAGGTAGGCGTGGTAATCGGGGTCTAAGTTCGATCGAAGTGGATCTATACTCGCGAAACGCATCCTCCAGTGCGCTCCTCAATCGGGCGTTGTACTGGCTACTTACTGTGGTAACCCTATCATCGTCTTCTTCAACACCATGATTGGACCGCGGCGGGACAGCATCAATGGTTGAAGCTTGTACCGCGGTCTGTGCCGGAGCCGAGACGATATGGTTGCACAGCTCTGAGCGCAGCCTATCAAGTGCAGCATCGTCCAACCTATGATTACGTTGGATGACCCGCACCTGATCCGATAGTCGTTGGGCCGAGACGTTGACGGTTGGCTCTAGTTCCTGAAACAGAGACAGCATCCTATCACGGTACGCAGTGAGGTTAGTTCCCCCCTCTGTAGACCTGTAATATGCGCGCATGACGTTCTCGTTCATAGATTGAGTCCATCTCATGCGCTGCACACAACCACCGGCAGCGGGGACCCGGTTCGGGGCCGGATGGCCCCTAAGTCCCAAGCTCCTCGGTGGCCGGCCTCTCCCCTGCCGACGTACAGGTGTTGGCGACGTCAGCGGAGAAAAATACTCGTCGCTCGAGCTCGACGCAACTACCGCGGCCGGTGTCGTCACAGCGCTCACGGTGGGGCTGGGTACCGGCGGCGGCGAGGCGGAGCCGAGCGAAGAGTCCGGAGGTGGTAGGCGTGCTCGTCTTGAAGCTGATCTCGTCAACATTTTTCAGTTTTCATGCAAGTAGTATATAGTATATAAGGCATTTTCGGAGGTGGCATGACAGATGTCACTTCAGATTCGGTACATAGTTTTTGACGAAAGTTTAAGTATAGGATTCTGGTTAATTTTGCTTTTCTTGAATTATGTGGGGAGTATTTATTGTGTTTTTCAGGCTTGTTGTATGGTTTCTCATAAAATATAAAAACCAATATAAAAACTGCGTCTAAAATAAAAATAACTGAAAAATTTCGTGACTTGTTGACGTTGGTGTTGCCAGCTTATTATTATTATTATTATAGCGTTATATTTAGTGATTGCGATGCCAAAAATAAATTTTAGTGTTAAGTTGTAACGTAGCTACTTCTCCAATAAATTGTTTATTTAAATTATAAGGTGTATTCAGTTAGTTAAGTCAATATTGTATAAACAAACAGATCATTTTGCGAATAGATATTTTTTATGTAGTTATTTGGAATGCGGACCGGCTACCTGAGCGGGCACCTGCGCATTGTCTATCTATCCCCTTTAAAGGCCTATTCAGACCTAAGCGGTATTCGCTACCGTCTGCGGCAGAGAAAACCCAGTGGGTATGCGGTAATATTACTGTTCAGACCAAAACGGATTTCGCTATCCTTGTGGGTAGAATAACGCGCGGTAGTCGAGTTTCGCTCAGAGAGGTAAGAAATTTTCGCCAGTTAGTCATTTCTGAGTCGCCAAAGAATATACACGTCAGTCACGTTGTAATTTCGTCATGACTAATGACGTCACACCTCATGTGTTAATGCAAGCACATGTAATGAAACCATTCAATCAAAGAGTTTCTAGGGTTGATAGAAGAAAGGAAATATACAATAAGCGCCTATGCCGAGCTAGACGCGTTGTTGAAAATGCATTTGGATTACTGGCTCAAAAATGGCGAATATATTTCAAACCCATGCACCTAAAAGTGTCTACAGCTAAAAAAGTGATAAAAGCAACATGCGTACTCCATAATTATTTACGCTCTAAAACTTGCAATACCCCGTACTTGCAAAATAATTATGTATTTTACTACTCAACAAAATAATGCAATGAACAATGAATAAGTCAGTTCCCTTTACATTAAATATGTGGGTTCTCAGAACCAAATTAAAGAACATATTCTTGCTGCTAATGAGTTAGTTATGTGTCAGTGCACTTGTCAGAAGGTTTCAAAACCTGATGCTGTCCAGCCTGAGGTAACGGAGGACCCGTCCCAGACTGAGAGTTGGTCTCAAGACTGTACTCTCAACCAAGATAAACCAGATATAGTACAACATCTATCCCAAGTGCCTGAGATTGGTACTTGTCCAGCTTTCAGTAATCATGATTGTTACAATTCAGTTATGTTCTCAGATAGTATAGGAAGAGGTTTAGGTAAATTAATTAGTAACAAGCAGAGTTATTCTACCCACAATTATTGTATGCCAGGGTCAACCTACAAACGAATAATGGCATCAGTAACAGGAAAGGTATTTAATCCTAGAACCACTATTACTGTATTTGTAGGTAATAGTGCTAAGGTCAAAAAGGAAGAAATCACTGAATGTGTAACTGAGTTGTTAAAGTTAAATTGTAGTAAAATAATATTGTGTGCTTTCCCATATTTTGAAACTTTGACGAAAAGACAAAACAATTATATTCATATTATGCTTAATAACCATATGCACTTTTTAGTTACTCATTACAGTGACAAGCTTGTGTATTTTGACACCAATAGTTTTGTGGAAACTTTAAAATCGACTAGAGATACTGTGTATCTGCCTGTTAGTTTTAGACACATAATAGCAAGGCTATTAGCTTTTTATATAAACTCAGACATAAGTAGTATGTCGAAGTCTTGTGTTATTAACACCACAATGGTTAGTAATAGTACTAATAATAAGGTGGTGAGCTTGAATAAAGGTAGCTCAAATGCTATAAGTATTTTTACAAATTGTACGAAGGAGGTTCCATGCCCCTCACTCACTAGGAGCTCATTGCCTGGTGATGACATTGAAGTATTGGGGATAACTCCGGATAATCATTTAAACTAGTTTGTAAGACAACAGAAGGTACCAGTAAGAATATTCCTATACGTAACAACTACAAGGTATCTTCTTGCTTTAAATTAATTAATTATCAAAAACATCAGCAAAATGTCTTGAAATTATTTCATCAAAATATTCAAGGTATTTCTTCCAAATTATTAGAAATTGAAATGTTTTTAGAAAAAACAAAGTTTGACATTGTTTGTTTTACTGAACATTGGTTAAAGGATTATCAAATGCTAATTAATTATGAGAACTACAGTGTAGGCAGTTGTTTTAACCGTAAATCTATGCTGCGTGGAGGTTCTCTAATCTTAATTAAAAATTGTTTAAAATCTAAGC
Source organism: Brachylomia viminalis (assembly GCA_937001585.2). NCBI lineage: Eukaryota > Metazoa > Arthropoda > Insecta > Lepidoptera > Noctuidae > Brachylomia > Brachylomia viminalis. The sequence continues at coordinate 27,173,016 of OW443301.2, forward strand.
AACGGAATGACATAGTTGGTTTATCAGTTGAACATTGCATCGAAATGTCCTGTGTTGAGCTAGATAAGCATGTTGTAGTGTGCGTTTACAGACCCCCTAATTATCAGAACTTTTCTTTATTTGAGTCAATAATGGAAGATGTCCTAGCGAAACTTGCATCCAGTAATAAAGCTGCAATTATTTGTGGTGATTTTAATATTAACATTTTGGAAATTAATTCAAATAGCAGTAGATTATTAAGCCTTTTTAAATCGTTCAATTTATCGAATGTTTTTACTGAACCAACTAGAGTAACTCCAAGTTCTGCTACTTGTATTGATAATGTCTTCTGCGATTGTGATTATTTAGTGAAAGCCATCGTAAATTATTTGCCATCTGATCATAGTGGACAAACGGTAACTTTTAAGTTTAAAACACCTTTGCAAAAAGTGCAAATACAATTTAGACCAATAACGACTGGCAAATTAAGTAGATTCAATAGTACCCTAAACAATAAGTTAAATGTTCTGAGTCATATTATGGACGATGCAAATAAATTGTATGAGAATTTCTTTTCAGTAGTGCACAATGAATTCAATAAAACTTTTGAAAAGAAAACAAAAAATATTTGTCCTAATTTTATTTTTAGTGACTGGGCAACTAGAGGTATTAGGATAAGTAGGGAAAGACTGTTCGATCTGTACGGCCTTAAGCCCTACATTAACACTGAAACTTTCAACAAGTATGTTGCTACATATTCAAAAATTTTTAGGAATACTTGCAAGATAGCTAAAGCCCAGTACATTAGCAACAAGATTAAATCAGCAGAAAATAAAATAAAAACGGTTTGGAAAGTTATAAATAACGAAACTAGTAGGAAAAAAATACGTAGCACAGATTATACATTGGAGACTTCACGTGGTGCCATAAGCTCTAACTTAGAAGTCGCTCAAGAATTTGTAAATTTCTTTACTAATATACCAGTTAAAACGACGGAAGCTTTAAATTCCTCACCTGATGTCTCGATTGATTTATTAAGAGCGAACGTTTTAGGCTGCCCGGTTGAATTTCAATTTAAACATATAAACCCTATGATAGTTATAAAAGCTTTTCGGCAAATAAAAATCAAATTGACCGAAGATCTATGGGGAATGTCTATCAAAGTTTGTACAGCAATAATCGAGACTATAGCACCATACTTAGCTTTAATATTTAATTTGTGTGTAGATCAAGGAGTCTTCCCGGATTTAATGAAATACAGTAAGGTTATACCACTTTTTAAATCTGGGGACAGCAAAGACACCAACAATTATAGACCAGTATCTGTGTTGCCAGTATTCAGCAAGGTGTTCGAAAAGGTAATGCTCAATCAAATGCTTAATCATTTTAACACCAACAAAATCTTACACGATCAGCAATATGGTTTCACCAAAGGACGTTGTACGACTGACGCCGGTGTCACTTTATTAAAACACATATTTACAGCGTGGGAGGAGGCCCAAGATGCCATAGGGATCTTTTGTGACCTCTCCAAGGCATTTGACTGCGTTGATCACGAAACCTTGCTCTTAAAACTTGAGCATTACGGACTAGGTAAACTCGCGCTTAGTTTAGTACATTCTTATTTAAATGATAGACAACAAAAAGTGCAAATAAATGGTATCAATTCACTTCATTTAAAAGTACAAATGGGTGTTCCACAAGGATCGATATTAGGTCCCTTCCTCTTTTTAGTATATATTAATGATCTACCCCATTTATTTAAAAACCAACCACAAATGGTATTATTTGCTGACGATACTTCTTTAATCTTTAAGATAAATAGACGTGCATCAAATCTTGACGACGTAAATAATGCCCTACTGCAGGTACATAATTGGTTCACTGCTAATAATTTAGTATTAAATGGGAAAAAAACTAAATGCATAAGATTTGCTTTACCGAATGTTAAAAGTAGTGATTGTGACATAGTATTGAATAACGAGAAACTAGAATTTGTCGATGAAACTGTTTTCCTGGGAATAACGCTAGACTCAAGGCTGCAATGGGGTCCTCATTTAACATCTCTTGCAGGACGGCTAAGTTCAGCAGCATATGCTGTAAGAAAAATCCGTCAATTTACTAATGTAGATACCGCGAGGCTAGTCTATTTCAGCTATTTTCATAGTATCATGTCTTACGGTATTTTATTATGGGGACGGGCTGCCGATATTGAGTCTATTTTTATTCTACAGAAAAGAGCTATCAGAGCAATATACAGCCTCCGCAGGCGCGATTCTCTAAGGGAACTGTTTAAAGACATTAACATCATGACGGTACCTTGTCAATATATTTATGAAAACATCATGTACGTAAGGAAAAATCTAAATCTTTTCAGTAAAAGAGGTGAAAGACACAATTATAGGACTAGAAATAGGGACCAATTAGTTCAACCAGGTTTCAGACTGGCTAAAGTAGACTCATCCTTCATGGGGTACTGTTTAAAATGTTACAATAAAATACCTCCCCACATACTCCAACTGAATGAAACGAAATTTAAATCCTGTATAAAACGCACACTATACAGCCAAGCATATTATAAGTTGGGGGATTATATCGCTGACAAAAATGCTTGGCTCAGGGCTGGTCCTGCTCCACAAGGGCGCGTAAACTAATTAATTAGCATTCGAAAATAGTGTTGGAGCTGATGAAGATTGTACAACCTATCTTTGCATTGTATAAATTCAATCTCATAGTATTGTATAATTGCATAGCACATGTGTGAGCACTATGTACCCACTATAAAGCTTACTGGGTTCGTCTTTCATTGACTTGAATGTGCCCTGGCGGCTGAGAGTATGTCATGCTCACTCAAATGTGTCGCTGGTGGTGGCGTGTGTATTGGATCATTGAGTTCCCTTCAAAATGGTTGAGCTGAATGGTGCTGATCCATACGTCATGTTCGTGAACGGGCGCCGTCAGTAGGCACTGGTCATTTCTTAGCTGCCACGGCTTATTTTAATTCCATAATTGTTTTTATCTTTTTATTACGGACGCTTTTAACGTGCACGTCTTTCTACATCGTTCTCACATGTATAATTACAACATGAATGATGTAACCACTCTATTGTAACAATATTTTGATTTAAAAGAGTGTCCATGGAGTTTCTTGCCCGTTCTTCTCCATAGGTACCTACTACGCTTTGGAATGGGCAACTAGCTTCATCTTTCTGACTGACCGACCCCTTGACAATTCAAAAGTGCCTGTAATTGGTTTATTTGAAATAAATGCTTTGAGTTTGAGTTTGAGTTTTGAATATAAAAATTTTGAAACTTTGCAACTTTCAGGCGATAGGGTACGTACACAATTTGTCAACTTCTTTAATGGCGGTAGTCGTATTTAGTACCCAATTGAAAGATAATATAATAATTATATTAAAAAATAAAAACTTACTACTTATGTTACATTTTTCTCCTAGGTATCAGTTCATCCCATATTTTATTTTTCATAAATATATTTTTATAGTCCGTAAGTGACATATCATATAAAACTGGATTGCACTTCACCATCTCAATAAATGAATCGTAATTCGTTCGTCTCGATGACGCCATGTTGCAAATGCGTCCTTTCGCTAAGGAATATCGTGCGTAACTGTTGTCATGTTAACCCCGCTTGCGGAGTGAGGGGCGGGATGCATGCCGCTGCTCCCGCGCGGTATGTACCTCTACCCACAGCGGCAGCGAATATCGCTCAGGTCGCTCTAGCCGCGGTACTTGATACTAAATACTTGAGCGAAACCCGCGCGGTATGTACCTCTACCCACAGCGGCAGCGAATATCCCTCAGATCGCTCAAGCCGCGGTACTTGATACTAAATACTTGAGCGAAACCCGCGCGGTATGTACCTACCTCTACCCACAGCGGCAGCGAATATCGCTCAGGTTTGAACAGGCCTTAAAACTCGCGGCGCTCGCGGTGATCAGTCGAGAATCTTCACCGGTCGTAAGCGCAAGTCGCTCTCGCTCGTAACGGTAAACATTCGTCAATAGGTACCCAATGTGATTACAAACTTTTGTCCAGTGCAGTGGAAAGACTTGTACAACAACAAATTAGTTAATAAAGCAGCTGACGTAAGTGAAGCATTTCATAAGTTTTTTGCCAACATACCTATAACTACGACTCGCTCCTTAAATTCGTCCCCATCTGAAGCTGAAAATCTTTTGCATGATAGTGTACCTAAATGTAGTCGCTTAAGCTGTTAATTTTAATAAATGTGTTGATTTAGGACTTTTCCTGACCTCATGAAGAGAGTAGCAATGCCATACCATTATTTAATTAAATCTGGTAATAAAAATAACGTTACCTATTTTAGGCCTATTTCTATTTTACCTGCATTTAGTAAAATATTTGAAAAATTAATACCCAAGCAGTTGCTAAGACATTTTAATTTAAATAGCCTTGTACGGTGCAACCGCACATTGCGTAAATGCTCTCTCATCATAATTGAATTGTAATTAATTATCACACATTTTACATCAACTTCAGTTCACATTCGGACCGCGTCATAGCAACACCTCATTTATCGTTAGTTAAGGTCGTGGACTCAATACACGTATCAAGTGAATTACATAGTTTTACTTGTAGCATTTAGCATCCCTATCAAACAATATCAATCAGCAAAAGACGTATGGTAACAAACCATACATCTTTTTGGTCCTTCGAGCCTTTTGTAAACAGTGACTATCAAATCAAAAAATATCAGTAACTATCAAAACTTCTATCAGTGTAACTTTATCAGTAAAATTGTCTGTGTTCGATAACTCTAAAACCGTGTGTGTGTGCTACTAGCAAGAAAGGAGCACCATCCGGGGAGTCGAGGATTCGAGAGTTAAGCACCAAACACAAGTAAGACCGTTTCAGTTATCACTTCGTGGAAAAACTTCATCATGGAAGCTATTCACGCGAACCAAGCCGAGGTCTACGAGGCTATGAGCAAGCTAGCCTCCAACATCAAGAAAGACAGTTCGACCCGTAAGGTAGGTGATTACTTTAAAAGGCGATTAGAAACATTGGAAGCGTATTGGGCTGACTTCCAATATAATCATGATCGACTTTGTACTGAGGAAAGCAGGTCTCACCCATATTTTATACAGAATGAATATGAGCGGGCAGCAGAGCTGTACAAATCGGTTAAATCGTTAATCAATCAACAGCAAGTACTGATGAAAGCAGGGCAGCCAGTATGTCCGGAGTTGGAGACAAGGCCTCAACAGCAAGCAGGTCAACCATCATCATCAGGTACGTCTCTAACAAGCAAGCGAGATGAAGAACAAGCTGAAAATTCATCTCCAGAAGTACTATCAAGAGGAACATCCAGCAAGACGGATGACATGCTCAAAAAACAATCAAGCAACTTCAGAGCATTACAGCGTACCATACGAAGTATTAATTTAGACGAAATGTCCGAGAAGTGGGAGATGGAAGATGCTCTGAAGACTTTACATTCGAGATGGTCGATAATTGATACATTGCATTGGGAATTAGATGGAGAACTGGAAATCATGGATGAAGATTACGAGCAAGCATACTCCAAGCAGGAAAAAATCTACAACAACATAAAAAGGGCAGTAAATAGTAAGTTGTGGTCTGTGGCTCACAAAGCGCAGTCAACTCCGAAATTAGACATTCCAATTTTTTGCGGATCCTATCAACAATGGACATCTTTCAAGGACTTATTTACCGAATCAATTCACGGTAACTACTCTTTGTCTAACGCTCAAAAACTGCAGTACCTCAAAAGCAAGTTGAAGGGAGAACCTGAGAAATTAATTCAACATTTACAGATATCATCAGATAATTACAACATTAGTTGGGAGATTCTAAATCACCGCTACAATAATCTCAACTTAATTTGTAGTTCTCATTTAGCCACATTAACAAACTTTCCGGCGGCGCACGAAGCAACTATCAAGCACATCAAGAGTCTGCATGACACCACCGTCGAGAGTTTGAATGCTATAAAGAACTTAGGGGTAGAAGTTAGTTCCTGGGACCCATTACTCATACATCTATTGTCAGCAAAATTAGATTCAGAAACCTATGAGGATTACGTGGCATCTATCAAAGACCCCAGGGCAATACCTAAGCTACAAGAGTTCCTTTCGTTCTTAGAAGGCAAGTTTACAGCAATGGAGTCTGCAAGCAGGAAACAAGACAGTCAATCATACAAATCAAACAAGCAATTTTCTGGAAAAACATCAAGATCAAATTACAATTATGAAAGAACATCCGCTGCGAATGAAGAAACTATTTCGCAATGGAAAAACAACAAAATATCAATTCGACGAAAATAATTTATAAGTGCCCGATTTGCAAGACAAATGACCATGGCATTTATTATTGTCAGCAATTCCTCGAAATGACACCACAAAACAGGCGAAAAACGTTGTCAAAACTCGACATATGCCAAAATAGTCTTTATTGGCATAATGGTAAGGCTTGCATTTCAAGTAAACGGTGTCGCGAATGCAACGGAAGTCATAACACGCTACTACATGCAGCGTTTACGCAATCAAATCGGACATCAGTTGCCAGCACAGCAAACGCAGGCGACAATACGACACGTGCCTCGAAATCCGAAACGCCGCAGCTGTCACGCGGAAACTCGCATGCGTCACTACAGCAAGACAAGCCGGACGTACTTTTACCAACGGCCCTGATCAAGGTTCAAGATGAGAATGGATCATTTCAGATATTACGAGCTCTACTAGACCAAGGCTCACAAATGTCCCTCATCAGCGAAAACGCAGCACAAATTTTGGGCATAGCACGTAGGAACAGCTCAGGCGTCATCTGGGGAATCGGAGAAAAGGAATCAAACTGCAAAGGAGTAATAAATATCAAGTGTGCACCACTTCACAACAACTTTGAGTTTGAAGTAGAAGCTTATATCATGAATAAATTAATAAAAAAGCTGCCTAACCGCACCTTCGAAAAACCAACATGGGCATTTTTAGATAATATCACTTTAGCAGACCGAGACTTTAACGTAAGTCGATCAGTTGACTTACTTCTAGGCAGCAGTGTGTACTCAAAATTATTATTAGAAGGGGTTTGCAGAGAAACTGAGGATTCTGCATCAGCACAAAATACATGACTCGGCTGGATATTAAGCGGAGATATCATACAAAACTTTCAGTGTAACGTCATTTTGCACAACCTAGACGATATCCAACAATTCTGGGAAATTGAAGACATCTCAGACAAGACCACACTATCATCAGGAGATCAGCAAACAATTGATTATTACCAGAAAACTACAACACGTCAAGAGGATGGTCGATATCAAGTAAGATTACCTCTGAAACAAAATTTTGCCGAGATGCTGGGAGCTTCGAAACCAAAAGCTGTAGCGCAGTTCAAATCGCTAGAGAGGAAGCACACGCAGCATCCCAACATCCAAGAAGAATATCAAAAATTCATGACTGAATATCAAGAATTAGGTCACATGAAGATTTCAAGAAACAATTTCAAGCCCGATTGTTTTTTGACACACCATAGCGTCCTGCGTCCCGATTCAACCACTACAAAGCTGAGGGTGTTATTCAATGCATCGGCTAAGACATCAACAGGCTACAGCCTAAATGACGTCATGGAAGCAGGACCAAACTTACAACAAGACCTTCTGTCTCTGATTCTTAAATGGAGACAGTACAAATTCGCATACACAGCAGATATAGAAAAAATGTTCCGACAAATTAAGATACATGAAGATGATCAAGCATTGCAGAAGATTGTTTGGCGGAACTCAACAGCAGAGCCTATACAGGAATATCAATTAACCACAGTAACCTATGGCACAAAGGCCGCACCATATTTATCATTAATGACGCTAAAACAACTTGCACATGACGAAAAACCAAATTACACGAACAGTTTAGCGACAGATGTACTAGAAAACTCATTCTACGTCGACGATTTGTTACATGGATCGCATACATCAGAATCAGCACAGCAGCTCATAAGGGACTTAATCAATCTCTTGAAGTCGGGAGGTTTCAACCTCAGGAAATGGAAAACAAATGTTCCTGAGTTATTACTCGTACAACACATACCGTCCGAGATCAACACTCAAGATAGTTTCAATTTCAAGCAATCAGAACAAACAAAGACGTTGGGACTCATTTGGGAGCCCAAGGAAGACACTTTTCGATTTGAAATGAAAATCGAACAAACAACTACACCAATGACTAAAAGAACATTGTTATCAGATATCTCAAAGTTATTTGACCCTTTGGGATGGCTTTCACCACTATCAACAAAGCTAAAAATAATTTTTCAAAACTTATGGTTACGTAACCTCAATTGGGACGACCCCTTGCCCGAAGACATACTAAGCGAATGGATGGACATTAAAAGCAACATTAATCGTGTAAACAAACTACAAGTACCACGATGGATAAACACAAGAGAACATGACATTATTGAATTATTCGGTTTTTGCGATTCCTCTCAGAAGGCATTTGCGTGTGTAATATATGTTCGGATCAAGGGGTGTGAGCAATCAAACCCAACACTGCTAGTTGGGAAGACTAGACTTGTACCGGCGAACAAATCAGTGTCATTGCCAAGATTAGAACTGTCAGGAGCTCTCTTATTAGCAAAACTAATGACTAAGGTACAGCAGTGTCTATCAAACTACAAACTCAACATTTACGGATGGACAGACTCCATGATTGTGTTAGGCTGGCTGAATGGTGAACCAACAAGATGGAAAACATTTGTAGCCAATCGTGTACGTCAAATTACCACTATCATGCCTGCCAATTGCTGGCACTACGTTAAATCAGCAGATAATCCAGCGGATTGTGCCAGTCGAGGTTTGAACGTAAATCAGCTTGAGGAGCATACGCTGTGGTGGAAGGGTCCTTCGTGGCTTCCTAGTATCATCGCAGAGAAAGAACCAACATCAAAATTCACAACAGATGAAGAAATCAAAAAGAATAAAAACAATTTATTACAAGTGAATGTAATCCATCAAAGTGCCGATAGCTGCAGTGTATTACGTCACCTGATATCAAAGTACAGTTCATTCACACAGCTTATAAACGTTTACGCTATGCTTTTACGATTGTATAGACGTTTGCGATATAAGGAAATAGCACAAACAAAACATTTGACTCTTCAAGAAATAAGAGTTGCCAAATTAAAGTTGATTAAATACGTTCAAGAAACCGATTTTCCAGAGGAAATACATAAATTGCAACAGAGCAAACCCATATCAAGCAAGAGCAAAATATTGAATTTAAATCCGTTTCTTGATCAAGACGGCCTTCTTCGAGTTGGCGGGAGGCTCAAACATGCCAATATAGATCATCAGATGAAACATCCAATAATCCTATCAAAAAGCAGTCGTGTAACTGAAGTTCTGATTGACGAGGCTCACGTTCTAGCATTTCATGGCGGACCTCAGCTAACTTCAGCATTTATACGACAACAGTATTGGATTGTAGGCGGAATCAGAGCAGTTAAATTCCGAGTTCGACGTTGCGTTAAGTGTCGTCGCTACAATCCCAGCAATCAGCATCAAATTATGGGAGATTTACCACCAGAAAGGACGAATCCGTCACGTCCTTTCCAGAATGTAGGCGTAGACTATACGGGACATGTCTATATCAAGGCCAACAAGGGTCGTGGAATAAAAACCACCAAGGGTTATGTCGCCGTATTTATTTGCATGGCAACTAAAGCCGTGCACTTAGAGTTGGTGTCGGATTTGACATCATCATCATTTCTCGCTGCTCTCCGTAGAATGATAGCTCGGAGAGGAGCCCCACAGAATATATTCAGCGATCAAGGTACCAACTTTATTGGAGCCAACAAAGTCCTACAGGACGAATATCATACAATAAGAAGCACATTCAATCAAGAATTTCAGGCAGAAATAACAAAAATGGGAATCGATTGGCACTTTAACGCACCTTCTTGGCCATCAGCAGGAGGACTATGGGAGGCTGCCGTTAAAAGCCTAAAATATCATCTGAAGAGAGTTGTAGGGGAGCAAAAATTAACGTTCGAAGAGTATAGTACAATACTATATCAGTTGGAGGCATGTCTGAACTCAAGGCCGATATGTCCTTTAACCGAAAATTCAGCAGATTTGAACTTCCTTACGCCCGCACATTTCTTGTCAAGTGGTCCAAATTTAACACTGTACGAAACAGAGAAAGATCTACGCACAAGATGGAATCTAACTCAAAGGATTTATCAAGATATTTGGAAACGCTGGCGAAGTGAATACATAACACAATTAAATACAAGGTCAAAATGGAGACGCCCTCAAGAAAACATCAAAGTCGGTAACTTGGTGTTAATTCAAGACGCCAACCTACCACCAGGTAAATGGGCAATGGGAAGGGTGATGCAAGTGCACCCAGGCAGTGATGGGTACGTCAGAGTAGTCACAATACAAACAAGAAATGGCACAATGAAACGGCCTATCGTCAAGTTAACTCCCTTGCTAGATTGCGAAGATCAAGGAGACCACAAACAAGTGTCAGCTTCAGTCCAACAGGAGACTAAACTATCACCAAAAGTAAACTTAAACCAACGAAGAAGAGGGCTTAGTCACACTTTCTCTACAATCTTGTCCTTACTATTCCTAATATTAACATTAACTTGCAACGCACACGCTGCATACAACATAACACAACTACAAGGGAAACAAGCAATTTACTTTGACAAAATATCAGAAATGAATCTAATACAAGATGAATGGAAAATAGTCGTATATTACGACACGCAACCGTATTGGCACGGGTGTAAAATATTTAATATTTACATGAAACACCTTAAAAGCTTATGTACACAAACTAAAAGCAAATCCCATTGTGACGTTATCATGTTACAACTACGTCACGGATTCATGGAACTGGAGTACTACGACCGTATGTTACTCAGTCAGCATTTCGAAGCGCATCCACGTAACCGCCGAGGCCTTATCAACGGGATCGGAAACATTGCGAACAGTCTCTTTGGTGTACTAGATGAAAATTTCGCCGAACAATACCAACGAGACATTACATTAGTCAGAGAAAATCAAAAACATCTTGCTAATCTCTGGCGCAATCAAACATCTATCATTGAAGCTGAGAACAACCTGCTCAAACGAGTTGAACAGACAATGGAAAAACAGCATAAAATATTTAATCAGCACTTAATAAACATAGATCAAGCTATAAACACATTGAAGAATGAGGTTGAGAAAGTAGCAATCACGGAAGACTTCATTTTATCAACTTTAATTGCAAACAACATTCTAAGCAGTTTAAAGAACATTCAAGATTCTTTGCTGGACACGATCACTAACGTCCAACATTTCAACGTCCATATCATAACGCCAGCTCAACTACAAGATGAGCTAAATATTATTTCAAATCAGATGCCCAAAGATCTATCATTACCCATCAACAGCATTGTATCAGACCTGTACAAGATCTATCAAATTATGCAAGTAAGAGCACGCATGACGCGTGAATACTTCATATTTGAAATAAAAATCCCACTACTAAACAGAGAGAGTTACGACATATATCATATGATACCTATTCAACACGAAGAAAGTAGTCGTATGATTAGTATATTACTAATATCAGAGTTCATAGCTATAAACATCAAAAGGGATACATACTTACCCATTTCCGCTAATGAACTTCAAAAATGCATACGGTTCAATACATATACAAACCTATGCCAACTACAAAAACCTGTATATCAACGAGACTCAGACAACAACTTCTGCATCAAAAATCCAGAAGAAGATACCTGTACAATCATAAGCGCAACATGCAAAACAACATGGACAGAATTGAATGCAATAAACACATTCATAATTACGTGTTGCGGACAATGCACTCTGAGAATCATATGTGGGGATCAAATTACAACTGAACAGGTGACCGGAGTGAATGTTATCGCGCTCGGAAACAACTGTGTCATCAAGGGCGAGACCTTCATAATAACGGCACACAACCAACAAACGATTGACTTGAAAATTAAGCCCGATATTATTGCCGTAGAGATCGCTCCTGTCAATAATATTATCAATTTATCAGTACCACACTACGAGTACAAAGAAGAAAGCTATCAATCTTCGCTACAAAGTATCTCCGAGCAAATAGAACAGATGAAAGCAGCCTCGGAAGAGGTGACCATCGCTGACGGGGTGTCGTTTCACGATATACACCAGTACGTGGCTATCTACGTTGTTGGGGCGGCAGGGCTAGCCTTCTCTACGTTCGCATGCATACGCTGGCGAAGGCGACGCACTGTGCACCTGGAGCCTGAACCTGGGCAACCCTCCGTGCACTACCGAGCCAGTAACAATGACCTTAATGCGAGTGTAGCAAATCAAAGTGTACAGTGCGCGAGTGAAGTGTTTCGTACTGATCAGTGCGCGATAGTAGAAACCAATTCAAGTGCTTTCGTAACTGATAGAGCAACTTCACCTGTTACCAAAAAATGTAGTTTTAAAAACATCAACTAACAATTTAGCAACATAAGTAAAAATTGTTCTATCACCTTATATCATCAGATCATACTAACACTACCATATCTAAGCATCATCAGCATCAGTCATCTCGCGCCCGGGAGTATGTACGGTGCAACCGCACATTGCGTAAATGCTCTCTCATCATAATTGAATTGTAATTAATTATCACACATTTTACATCAACTTCAGTTCACATTCGGACCGCGTCATAGCAACACCTCATTTATCGTTAGTTAAGGTCGTGGACTCAATACACGTATCAAGTGAATTACATAGTTTTACTTGTAGCATTTAGCATCCCTATCAAACAATATCAATCAGCAAAAGACGTATGGTAACAAACCATACAAGCCTCCTTCATGATGAACATTATGGCTTTACAAAAGGTCGTTCGACTATAGATGCGGGTGTTGCTAAACTTAGGTGAAGTGGGCTCTAAGTGAGCTGTCAATAGTGTCAACCCCTAGCATCAGGAGGAGTGACAGCCAAAGGTAGTTGAAGGTGGTTTTTACTATCTGTAATTTTTATGGTGTACACAATAAAGAGTATTCTATTAAGTTAAATTAAGTCAGTTAGAATCTGACAGACCCCGACATCCACGTCTGGCGGAGGACACCCATGAGGATTTCCACACCCAAAGAACAGGTCATTATTAGAGAAGGAAGTGATCCACGCTTAGTACGTGTACGTTTACTTGCTTGCTATGAAACGCGCGCGCTTAGGTAACTGTTGTAGGTATTTTTTTGTCTTATTGAATTGTTCTTTAATATTGTATTATTAATCTTGCAGTGTTTGTAATATTGACACTACTTAACACAATAAATGAATATATAAACGATAACGGCTGTTAGATCGCGATGAATAGCTACAATAGCAATACTTAAGTCGTAGATACTGACAGCATCATGCCCGCGCACGGAGACGAGCGGCTCGTCGCAAACTTGCACGCTGAGTACGGGCTCGTGGTGGCGCCGCAGCAGGTCCCACAGGCCCAGCCGCCCGTCGTACTGCGCCAGCAGCAACAGTGACGGCCTGTCGGCGCAAGCGTGGTTAGTATAGAGCGGAGCACGCGGGGGCAGTATGCGCAGAGGGTGGCAGGGGATGGCACCTCGTGGGGCTCCAGGTGCCGTCACAAATGCGGTGGCGCGCAGCCGGCGTCCACATGATGGACGACTCGCGGCAGTCTTCGCTCCACACGCGTGCCGTCCAGTCACCCACTGTCAGGAAGTTCTTCAGGAAGCCGGGATTGCGCTCCACGCGCCAGACGGTACCCAGGTGAGCGCTGTACTGCAAGTTATGATGTAAATATGTAGGCACCAGTGGCGAGACTTGACATTTCAAAGAAGGGGAGCCGAAGACGAAATAGCTCAGTTTTACAGCATGTAATCTGGTAGGGTGGAACGAAATATTTTTATTTGGAATAGTTGAATAAAGCTGCCATGTGCCATCAATTACCCACATTATAAATATAAATATTATCATACAATGGTAAAAGCCCCCGCCAAGGCAACGAAAATTTATAAAATTACAATTTAGCGGCTATTTGCGAGGGCTACAAAATAGAACACAATTCATTAAAATATATTTATGTTATTCAAAAACATAGTTAAATAACTATTGAAAACAAATATTTCATTATTTTAATTACACTTGGCGCTGTGACAGCGAAGCAAAGTGCGGGACGAAGAAGGGCGAGGTGGCACGCGTTTCGCCTATTGCAGTGTTTTGTTTCAACTAGTGTCGATAAATTGTCTCAAGGTGACAGGTCGCGCGTCAAATGTTTTCACGAATATTTATTGATTTACGTATTTTAGATGTAATATCATGACTTCTACGCGACAAAAGTCAAAGTGTCCGATATTTGGTGAAAGTGAGGAGTTGAAAGAGAACATTCTACGTACCTACGTATGAAAATGTGATGAAATTCTATGAATGGGTTCGACAAGACTTAAAAATTAAGAAAAGCACGACAAAAGAACCTATGTTTTTGGAAATCGCCGAAATAGTTAGGACTAAAATAGAAGAATTAAGGATAAAATCTTCTATTCCGATGATAAAGTTATCACTCAAAATGTTATAATTTAAAAAAGTCGATGAAAAAACTGAACGAAGAACAGTTGGAAGAGTTCAGAGTGCAGAGTAGAAAGCTTTTTGATATAACTGCATGTAAATGTAAATAAATTGTAAGCTGTACTTGTTTGAGAGAGAAAAATGTGTCAAAAGAGGAACAATTTTTTTTAGAAGACCAACGCACGAACCGTCTAGTGGCTATAGGAAGAACAGATCTCATACAGAGTAAAAAATTAAAGAATAGAAGATTGCGTGCTCTCTAACGAGAAACCTGGCACAATTCAATTACACGAACCGAAGAAATCCCCTCTACTTCTTATCGCTTAACGAGATCTAAAGATAGTTCTAACGTCGACTTTCTTTCTTGTTCGGCGGCAGCAGATGGTCTCGACACCGCTGACACAGTGGCTCAAAAGCCTATAAAGCTCTCGGACACTAGTCTGCATAGTTTGACAACTGTATGCGACAGATACGGAGTATCAGACCGAGCTGCGGCGGCTATCGTATCGTCTGTGCTGTGTTCTGCTTCTAACGCCGATCTGAGGTGCAATCAAGAAACATCGTGGACAGGATGAACTCAGAAGAACAAGACAGAAAGTACGTGAGCAACTTTAACAGAAGAAAGGGTGACACAAATTCCTGCATTATATTTTGATGGAAGGACAGATAAGACGGCTCAAATTGTTTTAAAAGGATCGAAGAGGTTTAAAATGATTGTACAAGAAGAACATATTATTTCGATTATAAAAGAACCAGGTTCTATTTATGTGGGGTATGTGGTTCCAGCATCTGGCAGTGCTAGAAATATTGAAAGGGCTATCTACAGATTTTTGACTACTGAAAAGATAGAACTAGGAAGTTTAATGGCTGTAGGCTATGATGGAACAAATACAAACACGGAAAGTAGGAGGTGTAATTCGTCTTTTGGAAAATAGACTATCTCGACCATTGCAATGGATAATTTGTCTCTTACACGCCAATGAGTTACCACTGAGGCATTTGTTTACCTATTTAGATGGCCCTACTGCAGGCCCTAAATCATTTGCAGGTCAAATAGGTAAAGCATTAGAGACGTGCGAGATGCTTCCTTTGGAAGCACTCCACTTCCACATTGAGAAGATAGAAGGCGAACTACCTCCACAAATATCAACAGATCTCAGTACAGACCAGAAATATTTACTAGAAATGACTACTGCTATCATAGATGTATTCTGCCCACCTGATTTATTACACAGAAGCCCAGGTAAGAGCTAATCGCATACTGCGTTTGTATATTTCTACGGAAAACCCACAACACAATCTTGTGACTTTAGCAACGTTTGTCGTAAAATCGTACGCACCTGTCTGGTTTGCCATAAAAACACATTCATCATGCAAATATGGTTCAAAACATTTATGGAAGCTCATTATCAGCACAAGATATTTATCCGACGAATTGTTAGCAATAGTGGACCCTGTTCTATTACGAAACAGTTACTTTGCTCATTCAGAAAACTTGCTGTTGAGTATGATAATTGATAACAGATTCACATAAGCACATTAGAGAACTTGCCGCAAGACGTATTTGCAAGACTCGTCAAGTGAATAACAATTCTGATACACGAATTTTTGAGGTGCCAAAAGTGAACTTAAATGCAGATTCTTACGTAGATTTGATTGACTGGCAACAAAATATATACGAACCTCCAATACTGAAGAATATTTCTGAAGAGCAGTTAAAAGATCTGATTTAAAAAGGACGAGATGCTATTTTGGAGTTTATGCGACTGCCTTGTCACACCCAGGCAGGCCAGTGCCAGGCAGTGGAAAGATCCGTAAAATCGTTTTTTAAATAAATGATTCTATTATTTTACATACTTATGATCTTTTTTTATATTTACAGTCATAAAATATTATATTTACTTATTATTTTGTTTAAAGGGTGTACTTTAAAAAAGGCTATGAAATCTTAAAAAAATGAAATTTCAAGTCACCGGCGGCGGCGGGGGCTCAAGCGGTCAAGCTAGAACTCCCAAATTAAGTGGTGTTATTTAAAATTAGATAAAGCAACTTAATCCCAATATTCCATTGCGATAAAAATTATTAACTGTGATTAACTCAAGACAATGTTTAAGTTCTTTCTCCAGAATCAGCTTACCTACTGACAAGTTTTAAGAGTCCATATAATTGTTTATTTTATTTGACTATAATAGTCAATTTATTTTTATTTACTATTGACATTATTCATTTCAATGTTTTTTAATGAGTTGTATTGCAATATATAGTTAGCTAGCGAACGGGTGCTGCTTGTGGTGACAGGTCATCTTGCTGACTATGGTTTTGTTATTGTTATTAGTAATTAACGGTTTCTTTATTTTACTTCGAAGGTCCTAGTTTATCATTTGTGGCTACAAGTTGCAGCTACATACATAAACATAATGTTGCATTGCATTATGTAAGCGAGCACGCCCTTTATGTCTGGAGGCTTTTTATTATGTATTGAGTTCTGTTTAAGTTTTTATTATTTATTTCTACTTGAGTATAGTTTTCAATATTGGCGTGTGCTGGCTGACATAATATGGCAAATAATTTTAATGTGTTTGTGTTTCGTAATGTTAATTTTTTATTACTGTTTAGAATTCAGTTCTTCTAACTGAACAGACAGCAGTGCTGCTGGGGAGTTTGTTCCGCCACTTCTTCTTCTCAGCTAAAGCACTAGGAAGTGGTGAAGGGCGGGCGTTTTGGGGGACTGTCTTATGTGATTTTGACGTTCAAAAAGTGCTGATTCTCAGCCTAGTTTGAATAAATGACTTTTGATTTAGATTAGATTTTTGTATCCGTGTTTTATTTTGTTCAACGGATTTTTAGAGTAATATTTCAAAATACACTCACTTGTTTTTAATTTTTATTTATTTAACCATTTATGTACACACATATATAAACAGACAAGAAGAAAAGAACAGAAACATAGATACAAAGGTGATGCTTATTTCTAATTAAATCTCTTCCAGCATACCTGCGATAGGATAGTAGATTTAGAGATGTAGACAGCGTGTGTATGAGTAAAAGAGAAAATAAAATACATAAAATCAAAAACAATCCACTTAATAAAATAAAACAAATAATATGAGAATATACATACATACCTACTTCTGAAATAAATAACACTAGAATATTAATATACGCAACTGTGACGAAGTGGACAGATACTGTTCTATCACTCTTCTTTTTAAAAACTGCAACAGTTCGGCAGTCCCTAATGTCAGGCGGAAGTGAATTCCACAACCGCACCGCGTGCACAGTGAAAGAGTAGGAGTAAAAGTCGGTGGAGTGGGGAGGGGATTAGTTATTTCCTTAGACTTTTTTTGCTGATTTCTACATTAGGGTATTTATCATGCTGTGGTGTTACAATATTATAGAAAATTTAACTGATTCAGCTGTTAGATTTCACTTGAAATTTTTAGTTATATCTTAAATGAAAAAATATAAGTTTTTGATCACAAACATTATACATGTATAATGGGAGTCACGCAATACTGAATCATATTCTTCACATTAACATTAACTTGATAAGAAATGAGTTTTAATATTTTAAAATTTTAGTGACGGAGCTAATGTTTACTACGGTGCGTTGTCGCGCGCATGTCCACGTATAACCACGGACGTATGTCCCATAGATAGGGACAGAACGAAGGTTGCAGATCGTCACTTTTAGTTACACCAGTCACAAAACTACGAAACATATTAACCAGAGTGACGGGATGGTAGTCTACACAAAAAAAAATCTTAACCCACGGTAGAAGAACCTGACTTTAATAATTCAGCTTCTGGTTTAATAATCAAGACTAACATCGATACAGCAATCCTATGCGTTTATTGCTCACCTTCTACTGATAATATAGACAGATTTTTAATTGCACTTGTACTTCCCACCCTACGCGAATTTAAATCTGTTGTTTTCACTGGGGACATTAACATTGACATTGGGTCACCTTTGGATACTCGCTCCCAAAACTACTTAAACTGTCTCGCATTTCATGGCTTTCTATCTGTTCATGTACTTCCGACAAGAGGAAACAACTGCCTTGACCACACTTTCATGCGAACAAATTGTCCTGCAACAACACTAATTTTTGAGTTCACTATAACTGACCACTACTCCTCCCTAGCATGCATCAAAACTAAAAAAGTGCGCACAACAGACAGCTGTGTGACACTGTTACTAAAATCAATTTTGAAAGGCTAGACAAACCTTTCCAACAGTTGGATTTCACCTCTTTTCTATCAATAAAGGACGCAAATGCTGCTACTGATAAATTAGTAAACGTAGTGTCAAATGCTATATTGGAGAACTCAACCACCTCAATACAGCCAGCGAGGAAAAGGGTACTCAAACCTTGGATAACTCCCGGTTTGTTGAGATGTATTCGCAACAGAGATACACTTCACAAAAAGCTTAAAGTATCACCAAACAACGAAATACTGTGCAACCATCACAAATGACCTCGACACAGACTCGTACCAGCTTGTCTTCCTTTGTCCTCCAAGAAACCGACAATGATGAGATCCTGAAAACTATAAATTCTTTAAGATCTAGTGCAGCAACTGGTTGGGACGGGATCTCACCTACCATTTTGAAAAGGTACTCTGGTACTCTGGCACCTAATATGCCATATTTTTAATCTCTCTTTTCAGACCTCCATCTTTCCCACTTCATTAAAAAGGGCAGTTATTCACCCCATCCTCAAGGGTGGCGATGGGAACTTAGTTTACAACTATCGACCAATTGCAGTGCTAAGTGCTCTGTCCAAAGTAACGGAACGCATCATTAATAAGAGGTTGAGAGGTTATTTAAAGCACTTTAATCTTATTTCACCACAGCAATTCGGTTTTCGCGTAAAAAAGTCCACCTCTGACGCTGTACACGAATTGACTACTGTTATTGTTTCAAACCTTAATAATAATAAAAAAGTACTTACAGTATTCTTAGACCTCGCGAAAGCGTTTGATACCGTTCCCATTAAAACCCTTCTACAAAAGCTCGAAAACATAGGTGTCAGAGGTGCACAACTCCAGTTCTTCCAAAGTTACCTCACAGGTCGAACTTAAGTGGTTAAAATAGGAAGTACCGTTAGTTACGAGCTTTCTATTGAGTATGGGGTGCCACAGGGGAGTATTCTTGGTCCTACACTGTTTCTGGTTTTTATTAATGACCTCTGCAATCTAAGTATTCCAAATTCTAGTATTGTAACTTATGCAGATGATTATTTTCAAAACACTTAGAACTGTAGCTAACCAATTTATTATCCGCAATATCTACTGTGCGCTCTGTCAGTCAATATTATCTTACTGCATTTCTTGCTGGGGTGGGGCTTCTAAAACCACATTACTTCCTTTGGAAATTGCGCACAGAGCGATATTAAAAATTGCAACCTTTCGTCCAATTTTATTCTCCACCACTCTGTTATACAGGGTGTCCAAGAACCTGGCGTCCAACTGGATTCCCACGATGCCCCAAGTTCTAACAGTACTCAGAAAAATATTTTAAAAAATCCACCCCATGTACTTACAGAATTATACTGATTTCAAAAAAAAAGGGGAAATGAGCACCCTGTGACATACTTTTGAATGCTGTGACTGCTAATGCTGATAATTTCGATATTTCTTGGAGGTTTTGTAATCTAGGGTATTGCTGTGTCTAAATAGAATGTAAAAATAATGTACTTATTGTACCATTTTAAAATAAAATATTATTTTAACTAAAGGTGATATGGAAAACTATTGAATTTCGCAACTTTGACCGACTGTAGTGTAAAAAAAATGTACCAAAATAGTATGGCAAGTGACGTCAAATTTTGACGCGTTTATTCCTCTTTTTAAAAAGGTATAATACTTACACATTAATTTGAAAAAAAAAATTTTGATAATATTTTTACTCAACAACCCAATTTTTACGAAGTGCCTACCTACTAACGGTAACTGTCGGACCCTTTCTTATCTTAGAAACTGTTATGTTACTACTATTATTTACTTCGGTTCCAAGAGTGAGCAAGAAGGAAATACACACAGGTAGATGGGTTCCCAGTAGAATAAAAGCAAAGAATGTTAGTTTAAAGATATTTTATTACAATAAATGTTCAAAATGTTGACCACCCGCGGCAATACAAGCTCTCACTCTCCTTAAAAAGGACCGCTTTATGTTTCGCGAGTAACTTTTTTGACGTATCACCTGCACTGCTTGTGTTATCTTCTCACGAAGGTCAGCGATGTCATTAATGGGCTTCGCATAAACGAGCTCCTTCATAGTTCCCCAGAAAAAAAAATCCAGCGGATTTAAGTCAGGTGAGCGGGCTGGCCACGGGATTGTTCCTGATCGCCCAATCCACCTGTTCGGGTATTGCTCGTCCAAAAACTCTCTAACGGATACGCGAAAATGTGCTGGACAGCCGTCGTGTTGGAACCACATATCTGGTGGGGTCTCTTCTAGTAAGTTTGGCAAATCATTTTGAAGAAAATTTAAATATGATTCGCCAGTCAAATTCTCGGGCATCTCAAATGGACCAATAATATTCCCACAGAGAATACCGGTCCACATGTTCACTTTGAACCGGTACTGGGATCTATCTTCTCGCATCAAGTGCGGATTTTCCACATGCCACTCGTGCAAGTTGTGTAGGTTCATGTAGCCATCCTTCTTAAATGTTGATTCATCTGACCACAAAATTTTGTCGATAAAGTTTTCGTCTTCTCGATGTTTTTGCAGGATTGTTTCACAAAACGCGACTCGGCTCGGATAGTCTCGAGGTAAAAGACTTTGCACTCGCTGTACGTGGTACGGATGATATTCTTCTTTTTGGAGAATACTGTGTGCTGTGCTCTTCGGTATCCCCGTATCAGCTTCTATTCCTCGCACAGAGATGCTTGGATTTGCCGACACCGCCTCTAAAACTTCATCGCGTATGAAGTCATTTACGGGTCGTCCTTCACCAGCTACTTGATTGGGGAACCGCCCGTCACATAGTGATCTGTGCACATTAATGAAAACTCGATGGTCGGGATATCGCGTAGCCCTCGGATACCTTTCTCTGTAAAGTCTCGCTGCAGCTCGTCCATTACCTCTACATTCTCCATAAATGTAGTGCATATTTGCGTATTCTTGCGGAGTGTAGGTCGCCATGGTAGCACACACAAAACACAAACTGTCCAAACACAGGCAAAGGTCGTCGTAAAGAGTTCGTTTCAAAGTCCAGAGCACAAAGAGTAATCGAGTCCAATAAACAAAGCTTTAAATCGTAGTACGTGATCAATGGTAACAATAAGAGAGAGGTGCGTAGTAACGGCAGGAGGCAGTGACGCGTACTGACCGTACTGTTATCCTAAATAGCACGATCCCAGATAGCGTCACTATCTATCTCACTCGCACCTCTAACCTTTTTCTCCCTCACTCTTACCTGAATAATGGGGTACCATAAAGAAGAACCAGCAAATCGCAAAGATAGTTTCTGTCTTGCTCCCTCCTGTTGTAATAACGAATCACTATGGTGAGATGCATGCACATACCGTCCCTTACGGTCTAACCTGTTTTTTGAGAGGCCTGTTGTTATTTTTATGAGCATACAATAGTAATTCTTTAGAGGTTAGATTCAATTCGTCGTAAATTTTTCTTTCTAAGAATTCTGTAAGACATCGTAAAAATTGGGTTGTTGAGTAAAAATATTATCAAAAATTTTTTTTTTCAAATTAATGTGTAAGTATTATACCTTTTTAAAAAGAGGAATAAACGCGTCAAAATTTGACGTCACTTGCCATACTATTTTGGTACATTTTTTTTACACTACAGTCGGTCAAAGTTGCGAAATTCAATAGTTTTCCATATCACCTTTAGTTAAAATAATATTTTATTTTAAAATGGTACAATAAGTACATTATTTTTACATTCTATTTAGACACAGCAATACCCTAGATTACAAAACCTCCAAGAAATATCGAAATTATCAGCATTAGCAGTCACAGCATTCAAAAGTATGTCACAGGGTGCTCATTTCCCCTTTTTTTTTGAAATCAGTATAATTCTGTAAGTACATGGGGTGGATTTTTTAAAATATTTTTCTGAGTACTGTTAGAACTTGGGGCATCGTGGGAATCCAGTTGGACGCCAGGTTCTTGGACACCCTGTATAAAGAATGTAATGTTCTTAATGTACGACAGTTGTTTATTCTTCATGCAATCTTATTGCAACATCACCTTACTCCCTTCGTTACACTTAAAAAACGACGTAAAGATTTAATTTGTTCCCTTCCTCAGCCCCGCTACTCCTTTACGAAAAAAATATTATATTATCTTGACCCTTTCTTGTACAACAAAATTAATGCTAATATTTCAGTATTCTGTTTATCCGTTCAAGAATGTAAATCAGCAGTCCGCTCCTTCCTACTAGACAAAACGTATGACGAAACTAATTTTTTCCTTCCACACTGAATCTACTCGTAACTACACTATCACAAGAATTCTACACGCTTCACTCATACTCTCAAAACACAAACACACCTTCCGACCCTCACACACACACCCTCACACAAACACATAGGTACACCCTCACACAAACACATACATCCACACAGCACACTTACTCTTAACTGATATAGACTTTAATACTTCCAGGCATATTCCATATTTGTTTGTTTTATGTTTTAAAACTAATATCTAATTATTTTTTAATTTTAAAACACTAAGCAATTGATTTCACCATTCTTGAGGGATATGGCACTGTTTCTCTTTACTACAGGCTATTATGTAGCCTATCTAAGAGGACAGTACCCCAACCATATATGTTGTATACCAGTGTTCATTATAAAGTGCAACTGTTTTTATTGTATTTACCGCAACACCTTTTATGCAATTAAGTTTTATTATTATTATTTATTACTTTAGAATCCTCGGTAGTCGTTTATACAACTTTGTGAACAAACAATGTAACATCTACACGTTTAATATATTTCACTGTTTAGGGGAGGTCTGTAACTGGATAATGACCCTTAGCTATGACGAGGTTGAAAACGTTCTCAGTACGTAGATTTAACCCACACTCCCTTCATCCTAACAGTACCCCGTCCAACACATCCTCGAATACACCCACCTTCCAACATAACACTACACCACGTAACACTATAGAAAACAACACACCACTACACAACAGTCACAACACACACACACACACATACAAATGTTTTTTTTTTTTCCTTAATTACTTAGTTTATTTTAGTTTTGTGTATACAATTTTTATTTTCTTTTTATAGTACCCGCACTGTGAAATTCCGAACTATTATTTGTCTAACTAGTACTTGAGGGCCATGTCACCCGTACATAACACAAGTTTAATCTTAGCTTGGGTGTCAGAGGTCCTCTGTATGAACCTACAATTTATATGACTAAGTTCCTATGTTACGAGATGTAAAGTTGTTAATGTAAATTGTAACACTGGAAATAAAGATTATTATTATTTAAATGTCTTTGACATAATTATCTCAGGACCCTGGGGTTCTGGACCTTCGGAAGGCGTGCGAGGTGCCAAAGCCAACACGCAGAGGCCCCTTAGACAATTTTAAGCGTTGAGGCACCAACCGACAGTAAAATTATCCCTGTATGCACTAAGCAAGTGCACCCAAGGACAACCCCCGGTTGATGCAGGACTATTGCAGAACATGGGAACAAAACATATTAGGCTATGGGTTTGGGTGGTTATAGTGTATTTGTTATCTAGAACTATGGAAGAACTATGGCCCCTGTCTGATCAATGTTTTATTGTACACGGAAAAAATGGCAGGGGGTGACTTGCAAACTCAATAATGGGCCCCCGGAAACTGTCGCTAGCACTTAGTGACGTAGCGACAAGGGGGCAACATATCCTGAGGTGCTTGAGGAGTAGAGAGGTATTCCACGACTATAAGAACAATCCCAGAACCCGGAAGATGGTCAAGATCCCTACCAGCACTTACTGGAATACTTCCTTCCTCCGAGCACGTTTGCTCTTGCGAACCTCCACTCAAGGCAACCAATAAAGGCAAGAAAGAGGTGGGAGCTCTGTTTTTCGTCAGTGTTCCCTCCAGTCGGTCAATAAAAGCAAGTCAGAGATGAGGAACAAGACTTTTCCCTGGAGATAGGGTCCGTAGGGTCGCAACTGATCCAACTACCAACCACACCGCTACCGCTGTCCAACTGCTAACCACATGCTGCCCTGCGGGTTTCTGTATCTCTCTTGGTCTGGCGTCTCACCCTAGATCTGTTCCAGCAAAGTAAACTCTACCGACACAGACCTAGAGTTCGGAGCGCGCAAGCCCCACCACCACGTCAACTTAGAGATACGGCGGTGGAGTTTTTATTATTATTATTGTTGGTTGCAGAAACAAGAGTAGCTCCAATCAAACAAGTCAGCATTCCCCGATTGAAGTTATGTGGCGCAGTACTCTTAGCAAAGCTATTGACAGAGTCTGTAGAGGTCTTAAATATATCAAAGAAAAATATTTCAGCATGGACAGATTCGAGAGTAGTGCTATCATGGCTTAACAGCCACGCTAGCAGGTGAAAAACGTTTGTTGAGAATCGGACTGCTGAAATATTGGCTGCAGTGAGTTCATATCAATGGTTTCACGTGTCGACCAAAGATAATCCAGCTGACTGCTCTTCAAGAGGAATACTACCCAGTTCACTGGTTAGTAACAAGTTATGGTTTTCAGGATCGTCATTACTGAAAAACTAAATAATCTAGTACAAAAGGCCAAAGGAACTGAAAATAGATATAGAAAAAACAATAAAGGCTCACGCAGCTGTAATTCCAGAGCACCTATTTCTAGATAACTACGAGTATTCTAGTCTACGAATATTAGTTAGAGTAGTTGCGTTTTGCCGACGATTTTTAAGGAAGGACAAATACACTAGTAAATATTCGAAGGATCAAGAAATAAAAGCAGCATTAGAAACCTGTATATAGAAGACACAAACAGAGATATTTACATCAGAACATACACAGTTAAAAGAAAAAGGGTATTTACATAATATATGAAATCTAGTTAACTGAAATGACTTTGCCCTTTTCTCGACAAAAAGGGTATCATGAGAGTTCGAGGACGACTTGCAAAGTCGAAACTGGACGAAGATTCGAAACATCCGATTGTCCAACCACATTCTAGTCATTTAACTCATCTTATAGTTGCATATGCACATAAGAAAACACTGCGTGGCGGTCCACAGTTGCTTTCGTACTTTTTAAGGTCAGCCTATTGGATAATAGGCTCTACCTCTAATCCAACAATATGTTCGTAAATGAGGGCTGCAATTTTTTCAGTAATGTGGGAAAAAAGCTGGCTGACAACATTAATATACAACACCACACCCCATCACCTCAGACTAACGAGCATTCTCATCTAGATAGTATAAACCCCTCCCCTGTAAACTCTCTTGCGTTCTTAGAAGTAGATGAAGAGTCGCTTAACCTGCAGTTACGGAATGACTGCGTTATTGGATGGGACGGTGTATCTCTTCTTTTATAGAAAAACTGCCGCCATGTACTGATACCACCTTTTACCTTCATATACAACCGCTGTCTACAATTGGGCGTGTTCCCGGATGCTCTTAAAAAGGCGATAGTCCATCCTATACACAAGCAAAACCTGTGTCAATAATTATAGGCCTATATCAGTTCTGCCGACGCTTTCTTAGATCCTTGAGAAGATCTTAAACCATCGTCTCAGGACCTTTTCAGAAAAATATAAAATTATAGAAGACAACCAGTATGGCTTCCGAGCTGGTGTTTCAACAGAAGATGCTGTGCTGGGATTGACTCAAGAGGTAGCTAAAAATCTAGACAAGAAGACAAAATGTGTAGGTATATTCCTACACCTTTCTGAGGCATTTGACACCGTTTCTGTTCCCTTCCTTACCTCAAAATTAGAACACTTAGGTATACGTGGCATGTCACTTGAAATATTTAAAGACTATCTCAAGAATCGCACCCAGAGAGTTAAAATTGATACCCAACTCAGTCATGAGGAGGTTGTTACTTTCGGCGTCCCTCAAGGCAGCATACTTGGACCCACCTTATTTCAAATATACGTCAATAACCTTTGCAAAATTAACATCCCAAATACTAAGATATCTACATACGCTGATGACACCGCGATATTAGTTCACGGACCTACTTGAGATATTATCAAATCTATAGCAGAGTCGGCAGTAGCGGAAATAATGAAATGGCTAAATTTTAAGCTTCTTACCTGAAACATCAACAAAGCCTGCTACATCCCATTTGTAATTAGGCGAAATACCGCACCGTCACACAGTTTTTCAATAACTGCCCATTCATGCTCTAACCGATCAGCCAGCACTTACTAGAAGTGACAACGTAAAGTACTTAGGAGTCCACATAGATGACGGACTTACATGGAAAAAACATCTTGGCGCTGTCACAACTAGAACTCTGGCCTCATACATGTATTTAAATCCCTCCGAAACTCTGCTAATGCCAATTATAATATTGAAAATGGTGTATTATGCACTATGCCAATCAGTCATGGGATACTTCATCTCCGTATGGGGTGCTGCATCCTGAGAGCAGAGAAAGCACAAATAGCCGTATTAAAAGTAATGACAAGGAAGCCCCATAGATACTCAACTACACAGTTGTATGCAGACTGCGAGGTTCTTACAGTCCGCCAGCTCTTTGTGCTTCAATCTGTCCTTAGGAAACATTTATGCAGCCTTCCCTCGTCTAACCGAAAAAAGCGTACAAACCTTCCCCCAGGCACCCAACACAGGACCACGTTCGCAAAGAATCAGTATTGTGTAACTAGCGCCTACGTTTACAAAACGATTAATAAAGAACTGAATATCTTAGACCTCAACAAATGCCAACTAAAATTAAAAGTGACAGAATGGCTACTTAAACAAGACTATGCCGCAACGGAGACTTTACTTACCTACATCGCCTAATAAGCACACACCCATCTCCATGCTTGCACGAATACTTCTATCCTCGCCTCCATACGCACTCGCTCATACAACTCCCTCACTCACTTACACACCAACACCACATCACCTAAATATCCACACACAAACACCTACAAACCTACAATCACATTCATTCACCCTCGCCCTCGCACTCTCGCATACTCATATATACGAGTAATTTCACAGATTTAGAGCTAAATCTGTGAGTAATTTAATAAAAATTAAAGTAATTTATAACTTTTTTCCCTTCTGAAGGCAAATCGACACAGACCACTCATGCATATAATATCAATTGGAACCTCATTGTGAAACACTGCCTCTTATGATACAGGATACCCCTATTTATGAGACAGAGTTTAATATATTTTGTACAGATTTCTGATTTATCCATTGATTCATATTTTTCATTCATAAATTTATTTTCTATCACAGGGTAGTTTCCTCTTTAATTCTAGTATTTTAAACTTTATCATTTATTCTTAAACTACTCTTCGTAGATGTAACTACTTGAGCATAATATTTTTGATAGATTTATTATAATGATATAATATTTTGTAATCTGTTTATTGTAAAGAGCTCAAAAAGACAGGTTCCCCAAACCTTTAGAAAATACAACGAATTAGAGATCGTTGCTAAATTGAAGAGTACAACTTTACTATGACGTAGTTTGGCAACTGAAGTGGCAGGTATTAGGTTAGTTTGTTAACCAGACGCCTTTGTTGACAGCGCTCTCGACATTTGCGATTGTATGCGTGCGTTTCGATTTTGTTGGATTGTGATAATATTAGCTTGTTTCTTTGTTTTGTTTTTGTTATTTAGTTATTGTTATTTATCGTTATTGGTTTTTAAATGAATTAACCAATGAAAATGGTGTCACAGTATTGCGCCTGCCACCATACCACTGTGAGCTCAATCCAATTGAGTTAATATGCCCCCAAGTTGAAAAATAAAGCTTTAAAAATGGCAGAACCAAAAATCCTCTCGCTAGAGGCTTTAGCTAATGTGACTGCTGAGAATTGGAAAAATTGCGAGGGTCATGTAACAAATAAGAACAGAAAATGTTTAAATTAGACAAAATAATTGATGATACCACTGAACGCTTTATTATTAATGTGACTAATAGTTCATCAGATTCAGATTCAGAATAGAGCCTATTAGTATGTGATTCTATATAATATGGTTTTAACATTTGAAATAAAAGGTTTAGCATCTATGAGTCACGTGGTTTTTTTTGTTTACCCTTTTAACTACCGAATCCTATGGAGTATAGATAATGTATTTACTAATTGTAAAATAAATGACTAGTCCTTAATAAGTGGCGTCAGGTCTGACTACATACTGACACTGACAGACTGAAGTTACACTTAGATAAAACCGTTGAAATAAGACCTGACACTAAAAGTAAATTGAAACAGTGTTATTACAAAAAGCGGTTTAACTGAAAACCCCGGTTTAAAGCTCTATAAACTACGGTTTAAACCAAAATGATATTACAAAACGTGGTTTTTCGAAAAACCGTGTAACGTGACCATATCATGGTCTAACGCTAAACCTCGGCGGCCCCTAGTTTAAACGATCAAACTATGGTCTAAATCGTACCAGTCAAAGTTTCTCTTGTATTTTATAGCATCTTTTTCATTGTGTTGTGTTGTTTTTACCCGAAAATGGATCTTAACATGGTCGATTTAATTAATATTGAGGATATTGAAGCCGCTGAGTTGTTGGGAACGCCACGCCGACACAACATAAATCGTGTTCGAATCAATCAAATAAATTAAAATTAAATTTGAATCAATTAAACACTGATTTCAAGTTAATCGAAGTAATTTGTGTTTATTTACTTTTTCCTCGGTACTCCAATTCTCAGATCGTTTTTTCTTTTGTTGGTCCATCACAATATGATATTAAAATTACCTACTATAGAAGGTAATACTATACAAAGAGGCAATTGTTCTATTAGAAACTTCGATAACTTAAAAATTCCAAAGCTAAATGAACTTTGTTCAACTTGCGATGGTTTTGTTTAATGTTATGGTTTCATATAATGCGCGAAAATTTTACGTTTCGTTACACGTACCTAGATGTATTATTAGTACTTAATACGACATTAAGTCATGTGCTTAAACCTAAACAAAACTGCAATCGACGAAATAACTAATATTCCATGCAAATTAACACTCTCAATATTTTTAACACTCCTAAACATCATAATAATCATTAGCGTATTAACAATAAGTTTTCATTTCTGAGCATACGGAACGTTGCAATAGAATGATAACATGGTGAACGAATAATATTTGTATTACTCTGTGGTTGTTACAAAGACAATGGTTCAAATGACGGCACTAAGAAGACCACGGACTTTTGAAGTTTTGTAATATGGACAAATTTAGACCATGGTTCTGCAGATAAGCCTGGACTTCGTAGCACAGGTTTAAATCAAGGTTTATTTAGTTTTTTGTAATAAGACTGAAAATGTTTAATAATAATGTTCTTAGCAATCTTTCAACAGCTAGTTCTGATTCACAAGCAAGACCTTATTATAAACTATTAACTAAACAGTAATTTATGATTTTGTTATTATTGAATTGGAATGTATTTTTTTATTAATGATGTATGTATTGTAATTGTAAGGAATTAATAAAAGTTTTTATAAGTTTTTATTGTTATTTTTTTATTGTCTTTGACATATCTCGGTACCCTGGGGTCCCAGACCTTTGGAAGGCGTACGAGAAGCCGAATCCAACTTGCAGAGACCCATTAGACGCTTTCATAAAATGAGGTACCAGCCGAGGACAATCCTCAGTTGGTGTAGGACTATAATTGCAGGATATGGAAATGAAGGTTTTGGCTTATGGATTTGGGTGGCTAAATTGCACTGGTTACCTAAAACTATGGAAGGACTATGGCCGCTGCCTGACCAATGTTTTATACATAAAATACACGGATAAAATGGCAGGGGGTGACTTGCACACTCAATAATGGGCCCCCGGAAACGGTCGCTAGTACATAGTGACGTAGTGACAATGGGGCAACATATCCTGAGGTGTTTCAGGAGTGGAGAGTTATTCCACGGGTATCAGGACAGTTCCGGAAGTACGGTCTAGATCCCTCCCAACATCTTACTGGAATACTTCCATCCTCCAAGCACGTTCCCCTTGCGAATTTGTACTCAAGCCGGTCAATAAAAGCAAGAATGAGGTGGGAGCTCAGTTCTTCGTCAGGGTTCACTCCAGCAGCCGGCCAATGAAGGCGAGCCAGAAATGAGGAACATAACTTTTCCCGGGAGTTATGGTCCATGAGGACGCTACTGCCTATCAACTCCCCACATGCTGCCCTGCGGGTTTATGTATCTCTCTTGGTCTGGCTCCTCACCCTTGACTTGAGACAACATGCACACAAGGTCTTCAGGTCCCGAACTAGGCAGAGCCTGTACTACGGTAACCTGTTTCAGCAAAGTAAACTTCACCTGCATAGACCTAGAGTTCGGAGCGCGCAAGCCCCACCGCGACGTCAACGCAGAGATACGGCGCGTTGGGGTTATTTTTATATTTATTTATTTATTGTACAATACTATTTGCACTATTTTCTACCGTATGCCAAGAATTTAATAAAGCATATCCTGTAAAAAAATACAAGTAATATACAGACTAGTCGACTCTTCACGTGACCAGAGAACTGGCCTATTTTTTGACCAAAGAATCAGCATCACCATACAACATGGCAATGCTGCCAGCCTTTTGGGCACTTTTCCTATTCAGTTGACAGCGATGCGGACAAAATTTTTGATGCTCTATGATTCTTTTGGTTCTTTTTTATACAGGGTTTTTGGTAAAACACCAGCAACCCCTTGAGGAGTCATTGTACTCATCATTATGAACCACTTTTACTATGGGACCAAATATGAAATCGGCAAAAACAGCTGTTCCCTACATTTATGTTTGCAGAACTCGTCAAAATGTAGGGACCAGCTGATTTTCTTTTATTAAATTATTGACTTCTGAAGTTCTGATCAGACCCTTCATAATTATCTAAGAAATTATTCTAAGATATTTAAGCTCAATTGCTCAAGCTAAATCTAAACGAATAAATAACAACGTTAGTATTTCTAATAATAAAATAAAAGCTGTTTGGCAGTAATTATTTAACTGAAAACACAAGACAGTGAGATCAGAATGAATTGTCTCAAAAAATTGATAATAAACCATTTAAGATAAGTTAAAAGTTGCTGAGACACTAGAAAAATTATTTACGAACATCCCAATAGAGGTTATGAAATCTCTTCCCTCATCATCTATACTAGCTGGATCTGTTCGCAAAGAAAACTTCAGTAAGGACATTCCAATTTTGAATTCAAGCCCATTTCTATTGTCACAATTAAAAAGACATTCAAAAGTGTTAAGGTTCTTGGAGATATCTGTGATACAATAGCCCCTGTACTAACATGCATATTATAATCTCAAACCTTAGACAGCGGTATACTCGTACGTTTCCCGATATAATGAAACATAATAAAATAGTATCAATTTTAAAATCGGGTAGTAAGAGTGATCCTCAGATCATATGTGTTTATATGATCTGAGGAGTGATCCCTCTAATTATAGACCTATATCTGAGCTACCAGCATTGAGTAAAATCTATGGAAAAATCATGCTAGACCAGATGTTGTCACATTTTAACTCAATTGGGACTTTAGGTCGACAACTGACGCGGGAGTAAAACTCATCAGTCATATTTTGGAATCCTGGCAGAATTCCCAGGATGCAATTGGCATTTTCTGTGACCTCTCAAAAGCATTTGACCGCGTTGACTACGGAAACTACGGAACGCTACGGAATTCATGGACAAGCTGTTGGTCGTGTTCTTTCCTACAAACAGGCAGTAAAAAAGTAAACTTTAACGGGGCAACGTCATCAGGGAAAAGATACGGATGTCTTACATGTCAACGATACTCTGGCTATTATTTCGAAATGGTTTGCAGCTAATAATCTTTAACTCAATGCGAAAAAAACTAAATGTTTTCATTTCTCATTACCAAATGTACCTCAAGTGGGTCTAAATTTAAAACTTGATGGCAAGAAACTAGATGCTATTACGGAAACCGTTTCTAAAAATTACTTTAGATTCAAAATTGCAATGGGGCGTCTATATTATAGCTCTTTCAGGAAAATAAAATTCAGCTACATTATGCAGTAAGAAAAATAAGTCAGTTGACTGATGTAGCCACAGCTAGGCTAGTATATTTTGCTTATTTCACAAAATAATGTCTTATGACGTTCTGCTGTGGGGTTTGGCAGCTGACGTAGATTCCATTTTCATTTTATAAAAGAGGGCAACCCGCGTGATATGTTTACAAAGTCTGCCTTCTTTTTATACCTTAGAAAGTATTTTGTATGTTCGCAAAAACTTAGGACTTTTCAAAATAAGAAGCGATTTCCATTATAGCTCACTGACTCACTGACATGCCGTTTCTCGAAATGGGTGCGAGATGGGTTAGGGGTTTGTTCTGAGAAAGTGTGTGGCAACACCAGGCGAGTAGAGGAAAATTATTGAGGTGACGTCAAATCTAAGATGGCGGCCGCGCTAATTTTCAACTCCGTTAGGGAAAAGATTTAAAAAGTTTTGATCCATAGATCCTATAGAGGATTGAGAATGAATATAAAACAAAGTAGAAAAAAAAAATGGCGGCCGTGCTACGGCGCGGCGTCTTGAAATTTGCCACTTTTTTGCTCGACTTTGACGAATTACTTTCTTCTACGGATTTAAAAAGTCACTCCCTTTGTCTATGCTCGATTGTAGGTAATTTCAATGAAATTTAGTCCTAAATTTCATTCTGAAAAATTATGACATTTCAAAAATCCAAGATTGCGGACGCTGTGGCGGCCATTTTATGAAAAGTTGGAATTTACGTTTTTTTTTTCAAATCCATTTCTCGGGTAGTTGGCAACATCCGACGGGTTTGAGTTGTACCAAGCGGTGGTGTGTTTCGTAAAGGAGTGTTGCTTGGTGCGAAAATTTACCCCATTTTTAGGGTAATTTCCCAGATTTTCCCCAAAAACATGAAAAGTAGAAATAGCGACATTTTGAATGGAGACTTTGCGCAGTCGGCAACATTGGGGTCCCCCAAATAACATTTGACCATTTTCGTACGTTTTAATTGGTCATCCCAAAAAACATTTAATATTTTCATTTTTGGGACTTTTTCACTTTGCCGAATTACTTTGTTCTACGAAACTCTAAAGTTGGCAACACCGAGTACACCAGTCAATAGCGTATATCCTTGAGATTTCAGGAAAATTCTGACATTTCAGAAAAGCAAGATGTCGGACCGTGTGGCGGCCATTTTGTGAAAATGACGAAAAATCGCAATTTTCGAAAGGGTAAATGGGACAGTTGGCAACCCCCGACTGGATTGTGTTGTATGAACCGGTTGTTCACTCGGTTGAGAAATGTAGCCGGGTGTAGAAAATTTCCCTACTTTTGGGTACTTTTTGATATTTTCCCCAAAATGTGAAAAGTAGAAATAGCGACATTTTGAATAGAAACTTTGACTTGCCGGCAACATTGGGATCCCCCGAATGACATTTGACCATTTTCATCACTTTCAGCTGGCAACCCAGAGAGCCCTTGGGGTTTAAATTTTTGGGTCAGACCCGACTTTGGCGAATTAATTTGTTCTACCAAATGCAACGTACAGCCACCGTTTTTTTATTGACAGGTAGCTTGTATCCTGGTTTCTTCAGGAAAATTATGACATTTCAGACAGTTCACGCAGCACGCAAACCAATAGTCTTCGATTGGGTTCTTGCAAACGGTTTCGACCGAAAGAGGATTTTTACTTGTCATGAATTTTATGAGGGTTTTTCAGGAATTTTACTACATTGAGGGGTTTGAACATGTGGTCGATTTTAGGGTTCCTAAGGGGGTTTGATTGGCGTTTCACTACACTTAGGGGCTTGATTAAATAGACAATTTTAAGGTTCTATAAGGCTTTGCTTACATTTTTACTACATTTAGGGGTTTTACAAGTGAAAGACCTACCACCACTAGGACGCGAGCTACTTGCAGCTCGCGCAGCACGCTACAAAATAGTCATAATATAAATACACATAGTAACAGTGAAATTGTGATATCTAAATTTAGATAAACTAGAACAAATAAGTCATTTCTTATAAACAGTATCATCTTTTATTACAAGTTGCCAAAGTCGGTTACTGAACTTAGCGATGGAAAGTTCAATACCCACATCAAACATGTCCTTATCTAAAAATCATATTATAAGATTAAAGACTACGTTGAAGACAAGGAAGGTACCTCCTTACCTTACCTTACCTACGTACCTACCGGTAGAAGGTACCTAGATGATAATTATTGTGTTTGTAATAAAAACTTCTCAAGTTACAAGCAAGCTGGACCCGGGAATGCGAGGACCATAATATCGTGCGGGTGAAAACCCTTCCTCGTGATCGATACCGCCGCCGCCGAGTACATGGTTGCTTGGCAAGGAGAGTGGATTCGTGTGCCACGTTCTTTGATAGTGAGTAGATTTTTGTAAGTATGTACTTTTCTAATTATGGGATGTACGATTGTGTAGTTTATCAAATGTGTTTGACTACATGGACTGAAATGACTCTTTCAGTCCATGTCATCAAACACATTTACCGTGTACCTCCATAATGATTGTAAGGACATTAAGCGATGGCACTGCCAAGCCGTGCAAACTGGATGATTCCGTCTCAATTTATTTATAAGGCGTGAGATTTCTCTGTCAAGACGAGCTAAGTGGGTGCTTCCATCTAGATGTGTTGTATTTCATTACAACAGACGTGTGTTTAGATTAAGTAATAACGACTTTACTAATAGGTGCTATTCTCTAATTGAATGCTGAAGAGCATAGTCTCGCAGCACCATCTGCCAGTACAACTAGCTGTGAAGACCACTCAAGGCTACGAAATGCAGACACACA
The DNA here is from genome assembly GCA_937001585.2 of Brachylomia viminalis. Classification (NCBI taxonomy): domain Eukaryota; kingdom Metazoa; phylum Arthropoda; class Insecta; order Lepidoptera; family Noctuidae; genus Brachylomia; species Brachylomia viminalis. The sequence goes on from OW443301.2 coordinate 27,208,541, forward strand.
CCAGGGTCCATCAATTACTGATGCAGCTATTGAAGACATAAGCCCTTCGCATTGCCTGAGTCCACTTGCCGAAGACCGTGACTGCAGCGAACAAGGACTATCATCTGGACAATGTGGCTGAGGGCAACCACACGTCAGGAGAGGCCATATCAGCTTAAAAACGCTATTTTAAAACTACCGTGCGGTGGTGCCTATAAAAGCAGGGCGTGGCCAGTACTCGCCCCTCGCTCCGTCTCAGCAGCCGTCGTAATAACATAATTTTGCAATATTGTTTAAAATCGTTAAAATCTTTATCAGGAAGTATATTTTTAAGTTGTATAGTATAATAAATAATTGTATTCGTTTTATTTTAAATTGATAAAGCTTTAGTCGTGTCGTTCGTTTTTTTTTTTTAATGAAATTAATATCAACCGCCATTAATAGATTATTCCCGTCCCTGGTGGAACACTCAGCCCAGTCGGCACGCGGAGCCCAGTTCGCTCACGGAGCCCAGTTCGCTCACGGAGCCCAGCTGGCCCATAATGAAATATGTGAAATGATCCTAGTCTAAGTAAAATATGAGTAACAATACCGTCGCAGGCAATTTATCCACTGCCGTTTTTCCCTTTCTGTTGCCGTTAATGACAAATCCATTTTCTGTACCGACCATGAAGCGCGTCGGAATAGTAGGCTCGTACTCCATTGCGCTGATGCCGTTGGCCGTCACCATGCTCTGCACGTCAAAGCTCGACTTCACCACGTCGATGATCATCTCGTCAGAAGGCTCGTCGAACTTGCGCATGTCCCACCACTTGACGACGCCGTCAGGCCCACCCGAGAAGAACTCTTGGCCAGACTTAGAATTGATAAAGATGACGTTCCGGACGAGGTCTCGGTGCGCCACGTGCGGCGGACTGGTGAGGCTGGGCTCACTGCCCGCCAGGCGCGTGTCCCACGTGGCCACGCTGCCGTTGATGAGCCCGCCCGCCATCACGTGCTTGTCTTTCGGGTTGTACTGCAGGTCCAGCAGCGGACACGGTGGCGTAATAGTCCTGTCGGGTGCGTTTGCTTTTTCTACGTCCCAAATGTATGCGTCGACAGGAGCACGCGACTGACGGTCGTAGTCGACATCCACGTAGGTGGCCGCGTACTGGGCCCCGCCTTCGGGCCGCCAGCTCAGAGAGCTGACGGGACGGGTCGGCCCGGGGACACGGTACACGTTCACTGTGCGACAGCTGTTGTGCTCTACAGCAGGCATGTTCACTAATTCTGCATAATATGTCTGGTACATTTCAATTGCGTTATTTTGTAATACGAGGCGTTCCAATCCCTGAAAAGTCAAGCAATATTGAGCTGTGTACTGAGTACAGATGAAGTTGTATGTGTCAGCGTCACGCTACCGACCCCGGATATCGCCATGACGCACTGGATGTAGCCGTCATCCTTCTCGATCTTCCGGCGGTACCTCTGCGTGGCTTCCGGGTCATTCACATTCACACCCTCGGGCCAGCCGCCCTCCGCGTGGTTGGCGCCACTGTTGCAGTACTCGGCCCTGCAACAGACGGCGGCGTTGAAAGAGCGCAGGGGGCGCGGTGGGACTCTCCTAGGTACCTACCGAACGGTGTTGACTTCACATTGCGAGAAATTGGGCGTGTGCTGCGTGATCGTATGCACGGGGTTACGCAGGATGTATTGTCGCTGTTCCGTGGGGTCAGACGCGATGCTGTCACACATATCTACCCGCGTCATGCTGAACATCGGCTGGCGACCGCACTGCTTGCGTAGTTTAGTGTATTCATGTGTTAACGCCATTGTAAGTAATTAGGTTTTAAGTATTTATTATTATTAATCAACAACGAATTATCGTAACAACCCTTAATATTAAAGGATTAAGGAAAAAATACGTGAAACTTTAAGAAGGTACTGATGACCACAGACTATATAGAGAACTACTGATGACAATGAAATAAACTCCGAGGATAGATTATAATTACTATGGTGACACTTATGGCATGGAATCAGTATGTACTTTAATATTATAAGTATGGTAATTATTAGACTCTGGCACATGGATTTGAACAATACTACAAGTGGCATCACTGATGCTAATGTGAATAAGTTATTTTGATACTTGAAAAAAAAATATAATTATTTGTTTGAAGATAGAAATAATATTATAAGGTTGATTATTTAAATACAATAGTAGATTATGCACTTTATACTCTACTTTTCACACCATGTACCAGACAATAAAAAGCAATAGCAGGTACTAGAATTGATGTATTTACTAAAATTACAATAACAGTTAGTAGAACTATCTAAAACAATGGAAAGTTAAAGATAATGTTTGATACAATAAACCAGTTGTCGTGTGACAAAGTTGTGTTTTTATTCGGTAGGCAGGTGTACTAAAAATGCCATTATTCACTCGTCCTTCCTTTTTAAAGTTGCAATGCTAACGTCTGAGAAAGAAAACAATAAAACATAAGATAGGTAGGTACTATACATTTTAAAAAATGCGTTCCGGTAATGTTTATATTTTACCAGTGATTGACGATTTTTTTTCCAAATGTGACTCTGGGTTTTAATAAGCTCTTCCTCTTTTCCAAGGCTATTATTTTTTTTGTTTTGTTAATCGAACTTTTCTCGATATCCAAATTGTCTGCAAATAACAAATTAAACATGACAAATTGAAATAAAATGTATCAAGTATCAAAACTATATCGGGTAAACTAACCTATATAGTTCATTATCGCCAGTACAGTCTGTCAAGAAAGTCATGAAAAAAAGGGAGGGCGCCACCATAATTTATATGGTATCCCTGCAAATTTCGACTGAAAGGTTTTGATCTCAGAACAATAACTAAAGCATAGAAGGAAGCTAAATTTAACTAATATAGTCGTCTCTGTTTTCTTACACACTCATAACAGCATTAGAAAGAGACAGATGTAGGTTGCTCAAAATGCAAATCGTCACAAAGCAAACGTCAATTTGGCTACCTTGGCTACCTTTATGATACTAAGTTTAAAAGCTACTTAACGTCTCAGGTTTTTGTCTATGACTTTGTTCATCGCATTTTTTCGTATAATGCTTATGGGCGCATGGGAGTTGAAGTGCTTCGTTGAAAACGTGTTTTTGTAAAAATAGTACAAGATTAATAGTGATTTAGTGTAAATCGCAAAGCTTAAAGATTAAATAATGTCCTGCATTATAGTGGGATGTAAATCACAATCATCCCGCAAAGAAAATGATGCGGAAATCATAAGCTTCCATCGGTAAGTAATCAAATGTGGTCATTTTATCGGTTTTGTATTCTCACTGTAGGTTATTTTGGCATTTTTTCACATTATTGGAGCTTAGTGTACACGGTAGTGTTTTGAAATCAATATTTTATGCAATTAAATAATTCGATTCTAGGTAAAATATAAATTTTAAATCGGCATATAAATATTTTGCAATAGTGCTTGCAAAAATAAACTATCGATAGAACTAGCGTCATCTAAATTATTACATAATTTTTCTTTACACGTAGTTTTGGGAAGGATTAAATATTTAAGAGTGAAATAAATACCTAAATACCTACGGTCTTGCCAGCAAATCGTACGTATGAGTAATGAAATGACAGTGGTCAAAAATCCGTGTGGCTCATGGTATAATAATTTAAACGTAATAATTTAAATATCACGTGTGGCTATGATTTTTTTTGTCATTTTCAGATTTCCCTCCGATATTGATATGAGGCAAAAATGGACCAACGCTATTGCACGTAACTACTGGGAATGGAAAAAACAACATCGTATTTGTTCCAAACATTTCAGCGATGACTGCTTTATTAAAATATTGCTAAATTTGTTGCTACTGGTTCCTTGGCCAATCGCTCTTTAAAAATTATTTAAGCGTTTTCTTGGTAATTTCAATTTGTTAATAATTTATCCTGTGTGTATAAATAAATAAGTTGATCAGACAGAAGTGAGTTCTTTATTTCACCTTAGCATATTTTAGATTTAAGAGCGTTTATACCTTATGAGTGGCAACGTCGCAATTTAGTGTCATATTTCGTGGTTTTCAATTTTTATCATTTAATCGGAGCTCGATATTTTAAAAATCTGTTTTAATTTAAAAACTTTTTAGAATTATGTGAAAACTGTGTAAAAGGTAAGAAATCGTTGCGTTTACAGTTCTATTTATATGCAAATAATACATTGGAAACTTGCAGGGCGTTATTTTCATTGTAAAATAACTGTAAGCATTACGATTACTTACTTTTTAAACACTTTCACGTAATTCTAAAAAGATAATTAAACAGATTTTTAAAAAATACCCTCGATTAAATGATAAAAATTGAAAACGACGAAATGTGTCACTAAATTGCGACGTTGCCACTCTTAAGGTATAAACGCTCTTAATGCCAAGGCGCGATACCATAAACTAAGAAGTCGATATCGGTATTTATTTTATGCATAGTCACATCACTAGCTAATACTCTTTTGTCTATGACAGCGTACACTTCAAATGTACTAAAGCGCCTTCTATGCTTTAGTTATTGTTCTGAGGTTTTGATACTCGCTTTTTTTTCCATAGTTGACAATTATTAATTTATTATTATGGTCCCTTTACTGTCATGTGTATTATCTGACAGATCTATCTGACACTCAGGGAGCAAAAAAAAAGTTTTGGCTTTAATTGGTAATGGTGAACAAAACTGGTGCCTAATGGTTATGTATTCTGTAATTTGTTTGTGATGTTTATTACCTGATTTTATTAAAATTTGTTTTGACCAAGTCTTGTTTTCGACCTGTCAGCTACTGACATTATCTACCACAAAGTGCAAAATTCGATGGTTTGCCTCTTTGCGCTGCCGTTTCAACATGACCACGGAGCAAATACAAAGAGGAGATGTTGTAATAAGGTTTCTGTATGAAACAACGGGTGACACTTTACGGGGTGAGGGGTGATCAGATCCCGCCCACTTCTTTATTTTACATCTACTGGTCAATAGCAAAACTATTCGCTCGTCCTGTTGATTATACTTTGTAGTTATGTAACTATCTCACACTAGATGTCACTACATGCAGAATGAAGAACTATTTTAATAAATTACGCATAAAATTACTGACAAATGAAATGTGATGCCATACATAGCATCAGAACGTCTATCCGAGTAGTTTTTACAAGATAAAACACCACACTTCATTCTTTTTGTCTTCTAGCGCAAATATGCTGTAAAAACGGAACGTTTACAGAGCTGTGCACAGGACGAACGCCAACAATACACTGACTAAGGCCACGCCTACATGATGACGTCAGGACCTAGTTGAGAATCACAGTGCACAGTTGCTTAGGCCGTCTCCTCTTTGTATTTGCTCCGTGAACATGACGCTAGTGGAACATCAATAACAACTCAATTTCCAAAAAAAAAATGCGAGTTTATTAGATAATTCTTTATTAATCCGAATCCAAATCTCCTGCATAATTCGAAATAAATCCGAACTCCTGCCTAATTTACATTGGTCCAAATAGTCGAAATTGTCAAATAGTCCAATTGGGCGAAATCATCGATGTGTTTTGCAGGTCGGCCTTTCGTGTATTTTCCAGGTGTTACAAATTTACCTCCATTCTTCATGCCTTCGTCCACTATGCGCCGAATTGTGCTTTCAGAAACACCTGAAATCAATAAAGACATGTTAAATACTCGTAACAAATACCTTATACACATCTAAATAAATAACACAAAAGGATCAAAACCGTCGAGTGATAGTATAATAAATCGTAGGTAAATTTCATAACCTCAACGAAATATAAACAATGATAAAAATAGATAAAACTTAAAAACAGAACATTGTCAAGAGATTATATTTCCTTTATTGTGTTTAACATTAAAATACATTTACGTGCCGGTTAACTTTGCTGTCCGACCGTAAACATCGTCTTTACTCGTCCCAGCTTGAAATTCGGCCATACACTCTTGAAAAACTGTAAATATATTTATCTCGCACCTCTCTTATATACATTCCGATTCATTTTTGATCTCTATACGTTCACACGATTAAAAAAACTCGAAATAGCACAATAATAATAAAGAATATCAACCACAAAGCTACGATGTGACAGCTGAGGTACTCAGTTTGACCTCAGAACAATAACATTGTTCTGAGAGTTTAACAATTATTCAGTGTGGCCAGTATTAGGAAAAGCAGCTTAGTAGTTCCCAAAACATTCTTTTCATGACTTTCTTGACAGACTGTACACATTGTTGTTTTTTGTCTTAAGCGTCACGCAACTTCTGTTGTTTTTTTTTAATTTATTCACCATAATATACAGGGTGAAATTGAATGCATGGGCATTAATTTTAAAGGGTCATTATACTCATCTAATGATGAGTACAACAAGAACAACTATTACAATGGGACCAATCCTGAGTTCACAAAAAAAAAAACATCTGTTCCCTACATTTTGAAGGGTTATGCAAACATAAATGTAGGGAACAGCTTTTTGTTTTGTGATATCAGCCGTGACACGTCACTTTTTAATGTCTCGTTCATTAACAAAATAACTATGGATAAAATTTATGCAACAAACTAATACAATAGCATGACACGCCTGAAGTATCACAGCATTGCGATTCTGTAACCATCTCACCGTGAAAACTTAGGTGAAGTGAGCGTGGAGAGAGCTGTCAGTGTCATCCCACTGATGCTAGGGATTGAACAAGCATTACACTTACAATCATAATCGAGATTTTTTTTTTTTTTTTATCCAAATTGTATTGATCATTTTATATTATTTCAAAGCTAGTATGTAGCTAAGTGGCTAAACAAAACTATTTTGATGGTTTTAAAATAAAATAGCAAAACAGAAATTCTGTTAGAAAGTCAATGCTGTTTTTTTTTGTGTTTGCCTTAGGCGCGAGTGCGTCACGCACGGAACTGTAAATAAAATATAAAACATACAAGTTGAAGACCGCTACAAAAAAAGAAACGCGTAAGAAGTATCGACATTGTTTGTAATTATGAACGAAGCAGGTTCGATCATTTTTCCATTCATACTCGTACAAGGAGTAACTTTGTCGACTTAAGCAGAAAAGCATAACAAGAGTATGTAGGATATAAGAGCGAGCAAAGCGAGCTTGATAATGTAAGCACCCCGCCTAGGGCCGATTAGATTTTCGGAAATAGGAGTTTCGGTACTTTGTCGAAAAATCCACAAAAGCTCTAGAATTGAGAGGAAAATGTCAGGACCTCGCCTCGAATACCTACGTTAAGTGCTATATATTCTATGAGGCGTTTTCGCATATTTTTTTAGTTCCGAAAGTTTTACACCTATATTTAATTTTGAAGCCAGGAGAGTGCAAGTGCGCCGTCTTGCACCCCGCTCCCGGCGCCCATGTTAAATGATTATGTAAACGCAATCCCATGACCCAATCGCGACTGTGGCTCGAGTCGAGTAAAGACTGTGCTACGTTGTTCAGGCTTGTTACTAACCCAAATCTATACCGACACTTGCGAATCGCGCTTACTTCACCTCGCCGGTAGTTTTGAGATTCGGGTGATGTGATCACGATCACGCCGCGCTTGCGCGTTAGGCACTGGCAATATCACATGGAGTTTTTTTACTTACTTACTACGTAGGTAGGTACCTACTTATTTACCAACATCCAATAGATAGAAGTCTACTTAACCTGTTGTTGCCAATAATATATGATCAAACGAACTTCAAAGTGAAGTTCGATCATTATTATATGAGTCGCTTCATTCGAAGATATCTTTAACCAGGCCCTGCAGTCTCGACATAGTTAGCAATCGTTTTCGGTTGCTAAGTCCTAACAATCCAGATGTAAATGTTGATGTAAATGTTTGGTAGTCTAGACACTCAAATTTATCGGTTGTTACCTACCGGTACCTACCTAAAATACCAGTAACAACCGATAAATTTGAGTGTGGAGACCACCAAATATCGTTACATCTGGATTGTTAGGACTTAGCAACCGAAAACGATTGCTAACTATGTCGAGACTGCAGGGCCAGGTAGTCCCCTTCACTTGCGCTAGCAACTACGCACGTTTATTTAGAGATTTTTTTTTTTTTTTTTTTTATATAAGTTGGTAACACTGTAGGTACCCCACGCGGCCGTGTCGGTCAGTTGTAAGCCTCATTATTTTAGAGATGATTAAATAAGTTATAATTTTTGCAAATCTCTTCAGGGTTCTGGGCGGGTTGGGAAATTATATCTTCGAATGAAGCGACTCATATAATAATGATCGAACTTCACTTTGAAGTTCGTTTGATCATATATTATATTTCGTCGCTTCATTCTTCAGATATCTTTAACCAGGTAGATGTTAAGAGATAATGAGATTTGCAGGTTAAATTGCAAGGATTTTTGAAATGATCATTTATTTACTTTTTAAATACATATTGAAAAATAAATAATGTTCTTCTATGTTGTGATAATAATATGTGTTTGATTTACAATCAATCCCTTACACTAGTTTTCATTATAGGCATACTGATTCTGCAAATTCGGCTTCATTAATTATATTAAGTTTATAAAACTTGGCAAACGTTTGAGAGCGACTGGTCCACCCCGCGGTTCTACGTATTGTGTCAATGCACACCCCTGCCGAGCTTGCAGAAGAAGTTGAGGCGTGTCGTGTACTGTGTGCACTGAATATTGATGTATTGACACCGCTTTCTGATAACACCAATTTTATCCATCGACTTATGGTTTGAGCTGTGGCTGCCTTGTTAGGTTTTTTAATTGTTAGTATTAAGTTATTAATATTTTTATCTCTTAGATTTTTTGTAATAAATATGTAATCTGTGAGTACGGTAGCAGGACAAATGTTTTTATTTTCTACAAAATAGGGCAGAAAAAGTACGGGTTGTTCTCTTCCTGGAGCCGAAGTCTTGATAGTGTCTGTTATCACTACTTTTACTCCGTTTGACGAGGTATGTATATTCTCTAGTTTTATCAGGGAAAGAGTTTGGACTCGCTGTGCCGTACATAACGCCAGTAAAATAACTAACTTTTTTGTCAATTGACTTAGGTCTAAATCTCGGTTCGGGTACCATAAGTACTAATTGCGGATCCCAGGTGTGTGTATATTTTGGCCTGTTAGGTTTAAGTTTATAGGCTCCCTTTAACAACCGTTTGATGCATTCATCAGAACCAACGTTGTTGCCCAATAGTAACGAGAGTGCGGATCTGTGGGAATTCAAAGATCCATACGAGGCACCTTTGTTAAACTCCGTTGTCAGAAAAGAGATGACCTTTGCTACCGTGCTCTTCAAAGTATCAATTTTGTTAGTTTTGCAGAACTGCCACCAGAGTTTATATGAGACGCTATATTGTTTTTTTTGGTATTATCAGAAAGCGATGCTAACATGAGATCTATTGCTTCTACGGGGATGTTACGTCGGAGGAAGGCTTCCCGGAGAGTATCGCTGCAGCCAGTGTAAGACGACTGTGCAGCGGGTGGTGGTGATCCCTGGAGGAGGATAGAAGCAAGTTTTTACTGGGTTCAAAAAATATTATTTCTGAGGAGATTAATTCTGTAACGATAGGAAACCATGGCTGTGATGGCCACCATGGGAATACGAGTATACCACACGCCTCATCGTTTATTATCTTATAAACACTTTTAAGTATTAAAGAGAATGGGGGAAAAGCGTAGAAAAAGTTATGTTTCCAATTAATTGTAAACGCATCGACAAAAGACGCGTCTGGGTCAGGAAACCAGGATGCGTACAAATTACATTTTGCATTAATGCGAGAAGCGAACAAATCAATTCCAGGTTGACCTAGTTTACAAATGATAGTTTTAAATGCTTGATCTGACAAGCTCCATTCTATATCGGGGTTTATTTTTCTTGATTCAATATCAGCTTCGATGTTTTGTTTGGTATTAATATAGGATGCAAATATCCATATGTTTCGCTTCTCGCACCATTGCCAAATTTTATAAGCAAGATCGTTTAAGTGAGGATATTGTACTCCTCCCATTCTATTAATATAACTCAACGCTGTGTTATTGTCAACTCGTAACAATATGGAACAATTGGATCGTTCTTTCGCAAAGGTTGTTAGTGCTAAGAAACTAGCTAATAACTCTAGGTAATTTATATGATATTGTCTTTCGGTTTCCTTCCATGACCCATGAGCGCGATTACCATCACAAAATGCTCCCCACCCTGTATTCGAAGCATCGGAAAATATTTCCAATTCGAAATCAGGGGTGTCGACGAAGTTTGTACATGTAAATATATTTTGTGACCACCAATTTAAATCGTTAAGTATGTGTCGTTCTAGGTTTACTTTTGAATTATAATCGTTATGAAACCTATTCAGTAAAAGGTATTTTTGACGCTCTAGGGTTTTGGTATATAACCACCCGTATTTGACGGCAGGACACGCTGCAGTGAGAACGCCGATTAACTGAGCGAATTCTCTGATGGTACAGAGAGGTAAACCAATAAACTTTTTAACAAGCTGCGCGATATTACGACGTTTGTCCATAGGTAAGGAAACCGAAAGGTTCGTCGTATTATAGATGAAACCTAAAAATTTGCACTCTTGTTGAGGTATTAATGAGCTCTTTTTATAATTGATCACAAAACCGAGACAAGCTAACACTCGTAAAGTTTCGTTAACATTACCGAGGCACTCAGTATAGGTTTTCCCGATACATAAGATGTCATCTAAGTATATTACTGATTTATGTCCCTTGTATCTAAGGTAGGTCATGACCTCCTTCATAATTTTTGAAAACACTCTAGGTGCAATGGAAAGACCGTAGGGCATGGCGTTAAATTCGTATGTTATAGTTTCAGACATATCATTTTCGAATTGAAAACGTAGGTATTTTTTAAATGATTTTTTAATTGGAACTAGGAGATAGGCTTCTTTAAGATCTATCGTTGCAAGGAAACCATTTTTTGGAATAAGTTTAGAGGCCGTCCTATGATCTTCCATTTTGAAGTGTGATTTTTTGACAAACTGATTAAATGATTTTAGGTTTAAGATGAATCGTTGTTCACCGTTTGACTTAGGTGATAAAAATATGCGAGATATAAACTGGTCTTTTACAGGTTCACAAACGGTAACAGCACCTAGGTCTATAAGTTTGTTAATGGCGAACGCCATATCACATTTCTCTTGTTTAGACCAAAATTTTTTGATTGTATTAAGGGGTTGTAGTACTCCATCTGATAAAGGGATATCTACACCTTGACTAATCCATCTGAGAACTGTCTTATTATCGGTGATTTTTGCCCAACAATCAAAATAAAACTTAATTCTGCCTGCATGTACCTGAGTCAATGGCGTCGTGATGGAGCACGTTGCTTGTAGTTGGTCTTCGACTGGCTGGATGCAAGGGGAGCTCGGTAGTTGGTCCGTTTCTGACCCCCTCGCCCCCCTCCCCTGTTCGACTGGAAGCGAGAAGGTCCCGACCAGTTTCCCTGGTAGCTGGACCAGTTAGCTGCTGGTTGTGCTCTAGAGCTGGAACTAGAAGGCTTTAATGCGGGCAAAGTCTTCTTGATTTGTTCCCCTTGTTTTACAATAGCCTTTGAGGCTTTAATTTTTTCTGAAAGGTCGTTACCAAACAGTGTGTTGTCCCGTTCGGAACGATCGAGAAATTGTAAAAATGACTTGTCCAACCCAGGGAGGATAAATCTGACTCTAGCTTCAGTATTTTGGTGATGCAAGTCGGATAAGATTCGGCAACCGTCACTAATGAATTTAATTGCATCTACTTTGCTTTCATTATTTACCAGCAAGTGTAAACCTCTATTGACAGCAGTAATGCCCAGTCCCAGTTGTTGCTGGCTAGCGGTCATTTTCTTGTCCCGAAATCTACCAGATTCCGGTATGGCCGCAGAAACCTCAAGGTTAAGCGTTGGTGCTTGAAGTAACTGACAGTTTTCGGGTATGAGGTAATTTTTCAGAAGTATCTCCCTATTTTCTTTTGTCATACCCTTTTTTAGCAAAGGTAGCCATATTTTTGCGAGATTTTCGTGAATTTTCTCGCCAAACTCCGGTATCTCGTCTGTGATTTCGCCTAATGCCGCCAAAATATTTGGATCCAAGTCTGGATCAGTGGGATTCGTTGTTTCGATGTCAACGCAGGGTGGATTGGTCGCAACTTCTGGGACAGTAATCACATCGCTCGGTGGTGGTTCTGGTGGTGATGTGTCTGGCTCAGAGTCCGCCACAGTGTCCACAGTCTCGGGGTCCCCCGTTTCTCTTGGACCTGGTAACATTTTTTTTTCATAAGTTATGAGGGTAGTCATAACTTTACACGGCAAAGAATTCGTAAGTACATAAGAACAGTATTACACGTGATTCTAGTTCTTAGAAACCATGTTTGTTCTATTTAGCCATCGTGTTATCATCTCGGATAACCTCCCGGTATAATTAAACCTTCGTGTTGCCATCGCGGACAACCTCCCGGTATTATTGGGTTACTTAGTAAAGTAACTGGTAGGTATTTAGCCATCGTGTTACCATCTCGGGCAACCTCCCGGCGTTTTTTACTATCACTTTTAGAACACCAATGATGAAAAATTGTACTTACTTGAATTTTGTTCCGAATCTGATGACGAAAGACATCTTATTCGACGACAATAAGCCTTCTTTTCTAACCTCCGTATTTTTTTCTTGTAATGCTCAATCTTCTCTTCCGCGTTTCTCTTCGGCATACTTGGTACCTAATATACTTTTAACCTACTACTTATTGAGTGTTGAAGACGTCCGTTCGTTGCTGCGCACGAAAAAGGAATGAGGCTTACAACTGACCGACACGGCCGCGTGGGGTACCTACAGTGTTACCAACTTATATAAAAAAAAAAACTCTAAATAAACGTGCGTAGTTGCTAGCGCAAGGGAAGGGGACTACCTGGTTAAAGATATCTGAAGAATGAAGCGACGAAATATAATAAAAGAATATCCATGAGATTATCATCGTCAATACTAAAATTTAATAGCTAAACAGAGACTCGCGCAGCGCCGACACGGGCTCACTTGACTTCGCTGGCGTAATGTTGCCGTGGCAACGAGAATAGCGTGGCCATGATGTGATCACGCCGCGCAAGCGCGTTAGACGCTATCTTCGCTGGCGTGATGTTGCCGTGGCAACGAGGATAGCGTCGTCGTGATGTGATCACGCCGCGCAAGCGCGTTAGACGCTGTCATTAGTAGGTAGACGTACCACGAGTTTTTTTTTTTTCGTTATTGCTATGACAACCACGTCCCTAAGTCTGTTCGTATTCGAATTCCGAGACAATAATTAGTACCTAGCTATTTATTTCAATGCTTTTAGATTGTCAATTCCAATCATTTTTTGAATGTCAGTATTATTATGTACATACCTAAATTTTGTTTTCAACAAATGGATATTACTTGAGAGGTGAGATTGAATAACTTCGAAGAGAGTATTCAGTGATTGGTGTTGTTGTTTACATATGTGTTGTTCGTTTACATAATATTACATATACACGTAAATAGCACATGTATCCCTTCATCTAGATAAACCACAGTGTAAGATACTAACCAAATATAAACATAAATATTCAGGCATATCATCTAGTTATGGGGTGCTACACAAATTGCTTCTCTCTTTCTAACAAGAAATTAAAATTATTTTAATTATTCATGTATTTGTGTCTATATTCTATGTATGTTATCATTGTATGCATGTTTATTTTAAGCCGATAATATAATGCAAGTACCTATGTGTAGGTTACTATAGTCTAATTTAATTCTTCCTTACTGTTTTACACACCGTGCCTACGTTTCGCATCCTCAAGCCGTCGGAACAAGTTGCAATGACGGTTCCGCAGGTGTACTGAACGACTATTTTTAATACACTTGCGAAAAAATTAATAACTTTAATAAAATAATAAAAACACAATAAAAACCATAGACAACTTACGAATAATCAAATTTTAGCGGTTTTCGCAGTTTGAGACTTTTCAGTTTTCTGTTTCCCACTGATAAAGTTTTGTTTTGTGGTTTTGTTGCTGATCGAGTAAAGTTTGCGTTGATTAATATCCGTTCGTATTTTCTCAGTGATATTAAAGTGTATTTTGCATTGGTGGTGCAAGATGTACATCAGGTGTTATCGAATATTGCATTCTTACGATGGATCTAAATGCAGACGTTTCCTATTAGTGAGATGGACGCAAAAAGTGGCTCCACCTGAGCATTAACAGTGATTAAGCGCTCAAGATCTTCACAAACTATGTGTGTGCCAGAAACACTTTGAAAAAGATACATCAATGAGAAGTATTGGCTCAAAATTGGTCTTGTCCTTCACGGTGTTCGGCCGAGGACATTACCGTAGGAATAGTCATAAAAGTTTACGAAGGTTCGTAATTACCAATGATTACTTGCTAATCTTGTAAAATGAGTACCTATATTTCATACCAATCCAATTCACTCTAGTTTTCCTTGTCAGCAATGCTTTTTATTTGAGCTTTTAACAGGCTGTCCAATTTTATTACTAAATACCTAGCTAAGACATAACGGAAATTTTAATTAGTGGAAAACCTTATGGATCACAACTCATCACTACATATTATTATATAATATGTAAAACGAGTCATTTAACCTAGTTTAAAGAATACTAATGTAACTATATACTTACATTTTTTTTTCAGATGTTTGTCAGAATAAAATTGTGATCTTTAATATTCTCGGAAAATGAAATATGATGACCATATTATGCCCGTCTGCCTGGTAAGAATGATATTTTATTTAAGTATTTTAATTCTTTTTCACATGAATATTTCATGTGAATAACAGCTGCTGATTAATATATAAAAAAAAGTTATTTTGTTTATTTCTCCATACACACAAGGGCATTTTTTAAATAATTTAAAATACAAATATGTTTTCCAGATACCTGATTTGCAAAGCCTTTGTTATAAGAAAATTGTGCTCGAGGTGTCGAATAAAAAGGGTTGCAGTCACTCTTGTCTTGACTTATTCATCTCAGTTTTGTATGTATTTGTGTGATAGTAGTAGTATATTAATATATTTTTTCTACGTAATACCTTGTTCACTTAAAATAGAAATGATAAAATTGTTGTTTACTAGCATTTGGACCAGTCATAATTATTATAATATAAATCAAGCAATTATAGACTTTGAATTAAACATTTTGGACGTTGGGCAGAAAACCTCCCCGAGTGCTCAGTAGCTGCTGGTCCTTTTGTTTTCTTGAGGACGAGCAGGCGCTGGGCCGGTGCACCCTGGGTGCGGGCAACAATCTCCTCGTGAGGGGTGGGAAAGAGGAGATTGTTGTCCGTGGCGAATTTCTGCCGGAGCGGAGGAGTCGCTCCCGCGGGCTCTCTATCTGCGCTCTGCAGCTGCAGAGTGCACGATTAGGGAGCAAGATGGGGTAGACCGCGGGCCGTTTTACAGTCCGTGGTCTAGGGGTCTCCGCGGCGTGTACGTCGCAGTGACCGAGGTGGTGAAGACCGTGGGTTGCTCCTCAACCTGCGGTCTTGGAGCATCCGTGGCGAGGTGTTTGAGCCACGGTGCTGGGTGGTGGGTAGGTTAAGTTAGTTATAGGTTACTTTAGGGGAAAAAAAAAAATATATTAGGTTAGTAGAAATAGTTTGTAGATACCGAGCAGCGGGCGGTATATCCTGCACCGGAGGCATCCGCGGGCCATGGGAGGATCAAATACTCTCCCAAAAAGAGCGGCCGCATTGCCTTGGGGAAGTGATGTGCGTACCCCACCCATTTCGTAAAATGGAAATGTCAGAAACAGAAAGAGATTTGTCATGCGCCCCGGCTGACGCCCGGCGCTCGCAGGTACCCAGGCCTGCGAGTGATAAATTGGTTACCGACGGACGCGCAGGGGTAGGCGACCAGGCCCCTGTTGCTGATAATATTACTGGAAGCAGTCTTGTTAAAAATATTGACGGAGGGCCGCGTGGACCGTCTTCCGTTAGGAAACATCCACGCGACCCTGCTCAGGTGGGCGGTCTGTCCTCAGAAGAGGAAGGCCCGCTGGCCCCGAAGTTGCCGACTACGAGGAGAGGTCGGCAGGCTTCGAGAGGGGTGAGTGCTTCACGGCCGCGGAGGAACGCACAGGGTAGGTTCGTGCGCCCCAATACTCCGGTGGCCAGCGAAGCAGAGAGTGACATGGGGGTCACTACCGAGGACCCTGGTGGCGAGAGTTGTGCCTCGCTAGGGAGCTCAAAGGCGGAGCTCAACGCCACCAGAAGAGAGCAGCTCAAAGCCGTCGCTGCCGACGAAGTGTCGGAAATGGCCCGACGCGCACGCGAGCGACGCGCTGCTCTAGCGGCGGAAGGGGGGGAACCATCTGCGGTGGCCCTAAGTCAGCTTGCCTTGGACGGCCACCAAATCCGGCAGCCTGAAGGGCACGTTCACCCGCGGTCTGAAGGAAGCTGCCGCGGACATTAAGGAGGCAGTTGGCATCCTCCTCAACAGGACGGCCTCAGACGAGGTCGCGAAGTTGCAGGAGGAAAACAACCGTCTCCGAAATGATTTGGAGGACCTCCGGCGACAAGTCGCTGCACTGAGCGAGCAGCAGCAGCGACGCACGTCCACTGATGCCGCATCGGTAGTGGCCCCGGCTCCCGCATTGAGACCGGCAAGCGCTCACACCGACGACGAGGTCGAGCGCATTGTCCGGCTCTGCATGCTTCAGTGCGGGAGCATGGTCAATGCTCGTATGGAGGCGATTTCTCGGCGCCTCCCTGCGGAAATCCTCCGTCCGCCCCTAGCGGCCGAAACACGGTGGAGGACTGAGGAGCTGCCGAGACCTGCGCCTCGGAAGGGGAAGCCCGCGGAGGGTGTGAAAAAGCCCGTGGAGGGAGCCCCATCGAGCGATCAGCCCACGATTGTCGGGTCTAAGGGTGAGACCTGGGCGACAGTCGTGGGCCGCAAGAAGGCCCGCAAAGCCGCCAAGGCGGCCTCGGCAACAGCGCGCGCCCCCGGCCGAACCGCAAAGGCGGTTGCGCAGCCTGAGCGGCGGACTGCCAAAGGCGGTCGCAAAGGACCGGCGATACGTGCTCCGCGTTCCGAAGCTGTGACGCTCACGCTACATCCCGGAGCTGCGGAGCGCGGAGTAACGTACCAGTCGGTCATTGCCGAGGCCAAGGCCAAGATCAAATTATCAGATCTTGGTCTTCAGTCCGTCACCCTCAGGCAGGCTGCCACGGGTGCGCGGCTCTTCGAGGTGGCCGGTGCTGCGAGTGGCAGTGCCGGAAAGGCGGACGCTCTGGCCGCCAAGATGAGGGAGGTCCTCAGCCCTGAGGACGTCCGGGTCTCCAGGCCAATGAAAACCGCAGAGGTGCGGATTGCTGGTCTGGACGACTCCGTGACCTCTGAAGAGGTGGTGGCAGCCGTTGCCCAAAGCGGAGAGTGTCAGCCGGACAAGGTGCGGGCCGGCGATATACGCACCGACGCCACCGGACTCGGCGTGGTCTGGGTTCGGTGCCCTGTGGCGTCGGCGAACAAGATCGCCTTTAGCGGCAGATTGCTGGTTGGCTGGGTTGCAGCGAGGGTGAAACTCCTGCAGCCCCGGGCTTTGCGGTGCTTCCGGTGCCTGGAGAAGGGCCACGTCCGGGCAAAGTGCACCGCTGAGGTTGACCGTAGTGAACTCTGTTATCGCTGCGGTCAGCCCGGCCACAAGGCGGCCCAGTGTTCCGCGGCGCTCAACTGCAGCTTATGTTCGGCTGCAGGGAAGCCAGCGGGACACAAAGTGGGCGGAAGGGCCTGTGGCGTGCCTACCAGCAAGGCCAAGAAGAAGAAGAAGAGGAGCTCTAAACCTGCCGGGGAAACCTCGCCGCCCCCGCAGGCTAGTAGCTTCATGGTCGACTCCCGGCCCAGGACCGTTGCCGAGGTAATGGAATGTCAATAATGGCACAATTCCATTTCCTACAGGGCAACATCAACCACTGTGCCAGAGGTCAGGATCTTTTACTCCAGAGCATGGCAGAGTGGTCGATCCACGTGGCTGTGGTCGCCGAACCGTACTTCATCCCCGCCCGTGACAACTGGCTGGGGTGCGCTGACGGTTTGGTGGCCATTATTGGCGAGACTCTGATCGACCCGTCTCGAGGCCGCGGCTGGGTTGCTGCGGTCTCGGGCGGCATCGTCATTGTGGGGGCGTATTTCTCCCCCAACAAGAGTCTCGCCGACTTTGAGGGTTTCCTTGTCGAGTTGGGCGCCGTCGTAGGCCGCTATCACCCTCGTCCCGTTCTGGTGCTCGGGGATCTCAACGCCAAGTCATCGGCGTGGGGATCTCCGGTCACTGACCCTCAGGGCGAGGTGCTAGAAGAGTGGGCGGTGACGACTGGTCTGGTCGTCCTGAATCGGGGTTCGGAATACACGTGCGTGCGGCAGCGGGGCGGGTCGATAGTGGACGTTTCGCTCGCTAGCCCCTCTGTCGCCAGCCGAGTCCGCGACTGGCGTGTCGCCGTGGGGGTGGAGACGCTGTCGGACCATCGGTATATCCGGTTCGACGTCTCTGCCCAGACCGCGAGCGGCCGCCACCCAACAACCCCGATTAACGACGGCCCGCGTTGGGCGCTTAAGCGCATCGACAAGGAACTACTCGAGGAAGCTGCCTTAGTCCAGTCCTGGATTTGGGAGTCGACGACGGACGGCCCCGTCGACGTCGAAGCGGTGGCGCTGTGGTTTCGCGGGGCGATGACGCAGATCTGCGACGCGTCCATGCCCCGTGTCCGCTAACAGTCCGCAAGGCACCAGGTGTACTGGTGGACCGACGAGATCGCGCGGCTGCGCGTTGAGTGCGTTGCGGCTCGCCGCCAGTACACGCGATACCGGAGACGACGTCGACGGGATTCCGTCGAGGAAGACGCGCTGTATGAGGTGTACCGCGCGTCTAAGGAGACTCTGTGGCTGGCCATCGGCGACTCTAAGTCGCGTGCCAGGGAGGAGCTGCTTGGGTCCTACGGGGCAAGTTGCGTCCCTGGGCGCCTCCACTGACGCAAAGTATGGAACCCCAGTTGCTAGAGGCGGTGGTATCGGCCCTCTTCCCTGAGCGAGCGGGACACGTTCCCCCGGCGATGACTTCGCCCTCAGCCACACACTCTCCAGAAGAGGAGAGCACCGATGTCCCCGAGGTGACGCAAGCAGAGACGAGAGCGGCCGTGTCGCGACTCCGGGTTAAGAACACAGCGCCCGGACCCGACGGAGTTCCTGGTCGAGCTCTCGTCCTGGCTCTGAAGGAGCTAGAGCCCCAGCTGAGGGGGCTTTTCACGGCATGTATCGAGCAGGGTCAGTTTCCCAGTGTGTGGAAGGAGGGGAGGCTGGTCCTGCTCAGGAAGGAGGGGCGCCCCGCGGACTCCCCGTCCGCGTATCGGCCCATAGTGCTGCTCGACGAAGCGGGCAAACTTTTTGAGTGCATGGTCGCTGGTCGCCTCGTCAGCCACTTGTGCAGGGAGGGGCCGGACCTGGACGACCACCAATTCGGTTTTCGTCGGGGGCGCTCCACCATAGACGCCATCATGCGCGTGAGGGCCCTGGCGGAGGAGACGGTGTCCCAGGGTGGGGTGGTGCTGGCGGTGTCTTTAGACATCTCCAACGCATTCAACACCCTACCCTGGAGTTGTATTCGGGAGGCTCTGAAATACCATCGCGTGCCTCCCTACCTCCGCCGTACGGTAGGGGCTTATCTGGAGGATAGATGCGTCACCTATCGGGGACGTGACGGTGCCGGTCGGCACCTCATGTCGTGCGGTGTTCCACAGGGATCGGTCTTGGGACCGCTCCTGTGGAACATCGGCTACGACTGGGTGCTGAGAGGCGAGCTCCCGTCGGGCGCCGACTTGAGGTGTTATGCGGACGACACGCTTGTCGCTGCCCGGGGGAATTCGTACAGGGAAGCGACGTTGATAGCCACGGCTGCGGTGTCACAGGTGGTGAACCGCATCCGGCGCACCCCCTGCATATCCCTGGTCAGTGGGGCCCGGATAGCTGTCGAGTCCACCATGAAGTATCTGGGATTGGTGCTCGACAGCCGATGGGAATTCGGGCCCAACTTCCGGCGGCTGGCGCCGAAGCTGATGGGTGCAGCGGGCGCGCTTTCAACGTTGCTTCCTAACTTGGGGGGCCCGAGCGCCGCCTGTAGGCGGTTGTACGTGGGAATCGTGCGGTCCATGGCCCTGTATGGGGCCCCTGTGTGGGCGATGGACATGACGGCCGGCACTCTCGCCATTCTGCGCAAACCGCAGAGGGCGATGGCCGTCAGAGTCGCCCGCGGGTACCGCACGATTTCCTACGAGGCGGCTTGTGTCCTGGCCGGATCTCCGCCCTGGGACCTAGAGGCGAAAGTACTCGCTTCATTATATCGATGGCGCGAGGAAGAGCGGGCACGGGGCTCGAGGCCGGTGCAGCGGCAGATCGCGCTGCGCCGAGAGGAGCTCCGTCAGGTCTTGGTGGCGGAATGGCGGCAAAGGCTTCTGCGCCCTACCGCCGGCCTCGCTACCGTCGAGGCGATCCGGCCAGTACTCGACGACTGGCTCGGGAGAAGGCACGGCTCCCTGTCGTTTAGGGTGACGCAGGTGCTGTCGGGGCACGGCTGCTTCGGCAAGTACCTGTGCCGCATAAACAGGGAGCCGGACGCTCGGTGCCACCATTGCGTACATTGCGGGGAGGACACGGCGCAACACACGCTCGCCGAGTGTGTAGCTTGGGAGGAGCAGCGCTGTGTCTTCACAAATGAAGTAGGAGGCGATCTGTCGCTGCCGACCGTAGTGCGGAGGATGGTCGGTAGCGCAGAGCCGTGGGACGCGGTGGTTTCCTTCTGCGAGGACGTGATGTCGCAGAAGGAAACTGTGGAACTGGAGAGGGAGATCTCGACTCCCTTCCCCGGCCGCAGAAGGCGCACCGGGCGCAGGAGAAGGGCGGACAATGCCCTTTTCCGGCCCCCATGAATGGGTCCAGGGGCGTGGGACTTGGGGAAGTCCTCGCCCCCTATTTGATGGACCCGAGGCGAAGGCGCGCGCGGGCGTCGGCGCGCGCCTATGAGACGATGCACGGGGTAGTTAAACACCTCACTACCCCGTGCAGGAGACGAGGCCCGGACAGACCGGGCCAGCACTAGTGTGGGGCTGCGGAAGAATTTGGATTCCCGCAGCCCCGCGCGCACGTGCGAGGAGACACCGGGGTGGTTTTAGCCGGTAATTTACCCCGTAAAAAATAAAAAAAAAGTTCAGATCATTTTAGCGAAACCAGGATCGGCGATTGCAAAGAGGTTGTGTGGTCTGGTGAAGAAGTCTAATCAATGATTTTATTTCTTTTAGGTACTTAATAATAGTATGTAGTTATTCTATTTAAGTTAATAGTTTAATAAGGTACGATGGGGTTGGCATATCCGTGTGGATAAAAACCCCTTTTAATAATAAAGATTCAAAAAAAAAATAATCAAGCAATATGTGTTGTCATTCATCTACAGGGTGTAAGGGGAACGCTTCCGAAGCCAGAACGTAGATTATATACTACCTAAATGCAAACGGATACCAATAACCTTTCACTTTAAATTGGTTATTTTCAAGACTTCATATTTCGTAAACACGCAATGGAAACCGTCCAAAACGTGAGGTCACTGACACGCAACGCAACATACGCGCCACCTTGCGTCCGCGTGTTTCGGGCGCCGAGCGCTCCGTACGGCCGAGTCACGGGATTTATACGGAATTTACAAACATCACTTTCAAAATGCCTACCTTTACAACACTTCACAAAAATTATGAATTTTAATCGCATTATTCGTAGCCCACTGTTAAACATTAAAGCTGACAGAGGCATTTTACGTACCTGTCTAAATCATTTATCATTTATCATTTATCATTTGCGACCTTATGAGGTTTGGCTCGAACTGCGCTCCATCCCTTTCAATACAAAGTCGGGCCCGTCGTTGTGTCGACCCGTGAACACGAGGCAATAGTGTAGGATCCTCAACACATTCTGCACGAAGTCTATCGAAAACACTCACTATTCTGCCCCGCATTTCATCAGCACTGTCACATTCCCGATTAAAAACTCTTTCTTTCACATAACCCCACAAAAAGAAGTCCAAAGGTGTTAGGTCAGGTGAACGAGCCGGCCAGGCGTGCGGCCCCATTCTTCCGATCCAGCGGTCATCAAATAGCTCAGTGAGACGCTCGCGGACAGGGCGCGTAACATGCGGTGGAGCACCATCGTGCTGGAACCATGCTCGACGAAATTCAGCCAACGATACATCATCTAGCATATCATCTAAATGTTCGTTTAAAAAAATAAGATATTCTGATCCATTGAGGCGCTGCGGTAGAAACACTGGTCCTAGAATTCGTCCATTAAAAACACCAGCCCATACGTTGACGGACCATCGGGTCTGATGGCCGGTTTCTTGAGTGGCGGACGGGTTCACGTCTGACCATACATGAGCATTCCTCCTGTTCCACATCCCGTTCCTCGTGAAAGTGGACTCGTCCGTCCAGATAATGTGCTCAATAAAGCCAGGCGCACGTTGTTGTTGATCTAGCAGCCAACGACAATACGCACGACGACGAACGTGATCGTTAGGTAGCAAAGCTTGTACTTTGTGTATTTTGTAGGGCCGCATTCTGTTCCGGCGCAAGACTTTGTGAACTGTCCAGTGAGAGACTGTCGGTTCGCCCCGGCGCCGCAATAATTTCGCTGCACTTCGTGTGCCCAGGCGAGGATTTTGGCGAATCAAATTTAAAATACGCTCCTCTGTCTGAACATTCACTTGTTGTCCACCACCTGCGGCTATCGGAGCAATCGGTCGATTTTCTAAAACTCGCTGAAAAGCTGCCGTTATCATGCGAGAATCAGACGGATGCCGGACGTTCGGAAATCTGTCTCGGTAAATTCTCAACGCAAGAGAAGCATTGCTACGGGCTTCTCCTAAACACATTAACATGTTGCCGTATTCACGAGCACTGTACACGTATGCATCAGGCATTGTTAAACACAACAAAACTGTACTATAACTAAAAAACAATAAAACAACACTAAAAACGTAACAATAATAACTAAATACAAATTTAAAACTAACAAAACAGTATTAAATACGGTTCAATACCTATCGACCGATTAAACGTAACGCGCGTTCGCTCACGAACTGAGTCTGAAAGGAACTAACTAGATTACTAAGAAGTACTAAGAACATCAAACATGCCGCCTGGCCACGTGCGGCGGCGCCGGCCGACAAACGTACCGCCGCGCGCCACGCGTGTGTGCGTGGACGGGGAATCACATAGGTAGCGGTGTCTTTTCATGTGCAAAGATCAACAAATTACAGAAAATGTAAGAAGAAAATTACGAAGGTGACAGCCGGAGGACTTAAAAAAACCGAAATTAATTTAGAATAAAAGTTTAATTACTCAAAATTACAATATTGGCTTATACTAAATCTTAAGTCTAGACTTGGACGATGTTAGTACCGAAGTGCCGAAATAATTATTATAAAAATACAATATTCTAAACGATTGCAAAGTGCGGATGCGGCATCAGCAGATTGGAAGTAGGTGATCGGTCGCGACACGAGGCGTCGAGTCAGCGGTCTTCGTGTTGCAATTTTATGTGGAAAACATCCGTTGTAGGTAAATGGCTATCATGTCGCTATTCAGCCGTTTTGGTGTAGGCAGGGCACGTAACACCTCCCCCCTCAGAACAGCAACTATTTGAGCAATTTCAGCGAGAATGTTGCTGGTGCATTTTTCTTGATTGTAGGTGATTCTGCATCTTCGTAATGATGATTTTCAGCGCTCTCATCTGGTGACTGTGGCTTTCTGAGCTTTGTGCAAACATTGTACCGACGTATAGTGAGAATAACGATCAGTACAGTTGCACCGAATATTACGACGTATAGTGGGATAGTCGTATGGTAAATTGATTGTTCCAGGTTTGCGTGATCGATCTGTAGAGGTTGTTGCATTAAGATTTTATCTTCGATCTCGTGCAGACTTTTCAGGTGTAGTGAGTTTAGCTTTAGGTGTGGAATAGTTTGATCGATGATGCTCAGGTTCATTGGTATTTCGGTGATTTTCAGCGGTTGTCCTTTGATATGATCATTCGTGTTGATGATAGTAAATTGGTCGGTGCGTAGTAGGCATTTTTGCGGGATGGTGGCGAGATAACTTCCGTGTAGCGAGATGAATTCTTGACGTTCGCAATGTAGCTCGGTTCGAGTTGGTTGTGGAAAGGTGAGAGTATAGCGTCTGTCGTCCAGTTGCTCCATGGCTTCTTTAGTCAGCGTGAGTTTAGTGGGCAGGCATGACTTCTGTAGAGATTGTTGGAAGATGAGTCCTTGGATGCAGTCTATATGTCCTCTCGTCGGTTGATGGTTGACTTCTTCTTCGCAGAGATGAATCCGGTTGAACTTCGGGCATTCAGCCTCTATGTACTTGAAAACTTTCCCATTGGTTGCAATGAAAGGGTAAGGAGGAATGAAGGTGTACATTTTATTGGGAACTATTGCTAATCTATATAATTCAAACTGATCGGGAGAAATTATTGGGATTTTAAATATGATAACTATTCTTTTTCCTGTATAATAATAACCGGGTTTTATAACTGTATAATATTCTCTTAGATCCGCCTCTAGCAATTGGTCTGATCCGTATATGGATCTTAATCGTTTAGTAATATTAGCTAAATTATCTATGCTTAAAGTACTATGGTGAGTGCTCGATGCACGTATAAAAGCTAAGGTATCTTCTATCCTAGTTATTTCTAGAAATAAGTCGTCTGTATTGTCGCTAATTATAGTTAACAATTGAGCAAACTTTGCGTATCTTATAAGGTCGGTTTTTGCAGAAGCTTTCTCGTCTAAAAGTAAGCTTAAGGTACTATTGATTCTCTCCTGATTGCTTACAATTTTTGAGAGCAAATTACTGTATCTAGTCATCCAAACTTTATTCAGACTTATATGCTCGTTTAACTCCGATACTATCTTGTCATCGTTATTTTCTAACAAATTAATTGCATTATTGTATGTTTGGGCATCCGATTGATCTAAGTTACCAGTTATGCTTTTTATAACTGAACCTAAACCGTTTATGAGACCTCTTTTGCTACGACCGGGTTCTAAGGTTTTTAACTGAGACCTAATCATATCCAATTTATTAGATAAATGATTGATCTGAAGTTCGTATAAAACAAAGGTTTGTTTATCTAGTTTGGTTTGGAAATATTCTAGTTGGTTAATTACAGAGTCGAGTATTTGTTCAATATCGGTTAAGTCTATGTATTGCAGAAAAGAATGGTAATGCGTTATAACTCTTGCTTGTCCAAGGTTGAAAGGTAAGAGTCCGGGTCCTTCGTCTAAGCTTTCAAGTCTTATCTCGAGCGCCAGTGTTGTGTGAACGGTCATCGCAAGTAGTATCCTGTAACAATTTTGAAGTCTTAGGGCAACGTTTGAGTCGGGACTTAGCTACGGGGCCTTTCTTTTTAGATGTATATATGTGAATCGGAAGGTCAGCCAGCACAGTGTCATGAGTATAACGCGGTGCTAATTTTTGTCGCCTAGCTACTGGGTTACTAATGAAGACTTGCTGCTCTGGTTGGTATTCTATTTCGGGCTCTCTGTCCTTATTCCTGTTCTGTATGATGTTCGTCCGGTCAGTAAGTGTGAAGTCGTTAATAAGGTCGTATACAGTTTTCATCTGGTCTCGGTGTGTTAAAAGATACTGTTGCATTAGGTGTTCGGTCATGTTAATGTCGAGTGGGTCTCTTGGATCAAAATGTCCTCTAATTATGTCATGGGGTCTGCACTTTGTAAAGCTGTGAATTGTACTATTGTAGGCTAATATAGCATAAGGCATGAGGTTGACCACAGGGTCATCTTTGTGACGTAATCGTAAGATACGAAGATGTTCTAGTAATGTGGAGTGAAATCGTTCTACAATTCCGTTATCATTAGGAGAGTGAGCTAGTGTTCTATGGTGGTTAATTTTATGTAAATTCAGAAAATAATTGATTTGTAAACTCGGTACCGTTATCGGTTACGATAGTGAGTGGAAGACCGTGATGTGTACAATAGTTTAAAACTGCCTGAAGAATACTAATCGCTGTGCCATCTCTTAAATAGTATGCCTGTCCGTATTTTGAGAAAACGTCTACGACTGTAAGATACTTTTCATTTTGGGCTGTAAAGAGGTCCATATGTACTATCTCAAATGGTTTGGTAGCTGGGGGTACTAAATTTAGTTGGGGTCTAATTGGATTCCTATCATACTTGGCTTGTCCGCAAATTGTACACTCATTAATATATTTAGTTATTTCATCCCTCATCTTAGGCCAATAGTATTTCCGGGAAAGAGCAAGATAACATTCGTTTATGCCTCTGTGGTTGGTTTTGCCTTCGTGATAATGTTTTATGATCTGTTGCTGCCTTAAATATTCTTTAACGTCTTCTAGTTCAGTTTTTGTAAGCACTAAGTTCATAGCTGAGCTTTTAAAGTTATTTTGGATAATAGGTATTATTGAATACATTCCTAAGGGCGGAGTTATCTTTAAAGCGGTTTTAACTTTCGGTTTGACATATTCTTTTATGGCATTTACTACGTCTTGCTCTAAATTAGACTCTGAGACTTGGATATGTGTGCGAGTATGTGTGTCGAAGGGTTTAGTAGCTGTTGTCCGTTTAATGTAAGGGCTGTTACTCACTATAGTTATGCATATTTGCCGGTGAAATTTATTCAAAGGTTCGTCGGTGATAGGGACTTCTAGAATAGGGTTTTCAGTGCTAGTATGGGCAGTGTCTGTCGTAGAACCTGTTCGAGAAGGTGGTCGCTCTGAAGGGTTGGCTAACATTGACTCTGTCTCCTCGTTGTTAATTTGTACACGGGATAATGCGTCTGCATTAGTGTTGTATTAATTTCCTTTTTTGTACACTATAGTATAATCGTATTCGCTTAATTTGAGTCTCCACCTAGTCAATCTTTGGTTAGGTTCTTTAAGGTTCATTATCCACTGTAACGGCTTGTGGTCGGTGAATATTTTGAATTTACGACCGAATAGGTAGGGTCTGAAGTACCTTGTAGCCCAAACTATGGCTAAAAGTTCCTTTTCTATAGTGCTATAGTTGGTTTCACTATCATTTAAAGTTCTCGAGGCGTAACAGATGGGTTTATCTGAGCCGATAGTACCTTGCGAGAGTACGGCACCTATAGCTACATTAGAGGCGTCTGTTGTCAATATAAACTCCTTAGTAAAGTCAGGATACTGTAAGATGGGGTCATTCGTCAGTAGTCTCTTACATTTATTAAAACAGTCCATGTATTCAGAGTCAAACGTAATTTTGTTAGTCTTTTTAAGGCATTTTGTCATAGGCTTAGTGATGCGAGCAAAGTCCGGGATAAAGGAGACTGGTCATCTGAGCCCCAGGCCCGGCACAAATGAACTTATGTCAGAATTTTCGTAAAATTAGGTAAAGTAAATCTAAAAAGTCCGCGTGTCCGAAATCAGTGGCGAACATATTATAATTGCCCAGTGTTTATGATAAGGCGCAGTATTTTATTTTGCATACATTTTTTTAAGTTTTTGTTAATTTTTTATGCTTTAACATTGAACACAAGTAATGTAATGTGTGTATTATTTTTATAAACAGACAAGCAAAGCATTCTATGCGGCGCACACTGGTCCACTTTGGCAAAACTATGGACACGGGAATCGATGTGAGTCAGTGTGTATATTTTGTGTTGATTTTTTTTTTACGTATTCCTCTTTTGATTACAAACAACTTTCTGTAATTCCGTTTTTTAAAAAAAACTTACTATTTCCGAGAAAAAAAATATTTTGTGTTTTTTTTGTATGGGGGAGGGTATGTAATGCGTGCGTGGGTCAAAATAAAACTTAGTAGGTATTCAAGAACACGTCATTCTCAAAACACAATTTTTTTTTTTTTCGGAAATAGTAAGTTTTTTTTAAAAAACGGTATTACAAAAAGTTGTTTGTAATCAAAAGAGGAATACGTAAAAAAAAAATCAACTCAAAATATACACACTGACTCACATCGATTCCCATGTCCATAGTTTTGACAAAGTGGACCAGTGTGCGGCGCGATGATTCCTGGAACTCGTTTTGTACTTTTTTACCTGCTTGTTGTCGCGGTCTCACTTGCGCTTAGCTAAAACGAGCGAGAACGATATAATGACTAGGCAGTCATTATGGCGTTCTCGCTCGCACACTCGTAGGCACAATAAGATCCATCGGCAGCCCGCAGCGCGCGTGCGTTCACTCTTGCTTGCTTTGCTCGTTAAGTGTGATCGTGCGCATTTTTTCTCTTCCTGATTTATCTAACGACGATTTAGCTTACTCTTACCGGACTTTGTACTTTAATTGTGATTGGTTTTGTTGATATGGGAGACCGAGACAGTCATTGTGTTGTGTGTGAGCACTCACTTCGCCGTCGTCGGAGACATGTACTTCATGAAGGGTTATTGGAAACCCGGCGAGACTTAGTGGTACATCTGTTACGTGCTATAGAACCACCACAAGAGGTACGTACCGCTTTATATCTTATAATTGTTCATATAAGTAAAATACTAGCTTTGCTAGGATCATTCTCACGGAGATAATACCTACTTACCTAGATCAATTATTTTAATAAAAATGTAAAAAAAATGTAGTATTAAAACAAAGTAAAATAAAGATTAAGTTTTTTTTTTTTAAAAAAAAAGCTATATAGTAGATGTTGTGGTGAGCTACTGCCGCACTGTGCTAAAAGACCAAAGTCGTAGTCAGAAAGTAGTAACCGGACTTTGTTAGAATAACTGTCATGGGGAGATGTTTTTCTACCTAGGTAGTGGTATTTATGTAGTAATAGGTGGCGCAATTGTGTTGCACTTGCACATAAATCTTTTTAGATTGCTAATTGTTATTTTTTAATGGGATTGCTCATTTTATTTATTATAAAGTCAGATAGGTACTTTAAATGTTTTTTGGACTTGTTTTACATTCTTTGCTTTTTTTACAGGTTTCATTCGATGGTTCCAGGGCAATATGCCACGCTTGTTGGCATAGCATTGACTCCGAAGCCACCCAAGACCGAGCAGGCCCACAGCCTGCGCCCGCTGTTGTAGCTGTCGCAAATGTGGTTAATCCTCCTGGAATGACGCGAGCTGCTAATACGTCGCGAAGATGTATGTTCCACAATTGCAACAGAACAGAACTTAGACACGTCCCTAACAGTATAAAGGTGCATTTGCTCAATTACTTCAACTTCTACATTCCCATTCGCGCCCGTATATGCCATCAACACCTATTACATACGACTGTAGAAGATATTCCTGGCAATGTAAGAAATCATCAGTCTGGATTTAATGGAGAAAGCATTAATGATATTGTAAATATATATAGAACGGCTATGGAACACAGAACTTTTTTAGACTTTGAAAATATTCAAGAGATATCGGAATACGACTTCCATTTTTGGACTGGTCTTAATCGAGAAAAGTTCATGACATTTCTTAATCAAGTCCCGACTCTCCATCAACAGTCGGATACACCGCGGAGAGATTTGGCTCTATATTTAAGTAAATTGAGAACTGGTGAGCCAAATGATAGACTTGCCACTGTTTTTAATATTTCAAGAAGAACCGTGGACAGAAAAATACACAGCGTTAGAAGATGTCTCTTGGAAGATTTCGTTCCAGTACACCTCGGACTGGATCACATAACTCGGGACCAAGTTATAGAACGTAACCGACTTCTACCTAACTATTTCTTCGGAAATGATGCTACACCGAAAGCGATAATAATCTTAGATGGTACGTATCTATTTATTGAGAAATCGACCAATTTTTTATTTCAACGCGTAACCTACAGTACTCATAAGTACCGGAATTTGATCAAGCCATTTATGATCGTGTGTGCGGATGGGTACATACTGGACGTGACGGGTCCATATTCTGCAAGAACGTCGGATGCCAACATAATGAAACAGATTTTAAATAACCATAATGAACCCATAGAGGAAGCAGCGTTCCATTATTTTTTTGAGGAAGGCGACGTTTTTATATTAGATAGGGGATTCCGGGATGCAGTGCCAACATTGGAGTCACATGGCTACGTACCGCATATGCCTCCATCTAAACGCCGAAATGAAACTCAATTAAGCACAGAAAATGCAAATAAATCGAGACTGATAACACTGGTGAGGTGGGTTGTTGAAACAATGAATGGCCGCTTCAAACGCGACTTTAAATTATTCAGAAACAGAATTTTTAATCTCCACGTACCTCACATCTTAAAAGATTTTAAAATCGCTGCCGCAATAATAAATGCCTTCCAGGAACCATACACCGACAGCCCATATACAAATGCTTTTATAGAAATCATTAACGCAAATATGAACCGACCAAATCTTTTGGCTGAGTATGTGGAGAATAATAACTTGAATAGACAGAGAGCAATATTCACAAGACTTGTGGCCGATAGCCCAGAAGTGGCAGATTTCCCTCGCCTTACCATTGAGGAGATAATTCTCTTTTCAGTTGGTACGTACCATGTTAAAATAGCACGCTCCTATTGTAGTGAGCATCTGAAACGCACTGGCGTTTACGAAATGGAGCTTTACAGACATCCAGACATAAATGATAACGATATTTTATTAAGGTGCCGGATACATTCAAGGCACACCACTTCAAAAACCTACTATACATATATTTTGTTCAACGCTATGTCGGAAGGAAGAGACGCTATTACAGGATATTACTGTTCTTGCATACAAGGCAGAAGAACATTAGGTAGTTGCGCCCATGTCATAAGCATTATATACTATTTGGGGTGGGCCAGACACCACGAGGAGTTTGACCACCCTGCATTAGGTATGGATGATGTTCTCATTATTGAAGAATAATATTGTCAATTATTTATGTAATAAAAAGAAATACCTAGTACATTTTTTTATTTTACGTTATTGTTATATTTTATACATTATTTTTGATAGTCAAGTGTATATTTCATAATTATCTATAAAAAAAAAACTTTTTCTAAAGATATGTTAAAATGAAAAAAGTCGCCTAAACAAAATCTGTAAGCAATTTTTCAAAGTGTTTGCCTCTGATTTCGGAGTTGAGGACTATTTAGAATTACTTTACCTGATTTAACAAAAAATCTGAGATAACTTTCTTTAGCGCCGGATCTGGGGTAATTTTCTATGGGTCATGACCAGTCTCCTTTCCTGTAGTAACCTAATAGTCCTAGGAACTGTTTTATTTCCTTAGGTGTTTTTGGTAAGGGGTATTTTTCTATTGCTGCTATTTTATCTGGGTTAGGCTTAACACCTTCGCCACTGACTATATGTCCTAAAAATGCGGTTTCTAATTTTAAAAACTCGGACTTATCCATTTGGATTTTGAAGTTAGATTCCTGCAATCTTTTAAATACTTTCTCTAGATTAACTATGTGCTCTTGCAAAGATGTACTGAAAATTATGACGTCATCAAGATATACTAAACAGATCTCATTTTGTAAGCCTCTGAGCACATTGTCCATTACTCTTTGAAAGGTAGATGGAGAGTTCTTCAAACCCATGGGCATACGCAGGAATTCAAAGTGCCCATGCTCCACATTAAAAGCTGTCTTCGGAATGTCGTCTGGGTACATTTCACACTGGTAAAAACCTGATGCTAGGTCTAAAGTAGAGAAGTAATGGCACTTACCAAGCTTGTCAAGTATGTCATTGATGTTAGGAATTGGGTATTTGTCGTCTATAGTCTTGTCATTCAGTTTGCGAAAGTCTACTACTATGCGCCACTTTTGTTTACCTGATGCGTCGGCTTTCTTAGGAACTACCCAAATAGGCGAGCTCCAGGCTGATTCAGAAGGCCGTATAATACCTTGGTCCAGCATTTTAGTTATCTGGTCCCTAACTTCCTGTCGATGCACATAAGGGTAACGGTAGCTTTTCGTATATACGGGAATTTCGTCAGTCGTTCTAATGCGATGTTTGATTTTATTTGTAAAGGTTAAGGGCTCTCCCTCAACATAAAATACGTCAGCATAACGGGCACATAATGTCTCTAAGTTACTTTTTTCCTCAATATTTAAATGGTCGGTACGCAATCGACTTAAAACCTCTTTAACGCGCATCGGGTCTTGTTCAGTGCACATACACTCGGTATTAAATATCTCGGCTTGTAAAGGACGGTCGAATGTAATAGTTATGTCGTATTCGGTCGGGTTTTCTATTTCTACAATTCCAGTACAATCAGTCACGCGAGTAATGCACTCGTGAATAATACAATTACAATGGACTTGCTGAGTTATCGAAACGTCGCCGTCTGGACAATAAATAGGAATATTTACTAGTTTTGATGAGTTAGCGGGAATGGTTTCTTGATTATTTGATCCTTTACATTGATAAAAACGTATAGGGATTGTTGTAAAATCCGTAATTAAATAATTATTTTTTAAATCAATCTGTGCTCCGTCGAGTAAATCTAGACCTATTAGGCCATCGAAATAATTATGGAATTTATAGATAAATAATTTTACATTTGTTGGATTATTAAATTCAGCAAAGTTCGGAATCGTAATAGAATGTTCATGCGTACTAGTTACACGAGCGTTCGTTACTTCGAAGGGGTCAAAGTTTAAAGGGATATGTGAAAAATATTGTTCGACTGCCGCGGGACTAATAAAGGACTGATTAGCTCCGGTATCTACTAATAGTTTAAGTGGTGGGTCCGATATCTGTATGTAACGTAATTCTCTTTTGGACTGGAGATTTAATTCTATTTTGAAACATTTTGATCCTTCTCCTTGCGAAAATCCTGATCTACTTTACAAGTTGCTGCTGTAGGAGAAGCGGACGGTTTTGCTTCTAAGCATTGCATGTTATTTAATTGGTCCGGTACCTCTGGTGGATTTTCGGGGTAGGTCTGATAGTAGTCATAAAAGTCAAAATAAGCGTCGGGGTCACAAACATAATAATAGCCAGGTTGTTCGTAGTAATAGTCGGGGTAATTGTAAGTGTCGTAGTAGTCGGTTATTTCGTTAAAATTCATTTCGCGTGTTTTAAAATAGTTACTAGGCGGTGGGTTCCCTGACTTACGCCAATCGTGTGCTGGTACTCCTAGTGGTCTCGGTACAAAATGGCTAACGCCGCTCATCGGTTTCGGACCAGTATACTGATGTTGGGGGTTCCTATTCGTCAATTTAAATGCGTCATTTTGAGGGTTGTAGTTCGGCGGGGGCGCACGGAACATATGCTGTGTACGACTAAACATATTAGGGGCTCTTGGAGGTACCTGATTATGCTGGAAGGGTGGTCTCCACTACTGCTGCTGCGGCGGCATATGCATAGGCACAGGCTTAAGCCAGCTAGGGCCTGGGCTAGGAAAGCTAAAAACTTTTGGAGTGGTCATAGGGACCGCGAGTGGCATTCTAGGGGTTGAATGCGTTGGCTGTGTAGTCGGGTTACGTCGCTCGGGAATACTCTCATTACGTTGCTGTAGGTACATGACATTCAATTCCTGTTGTACAAATTCCAGAGCCTTTTCAATAGTTTCCGGTCTCATACACCGGATACGGGACCCTAGAGGTTCCTTAAGACCTCTAACGTAAGATTGTAAAGTGAGTTTTTTGTAAAGATCGCGTTTTGCTTCGATGGTTGTTGCTACATTTTCGTGTAAAGTGACATAAGTCATTATAGTGCTAAAAAGGGTCTGGCATTTGTTATAATATTCCTGCGGTGTGCTACTTCCTTGTGTCAGCAAAGACATGTCATTGTAAAGGGCGGTCTCGTCCCTTTGGTCAGAAAAATTATTGACTAATGCGTCACGAATACCTTGCCAATTTTCTGGAATGCCGTTGGAATTAATAGTTGATGCTGCTGGTCCGGTGATTTTATTCAGGATACCGTTAATGAGACATAAGTTAGTTAACTCGTAACTCGGGTCGTTCCTAACATATTGTATTACGAGCTGATCGCATATTTTAATGAAACGTGTTAGAACATTCGGATTGCCTTCAAAATTTGGAACTGCGCGCAAAGCGTTGTAGATAGTATCAGGGTTCAATGCCATGTTGCTACTATTAATTATTAAATCTAATCCTAAGCTATCTGAATCTATAATCCTATTTAAATCTACTTCCCTGCTCCTACCTATCTGTCTGGAGGAGACAGGTTTTTTCCTAGTTTCTCTAGGGTGAAAAATTTTGATTTAATTATATAAAATATGGGTAAAGGAAGGACAAGGAAGCAACACTTAATGAAAGTTTCAAGGACTTACATATACATGGTTTTTCTCGTTGTATCGATGCCTGGATACGTCCTCAGCTGCGTCTTCTTAAGTTCGGATATTCGACGAGGTACTTGGAAATACCGACAGCGACTATCGGAGTCAGCAGATTAACGATTTTTGGAAATCTATACCGTGCCGCGCACTGCCTCGAATATCCTACCGACTGCGCCAATTACGAAGGTGACAGCCGGAGGACTTAAAAAAAACCGAAATTAATTTAGAATAAAAGTTTAATTACTCAAAATTACAATATTGGCTTATACTAAATCTTAAGTCTAGACTTGGACGATGTTAGTACCGAAGTGCCGAAATAATTATTATAAAAATACAATATTCTAAACGATTGCAAAGTGCGGATGCGGCATCAGCAGATTGGAAGTAGGTGATCGGTCGCGACACGAGGCGTCGAGTCAGCGGTCTTCGTGTTGCAATTTTATGTGGAAAACATCCGTTGTAGGTAAATGGCTATCATGTCGCTATTCAGCCGTTTTGGTGTAGGCAGGGCACGTAACAAGAATAATGATAACCAGAAACCAATTAATTTTAATTGATATGAAATTGTACTTTAAATGCTTTATAATTACAAGCTGTTTTCATTTTCTAACTTTTAAATTAGTTTTAACGAGTTTTTTAGATAAAATTAATTAAATTGTCCACTTTCAATTGATTGGTATTACATACCTACTTAATGAAGGATACAGTTATAGCAATAAACGAGTGCGCGTCGTGTGACCCGTAATTACATTGACATAAAGTTCAAATTTAATTGATTCACGCGCGCTATTTGCTTGAAACGGTGCACGTGATGAAATTTTTTTAGTCATTCACAGGTAAAGTCGGCGATTTTTTACTTTATTTCATTCACTATCGATTAACGACTTACATACAAAACTGTTATTAAATGCACGACACGGCCCATTAATTTAAAACATTTGGAGCCTCTGTAATGTTTATTTTTCTTTATTTTGGCGGCGCTTTACAAAGGATGTCTAGGTCGCCGCCCACGCCGCGCAATAGTCGTCGAAGCTTCTCTCTATCAAGTGAAGTGACCCGGGTTCAAATCTCGGCCAAATACCAATGACTTTTGTAATCATTTACCTTGATTATCAGAATTCGACCGAATGTCACAATTATCTCTGTACCTCGCTGGAATGGTCCATCTCGCTTCCCCCTTCACCTCCCCGTGTTAGCCTCGTCGCGTGACTCGTCGGCCGTCGCCTCAGTACGGTGAGCCTCTTCGTTACTTATACGCGTCTCGTTATTTTGCTAATTTTTGTATTATTATTGTTTTGATTTTGGATAGTTATTGTTAAGTTTGCCGATATGAAGTCGTCGACCCCAGATCTAGAGATAATCTGACCATGATGTAGGTAGGTAAACATTTCAATTTTCTTACTGTGCAAAATTTTATTGAACGAATTAACGAAAGTGCTCTTTCCCAATCACAGTAGGTATCTTATTATCTCTATTCGACATGGATCTCAAGGTTAAGCATAAACATCTGGATTTTTCTGATTTGTGAACATAATTTGCGAACATTCGGATCAAAATTGTAACCCGGTTCAAGGGGAAAATCATTACGAACCTTGCATGAATGGAATCCGAAAGTAGATATCCCAGAAGGTAATAGTGAACTGAAAAGATATTTGCTTCAACTTTGACGCACATCAATCGCGTGAACAAAGGGGTCGTTGGCCGCGCTGCTGTCGGCAAGCGCTCGCGCACTTTGAACTCGGGGCTATGCGCGATTGTCAGCTGATATTTATTTACGAATACATTGCTTGATAGAGTTGTAAAGAAAAAAAAATTGTTTAATGGCAAATAATAGTTTCATTTAACTGTTCTCACCGCATAGTGTACGAAAAAGCTAAAAAAAATTAGTAAAATTGTAAAAAAAAAAACTGTTTTTTTTTATGGTATCGTATCTAGAATCACTAGCCCTATCTCCTGTCTTCGTTTTCGGAAGCGTTTCCCTACCACCCTGTATACAGATATGTTTTCTGAAACTCAAACCTTAACTCTATAACAAACCCAAATCCTTTTCTTTGCAATTAACTTACCATAGGACCTACACCAAGTTTAATACGAGCGTTATTTGTTCCAGCTCAACATGCTGATGGGAGAGGAGCTAGCTCCACCCTCGACGACTTTTCTGGGAATCACGCTAGACGAGAAATTACAATGGGGACCTCATATAACATCTCTTGCGGGGCGGCTAAGCTCGGCCGCTTATGCTGTTAGAAAGATAAGACAGTTAACAGATGTAGAAACCGCGCGTTTGGTCTATTTTAGCTACTTCCACAGCATTATGTCTTATGGCATTTTACTGTGGGGTCGGGCTGCTGACATTGAATCCATCTTTATTATGCAAAAGAGAGCTGTCAGAGCCATTTATAATCTACGTCAACGCGAATCTCTCAGGGAACTATTTAAAAGGATTAATATTATGACGGTACCTTTTTTTTTTTTTTTTTTGAGGATGGGAAATCATCAAATGACTCCTCCCGCTCTGGGTGGAGCGGAAGGGAGTGTCAGACTCTTACTGACTAAAACCCACCCGTGTTCCTTCCTTGGCCCTTTATGTTCCGGGTCAGCGGTACCCCTTTTGGATGATCCCGCTTTCCCGGCAGGCTTGGGCCCTAGTGGGCCCCCTCTTCGATGCTGACATCTCTTTGAGGCGCGCGTGGAACACGTACGCGCCGTCCAGCACGGGCCTGGTCCTGATCGGACGGTGAGCTACCCATTACTCACCGCCCGCAGGCCCGCGCCTACGGTGGCCGGGAGTCGTCACGCGGCTCCCGACGCCCGGAGCGTCCACCGCGGTGGCTTGGACGGGAGACTCTCTCCCTCTCCCGTCCCGCCACCTCCTTCGCTAGCATGACTGCTTCGCAGAAGGAGGTGACTGCCTCCCACTCCCCCTCGCCCCGGACCATGGCTTGAACCAGGGCCGGGCGTGAGAGGTCGCCGCCGCTGCCGATCGCCTCTACGAGGACACGGCGGTGCTCCGCCCATGCAGGGCAGGCCCCCACCGTATGCTCCACCGTGTCCTCGGGGCGATCATCGCAGTGGTGACACCCGGGCGTTTCCTCCCGCCTGATGATGTGCAGGAACCTCCCGAAACATCCGTGTCCGGTGAGGACCTGCGTCAGGCGGTAGGTGAGGACGCCGTGACGCCTCTCTAGCCACTCCTCAAAGAGGGGTCTTACCGCCGCTATCGTGGCGTGCCCTGCGCTGGGTTGCGACAGTCGCTCTTTCCATGCCACCATGAGATCGCGCCGGAGGTCCGTCCGCTCCGCCGCGATTTGCCGCGGAAGCGGGGTTCCCCCCCGGCGTAGTGCCTCCGCGCGCCACTCATACAGGCGCGCGAGGACTATCGCCTCCAGATCCCACGGCGGCAGTCCGGCAAGGAGGCTTGCCGCCTCGCCCGAGATCGTGCGGTAGCCCCGGATCAGCCTTACGGCTACCACCTTTTGGGGCGCGTTCAGATAGTGGGCGGCTCTCCGCCGCAGTGAACGCGCCCACACCGGGGCCCCATATGTAGCCATGGACCGCACGACCCCCGCGTAAAGCCTCCGGCAGGAGGCGTTTGGACCCCTCAGGTTGGGCAGGAGCCGCTTGAGGGCGGCCCCAGTCCGTTCCAGTTTGGGGGCCAAACGTCGGAAGTGCTCCACGAAGTTCCACCGGCTATCGAGCACGAGTCCTAAGTACTTCATCGTGGACTCGACGCCGATGTGAACCCCTCCTGCCGTTAGCTGGGATCCCGATGGTGGCCTGTTCCGGGGCCCATGGAAAGACATGGCCTCGGACTTGTGCAAAGCCACCTCGAGACCCAACTGCCGGATCCTCTCCACGACTATCGCAACCCCGCGTGTCATCGCGTCGGCCGCCGCCTGATGCGACCTCCCCTGCGCCAGGACCAGCGTGTCGTCAGCGTAGCACACCACGCTGACGCCATCAGGGAGGTCGGCCCGCAGCACCCAGTCGTAACCGATGTCCCACAGGAGCGGCCCTAGAACCGATCCCTGTGGGACACCGCATGACATCTCTCGCCGGTTCCACTCCCCATCGCGACCGGGGTAGATGACGGCTCTGTCCGTCAGATATGCCTCGACTATTCGACGGAGGTAGGTTGGCACCCGGTGATACCGGAGTGCCTCCCCAATGCAACTCCAGGGCAGGGTGTTAATTGCGTTGGCGATGTCGAGTGACACCGCCACGACAACCCCGCCCCGAGACACCGCGTCCCCCGTCGTGAGGGCTCTAACGCGCATGATGGCGTCCACCGTCGAGCGCCCCTTGCGGAAGCCGAACTGACTATCCGCAAGATCCGGCCCCGTCCTCACCAATTGCCCGACGAGGCGGCCTGCAATTACTCTCTCAAAGAGCTTGCCGACCTCGTCGAGCAGCACAATGGGCCGGTATGCGGACGGAGAGTCCGCAGGGCGCCCTGGCTTCCGAATGAGGACCAGCTTCCCCGTCTTCCAACGGAGTGGAAACTGGCCTCTCTCCATACATGCGCTTAAAAGCGCCTCCAGTCGAGGCCCAAGAGCCGTCGAGGCCAGGACCCAGGCTTTCCCTGGCAGGCCATCGGGTCCTGGGGCGGTATTTTTGGCCTTCAGCCTACCTACCGCCACTCTCAGATCTACCCCGGTCACTTCAGGGGTGTCGTCGTCGTCCGCGTGGTCCGCTTCAGGCACCGTCAGCGGCGGAGCCATGGGCGGGGGAGTATGCTCCCCCCGTGAAGGGAACAGAGCGCTCACCACCTCCTCCACCAGCTGGGGGCGGAGACTCTGCGTCAGCGGCGGGGCCCAGGTGCGGAGTTTATTCCGCACCATTTTGTAAGGGCGCCCCCATGGATCTCCGTTCAGAGTATCCACCAACTCCTCGCGGGCCGTATATTTGGCACGCTGGACAGCCTCTTGGAGGGCGGTCTTCGCCGCTCTGTATCCCTCGTACAGCTCCGCCTCCGTCGCTTCCGCATTCGGAGGGCGGATGCGGAGCCTACGGTGCCTGGAGTACAGGTGTCGCACTGCGACGCACGCCTTGCGTAGCGTCTCCAGCTCCTGCGACCACCAGTACACCTGACGTCGGGCGCTTCCTGGACGGACTCGGGGCATTGCCACGTCGCAAATCTCGGACATGGCCTCCCGGAACCACTCCGCCTCATCGTCAATATCGGCAGGCCTGTCCGGTGATGACACCCAGGCCTGCACGATCGAGGCTTCCAGGAGTAGCTCCCGGTCCATCTGCTTCAGCGCCCACCGCGGACCACTTGGGGCCTGTTGGACCGGCGCGCTAGAGGTCTGGGCGGAGACGTCGAACCGGATATACCGGTGGTCGGAGTAGGTCTCCACCTCCTCCATGACGCGCCAGTCAATGACACGCTGTGACAGAGCGGGGCTGGCAAACGAGATGTCCACCACAGACTCACCCCGCATCCGCACACACGTGGGAACAGAACCCCGGTTTAGGACGACCAGGCCTGTCTCCAGAGCCCAGTCCTCCACCATCCTGCCCCGCACATCAGTGTAACGGGAACCCCAAGCCGGATTTTTGGCGTTGAAGTCCCCGAGCACTAGCACGGGGAAGCGATGGTACCCGGCGACGACGACACTTAACTCTGTTAAAGACGGTACCTTGCCAATTCATCTATGAAAATATTATGTACGTAAGAAAAAATCTACATCTTTTTAATAAAATAAGTGATAGACATAATTTTAATACAAGAAATAAAGATAAAATTGATCAACCATTTTTCAGATTAGCTAAAGTACATACATCTTTTATGGGGTACTGTGTTAAATGCTACAACAAAATACCTTGTAATATATTGCAATTAAATGAAAGAAAATTTAATACTCATATAAAAAGTTCACTGTGTAAACAAGCATATTACAAATTAGAGGATTATATCCAAGATAAGAATGCTTGGAAACATGCTGGTCCAGCTCCACAGGACAATCTAGGGTCTTGACAAAATTAAAACTTGTTGCTACTTTAATTGTATGGTTTGTAATTTTTATGACATTGGTTTGCATTCTGTGACTGCTTTGGCTCACGCACTGACATATTAATTGGTTGCATGGTTTGGGAAATCGTATACTTTTGCAATGTTTGTAAATATGTGAACACCATGTATCTATCATTTAATTAACTTATTATCATTGCTACGTTTATTAAATTCTTTTTGCCTGTTTTGGTGGGGTAATTTTTGTTATGGGTGCATCGTCTTCACATATAATTATATAATTAATGTATACAAAGTATTGTAACACATTTTAAAAGAGTAACGATGGAGTTTCTTGCCCATTCTTGTCCATACGAAACTACCTTTTGGAAGGGGCGACTAGAATCAATTCTATTAAAAATGTAAATGTTGACGTTCAAAAGTGCCTTTTATGTGC
Organism: Brachylomia viminalis; assembly: GCA_937001585.2. NCBI lineage: Eukaryota > Metazoa > Arthropoda > Insecta > Lepidoptera > Noctuidae > Brachylomia > Brachylomia viminalis. Next base: position 27,249,189 of record OW443301.2, read on the forward strand.
CCATTTGAAATAAATGCTTTGACTTTGACGACAAAACACTGACTGAAACGGTATAATTTTTATACTAACTGTACGACTCAATGAATGGTGGTAGTTTAAATAATAGTAAGACGTCAATGGTTTAAAGCAATATGGTTCGTTGAGTGTAGGAAGGATATAAATCAAATACTTAGTAATAAACAAAAAATAAGATGAAAAATGATGAATAAGATCAAATTTGTAATAAATACTTAGGAATATGTACTATTGTCTGTCTTCAGCTAGTGGGAGCGTGCAGCCCACACACATATGCGGCGACTCTCCATCCCGGTGTGCATCAAGAAGTTGCAGCAGCACCTCGGGAAGCAGCAGGCTCAGTAGAAGAAAATGCATTAGCAATTTTTTTTTATGTGATACAAATGAATAAATTTTATTTATTTCTTTATTATTTATGTACACTAAACACTTAATAAAGTAAAATACATATAGATAGAAGAGCACAAATGAACTGCACAAATCATTAGAAATTTCATGGAGAGAGTTGGAGGACGAGAAACATAGGCACGGTGTGTAAAACAGTAAGGAAGACTTAAATTAGACTATAGTAACCTACACATAGGTACTTGCATTATATTATCGGCTTAAAATAAACATGCATACAATGATAATATACATAGAATATAGAAACAAATACATGAATAATTAAAATAATTTTAATTTCTTGTTAGCAAGAGAGAAGCAATTTGTGTAGCACCCCATAACTAGATGATATGCCTGAATATTTATGTTTATATTTGGTTATTAGCTTGCACTGTGGTTTATCTAGATGAAGGGATACATGTGCTATTTACGTGTATATGTAATATTATGTAAACGAACAATACACCAATCACTGAATACTATCTTCGATAATCTCACCTCTCAAGTAATATCCATTTGTTGAAAACAAAATTTAGGTATGTACATAATTATATTTCGTCGCTTCATTCTTCAGATATCTTTAACCAGGTAGTCCCCTTCCCTTGCGCTAGCAACTACGCACGTTTATTTAGAGTTTTTTTTTTTTTTTTTTTTATATAAGTTGGTAACACTGTAGGTACCCCACGCGGCCGTGTCGGTCAGTTGTAAGCCTCATTCCTTTTTCGTGCGCAGCAACGAACGGACGTCTTCAACACTCAATAAGTAGTAGGTTAAAAGTATATTAGGTACCAAGTATGCCGAAGAGAAACGCGGAAGAGAAGATTGAGCATTACAAGAAAAAAATACGGAGGTTAGAAAAGAAGGCTTATTGTCGTCGAATAAGATGTCTTTCGTCATCAGATTCGGAACAAAATTCAAGTAAGTACAATTTTTCATCATTGGTGTTCTAAAAGTGATAGTAAAAAACGCCGGGAGGTTGCCCGAGATGGTAACACGATGGCTAAATACCTACCACTTACTTTACTAAGTAACCCAATAATACCGGGAGGTTGTCCGCGATGGCAACACGAAGGTTTAATTATACCGGGAGGTTATCCGAGATGATAACACGATGGCTAAATAGAACAAACATGGTTTCTAAGAACTAGAATCACGTGTAATACTGTTCTTATGTACTTACGAATTCTTTGCCGTGTAAAGTTATGACTACCCTCATAACTTATGAAAAAAAAATGTTACCAGGTCCAAGAGAAACGGGGGACCCCGAGACTGTGGACACTGTGGCGGACTCTGAGCCAGACACATCACCACCAGAACCACCACCGAGCGATGTGATTACTGTCCCAGAAGTTGCGACCAATCCACCCTGCGTTGACATCGAAACAACGAATCCCACTGATCCAGACTTGGATCCAAATATTTTGGCGGCATTAGGCGAAATCACAGACGAGATACCGGAGTTTGGCGAGAAAATTTACGAAAATCTCGCAAAAATATGGCTACCTTTGCTAAAAAAGGGTATGACAAAAGAAAATAGGGAGATACTTCTGAAAAATTACCTCATACCCGAAAACTGTCAGTTACTTCAAGCACCAACGCTTAACCTTGAGGTTTCTGCGGCCATACCGGAATCTGGTAGATTTCGGGACAAGAAAATGACCGCTAGCCAGCAACAACTGGGACTGGGCATTACTGCTGTCAATAGAGGTTTACACTTGCTGGTAAATAATGAAAGCAAAGTAGATGCAATTAAATTCATTAGTGACGGTTGCCGAATCTTATCCGACTTGCATCACCAAAATACTGAAGCTAGAGTCAGATTTATCCTCCCTGGGTTGGACAAGTCATTTTTACAATTTCTCGATCGTTCCGAACGGGACAACACACTGTTTGGTAACGACCTTTCAGAAAAAATTAAAGCCTCAAAGGCTATTGTAAAACAAGGGGAACAAATCAAGAAGACTTTGCCCGCATTAAAACCTTCTAGTTCCAGCTCTAGAGCACAACCAGCAGCTAACCGGTCCAGCTACCAGGGAAACTGGTCGGGACCTTCTCGCTTCCAATCGAACAGGGGAGGGGGGCGAGGGGGTCAGAAACGGACCAACTACCGAGCTCCCCTTGCATCCAGCCAGTCGAAGACCAACTACAAGCAACGTGCTCCATCACGACGGCATTGACTCAGGTACATGCAGGCAGAATTAAGTTTTATTTTGATTGTTGGGCAAAAATCACCGTTATTAAGACAGTTCTGTGTGTGTCAGTTGTGTGTGTGTAGATATCCCTTTATCAGATGGAGTACTACAACCCCTTAATACAATCAAAAAATTTTGGTCTAAACAAGAGAAATGTGATATGGCGTTCGCCATTAACAAACTTATAGACCTAGGTGCTGTTACCGTTTGTGAACCTGTAAAAGACCAGTTTATATCTCGCATATTTTTATCACCTAAGTCAAACGGTGAACAACGATTCATCTTAAACCTAAAATCATTTAATCAGTTTGTCAAAAAATCACACTTCAAAATGGAAGATCATAGGACGGCCTCTAAACTTATTCCAAAAAATGGTTTCCTTGCAACGATAGATCTTAAAGAAGCCTATCTCCTAGTTCCAATTAAAAAATCATTTAAAAAATACCTACGTTTTCAATTCGAAAATGATATGTCTGAAACTATAACATACGAATTTAACGCCATGCCCTACGGTCTTTCCATTGCACCTAGAGTGTTTTCAAAAATTATGAAGGAGGTCATGACCTACCTTAGATACAAGGGACATAAATCAGTAATATACTTAGATGACATCTTATGTATCGGGAAAACCTATACTGAGTGCCTCGGTAATGTTAACGAAACTTTACGAGTGTTAGCTTGTCTCGGTTTTGTGATCAATTATAAAAAGAGCTCATTAATACCTCAACAAGAGTGCAAATTTTTAGGTTTCATCTATAATACGACGAACCTTTCGGTTTCCTTACCTATGGACAAACGTCGTAATATCGCGCAGCTTGTTAAAAAGTTTATTGGTTTACCTCCCTGTACCATCAGAGAATTCGCTCAGTTAATCGGCGTTCTCACTGCAGCGTGTCCTGCCGTCAAATACGGGTGGTTATATACCAAAACCCTAGAGCGTCAAAAATACCTTTTACTGAATAGGTTTCATAACGATTATAATTCAAAAGTAAACCTAGAACGACACATACTTAACGATTTAAATTGGTGGTCACAAAATATATTTACATGTACAAACTTCGTCGACACCCCTGATTTCGAATTGGAAATATTTTCCGATGCTTCGAATACAGGGTGGGGAGCATTTTGTGATGGTAATCGCGCTCATGGGTCATGGAAGGAAACCGAAAGACAATATCATATAAATTACCTAGAGTTATTAGCTAGTTTCTTAGCACTAACAACCTTTGCGAAAGAACGATCCAATTGTTCCATATTGTTACGAGTTGACAATAACACAGCGTTGAGTTATATTAATAGAATGGGAGGAGTACAATATCCTCACTTAAACGATCTTGCTTATAAAATTTGGCAATGGTGCGAGAAGCGAAACATATGGATATTTGCATCCTATATTAATACCAAACAAAACATCGAAGCTGATATTGAATCAAGAAAAATAAACCCCGATATAGAATGGAGCTTGTCAGATCAAGCATTTAAAACTATCATTTGTAAACTAGGTCAACCTGGAATTGATTTGTTCGCTTCTCGCATTAATGCAAAATGTAATTTGTACGCATCCTGGTTTCCTGACCCAGACGCGTCTTTTGTCGATGCGTTTACAATTAATTGGAAACATAACTTTTTCTACGCTTTTCCCCCATTCTCTTTAATACTTAAAAGTGTTTATAAGATAATAAACGATGAGGCGTGTGGTATACTCGTATTCCCATGGTGGCCATCACAGCCATGGTTTCCTATCGTTACAGAATTAATCTCCTCAGAAATAATATTTTTTGAACCCAGTAAAAACTTGCTTCTATCCTCCTCCAGGGATCACCACCACCCGCTGCACAGTCGTCTTACACTGGCTGCAGCGATACTCTCCGGGAAGCCTTCCTCCGACGTAACATCCCCGTAGAAGCAATAGATCTCATGTTAGCATCGCTTTCTGATAATACCAAAAAAAACAATATAGCGTCTCATATAAACTCTGGTGGCAGTTCTGCAAAACTAACAAAATTGATACTTTGAAGAGCACGGTAGCAAAGGTCATCTCTTTTCTGACAACGGAGTTTAACAAAGGTGCCTCGTATGGATCTTTGAATTCCCACAGATCCGCACTCTCGTTACTATTGGGCAACAACGTTGGTTCTGATGAATGCATCAAACGGTTGTTAAAGGGAGCCTATAAACTTAAACCTAACAGGCCAAAATATACACACACCTGGGATCCGCAATTAGTACTTATGGTACCCGAACCGAGATTTAGACCTAAGTCAATTGACAAAAAAGTTAGTTATTTTACTGGCGTTATGTACGGCACAGCGAGTCCAAACTCTTTCCCTGATAAAACTAGAGAATATACATACCTCGTCAAACGGAGTAAAAGTAGTGATAACAGACACTATCAAGACTTCGGCTCCAGGAAGAGAACAACCCGTACTTTTTCTGCCCTATTTTGTAGAAAATAAAAACATTTGTCCTGCTACCGTACTCACAGATTACATATTTATTACAAAAAATCTAAGAGATAAAAATATTAATAACTTAATACTAACAATTAAAAAACCTAACAAGGCAGCCACAGCTCAAACCATAAGTCGATGGATAAAATTGGTGTTATCAGAAAGCGGTGTCAATACATCAATATTCAGTGCACACAGTACACGACACGCCTCAACTTCTTCTGCAAGCTCGGCAGGGGTGTGCATTGACACAATACGTAGAACCGCGGGGTGGACCAGTCGCTCTCAAACGTTTGCCAAGTTTTATAAACTTAATATAATTAATGAAGCCGAATTTGCAGAATCAGTATGCCTATAATGAAAACTAGTGTAAGGGATTGATTGTAAATCAAACACATATTATTATCACAACATAGAAGAACATTATTTATTTTTCAATATGTATTTAAAAAGTAAATAAATGATCATTTCAAAAATCCTTGCAATTTAACCTGCAAATCTCATTATCTCTTAACATCTACCTGGTTAAAGATATCTGAAGAATGAAGCGACGAAATATAATATTATGATCAAACGAACTTCAAAGTGAAGTTCGATCATTATTATATGAGTCGCTTCATTCGAAGATATAATTTCCCAACCCGCCCAGAACCCTGAAGAGATTTGCAAAAATTATAACTTATTTAATCATCTCTAAAATAATGAGGCTTACAACTGACCGACACGGCCGCGTGGGGTACGTACAGTGTTACCAACTTATATAAAAAAAATAATAATAATAATAATCTCTAAATAAACGTGCGTAGTTGCTAGCGCAAGGGAAGGGGACTACCTGGTTAAAGATATCTTCGAATGAAGCGACTCATATAATAATGATCGAACTTCACTTTGAAGTTCGTTTGATCATATATAATACTGACATTAAAAAAATGATTGGAATTGACAATCTAAAAGCATTGAAATAAATAGGTAGGTACTAATTATTGTCTCGTAATTCGAATACGAACAGACTTAGGGACGTGGTTGTCATTGCAATAACGAAAAAGAAACTCGTGGTACCTACGTCTACCCATTAATGACAGCGTATAACGCGCTTGCGCGGCGTGATCACATCACGACGACACTATACCTACTCGTTGCCACGGCAACATCACGCCAGCGAAGATAGCGTCTAACGCGCTTGCGCGGCGTGATCACATCACGGCCACGCTATTCTCGTTGCCACGGCAACATCACGCCAGCGAAGTCAAGTGAGGCTGTGTCGGCGCTGCGGGAGTCTCTGTTTAGCTATTAAATTTTGGTATTGACGATGATAATCTGATGGATATTATTTTATTATTAGCATCGACAGGTTAAGTAGACTTCTATCTATTGGACGTTGGTAAATAAGTACCCCCTACCTACGTAGTAAGTAAGTAAAAAAACTCCATGTGATATTGCCAGTGCCTAACGCGCAAGCGCGGCGTGATCGTGATCACATCACCCGAATCTCAAAACTACCGGCGAGGTGAAGTAAGCGCGATTCGCAAGTGTCGGTATAGATTTGGGTTAGTAACAAGCCTGAACAACGTAGCACAGTCTTTACTCGACTCGAGCCGCAGTCGCGATTGGGTCATGGGATTGCGTTTACATAATCATTTAACATGGGCGCCGGGAGCGGGGTGCAAGACGGCGCACTTGCACTCTCCTGGCTTCAAAATTAAATATAGGTGTAAAACTTTCGGAACTAAAAAAATATGCGAAAACGCCTCATAGAATATATAGCACTTAACGTAGGTGTTCGAGGCGAGGTCCTGACATTTTCCTCTCAATTCTAGAGCTTTTGTGGATTTTTCGACAAAGTACCGAAACTCCTATTTCCGAAAATCTAATCGGCCCTAGGCGGGGTGCTTACATTATCAAGCTCGCTTTGCTCGCTCTTATATCCTACATACTCTTGTTATGCTTTTCTGCTTAAGTCGACAAAGTTACTCCTTGTACGAGTATGAATGGAAAAATGATCGAACCTGCTTCGTTCATAATTACAAACAATGTCGATACTTCTTACGCGTTTCTTTTTTGTAGCGGTCTTCAACTTGTATGTTTTATATTTTATTTACAGTTCCGTGCGTGACGCACTCGCGCCTAAGGCAAACATAAAAAAAAAACAGCATTGACTTTCTAACTGAATTTCTGTTTTGCTATTTTATTTTAAAACCATCAAAATAGTTTTGTTTAGCCACTTAGCTACATACTAGCTTTGAAATAATATAAAATGATCAAATACAATTTGGATAAAAAAAATATTATTAAAATCTCGATTATGATTGTAAGTGTATATGATAATATAATGTATGATAATGCTTGGTCAATCCCTAGCATCAGTGGGATGACACTGACAGCTCACTCCACGCTCACATCACCTAAGTAGGTATTCACGGTGAGATTTTAACAGAATCGACCGGCAGGTCAGGTGGCATTCATCTGACAATTTTAGAAAATTGCCATTTAAAGTTTCAATTAAATCCCAGGCTCAACTTTCGTGTGCCAGAGGTTATACGCCATTTACTTATTTCACCACCTCATCTGTCTAGCATTTTCCCAAATTTGCTGGGGTCGGCTTCCAGTCTAACCGGATGCAGCTGAATATTAGTATTTTACATGGAGCGACTGCCTATCTGACCTGCACGACCCAGTTACAGTTACTGGGTAGCACAATACCTCTAGGTAGGTAACTACTATTACCTATTGGTAATAATTTCATATTGAAAGCACCCGCCTCTATATCTTAATTAATCATTTTCTTGATCTGATTTAAGTCAATCATAAAAATTAGCACTTTCCTTTACTTTGCCGTGTGTCATAATCATAATTATTTACCAGAATTTGATCTTTAATAATGACGCCATCGGACGGTGCAATAACACAGTGTATTTTCTTTCTTCAAAATCTACGAGTTCGATTCCTAGGTAGAGAAATTGATTTTACAAAAATCGAAAGATGGAGTTTCAGTTTTCATCAAAATTGACCACGAGACTCCTTTATTTATTTATTTTCGGTATTACCTATCGTATCGGAATTTGTTCAACCATACTGACTTGATGCATTCACTCTGTATATATGTCGAGTCTCTGTATGTATGTGTAATATTGTCGAATCCGCTGTTTTACATAACTGCTAGCCGTTTTACAAAACACCTCTGTTATGTAAAACAGCTGATTGATGTTTAGCGGTTTTCCATATTTACTGAACTCATACACGCAGAATTGCATAAGCGTTTTGCATTTATCAATGCAGTGGGATCCACGGTTAGAGGTTATGTAAAACAGCGTGAAATTAAACTTGATCATTACAACAACAAAACTTTATATATTTTGTTTAATAACTATTGTTTTGTTGTTGTAATGATCAAGTAGATGTATTGTAATGCTTTCTATATTCGATAGGAATGTATTTACATTTTTTTATACACGATCAATTTTACATCGTTCTGGAGCCGAAACACAGTAACTCCAGACGATTAATAGTTACTATTGGCATTGTTATAATTTTTTTAAGACATCTAATATAGAAGTTAGAAATTTATCACTTTTATTCTGTCATTCGCGTTAAATCTTAGTAGCCCTTCCACTATTTCATTCTTAACGCAACATTGTATGCGGTCAGCGGACAGCTGAGCGCACTCGTGGTGGGTCAACGGACGTTGCTGAAAGTAGGTATTTTATTTCAGGTAGGTACGATTTAGGTTGGTGTAAGTTCATTTACCTCCGTTATCTCTCGTTTGTATTGGAACCTAATTGGACGCACGGCACGGTGTTTATTACTATCACATCTCCTCGTAAACGAGAGAAATTAATTGAAATTTCATTCACTACTCTCGCATCACGAAATCACTAGTAATCGTACGGTCTATTACCTCAACTAGACATGACGAGTACGCTTGTGAGTTGTATTTAAGGCCTTGAATCGAGTGTCGAGCTAATAGGTACTTAAAAAGCATACAGCTACCTACCATAATAAAATTATGATGAATAAAAATAATACCTACTGCCTAAACGAAGTTTTACTATGTAACTTGCAGCTGCGCGGTACGACGGCTTCTACAAAGGCAGGCAATTCAAACAGAAAAATGAATCGTTTTATCTGTCAAATAGAGTTCATTATAAGTTGGTGGTGCCCTTGTCTCTGAAAATATTGTACCGAATTAAGACCTTATTTTTATAAAGTTAACCGCTGAATTCGGTTGTGCATCAATTCTGTGGCTTCTCAGAATAATTTTAGTAAACTGCGTACCTACGTTCCTTGTACCTAGTTTGGTGAAATTTCGATTTGTTACCGTTTACGGTTAAGAAATAAAGTCTGAATTCGCTTTTCGTATTTTTATTTGTGTACCTATTTTATCTATTGCATGTTAGCGGCGATCGGCGAACTCTGTGAACTAGGTACCTCAACGTACGCATAGATAAAATAGACATAGTAGGTTCTACAGCCATATGTTTAGAGTATAAATAAGTTTAAATCCGCTTAAATAGTGGCGGTACGTCCAAATGGCAAGCAGGAATTTTAATGTAATAACGTTTTTTTTTTCAGTAGGTAGGTACATTAATACTAGAAATTTGCTAGCAAGGATATTATTGAGGAACCTCCTTGTCCTCCCACGGTCAAAAAAGATTGTTTTGATGTAGGTAGGTACACAGTGAACAAGATGTCCACCTTTCACTGTGGTGTTCAGTCACCAGTCGCGGTCATCAGTGGGTTTGATACTTTAGATCATCAGCCATAATATCAGCAGTTAAAAAATCAACACCGTAAGACCAACGATTCAAAATCTCAACACTTCAGAATGTCAGCAACTTGGTAAATTAACAGTTCACCAGACCAAAGTTTAAAATCTCAACTTGGAAAGTATTAGGAAAATACTAATTAATGTTAAGTATACACGTTTTACAATAAGTAAACATTATTTGACGAGGGGTGCTTACCTTTTATTTACTTTTTGCTCAGTCAGGTATAGGTAGGTACATACTTGAGTAATTACACAATATATTAAAATAAGTAAATAAATAACAATTGTAAATAAAAATCCTATTTAGTTATCTATAAATATATTGAAAAAAAAAATGTTTGTAAACTTCTTAAATAATTGATAATTACTAAATCAGTCATACAAACTGCGAAAACAATTTATAATAAAGCGATTCAAATCATTCTTTTATAATTTAAAACATTACGTACGTAAGTCAGCTACAAAAAATAACAAAAAATATTGGTAATTTTCATACCCAATTAAATATTAATTTGTAATTTATTTTAATTTATATGTTATATAAATAACTATTTTTTTTTTTAAATGTTATTGTGTCCATTTCATCCTTCTTCGATATAACCTTTTGTAAAGCTTCTTCAAAATTTTTTTTTTTTACGTGGCGGTGTGCGTGGCACCTCTGCAAGGATCCTTTCTAGATAAAGCATTGTTGAGTTTTGCTCTTTTATCAATTCCTTCAGAGTTTTCGACAAATTCCATTTTTTATTGCTCAATAATGTGTTCCACCTTCTGTGCCAAGCTTCAATTGAGTTCTGCGATCGAGGCATATCTTGGCACAAATTTTCATGGATTGACCATAGACTTGGGGCAAACAATGGTTCAGTTTTTTTTATAATAACAGTCGTTGAATTTTTGTTTTTTTTAGTTATTTGACCATGTACGTAATATCGCCGAAACCATTGTACCAATTCATGGGCTTTATCTGGAATTAAACTTTCCGCCATCAGTCTATCAAATGCTTGAGGAATTTCTTCTGAGGGCAGAAAAGCCAAAGCAAATAAATATCTTATTTTCAGTGCTAAGCCAGAATCATTACCATAATCTGCAGCTAATCCAAGTTTTTGTATTTTTTTCCACACGTTTTGAGTAAAATGAAAAAAGCAAAATTTATGGATACTCGATGAAAAAACACGTTTGCAGGCATTTATTGCAGCATTTTCAAAGTCGGTTAACACATATAGCGGATTTAGTAACAGTTCGAAAGTATCACCACATTTTTTCACTTCTCGAAAAAATATTTCATAGCATAATTCAGTTTTAGACGGCAGAAAAGCATAAACCATTGGCAGTAAGCGCCGTGTTGACTCATCGTTTCCCACTAAAGCGTGTATTGTGTACATTTGTAGGAACGGATGAGGAGTACACCTAAATGTACCATCCATAATCCAGTACAGAGCGCAATCAAGGAATTGCAAGTTTTGTTCTGTTGTAAAAATCAAAATACGTCCAACACCATCAATTTCTTCATTAAAAAACAAAAATTGTTTGTCATCATCAACTTTACATGCCCAATCGGGTAATTCGTTTAAAAGTAATGTAGATGTTGAATTTTGTCTTCTGACTCTGTTAATCACTTGACGCAGTGCATTTTTATTAGGTAAATACGGCGCACTGGTGCTGGGAACACCCTCTAAAGAAGATTGTATTATCTGCACCGGACAGTCCATAGAAGTTTCAGCAGTCGATTTTATTGTATTGATTACCTTCAAATTTTCTACTCGGCTTGGGTCAGGCATATGGTTGTGCTGTATTTCACAAATATCTGATGTTATAAATATACCATTGTCGGTACTTACAGTTTTAACAAGTCCGGAACAATGCATTTCCTTGGTTTGCGTACATTTCCAGTAGGTTATATCTTTGCGTACATTGTTTTTCATATATAAATAACCATCAATATGCAATAAGTCACAGTTTTTCTGCGATTTCACAAATTTTGCAGCACGTAACATTTTATAGAACGATTATAACCGTAATGCGTAACATGTAATATAGTTGTCATTCAAATATACTTTTACCCTCATTTTCAAAATAATACAAAATGCTCACGCGTTACTACCTGCCTACAAAAAAATTAAATAGCGCTGTAACTACCCACAACTAGTATGACCTACTCACTTTTTGCAATATTATAATTAGTTTTTATCTCCTATTGCTTCAGCTCAATATGATTTATGAATAATTATTATTTCCTGTAGATTGGTTCAAAACTATGCACAAGTATTTTAATATCGAAACTATAATAGATAATAATGTTTTAAATGATAAAAGAACGTGATTTGAATCGCTTTATTATAAATTGTTTTCGCAGTTTGTATGACTGATTTAGTAATTATCAATTATTTAAGAAGTTTACAAACATTTTTTTTTTCAATATATTTATAGATAACTAAATAGGATTTTTATTTACAATTGTTATTTATTTACTTATTTTAATATATTGTGTAATTACTCAAGTATGTACCTACCACAGAACAGATAAAACAGGTTAGAAAGGAAATAGTTCCTGATTTGTATTAGAACGCGTGTCGCCGCTTGTCTCCCACTCCTTAACTCCACTACAAGCAAGAGACCAATACGTACGCGTATTACACACACAAATAAACCACACGCACTTAGATAGTGAGTTTGCTATTGGTTGTCACACTAATACAAACACTGCGTTTGACGTACACTCACTCACGCGCAAAAGGTAATTTATTTCTCACGCATGTTACGGCGACCAAAAGGTCGATTACTTATATCGATAAAATTACTGTAATTTATAAGTTAGCAATTTTTCTCTATATTTCCGGGAAGAGCGGGACAATTAGTGTGGACTTCCTAAATACATATAAATAATTCAAACTCAAAGCATTTATTTCAAATAAACCAATTTGAATTGTCAAGGGTTCGGTCAGTCAGAAAGATGAAGCTAGTTGCCCATTCCAAAGCGTAGTAGGTACCTATGGAGAAGAACGGGCAAGACACTCCATGGACACTCTTTTAAATCGAAATATTGTTACAAAAAAGTGGTTACATCATTCATGTTGAAATAATACATGTGAGAACGATGTAGAAAGACGTGCACGTTAAAAGTGTCCGTAATAAAAAGATAAAAACCATTCAGCAATTCAAATAAGCCGTGGCAGCTAAGAAATTACCTGTGCTACATTCAAGTCAATGAAAGACGAACTCAGTAAGTTTTATAGTAGGTACATAGTGCTCACACGTGCTATGCAATTATACAATACTAAGAAATTGAATTTATACAATGCAAAGATAGATTGTATAACCTTCATCAGCTCACAATATTTTCGAATGCTAATCGATTCGTTTAGGCGCTCTTGTAGAGCAGGACCAGCGCTGAGCCAAGCATTTTTGTCAGCGATATAATCCCCCAACTTATAATATGCTTGGCTGTATAGTGTGCGTTTTAGACAAGATTTAAATTTCGTTTCATTCAGTTGGAATATGTGGGGAGGTATTTTATTGTAACATTTTGAACAGTACCCCATGAAGGATGAATCTACATACTTTAGCCAGTCTGAAACCTGGTTGAACTATTTCTAACTATTTCTAGTCCTTTAATTGTGTCTTTCACCTCTTTTAATGAAGATTTAAATTTTTCCTTAATACTGTCAAATTAAGGGGGAACATCTAACATAGCCGCGAAATTCAAATTTTCTTTGGTTTTTTGCTAATTTATTTATATATATATATATATAATGTATAACGCAAGGAGATATATCTATGTACATATATACACAGTATACATATAGCTCATGGGAAGCGTGCGGTGACAATGACGCGAGTTTCACGCTTTTTGTTCACCCAAAAAGTACACATATATACATAGTATACATATAGCTCATGGAAAGCGTTCGGTGACGATGACGCGAGTTCCATGATTTTGTTCACCAAAAAAAGTGCTCAACGCGCCTAAAGAAGTTTTCACTTAAAAAATACTAGAATATTTTAAAATTGAACAATAATTTAAACTCAATTTAAATGCTGATTTTATTATTGTCCCTGAAATAATACGAATTTATTAAGTAACATGCGCTTTGCTATCTTTTAAATTCGATTTTTTCAAAATAAAGTGCAATCTTAAATTAATATATTTTCCAATAATAGCCTTAGTTAGGTCTGTAACATGGTTTGCAGTAGGATATAATCCAACCTGATGATTACTAATGTTGCTAAATAATTCAGTTCCGACGAAGCTGCGCAAAATCTTTGCTGTCAACATAATATGTTTGTTAATATTCCGGAGATTGAAAACCTACTCAGAAACTAAATTAAAAACGCACTATAAACAATAATTGGTGATAGTAAACAAAGTTATTTTAATTATAATATTACTGATAATAATCAGCTGTATCAAACACACATACTTAATATCGACATTATTTACAACTTGGTACAACACTATCGATAAGCATGGATTTCGCCGAATTTCAGCTTTGGCTAGGCGTACGCGACGTTCGCAGTCAACGCAATACATTGCGCGATCACTGATCCAGTACAAGATGCTACCCATGCATTGCAAGCAATGTATAATTTTGCAACTACTGTTGCGATTGTATCGTTTTTATCTACAAACTACATAATACTATAGTAATAATTACAAATATCACTTGTATTTTAAGGTTTTTGGACTTACCGGTGAAAAGAAATCCCTTCCCGGGCTACACTACACACCTGTCTTCTTTTCCGACACGTTATAATAGCGCAAGACGGCATAATTCTTTGTTTTTCACGGAGCGTCGTACGTTGTCACAATATGAGCGCGACTGTTAGCCCGTGAAACAAATTTCGGTTGACTTTTGAGCGTTTGCTCATAAGTGCGGCGTGCCTGCCCCGCCCACAAGGCCCTTCTAACCTCTTTATCTGTTCTGTGGTACCTACCTATACCTGACTGAGCAAAAAGTAAATAAAAGGTAAGCACCTGTCTCGAATTGGACATAAATGAAACCCCCGGATAGTTTTAAACTTGTATTTCGACGCAGAATGGGTTTTTTACATAATTTAGTGGAGCGATCAAAGTTGTGCAAGAATGAATATAATAAAAAGTAATGTGGGGTACCATAAAAAAACTAAGAAAAAAAATAAACTCCTAACTATTTACAGCGTCTCATACGAATTAAGTTTGTTGCTATGAATGTAGCACTAGGCGCCAACATCCTCCCGCCGTTGAAATCTTCAGTTTTCAACCCTTTATTTCATCTGAGGAAGGCAGAGGGCAGAGGCGAACTAAAGGACGTCGTACCACTCCCCGTTGAGTATTTACATCAGCAACTCGAGAAACTCCGTCTGATCCAGGAAACAATTTTTGCACTCGTCCCAGTCTCCAACACAGAGGCGGCGTATTATCCTCCTTCAGAAGGACTAAATCACCGATATTCAGGCTTGACTTATCGGTTCTCCATTTGCTACGTTGCTGTAAGTCAGCGATATATTCACGCTGCCACCGACGCCAAAAATGTTGATGAATTTGCTGTATTCGTTGGTAGCGTTGTAAATTGTTGGAATTGCGGTCTTCTAAGGCAGGTGATGGAAGAGCAGTGAGGGGCCGGCCAATAAGAAAGTGACCAGGGGTGAGGCAAAGAAGATCATCAGGTGAGGAGGATAACGGGCAAAGCGGACGACTATTTAAAATGGATTCTACATGTGCAAAAAGGGTAGACAGCTCTTCAAAAGTTAAATGGGAATTGCCCATCACACGTTTAATATGGTACTTAGCCGATTTCACACCGGCCTCCCAAATTCCACCAAAATGAGGGGCGTAAGATGGTGAGAAAATAAATTTGATCCCTTCCCCGCTTGCAAAATCAGAAAGAGAGTCCGCGTTAATCTTAAAAAAATGATTTAGCTCCTTAGCACCAGATACAAAATTGCGACCATTATCGCAAAATACCTCCATTGGCCTTCCACGTCGTGACACAAACCGTCGAAAGGTAAGAATAAACGCGTCTTTAGTTAAATCACTTACAGCTTCAAGGTGTATACATTTATACGTTAAACATACAAAAAGACAAAGATAGCCTTTAACTAATTTCGAGCCGCGTCCTTTCCTATTTAAAATAAAAAAAGGACCGGCGAAGTCTATGCCTACAGTAGTGAATGGGAAGTTTGGCGTGACCCTTTGGGAAGGTAAATTACCCATTATAGGTTCCAACGGCTTAGCTTGAAACCGCCGACACTTGACGCAATGACGAACAGTTTGTCTAGCGAGACGTCTGCCATTAATAGGCCAAATATAATCTCTAATAATGCCCAGCAGCAACTGTGGGCCAGCATGTAAATTACGAATATGTTCATATTGAAATATTAATTTCGTGAGATGATGAGATGCATCAAGCAACACGGGGTGTTTTTTATCATGCTGATATTTTGAGGATTCAATACGACCGCCTACTCGAATTAATTTATCGTTGGAGCAATAAAAAGGAGTCAATGATAAAAGTTTAGATTTAGATTTTAGTGGGTGGCCGTTGGCGAGTGTTTTGTATTCGCTTGAGTATGACTGTTGCTGTGCCAAACGACACAAGTTAATAAATGACATATGTAGCTCATTTGTTTTTAAAGTACCTGAGACTATAGATTTTTTGCAAGACTTTAATTTTAAATTATTAATATATCGTATAGCGTATGCAAGTGTTCGTTTTAAGTGATCGTATCTTTGATAGTTTTGAAAATTGATGAAAGATTCTGCTGAGGTTTCCATATTAACAATTGCATAATGTTTGGTTTCCGGTAAGTTAATCACATTAACTTCATTGTTACTTAAAACAGGCCAAGTCTCATTCGATTGCAATAAATATGGTGGACCTGACCACCACAGCAAATTATCTTTGATATGATTAGGACTGACCCCCCTAGATATGAGATCAGCTGGATTAACTGATGTTGGAACGTGACGCCAAGAATTTAGGTCTGTCAGCTCACAAATTTCTGAAACTCTATTTGCAACAAAAGTTTTAAGATTCTTAAAACTCGAATGAAGCCATGCCAGCACAATACTGGAATCACTCCAATAAACCTCACTATTTACCTTATACCGCAAGGAATCTCTGACCGCCTTACACAATCGAGCGGCCAAGAGCGCAGCACAAAGCTCTAAGCGCGGGATTGTTGTAGGTTTTGTAGGTGCAATCTTGGATTTAGCACACAATAATTTTACAGTGACTTGATTAGCAGAATTTACTGATCGTGCATAAATACAAGCTCCATACGCAATTTGAGAAGCGTCACAGAAACAGTGAAGTTCTATATGTATTGGCTCATCACAGAGTACATGCCTTGGAATTTTTATGTCCCCAAGTGCGGATAGAGAATCAGCAAACTTAGCCCAGGTCAAAGCAATACTTTCAGGAATCGGATCATCCCAGCCTAATTTCTCCAGCCAAAGCTGTTGTAATATAACCTTTGTTTGCATTACACACGGACTAAGCAAACCCAAGGGGTCAAAAATTTTAAATAATTTTGATAATATTGAACGTTTAGTTGGGCGATTGCTATCCAAAGGAACTGGTAATTGCATTGGAAAATGCAATGTATCCGTTAATGGATCCCAGCCCAAACCCAGGGTGCTAGAAGACTCACTGAGTGTTAACCTTTCACTAACATCTAAAGAACATGAGTCAAAAATGCTAGTTATATTAGTTTTAAGTTTTCTTAGATTAAAGCAGCCTAATTTAAGTGCCGCGGTAACCCCTTGAAGAATATGTTTTAGTTTGTGTTCACTGTCACTCGAAGTTATCATGTCATCTACATAAAAGTCGTGCTGAATTACATTTTTAATGGTTTCATCTGGACTTTCTTCGCCAAGCTGCCACAGACAACGTGTACTCAAATAGCTGGAGCTTGCCATGCCGTAAGTTACAGTATTTAGTCTTAACGTTTTGATAGGTTGGGACTCATCTTCTCTCCACAGTATGAGCTGGAGATTTCGGTCCTCCTCGTTAATTTGCACCTGGCGGTACATTTTCTCTAGATCACCGGTCAGGAGGTACTTATGTTGTCTAGCCCGTACTAGAATGGAGAATAGAGAGTCTTGCATATTTTGACCTATCATAAGAATATCATTGATTGACAATCCAGATGAAGTAGGAGCTGATCCATCAAAAACAACCCGAATTTTAGTGGATTCGCTGCTTTCTTTAAACACAGCGTGATGACACAAAAAATATGATATATTGGGTTTTAATACATCAGACTGTGAAAGATGACCTAACTGTTCATACTCTCTTATAAAGTTGGCATATTGTGATTTAAGCTGTGGGTTCCTTCGGAATCTTTTCTCTAAATTATGAAAACGTTTTTTTGCTAGTGTGTATGATTCTCCAAGACAATTAGGTGAATCTATAAGTGGTAATCGAACAGAAAATCTGCCGGTATTTAATCGTGTCATATGAGTTAAAAAATGTCTTTCACATAATCTTTCATCGTGACTCAATGGCGATTTTAATGGCACTTCCTCAAGCTCCCAAAACTTTGATATTTCTACATTAAAATCATTTTCCGATTTAATTGAAGTCAAAGAATTATGACATTGAATATTGGATATATTATCTAAATTGTTTATTTTGATTGGGCCTGAAACGAGCCAACCAAATTGGGAATTTCTTAAAGTGGGATTATTAGGGCCTAGAGAACGCTGCTCGCAGCCAAGAATATCCCAAAACAAATCTGCTCCGATGAGTAGGTCAACAGCGGAGGATTGATTAAAACTAGGGTCAGCAAGGTGTACCTCGGTAGGTATTTGCAGTTGCTGAGTGTTTAGTGTGTATCTGGGAATGTTACTAGTTAATTCCGGTAATATTAGAAAAGTTGTTGTGACGTGAAACGGTTTAATTAACGATTTTAACTGCGCCACACAACTCTCTGTGACTTTACTATTGACATGATTGCCGATGCCGACAATGTTAATATAATTGTTAGATAATGAATTACCTGATAAAGATAATTTGTCTCTAAGTGATTGCGTCATAAAAGACGATTGACTGCCGCAATCTAACAAGGCACGTACTTGTTCTGTTTTATTTGTTTTAGGGTTACATACCTCAACTAAGGCAGTCGATAGTAGAATATGTTTTGAACCCTGTGTAGTATGATTAGCTATAGTTCCACAAGATGATGTGGTACCTGCAGCAGGGGTTTTGATACCTGCAGCAGAGGTTGTGATATCTGCAGCAGGGGTTTCGGTGACTACCGGAACGTGTAAAAGAGCGTTGTGCTTCTTCTTACACTCCCGACAAGGTCTGAGGTAGCAGTTTCGTGTAATGTGCCCGGACCTTAAGCAATTTGAACAAAGATTTAATTTATTAACTTCAGATATACGATCTTCCACACTCTTAGCCTTAAAAATAGGACAATCGTAGATTCTATGTTCGCCCTGACAAACAATGCAACCTGAAGAAGATGAAGAATTACTCTGACAAGCAGACTGACAAACTGATTGGTATGTAACAGATTTATTATGCTGACGTTCGGCTTTGTTGGTACATTTAGACGACGTAGAAACCGATGCCTTATTATTATTATGGCTAGATAAAGAGTGGTTTAGAGATACAAGGACATCTGCTCGATCAATTAGAAATTTATTAAACTGTTGTAAGTTAGGTATTAAATCATCCAAAGTGCCACGCCATTCTTCCCATTTGGTAAGAGTACGGTTATCTAGCTTAGAACACAGTATATGTATCAATAAAACATCCCAATTATCAACACGTAGTCCCAAGCCAGACAACGCTCTCAGGTTCTTGGTAACGTGGTCCACCAAAAAGCGAAGTGATTTATCTGACTCGCGAGTCATTGGATGTATGTTTAATAAAGAAGACAAATGATGGCTTATTAACTGTCGCTTATTGTCATATCGATCACATAGCAATTTCCAAGCAATACTATAATTAGAATTGGAGACTTCTAAGTTACTCACTATTCTAGCTGCATCTCCCTCCAAATAAGACAATAGATAGTGAAATTTATTAATAGGTGCAATGCGCTCATTATTATGTATGACTGACTTAAATGTGTCACGAAATTCAAGCCAACGGAAGAATGTTCCGTTGAATTTAGCAATTTGTATCTGTGGCAGTTTGAACCCTACTTCGTGATTGTCAGCATTGAAAGGAGCAGCTGAACCATGGCTAGAATTGAGCATGTTGCCAGATTCATCGTGGCGGTTATTAGGCTGATGATCTTGAATGAAACTCTGAGCATTTGCAATGTTTGTTATGAATAATTGTTCAATATCATCCCTTTCGTCAATCTCGATTGATAAATTATTAGAATTTAATATCTCAATTTGATTCTGCAAGTCATCGAACCGAACGGACAGTGACTCAAATTTACTAAGTTTAAGTGATAACTCGGCTAATGCAATGCGTGTAACAGAATCTTTTGACAACAGACTCGTTAAATAATTCCTAAACTTAGTAATTTGGCCTTTTATTGAACTACGCTTTACAATAAGATCTTGTAATTCTTGCACAGAACCGTCATCCTTGCCCATTGTGACAATAAGCAAAGTAAATAAATGAAATGTGTATTTTTAGTAAAAATAACTATACGGTAAATCTATGCAAGAATACAATGAACAATTAATAAAATATTTATCTTACGTCCCTCTTCCTGTGTCACCTGTGGTCTGGAAGTACCGGTGCTGAACACGACAGTACTCCGTGAATGAGGCTTGACTATTATTGTAGGCCCCGGCCGTCGGAAATAACGTCACCGTTCCTGGAATGTTCAGCGAAACAACCTTATTGACTTGCAAAAAATATTATTATTTACTTAGGCTTGAATGTAATTAATATTATTAGATAATACTTTAGAATGTATAGGTACTTGTAGCTGTGATAGATACAATGTATCTTCTAAACTAAGTAGGTCATTCAAACCGTTTAGACATTGACGTAGTTAGGTACTTAGGTCTAACAATATAAAGTCAATGAATTTTTTAACTATGTATATATATTTATTTTTAGAGTTAATCACTGCTTATTTAGATAAATAGGTACCCGTCTGTATGAAATAAGCACATGTAAAATCTCGGGGTTTATGAATTATAAAGGATCAATATAAAAACGTAGGTATGTGGGAGGAGGTCAAGGAAAGGTCACTTAGTTGCATTGGCCAGGCTGCTGTACGGCGACTTCGGTTGATATCACTGTGTCTTGACCGTAAATCAGGTGTAGGCTGCAATGGCTGAGCCTCCAAATACTCCAAAATATAGTTTCTTGATGTAGCAGATCTGTAGCTTAGTCGGTCAAGCTGACCGGGCTTCGTTCTTCTTGATAGTTTTTTCGTTTGCGAAAGGTCCTGTCACGGTCGCCAATTTTTATGTCTCGAATTGGACATAAATGAAACCCCCGGATAGTTTTAAACTTGTATTTCGACGCAGAATGGGTTTTTTACATAATTTAGTGGAGCGATCAAAGTTGTGCAAGAATGAATATAATAAAAAGTAATGTGGGGTACCATAAAAAAACTAAGAAAAAAAATTAACTCCTAACTATTTACAGCGTCTCATACGAATTAAGTTTGTTGCTATGAATGTAGCACTAGGCGCCAACACACCCCTCGTCAAATAATGTTTACTTATTGTAAAACGTGTATACTTAACATTAATTAGTATTTTCCTAATACTTTCCAAGTTGAGATTTTAAACTTTGGTCTGGTGAACTGTTGATTTACCAAGTTGCTGACATTCTGAAGTGTTGAGATTTTGAATCGTTGGTCTTACGGTGTTGATTTTTTAACTGCTGATATTATGGCTGATGATCTAAAGTATCAAACCCGTTATCAGTACCTACTTGCACTTTGTTACTGTAGATACCTAAGTACCCGCGACAATAATAAATCGTTTGATTCCGCAATCATAACCATTGTTTGATTTAAATTGCGTTTATCTACCTACATACCTATCAGTTAAATAACTCTAATTTTTCCTTCATAATTTCTACGGGCTTAGGACCGTCGCGTTAGTAATAAGTAAGTACGAGTACATGTTTCGTATCTAAGTAGGTAAATACTTACTTACTTGTAGGTACTCTTTTATTCACTTCTGTAAGCTTTTGCTATTTATTTCATATGAAAATATTTAAAATAATTTAATTAGCAAGATTTAAATTAATCGTTTATAAAAATAATGTATTAACACTTATTGGTGGAATAATAGTTTGTGTTTTGACTTGCATTCAAGTGGACTTTTACTGCGGTCGGCCATATTGAAGCGTTCTCGAAAAAAAAATAGTAGGATACCGACCGGTGTAAAGAAAAGAGATCAAAAAACTAAGAATATATTTAAGCAAGTATTCATAAAATCAGTTCGTGGAATCGGTTGTAAACAGTGTCTTTTAAGGACGAATACATATTTGATTTGATATTGAGTATTAATTGTTTTATTGGTACACTCTTTAAATATCTAATAGTTCAGAAGAGGGATGTGACACGAATATTACTCAATATTCTAATCACGCCCACTTAGGCCGCTTTTAAGGACAGGTAAAGTAAGAGGCATAAACTCGGTAAGTTGTATTTCTTCTGTATTTTTTTTTAAATTTAAAAATACAGTAATTATGGTGTATGCTTACGCTTAACCGCATTATTAAATACATAAAAAGTGAGTTGATTTAGTTGTAAACCATTGTGAGTCGCCGAGATTACGTAAACGAACCAAAAAAATATATATATTAGGAACTCGTTGTAATCTCTGCATACCCCCATGTAAAGAACATGGGGGTACCCATGTAAAGAAGGCGTGTTATGTTTTTCCCAGTTACAAAAGTGAGCCTGTTTTGTAAGATATACATATATTTAGCATAATTATGTACCTATAGTTTGATTGTAAGGAGTAAAATAAGTTGTTTTATCTTGCTGTCTTCGCACAATCGAATACAATAAGTAATACGTAAATTTTGATGATTGCAATGGTTGAATTTTATTTTTATTGTTTGTTTACCTGCGTTTAGGATTTTAAACAGATGTAGGTTCTCATTAAAAAGTGATTAAAATGTCTATAAAATATGATTACAGACTTAAATAATATGTCGAGACTTCGTGAAGAAGTGAGAATGCGTAAAGCTTTTGACCGAGAGGCTTCTCAGACGCGTGATGGAGCTACGCCGTCGTGCAGCCTCAGCCGCAGCCGCGCGGGGCGTTTGCGCAGGCGTCACAGGAGAAGTCGTTCTAGTACGCGGCGCCCGCGTCCTGTGCGGACCAGCTCAAGCTCCTCGAACCGTGCAGGTTCAAGAGGCCGTACGCCACGGAGACGTGCGGGTTCTTATAAGAGCCTTGAGCGTCGGAAGCGACGTCGGTCTGAGTCGCGGCGTGTGAGAAAAAGAACGCGGTCTTCGCAGTCGCGCTCGCGTTCCCGATCTGCACACTCGCGGAGGGCGAGACGGCGACGACGGCAGCACAGCAGTAGCGAGGTGAGACGGGGATCCCGTCACCACAGGCCGAGTCGAAAACGTCGGGAAACCGTAAGTCGGTCATCACGTACTAGCAGCACGGATAGTAATTTGAATGTCAACACTAATGTAACTAATAAGAATAAGATCCCTAAAAACAAAACTGTAGATGATCATAGTTTTAGTATTCATGATGTCATGGAATTAATCAAATCACTGCCCTCGTCAGCGTCTCATGCTCAAAACCACTTTAGTATGTCAACAAACGCAGTACCAGAATTTGATCCTGCTAATAAAGAACAAACTGTCGATTTATGGATTACAAAAGTGGAAGAATGTGCAGCTTTGTATAAATGGTCTGAAACACAACAACTTCATTATGCGTTGCCTAAATTGACTGGAGTAGCAAAGGTGTGGTACCAAGGCTTAACTTCCTTAAGTTATAGTTGGTTGGAGTGGAAGGATAAACTGACAAAGACATTTCCCACAGTTCAGAATTATGCTCAACTTTTGCATGAAATGTTGGATAGGAAGGTTAGACATAATGAATCGTTAGAAACTTATTTTTATCACAAAATTAACTTGCTGAACCGATGCGATATAACTGGTAAGCGGGCTGTGGATTGTCTTATATATGGATTAGAAGACAGGGGTATGCGACTAGGAGCTCAGGCCGCGAACTACTCTCAACCTGAAGAATTACTATCATATTTTAAATCTATTAAGTTGGAGGATGTAAGAGATAGAGTATCTCGTCAGCCGTTTACAAAAAGGCGCCCCGATAGCAATAATGATAATTCTAAACTGAGTAGCAATATAAAATGTTTTAATTGTAATGAGGTAGGTCACCCCTCCTTCAAGTGTAACAAACCCTTATTGACGTGTAGCATTTGTAAGAAACTTGGACATCAGAGCCCTTATTGTAAACGGCTTCTCAGAAACGGTAATGATGGCGGTAAACATAATGAAATCAGTAAAGCAGTATCTGAAGTTAAGTTAACTGGTGAGTTAGATGGTAAGTATGTCCTCCCTGTTCAAGTTAATGGCCAAACAATGTCATGTTATGTGGATCTCGGTAGCCAAAGTACTTTGATTCGCATTAGTGACTTTAAAAATTTAAACACTGCATATGATAAAAATTATCTGCCAACATTAAAAGGCTTTGGTAATTCAATCATAGAACCTATAGGTAAAGCAG
Organism: Brachylomia viminalis; assembly: GCA_937001585.2. Classification (NCBI taxonomy): domain Eukaryota; kingdom Metazoa; phylum Arthropoda; class Insecta; order Lepidoptera; family Noctuidae; genus Brachylomia; species Brachylomia viminalis. The sequence goes on from OW443301.2 coordinate 27,273,629, forward strand.
TGGTCCAAATACAAGTACAAGCCGTTACAACATCCGTAGAAGTATTAGTGGTACCAGACGAATTACTTAAACATGCCGTACTGTTGGGACATACTTTCACCGAGCAAGCCGGTATAATTATTATAAAGACAGACGAACATTTAGTTTTTCAAAAAAAGCTCGTTCCTTTAAATAACTCTAAATTAGTAAACTCTCAGAAAATTAATTTAGTTGTAGACTCTGATGTCAACGTTAACTCTATCAATATGATACCGGTAAAAGTGAATACCGATATCACCATACAATTTTACGTAAAGGAATCGTTAAGGAAAATAGGAGATAATTGTTATTTTCTTATGCCTGGAATATATACAATCATGGAAGGAAAAGGTCACATTTTAGTAGTAAATTTAAATGGTAACGAAATTAAATTTCAAAAAGGACAATTATTGACTAGAGCTTACACTTTAAATGATGATGATTGCCTAAATGTTAGAATGTTAGAAAACAGGGATAGTGACTGCATATCAAACAATCTTAAAATAGGTGATGGATTTAGTACTGGAGATAGAGAACGGTTAGAAACCTTGCTAAAAGAGTATAGGAACTGTTTTTCATTTAGTTTAACTGATTTAGGGCTGACTAATTTGACCGAAATGTCTATAACGCTTAAAGATGCGACCCCCGTTGTGTATAGGCCATACAGGCTAGCTTATTCGGAAAGGAATAAAGTTAAAGAAATGATTCAGGACATGTTGGATTCAGGTATAATTACTGAGTCAACATCTTCTTATGCAAGCCCCATCATTTTAGTGCAGAAGAAGACTGGTGATCAACGGCTTTGCGTTGACTATCGGGCTTTAAATGCTAAAACTGTCAAGGAACACTACCCTTTGCCCAGAATAGAGGATCAAATAGATCAGTTAGGTGGTTATGAATATTTTATAACGCTTGATTTGGCCTCAGGCTATTACCAAATTAAAATAGCCCCTTCGTCGCAAGACAAAACTGCCTTTGTAACGCCGGACGGTCAGTATCAATTCACCCGCATGCCTTTCGGTTTGGCCAACGCACCGTCTGTTTTTCAGAAAACTATTAATACCATTTTGAAAGACGTCAAAGGCCAAGCTTTTGCATTCATGGATGATATAATTATTCCAGCTCACAGTATTTTACAAGGAATGGAGCGATTAGAAACAGTACTTAAACTTATTAAAGAAGCGGGGTTGACGTTAAAATTATCAAAATGTGTATTTTTCTCAAAACAAATAGATTATCTAGGTTTCGAAGTAAGTAAACAAGGGGTCAGACCGGGTTCAAAAAAGACTGCAGCAGTAGAGAATTTCAAGTGCCCCTCTAACCAACACGAAATACGCCAGTTCGTTGGTTTGGCTAGTTTTTTTAGGCGTTTTGTAAAAAATTTTGCTATAATTGCTAATCCACTGACAAAATTATTGAAAAAGAACTGCAAATGGGAGTGGGGTTCTGAACAAGAAAAATCATTTTGCACCCTAAAAGCAGAGCTAGTAAAAAGACCAATTTTAGCGTTGTACAACGTAAGTGCAAAAACTCAGATTCATACGGATGCGTGCAAAACGGGTATAGCAGGAATATTACTTCAGGAAGATGAATTAGGTAGATGGCGAGCGGTAGCGTATTACAGTAGGCAAACTACCCTCGAAGAGCAGAAGTACCATTCATTTGAATTGGAAACCCTGGCGGTAATAGCTTCCTTGCAACGGTTTAGAGTATACGTTTTAGGCCTCAAATTCACAATAATAACCGACTGTAGCGCATTACGTACTACTTTATCAAAGAGAGATATGATACCTCGTATAAGTAGGTGGTGGCTTCAACTTCAGGAGTACGATTGTAGTATCGAGTATAGGCCGGGTAACCGTATGACTCATGTGGATGCACTGAGCAGGAATGCTATCCCTATGGCAGATGAACCTGAGCCTGTATTCGATATTTTAGTTGTTGACACAGAAGACTGGTTAACAACTATTCAGAGTACTGATGAAGAGGTTCAACGGATTAAAAGTATTTTAGAAGACCCTGAAATGCCTAAAATACATGAAACTTTTCAGAATTATCGTTTAAAGGGGGGAAAGGTTTATAGGGTTGTGGACAGCCAATTGAAATGGTTGGTCCCTAAAGGATTTAGGTGGCAGCTACTCAGGAAGTGTCACGATGAACTTGGACATTTTGGTCTAGATAAAACTTTGGACAAGTTGAAATCTCTTTACTGGTTTCCCAAAATGAACAAGTTCACCAAAAAGTATGTTCAATCATGTCTGGAATGTAGTTATCACAAAGTACCGCCAGGAAAAAGACAAGGTATGCTCCATCCAATTCCAAAAATTGATAAACCGTTTCACACGATACACATGGACCACTTAGGTCCATTTGTTCGTAGTAAATCTAAAAACACTTACTTGTTGGTGCTTGTTGAAGCATACACAAAATACATTACTTTATTTGCCGTCAAAAATACGAAAACTAAATCGACCATCAAGGTTTTAAATCACTATTTTAGTTTATTCGGTATACCAAGTAGAATAATCAGTGATCGGGGAACTTCTTTCACAAGTAAAAGTTTTAAAGACTTTGTGAACAAACTAGGCATAAAGCACGTTTTAAATGCAGTAGCAACACCGCGAGCGAATGGCCAAGTGGAGCGATATAATCGTACCATATTGGCTTCGCTTGCAGTCAAAAATCATAATTGTAAGGAAAATGAGTGGGATACTCATTTAGAAGAAATTCAGCTGGGTCTTAATACAACTCTTAATAAAGGTACAGGTAAAACGCCAGCTGAAATACTGTTTGGTATAAGGTTGAGGTCCAAAAGTGACGGAATAGTCACTTCGTTGCTCGACCAGGGTGAATCGGGGTGTTCACAAGAAACATTAGAGAATATAAGAAAAGAGGTAAATGCCAACATAAGTGAGTATCAAGTAAGACAAAAGGAAAGATTTGACAAGAATAGGAAGGTTGGTAGGAAATATCAAGTAGGTGACTTAATAAGAATTGAAAGAGAAGTAGGTAGTAATAGCGGACAGTCGAGAAAGTTACTTGCTAAATTACAAGGTCCATACAGGATTATCAAAGTACTAGATAGAGATAGGTATGTTGTCCAAGATACACCCCTAACCCGAAAACAGAATAGAAAATATGAGGCAGTAATTGCGTTAGATAAGATACATCCTTGGTTGACCTTTACTCAAGAAAGCTTATCTGATTCTAATGAGGGAAGCTCAACGGAGGATGTTGATGTAAACGAAACTATTGAAAGTACTGATAATATGGAAATAGAGCCGTTTGAAATGTCAGTAGGTATGAATGTGGAGAGTACTGAGACAATGATCGACAATTGAATTATGAATCGATATCATGAATGTGTCCCCTTATTTTTTAAAGGTTATTTTGAAAATGGATTCGAATTGGAATTATGATTATGTTTTAAACTTTATTATGGAATGAATAATGACTTTGATTTTGATTAGACTTAAAAATTGATATGGAAAAATCTAACACACAATGGAGTCGTTTGACAATTATGAGTGTGTTAGATTTGAAAAAAAAAGATAAGGAAAAATCTACACACAATGGAGTCGTTTGACAATTATGAGTGTGTTAGGTTTGAAAATTGACATGGAAAAATCTACACACAATGGAGTCGTTTGACAATTATGAGTGTGTTAGATTTTATAAAATGCGCAAGGAGGCCGCTGGCCAAGGATGTGAGCGCATTCTTAGTTATAATGAATTTGATGTGGACATAGATTAAAGATATAATTAAAATTAAGATCGATTATTAAAATTACATTTTTTTTTTGTTTTAATTGATGGAACAATTACTGTATAAGATGGCCGAACAAATGATATTTATAAAAAAATAAATTAGTTAGTAAAATAAATTATTGAATTTATATAGAAAGTTTCTCTATTCATGATAAGTAGTAAAATGTGTATTTTGTTATTAATGTTATTATTTGCCTTTTCTTTATATTATATAGTTTTGATTAATTCCTATGCACTTACTGGAAATTTAACTGATTACATGCTTATAATCTGCATTATCTGATGGTCAGTCAAGAAAAGTTTTGTACATTCGCTTGTTGTAAATTTAGCTTTAAATACACATTTTAAGTTATATTATTGTTTCATAGTTTTAGAACATGAATCTAACATAAATAAGTTAGTCATAAACAAAACGAGAGGACTCTGTTATTTCAGAATGGCCGACTGTAAGCTTTTGCTATTTATTTCATATGAAAATATTTAAAATAATTTAATTAGCAAGATTTAAATTAATCGTTTATAAAAATAATGTATTAACACTTATTGGTGGAATAATAGTTTGTGTTTTGACTTGCATTCAAGTGGACTTTTACTGCGGTCGGCCATATTGAAGCGTTCTCGAAAAAAAAATAGTAGGATACCGACCGGTGTAAAGAAAAGAGATCAAAAAACTAAGAATATATTTAAGCAAGTATTCATAAAATCAGTTCGTGGAATCGGTTGTAAACAGTGTCTTTTAAGGACGAATACATATTTGATTTGATATTGAGTATTAATTGTTTTATTGGTACACTCTTTAAATTTCTAATACTTCACTTTTCACAATATTAAAAGCGTCCACTGTCGCACTTCTTAAGTCATCTCGAGTAGTACGCTTTTTATCTCGAACCACACATAAAAATCCAGTGGTGTTAAGTCAGGGCTCCATGCGCCAAACCACAAGGCCACCACGACCTATCTATTGCTCACCAAACACACTGTTTAAATACGCACGCACTGAACTGATAGAACAGACCGCGTTAATGTGCCAGAGAGATACTTATTATTGGCTAACATTGAATCGCCTGGCCGCCATTATGGTACTACGACGTGGCCGCGTGGGTCGCGTTCGAAGTATTCCTGTATGTCTTCCTCCAATTCCGCCGAGTATGGTAGTCTACCGCGGCCCTGCGCGTGTGTGGGCGCTCGAAACTGTCCATGATCGAGGAGGCGCTGGGTTACAGCCAGGATGGTGGAGGTGAAGGGAACTTGAGGGTCAGTGATTCCACGTGCGCGCAGTGAGTTCTGGTGTTCCGGCTGAGCATACAAACGTCTGGCCTCTTCTAAGTTATGGTTCGCCATGTCACATAAAAATCTACCATAGCCCAAAACTCAAATTTTTGGCGCGTAATTAGGTTGCGCGTGCGTGACCTAATACAACGAAACGCGAGACAATACTAGAGAAAGGAATAAGAAACTAGGAATGGCGCGTGGCGGGGGCGCGCGGGCGGTCGGCTAGACTGAGGGGCCGGGGGCGTGGCTTACGGATCATGCTGTCTGATCGATGAATGAATTTTTCAATGGGTGGGTACCGTTCGCAAGTGTTGCACTTCGTCGATACGTTTTACACACATATGCATGAATCGCAAGGAAGCGTTACTACGAGTTCTCACTATTACACAAAAAAAACAATAAATTAGATTTTTCGTAATTTTGTTTTATTGTAACTTTTTGAAAATAATAGTCCCAATCGTTTTGAATTCGAATTCGAATTCGAAAAATGTGTGATTGCTGGCACGTACAGTGCCAGCAGGTAACATGATGTCGGATGGCCGAACGTCATGATTTCTAAATATTAATCAGATTTGTAGTGATTTTAGAGACTAAATATAAAATTTTAAAGTATATGATTTGCGTCAAATGATTTTTGTATCAGTGTCGTCATGAAGTTTAAAAGTATCTCATTTGACAGTTACTGAAAAGTACGAAACGGAATGGAATATGATGTTTGGAGCATCGCCTAGTTTTATTTATTTATTTAACACTTTATGCACATAAATGTACAGAGGCGGACTTAATGCCTTAGGCTTTTTCTACCAGTCAACCTTTGGGTGATGCAGAGACAAACAGTGGTAGATGCAATTTATAATGTTAATTTAGGAATATATTTTTTTTTTAAATATAAAGACACGCATAAACTTATTAAGTCTATAAGTATAATACCTAAAACTATTTATATATGTGTATATATATATTATATAATATGTGTATTTTTCCTTCAACTCAAATCACCAGACGTAAGTGGCAAAGAGCAACTAGTACTGGTTTTAAGATATTTTCATAAGTCAGAAGTTTTTGATCGATTTATAAAATATATTGACGTAAGTTTCGACCGTACCGCGAAAACTTTAAGTGCCATCATACTGCAGATTTTATCAGAATTTAACTGTTTGTCGAAATTAGTAGCTCAGACATATGACGGTGCAGCTGTCCTGTCATCTGAACGGAACGGCGTTCAGTCGCTGGTTCGCCAGCAATGTCCTCTTGCTGAATACGTTTGGTGTTCCGCCCATGTCCTTAATTTGGTACTTTCCAAATCGTGCGAACGTATGTATCCCGGAAACTAAACGTTTTTTCAATCTCATAAAAACATTAGCCAATTTCTTTAATAATAGTACCAAAAGGCAAAACCACTATAATAAAATGGCTGATATGGAAAAATTGCCTCGCGTTGCTGACACTCGATGGACTTACAATTCGCGTACTGTAGGTAAATGTAATTTTCAATTCTTCTTTACATTTAATTGATTTATTTGAGGATATGGCTGAAAACGAAGACTCTTGGGATGGTCAAGTTTCGTATTTGTTACCACAATTTAAAAGACTTTCAATTCCAGTTTTTACTTCATGTGTTTAACGAAATATTCGCAGAAACTGATGTGCTTTACGAAATTATGCAAAAAAAGACATCAGATGTGACTTATTGCATTAAAAAAATTAGGGACTTTGAATCGTTTTTGGAATCATTCAGATCTAGGTTTGAATTAATTTTTGAAGGCGTAAAAATAATCACAGGGCCTCCAAAACGAAAACGTAATGTTGTGGACGCGAAAACCAATTTTAAGCGGATTTTTATTGAAATTATAGACAATAATTATATCCATCGAATGTCGCGACCGATATAAAAATCTGAAAGAGTTAAAATTGTTTGGACTACTTTCATGCGAAAATTTCAATAAATACCTATAATGACAAATTTCCGGTTGAATTAGTATCGCAATTCGTAAATGTTTATAAATTATACGACTTTAACTTAGACCGCCTTATCAATGAGCTCAAATGTGTTTATAAATCTGCCGAATTCAAAAACCTTAGTATTTAAAAAATTATAGAACATTTTTACGAAAATAACATAAATACCGTTTTTCCCGAAGTACTGCGTTTGGCAAAATTATTTGTTACAGTTCCCGCGAGCAGTGCTTCAACCGAAAGGTCATTCTCGTCGCTAAAACGTATACACACCTACTGAAGAAATACACAAGGCCAGCAACGACTTACAGATCTTTCCACGATTTCAATAGAAAAAAACCTTCTTACGGAAATAAAACGCCTTCCCAACTTTTACGATTCCATATTGCAGATATTCTTACAGAAAGATAGGCGTGTAGATTTAATATACAAATAAAAGAATCCTATATACTTAGTATACTCACACCACCATCTTTTCAATGATTTTATTTAAATTTTGCGAATCACACAAACATTACAAAACATCAAACAAACGCGCCGAAAGGCCACTTCGAATATCCGTAAATTGATATGTCTATAAAATCAGTCAATCTATGGATATTTGAGTTGGCATTTGGCAATTACCTACATCATCAATCGACAAGACGACGAACCAAAACCAACGTGTAGTATTTTTGGTGAGTAAAATTTTCTGCCTACCCTGTCTTAAAACTGTGTGCACGCCACTGACCAGGGGGAACCTGTTGCCCTACGAAGGACACGATTTTGTAGGGCCTGCATCCTATGGATGTGATGGGGTTTGGCGTGTGCGAAGACTGCACTGGCATAGGTCATAATTGGACGAATGCACGCTGTGTAAATGCGTAATTTTCACCTGAGGGATAGTTTGCTGCGTGCATTCAGAACGGAGTGGAGTCTACCAAGAGCGAAGGCGGCGCGCGAGCGGGCCTTCCTTATATGCTCTGCGAAGGATAGGTGCTCATCGAGGATGACACCGAGGTATTTTGAAGGATACGAGCTATTGGAATTTTGCCGTTACCGGTGTAGTAAATGGCCGTGTCGTCTGCGAACAGAGCCAGCTGAGCCTTTTTGCTCTTTGGGATGTCACTGGTGAAAAGCGTGAATATGAGCGGGGCAAGCACAGACTCTGGGGGACACCTGCACGTATGGGATGAGGGGAGGTTAGCGCGCCTTCGATGCGATAGCGGAATGTGCGGTTTGTCAGGTAGTCTCTCAGGATGAGGACGAGACGGTCTGGCACACCAAGTTTGTATAGCTTGTATAATAAGCGACGTTGTCGCGGCGCGACATGTCACTCCTGTGTGCACTGTCGCGCGCGTTTTCATAGAAATTGTTCTACGGATATAATGTCGCAGAATCGCCACGCGACACGTCACACCGTCGCGTCGCGCCAGTGTTAACGAGCCTTAAAATGAAATGTCATATTATTATAAAATTCAAAAACAAGATAATACACGTGTCGTTATCATTGACTTATTTAATGGTCGTTATGTAGTGTAAAAGAGATGGGTCATTGTTCATTCATATATTTTTGGTAAGGGCACAGACATACCAATTATATTTTCTGTTTCGTCGATGGAACTGCAATGCTCCCAAGTCAAAAAACACTAATGTCTGGACATCTTACTCGGTGTTACTTTTTAGCGGCGCAGCGCGTAATAAGAGTTTAAATGTTAAGTCTAAGAAATAGCTACATTTATTCATTCTACTTTAAATTATATCGTTTTATTTCGTTTCGGTTCCCTTTTTAGTACATACTAATTCCATAGTATGGAATGGTTGATACCTGTCAGTTGAGTTGAGTGTGTGTCAAGTTAAAGGCTGAATGGTCGATGCCTGCCTTTTCTACGGGCGAATGAAAAAAAAAAAAAAAAAAGTGTCAAGTTAATGTGTCAGTCAGCAGTCAGTGTCAAGTCAATACAAAACTGTCAAGTGCTGTAAAAGTCAACAATAGAAATCCGCATGCAATTTTAAAAATAGCTGCCTGTATTTACAGTTTCGCTTTGCTATTAGCTCAGATTACAGAAGAAACCTTTTAGTTGACCGGAGCAAGAAACTTGCGTTTGAAAATAAACGGGTGAGCTGTTCGGGTTAGGGTAGCAGGATCCAGAAGAATGTCTATGTGGCAGAGCGAAGAGCAGCGCTGCGCCGTGGTACTGCGCGAGGTGTTCGGCTGGCTGGGCGGCCGCGAGCTGGCGCGCGCGGGCGCCGCGTGCCGCTCCTGGCGCCGCGCCGCCGCCGAGCCCGCGCTGTGGCGCCGCCTGCTGCGCGCTCAGCACGGTACCACGCCGCCACAGGCACCGACACCTAACGTTGCTGTGTTGTGTGCATAACCCGGTCTAACTGCATGTGCTGGAGTCACGGCAAGGAGTGAAGGTGAGTTGAACTGTGCCTAAACATTTGAGTTTATGTGTTGTTATTCCGCCCACCCTTAATTACCGCCCCTAAGATGACCCACTGATCATTTTTGTTATTTTAAGAGTAGGTAATCAAAGATGAGTAAGACAGTTTCAAACGTTTCAAGAAGTTCTTAACAAGAGCATGATAAGCTACTTGGGAGCTTCTATCTATCACTACCGCCCTATGTATCACTACCGCCATATGTATCCATGGCTGTGCAATGTAGTCAATTATGAAGTGCAACTTAAACATTCGTTCAACATTCTCATATTACACCTATCTTTGTAGGTACTTTTTTAAATTGCATATTTTTTGTTCTCTCATCTACTAGAGAAGAATCATATTATGTCAGGCACGTTTGGCCAGGTGCTAAACTGAACTTCAGCTATTCAAGCAATGACTATTCTGCTACATTAGACATAATTTGGTGACTGTCCTATAGGATATTGACCAGACTTGGTATCACTTTTTTTCTGTGGTGACTTATTTTTATAATATTGATACATAGAAGTCCTGTTTTTAATTATAAGTAATGATTTTACCTAGTAAACTAAAGTAAAATCTTAAAATCTCCACATGAAAAAAATCATAAATCATAGTTTCTCTTTTGCACAGTGACATTTGAATATGTATTAGAGTACTTATTATCTCACTCACATTGAAAATCATATCAGCAATCATTCTCTGCGGGAAGTGTAAGCTCACTCCTCTCAATATGGACACTTCTACACATTTTTTTTTTTTTTTGAGTGTGGGAAATCATTAGTGTCCGACCGAAGGTGCAATTCTGGCCGAAGCCGAAGCCGATTAATCGGTATTCACCAAAACCTTCGGCCGAAGCCGAAGCCGAAGCCGAAGGTGTCATTGACTATGAGAAATACGATAGTTACTTTGATCTCAGAATATACTAGATACATATTGTGAGAGCTTTAGAGATTTAGCCCAATAACGAGCCGAGTGACCAACATATACAAGTAGGTAATAAAATATTGTCTAAAATAAATGTTTCAAATATACAATGTTAAACAATGTAAAACAAATATGAAATATTTAAAAACAAAACACTTATTAGAATTTTAAGACGCGCTCTCAAACTTGTTTTGACTCGTTTAGTTTACTAACTGCGATTCGTTTGGTCCGGTGCGGCGGCGCGGCGAAACTCTGCTGCTCTGCAAACTCTCCGTCTCGCTCTTACATCGTTCAGTAAATTTCAAATTTTAACAACTAGCAAACCTTCGGCTTCGGCCAAACCTTCGGCAAATTTTTGGTAGAAGCCGAAGATTTGGCCGAAGGTGCTTTTTTGGCCGAAGGTGGCCGAAGCCGAAGCCGAAGCCGAAGCTTCGGTCGGACACTAGAAATCATTAAATAACTTCTCCCGCTCTGGGCAGAGCGGGAGGGCGTGTCAGACTCTTACTGACTAAAACCCACCCGTGTTCCTTCAGTTGCCTGTGCCAGGGGCCACGGTATCCCTCTCGGACTTTCCCGCAACCCTGACAGGCATCGGCCCTAGCGGACCCCGTCATTGACGCTGACATCTCTTTGAGGCGCGCGTGGAACACAACGCGCCGTCGACCCTGGCCTGGTCCTTATCGAACGGCGAGCTGCCCATTGCCTCGCCGTTCGCAAGCCCGCGCCTACGGTGGCAGGGAATCAGCTTGCGATTCCCGACGCCCAGGGCATCTCCTGCGGCGGTTAGGAGCGTGAGGGCGCGAATTTTGCCTCTCCCTCACGCGTTCCGCCTCCTCCTTCTCGAGCATTACTGCTTCGCAGAAGGAGGTGACGGCTTCCCAACCCCTCTCACTCCGTACCATGGCCTAGACCAAGGCCAGACGCGAGAGAGAGAGAACTTTACCTTAAAAAGAGCCACATTACAATATTTGCGATTTTCTTTAAGTTTTTCTTTATACACATATGACAAATTATATATTTTACATTCTATTATCTTATTTCTATCTATAAAAATTAAATTCAACATGAAAACTGAACATAACATACATCAATAACGAAAAAACTACTATATAAACTATCTTACTAGACTATTAGATGTTATTATTATTTATTCATTTCTAAAACATTTAACCTATAGGTATTAAACTTTGGTTTTAGCCACACAACAAAAACCTCTCAGGGTTTATCTGTGTGCTGGCAAGTCGCTCATTTAAGTTTTACAATAACAATTACACACCACAATGATACATTTAATACTTTTCAAATGGTGATAATGAAATTTGAGGATAAATTATGGTTATGGAAATGTTTTGATTTGTACTTATAACTTTTCAAATTTGCTCTGTATAACGTTTGTAGGTCTTCTGGGAGTTTATTAAAGAAATAAGGTACTAAGTATTCTACAACCCTCATCCCGTACACATTATTGAACTTTGGTAATATGTATTTATTTTTAAGTGGTATCATTCTCAAAAAGTCAGGTCTTGTTTTTTCAGTTAGCAGCTTAGGTCTATTGACCTGATTGACTATTGACTTCCGCAAGAGTAAAAAATTCAACTTTCTTGAACACATTCATAACATTACAGTATTTAAAAAGATTGTCGTCACTGTTTTTGAATTTATTGTTTAAGTGTTTTGGCGTAATTACTTTTAATAACTAGTTAGTTATTAGTTGTAACTTATAAATATCTGTCAGGTATGTATGATAAGTTCTCCCATAGCTGCTGAGTCCGTAGTTGATAGCCGAGTCTGCTAGGGCCATATATAACATTCTAAGTGTTTTGAAAGGTAATTTATATCTAAGTATACCTAGAATAGACCTCAGTTTGTTACATACGTAATCTTTGTGCCGATCCCATCAGAATCGGCTATCAACAATTAGACCGATATACACTACAGACACCCACATTACACTATATCACTGCCCTTATCAGATTGTTTACACTATTCACTTATAAACACTTAATCACTATACCTATACCTACACGATTGTTCACTTGTCCCGCACACTTTGCCTGTTTGAATTTGTATATTAAAATGTCATTTGAATATGACCTACGCACGGCTACACAGATCAAGCTATACATTTCCAGTATAAGCTGATCTCGCATTCAATAGGATTTCCTTACAATGAGAGGTCAGTGTAAACTGGAAATGCATAGCTTGATGTGTAGCCGTGTGTACCATTATTGCAGAACTGTTATATATTATTATGAGCATCTGAAGCCGCCAGTGTATTTTGTAACTTTATATAGTAATCATTCAAACCTTAGATAAACTTAAGTTTATCTTAGATTCAAACTCATACTTATTATTAAAAACAAAGTGTAAAAACTAAATTATTGTGTTCTGTTTTTTTGATGTGTAATATCTTTCTTCTCTCTTTCCTGCAATCTGTGGGGGTAATTTCGTGAAATGCGACGGAAGTGTGTAACAGGAAGCCGGGTAAGCACGCGCTACTTGATTTGACCAATGAGCGCGCGCGGTGGTAGTTTTTTTTATTTTTTTAACTTATTTGTTTAAAGAGGGTTTAAATCTAGACAGATTATGCCAGGTTCTCTATTGTGTTCCCTAACTTTTTTATTCATAATCTAAAGTGCCATATTTTTTTTTCCTAATCATCATTTGTCTGAATGATAACTTGCCCGAAATTAATGTCACATAATATCACATGCCATAAAATTGAAATCCCTAAATATGATATGCCCTAAATTTGTTTGTCATAAATATTACAATCAATAATATACAAAAGACATAAAACCGTTTTCAATTAAAGTTATAAGTTCTAAATTGCGCTAGATGTATTATCATCAGTATTATCACTCAATAAAACAGTTGATTGTGAACATGGGGTTTTTATTTCCCTGTAAGCATGCAAACAAGCATACACCATGCATGCAGCAAGCATGCAGCATGCAATGAGCAAGCAAGCAAGCATGCAAGCAAGCATGCAGCATGCAAGGAGCATGCAACATGCAGCAGGCATGGTTTCTGTTACGGCTCCGGCGCTGCGGGGCTCCGGCGTTCCCACGCGAGCTTATCGTCGCAGGTGGTTTAACGCTCACTACCGCAGCTTTGTCTTGTTCGCCGGCCAGCCTCAGCCGCGGCGGCAAGCGTTACAACTTACAACCGCCTGCTCTTCAACTCGCGGGCCGCCTCGCCCCTCCGCGCCTACGCGATTCTAAATTACACTCTAGGGGTAGGGCATACATCTGACGCAGGTCCTCACCGGACACGGTTGTTTCGGGAGGTTCCTGTTCCGGATAAGGCGGGAGGAAACGCCCGGGTGTCACCATTGTGTGGATCGCCCGGAGGACACGGTGGAGCATACGGTGGAGGTCTGCCCGGCTTGGGCGGAGCAACGCCGTGTCCTCGTGGAGGCGATTGGCGGTGGCGATCTCTCGCGTCCGGCCTTGGTCCAGGCCATGGTACGGAGCGAGAGGGCTTGGGAAGCCGTCACCTCCTTCTGCGAAGCAGTAATGTTCGCGAAGGAGGAGGCGGAACGCGTGAGGGAGAGGCAAAGTTTGCGCCCTCACGCCCCTAGCCGCCGCAGGAGACGCCCTGGGCGTCGGGAATCGCAGGCCGATTCCCGGCCACCGTAGGCGCGGGCCTGCGAGCGGCGAGCAATGGGCAGCTCGCCGTTCGATAAGGACCAGGCCCGGGTCGACGGCGCGTTGTGTTCCACGCGCGCCTCAAAGAGATGTCAGCACCAATGACGGGGTTTGCTAGGACCGATGCCTGCTAGGGTTGCGGAAAAGTCCAAGAGGGTTACCGTGGCCCCTGGCACAGGCAACTGAAGGAACACGGGTGGGTTTTAGTCAGTAAGAGTCTGACACGCCCTCCTGCTCTGCCCAGAGCGGGAGAAGTTATTTGATGATTTCCCACCCACAAAAAAAAAAAAAAAAAAAAAAAAAAAAAAAAAAAAAAAAAAAAAAAAAAAAAAAAGGGGTAGGGCATACATGACTGCATGGAGTCGGATTTACAGCGATTCGTTTCTGTTAGGTACTAAAACCAAATTTTTAGCAAATGCAGCAAACAATTTTACTTTAAATGAACATTCGGAATAATACACATTATATAATACAATACTTTGGACATATGACTTTATTTCATGCAAAATTAGGAGATTCAATTATTATACTTAGTACTCGATATCATGCCAGAATAGTTTTAGAAGTAAAGATAATTATGTAAAACAAAATTTCGAATTTTTGAACATTATGGTTAGGAACTGAAGATGGATAATGATTTTCGGACAAACAATTTTTAGGAGAAGAAAGGGAGTAGTTACCATTATGCCACCCTCATCCTTACAAATCGACTTTACATACTACTATTCACATTCCAAGAACTATTGCATGCGCCCGTATCATTGCGTGAAATGTGGATTATCTCATAAGACCTCAGAGTGCAAAAAGCGTGATCGCCTCACCCCCGCAATGTGCCGCATCCAGCAAATTACAAAGGATGTTAAGTTTATAAAGAAATACTGGCCCGAAGAACCAGTGTCCTCACATAACGTACACATGCCCCGGAAAGTTCTTAACAGTGCTGATGGAACTTCTACCAATATGCTTGGCAGCACTATCAGGGACAGAACCCAAAGCTATCTTCGCTGAAGTTTTGCGGCAGAACAAAGAACAACATACAGTCGAGATAACGACCGGACCTTTTTTTTTACCGGGGGAAATCCTCATGGACTACCTCCGCCTGGAAAAAAGGCGGAGGGGCGTGCCGGACCCTTACCGGCTAAAACCACCCCGGTGTCTCCTCGCACGTGCGCGCGGGGCCGCGGGAATCCAAATTCTTCCGCAGCCCCACACTTAGTGCTGGCCCGGTCTGTCCGGGCCTCGTCTCCTGCACGGGGTAGTGAGGTGTTTAACTACCCCGTGCATCGCCTCAGAGGCGCGCGCCGACACCCGCGCACGCCTCCGCCACGGGTCCATCGAATAGGGGGCGGGGACTTACCCAAGTCCCTCGCCCCTGGACCCATTCATGGGGGCCGGAAATGGGCGTTGTCCGCCCTTTTCCTGCGCCCGGTGCGCCTTCTGCGGCAGGGGAAGGGAGTCGAGATCTCCCTCTCCCGTTCCGCAGTGTGTCGTACAATCATCCTGACTGAATGCAGGTTACAATCCCATAAACCAATTCCCCAACTCAGCAACTCATACCACGCGTCAGTTCAATCAAAATGACGAAGTGGTGGTTTATGTGAAAAAAACACTAAAACCTAAAGTCAAATAAATAAGTCTAGCACAGGCATCTTGCCTTCTGTTGGACATACTTAACAATATTATTCTTGGTATCTACCGCTCCCCATCCAACACTAACACAGATTGGTTTTTGGACTCTCTCAGTACACACCTCAATACTTTAAACTCTCAGCAAAACATAATTATAGCGGGGGATATTAATATTAACCTCACTACCAAAGACAATGAACCGATTCACGAATATAAAAATAGAGTAAACTACTTGAACATGTTATCACTATACGGCATACTCTCTGGCCATTTCCTACCTACTCGTGAATTGAACTGCTTAGACCATTTCATGATTAAAATTAATAAAAAAAAAGTTTCATTATCTATTGCTATTATTCATACTACAATCACTGACCATTATACCACGTTTTTGACATTATCAAAACTAAAGACTAGACACACTGCAAACAAAACTACCTCCTCTATTGACTTTGAACAAGCCCTGGAATACCTTAAGAAAAACAAAATAGCCGACCTGCTATTCTGCAATGATCCAGATAAATTAACTGACCTGCTTTTATACAAATTAACTGAAGCAATAAATAACAATACTGTTACTAAAACAATTTCCAATAGCAAGCGTACCATCAAACCGTGGATAACTGCTGGTATATTAAGATGTATTAAAAATCGCAACAGGCTGCAAAAGAAATCCCGCAGTGATCCCTTTAATGATATTCTAAAAATCACTTATCGACGTTACCGTAACTACTGTAACAACTTAATAAAAAATAAAAATAAATTTGAAAGGGAACTGTTAACGTAATCAGTCTCAAACAATACATTACTATGGAAAAATATTGAAACAATAACCTACACTAATAATAGCAAAAGTCCAAACTCTGAACTACTACAGCTTAGAGCAAGTCCAACTGAGTCGGTAAATTACATAAAATATTTTTTTTGCAAAAATTGGCAAAGACCTTGCCCAAAAGATTCGACCCTCCAAGGTTAACTATTTTTCACAGGCAGACATACTGCCGACTCAAGGAAAGTCATTTGTTCTTTTAGACACAGATCCCCACGAAGTGGGTAAGATTCTGATGAGTCTAAAATCTGATAGTGCACCCGGCTGGGATAATGTACCTACTAGATTCTTGAAATATGTTGCCTAGGAAATTGTTCCTATTATATCCCATTTGGTAAATCTTTGCTTTACTAAGGGTGTCTGCCCTGCGCAGCTCAAGCAATCCATTATCATACCAGTTTACAAGGGCGGGGAGAGACACGATGTCAACAATTACAGACCCATATCCATATTACCAGCTACATCTAAAATAATAGAAACAATATTTAATGCTAGACTTACAACATATTTAAAAAAGTTTAATACCCTTAGTAGTTCTCAATTTGGATTTAGACAGGGAATTTCAACTGAACATGCAGTTAATGCCCTTACCACTCTTATAGCTGATAATCTGGATAATGGTTGTAAGTGTCTAACCGTTTTCCTAGACTTAAAAAAGTCTGTGACACCGTGTCTGTTCCCATCCTAATAAACAAATTGGAAGCTGCAGGAATAAGAGGAACTCCGCCCCAATTTTTAGAAGGCTACCTGGCAAACCGAATGCAACGAGTCAGAATAGGAGAATATGTTAGTCACGACGCAAATGTCACATTCGGTATTCCTCAGGGAAGCGTGCTTGGACCTACGCTTTGTCTCCTTTATATCAATGACTTATGCAACCTCAGGATCAGTAATGCTAAAGCGTTTTCCTATGCTGATGACACTGCTGTGGTTTTTGCCGGGAATACCTGGTATGATGTTGCCCTAAATGCTGTGGCTGGCATGGCCCAGGTAGCTGCATGGCTAAATGATAACTTGTTGACATTTAACACAGCCAAAACAAATTATATCTGCTTCAGTATATCCAATCGTCCCCAGCCTAGTAAAGAACTAAATTGATTACATACCTGTGATGATTCGAATAACTGTTTATGCACAACATTAGAAAAGGTATCACAAATTAAATATCTAGGTGTTATAGTTGACCAAAAACTGTCCTGGTACCCCCACCTTGAACAGGTAAATACTAGAGTTAGAAAACTGAGCTGGATTTTTAAAACGTTAAGGCATATTGGTCCAAAAAATATACTCACTAACTCGAATACCCCCAGACGCCTCCTTAACGAAATATACATAGCTTTGGTGCAATCTGTCTTGACGTACTGCATCCCCATTTGGGGAGGAGCAGCCAAAACTAAATTTATCGACCTTGAGCGGGGACAACGTGCTCTTATAAAGTTGATGTATTTTAAGAGCAGTCGATTTCCTACTTTTAATACACACACACTATATAGGTACACACTATATTAGTTTTACAAAGAGTAGTTAGCACTAATCCTAAGTTTATTTAGTTAAGATACATATTTTATTCACAGGTCGCTTTAAAACATTGTTCTTACATCTAATTGATACAACTCGAGTAAGATTATCGCGGCCAACATGTTTTTGAATTACTCTTCCTAATATCCACTTACTAGGTGGAATGTTATCATCTTTTAGGATAACTACGTCATCGATTTCTGGTTCAAGTTGTTTTGTGTTCCATTTATATATTTTATTAAGATTGACAAGATATTCTTTATACCATCTTTTCCAGAAATCGTTGACCATTTTTTGGACTAACCTCCATCGTTCAAGATTAGTTATATGTTTACAAGGTGTATAAATCTCATCTGATAGATTAAATAAAGGTTCGCCAACCAGAAAGTGACCTGGTGTCAGGGGAAGAGGGAAGAGAGCACTTAAAACCGAAATAGGACGCGAATTTAAACAAGATTAAATCTGTGCTAACACAGTGGTAAGTTCCTCGTAGGTGAGTGTACTATTTCCAATTACTTTTTTGAGATGTATTTTTGTACTGCGTGCCCCAGCCTCCCACAAACCTCCAAAATTAGGCGCATGTGGAGGGATAAAATGCCATGTAGTACGTTCTAAAGTCAACAACTCTGCTATCTTACTAGGAATAGAAGACTTGGCCTTATCAAACATATCTCTTAGCTGCTTGTCTGCTCCCACAAAATTAGTGCCATTGTCACTGAAAAGGTCCTGACAATGTCCTCGTCTGGCTGTAAAGCGCCTGAAAGCAGCGATGAATCCCTTAGAAGTCAGGTCTGTAACAGCCTCCAGGTGCACAGCACGTGTTGCCATGCAAATGAAGACACATATATAGCCCTTATATGACTTTGCTCCTCTGCCTGGTGAAAATCTGATATTGATGGGTCCTGCATAATCTACACCAGCTGATCTGAAAGATCTGCTGGGTTTTACTCGTACCTCTGGTAGTTGGCCCATCAACTGTACAGCATTGTTTTTTGCATATCTAATACAAGTTGTACATTCTCGGTAATATCCTTTTGCTTGATCCTTAGCTCGTAGTATCCAGAACTTCGATCTTAAGTAATTTAGCATTACTTGTGGTCCACCATGCATTGTGTTCTGATGGGCATCTTTAATTATTAGTCTACTAAGATGACTCTTAGCAGGTACAATTATTATAGGATGCCTTGTGTCATACGCAGCTTGCGACTGTTGAATACGTCCACCGAATCTTAAAATACCATTATTATCATCTATAATGGGACAAAGATTGCGTAGTTTGCTCCTTTTGAGAACACTGCCTTGAGATTTTAACTGCTTTATTTCTTGATTAAATTCTATAACATGAATTTGTTTGATGCAATTATTAAGAGTTTCATTTATTTCTTGTGTTGTAATAAATTTAGTATTATATTTAACTTTGTGTTTATTTAAATTTAACCATCTTCTACAGTATGAAATTACTTTCAACATTTTCTGTAAATTAGAAAACTTAGTCCAAATTAATTCCTCTTCAGTATTTAATAAAACAGTGAAAACTCTGGCTTTCTCTTCTTCTTGTGTATCCTCGACATCAACTAAATTCATGTTCAGGTCTAGTGCAGACAACCAAGCTGGACCATTCCACCACAGTAAGTTATTTATCAACTGTGAGGCCTGTAAGCCTCTTGAGGCGCAATCAGCCGGGTTTGTGTCTGTAGTCACATGACCCCATTGCTCATAATCTAGAATGTTCAATATCTCAGAGACTCGGTTGCTGACGAATGTGTTCCAACGACTCGCCCCGCCCTTTAACCAGGCTAGAACTATGGTCGAGTCTGTCCATGCGTGTAAATTTTCTTTGGCTATGTTCATTACTTGCGCTGTCTCGAAAATCAGTTTGGCTGCTAGTGTAGCACCACAGAGTTCCAACCTCGGAATAGATAACTGTTTCTCAATAGGAGCAACCTTTGTTTTTGCCGATATTAAATTAACGTAAACTCTGTCTCCCTCTACTACTCGAATATACACTGCTGCTCCATATGCTGTATGCAAAGCGTCTGCGAAGACGTGCAACTCTATTGTAGATGAGTGGGAACATTGTAACCACCTTGGTATACAAACATTTTTAATGTGAACTAAGTTCTCTCTGAAGTGTAACCATTCTGCTAACAGCTCTCCACTTATGGTGTCGTCCCATCCTAATCCTATTTTCCATAACTTCTGTATCATCAATTTTGCTATGACAACAACAGGGAGCTATCCACCCTAGCGGATCATACAATTTAGCAACATCAGAAAGAACACGTCGTTTAGTCATCGGTTCCTTTGTTTCTGGTAAGTTGAAGGAATTTACAAAAATGTCGGCGCCTCGATTCCAATTAACTCCTAGTACTTTAACTAAACTATTGACCTTAAGAAGCAGTTCATGATCATCTCTTTTATTTGTACCCATATATTTTAACACTTTCTCATTATTACTACTCCATTTTTGTAATTCGAAGCCGCCTAAGTTCATCAGTTTGTTCATGTCATTGTAAATACCAACAGCTTCATCTTCTGTCTCACGACCTGACAATAGATCATCCATATAGAAATCTGTTTTTGTTAGTTTAGCAGCAACTGGAAGTGTTGATTTCTCATCATCCGCCAATCTCTGTAATGATTTCACTGCAAGATATAGTGCACATGCGGTACCAAAAGTCAGTCTAACCATTTTGTAATGTTTAATTTGCTCAGTCGTTGTTGGTCTCCATAATAACCTTTTTATTTATTTATTCAATATGTCTTACGAGCTAACAGAATTGACCTCCAAAACGCTCATACGATTAATTTTATACAAATAAATTGTTATGGCTTTTAAATTACACATGCTCGTCACCTTATACCATAGATTTTATAAAAATAACAATATACCAAGTCTATAAATATTAATAAAAATACATTACAACGAAGAATTAATACATACAATTAAAATTAAATTTCAGTTTAGTGTCAATTAATGTCAATCAATTAAATTCAGGTCAGTTATTGTGTATGGCTATAATAATATGTCAGTTAAAATTATACGAAATTCATTATACAAATGTCCTAATCCATCGGCAAATAAGTCTAGTTCGTGGTGCTGAGCAAGTATGTCCCCGATAGTGCGGAGGGCGCGGTTGGTGGGTGCGTGTCGGCCGCGCTCAGTGCGCGCGGCGGGTGGCTCTAGCAGCCGCGGGCGACGACGCGGCGCTACCTGACCCTTCGAGTCCATTGGTATGTTCCCGGGGACCAAGATACGGACTCGCTCTAGTATTTGGGGACTATCGACTTTGTTACGAATAATCGACAGATATTGCGCGACTTGAGACATAGCCCTTCTTAATTTTATCGTTTCCATGTCCACCATACCCAAGACAAATAGATAGTCTGTGTCTTCCTCTGCTACACGCACCATTCTATACATTTTTATAATATCTGCCGTAATACAGATTCTGTGTGTCCTCCATCTCATCAGTATGTGACGCAAGTCCTGTTGCAGCTTAGGAACCACAAGCAAATTGTCGTTCAAGGAAACGTGATTAAGAGAAAAGAAGAGTAAGAGAAGATAAGGATACGACGAAACTTCGGGTCGTTTTTGACGCTTCGTGTAAGGGCATCACCTTACACGAAGCGTCAAAAACGACCCGAAGTTTCGTCGTATCCTTATCTTCTCTTACTACGCCATGGTGAGGTAAACACATCGCTTTAGAATTATTAATATCTGCCGAATCCACTTCAATCATGTGATTAAGATTAATGTATTCCTTCATAACCTTACTGTATTCTTCATGAAACTTACCATTTTTTGCGAATTTCTTCTCAAGGAACTCAAACCTTTTAGCAGCTATTTCCCTCAATCCATAAGCTTGATCTTCTGAGATATTGTTTCTGAATGGCAATCTTACCACATATCTTCCTTCCTTGTCCCTGATCGTTGTAGCCTTATAATACTCTTCACATCTTTCTTCTTCTTTTGACAATCTCTTTTGTATGGTGTTTGGCTCGTTTTCTAACTCCCAAAATAACTTAAGCATCTCATCTTCTTTAAGCTGAACATGCAGGCTGGTGAAGTTCTTCTCTGCTGAAAACCATTCTCGTGACATCCTTCTTGATAGAACCCAACCTAGAATTGTGTTTTGTGCTAATAGATTACTCACAGGATGCTTGACAACGCCGTCTAATAAGACGTCGCTGTACACCTCAGCTCCAAGGAGAATGTCTATTCTCCCTGGTGTTGCAAATCCTGGGTCAGCCAGCTCCAAGTTTTTAGCTCTGACCACTCAGGAAGGTAAATCAAGGTATGATTAGTGGTAGGTAGCATTGTTGTTAGTGAACGCAATACATATGCCTCTACTCGCACTGACGCATTGGGATTGTGACATGATTTGACGCAAAGCGTAACCCTGTGTTTAATTCTCGTTTGCCTCTCTCCTACACCTGACACCCAACCACTCACTGATTTACGACTAAGACTCAATCATTGTACTGTTGCCTATGTAACAAACGAAGCTTGTGACCCTTGGTCTAACAAAGCTCTCACAACGTGTTTGCAACCATTCCTACTATCTACTAACACATTAGCAGTAGCTAATAGGACACTGTTTGATTGTATATGTTGTAATGTTTGTATTTTTTACTTACGTTTTGGCTATTAGATCTTATATTATACATTCTCTCCAATTATCTGCATGGCCATTGTCTGTAGTTTAACCATTCCTAGGCCTCTATATTTTAAGTTATTTAGATTTTCTCATGCTCTCCCAATGTTTATTTACCTTTTGTAATGTCAGATAATGACAAGCCTAGGTTTTATTTTTAATGTATTGCTAGAGCTGCCAGTAGGTAAGGTTGTATAGGTATTAGACCTTATTATAAACTATTATTCTTCTTTTATGTTCTAGAATCATTGTTAAAAATTTTATGTCAACCGATCCGAAAAGGAAGGGAGCCGGGACCGTCAGAACGGATTACTCTTGGTGCTCGCCTTAGCAGGAGGTCCTGAAGTTATATAGCGCTCGGTGGGAGGGCTGTGCCCTCTGATAGTGTGAGCTGTGCTTGAACAAATAAATCTACGCGTCCTTCTACACCAGACTATGTTACAAAGTCGCTAGACCGGCGATGGCTACCCTTGGCGTCAGTTCTAGATACTGACGCAAGAAGATTACGTTGTGGTCTACGATAAACTAGTGACTCCGACGGCTGATAGATCTCAGCCCTCTGCCTGCCTCCTCTACAACGGCCTGCCCCTCCGAGGTCGGTGACGTGGTCTGACTCAAGGACCCCTCCTTTTACAACCTGCGAGCCTCTCTAGAAGAAACACTTGGACCTTCAACTTATACCCGGTTTCCCTGACTTTATATTCTACCTCAATTATATTATTTTACCATTTCTACTTTTACTTTTTCTTTTAAGCCGGGACTCCTCCAGTTCTGGTGATAGTTTCCTCCTTGACGTCACATTTTCCCCCTCCCGGGAAAATGTAACGTTACAATCTGGCGCCCAATTTTTACTAACCCCTCCCTCTTTAAACTTTTTCAGCCCTCTCAAAATTCTAAAACAAACTTGCTCAAGTGATTTTTATTTGGTAAGCTTTTATTTTCATCATCTCATCCACCTCAACCTTTACACACTTCTTTATACTGAAACATATATATACACACATACATACACACGAACTTTTACCCACTGGTAATTGTCATCCATTCTTCGCTTGCAAGTGTTCTTAAAACCATTCGTGGTCACTTACAAGTTGGGGTTTGGCTTACTCTACGACGTACTACAGGAGAATATCCTATAGTCGTTACCACCTAGGTACATTATAACTCTCTACTAATACCTCACTATACTGCATCCCACACACTTGCACACCACTGCGGTTACCCACTGGTAATCGTAACCAGTCTTCGCTAGTGAGTGTTCTTAAAACCATTCGTGGTCACTTACTAGTTGGGGGCTGGTAAACTTCACGACGGCTGCAGGACAATATCCTGTGGTTGTTTATACAAAACTTAACATAAATCAACACTTTAATCATTACTTCATTTAGTTTGTTTTGTTACCACGGCTAGTGCAACCTGTATGAAAATTACTTGAAAATTTACATACCTAGACTAAAATAATATTTTTTTTAATCTGAAACATGGAGAAACTGTCACCACTTGTTATCATTTTAGAGGATCAGAACGGCTTAAGAGGAAAATGGTACGTTAAAGATTTTATAGAGTAAGTTTTCTATCTGCTGTGTTTTTTTATAAAATAGTTTTTTTCTTAATGTCTTGTAATATTTTATGTCTAAAAGTTTTTTAATCTTTACTTATCGATTTATAGTGCTTATTTTATTTTTTAAACTTGAAACGACTTAAGGGTCGCTTTTTTCCTTGATGTCTCTAGAAATAATTTTTACTTAATTGTTTTTTTTTTAACATTAAGTTCATTGTAAATACTTCCACAAGTTTTACTTACTACAAAAACCTTTGGCATATTTTTCTCCACCTCTTTTTTTTGTAGAGCGGTACACAACTCTTTAAAAAAGCCATTGTGTCGAGCGGTCGCATAACTCGTAAAATAAAGCCTTAGTGTCGAGCGGTACTTAACTCGTTAAATAAGCCTTAGTGTGTAGATACCTTTATCTTTTTTAATACTTGAACTTAGCTACTTGAAAAGGCAATTACCTATGCTTTGAACCTTGACTGCTTTTCTTAAACTGGAAAGTTTCATTTTTAATACTTGAACTACTTGAAACTTGAAGGTTTTTCTTAAGCAATTATGCTTTCAAACCTTGACTGCTTTTCTTAAGCTGGAAAGCTTTGTAAATATTTCTTTTAGTTTTAACGGGTTTTTTAAAAGGTGCGGATTACGACACCTAATTAAAATAAATAAGCCTTCGTAACTCTAAAAAAAAAAAATATTTTTTCCTTGTGGAGTATGAGTCATAGAATGTGAACCATATCCCCTAAGTATGTTGGTGATGTATGATTGAGGGAGTATGAAATGTGGGTTGATGTAAGGTGTATGAAAGGGCAAGGTTTTATTTTTACAACATCGAAATTTTCTCAGTTGTTAATTTTCTGGGGTTATCGGGTAACGTAATTTTTTATCTTTTGTAAAACTTTCTGTACCACTGTAAATAGTCATATAGGTTAATTTTAGCTGGTAAATGCCTTATCTTACTTAACAACAAAATTTTTTCATTGTAATCAAAAATTTTCCGGGGTTGTCGGGGAAATGTAATGTTTGTATTTTTTACTTACGTTTTGGCTATTAGATCTTATATTATACATTCTCTCCAATTATCTGCATGGCCATTGTCTGTAGTTTAACCATTCCTAGGCCTCTATATTTTAAGTTATTTAGATTTTCTCATGCTCTCCCAATGTTTATTTACCTTTTGTAATGTCAGATAATGACAAGCCTAGGTTTTATTTTTAATGTATTGCTAGAGCTGCCAGTAGGTAAGGTTGTATAGGTATTAGACCTTATTATAAACTATTATTCTTCTTTTATGTTCTAGAATCATTGTTAAAAATTTTATGTCAACCGATCCGAAAAGGAAGGGAGCCGGGACCGTCAGAACGGATTACTCTTGGTGCTCGCCTTAGCAGGAGGTCCTGAAGTTATATAGCGCTCGGTGGGAGGGCTGTGCCCTCTGATAGTGTGAGCTGTGCTTGAACAAATAAATCTACGCGTCCTTCTACACCAGACTATGTTACAAAGTCGCTAGACCGGCGATGGCTACCCTTGGCGTCAGTTCTAGATACTGACGCAAGAAGATTACGTTGTGGTCTACGATAAACTAGTGACTCCGACGGCTGATAGATCTCAGCCCTCTGCCTGCCTCCTCTACAACGGCCTGCCCCTCCGAGGTCGGTGACGTGGTCTGACTCAAGGACCCCTCCTTTTACAACCTGCGAGCCTCTCTAGAAGAAACACTTGGACCTTCAACTTATACCCGGTTTCCCTGACTTTATATTCTACCTCAATTATATTATTTTACCATTTCTACTTTTACTTTTTCTTTTAAGCCGGGACTCCTCCAGTTCTGGTGATAGTTTCCTCCTTGACGTCACATTTTCCCCCTCCCGGGAAAATGTAACGTTACAATGTGGACTAGAAAAGTTGGTTACAATATGCTCATTATTAGATACAGAAATAGGCGTACCTGTAGGTTTGTCGTTCGCCATACCTGTTGTTGAAATTTCACCTTCCTTCGGTTTCTCGTTCAGCTGTCCTCTCTCGAAGTGCAGAAGGGTGTGATGCCGCCGTCCACACTTTCTACAACACGATGACTGCCGACACTTGCTCACGCAGTGTGTAGGCGCCAAGCAATTGAAGCATAACTTGTTCGTCTGTACAAATTCTTGTCTTTCATTTGGAGATTTATCTCCAAACTTCTTTCAGGAATAGATGTAATGGTCACCACTACACCAGGCACATTTTGCTTCGGGCCTTTTTTCATTGTTGCTGGTAACATTTGAATGGAAAACCTTGGGTTTAGCTACTGGTTTGGGTAGCACCGTTTTAAATCTAGTACTTTCTATCATTTCCAAAGCTCTAAACCTTGCTTCTAAAAAGTCTCTTAAATCCGACCATGTGGGTATGTCGTAATTACATGTTACACTAATGTGTTGTTCCCACAGCTTTATAGATTCAGAATCTAACTTCGATACAACTAAGTAGGTAGTTACCATATCCCAGGTATCAGTCTGCATACCCATATTCTTCAACGCCTTCAAACAAGTCGAAGTTGTGTCTACTAGTTTTTTAATTAATCTAGCCGACTACACAGGTTTTTGCGTAAATAAAATCTTCATAATTGCATTGCTGTTGAATCTCGTATTATTGTAACGTTTTATTAATTGGTTCCAGGCCTCATCATAATTTGCGTCTGTTATAGAAAAGTTACGTAACAGTACCTCAGGTTCTCCAGATAAACTGCTTTTTAGTTAATGCAGCTTCTGTACAAGTGATAGATGTTCATTGTCGTGAATTAGTGTACGGAACAGGTATTAGGCCCTCGATGAGTCTTCTAAAATGCTTCACAGACATGTAGATCGCTAGTAGTTCGCGATCATACGTGCTGTATCGAGATTGTGTAACACTCATTGTTTTAGAAAAAAATGCTAGCGGTTTCCAAGCTCCGTTATCGCGTTGTTGTAGCACCGCGCCGATGCCGTGGTCTGAGGCGTCCGTCATGATGCAGAGTGGGGTGCCGGCGATAGGGTGCGTTAGCGTCACACATTCCAATATGCTTTGGCGGCATTTTTGAAATGCTTGTTCGGCGGTCGGCGTCCACGTGATAGGTGTCTGGTCATTCTTTTTACCATTGTGCAGATATTTGTTGAGCTCGCTCTGCATGTCGGCTTGATTTGGTAAACAATCTCTATAGAAGTTCAACATGCCCAGGAAACGACGAAGCTCGATGATAGTTTTAGGTTGAGGATAACTGGATATGACTTTTATTCGTTCTTCAGTTGGTTTTATTCCGTTCTCTGTTACTTCATAGCCGAGAAAGTTGATTTTCGCCTGTGCAAATTCACATTTGTCGACGTTGAGTGTTACGCCGTATTTGTTCAGGCGCTCGAGAACTTGATGTAGTAATATCTTGTGTTCTTGTTCGTTTTCAGAATATAACAAGATATCGTCGACGAATGAAAAACAGCCCTCGATGCCGCGCAGTACCTCGTGCATGAAACGTTGGAAGGTTTGACTTGCATTTCGTAGAACAAACGTCATGCAGTTGAATTCAAATAACCCAAAGGGTGTGATGATTGCAGTTTTCTGTGCGTCTTCTTTGTTTATTGGTATTCTGTAGTAGGCCATTTTCATGTCGAGTTTTGAGAAGATCTTCTTATTGTGAAGTTGATAGGTGAAATCTTGTATGCGCGGAATCGGGTACTTATCGGGTAGCGTGGCTGAATTTAGACGCCTGTAGTCGCCGCACACTCGTAGACTGCCATCTTTTTTCTTTACCACATGGAGTGGGCTGGCCCACGGGCTCTTGGAAGGTTGACAGATTCCCATTTCCATCATCCGCTCAAACTCTTCTTTAGCCGCTTTGTATTTGTCGGGCGGTAGGGGGCGAGCACGTGTGAAGAGAGGTGGTCCCTTTGTCTCGATGTGATGGACGACGTTGTGTTTAGCGGGAGTTTTCAAGGACATAGGTCGGAGTAGATCTGGGTACTGTTTGAGTATGTCTTGATACGTCTGCTTGTTGCTGAGTACGTAGACGGCTTGTTGCATTGACGAGATTTCTAAGGCGTTGATTTAGAGTTCTGTCACCTTGTCGATTAGCTTCTTTTGATGCAGGTCGACGAGGAGTTTGAAATGGCGAAGGAAGTCAGCTCCGAGTATGGATGTTTTGACGTCTGCGACTACAAATGTCCAACGAAATCGTCTTCTGAGGCCTAGGTCGATTTGCAGGTCTTTCTCGCCGTAGGTATTGATCGGTGAACTGTTCGCGGCGTATAGTCTGTACGAAGTTGGTGAACATTTCTTCTTATGTATCGGGGTGGCGGCTAGGACGGAGATATCCGCACCGGTGTCAACGAGGAAACGGTGATTAGTATTGCGATCGAAGACACATAGGCGGTTACTTGCCGTAGTTACACCGACGTCCGCCACGGTCGGTGCCTCTTTTCCGACTTGTTTTGATTTCGCCTCGCGCACGGTGACACGCAGCGTCTCGCATGATCCCCAAATCGGTAGTGATAGTAGCATACTCGATTGGGATCGTTTTGATACGAGTACTTTGCGGTAGACTTCGATCTTGAGCGGGAGCGCTGGTGACGGCGATGATGTGATCTTCCACGGCTGCGAAGTTCGGTGATTTCGAGTGTCAGCTTCTCAAGTTGTTTTGAAAGAACTTGTATTTGCGCGGACATGACTTGTTGGTTGACAGCTGCAGAATCTGGTTGTGACGAGGAGACAGCTGCGATATTGCTCGACTCTGAATATTCCATCATCTTGTCTGCCATTGCCGCGAGCATGTCGAGTGACGAGTCTGTGTTCACTGACAGCACAACTCGAATTTGCGCCGGAAGGTGGTTCATCCACTCTACCTTGATGCCATCCTCGGTGATCATGTTGCCGCCGAGTTCGCGCATGCGTCGTAGCAACTGAGACGGTTTTTGGTTGCCAAGGTCCAATCCGCTAATGAGGTTCTTGAAATTTTTCACCTCGGACTGTTCGTACACGGAGAGAAGGCGTTGTTTGATGGCTTCGTACTTCTTGGTTTCTGGTGGCTTGATCACGATGTCTGTGATATGTTGAAGGTCTGTCGGTTGTAGTTGGCCGAGGACGTACCGGTATTTGTTCTCGTCGCTGGTCTTCTGAGGTTCGACGATGGCTTCAAATTGAATAAACCACATGCGTGGATATTCGCGCCAGAAGGAAAGGAGACGTGACTGCATGGAGATGGCAGCGAGGTCTGTAGGCTCACTAATTTCTTGCTTGTGTTCCATTTTCTTCTCGGGGTCACCAAAAATGTAGCAGCTTGGTAGGTAATGATGAAATAAAACAAGAGTAGAGTAGTGTAGAAATAGGAACGTATATTTTTCCGTACATACAACGAGCTTAAGTGTAAAATCTAAGGGGCTGAAGTAGTGGCAGTGCTGCCATGAATGGCGTCGCGCGATCGTCCAATAAGAACGCGCCTACAAGATTCTGTAAGTACCTAAAAGAAACGAGACAGGTGCGCGCGCGAGCGAGATAGCACTAACGTAAATATAACGCGTTCGCAGCGCGGGCGATCTACATTTTTGTGCTATGCGTGGCTTGAGGATGATGTAGCGATGCGTACCTCACAAGTCCAACCTTGTTTCTAGATAAGGTCGTTTTGTTCTGTCTTTCGCCAATTTCTTATAGTTTTTTTCGGTCTTCTTTAATTTTTCCAGAAGCTCATTCTAATACATAATTAGAACCTCCATTGTTATATTTTGTTTCGCTCCACAATCAACACAATTATCATAATATGCAGGTAAGTTCACCGTAATTATGCGTTTTTTAAGTTCGTTGCACGTAATATAGTCTATTTATTTTGTATTCACTAATTAGTTCGTAACCACTTCACAGAAAAAATCCTTATCGCTCAGGAATGCTATTAATCTCACTCACGGCGCTCGATCGCACCTGGGTCGGTCGATGACTTGAATCCGGATCGAAGGACCATATGTTCATTGCAATAAGGTTGTATTTGGTTTACTAGGACTTAAAAAAAAATAGGCGTGTGCTTGTCGCGAAGATTTATTTTCAACTGACTTGACAATTCATTTGAGTGGACTGTATGTGTGATCATCTACATATCGATAGATAGCTATAGACATTAACGCAACATTCGTTAGTATGTAAGTACTTGCTTAAACATCTGTCCTTTTCTTAATGAAATAGAAAGAAAAAGATGCACTGAACTTAAATTTGGTTTAGTTTGTAAACAAGGGAATCGGCTTCAGTGTCATATTAATTTCATATCTGAAGTTCTTTTCTTCCCGTGGCTGAAAACACGGGAGGCGTGTCATCTATTCGTATGGCGCTTGACACGGCAGCCGTGTCACGTTATTTTTGTTTAGCGCCACAGCTATAAGTTTGACAAATTGGACATCGCAACGAATCAGTTAAGTACAGGTATTCGTTAATCTGATTCAGATAATGACTCCAGTGACAAACGGTTAACGATAAACAATTCCAGTTCCCTGGTGTGATATGGAGCATTATCTATTACAAGTACTGCGTTTTCTTTTAATTTCGGAAAAATATTTTTTAACCAGTTTTCGTATATATCAGAAGTCATCTCCTTGTGGTAATCATCTAGCCCACTTTTCGCTTCGAATATTAATAGACCATCATCCACGAAACCCTCTTCGCTTCCAATATGGGACACTACAAGTCGTCTCCCCTTGCCTGAAAGCCCTTTTAACCCAGTGGTTAACCCTTCTAAGAAAGCCTGACGTGATGATTTCACACTGGTGTCCACCCAGTGCTTATTCTCAGTATGGCCTAAAATGATTATTAGTATGTGTGTGAACAAAATAATAAAAAACATAAATAACTTATAATATAATAAAAACGACAGTCCCGAGAAACAAGAAAAATTAAATGCTAATGTTAGTACCAACCTTCATTTTATTTTATTTTATTTGTTAGGAATAACAAACAGCAGTATATTACACAGTAGGCATACAATATAAAACTAGCAATAAAAGTAACAAATACACTACTCAAGACGTTATCCACAGATTACAATACAGAATATATAAATAATTAAGAAGGGTGATGTTGAAGATCTCAATTGTTACAGACCTATAGCGTTAATACCTATCTTCTCGAAAATTTATGAAAAAGTTATATATACATCGTTGTACTCTTTTCTTGAAACCAAGAACGTTCTTGCCAGCGAACAATACGGCTTTCGTAAAAGTAAATCAATAAATAATGCGATTTATAATTTCATATATACAGTAATGACCAATTTAGATAAAAGTAAACCAGCTGTAGCCATGTACTTAGACATGTCAAAAGCTTTTGACCACGTTCGTCATGACATTTTGCTCCAAAAATTAAATGACTATGGTGTTAGGGGTAATGTTAATAATCTAATAAAATCCTATTTAAGCGATAGACACCAAGCTACTCAAATAAATAGAGTATGCCCAATATCGAAAGAAGAAAAAGTTTACGAATCTCAGTTCACTAATGTCCGTTTTGGGGTACCACAAGGTAGCGTATTGGGACCATTACTCTTTATTGTATATATTAATGATTTACCATCCATAACGCACCATCAGATGACGCTTTTTGCTGACGACAGCACAGTTCTGTTTGATGGTGACAATTTGCACTCTAGCATTAATGCGGAGATTGATATGTTTTTAACTAATGCAACTGAATGGCTATCATCTAATAATTTAAACATAAATCTGTCAAAAACAAAAATTATGAAATTTAGACAAAATTTTCTAGCATCGCCAAATTTAAACATAACATTCAAAGATACAAATATTGAAGAAATAGATGAAATAAAGTTTTTGGGGCTACATATTGACAGAAGACTTAACTGGAAAAATCACATAGATTATGTCTGTAAACGCTTAAATCAACAGTCGTATGCCCTTTATAAATTAAGTAAAATAGCAGACAAATCTGCTGTTCTTAGTGCATATCATGGTTATGTCTCTTCCATTTTGAGGTACGGTCTTATGTTCTGGGGCAATTCGACCAACAAAGACCTAGCCTTTAAGGCGCAAAAGCGGTGTATCCGATCAATCGTAAACATTGATTCAAAAGACACCTGTGTTCCACATTTTAAGAAACTAAAAATACTACCACTTCCCTGTATGTTTATTTACGAATGTGCCATTTTCGCTAAATTAAATATTCACCGTTTCAAATTTAGTAATAGAGCCAGACATAAAGACAAAATGACACGTGAACCCCACAAAACTGCTCTTTTCCACAAAAGTGTTTTTTATCTAATACCTGACATATATAATAAATTGCCAAAGACAATTAAAGATTTAGACTTGCACAATTATAAAAAGAAATTATTTCAATTGTTAGTAGACAAATGTTACTACACTCTGAAGGATTATCTCGATGATGTCATTTAACTTTAATTGTTCCCCTGATGAGTAATATGTGTATACTTTTTAATCTGGGTTATTTAATTCTAACTGCATTTATAATTTATGTCTCGATAATTTGATTGCTGCCTTGACATGTAAAAAAATTTCGTTTATTATATTTTCAAATTGTTATTATTTCAATTTTCTATTTGATTGTGCTGTGCTTATGTTATAAATGTTACTTACCTTAAAATTATTGTACGCCATTATGGCGGGTCATAGCTGTGTACAATTTCGGAAACATGTAACAACTTATTGCTTACCTATGTACCACAATAAAGAATATTTGTATTTGTATTTGTATTTGAATAGCTAGCTGTTAGCAGAGCAAGTTAAAAAAACACTTTAAAAAAAACACTTATTAACTATATATTAGGGCTATCTCTTAAAATAGTTGTAATCTCACTCTTAAATACAGCTTTGCTGAGAAACATAATATCAGTAGAGCCAAACTGTTTATTATAGGTGTCAACCAAGCGATGTAACGGTGAGCGAGTGCCTGAGTTCGTTCGACAAAACGAAGTAGCAAATAGGCGTCTCGAACGAACCTCTCGACCGATTACAGTACGAGGGATCAGGTAGCACAAACTGTTCACAAGATCAGTACAATCAAATTTATTACGGCATATACTAAACAGAGTCATCATTTCAAGTAGGGTGCGACGGGATTGTAGGGTTATGTTATGAGGTTATATTTTTCTAGTAATAATTTATAGGACATTTTGGTTTTATAGCATCTGTGATGCATGGAACGGAGGTACTTACATTGAACCAACTCAATGATCTCAATGTACTTTTTGTAATAAGGGTTCCAAATGGGTACTGCGTATTCAAGTTGTGGCCTTATTATTGATCTGTATAGATGCAAGTAGGTAGAAGGCCGATGAAATTCTCTAGACGCTCTCATTACGAAACCAAACATTTTATAAGCCTTATTGACTATGTTGTCCACATGGGTGTCAAGATGGAGCTTTGAGTCAAGATTTACGCCTAGGTCACGGAGGGATGAAACCTTGTTTAGGGTAGTGTTTCCAAGAAAGTAATTGAAATTCAGCACATGTTTTTTCTTAGTAAACGTAATGCTGTAACATTTAGAGATACTAAGGTGAAGCTTATTAACAGTGCAGTATTCCGAGAAACAGTCAAGATCCTTCTGAAATTCTAAACAGTCGGTTGGAACGGTAATATTTTTGTAAATTTTTAAATCGTCCGCGTATAGTAGGAACTTTGAACTCTTAAAGCAATCTTTGATGTTGATGCTAAAATAGCAGACAAATCTGCTGTTCTTAGTGCATATCATGGTTATGTCTCTTCCATTTTGAGGTACGGTCTTATGTTCTGGGGCAATTCGACCAACAAAGACCTAGCCTTTAAGGCGCAAAAGCGGTGTATCCGATCAATCGTAAACATTGATTCAAAAGACACCTGTGTTCCACATTTTAAGAAACTAAAAATACTACCACTTCCCTGTATGTTTATTTACGAATGTGCCATTTTCGCTAAATTAAATATTCACCGTTTCAAATTTAGTAATAGAGCCAGACATAAAGACAAAATGACACGTGAACCCCACAAAACTGCTCTTTTCCACAAAAGTGTTTTTTATCTAATACCTGACATATATAATAAATTGCCAAAGACAATTAAAGATTTAGACTTGCACAATTATAAAAAGAAATTATTTCAATTGTTAGTAGACAAATGTTACTACACTCTGAAGGATTATCTCGATGATGTCATTTAACTTTAATTGTTCCCCTGATGAGTAATATGTGTATACTTTTTAATCTGGGTTATTTAATTCTAACTGCATTTATAATTTATGTCTCGATAATTTGATTGCTGCCTTGACATGTAAAAAAATTTCGTTTATTATATTTTCAAATTGTTATTATTTCAATTTTCTATTTGATTGTGCTGTGCTTATGTTATAAATGTTACTTACCTTAAAATTATTGTACGCCATTATGGCGGGTCATAGCTGTGTACAATTTCGGAAACATGTAACAACTTATTGCTTACCTATGTACCACAATAAAGAATATTTGTATTTGTATTTGTATTTGAATAGCTAGCTGTTAGCAGAGCAAGTTAAAAAAACACTTTAAAAAAAACACTTATTAACTATATATTAGGGCTATCTCTTAAAATAGTTGTAATCTCACTCTTAAATACAGCTTTGCTGAGAAACATAATATCAGTAGAGCCAAACTGTTTATTATAGGTGTCAACCAAGCGATGTAACGGTGAGCGAGTGCCTGAGTTCGTTCGACAAAACGAAGTAGCAAATAGGCGTCTCGAACGAACCTCTCGACCGATTACAGTACGAGGGATCAGGTAGCACAAACTGTTCACAAGATCAGTACAATCAAATTTATTACGGCATATACTAAACAGAGTCATCATTTCAAGTAGGGTGCGACGGGATTGTAGGGTTATGTTATGAGGTTATATTTTTCTAGTAATAATTTATAGGACATTTTGGTTTTATAGCATCTGTGATGCATGGAACGGAGGTACTTACATTGAACCAACTCAATGATCTCAATGTACTTTTTGTAATAAGGGTTCCAAATGGGTACTGCGTATTCAAGTTGTGGCCTTATTATTGATCTGTATAGATGCAAGTAGGTAGAAGGCCGATGAAATTCTCTAGACGCTCTCATTACGAAACCAAACATTTTATAAGCCTTATTGACTATGTTGTCCACATGGGTGTCAAGATGGAGCTTTGAGTCAAGATTTACGCCTAGGTCACGGAGGGATGAAACCTTGTTTAGGGTAGTGTTTCCAAGAAAGTAATTGAAATTCAGCACATGTTTTTTCTTAGTAAACGTAATGCTGTAACATTTAGAGATACTAAGGTGAAGCTTATTAACAGTGCAGTATTCCGAGAAACAGTCAAGATCCTTCTGAAATTCTAAACAGTCGGTTGGAACGGTAATATTTTTGTAAATTTTTAAATCGTCCGCGTATAGTAGGAACTTTGAACTCTTAAAGCAATCTTTGATGTTGATGCTAAAATAGCAGACAAATCTGCTGTTCTTAGTGCATATCATGGTTATGTCTCTTCCATTTTGAGGTACGGTCTTATGTTCTGGGGCAATTCGACCAACAAAGACCTAGCCTTTAAGGCGCAAAAGCGGTGTATCCGATCAATCGTAAACATTGATTCAAAAGACACCTGTGTTCCACATTTTAAGAAACTAAAAATACTACCACTTCCCTGTATGTTTATTTACG
The DNA here is from genome assembly GCA_937001585.2 of Brachylomia viminalis. Lineage (NCBI taxonomy): Eukaryota > Metazoa > Arthropoda > Insecta > Lepidoptera > Noctuidae > Brachylomia > Brachylomia viminalis. The sequence goes on from OW443301.2 coordinate 27,309,457, forward strand.
AATGTGCCATTTTCGCTAAATTAAATATTCACCGTTTCAAATTTAGTAATAGAGCCAGACATAAAGACAAAATGACACGTGAACCCCACAAAACTGCTCTTTTCCACAAAAGTGTTTTTTATCTAATACCTGACATATATAATAAATTGCCAAAGACAATTAAAGATTTAGACTTGCACAATTATAAAAAGAAATTATTTCAATTGTTAGTAGACAAATGTTACTACACTCTGAAGGATTATCTCGATGATGTCATTTAACTTTAATTGTTCCCCTGATGAGTAATATGTGTATACTTTTTAATCTGGGTTATTTAATTCTAACTGCATTTATAATTTATGTCTCGATAATTTGATTGCTGCCTTGACATGTAAAAAAATTTCGTTTATTATATTTTCAAATTGTTATTATTTCAATTTTCTATTTGATTGTGCTGTGCTTATGTTATAAATGTTACTTACCTTAAAATTATTGTACGCCATTATGGCGGGTCATAGCTGTGTACAATTTCGGAAACATGTAACAACTTATTGCTTACCTATGTACCACAATAAAGAATATTTGTATTTGTATTTGTATTTGAATAGCTAGCTGTTAGCAGAGCAAGTTAAAAAAACACTTTAAAAAAAACACTTATTAACTATATATTAGGGCTATCTCTTAAAATAGTTGTAATCTCACTCTTAAATACAGCTTTGCTGAGAAACATAATATCAGTAGAGCCAAACTGTTTATTATAGGTGTCAACCAAGCGATGTAACGGTGAGCGAGTGCCTGAGTTCGTTCGACAAAACGAAGTAGCAAATAGGCGTCTCGAACGAACCTCTCGACCGATTACAGTACGAGGGATCAGGTAGCACAAACTGTTCACAAGATCAGTACAATCAAATTTATTACGGCATATACTAAACAGAGTCATCATTTCAAGTAGGGTGCGACGGGATTGTAGGGTTATGTTATGAGGTTATATTTTTCTAGTAATAATTTATAGGACATTTTGGTTTTATAGCATCTGTGATGCATGGAACGGAGGTACTTACATTGAACCAACTCAATGATCTCAATGTACTTTTTGTAATAAGGGTTCCAAATGGGTACTGCGTATTCAAGTTGTGGCCTTATTATTGATCTGTATAGATGCAAGTAGGTAGAAGGCCGATGAAATTCTCTAGACGCTCTCATTACGAAACCAAACATTTTATAAGCCTTATTGACTATGTTGTCCACATGGGTGTCAAGATGGAGCTTTGAGTCAAGATTTACGCCTAGGTCACGGAGGGATGAAACCTTGTTTAGGGTAGTGTTTCCAAGAAAGTAATTGAAATTCAGCACATGTTTTTTCTTAGTAAACGTAATGCTGTAACATTTAGAGATACTAAGGTGAAGCTTATTAACAGTGCAGTATTCCGAGAAACAGTCAAGATCCTTCTGAAATTCTAAACAGTCGGTTGGAACGGTAATATTTTTGTAAATTTTTAAATCGTCCGCGTATAGTAGGAACTTTGAACTCTTAAAGCAATCTTTGATGTCGTTGATGAATAAGATAAACAGAAGGGGCCCTAAAATTGAGCCTTGGGGGACTCCTGAAGTGACCTTTATTGTATGAGACTCAAACCCATTAATGACAACCTTCTGAGTCCTATTAGTGACATACGACACGAACCAACGCAGTAAATCTCCTCTAATACCGTTGAATGCGATTTTGTTGAGTAATAGCTTATGATCTACCTTATCGAACGCCTTTTGAAAGTCTGTATAAACAGCATCAATTTGCTGCCTCTTGTCTAAGCCTTCAAACAGATGTGTTGTGAAAATAAGGAGGTTACTTATACAGGACCTTCCTCTGACGAACCCATGTTGTTCTTTCAATATTACACGCTGGATGATTGGATATATCTCACTATGCACTAATCTTTCAAAAAGTTTTGAAAGCCCCGACAACAACGAGATTGGACGATATGTAGATACATCACTCTTGCAGCCGCCTTTATGGATTGGAACAATATTTGCTCGTTTCATTAATCCACGTTTCATCTTGATAATGTATAGAGCGACCTTCCCTACGATACTGTTTTATTTTTTGGAAATAACGATGCCGCCATAAAGTTATGTCATCTCGGTCAATTAATACACTGCGGCGTTTTCTGGTCATATTGCCGTATTCAAAATCTAACATTTTTAAAACTATCGTATTATCATAATTATTTAAAAAATTGCAGTTGTTTGTATGGTGTCAAGTTCCATAATTGCCGTATTTTTTTAAGTTCTGCCGTTTCGTAAGAGAAAAGGGTTAAGATTGCCGTTTCAACGCGTACGGGAACAACACTGATGTCATCTAGGTATCATTTTTTTTTTGTTTAATTTTAAGGCATCGAAACATGGTCGGATTATGCATGGCGTTGCGTGGTCAGATTTCCCTGGCAGTTTGTAGCACGTCGTGCGGCCGTGTGTACGTACGAGAATTTTAAATATAAAACTTTGAATGAAAATAAAATTCGTCTAATAAAGATAAAAAGTTACGATTCAACAAACCGGTATCGTAGGTACAACACTGCACAAAAGAGCTGGCAACATTATTTGTAAATTTGACATTTGCATGTGTCAATTTAGTCTACGAGATTAAAAAACAGACTATAAGGTATCAAATGCTCTTTTAAAATAAAATAAGACTACTAAGTACTTACCTACTACAAATTGCTTTTTATTTATGTCATTATTTTTATATATTTACTCTTTTGAAATCCATATTGGCATTTACTAATACCTAATGCATTTTTTTTTAAGATAAGTTCTTAGTTGATTATGAAAACATTTTTATAATATTTTGTCTACGCTTGATAATATAGGTACCTAACAATTATTGGCCTGTAATTAAAAATCATGTATAATGTACACATAAATTGATAAGATGTGCGAGTACGGGACTTAATATATTCACCAAATTTTAAGATCAGACATGTGTACCTATGAGATCTCTTGCGGGTGATTTATTTGTATCCATACCTGTTATAACTTTCTTTCCTGAATATTCACCGGTTTGGAAAACCATGGCTGGTTTTTTGAATGGTGAAATATGAAAAATATTACAATAGAATACTCTATTAGTCTATTTATTGTGTACACAATACGACTACAACATACCTTATTCGTATGGCCGGATTATAATGTAAAGTAACTGCATTTGCACCCCCTCGGTTGTAGCCGGCTCGCATGTGGCGTGGCGCCAGGAGTTCGTGTGGAGCCGCGCGGACTGGAGACTGGCCGCGCGCCACCGCGCCGCTGACACGCTGCTGCACGCGGCGCTGGCGCCGGCCGGTGACCGCGGCGACCTGCTGGCGCTGGCCGGCGCCGACGCCAGCCTGGCCGTGTGGCGGCGCGGCGCCACGTGGCGCGAGGTAGGGCGCGTCAGCCTGCGCGCGCGGGGCTGGAGCGCGGTGGCGCGTGCGCAGTGGGCGGGGCGCGGCAGTCTGCTGCTGGCAGGCCCGCTTGCGCTCGCCGCCGACTGGGAGCTGCTCGTGCTGCGCGTTGAAGGTCCGTCCGGAACCTGTGACTCCAGTCCTGATGCATTCTGGTCCTTAAATATCTCTATTGCATCGCAGAGGATGGTCGCTGCGGGTCGGTGGCGAGTCGAGTGCGGTGCAGTGTGGGCGCTGCAGGCTGCTGGGTCGATGCGACCGGTGACGCGTTCCTTTCGTTCGAGCTCCGCCGCCTCGGGGCCGGCCTATATTGCACCACCGTGTGGCTCAATGCCGCCACGCAGGTTATTTACGTATTTTCGGTCCGGTCAAAAGTGATGGCGATTGTGTGATTCTATGTACTTATAATAATAATTCATGCAAATTTGCATGCAGGAGACGGAGTCTGAATATACAGGGGTAACGTCACCGGTACTGAGGATCTACAACGAGGATGGCGCCCACTTGACGTGAGCAGCGCTCCGCGGCCGCCGCAGCATGCGCTCCCCCCCGCCCCCCACTCACTCGCCCCCTCCCCCGCAGGCACGCGCTGGTGGCCGAGCCGCCCGGCGACTACCTGCGCGCTACCGACCCCGCAGATACGACTACGGAGCGGCCGGCCTTGCGCCTGCTGGTGACGGGTGCGGGCTGCCGGCTGAGTGCGTGGCCGGTGGCGGCGCCGCGGCCCCCGCTGCTGCTGGCGCTAGCGGGCGGCGGGCTGGCGGAGCGCGTGCGGCGCTACCGCCTGCGCCGTGCCGCGCCCGAGCAGGACGTGCCTGAGCCCGACGAGGCCGTCGTGCGAGCCGGCTGCACGCCGCCCGCGCATCAGTGCCGGCTGGCCGCGCCGCTCGTCGGACTGGTCCTTCACGAGCGGTATGCCAATGTGTAGTAGGACGTCTGCCGCAGTTCTCGTTAACTAGCGGTGTTACTCCGCAGCGGACGGTGCATGTGGGCCGTGTGCAGCGACGGCAGCGCCGCGTGCGTGGCGGTCGCCGCGCTGCAGCTGCTGGTGCACGTGCGCGCGCCGACGGGCGTGGGCGGGGCCGGCGTGCACTACGTGCAGCCCGCCGCCTGCGCGTCGCTCGTGGCGTGGTAAGTAGTCGGCCGTGGCTGCCGGGGCGGCGGGGCGGCGGGGCGGCCGGGTGACGTCACGTGCGCGTGTGCAGGCCGGCGGGCGGGTACTCGTCGCGCGTGGAGTGGCTGGCGACGGCGTCGCGCGCGCGCGGGGCGGGGCTGGCGCACGGCGCGACGGCGGTGTGCTGCGTGCTGGCGCGCGCGCGCTGCAGGCGCGAGCTGCTGGTGCTGGCGGGCGACGAGCTGTACGTGAGTGTCGGGCGAGGGGCGGCGGTGCGTGTGACGGCTTGCTGACGGGCGCGTGTTGCAGGTGTGGCGCAGCCGCGCGACGCCGCAGTGGGATCCGCGCGACGGCGACTGCGCCGTGACCGATGCTGCGCAACCTCATGCCTCATGTCAATGACATAGTTATACATCATTGCCTCATACCTATCTTGACGAAATCGAGCATTATAACGCACCTTTAAAGTAAAACCGTTACTAAACGAAATTATAAAATTTTACAGGAGAGCCAATATTAGAAAAAGTCACCATTTTTTGTCAATAAAATCTGAATGCAGGGTTCTTTAAGACATTTAATGAGGTCTTATTATAGATCTCTGTTTACATTATGACACGTGATTTAGAAAAGCTTTTTATTTTTATTTACAGTATTATTTATTTCGATTTAAATATTATTATAGTAACACTTTACCATTAATAATTTGTTAGTTATGGTATATTACTATGAAATTACAATGCAACTGATGTTACTAAATAGAAAACTATTAAAATTTCATAGATACAATAATATTATTCAACATTTAAATTAAAAATTATAAAGTTGGCATTTGTGGTGTTATAATATTATCAAATAAAAAAATACATTAGAAATTAACAATGTTTTATTAAAATTAAATGAGAGATCCATACAATAATTTGGCATAGTTATTAATTTATCAATCAGTCTTGAGAAATTTGTATCTTTAAATCACAGCATGTACGTATCTTACTATATTAACTACTTATTAAGTATCTTACTACAAACAACAACACTCAGTCACTTAACAATCAGTTTGACTAGGAACAAACCGATTGAAAATATCATTTTTTTAAATTTAACAAAGTTACAATCACAGCATTATTTCCCTATTCACGAAAGCTATTCAGGGCTAATCAAAGTTATGTTGACTTGTATCATTTAATTAGTATAATGAGGCAATCCTATTGCCATATAAAATGTTATATAAAAAATAAATCTCGTAAAAAACTTAAAAATAATATTATTGTTTTTCTAAATCAATAATCATCAATAATAACTTGTCTTATTATAATAATATAATTGCTAAAACAAGATGACGATGATGATGATGAGATTACAACAGTAATATGACAATGCGTAACTCTGTGGTATTATATTACTGTTAATTAAACTCTCTATATCGCTGTTTTTTCTATCACTTAATTTCAATCTAGACTGATATAAAGGCTTCAACTGGAAATCTTGAAGATCAGTGCTAGTACGTGTTCGAGACGAACGATTGTTACGGAATTGTAATTCTTTGAAATCTGTATCTGAATAGGAAGTTTTATAATAAATGCCTTATATAAAAACATTTTATCAACGAACTTTTATTATGATTTGCGTAATTTCATAACACAAAAACTGTGTTTAAACAAATTAAAACACTTTTCCTATTAAAACAAATTAACATCATACCTTTTTTGTGACATACAGCCGTGTTTATCCAAATAATAACACTTTTACTTTAAACTTCCGATAACACTCTTCCACGAACACGTTCTTATTGGTATAGACACAATATTGTATTTCGTGAGCCGATCATAACTCGGTTTAGTAACGCTTTGATTTACCGCTAGATGGCGTAAAATACAATATTTAAAAAAAATTACAAGTTTATGTTGCAGTTTACGTATATTTTACATAGATGGCATTGATAACTCAATTCAAGAAAATTTTCGTTTAGTAACGGTTTTACTTTAAAGGTGCGATAATTTATTACGTGGTTACAATTAATACGTCCCGGAGTCACAAAAAACGAACCTCGTTAAGAATTCCCTTCAAACTCATTTTAACCCTATTAATCAACAGTAGACATATTAATCGCATGCTTAATGGAATACTGACTTAACTAAAAAAAGACGATTTTTGGGAAATCGCAAAAGAAGATCTTGCTATGGGGACTTGTCCTACTTGTTGACGCATAAAAATAAAATTGATTTATAATAATCATGAATGCTTGTATTTTGAACATCTATGATTAACTATTGATGAGATCTGAGTAAAAAAAAAAACCGGAAATACTTTCTATCTATTTTTTAAAAATATTATAAAAAGTACATTCTAAGTTAAGTCAGTTTTTTATAAAACGTAATGCAAATATACCATTAAGTTTTAAGCCTGTTTCAGTTTGAATAATGTATTATTTATAATGACTAATTCAGTATTTAGTCTGTATATGATTACTTTAAGAAAACACATCTAAAGATTGGGTCACGTTATTCAAATTAGCAGACCGTAAATAAACTTAATATTGGCGTTTTTTTTAATTAATTAAAAGACATAAATGTAATCATCAATCTTTTATTGCAGCAACATTCACAGTAGATAAAAATAACAAATTTAACGTATAGGTTCTAAACAACATAAATCAAGCCGGAGAATTGCTCCAATTATACAAAAAAAAAATCACTAGATATAAAAACTAAAAGTTATTTCTTACTTAAAAAAAATAAACCCACTTTGGTGATCCAACCTATTAAATAAAACAATGTCATAATCAACTTAAGTTAAATCTCTATAAAACATAAAATATAAACTTCTAAAGCAAACATAATTAAAACTTAAGGAACCTTCTTTTTTAATTAACTTTTGTACCTATGTAATCAGTAATCAATGTTACGGTAGGTACACTATTAAATAATAGAGTTATAAAAATCAGAATAATTTGGGATCAATTTTTTTGATAATAGCTCTCTCAAATCTTTCTTTTTATTCTCACTTAGTTCTTGCTTATACAAGGTGCAGTTTTGGATCTGCAAAACATTTTAGGAGGTAATTATGTTAGTGATTCTCGACCCGAATCAACAATAAAATGGGCAGGTATTTTTTTTTCATTTTATTCTTATTTACGGAAATCGGTAAGTGTGAACTCCCCTTTTTAAAACGCGACCAATCTGTACGTGTCCTTAAACTGCGCTTTCACACACACAAACAAACGCAACCGACATTTCTTTCATAAATCCAAAGCACCAACCACCGCCCGCTCCCTCTCCCCCGTCACGCCCCCGCGGCCATCGCAAACGCATAAATCGGGTCAATTTATTAGTGTATTTGATGACGTCGGTGATTTGAGCAGTGGTGGCCCAGTGGTAACGGCCGCGACTTACGAGTTGTAGGTCGTAGGTTCGAACCCCGACAGGCGCTTTACTTTGTGTAAATTATTTCATCACCACTGCTCCGTGCCTCGGAAAGCACGTTAAGCCGTTGGTCCCGGCTGTCATTCGTGGATCTTTGACAGTCGTTACGGGTCGTCAGAAGCCCGAAAGTCTGACAACCAGTCTTACCAAGGGGTATTGTATTACCCAGTAACTGGGTTGTGGAGGTCAGATAGGCAGTCGCTCCATGTAAAATACTGGTATTCAGCTGCATCCGGTTAGACTGGAAGCCGACCCCAACATACCTAGTTGGGAAAAGGCTAGGCAGATGATGATGATGATGATGATTTGATGACGTCGGTATGTGCATACGCTTGCAAATTCCGCCCCTCAATTGCGCCTTCGATTAACGGTCGGGATAGGTACCTACTACCTAGTTGTAAAGATGACGGACCAATACTCCAATGTAGAGTTGGTGGAGATGGTCCGCTTGTATGCCATCAGTGGAGACAATGTATCTCGAGCCATCGAAATGTTCGCGGAGTTATTCCCCAATCGGCAACGTCCCTCACACAGGGTAATGCTGGCTGCTACGCAGAGACTGCGCGATCATGGGCAGTTCGACGTTCCCCAGCATGCTGAAGGTCGCGGCAACGAAGGCCTGCCTGTCGCCTTGCAGGAAGATATCCTGGAATTCTTCCGGCGAGAGCCACGTGCAAGCACGCGGGAGGCTGGTCGACGGTTTGGAGTGCACCACTCCACAGTGTGGCGGCTATTGCACAAAGAAATGCAGCATCCTTTTCATTACCGCAAGGTACAGGATCTCCACCAAAGTGATAACGCCGCGCGAGTTACATTTTGTCGCTGGTTGCTGGAACACCAAGACGCCAACATTCTGTGGACGGACGAGTGTTTATTTACTCGAGTTGGCGTCTACAATGTTCATAACGAACACTGGTGGGCTCACCGCGAACACAACCCGCACGTGACTAAAAGGCATTCTTTTCAAGTGAGGTTCAGTTTAAATGTGTGGGCTGGCATAATAGGAGACCAATTGCTTGGACCCCATTTTATCGATGGTCACCTCACTAGTGCCACATATCTGGAGATGTTGCAATACGTCGTCGAGGAAATGTTGGAAGAAGTTCCCCTGGGAGTGGAACGCAACATGTACTACCAGCAAGACGGTGCACCTCCTCACTACGGTAGGCAAGTACGTGAGTACTTGAGTGACAGGTTTGGCACCCACTGGATTGGTCGCGGTGGTCCAGTGGCTTGGCCTCCGCGTTCTCCGGACCTCACGCCCCTGGACTTTTATCTGTGGGGAGACGTTAAAAGATTGGTGTACACAGACGAAATCACCAGTGTTACCCAACTACGAGCAAAAGTGATCAGTGCTTTCGACACAATAAAAACGAATGTGTTTGTGTTACGTAAGCTGAAGGAAAATCAGCAACGTCGTGCTAGACTGTGCCTGGAATGTGACGGTGGAAACTTTGAACAATATCTCCAGGTAACATAAGTAGGTAATTTATTTATTTATTTGTACATAGACAATAATTTGTAAATACGATGTTAGCTAAATCAACTTGATTAGTGTAAATAAGTTGATTTAAAATTTTTAACTACGCCAAAAATACCTATCAGACAAAATGAATCACCTAAAATCCCTAACACATGGGTACCTACCTACTTAACTAGCACAAATTATCTTGATGTATTTCTGTCGGTCCTCAGCCCGTTAAAAAGTAGGAAGGAAAATCTTAAATCAACCAATTTAATCTACAAATAAAAACCGTCCTTGGGGCTGAATTTACCTACAGAGCGCGCCGACTGCGCCGAGTACCTACATGCCTTATTATTATTATTAGGTGCCTACCGGTCCGCTACCGGTGCTGGTCCGGGGATACCGTACGGTCTCCGGTGAGGCGGCGAGCCTCCTTGCCGGATTACCGCCATGGGATCTGGAGGCAAAAGTCCTCGCGCACGTTTGGGAGTGGCGCGAGGAGGCGAAACGCCGGGGCGTAGCTCCGCTGCCGCGAGAAATCACGGTACAGCGGACAGAGCTCCGGCGGGATCTCAGGGCGGCATGGAGAGTGCGATTGTCGCAACCCAACGCTGGGCACGCCACAATTGCGGCGATAAGTCCCCTCATTGAGGAGTGGCTAGAGAGGCGCCACGGCGTCCTCACCTTCCGCCTGACGCAGGTCCTCACCGGACACGGTTGTTTCGGGAGGTTCCTGTTCCGGATAAGGCGGGAGGAAACGCCCGGGTGTCACCATTGTGTGGATCGCCCGGAGGACACGGTGGAGCATACGGTGGAGGTCTGCCCGGCTTGGGCGGAGCAACGCCGTGTCCTCGTGGAGGCGATTGGCGGTGGCGATCTCTCGCGTCCGGCCTTGGTCCAGGCCATGGTACGGAGCGAGAGGGCTTGGGAAGCCGTCACCTCCTTCTGCGAAGCAGTAATGTTCGCGAAGGAGGAGGCGGAACGCGTGAGGGAGAGGCAAAGTTTGCGCCCTCACGCCCCTAGCCGCCGCAGGAGACGCCCTGGGCGTCGGGAATCGCAGGCCGATTCCCGGCCACCGTAGGCGCGGGCCTGCGAGCGGCGAGCAATGGGCAGCTCGCCGTTCGATAAGGACCAGGCCCGGGTCGACGGCGCGTTGTGTTCCACGCGCGCCTCAAAGAGATGTCAGCACCAATGACGGGGTTTGCTAGGACCGATGCCTGCTAGGGTTGCGGAAAAGTCCAAGAGGGTTACCGTGGCCCCTGGCACAGGCAACTGAAGGAACACGGGTGGGTTTTAGTCAGTAAGAGTCTGACACGCCCTCCTGCTCTGCCCAGAGCGGGAGAAGTTATTTGATGATTTCCCACCCACAAAAAAAAAAAAAAAAAAAAAAAAAAAAAAAAAAAAAAAAAAAAAAAAAAAAAAAAAAAAAAGGTGCCTACCTAAATCCCGCGCACGCGCTTGCGATCGTAGTTTCACAATTGTGCAACAGGAACTGCTTACGTGCTTTGTAAGGTTTATTTATCTTCGCCTATCATTTTATTCATCAGCTGATAGGTAACTAACGACGCCAACGTGATCTTTTTTTGGCGCAGTTGTATCTACTTCCTACTATTATTATTCACGCATGCATGCACCCCCAACCTTTTCATAATTTCTGTGTTTGTGTTATTTTTTGCGTCATGTTTACCGCAAATAAAATTTTCTTTCTTTTCTTTTTTATCGTAATAGCTAGGGCTTGCAATATCCGTTCATTTTTACTATCCGGATAATGCGGATATTAATATTTTAGTATCCGGGTTATCCGGATAATGCGGTTAATACGGATATTTTTTTAGTTTTTATTATAAATAATACTGATAAGCTTTTGTGACTCGTTTTTCAGTCTCTCAAGCAAAATGACAAAGAAATAATAAACTATACCAATATTTCAAGTAACAATCACATAAAAAAGATCTAAAATTATACAATAAAACAACGAAACCGCAAAAATCATTTGTATCTTTTCTTCTATAAAAACAGTTGTAATTATAAATTAGATCTTACATTTATCACATATCACAACATCCCGATCAAATCAACCTATTGAAAACATAATAATTAAATAACAATATCTCTTTCCCTGGCAAATCAGCTCAATTATTAAACAACAATAGTATAAATCAAATATAATAAAACAAAAATGAACAAAATAATCAAATTGCCCTAAAAAATATAAATTACGAAATTCTTTAATGATTGTTTATCCAAATTCTGGAAATATGATCTTAAAAAGCTTAAACAATCTAATGAATCTTCTTTCATGGAAGTTCCTAAATGGTTACATATATTCTTTTGTTTTCCTTCTGCGGTGTATTTATAAAGCACCGCAGACTTGGTCGGTGATTTTTTAGACATCTTGAATTCTTGACTACTTTTCTTAGCTCTTTTTATTATTTCGTTATAATCTTGTAAACAAACTTCAGTTCTACGACCAGTTGCATGTACCTACATTACTTGTAGCTACAATAAAACCTTCTTCACCATCGGAGTCTTCAATTTCTTGTACATTTATTTTGATATTAAAATAATAAATAACGTAATAACGGTTATGTACTTTACAGATGACTGCTTTTTATTTAATATCTAAAAGAGAAATACAACTATCCGTAACATCCGAAAAATCCGGATGGTGATGCAAGTAAAATCCGGATTTGAAAATCAGAGGATATCCGGATAATACGAATATCCGGATATCCGGATTGCAAGCCCTAGTAATAGCCCAGTGGTTAATCCCGTGTTTCGGTAAGCACTTAATTAAAGCCTTTGGTTCGAATTGATTTGTAGATCTCGGACGGTCGTTAGGTACCACACGGGTCGGTACGGGTCAACGACCTTACAGCCCTGCCGTATGGTCGTTGGTACGGGTAGTCAAAAGCCAGAAAGTCAGACAATTAGTCTAACAAATGGGTATCGTGTTATCAAGTAACTGGTTTGTTGAGGTCTGATACGCAGTCGCCCTACGTGATTCACTGGCACTCCATGTAGTGAGCTGCATACAGTTAAACTGAAAACCGACCCTAACATAGTTGGGAACAGGCTCGGCAGATTGGCCACGGCATTGTAATGATGCTTAAAAATGAGTTATTATTTAGCGAAATTTAAAACAATAATGTAGGTACATTGTCATTTTCAAATTCGAACTACATCTAAGGTAAAATTATTTGCTATAAGTTGCTGTAGCTAAAACAACTTGTACAGATCGCGGCACGTTGGTTGAACCTTCGATGCGCAGTAACAGATTTTCGAGTCTTAATCGAAATGCGGTATGACAAGCATCGCGGGGGCTCCCCGTAACCATAGCAACGACCTTCATTTTAGTTTAACGTACGTGCCGCGTTCGTTTCATAGAAATGTGGGCAGAGACTCGTACAGGCTGACGTCACTGGTCATCGCATTCACGCACACAGTGACATGACGCGCGATACATCGCAATGGGTGATTCTGTTTTTTTGAAGAGGGTTATTAAGAGAGTTATTCTGAAAAACAATAAAATTGAAAAATCGAAAAGAAAAAGTATTATTGATTATTGACTTGGTATCGTATTGTTATATGATTATTTACGAGTCTCATAACAACCTCCTGAAATGTTTTGCAGGTTCAAAACTGCACCTTGTATAAGTAGACATTAGTTGGTACAATTTCACACAGAGGAACCATTTTTTTCCTTTTGTTTCTGATGCTCACTTCCTGGTATTCACTATCTTTGTACGAAGTTTTAACGAAAAATTAAAAAGGTGTATCTTTGCTCACTTTTATCACCTTTAAGTCAGTCCATAAAACAGTTCTTCCGTCTTTAGTTTTATTAAAATTAAAACCCCAATCTTCTTGTAGTTTTTTTAAGTCTAAAAACGACTCAAATGTCAGTTCATGTACTGAAAATTTCTTGCCAGACTTCTTTGCGTTTTTAATTATGGCTACATATTGGTGAGGGGAATATATTGGACCGGATTTTAGATTTTTTGTAATCTCCTTTTCTATGAGGCTATGGATATTATCACCCTCGTTTTGTGTATGACCTTTTATTAAGAATTTATGAGTGATAGATTTTATATTTAGATGAGTGACTGCATACAGGTAAAGTGCTACTATAAATTTATTTTTATTTTGACCGGCACAATTGTCAGAATAAAGAATTAAATTACACTCGTTGTCATTTAGTGATTCCGCTGAGAGCTTCTCAAAAACTTTTAGTAAACAAGATCCGATTTCGTTAGCCCCGCGTTTAGCATCGGTTTCGTTCCAGAAGAAGCAGTGTACATCATCATAGGAGTCTTTAATATGGCCGTCAACTTTTTTGTTTAACATCGTAATTGTGAAATTGTAACTATTTAATTTTGATTTGTAATAAAATCCTGAGGTATCTCCTCTAGGAGATTGCAGAACAGCTTGCAGATCAAACACAAGAACTATATTTTATCGTCTATTTTGCAGCGATCATCGTGTTTTTCCTGGCGGCTCAATGTTTTTTTCTTATAAATGGGCATCGTACGATTCTTTGAGCAATACTTTTTGTTCAGGCGTCGAGTTCTTGTATTGCAAACATAAATCACATTGATCTTTTCTGGGGCGAAAAAATGAAATATTATAATCTTGTGTAAAAACTTTATAAAATGTGCAATATCTACCAGCTGCTTTGTTATTTTGATTTTGATTTTCTTTAAAGTCCCTGAATAGATCTGAAATTGTTTTCCCACCATCAATGTAGTCACGAGTAGAATATTGCCTAATATAATGGGATTCAACTCTTGGTATTGCGTCTATGAAATGTTTAATATCGTTTAGTAGGTCTTCATCAACCCTTACATGATTGCTGTGCTGTCCTCTCAGATCTCGTGCTAGAATTCCATGTTCATCTATTTTGCTCTTGACAGTACGTATTACACGATCAGAAATATCCAAGGTGTTCATAAAAAACGTTTTACAGACTCGTACCGATTGCCCGTCTAATAAGAAATGGAATGCTTGATTGCAATTTCTTGGATTACGAGCATTTGTATATTTATATCTTGGAGTTATATTGGTCATACAAGACATAATATACGATCTTTGGGCATCAACCTGGCCGAGATTCCAATACACATTAAAAATGGTTTGTCTTTGATCTACAGTTATCTTTTCACAGCATTTGAGCCTACATTTATCACCACAGGGTGGTTGAACAGAACGAGGTTCGATTGCTTTATTTTTCTTACTTACGTATGGTTTTCCAGCATTTCTCAGACTTTTAGCTTTATTCTGTTTCCAGCTTTCTTCATTCCGTTTACGTTTCCTTCCCTTCTTCTTTTCTTCCTGTGGTGTAGTATTTTCTCCGATTTCATGATTTAGCGAAACTTCTGTTGTTGCAGATTCATTAATGTTTGTTTGCTCTGATTGTTGTTCTGCGGTTACCTGATCTATGTTATCTTGTGTATTGTTATGTTCGTCACTAGAGTCTGTATCGGAACTATTACTGGAAGATCCTGAAGATGATGAGGTGAAGAAGACGTAGAAGACGAGGAACTTCCATATGATTTTGATCGACTTGGATATACTGGTATTGGCCTTTGATTTTTAGACGGAACTTCGTATGTTGGATCTTGATCACTTAAATCGACATCGCTATTTTCAGATTTTGAATGTCTCTCATCAGTGCAATCGTGGACGACTGTGGTGTTATGAAGGTGATTTTCATTGCTGACTGAAGCCGATCCCGAAATTTCAAAATAATCCTGTACGTTTGAGTAACGCTGATTTTCGGGCTTGTTTGTTATATCAGCTAACATCTATAACAAAAATAAAACGTATTTTTGTAGTAATAAAATAAATAAGAAATTAATACAAACCTAATTTTCAAAGTTGCTTGAAATTGTTACCTCCACTTCAGTTGATGACACCGATTCATGTTCTTTATCTTGTATTGCCGGTTGTGGCGCCGGGCTTCGAACCTGAACAAGCTCTATCATCTTTATCGACCTATTGGATGACATTATCAACCTAAAACATAAATAGTAATATTATGCCTCTTGTACAAATAAAATATTATACGCAGTATTTAGACCATCAATGACTTATCATAAAACATTTACAGGCAATGAAAAAATTACGCATTATGTTACATTCATTTTATTCAAACAAAGACTCAACTAATATTGCGGCTCCTAAGTAACAATAACCTTTAGTAGTAAACAGACTTATACTTGAATGTAACAAAGTGTTACTTTTAATAATGGATAGGTTTTAATAGTAAACTGACTTAACTCGTAATGGGCCTCGAAAAATATAACAACGTTCAATGATAAACTGGCTTAAAACTGAATGTTTCACGTAATATATTACTAAAATATGTAGTAAACTGACCTAAAATTTAATTTGTCATTATAAGATTACACAATTTGATGAAACTTACCTTTGAATTTAGTCGTAAACACACTCAACAACTATTGGGGTCTTCGTTCAATAAAATAATAATAGCCTCACTATACAGAATGTTTGACACAAACTGGCATGAGTCGCTATTCGACGAAAACACGATGAGAGATTCCATAAGAGTGAAAGAGACGGATATAGTATTGGGGCGGCAACAATGCGTAACCTCAACGTATTTCAAACGGCAGATGGTAGATGGCGCTAAAAGAAGCCTGTATCTGTACGTAACTCAATTCTGACCTATCTACTATTGGGTCAATGTTCCATTAAGCATGATTATGACTATAAGGTATCATTGGAATGGCAATTTATTTAAATTTCAGAATAAATCAATAGATACGGATTTTTGCTTACCAGGGAATAAAAAAAGCAAGCTAATGCAAATGATTAAAATATAAATAATAATAAAATCCTTATCTGTAAAAATCAATGTCACTTTTCGTTGTAATTTTATCACTCAAGAACGGATGGACCGATTTTGCTAATTCTTTTTTAGAATATTCCTTGAAGTGCGAGGATGGTTCATACAAAAAAAATGTTAGGCGGTACGAAGTTCGCGGAGTCAGCTAGTATAATATAAAATAATATAATGATTTTTTTTTTATTTTTTATTTTATCATAAAAAATTACAACAAAGTCCTTAAAAACAACTTAAAACCTAGTGTTACCCCCCCTAGCCCTGATGACTACTTCCATGCGTTCTCTCATGGACCTAATTAATGTGACAACAGTCTCTTTGAGGAATGTTGTCCCATTCTGCAACGACGGCATCTCGGAGGTCTTGGAGAGTGGTAGGGGCAGGATCACGTGCCCGTACTTGCCATTTCAGTTCATCCCAAAGTTGCTCTATAGGGTTCAGGTCTGGACTTCGCGCCAGCCAGCGCATAACAGGGATCCCAACTTCTTGTAGGTAGTCTCTTACAATGAATGCGGTGGGACAGCGGGCGTTATCGTGCATTAACGTGAACCCACTGCCAACAAAACCCGCATAAGGGACAACCTGCTCCTCTAAGATTTCTGTTATGTACCGAGGAGCAGTCAGCGACCCTTGCCCGCGAGCACTTCCAGTCCGAGAAACACACATAAGGTTAATTTTGCCATCGATTGACATGCCGCCCCAGAACATGCACGAGCCACCCCCGTATTCCACTGTCTCTTGATTACAGGCTTGTGCAAATAGTTCCCCTTGCCTCCTGTACACTCTTCTACGCCTGTCGTTGCAGAAAATACATACCCTCGTCTCATCCGAGAAGAGCACAGCCCCCCATTGGTCTATTGTCCAATCCACATGGTCACGGGCAAATTGCAACCGGTCTCTCCTATGCTGTGCAGCCAATTTTGGCCCTGTAGCAGCCCTGTGTGCTGCAATTTTCTTCTCCCGCATTCTTCTTCTAATCGTGGAGACGCTCATAGAAGTTCTGCGAGCTGAGCGCAGTTGTTATTGCAGCTCAACAGCATTGGAAAACCGATTACATAAAGACGTCGAAACAATGAAGCGATCGTCTCTTTCGGATGTGCACCGTTGTCTTCCAGATCCACGTCTTCAGATATAGCCACCAGTCTCTTGAAAGCGTTGGAACACTCGTCGAACGGAAAAACGACTCAAGTTCAGTTGATTGCAGTAGTGCAATGACTTGAGCAGCTTCATCTGCAGTGGTATCCATCTTCTGGGGTGTTTTTCTTGCTGTAGCTGTTCAAGTGTGTTACCATCAAAGGTTGGATAGCGAAAGACCCACCTTTTTTTTTTCGTGTATTGGCATCTCGCTGTTAGCCTTGAGAGGCCGTGACTGCTTAAACGGTCAATCCTGTGGTGCCTTTGAGCTAACTCAAAGCCTCCAACCAGTGGCATAATATTAAATATTAACTAAGCGACCATCACCTCAGGGCACCCCCTGTGGGGTACGAACCTCGGCTTAGGGCGTCCCTGGGGGAGGACAGCAAGTTGGGGACAGGCTGAATCAAAATGGATTCATTATTATTATTAGGGGGGTTTAAAACTACTGGCTCTGCGGATCCGATCAAGGGACAGGGAGGGGAATTTATCGGGGAGGAACGTGGACGCAAAGGACCTCGGCGGCGAGGTCGGAATTTCGATTTTGTCTGTGTCTGCTGTATACTGTACTGGTGGCCTTACAGCTTTCCTGGAGGAGGGGGGTCGTCAGGGTCGGTCAGTGCGTGCCTTGGACGACGGATTCTACTGATTCTAGAGGGAGGAAGGGAGGAATTAACTTTTTAGAATTATGTGAAAACTGTGTAAAAGGTAAGAAATCGTTGCGTTTTTACAGTTCTATTTATATGCAAATAATACATTGGAAACTTGCAGGGCGTTATTTTCCTTGTAAAATAACTGTAAGCATTACGGTTACTTACTTTTTAAACACTTTCACGTAATTTTAAAAAGTTAATTAAACAGATTTTTTAAATATAGCTCCGATTAAATGATAAAAATTGAAAACCACGAAATATGACACTAAATTGCGACGTTGCCACTCGTAAGGTATAAACGCTCTTAATATTACGAACGAACCAGGGGGAACCCGTTATTATACGTAGAAAACGATTCTGTAGGGTCTGCATCCTATGGACGTGCCGGGGGTGTGCCTGTGCGAAAACAGCACAGGCGTATGTCATGATAGGTACCCACATTTAACCCGGGTCGCCCGTTTTATACCCTTGTAGGGAGGTGCAATTAGTGGCCGCAGTAATGTGTATTTTGACAAAAAAAAAATAACGTTACGTGCTGTTGAGATCTGTTGTGTTTAGGAATTCTAACTGTTGTTAATTTAAAGGTCGTTAAATATACTTTCAATTGATACCAATATTAGTTGGGTTTAATGTAGGTACCTATTCGTTGATGGCGGGACATGCTTGAAACTTATTTTCAGAGAGGAGCGATTTTTGTGGCGCCGAGTGTAGGGTTATGTTGTGCATGTTTTCTTATTGGGTTTTGACGAGTGGAGATGAAAATAAACTTGGTTTGAAATGTGCTAATTGTTTGCTTAGATTTTACACAGTTTGGTTAATTAGTACAGTCTGATACAATGTGGAAATAGAATTAGGAAATACCACGTATTAGGTTAGGGCGGTGATATGTAAGCGACTGGCGAGCGACCCACCGGTGCCTCGTTACAATATTCTCATTGCTGATGCAGCAATCGCATTAGGGTCGCCACATCGCAACCCCCTTTCTCCAAAAAAATTTACATAACAAGTACATTAATAACAGTTTTTTTTTAAACTCGTCTTATGTTAATAGCTTACAAATTGTTGGTACTTAAGCTACCTTATTCTAAAACTGCGGACTCTTCAACATTGTGAGCCGTCTTAACACAATATAATTATATATTATCAGCATACATCTAAGGGTAGCTGCCATACTCGTAACTTCCGCTCTGCAATATTCAATAAACACCACTAGGGCCGGCAGCATCCGTTTTGACAGCGCCAGCAAAACAAATATAAAATAAAAATACACTTAAAAGCCTGCCGATGTTGTCGTACCTGGTTTACAATCACAAATACAGCATCGGCTTGTTACTTAACTAATTCTGAATGACACGTAATGTGATACTGACTCATTCTTGCACATTTCACTCTCCGTACTCTGTTATACAAAACTTGCTGCAGGTCCGGGATTACCTGGCATTGTCGTTGTCCCAATCAGTATGCGCGGCACTTCTCTTGGTAACCACCCTCTCATGTGGCCTATGCAGCCCCTTTTTATTGCGTAACATAACATAATGCCCAGTATTATTCCAAAATAGTTTAATTTACTTTCTAATTCTTGTCCGGTCACTACTTGGGCTTGGGCCATGGCCGTGAAGTCCTTATTTTGGTAATTGCCCATTTGGTAAAAAAAATATCGATTAACTTTATCGACTAATGTCTAAGTGCTGTAGCTATAGCGTTATGTATGAAAACTCTCAAGATAGCGAATTTACTGTGTTACATTTGCTAGGTGAGCAGACATCGCACGGGTTTCTTAAGTTGTTTTGTTTGTTAATTAATATTGCTATCATTCAATTTTGATTGAATATAATATAATCCTATTAAAAATATGTGTTATCTTGTCTGACATAAATGCACAATGCACCAAATATTGATTGTTAGTTAAATGTAAGTATAGTATGTACCTTACCTATTTATTAATTCATTATTAAAATTGTCACTGTTTGTTTTTAATTAAATAAATTACTTCAAAAGAACATGTTTTAATTTAAATTCCAAATAAAGATTTCCCTCATCCTACACCTTATCTTATTATAATTAATAATTTAAATAAAAATACAACAAAGCCTCAACTTGAAAATTTATTTTAAGCTATGTTGCAGGCAGGGAAGAAGGTTGATGATAAATGATATAAAGATTGACTTACAACTTTTATATTGTTACCAGTCCAGCGACACGTACAGAAAAGAGACCAAAAATAAAGTTACACAAACTTTTATAACATTTCAAATGACAGTTGTCTACCCTTACTACCTATCTAACATGAATATTGCAACAGATAAAATAAACTGAACTATTAATACAAAACAAATACTTTTAAACTAAAAATAAGTAAATTAATCTCTTGGTATATTCTTAACAAAATAATTGAATGGAACTTACAAGGTCAATCATTTAGTATTTATACATAGTTACAACAAGTCATTCAAATGGCAACAGCAGATAAATTAGTCAGTGTGACCATAAACAAACTTCTACATAATTAAACCTAATATAATACTACGATAACAACTATATACGATAACATTCGGCCGTCCTGACTAAAGCCGTGTCCCACGGCGATCTTGTTTACTGGCATCAACGGGTGTCGTAGAAGTCATCACGGAGGAAGAAGAAACGCCGCCTGTCGCGCTGGTCAACCAGGAAGTAGCCCGTGGCGGTGGTCTGTCGTTCTGAGCAGCAGCAGCAGTGGTCGGTAGAGATCTCCCCATCTGTAACGTGAATTTTAGTCTACAAATCAATAGGTCCATGTGTGTAAACAGATTGCACATTCCTAGATAGGTAAATAATATTATGACATGAGTATTGCACACAGCATCTAAATGAATATCATTCCTATAGCTAGTTAAATGGATTTCGTAGCTAGGTAAATGTATAACACATAGCTCAGTAAATAGGAGGCACATAGCTTAATATATAGATAGAACATAGCTCAGTAAATAGGAGGCACATAGCTTTATATTTAGATAGCACACAGCTCAGTAAATAGGAGGCACATAGCTTTATATTTAGATAGCACACAGCTCAGTAAATAGGAGGCACATAGCTTAATATATAGATAGAACATAGCTCAGTAAATAGGAGGCACATAGCTTTATATTTAGATAGCACACAGCTCAGTAAATAGGAGGCACATAGCTTTATATTTAGATAGCACACAGCTCAGTAAATAGGAGGCACATAGCTTTATATTTAGATAGAACATAGCTCAGTAAATAGGAGGCACATAGCTTAATATATAGATAGAACATAGCTCAGTAAATAGGAGGCACATAGCTTTATATTTAGATAGCACACAGCTCAGTAAATAGGAGGCACATAGCTTTATATTTAGATAGCACACAGCTCAGTAAATAGGAGGCACATAGCTTTATATTTAGATAGCACACAGCTCAGTAAATAGGAGGCACATAGCTTTATATTTAGATAGCACACAGCTCAGTAAATAGGAGGCACATAGCTTAATATATAGATAGAACATAGCTCAGTAAATAGGAGGCACATAGCTTAATATATAGATAGAACATAGCTCAGTAAATAGGAGGCACATAGCTTTATATTTAGATAGCACACAGCTCAGTAAATAGGAGGCACATAGCTTTATATTTAGATAGCACACAGCTCAGTAAATAGGAGGCACATAGCTTTATATTTAGATAGCACACAGCTCAGTAAATAGGAGGCACATAGCTTAATATATAGATAGAACATAGCTCAGTAAATAGGAGGCACATAGCTTTATATTTAGAAAGCACATAGCTCAGTAAATAGGAGGCACATAGCTTTATATTTAGATAGCACACAGCTCAGTAAATAGGAGGCACATAGCTTAATATATAGATAGAACATAGCTCAGTAAATAGGAGGCACATAGCTTTATATTTAGATAGCACACAGCTCAGTAAATAGGAGGCACATAGCTTTATATTTAGATAGCACACAGCTCAGTAAATAGGAGGCACATAGCTTTATATTTAGATAGCACACAGCTCAGTAAATAGGAGGCACATAGCTTAATATATAGATAGAACATAGCTCAGTAAATAGGAGGCACATAGCTTAATATATAGATAGAACATAGCTCAGTAAATAGGAGGCACATAGCTTTATATTTAGATAGCACACAGCTCAGTAAATAGGAGGCACATAGCTTTATATTTAGATAGCACACAGCTCAGTAAATAGGAGGCACATAGCTTTATATTTAGATAGCACACAGCTCAGTAAATAGGAGGCACATAGCTTTATATTTAGATAGCACACAGCTCAGTAAATAGGAGGCACATAGCTTTATATTTAGATAGCACACAGCTCAGTAAATAGGAGGCACATAGCTTAATATATAGATAGAACATAGCTCAGTAAATAGGAGGCACATAGCTTTATATTTAGAAAGCACATAGCTCAGTAAATAGGAGGCACATAGCTTTATATTTAGATAGCACACAGCTCAGTAAATAGGAGGCACATAGCTTTATATTTAGATAGCACACAGCTCAGTAAATAGGAGGCACATAGCTTAATATATAGATAGAACATAGCTCAGTAAATAGGAGGCACATAGCTTTATATTTAGAAAGCACATAGCTCAGTAAATAGGAGGCACATAGCTTTATATTTAGATAGCACACAGCTCAGTAAATAGGAGGCACATAGCTTAATATATAGATAGAACATAGCTCAGTAAATAGGAGGCACATAGCTTAATATATAGATAGAACATAGCTCAGTAAATAGGAGGCACATAGCTTAATATATAGATAGAACATAGCTCAGTAAATAGGAGGCACATAGCTTTATATTTAGAAAGCACATAGCTCAGTAAATAGGAGGCACATAGCTTAATATATAGATAGAACATAGCTCAGTAAATAGGAGGCACATAGCTTTATATTTAGAAAGCACATAGCTCAGTAAATAGGAGGCACATAGCTTTATATTTAGATAGCACACAGCTCAGTAAATAGGAGGCACATAGCTTTATATTTAGAAAGCACATAGCTCAGTAAATAGGAGGCACATAGCTTTATATTTAGATAGCACACAGCTCAGTAAATAGGAGGCACATAGCTTTATATTTAGATAGCACACCGCTCAGTAAATAGGAGGCACATAGCTTTATATTTAGAAAGCACATAGCTCAGTAAATAGGAGGCACATAGCTTTATATTTAGATAGCACACAGCTCAGTAAATAGGAGGCACATAGCTTTATATTTAGATAGCACACAGCTCAGTAAATAGGAGGCACATAGCTTTATATTTAGATAGCACACAGCTCAGTAAATAGGAGGCACATAGCTTTATATTTAGATAGCACACAGCTCAGTAAATAGGAGGCACATAGCTTTATATTTAGATAGCACACAGCTCAGTAAATAGGAGGCACATAGCTTTATATTTAGATAGCACACCGCTCAGTAAATAGGAGGCACATAGCTTTATATTTAGAAAGCACATAGCTCAGTAAATAGGAGGCACATAGCTTTATATTTAGATAGCACACAGCTCAGTAAATAGGAGGCACATAGCTTTATATTTAGATAGCACACAGCTCAGTAAATAGGAGGCACATAGCTTTATATTTAGATAGCACACAGCTCAGTAAATAGGAGGCACATAGCTTTATATTTAGATCTGCGGTTTTATATAACTATAATAGCACATAGCTCATTAAATAGGAAGCACATAGCTTAATATATAGATAGAACATAGCTCAGTAAATAGGAGGCACATAGCTTTATATTTAGATAGCACACAGCTCAGTAAATAGGAGGCACATAGCTTTATATTTAGATAGCACACAGCTCAGTAAATAGGAGGCACATAGCTTTATATTTAGATAGCACACAGCTCAGTAAATAGGAGGCACATAGCTTTATATTTAGATAGCACACAGCTCAGTAAATAGGAGGCACATAGCTTTATATTTAGATAGCACACAGCTCAGTAAATAGGAGGCACATAGCTTTATATTTAGATAGCACACAGCTCAGTAAATAGGAGGCACATAGCTTTATATTTAGATAGCACACCGCTCAGTAAATAGGAGGCACATAGCTTTATATTTAGATAGCACACAGCTCAGTAAATAGGAGGCACATAGCTTTATATTTAGATAGCACACAGCTCAGTAAATAGGAGGCACATAGCTTTATATTTAGATAGCACACAGCTCAGTAAATAGGAGGCACATAGCTTTATATTTAGATAGCACACAGCTCAGTAAATAGGAGGCACATAGCTTTATATTTAGATAGCACACAGCTCAGTAAATAGGAGGCACATAGCTTTATATTTAGATAGCACACAGCTCAGTAAATAGGAGGCACATAGCTTTATATTTAGATAGCACACAGCTCAGTAAATAGGAGGCACATAGCTTTATATTTAGATAGCACACAGCTCAGTAAATAGGAGGCACATAGCTTTATATTTAGATAGCACACAGCTCAGTAAATAGGAGGCACATAGCTTTATATTTAGAAAGCACATAGCTCAGTAAATAGGTGCCACGTAGCTAATCAGATTTATATGATTACGATTGTTATTACGATTGATTTATACGTGGACAGTGATCATATTGTAAGTATGTAGGTACCAATTATTGTACGCCCGCATTGTTAAAAGTGCAAAATGTAAGGTATACATATCTATTTGAACATTTGCGAACATAATAAAATTCTAGGTATGTAGTCTAATTACACCGGGTAGTAATTAAAATACAATTAATAGTATTTTTTTTTTATAATCTTGGTTGTATACATACATAGAGGTAAATGACACGCTGCCGTGTTTTATATGACATACATAGTACGTACACAGCTTAATATCAAAATACATAATATTGAACCTACCTAGCTTTCTAATAAATCAATTAAATCATCCCTATCAATGTCATGACCCTCACTATCTGTAGCGTCATGATCATCTGATATTACAGCCTTGTATGGACGCAACGTATCGCCAGCCACAACCGCACTAGTACCCTCTCATGCCTTTAATTGAAGAAATAGTATAACGATCTATGGCGTGATTTGTTTTGGTGATTTTGTAAGGTCCTGAGTATCTGTTTCCTAGCTTTTTGCTTACCCCTGCAGCTTGCTCAGTGACACCTCCCTTCCATAAGACTAATTGGCCTATATTATATTTGGTCGTAGACAGAGAAACTAATAGACGCAGTGACGATTCCTTTCTCGCTTACACAAGAAAGAGAGCGAAAATTACGCTATGAATGTTTTAGACAGAGATACAACTATAAATTTTTTTGTCTCTTACCGTGTAACCTGTTTTTTCAAGGTCAGCAACTCAAATTGCGAAACAAACTTTGACACTTCGTGCCGTCATTGTGTTTGGTGTTAAAATTTTGCTTATTTTTATGATAAAAAACGATTTTAATCCAGTGAGAAGACAGAGAAATTATCCGTATTTCACATCGACGATTATACAATGGTGCGTTGTTGTGTTATTTCATGTAAAAGCGATAGTGAGAAGAAAATTGCCGGTGTGTCTTTTCACGCGTAAGTACGACGGTTTTGTACCTAATTATAGTTTCTTAAATGATGATTATTTATGCCATAGCATGACGGAACGATATGTCTCATTAAAACTGAAGATAATAGGATTTTGTCGAGTTTTTAACATTCATAACCAATAAATTATATCATGTAAGTGTTGCCAGCGTCAGCTCAAAAATGCCCCGAGTCACGATAAAAAATATTGGCTCTACAATGTAATAAAAAGAAAAAATATTGGATCAAATAATAGCATAGTATATGTGTATATATAAATATGTATATACATCAATAATGTGTTTTTTTTTCAAATTGTTTGGAGTGTTTAGTTTCTAAGTGTAAGTGTTTTTTTTTAAATGATAAATGATAAATGATTTTATTTCTGTAAGTAGGTTTGAACAAACACTTTTACACGTCAATCATATTTTTTTTAAACTAGATGGGGTCGGCGTTTCCTATCTGACTACTCTGAGAAGAAAGGCCGAAACAAACTCAGAGGTCACAGTCTCTTTTAAAGTCCAGACAAAATCTTGGTCAGGTCATGTGAAAGCTATGTAGATCGGTGTCTGCAATGGTCTTTTGAGGAAAGAACCACACAGATTGAGTGGACCTGTCCAGTCAGTGCACGCAATTGTCAGTAATCGTGCAGCTCAACTTAGACTCAAGGAGCTCAACGATTCGACGAACAATACCAAAGAAAGGACATTTGAGTAGGCCGCATAAATTACTCAAACTGCCAGATCATGATTACGTTGAGAAAAATACAAAAATAAATATAAATAAATCAATGACCGACATAGTTCTCACATTCACAATAATTAGAATAATATTATAATAATCTTTGAGGACCATGTAGATTTGTGTCTGAAATGGTCTTTTGAGGAAAGAACCACACAGATTGAGTGGACCTGTCCAGTCAGTGCACGCATTTGTCAGTAACCGTGCAGCTCAACTCAGAACTTAAGGAGCTCAACGATTCGACGAACAATACCAAAGAAAGGACATTTGGGTAGGCCGCATCAGGTACTCAAACTGCCAGAACATGATTAAAACTGCAACAAAAACACACATAGTCCTCACATTCACAATAATTTAAAATAATATAATACTTTAAATAGTAAATATTAGTGTCATTGTATATGTAAATAAGTATAGATACTTATAGCAAAGATTATAAGTAAAAATAGTTAGCGAAATAAAATAAATTAACATTGCCTGTGCTTTATTGGAGCAACTCAATCCCAAGCCTTTTTGTCCTCAATATAGTCTTTGACAGTATAATAGGCATTCTGGCATAATTTCCTTTTTATAAACGATTTGAATTTATTAAGGCTTAGTGCTTGAATGTGGCTAGGAAGTTTATTATAAAAACGTATACATTGGCATCTAAACGAGCCACCTATTTTCTTGAGCCTGGTAGTAGGAACAACAAATTTGTGCTTGTTCCTAGTATTTAAATTATGGATATCACTGTTCTTTTTAAACAGATTAATATTTTTATGTGCATACAAAAGATTTTCATAAATATACTGAGAAGGCACAGTCATTATATTAATCCCTTTAAATTTGTCTCTGAGGGAGTGTCTGGGACTTAATTTATAAATTGAACGAATTGCCCTTTTTTGTAAAACAAAAATCGTCTGAATATCGGCGGCATTTCCCCACAACAGAATACCGTACGACATTACACTATGAAAATAACTAAAGTATACTAAACGGGCTGTCTCTAAATCAGTTAAACCACGAATTTTCCTAACGGCGTATGCTGCAGAGCTAAGCTTCTTTGACAATTTATCTATATGGGGGCCCCATTGAAGCTTGGCATCCAAAGTTATGCCCAAGAATACTGTGGTATTTTCGGGTTTCAACTCTTCACCCTTTATGAGAATACTTGTTTCTACTTGTCTAACATGAGGTATCGTAAACTTAATACATTTCGTTTTTTTCTCGTTAAGAAGAAGGTTATTAACATTAAACCAGTTAACTACTTTTGCGAGGGCACTATTTACATTGTCAGTAACCAGCTGCTGACGTTTGAGTTTAAATAAAAGTGAAGTGTCGTCTGCAAACAGCACTATATCATGTTCATCCTTTATGAGGTAAGGCAAGTCATTTATATAAATAAGAAATAAAAATGGACCTAGAATTGAGCCTTGAGGGACCCCCATTCTTACTACCGATCCGGGAGATCTTTTCCCGTTAACATCAACTCTCTGAATCCTATCACTTAAATAAGAAGTAAGAAGATCCAGAGAGGCGTTCCGGATTCCGTAGTGGTGCAGTTTCCTGATTAATGTTGCATGAAGAACACAATCGAATGCCTTGGACAAATCGCAAAAGATGCCCAACGCAT
Organism: Brachylomia viminalis; assembly: GCA_937001585.2. Classification (NCBI taxonomy): domain Eukaryota; kingdom Metazoa; phylum Arthropoda; class Insecta; order Lepidoptera; family Noctuidae; genus Brachylomia; species Brachylomia viminalis. The sequence continues at coordinate 27,337,410 of OW443301.2, forward strand.
CGCATTTGTCCTCCCATGCATTATATACATGCCCTAGAAGTTCAACTCCGGCATCAGTAGTTGAACGACCCCTTGTAAAACCGAACTGTTTGTTATGCAGTAATTTATGTACATTAAAAAATCTTTGCATTTGATTTAAAATAAGTTTTTCAAAAATTTTACTAAATGTAGGTAGCACTGAAATAGGTCTATAATTAGTAGGGTCTGATGTACTACCCGATTTAAACAACGGTATTATTTTACTGTTTTTCATAAGATCAGGAAACTCACCACGGTCAATACAATTATTAAAAATAACAGCTAAAGTAGGTGCTACAATATTTATAATTGACTTAGCAACGTCCACAGAATTACCCCATAAATCTGCAGTCTTTTTGACATTTAACGTGTGAAAGGTTTTAATTATATCTTTAAAAGTGACATATTCGAAATGAAATTCAGAATCACAAACTGGAATGTTTTCTTTAAGTAAAGACTCTGCAGCAGTGGGTGAAGAGTTTAGAGATTTAGTAGTCGATACGGGAATCTCTGCAAAGAAATTTTCAAAGGCCGCGGCGACTTGAGAATCAGATTTAATTATATTGTCATCAATAGCAAGGCTGTAGTCACTACATCGGTTGCATGACCTTCCCGTTTCGCTATTAATGATACTCCATGTCATTTTTATTACATTACTACTATTTTTAATTTTTGAACTCAAATAACGTGATTTGGCCATACTACAAACTTTTTTAAATAATTTAGAATAATTCTTAACATATAAATTAAATTCAGCAGTGTTTTTACAAGTTCGTTCATCATACAATTCATAAAGTCGTTTTCTACTTGTATGTATACCAATGGTGGCCCAGTCACTAAAGGAAGCGTTACTATTAACCGAGAACGTCTTTGGAATGAACGTGGTATTGAATAGTGTGCAATACATATTAAAAAAATCATTATAATGTTGACTAGGGTCATCATTAGTCACCAAAAATGGTAATTTACTTAAAAGTTTAGATTTAAATGTATCCAAGCGATAAGTCGTTTTCGGGTTAACAGTGATATCTTTTTTAGTAACTTTTTTGTTTATATTTGAAATAGTTATTAATTGTCCGCAATGATCTGAGTCTATTAAATTAATAATTTCTTTGTGAGTTGGTATAACATCTGTATAAATGTTATCTAGGCATGTGGCACTAGTGGGAGTTATTCTAGTTGGCTCCAGAAATTGGTTAGCAAGATTGTATGACTGAAACAGACTTATAATTTTAATACTTAAACCAGAATTTTCTAACAAATTAACATTAAAATCACCACAAATTAGTTATTTAGTTACCTCATAAAGGATAAACATGATGTAGTGCTGTTTGCAGACGACACTTCACTTTTATTTAAACTCAAACGTCAGCAGCTGGTTACTGACAATGTAAATAGTGCCCTCGCAAAAGTAGTTAACTGGTTTAATGTTAATAACCTTCTTCTTAACGAGAAAACAACGAAATGTATTAAGTTTACGATACCTCATGTTAGACAAGTAGAAACAAGTATTCTCATAAAGGGTGAAGAGTTGAAACCCGAAAATACCACAGTATTCTTAGGCATAACTTTGGATGCCAAGCTTCAATGGGGCCCCCATATAGATAAATTGTCAAAGAAGCTTAGCTCTGCAGCATACGCGCGCCGTTAGGAAAATTCGTAGTTTAACTGATTTAGAGACAGCCCGTTTAGAATACTTTAGTTATTTTCATAGTGTAATGTCGTACGGTATTCTGTTGTGGGGAAATGCCGCCGATATTCAGACGATTTTTGTTTTACAAAAAACGGCAATTCGTTCAATTTATAAATTAGGTCCCAGACACTCCCTCAGAGACAAATTTAAAGAGATTAATATAATGACTGTGCCTTCTCAGTATATTTATGAAAATCTTTTGTATGCACATAAAAATATTAATCTGTTTAAAAAGTACAGTGATATCCATAATTTAAATACTAGGAACAAACACAAATTTGTTGTTCCTACTACAAGGCTCAAGAAAATATGTGGCTCGTTTAGATGCCAATGTATACGTTTTTATAATAAACTTCCTAGCCACATTAAAGCACTAAGCCTTAATAAATTCAAATCTTTTATAAAAAGGAAACTATGCCAGAATGCCTATTATACTGTCAAAGACTATATGTATTGAGGACAAAAAGGCTTGGGATTGAGTTGCTCCAATAAAGCACAGGCAATGTTAATTTATTTTATTTCGCTAACTATTTTTACTTTTAATCTTTGCTATAAGTATGTATATTTATTTTCATATACAATGACACTAATATTTACTGTACAAAGTATTATATTATTTTAAATTATTGTGAATGTGAGGACTATGTGTGTTTTTGTTCCAGTTTTAATCATGTTCTGGCAGTTTGAGTAGCTGATGCGGCCTACCAAAATGTCCTTTCTTTGGTATTGTTCGTCGAAGCGTTGAGCTCCTTAAGTTCTGAGTTGAGCTGCACGGTTACTGACAAATGCGTGCACTGACTGGACAGGTCCACTCAATATGTGTGGTTCTTTCCTCAAAAGACCATTGCAGACACCGATCTACATAGCCTTCACATGATCTGACCAAGATTTTGTCTGGACTTTAAAAGAGACTGTGACCTCTGAGTTTGTTTCGGCCTTTCTTCTCAGAGTAGTCACATAGGAAACACCGACCTCATCTAGTTTAAAAAAAAATATGATTGACGTGTAAAAGTGTTTGTTCAAACCTACTTACAGAAATAAAATCATTTATCATTTAAGTAGTATAATAAATCTTAATTAAAAAACTCGTTTCGTTTCAATTAAATCCTGAAAATAATTTACCCTACTTCATCTAATAACACTCCAAAAACAGGGGAATGCAGTTACTATGACAACATTATACGCACACATTGACATATTATCTCTGTCTCGACTGCGGTTACAGGGTCCCTTCGTCTATTAGTTTCTCTGTCTACGTATTTGGTACATTTTTTGCGCCTACTGTCAAACTGTTTTTTCATTCTAGTCATGTTTAAGTCAATGTTGACTTTAGCCTGCTTACGCCTAGAAATTAGATGTTGTCTCTGTTCTTCACTGTTTATTTGCGGTGAAGATTGTGGTACTGGCAAATGATTATTCTGGTGTGCAAATAATAAACTAAATGGCGCCACTTTTGTCACTGAGTGTATTGTATTATTAATGCCCCAAACAATATTTATCAATTTTGAATCCCAGCTACATTCCTGTATCACAGATGTACCTAGCCCGTCTAGAATTGTTCTATTCACACGTTCAATTTGACCATTTGAACGGGGTACAGCAACGGCATTCAAAACATGTTTAATTTGGTAATTAGCGACAAAAGTTTTGAAATAGCGACTCGTAAAAGCCTTCCCTCTATCAGTTATTATTCTACTAGGTTTACCAAAAACCAAAATTATATCGGTGAGTTCTTTAACTGTTTCTGTTGAACGTACAGTACTTACAGGACGAGCAAAAATAAATTTAGTGAACGAGTCTATAACCATTAAAATATAGTTGTTTCTCTGACGACTTTTAGGGAATGGACCCAAATGATCTACGTGCAAGGTGTGCATAGGTATATCTAGCTTTTCTATTGGATGCAATTCCCCCTCACATCGACCGTAACCTGATTTACCATACGCACATTGGAGACAACTTTTAATATATTTAATATATTTTCTAATAAATCTAGTCATATTTGGAAACCAGTATGATGATTTTATTAGTTTTTCAGCCCTTTCAAAACCTGGATGCCCAATCTGGTCATGGAACTTTTGCAATATACTGTATTTGGCCAGTTTTGGAATAACAAAACGTTCACCTGTTAAAGTTTTCCTGTATAGCCTGCCGTTAGTTACGGTATAATTATTAGTGATATCTCGATTTTCCGTACCCCCCTGAAGCTGTCTAATAATTTGTTGGATACCGTCATCCTGAAGTTGAACCGAGAGCGCCCAGTCGGTTTCGTCAATCATGGCAATACCTACTGTGTTGACGCCTACTGGATTTCGACTGAGTGCATCCGCATGCCGCATTTTATCACCATGCCTATATTCTATCTCTATTTCAAAGTCCTGAATAGTTAGCCACCATCGTGTAATGCGTGGTATAAGGTCCTTTTTTGTTAAAGTAGTTCGAATGGCTGCACAATCTGTGACGACCTTTACCTACAAGATAGATGCGAAATCTTTTTAGAGACTCCACCACAGCGAGTGTTTCTAACTCGTAGCTGTGGTAGAATTGCTCTTCTTTACTGGTGACTCTACTGAAGTACGCTACAGGTTTTAGCGTATTATCAGATTGATACTGCATTAAAATGCCGCCTAGGCCTATTTTACTTGCATCCGTATGCAACTCTGTGACCGAGTTACGATTGTAAATAGCAAGTACAGGTCTTTCAGTTAATAATCTTTTAAGGGTAATAAAAGCTCTATTTTGTTCATCGCTCCAACACCAAAGAGCGTCTTTTTTTGTTAATTCGGTTAGAGGGCGGGCTATGGATGCAAAGTCTCTAATAAACTTTCGAAAATATGATGCCAAGCCAATGAATTGGCGTATTTCGTGAACATTGGTTGGCGTTTTAAACCCGAGTACACAATAAATTTTATGTTGACCTGGTCTAATAGTCCCCGCTGTAATTTCGCGGCCTAAGTAATCAGTGGTGGTTTTGAGAAATGAACATTTCTTTAAGTTAAGTCGCAAATTCGCACGTTTTAGCCGTTCTAGAACTGTTTCTAATAATATTAAGCCCTGTTGAACGGTGACTGTAGGTAGGATCATATCATCTAAATACACTCGAGAGCAATGAATCCGGGTCACTTAAAGAATCCTAAAAATCTCGGAAACTGAAAATGCTAGGTTAATGCAATAAATTGTATTTAATAGACAATGTAACACTCCTTAAATGAAGGTATTAAAACTTCTTAGTTATTGTAAAGTTATATCATAAAAAAATCAAATTTGAAAAAGGGCCACTTTCAAAGATGGAACTACGAAATTACAGCATTTGGTTTTGCTTTTGTTTGTAATCTGTCATTTATGTGGGTACATAAACCATGTTGATAGTGCTCTATATTCATTATTCAAGCTGAAATTATGTCGCTTACGCCTGAAGAATGCACCAGAATACTTACAATGCTGGAAACCGGCCGGAGTCAGCGCGATACAGCCAGGACTGTCGGTGTGTCGCTGTCAACAGTACAAAGAGTTCTCCGACGTTACGAAGAAACTGGTTCTAACCTACGCAGACCAGGAACGGGCAGAACCAGGTGTACCACAGCACGAGAAGACCGATACTTGGTGAACACCATGCTTCGAAATCGCTTTCTCACAGGAACTGAACTCACCAATCAGTTTCGACGCCTCGGAGGAAGTAACCCAAGTGCATGGACAGTAAGACGTCGGCTTGCTGAATCTAACTTAAAACCCCTTAGACCTGCAAACGGCCCTAAACTGGAGCGTGGGCATCGTATTTCAAGACTAAGATATGCCCAGAGCCACGTAAATTGGAGTATTGAAGATTGGTCAAAAGTTATGTTCTCCGACGAATCAAAATTTATGCTCTACAAGCACGATGGAAGACACAGAGTGTATCGAAGACCAGGGGAAAGATTCAAGCAAGCATGCATCGAAGAAAAAGTAGCCTACGGTGGTGGGTCTGTACTTGTGTGGGCCGGAATTTCTTCTGAAAGTCGCACAGAGCTGGTGATCATAGAAAACGGCTCTTTAACTAGCGTAAGATATGTGGAAGAAATCCTCAATGATCACGTTGGTCCATTTATGGTCAATTTAGGTGAGGATGCTATATTTATGCATGACAATGCCCGACCTCATACAGGTAGGATTGTGAATGACTACCTTCAAGAGATGAACATTACTCGTATGGAGTGGCCAGCGCGCAGCCCGGATATCAACCCGATCGAGCATGCTTGGGACGAGCTAGGCAGATGCGTAAAACAACGAAACCCTCCCCCAATCACGCTTCGTGAGCTCAAAATTGCTCTCACAGAGGAATGGGAGAATATTCCCCAAAATCGTATAAGGAACTTGGTGTACAGCATGCCAAACCGCGTAAACGCAGTAATGGAAGCACGAGGAGGCAATACGAAGTATTAAAATTCAAGAAAATCGTAATAAAGTTCAAAAATTTCATGTTTCCTATTTTTGTTTTAAGGAGAGATCAGCAGTTTTTTTCTTTATGTAATTTTGTGTTAATAAAATGTATTTTTTTTTACTTTCATTTAAGGAGTATTACATTGTCTATTAAATACAATTTATTGCATTAACCTATCATTTTTAGTTTCCGAGATTTTTAACATTCTTTAAGTGACCCGGATTCATTGCTCTCGAGTGTAAATGGCGACTACTTCATTTCCACCGGTACCGTTACCATGATTATTATTTAATTTACTACTATTATTGGCTAGTGTACCCAAAGCAAGTTTTAGAGCTCTAGAGAACACAGCGGGTGCATTAACCAGGCCAAACGGCATCCTAACAAACTCATACTGCCCAGATGGTGTTACGAACGCAGTTTTAGGAATAGATGTGGGAGAAATCCGTACTTGGTAGTACCCTTGTGCAAGATCAAGTGTGGTGAAATAGAATTTACCAGATAGCAAGCTTACAAGGTCATCTATATGTGGTAAAGGGAAACGATCCTTTACCGTGCATGAATTTAAAGCTCGATAGTCTATACATAGCCTATATTCACCATTTTTTTTCTTTACTAATACCACAGGGCTTGCGTATGGTGAATTTGATACTCTTGCTATTCCAGAATCTAATAGCTCTTGTACTTTTTCATCTACTATTTCCCTCTCCTTATGTGATAACCTATACGGCTTACAAAATACCGGTTTGTCAGTCAAAGTGTCTATTGACATTTCCATTAGATCCGTGCAACCTAAACTAGCCGTACTGTTAGCAAACGATTCAGAATATTTACGAAGTAATTTAACCAATGCCTTTTGTTCACTGTTGCTTATTTCGCCTAAGTCTAAGTTATCACAATTAATTTCATTTTCTGTTTGATTACTATTTAAATTTTGACTATATGTAGCATAATTAATATTCACAATACGCTTCTCATTACAGACTTTAGCCCTAGTTAATAAACGCCCAGCCCACCAGGTTATAGATTCATTTCCTACATTAAATTATTCTGATTACTTCGGTCGTAGCGCATAAAACAGCGCCCGGTATAAAATACATAGACTCTGAATTGTATACTGGGAGCGTAGTATACGTTGTATCCATACAATCACTATTTATAAAAATATGAACAAGCGTTTCACAACGTGGAGGTATAACCGCATCTTTCAATAACCGTATAGAATATTTATATTCAATTTCATCGTTAAACAGATTATATTGCGTTAAAATACTATCACAGGGGTCTAATTTTATTAAAGTAGCACTAGTCGAAGTAGTTAACAAGCTAACGTTATTTTGACAGATAATAGGTTGACCTACAATCATGTCAATATCACCCATGTAATTGTGTGTTACTTCTGCAAAACTGGGTATCCGTAATTTATCAATGTCTACCGTGAAGTGAACTGTTCCCAAGGAATTTATACAACTACCCTCAAACCCCCTCAGAACTATCGTAGATGGCACTAACGGAAGATTTAATCTTTTAACCACGTTCATTCGTAAAATATTAACTTTACTACCGGTGTCTATGTATGCACTTATACAACAGTTATCAATGAAAACATTTTTTTTAAAACAGTAGTACCATTATTGTACTCGAAAGTGTACATCACCTTAGCTGCTGTGCTCCAACAGGTGGCGGCTTCGTGGCCCCGGCGTTGGCAGGTGGTGCAGACGAGTTGGCTCCGGCAGTCCTTTGACTCGTGACCAGATCTCCGGCAGACATAGCACAGCTTCATCGACGGCTGTGCCGATCCTCGACGCCATGTGGTTAACGTAGTCTTGGCAGGATGGCTAGCTTCTTTGGTCTTCACAGCGCCGCTGTCCAGCCTCTTGTAATTTTCCAACGAAGACAAATACCCGTAGTACAGTTCTTCAGCAGTATCACATCTGAAAGCTTTTGCATTAGGTCTAAGTTCAACTGGAAGACCCCTGATTACACACGAGATTGTCGCTGCTTCATCCAGTTTACATTTCTTCGATAACGATAGTTTATCATGAAAATATGCGGTCATGGTTTCATCATCACTTTACTTACGTGCCAACATCAATTCTAATTTATCAACGAAATCCACGGCCATAGGAAAAGCTCGTTCGAGTGCATATTTCCATTCATCCCAAGAGAGCTCGTAATTATCTAAATTTTCATACCATTCCCTTGCAGAGCCACGTAACCTCATGTGCATAATATAGGACTTATCAGCGTCACTCCAATCGTAAATATGACTCAATTGATCAATTTTATTAAGCCAAGCCTTAGCACTTAAAGATTTGGGTCCCGGGTTGAACTTGGAGATTAACTCTGCATCCGTGTGGGTAGTTTTCCTTTTCCTCGCGGCATTTGGACAACAGTTGGAAGAAAAAAAATTCAGAATATTTTCTGTTACCTCGGCACTCGTAGTTTCTGCATTTTCCGTTTTTCTTTTCTTACCTAGTCCGCCGATGTAGGGTCCCAAACCCGCCATTATTACCTTGTTACTTTGTGAAGCGATAAGTAGGCCCTTATCCCACTTCTGAGATGTTGCAGGCAGGGAAGAAGGTTGATGCTAAATGATATAAAGATTGACTTACAACTTTTATATTGTTACCAGTCCAGCGACACGTACAGAAAAGAGACCAAAAATAAAGTTACACAAACTTTTATAACATTTCAAATGACAGTTGTCTACCCTTACTACCTATCTAACATGAATATTGCAACAGATAAAATAAACTGAACTATTAATACAAAACAAATACTTTTAAACTAAAAATAAGTAAATTAATCTCTTGGTATATTCTTAACAAAATAATTGAATGGAACTTACAAGGTCAATCATTTAGTATCTAAACATAGTTACAACAAGTCATTCAAATGGCAACAGCAGATAAATTAGTCAGTGTGACTATAAACAAACTTCTACATAATTAAACCTAATATAATACGTCGATAACAACTATATACGATAACAGCTATTTAGAGTCCTACATACAGGGTGGCAGGGAAACGCTTCCGAAAACGAAGACAGGTGATAGGGCTAGTGATTCTCGATACGATAGCATAATTTTTTAATTTGTTTTTTACAATTTACTCATTTTTTTTTGGTTTTTCGTACACTATGCTGTGAGAACAGTTAAATGAAACCATTATTTGCGATTAAACACATTTTTTTTTCTTTACAACTATCAAGCAATGTATTCGTAAATAAATTTCAGCTGACAATCGCGCATAACCCCGAGTTCAAAGTGCGCGAGCGCTTGCCGACAGCAGCGCGGCCAACGACCCCTTAGTTCACGCGATTGATGTGCGTCAAAGTTGAAGCAAATATCTTTTCAGTTCACTATTACCTTCTGGGATATCTACTTTCGGATTCCATTCATGCAAGGTTCGTAATGATTTTCCCCTCGCAAATTATGCTCACAAATCAGAAAAATCCAGATGTTTATGCTTAACCTTGAGATCCATATCGAATAGAGATAATAAGATACCTACTGTGATTGGAAAAGAGCACATTCGATAATTCGTTCAATAACATTTTGCACAGTAACAAAATTTAAATGTTTACCTACCTACATCATGGTCAGATTATCTCTAGATCTGGGGTCGACGACTTCATATCGGCAAACTTAACAATATCTATCCAAAATCAAAACAATAATAATACTTACAAAAATTAGCAAAATAACGAGACGCGTATAAGCAACGAAGAGGCTTACCGTACTGAGGCGACGAGTCACGCGACGAGGCTAACATGGGGAGGTGAAGGGAGAAGCGAGATGGACCATTCCAGCGAGGTACAGAGATAATTGTGACCTTCGGTCGAATTCTGATAATCAAGGTAAATGATTACAAAAGTCATTGGTATTTGGCCGAGATTTGAACCCGGGTCACTTCACTTGACAGAGAGAAGCTTCGACGATTATGCGCGGCGCGGCGGCGACCTAGACATCGTTACGAGAACGATGTAGAAAGACGTGCACGTTAAAAGCGTCCGTAATAAAAAGATAATAGTAGATTGTTATACAAGGAGCTAAAATGACCCATTATATACGAGGTAGTTTTACTCCCGAGCTTTAGCGAGGGAGTAAATAGAAACCGAGTTTTAATGGGTTTTTAGCACCGTGTGTTACGCTCTACTTTTCACTACGATTGCGAGAAAATAAAATATGAAATATGTAGTTTATTTTATTGAAAATTAAATGTACAATTCTGGATATTTAACGAGATGTTTTTTCACGGTAACTTAATTTCAGTCCTCTGTGAAGATGAATGTTGAGTGGTCTGTGGGGTAAACGTGGGAGATACACGTAGTTCCAGGTTGGAGGGTCCCTCGTTCGGATGTTCTGGATAGAGAATCGGCTGAGTTGACTCATCTCTTGATGTCGATGATCGTGGGCTAGTTGGGAGAATATTGATGCGTTCTGCGATACGCTGGGTGATATCGAATTTGTTTTGAATGGAGTTCTCGATATAGCCTTCCGCCACTTGATCGGATCTCCATCCACCGTGGCGTTTTAACGTTGTTATATTTGCACCAGAATCCGCCAAGAGAGTGGCGGATGTTCTTCGGAAACAGTGGCCAGTGTACTGTTCCGGATTAGGCAAATTTAGATAAGTGGCGATCTCTTTTGGCATGTTGCTTAATTTATTTTTGCCTATAACTTGCCTTGTGCATTTTCCGTTTGGATAGTTGAGAAAAAATCTCGGCGTGCCCACTCCACTTGGCCGTAAGTCTTGGTAGGCTTTGACAATTTTTAGAAATTCTCCACTTATAACGAATATCCTCTCCTTATTTGTCTTTGTATTGGGCAGATTTATGGCTTGAAGATGGGTATCAGTTTCGACATCTTCCACTGTTATGTTAGCCAGTTCTATCCCTCTGCAGGCACCGCTGATCCCAAAAATCAAAGCAACCTGTAAAACAAAAGATGTGTGTTAGAACTGTATTTTGGTTGGTACCTCTAACTAGCAATTTAGTTTGATGAAAATAATAGAAAACAAATGTAAGTACTACCAAAACTACCTACCTTTGTTGCTAAGTATTTTTCATTTGGTGCATTATTTATGAAATTCTCGATATCTGTCCTCGTGAAAACTTTGGATTTCTTGGCCTTGTAGCCGGTGGATAATTTCTTGAGAAAAGCTGTCAAATTTACATATTTCATATTCATATTATATTCATATTTATTTGCATTCCATAATGTTTAAGAGATGTTACAATGGCTTAAAGCTAAGGTACAGTTATGGACCCTGTAGGGCACAGCAAAAAGTATAGGTAATTTTTAAAATAAAAATTAAATTCAAAACACAAATTAACATTAGGCAATATTTAAACTAATATAATGTTATCAACATTAAATAAGTAAATGTAATATTTTATTTTATTGAGATCAGTCTGTTATAGTTTTAGGTACATATAATTATTTGGTAAGGTCAATTAAACATAATATATCTATCTTATTATAATATTTATCTATGTATGTATGAATGTCTATGTCTATAGGTACTACTAACTGTGTGTGGTGTCTGTTTTTCTTTATATTTATATTATGTCTTATCTGTATGGTTGTTCGTAACATTGAATATGTGCGCCAAAGCGTTGAACTTTGATATTTCTTGGAAAGTTCATCGAAATACGTATGAAAAACTCCTTCCGAAAGAGAATCCACTCGTTTTTCTGTCCTCCACTTCATAAACTTTTCGTAAGTATTTAAATAAATGCTTTGTGACGGCAACAGATTGAAAATTATTTCTTTTCCTTTCTCTTCTATTTGCAAATTAGGGTCTCCATTCTCACTAGATGATGACATTTTCATTATTGTAAAATTAATTACGGTCACTACCTACCAATTCAATTTGCAATTAGAGAAAAAATATAAAGATTTCGCGCCAATGCCTTTTTTTTGTTTTTTCTTCTGCAGCCGCAACGCATTGCATGCATTCTACCAAAGAGATCGCCGATTTTAGTTCCATTTTCAAAAATAAAATGAAGTTTTTTTTTATGAAACAGTAATAAGTCGAGTCTATATTCATGATTATTCTACTTATGACTAAAGACTTTTTCGTTTTTGTAGGCTCATTGTCATTTGACACACAAACATTTTAAAAAAAAACTTTTTCCCCTAGAGGAAGAATTGCTATTTTTTCTTATTTATTTATTTAAAACTTTTCGCACAAAAGGTACAAAGGCGGACTTAATGCCTTAGGCATTCTCTACCACTCAACCAAGGGTGGTGAAGAGATTAGATGGCAGGTGCTTTAATTGAAAGGAAAGGAAAGCATTGATTTTGAGCGATGTTTAACAATGATAAAAAAATAAACTATCAAAATAACGTACACAAATACATAAATAAGTCCTATTGATTTTGAGCGATGTTTAACAATGATAAAAAAATAAACTATCAAAATAACGTACACAAATACATAAATAAGTCCTATACACATACATACTATTTACTATACTATATCTTCGCTATTCTTTACTATTTCTTTCTTCGCTCTGGTACGCCACAATGACGGTCTTTTTGAGCATGAGGAGTGAAAAAACAATTATGGAATTAAAATAAGCCGTGGCAGCTAAAAAATGACCAGTGCCTACTGACGGCGCCCGTTCACGAACATGACGTATGCATCAGCACCATTCAGCTCAACCATTTTGAAGGGAACTCAATGATCCAATACACACGCCACCACCAGCGACACATTTGAGTGAGCATGACATACTCTCAGCCGCCAGGGCACATTCAAGTCAATGAAAGACGAACCCAGTAAGCTTTATAGTGGGTACATAGTGCTCACACATGTGCTATGCAATTATACAATACTAAGAGATTGCATTTATACAATGCAACGATAGGTTGTACAATCTTCATCAGCTCCAACATTATTTTCGAATGCTAATTAATTAGTGTTATATTGATGACCTAGTAATAGCCAGTACTAACCCCTAGGTGTTCAGGAAATATTTAAAACTAATTTTTAGCAGGTTCGAACAATACGGGATAACAATCAATTTGTCAAAATGCAGTTTAGTGAAATCGGAAATATAATGTTTAGGCTACAATATCAGTTCAGAAGGGATTAAACCATTACGAGATAAGGTCAAGGCCATACAGAATTACCCGCGGCCGGAAACAGTCGAACAGTTGCGACGGTTTCTCGGTATGGTTAATTTTTATAGATCGCATTTGAAGGAAGCCGCTGAAGGTCAGGGAGAATAAAATAAAATCGTATGGAATGATAAAGCATTAGCCGCTTTCGAACAGTGTAAGGAAAGCTTACAAAGCGCCATCACTTTAGCTCACCCGATAATAACAGGAAAGTTAGCATTAATGTGTGACGCATCCCGCGAGGAGTTGGTGGAGACTCTGAACGGAGATCCATGGGGGCGCCCTTACAAAATGGTGCGGAATAAACTCCGCACCTGGGCCCCCCCGCTGACGCAGAGTCTCCGCCCCCAGCTGGTGGAGGAGGTGGTGAGCGCTCTGTTCCCTTCACGGGGGGAGCATACTCCCCCGCCCATGGCTCCGCCGCTCGCGGTGCCTGAAGCGGACCACGCGGACGACGACGGCACCCCTGAAGTGACCGGGGTAGATCTGAGAGTGGCGGTAGGTAGGCTGAAGGCCAAAAATACCGCCCCAGGACCCGACGGCCTGCCAGGGAAAGCCTGGGTCCTGGCCTCGACGGCTCTTGGGCCTCGACTGGAGGCGCTCTTAAGCGCATGTATGGAGAGAGGCCAGTTTCCACTCCGTTGGAAGACGGGGAAGCTGGTCCTCATTCGGAAGCCAGGGCGCCCTGCGGACTCTCCGTCCGCATACCGGCCCATTGTGCTGCTTGACGAGGTCGGCAAGCTCTTTGAGAGAGTAATTGCAGGCCGCCTCGTCGGGCACCTGGTGAGGACGGGGCCGGATCTTGCGGATAGTCAGTTCGGCTTCCGCAAGGGGCGCTCGACGGTGGACGCCATCATGCGCGTTAGAGCCCTCACGACGGGGGACGCGGTGTCTCGGGGTGGGGTTGTCGTGGCGGTGTCACTCGATATCGCCAACGCATTTAACACCCTGCCCTGGAGTTGCATTGGGGAGGCACTCCGGTATCACCGGGTGCCAACCTACCTCCGTCGAATAGTCGAGGCATATCTGACGGACAGAGCCGTCATCTACCCCGGTCGCGATGGGGAGTGGAACCGGCGAGAGATGTCGTGCGGTGTCCCACAGGGATCGGTTCTAGGGCCGCTCCTGTGGGACATCGGTTACGACTGGGTGCTGCGGGCCGACCTCCCTGATGGCGTCAGCGTGGTGTGCTACGCTGACGACACGCTGGTCCTGGCGCAGGGGAGGTCGCATCAGGCGGCGGCCGACGCGATGACACGCGGGGTTGCGATAGTCGTGGAGAGGATCCGGCAGTTGGGCCTCGAGGTGGTTTTGCACAAGTCCGAGGCCATGTCTTTCCATGGGCCCCGGAACAGGCCACCATCGGGATCCCAACTAACGGCAGGAGGGGTTCACATCGGCGTCGAGTCCACGATGAAATACTTAGGACTCGTGCTCGATAGCCAGTGGAACTTCGTGGAGCAATTCCGACGTTTGGCCCCCAAACTGGAACGGACTGGGGCCGCCCTCAAGCGGCTCCTGCCCAACCTGAGGGGTCCAAACGCCTCCTGCCGGAGGCTTTACGCGGGGGTCGTGCGGTCCATGGCTACATATGGGGCCCCGGTGTGGGTGCGTTCACTGCGGCGGAGAGCCGCCCACTATCTGAACGCGCCCCAAAAGGCCGTAGCCGTAAGGCTGATCCGGGGCTATCGCACGATCTCGGGCGAGGCGGCAAGCCTCCTTGCCGGACTGCCGCCGTGGGATCTGGAGGCGATAGTCCTCGCGCGCCTGTATGAGTGGCGCGCGGAGGCACTACGCCGGGGGGAAACCCCGCTTCCGCGGCAAATCGCGGCGGAGCGGACGGACCTCCGGCGCGATCTCATGGCGGCATGGAAGGAGCGACTGTCGCAACCCAGCGCAGGGCACGCCACGATAGCGGCGGTACGACCCCTCTTTGAGGAGTGGCTAGAGAGGCGTCACGGCGTCCTCACCTACCGCCTGACGCAGGTCCTCACCGGACACGGAAGTTTCGGGAGGTTCCTGCACATCATCAGGCGGGAGGAAACACCACTGCGATGATCGCCCCGAGGACACGGTGGAGCATACGGTGGGGGCCTGCCCTGCATGGGCGGAGCACCGCCGTGTCCTCGTAGAGGCGATCGGCAGCGGCGGCGACCTCTCACGCCCGGCCCTGGTTCTAGCCATGGTCCGGGGCGAGGGGGAGTGGGAGGCAGTCGCCTCCTTCTGCGAAGCAGTCATGCTAGCTAAGGAGGTGGCGGGACGGGAGAGGGAGAGAGTCTCCCGTCCAAGCCGCCGCGGTGGACGCTCCGGGCGTCGGGAGCCGCGTGACGACTCCCGGCCACCGTAGGCGCGGGCCTGCGGGCGGTGAGTAATGGGTAGCTCACCGTCCGATCAGGACCAGGCCCGTGCTGGACGGCGCGTACGTGTTCCACGCGCGCCTCAAAGAGATGTCAGCATCGAAGAGGGGGCCCACTAGGGCCCAAGCCTGCCGGGAAAGCGGGATCATCCAAAAGGGGTACCGCTGACCCGGAACATAAAGGGCCAAGGAAGGAACACGGGTGGGTTTTAGTCAGTAAGAGTCTGACACTCCCTTCCGCTCCACCCAGAGCGGGAGGGGTCATTTGATGATTTCCCATCCTCAATAAAAAAAAAAAAAATGTGTGACGCATCCACCTGCGTGGACGCAGTTTTGCAACAAGATACTAGGGGTAAATGGAAACCGCTGGGTTATTATTCAAAGAGGTTATCAGCGGCGCAGCAAAAATACAGCACGAACGACCGTGAGTTATTAGCGGTATACCTAGCAATCGTTCATTTTAGGAACACGGTAGGTCGCGAATTAACTGTTTTTACCGACCATAGGCCATTAACATAATATGCATTTTCAAAGATAGGAACGGATCGAGAAACACCGATGCGAACACGACAGTTGTTGTTATTCACGTCGTCAAGATTTTGTGACCGTCGGTCTATCTTAAATATCAATGATGTGTCATCTGCAAATAACACCATCTTCGGTTGATTTTGAAGTAATTGGGGTAAATCATTAATATAAACTAAAAAGAGGAATGGACCCAATATCGAACCTTGAGGAACGCCCATTGCCATTTAAGACCCTAATGAGTGTATGCCGTTTACTTGAACTGTAACTTTTCTATCTTTCAGGTATGACGTTAGTAAATGAAGAGCTGTATTTCTAATCCCATAGTGCTCTAGTTTCAGCAGAAGTGTCTGATGGTTTACGCAATCGAACGCCTTAGAGAGGTCGCAAAAGATTCCAATGGCATCTTGTGCTTCTTCCCAGGCGTTAAAAATGTTCTTTATTAGCGTGACACCAGCGTCAGTGGTACAACGCCCTTTGGTGAAACCGTACTGTTGTTTATGAAAGATGTATTTTTTATTAAAGTGACGTAACATTTGATTGAGCATCAACTTTTCAAACACCTTACTGAGAACTGGCAGAATTGACACAGGCCTATAATTATTGTTGGGTTCTTTACTATCACCGGATTTGAACAAAGGAACTATTTTACTACATTTCATGAGATCCGGAAAGACTCCTTGGTCTACACTGTTGTTAAATAGATATGAATGCTCAATAGGGCGCTATGGTTTCAATGATAGATCTACAGACTTTTACAGACATTCCCCAGAGTGGATTTAATTTTTAGATCTTTAAAGGCTTTTATAACAGCCTGGGGGGTTTGTATGCTGAAACCTAAACTCCAAAGGGCATGCCTTTACATTCGTTCTAAGTAAGGCAGCAGAAAGCGCGGGCGAGGAATTTAAAGCTTCAGTTGTTTTGAGGGGAATACTATCAAAAAAATTATCAAATTCCTGAGCTATTTCTACATCTGAGCTGATGAGACCATGTGCCGTCTCTAAATTAATTTCCGTATTACGGTGTTTTTTCCTACCTGTTTCATTATTTATTACCTATTTGCCAGGTAGTTTTTATTTTATCATCAGCTGATTTTATTTTATTTTCAAGTCAAGAAACTACAACCTCGAAGGATCTAGGTTGACTTAACCTAACCCGGTATAAAGCATAGATATTATGTAGTACATAAAGCAAAGTATAGAAGACAAATGATGTTGATAGTGATGTAGATAGTTTTTGTTGGTTGTCAATATGCCAGAAGAAAGTAACCTTTCCGGGTTTTTAAGTTTAGCTTAAAAAAACGGTATGCGAGCCTCGAATGAACCTCAGAAATCATAAAATAATGCGTGAAACAGAACAGGAGGTCAATAATGACAAATAAAGTAATTTTAGATTTTATTTAAAAATATTACACTCACACACGACTATGGCTAGTTCAGCTAAGAACTGACTACGATAGTGTTTGCCATAAAAGCGGACGTTGACGAACATCGTTTGGTTGTTGTTTTCGGGCCCAAATTGCAGCGCGTCGGCGCGGAGGGGCCGCACGGCGGCGGCGGTGCGGCGGAGCTGCACGTGGGTGGACACGAGCCATTTGCACACGAGGCGGACGTGGAGGCCGGCGTGGGGCACGAGCCACCAACCACGCGCGTCATTAACACGTGCACGGCCACGCGCTCCGTGCCGGGTGGCACGTACAGCTCGAGTTGGCCCCCCGCGGGCTTCCCCTGGCTCGCTGGGCCCACTCCCGCATCGGTCACGACGCGGCCGACGCCAGCCTCCTTCAGCTGTTCTTTCGAGCGAAGCATACCTTCTAAGCCACCAGACACAGAACTTAAAGACTTTGCAGCTATAGCGAGCGCCACAGTTGTGTGAATTAATCTTTTGCTTTGAGAATCTGGAGGGCAGGCACGAAGTCGCTCAACATTTGTGGGGCGGCGACAGCGCGCCTGCGCGGAGCTCGATGTGGCCAGGGTCGCAGACTGGCTCGCCTGTCGGCACTGCGGGGCCGGTGTTGACGCAGAGTTGGCGCACAAGAAGGAACCTGTTTGTGGGCATGCTGGTGTAGGTGAGGCGGGCGTGGTGCACGCACCCCCCAATGTGCTGCGATCAATTTCGATCATGACACGCGGTCGGTGCGCGCACGGGTCCAGGTGCACGTCGCCCCTGATGCGATAAGCGTCGTCGGGCGCCAGCTCCACGCAGCGTGTCGACGGCGGCGTACGGCCGGGCCCGCAGCGCGCGG
Source organism: Brachylomia viminalis (assembly GCA_937001585.2). Taxonomy (NCBI): domain Eukaryota; kingdom Metazoa; phylum Arthropoda; class Insecta; order Lepidoptera; family Noctuidae; genus Brachylomia; species Brachylomia viminalis. The sequence continues at coordinate 27,355,797 of OW443301.2, forward strand.
GAGGTGCGTGAGTCGCGCAGGGCGCGCGGCGCTCGTGCAGCACCGCATGCGTGCAGCCGTCGGTGGCGCGCGCGCACTCTCGCTCCCCGCCGAGCAAGTAGGGCGCGGGGCAGGCGGGGGGCGTGGGGGGCGTGGCAGCACGGCAAGCCACTTCCCATTCGTAGTCGGCTCGGCGCGCATTCCGCGCTATTTGCAGCCGCAGCGCGACGGGGTCTTGGTCACTGCCATGCTCACTTGGTTCGTTTTGAGTTGGATGTGCCTATGGGAGACACGTATGGCTCGATGATACACAGTTCTGATAGCATCAGAAAGAGTTGGATATAGTGCTGAATTTTAACAGGGGTCATATTTGTAGCTACATAATTATGCAAATAATTGGATTGTAATGGTGGGAAAGATTGTGTATAAGAATTCTAGCCTTTCGAGTAGGCCACGCTTTAGATTTATTTTTAAGCAAAGTAGGAACCGTCAGCGGGGCGGCGCGGTACTTGCCTCGTGGACGACGTCCCGGTAGGTGAGTGGAAGGGCAGACTGAGGGGGTGGGCAGGGCGGGCGTTCGCCCTGCGGTGGGGCGCAGCAGACCACGCGCGTGCCTCGGCAGGCGGGTGGCGCGCGCGCGCGGCACGGTGGGCAGGCGGGCAGCACGCCTCGCTCGTGGCACGTGCTACCGCCCTCCGCTAGCGAGGAGGCACCGCGATCCCGCGCCGTGCTCAAAACTGTACGCACCGCGCGGCTCAGCGTAAGGTAGAGCGCCATGTCGTGTGTTGGCGGAGAGTGTGTCTGTGTTGGCAATCGCGAGTCACGGCCCTCTCGTTACCGATGACGCGGCGACCAGACGGCCATGATTCGATAGGCGTAAGAAGGATACTGGATTATCTACCTATCTAATAGGGCCATAGCTACTAACTAGGTACATGTACGAAATCAATCTTATTGTCTAATATTTCTTGAGTGCAAAAGTTTACCTGACGCTTCCCTGGATGGCTTTGGGATCAAAACAGATCGCGCTATGGTTTCGTTACCGAGCAAACCATTAACAACGTGTTGTTTTGCATCCTCGTTAACCCGTCCGAATAAGATGTTTGGCAAGCTGCCTATCCCTTGGGAGAAGCTAGCCAAATATCTGGGGGTGACTTTGGACAGACATCTCTCCTTCTCAGAGCACTTATAGGTGTTTCGTTCTCGAGCCGCCTTTGCTCTGGGTAGACTACATTCCGTTTTAAATGCACGCAGCAAATTGTCACTCATGTGCAAACTGCGCATGTATACTCGTACGGCATGCATCCGCCCCATTATGACATAATTATGCCTGTACGGTTTTCGCACAGACACACCCCTGACACGTCCATAGGATGCAGACCCTACAGAACCGTTTCCTTCGTAAAGCAACGGAATCCCCTTGGTTCGTTCGTAACAAAAACTTACATTTAGATTTGAAAATTCCCACCATTCAGCAATTTATGAAACGCGCTTGCAAGCGTTTTTTTGATAGCGCCGGCAGCCATTGCAACCCTCTGGTTGTGAAGGCCGCCAGCTATGTCCCCTCTAGAATTAGTAGAATCCGCCGTCCAAGGCATGTACTGACCGACCCTGGGCATGTACTGACCATTTATCTTATGAAATTAAGTGGCTTTCATTTAGATATATTATTTCATTCCAATTTAAAAATACAGTGTCCTTGCTAAATACCTAAAAGAAGCAGGAAAGAACAATACCGGGAACGTTTTTCTTTGGACTCTAAAGGCTCGTACACACCGCGGCACCGGCGCGACGTGTCGCGTAGCAATTCTGCGATATTATAACGTCGCAACACCGTTCACACTGGCGCGACGAGCCGTCGCGCCGCGACGCCGTCGCGCATGCTACGCAACGCGAAACAAGAGAGTATAAAGGGTGTATGGGTAGAACCTAGCTAATGACCCCCCAAATCCCTGGAAACATTGTGTCGGTCCATGCGCCAAACACCCTGTATAGATTAGGGATCCGCGGTAAAGCATACGAATGGTTCAAATCTTATCTGGAAAATAGAGCACAGCTACTAAAGATAGAATACTTCAATAACACTATAAACGAACTTCAAAAGTTTCGATCTGACCTAAAGGCGATAAGCGCATCGATACCACAGGGTAGTGTTATTGGATGTCTTTTGTTTCTCATTTACATCAATGATCTCCCAAAATTTATTGCAGAAACCGGACCTTGCGTTTTATTTGCGGACGACATCTCCATTCTCACCCAATGTCATGACAATACGAACTTAAACAGTACCCTTAATGAAATTCTCGGGAAAATAATAACCTGGATGAATGAACACAACCTTGAAATAAATTTCCAAAAGACTAAACTCATAACTTTCCATCCCCACCGAAAAACTCCTCTAAATGTACTCTTTTCCTTCAATAACCATATAATAGAGACAGTTAATGAATTCAAACTATTAGGCATAACCATAGACAAAAATATAAATTGGAAGTTACACATACAAAACATAAAATCAAAACTATCGAAATGTTTATATGCTTTCCGGGAAGTTAAAAAAACCACAAATTTACAGACTGCTTTGGTTATATACTACGCCTATGCATAAGCATGGCTTAGCTACGGCATCATTATGTGGGGATACAGTACAGACGCCCCAACATCTTATCCAGAATCATATCAACAACAGAAACTTATCCGTGTCCGTATCTTAACTCTGCCTTGTACTCGTATGTACATACTTGAAATATGCAAAGCTCCGTGGTCATGCCGATAATGACAGCATGCCGATAACGACAGCTCTAGTATAGGGACACTGTCGATAAACTCATATCGATAAGTGTTGGGACACTGTCGATGTATTCTTATCGATAGCATCCTAATTATATAATTATGGTGATAACCTTTTTTTATCTTTTGTTCATCAATATTGTTGAATAAATAAATTTATAAAGTAGTTTTAGGTGTCTTTGTAAACGTTTTGTTGCGGACTGCCTTTATAAATGTGTTAAGTTTCTTTTTCTGCCGCTGGTGGCGCTTCTTTCTCTTACAAAAATATAGACTATTGTCACTTGTGAGCAAATATATTTTTATCGTGTTTACAGAAATCTAACAAGACTTTTATTGAAATACTGCCTAATTCCAATAGGTTATGGGCCCAGGCACTAGATAATTAAACATTTCAATAAAAGACTTAGATAAGAGCAAGATTACAACCGGTGTAATACTAACCTACAATGGAGGTTACGAACGCGATGAAAATTGAGAAGTTTGATGGAAGAAATTTCAAACAATGGAAATTCCAAGTGAAATGCGCATTAAGAGCAAAAGAATTGAACATAGAAAAGGCAAGACCAGTGGAAACCAGTTCGCAAGTGCAGTGGGGTAAAGATGATGGCATGGCCATGTTCATTATAACATCGTCCATGGATTTGAACCAAATATCTCTTATAGAAAACTGCGAGACTGCTAAACAAGTCATGACAAAATTAGAAGCCATCTATGAACAGAAATCAGAATATAACAAAATGTTAATTCATGAAAAATTTTATCAATATTCTTACAGTGCCAGTGATACAATGGCACAGCACGTGTCCAAGGTGGAAAGCTTAGCAAAGCAGCTTCGGGAGACTGGTGAGAAAATCAGTGACACAGCAATAATGACTAAGATTCTAAGTACATTACCATCAATATACCGTTCACTTAGACAAGCATGGTTGTCACTTGATGAAGAAAGTCAAACAATTCAAAACCTCACTTCTCGCCTAGTAGATGAAGAAGCCAGCCTTGCCAATGATGCAAGTAGTAGTGAGACAGCACTAGTAACATCGAAAGGAAATCTTAAATCAAGAAATAGAAATAAACAGTACGCTTCAAATGATCAACGAACATCAAGTCATAGATTTGTATGCTACAATTGCAATAAAAGAGGCCACTTCGCTAAGGATTGCAGAATGCCAAAGACACAGTATGACCAGAAATCCAGCAATATGTTGGCATTCAGCGCTGCGTTGAATGAACATGATGAAGAGGCATGGATTCTTGATAGTGGAGCCTCAATGCACATGACCTTCAAGCGGGACTACTTCTGGGAGTTGAACGAGTCTCAACACAACAATTCTGTTAAATTGGGTAACAGACAGAGTATCAAAGTATGTGGTGAAGGAACTATACTTATAGACAAAAAGGTTAATGGTATATGGGAGAGATGTAAACTTGAGAATGTTTTATATGTACCTGATTTGCGAAGAAATCTGTTTTCGGAAGGTGCTGCCACTAGGAGAGGATATATGATAATGAAGAGTTGTGAAAAAGCAATGATTATGAAAAATAATGTTGTTGTTATGAGTGCACATCTAACAGAGAACAACTTGTATGAATTAGATGTCAAAACAATCAAACAAGAAAATTGTAATATTGTGCAAACAGATATAAGAGTTTGGCATGAAAGATTAGGACATTTGAATGTCAAGGAGCTTCAAAATATGTCTAAGAATGGTGTAATTCCTGTTACATTGAGTGGAAATCAAGAATTCGTTTGTGAAGCGTGCCAATATGGGAAGCAAGCAAGACGCCCCTTCTTGAAATCTACCCGAGGTCCAACACAGCCGGGTGAAATTGTGTACAGTGATGTGTGTGGTCCTATAGAAGAACCTTCTATGTCAGGTATGAAGTATTTTGTTTTGTTCAAAGATGGAGCAACAAGTTATCGCCATGTTTACTACATGAAGCATAAGAGTGAAGTATTTCAATGTTTTCTGAAGTATAATGCAATTGTGAAGAACAGATTTCAACGTGATTTGCACATACTACATACGGATAATGGTTGTGAATATGTGAACCAAGAATTTACGTCATTTCTGGAGAATAAGGGAATAACGCATGAACGTACTGCCCCGTATACCCCTCAACAGAACGGTAGAGCAGAAAGAGAAATGCGTTCCATCATGGAAACTGCAAGAACAATGTTATATGCAAAAAACATTCCCTTGAACATGTGGGCACAGGCTGTCAACTGTGCCGTATATTTGTTAAATAGAAATACATCAAGCCAGACGGGAGATGTTACACCATTTGAACTGTGGCATGGAGTGAAACCTAACTTCCAATATATCAGAATATTTGGATCCATTGGTTATGTACATGTACCAAAAGAAAAGCGAAGAAAGCTTGCCAAGAAAAGCGTGAAGATGTTGTTAGTTGGATATAACCATGATAATTATAGGATGTATGATAATAATACCAAAAAGATTACAGTATCCCGGGACGTAAAGTTTGATGAATGCAGTACACCAGAAGAAAAACAAAGTATTGTAGAAGTGACCGCTGAACAAGAAGATCATTCTACGAGGTCTACACCACAGGATGAGTTTCAACATGTCATCAATCAACAAGGCATTGTTCCTGAAGAAAGTAGTTCAGATGATAGTATGAAGAGTTTAGAAGAACTAGATGAAACTTATGTCCCTCCAAGACATATAGGTTTGGAACAGGAAGAACAGAGAAACGTCACGTTACGTCCACGTCGAAATAATAACCTGGAAGTAAATTTCACTGAATTCGAAATACCTAATACTTATGAAGAAGCAATGAATAGTCCGAATTCTCATCTATGGAAGAAAGCTGTGGTTGAAGAGCTTCGGTCACATGAAGAAAATCAAACTTGGATACTGACTGATCGGACAGATAAGAAACCTGTGTCTTGTAAATGGGTATTCACCTTAAAGAAAAATAAAGATGGAGAAATAGTACGTTTCAAAGCACGACTGTGTGCACGAGGGTTCACACAAGTAAAGGGCTTAGATTATAATGAGACTTTTTCCCCCACTAGCAGGTATGATTCCATCAGGGTTCTGCTTAGCATTGCTGCAAGAGATGAACTGCAGATCGAGCAATTTGATGTAAAGACGGCCTTCCTGTATGGTGAGCTCTCTGAGGACATACATGGAGGTGCCAGAGGGATTGAAAACACAGTCCTCAAAAGTATGTAAGTTAATTAAATCCATATACGGTCTTAAACAATCATCTAGATGTTGGAATGAGAAATTTTGTTCTTTTCTTGACATTTGTGGTTTCAAACAATGTCCATCTGATAATTGTGTATTTGTTGGATATTTTAAAGATGTAAAAGTAATATTAATTCTTTATGTTGATGATGGATTACTACTAGCTAAAAGTAAAGTTGTTTTATCTGAAATATTAAAATATTCTTAAACAAAAGTTTGATATTAAGATTATAAATGCTAATTCATTTATTGGCATGGAAATATATAAAGAGAAAGATTGTATAAGCTTATGCTTATACAATCTTTCTCTTTATCAAAGACAGTATATTAAAACAATAATAAATAAATTTAATTTGTCTGATGCTAAATGTAGTAATACCCCTGCCGATGTAAATGTACATTTATCTAAGAATACAAGCAATGAGCCTATTAATTTCCCTTATAGAGAAGCAGTGGGAGCATTGTTATTCTTGTCATCTGTAACTAGACCTGACATAGCATATGCTGTTAATATTGTTAGTAGATATGTCAATAACCCAGGTCCTTCACATGTTACAGCTGTAAAAAGAATCTTACGTTATTTAATTAATTCTAAAGAAATGTCTATTGTGTATCAGGGTAATGATGAGTTAGTTGGCTACTCTGACTCTGACTTTGCAGGTGATTTGGACACTAGGAAATCTAATACAGGTTATATATTTTTACTGAATGGAGGTCCTGTCACCTGGTCTAGCCGTAAACAAAATACTGTGGCATTATCCACAACCGAGTCCGAGTACATGGCTGCTAGTGAAGCTACTAAAGAAATTTTATGGCTTAGGCAATTTCTTTGTGATATTGGGGAGCCACAAGGCTTAATTACTTTAAATGTTGACAACCAGAGTGCAATTAAATTGATAAACAACCCTGTTTTCCATAGAAGAAGCAAACACATAGATATAAAATATAATTTTATTAGAGAGAATGTTGCAATGAAAATTGTTAATATTAAATATGTTGAGAGTTCAAATCAATTAGCTGATTTCTTAACTAAAGCTTTGCCTGTAAATAAGTTTAATTCAGATAGAGATAAGATGTTGAGAAATGTTTGATGTGGCTAATGTTTAATTTAAAGTTAAAGTTTAAATAAAATAAAAAACATGTTTATTTTCTGTAATTGTTTACTTAAAAGTAAAGTCAATTATTATATCTACCTTATAAATTTAAGTGGGAGTGTTGAATAAATAAATTTATAAAGTAGTTTTAGGTGTCTTTGTAAACGTTTTGTTGCGGACTGCCTTTATAAATGTGTTAAGTTTCTTTTTCTGCCGCTGGTGGCGCTTCTTTCTCTTACAAAAATATAGACTATTGTCACTTGTGAGCAAATATATTTTTATCGTGTTTACAGAAATCTAACAAGACTTTTATTGAAATACTGCCTAATTCCAATAAATATAATTACTGATTAACCTTTTTTTTAATTATTATGTTTGCTGCTTATTTCTTTGAAGTTGTTTGTCTTAAGCGGTTTCTTCTTTGACTTAAGTCCATTGCTAGACTTTTAGTCCTTCGTTAGATTAGGGTTCCTTTTATTAAATTATGTTCTTTGTCTGGCTTATTTTGTCTCTTTCAAGTAGTTTTTTCTTTCTTTGTCTTAGTCGTCTCTTTAGTATTTAAAAAAACCCTAGGTCTTACGATTTTAACATTTAGTTTATTCTTAAATTTAGTAGGTGTTTCGTTACCTTTTTCATTTTTACTTCTTAATTATTTTAGGTTTCTCCCAGGGTTTACTTTTAGTCTGTAGTTTCATGTTATTTCTAGATTAAGTGGACGCATCTCGAGTTTGCACTAATAACGTTTAGATGGAATGCGCTTTCGTATTTAATATTATCCGTTGCACTCCGATGTCGTTGATTTAGGTTTAATTTCGATTACTTATTTTATTGTTTACGTTAGGTTAGGTTTCTCATACCTGTTTATTTTTATTTTTTCTCTCTTCCGTAGCTCAATTTTTTTTTTTGCAATGGGTATAACTGTAGTATTAGTAATACTACATGTTATTTATTTAACATGTAGTATTACTAAACTAAACTAAAACATGCATCCTCATTTTTTTTGTCACTCTGCTTAAACAGATATTTTATTTTCATTTTTTTTTAATAAAGATTTTGGATGACATATTATGAGATAGCACAAAAAAGTCACATATAGAAGATTCGTCACTGCCAACGGACGAAAATTAATATTTTTTTTGGCTTTGGAATTATTACGTTATATTATTCATGGGCATATCCCTTGTTAAAATTGAGAAGTTGGAGTTATTTTGGATCTGAAACGTATCGCTCCAATAGTCGGCGAGTCGTGACTTCAGGGATAACCAAGAGTTGAGTTTTACCTTGTCCTTTTTTATGGTTTGGGTCAGAAGATTCATCAATCCGACTCGATTTATTTTTGCTCCAAAAACTTTTACCATTTTACTGGCGGAGGCTGGTAACCTCGCGGAGTCCCAGTAGAAAGCGATTTTTTTTTGAGAGACAATTTGCCAAACCTGACTTCGGGGGTGATTATCAGCGCGACACGGCTGATACAGAGTCGTGAGAGACAAAATAATTGTCACTTTTGATGTCAGGGGACATCATTGTGACAACTGGAAAACTTACCAGCTATATTTGATTTGAACGAGTCGCGTTGGAGCTTCCTGAAGACGGTTTGGTGGAAAGGAGACGGGGACTTCTGGGCCCAATTGTAACAAGTTGAGGTATGGCTTAAAAAAAAGGTTATATTTTTCTATTTCAAAGTGTGAAAAATCAACTCAATTTACAATCTGGAAAATGAGAAATCCACTAATTAAGTTAAGGTTACGAAGTAATTGGAATATCGATTCAATTATAATCGATTAACGTTACATAGTTCATACTATTTACGTAAATGATTCCACCACATGATTAATTCAAATAAAATCTCTTAGAATTATACTTTAATAAATTAACTATTACGTTAACTAATTAAATATTTACATAGTTAAGATTAATCGATTCACGTTGACTAATCGATTATTGTATTTTTAATCTGTGCTAACTCTGACTTGACAGTCATGCTTGACATGACAATATCAACACTCGTTTCGTATCGTTTTGAGTATTTCCATGGTATTTCCTCCCACACTTTTATTGATATCTTGACCCTTGCTTTCCTACGGACTTCTGATGTTCCTTCTTGTACGAACCTTGCCTTGCTATACCGGACACGGAGAACCCCGCTTAAACGTTGAACTTGGACTTGTTATTTTGGATTCTACGAACGGCCTACCGATTGGATATTGATTGAAATGGATCGTTGTGTAAATTGTGGCTTAGCGACTAGTCGCTGTAATACACTAGGTCGTCGAGCTTTGGATGACGAAATGATATTAGCAGTGATTCGACAATGGCGTGCACTACAATCTGTAAGTACTTACTCACTTTCTGTTTAATAACTCACCAGCGTCTACCACGCTGGCTTGCAATCTTTAAAGTAAGTATTTAAAGGTAAACATTTAAAAGCCACTTAGAGATACATTACATTGAAATAGGTAATTATGGGGCAGAGTAAATCAAATCATTAATTCGCATAGAACGTAGATATTGTACAATAGAGTTGTTATAAAAATATGGGGTACATTCTGCCTGAGTAAATAGATTTTTTAAAAAGGAAACATGTTATCTGTTTTTAAAAACTTTTTGCATCTTTTAGGTAAACAGCAGTGACCATGTTTGCAAAGCTTGCTGGGACTTGGCTCTAAGATCACCTCTTGATGAACCTAGACATCTTGGCCACCGTAGTGTTTGTCTCCGATGTGGACGTTCTCCTGCATCAAGAGTCAGCCATTTAGTTCACACTGGCTCACCTCGTGAATTGAGAATTTATAATGTTATTCAAGAGTGGATTATGCCTGAAGCTGTAAGTTGAATCATAACATTGTGTTTTATAAACGCTTTTGTTGTAATTCAAATTGATTTATTACATACTTAAATGATCATGTATCATTTGTTGCAGATAGAAGAAACCAGTCGCATATGTCATACTTGTTGGGTGGCTGCAGACTGAGCTGCTGTCCATATGGTCTCTCGCCCATCAACTTCTTCCCAAGCAAGCCGATTTGAAGAAATACTAGTAGTAAATGGCAGATTTAAAAGAGATTTTAAATTATTACGGCAAAATTATTTTAATGTAGCTAGTAAAAGTTTCGTAAAAGATTTTTAAGTGGCTGCTGCTCTTTTAAATAATTTTCACCCTCCTTTTGTTGATAGTGTAGATACTGGGAAATATTACAACAAATTAATATTCATATGAATACTGAAAATGAATTAGCAGAATTTATTGTAAGAAACCATTATAATAGGCGTAGGGCTCATTTTCAAACAATAACTGTACAAAATGATAACCTTAATGATTTTCCCCAGCTTACGGATAATGAGCTCATACTAATATCACTAGGCACATATCAATTAAAGCAGGTACGTTCCTATTTCTTACCTTAGTTGGGCTAGGTACCAAGAAAATATAGTACCACCTGCACAATTCCTAGATGACGTTCTTGTTATAATTGAAGATGAATAAAAATATTAATAAAAAACGATTTTCATTTTTAAACATCATCTCTTTCCCACTCTATAAAATATATTTTACATGTTATCTAAATTATAAAAAAAAAAAACAAAAACCCGACTGCTAAGCGAACTAAAAAGACGTAAACAAGAAGAAAAGCATGCTGTGCAGTCGATGGATACGTCTGCTTTATATTTGTTTTTGTTTTTGAAATCACCTCTTAAAACCAGTTATTTTGATACCCCACACGATCAGCTTGGAAAAAAAATTGGGCCGCCCGAAAGCCGCCATTTTTTTTCTAAGTCACACTTGCAAGGAGATAAAACCGTAGACAGATCTGTCAAAAATCAGCTGCTTAAAGATTGTTAGCGTAACCTCACTTTTCCTAAATCTCTTTTATCTCGGCTCTCAGATTGCCAAAATCTGCAAAATTTTCAGTAATTGTTTGTTAATATAGTAGCTATCAATTGACACCAATTTCATCTTTTTACATCCAGGCCCAAAGTTGTATGAAAGCGTATCCGTCTCCTTTAAATGTATTTAAAAAAAAAAACTTAGTTCCTAAATAATTATTTAATAGTATCTTGCGTTTCAAAAAATTTCTACCAGTTTGTGGTGTGTTTATTGTAATAAGGAATTCTTTTGTTATAACAGAATACAGCACGTTCGACACCGTTTTTATTTAAAAAAAAATCTGCCTAGTTTCAGTTAGAGTAAAATTTTGGTTGCAACCACAGTTACAAGCTCTTTTTTGTCCAATTAATTCTAAATTGATTTTAAGGTACGAAATCCTTCAGTATTTTCATTCTTAATACTTGATAAACCTACCGAAGCCTGTTGTATAGTGTGCCGAATTTCTTATATTGTATTTTATAGTATTTTTTTTTTTATATTTTTATATTTTTTTTTGTTTATATTCGGTCTTTTAACCTTTTAACCGCCACGTCAAAAAAGAAAAAGCGTGCCCTCGGCGCTAAGCTATGAATTCATCTACAAAATAGTAGTGACTTCGAAATTATATCGATAAAGCACTAACTATTTATTTTTTAACCTACAGTATGTTTTTAATAAAAAGCCTATACCGGAAAAATATAATACAGGAGTTTTATTTCATCCCGCTTTGTCCTATAAGACAGAAATCAAAGTGATATGAGTCCAAGTCAAAACAAAAATCGATAAAACCAAGTCAATACCATCACAGCACTATGTTCAATCTTGACGTACTTTCTTGTCATCTTATGATGACAGTGGCGTAGCTGGCACGGCTTTTTTAATTTGCTCGCCTCTGCACTAGAGGTGCGCAACCGATATTTATTAATAATATCGAAATAATAATAGGTACCTATTTAGTTCTAATAGTTTCGTATCTTTCGTTAATTTCGTTTCACTGATATTCTGTTTCATATTGTGGAAAAACTTTTGTAAATATGAGAAATTTGATTGCAATATTATTATTTGATAATGCAATAAATACAATGAGACATGAACCATCGTTTTTTTGTAATCGTATTTTTTATCACAAAATAATTTATTACAGGTAAATATCTATTAAACGGGTTTGAATTTTTTGGCCGGACTAACGTCCGCCATTTTGACTTTTTTCAAAGTAATAAAGCGCATAATGATCTTTAGTAGAGCTAGAAGGTTAAGGTGGAACCGTCAGGAAAGCCCGCGAAATTAAAATTTTCTTAGGTTTTTTTGCAATTTGCAGGCCAGTGCTAGGTTGTATGTTGATTAAAATATTATTCGCGGCTGGAAGACGTATATACCTACAGAATTAAAATCATCAAAATCATCAATAAAACCCTCCAAGTTCATAAAGGTCGAGGAATGACTTTCAAGGTCAAAGTCATTCCTCGACCTTTACTTTTACTTTGATAGCTCATATCTCGGAAACGTGACACTTTAGAACTTTTTGTCTCATACACAACTTGTTTGTATTGATTCCAGCTATCGATTAATATAGGTCTTATGCGTGGCCGCTACATTGAAAAAAAAAAATTTATGGCGGAAGTTAATCCGGCTACCACTCATATTCACTTCACTTCATATTATAGTCATCCATTAATAATAATATTTAATAACAGTAAACGAACTACTCTATTCAAAACAATTCCGGGTATGACGCCATGGGACTGTCAAGCATAGACGACTGTGGCGTTCCCGTCACATACAATACAACAGTGTGATAGAGATGGGCATTATAGTCATTACAATTCATCGATAATCAACTAACACTGGACTTATAGAGAGTGCAAAGTTCAGTATTATAAAATTTTCTTGATTTCTCGAACGTAAAAGTTCGGTATGAAATGATTTATTTATTTACTAGTGCAGAATTCAGAGTAAATTAAATATATCGTAAGTTGCCGTCGAGGTCGATATTTCTGTTATATTGACTACTACCTGCATCACTACGTGTCCTGTTATGGTGACTGTGGCGTCGAGGGCACTATGTTTTGCGAACTTTATGACTAGTTTTCGTTTTTGTCATCTTACGTTACTAAAAATGAAATCTAACGAAAGCAGTTCACTTCAAATAAATTACGAAGAGTCAAGGTACATAATTAACAAGGGAAATTAACAAAAAATGCTGTTTTATGACATTTATTTACGTATAAAATTCGGTCACGCTGTCGCGACCGTGGCGTGCTGGGCACATTTTGGTTTGTCGTCTATACACGACTGTGGCGGTCAAAGGGTTAAAAGAAATCAAATTATACGTATTTAGTGGCAAAAGTAATAGTGTGTTTTCCTTTCTTTTACGCTGCACAACGTACAGGTGTTGGCGACGTCGCGCGTCGGCTGGGAAAAATACTCGTCGCTCGAGCTCGACGCAACTACCGCGGCCGGTGTCGTCACAGCGCTCACAGTGGGCCTGGGCACCGGTGGCGGCGACGCGGAGGTGAGCAAAGAGTCCGGAGGTGATGGGCGTGCTCGACATGCGGCTAGTCTTGCCAACATTGTATCTTCATTTTCCTAGTTTATTTTGTGTTCATTGTTGTTCGGAGGTGACAACTGTCATGTCTCCTCCGAATCGGCAGTTTTAGATTTAATTTATTTTATTTTTGTGTAGGTCTATGGTCTAGTAGCATATAAGCGTGATACTTATTGCTACGCTACACGGGAATCTAACCCGTATAGTAATGTAGTTAAGAGCTATAATAGCATACGAAGCTTAGCGGGAATAATAAATACGAAAGACGAAGAAATGAAGGGTGTTATTAGAATGTGATGAAATTGATATATTATTAAAGATAAAGTGAAGTTATTACAGTAACAAAGATAACAAGACAACATAACAGAAAGCAACAATTATTATGAGCGCGGCGCGACCCGAACGGTAAGGTAGGTAGGTAGTCAGATGACGACTGAGGCACGTTGCTCTGCCTGCGCGCCGCTCGGTGTCCGCCTGCCGCTGACGTCACATCGAACGATCGATCACCTGATTTTAGGGTCGGGTGCAGAATCATAAGCGACAGCGATTTTCTCCAAATTGTAAGGTGGTGGTCTAAATACTTTTCGCCACATTTTCCCCCGGCCAGACTGTAACTACGGTCGTTAATAATCGGGGAATCTTACTCGCCGCCCGCTTCTCGTCCTCTTTTCTATAGTTGTAGAGGGAATGGTGTCAGTAGTTGTCGTAGGTTTTTCCTCCTGAACTTCTTCACGCATCATGTAGGCCGGTTTGAGACGATCAACCGATACATTGTTCAGCTTTCCTTGTATGTCAATCGTGAAATATTTTGCATGTCTCTGTAAAACCCTGTAGGGTACTACGTATGGTGGTTCGAGTGTGCGCCGTACGTAGTCTCTCCGCAAGAAGACGTGAGAGGAAGAGTGCAGATCTCGTGGCACGTAGAAGGGTGATGTAGTATGCCACGCAGTAGGTTTTGGAGTCAGCTTGGTGATGTGACATCGCAGATGGCTTGCGTACTCGGTGATGTCAGCTGTAGTGAAGTCATCTCTCGAAGATAGGAACTGGCCAGGAAGTTGAAGTGCTTCACCGTAGACGAGTTCGGCAGTCGTAGCTTGGATGTCTTCTTTCCACGAGTTACGCATGCCGAGAAGCACCAGTGGAAGAGCTTCCCTCCACTGTGAGGAGGTGTGGCACATGATGGCGGCCTTCAACTGGCGATGCAGCCGTTCCACGATGCCATTTGCCGCTGGATGGTAGGCAGTGGTGCGAAAATGGTCTGCCCCCAACAAGGCAGTGAGAGCCTTGAACAAGTGACTCTCGAATTGGCGGCCACGGTCGGTGGTTATCCGTGCTGGACAGCTGAACCTGGCCACCCAACCAGTCACCAGAGCAGCTGCGCATGTCTCCGCAGTAATGTCCCTCAGGGGGTACGCCTCAGGCCATCGGGTGAACCGGTCAATGACGGTAAGGCAGTACCTGAAATCACACGAGAGGGTTAAGGGCCCTATGATGTCGAGGTGTATGTGGGAGAAACGAGAGGATGGAGTCAGGTAAGAGGAAAGTGGGGGTTTAGTGTGACGTGTGACTTTACACGTCTGGCGTTTTAAACATTGCCTTGCCCACTCTCTACAATTCTTGCGAATCCCTGGCCACACATAGTGTTTTGTCACCAGTCGCACTGCAGCGGACTTTCCAGGGTGATGTAAATTATGCAGCGGGTTGAAGACTTCTCTTCGCAGTGTTGGTGTTACATAGGGACGTGGCACCTGTGTAGACATATCACAATACACGGGCAAGTCACCACTATGAGTAGGTGCTATCTTTTTTAATTTAAGCGTCGTACCATGGAGTAAGAGGTCTTGCAGTTCTGGATCATCATCCTGAAGTCGTGCAAGGTTCTTGAAGTTGATGGCAGCAGATACCTCTTCTACCCGTGATAGTGCATCAGCAACAATGTTCTCACTGCCTGGCAGGTACCTTAGGTCTGTTGTGAATTGGCTGATGTAGTCTAGGTACCGGAACTGCCTCGGCGAGAGACTCTCCTTGTTTGACTTGAAGGCAAAGATAAGTGGTTTGTGGTCAGTGTAAATCGTGAATGTTCTAGCTTCAACCATGTGACGGAAGTATTTAATGGCCTCATACACTGCTAGCAGCTCTCGATCGTACGGGCTGTACTTCTTGAGCATTGTTTAACTTGTGAGAATAAAAGGCTAGTGGCTGCCAGCTCTCACCTTTGCGTTGTGGAAGAACTGCGCCTATGGCTGTATTTGATGCGTCGGTTACAATTGCTAAGTCTGCCGATGCATCTGGATGAGCCAAGAGTGTTGCTTTAGACAGCGAAGACTTGCAATCGTCGAAAACCTTCAGCATCTCTGGAGACATTTGCACAGGATGAGAACCTTTGATCTTAGGACCAGCAAGGGCAGTATTTAACGGTGCCTGTAGCTGGGCTGCGTTTGGGACAAATAGGCGATTAAAATTTATCATGCCCAAGAATCGTCGCAGCTCCTTTACGGTTTTGGGTATCGGGAACTCCTGGATGGCCTGCACTTTGGACTGAAGTGGTTTTATGCCCTCAGATGACACACTGTATCCTAAAAAAGTCACCTCTGGTTGTCCGATGTTGCATTTGACTGTGTTGATGACGACACCGTATTGATTCAGGCGACCGAACAATAGGCGTAGATGCACCTTGTGGTCTTCTTCTGTCGTTGAGAACACTAGAATATCGTCGACGTACCCATAGCAGAAGTCTAGGCCTAGTAGGACTTCGTCAATGAACCTTTGGAAGGTTTGAGCCTCGTTTCTCAAACCAAAGGTCGTAAAGGGAAACTCGTATAGACCGAAGGAGGTGGTCATCGCGGTTTTAGGTATATCTTCAGGGTTTAAAGCGAGCTGGTTATAGGCTTTCACGAGGTCTATAGTCGAAAAGATGGTGCAGCCTTCTAATTGATGGGAAAAGTCCTGAATATGGCGGATGGGGTACCTGTCAGGTATTGTTCTAGAATTAAGTGCCCTGCAGTCGCCACATGGTCTCCATCCGTCGTCCTTCTTCTTCACCAGCTCGAACTCCTTCTTAGCAGCCTGGAGTCAAGAAGGATCTAGGCGTCTAGGCCTACATGCTACAGGTGGTCCTGGCGTCGTCCTGATGAAGTGCAGCGTATTGTGTTTGCCCGGCACCTGTTTACCTGGAGGGCACGTTATATCCGGATACTCACGCAGAATTTGGTGGTAATCTGTGTCTCCTACCACCGCCTTCACTGAAGCAATGTCGACTGAATTGCAGTGTACAGCCGGAACTGACAAAGAAGTGAGGTGGTCGATCAGGCGTTGATTTCTGCAATCTACCAATAGATTATAAAAACTGAGAAAGTCTACTCCAATTATAGCTTTTGAAACATCTGCAATTGTGAAGTTCCAACTGTAGTTCCTCCTGAGTCCCAAGTTTAATTGCAGTTGCAGAGGACCGTAAGTGCGTATTACTGTGTTGTTTGCCGCTACCAGGTCGTAATTAGATTGTTTGCAAGGTGTCTTGACAGCAGACCGGGGAAAAACACATAGGTCTGAGCCTGTGTCCACTAAAAATTGCATTTTTGACGTCCGATCTGTGATAAATAGACGGCCTGAAGAAGTAGGGCAGTCGTTGGCCGCTACTTGCGACCGCCCTTCCTGTTTTCCTGCGCGAATGAGCATGGTTGTTTACATTTTTGTGCGTTGTCTCCATATGTATAGTGGTAGTAACAGTGTGGGTGGTTCTGAGGTGGTTACTGCGGTCTGAATTTTGAGTGATCATACCTTCGATGGTTGCTGCGAGGCCTTGAGCGTGAGCGTTGCCTTCCTCTGTTATTGAAACGTGAAGTGAGAGAGGCTACCTGCTTCGTGAGCTCGCTCACCTGCTTTGCCAAGTCCGACGAAACAGCGCTAGAGGCAGCGGACGTGCTCGCAATCTGTGGTGTCATCGGGGCGATTTCTTATACCCTGTCCGCTATCTCCGTTAATCGTTCCACCTGTAAATCTGCAATTTGAGAGGCGATTACCGTTTGTATATTTTGGGGTAACCGGTTAGTCCATATGCTTATGACGAATTCGGCTGCACCTGATGACCCTGCTAAATTTTGCAAGTGCCTCAAGAATTGTGACGGTTTGCGATTACCTAACTCCTCGTGGAGTAGTAGCTGTTGGATCTGTTTTTCTTGTGACGCAGACAACCGACTTATGAGTTGTGTTTTCAATTTCTCGAACTTATTAGTCTCGGGAGGGTTAGTGATGATATCCCTGACTTGCAAGGCGTATTTGGTCTCGAGTTGAGTCGAAGCAAAATTAAATTTGGTTGAGTCGCTGGTAATTCTCGATAGAATGAATTGGCCTTCTAAATGATAAATGATTTTATTTCTGTAAGTAGGTTTGAACAAACACTTTTACACGTCAATCATATATTTTTTTAAACTATATGGGGTCGGCGTTTCCTATCTGACTACTCTGAGAAGAAAGGCCGAAACAAACTCAGAGGTCACAGTCTCTTTTAAAGTCCAGACAAAATCTTGGTCAGGTCATGTGAAAGCTATGTAGATCGGTGTCTGCAATGGTCTTTTGAGGAAAGAACCACACAGATTGAGTGGACCTGTCCAGTCAGTGCACGCAATTGTCAGTAATCGTGCAGCTCAACTTAGACTCAAGGAGCTCAACGATTCGACGAACAATACCAAAGAAAGGACATTTGAGTAGGCCGCATAAATTACTCAAACTGCCAGATCATGATTACGTTGAGAAAAATACAAAAATAAATATAAATAAATCAATGACCGACATAGTTCTCACATTCACAATAATTAGAATAATATTATAATAATCTTTGAGGACCATGTAGATTTGTGTCTGAAATGGTCTTTTGAGGAAAGAACCACACAGATTGAGTGGACCTGTCCAGTCAGTGCACGCATTTGTCAGTACCCGTGTAGCTCAACTCAGAACTTAAGGAGCTCAACGATTCGACGAACAATACCAAAGAAAGGACATTTGGGTAGGCCGCATCAGCTACTCAAACTGCCAGAACATGATTAAAACTGCAACAAAAACACACATAGTCCTCACATTCACAATAATTTAAAATAATATAATACTTTATACAGTAAATATTAGTGTCATTGTATACAGGGTGGTAGGGAAACGCTTCCGAAAACGAAGACAGGTGATAGGGCTAGTGATTCTCGATACGATACCATAAAAAAAAACAGTTTTTTTTTTTTTACAATTTTACTAATTTTTTTTAGCTTTTTCGTACACTATGCGGTGAGAACAGTTAAATGAAACCATTATTTGCCATTAAACAATTTTTTTTTCTTTACAACTCTATCAAGCAATGTATTCGTAAATAAATATCAGCTGACAATCGCGCATAGCCCCGAGTTCAAAGTGCGCGAGCGCTTGCCGACAGCAGCGCGGCCAACGACCCCTTTGTTCACGCGATTGATGTGCGTCAAAGTTGAAGCAAATATCTTTTCAGTTCACTATTACCTTCTGGGATATCTACTTTCGGATTCCATTCATGCAAGGTTCGTAATGATTTTCCCCTTGAACCGGGTTACAATTTTGATCCGAATGTTCGCAAATTATGTTCACAAATCAGAAAAATCCAGATGTTTATGCTTAACCTTGAGATCCATGTCGAATAGAGATAATAAGATACCTACTGTGATTGGGAAAGAGCACTTTCGTTAATTCGTTCAATAAAATTTTGCACAGTAAGAAAATTGAAATGTTTACCTACCTACATCATGGTCAGATTATCTCTAGATCTGGGGTCGACGACTTCATATCGGCAAACTTAACAATAACTATCCAAAATCAAAACAATAATAATACAAAAATTAGCAAAATAACGAGACGCGTATAAGTAACGAAGAGGCTCACCGTACTGAGGCGACGGCCGACGAGTCACGCGACGAGGCTAACACGGGGAGGTGAAGGGGGAAGCGAGATGGACCATTCCAGCGAGGTACAGAGATAATTGTGACATTCGGTCGAATTCTGATAATCAAGGTAAATGATTACAAAAGTCATTGGTATTTGGCCGAGATTTGAACCCGGGTCACTTCACTTGATAGAGAGAAGCTTCGACGACTATTGCGCGGCGTGGGCGGCGACCTAGACATCCTTTGTAAAGCGCCGCCAAAATAAAGAAAAATAAACATTACAGAGGCTCCAAATGTTTTAAATTAATGGGCCGTGTCGTGCATTTAATAACAGTTTTGTATGTAAGTCGTTAATCGATAGTGAATGAAATAAAGTAAAAAATTGCCGACTTTACCTGTGAATGACTAAAAAAATTTCATCACGTGCACCGTTTCAAGCAAATAGCGCGCGTGAATCAATTAAATTTGAACTTTATGTCAACGTAATTACGGGTCACACGACGCGCACTCGTTTATTGCTATAACTGTATCCTTCATTAAGTAGGTATGTAATACCAATCAATTGAAAGTGGATAATTTAATTAATTTAATCTAAAAAACTCGTTAAAACTAATTTAAAAGTTAGAAAATGAAAACAGCTTGTAATTATAAAGCATTTAAAGTACAATTTCTTATCAATTAAAATTAATTGGTTTCTGGTTATCATTATTCTTCTAACATTTTCTGTAATTTGTTGATCTTTGCACATGAAAAGACACCGCTACCTATGTGATTCCCCGTCCACGCACACACGCGTGGCGCGCGGCGGTACGTTTGTCGGCCGGCGCCGCCGCACGTGGCCAGGCGGCATGTTTGATGTTCTTAGTACTTCTTAGTAATCTAGTTAGTTCCTTTCAGACTCAGTTCGTGAGCGAACGCGCGTTACGTTTAATCGGTCGATAGGTATTGAACCGTATTTAATACTGTTTTGTTAGTTTTAAATTTGTATTTAGTTATTATTGTTACGTTTTTAGTGTTGTTTTATTGTTTTTTAGTTATAGTACAGTTTTGTTGTGTTTAACAATGCCTGATGCATACGTGTACAGTGCTCGTGAATACGGCAACATGTTAATGTGTTTAGGAGAAGCCCGTGGCAATGCTTCTCTTGCGTTGAGAATTTACCGAGACAGATTTCCGAACGTCCGGCATCCGTCTGATTCTCGCATGATAACGGCAGCTTTTCAGCGAGTTTTAGAAAATCGACCGATTGCTCCGATAGCCGCAGGTGGTGGACAACAAGTGAATGTTCAGACAGAGGAGCGTATTTTAAATTTGATTCGCCAAAATCCTCGCCTGGGCACACGAAGTGCAGCGAAATTATTGCGGCGCCGGGGCGAACCGACAGTCTCTCACTGGACAGTTCACAAAGTCTTGCGCCGGAACAGAATGCGGCCCTACAAAATACACAAAGTACAAGCTTTGCTACCTAACGATCACGTTCGTCGTCGTGCGTATTGTCGTTGGCTGCTAGATCAACAACAACGTGCGCCTGGCTTTATTGAGCACATTATCTGGACGGACGAGTCCACTTTCACGAGGAACGGGATGTGGAACAGGAGGAATGCTCATGTATGGTCAGACGTGAACCCGTCCGCCACTCAAGAAACCGGCCATCAGACCCGATGGTCCGTCAACGTATGGGCTGGTGTTTTTAATGGACGAATTCTAGGACCAGTGTTTCTACCGCAGCGCCTCAATGGATCAGAATATCTTATTTTTTTAAACGAACATTTAGATGATATGCTAGATGATGTATCGTTGGCTGAATTTCGTCGAGCATGGTTCCAGCACGATGGTGCTCCACCGCATGTTACGCGCCCTGTCCGCGAGCGTCTCACTGAGCTATTTGATGACCGCTGGATCGGAAGAATGGGGCCGCACGCCTGGCCGGCTCGTTCACCTGACCTAACACCTTTGGACTTCTTTTTGTGGGGTTATGTGAAAGAAAGAGTTTTTAATCGGGAATGTGACAGTGCTGATGAAATGCGGGGCAGAATAGTGAGTGTTTTCGATAGACTTCGTGCAGAATGTGTTGAGGATCCTACACTATTGCCTCGTGTTCACGGGTCGACACAACGACGGGCCCGACTTTGTATTGAAAGGGATGGAGCGCAGTTCGAGCCAAACCTCATAAGGTCGCAAAGGATTTAGACAGGTACGTAAAATGCCTCTGTCAGCTTTAATGTTTAACAGTGGGCTACGAATAATGCGATTAAAATTCATAATTTTTGTGAAGTGTTGTAAAGGTAGGCATTTTGAAAGTGATGTTTGTAAATTCCGTATAAATCCCGTGACTCGGCCGTACGGAGCGCTCGGCGCCCGAAACACGCGGACGCAAGGTGGCGCGTATGTTGCGTTGCGTGTCAGTGACCTCACGTTTTGGACGGTTTCCATTGCGTGTTTACGAAATATGAAGTCTTGAAAATAACCAATTTAAAGTGAAAGGTTATTGGTATCCGTTTGCATTTAGGTAGTATATAATCTACGTTCTGGCTTCAGAAGCGTTCCCCTTACACCCTGTATGTATATAAGTATAGATACTTATAGCAAAGATTAAAAGTAAAAATAGTTAGCGAAATAAAATAAATTAACATTGCCTGTGCTTTAATGGAGCAACTCAATCCCAAGCCTTTTTGTCCTCAATATAGTCTTTGACAGTATAAAAGGCATTCTGGCATAGTTTAATTTTTATAAAAGATTTGAATTTATTAAGGCTTAGTGCTTGAATGTGGCTAGGAAGTTTATTATAAAAACGTATACATTGGCATCTAAACGAGCCACCTATTTTCTTGAGCCTGGTAGTAGGAACAACAAATTTGTGCTTGTTCCTAGTATTTAAATTATGGATATCACTGTACTTTTTAAACAGATTAATATTTTTATGTGCATACAAAAGATTTTCATAAATATACTAAGAAGGCACAGTCATTATATTAATCCCTTTAAATTTGTCTCTGAGGGAGTGTCTGGGACTTAATTTATAAATTGAACGAATTGCCCTTTTTTGTAAAACAAAAATCGTCTGAATATCGGCGGCATTTCCCCACAACAGAATACCGTACGACATTACACTATGAAAATAACTAAAGTATACTAAACGGGCTGTCTCTAAATCAGTTAAACCACGAATTTTCCTAACGGCGTATGCTGCAGAGCTAAGCTTCTTTGACAATTCATCTATATCTAACTGGGCAAATCACAATGCCGGTTCCTCTGGACAAAATGGCGGACACCGCAATGGCATTCCAACTGCCGTTACCTCTCCTGAGGCAGCGGCAACATCCTTACAGTCGACGTAGGCGTCCGACTCAGTCATTGTAATATGAAATTAAAATCGCTCACCGCTATTTCCTTGTACCAACCACTTCCTGTTCTTGCGTCAGCCACCAATGTAAACACTAGGCACACTCTTACTCTTCGGGTCCACCGGTGTCTTGAAGTCTTGAGTAACGCGGTAGTCGAGGGTCACCAATGTAGCATATAAGCGTGATACTTATTGCTACGCTACACGGGAATCTAACCCGTATAGTAAGGTAGTTAAGAGCTATAATAGCATGCGAAGCTTAGCGGGAATAATAAATACGAAAGACGAAGAAATTAAGGGTGTTATTAGAATGTGATGAAATTGATAATTATATTATTAAAGATAAAGTGAAGTTATTACAGTAACAAAGATAACAAGACAACATAACAGAAAGCAACAATTATTATGAGCGCGGCGCGACCCGAACGGTAAGGTAGGTAGGTAGTCAGATGACGACTGAGGCACGTTGCTCTGCCTGCGCGCCGCTCGGTGTCCGCCTGCCGCTGACGTCACATCGAACGATCGATCACCTGATTTTAGGGTCGGGTGCAGAATCATAAGCGACAGCGATTTTCTCCAAATTGTAAGGTTTTGGTCTAAATACTTTTCGCCACAGTCTCTTTACTGGTTTTTCAGTGGTTTTCAGGGTTGATTTTGAATGAAAAACTTGTAAAACTATTTCAAAATTACGTTCACTATTAAATGATAAAAACTGGAAACGAGACGTTTTGTTGATACGGTGTTGGCACTTCTATTATTATTAGTCGTTCTTCTTTTTCAGATGGATTGTCCTTGTTTACCACAGCCAGCGAGGGCAAAGCACGACTCGTAGCGCTCGACGCGCAGTAGGTACGTCCGTTGGCACACTCATCGCGGAGGCCGCGGCGACGTCCGCGGACTGCTCATTTATACTTAAACACATCTACAATGTTCCACTGTCACCATAGCCCAATATTTAAACCTTTTTTGTGGTGACAAATGTAATTTGTTGGTAGGGGAATAAACGTATAACAATAAAAAAGTTGCTGACGCGTACAAGTTCTTACTGCCATGATGGCAAAATATTTAGTTGCTACGACAAGAAATTTCCGACAAAGTTTTTTTGTGGCTTTTTTACTCATTACTTTTCTCAGTACATGACAGTGTTTTAAGATTCCAGTAAAACTCTTTAGAATCTGTCAACTAAAAACTGTCCCGTCAAAGGGAAAAAGTCGTTGTGTATTGTTGTTGTGTCCTTGTTACTTGATAAATAAATGAATTATTATTATTATTATACTAATTGTGGTGTTATTATGTGTTCCATCGGAAAAGCCTCTTGATTTCAATAGGATGGAGAAAGTAATTTTTTTAAGTATGTTATTGATGCATGTGCAATAATTTGCTGTGTCCGACTTTATATGCATTGCACTATATTACCTACCCGTGCAGATGAGTGAGTGGCGGCGAGGTCCTCGAACTGATCGAAGGAGAGGAGAGGAGAGTTAGGCGGTAGCAGCTCTGTGGAGGGAGACTCCCCGAAGCCGCTGTCAGCGTCGGCCCGCTCATTGCGCTCGCTCAGCAGCGCCGGGCGCAGCGCCAGCGGCCACGCCGCCAGGTAGGCCGCCACCTCCGCCGCGCTCGGCCGCTGCTCTGCCAGGCGCGCGCAGCACAGCCGCACCAGCCCACGCCTGCAACACGTTCCGTCAGACTGCGCTCGCTCCACGTGCACGGGTCCCTGCCCCCTTCTCGCACACTTACGTCTGCGGCGTGGCGTCCAGTGGCAGCGGCGGGGAGCCGCCGGCCGCCACGTACTCCAGCACGTGCAGGGGCGACATGGTGCTGTAGGGCCGCACGCCCAGCGTCACCAGCTCTAGCACCAGTATGCCGAGCGCCCACACGTCGGACGCGGCCGAGAACACGCCCCGCGCGAGGCTCTCGGGCGCCATCCACAGCACGGGGAACAGACCGCGGTGCCGGCACGAGAACTCGGGTGCGCCATCCGTGCCGGCCCGAGTGTCGCGCGCCATGCCGAAGTCAGCCAACTTCAACGAGCGCCGCACGTCCACCAGGCAGTTAGCGGCGCGCACATCGCGGTGCACCACGCCACGCACGCCTAGGTACTGTAGCGCCTCCACCGCCTCACGTGCCAGACGTGTCAGTGCTTCGGCAGACACGTGGTCAACTTCGCCACTCTCCGCCGGCGCCTCCAAGCCTGCGAATTCAACCAGGTGACGACGCGCGCGCAGATAGCCCAGCAGGTCGCCGAAGAACGCTAGCTCCATGAGCACTAGCGGTGGCCCGTCTGCAATGCACACGCCGACCAATCGCACGATGTGCGCGTGGTCAAGAGAGGCGATTATGCACGCCTCGCGGAGGAACTCGCTCTCCTCGGTGGGTGCAGCGTTGTGGCGCAGAGCCTTCGCGGCGATGTAGCGTGGGGCGCGGGCAGGCTCGCGCAGCCGCGCCAGGCGCACCCTGCCGAAACGACCCGCGCCGAGCTCCTCGTGCAGCTCCAGCGCAGTGCGCTCCACGAGGTACGCGGCCAGCACGGTGGCTACGTGCCGGCGCCGTGCGATCGTTTGGATCTGCTGTTCCTGCTGCATGCGAGCAAGGCGGCGGAGCAGTGCGCGGCGCGCCAGAAGTGCGACGCCGGGTGCCAGCGCTAGCAACAGTAGCGCGCAGGCGCACTCGACGTCGTGGCAGGTGGGGTCGAACTCATTGCCGGAGCGCACGGTGCAGCCCGAGGCACCGTCGTCGTGCGGCAGGTCGGCGGGTCGTGAGTAGTTAGCGTTCTCCTTGCTCTTGCCGCGCACGACACCACTGGTCGCGTTCACGCGCCACGTTGCCAGCTGCTGTTGGAACACGCTACCGCACCACTGATCCACGAACACAAAGGTCTCTTCAAGCGAGCGCTCCTTGTAGCGTAAACGCTGACTGACGCCTGTGACAGGCGTTTCGATGAGACTTTCTTGGAGTAACCTATGAAATGAATGATATCCAATTTTACTAATGTGTACCTACTTCATTTCGGTAATAGTCTCATCTCAGTAACAACGGCCTTCGTTCATTGCAATTTCGTCATGGCCCTTAAGTGTAATTTTCAGGGTTTTCGAGGTCGCTGAACACCATATTGGATTTTGATTACGAGCCGATTTTTCGCGACTTCTTCGAAAACCATGGAATTGCGACCCATAACAAAAAAAGTTGGTGGAAAAAAGGTGTTTTTTTACAAATAAGTAGTTCGATATTGAATATTGTTATGGATCAAAAGAACCATTTCTTTTGATTATACTGGCGCGCAAAAATAATGACACAGTATCATTTAGCTATACTTATCTTTTTTTTTTAATATAGTTAAAAACGCAAGCTATATTTTTTTTGGAATACATTTATTTCTATCCGTTACTGGGTGCTCTTAATAATACGAAGTTTCACCACCAGAGGGTGACACGAGTACATAGGCAAAGCTCAGGCATACGAATTTCACCATCATAGAGGAGGTTTTGAATGTACTAAAAGAAATACAAATTGAATTGGATGCGCAGAAAAGAACAATCCGGGAAAGTGGAGAAAAGGTGATCGAACAAGTCACACAGAATATTAATATTATGTTAGAAGAAAAAAATTGTATATGGGACGAAAAGCACGAAAAATTTAATGAATTAGTCGAAAACCAGGAGTAAACATGGAAAAGCAGGCAAGGCAGAGCAATGTAGTTTTTTTCAGTATCGAAGAAACAGAATCGTCATATGAAAACATAGAAAACAACATTATCAAGTGGATAGAACAACACTTCTCTATTCAATTAAACTACTTAGATATACAAGAAGGAAGAAGACTAGGAAAGAAAGGTGATGGACCACGGCCAATAGTTGTGACTTTTTCAACGATAGGAATAAAAATAAAAATTCTTAAGCAAAAACAGTTAGGTAGGTATCGAAAGATACTTCATATTACATTCAAGCGGACTATCCAAAACACGTGCTAGAAAAGAGGAAGGAATTAAAAGAACAGCTAAAAGTAGAGAGAGAAAGGGGAAACACAGCCACAATCAAATATGGCAAACTGATCATCACCGAAAGCATGAATAAAAGAAAACTTGCTTTATCACCCGAAAACAGCACCGTGTCAAAACAAATTAAAACCACTCAAGCCAATAAAAATAATAAGCCACAGCAACAAGGTCAGACAGCCCAGAGATCAAATAGCATTTCAGAAAGAGTACTATTAAAACCTGGCATCTTAAACTTTTTAGTAAATAAAAATACAACTAAAATAAATAACACCCAGGAAATAAACGATACAAATATATAGCAACTAAGCTCCTCCTCTTACATAGATCTAAACATAAATTAAACTATTAGAACCAGAAACACGAAACATCTTCTAACCCGGCTGGTCACCGTGGAAGATTATGACCACAACCCTCCAAAAGAAACCACACAGACGGATAACAGGAAAAATAACCGATTAACTCAATTAAAAATCACAACCTATAACGTCAAGACCTTATCGTCATAAGAACGCTTACTGGAACTAGTAGAAGCAATACAGGAAATGAATTACGACTTAATAGGTATTTCAGAATTGAGGAATACGAGAACTTAATACCCGGTATCATATGTGGCAAACCACATATGATACCGGGTAAATATGGAGTAGGCTTTATTAAAAATAAGTCTCTTAAAAACAACATAGAGAGCTTTATTGGATTATCAGATAGTGTAGCAACGCTATACTTAAGCTTTCGAGGGTGTATGATATCCATTATACAAGTATATGCACTGACCGATGCAGCAAGTGAGGAAGAAATAGAAGAATTTTATAAGACCATAGACAAAGTGATGGAAATAAAATATAAAAACATTATATTAATGGGCGACTTAAACGTGAAGGTTGGTGCTTCCAAAGAAGTTGAGTACTTAATGGCGAAAGAAACGACAGAGAGCAGAGACGTATAGACTACGCACTTGAACATAATCTAACCATCATCAACACATGCTTCAAGAAAAACCATAATCGAAGATGGACCTGGCGATCTCCAAATGGAAAACACGAAAACAAGATCGACTATATTCTACGCAACCAACAAAAAATATTCCTAAATTTTGAAGTCATGAATTTAAACTATCCGTTAGACCATATACTAATTAGAGCATCAGTAAAAATTACCAAACAACAACAACAAAGCAGAGTTGAATTTACAAATAAAAAGCAATTCAACTAAATAACAAAGAAGAAGTAACAAGATTTAATAAAAACCTTCAACGATCAACTTACAAAATACCTCGGTACAAACCTATGTATTATGATAAAATAACGGACGCTATCAGCCAGAGCTTGAAAAAATCTAGACGAGATGCGAGCAATACACAAAAACATCACAAAATACTATCAGATCGCACAGCTATGTTATTGAAGAGGTGAAAAGAAACAAGTTGGTGTTTTTCCTGGAAACCACGCTAGACGAAAAATTACAATGGGGACCTCATATAACATCACTTACGGGGCGGCTAAGCTCGGCCGCTTATGCTGTTAGAAAGATAAGACAGTTAACAGATGTAGAAACCGCGCGTTTGGTCTATTTTAGCTACTTCCACAGCATTATGTCGTATGGCATTTTACTGTGGGGTCAGGCTGCTGACATTGAATCCATCTTTATTTTGCAAAAGAGAGCTGTCAGAGCCATTTATAATCTACGTCGCCGCGAATCTCTCAGGGAACTATTTAAAAGGATTAATATTATGATGGTACCTTGCCAATAAATTCATTTATGAAAATATTATTATTATGTACGTAAGAAAAAATCTACATCTTTTTAATAAAATAAGTGATAGACATAATTTTAATACAAGAAATAAAGATAAAATAGATCAACCATTTTTCAGATTAGCTAAAGTACATACATCTTTTATGGAGTACTGTGTTAAATGCTACAACAAAATACCTTGTCCTATATTGCAAATAAATGAAAGACAATTTAAAACTCATATAAAAACTTCACTGTGTAAACAAGCATATTACAAATTAGAGGATTATATCCAAGATAAAAATGCTTGGAAACATGCTGGTCCAGCTCCATAGGACAATCTAGGGTCTAGACAAAATTAAACTTGTTGCTACTTTAGTTGTATAGTTTATTATTTTTATGACATTGATTTACATTCTGTGATTACTTTAACTCACACACTGACATATTACTTCTTTACATAATTTGAGAAATCGTATACTTTTACAATGTTTGTAAATATGTGAACACCATGTATCTATCACATAATTAACTTATTTATCATTGCTACGTTTATTAAATTCTTTTTACCTATTGTGGTAGGGTAATTTTTATTATAGGTGCATCGTCTTCACATATAATTATATAATTAATGTATACAAAATATTGTAACACATTTTAAAAGAGTAACGGTGGAGTTTCTTGCCCATTCTTCTCCATACGAAACTACCTTTTGGAAGGGGCTACTAAAATCAATTCTATTTAAATTTAAATGTTGACGTTCAAATGTACCTTATATGTGCCTATTTGAAATAAATGCTTTGACTTTGAAAAAATAAAACTCGATCTATGAAAAACTAACTCTCCACTCTCTACAAAATAACAAATAAATACATAAAAAAGGGATTATGCTAAATATAGACCATAAACCATAGAAAGACATTTACAATGCACAGGAAGCACAAAGAGGGCTTTTAAACAACTCTGAACAAGAAAGCCTTGGATTGAGGGGCTAGACAAACAAGACAGTTCTTTATGCAAACGAACAGACATTATTAAGGCGGCATCAGACTACTAAAGGAAATCTTACAGCGATAACACCCAAAAGACTAACATCTCAATTACTAGCTATGAAAGCATAAATGAACCAACAATTAAACCAGTCGACGAAATTGAAATCATAAAAGCAATTAACAATTTGAAATTAGAAAAGAGCCCGGGAACCGACAACATCACAAATGAATTATTGAAAACAGCACACACAACATTAGCCGAACCATTAGCGAAACTATTTTGCTTAATATTGAAAAATTCTGAAACACCCTTGCAATGGTCTGAATCAAATATTGTACTTCCCTACAAAAAGGGCGACCCGAAGGATATTGGCAACTACAGACCTATAAGCTTGTTACCTCAGATCATATAAACACAGGAGATATGGCAAGGAGCCGTGGCGCTTGCGAACTCATCCGGCCGGAAAGTATTATGATGCCAGTTTCAGCCATTAGTCGAATGTCAACTTGCAACGTCTTCGCTGCTCATGATTTTTGTCAAAATGCCGCGTTGTTCAGTGATAGTTTGCAAAAATAACAGCTGTATTGTGAATAACATGAAAGATGGCATCTCATTTCACACGTAAGTTTATTATTGTTTTTCCTATCAAATTTATTAAAATATTACTTCGTGATACTAGAAACACAATTAATTAATTAATTAAAATTTATTTATTTTAGACTAGGTAGTCCATATTATGTTAGTAACAAATTAATTATCTTACGGCTAAATTAGTAGCAATTTATGTAGGTTAAATATTTAAACTTAAATCGAATTGAATAAATTAAATTGAAATTGCAACGATTAACTAAATGAAATAACTAATAAATTAAATTGAAATAAAGTATGTCAAGTTACAATGAAACAAAGAAAAATATATACGGTGACATTTGAATCACAGTTTTGCTATAACAAACGTTGTTCTTCAGACCATGGTCTACACTACAACCATTCTATAGCATCCAATAGAAAAAAAACGTCATTGGTTTTAAAAAAAACACAAAAAAGACAATGTTAAAAATTTCGGGATTATCGTAACGCCCTACAACACAGACATTGCGGCTGCGCCGCGCGGCTCTCGCGTCTTGAATGCAATATCGCTACCGTGATGAGTACTTTGAAGTTACGGTTAATGTTTCAAACATTATTACACGTTTGAGCAACATAAGAATAATTTGAGAACTCCTAGATTAGATTGTTTTAATAAAATATTTGATGCTGTAGAATGGTGGTAGACCATGGTCTAAACAAACGTTTGTTCTAGCAAAACTGTGATTCAAATGTCACCGTGTATATTAAAATTAAATAAGCATTAAATTCCTCAAAACACGTGTAGCCTGATGAGCCTTTCCACCACTGGCGATACTGGTCGATCCGCAATCATCCTCAGGATTCCGTGATACAATGAAGTACCAAAAGCAATTATTTTCATTGGAACAGAAACCATTGTTTGCTTAGGTAGTACACATCGATCAATGAGTCGGCTGGTCTAATAGCGCAATGGATAAGTGTTTTACTGATACTCTCACTCACACGATAGTTTCGTGAAGCGGCCGCTGCCGACTAGACTTAGAGATTGATGTGACGTTTGTGGTTGTCAATATTTTATACGATCTTTTTAACGAGTTTATTTATTTAATTACACAAGGGAACAAAATTTAACTTTTTTTTGTTGCATGGAATTTTATGGCTGTTGTTTACTACTCATGTATCATTTATATCATTACAGCAGTCACACCTTGCTTTTATTTTAACATATTTTTAGCTATCCGAAGGATCCAAAAATAAAAGGAAAGGGGATAAATACGACAGGAAGACTAACTAAGAACACAACACCTATACTGGCAAAGCGGCAAGTTTTAACATTATACATTTATTTACGTTTTACTGGTCAATAAAATCCGTATCAATAAATATCTTGAAGTTTTACTTGTGTTCTCCTAATCTAGATTTGAGAAATAGATATCCTAATAGTTTCTTCGTAGTTTAGATTAGTTGTTATGTATATCTTACTGGCTTTTGCCAGCGGCTTCGCCTGCGTGGATGTCGGAAATTATCCCACGGGAACCGTACCTTTTTCCAGGAAAAAAAGTAGCCTATGTGCTATTCCGCCTACTCCAGGTTAGATTTTGGTATCTCCGATTTTGGTAGAATGACCTGACACATACTTTAAGAGGAGTTTCGGTTTGCCCCGAACGTGCTCCATACAAACGAAGTTTGATCATAATTTGAATAATAAAAAAAAATATTCTAGAGAGTTATATCTAAGATATATGTATATATCCGTGATTTATCAGATATCCGTTAAAAAATACAGTTTTGAAGTTACGTTCGGGGCAAACCGAAACTCCTCTTAAAATATGTGTCAGGTCATTCTACCAAAGTCGTTTTGTTTTTAATTTAACATATTTATTTAATCAAAATAATTACCATTATTATCTATACATTGCTGCCATCTAATAGGAAGGTAATTTATGCCTTTGCGATAGAACTCTCGTGATCTAGATTCGACAAACTGTGTGAAAGCATTTTGTACTGCCTCCTGAGAAGAAAACTTTTTATCATGTAGAAAATTGTCCAAATCACGAAAAAAATGGTAGTCCGTTGGAGCAAGGTCTGGCGAATACGAAGGGTGACGAATGGTTTCTAATTGCAGTTCCTGTAGAGTTAAAACGGTTTGTCGTGCTGTATGAGGTCTCGCGTTATCATGGAGCAATAACGGTGAAGATCGATTCATGAGTCGGGGCTGTTTCACTGCTGTTTAGTTTTGCTATCATTGTTCGGAGTTCGGCACACTGCCGTTATTGCTTGACCAGATCGGAGAAAGCTATAGTGAATAACACCATGCTGAGACCACCAAACAGTTACCATTACCTTTTTATTGGTAAGCTTTGCTTTAGGACACTGTTGCGGCGTTAGACCTGGGGTCAGCCATTGCATTTTTCGCTTACGGTTATCGTAAAGAATCCATTTTTCGCTTACGGTTATCGTAAAGAATCCACTATTCATCACATGTCACAATTCGATCCAATATTCCTTCATTTCTGTATCGATTCAACAAGGCAAAACAAGGCGTTTCTTTCTGCAGATCAGTCATTTGATTTGATCAGTTTTATTGATTTGACGCAAATGAGTCAATATTGTTGGTAAGGTAACGGTAAACCATGTCGCTAATTCCTGGGTAGTTTGGCTGGGATCGGCTTCCACCATCTCTTTCAATTTATTGTTATTCACCTGTGTGGGCGGTCTTCCACGTGGTTCGTTCTTCAAATTAAAGTTTCCATTACGAAAGCGTTTAAACCAAAATCGCACGATGCGTTCATTAGCAGTCCCCTCTCCAAACGCAACATTGATATTGCGAGCTGTTTCTGCCGCGTTAGTTCCGCGTCGGAACTCGTATTAAAAAATAACTCGAATTTTCGAAGTATCTATCTTTCTTGTCTAAGCTGAATAAAAAAACAACTGAAAGTCGATAATCGAATATTGCACATTTTTTAAAAGAAGAACTTCATAGGTACCATGTGAAAAAGTTTTACTCAAAAATCTCAAACCATGAAGGTTCTATGTCAATTCGAAGTAGGTACCTAATACAATAAAACGGCAATTTCATACTTTAACCCCTATTATTAGAAGTTAACTGGAAATTTGGCGGTTGGCGCAGTGGTTAAGCGATTGACTGCTGCGTTACGTGTCGCGGGTTCGATTCCCGCACGGAACAAATATTTGTATTTTTTATTTTATTTATTTGGGACAAAAAACAGTTATACATTACAGCATTTACAAAAAGTAGTTATATTACAGTCGAGAATATGTATAACCCACACTATTGTCCACGAAGTGACATCTGAGTATGATAACGAGCGCGTGTTATATGAGAGAAAAAATAAAAAGGACATATTTAAAAGAAAAACACTATACATATACCGATGAATTGAAGGAAGCGGATGACAAGAGCATCCGACTTATGAGCGACCTGCAAGAGATTGTGAAAACATTCTTTTAAATTTAGATTGCGACAGCGCGAAAATATCAAAATCAGTGAATTGTGAGTTATAGGTTTCTAAAAGCCGGCGGAGAGGTGCTCGCACCCCGGCCTTCATTCTACATCGCGCAGTGTAGAATAGTCGAGGTGCGCGCATCTCCCGCCGAATAACAGTTCTAGGTACAACGTAACACAATCTATTCGAGAGCTCAGTACAATTAAATTTGTTATTGCATATACCGTACAGCATCACAACCATGATCAGTGAACGTCTGGAATCCAAGCTCAATATTCTATAATGATTTAACAAATCTGCATAGGGAATCCTTGTACGGAAGCACTTGTAGTGTGTGGCACGAAGAATTTTTTCTGAACCATCTCTATTGCTTGCTTATATTTATCATAGTACGGGGACCAGATGGGTACCGCATATTCCAGCTGAGAACGGACTAGTGATTTATATAAGAAGAAAAAAGTAGAAGGCTTTATGAAGTCTTTACAAGACCGCATGACAAAACCATACATCTGAAAGGCTTTGTTAATTATTCTGTCGATATGGGCGTCGAAATGTAATTTGCAGTCAAGCAGCACGCCAAGATCACGTGTGCACTCAGTTTTTTTCAATTGTATGTCGTTCAAGGTATATGGGAAGTTATTAGTATTTTTGTTTTAAGTAAAAGAAATAAAGTGGCATTTTGGAAGACTAAATGAAGTTTATTGACTAGACAGTATTGTGAAAGCCTGCATAAGTCCTCTTGTAGTAACAAACAATCCTGGGAGTTCGCACAAGCCTTATTGATTTTAATGTCATCGGCGTACATTAGGAACTTCGAGTTGACTATGCAGGATTTTATGTCGTTTATAAACAAGATGAAAAGCAATGGGCCTAAGACAGATCCTTGAGGCACACCTGATTCGACGACCACCCAATCAGACTCGAATCTATTGATAACAACCCTTTGAGTCCTCTGAAATATGTATGAAGCAAACCATCTGAGTAAGTTGCCTTTTATACCATTGAAAGCGATTTTATCGAGAAGCAATTTGTGGTCCACCTTGTCAAAAGCCTTCCGGAAGTCTGTGTATACAGCATCAACCTGCGTGCGCATGTCCATGTTTTCAAACAAAAATTGTGTAAAAATTATTAAGTTTGTGGTAGTGGATTTGGATTTAACGAAACCATGTTGCTCGGGTATATTAAGGTGATTTAACTGTGGATGATGGTAATGAGCTGCAAGTAGTTGTTCCGGGTCTGACTGTTTGTGTATGTGAGTTTAAATGTTTGTAAACGCACCCACGATACAGGAGAAATTCCTAGTGTGGGGCAACGTTTAAAAAAAAAAATTGTCTAACCACAGACATAGTTATATAAATTGTGGTCGTGTTATTGTACTATAAAGGGCTATAAAGGACATCCACGCATACGAATTGACAACCTCCTTCTTGAAGCTGGCGGCATAAGAAGGCATATTTAAAGTCACAAAAACTCATCAAACATCACTCAGAATTAGGGGCGGTATGAGTAGGTACCTAACGTATCGAACGCAGAGGTTCATTGTTACAATAAAACCTCGAACAGAAAAGTGTTATGA
This sequence comes from Brachylomia viminalis, assembly GCA_937001585.2. Classification (NCBI taxonomy): domain Eukaryota; kingdom Metazoa; phylum Arthropoda; class Insecta; order Lepidoptera; family Noctuidae; genus Brachylomia; species Brachylomia viminalis. Next base: position 27,390,856 of record OW443301.2, read on the forward strand.
CGTAAACAAATCGTAAATTAAATGATTTTGTAAATACTGTCTCCCATCTATGCCAGCTATATAAAAAAAAACGACGGACACCTTTGAATATTTTTTAAACATTAATAGCTCGCTGGATATCCCATAAAATCAGGATGTTTTTCAAATATATTGTTAACTTAGTGTCATAGTAAAATTTTGAAATAACGATGCTCAAATTTTCCTGCTTAACTTTTAATCATTACGTTCAAGTGTTTGGTGTTTTCAAACATCTGAATATCGAGAAATCTACACAAACGTGTCAGTTTCAAAAAACAGTAATCGAAGCTACATAATGGGTTCCTTGATTTGGCTTTAAATCTAGCTTATGATGCGCCTCCAGTTCCGTACATCCTTTCAATAATTTATTGGCTTTTAGAGTAGGGGCTAAAGAAACGATGGATAGACTGTGTGCAAGATGATAAGGCTAGACTAGACAGGGGCTGATTGCCGACGTGACAACAAATAGAGAAGTATGGAAGAAATAGACATGATGTGAGCTCGAGTACCGTTCTTACAGTTTTTGCTTTTGTGTTAGTGAATTAAGTGGGAGAAACGCGGAGACATCAGAACAGGAATACATTTGTTTACAAAGCATATCTCTGTGTTAATATGATCTGAGCTTGTTACCAAGCCTCTACAAGCTCTTCTCTACCATTATAAACAAAAGAATCAGTAGTACAGTGGAAGTAAAACAACCGGTAGAGCAAGCAGGCTTCAGAAAAGGATTCTCTACTGTTGATCATATCCACACACTTGAATCGATTATAGAAAAGTATCAAGAACAACAGAGACCGCTATACATAGCGGTTATCGACTATCAAAGAGCTCTTGATACGGCAACACACATAAGTATATGGGAAAGCTTAAAACAGGAAGGATTAGAAGATGTATATATTAAGGCCATCAAAAGCATATATAAATAAATAAATAAATATCGTCTGACATTGCACACAGCACCATCTAGTTCCAAGTTAAGCACTTAATTAAGGCTTGTGTTATGGATACCAGATGGTTGATACACTACTTAAATACATTTTTTTTTTTTTTTTTTTTTTTTTTTTTTTTCGTAAGTACATACATATTATAAATATACATCCAATTTACTTTCCTATTATATATAACAACAACAAGGGTAGAATCAAGCTAGAAACTCTCGGACCTAGTTTTCTTAGAGAAAAGCAGGGCGAACCGTTATCCGCAAAAATATTTATAGCCATCCTGGAGACTATAATCAGCAAGTTAGATGGGAGCAAGACAGGACTGTGTATAGAGAGCGGTTACCTAAGTAACTTGAGATTCGCAGACGACCTAGTGTTGTCATCGGAGTCCAGCTCCCAGCTACAGCTCATGATCGAAACTTTAGATCTAGCTAGTGTCAAGGTAGCTTTACAAATTAATCTCACTAAAACTATGGCAATGACGAATAAGGGGCGAAGATTAATAACAATTAAAGAAGAGCTACTTGAATATACAGATAAGTACATCTATCCAGGGAAGCAGTTTTGACAGTAAAAATAACGAACTTGAAGTCGAAAGAAGAGTACAACAAATATGGAAAAGATATTGGAGTTTAAAGGAAATCTTTAAAAGTAACCATATAAACAAAACTATAAGAGTAAACTATTAGTATAACTATAAGAAGTTAGCTATTAAATTATAATAATTACTAGAAGCTATTAACAATAAATATAACTACGAGTATAAGAGTAAACTATAAGCAGTAACTATATAACCATCAAAACGAAAGTTATGAACTCCAGTCTCTTGCCATGCTTGACGTATGGATGCCAGACATGGAAGTTTACTTCAAAACTGAAAAATAAAATTACAACCTGCCAACGAGGACTAGAGCGCAGCATGCTTAAAATAAAGAAATTACATAAAATACGACACACAAACCTCTGAAGTGTTCGAATGCGTCATTTGTGTCTTGATCACTGACCTCTATTAAAATACGCTGGACTAAATAGATAAACAAAATGGCGTCCAGTGTTGTTCCTGTGAAATTTAGGGTTGCCGTATTCAAAATCTAACATTTTTAAAACTATCGTATTATCATAATTATTTTAAAAATTGCAGTTGTTTGTATGGTGTCAAGTTCCATAATTGCCATATTTTTTAAGTTCTGCCGTTTCGTAAGAGAAAAGGGTTAAGATTGCCGTTTTAACGCGTACGGGAACAACACTGATGTCGTCTATCATTTTTTTTTTTTTGTTTAATTTTAAGGCATCGAAACATGGTCGGATTACGCATGGCGTTGCGTGGTCAGATTTCCCTGGCAGTTTGTAGCACGTCGTGCGGCCGTGTGTACGTACGAGAATTTTAAATATAAAACTTTGAATGAAAATAAAATTCGTCTAATAAAGATAAAAAGTTACGATTCAACAAACCGGTAACATTATTTGTAAATTTGACATTTGCAAGTGTCAATTTAGTCTACGAGATTAAAAAACAGACTTTAGTTAAGCGTATTATAAATCAGTAACTAAAAAAACAATGTAAATTAGGTAATTTGTGGGAAACAAAAGGCTTTTTTATTTTATTTATTTATTATAGTTAAATGACGTGTCATTACTTTTGCGCCACCCAGTATAAAGGACTGCCAGTAGATGACCGAATTATTTTGAAGGCACACGTCAGATAAACAGTTGATCAAAAGTGATTAAAATTATTTTAAATTTAGTTTTTTTTAAAGACGCTTTGTTTGTTAGTATGTTGATAAAGCTACGGTTTCCTAGGAGAGCGTGGGCCGCCACTAATGTCGCGTGGCGGGCAATGACAGCTGTCATGAAAATGATGGTAGTGGCAAAGATTTAAATCGTTCGATCCGCTTTACCGCGTCAAAAGATAGTCGCGTTTCTGTTTCGTTTTGACCCCTCTGAAACACAATGCCACGGTGACTTGAGTCAAAACACTGGATGATGTTATTCCTGTGTATAAATAAAGAATGTTTTGGGTGGGTACATTAATTGTGCGCGCACGGTAATACCTGCGGATTAATACATTTTGATGTTATCTAATAATATTTGTTCAAATAATTGGTTGTTTATGTATTTGCTTTGTATTCTAATTCTAAGTGTTTACTGTTTGTTCTATTTTATTTTGTTTTAAGTAGTGCCAATCATTGACCCTGACTTGGATTTCGTACGTCCTTTTCGGGTAACCACTGAAAATCAGCGCTGTGCTGTGGGTTCCCCATAGCACAGCATCATGCTGAGTGGAAGCCTTCTTGTCACAGTCATGACGTGAAGCTGTCGCCTATTTCCGTTTTGTGTTCGTGATTAATTGATTATAGATCTCTTTGTTATTTTTACTTTTTTATTTTTTTTCTATATATTAGAGCTAATTATCTTTTCTGTATGCACGTGTTTCTGTGACTAATAAACCTATTATTCTTTCCTTCTTTCTTATTGTCGTATTCATTGCTATTCAATAATGAGCTCACTCTTCTCAGTAAGTGACGCCAAATCTAGCGAATTAAATCTTTGGGCAGCGGGTTTTGACTTTACGGTGTCAAAAACGCTTTATAAGAAAACACACCGACTGACTTTCATAAATAACGACTTAGTGACGTTTTCGGCCAGTAAATTGTAGACGCTAAGTGGGGGCCAGCGTTCTTTTAGGAAATCAAAATGGGAATTATTTGGGATTGATTATAATTATCATCATTTACAGAAATTTTTAGTCGGTTTGGACACATTAAACTTACGTGTTTTTTTTTCAATCCAAAATATTACCTACCTTAATGATTGACTGTATCAACATTAATTCATTTAAAAAATAATATATTTACAATATATTATGAGAGTAGATTCAATAAGATTCGTGTTTCATTGTTAATGCCTAATTAGCAGAATAACACAAAATAATATTGACTCACGACTACTCACCGAATCATTTGACCGCTATGCAGGTCTTGTCGCGTGTTCGGGAATCGTCTGAAAACATCTTTAAAGCCAATTGATAGAGTGAGTAGTGCGTTAGCGAGTGAGACAGCGCGAGGCGGCCACGGGTACTTCAACGTCTCGCTCAACTTCTTGTGTAGCTGCGTGCCCTCCCAGCTATCCACGGGCGGGATATCCTTCACCCCCCGCGCCCAAAACGATACTGTAAAATGTTTGGTACTACACGTAACATTATTCTGTCGCCACTCGCGCACTATCCAGACAAACCCGTCCGTGTAGCCCATGCCAGCCGCGACCGCCGCGGTGAGGATTGTGTGGGCAGCTCGTGATTCCGCGTTTACAAACACGATGCGTGCATTTGTGGCTAGGAGTTCTTGTAAAACTGTCTGAGCTTGTTTTTCCGTTAAAAGGGGTGGAATTGGAAAGTTGCGAAGAATGATTTCCGCCTTGTCATTGAGCGCAGCATAGTAATCAGCAGCGAGCTTCGTAGGCTGGGACAGCACAGCCATGCGGGACCAGCCCGATGCACGCACGAAGTGAAGCAGCGCACGCGCGATGTGTCGCGGGCGGCCGGCCACGCGCCACGCGGCGCGGGCTGCGTCTGTGCCGTCCTCTGGCACCACGTCTGCCAGCATCAGCGGCACGTGGCTAGCGGCCGCGGTGATCGACGCCGCTGCCGCCGCGTCTCCCACTGTCATGGACACCGCTCCCACCAATTGATAGTAACCTTTTATGTTTGTGTGATCGTTTAGCCTATCACTCATGTTATAATCGTCGGAACAATTCATAAAATATCTATAAAATTGTATACTGCACCCAAATTTAGACGTCTGATTAAAGATTAGTTCGCCAAGTAATCTAATAATTGCGTCATACAGCACATTGCTAGGATCGCCCAAGCATAAATATGTCGCCACATTATATTTATATAGGTCATATATAATATTATCTTTTTTACCAACGACATGTTTTCGAGTGTTGAAGGCCCATTCGCATCCTGCCTCTTCAATGTCTATTCCGCTTGCTTGTCGCTCCAGGATTCGCCTCAAAGATGCTGGTGATGGTTTAAAGTCATAAACGAATTGAAAAAGCTGAGGGGCGTACACCAGTAAAGTGTCGACATCGGCAACACGCATTGCTATAGCGGAATCTAGCTCCTGTTTGCAATCAAAGTCGACGGACACGCAGGGAGGAGGCTCCACGATGCTCACGCCTGGAACTCCCTTCCACATGTCAAAATCGAGGAACAGAAATGAGCGGTTGGCAGTCTGCAGAGTGCGCATGAAGTCGGTGCGGTCAACGTGCCGTAGGTACAGCGGGGTCTTGGTAGCAGTGGCGCGCGCCTGCAGCCGCTGCAGCGTGGTGTCGCAGTCGCCGACACCGAGCACTTCTACCGCGGATACGTTGCCCCTAAAATGAATGATTTAATGTTTTGAAGAGTGACATTTATATTATTAGACAATATTAAGATCTACCTATTTCATTACAAAAGTACATACCTACTTATTATTAATATATTAAGGACAAAATATTAAATTGTTAATACCAATTAACAATTTAATATTTTGTCCTAAGGAAAAACCGTTTTGGGTTGTTGAAAAACGGAGAAAGGTGCCTCAGTGATGTCAGACCCACATGTCGCTGTTGTTGGGGCTCACAACAGGGCAGAGTACGATGATTGGGATACTTACTGGGGATCTGCTTCGCCGACGAAGTCACAATCTGCAAGTGCAGTCTGATTGGCGTAGAATGCCCAGCGCACATGCTGCCGGCAGGCAGGGCGCGCACGCGCATGAGTATTGAGCCACCCGAACAGGCGGCGCCGCGCGGGCACTGGGCTTTCGCCAAACTCGGCGAGGCGAGGGCCCGCCAACCCAGGGGACGGGCCCCATTTTGGCTCCCATAACCGCGGCAATGGTTTAGGCTCCCAAGCAGTCGACACGCCAATCACCAAACTGTAGACATTCAATTTTATTTATTTATTTAACACTTTAAGCACACAAATGTACAGAGGCGGACTTAATGCTTCATTTACTCGTACCTATACCTAAAGCTGAACAATGATATTTTGGCACGTGGTGAAATCGGGTGTAATGCCAGCGTCTTGTTTTTTTTTTAATAAGTATTAAACACAAAACAATTTCAGAAATGTTTAGTAACCAGAATCATATCGAGAAAAAAAGTATTTCTCTAGTCTGGACAAACGTCTGATTTATGTGAGTTTTATCACCTAGCGATGGCAAAATCAGCTTGTGGACGTGAGATTTTGAAATAGCCAGCCTACCTCCTTAGGTATGCTGGCTATTAAAAAATCTCACGTCCAAACGTCACGTCGACGTCACGTCTCACGGCTCAAATAACACTGAAGGGCAGCGACCGGCATCGTCGAGCTCGGCAAGAAGTGACGCATAAAGAAGGCGCGCGGCCGCAGTCTCGCGCTATGCATTGAGACAGTTTACATTTACATTCTAAATTCAACAAGAAATCTCGCTGGATGCAGCCACCCACTTTTTCGTAAGCCGTCACCCACCACCGTTGCGTGTGCGCTCTCAAGTGATAGGTACTAAGTACTTTAGTAAGTTAAAATTATTTGGAACTGAAACGGCTCGCTCTTAAACAGCTTAAAAATCGAAAGGCCCCGGTGAGTACGGGATTGCGACCTAGCTTCTGAAAGCAGGAGGAAACCCTGTAAGGAAAGAGCTTCGGGAGCTCTTCAACTCTGTCCTGTTCTCTGGGAGAACTTCAGACGCGTGGCGAAGGAGCGTGGTCGTTCTTTTATTTAATAAAAAAAGATGATAAGAACCTTTTAACCTTTTGACCGCCACAGTCGTGTATAGACGACAAACCAAAATGTGGCCCAGCACGCCACAGTCGCGACAGCGTGACCGAATTTTATACGTAATTAAATGTCATAAAACAGCATTTTTTGTTAATTTCCCTTGTTAATTATGTACCTTGACTCTTCGTAATTTATTTGAAGTGAACTGCTTTCGTTAGATTTCATTTTTAGTAACGTAAGATGACAAAAACGAAAACCAGTCATAAAGTTCGAAAAACATAGTGCCCTCGACACCACAGTCACCATAACAGGACACGTAGTGATGCAGGTAGTAGTCAATATAACAGGAATATCGACCTCGACGGCAACTTACGTTATATTTAATTTACTCTGAATTCTGCAATAGTAAATAAATAAAACATTTCATACTGAACTTTTACGTTCGAGAAATCAAGAAAATTTTATAATACTGAACTATGCACTATCTATAAGTCGAGTGTTAGTTGATTATCGATTAATCGTAATGACTGTAATGCCAATCTCTATCACACTGTTGTATTGTCTGTGCCGGGAACGCCACAGTCGTCTATGCTTGACAGTCCCATGGCGTCATACGCGGATTTTTTTTGAATAGAGTAGTTCGTTTACTGTTATTAAATATTATTAATAATGGATGACTATAATATGAGTAGTGAAGTGAAGTGAATACGAGTGGTGGCCGGATTAACTTCCGCACTTAAATTTTTTTTTCATTGTAGCGGCCACGCATAAGGCCTATATTAATCGATAGCTGTAATCAATACGAACAAGTTGTGTATGAGACAAAAAGTTCTAGTGTCACGTTTCCGAGATATGAGCAGTACAGTCTATCCATAATATAATTTAATTTAATAATGCACTATTGCCGCCAAAGCACGTCTCTTTTTCCGAGGTACTTCAGAGAGAGAGGGTGAATGGAATATGACCGCACACCTAGATAAAGACTAGCTCAACTCAAAATACCACTTTTTTCAGGAATCGAAAAAAACGTTTTACTTCATTTCTATTTAGTATATTAAAAACATTCTTAAAGGCTTTGTATATGATTTTACGTAGATATTTATTGTGATAAGGGTTTTCCATTTAGCTCACAGTAATTCCTTATTATTTAAGTTTTTTGAGTTAGGTTGGTTTTCATAACAAAATCATTATTAAATTTTCTTACTACATCAAATTAAGCTCATATTACTGGCTTTTTTTGAATTAGTGTACTATTCATCTGTATTTATTTATCTAGTTTTAACTAAAAATAGTTGTGTATCTATATTATATTTAATTTATTTTCTGTATGACTCAGCTGTATGATTATCATAATAAAACAAATATTTTAAAAAAGAAATTACCTTTATTTAGGTCACAATGAAATAAAGAAAATAGTATCAATATTTAGGCTTGATACATTCAGTTTGTCGTATGATAAACTCTCTCAGCTTTTGAAAGTCCCCTAACTTCCCAAAATTTACAAAAAAAGTTGTGCGTAAAATGTCATTTATTTTATCCTTGCATTTTAATTTGCATTTATCGTTACATGGAGGCTTAATCGCTCTTTCAGCTACTTTCTTTTTGGTTGAACTTTCATAGGCCATACCTATGTTTCGTAAAGCTTTCTTAACATTTTTGGGCCAAGCTGCAGGGTTTCTTACTCTTTTCTTAGATTTTCGAGCGTTGTCAGTTGCAGCAGGTGGTGTATTGATCGGCTGAGATGTGGAAGCTTCAACATCATCGTTGCGTGAAAGGTTAGTATCCGATACTGCAGAGGGCACAGAGTTATTAGGTACCTGTTTCTTTGTTACTGCTATTGGAGCTGCTAGAACTATCTGATGATGAACTGTTGGAACTATCCGATGATGAGCTAGAACTAGACGAACTAGAAGAAGTAGAAGTTGAAATGGGGAGGAGTGGACGGTGAGTTCCCTTCTTGGCAGGTATAGTGTAATGCGAATCCTTATCTGAGTCATCAAAATCGCTACCCTCGCTGTTAACAGGTGAAATAAAGTATGATGGTGATGGTGACGCAGATTGTGGCAATTTTGAGTTTTCTCCTAACCTTCCATCGTGATTCGCTAAAATTTGTCAATTACTTTAGTGTTTGTTGAATATGTCGGTTTGTATTGTTGCAGCTCTATCTCCATATCAGTGCCCTCTGGTTCATTTGGCAAAATTTCTCTCAAAATCGAGGGGCTCGTTGAAGGTGTCTGTGAACTTGGTGTGTTCTCGTGAAGCTCTAGCTCGTTATCACTGCCTACTGGTTCACTTGCTGTGGCTGTTTTTATTACTGGGGTGCTCGTTAAAGGCGATGGTGTGCATTCTTGAGGCTCCGACTCTACACGATTGCACTCAGATTTATTTGAACGAGCTGCCATAGCCTTTTCTAGCAATAGTAGACCATGACCCTTCATAATCTGAGAAATAAATCATTAAATTGATTTTGCCACGAAGACTAAACTAACTCCAAAAAACACCCAAAACCCGCTTCTTTATAATATTTTTTGAACCACTGGGACAAATACAACTACAATACAAAATATTCAAACATTCAAGCAAACCGTAGCAGCTATAGTTACAATAATAAGGGCGATTTTCATTTAACCAGCAATACTCGACTAACTCAAACATTATGAAATAATTTCAACAATAATAAACCATTTCCAGTTAGTAAAAAAAAAATACTTACATTTGTAAACAAATACTACACTTACTCAAAATAGTTGAAGAATACGCCTTAGTTCATCGCCAGTTCAACCACGAAGACCCACTGGTCTGGTTCTTTTAATACGTAAATTATTTTTTGTTACACTTAACAAAAAATAATTTACGTATTAAAACACGGATAACCACAAATACACGCCCAACTCGAAATAATCCGGTCTTTACCTGTAACAGCAGCACCCACCTCTCCGGCTAACATGTCGCAAATGGAAATGCGTTAGTGTTGTTGGCGGAGGGTGTGGGCCAAGCGAGTCAGCAATACTAACTTAGATCGCCATCTTCATTTTATTTCTGGAACTATTTCTACTGGTGTCTTCAGAGATTATGTAGTTTTGAACGCAGAATCCCGTGATGATAATAAGTCATTTTTGAATTATTTCGAGTTGCATGAGTCTTTATCTAGGTGTGCGGTCATTGTCAGAGAAGAGTTAGGCGTGGCATTTGATACAGAGGCAAGAGATTTAAACGATCTGATTTAATTAGTCAGACAGGCAGTGCGATTACTGATTCCGGTAAGAATAGAGATAGGTGGAAAGTAGCAGAAACGGTAGTACCACTATTTATATTCAACGTACAAATACGTCGCTGAACAAGACATTATCAATTAAATATAATCATGGGAAAACGCGAGAAACAGTTGCGTTTGTGAAAATCTAAATAAAGCAAGAAAGAAATTACAACGCCTACAAACTTTGTTACAAAATATCAAATCGCCACGTTCCTGGATGACAAGTTGTGGCCTACAGGCATATCGTTCAGGCATTTTGACAACTTTTATGAGGGCACAGAAAAACGCCAAGGCCCTGCTTTGAAGACAGTAGGTAGTACAGAAAGATTGAATAGTAATATTAGATGGGTAATTACAGTCAAATAATAAGTTTCAATTGTAAATCTATGACGAGCTCTTTAGAAGGAATCAGAAAGTTATGCCAAACAGCCGAAGTGGTGGCCCTCCAGGAGGCTTGGCTGCTGCCGCACGCCCTGCCACTGCTCAACACGATCGATGACAAGTTCGAGTGTATAAGCACGTCTGCGTGACACTGTTGTGGCGTGAGAGTGCGTTTGAGTCTGTGTCTGTGGTGGAATGTAATAACGTGCGCGTTTGTGCTATAAAGGTAACTGTGTGTGATAGGTCAGCTGCTTCAGTGTTTATATGCCTACAAACTCGTATGACAACGTACCTGAGTTTATGGCAAGTTTTGGTGTGATTCAATCCGTAATTGAAGTGGAGGAGAACAATTGAGTTGAGGCCTTTTATAAACTGGGTTACTTTAATACCCACCCGAACGAGTTGTTTAATAATGAAATGTTAAGCTTGATCTTGATTGGCTTTGCATATAAATTTATTTATTTTGCAATTAAAATTAAATAATTAATATACATTTTATAGTGATACTCACGCTTTACCAGATGGTTGGACCACTGCATCGTCACAGAGTAAGCACGGGAGTCAGTCGTTAGTGTTGTAGCGGTTTCTTCATCGTCCCGACATCAATCGTCAGGCAGTTGTCCACCAGACACGACACCCGTTTGGTCGGAGGATCTTTCCTTTTCTATGGAGGTATGAGTAAACTTGACACCCTGTTCCTCGTACCTCTATAGATTGACCGTGCGCTACCACGTGTATTGGTCGGACGACTATCCACTCGATAGGGAATGTAATTTAAATAAGTTTTAGGGTTAATGATTTAGTAGCGGAAAAACCTAAATATGAACCAAGTCGCATGAGTCTGTCCGTCCTGTCTCTCAAGACAAGTACAACAAATTAATCGTTAACATGACATTTGTCATTCTAAACTATGGTTGATAGATTTTCCGCAGGAGTTAAGGCCAGGTAGACCAAGCAAAGTAGGCATTTAACGCTACCACGTTTGCGCGACGCGAGCCGTGCGCTTACGTCGCCTGCGTGAACTTACATGAACCCAACGCCCAGTGGCGAAGTGTCACAGTACAGGTAAGCGCGTTGTATAGGCAGTAGGTCAACTTATTTTATTAATATGTTTTAAAAAATAATAAAATACGCGACTTGATCCATGATTCTTGTTTACCGATATAAGTAGTAATCGCAAAGGCCGAAAATTAATTTGATGTGTTGTAAATACATTTTAATAAATTTTTCGACATTTTAGTTTCTTAAAGTGTATCTCACTAAGCGACACGCGCTTCAGTTGTGGTGGTGGTTGGTTGGGTGTGGTGTATTGTGGTAACCACAACACAAGAAATTTTATGTGCTGACACCACTTGCCTTCACGCACACGCGTGACACCTAACATTTCTTAGTATGGTTTATGATTTCTTTTATTTATAATACGTGATAGCCGCTCGCTGGAAAAAGGGACATAGGTCATACTTCGACAAGGCCTGGCGGGCGACTGAATCACTGAAGTGACGAACGCGAGCGGCTGTGTTATAATAATAATTTATTATTAAAAGAATTAAGCTATTTTTCAAAATGTAACCACAAATTATTTTTCTATATGTTATTATCTTTTTTTAGGTATGGTTTTTAGTAGTAAAACTTTTATAAGCTTCGAGTAAAACAAGAATTACATTTTAAAAATATCGAATTTGGCTGTTCTTCGGATTTTTTTTTGATCGAGTGAAGTTTTCGATATCGTGTTTCGAACCACAAATTGTAAAAGTACATAAAGTAAACTTCAATACGTTTTTTTTTTGGCTTTAAAAAATCACTATTTCTTTGTTTATTATTAAATCAAAGTGATATAAAATTGGGAATACCTGGCCTTAAGTAAGTGTTGTGATGGGTTTTGTACTAACAAGGAACATCACTCAGCTTTTGATAAATTATTTATGTGCAAATTACTGATACGTTATCACGAGCAGCTATTCAAACTTATAGAAAAAAAAAGTCGCAGGAAGGCAGGTTATGTCATTGGGCGGAATAAGCACGTAGCGGGCCCTAATCGGGAGTTGTGGTTTAAGTTTAAATTGTGGAATTTAGCTGGGCGACAAGCTAATTGTCGAATCTTGGATCAGATGACGGCGGTGAGAAAATATTTTAAAGCTAAATTAAAATGGCGTCACGATGGTCAAGAGCAATTTAAAATGGACATCCTTGCACCCGACCACTTTACTAAAAAATTCAAAAGTTTTTGGAGACATAATGACGAAAGACACAAAATAAACGTTAGGCCAGCTTCCCGATGAGTTTCGATGGTTCTGCTGACCATAATTATATTGTAAGGCGTTTAGAGAGCAGTTTACTGTTCGATCGTCTCACGTCTGGTCGAGTGAGCGGTGGTGAGCCCGTTGGGCTCAGTGTTATGGTACCTGCGAAGAGTGTGGCTAAAATTATTAGCCTTATACCATTAACGTCAACGCTCTGAACCCTATTATTCAAGTATGAAGTAAGATAAGTAAGTAAGTTTCATATATTATGAAAGGACCGTTTTAAACACTGCTGAATTTAATTTATATGTTAGAAATTATTCAAAATTATTTAAAAAAGTTTGTTGTATGGCCAAGTCCCGTTATTTGAGTTCGAAGATTAAAAACAGTAGTAATGTAATTAAAACGACTTGGAATATTGTTAATAGTGAAACGGGAAGGTCTAGTAACCGAAATACTGACTACAGCCTGTCCATTAAAGACAACATAATAAAATCTGACTCACAAGTCGCCGCGGCCTTTGAAAATTTCTTTTCAGATATTCCCGTTTCAACTACTAAGTCACTAAACTCATCACCTTCTGTTGCTGAGTATTTGCTTAAAGAAAATGTTAATGTTTGCGATTCGGAATTTCATTTTGAACATATTACTTGTAGAGATATAATTAAAACCTTTCACACTTTAAACGTAAAAAAGACTGCAGATCTGTGGGGTAATTCTGTAGAAGTTGCTAAGTCTATTATTGACATTGTAGCACCTACTTTAGCTCTTATTTTTAACAATTGTATCGACTGTGGAGAGTTTCCTGACCTCATGAAAAATAGTAAAATAATACCTTTGTTTAAATCAGGTAGTACTACAGACCCCACAAATTATAGACCTATTTCAGTACTACCTACCTTTAGTAAAATTTTTGAGAAATTAATTTTAGCCCAATTGCAAATATTTTTTAATAAACATAAATTATTACATAGTAAACAGTTCGGTTTTACAAGGGGTCGTTCAACTACTGATGCCGGTGTTGAACTTTTAGGACATATCTATAATGCATAGGAAGATAAATGCGATGCCTTGGGCATTTTTTGTGATTTGTCCAAGGCGTTCGATTGCGTTCTTCATGAAACGCTAATCAGGAAACTCCGCCACTACGGGATCCGGAACACCGCTCTGGATCTTCTTACTTCATACTTGAATAATAGGGTTCAGAGCGTTGACGTTAATGGTAAAAGATCTCCCGGATCTATAGTAACAATGGGAGTCCCACAGGGCTCAATTCTTGGTCCTTTTTTGTTTCTTATTTATATTAATGACTTGCCTTACCTCATAAAGGATAATCATGATATAGTGTTGTTTGCGGACGATACTTCACTTTTGTTTAAACTTAAACGTCAGCAGCTGGTTACTGACGATGTAAATAGCGCGATCTCAAAAGTAGTTCACTGGTTCAATGTTAATAATTTACTACTTAATGAAAAAAAAACCAAATGCATTAAGTTTACGCTGCCTCACGTTAGACAGGTGTTAACTAATGTATTGATAAAGGGCAGAGAATTGAATCCTGAAGATAGCACAGTATTCTTGGGCTTAACTTTGGATGCTAAGCTTCAGTGGGGCCCACACATAGATAAATTATCAAAAAAGCTTAGCTCCGCAGCATACGCTGTTAGAAAAATTCGTAATTTAACTGACATAGAGACAGCCCGTTTAGTGTACTTTAGCTATTTTCATAGTGTAATGTCGTATGGTATTCTGTTGTGGGGAAATGCCGCCGACATTCAGACTATCTTTTTTTTGCAGAAAAGAGCTGTTCGATCAATTTATAAGTTAAGCCCGAGACACACTCTCAGAGAGAAATTTAAGTAGATTAATGTAATGACTGTGCCTTCACAGTATATTTTTGAAAATCTTTTATATGCCCATAAAAATATAAACTTGTTTAAAAGATACAGTGATATCCATAATATAAATACTAGGAACAAACACAGCTTCGTTGTACCTACAACAAGGCTCAAGAAAATAGGTGGCTCGTTCAGATGTCAATGTATACGCTTTTATAATAAACTTCCAAGCCACGTTCAAGATCTAAGCCTTAATAAATTCAAATCATTCATTAAACGTAAGTTGTGCCAGAAAGGCTTTTATACCGTTAAGGATTATATTGAGGACAAAAAGGCTTGGGATTGAGTTGTTCCAATTTTCTGCATACTGAATGTTTTCTTTTATTTCTGTTACATACACTGATAAATTGATAATTATTATAACAGAACGACTTGAATACTTACCTTGAGAAGTACAATTTATTGTTTTAATAATATTGTGAATTTGAGGACTATGTGGGTCATTGTTTCAGTTTTAATCATGATCTGGCAGTTTAAGTAGTTCATGCGGCCTACCCAAATGTCCTTTCTTTGGTATTGTTCGTCGAATCGTTGAGCTCCTAAAGTTCTGAGTTGAGCTGCACGGTTCCTGACAAATGCGTGCACTGACTGGACAGGTCCTCTTAATCTGCGTGGTTCTTTCCTCAGAAGACCATTTCAGATACTAATCTACATGGTCCTCAAAGATTATGTTCGAATATTTATATACACATTGACATTGATGAATTTTATACATACAATGACATGAGTAATTACTTTGTAAAGTATTATATTATTTAAATTATTGTGAATGTGAAGATTATGTGGATTATTACTTTTTTTATTTTATTTCTTAGTTAGTTTCACGATCTGGCAGCTTGAGTAATTTATGCGGCCTACCCAAATGTCCTTTCTTTGGTATTGTTCGTCGAATCGTTGTGCTCCTTAAGTTCTCAGTTGAGCGGCAAGATTACTGACAAATGCGTGCAAAAGACCCGTGCCAAGACAAGTGCCTCAAAAGACCGTTTCAGACACCAATCTACATGGTCTTCACATGATCTGACCAAGATTATGTCTGGACTTTAAAAGAGACTGTGACCTCTGAGTTTGTTTCGGCCTTTCTTCTCAGAGTAGTCAGTTATGAAACGCCGACCTCATCTAGTTTTAAAAATATGATTGACGTGTAAAAGTGTTTGTAACAAACCTACTTACAGAAATAAAATCATTTATCATTCACATTTGAAAATTTTACAATCAAAATCAAAAGTCATTTATTCAAATTAGGCTGAGAATCAGCACTTTTTGAACGTCAAAATCACATAAGACAGTCCCCCCAAAACGCCCACCCTTCACCACTTCCTAGTGCTTTAGCTGGGAAGAAGAAGTGGCGGAACAAACTCCCCAGCAGCACTGCTGTCTGTTCAGTTAGAAGAACTGGATTCTATACATACAGGGTGTAAGGGGAACGCTTCCGAAGCCAGAACGTAGATTATATACTACCTAAATGCAAACGGATACCAATAACCTTTCACTTTAAATTGGTTATTTTCAAGACTTCATATTTCGTAAACACGCAATGGAAACCGTCCAAAACGTGAGGTCACTGACACGCAACGCAACATACGCGCCACCTTGCGTCCGCGTGTTTCGGGCGCCGAGCGCTCCGTACGGCCGAGTCACGGGATTTATACGGAATTTACAAACATCACTTTCAAAATGCCTACCTTTACAACACTTCACAAAAATTATGAATTTTAATCGCATTATTCGTAGCCCACTGTTAAACATTAAAGCTGACAGAGGCATTTTACGTACCTGTCTAAATCCTTTGCGACCTTATGAGGTTTGGCTCGAACTGCGCTCCATCCCTTTCAATACAAAGTCGGGCCCGTCGTTGTGTCGACCCGTGAACACGAGGCAATAGTGTAGGATCCTCAACACATTCTGCACGAAGTCTATCGAAAACACTCACTATTCTGCCCCGCATTTCATCAGCACTGTCACATTCCCGATTAAAAACTCTTTCTTTCACATAACCCCACAAAAAGAAGTCCAAAGGTGTTAGGTCAGGTGAACGAGCCGGCCAGGCGTGCGGCCCCATTCTTCCGATCCAGCGGTCATCAAATAGCTCAGTGAGACGCTCGCGGACAGGGCGCGTAACATGCGGTGGAGCACCATCGTGCTGGAACCATGCTCGACGAAATTCAGCCAACGATACATCATCTAGCATATCATCTAAATGTTCGTTTAAAAAAATAAGATATTCTGATCCATTGAGGCGCTGCGGTAGAAACACTGGTCCTAGAATTCGTCCATTAAAAACACCAGCCCATACGTTGACGGACCATCGGGTCTGATGGCCGGTTTCTTGAGTGGCGGACGGGTTCACGTCTGACCATACATGAGCATTCCTCCTGTTCCACATCCCGTTCCTCGTGAAAGTGGACTCGTCCGTCCAGATAATGTGCTCAATAAAGCCAGGCGCACGTTGTTGTTGATCTAGCAGCCAACGACAATACGCACGACGACGAACGTGATCGTTAGGTAGCAAAGCTTGTACTTTGTGTATTTTGTAGGGCCGCATTCTGTTCCGGCGCAAGACTTTGTGAACTGTCCAGTGAGAGACTGTCGGTTCGCCCCGGCGCCGCAATAATTTCGCTGCACTTCGTGTGCCCAGGCGAGGATTTTGGCGAATCAAATTTAAAATACGCTCCTCTGTCTGAACATTCACTTGTTGTCCACCACCTGCGGCTATCGGAGCAATCGGTCGATTTTCTAAAACTCGCTGAAAAGCTGCCGTTATCATGCGAGAATCAGACGGATGCCGGACGTTCGGAAATCTGTCTCGGTAAATTCTCAACGCAAGAGAAGCATTGCCACGGGCTTCTCCGAAACACATTAACATGTTGCCGTATTCACGAGCACTGTACACGTATGCATCAGGCATTGTTAAACACAACAAAACTGTACTATAACTAAAAAACAATAAAACAACACTAAAAACGTAACAATAATAACTAAATACAAATTTAAAACTAACAAAACAGTATTAAATACGGTTCAATACCTATCGACCGATTAAACGTAACGCGCGTTCGCTCACGAACTGAGTCTGAAAGGAACTAACTAGATTACTAAGAAGTACTAAGAACATCAAACATGCCGCCTGGCCACGTGCGGCGGCGCCGGCCGACAAACGTACCGCCGCGCGCCACGCGTGTGTGCGTGGACGGGGAATCACATAGGTAGCGGTGTCTTTTCATGTGCAAAGATCAACAAATTACAGAAAATGTTAGAAGAATAATGATAACCAGAAACCAATTAATTTTAATTGATATGAAATTGTACTTTAAATGCTTTATAATTACAAGCTGTTTTCATTTTCTAACTTTTAAATTAGTTTTAACGAGTTTTTTAGATTAAATTAATTAAATTATCCACTTTCAATTGATTGGTATTACATACCTACTTAATGAAGGATACAGTTGTAGCAATAAACGAGTGCGCGTCGTGTGACCCGTAATTACATTGACATAAAGTTCAAATTTAATTGATTCACGCGCGCTATTTGCTTGAAACGGTGCACGTGATGAAATTTTTTTTGTCATTCACAGGTAAAGTCGGCGATTTTTTACTTTATTTCATTCACTATCGATTAACGACTTACATACAAAACTGTTATTAAATGCACGACACGGCCCATTAATTTAAAACATTTGGAGCCTCTGTAATGTTTATTTTTCTTTATTTTGGCGGCGCTTTACAAAGGATGTCTAGGTCGCCGCCCACGCCGCGCAATAGTCGTCGAAGCTTCTCTCTATCAAGTGAAGTGACCCGGGTTCAAATCTCGGCCAAATACCAATGACTTTTGTAATCATTTACCTTGATTATCAGAATTCGACCGAATGTCACAATTATCTCTGTACCTCGCTGGAATGGTCCATCTCGCTTCCCCCTTCACCTCCCCGTGTTAGCCTCGTCGCGTGACTCGTCGGCCGTCGCCTCAGTACGGTGAGCCTCTTCGTTACTTATACGCGTCTCGTTATTTTGCTAATTTTTGTATTATTATTGTTTTGATTTTGGATAGTTATTGTTAAGTTTGCCGATATGAAGTCGTCGACCCCAGATCTAGAGATAATCTGACCATGATGTAGGTAGGTAAACATTTCAATTTTCTTACTGTGCAAAATTTTATTGAACGAATTAACGAAAGTGCTCTTTCCCAATCACAGTAGGTATCTTATTATCTCTATTCGACATGGATCTCAAGGTTAAGCATAAACATCTGGATTTTTCTGATTTGTGAACATAATTTGCGAACATTCGGATCAAAATTGTAACCCGGTTCAAGGGGAAAATCATTACGAACCTTGCATGAATGGAATCCGAAAGTAGATATCCCAGAAGGTAATAGTGAACTGAAAAGATATTTGCTTCAACTTTGACGCACATCAATCGCGTGAACAAAGGGGTCGTTGGCCGCGCTGCTGTCGGCAAGCGCTCGCGCACTTTGAACTCGGGGCTATGCGCGATTGTCAGCTGATATTTATTTACGAATACATTGCTTGATAGAGTTGTAAAGAAAAAAAAATTGTTTAATGGCAAATAATGGTTTCATTTAACTGTTCTCACCGCATAGTGTACGAAAAAGCTAAAAAAAATTAGTAAAATTGTAAAAAAAAAAAAACTGTTTTTTTTATGGTATCGTATCGAGAATCACTAGCCCTATCACCTGTCTTCGTTTTCGGAAGCGTTTCCCTACCACCCTGTATAGTAATAAATAAATTAACATTACGAAACACAAAAATATTAAAATTATTTGCCATATGTCAGCTAGCACACGCCAATATTTAAAACTATACTCAAGCATAAATAAATAATAAAAACAAAAACGCAAACAGAACTTAATACATAATAAAAAGCCTCCTGGCATAAAGGGCGTGCCCGCTTACATATGCAATGCTGCATTATGTTATATGTATATAGCTGTAACTAGTAGCCACAAATGATAAACTAGGACCTTCGAAGTAAAATAAAGAAACATTAATTTCTAATAACAATAACAAAACCATAGTCAGCAAGCTGACCTGTCACCACAAGCAGCACCCGTTCACCAGCATAACGCAAAGATCAGCCATTACCCCCCTCGCCATATTTGAGGGAAGGAGGCAACCCGACCCCCGACGCTACCGCAAGCATTGACATCTAAGGGAGCATGACGAACTTGCTGCCGGTTGCTCAAAAGAATAATATGATGAACTGTCGAGGTCGCTAGCTAACCATATATTGCAATACAACTCATTAAAAAACATTGAAATGAGTAGATTATGTCAATAATAAATAAAAATTAAATTAAACTAAGGTGAGTAATAAATATAGTCAAATAAAATAAACAATTATATGAACTCGTATAACTTGTCAGTAGGTAAGCTAATTTTGGAGAAAGAACATAAACATTGTCTTGAGTTAATCACAGCGACCAACTATTTTTATCGTTTAAGTAATCGTTGATTGAATAGTATGCCTTTGAACAAAGGTTGGATTTTACTTTAGCTTTAAACGCATTAAAAGGCAATTCTAACAAAGAAGAGGGAAGCTTGTTATAAAAGTTTATACCAAGCCCAACAAATGAGTTATGGACCTTATGAATCCGGTGAAAAGGAGCACGTGGTTTCTCCTTGTTTCTAGTGTTAATATTATGAATATCACTGTTTTTTGTGTATAAGTGTATATTTTGCCTAATATATAAGATGTTGGCGAAGATGAATTGTGAGGCCACCGTGAGAATACCAATCTCTTTAAAAAAATCTCTCAGAGTAACTCTAGCACCTAGCTGGTAAATTGCTTGTACAGCTCGTTTTTGAAGAACAAATATATTTTGAATATCAGCGGCTTTGCCCCACAGCAGAATGCCGTAGGACATGACGCTATGAAAATAACTGAAATAGACTAGCCGAGCTGTATCAACGTCAGTGTATTGTCTTACTTTCCTGACGGCATAGGCGGCCGAACTGAGCCTTCCCGCTAGGCATGATATATGTGATCCCCACTGAAGCTTGGCATCAACTGTTATGCCCAGAAATACTGCCGAGTCTACAGTTTCAAGTACCTCTTTATCTAAGACGATGTTGGGTCCTAGATTTCTAACATTCGGTAAGGCGAACTTTACACATTTCGTTTTCTTGGCATTGAGAACTAGGTTATTTGTGGTAAACCAATCTGTAACCATTGATAGTGCACTGTTTACGTCGTCAAAATTTTGTCTATTCCTGTCTACTTTAAAGATAAGAGAGGTATCATCAGCAAATAGTACAACGTCACAGATGCCCTTTAAATAGAATGGTAAGTCATTTATATACACCAAGAATAAAAATGGGCCCAGTATAGAGCCTTGAGGTACACCTAACTGAACTGGTAGCCCGGAAGATTTCACACCATTAACATCTACACATTGGTGCCTATTATGTAAATATGAATCTAATACGTTAAGAGCTTCGTTTTGAATACCGTAATGAATTAGTTTACGCAAAAGCGTGTCATGGTGCACGCAATCAAAGGCTTTGGAGAGATCACAGAAAACTCCAATAGCATTTTGCGAGCTCTCCCATGCGCTAAATATGTGTTTCAGCAGAGCAACACCCGCATCTGTAGTCGAACGACCTTTTGTAAAGCCATATTGTTCATCATGAAGGAGGCTATTTAAATTAAAATGTCTTAGCAACTGCTTGAGTATTAATTTTTCAAATATTTTACTAAATGCAGGTAAGATAGAAATAGGCCTAAAATTGCCAACGTTATTTTTATCACCCGATTTAAATAATGGTATGACTTTACTACTCTTCATGAGGTCAGGAAAAGTTCCTAAATCAACACATTTATTTAACTGGCACAATAAAATTAAACTCAAATCGGGACGTGGTTGTGTGTTCCGTATAGGTATAGGCCACCAAGTACAAATAAGCGTCTTTTTGTAAGGGAACTTGGTAACTATATTTCTATGTTTGACTCGAAACAAAACTGTTTATTATTTGGCGACACGAACATTGACCTAAAATCCATATCGTCATACAAAGATTTATATTTAGAAACACTCAGCGAGCACGGCTTAGTGTGTGGAATTTCTGATTTTACCCGAATAGAAACAAAACTTAACATTATCACAAAATCTTGCATTGATCACTTTTTTGCACGGTTCCCAACATTAATTCTGTGCTCGGCGGTGTTAGACACCGTACTGGGCCTGCAGTCTCGACATGACGCAAACGGCTGTCGCAAACTACCGAGCAATAAATAATAGCAAAAGTAATTGTCTGCCGTAACGATGCTTACGACAAATGGAAGTCTCTACACCCGAGATAACGCGCAAGATCGTACATAACTTTGACAAAACGGTGGGTGTCGGTACGCCAGCGAAAAGCGTATTCATAGTTCGGTTTTTTCGAAGACAATTAATGTCCGTAACAAATTCACCTTGAATACAGGCAAAATTAGTGAACATGATTTAATAAAAATAATTATTTTTCTGGATAATTTTATAGTGGCTATGTAAACCCTACCTTGGAAACACTATTTTTCATAAAAACTATTAAGTAGCGATAACCATTTTAAAGAATTAAAATATGTTGTTAAATATCTAAGGACATTAAAATCTGCGTCCTTGCAACATTATTAACTTAATGCCAAAGTTGTCAAGTATCAATGTCAAGTCATTATGGAATTGTCAATTGTTTATTTGTTGTCATTGCAAGCAAACAATGTATTTTCAATTCAATCGTATTTACTTATAATTTGTTCATTGATGTGACAATGTGACAAAGTTACAGCATATTATTACTCGGCTAACCCAATTTGGCTCAAGCGGCGACCCCACTGCTTAGAGTTTCTCATTAAAGTATATAGAGTTGCGTAATATGACACTGGACTACAGCAACTCTGTAATGCTGTAGCGTTTGAAGAAATGGCTAAAGTTTACCGAAGAGCTCGATAAACACGTCTCCTGAAATTCTGTTATGATACGGAAATGAAACATTTCAACGGATTTTCACTTTCGTGCGATTTGCAGTCTCATAACCATATCAAGGCTGTTGGAGGTCTCTGAGGCAGCATGAAGCAAGCGGTCCACACTTCAGAAGGCCACATCGCTTGGAGATGCATCATTTGTGGTGGCTATCTCCTGTAGTGAGAGCACGACGTAGAAGAAGAAGAAAACAATTTGAAATAAGTGAATAGTGAAAGTTTACATTTTCATTTGATAAAGATTTTTCGATAGGTATGCAACATGCCCCATGTAAACAGTGTCTAGATTATTAGGATACATGAACTTAGGATATGATTGTGGTAATGGAAATTTAATAAAGTTGAAAACATGATTTGTGGTTGTGCGTTATTTATTTTTCAATAGAATAAAATTAATAAAATATTTATTTACAAAGAATACACATACTAAAATCAGTTGTTACAGTTGTGAGGAGTCTATGTACATTCTACCTATTATTGATGTGAAACATCTATAGCCGTACGTAAAACCGAGTGCTGGCGTGGCGACGCAAGCCGTGGCGACGCATCGCCATAAGTAGACAAAATATTGACGGAATGTATCTACCAGAAGGCAAGTGAAAACAAAAATTGTCATTTACCAAGCCAGTGTATGGTGATCGGTGAAACGTTGTTGGAGTTTATCAATCTCAAATAGGTATACTAACATGTATTTTAATTAACTATTTTGAATTTCGTGTTGTATAATATCTTATAAATAAATATTTAGATTGAAATATTTTGTATTATATGTCTACTCCATAGTTAGGACTAGCGCGCATTGCGGCAGCAACCGGTGCGGTTTGCTCCCGCAAAAAACTGTGATGTATGAACTACAGTGGAGGTACGCGCACTGCGGCTGTTCAACCGCATGCGGCTAAAAAATGTGACTTGCTACAGATTTCTTGCGGTGCGGCGCCGCACGGTTTTTTTGCATCCAATAAACTTGTATGCAACCCCGCGCACTGCGGCAGAAAAATCGTAGCGCGCAGCAGTCAGTAGTGATCGAGCCACGGCGGAAGAATGTTGTCGCCGAGAGCTTCGTCCGACGATGCGGTTTATTGTTTTGATTTTGGATAGTTATTGTTAAGTTTGCCGATATGAAGTCGTCGACCCCAGATCTAGAGATAATCTGACCATGATGTAGGTAGGTAAACATTTCAATTTTCTTACTGTGCAAAATTTTATTGAACGAATTAACGAAAGTGCTCTTTCCCAATCACAGTAGGTATCTTATTATCTCTATTCGACATGGATCTCAAGGTTAAGCATAAACATCTGGATTTTTCTGATTTGTGAACATAATTTGCGAACATTCGGATCAAAATTGTAACCCGGTTCAAGGGGAAAATCATTACGAACCTTGCATGAATGGAATCCGAAAGTAGATATCCCAGAAGGTAATAGTGAACTGAAAAGATATTTGCTTCAACTTTGACGCACATCAATCGCGTGAACAAAGGGGTCGTTGGCCGCGCTGCTGTCGGCAAGCGCTCGCGCACTTTGAACTCGGGGCTATGCGCGATTGTCAGCTGATATTTATTTACGAATACATTGCTTGATAGAGTTGTAAAGAAAAAAAAATTGTTTAATGGCAAATAATGGTTTCATTTAACTGTTCTCACCGCATAGTGTACGAAAAAGCTAAAAAAAATTAGTAAAATTGTAAAAAAAAAAAAACTGTTTTTTTTATGGTATCGTATCGAGAATCACTAGCCCTATCACCTGTCTTCGTTTTCGGAAGCGTTTCCCTACCACCCTGTATAGTAATAAATAAATTAACATTACGAAACACAAAAATATTAAAATTATTTGCCATATGTCAGCTAGCACACGCCAATATTTAAAACTATACTCAAGCATAAATAAATAATAAAAACAAAAACGCAAACAGAACTTAATACATAATAAAAAGCCTCCTGGCATAAAGGGCGTGCCCGCTTACATATGCAATGCTGCATTATGTTATATGTATATAGCTGTAACTAGTAGCCACAAATGATAAACTAGGACCTTCGAAGTAAAATAAAGAAACATTAATTTCTAATAACAATAACAAAACCATAGTCAGCAAGCTGACCTGTCACCACAAGCAGCACCCGTTCACCAGCATAACGCAAAGATCAGCCATTACCCCCCTCGCCATATTTGAGGGAAGGAGGCAACCCGACCCCCGACGCTACCGCAAGCATTGACATCTAAGGGAGCATGACGAACTTGCTGCCGGTTGCTCAAAAGAATAATATGATGAACTGTCGAGGTCGCTAGCTAACCATATATTGCAATACAACTCATTAAAAAACATTGAAATGAGTAGATTATGTCAATAATAAATAAAAATTAAATTAAACTAAGGTGAGTAATAAATATAGTCAAATAAAATAAACAATTATATGAACTCGTATAACTTGTCAGTAGGTAAGCTAATTTTGGAGAAAGAACATAAACATTGTCTTGAGTTAATCACAGCGACCAACTATTTTTATCGTTTAAGTAATCGTTGATTGAATAGTATGCCTTTGAACAAAGGTTGGATTTTACTTTAGCTTTAAACGCATTAAAAGGCAATTCTAACAAAGAAGAGGGAAGCTTGTTATAAAAGTTTATACCAAGCCCAACAAATGAGTTATGGACCTTATGAATCCGGTGAAAAGGAGCACGTGGTTTCTCCTTGTTTCTAGTGTTAATATTATGAATATCACTGTTTTTTGTGTATAAGTGTATATTTTGCCTAATATATAAGATGTTGGCGAAGATGAATTGTGAGGCCACCGTGAGAATACCAATCTCTTTAAAAAAATCTCTCAGAGTAACTCTAGCACCTAGCTGGTAAATTGCTTGTACAGCTCGTTTTTGAAGAACAAATATATTTTGAATATCAGCGGCTTTGCCCCACAGCAGAATGCCGTAGGACATGACGCTATGAAAATAACTGAAATAGACTAGCCGAGCTGTATCAACGTCAGTGTATTGTCTTACTTTCCTGACGGCATAGGCGGCCGAACTGAGCCTTCCCGCTAGGCATGATATATGTGATCCCCACTGAAGCTTGGCATCAACTGTTATGCCCAGAAATACTGCCGAGTCTACAGTTTCAAGTACCTCTTTATCTAAGACGATGTTGGGTCCTAGATTTCTAACATTCGGTAAGGCGAACTTTACACATTTCGTTTTCTTGGCATTGAGAACTAGGTTATTTGTGGTAAACCAATCTGTAACCATTGATAGTGCACTGTTTACGTCGTCAAAATTTTGTCTATTCCTGTCTACTTTAAAGATAAGAGAGGTATCATCAGCAAATAGTACAACGTCACAGATGCCCTTTAAATAGAATGGTAAGTCATTTATATACACCAAGAATAAAAATGGGCCCAGTATAGAGCCTTGAGGTACACCTAACTGAACTGGTAGCCCGGAAGATTTCACACCATTAACATCTACACATTGGTGCCTATTATGTAAATATGAATCTAATACGTTAAGAGCTTCGTTTTGAATACCGTAATGAATTAGTTTACGCAAAAGCGTGTCATGGTGCACGCAATCAAAGGCTTTGGAGAGATCACAGAAAACTCCAATAGCATTTTGCGAGCTCTCCCATGCGCTAAATATGTGTTTCAGCAGAGCAACACCCGCATCTGTAGTCGAACGACCTTTTGTAAAGCCATATTGTTCATCATGAAGGAGGCTATTTAAATTAAAATGTCTTAGCAACTGCTTGAGTATTAATTTTTCAAATATTTTACTAAATGCAGGTAAGATAGAAATAGGCCTAAAATTGCCAACGTTATTTTTATCACCCGATTTAAATAATGGTATGACTTTACTACTCTTCATGAGGTCAGGAAAAGTTCCTAAATCAACACATTTATTTAACTGGCACAATAAAATTAAACTCAAATCGGGACGTGGTTGTGTGTTCCGTATAGGTATAGGCCACCAAGTACAAATAAGCGTCTTTTTGTAAGGGAACTTGGTAACTATATTTCTATGTTTGACTCGAAACAAAACTGTTTATTATTTGGCGACACGAACATTGACCTAAAATCCATATCGTCATACAAAGATTTATATTTAGAAACACTCAGCGAGCACGGCTTAGTGTGTGGAATTTCTGATTTTACCCGAATAGAAACAAAACTTAACATTATCACAAAATCTTGCATTGATCACTTTTTTGCACGGTTCCCAACATTAATTCTGTGCTCGGCGGTGTTAGACACCGTACTGGGCCTGCAGTCTCGACATGACGCAAACGGCTGTCGCAAACTACCGAGCAATAAATAATAGCAAAAGTAATTGTCTGCCGTAACGATGCTTACGACAAATGGAAGTCTCTACACCCGAGATAACGCGCAAGATCGTACATAACTTTGACAAAACGGTGGGTGTCGGTACGCCAGCGAAAAGCGTATTCATAGTTCGGTTTTTTCGAAGACAATTAATGTCCGTAACAAATTCACCTTGAATACAGGCAAAATTAGTGAACATGATTTAATAAAAATAATTATTTTTCTGGATAATTTTATAGTGGCTATGTAAACCCTACCTTGGAAACACTATTTTTCATAAAAACTATTAAGTAGCGATAACCATTTTAAAGAATTAAAATATGTTGTTAAATATCTAAGGACATTAAAATCTGCGTCCTTGCAACATTATTAACTTAATGCCAAAGTTGTCAAGTATCAATGTCAAGTCATTATGGAATTGTCAATTGTTTATTTGTTGTCATTGCAAGCAAACAATGTATTTTCAATTCAATCGTATTTACTTATAATTTGTTCATTGATGTGACAATGTGACAAAGTTACAGCATATTATTACTCGGCTAACCCAATTTGGCTCAAGCGGCGACCCCACTGCTTAGAGTTTCTCATTAAAGTATATAGAGTTGCGTAATATGACACTGGACTACAGCAACTCTGTAATGCTGTAGCGTTTGAAGAAATGGCTAAAGTTTACCGAAGAGCTCGATAAACACGTCTCCTGAAATTCTGTTATGATACGGAAATGAAAAATTTCAACGGATTTTCACTTTCGTGCGATTTGCAGTCTCATAACCATATCAAGGCTGTTGGAGGTCTCTGAGGCAGCATGAAGCAAGCGGTCCACACTTCAGAAGGCCACATCGCTTGGAGATGCATCATTTGTGGTGGCTATCTCCTGTAGTGAGAGCACGACGTAGAAGAAGAAGAAAACAATTTGAAATAAGTGAATAGTGAAAGTTTACATTTTCATTTGATAAAGATTTTTCGATAGGTATGCAACATGCCCCATGTAAACAGTGTCTAGATTATTAGGATACATGAACTTAGGATATGATTGTGGTAATGGAAATTTAATAAAGTTGAAAACATGATTTGTGGTTGTGCGTTATTTATTTTTCAATAGAATAAAATTAATAAAATATTTATTTACAAAGAATACACATACTAAAATCAGTTGTTACAGTTGTGAGGAGTCTATGTACATTCTACCTATTATTGATGTGAAACATCTATAGCCGTACGTAAAACCGAGTGCTGGCGTGGCGACGCAAGCCGTGGCGACGCATCGCCATAAGTAGACAAAATATTGACGGAATGTATCTACCAGAAGGCAAGTGAAAACAAAAATTGTCATTTACCAAGCCAGTGTATGGTGATCGGTGAAACGTTGTTGGAGTTTATCAATCTCAAATAGGTATACTAACATGTATTTTAATTAACTATTTTGAATTTCGTGTTGTATAATATCTTATAAATAAATATTTAGATTGAAATATTTTGTATTATATGTCTACTCCATAGTTAGGACTAGCGCGCATTGCGGCAGCAACCGGTGCGGTTTGCTCCCGCAAAAAACTGTGATGTATGAACTACAGTGGAGGTACGCGCACTGCGGCTGTTCAACCGCATGCGGCTAAAAAATGTGACTTGCTACAGATTTCTTGCGGTGCGGCGCCGCACGGTTTTTTTGCATCCAATAAACTTGTATGCAACCCCGCGCACTGCGGCAGAAAAATCGTAGCGCGCAGCAGTCAGTAGTGATCGAGCCACGGCGGAAGAATGTTGTCGCCGAGAGCTTCGTCCGACGATGCGGCGGCCAAAGCGGTCGCCGATGTCAATATTGATGCCCTAATCATTGAAGTACAAAGTCGGCCCGTACTGTGGGACAAAACTCATAAAGGATACGCAGACAGAATTATTAAATCAAACATGTGGGACCAGGTCTATGAGAAGATTATAGAAAATTGGAGTGAGTTGTCAATTGGAGAAAAACAAAAAATTGGTAAGAATTTTTTTATTTCTTAGTATTATTACCTAGTAGGTACCTACAGAAAGCAGAGTTTATTACAGTAGTTTAGGTATTACCAACAATTGTTACGCCAAACAGTTATATTTTATCATATTGCCATGGGACAGAACCTCTAATTGAAGTAAAATAATTTGCAAAATAATCTCTATTCTCTAGGCTGTTCATGGTTGACCTGATGGGGTTTCGACGGAAGCTAAGTAACTCAGTCCCATACAATTCATCTCTAGGTCTGACTCCATCGTGTTTTCGTACGTAATTGTGTAAAATACAACAAGTTTTGATGATTTTATCACAAGTAGTCGTTTTAACATCTAGAGCACGGTGCAAAATTCTCCATTTATTGGTGAGTATTCCAAAAGTACTCTCTACCATTCTTCGCGCTCGTGTAAGCCTATAGTTAAAAACTCTTTGAGTTACTGTAAGATTCCGTCTTGGATATGGTCTCATAACATATTCCGACTGCGCGAACGCCTCGTCTCCGACAAAAACTAGTGGCATCACTTTGCCATCTTCGTCATTAGGTAATGTTTTTGCCTCCGGAAGTTTTAACTGATTTCTTTCGAGTTTTTTCCCGAAATTACAATTCTTGAAAATTTTTGAGTCACTATTCCCACCATAAGCTCCAACATCCACAGATATAAAATAATAATCTGCATCGGCTACCGCCATCAATACAATTGAGTGATACTGTTTGTAATTAAAATATTGAGAACCGGCGTTATTAGGTTTTTCACACCTAATGTGCTTCCCGTCAACGCTACCTAAGCAGTTGGGAAAATTTGTGCGTTTATAAAAAATTTTAGCAATAGTATTCCAAGTATCTTGATCAGGTTCGTGCATGTATATTGATTGTAAACACTCCCACAATTTTTCACATGTTTCTTCCACTATCTCCCGGATTGTAGTAGCACCAATGAGATAATTATTCATAATAAAGTGAGTTGATGCTGTTCCCCGATGCTAAGTACCTGTAACAAATAAACAAAGATTTTTTTTGTTTTTTTTAATAATAATATTCCACAACTATCACACAACGCCATCTAGTCCCAAGCTAAGCAGAGCTTGTGTTACTATATAAAATACTTATACAAAGTTGATACGACAGATGGGCTTTCCTTTAAACTGCCTATACTAGGTCCCATTTTCAAGCTCTGTACCAAAAATCAATTAAATAGGAGCAGTAGTTTAGTCGCAAATGATTTTTAAAGTTTTTGGCCGACCGCTGCTTTGATACGAGAGAATACACGCGCGCCGCGCGCTTGCGACGTTGCCGCTTTAATACCTAGGTATCTAAAGGGGCGTCTAAACGGGCTATATTTTACGACAATTTGTGGCTGCAATTATTGGCAAACATTGCCCAGCCATCAAAAAAACATTTTAGTGCATTTTATGGCTGAGCAATCAATTGCAGGCAACATGTTGCAATATGGCTGCAATAGTATGGCCTTTGATTCAGAACCCTTTAATGAGCCACACAATCCAGCAACAATGGCCGACGAAATGACGCTCATCGCAGCCGCTTACATTGTTTTGGCAGAAAAACGAAAAAAAAGGACACGAATGTGGATTCGACCCTACCTAAGTAGGCGTGACACTTTGGATTCCGTAGACAAGGAATTAATGCTGGATAAATACTTATTTAAAAATGTTATCTTTTCTTTTCTTCTTTCTTTCTTCATTCTTCACATAAGTTCGCAGGCTTCGGAATTTCTTGTAAGCGTCATCACTTGATATATCAAACTTAGTAGCAACTATAGACCATGCATCTTTTTTTGCATTTCTGTCTTTATACATTCCTGTTTCCACATTCCATATTTCAGGATGTAATTGCACTTCATTAATAAAGTCAAGAGTCTTCTCATTAGTTAGTCATTGCATTAGACCAAGTATTATTTCTAACAACACAAGAATGACAGCTGCTGACAGCACAGAATATCACCACACCACAGATTTATACACGTTGGACGTCGCAGCACTCGCAGCACACTTCACGTCGCGCAGAAAGTGAAACGCAAAGTATTTCACGTGGCAGGGAGAAAGGGACGCGCATATACAGTAAAACAGAACAACAATATAGATGGCCCAGATATATTGCAGTATTTTCGATTACGAGGCGATCGTTCGGCCACACGCCCGGCTACACATAAAAACATTTTGACATACCAAAAAATATGTGGCTATAATGCCGGGCCATCCTTAAAATATTGCATAGTGTGGCTGGTATTGCTAGCAATGTTGCCGGCCACAGTATTGCAGCCACAAATTGTCGTAAAATATAGCCCGTTTAGACGCCCCTTAAGGTCAGTTAAATTTATTTGGAAAGGGTGTTTGCGTTTTACTCTGATTTGTAAGCTATTTAGTTTGTTTGAAAAATAAAAAAAAAAATATTTATATTTTATTTTAAACCGTGTCAAATTAATACTAAACACGTATAGTATACGTAGTTTAACTTAATGCCCCTCTGTCATATCAACTCTGTATATTTCTAAATACACAAATATTATAGATAAATTACACCCAGACACAGAACAAATGATCGTGCTCATAACACAAACATTTGTCCTGGGTCGGAATCGAACCCACGACCTCCGGAATAGCAGTCAGGGTCACTAACCACTAGACCAACAGGATTGTCAAAATTTCAGAATAGGTAGACTGTATTTACATGAATTTCGAATTATTTTTTTGACCACAGCTAACCATCTAATGATTAGACTAATCAAATGACTACCACTACTCTAAAATACCTACAAGTAGTAACATTTTGTCTCTTTTTTATTACAGACACACAAATAAAAAAAAAAAATGGCGAAACCTGAAAGATTCTTTTGCAAAAGAACTTGCAATTCAAAAGAAGGGAAAATCAGGACAAGGATTTAAAAAAAGAAGGCCATACATTCACTTTCAAGCCCTTACGTTTTTAGCCTCTCAACCATTGGAGAGAGAAACCACCTCAAACATATCAGTGGATGATTCTGAACAAGACAGTAATAATAGTATCGAACGCGAAAATAGGAGGCAAGTCCGCAAAACATCTCAGGCTCGCGAAACAGACAGAAGTGAAGAACTTTTAGACATCATACGACAATAAAAAACCTATGATGAAGACATCAGCTCCACGGAATTGTTAGTACCCCTACTAAAAAAATTAAATGACGACCAAAAGCACTACGCAAAAGTCGAAATTTTAAATATATTGAACGTTGCGAAACGTTACCGTCCACCGGAGTTCCAAGGACCGCAAACCCAGTATCGTTCAGCTTCAGAACCTAATCGTTACGACAGGATCCCATGCCCTCAAGACTCACGCCGAAGACTGTCATCTGTCATGTCTAATTATACTCCTTCACCACCATGCACCTTGGGTCACCGGCTTACGTTATGTCTCCGACTCCTAGCCCCAGTTATGCCTCATCTCAGCCTCTGCCTACTCCACAGCAAGCTCAAGCTTCAACTTCAGGGAATCAGGCATTAGGTACAAACATGGTGTCTATTGAATTGAATCAAGAGAACTTTTGTAATGAACCCAATCATGCAACGCTACTATATGATGACCAAGAAATGGAAAATTATACACAACGGAATCCAGCCAACATACGAGTATCTGAACATACTGACGCAGACATAATATATTCCTCTGATACCGCATCTCATGTCGTAAGACGAGGGAATGGCATTAAAATGAAAGATGTTTTAATCTTCAAGCGTAATTAATCTCTTTTTGTTAAGTTAATTCTTTTTATTTTGCCATAAGTACGTAGTGGTATTCCTATGTTTTTTTCGCCAT
The DNA here is from genome assembly GCA_937001585.2 of Brachylomia viminalis. NCBI lineage: Eukaryota > Metazoa > Arthropoda > Insecta > Lepidoptera > Noctuidae > Brachylomia > Brachylomia viminalis. The sequence goes on from OW443301.2 coordinate 27,423,415, forward strand.
ATTTCTTCATAATAAAAGAAAAAAAAGGGGATTTGTTTTATTTATGAACATACTACCAGCATTGTAGCTAAAATGTATAATTATGTAGGTACTTACCTCAACGTTACTGAAAACCTTTCTTCCACTGATATCGCCTTTCTCCAACTCGTATCCTTGTAGTAGATTTTGTAACCAACAATTATTTTTAAATTGTCAAAGGTCTTTATGCTCATTCTGTAGTAACCAAAAAACTTTTTTGGAAACATTCGCAAATCATTATATCTCATATAGAAAAAACCCTTCATAGGTCTCATTGCTGTTAATGGATGAACCCAATACTGCTTGCGTTTCCGTTTCCTTGCTGTTAATATTAAATAAATGCAAATCCGAAGCCTGGTTTCGTAGTCCATGCTGGTCGACCTTCCGCTACGAAAGCTGATTTACCGGCGTTTTGGTAAGTAAAAGGTAAGTAGGATTTTAGAATAGAAAATAATATATTATTGTGTTACACGGCTTAACCTAGATTATAGAATTCAAATGTTTAGTTAGTCCAGATACTAACTATGTAAAATATAAATGGACCAATCACGAGAGAGCCGGTGCGCAGGTCCCCTGTCCTAACTAAGGTGTCGCTGCTGGCTACGTCACTCGCTCCGTCGTGAGTTGGCCACACGTAAATATAACGCGCGGCCGGCGCTGGCGCGCCTCAGTGCAAGCCGATCCCTTGGGAGAAGCGAGCCAAATACCTCGGTGTCGTCCTCGATGAGCACCTATCCTTCACAGAGCATATAAGGAAGGCCCGCTCGCGCGCCGCCTTCGCTCTTGGTAGACTCCACTTCGTTCTGAATGCACGCAGCAAACTATCCCTCAGGTATAAATTACGCATTTACACAGCGTGCATTCGCCCAATCATGACCTATGCTAGTGCAGTCTTCGCACACGCCAAACCCCATCACATCCATAGGATGCAGGCCCTACAAAATCGTGTCCTTCGTAGGGCAACAGGTTCCCCCTGGTATGTCCGTAACGAAATACTCCACCTAGATCTCAAAATCCCCACTATCCATCAATTCATGAAACGCAACTCCAAGCGTTTCTTCGACACCTCCGACAAACATCGCAAGCCTCTGGTTGTCAAGGCCGCAGGCTATGTCCCCTCTAAAATCAGCCACCTCCGCCGCCCAAGGCATGTCCTCACCGACCCCGATGACCCCATAACACTCCGCCAGGAGAGCAATAGGGCCACCAGTACAGTGCACAAATTACACAAACCGTCATTCCGTCCTCGCCGCCGAGGTACCTCGCGAACCCCCCGACTTAATCGTCCCCCCCGAGCCTTGCCCGACGAAGCGCCAGCCCACGCCGCAGCTGAGCCCGTAAATATAAACCCCCCCGACTGTGACCTCTGGATTTATTTCGGCGTTTCTTCTCAGAGAGTAGTCAATTAGGAAACGCCGACCTCATCAAGCTTAATAATAAGAAAAATCTGATCCAGCATGTCCCACCTTGCTGTCCCCCCCCCCAGCGACGCCCTAAGCCGAGGTTCGTACCCCACAGGGGGTGCCCTTAGGTGATAGTCGCTTAGTATGTAAAAATACGCCCCTGGCTGGAGGCTTTGAGTTTCACTTAAGGCAACCACAGGATAGTCCGGTTAAGTAGTAACGACCTAAGGATTAACGACGTAATGTGACTGTGTTTGGTTTGTTATCTTCACGCCTAACATTTCACCGGGTAGTCTGAGTGACTGGCCATACAGTGTTTCTGCTGCAGAGACGTCCGTGTCGTTTTTTAATGTTGCACGTAGACCCAACATGACTGTCGGTACCTAGCTCGTACGTCCAGCTTGAATTTTGTAGACGGGCTGTTAGTGCGATTTTTAGTGAACGATGCCACCGTTCTATCATACCGTTTGCTTGAGAATGGTAAGCAGTCGATCGTGTGCGCTCGATGCCTAATCTTTTCATTAGACTTTTGAATAACTCGAATTCAAATTGACGTCCTTGGTCGCTGGTCAATCGTTCTGGACATCCGAAACGAACAATCCAACCTTCGTACACAGCACGGGCGACTGTTTCGGCCGTTATGTCAGCCACTGGGTAAGCCTCGGGCCATCTTGTCGTCCTGTCGATGATTGTCACACAGTATCGTTTTCCATCTGATAGGGGCAGTGGTCCAACGATGTCGATGTGGATATGAGACAGACGATCAGCAGGCGGAAAAACTTCAAGTGGTGATACCTACTGTGTGCCAAGCCGCTGTTCGCCGGGGGTGTCCTGAAGCTGTGGTGCGGAAACGACCACACCTTAGGATGGCTAAGGAAGACTGTCTCCGACCTTTCTCTCCCGACTAGCATCTCGTTGGTCGTCAAGAGTCAGGCGGAGATTATGAAACGTGCTCGATGTGGGATCGTGATCCCAGACGAGCAAGGGGTATTTGGTGAGCCGACCAATATTGGGCGTGCTCTCAGTTACCAAAACCCCTGGGTAGACATCAAGAGGTGGGTGCTCTTGCATGCCGACAAGCAGGCCGCAGCGTGGTTCGTGGTGGTCGGTATCCCTGAGGACCAAATCCCGGCCCTGATGGAGGCCGGACGCCGTCTCTCAATAGGATTAGGGGCGGTGTACGTGAAGTTCCAGGGTCGGAACGGCAGGTTCACCGACGTCCCTCAGGGATGGGACCCCACCACGGAAACCATTGGCGACGCGCCAATTGTACTGCAGACACCAGCAGGGGAGTCCACTCCCCCAGCATCATGCAACCCGGAAGCATCCGCGGCCGCTGCTACCACAGCAGAGTTGGCCGTGTTTGATGCCGCCATCGTGGGAGCCGTCCCTTCATCGGGCGAGGAGTTGGACGACATTACCCTGTCTCCGGCTTCGGGTCGGGGAGGGGACGGTTTCGACGAGGGCGACCTGTTTGCCGGGCTGAGACTGGAAGGGGACGAGGGGGGTTCGACCAACGATGGCGTTCCCTTCGTCGACCTGTAGAGTCCTCCAGGCTAACCTCCACCACAGTCAGACCGCGACGGCTTTTTTTTTTTTTTTTTTTTTGAGTATGGGAAATCATCAAATGACTCCTCCCGCTCTGGGTGGAGCGGAAGGGAGTGTCAGACTCTTACTGACTAAAACCCACCCGTGTTCCTTCCTTGGCCCTTTATGTTCCGGGTCAGCGGTACCCCTTTTGGATGATCCCGCTTTCCCGGCAGGCTTGGGCCCTAGTGGACCCCCTCTATGATGCTGACATCTCTTTGAGGCGCGCGTGGAACACGTACGCGCCGTCCAGCACGGGCCTGGTCCTGATCGGACGGTGTGCTACCCATTACTCACCGCCCGCAGGCCCGCGCCTACGGTGGCCGGGAGTCGTCACGCGGCTCCCGACGCCCGGAGCGTCCACCGCGGCGGCTTGGACGGGAGACTCTCTCCCTCTCCCGTCCCGCCACCTCCTTCGCTAGCATGACTGCTTCGCAGAAGGAGGCGACTGCCTCCCACTCCCCCTCGCCCCGGACCATGGCTTGAACCAAGGCCGGGCGTGAGAGATCGCCGCCGCTGCCGATCGCCTCTACGAGGACACGGCGGTGCTCCGCCCATGCAGGGCAGGCCCCCACCGTATGCTCCACCGTGTCCTCGGGGCGATCATCGCAGTGGTGACACCCGGGCGTTTCCTCCCGCCTGATGATGTGCAGGAACCTCCCGAAACTTCCGTGTCCGGTGAGGACCTGCGTCAGGCGGTAGGTGAGGACGCCGTGACGCCTCTCTAGCCACTCCTCAAAGAGGGGTCTTACCGCCGCTATCGTGGCGTGCCCTGCGCTGGGTTGCGACAGTCGCTCTTTCCATGCCGCCAGGAGATCGCGCCGGAGGTCCGTCCGCTCCGCCGCGATTTGCCGCGGAAGCGGGGTTTCCCCCCGGCGTAGTGCCTCCGCGCGCCACTCATACAGGCGCGCGAGGACTATCGCCTCCAGATCCCACGGCGGCAGTCCGGCAAGGAGGCTTGCCGCCTCGCCCGAGATCGTGCGGTAGCCCCGGATCAGCCTTACGGCTACCACCTTTTGGGGCGCGTTCAGATAGTGGGCGGCTCTCCGCCGCAGTGAACGCGCCCACACCGGGGCCCCATATGTAGCCATGGACCGCACGACCCCCGCGTAAAGCCTCCGGCAGGAGGCGTTTGGACCCCTCAGGTTGGGCAGGAGCCGCTTGAGGGCGGCCCCAGTCCGTTCCAGTTTGGGGGCCAAACGTCGGAAGTGCTCCACGAAGTTCCACCGGCTATCGAGCACGAGTCCTAAGTATTTCATCGTGGACTCGACGCCGATGTGAACCCCTCCTGCCGTTAGTTGGGATCCCGATGGTGGCCTGTTCCGGGGCCCATGGAAAGACATGGCCTCGGACTTGTGCAAAGCCACCTCGAGACCCAACTGCCGGATCCTCTCCACGACTATCGCAACCCCGCGTGTCATCGCGTCGGCCGCCGCCTGATGCGACCTACCCTGCGCCAGGACCAGCGTGTCGTCAGCGTAGCACACCACGCTGACGCCATCAGGGAGGTCGGCCCGCAGCACCCAGTCGTAACCGATGTCCCACAGGAGCGGCCCTAGAACCGATCCCTGTGGGACACCGCACGACATCTCTCGCCGGTTCCACTCCCCATCGCGACCGGGGTAGATGACGGCTCTGTCCGTCAGATATGCCTCGACTATTCGACGGAGGTAGGTTGGCACCCGGTGATACCGGAGTGCCTCCCCAATGCAACTCCAGGGCAGGGTGTTAAATGCGTTGGCGATGTCGAGTGACACCGCCACGACAACCCCGCCCCGAGACACCGCGTCCCCCGTCGTGAGGGCTCTAACGCGCATGATGGCGTCCACCGTCGAGCGCCCCTTGCGGAAGCCGAACTGACTATCCGCAAGATCCGGCCCCGTCCTCACCAGGTGCCCGACGAGGCGGCCTGCAATTACTCTCTCAAAGAGCTTGCCGACCTCGTCGAGCAGCACAATGGGCCGGTATGCGGACGGAGAGTCCGCAGAGCGCCCTGGCTTCCGAATGAGGACCAGCTTCCCCGTCTTCCAACGGAGTGGAAACTGGCCTCTCTCCAAACATGCGCTTAAGAGCGCCTCCAGTCGAGGCCCAAGAGCCGTCGAGGCCAGGACCCAGGCCTTCCCTGGCAGGCCGTCGGGTCCTGGGGCGGTATTTTTGGCCTTCAGCCTACCTACCGCCACTCTCAGATCTACCCCGGTCACTTCAGGGGTGTCGTCGTCGTCCGCGTGGTCCGCTTCAGGCACCGCGAGCGGTGGAGCCATAGGCGGGGGAGTATGCTCCCCCCGTGAAGGGAACAGAGCGCTCACCACCTCCTCCACCAGCTGGGGGCGGAGACTCTGCGTCAGCGGGGGGGCCCAGGTGCGGAGTTTATTCCGCACCATTTTGTAAGGGCGCCCCCATGGATCTCCGTTCAGAGTCTCCACCAACTCCTCGCGGGCCGTATATTTGGCCCGCTGGACAGCCTCTTGGAGGGCGGTCTTCGCCGCTCTGTATCCCTCGTACAGCTCCGCCTCCGTCGCTTCCGCATCCGGAGGGCGGATGCGGAGCCTACGGTGCCTGGAGTACAGGTGTCGCACTGCGACGCACGCCTTGCGTAGCGTCTCCAGCTCTTGCGACCACCAGTACACCTGACGTCGGGCGCTTCCTGGACGGACTCGGGGCATTGCCACGTCGCAAATGTCGGACATGGCCTCCCGGAACCACTCCGCCTCATCGTCGATATCGGCAGGCCTGTCCGGTGATGACACCCAGGCCTGCACGATCGAGGCTTCCAGGAGGAGCTCCCGGTCCATCTGCTTCAGCGCCCACCGCGGACCACTCGGGGCCTGTTGGACCGGCGCGCTAGAGGTCTGGGCGGAGACGTCGAACCGGATATACCGGTGGTCGGAGTAGGTCTCCACCTCCTCCATGACGCGCCAGTCAATGACACGCTGTGACAGAGCGGGGCTGGCAAACGAGATGTCCACCACAGACTCACCCCGCATCCGCACACACGTGGGGACAGAACCCCGGTTTAGGACGAAGACCGCGACGGCTCAGCTCCGCAAGTGGCTGGAGGTTCAGCACACGGCCATTGCCCTGATCCAGGAGCCGTGGATTAGGGCGGGCCGCATACAAGGACTCTCAAATCTTGGCGGTAAGCTCCTGGTCACCACAGATCATGATCACCCCAGATCGTGCATCTTTGTCACAGGTAACCTCAAAACACAGATCTTAACAGACTTCTGTTGCAGAGATGTCTCTGCAGCAAGTATGCGTATACAGCGTGACGACGCCCCGGAAAGGGTGATCGTTTTCGCCTCGGCCTACATGCCTGAGGCGGAAGCGCCTCCTCCGCACGACCTCGCCCGCCTCGTGAGCTATTGCGAGAGAGGTGGGTTTGCGGTCGTCGTCGGGGCCGACGCCAACGCTCACCACCAGCTGTGGGGTATGGACACGCAAAACGAGAGGGGTAAGGCATTGGTTGACTACCTATTCTCGACTAACCTATCCCTACTAAACACTGGCTCCGAACCAACATTCGTAACCAGGAGAAGCCGAACAATCATAGATCTCACGCTGGTATCGGAGGGCGCGGCGGAACTTACCACTGGGTGGCGGGTCTCCAAGGAGGCCTCCTGCTCTGATCACAGGTGAATCCGCTTCGACATCCAGGTCTGTGTTCCACCAACACCACCACGGCGCATTCCGCGAAACACGGATCGAGCCAACTATACACGTAGCCTTGTATCCAAGCTTACGACACTAAACAATCCGACGACATTTGCGGATACGACACAGATTGAGGTACATGTAAGCCAGCTTACTAAATCAATAATAGACAGCTACCATACTGCCTGCCCAGAGACCACCCCGCGTAGCGCTCCGGGCAAGCAACCCTGGTGGGGGGCTGATCTGGAGCGCAAGCGCGGTAAGGTAAGGAAAGCTCTGAACAGAGCCATGAACACATGTGCGGATGAGGACTGGGACAACTATTACGCAGCCAAATCCAGCTACAAAAAATGCATCAGGTTCAGGAGTACCACGGGATGGCGCAAATTCTGTGGTAGCATAGAGTCCTGTCAGCAGGCTAACAGGGTAAGGAAAGTACTGTCACAGCAGTACACACCTGGGCCCGTTACACTCCGCAAACCGGACAATACACTCACTTCCTCGCCAGAAGAAACGAGACGCGTCCTTATGGAAACTCACTTCCCTGGCTGTACCTTTGCGCAGGTAATCGCCTGGCAAGATGTACTACAAACACCAACAGAAAATGAATGGCTTTATGCAAGTAGGGTGATCACGTTGGAGAAGCTCCAATGGGCCATCCGTAGCTTCCATCCTTTCAAGGCAGCCGGTCCTGACGGAGTGTTCCCCGCCTTACTACAGTGGGGTGGAACCGCTGTCGCAATAAGACTGGTGCCCCTAATGAGGGCGTGCCTGGCCCTTAGATACGTTCCTAAAGGTTGGAGGGAAGTGAAAGTAATATTCATCCCCAAGCCAGGTAAGGGAGACTACACAAACGCCAAATCCCATAGACCCATAAGCCTCACCTCCTTTCTACTAAAGACTCTGGAAAGGCTGTGTGACAGGGAGCTGAGGGACGGCGCTCTGAAAACCATACCGCTACAAGGTAATCAACACGCATACAGCTCGGGTAAGTCGACCGAATCGGCCCTTCATCTAGTAGTCAGCCAGATAGAGGAAGCGATTCATCAGAAAGGCACCTGCCTGGGCACTTTCATAGACATCGAAGGTGCCTTCGACAAAACAAACTTCTCCAGCATCAGCGGCGCCCTCTATAGACATGGCGTTGAACAGGTACTAGCGGACTGGATTACTAACATGCTAAGCAAACGAGTAGTTCGCCTTGAGGATGAGCAGCAGCTGGCCATGATAGCCAGAGGCTGCCCCCAGGGTGGGGTGCTGTCCCCTCTTCTGTGGAATATGGTGATTAACGATCTCATAACCAAACTCAACGCCAATCGTTACTACACAATAGGGTATGCAGATGACCTCGCAATCCTTGTATCGGGGAAGGTGACGGGTACGATCTGCAACCTTACTCAGCAAGCGCTACGAATCGTAGAGAGATGGTGCAGGGAATTTGACCTATCAGTGAACCCCACTAAAACTGAACTGGTTATGTTTACCCAGAAACGAGCATTAGGCCCGATCCGTCTACCAAAACTTTTCAATACAGAACTGCAGTTGACCAACGAAGTCAAGTATCTCGGGTTCATTCTGGACAGTAAGTTAAACTGGAGTAGTCACTTGGACAACAAACTAAACAGGGCCTGCATAACCTTCTGGCAGTGCAGGAGAATGATAGGTAAGAAGTGGGGCCTATCCCCTAAAATTATACTATGGCTGTACACCACAGTGATACGCCCTATGATCACCTACGGGGCCGTGGTCTGGTGGCCCCGTACTGAGTTGGGTACAGCTACTAGCAAACTACAACGCCTGCAAAGACTAGCCTGCATGGCCACCACAGGCTGCATGAGGACCACTCCGACTGCAGCTATCGAAGCCATGCTGGGACTACCACCGCTCCACCTGTTCATACAGCAGGAAGCGACGATGGCGGCGGTTCGTCTAAATGCACTAGATCTCTGGGGTAAGAGAGATTTACCACACACCGCGCTGCTTGAGGGACTCAGCAAGGAGTTCCCCATTACGAAAGCCATAAATGACCGGGTACCCAAACAATTTATATTTGATAAAAAATACAAAATCCAACTTCATGAGGATCGCCGATGCGAGGGCTTGCGCCCGGCAGAGCTGCGCATCTTCACGGATGGATCCAAAACAGGTAGTGGCACAGGTGCTGGAATCTTCTCGGAGGACTTCAATATACGCATCTCCACACCATTGGGGGTCCATAACACAGTGTTCCAGGCCGAATGCATGGGTATTTCTCTAGCCGCCTCAGCCATCATGGCCAGGGAAGTTAAAGAACACTCGATCCGCATACTCTCAGACAGCATGGCCGTTCTGCAAGCGCTGAACAGTCACACCGTTGATTCTGGGCTAATATACGAGTGCCACCAGCGCCTAAACCAGGTGGGCAACCTCAATAACATAACCATTCAATGGATCAAAGGACACAGCGGCTCGCTAGGCAACGATGCAGCCGACGAACTTGCCAGAAGGGGGTCGAACGCTGTACCAGTGGGTCCCGAACCCATCGTGCCACTCCCCTTCGGGTTCATACGCACTCTGGTAAGGAAACGCACCAGGGACCAACATCACAAACTATGGGTGGACCAACGTGAGTGCAGGCAGGCTAGGGAAGCACTCCCCACAATCGGTGGCCGCTTCACGAAACAGGTTCTCCGACTAACCAAGCAACAGCTGCGTACAGTCACAGCAGCTGTAACTGGTCACGGATCATTTAATAAACACCTCTTTGTATTAGGAGTCACGGACAGTCCGCTGTGCAGGGCCTGCATGGAGGAGGACGAGACAGCAGCCCATGTGCTTCTAAGCTGCCCGGTGGTCACCACATACAGGGCAAAGTACTTCGGCAACCCAGGTACCCTACGTGAGATTGTCAGCAACACCAAGGCGTTGCTGGCCTTTCTCGAGGAGCTGGGGTGGATCGAATAACCGATTTTCCCACCCGTACGCAAAATACGCGCATTGACGTGGAGTTGCGGACACCAGCCCGTATTATCTATCTATCTATCTACCTACTGTGTGTCGTTGAGTCTTTGTTTGTTGACATGCGATGCAGCTTCGTGTCCAGGCCCTGCAGTCTCGACATGACGCAAACTGCTTAGCAATCGTTTTCGGTTGCTAAGTCCTAACAATCCAGATGTAACGATATTTGGTAGTCTCGACACTCAAATTTATCGGTTGTTACCAGTATTTTATCAATCTTGGTCGAAAAAGTGACGATATCCTTAGTGTTTACGATTATAGTTTGCAACCATTTTTGACAGCCCGCTAAGTGATTCGTTGTCAACTTGTCATCGTAAACTATAATATTTTGGTGTTTGCAAGTAGTTTCAAACAAAAATTATGCGGAATTATGTGTCGCGATGGTGTGTCTGTGTGTCGGTACCAATGAGGCTTTTAAGTCCACCTATTTATAGGTTCAGGACATACTACTTACTTACGTGCGAACGAACGTCGCCGACAATCACCGCATTAGAAGGAGCCAAAGACATTTTAAATCTTTTTGAAGGAAGCGAATTGTCCGATCTTAGTAGGTAAGTATATAAATAAAGAACACAACCGCAAATCGTTCAACTATATTAAATCTCCATTATGTATGTATTTTTGTATTTTTTTCAACGTAATCATGATCTGGCAGTTTGAGTAATTTATGCGGCCTACTCAAATGTCCTTTCTTTGGTATTGTTCGTCGAATCGTTGAGCTCCTTGAGTCTAAGTTGAGCTGCACGATTACTGACAATTGCGTGCACTGACTGGACAGGTCCACTCAATCTGTGTGGTTCTTTCCTCAAAAGACCATTGCAGACACCGATCTACATAGCTTTCACATGACCTGACCAAGATTTTGTCTGGACTTTAAAAGAGACTGTGACCTCTGAGTTTGTTTCGGCCTTTCTTCTCAGAGTAGTCAGATAGGAAACGCCGACCCCATCTAGTTTAAAAAAAATATGATTGACGTGTAAAAGTGTTTGTTCAAACCTACTTACAGAAATAAAATCATTTATCATTTATCATTTATGACTATCCTTTCCTAAGTTCACACATTATAATTCTAGACACTCTGTTTACAATGTTAATTAATATACAACTCTGTTTGTCATGTCATGTCATGTCATGTCTATGTTGCACACCTATCCGCATGACATTACCAATAAACTCAGCAGTTTAATAAAGTGACAATAATGAAATTTAATTAAAATCTCCAAAAAACCTAAATCATACACTTTTACCCATGGTTAGCCGTATAAACTTTAGAAAAAGAGTATAACCATCACAACATTTTTAGGGATCTTAATTGACAGCCAGTTGACGAGGAAGGCACAGGCAGAGGATATTTGTACAAGAGTAAGTTGCATAACTTATCAAAAAGAAGTTAGTCTGCCGAAAATATTGGTTGCTTACCATGGTTTGGTACCTACTTTCTGTTTTAAGGTTTGGTGTCTAATAAATTGTAAAAACTAATAAACATCTACCTACTTTATACCTCTAATGAAACTATAAAACATGCTACAGATATGAGATCTCAATACATAGATAGATATGATACTGTTTAATATGTACACCATCAAAATGACAGACATATAATATGTGGAAATTTTACATAGGGTGGCACAATGTCCAAGGACTCATGCACGGGACTCATAACTTCTTCGTGTATTCCCTTTCATCCCTTTTGTTATGAGCCTCCAAGGAAAACGGTTTTTTAAAAAACAAAATCTATTTATTTAGGTAAGACAGCCGTCTAGCTTGGATGTTGGTATGAGACTGATGACTAAATGTATGGGATCACAGGCTATGGATGAGGAGTGCTGAGCATGCAAAAAGGAGGACGACTGGTAGGCAAGAAAGGATGCATAGAGTGTCTATAACACCTCCCGGGGGTAGACTAAACATCGGGGTGGAATGTGCGATGTTTAGGAAGGAAATGGAAGAAGGTAAGTAAGTGTTACACATTTCTGCGAATACTAGGAGATGGGAGGTCTTCTGCATCAGGACGGCGCTTAATGACCTTCAAAGGAATAGCTGGTTCGGGAGCTGGAGTTTGTTCTACAGGTAAGTCTATCGGATTGGCACGAGAGGATCTCGGGAAAAGGTAAGTTAGACGACTGCGTGATTTAATGAATAAAAACATTTTAGAAATACAAAAGATTAAAATTATACATATTATAATTATGAATGTAACTGAGTAATGGGTCTCGTATTTAATCATCGGATGTTGATTTAGAATTTTATCAGTTTGATCAGATATAGATCTTAATTTTGATTTTGTTTTCAAAGTAAAGACATCTAAATCAATATCTTGTAGTTTTAAAGGAGCCTCATTACTTATTACTTTTCTAAACTTATCTAAAGTACAACAAGATTGATTTATAATATTAAAATAGGGGTGTATTACAGTAGCGTTAATCCTTACATTATTAAATTTTGGTATTAGTTTGGTACTTTTACAATAAGCGATACAGTTGTTTGGTACCGTAAGTATTCCTGTGCCAATAATACTTATTTCTAGGATTTTTTGGTTTGGACACTCATCAGGGCTGGCCGAGATACGAAATATCTGGTCTTCTTCGCGATCCGACATAGTTTATGTAGGTGTGGGCACTGTAGTGGGTACTCGAACGAAAAGATAATTTGAATTCTAAATAACCAAATAATAATAACACTAGCGAACGAAATAAACACGCGTGTCGGAAACAAACACGTGCGTTGGTACTGAGCGTTTGCCAAGACTGTCCGAGCTCGACTGTCAACTGTAGACTGTCGCAACACTCGGTCTCTCCGCCAGTCCTCGCTGCATCCCCTCCACCGACGATCGTGTCCAAGCGGTAGCGCTCGCTTGCGTTTCCGATCACATGATTATTCGTTTACGATTCAAATAGTTAGATGGCGCTGTCCGTTGTACTGTGGCGCCATCAATCCACGACACGGCCATCCCTGACTAGCACCCGTCCTCGGGTGTAGTACCTGGGGACAAAATATGCTCAGAGAGTAAAATAGCTCGGCTATCCTGCCAATACCTAACAACTAAGGTAGCTAGGCTATCCTGCCAAAACCTAACAACTAAGGTAACCCGGCTATCCTGCCAATACCTAATAACTAAGGTAGCTTGGCTATCCTGCCAATACCTAATAACTAAGGTAGCTCGGCTATCCTGCCAATACCTAACAACTAAGGTAGCTAGGCTATCCTGCCAAAACCTAACAACTAAGGTAACCCGGCTATCCTGCCAATACCTAATAACTAAGGTAGCTTGGCTATCCTGCCAATACCTAATAACTAAGGTAGCTCGGCTATCCTGCCAATACCTAACAACTAAGGTAACCCGGCTATCCTGCCAATACCTAATAACTAAGGTAGCTTGGCTATCCTGCCAATACCTAATAACTAAGGTAGCTTGGCTATCCTGCCAATACCTAATAACTAAGGTAGCTTGGCTATCCTGCCAATACCTAATAACTAAGGTAGCTAGGCTATCCTGCCAAAACCTAACAACTAAGGTAACCCGGCTATCCTGCCAATACCTAATAACTAAGGTAGCTTGGCTATCCTGCCAATACCTAATAACTAAGGTAGCTTGGCTATCCTGCCAATACCTAATAACTAAGGTAGCTTGGCTATCCTGCCAATACCTAACAACTAAGGTAGCTTGGCTATCCTGCCAATACCTAATAACTAAGGTAGCTAGGCTATCCTGCCAAAACCTAACAACTAAGGTAACCCGGCTATCCTGCCAATACCTAATAACTAAGGTAGCTTGGCTATCCTGCCAATACCTAATAACTAAGGTAGCTCGGCTATCCTGCCAATACCTAACAACTAAGGTAGCTAGGCTATCCTGCCAAAACCTAACAACTAAGGTAACCCGGCTATCCTGCCAATACCTAATAACTAAGGTAGCTTGGCTATCCTGCCAATACCTAATAACTAAGGTAGCTTGGCTATCCTGCCAATACCTAATAACTAAGGTAGCTCGGCTATCCTGCCAATACCTAACAACTAAGGTAGCTAGGCTATCCTGCCAAAACCTAACAACTAAGGTAACCCGGCTATCCTGCCAATACCTAATAACTAAGGTAGCTTGGCTATCCTGCCAATACCTAATAACTAAGGTAGCTTGGCTATCCTGCCAATACCTAATAACTAAGGTAGCTTGGCTATCCTGCCAATACCTAATAACTAAGGTAGCTTGGCTATCCTGCCAATACCTAATAACTAAGGTAGCTTGGCTATCCTGCCAATACCTAACAACTAAGGTAACCCGGCTATCCTGCCAATACCTAATAACTAAGGTAGCTTGGCTATCCTGCCAATACCTAATAACTAAGGTAGCTTGGCTATCCTGCCAATACCTAATAACTAAGGTAGCTTGGCTATCCTGCCAATACCTAATAACTAAGGTAGCTTGGCTATCCTGCCAATACCTAACAACTAAGGTAGCTAGGCTATCCTGCCAAAACCTAACAACTAAGGTAACCCGGCTATCCTGCCAATACCTAATAACTAAGGTAGTCGTGTCTCATTTTTACTTTATTTTTTCTAGTTTTAATTTACAATGCCTTGTTATCAAGGTTTCATAAACAGTGCATCCCACACAAACAAAAAAAAAAAACTTGGAAAAGGTCCGATCAATAAGTAAACAAAAAAATCCAGATAATTGTAACGAATCAGTTACTATTTACCAAAATAAATTTCATAAGCAATGCATACTCAACCCATGAAATTTTTATAACAATCTGTGCACCAACACAGACAGGAACCGCACAAATGATTTCTTGTAGACCCATCGCCACATGTGACACTGCACAGGAGGTGCGGTCGAGATCCATCTTCATATGTGCTTACTACACGTGTGGTGCGGTCGAGTGTTTTTCCTAGCTCAATGGTCGAGACCCATCGCCGCCACTTGTGCTACCACACATGAGGTGGTCGGTTAACCAACGCAGTCCAGAATCGTACCAACAATTCTCATAAACATTAGTGCAATATGTGTTACAGCACATGAAGCACTCTGAGCATCAACACAGACCAGAATCGACCGATCAACAAGTTGAATCATAATAATCGTTACAAATCAGTTAATATTTACAAAAAATTAATCTCATACAATGTAGTGCATACTCAACTCGTTAAACTTTTACTACAAACTGTGCACCAACACACAGGAATCGCACCAACGATTCCTTACAGACCCATCGCCACATGCGTAGCATACGTGAGGTGCAGTCAAAACCCATCGCCACATGTTACTCATGAGGTGCGGTAAAGACCCATCGCCACACGCGCTACTAAACATGAGGTGCGGTCGATAGAGACCCATCGCCACATGTGCTTACTGCACATGAGGTGCGGTCGATAGAGACCCATCGCCACATGTGCTTACTGCACATGAGGTGCGGTCGATAGAGACCCATCGCCACATGTGCTTACTGCACATGAGGTGCGGTCGAGAATTTAGAGTATGAGTAGACAAGCCATTCTTAATCAGAGGTGGTTTCACTACCACTGTCCTCAACTTTAACATCTAAATCTCAAGGAACTTGGTGATCGGGGATCCTCTTCACACGATCATGAGGATATTCGTAGGTTCGTTTAGAGTCAAGCGCCTTTAGTAGGTATCTATTACCGTCTAACACATCGATACTCTTAAATGGGCCTTTGAATTTATGATCGAATTTTGTCCGATTCCTTTTCTAATTTTCTAATAAAAACAATTGTTAAAAGCAAACTTGGAGACTTGAACTTTACTTTGGTTAAATCGATTTTAAACGTAATTGGCCTTTCTCTCAATATTCTGTGTCACGTGCTTTATTAATTATCTCATCTAAACTAATATCAGTTACATCATCAGCAGTTGTCACTTGACTATGCCAATAAGGGCGACGATTAACAGTAATACTAGGATCTGCAAGCGGAATTTGCAACGGTCCTACTGGATCTAACAACACCACTAGAATACGAAGATGAGTATTCTGATAAGAGATAAATTAACTGGGAACGAAACCAGCCGGAACGTCAGTATTCACTTTATCGAAAACAACTTGAAAATAAGAATCACTTTTGAGGTCATTTGAAACTTTACCTAATATATCAACCAAACCTGTCGTGATAAACGACACAAAACTACACTATCAGATGTCATACAACGTTGAATCCCTGATCTAAAATCTTACGCCAATCGAAATATCATTTTTAAGACAACCATCCGGTACAACATGATATTAGATCTCTGAACGCAGATTGTTAATCGTAATCTCTAATAAAATGTGTAGGGTATTTTGCACACTACCATAACAGATCGCCGTTATGTTCATAGTATTATTTGTGTTTGTTTTTTGACGCAACACAATCTTTGATGATAATAAAATGGATATGCCTCACCCAGTATTCATCAGTACACTGCTCAGATTGCTGACATAGCAAACTTAAACACATCGCTCGCTGCTCACTGCTGCTGCAGGCGCTGGCCCGGAACCGCCTGGACCGCCCGCCATGCTAGCGCCTCCTTCATTGCTTCGTGAACATCTCGAAGCAAGATGTTCAGTGTTGCCGCATCGAAAACAGATGCTGTCCGAACGCTGCTTCGATCCCGAAGAACCTGACGCCATATTGGTAGCATAGGATGCCTTGCCTTTCACCTCACTTCTTGATTGGCAGTCCGACGCTCGGTGACCTGCCGGACCCTTGATGGCTTCTATCAGGGACATATTCTGATTTTGAGCCGCCAGCAGCGTACGAAGTAAACTCTCGTCACAGCGTGACGTCATCGCTCCATTCTCCACATTTTCTTCAGCTCGAGTGTATCCCAATTCTGATGTCGCATCAGGGCTGGCCGAGATACGAAATATTTGGTCTTCTTCGCGATCCGACATAGTTTATGTAGGTGTGGGCACTGTAGTGGGTACTCGAACGAAAAGATAATTTGAATTCTAAATAACTAAATAATAATAACACTAGCGAACGAAATAAACACGCGTGTCGGAAACAAACACGTGCGTTGGTACTGAGCGTTTGCCAAGACTGTCCGAGCTCGACTGTCAACTGTAGACTGTCGCAACACTCGGTCTCTCCGCCAGTCCTCGCTGCATCCCCTCCACCGACGATCGTGTCCAAGCGGTAGGGCTCGCTTGCGTTTCCGATCACATGATTATTCGTTTACGATTCAAATAGTTAGATGGCGCTGTCCGTTGTACTGTGGCGCCATCAATCCACGACATATAGTTTATTATTTTGCGATTGTACATAGATCCATTTATTATCGTAAAGTGGTGTCCATAAATCGATGTTTCCGTGAACGAAATCGGTTTGACACTGCACTGGCATAGCTTTTATCACGTTGGTCATTAACTCACTTTCACAACTCGGATTTGCACTAACGGGGAACACGGTCATGACGTCACAGATGTATTCGCGTGAGCTTATCGCTATGCATTCCTTCAGTGAGTCAAGGTTACAGTATTCCGATCTGTCCTTGGTCATTGCTATATATCTATTGCTAGGTATAACATAAGTAAAAGAAATCGGCTTTTGTTTATTGTGAGGTGTAGGTAATGCTATGTTATGGTACAAATTGAATTCTCTTGGAGAAATTAAAGGTATTCTTAATACAAAGACAATCTTGTCGCTTAAACTATAACATACTATACTAGAGACATTTAATAAAATATGAATATTACTTAATGCTAAGTCTACAGGTAACTTAAAATCTACAGGTAAGTATCGGTAGTTATCGACAATTTCATCGTAGAACTGCGTGGGAGGCAATATGGCCGGGTGCAAAATGTTTTGGTTACTAATCATGATAGCGTTTGTTATGTCTTCCAGACGAAACGATAACGCTAACAATGAAGCTTCTAAACTGTTCAAGATTGAATTAATATTTGTTTTAATTGTTAAATCATTAGAAATTAATGTAATATTTTTTAGTTTTAAAGAGAAATTGTCGATAGCTTGGTTTAGGTTGGCCTCGTTAATTTTTATGGTATATAATGTTTTATTAAATTGAGATAAAACTGAAGATGTGACTAAGACATTTTCTCCAATTAACGATGCCAATCTTTTCTCGTTGTTGTGTACATTCCGGATGGCGTTTTCATATTTGATACCATCATCTTCGTCCAAGGTCCCGAATATAGTTTTGGCGAGAGAGCCAATACCACCTATCCATGCCCCTCTCTTAAACCTTTTTTCTACCAGATGAGAAAAAGCGGAGTATTCGGAAACTAAATCGTGATATCTAACTGTTAATGGTTCTAAAATATTATGGCATTCTAAATTGTATGTACTTTCTAATTGAATTTGAGTACATGTGAGGCGTAATGTGCCTAAAATAGAGTTTATATTTTTTATATGGGGTTCGATATTTATGATATATCGATAGGCGTTATTACGTCTAAATGGCTTAAACGAATTTTGAGTTCACCGATCGGATCAAAGTAAATACCGGGACTGGAGTTGATTTCTTGGACGAACTCCGGATGACCTTGGGCCAACATGCTGTAATGAAAAGAAACATTCTGTTTGGATTTTTTTTTTTTTGTTATCTATTGAGTAATAAGTAAAAATAATGTTAATTAAAATTATTATGAATGATATTAATTATAGAAAATGCCTTTTTAGTTGTCTTGGCTTTCTACATGTTTGACCTCGTCGAAATGATGTCTTACAAGGCGTCTGTTTATTAATAATGACAATGTATGGTTCCCGTGGACCTTGACAATCTTGTACGGACCTTTCCATATAGGGGACAAAGCTTTACGCATCCTCAAATGGTTTTTTAGCATAACGTACTGGCCTACCTTGTATTGAACAGGACGAGTACGGGAATCATAGTAGCTTTTTGAAATATTTTTGGATCTCTGAATAAATTCTATGGCTTTATCTCTAGTATGCTTCAACCGATGTTGAAGCATTTTTACGTATTCTGGATACGTGGTGTTAGAGCTGTCGTCATACACCGAGTCTGGTATACGGGACTTATACCCAAATAATAATTCGAATGGTGAATAATGTGTTGTCGAATGTACGGCGGTATTATATGCAAGCATCGCTGTATAAACATATCGGGGCCAATCATCTTGATCGTCGTTAACATACGACTTTAGATATTCCTTTAAGGTTGAATGTGACCTTTCTAAGGCACCTTGTGTTTGCGGATGGTAAGGGGCGGACCACAATTGTTTGGTTTTCAAGAAATCGCATGTCCTCTTGAATACCTCAGCGGTGAAGTTGGTGCCTTGGTCAGTAAGTATGTGCTTTGGGATTCCAAATAGTGAAATAAAATGAAGGAGGCACTCACACGATTCCTCAGCAGTATTACTGCGAATAGGGTAGGCTATCGAAAACTTGGTGAGGTCGTCTTGCATAGTCAAGATGTACCTAAGTTTGGCTGCGCCGGATTCGGGTATAGGTCCTACTATGTCAATGGACAATCTCTCGAATGGGTTTGTTGAAGTGGATGTTATTATCATGGGCGCTCTGTTAACTTTACGTAGGGCTTTGTTTGTTTGACACGATGTGCATTTTTTTATGTAGTTTTCAATGTCACTACGTATATTTTTCCAGTAAAACCTTTCCTTTATACGGGTTAACATTCTAATAGCTCCTAAGTGTCCGGCGATAGGGATGTCATGGTTTTCTTTAAGGATTTTGGGGATTTCACTCAGTGATGGATATATGATAGAATCATGGTAAATATGGAGGTGTATATTTATTCCATCGAATAGATAACTAAACATATTATATATTTTTACAAAGGAATGCCTATCAAACGGATTTTTAAAGTCGGATGTACTAATTTCATTTATTGTGGGTATGACATCATTATTTGGTCGCGTGTATATTTTAGGGATTTAAAAATATCGGAGTACGAGTAATCATCAAAGTGATGCACTTTCGTGAATAGGAACAGGTAAGTTTTGTTCTCGACTGTAAGGGGTAAAAAGGTATTTAATGTTCTATCTAATTTCAGGAATTCGTCGCGTTCAGGTTCCGGACAATTATTTATAATTTCTTGGACATAAGGCATGGAGTCGTCCATATCTATCGAGGTAGGTATAATAATTAATTTCTGAGTTCCCTTTAGGAGGGTTTCATTATGTTCTGTGATTTGAGTATCATGTGACTTCGCAGGTGACTTCAAGAATTTACTATAGGTTTCGTCGGACACAGGTAAGTTCTCAGCTGATGGAGAAGGAGTATCGTGACGAGATGGATTACGAGAGGGTAAGTTTTCAGGTGTTGGAGGATTTTCAAGATCTGGTGAGTTTGGGATTGGTAAGTTCGGTTGCATTTCAGGATTAGGGCTGGAAGGTTGCTCTGAATTCTGTGCAGGTAAGTAGTTTTCTGTTTCAGGACTTGAAGCAGAGGGCTGCAGTGGAGGTAAGTTATTTTTAGGAGATGGAATTGCAGTAGATACCCCTGGATTGGTAGATTCAGCAGGGCTATATGGAATATTGATTTCATTATCATCTTCCAAGAGGTCGATGCAGGGCATGCTATCACCATCTTCGATTAGAGAGGGAATTTGTACATTCAGGTCTTCGAGAGTTAAGGGGCTGAAGGGGAGTTCATCACCTTCAGCGGGGGAATAGGTCGGATTTTGTCCTTGCGACGGACTAGGAGAGACAGGGCTGTTCGTTTGGTCCGAAGAGTTAGTAGGAATCACAGGATTTACTGGATATCTAGAAAGTGCGTCAGCGGCTGAATTTAATTTGCCTTTACGGTAGGTTATCTCATATTCATATTCATCTAATTTTAATCTCCATCTTTGGAGTTTGCTGCTAGGATCCTTGTGGTTGAACAACCACTTCAAGGGTCGATGGTCAGTAATGATGAGAAACTTACGTCCATACAGGTAGGGACGGAATGTTTTGCAACCGTATAGGATGGACAGCAATTCCTTTTCAGTAGTGCTGTAATTGCATTCGCTTTTGTTGAGGGTTCGTGAGGCAAAAGCGACTGGCTGGTCCTTGCCAACAGCACCCTGGGAGAGGACGGCACCAATGGCATGGTTTGAGGCGTCACAGGTAAGGATAAATGGTTTTGAAAAGTCAGGATAGATAAGGAGTGGCGCAGTTGTTAGCCTATGCTTCAGCGTATCAAAAGCTAGTTGCTGTTGATTCTGCCATATGAAAGGCGTGTCTTTTTTCAGCAGGTTAGTAAGGGCTTTGGCAACCTTAGAAAAATCGGGAATAAAGCGACGATAGTACGATACAAGACCAAGGAATGATTTGATATCCTTTGGGGTTTCAGGAGTTGGGAATGCAGTTACGGCTTTGACCTTTTCAGGATTCGGCTTGACACCTTGTTCAGTAATAAATTATGTGGCCTAGATAGCAAACTTCGCGTCTTAAAAACTCACATTTGTCGGGTTGTAGTTTTAAATTGAAATTACGGATTCTTTGAAAGATGGCTTTTAAATTGCTTATGCAGGATTTTAGATCGTGTCCGTATGAGACCACATCATCCAGGTAGACAAAGCATCGGATGCCCTGGAGGCCTGACAAGGCAGAGTTCATAAGTCTCTGAAACGTTGAAGGGGCGTTTTTAAGCCCAAATGGCATCCGAGTAAATTGGAAGAGTCCTTCAGGGACTGTGAAGGCTGTTTTAGGTTTATCGGCTTCATTTAACCTGATCTGATGGAACCCAGATGCTAGGTCTAAGGTGGAGAAGTAGGAACTGTTACCGAGTTGGTCTAATATCTCGGTAATCTGTGGGATAGAATAGGTGTCGCCGATGGTGACGTCGTTCAACCTTCGGTAATCGATCACTACGCGCCATTTTTGCGTGTTGGAAGCGTCCAGCTTCTTGGGGACAACCCAAATGGGTGACGACCATGGAGAATCAGAGGGCTCTATGATATTTTGCTTGAGCATTTTGTCGATTTGTTTACGTACTTCGGCTTTGTGGATTTCAGGGAATCTATAGGATTTGACGTGTATTGGGACATCCGTGGTAGTTTTGATTTCGTGTTTCAAGGCGTTAGTGAAGGTTAGGTTTTCTCCGGGGAGATGGAAAATGTCAGAAAACTCAGAACACAATTGAAGAAGTGACTCTCTTTCTTCGTGATTTAGATGTGAAAGACGTAATTGTTTGAGTACTTCCTCAGTACGTTTATGACAATCTGTTGAAACATTTATATGGTTTATTGGGACGGAGCATTGTTCTGTGACTTCAGAAGAATTAAAAGGACTAAGTTTGAGATTTAAATCGGATTTAAGGGTAATAGGTGTCTCTGACGTATTAATCACGGATATATTTATTCTGTGGTTTTTCTTGACAACTACTAGACAATTTGCAACAAGTAAGTTTTCGGAAAGTTTTTGATCAATGATTAATCCTTCTTTTATTTCAGGGTTTGATACCGAACATTCAATGATGGTCTCGGTTCGAGGAGGGATAATGTAAGCAGGATCATGAAAATGTAATTTTACGGATGTTTTACCGAGGCAAAGAAGGTTAGTGTTATAATTAATGCTGCAGTTATGAGCATTGAGCATGTCAGAACCGATTATTCCATCATATGGTAAATGGATTGCATCTATCACGTGGAATGGATGTGATATATTTAATTTGGGAAATTGTAATTTCAGTTGGAAGTGACCTCTGCTGCGGATTGTTTCTTCGGCCGGGTCAATGCCTTTCAATTGGATGGTTTCTTTGGTAAGTTTAGGATGACTTTCAATGCATGAGTGTTTTAATAGACTTACAGAGGATCCTGAGTCGATTAGTAATGATAGTGGGATATCGGATACAGAGGATTTCACTAAGACATGAGGTAGTAACGTCTTTGCGGGGTTATTGATTATCTCGAATATTATGGATTTAGCAGGATTTGGCAGGTCAACCTTGCTAGGTTGCTGCACGGATACAGTGGATTTTGTAGGGCAATCATGTAGCGATGCCTGTGGTAACTCGGGTTTGGGTGTAGAATTTCTTCTACGCATTGCGTTGGATACCCGGGGTGAATTAGCGGTGTCGATTTTTGAATCGCAAGGTCCCGCACGACACTGGGACGAGACGATCACTCGTTTTTTGGATTAGCATCAACGGTATCGTAACCGTCTACTGGATCAGCAGGATATTCGTCATTGATGGGTTCGACGGCCCATCTGATACAAAGTGAACACGCTGAGACGTTCCTGGTTGGTTTCGATCAAAATTTCTGAAACGATTGTTATTAAATTCCCTTTTACGACATTGCTCCAGGGTAAGTCCTGGGCTTTTACAATACCTACAGAACGGAATAGAGGGATTGTTGTTGTTGTTGTTGAGCGTATTGTTATTAGGTCGATTGAAGCCGAAATTCGGTCTTGGATTCGATTGATTGGAGAAGCCCTGGTTACGACGGTTGAACTGATTATTTGACCTTGACGTGTCAGACTTATCTTGTCGTGAATATTGGTTGCTAGACTGGCTTGGACTTGGTTTGGATAGTGCTTGTTGGATTCGTTCCTCTGAGATTGCGATATTAATTGCTTCATTTAAGGATTTTGCTGATTTGCACCTAACGAAGTTCGAAAGACGGGATGACAGTCCCATCTGGAAATGATGGAGGGCTAGTTTCTCCATGGCCGCAGTTCTGCCTATCATTTCTCTGCTTTTGTGGCCGTGAGATATCGAAATCTCCGTTAGCAGTTGAGACAGACATGTTTCAATTCTTAGAGCATATTGACTTACCGGCTCCGTCGGTTGTTGTTTACAATCTTGCAGGTCTGTTAGGAGGTGCGCATAGTGTTTCCTCTCACTAAACTGAGTTTTGAGGAATTCCTTTAATTGTTGCCAATTGGTGAACTCTTTGATGGAGCAGGCTGCTTCAGCCTTGCCCCCCAGTTGGCAAAGGATATATTTGAAAAAGATATCCCTCTGGGATTCCGATGCTAATTCATATGCGTTGTTACAGTTTACCAAAAATGAGTTTAATTGTTCACGAGAGCCGTCGTACGGCTTAATGAATTTAAGCAATGTGGATAATTCGACTTCTGGTTTTACTACTGCCACTTTCCTCTTTGATTGGGACCTGGTAGAAGGTCCTGGAGGGGGTAGATACTGGTCTTGGCCTTCCTCATCGACGTCAGTAAGAACGACTTCAGGCCTTTCGAACTTAGGACTGTTTGATCTCTCGGTCATTTTAATTTAATTAAACTAACAAAAGAACAAGATTAACAAATTACTATAATGGGATCGCGTCTAAAATTCTACTAATTTATAAGATGGTTTAAAATAACACACAAAATAAAATAAGTAATACAATAGTTAGAATCGGACGATAGCAATGACCAAGTCACTTACTGGAATGCGGATAGCGCGATAAGGACGATCATTTCTTGGAAGTCGCGTTGCTTTCGACGAAATGTCTGCGTGAAGATAAGCCTCAGGTCGTCGCGTCGCTAGGTAGATTATTCACCGGTCACAGCACAAACTCGTGCGCGACAGTGGGCAACTCGCTGTTCTTGATGGAGACCAGCTGCAGTATATGTGATACGCAGCGGTGGGCCTTTCAGGAACTTTGTCACGAACGCTGGAATGTTCTGGGCCGGGCCGGAACTCGGTGTGATAATGAAAGTTCACACAGTGGAGTCGGCACTTACACTTGATAACACAAACACACAAACACACGCGCGTTGATATTTGATTTTAGGAACTTTTGAGACGTACCGGGGACTCTTTATTGAATCCCTTTACGCTGCCACCAAATGTTATGAGCCTCGAAGGAAAACGGTTTTTTAAAAAACAAAATCTATTTATTTAGGTAAGACAGCCGTCTAGCTTGGATGTTGGTATGAGACTGATGACTAAATGTATGGGATCACAGGCTATGGATGAGGAGTGCTGAGCATGCAAAAAGGAGGACGACTGGTAGGCAAGAAAGGGTGCATAGAGTGTCTATAACAGTCCCCTAGACTTCGTCCCCCGAGGGGGACGAACGGGAATTCGTTATTTATTTTCCCGATGGTCCCTTTAAATTTTTTGGGGGGACGAATGGGAATAATTTATTAATTCTTTTTTGGGTCTATTGCTCCCACTAAATAATATAAGACTGGTGGTTTTAATTGGTAAAAAACAAAATTGAAATAAAAATCAGTCATTTATTAAGGAATAAAAATCACAGTAAAAATCACAGAATCAACTTTGCGATAACTCGCAATATTTTTATATATAATATTTTTTTAATTAAGAATAAAATTCTCCTTATAACTAAAAATTATGATTAAAAAATCAGTGTATAGAGCTTATATTGAAAATAGTCTGTATTATATTACAATTAAACACTACAAACAGACTTTTTACCATTCAGGTTGTTTCCTTTTGAAATATAAGTCACTATTTTTCGTAGAGTTGCTTATATGTACCTATGGTGGCAAGATTTTACGTTTTACGTTATGTAAGTGATTAGAAAAGTTTACTCATTATTTTAACACATAAATAGGGTCCGTAAATTATCACACTTTCAAAAGCAAAATTAAATAAAATACCTAAAATATCACGAAATCAAGGTAAAAATAACAAAAAAAAAATGATCGTCCTAATTTTTAAAAAGTCACATTTGCTTATATGTATAGGTATACGGTGTCACATTTTTGTGTTACATATTGTATAAGGAATCAGAACAGGTTACACATTAATTTTACATATAAATAGCGTCAATAAATTAGCACAATTTCAAAATCAAAATAAAAAACATATACAAAATCAAAGTGAAAAAACATGAACACAGAACATCATAGAGGGTAACAACAATAAAAAATTCACAAGAAAGTAGTCGAGGTCATAACAGTAGGCAGTAATAATTATTGCACACAAAGCCTAGAGATTACATCAACGTACACAACCATCGAGCACTTTACTTTTTATGATTAATACCTACGTAAGTTTTTCTAAAAAATGTCCTACAGTTATTTCTGAATTAAGAAGTTGCATTTGGCAATCCATAATATATTGGTCTGTCAAGATTGAATGTAGCTTACGCCGTTTTGGATTTTGTTTTGCTTTCACGCTGTATAAGTTAGAGTCTTGATGTAACACCGTAAGCAATTTTAAAATATTAGGTTTTTTTTTGCCTATGGCACTATTTAATTTAAAATGCCACCCTTCGGCAAAGTTATTAGTACGGTGTCGTTTTCCAAAACTGCACCACACTTTTACGAAATTCGATTGAAGCCACTGCGATAGCTGTATTGCGGAAATTTTTCACTTTGGCTATCATCGGGGCTTTCGCTAGCGATATAAAACCAGCCTTCAAAAATACGTTCCTCTGGTAATAATGGAAGCACCGCACTTAGGGTTACTTGACGTCTTAAAGTTTTATTTTTTGTTAGATTTAATTCACGGCCTTTCCTCCAAATAGCATTATTAAAATGGTAATAACAGCCGTGGATACTTATCTCTGGAAAAATTGTACGCATAGCAGACATAGCTGCTTCTTCAAAATCACTGGTAAAGGATGTAGGATTCCAATCGTTGATTTGAGATTTAACAAGTCTGAAAAGTATCTCGTATGTTTCTTTTTTACGGTTTGACATTAAAGCGTACAATAATGGCGTCATAGCTGTGCTTTGATTATTACTTCCTAAATCACCATGAACGGTGTAGAGCTGTTGGAATGGAGGTGGACAACTCTTAAATGTACCGTCACCAAATATATGTTTTAAAACTATCAATTTTTCTTTAGCTTCTTGGGAACAAAAAATGAGTAAGCGTGTGTTACCGTAACAGTAACCTGCTAACAAAAATGATAGAAATTTTTGAGGAACCTCAACCGTTTTAACGTCATTGAAAGTGATTTTACTCATATTATAAGTGCTATTTCGATGGCGATACAAAGTGCTTTTGATGTTTGCAAACTTAGGAATATCTTTGGCTAAAGTTACTTTATCAAGTCCTTCGTCCAAAATTTTCGAAATTGTTGAATTAAAGGCGGCTGGTACTCAAGGTACATCATCAGAAGTTATATTTTTCTTGCATTCATCAATATGAATGTCTATTATGTTTTTATTGAAGTCCGGTGTACAGGATGTATGTGTGGTTTCTTTCAAAATTTGATCATTCTGC
Organism: Brachylomia viminalis; assembly: GCA_937001585.2. Classification (NCBI taxonomy): domain Eukaryota; kingdom Metazoa; phylum Arthropoda; class Insecta; order Lepidoptera; family Noctuidae; genus Brachylomia; species Brachylomia viminalis. The sequence goes on from OW443301.2 coordinate 27,450,138, forward strand.
AATAAACGTGCATAATTCATTTACCCATTGTCTGGTTTTGCATGATTAAAGAAGCCAAAAAAGTAGGTACTTACTTTTATGGTTAAGGTCCCACTGCACTTATTCTTTCTTCTAAGATGACATTCCCATACAACAGCTCCACTTTTGTTTTGCCTTTTCTTTAAAAATTGGTATCCAGCACGCAGAAGCACGATTCCACCTTTTCTTTGTATATACTGCAAACAGCTTCCTGTACTACCAGAGGGACCAGGATGCGCTTCTTGTGACATTGTTAAGCTCTAAAAAACAGGAGACAATAATTACACACTTATTAATATAATTTAGAATGATATTTAATATATAAAATAAAATACTAAAATTGAATACAAATATTGATACCGTACATTATTAGCATAAATTAATAAGACATGAGACAATTTAATATTGACTATAAACAATCTAATAATATTTGTAACTTACAAAAATGTAGGTACTTACATCAGTAGTTTTCCGCAGAACTCGTGTCGAATATATATTATTACATTAACACCCGTGCACTTTCATTGTTTTGTCAACACTAACCCGACCGGTCTAATTTAAGGATAGGAAAGGGAGAGAATGTCAGGTAAACCAACAGGATTTACGCAAATAACACAATGTTATCGGCACTCTTTTGTTAACTACCAGAATCGCCGGCGCTTCCCGTCAGAGTTGCTATATTTAGTGTAGGTAAACATAATGAAACAATGATAAACTTAGGATACGTTTTATAATTCATAAAAACATAGAGAAGAATTTTGTAAAACAATGATTAAATCTAACGAAGAAACTAATTTAAAAGTAAACTACGAAACATCGAATAAACATATTTTCTGCACAAATCTTTTTAGTGGGACGAATGGCACTAATCGAAGAACATATTCCCATTCGTCCTCTCTTGAATTAGGATTGGGACGATCGGGAACAAATTAAATATTATTTTTGTAAATTCCCGTTCGTCCCCCTCGGGGGACGAAGTCGAGGGGACGAACGGGAATACACGAACTTCTTTACTCAAGAAAAAAATATCTGTATGGCACCTCACCTATAACTTATAATAAAATACCTAGCAATATTAAAGATCTACCATTTCAATAATGTAGAAAACAGCTAACAGCATCATTAGTAGATTTATTTATTAATCTGTACAAGATTTCTTAGCCGGTAACCGGTAAGTTAACTGTATTGAAATTTAGGTTTTGTAATTTATTTACTAAATTAGCCTGCTATATTAGGTAGAATGTACATGGATTCCTCACAACTGTAACAACTGATTTTAGTATGTGTATTCTTTGTAAATAAATATTCTATTGAAAAATAAATAACGCACAACCACAAATCATGTTTTCAACTTTATTAAATTTCCATCACCACAATCATATCCTAAGTTCATGTATGCTAATAATCTAGACACGGTTTACATGGGGCATGTTGCATACCTATCGAAAAATATTTATTGATTGAAAATGTAAACTTTCACTATTCACTTAGTTCAAATTGTTTTCTTCTTCTTCTACATCATGCTCTCACTACAGGAGATAGCCACCACAAATGATGCATCTCCAAGCTATGTGGCCTTCTGAAGTGTGGACCGCTTGCTTCATGCTGTCTCAGAGACCTCCAACAGCCTTGATATGGTTATGAGACTGCAAATCGCACGAAAGTGAAAATCCGTTGAAATTTTTCATTTCCGTATCTTTACAGAATTTCAGGAGACGTGTTTATCGAGCTCCTAGGTAAACATTAGCCATTTCTTCAAATGCTACAGCATTACAGAGTTGCTGTAGTCCAGTGTCATAGTACGCAACTCTATTACTTTAATGAGAAACTCTGAGCAGTGGGGTCGCCGCTTGAGCCAAATTGGGTTAGCCGAGTAATAATATGCTGTAACATTGTCACATCAATGAACAATTATTACTTATAAGTAAATACCATTGAATTGAAAATACATTGTTTGCTTGCAATGACAACAAATAAACAATTTACAATTCCATAATGACATTGACACTTGACAAGTTTGGCATTAGGTGAATAATGTTGCAAGGACGCAGATTTTAATGTCCTTAGATATATAACAACTTATTTTAATTCTTTAAAATGGTCATCGCTACTTGATAGTTTTCATGAAAAATAGTGTTTCCAAGATATGGTTTACATAGCCACTATAAAATTTTCCAGAAAAATAATTATTTTTATTAAATCATGTTCACTAATTTTGCCTGTATTCAAGGTGAATTTGTTACGGACATTAATTGTCTTCGAAATAACTGAACTATGAATACGCTTTTCGCTGGCGTACCCACACCGTTTTGTCAAAGTTATGTACGATCTTGCGCGCTATCTCGGGTGTAGAGACTTCCATTTGTCGTAAGCATCGTTACGGCAAACAATTATTTTTGATATTATGTATCGCTCGGTAGTTTGCGACAGCCGTTTGCGTCATGTCGAGACTGCAGGCCCAGTTGTTTATGTCGACATTCATGCTTGGCCAAAAAAATCGCTTCGTTATCAGATGTCGTGTGGCGCGAATGCCGGGATGACTCATCTCGTGGATTGTAGTAAACACTGTACGTCGAAGCTGAGACGGTATGTACGGCCGGGCGCTGTTTGTTGACATCTCGCATAATATCTTGAGACTTGAGTTGTTTGACTTCATGTGTTCAAATCGTAATTTGTTGTTACGCATGACGTTTGTAATTTCGCTGTCATCTTGTTGTTGTCGTGCCAACTCGTCGTAGTCTATTGGTGATGGTGCCGTAATTGTTTCTAGTCTTGATAGGGCATCAGCAACCACATTTTGTTTACCATCGATGTAAAGAATTGTTGACGTGAACTGGCTGATATAATGAAGGTATCTTGTCCGCATCGGTGTTTCCGTCTTGCTGTTGTCTCTCGTGAGTGCAAACGTGAGGGGTTTATGGTCGGTATATATGATGATTTCTTTTTTTTTTTTTTTTTTCCTTCGAACATCCTTCGGAAATGACGAATAGCTAGGTAGATGGCTAGCAATTCGCGATCAAACGGGCTGTATTTACTTTGGGCGTCGGTCAGCTTTTTAGAGAAGAATCCAAGCGGTTGCCATCTCCCGTTTGTGTACTGTTGTAGGGTTGCGCCGACACACGTGTTGGATGCGTCACACATGAGTGAGATTGATGCATGTGTACACGGGTGTGACAACATAACGGCATTTGTTATGCTATCTCTGCACGACTTGAACGTTTGTTTTTCATCGGTCGTCAGCTGTATTCGTGTCTTGTCGTTCTTTTTTGAGGTGCGAAGGTACTTGAATAATTTTTCTTGGGTATGAGCTGCGTGTGGAATGCTTTCTTTGTAGAAATTTATAATGCCAAGGAAACGTCGTAGTTCTTGTACTGTTTTTGGCTCAGGGTATGTTTGGATGCTTTTTACGCGCTCTTCAATAGGCTGTATGCCGTCTGCCGATACATCGTAGCCCAGGAACTCAAGTTTTTCCTTTCCGAAAATGCACTTGGACACATTTATTCGCAGTCCATGTTCTTGCAACCTCTTGAAAACTTCTTCTAGATGTTGTCGATGATGATTCGGATCAGGGGACGCCAGAAGAAGATCGTCGACAAATGGGAATACGAAGTCCAAGTTACCCAGTATATTATTCATGTGCCGTTGAAAAGTTTGCCCCGCGTTGCGCAAACCAAAGCACATTCTTGGAAATTCGTACAATCCGAATGGTGTTATCACCGCAGTCTTCTCTATATCTTCTTGTCGAACTCTAAGTTGATTATATGCTTTGCGAAGGCCAATTTTTAACCGACTTCAAAAAAAGGAGGAGGTTATCAATTCGACTGTTTTTTTTTTTTTTTTTATGTTTGTTACCTCATAACTTGCGACTGGGTGAACCGATTTTCATGATTCTTTTTTTATTTGAAAGCTGGTGCTTCCCGTGTGGTCCCATTGTCACCATTTCAATATCTGATGATGGGATCTTGTAGAAATCGGGGGAACTCTTCAATGAATAACAGCAGATTAACCGCGATTGTTGCTATAGCATATCTAAGCATTGTTTACGCCATCACACAACATAATATCACGCCTGTACTCACTACAAAGGTTATAAAAACTATTTCGAAAAAAATATATGTTTAATTACCATAAAGACTCTTATCATGCGCGATTTGTTACAGCTGTGGAAGGTAACTGGGGTATAAGGATTTGTAACTACCTAATCTTGACTTTTGGGACCAACACAGGTTAATGTATGCGACTGAGTTTGAATTGAAATAGATACTTATTAACCGACTTCAAACAAGGAGGAGGTTCTCAATTCGACTGTATGTTGTTTTTTTTGTATGTTTGTTACGCGATATTTCCGGCAATTGTGGATCGATTTCGAAAATTCTTTTTTTAATTGATAGGGTATGCTTCAAGGGTGGTCCCATATAAATTTTACTAACTTTGCTTTGGTAGTTTTTCAGTTAACTTATCTTTTTTCACTTCACGTATTTTTTCCACTTAGTGTATAATAATGAAGTTAAAATAAAATAACTTCCTCTCACTGTTATTTACATAGCTAGTAGAGGTATACGAATGTGTGTGTGGTAGGTACCACAACTAAAAAGTGAAAAATAAAAACATTTTACAAAAAAAAACAACCGACTTCAAAAAAAAAACACTACAAAGTGCAAAATAACTTTAATTTCGGAAGTCGGTGGCAAAAAACGAAAATACGAAACCATAGACAACGACTTCCGAAATTAAAGTTATTTTGCACTTTGTAGTGTTTTTTTTTGAAGTCGGTTGTTTTTTTTTTGTAAAATGTTTTTATTGTGAATATCTTCATCCCTTGCAGTCTGTATGTGAAGTCACGTAGACGGGGAATCGGTTACCGATCGGGTTTCGTTACAGCGTTCAACTTTCTGTAGTCGCCGCAGGGTCTGAGTTCACCATTCTTCTTCTGGACTAGGTGGAGAGGACTAGCCCACGGCGATTTACTGGGTTGACATATGCCTTGCTCAAGCATAAGCTGGAAGGTGTCTTTGGCAGCCTGGTATTTGTGCGGTGGCAACGGGCGTGCTCTGCAGTATACGGGTGGTCCATGCGTAACTATGTGGTGTTCCACGTCTCTGTTGGTTGCGTCACTGAAGTGGGTGGAAGTGATGTCGCTGAATTTCTTCAGCAGGTCGCAGTATGGGTCGTTTACGTTGACTGTCAGCACCGTCGGCGTCGATGTACTACTTGACAAACAACCGTTAATTGATAAGCCTGTCCTCTTGTCAATAAGTTTCTGAGCCCGTAGGTCAACTAAAAGGTTGTGGAATTGCAGGAAGTCAGCACCGATGATTGGACTCTTCACGTCAGCGACGGTGAATCTCCATTTGAATGCACGACGCAGACCAAGGTTAAGGTCAAAGTCACGTTCGCCATAAGTTCGTATCGGTGTACCGTTAGCTGCGTATAACAGTACATTCGATGTGGTTATTCCTTTCTTGCAAGGAGGTACCACAGACACGTTCGCTCCAGTGTCGATTAGAAAACGAAGTTTATTGGCGGTGTCGTAGACGTAAAGACGGTATGCAGAAATGTTGTTGATCTCGGGTCCCGTCGTAGCCAAGATCTCGGTTAGTTTCCCTTGCGCTCGCTAAATTTGCATGGAGATCTACAATTACGTGCGTTCTCGCCGAAGCGCTTGTGGAAATAACAAGCGTCGTTTGTCTTGCGCTCATATTTATAATGTTGGCCGCCGCCGGACCGCGAACGAGACTGGGATCGCGAGCGAGTGGAACGGCGAGATGCGTGCGTCGCTGTGTATGGCCGCTGTACTTTTAGCTCGGCGATTTCTTTCGTCAATTGCATTATTGCGTTCTGTAAATCCTGTTCTCCGTGCGTTTGCCGTTCTTGTACACGCGATGTCAATGATGATGTTTTGGAATGATCTTGACAGGTGCAGGAACAAACGGATTGTACCTACTTCCGTGGCTTGGTCGTGCATTTTGTCTGCCATCGCAGAGAGTACGTCGAGTGATGATTGTTCACTAACTGCCAGCACTGCTCGTGTTGAACTCGGTAAGCGTTGCATCCACAATATCTGAAGAGTTGAGTCAGATATCTTCTCGCGAGCAGGTTCTCTCATGCGCCTGAGCAGTTGTGAAGGCTTTTGATCGCCGAGTTCCATCTCGTTTAGGAGCTTATGCAGCTGTTTGGTTTCCGATTCTTCATACACGGATAGTAGCCTCTTCTTCGCCTCCTCGTATCTTCCAGTGCGGGTTTTGGACATAACGATGTCACTGATCTGCTCGACATCCATTTTTTCCAGGTGCGCCACCATCAGAGTGAATTTGGCTTCTTCGTTGGGCTTCTGTGTGTTGACAACGGTTTCAAATTGCCCAAACCATAACGTCGGTTTATCACGCCAGAACGTAGGAATTCGGGCCTTGACGGAGATCGTCTCGATGTCTTCTGATGCCATGTTTGCTGGTATAATTATGTGCACAAGGACGTTCGTCGGTGTCACCACTTTACCGGCGTTTTGGTAAGTAAAAGGCAAGTAGGATTTTAGAATAGAAAATAATATATTATTGTGTTACATGGCTTAACCTATTATATAATTATTATATAGAATTCAAATGTTTAGTTACTTCAGATACTAACTATGTAAAATATAAATGGACCAATCACGAGAGAGCTGGTGCGCAGGTCCCCTGTCCTAACTAAGGTGTCGCTGCTGGCTACGTCACTCGCTCCGTCGTGAGTTGGCCACACGTAAATATAACGCGCGGCCGGCGCTGGCGCGCCTCAGTCCCACCCCGATCGCTTCATCCTCTTCGCAGGATTTACGCCCCAGCCCCAGTGCTGCTAATGTTACCTCAAAAAAGGTACCCCCTCCCCCCCCAGTGTTCATCCAGGACAAGGGGAAATGGTCCGATGTGTCCAAATGGTGCACCGATCTCGAGATCGGTTTCACCAAGGCGCAGTCAACCCAACAGGGAATAAAAGTGACGGTCCCTACGTCCAAGGACTATAGGGAACTCACTAAGCTCCTGAAAGTGAGAGGTGTGTCTTTCCACACCTTCACTCTCCCGGAGGAGCGTCAGATTAGGGTAGTGATCCGCAGGATCCCAAAGGAGATTCCTACCTCTGACATTAAGGCCGACTTAGAGTCTCAAAATGTCCCCGTGGTTGAGGTCCACAGGATGCACCGCTCCAGAGGGAGAGAGGCATTCGATATGGTCCTCGTGGTATGTCCCCCCACTGAGGACCATCACCCGATCTTCCGGGTTAAGTCTATCTGCCGCCTCACGGGCCTCGAAATAGAGAGGCCCAGAAAGAGCGGCATCATCGGCCAGTGCCACCAGTGTCAGCACTACGGCCACGCCCAAACTAACTGCTTCGCCAAACCCAGGTGCGTCAAGTGCCTGGGAGAGCATGGCACCTCGGACTGCCCGCGTCCGAAAGATCGCACCCTCTGTGCCGATCCTCCTAGCTGTGTGCTGTGTGGTCAATCTGGCCACCCGGTGTAACGTTACGTTTTCCCGGGAGGGGGAAAATGTAAGGTCAAGGAGGGAACTGTCACCAGAACTGGAGGAGTCCCGGCTTAAAAGGAAAAGTAAAAAAGAAGAAATGGTAAAATAATATTATAATTGAGGTAGAATATAAAGTCAGGGAAACCGGGTATAAGTTGGAGGTCCAAGCGTTTCTTCTAGAGAGGTTCGCAGGTTGTAAAAGGAGGGTCCTTGAGTCAGACCACGTCACCGACCTCGGAGGGGCAGGCTGTGGTAGAGGAGGCAGGCAGAGGGCTGAAATCTACCAGCCATCGGCGTCACTAGTTTATTGTAGACCACGACGTAATCTTCTTGTGTCAGTATCCAGAACTGACGCCAAGGGTAGCCATCGCCGGTCTAGCGACTTTCCAACATAGTCGGGTGTAGAAGGACGCGTAGATTTGTTTGTTCAAGCACAGCTCACACTATCAGAGGGCACAGCCCTCCCACCGAGCGCTATATAACTTCAGGACCTCCTGCCAAGGCGAGCACCAAGAGTAATCTGATCTGACGGTCCCGGCTCCCTTCCTTTTCGGATCGGTTGACATTTAAAATTTTTAACAATGATTCTAGAACATAAAAGAAGAATAATAGTTTATAATAAGGTCTAATACCTATACAACCTAACCTACTGGCAGCTCTAGCAATACATTAAAAATAAAACCTAGGCTTGTCATTATCTGACATTACAAAAGGTAAATAAACATTGTGAGAGCATGAGAAAATCTAAATAACTTAAAATATAGAGGCCTAGGAATGGTTAAACTACAGACAATGGCCATGCAGATAATTGGAGAGAACGTATAATATAAGATCTAATAGCCAAAACCTAAGTAAAAAATACAAACATTACATTTCCCCGACAACCCCGGAAAATTTTTGATTACAATGAAAAAATTTTGTTGTTAAGTAAGATAAAGCATTTACCAGCTAAAATTAACCTATATGACTATTTATAGTGGTACAGAAAGTTATACAAAAGATAAAATTACATTACCCGATAACCCCAGAAAATTAACAACTGAGAAAATTTCGATGTTGTAAAAAAAAAAACCTTGCCCTTTCATACACCTTACATCAACCCACATTTCATACTCCCTCAATCATACATCACCAACATGCTTAGGGGATATGGTTCACATTCTATGACTCATACTCCACAAGGAAAAAATATTTTTTTTAGAGTTACGAAGGCTTATTTATTTTAATTAGGTGTCGTAATCCGCACCTTTTAAAAAAACCCGTTAAAACTAAAAGAAATATTTACAAAGCTTTCCAGCTTAAGAAAAGCAGTCAAGGTTTGAAAGCATAATTGCTTAAGAAAAACCTTCGAGTTTCAAGTAGTTCAAGTATTAAAAATGAAACTTTCCAGCTTAAGAAAAGCAGTCAAGGTTCAAAGCATAATTGCCTTTTCAAGTAGATAAGTTCAAGTATTAAAAAAATAAGGTATCTACACACTAAGGCTTATTTAACGAGTTAAGTACCGCTCGTCACTAAGGCTTTATTTTACGAGTTATGCGACCGCTCGACACAATGGCTTATTTAAAGAGTTGTGTACCGCTCTACAAAACAAAAAAAAAAAAATATGGAGTAAACATGCCAAAAGTTTTTGTAGTAAGTAAAACTTGAAGTATTTACAATGAACTTAATGTTAAATGTTAAAAAATAATTAAAAATTATTTCTAGAGACATCAAGGAAAAAAAAAACGACCGTTAAAGTCATTCAAGTTTACAAAAATAAAACAAGCACTAAGTCAATTAAAATTGTTGAGACGTTAAGATTAAAAAACTTTTAGACATTAAATATTATAAGACATTAAGATATTACAATTTTATAAAAAAAACACAGCAGATAGAAAACTACACTTTAAAATCTTTAACGTGCCATTTTCCTCTTAAGCCGTTCTGATCCTCCAAAATGAAAACAAGTGGTGACAGTTTCTCCATGTTTCAGATTTAAAAAAAAATATTAGTTTAGTCTAGGTATGTAAATTTTCAAGTAATTTTCATACAGGTTGCACTAGCCGTGGTAACAAAACAAACTAAATGAAGTAATGATTATAGTGTTGATTTATGTTAAGTTTTGTATAAACAACCACAGGATATTGTCCTGCAGCCGTCGTGAAGTGTACCAGCCCCCAACTAGTAATTGACCACGAATGGTTTTAAGAACACTCACTAGCGAAGACTGGTTACGATTACCAGTGGGTAACCGCAGTGGTGTGCAAGTGTGTGGGATGCAGTATAGTGAGGTATTAGTAGAGAGTTATAATGTACCTAGGTGGTAACGACTATAGGATATTCTCCTGTAGTACGTCGTAGAGTAAGCCAAACCCCAACTTGTAAGTGACCACGAATGGTTTTAAGAACACTTGCAAGCGAAGAATGGATGACAATTACCAGTGGGTAAAAGTTCGTGTGTATATATGTGTGTATATATATGTTTCAGTATAAAGAAGTGTTGTTAAGGTTGAGGTGGATGAGGTGATGAAAATAAAAGCTTACCAAATAAAAATCACTTGAGCAAGTTGTTTTAGAATTTTGAGAGGGTCTGAAAAAGTTTAAAGAGGGAGGGGTTAGTAAAAATTGGGCGCCAGATTGTAACGTTACGTTTTCCCGGGAGGGGGAAAATGTAAGGTCAAGGAGGGAACTGTCACCAGAACTGGAGGAGTCCCGGCTTAAAAGGAAAAGTAAAAAAGAAGAAATGGTAAAATAATATTATAATTGAGGTAGAATATAAAGTCAGGGAAACCGGGTATAAGTTGGAGGTCCAAGCGTTTCTTCTAGAGAGGTTCGCAGGTTGTAAAAGGAGGGTCCTTGAGTCAGACCACGTCACCGACCTCGGAGGGGCAGGCTGTGGTAGAGGAGGCAGGCAGAGGGCTGAAATCTACCAGCCATCGGCGTCACTAGTTTATTGTAGACCACGACGTAATCTTCTTGTGTCAGTATCCAGAACTGACGCCAAGGGTAGCCATCGCCGGTCTAGCGACTTTCCAACATAGTCGGGTGTAGAAGGACGCGTAGATTTGTTTGTTCAAGCACAGCTCACACTATCAGAGGGCACAGCCCTCCCACCGAGCGCTATATAACTTCAGGACCTCCTGCCAAGGCGAGCACCAAGAGTAATCTGATCTGACGGTCCCGGCTCCCTTCCTTTTCGGATCGGTTGACATTTAAAATTTTTAACAATGATTCTAGAACATAAAAGAAGAATAATAGTTTATAATAAGGTCTAATACCTATACAACCTAACCTACTGGCAGCTCTAGCAATACATTAAAAATAAAACCTAGGCTTGTCATTATCTGACATTACAAAAGGTAAATAAACATTGTGAGAGCATGAGAAAATCTAAATAACTTAAAATATAGAGGCCTAGGAATGGTTAAACTACAGACAATGGCCATGCAGATAATTGGAGAGAACGTATAATATAAGATCTAATAACCAAAACCTAAGTAAAAAATACAAACATTACACCGGCTAACTACCGGGGCTGCTCAAAAGCCCCAAAATCCTCCTCAAAACTGAGGAAGCGTGCTAACGCCCGTCAGCAAAGGGAATGCCCCAGCTACCCCCAGGTGACTCCCTCGTCCCAGCTCCCTGAGTGACTCGGTCCTCAAAGACCAAGTCCGTGGAATAGGCTAAATCACCAGCAGGCCTTCCCTGCACCAGCGCCCACTAAACCCCACCCCCCGCCTATCCCGGCACTGATGGATCCTCGTATCCGCATACCCGCCCCCCCTGCCATGACAATCGCTCCGAAAGCAGCTCCCGCTGCACCAATGACGCCCCGTCAACCCGCAACCACCCCCGTGGTGGGCCAAAACCCCCTCGATGCCTTCAACATCATCTCAGGTACCTTTAATACTTTTCTAACCCCACGCGCCAGAAAGATGGCTAGCGAAATCGTCGCCGCAAGAAATGCCGGCAACCTATATTTGATACAAAGTATCTATAACGCGTATCCTGAAATTACGCAGGCCCTGACGTCCTTCGTCACCAAACCCGACCCCTATCCCACTAATGGATAATACACCAATAGCGAGATACAAACCCCGATCCCTAAAGCTAGGCTACTTCAATACCAATGGCATAAAAGGTCAACGCGACGAAATCGCCACGTTTCTCCGTGACCATCAAATAGACATTCTTCTCATTCAAGAGACCTTCCTAAAACCCATCCACCGGACCCCTTCAATTGCCAACTATCGCGTAGTTCGCAATGACAGGTCCCGTTGTCACTTGGGCGGCACCCTAATCTATTACAAGAAGTCACTTTACCTGCATCCCCTTGGACCCTCCCCCTCTATCACGACTTGAAGTGTCTATCTGTCGACTAGGCTTAACAGGCCACCAACCGATCACCTTAGTATCAGCCTACCTTCCCCCCACTAATAATTCGGAGAACTTCCAACTCCTATCCAACGACCTCTCTGCCCTGCTTGGCTTGAGTGACTCCGTTATCATAGCGGGTGATCTCAACGCCAAACATTCCGCCTGGAACATTTCTAGAACCTCCGCATAGGGCTCCCTGACCCCAACCAACCCCCATCTACCAAAGTGGTAACGGACTGGAGGAAAGTAAGCAACTGCCTGAAATCCAACACGTCCCCCCACTTAGACTCCATCCCCGACCACTTCGACTCTATCGCTGACACGACGGCGGCGATCGACTCATTCACTGGACACGTACAATCAGTCCTGAACGATTGTTCAAGGGAAGTTCCAGCGACGGATGACCGTCGCTGGAAATTGCCGGACGATGTACGTGAACTGCTGAATGAGAAGAACGCAGCTGTCCGTGCTTACAGCAGCTTTCCCTGCGACGCGAACAAAGCCCACATGCGCTACTTACAGAGATCTGTAAGGAAACGCATAGCGGAGCTGCGTACTGCGGGCTGGGACAGGATGCTGAGCGAGCTAGAGCCTACCCATCTGGCCTTCTGGGACCTTCAGAGGAAACTCAAATCCCAGGAAGTGGTTTCCATGCCCCCCCTGATTCGCCCCGATAAGACAATCGCTTATGACGATGTCGACAATAAATAATAATAATACATTTTTTATTTAACTTCAGTTGTACAAGAAAAACACTTATCTTAACACTATGCGGCATTACAACTAAGGAAACAGAGTGTTTTCGATGAACTCTGGCACCCAAAGTAAGATTTAACTTGTGTTTAGGGTTCCAGCGTCCTCGCCTATGATTTGAACATACAGCAGTAATTGTAAGACGAGCACAGAATATCAAGATTAAATTATAATAATAATATATTACCTAGTTAATGCAACTATGATGTATCCTGTTTATCTACCTATATATGGTTGTGTATATGTGTGTGAGCGAGAGATAATATTATGATGAAAACCTGTGTATTATGAAAGTCATTATAAATATAATTCTGAACCTATTACTTTATTTTATATATATAACATTAGGTTAAGCGATCGATATCTGTAGTAGATCTTCAGTCTTATTGTAAGTCAATGTCAAGAGCCACTTTGTGACTTCAGTTTTGCATTCGTTTAGACACATGGGAGCAATGGAACAAAGTTTATTTATTTCATTATATAAATGGTTTGACAGTACACCAAAATGACGCTGAGCAATGGCCGTTCTACAACCGTGAGTTGGGCATACTTCGAAATGTCTACGCTTTTTGTTAGCATTCGGATCATATTCCACAGAAGGGTGTTTGCGCAGTATAGTGCCAAGGACAAAGAGCTGTCTCACAGTAAGAACCTGACATTCGGTGTAGAGAGCAGTAGTGGGAAACCTAAAAGGCCTAGAGGTCATTACCTTGAGAACAGCTCTCTGTGCGCACTCAAGAGGTAGAAGGATTGCCTTGGGAGTCCCACCCCACACTGTGATGCAGTAGTTTATTATGCTCTGACATAGTGCATAATAAACTGTTTTAATCGTAAGGTGGTCCGCGGAATTCCTCAGCTTTTTAAAAATAAATATACACTTGCTGACTCTTGATATGAGATTACTGAGGTGAGGTTTCCAGCTCAGAGAGCTATCTACATAGACTCCGAGATACTTGACAGACTCACACCTCTTGAGCTGAAGACAGCCACATTGTGAAGAAGATAGACCGAGTGAGCAAGTGTGAGCTCTGAGCACCATTGAATGCGGTGGAGGGAGGTTGGTGGAGAGTAACGAGAAAGGTAAGTATACCGTTTTATTTAAATTTAAGGTTAGGATATTATTAGACAACCACTTCATCACTGAGTTCAGAGCAAGTTCCGCGTATTTTACTGTTTCAGGCCAGTCATTACCATGAATCAGTAGAGCCGTATCATCTGCATAAGTAAATATTGAACAATTCATTAGAGACATTTTGCATAAGTTGTTAATGTAGATAAGAAATAGGGTAGGGCCCAGGACTGAGCCCTGAGGAACGCCAAAACTCAATGAAATGGCGTCACTGACAACATCATTTATTTTAACGCATTGAGTTCTATTACAGAGGTAATCCTGGAAGACCTTCAAGGCATGCCCTCGAATGCCAGTAGCTTCCAGCTTAGATAAGAGGTGGGGAACAGACACAGTGTCGAATGCCTTAGAGAGATCTAAGAAGATAGCCAAGCATTTCATTTTACTATCTAATTTTGATACCACATGGTCTACCAAGGCAGCAACAGCATTTTCAGTTGACCTGCCACCTCTAAAACCATACTGGTTATTACTTAGTAATTTATATGACTCAAGATAGTGCACTAATCGATTATTAAGTATCTTTTCTAATATTTTAGAAATGGCAGGCAAGACTGAGATCGGTCTATAATTATCTACACTGTGTCTGTCCCCATTTTTGAAGATTGGGTGAACAACAGCCCTTTTGAAAACCCTAGGAAAACAGCCTGTGGCGATAGAGCGATTGCAAATATGAGTAATGGGGGGGACAATCGTGGGCATACAGGATTTTAACATTTTCGATGAAATGCCATCCCAACCTGCCGCAGCATCAGTTCGTAACCCAATAATGAGATTCGAGACCTCCACTTCATCTGTGGGTAAAAGCACCAGCGAGTTAGAGGGCAGCGCATCGAGAGAACATTCCGGGGTATACGAGGTGGATAAGAAATTGTCAGCCAAGTTCTTGCCAACATGGGCAAAAAACTCGTTGACTTTATTGACCGAGGACTTGTCTTCCGAAGATATTCTTAGTAACTCGTTGGGGGATTTAACATTGTGACTAGTTCCAGTAACCTTCTTAATGACCTTCCAAGTAGCTTTAGGGTTGTTCTTTGCCATTTGGAACTCTTTACTTTCATATGCGTGTTTTAAGCTTTTGAGAACTTTGTTACAGAAATTACGGTATCGCTTATACGTAATCACAAGAATGAAGTTTTCAGGATCTGCCTTTAACGTTCGAGCCATGTTATCCCTATTTCGAATACACCGAAGCAGTCCATTTGTAATCCACGGTTTCAGGATTCGGCGTTTCGAAGACATATGCACCGATTTAGAGTGATTGGCGATGACAGAGCTAATGATGGAAACCAGAGACTCGGCGGCGTTGTTTGGGTCTTGAATAGCCAATATTTCACTAAAGTCCATTGATAAAATGACTGTGATTACAGCTGTATAATCAACAAAGCTGAATGCCTCGCCATCAGTCTCGAGGCTCAATGCACACCCAGCTCTCAACCAGTCGATCAAGCTCACCTCTCTGAGGTCGACGCTGAAGTTGAACACAGAGCTTCCCTCCCCCCTGTCGAAGACCCTGAGTATCCTCTGCCTCCAGTCACTCCAGACGAAGTGCAGGATATTATCAAGGCACTTAAACCCCGGAAAGCTCCCGGCCTAGACGGAATCACCAATAGGGTGTTCCAACTATTCCCTGCCCACCTAATAATGCTAATGCTTACCATCTTCAATGGTGCCTTAAGCAACAATATCTTCCCACAACAGTGGAAAAAAGCTACCGTCATCGGTATCCCAAAGCTTGGGAAGCCAAAGTCCGAGCCCACCAGCTACCGCCCTATCAGCCTGCTCAATGTTCTCGGTAAGATCTATGAGAGACTTATTTATAAGCGACTCAGAAATTACGCCGAAACAAAGGGCCTCATCCCAAACGAACAATTTGGTTTTCGAACCCAGCACTCCTGCGTTCAACAGGTCCACCGTATCGTCGAGCACATAAGCGTTGGCTTCCAACGTGGCTCGATGACGGGCGCCGTATTCTTCGACATAGCCAAAGCGTTTGACAAAGTCTGGCACAACGGCTTGTTATACAAGCTTTACAAACTTGGTGTGCCAGACCGTCTCGTCCTCATCCTGAGAGACTACCTGACAAACCGCACATTCCGCTATCGCATCGAAGGCGCGCTATCCTCCCCTCATCCCATACGCGCAGGAGTCCCCCAGGGCTCTGTGCTTGCCCCGCTCATATTCACCCTTTTCACCAGCGACATCCCAAAGAGCAAAAAGGCTCAGCTGGCTCTGTTCGCAGACGACACGGCCATTTACTACACCGGTAATGGCAAAGTTCCAATAGCTCGTATCCTTCAAACCGCAGTCAACAAACTCGGCGAGTGGTTTAAAAAGTGGAGAATAGAAGTAAATCCCGACAAAAGCCAAGCGGTCCTATTCACAAGACCGAGACACGGCCTCAGCCCCCCCCCAACCGATCACTATGTCAGGCAAGCCGATCCCTTGGGAGAAGCGAGCCAAATACCTCGGTGTCATCCTCGATGAGCACCTATCCTTCGCAGAGCATATAAGGAAGGCCCGCTCGCGCGCCGCCTTCGCTCTTGGTAGACTCCACTTCGTTCTGAATGCACGCAGCAAACTATCCCTCAGGTGTAAATTACGCATTTACACAGCGTGCATTCGTCCAATCATGACCTATGCTAGTGCAGTCTTCGCACACGCCAAACCCCATCACACCCATAGGATGCAGGCCCTACAAAATCGTGTCCTTCGTAGGGCAACAGGTTCCCCCTGGTATGTCCGTAACGAAATACTCCACCTAGATCTCAAAATCCCCACTATCCATCAATTCATGAAACGCAACTCCAAGCGTTTCTTCGACACCTCCGACAAACATCGCAAGCCTCTGGTTGTCAAGGCCGCAGGCTATGTCCCCTCTAAAATCAGCCACCTCCGCCGCCCAAGGCATGTCCTCACCGACCCCGATGACCCCATAACACTCCGCCAGGAGAGCAATAGGGCCACCAGTACAGTGCACAAATTACACAAACCGTCATTCCGTCCTCGCCGCCGAGGTAGGTACCTCGCGAACCCCCCGACTTAATCGTCCCCCTCGACCCTTGCCCGACGAAGCGCCAGCCCGCGCCGTAGCTGAGCCCGTAAATATAAACCCCCCCGACTGTGACCTCTGAGTTTATTTCGGCGTTTCTTCTCAGAGAGTAGTCAATTAGGAAACGCCGACCTCATCAAGCTTAATAATAAGAAAAATCTGATCCAGCCTGTCCCACCTTGCTGTCCCCCCCCCCAGCGACGCCCTAAGCCGAGGTTCGTACCCCACAGGGGGTGCCCTTAGGTGATAGTCGCTTAGTATGTAAAAATACGCCCCTGGCTGGAGGCTTTGAGTTTCACTTAAGGCAACCACAGGATAGTCCGGTTAAGTAGTAACGACCTCTCTAGGTCTACTACGAGATGCCATAGTTAGGAAAAAAAAAAAAAAAAAAATGGCGCGCCTCAGTGTTCACCGCGCGCTCTCCGCGCGAGGTCGTTGATGCTTGCTCGCAGGTTAGCTGGTACACTGAGATACGAATGGCAAAACTTGCGGCTGTTTAGCCACAATGTGCGCGCCAAATCGTTTCAGAATTTCGCAGTACCGGTTTTAAAACCGCAGCCGCAACTCGCCGCACCGCAATGCGCGCTAGGCCTTACAAAGTGCCAAAATGTCATAGACCGTGATACATTAACATTACTTAGCACGCATATTTTTCTTAGAGATGTTTCCGTCTTTATCTTGCACTTTTAGATTGACAGTTGTGTGACAGTGACAAGAATAATGCTTAGCCAAAGCCCATGCTAAGAAAGGAACCTTTCTATATCCGGATCAGTAATTTCGTTAGTTCCACTTTTGGCTTTTGATAGAAAGGTAAACAAACCTGGTGATGTTAAATTCTTAAACAATAAATAATTTGATACACTGAGTGTCGGTGTCACAAAACCGTAAACCAAATAAATTACTTCTCGTAGGATCGGTAAACCTTTTGATAGAAGTGTAAACAAACCGGTGGATATTAAATTACGGTTGTGGCCGATTGGAGCCTTCTACTGTCAATGTTTTTATATTTTTACTTTTTTACATTTTTGTTTTATTTTGTTTATTTTTGATAGGCTTTTCTTTCGTTGACTTGTCAAATAAAATGCTTGACTGAATGACGGATTTTTTGTTGTACAAACTATAAAAATTAGGAAAATCTGCTAGCAGTCAGTAACAAGTGACACGAGGACCTAGACCAAACTCGAGTGGAATTGTGGTCGTGGTATTTTTTTTTTTGCCTGATGTACGCTTAATTTATTTTAAAAAATGAAGTAAATCATGGCTCTGTGGGTTTTGGATAAAATATAGTCAAAAAAAAATGTAATATTAAATTATTTAATCTATAGTCTTAATAAAGGTGTTACTGACTGCCACCTGTTAAAGGTTTTCAATCCAACAGTGAATGTGAGGTAGGGGCTAATGATGCTACCGTTATTTTGTGTTCTCGGGAACTTCCACTACGTAATGATGTCGTCGTTTCTCAGAGTATCGCAGCACCGAGTCCTACACTGTTACCTCAGCACAATTTTTGTGGAGGTTACAGGGCTACTGCCACTGATATTCATCGAGAAGACAACTCACTTACAGTTACACAGCTAGTGGGGGCTCTAAAGGCACTTGCGAAAAGTAACGGCCCCAACAACAATAAAAATTTCATATAACTTCCATGTTTTGATGGTGAATCTCCCCTCGAATGGCTTATGTTCAAGCGGGCCTTTCAGGATAGGGTAGGTGCTTTCACAGATGCGGAAAACCATGCGCGCCTAAACCAAGCTCTAAAGGTCGCGGCGCGTGAAGCTGTCAGCGTGCTGTTAGTGTTGGCACCTCACGCCAACGACGTTATTGAAGCCCTGGATCATCGCTATGGTAGGTCTGAACAAATTGTGCTACAGGCGGTGAGCGCAATCAAAGCTTGGGCCAGAGGTAAGGGATCTACATGTTTTCACCACCCGGGTGCGCAATTGTGTCGAAGTTGCTAAGTTATTGCAGCTCAAACTCAAACTCAAACTCAAAGCATTTATTTCAAATAAACCAATTACAGGCACTTTTGAATTGTCAAGGGGTCGGTCAGTCAGAAAGATGAAGCTAGTTGCCCATTCCAAAGCGTAGTAGGTACCTATGGAGAAGAACGGGCAAGAAACTCCATGGACACTCTTTTAAATCAAAATATTGTTACAATAGAGTGGTTACATCATTCATGTTGTAATTATACATGTGAGAACGATGTAGAAAGACGTGCACGTTAAAAGCGTCCGTAATAAAAAGATAAAAACAATTATGGAATTAAAATAAGCCGTGGCAGCTAAGAAATGACCAGTGCCTACTGACGGCGCCCGTTCACGAACATGACGTATGGATCAGCACCATTCAGCTCAACCATTTTGAAGGGAACTCAATGATCCAATACACACGCCACCACCAGCGACACATTTGAGTGAGCATGACATACTCTCAGCCGCCAGGGCACATTCAAGTCAATGAAAGACGAACCCAGTAAGCTTTATAGTGGGTACATAGTGCTCACACATGTGCTATGCAATTATACAATACTATGAGATTGAATTTATACAATGCAAAGATAGGTTGTACAATCTTCATCAGCTCCAACACTATTTTCGAATGCTAATTAATTAGTTTACGCGCCCTTGTGGAGCAGGACCAGCCCTGAGCCAAGCATTTTTGTCAGCGATATAATCCCCCAACTTATAATATGCTTGGCTGTATAGTGTGCGTTTTATACAGGATTTAAATTTCGTTTCATTCAGTTGGAGTATGTGGGGAGGTATTTTATTGTAACATTTTAAACAGTACCCCATGAAGGATGAGTCTACTTTAGCCAGTCTGAAACCTGGTTGAACTAATTGGTCCCTATTTCTAGTCCTATAATTGTGTCTTTCACCTCTTTTACTGAAAAGATTTAGATTTTTCCTTACGTACATGATGTTTTCATAAATATATTGACAAGGTACCGTCATGATGTTAATGTCTTTAAACAGTTCCCTTAGAGAATCGCGCCTGCGGAGGCTGTATATTGCTCTGATAGCTCTTTTCTGTAGAATAAAAATAGACTCAATATCGGCAGCCCGTCCCCATAATAAAATACCGTAAGACATGATACTATGAAAATAGCTGAAATAGACTAGCCTCGCGGTATCTACACTAGTAAATTGACGGATTTTTCTTACAGCATATGCTGCTGAACTTAGCCGTCCTGCAAGAGATGTTAAATGAGGACCCCATTGCAGCCTTGAGTCTAGCGTTATTCCCAGGAAAACAGTTTCATCGACCAATTCTAGTTTCTCGTTATTCAATACTATGTCACAATCACTACTTTTAACATTCGGTAAAGCAAATCTTATGCATTTAGTTTTTTTCCCATTTAATACTAAATTATTAGCAGTGAACCAATTATGTACCTGCAGTAGGGCATTATTTACGTCGTCAAGATTTGATGCACGTCTACTTATCTTAAAGATTAAAGAAGTATCGTCAGCAAATAATACCATTTGTGGTTGGTTTTTAAATAAATGGGGTAGATCATTAATATATACTAAAAAGAGGAAGGGACCTAATATCGATCCTTGTGGAACACCCATTTGTACTTTTAAATGAAGTGAATTGATACCATTTATTTGCACTTTTTGTTGTCTATCATTTAAATAAGAATGTACTAAACTAAGCGCGAGTTTACCTAGTCCGTAATGCTCAAGTTTTAAGAGCAAGGTTTCGTGATCAACGCAGTCAAATGCCTTGGAGAGGTCACAAAAGATCCCTATGGCATCTTGGGCCTCCTCCCACGCTGTAAATATGTGTTTTAATAAAGTGACACCGGCGTCAGTCGTACAACGTCCTTTGGTGAAACCATATTGCTGATCGTGTAAGATTTTGTTGGTGTTAAAATGATTAAGCATTTGATTGAGCATTACCTTTTCGAACACCTTGCTGAATACTGGCAACACAGATACTGGTCTATAATTGTTGGTGTCTTTGCTGTCCCCAGATTTAAAAAGTGGTATAACCTTACTGTATTTCATACATGCAGCATAGTGATTATTTACGTTCTCCTGAACTGTTTAGAGCGCTGCTTAGCAAACTGTCTCCTCTATTGCGCGCGCGGTGGTTAGATTTTGCTGCTAATCACGAGGACCTAAACCAAACTCGAGTGGAATTGTTGTCGTGGTAATTCAATTGGTAGAAGGACCACTTGTTACTGACTGCTAGCAGATTTTCCTAATTTTTATAGTTTGTACAACAAAAAATCCGTCATTCCGTCAAGCATTTTATTTGACAAGTCAACGAAAGAAAAGCCTATCAATAATAGACAAAATAAAACAAAAACGTAAAAAAAAAATACAAAAACATTGACAGTATAAAGAAGGCTCCAATCGGCCACAACGGTGAATGGATGTAATAACTAATAAATAAAAAACAATGTGAGCCTCGTTTAGAGACATGCATGGTTCAATCTTTGA
This sequence comes from Brachylomia viminalis, assembly GCA_937001585.2. Lineage (NCBI taxonomy): Eukaryota > Metazoa > Arthropoda > Insecta > Lepidoptera > Noctuidae > Brachylomia > Brachylomia viminalis. Next base: position 27,471,393 of record OW443301.2, read on the forward strand.
GATAAGCATGCTACTACTTGTACGGGTAGTCAGGGAGTTTTGCACATCATATAACTACTGTTCTTAGCCGTGTATGCGACATTCACGATTTGATCTTTGAGACAAGCTTATTTATGTCTGGCTTAATTTTTTCACCCGTTATAACCCGGCTAGCCACAGAACCGACCATCGACACAGACAGACATTTGAAAGATCTGCCGTGGGCACTACGGTAATAACTAATAATTTAACATTTAAGGAAAATAGTAATTTATTAAAAAATTAAGTATACGGGTACGTACTCGGTGTATTGGCCAGAGTCGATGACGGTGAGGTTGGCGGCGAGCGCGGCGGTGGCATGTAGGTGCGGCGCGCGCAGCAGGCGCACGTCGTGGTACAGGCGCACGTGACGCAACAGCACGCTCAGCAGCGCGGCGGCGGCGTGCGCCGGCTCGCTGCCCCATACCAGCGTCACGGTAGCCGTGCGCCCACCGAGCGACACGATGCGCCGCCCGATCGCGTTGGCTCCTGCCAGGACCAACCAAACATTCTAATATCAAATTACATGAAATTGGATAAGAACGTGGCGTGAATATAATTGAGGGTTAAACAAACTGACATAAGTGAAGTTCACACACATGTACAGTCGAGTAAGTACATGGCTCGTTGCTTCCGAAGAGATTTACATAACTCACTAGGTAGTAGGTACACTCCTGAATGATCGTAATAGGTATGCTCAAACACAAATAGAGATAGAATAAAAAGCAAACAAAATAAGACAATCAAGTCACAGTATAAATTATTCGGTGCTCAACTCCACAGATGGTAGGTCGTTGTTACACCCATTGACTTGTAATCTCAGAGAGCAGTATAACAAAAATAAAAAAATCAATACTTAAAAAAAAAACTTCCAAAAAAACACTACAATATGAAAAATAATTTTAATTTCAGAATTCGGTGTTTTTGGTTTTTTACTTGTATTTTCGTATTTTGCCACCGACTTCCGAAATAATAGTATATTATGCAATTAGTGAATAAAGGACGGATTTAAAGCGAGGGCCACAGATGAATCACGAGCTAGTGAAGGATTCTAACGACTGAATCACGACCGTAGGGAGTGATTCAAGTATTAGAATCCTGAATGACACGAGTGATTCATGGCCCTCGATATAAATCCGTTTTATTCAAGAGTTGCATACTATACTTTATACCATGACTACGAGAAAAAGAAAGATTTAAGCGAAAATAAACATTAAATAAAGAAAAAGGAAGCTTAAATTAATTAAAATGCACATTAAAATTGGAACAATTACTAAAATTAAGAGTAATTTTTTTGTTATTATTATTAGGATGGTCAACTTGTGTAGCGATATAACAGTGAGTAAAAGTGCTTTTTATAGTGAATAAACAGTGAGTTTTCAGTGAATAAAATAAGCTTTTTAGAGGGGGAATGGTAGGTATAAAATTATTTTTCACTTTATAGGGTTTTTTTTTGGTATTAATCGGTAGTTTTTGTTTGTAAAAAGTTTTGATTTTTCACTTTTAAGTTGTGGTATAGTGGTATATTAATTTAAAATAATATATTAAATTAATATACCAATAATTGATAGGTAAATAACAGTGACAGGAAGTTATTAAAACATCATCATTAAGCACTAAGTGGAAACAGTACGTAAGCTATGTGATATAAATGTCGCCGTAAGAGCGTCTACCTGTTAAGATTACTAAATAATATCCTAATATTATTATTATTGCCGTTTAATATATAGAAAGTTAAAGTATTTTTTATATAAATATTTATTTATTTATATCAATCAAAATATGCACCCATGCTATCGATGCATCTCTGCAAGCGCATTGGTAATTTTTCAATGCCCTTATTGAATTAGTCAGGTGTACGGGAGCCAACAAACTCTTAAAAGGTATTTTGTACTGCCTCTCGGGTACCTATTGATTTTTTCCCTGCCAAGAAGTTGTCCAAATTTTGGAAAAAGTAGAAGTCTGTCGGCGCAAGGTCTGGTGAGTACCTACGGTGGATGACGCAAAACTTCCAACCCTAGCTCTTGTAACTTAAATACTGTCTGTTGTGTCGTATGAGGTCAAGCGTTGTCGTGTAGGAGCAGCGGGGACGAGCGATTAACCAAGGTTGCTGCTGCTGAATGCTGGTGCCAATTGGTAAGAAGCTGTGATGAATTATACCGCCATTATACCACCAAACAGTGACAATTACTTTTTTGGGGGTAAGTTTTCATTTGGGGCATTGCCTCGTTGCAATTATCAAAAATAAACCATTTTTCAGCGCAAGTGACAATGCGGTTCAAAATCTCTTGGTTTCTGTGTATGCTAAGCAAGCAACGTCAGCTTCCACTATCGCCATTATTTCGTCTTCGTTGACTTGACTTTAGTTTTCGGGCGACCACGGGGTTAATTTTTTAGATCAAAATTTCCTTCCATATCTGAAGCGTTCAAACCAATAGCAAGTCGTGCGTTCGTTTGTCGTGTTCACTCCGATGACTAAGACAAATAATAATATGTCCTTCTGCTATCGATGGTGAGGATTTAAAGTAACTAACAAGAAATCTATAATTAAAACAATAATTTATGAAATCTTATATTTATTTATTAAGAAACACTTTAATAAAACAATACAATTATCCTCGCTGTCCTCTTCACTGCCCGGTTCAAAACTTAAAGTCAGGATCGTCTTCTGCTCTTTCCGATTCAGAAGTCAGCAAATTCTTATAAAAATCGTGACATTCTGTGTCTATAATATGGTAGAAGTGTCATATACCTCGTTTTTTCTCTACGCTTATTGGGAGAGGTGTATCGGAGACGGAGGTGACACTCAATGAAATGCTTGTATTTCTGGCTCTTCCATGTTTTTGGAATTAAAGATTTCACAATTTTGGTTGGTTTTATAGTCTTTATTAACCGACTTCAAAAAGGAGGAGGTTTCTCATTTAAACAACCTGAACTAATACTTATGTTGGGACCTTATTGAGTATCGTGTTTAGAGAAAGGAGAGTAAATAAAATCCAAGTGTACTAGTTAAAGTTTATTCTTATTATTTTTTTTTAGTTATAAATATTTTCTAAGTTATTTTTGCACCTACTACGTATTGTCTCTGCATCACCCTAAGGTAGACTGGTAGAAAATGCCCAACGCATTAAGTCCGCCTTTGTACAGTTGTTACTTGTGCTTATAGTTATAATAAATAAATAAAGTCTATTCAAATGACCATGAACGTTAGGCACAATGACGCTTCTTACATTTGTTTAAGGAACACAAGTTATTGCCACGACCGCCGACGCACAGTGGTTCGAATACGACTCTCCGTGGACATTGAAATCATAATTTCTTTAGGCGAGAAATAAAAATTGGGACGGCTTTATTTTAGTATTATTTATAATATTTGGTAATATGACAGCTAATTAACATAAACATTTTTTTTGTATGAAGAAAAACACAAAAGTCCTTTTTTCTCACAACTTAATAAAACTTAAAGCCTGCGGCTTACATGGGGTGTTGTCCCACATGAGGCGATTCCGAAATGCTATAACACGCACACCCATGCGCACCGCTTCACTATTAGTATTTATTCTTGTATTTTATAGTCATTTCCGAGCTATCTATCCCGTATGTTGCACCTGCCATGGTATATCTCTGCATCACCCTAAGGTTGACTGGTAGAAAATGCCTCAGGCATTAAGTCCGCCTTTGTACAGTATTTTTTTTTACTTGTGCATAAAGTTTTAATAAATAAATAAAATAGATAGGTACTTACAAAGTTTGACTTCATAATAATTACAATAAAAAAAAATATTTTTAGTACAAAAACTTTTAACTAATACAGTAAAATACTAAGAATAGGCATTGTATAATTGAGAAATATATAAAATTTACACAAAAACATCAAACATTAAAATCTAGTTTATTGAGTTTCGTCATCGCTATCAAAGAATTCAAACTTGGCACCTCAACCCCTATCCATCATACTTGGCACCTCAATAAATTCAATGTTTTCCTTATCCATGGTATCCGGGTCAATTGAAAAGAGAGACTTCATTTCTTCAGTTAAGGCGCCTCCCCGAACAACACGCAAGCACGCAAGCCGTTTTTGTGCAGTTTTTGGAGCTATCTACTTGTTATTTAAAAGAAATATCAACTAATAAAAAATATATTGATAAATGATAAATGATTTTATTTCTGTAAGTAGGTTTTTACAAACACTTTTACACGTCAATCATATTTTTTTTTAAACTAGATGAGGTCGGCATTTCCTATCTGACTACTCTGAGAAGAAAGGCCGAAACAAACTCAGAGGTCACAGTCTCTTTTAAAGTCCAGACAGAATCTTGGTCAGATCATGTGAAGGCTATGTAGATCGGTGTCTGAAATGGTCTTTTGAGGAAAGAACCCCACAGATTGAGTGGACCTGTCCAGTCAGTGCACGCAATTGTCAGCAATCGTGCAGCTCAACTCAGAACTTAAGGAGCTCAACGATTCGACGAACAATACCAAAGAAAGGACATTTGAGTAGGCCGCACAAGTTACTCAAACTGCCAGATCATGATTACACTAAGAGTAAAAATACAAAAAAAAAAAAGCAATGACCAACATAGTTCTCACATTCACAATAGTTAAAATAATAGCATAATACTTTACAAAGTAAATACTCTTGTCATAGTATATGTATATAAAATTCATTAATGTCAATGTGTATATAAAATCCGGACATAATCATTGAGGACCATGCAGATTGGTGTCTGAAATGGACTTTTGAGAAAAGAACCACACAGATTGAGTGGACCTGTCCAGACAGTGCACGCATTTGTCAGTAACCGTGCAGCTCGACTCAGAACTTAAGGAGCTCAACGATTCGACGAACAATACCAAAGAAAGGACATTTGGGTAGGCCACATAAACTACTCAAACTGCCAGAACATGATTAAAACTGGAATAATAACCCACATAGTCCTCACATTCACAACAATTAAAATAATATAATACTTTATACAGTAAATATTCATGTCATTGTATATGTAAAAAAATATAGATACTTATAGCAAAGATTAAAAGTACAATAGTTAGCAAAAAAAAACAATAATATAAATCAACATTCCCTGTGTAAATTTATTGGAACAGCTCACTCCCAAGCCTTTTTGTCCTCAATAAAGTATTTGACAGTATAATAGGCTTTCTGGCATAGTTTCCTTTTTATAAAAGATTTGAATTTATTAAGGCTTAGTTCTTGAATGTGGCTAGGAAGTTTATTATAAAAATGTATACATTGACATCTAAACGAGCCACCTATTTTCTTGAGCCTGGTTGTAGGAACAACAAATTTGTGTTTGTTCCTAGTATTTATACTATGGATATCACTGTATTTTTTAAACAGATTAATATTTTTATGTGCATACAAAAGATTTTCATAAATATACTGAGAAGGCACAGTCATTATATTAATCTCTTTAAATTTTTCTCTGAGGGAGTGTCTGGGACTTAATTTATAAATTGAACGAATTGCCCTTTTTTGTAAAACAAAAATCGTCTGAATATCGGCGGCATTTCCCCACAGCAGAATACCGTACGACATTACACTATGAAAATAACTGAAGTATACTAAACGGGCTGTCTCTAAATCTGTTAAACCACGAATTTTTCTAACAGCGTATGCTGCAGAGCTAAGCTTTTTTGACATTTTATCTATATGGGGGCCCCATTGCAGCTTGGCGTCTAAAGTTATGCCTAAGAATACTGTGGTATTTTCGGGTTTCAACTCTTCCCCCTTTATGAGAACACTTGTTTCTACCTGTCTAACATGTGGTAACGTAAACTTAATACATTTAGTTTTTTTCTCGTTAAGAAGAAGGTTATTAACGTTAAACCAGTTAACTACTTTTGCGAGGGCGCTATTTACATTGTCAGTAACCAGCTGCTGACGTTTGAGTTTAAATAAAAGTGAAGTGTCGTCTGCAAACAGCACTATATCATGTTTATCCTTTATGAGGTAAGGCAAGTCATTTATATAAATAAGAAATAAAAATGGACCTAGAATTGAGCCTTGAGGGACCCCCATTCTTACTACCGATCCGGGAGATCTTTTCCCGTTAACATCAACTCTCTGAATCCTATCACTTAAATAAGAAGTAAGAAGATCCAGAGAGGCGTTCCGGATTCCGTAGTGGTGCAGTTTCCTGATTAATGTTTCATGAAGAACACAATCGAATGCCTTGGACAAATCGCAAAAGATGCCCAACGCATCGCATTTGTCCTCCCATGCATTATATACATGCCCTAGAAGTTCAACTCCGGCATCGGTAGTTGAACGACCCCTTGTAAAACCGAACTGTTTGTTATGCAGTAATTTATGTACGTTGAAAAATCTTTGCATTTGATTTAGAATAAGCTTTTCAAAAATTTTACTAAAGGTAGGTAGCACTGATATAGGTCTATAATTAGTAGGGTCTGATGTACTACCCGATTTAAACAACGGTATTATTTTACTGCTTTTCATAAGATCAGGAAACTCACCACGGTCAATACAATTATTAAAAATTGTCAAAAACAACACAATTATTAAAACAATTATTAAAAATATTACATTTCTACATTATCTTGATTCCATAATTGCAGATTTTTTTTTATTTTTTACTGAGTAACTCTTTAATAAATCTCCTTACAACACAACCCCCGAAATGAGAAATAGTGATTCACAACTTTTATCAAAGTTTAGTAATGAGGTCAATCGTGAACACGTACTTGTTGTCCTCATCGACTTAGCAAAGCTTTTGATTGTTTAGAGTATAATACACTATTTGATAAATTACAGCAAAATGGTATACGCGGTCTATTCTTGGAATGGTTTAAAAACTACCACAGAAACCGTTACAAGTCGGTGAAGATCTCAGGTTCAGTAAGTAATATGATTCCAACCGATACAGGCACAGCACAAGGTTCGATTCTTGGGCCGACCGAATACGTACTGTACGTGAACGATATGTGTAATATTTTCACGGAAGGCTCCGTGTACCAATTTGCTGACGACACTTGTTTGGTTACGGCACACAAAGACATACGGGAGGCACAGAGAGTGATGCAGAGTAACTTCGACCTCTTATGTAAGTGGGCTCACGACATTCGTCTTGTAATTAACGAAAAAAAAGCAAACTATTGCATATACACACGCCTTACTTGACAGCGTCTTATGTGCCTTATGTCGTTGCCCATGAGCATCTGTGTCTTCGCCGACTGGTCCCAGCGTGTAGATGCCAGAAATTAGAGTTGGTGACCCAACATAATTATGTATCTTGGTGTGATACTTGATTGCAATTTCCACTGGCGTTACATTGATCACGTATGAAATAAGCTAAGGTCAATATAAACTACCCTATAGAACACTTAGAACATTGTATTTGGCACTGGCCGACTCCGTAATTGATTACGGCCTAAGTAGCTACGGGCGTACATACAAGACTTAACGTCGAGGACATTTTACAAGTTACAGTTACGCATTTTAAAAACGATTGTACCCACAAGAATAAAAAATGAATTCCAAGATAATGACACGGGTTTATTTAAGCACTGCCAAATTGTAAATGTCTTTGACAAGGTACGTTAACGTGTGAGAATTACCATAGTTTAAGTAATATTCGTAAATACGTAAGACTAAAGTCGTTGCGTTGTTTGACCTACTTACCCACATTTATCGAACCTAAATCTAATAATGCTTATGGAGCGCGGACGTGGGAATGCACGGTACCATTTTATTATAATGATTTACAAGGAAATCTGCAATGTAATAAATGCGAAGAACTGCTCAAAGGTGTTAAAAAGATACTTTCTAGATTGACGTGCGTTTAAAGAAAAGAAAAAAAAAAGTTTTGTGTACCTAATAATTAAGATATAGTGGCACCGAGTTGCCGTGTCTGGCCATACCGCTGTTAAACCCGCGATGGTTTGTGTGGTATGTTTAATGTAAAAAAAAAATTGCATGTAAACAATTATTTGAATAATAAAAAAAATCTAAACGGTTAAGCCCCTTATCAATATCTTTTGAACTTGAAAGTATATCATCCATGAAAATGCACATTGATGGAAAACAGCCTAGGTCTTGGCATATTTATAGACCTCTAAAAAGCCTTCGATATCGTGAGTCATTCCCTCCTACTAAAAAAGTTGGAACATATTGGAGTCACCGACAATGCGCTCAAAATTTTGGAATCATACCTATTGAATCGCTTTCAAGTCGTAAATATAGGTAAATATCAGAGTACTGCCCAGCCTATTACATGCGGTATACCACAAGGCTCAATTATTGGTCCCCTAATATTTTTAATGTTAATGTTTAACTAATGTTAATGACATATATGTCAGGTGTCTATTAACGGCTTCCCAGGCCCTTTCGCTCCGCACCATGACCTGGACCAGGGCCGGACGCGAGAGATCGCCACCGCCAATCGCCTGCACGAGGACACTGCGGTGCCCCGCCCAAGCCGGGCAGACCTCCACCGTATGCTCCACCGTGTCCTCCAGGCGATCCACACAATGGTGACACCCGGGCGTTTCCTCCCGCCTTATCCGGAACAGGAATCACCAGAAACAACCGTGTCCGGTGAGGACCTGCGTCAGGTGAAAGGTGAGGGCGCCGTGGCGCCTCTCTAGCCACTCCTCAAAGAGGGGACTTATCGACGCAATTGTTGCGACAATCGCACTCTCCATGCCGCGCTTAGATCCCGCCGGAGCTCTGTCCGCTGTACCGTGATTTCTCGCGGCAGCGGAGCTACGCCCCGGCGTTTCGCCTCCTCGCGCCACTCCCAAATGTGCGCGAGAACTTTTGCCTCCAGATCCCATGGCGGTAATCCGGCAAGGAGGCTCGCCGCCTCACCGGAGACCATACGGTACCCCCGGACAAGACCCTTTGGGGCGCATTCAACCGGTGGGCCGCCGCCGCAAGGAACGCGCCTACACCGGTGCCCCGTAAAGGGCCATGGACCACACGACCCCCGCGTAGAGCCTCCGGCAGAAGGCGTTTGGCCCCCCTAGATTGGGCAGGAGCCGCTTCAAGGTGGCCCCGGCCCTTTATAGCCTGGTAGCCAAACGTCGGAAATGCTCCACGAAGTTCCACCGGCTGTCGAGGACGAGTCCCAGGTACTTCATCGTCGACTCGACGCCGATGTGAACCCCTCCTACCGTTATTTGGGAACCCGACGGTGGCGCGTTCCGAGGAGCATGAAAACACATGGCCTCGGACTTCTGCAGGGCCACCTCGAGTCCCAATTGCCGGATCCTCTCGACGATTGTCGCAACCCCGCATGTCGCTAGTTCGGCCGCCGCCTGGTGCGACCTCCCCTGCGCCAGGACCAGCGTGTCGTCAGCGTAACAAACCACGCTGACGCCGCTAGGGAGGTCGGCGCGCAGCACCCAGTCGTAGCCGATGTCTCACAGATGCGGCCCCAGGACCGATCCCTGTGGGACACCACACGACATCTCTTGCCGGTTCCACACTCCCTGGTGACCGGGGTAGATGACGGCCCTGTCCGTCAAATAGGCCTTGACCACACGACAGAGGTAGGTTGGCACACGGTGATACCGGAGTGCGTCCCTTTTTTTTTGTTTTTTTTTTTTTTGTTTCCGGGGTGGAAAATCCTCATGGATGTCCGCCGCCCTGGGGCGGGCGGCGGGGTCTGTCAGACTCTTACTGACTAAAAACCACCCCGGTGTTCCATCTCACACCTACGCCGGGGGTCGCGGGAACGTACGATCCTTCCGCAACCCCCGACTGGTGCCGGCCCGCCGCTGCGGGCCTCTTCGGGTCTGGGGGGGGAGTGAGGTGTTTGACTCCCCCCGTGCCGTCTAAAAGGGGCGCGCGTGGAACACTACGCGCCGCCACCTCGGGTCCTGATGTATGGGGGGCGACGGACGTCCCCGAGTCCGTCGCCCCTGGACCCATTTAGGGGGGCTGGAAGAGGGCGTTGTCCGCCCTCCTCCGACGCCCGGTGCGCCTTCTGCGGGCCGGGTGAGTGGACGAGATCTCCCTCTCCCTTTCCGCAGCCTCCTTCTGCGAGACGACTGTCTCGCAAAAGGAAACCACCGCGTCCCAGGACTCGTCGCTGCCGACCATCGACTCGACTACGGCCGGCAGCGACAAGTCACTGCCTACTTCTGAGATGAGGGCACGGCGCGGCTCCTCCCAAGCGGCACACTCTGCCAGCGTATGCCACGCCGTGTCCTCTCGGCAGTCGACGCAGTGGTGACACCGGGCGTCCAGCTCCCTGTTTATGCGACACAGGTACTTCCCGAAGCAACCATGCCCCGAGAGCACCTGCGTCGCCCGAAACGACAGGGAGCCGTGCCTCTCATGGAGCCAGCTCCATGTGCCGCTGCATCGGTCCCTCGCCCCGCGCCCTCGCTTCCTCGCGCCACCGATACAATGACGCGAGTACTTTCGCCTCGAGGTCCCAGGGTGGGGATCCGGCCAGTACGCAAGCCGCCTCGTAAGAGATCGTGCGATACCCCCTGATGACTCTGACGGCCATCGCCCTCTGCGGCTTTCGCAAAACTACGATGCTGCCGGCCGTCAGGTCAGAGGCCCACACCGGGGCCCCATACAGGGTCATGGATCGCACGACCCCCACGTAGAGCCGCCTACAGACGGCGCTCGGGCCCCCCAGATTGGGAAGCAGCGTCGCGAGCGCGCCAGCTGCGCCCAGCAACTTGGGCGCCAGCCGTCGGAAGTGGGGCTCGAAGTTCCACCGGCTGTCGAGCACCAATCCTAAATACTTCATGGTGGACTCGACAGCGATCCGAGCCCCCCCGACCACGATGTGTGAGCCGGGTGGCGGCGCCCGCCGGGGGCCATGAAAAACCATGGCCTCCGACTTGCTGAGGGCCACCTCCAGGCCTAGGCAACGTATGCGGCCCACCACCTGTGACACCGCAGCCGTCGCCAGCAACGCTGCCTTCCTGTGCGAGCTCCCCCGGGCAGTGACCAGCGTGTCATCTGCATAATACGTCAGCTCTACGCCCGGTTGGAGCTCGCCCCTCAGCACCCAGTGTACCCGATGTTCCACAGGAGCGGCCCTAGGACCGAACCCTGCGGAACACCGCACGACATGCGGCGCTGGTTTCCGCCATCACGTCCCACGTAGGTGACACACCTCTCCGACAGATAAGCCCCAACGATGTGGCGGAGGTAGGGAGGCACCCGATGATAGCGCAGTGCCTCCCGAATACAACTCCAGGGCAGGGTGTTGAAGGCGTTGGAGATATCCAAGGACACCGCCAACATCACCCCGCCCCGGGATACCACTTCCTCCGCCAGGACTCTCACCCGCGACACAGCGTGGATGGTGGAGCGCCCATGCCGAAAACCAAACTGGTTGTCGTCCAGGTCCGGCCCCTCTCTGCACAAGTGGCTGACGAGGCGGGCTGCGATAATACGCTCAAACAGCTTACCCACCTCGTCTAGCAGCACTATGGGCCGGTACGCGGACGGCGAGTCGGCAGGTCGCCCCGCCTTCCTGAGCAGGACCAGACGACCAGATTTCCACAAAGCGGGAAACTGGCCCCGCTCAAGACACGCTGTGTAGAGTCCTACCGGAGTGCCTCCCTGTTGCAACTCCAGGGCAGGGTATAGAAGGCATTGGCGATGTCCACGACCCCACCCCGGGCCACAGCATCCACCGTCGTGAGGGCCCGCACGCGCATGATGACGTCCACCGTTGAGCGCCCCCTGCAGAACCCAAACTGGCTCTTCGCCAAATCCGGCCCCACCCGCACCAGCCGCCCGACGAGGCGGTCTGCAATGACTCTTTCAAAGAGCTTGCCCACCTCGTCGAGCAGCACGATGGGCCGCTAAGCGGACGGAGAGTCCACTGGGCGCCCCGGCTTCTTGATGAGGACCAGTTTCCCCGTCTTCCAACGAAGTGGGAACTGGCCCCTCTCCATGCATACGCTTAGGAGCCCCCTTAGTCGAGGCCCGAGAGCCTCCGAGGCCAGGACCCAGGCTTTCCCAGGTAAGCCGTCGGGTCCTGGGGCGGTATTTTTGGCACTTAGCCTACGTACCGCCACTCGCAGCTCTACCTCGGTCACCTCCGGAGCATCGTCATCATCGTCGGCGGTGTGGTCCGCATTGAGCACCGCAGTAGGCGGAGCCATGGGCGGGGAGATATGTTCCCCTCTAGAGGGGAACAGAACGCTCACCACGTCCTCCACGAGCTGGGGCCGGAGACTCTGCGTCAGCGGGGGAGCCCATGGGTAGAGCTTATCTAGCACCAGTTTGTAGGGGCGTCCCCACGGGTCCCTGTTCAGAGTCTCCAGCGACTCCCTGCGGGCCAGTCCCCTGGCCCACAGGATCTCCGCTTGGAAGGCGGTCTTCGCCGCTCTGTACCCCTCATACAGCTACGCCTGAATGGCTTCCGTATCCGGAGGGCGATTACGGAGCCTGCGGTGCCTGGTGTACCGGCGCCGCGCAGCGACGCACGCACTGCACAGAGTCGTCAACTGCGGCGACCACCAGCACACCTGGCACTAGGCGCGTCCGGGCTGGGCCCAAGGCATAGCCACGTCACATATTTCGGACATGGCCTCCCGGAACCACTCCGCCTCGGCGTTGATGTCAGCAGGCCTGTCCGGTGATGACACCCAGGCCTGCACGATCGAGGCTTCCAGGAGGTCTCCACCCCCTCTATGACGCACCAGTCAAGGACACGCGGCGACAGAGCGGGGCTGGCGAACGAGATGTCCACCACCGATTCACCCCGCATTCGCCCACACGTGGGCACAGAATCCCGATTTAGGACGACCAGGCCTGTCTCCAGAGCCCAGTCCTCCACCATCCTGCCCCGTGTGTCCGTATACCGGGAACCCCAAGCCATATTCTTGGCATTGAAGTCACCGAGGACGAGCACGGGGAGGGAACGGTACCCGACGACGACGACTTTCAGCCGTGTTGTGGAACTCGGCAAGAGTCTGGTTCGGGGAGTATACAATCGTATTGTTTATTTAAATATGTCGTAAGTGTTATTGAGTGTTTTTAATTATTATTCAGTTTTTAACAAGATATAATATTAAAACAATTGTAATTATTATAGTTCAGTGGATGAGAGTTCTCGCACTCGTCGGCGATGTTCAGCTGGAAACATTGTGGGAGTGTTTATGTTCCCACAAAGAAGTGGCCATTGGGTACAATAAATCTGCCCAAGCCCTGACATGTGAGGCCTTAGCTCCTCACAAAGATTCAGTACCAAATCTTTGCAAAACGATATCGTTGAATCATCCATGTCGAACGCATTAAACTCATCACGAAGTCATCTTCTTTTGTTCCTTGACTCACTATTTTGATGAGAAAAGTCACTATCCAGGAACTCGAACAATTCATATTCGTCACACATGATATATTATTTTGTTATCTAGATGACACTCGAATAATTTCGCCAAATAAACCCTAAACAATTCAATAAAAGTTCGTCTGAAGCAGCGTAAACTGAATGGATTGTGAGGTTGCTTTTTGACAGTTTTATTATGACAAGAAATGTCAAACGAACGTTCGTAATACGGTATTGCCATGGTATAATAATATGCTTCGCCTGGTATTCTCTTCCCGTGACAGCTGGGTCACGTGATTGGCCTAAGTATACGTCATCAGTTGCGATGCGGTTCTTAAAGTTTTTTAGTGGGGAAAAAGATAAAAATAATACAACGGGTACTCAATTTTTATCATTTGTAATATTTTAGATGAGCCCAAACGGCCTTGAAGACAGAGCCGTTAAACCTTATTTGAAAAAAAAAACTATCTAGCAAGCTACGTCAACATCACTTGAAAAAGAAATACATCTGACTTGGCTGTATGGGCCAAGATCCCTTTGCCTGTCCTTAATTAGGACTAAAAGAACAACCAAAAAAAATATCACTACAAAATAAAATAATAACATGGACCAACTTAGTACACGACGAAAACCTAATAGGACGCAATTAATTCTACTTGAAAAATAAGTCAAAAACTAGTTAGGTTAGGTTATGTTCGGGCGTACAGCCGAATTAGCACAACTATGCCATATATGGAATTTGCAACCGTAGATAAATTAAATAATATGTAGAAAGGTACATACTTACCAGTTCTTATTGTTGTTTTTGGTCTACAATATTGAAGCCACTTATTTGCTATCATCTCTTCTTTGGGAAAAGAAAAAAACCTTATTACTCCGCCGTTTTTACATCTGTTTTTACAGTTTAGTACGGAACATTTAACCATTTTTTTTTTCTTGTGTATCTTTCAAACACAGTTTTTACACAGTTTTTATAGTACCTAACTAATGTTTGGGAACCACAGTATTTTGCTCACCGAGCGAAGCAACGCTATAGATATGAGCGACACGACGATAGTGATGAAATGGGGAGCTGTCAGTAAGTCACTTGTCAATCCGATGTGTGGCTACTGTGTGTGATTGAATTACCTGAGCAAAATGCATTTTACAACTTATCAAAGGAATTATGAACTAATAATTAAATATGTTAATTAATTTAAAACTAAAAAGATGAATCACAAGAGTTACTAAATAGTTAAGCTAGTTAGTAATTTATTTTATTTTATTACCTAATTAAGAAAGTCCCTAAATTTACTGAAACGGACAATCAATGGCAACACTTATCGTGACGTAGTCTTAGGCCATCGTGGGAAGAGAATACCAGGCGAAGCATATTATTATACCATGGGTATTGCCAGGCAATATCCGGGCAGAAGCCGGCCAGGGTGTCACGTGACCGCTGACTGGCTTGTTTGGAGAGTTCATAATACGAAATTGTAAGGCAGTTCTGTTTACGCCTTAAACTGTCTGGAAATTAAGAGTTCATAATAGGGCCCCAGAGAGCAATTTTAAAGGTAGCAAACTTCCTTCCCTTCTTTTTTCCCACAGATCTCCTATATAAATCCTGCAATGTACTAACCGTTCGCCAGCTTTTCATTATGCACTTAGTATTAAAACAACACACCATGCTTGCCTACAATGCCGACAACACTAACAAGAGACGCAATGATCTAGTGTGTATGTCTAATGCAACCTCAAAACGTGTCTTTGTAGAAAGATTTTTAACATTCTTAGGCCCATTCTTGTACAATAGATTAAATAGAAAACTAAGTATCTATAAACAAAATTACTATAACTGTAAAAAAAATATAATTAAATATTTACTAACCATTGACTATGCACAGACAGAAGACCTACTTATTGTCTGCAAATAGAACTAGTAATATGCTATTTTACTTTTAATTATTTAAGTTTTAATTTAGTTTTAAGTTGGTACTCATTGTTAATTTATTTTATTAAGTATTTATACACTTTTTAGCCTGAAGCACAGGTTCAACCTAGTTCAGGCAAATTAGCAACTGTGCGCTATTTTAATTGTTAAGATATTAATTGTAAATGTATCCCTTTTTAAAAATAAACGTTAAATTATTATTATAAAGATAGTTGTAGAGAAAAAATTATCAACACTGCGCATAATTTGCCTTTTGTTTTTTTTTGAGGGTGGAATAACTTCTCCCGCTCTGGGCAGAGCAGGAGGGCGTGTCAGACTCTTACTGACTAAAACCCACCCGTGTTCCTTCAGTTGCCTGTGCCAAGGGCCACGGTATCCCTCTCAGACTTTCCCGCAACCCTAGCAGGCATCGGCCCTAGCGGACCCCGTCATTGGTGCTGACATCTCTTTGAGGCGCGCGTGGAACACAACGCGCCGTCGATCCGGGTCTGGTCCTTATCGAACGGCGAGCTGCCCATTGCTCGCCGTTCGCAAGCCCAGCCTACGGTGGCCGGGATTCGGCCTGCGATTCCCGACGCCCAGGGCGTCTCCTGCGGTGGCTAGGGGCGTGAGGGCGCGAATTTTGCCTCTCCCTCACGCGTTCCGCCTCCTCCTTCGCGAGCATTACTGCTTCACAGAAGGAGGTGACGGCTTCCCAAGCCCTCTCGCTCCGTACCATGACCTGGACCAGAGCCGAACGCGAGAGATCGCCACCGCCAATCGCCTCCACGAGGACACGGCGGCGGTGCTCCGCCCAAGCCGGGCAGACCTCCACCGTATGCTCCACCGTGTCCTCCGGGCGATCCTCACAATGGTGACACCCGGGGCAAATAATTTGCCTGGATTTACTATTTGCGAATGCCAATATTCTGTCAGATCTATAGTTATAGTGAAATAATATAAATTCACAAATACTTTAGGCACTTCTACTTCGTTGGCGGCCGAATAGCAACTGTTTATTACGCCTGCAGCTTTATTCCTTTGTTTGTAAAGCCCTAATTTTACATTGTTATAAGGTATAAGGTAATTCTTTGATAACATTTGGGTCGGAGTCCTTTAGCACCACCACTGCATCATTCTATATATATATGGTACAGTCTGTTTGAAATCCTTTGACACTCGTTCAAATTGTCAAAGTTCCGTGGCATGTAGGCCTATTAATACACTCCCAATATAATGTTCCGTTTTTAAACTTTTTCTTGACATGGTATTGATGACCTTCCAGAAGCTGTACACGCCCTCCTCTCTGGGAAGTTATAAATTTGAAATGCCCCTAACTTGTAGTCGTTATATCAGTCATGTTTGCAAATAAAACTTGTGCATGCACCAATCACTTGATAACTACCTACTAAAACGCAAAAGATTTAAGTAAATATTACAAAAATGATATTGGGGGTATTGTAGTTAAGTAGTATGCAACTATAGGGTAGACTGATGACTTTACTTTGGAGGCAGAGAGGAAACTAAAACTTGGATGGAAAATAAAATCCACTCTCGACCCCAAGGGTCGAGAATAAATAATAGTTAGGGGTCCAGTGGACACATTATTAATTGGGGGTCGAGGGGCCGAGAGTGGACTAAACGTTTCTTTCGAAATCAAGTTACTACTTACCTACCTAGTGGAGTCTTTGAGATAATATAAAAATATATATGTTTTTATTCCTATTCAAACATACACACAGTAAACACCCATATTTACACTTTTCTTACATAAAGTACTTACTATTATAATTTACGTTACGTGCGTTACATGAAGGAGCACTTACTTTTATCGCTTGCGTTGGCCAGGCGTGCACAGTAGGTGAAATTGGCAGAGTGTTGGGCGCGTGCGATACAGGCAACCAGTAGCAGCGACAGCACGACCAGTGAGGCAGAAGAGCGAAGCATGCTGCGGCAGCAGTAGCACAGCACGGAAAACGAGCCAAGAGGCCGGAGGTACGCGACGTGACACACGAGACACGATACAGAAGGCCGAAGGCACGCGACACGAGCTGCGACTACGAGGCAGCACGCAGCACGCAGACGGCTCGAGACACGTCACACGAGAGACGTGGCACGGACTACTCGCCCGGTGGGAGTGCTAGCGCGCTCGCGGTATATTAATCATATTAATCTATGGCCCGCTCTCCACCCGCACACAAAAGGCTCCTCACATTGCTGCGCTTCGCGCGACTAGTTGCGCTGCGACACACGCCGACGGCGACGGCGACGGATGGCTCGATTGCTTGCATTCGTTCCTCGGATTGCGCAGCTTGTCTGCGTAGCCTGGCAATCATTTGTCATGAATTTATGTTAAACTAGCTTTTTGCTCTCGCTAAAATACCCCACGGGAACGTTCCACCGGGATTAAAAGTACCTACCCTAGAGGAATCATTTCGTGATACATTGTTTTCATAGAACGCGTTTGGTTTACCCACGCGGCTCACGCTAGTAAAGTCTGTTGGTGAAAACCGTATGAAAATCCGTTATGAAGTTTTTCAGTTTATCGCGTTCAGACAGACAGACAGATGCGGCGGGGGGACATTGTTTTACAATGTGTAGTGATAGTGGTTGACACCAACTGTTTTAAATAAAAGTACCCTTCGTCATAATTAAGGTCTTTATGGTTGATTATTTTAACCAAACCAACCAAAAAGACAAATACGTTTCAGAACTCTTAGATATGGGTAGTTGCGTATCGTCCGTCCATATGTGCGCCTAGCCCGTACGTGCGGAGTACCTAAACGTTACTTAAATTCGTACTTATTTAGTTAGTTTTAAAAACTGTGCTTGTCAAAAAAAAAACAACCAAATTGTACCTAAGTAAGTAAGTACCTACGTAGGTACTTAGTTGTATTTTTCGATTCTAAAATCATTCGACTTTATGTTATGTTTACGTAGCACATTGGTTGTGTACTATCTTTTATACCACGGTACATAAATCGTACAAAAAAGAAGAGATTATTAACCGATTTAAAAAAAAAGAAAATGTATGATGTTATTGTATTGATTACGTAGCAAGTGCAAAAAAACTACAATTTTCTTCAATAAACTACAATTTTCTTCAATAAACTACAGTGCAAAACATCGGTTTTAAAGCTTTAAGGTATTTTTATTGTTTTGCGCCAATAAACCGACTTTCTGTAACTCTTATTTCATGATTGTTCGAAGGAAGAAAATAAATAAAACGAACAGCTTGATTGGCTATGATTTTAGCCAGTTCGTTTTCCATAGTCGAGTATTAATTATTATTATTTTAAATATGCTGTCTATAAGAAACAGATGTCGTACAGTTGCGTGTGGGTAGACCATTATATATGTATTAGGTACCTACATTGTGGCTTTAATGTTAATACTTTCCTTGATGGCAAATGCACTGGCCTTCAACACACATTTAAAATTAAGTTTTCCTTAACTATAGAAGTAGGAGTTTTGAAATAAAACACGTTTTATAGCAAAATTCATCAACTTTCTTCGAAATTATAGTTTATTATACATATCGCTGCAAGAGCGTCTACCTGTTTATTTGTGTTTACTTGTTTAGGAAAATAAAAAGGTTACACATGAAGTACCTACAATGTTATGGTATAAACTTAAAACTAAAAAGGGAGTAGATGTACCTATAACCAACCACAACATCCTGTTAAGATTATTACATGATCTTATTCGTAATTCTAACTAATCATTCCAATTTATGATAGTCTTACTAATTACGCCCTCGGATTAGTGCCATCTATTGGCTTCTTTGTAAATTAGATAATAGCTTTTATCAGAAGTTAAAAAAGTTTATTTTTCTTGCACACTTTGTAATAAAAGTACAATAAACTTGTTACAGTTATGATTATGATTGACGCCAAAGGACCATGCGTCATTTTGGGCCCACTTTTCAACCTTGTCCAACAGTGATGAATTATATGTCATACGAAAGCTCTTGAAGTGTACTTTATTTCATTTTATGGCAGCTAAGTCGAAATCGGGCGCAAAAATAGTTTTTTTTTGCGTTTTTTGATATTTGTTTTGTTTTTATTTTATATTATGATTAGCTGTTTGTCAGTAGCTAGGATTATAAATAACTCTTATTTGACTAAAAATACACTAAAATAGATCAACACATAGGCCGTGTATTGCCCTGGAACATGTTATTTTGGTTTTGAATGATTAGTTAGTTTTGTTTGTACGATCATAATAGCCAACTAACTATGCTACTTAGCGGACGGGGTTTTTTACCTGCTGTAAAAAACCTGTCTCCAAACTCCGTCACGGAAAAGGGACAACGCTATGAGTCGTGTATAACTCCGTCTCTCTCTTGCACCGGAGCCTGACACGTCATGGTATGGCTCCTGTTTTGTACCTGCGTGCACGCAGGACACAACCCTCCCTTCCCCCGCATTCTTACACCCTTACACAAACGGGGGATGATCATGTCTGTTCAGTCGTTGCTCGTACGTTATTTACGCTCGGTGTAAGTGCTTATTTGTGTTAATCTCGGCTTGTATTACGACTTACTGATCCCGGCTTGTTAATGGACTCTGATATCACTTTGTGTAAAGGATATTGTTGTTTAGTTTTATCTATCATTACCCTGGCTAGCATATGGACATTGATTTAATTGGTTTGTGACTGTTTGCAATGGCAGAAAATTGCTGTGTTATGTGTTTGCGTTCACGTGTTTTGCGGACAAGACGCCATGTTTTAAGAGATGATCTACCTGCGATTCGTCCACAGTTTGCTGAATATGTTTAGCAGAATGCTTTGATCCAGGTATGTACCTACCTATTACTGTATCATATTTTAACATTTCAATATCTCCGACCCAATATCGACTTAATTATGTTACTAAATAAAAAGTTTTTGTATTTATAATCGTTTAATGTTCAAACCTATAACCTACTTTGGATTATTGGTTTGTAAAAGAAGAATAATACAAGAATTTTATTATCAATAGACATAGTAATAATAACCGTCCTGGTGGACGTTCTGCTACACATTTTCTACCTTGACAATTCAAGTGCCTGTAAACGGTTCAATTGAAACAAACGTTTTGAGTTTGAGCTTTAAGTACATCATAACCTATCAGATTTGAACCATCGTCTAAACAAAATAATATTTTGTGAATATGATATCAATCGTCCAAGTTAGAAGTGCACCGATTATATACATATAACACTATCAAAATATCTGTGCACCTTGCTGGAATGCAATGCCTCTCGCAAATTCCCTTTAGCCACACCGCGCTCGCCATGTCGTCACACATACTGTATTAGAGTGCTAATATGACGTCATCGATGCCAGGTGCACAGATATTTTGACCGGGTTGTAAAGATAACAATATATAGAAAAAATAATAGCTAACTTAAAAAAAATCTTTTTGACAAGAGTTCTGCAAGACAGTAATCTAAAGAATAATTAGGAATATCTTTAACGATTTATGTGTTCATAAAATATAATCTTTGCAGGTAGTATTTAATAATACACAACAAGTTTGTCACCGTTGCTGGCAAAGAACCAATGCTGTTGTTATACAACGACCTACAGAGAACACCGATAATGATGGCATTAATGAACAAGGACCTGCGGAAAACGTCCAAGATGATGCCATTAATGAAGAAGGACCTGCGGAAAACGTCCAAGATGATGCCATTAATGAACAAGGACCTGCGGAAAACATCGAAGTTGTTGCTATTAATGAACAAGGACCTGCAGAACACATCCCAGATGATGCAGTTCGTGTACAAGATCCCGCGGTGCAGAACTTTCAACAATTTTTTTATGCTCCCGAACATGTTAGAGCACCGAACTCTACCAGGCGTTGTATATTTAATTATTGTCACAATATTGAACGTCATAGAATTCCTAACACGATTATTGTAAACGTACTTTGTTCACAACGTTTGTACATCCCTGAAAATGCTAGAGTATGTACCGATCACCTGGAAAGTAACGAATGGCATTTATTACATGAGAATTGTAATGTTTCAAATGAGTTCAATGTTGCACATTTCACAGACATGTCTAATATACTAATATCTGCTGTTAACCGAAGATCGAGATTTGATTTCGAGTTTTTGGAATCAATAAATGACAACGATGTTTTTTTTTGGACTGGACTCACCATCGGCCAATTCAATACAGTATTGGAAGAAACTCCTTCGCTGACACAAACGGTTAATCGTTCGCGCACCGTGATCGGGGTTTACTTAGCTAAACTTAGAACCGGAGAGTCTAACGAAAGATTAGCTACTCTGTTTAATATGTCACGCAGGTCTTTGGAAAGAAAATTAACATTAGCTAGACAACATTTAGTGAGCGATTTTGTAAACATTCATTTAGGTATGGATAATATTTCCAGGCAAAACATGCTTCAAAGGAACTTGTTTTTACCAAAAATGATATATGGTAATGAAGAAAATACAAAAGCTATAATAATATGTGATGGAACATATGTTTATATAGAGAAAAGTAGTAACTTTCTCTTTCAGCGTTTGACCTATAGCCATCATAAGTTTCAAAATCTATTGAAACCTTTTTTAATGGTATGCAGTGACGGTTATATAATAGACGTTCTTGGTCCATACGCTGCAACAACAAGTGATGCGTCGATTATGACTAGCTTATGTGCTAATGAAGATAATACTTTTCATTGGATGTTTCATCAAAACGATGTATTCATTTTAGATAGGGGTTTCAGAGATAGTGTAGTAGATCTTCAGTCATTAGGATATGAACCACATATTCCTCCAACAAAGGATAGAAATGAAAGTCAATTGACGACCGAACAAGCTAATAAAGCAAGATTAGTAACAATATGTCGTTGGGTGGTGGAAGCGGTGAACGGCAAGTTTAAAAATAGGTTTAAATTATTACGCCAAGATTATTTTAATAGAGCATTGCCACATATGTTCATTGATTTTAAAATTGCGGCTTCTCTTATAAATGCTTTTTATAAAGTAGCCATAGACCACCGGCTTAGTCATAACATTTGGAATATTATAAATGAGAAAATCAACTCTCCGAATCTTTTATTTAATTATGTTACACTGAAAAACCTAAACAGGCAAAGGGTAGCATTCATAAGAATGGAAGCTAATCTGCCTCATTTAGAAGATTTTCCCCAGCTAACTGAAGATGATATATTAATGATTTCCTTGGGCTCTTACCAAATTAAACTTGCCAGGTCATACGTTAGTGAAAACTTACGGGATGGTGGTGTATACACAATAGAAATATATCGTGAAAACAATTTAAATGACTTAGAGCAATGCAATATTCAGCAAAATAATGTATGGTTGCTTAGGGGACGTGTACAGTCACGACACGTTAGATCGAGGATGTATTATACCTACGTCTTAATTGACCGTGACCAAGTAGGCAAGGACGCCATTATACAATACTACTGTACATGTCTCACGGGCAGACGCACTATCGGAAGTTGTGCCCATGTCATATCCATAATATGGTACTTGGGACTAGGTAGACATGGGGATGGTTTCCATCGACCAGCAATACATTTAGATGAAATTATTATAGATGCCTTTTAAAAACTGCCTTTTATGGCTATTATGTGTTTGCGCACACACTTGTGCACTTTAATATGTCCCGCGCAGATGGCTTGTCTCCGCTGAGACTGGCCGCCGTGGTCGAAATTCGGCCAGAAGGACTATTATTTATTATAATTATTATAACTAATACGTTCTAAGACGCGCCGAGAGGCATCACATAGTAGCTGTTAATGTTGAAATAGTCCGCCTCTGTACACTTGTGTGTATAAAACATTTAATAAATAAATAAACTCGTACAAAATAAGTCGTTTTTTATTTGTAAAGAACACTCACATCACAATCACACCTAAAAAATATTGTACAAGACCAAGTCGATATTTATCATTCTTTAATTTTAACCGCCTCTGTGGTCTAGTGAGACCACTTAACTTCAGACCCAGAGGTCCCTGGTTCGATTTCCAGTTTTTTAGGTTTAGTTGGTGGTAGGGCTTGTTCTAAGACCGCCTGGCTAGCTAACGCCATCTTATCTAAGTCTGTCGCCATAGTAACAATGTTAAGCATTGTTGTGTTTCGGCAGTAAGAGGTAAGATAGCCAGTTCCTCTGTGGTTGATGATTCCGGGTGAAGCTCGTTTCCACCTACGGCCGATCACCCTTGCTACCAGGTAAGATGGAGGCCGAGAGCTTTTCCGTTATGCATAAATAAAAAAAAAATGAATAAAAAAGGAGCAATAAGTAATAGGTCATGCGCATTTTTCATTTACAATATTGTTTTTGAACGCACTAAAACGCCAATTTCGCGCTGGATTTGAACTTAGCTACCATAGAATGAAATAAAGTACACACTAAGAGCTTTCTTATGACATAGGTTTCATCACTGTTGCACAACTTTGAAAAGTGGGCCCAGTGTTCATACAAAGCTGTCACACATAGTTTTAATATTTTTTACTATTTATCTTATGAAATGAAGTGGTTTTCATTTAGATATATTATTTCGTTCCAATTTAAAATGACCGTGTCAATCCTAAAAACCTAAAAGATATAAACTAAACCGGGAACGTTTTTCGTTACACTATAATTCTATCAAATCTAAAATGTTACCTAATCTCTTTATAAGCTGTGACAGCCTGGTTTTTCTAATTATATCGGTTTATGTCGTCAATGAAATTGAGGTAAATAATAGTTTTCTCTGTCTACATAGGTAAATAATGTTCTATGATTGTCATTCACTTGTGGATACTTGTGAATGCTACGCTTTGTTTTTTGTTGTTGCTGTATTTTTGTGATTTAGTTGTTATCGTTATTAGTGTTGTTATTAGGTTGTTTGTACAAAACGTTACGTTTTGTTGAGCAATGGGTGATCATGGTGCGGGCCCAAGTGACTTACAACATACACGTTTTGAGGCTGACCAAAGCCAAGGGCGAAAAAAACCTGGCCCAAATATTGACCACACGACATAATAATATCTCCCAATAAAAAGTGAATGAAACAAACTTCAAGTTATAGAAAAACCAACTGGATTACATTTTTTAAGCAATTTAAGGGTGTCCTGGTCTGCAGGTAGGTACCCCTCGTTATAAGATGAGATGATGAAGAAAACCGCAGAAGTTGCCAGTAGCGACGATTCATAAAATGATTACTTTAAAATTTTTTAAAGTAACATGCATAAAACATATGTAACAACACCCCATCCCATTGTCATTGACTATTAATGAAGTAATATTATTGTATTACAAACCAACAATAAGCAAAGCGAACTATTAAAGTTATTAGTATTACACAGTTTATAAATAAATTCAAGTTTAAAATAAAATCTCTTTACAAAATGTTGTCTCTCTTTATGGTTAACCTGATAAATCAGTATGAGAAAAGTAGATACAATAAAACGCTAGGTTAGGTATTCATTGCTAGGTATGTACAAAAATGCTAACAGTTTAGAGTTATGCATTAGGTATTAAGTAGGTATTTCCTATTATTTCGTGTTATAACAATATTAGAAAATTTTAATTAAAATACTTTACTGGTTCTTTGTAAGTACTTACTATCTAAAGGATTTAGTGAAAATGCTAACTTAGAGGTACTGTGGAACAATAGAAATCTGAAAATGTCCCGTAACTCATTCAATAAAAAAATTTAGTTATTCAAACATTTCTTAAATGTATAGTTAAAGGGATTAGTTATACCTTAAAACAAAAGTTCTAACAACTAAGTGATATGGCTGCACAAGTAATTTTATTTTTATTTTGCGATTAGCGAATTATTGAATTTAAGTTTATAATTTTGCGCCTACATATTCGTTTTATTATACTCTGCTACCATACAAACGTTTCAACATATACATGCAATGCCTTTTGTTTAATAAATAAAATACAATTTGGATATTGGGGCGCGGTGTAGGTGTAGGTACGCGGCAATTGGTGCAGCACGGGCCACGGCGCGGCGGCGCCGCGGCGGTGCGCGGCGGCGCGCGGCGTGCGGCGGCGCGGTACCACTCCGAAGGAACCACTCACTGCAAACGTATCTATCTATCGATTGAGGCGCGAAATCATTTCATTACTGTCACATCTCACAAATCACTAGGTAGGTACTTACTCTGTTCCATTCCGTGTCTTCGCCCACGTGTAATTATCAAAATCCCGTCACTCCAGTTTAAATAATCTGTTTTGAAAATACGTCGTTCATACTTTATTTCAAAGAATTTAATACCTACCCACCAAGATCGTAATAAGTAGACTATAATTTTATTATATAAAGTAGCTACTTGTTATAGTGTTAGAGGAACAGAGACAGAAAGTGGAGATTCCATTACATTTTTTTCCGGGATAGTTGTCCCGGGGTTTGGGACATCACTTAAGTAGGTACAATAAATGATAAATGATTTTAATTCTTTATGTAGGTTTGAACAAACACTTTTAAACGTCAATCGTATTTTAAAAACTAGATGAGGTCGGCCTTTCCTTTCTGACTACTCTGAGAAGAAAGGCCGAAACCAACTCAGAGGTCACAGTCAGACAAAATCTTGGTCAGATCATGTGAAGGCTATGTAGATCGGTGTCTGAAATGGTCGTTTGAGGAAAGAACCACACAGATTGAGTGGGTACCTATCCAGTCAGTGCACGCAATTGTCAGCAATCGTGCAGCTCAACTTAGACTTAAGGAGCTCAACGATTCGACGAACAATACCAAAGAAAGGACATTTGAGTAGGCCGCATAAATTACTTAAACTGCCAGACCATGATTAAACTAACTGAGAAAAATACAAAAAAAAAAGCAATGACCGACATAGTTCTCACATTCACAATAATTAGAATAATCTTTGAGGACCATGTAGATTTGTGTCTGAAATGGTCTTTTGAGGAAAGAACCACACAGATTGAGTGGACCGGTCTAGTCAGTGCACGCATTTGTCAGTAACCGTGCAGCTCAATAATAATATTAAATTTATAATAATTTATTATTATTATGAGAGGTTATCTCAGGAAAACCACCTTTTTTAGAAATAGAGTATAATCAGAAATAAACACAAAAAAGTTAACAAAGGTACACTAAACTTGTAATAAACAATGGGGACGAAGACCCTTAAAACTAGTATTTTCGCGTAACAATGGCGGCACGAGGGAGGCACGTGGCGACCGGCGCGGAACGTGAGATACGCGTCTACGCAGGATGCGTGTGGGCAGCGGACTGGTTAGCGCGCATTACCCGCGCCTTCTTCGTAACGCACGCGAGGGAAAGAGAGAGCTTATTCTCTATATCGTGCCGGGACGCGACCGCGGGACGCTCGTATTGGAGGAAATTGTGTGTGGGTTGCTACATACTCCCCCTCCAGTCCTGGAGAACGCCCTCGGTCCTGGACTGGTACACTAACAGCCTTAGCTGGACGTCCGCGATTTCGTTTTGGAATAACGGGTTTTGGTAAGGAGTCGTCGCTACTTCGGTAACGTGTAAGATCTTCGGAATGATATTTCCCTATATCTACATTGGGTTGTTCTGTGCTCGCGAGGGTGTACGTTGTTGGACTTACCTTTTTAGTGATCTGGTAAGGGCCATCTCGGCGAGGGTAGAACTTAGAAGTGAGGTCTTTTGATCCTTTGCTCAATAAATGAGATTTAAGCAACACTAAATCACCTACCTCGAGGGTGTCAGATGGTCGGCGCGAAGCGTCGGCGTACTGCTTTGTCTTGTCCTGCTGGATCTCGACGCGTTCTCGAACAGCTGACAGTGAATGCAGGAAGTTTTCGAGGTAAGGAGTCACTTGTGGGACAAAGTTTTCTTTGGCACTGATGGCACGAAGGTCGTGAACGACCTCTGTGGGTGACCGCATCTCTCTGCCAAAGGTCAAATAAGCCGGTGACTTGCCTGTTGTGCGACATTTTGCGCTATTCAGGGCAAAGCGGATCACTGGTAACTTCTTCGGCCAGGAGGTGTGGTCATCTGCCACGAGGTGGGCCAGCATAGCTTTAAGGTCGCGGTTTTTTCTTCGCTCTGCAGGGTTAGCTTGTGGATGATACAGCGGAACGAAATTTTGTTTTATATCTAAGACTGACATACATTGTCGCATTACTGCGGAAACAAACTGGACACCGTTGTCCGAAATAATCCTGCGAGGCAAACCGAACCGCATGAAATATTCTTCGATGAGGACATGAGCGCAGGCTTCCGCTGTTGCTTCTTTTAGAGCAAACAGCTCTGTCCATCGGGTAGCAGTGTCTTCTATGAGAAAGACCCACCGCTCCCCCTGGTCTCCTTCTGGAAGTGGGCCGAACAAGTCCATAGCCAACACTTCGTTCCGCTGGCTCATCACCGGTGTCTGGAGTAGACCTGGTGGTTTGGAGTTCTTCGCCTTATATCGTTGGCAGTGGATGCAGGATAAGACATAATCCGTGATTATTCGCCGCATCCCTGTGAAATAGTATAAATGTGCCACCTTCTGATATGTTCTATTGGTACCTGGGTGGCCAGCTGTTTCAGAGTCATGCAACTCCTTCAGAACAGCTGCCACTTGACCACTAGGTACAACTAACTGAGGGGATTCACTCTCAGAGTCTGGGTTGAACCGGTACAATACTCCTTGGTCCATAAGGTACCCCCTTTCTAACCATCTTTTGGAAGCCACATCATCAGGCCCTTCCAGTTCCTTTACAATCTTGTTTACCTCAGGATCAGAAGCCTGTTCCAGGCGAAGCTGACTTGGTGTCTTCGCGGGAAGATCGCAGATGACTGTACAAACACCGCAACTGTCGCTAGTGTCGCTGGAACAAATTGGTCTACTTAGCGTATCTGCTACGACATTCGCCTTCCCTGGAGTGTATACGAATCGGATATCAAAAGATTGGAGCTTCAGAGCCCAACGGACTAATCTGCCTGCTGGTGATTTAAGTGATAGCAACCAGCGTAGAGGCTGATGATCACTTCCAATAACGACTGGTTGACCGTCTAGGTAAGCCCGAAAACGCTCTACCGCCCACACTACAGCGAGGGCCTCACGCTCCGTGGTGGAATAGTTGCGTTCAGCTGTGTTGAGGAGTCGGCTTGCATATTCAATTGGCCTTTCCTGATTGCCGTCACCCTGCAATAAAACTGCGCCCAAGGCGTAGTTACTTGCGTCTGTACGCAGAATGAAAGGACGACTGAAATCGGCTTGCACCAGTATTGGAGCTGTGGTCAGTAGACTCTTTAGTTCATTAAATGCTTGGGTCTGTTCTGAGCCCCAAGACCATACTTGACTTTTCCTAGTCAAGCGTGTCAATGGTTCGGCAACTTTTGAGAAGTTGGGTATGAATTTTCTGAACCACGAACAAGTTTGTAAAAAGGTTCTCAGATGCTTTAAGTTTCCTGGTACCTTCATCTCGAGTACAGCACTCACCTTCCCTGGGTCGGTGGAAACACCCTTTTGTGTAATAACGTGACCGAGATATTTAACGCTTTCGCGAGCAAAAGCGCACTTCTCCCTATTCACATGGAGGTTAAACTCGGCCAGACGTTTAAAAACTGCCTCGAGGTCTTGCAGATGCTGTTGGTATCCCTGAGATATCACCAACAGATCGTCTAAATAAGCTAATAAAATTACATCTTGTAAAACAGAGCAGGATCGGAGACGGTCGATGAGCCGCTGAAAGGTAGCTGGCGCGTTGCGGAGACCAAACGGCATTGTTTTGAAACGGTAAGTACCTAAAGGACACACAAAAGCAGTTTTGTCTCGATCAGCTTCTCTTACCTTAACTTGCCAATATGAAGATCGAAGGTCTAGCGTACTCATGTAGCAGTCCCGTTTTGTGCTCTGAAGTAACTCGTCGATGCGTGGCATCGGATATGTGTCAGCTTTGGTGATTGCATTCAAACGCCTGTAGTCAACGCAGAAGCGGATACCACCGTTGGCCTTCGGCACCATCAGTGCCGGTGAACACCAAGCCGATTCACACTCTTCTATTATATCTTCCTGTAACATCTTACCTATCTCAGCTTTCATCAGCTCTTTCTTCGAAGGGTTTAGGCGGTAAGGAGGAACAGCAATTGGAGAATGCTTACCTGTATCAATGCAGTGTTCCGCATACGGTGTTGGACCTCCCCCTGCTCTAAAGACGCGTGAATTAAGTGATCGACACTTGATTTAGTAAAAAAAAACTTTATTTCAGTTAAGCAGAGTAACAGTACCAAAATAGTAATGATTATTCTAATAATTATACATGTATTTATATTTACTTATTGCTAATTTGACAATATTCTTATAACTACTTAAATGCTACTATGCGTGGAGGGGGATTTGCTGACGAAGCGAATAGAGTTGGGGTCATCACATTTAACTCCTCCCTCCCCAAGAGAGAAATTATCTAAAGGCAACTCTGTTGTCTTTGGAGAATTTCGTTTGAATCGCTGAGTCAACAGATCTCGTTTTTGAAGCAAAAATCCTATGACGAATACAATTATAATGGCGTAAATGCTTATGGTCCATACACTGATTTTATCACTGACTACATATAATCGTTTCACCATCACTGACACTATCACTATATTTTGCCTGGTTCAGCAGTTCCTTGATGTCGCCTAGATCTATTCCTCTGAGGTCCATCTGCTTGGCTGCCGGGGTGACCTCTCTGCGTAGCTCGGGCATCTGTACTGGTGGCAGTCTGAAGGAGACTGAGCTGGTATTCATGGGTGTTGTGATTGTGATATCGGCAATCTGTAACGTACATTGCTGACTTGGCACTAATATGTATGTGCCTCGTAGGTTGTGTCTACGGGTCTCATCTTCGCAGTGTTCCGTTGCAGCTATTTCCTTTTCTGTGTATATCAACCAGTGGGTGTTAGATATGGGCTGCACCTTAGTTTCTTCTATCTGCACCTGGTGTTGCTGGCAATTACTGAAGTTATGTTGTAATAGCATGAGTTGTTGGATACACGTTTCCTCCGCGTACTGTACCACGTTGTCATCAGAACAGAGATATGTCAGGTCTTCTATTTCATTACAGCCATTGACTACGGATCTGTATTTCGACTTGTTCACTATTAGGTAAGGATATTGGGGTATAATGATATTAGGTTTTTGGGTTATCTGGTTATAGATTGGGATAGGGATAACTTTGTAATAATTGTATGTGTTTTTGTCTATTAGTGGAACTTCTAATATAAATATAATTTTACTATTATCTATATATCCCTTAATTTCTATGTTTCCCTCTAATTTTACTAAATTATCTAATGTTAATGGATA
The DNA here is from genome assembly GCA_937001585.2 of Brachylomia viminalis. Classification (NCBI taxonomy): domain Eukaryota; kingdom Metazoa; phylum Arthropoda; class Insecta; order Lepidoptera; family Noctuidae; genus Brachylomia; species Brachylomia viminalis. Next base: position 27,501,857 of record OW443301.2, read on the forward strand.
AATCAAGTTATGATGTTTTCTTATGACATTAAGAATATTGAATAATTCTGTGGTATTTACTATTGACGGGTGTAATATGTGCATTTTACTGAAAGTAATAGCAGTTTCCAATTCATAAATAATGGAGTAAATAGTACGGCAATTATTTAAAACTTGGTTCATACTATTCATAACGGTTAAAAGGTTAGAGTACTTGGTTTGATTTTGAATAAGTGTTTGGAATTGTTTTATTTTGAAGTTCAAATGCTTAGTGTTAAAGTTAATGTCATCAGAAACATTGAGAAATTTATCGAAAGCCTTCTGCATCAATGATACTTTTCGTTCTATTGAATGTTCTCTATTTCCTAGATTACTAATCTCTAAATTATATTTCCTAGCATCTTCGCTATCCAAATTTCCTGTTATTACCTTTATAAGAGATCCTAATGGGTTTAAGATTCCTCTTTTAGTTCTGCTAGAAGGTAAAATTTGCTTCAACCTATCTTTCGTCAATTCAATGAGTGATTCTATTTGTATTGTCAACCCTAAAAGTTCCCTATGTATTTCACTATTACTACGACTTATGATTTTTAACTTATTATAATCTTCTATATTATTTTCTAATTGGATCGATAATGAATTTAAATCTATAGTTTTAATAATATCCCAATGGTTAGTCCTCATCAGAGCCGTCCCAATCCGAATCGGAGCTATTCCCGGATTCTGGTCCATCCTCTGGATATTCAAGGTCGTCCCTTGATCCGCTAGGGCGAGAAGTATCAACCACCATCTGTGAAGGGCGTTTGACATTTTTTAATGCTACTTTAGTGTTTCTATTTTTAAGCTTAACTGGTACTATGTTACGTTCGGGTTTTCCAGTGACAATAGCTTTTTCGTATCGCGGTAATTCTTTTGCTTTCCTAGTCCTAGTATTTTTCATAAAAATCGTGTCACCGTCCACTATTTTTGGTGGGTCCTCACCTCCTTTCTTGACCCTAACTAAGCTTTTATGTCCAATCATTTGATCACTTAAATGTTCATAAAGAGTTTTCAATCGTTTACGATGATCCTGTAATATTTTTTGCAATAGATGCTTGTCCCTGTCAATATCAAAAGCATTTCCTGATTCTGTGTGCCCAAAAACTACTTCATGAGGTGTAAAATTTGTCGCGCTATGTATAGTATTGTTATAACCCATGATTGCATACGTCATAACAGATGTTGCATCTAAACTGGATTGTTCATATTTCGCCAACCTATATATTTCGATAATTGTGGAATGAAATCTTTCCACTATTGCCATTGAATTAGGATTGTTAGGTGTCCCTATGTGTTGTTCAATTTTGTATAAACTTAGCATTTCCTTGAGCAATTCGACTCGGTACCTTGGTCACTACTTATTTTTTTTGGTATTCCATACATACTAAAGTATTTTATTAGAGCTCTCACTACTTCGGGTGTACTTTTATTGGGAATGTATATTGCTTGACCTAACTTACTGAATGAATCTACTAATGTTAAATATTGATTTTTTTCTATGTATAATAGATCTATAAAAACTTCTTGGAATGGGCTGTCTGGGGTTTGGGTTAATTGTATAAATGGTTTTAGAGGTTTCCTGTCATACTTCGATTTCTTACATTCCTCACATGCGTTAATAATAGCTGTTACTGTTTCTTTCATATTGCTCCACCAATACGTTCTTTTTAATTTCTTTAGAGTCTCTATAATACCTCTATGACAAGTCTTCCCTTGATGATATTTGGTAACTAATTCTTTCTGGTCACTTTCATCCGTAACGTTCACCACTCTTTCAGTACATTCAACAAAGTTTTGAGTTCCCTTTTTGTAAAGTGACGTGATTACTTTAACAAATGTTTTTCTATGCTCGTGGTCTTCAAAGTAAATGAAGTACTTATTTTTGTAATCTGTATATTCTTTAAGAAAATTTTTGACTAAGTTTTCGCTGTTATTAGGAGGTAGATGGACTTCTAAAATTTTTTGTTTGTTGTTAGAAATATCTTTTACACAGATATCATCCCTGTGCCAGGTGAAAACGTGAATTTGCCTGTTTTTTTTATCAATCGCCTCATTTAGGATAGGAATACCTTCATGTTCCCTATTTGATATTGAATGTGCTGTGGCAGCGTCGCTTTCGGAATCCGATAATTCTATTGTCTCTATTTCCGGTTGTTTAACGCTTAGTTTTACGATTTCGTCAGTCACATCTTTCAAATGTTGTTGCAATCTAGTTTCCTTTTCATCTACGTTAACTACCAGTGATTCTGAGTCATCTTTCGTTACATTAATTTTAATGCGCGATAAGGCATCTGCGTTTGTATTTTGTTTGCCTTTCTTGTAGTGTATGTCGAAATTATAGTCTTCTAAACGTAAACGCCATCGAGTTAGTTTACTGTTAGGTTCTTTTAATGAATTTAACCATGCTAAAGGTCTATGATCGGTGTATATTATAAACTTTCTGCCATATAAGTAGGGTCTGAAATGTTTGACTGCCCATATTATGGCCAATAACTCCTTTTCTATCGTACTATATCTAGACTCTGTATCACTAAGTTTTCTGCTAGCATATGCAATAGGTTTATCTGATCCTATAGTGCCTTGAGAAAGTACTGCACCTACAGCGAAATTGGAAGCGTCAGTTGTGAGAATGAACGGTTTTGTGAAATCAGGGAATTGTAACAAAGGTGCATGTGTCAGCAACTCTTTGCACATTTCAAAACTTTTTCTATATTCGTCATTTATCACGATGCTTTTCCCTTTCTTCAGGCATGCTGTGAGGGGTGCGGTTATCTTAGAAAAGTCTTTGATGAACTTCCTATAATAGCCTATTAACCCTAGGAAACTCTTAATTTCTGTAACTGTTTTGGGTAAAGGGTATTTCAGAATAGCCTCTATTTTGTCATTGTTAGGCTTAAGGCCATCCTTAGTGATTGTGTGCCCTAAATACATGACTTCCTTTCGTAAAAACTCGGATTTATCGAGCTGAACTTTTAAGTTAGTTTTTCTGAAACGCTCGAAAATAGCTCGTAATTTCTCTATGTGTTCTTGCAAACTGGTAGAAAATATGATGACGTCATCAAGATATACGAGGCAATGCAAGCCTTGTAGACCTCTGAGGACGTTATCCATTGCACGTTGGAAAGTGGCAGGCGCTGTTTTCAAACCGAACGGCATTCTGTTGAATTCGTACAAGCCGAATGGTGTTGTAAACGCGGTTTTCTGCCTATCTTCTTCCTGAACCTGTAATTGATGGTAGCCAGATGCAAGGTCTAAGGTAGAGAAGTACATACTCTTTCCTAATTTATCAAAAAGATCATTGATGTTTGGCAAAGGGTATTTATCGTCTATAGTTATCTCATTCAAACGTCGATAATCTACGACCATCCGCCACTTTTGTTGTCCGGAGACATCTAACTTCTTTGGAACAAGGTGGACTGGTGCACTCCAAGGAGAGTTTGATTCTCGGATTACATCGTCCTTTAACATTTTACCTACTTGACGCCTAATCTCGTCTGTTTGCGTGGGCGGCAACCTATAGGCTTTAATATTTATGGGGTCTTCGTTTACCGTTCTAATTTTATGCTTAACTTCATTAGTGAATGACAACGGTATGTCCTCACAATAGAAGATATCCTTATATTCCTCACAAATATTCTGAATCATCGTTCTTTCTTCCTCATTCATATGGTCTAGCCTTATTTTCTTTAAGTTGTTTGACAATAACTCATCCATTCTGTCTGTGTCGTTTAATTGATTAACTAGGATCTCGCGATGGTTGTAAGGTTCTACCTGAAACGGACTAGTGACCTTGAGGGTCATTTCTATGTCCTTACAGCTCTGTATGACTGTATACGCATAACCATTTACACAGTTAACTAACGCACAGGGCATTCGAATCCCCTTAGTTAATTCTTTAAAATCTAAAATTGCCTCGCCGTTAGTTAAGTTTACAGGAAGTTTTACCCTTAACTCACTCCGTGGCGGTAAAATGTAAGTATCTTTCAGTGCTGAAGGATAAACAAAAGGTATGTCAGTATTCCTTGTACACAAAGTTAATGTTTGGTAATCGATTTTTGCATCCAATTGCTTTAATAAATTACTGCCTAATAAACCGTCATAGTTATTGTCAACATCGTAAACATAGAACTTATGACTTTCCGGACTTTTAAATATTTTGGGCAAGGGAGCTAAAACAACTTCCGTATGCATACTAACACCATGGGTACTGACTACTTCGAAAGGCTCTTTATAAATTTTATTTTTAAAATAATGGTAAGCGACACGCCGACCTATAAATGATCTAGAACTGCCAGAGTCTAACATAAAAACTGCATTATTTAGCTCTGGGATTATAATGTGAGGCAAAGAACGGTAATTAGTACAATTTAAAATTATTTTTTCTCTCTGTATGAGGCCCTTAGGTAAAAATTTTCAATTTGTTCGGGCTCGTATGATGTGCTTGATTGTGATTCATAATCGAAATCATTTTCTTCGTTATTATCGTATGTCATAAATGAGTCATTATTCGTATAATTTACGCGTCTAGAACTTGCAGTTCGCATGGTGACATCGGTGTTTGAACCCGAGTTTGCTGATGTTGTATTATGCTCAGACGTTGTCCGCGTCGCGACGGCCTGCTGACTCGGCCAAGGCGTTGACCTACTTTGTTGTGGCGGCTGGTTATGAGTATTATTTTGGTTTCTAAAAGAATTTCTAGATTGATTTAAATTGCTTTGATTATTTGTATTTTCTGTTAAATTATTTTGTGGTGGAATACTAGATTGTTTTTGCGGATTGGGAGTACGCTGAGAATTTCCATTGTTGTTAGCCATTTTCCCTTGGGGTTTCGAATTATTTTTGTTTCTATTACTTTTAGATTCGTAAACCGTCTGAAAGTTTTGTTCTTCCAACACTACCTTTAGGGCATCCTCTAGGGTGGTCACGTTTCTCAACCGTACTAATCTAACTAAATAAGGAGGTAAATTATATAGAAAAACATTCAATGACGAATTAGTATAAATATGTTGTTTGGCTTGACGTAAACTCGCATCGTCTACTGTTTCAATTATTTTCGCAATTAAGGTACTACGCAAGTTTTGAATCCTATGACAAAAATCTAAATAGCTTTCATTAGAATTTATTTTCATAGACTCTAACTCCAATACCAAGCAATCTTCGGTTCTAGGGTCACCAAAATGTTGAGCCAATAATGTTTTCAACTCTAACCAAGTACCAATACTATCCCTTTCCCCCACTAGGTTCGCGGCTTCCCCTGATAACTTACTAGTAAGAACGTGGAATAGATATTCATTTTGGGCTTTTCCACCTTGAAATGTATTTATTATATATTCACATTTCTTTATAAAAAGTGGGAGCTGTCTAGAATCGCCACTAAACTCTGGAATAATGTTTGCCATTGTTGACGGGACCTGCATGATCTGATCCATTTTGAAACAACAAGCACGAAAAGAGAGAAAAGAAAAATACACTAAATATCTAACTAAAGTTAATATTATTACGCTAGTTATATCGTAATAAAATGAAATAATGTTATCGTGGTATTGCTCAACCCTCAATAACACAACACATACAATTAAAACAAAGAGAAAAACGATAAAGGAAAACGGAAAGGATAGTGAAAAAGTTTTACTCACAGTCCCGTAGTTACTCCCATCTCCTCCTAGTGACTACTATTGAATACTGCACCCGCCGATGTGTCTGGTACTCAATGAATTTGTTTGTTCGGAGATCCCTGTTGAACTGTAGAAACAGACGTCCAGCTGCTTGTAGAGTTTTATACGCCGCAAACTGACTACAGAGATCCTACCGGCTGCGCCAATTAAGTGATCGACACTTGATTTAGTTAAAAAAAACTTTATTTCAGTTAAGCAGAGTAACAGTACCAAAATAGTAATGATTATTCTAATAATTATACATGTATTTATATTTACTTATTGCTAATTTGACAATATTCTTATAACTACTTAAATGCTACTATGCGTGGAGGGGGATTTGCTGACGAAGCGAATAGAGTTGGGGTCATCACATTTAACTCGTGCGTGCCTGGTGAGGACGGCAGCGAGCGCTTGACGCTCAGCTGGTTTAAGGTGAATACCTTCGTCATCCCTAAGTATATCTGTAGCGGCGCAGAACACGTCGCGCGAGATAGGTTCGAAGCACATGTTATATTTTACCCTATCACATTTACTAAAATACCAAACTTCTTTGCAAAAATCAATAACTACTCCCGCGGCGGTTATAAAATCGATACCTAATAACGTCTCGTTATTTGTCGAATCGGGAAAAACTAAGAACGGAATCGTAATAACTGCCGTTTCTAAGCACACCTCTAACGTGGTGGTAAGTACATCCATTGTACGGATTACACCGTCGGCAAGCTTAACTTCGCGTGTCGAAGAGCTGAAGGGATGACCTTGACGTAGAAGGAGAGTATATAGCGTATAACCCGCAATGCAATGTTTGGCGGCCGTGTCAATTAACGCGGTACCGGAAAAACCCAAAATTGAAATATTAAAAATAGGTCGTAACTCACGACCAATAGAGGGTCCCGTACGGTCGTTACACAAGCATAAGTCGGTTGAACATAAATGGGCATTATCCTTTTGATAATTTAAATCACTACATAAAATATCTGTATGACAGGAATGTACATTGTCCTTTTTATTTTTACAGTAATTGTTACACAAAATATCGTTTAGAAGTGGATGGGCATTATCCTTTTGATTTTTACAATTGTTACAAAAATTATCGTTTTGACGTGGATGGGCATTCTCCTTTCGATTTTTACAATTGTTACATAAAATATTATTATTAAAATTACACAAGTTATTAGCAGAATTACACATGTTATTAGTAGAACTACACTTATTATTATTAGATAAACGTTGTGGGATAACATCCCTTTGTTTATTAAAAGAGTTACGCACATTTTCTCGTGGAATAAAATCGTTTTCATTTTCATCACAAACATTGTCTGACGCGAAGTTTTTAGGAACTGAATGAGATCGTACGGAATAAAAACTTTGACCACTACTTTTACTTTGTTCACTCTCACCTTGATTCTGCAACTTACGGCAATTTTCTTTGGTGTGGCTGAACCGCCTGCAGTATGTGCAGGAGGGCCGCGGCCTCTTTGCCGTGTCCTGCTTTGGTGGAGTAGGCGCGGCCGGCGTGGCTGGAACAGGCACGGGAGGCGCGGGCGGGGCGGGCACCGCGGCGGCGGGTGCGCCGTAGGCCTGCGCCCGTGCGGAGCCGAGATCACGCGCGGCGACGCGGGTGCTCTCGCGAGCGGCGGGTTGCGTGGACGTCGGTAATGTTGCCGGCGTTTGTGTTCGACGCTCACTCGTCGTAGGCGTAATGTTATTTACCTCGCCGAATGAATCCTCGATATTCCGTGAGAGGCGCAGTAATTCATAGAAATTACGGCACTCTTCTCTTCGTAGCCTTTTTCTTATTCTGCTGTGAAGTAGGCCGTAGGTCATGTCTATTTGAGCCGATTCCGTATTATCATCTTTAGGTAAGCGCGCCAAAAGGGCGCGGATGCGCGCTACGAAAATATCTGTATTTTCATTGCCCTGTGGTGTTGCAAATATTTCCAAGTAGATCCGATGAGGCGGCCGGCGATCACCATAGGCACTTATTAAGTTTTCTTTGGCCTCGCGCCATGACGACACGGAGTACTTTATTCCTTGCCACCACGTGGCCGCTTCATCCTTGAACAGGTAGGCTAAACCGCGCAGAATGTTTGAGTCCGCCACCTGCGCGCAATCGCTATAGGCCTCTACAGCGTCAATAAATGCTTCAACCGACTCCTTCGGTCGGCCGGAGAACGTGGCTTTGCAGCGGGCTAGGGTATTATTCCCTAGTAGCGCAAGTGATTCCGGGGTCGATGCGTTCGCCCGCGACATCGAGTTGAGCAACTCCCTAAATGCTTCTGTTTGAGAGCGTTGGAGAGAGGCGATAATCGTCGCCACGTTTTCGTTAGAAAACGTAGCGTTGGCATCGATGCGAGGCGAAGAAGAAAACGCGTCGTCGCCATCTTGGTTGGCGAGCGCCGCGGTCGGCGTATTTGATCGTGAGGGGACGGGTAATGCGTCGTTTGCATCTTCCCTCCGAGTCAAACTAGCCGCTCTACTCCTGGTCACTGGCATTTTAGTTCGTCACTGCAAAACTTTCACGACTATGCACTTTATTGTCACACGAAAAAAAAAACGTTGGAGCGCCACATATGAGAGGTTATCTCAGGAAAACCACCTTTTTTAGAAATAGAGTATAATCAGAAATAAACACAAAAAAGTTAACAAAGGTACACTAAACTTGTAATAAACAATGGGGACGAAGACCCTTAAAACTAGTATTTTCGCGTAACAATGGCGGCACGAGGGAGGCACGCGGCGACCGGCGCGGAACGTGAGATACGCGTCTACGCAGGATGCGTGTGGGCAGCGGACTGGTTAGCGCGCATTACCCGCGCCTTCTTCGTAACGCACGCGAGGGAAAGAGAGAGCTTATTCTCTATATCGTGCCGGGACGCGACCGCGGGACGCTCGTATTGGAGGAAATTGTGTGTGGGTTGCTACATTATTAATAATAATTATATCAAATCAATAAAATGATTGGATTCAATGAGTACCTGTGTAATTGTCTTTTTATTCTCAATTCGAGCAATATCAAATACCTCGGCGTAATAATGGACGATACTTTGTCTTTCAGAAAGCATATTGAAAGTCTAGTTAAAAGAGTGCGCAAATTAATATGTCTGAAAAAATTGCCAACATTTGCCGATTCAAAATTAATCATACAAGTTTATTTAGACCTATGTCAATCAATAATTCAATTCTGAATCACTTCATGGGGTGGCGCGCCAAAAACTAATCTGCTTCCTCTTGAAAGAGCTCAGAGAGCAATTTTAAAGGTAGCAAACTTCCATCCCTTTTTCTTTCCCACAGATCTGCTATATAAATCCTGCAACGTGCTAACTGTTCGCCCGCTTTTCATTATGCACTTAGTATTAAAATAGCTCACCATGCTTACCTACACTGCTGACAATACTAACAAGAGACGGAATGATATAGTATGCACATCTAATGTAACCTCAAAACATGTCTGTGTAGAAAGATTTTTTACATTCTTAGGCCCATTTCTGTACAATAGATTAAATAGAAAACTTAGGATCTATAAATTAAATTACTTTAGCTGTAAAAAAAAATACTTAAATATTTACTAACCATCGCCTATGCGCCACAGAAGAACTGCTTGTTGTTTGCAAATAGAACGACGGACATGCTATTTTACTTTTATTTTCCTAATTTTAATTTACTCTTTACTTTATACTCACTGTTCATGTAATTTATTACTTAATGTATTTATGAACTTCCTAGCCTGAAGCACAGGTTCAACCTAGTTCAGGCAAATAAGCTACTGTGCTCTATTTTAGTTGTTAAGTTACATAATGTAAATGTGCCCCTTTTTATAAATAAACGATTATATTATTCCGTTTATTTATTTTCATACATATAAATACATTTTTAAATATTTTTATAAAAAACATTAAAAAAACATTTAAAAATATAAAAATAGTGGTCCGCCGGTATCAGGAGCAGGGTCCAAGCTACCGGTGGTTAGGGCTCCAGAGACAGGAACCTTCTCACGATACGAGCCGTATCGAGGAGTACTGCCTTCTGAATCAGGCCCTTAATCCAACCGCCTAACGAGAGCCTCGAAAGATGTTGATCGAGGCTTTCGGCCATCAGGCCATTGGCCGATACGACAATCGGCACAATGACAGCCGAGGTCACATTCCACATGTCAACAACCTCGTGTGCTAAGTCGAGATATTTAATTTGTTTCTCTTTCTCAGCTTTCACGAGGTTCTCGTCATGCGGAATGGTAACATCGATAATCATTGTGCGGCGCTCTATTCGATCTATCACCACTATATCAGGCTTATTGGCGACAATCAAAATCAAAAGTCATTTATTCAAATTAGGCTGAGAATCAGCACTTTTTAAACGTCAAAATCACATAAGACAGTCCCCCCAAAACGCCCACCCTTCACCACTTCCTAGTGCTTTAGCTGGGAAGAAGAAGTGGCGGAACAAACTCCCCAGCAGCACTGCTGTCTGTTCAGTTAGAAGAACTGGATTCTATACATATAGTAATAAGTAATTAACATTACGAAACACTAAAATTATTAAAATTATTTGCCATAATTATGTCAGCTAGCACACGCCAATATTTAAAACTATACTCAAGCAGAAATAAATAATAAAAACAAAAACGCAAACAGAACACATACATACACACATAGTACATAATAAAAAGCCTCCTGGCATAAAGGGCGTGCCCGCTTACATATGCAATGCTGCATTATGTTTATATGTATATAGCTGATAAACTAGGACCTTCGAAGTAAAATAAAGAAACATTAATTTCTAATAACAATAACAAAACCATAGTCAGCATGCTGACCTGTCACCACAAGCAGCACCCGTTCACGAGCATAACGCAAAGATCAGCCATTATCCCCCTCGCCATATTTGAGGGAAGGAGGCAACCCGACCCCCGACGCTACCGCAAGCATTGACATCTAAGGGAGCATGAGGAACTTGCTGCCGGTTGCTCAAAAGAATAATATGATGAACTGTCGAGGTCGCTAGCTAACCATACATATATTGCAATACAACTCATTAAAAAACATTGAAATGGGTAGATTATGTCAATAATAAATAAAAATTAAATTAAACTAAAATGACTAATATAGTCAAATAAAATAAACAATTATATGAACTCGTATAACTTGTCAGTAGGTAAGCCAATTTTGGAGAAAGAACATAAACATTGTCTTGAGTTAATCACAGTGACCAGCTATTTTTATCGTTTAAGTAATCGTTGATTGAATAGTATGCCTTTGAACAAAGGTTGGATTTTACTTTAGCTTTAAACGCATTAAAAGGCAATTCTAACAAAGAAGAGGGAAGCTTGTTATAAAAGTTTATACCAAGCCCAACAAATGAGTTATGGACCTTATGAAGCCGGTGAAAGGGAGCTCGTAGTTTCTCCTTGTTTCTAGTGTTAATATTATGAATATCACTGCTTTTTGTGTATAAGTGTATATTTTGCCTAATATATAAGATGTTGGCGAAGATGAATTGTGAGGCCACCGTGAGAATACAAGCCGTACCAAGATGCTTCACTTTGCTAGGTGTTTTAGCAATAAAACAAGACGATGCTGTTTTTGGGTGTTATTTAATGAATAATATTTGAGTCCTTATATCTAATCGTGGGTAACGAAACCATAGCTTGTTTTTAAACAGGGCAACGCCATCTATCGAGCTATGGGTCAAACTTTTGCAATTATTGACTTAACATTCCGCCCACCATGGACAAAATGTGACATTACCGCCCACCTTGACTCAATATTTTGTCCATAATAAACTCTATCATACACTGAAATATGATACTCATCGATACAAAACTAACTCAGACAATAGTATAACAAACTAATTTCACACAATGTTTAATTAGTAAGGATGAAAGTTGTTACACACTTTACAGAACACTAGAATATTGAAATATACTTTCAACACATTACAATAAAAATCAAGCAGCAACTAAAGACGCGGTCGCAGCCGCTACAATAAAAAAGAACAAAAAATAATAGTTACTAGCAAAATAATAAAATAGGTAATAACTAAAATAGTATAGCTTATGCCTGTAACTACGGTGAAAACATACAACACAATAAAAACGAATTGTTCGTTATTATTTAAATACAAACAATAATTACAAACATAAAACCCTCTCTTATTTGCTAACTGGGAGCACACATACCTTCGACACTGGTCTTTTAATTTGCGACCCCTTACATCTTAAACTAACCACGCGCGTAATTCCGTCCAAACCTGGATGTTTTTGAGTGATGATACCATATAGCCACCTAGCTGGCGGTAAATCGTCCTCTTTCACCAGAACAATATCTCCAATGGCTGGTTCCGGAGTCTGATATGCCCATTTGTAGCGATTCATGAACTGAGTTAAATACTCTGTCGACCAGCGTCGCCAGAAATCTTGAACCATCCGCTGGGTCAATTGCCATCGCTTTAGACTAGTTAGGGTCGACTGTTCATAGTTAAATTCCGGTACAAGCACAAGAGGCTCTCCGACTAAAAAGTGGCCAGGAGTTAAAGGAGTTTGGTCTTGAATATTGTCATTTAGCTGTGAAATGGGACGGGAATTTAGACATGCTTCTATTTGAGACAAGACGGTAGCCATCTCCTCGTAAGTTAGAGTGTTGTTTCCAACAACTCGCTTGAGATGGTTTTTTGTGGACTTTATACCCGCTTCCCACAGTCCACCAAAATTTGGAGCGTGGGGTGGGATAAAGTGCCAGTTAGTCCCATTACCCGATAACCAATCTGCTATTTCTCTTGTCACGCTTGATGTTTCAGCAGCTAGCAGTGCTTTCAACTCTTTCGCAGCACCCACGAAATTGGTGCCGTTGTCGCTGTAAAGATCCGCACACTGTCCACGTCTGGCCACAAATCGTTTGAATGCTGCTAAGAATCCTTTGGACGTTAAATCGCTGACCGCCTCGAGATGAATGGCTCTTGTCGCCATGCACACAAAAAGGCAAATATACCCCTTGTATGAATGATGACCTCTCCCTTTGGATGTTCGTATATTTATTGGACCGGCATAGTCTACTCCGCTTTGGTGGAATGGTCGGCTAGCATTCACTCTTGCTTTGGGCAACTGACCCATGAGCTGTTCTCTTATACGAGCTGCATGACGAACACAAGATACGCAATTGCGTACATAGAACTTAGTGCGATTTTTTGCATTAAGAACCCAATATCTGGACCTTAAATAATTGAGCATTAGTTGGGGTCCACCGTGTAACGTCTTCTGGTGAGTATCTGCTATTAACAAGTCAGTAAAATGACACTTGGCTGGTATAATAATCGGATGTTTAATATTTTCATCGATAGTGGCTCTTTCTAAGCGTCCCCCCACTCTGAGCACCCCTTCGTGATCGACGAATGGATTAAGCGAGGTAAGTACACTTTTCTTTTGAACCTTTCCTGTTTTAACGAGGTCTTCTATTTCTCGACTAAAATATTGCCTTTGACACTGTTTAATGCAAACCGTTAACGCTTCGTTAAGTTCTTTAGCCGTTAACCATGAAGGAAATCGTTCAGAGTTGTCGCTTCTTCTCTTACAATATATAAAGCGCCTGCAATAAGCGATTACTCTGATCAACTTTCTTAATGTTGAGAATTTTGTCCATACTGATAACGCTAAATATTCGTCTGTTGTAACGTAGCTCACCTTTTGTGCCTTTTCTTCTAACACTGTCTTGCATTCAGTCTTTTTGCTGTAATCTATGTTTTTGTTTTTCAGCCATTCTGGCCCTTCCATCCATAACTGGTTTGAGATCAATTCAGTTGATCTCAATCCCCGTGAGGCACAATCTGCCGGGTTGTCCGCTGATTTCACATGAGCCCACTGGCTTCTGTCTACTACTGTCAAAATCTCTGACACTCTATTGGCTACAAATGTTTGCCAATTAGATGGATGTTTACTCAACCAAGCGAGTACTACTGTCGAATCGGTCCACCCACGAATCTTCTGCTTGTCAATTTTCAATACCTCGGCTACTTCACTCAACAACTTCGACACTAAAACTGCACCACACAGTTCAAGTCGCGGTATTGAAACTTGTTTAATTGGTGCAACCTTCGTTTTGGCTGTCACCAGGCGAGAATAAATGACGTCCTGCTGATCCACCACACGTATGTAAACTACTGCTGCATAAGCTTGATTCGAGGCGTCACTAAATCCATGCAGTTCCACTGAATCACCGCGGTAGACTGATAGCCACCTAGGAATCCGATACTGTACCAGCTGTTCAAGTTCGCTGCGGTAAGTAAACCATTCTTTTAACAATATCGATGGTAACGCATCATCCCAATGAATTCCAGACAACCACAATTTTTGAATTAATATCTTGGCTTTTATGATTACAGGTGCTAGCCAACCCAATGGATCGAACAACATCGAAATATGCGAGATAACACTTCTTTTAGTTACAGGTATCTTCAAGGGAGGCAGCGTCACCGTGTATTCAAATTCATCTGTTTCTCTGGACCAGGTAAGTCCTAATATTTTCATTATTATATCTGTTTTTAGTTCTAGGTTTTCTTCTTCTTTATCTATTCTCATATGGTTCCTTAATTCTGAATTATTGGAGTTCCATTTTTGCAGCTCAAAGCCTGCTTTTCCTAATAATTGTGTCATTTGTTCATATATATCTTTTCCTTCCGCTATATTTTGACAGCCAGTCATCAGGTCATCCATATAAAAATCCGTCAGAGTCGTTTCCCGTGCAACAGGAAAGCATTCTCCCTCATCTAGTGCTATTTGGTGCAATGTTCGGACGGCCAAATATGGAGCTGATGCTGTGCCAAATGTTACTCTCAAAAGCCGCAGGTGTTGAATTTGGTCCTTGGGATCTTGTCTCCACAATAATCTTTGGTAGTCAATGTCTTCAGTAGAGACGATCACCTGGCGGTACATTTTTACAATGTCCGCAACTATACAAATGGGATGCATTCTCCATCGCATTATAGTGTGTCGTAAATCAGCTTGTAAGGTTGGCCCAACCATTAGTTCGCCGTTCAAGGACACACCATTCTTGCCTAAGCTAGAGGCGTCAAATACAACCCTAACCATAGTAGTTACTTTATCTTCCCTGATCACCGCGTGATGGGGAAGGTATACGACATCAGGCTTGTTAATTTGGTCTACAGGAATAATTTCTGCATGACCCAAGTCGAGATATTCATTAATTACCTCGACATATTTCCTCTTTAACTCGGAGTCTCTGGATAACCTTTTCTCCAAATTAAAAAACCTGCGCAATGCAATATCTTTAGTTTGACCATTTGTGCAGTGTGGTGTAGCCGTTTTAAACGGCAACCTAACAACATAACGACCTTCGGGATCTCGTTGTGTTGATTGCTTATAAAATTCTTCACAATTTTGTTCTTCTTCCGTGAAGTGCTTTTTTGGCACTACGGTTTCCTCTAATTCCCAAAATCTTCTTATAAGATCATTTTGATCACCTTCCAACGTTACATAGTTAAAGCTCTCTGCGTTTTCTTCCTTTCCCGTAATCTCTCCCGACAGTATCCATCCTAATTCAGAATCCTGCGCTATTAAAGATCCCGGAGGACCCTTACTGAGTCCTTGTTTGAGGACTTTGCTATACACCGAGGAACTTAGAAGAATGTCAATTTTTCCTGGTGTATCCCAAGTAGGATCTGCCAAATTGTACTGTTTCAGTTCTTTCCACAATGGGAACTTTATTTTATTAGAAGGAAGAATTGACGTCAATTTCTTCTGTACGTGAGCCTTAACCGACAAACGAAAGTTAGGATTGTACATTGATTGTAATCTTAAGTAAACAACATATTTTGAGGTCAATGCACAACCTTTATCATCTTCGCCTAGCCTCAGTGATGATTTATAACTGATATATTTTTTCAGCCCTAAAAGTTGAACTGCAGACTCCGTAATATACGAAACCTGCGAACACTGGTCCAGCAAAGAGCGCAGAGTCGCCTCTGTGCCTGTACCGGAGGTAACCTTCACCAAGGCCGTAGGCAACAAATCCTGGCTATGGGAAGTCGCAGCACAGTTTGTTACAATGTTACTTTCATCGTCTTGTGTTTGTTTTGTATCAACTGATTGCTTAGGTTCTACTTTAGGGTCAGTTGATACGGACGCATCTTTAGTATGGAGTAAAGAATGATGCTTTCTTTTACATAACCGACATCTAGTCGGCAAACGACAGGAGTATACCGCGTGGCCTGACCCGAGACAATTAAAACATAATCCATTGGATTGGACGAAATTACGCCGTGAGGTGACATCTTCGTTACTAAATTTCTTACAACTACCAAGTTTATGATCAGATTTGCAAAATACACATGACAGAGTAGCTACATGTAGTGTCTTGACAGGAACATTTTTTGTGACAGTATTTTTAGAAGACTTATTGTCTAAAAATTCTAGTGAACGGAACCTTTGTTCTAAAAACTTATTAAACTGCTTTAGAGTAGGTAGGTCTTCTGAATATTCACAAATATTTGCTTCCCATAATTTACGAGACTCAGAATCCAATTTTAAGCTCAAAATGTATATAACAATGAAATCCCAGGTGTCGACATTAATTCCCAAATTTTTAAGTGCATTTAAACAATCGTTACTTGTATCCAATAATTCTTTAAGAGATTGTGCTGACTCGCTTGATATATTTTTCTGACTAAGAAACCGTTTCAGAATGCAACTTGCCATATACTTTTTATTATTGTAACGCTTGTGTAACTGTTCCCAAGTAGTCAGATAATTTGAGCTACAAATTGGTATATTTCTCAGAAGTTGCTCAGCTTCTCCCGATAAATGACTTTTTAAATACTGAAGTCGCTGAACATCATCTAACGACTTATTATTGTGTATAAGGGATAAAAATAAATCACGGAAGGTGATCCACTCCGAGTATTGTCCAGAAAACATAGGTAAACAAATTTTAGGTAGTTTTATATTACATGATTGGTCTGAGTTTTTTCCTGCACAAGACTGTGATACATTTTGAGAAACTTCCTTTTTACACAAGTCAGTAAGTATTTCTTTTAACTCCGTTTTATAGTCCAAATACAATTCTTCCGTAACACGTCAGGTCTACGCCCGGTTGGAGCTCGCCCCTCAGCACCCAGTCGTACCCGATGTTCCACAGGAGCGGCCCTAGGACCGAACCCTGCGGAACACCGCACGACATGCGGCGCTGGTTTCCGCCATCACGTCCCACGTAGGTGACACACCTCTCCGACAGATAAGCCCCAACGATGTGGCGGAGGTAGGGAGGCACCCGATGATAGCGCAGTGCCTCCCGAATACAACTCCAGGGCAGGGTGTTGAAGGCGTTGGAGATGTCCAAGGACACCGCCAACATCACCCCGCCCCGGGACACCGCTTCCTCCGCCAGGACTCTCACCCGCGACACAGCGTGGATGGTGGAGCGCCCATGCCGAAATCCAAACTGGTTGTCGTCCAGGTCCGGCCCCTCTCTGCACAAGTGGCCGACGAGGCGGGCTGCGATAATACGCTCAAACAGCTTGCCCACCTCGTCTAGCAGCACTATGGGCCGGTACGCGGAGGGCGAGTCGGCAGGGCGCCCCGCCTTCCTGAGCAGGACCAGACGACCAGATTTCCACAAAGTGGGAAACTGGCCCCGCTCAAGACACGCTGTGTAGAGTCCTCTCAGTTGGGGCTCAAGCTCCTTCAGAGCGAGGGCTAACACGCAGCCGTGGATCCCGTCGGGCCCCGGGGCCACGTTCTTGGCCCGGAGCCGCATCACGGCTGCCCCCATCTCTGCCTGTGTCACCTCTGGGACGTTGTTGGCGTTCTCTCCTGTAGGCTCCGCGGCTGTGGGCACAGCCATCGGCGGCGGACTGTGCTCCGCTCTCGCCGGGAAGAGGGCTGCGACTGCTTCCTCCAGCAGCTCGGGTTGGAGACTCTCCGTAAGTGGGGGCGCCGCGGCTCGAAGTTTCCCTCGGACCGCGCGATAAGGGCGCCCCCACGGATCCCCGTCTAGAGTCTCCAACATCTCCTCCCTGGCTCGCGATTTCGCCTCGCCGATGGCCAGCCACAGAGCCTCCTTCGCCGCGCGGTACACCTCATACAGCGCGGCTTCTTCGTCAGGGACCCGTCGACGTCTCCTCCGGTATCGGGTGTACTGGCGTCTAACCGCCAC
This sequence comes from Brachylomia viminalis, assembly GCA_937001585.2. Classification (NCBI taxonomy): domain Eukaryota; kingdom Metazoa; phylum Arthropoda; class Insecta; order Lepidoptera; family Noctuidae; genus Brachylomia; species Brachylomia viminalis. The sequence continues at coordinate 27,519,693 of OW443301.2, forward strand.
GCACGCGACGCGCAGTTGCGCGATTTCGGCGGTCCACCAGTACACCTGGCGCCTTGCTGACTGTGCGTGGACCCGGGGCATGGACGCGTCGCAGATTTGCGTCATCGCCCCGCGGAACCACAGCGCCTCCTGCTCGACGTCGATGGGTCCGTTCGTTGCCGATTCCCGGAACCAGGCCTGGACAATAGCGGCCTCCTCGAGAAGCTCCCTGTCGATGCGCTTACGCGCCCAGCGTGGACCGTCCATTCGCGGGGCCATCGAACTGCGGCCGCCGCTGGTCTGGGCGGAGACGTCGAAACGGATGTATCGGTGATCCGACAACGTCTCCACCTCCACGACGACACGCCAGTCACGGACACGGCTTGCTACAGCGGGGCTAGCGAACGAGACGTCCACTACAGAGCCGCCCCGCTGCCGCACGCACGTGTGGACCGAGCCCCGATTTAGGACGGTCAAGCCAGTCGTGACCGCCCACTCCTCCAGCACCTCGCCCCTAGCATCGGTCACAGGAGATCCCCACGCCGCAGACTTGGCGTTGAGATCCCCAAGCAACAGCACAGGACGAGGGTGGAGTCGGCCCACGACGGCACCCAACTCGACAAGGAACCTCTCGAAGTCGGCGAGACTCTTGTTGGGCGAAAAATACGCCCCAACCGTACCAATGCCGTCCGCGAGGGCGGCTACCCAGCCGTGACCTCGAGACGGGTTGACAAGAGCCCCGCCAATGATGGCCACCAAACCATCCAGGTCTCCCACCCAGTTATCCCTAGGGGGGACAAAGTACGGTTCGGCGACCACAGCCACGTGAATCGACCACTCTGCCATGCTCTGGAGCAAGAGATCCTGAGCTCTGGCACAGTTAGGTTAGGTTAGGTTAGGTTGGGGGGGGGTGCATGTTGAAGAGCCTCCTCGTGGCGCACCCTGGGCAACGTCGGCTCCAATTTCTCCCAGTGCGGTTTTGGGGGACAATTGGGGCTGGCGGCTAATCTTTAACAAGCGGGGAAAGGTCACGGTTCCAATCGCCGATCATGCTTGATGGTCGGTGAAGGGAACCGGGCTACTGAGGGCAGGTACGCCCACTCCTCCTCTGCTTACAGAGGGAGGTGAGTGGGCGTAGACTGGGCAGGGCCGCCGATGCGGAACAGGCGGTCATGTTCCGGAGGGACGCAGCGGCGCGCGCGCGGGGGGATGATTCTCTCGCGTGGCGCCGCTCCGGAGAGGGGAGGGGTCGAGGAAGACGCCGGTCTGGTAGTCACCTCCGGCTCCTCCCGGGTGGAGGCCAGCAGGCGGTGGGTGCGGGGGCGCCCTTTGCCTGTATTGCACGGGCCTCCACCAGTGTCGGACGGGAGTGGCCGGGTGTTCCCGGCCATTCCCGTAGCCCCCCCAGTTAAATGGGGGGCATGCGGGGCCCGCCAACTAGGCGGGCATGCGCCGGGAGGGCTGTGGAAGCAGAGGCTGAGCCAATTTCCCATAGCCCTCCCATCACGGCGTTGTGGGAACACCGCTGAGTTTTAGTGGGTATACTGTCGAGTGCGGTTTTCGACAGGAGTCCCACATACCCCGTCTCGTCCCCCACGAGCGGGGATGCATAAAGCATTTCTCAGCGACAAAAAAAAAAAAAAAAAAAAAAAAAAAAAAAAAAAAAAAAAAAAAAAGGGGTGCATGTTGAAGAGCCTCCTCGTGGCGCACCCTGGGCAACGTCGGCTCCAATTTCTCCCAGTGCGGTTTTGGGGGACAATTGGGGCTGGCGGCTAATCTTTAACAAGCGGGGAAAGGTCACGGTTCCAATCGCCGATCATGCTTGATGGTCGGTGAAGGGAACCGGGCTACTGAGGGCAGGTACGCCCACTCCTCCTCTGCTTACAGAGGGAGGTGAGTGGGCGTAGACTGGGCAGGGCCGCCGATGCGGAACAGGCGGTCATGTTCCGGAGGGACGCAGCGGCGCGCGCGCGGGGGGATGATTCTCTCGCGTGGCGCCGCTCCGGAGAGGGGAGGGGTCGAGGAAGACGCCGGTCTGGTAGTCACCTCCGGCTCCTCCCGGGTGGAGGCCAGCAGGCGGTGGGTGCGGGGGCGCCCTTTGCCTGTATTGCACGGGCCTCCACCAGTGTCGGACGGGAGTGGCCGGGTGTTCCCGGCCATTCCCGTAGCCCCCCTAGTTAAATAGGGGGCATGCGGGGCCCGCCAACTAGGCGGGCATGCGCCGGGAGGGCTGTGGAAGCAGAGGCTGAGCCAATTTCCCATAGCCCTCCCATCACGGCGTTGTGGGAACACCGCTGAGTTTTAGTGGGTATACTGTCGAGTGCGGTTTTCGACAGGAGTCCCACATACCCCGTCTCGTCCCCCACGAGCGGGGATGCATAAAGCATTTCTCAGCGACAAAAAAAAAAAAAAAAAGGTTAGGTTGGGGGACCACCCCACAGTGCTTGCGTCCACGTCGCGTCCCCTGGGCAACGACCCGGTTCTGACCACCGTAACGGAGTGGCAGACCGGTGTTCGGCTAAAGTGCACTGTGCAGTCGTAGCGTATTTTATCCTATTATCCAATTTTATTTCATGTCGGCATCTACGACACCTGCGGAGGCTATGCCAAAGCAATTGAGGACCGCCTCCGGGCGTTTTAAAAAAGGCTCTTCTCAGGGCCAACCAAAAGGCCCTTCTCAGGGCCAAGCAAAAGGCCCTTCTCAGGGCCAACCAAAAGGCCCTTCTCAGGGCCTCCCAAAAGGCCCTTCTCAGGGCCAACCAAAAGGCCCTTCTCAGGGCCAATCTGAGGGTGCCTCGGCATCAGAGGCTAGTCGCGCGCCGTCTGCGACTAGCTTCTATAGCTCGGCGGGCGAGTTGCTGGACTCCGACGACGAGTCCATCATGTCGTGTGGTTCGGCGATTGCTCGCCGGGACACAATGAAGCGGGCTTATCAGCGGAAGGGGTCTGGGGGTTCCTCGGACACTGCGTCACAGCCGAGGGCCAAGAGGCCGGTGTCTGACACCCACGACGTGGGTCTGGCAGAAGCCCAGCGCCAGTTGGACCTGTCTCGACGGGCGCAGGTCCAACAAGACCTGGAGGAGCGGGTTGCGGCCACGGAGCAACGGACGCACGCCGCCCGGGCCAAGTCCGGGTACGGCGCGTCCCGCGTCCACTACGCGGACCACTCCCTGGCGGAGCTGCAGCTGATGGCTGAGGAGGACGAAGAGGAGATAGTGGCAGTCGCCTCCAAGTCCTCTAACTTAAAAGGGACTTTTCAAAAGTCCCTTAAATGCAGGGCCGCGAGCATGCGCGGCATAGTCGGGGAGCTGGTGCAGCGGAAGGCTACCGACGAAACGCGGCAACTGCAGGCGAAAGTCGATCGCCTGCAGTCAGAGGTCAGCCAGCTTCATCTGAAGCTGGCTGAAACGACTGCCCGGCCGAACAAAAACATGTCCGAGCCAAGACCAGCGGCTGAGGCCCCGCCCTCCAACCTTGAGGATATAATCCGCAAGGTCGTAATGGAGGAAAGGGCCTTCACGAGAGCCTGTCTTGCGGGAATTGAGGACAGGCTCTTGCCGGAGAAACGCCTGCGACCGTCGCTCGCGGCAGACAGAAGGCCACGCGAGCCAGAGCTGTCCTCTGACGCCCATCTTCCGTCCACCACCCCATCCAACCAGCAAGGGTGGACGAAGGTGAAAAAGGGCAAAAAGAAGGCCCTGGCTGCCCCTACCACCCCCGCCACCACCACTCCCGGCCCGTCCCAGACAAAAGGCAAGGGAAAGGGGAAGGGGAAGACGTCGGCCGCCAAGCCCACCGCCGCTGCTCCCGCTGCTGCTCCTGTAGCTAATGGGGCCCCCGCCGCCAAGTCAAAGAGGAAGCTGGTTCCTCCGAAGACCGCAGCCGTTGTGGTGACGCTCACCGCTGAGGCTGTGGAGCGGGGAGAGACGTACGCGTCCGTAATGATGCGGGCGCGTGCCAACGCCGACCCTACCCAGCTGGGGATCGGTGCAGTCTCCTGCCGCCGGACCCAGGCCGGGGCTCGAATGTTCGAGTTCCCGGGGGCTCAGGGCGGCGCCAACGCGGACCTCTTCGCAACCAAACTGCGAGAGGTCATCGCCGACGCGGCCAAGGTCACCAGGCCCGTAAAGTCTGTGGCCTTGGAGGTGACCGACCTCGACGACTCGGTCACCAAGGAGGAGGTGGTGGCGGCGGTCGCTGCGATGGGGGGCTGTGGCGTCACAGCGGTGCAAGGTCGGGCCATCAGGCCCGGCCGCGGCGGCATGGGCACCATTCGCCTCGAGTGCCCAGTCGCCGCAGCTGCAGCCGTCCTAGCCAAGGGACGGCTGACTGTCGGGTTCAGCTCGGGTGTAGTCCGGGCACTTGCAGCCCAGCCTCTGCGCTGCTACAAGTGTCTTGGAGTCGGACACACTCGGGCCCTTTGTCCGTCCGAGGTCGACAGGGCGGACAAATGCTTCCGCTGTGGCAAGGAAGGCCACAATTCGGCCTCCTGCGAGGCCGCCACGCCGCACTGTGTGGTGTGTGCCGCCAGTGGCTGCCCGGCAGGCCACGTGATGATGGGGAGGAAGTGCAATCCTCCCCCTAAGAAGGGCAAAGCGCAGGCGCTGATCCGGCCTGTCGCTGCCACCGTTGCCGTCCCTGAGGCTGGGACATCGGCGGCGGTTGTGGAAGGGGGTGCGATGTCTGTCGATGGATAGTTCGGTCAAGCATCGCATCCTCCAGGCGAACACCAACCACTGCAGAGCGGCCCAGGATCTGCTGATGCAGACCATGGCCGAGTGGTTGGTGGACGTGGCGGCCGTCGCCGAGCCGTATTCAGTCCCTGGCCGTTGGCTGGGCGATCGGGACGGCTTGGTGGCATTGGTGACGCGGTCTTCCACAGACTCCCCTCCCCTCTCGCTCTTAGAGAGGGGACCGGGATACGTGGCCGCCGCGTGGGGAGAATTAGCCCTGGTGGGCGTCTATTTCTCCCCGAACCGCCCTCTCTCGGATTTCGAGAACTTTCTCGAAATCCTCACCGCGGTGGTCGGGAGGGCGGCGCCACGCCAGGTCGCCGTACTGGGTGACCTGAACGCCAAGTCGACGGCCTGGGGCAACCCGGCCGGGTCCTGCAACGTCCGGGGACGCGCCGTGGAGTTTTGGGCGGCGTCGTGCGGTGTGTCCCTCCTGAACAGAGGGACCGTTCACACGTGTGTGCGGCAACGGGGAGGATCAGTGGTCGACGTCTCGTTTGCCACCCCCGTGCTAGCCGCCCACGTCGTGAACTGGCGGGTGGAGATGGTGGAGACCTTGTCGGACCACCGATATGTGCGGTTCGACATCAGCTCCACCCAGAGCTCCCAGGGAATTGCTCCAGGCTCGGGCCAATCTGCGTTCCCGCGGTGGGCTCTCACCCGCCTGGACCGAGAGGCTGCGGAGGAGGCGGCGTTCGTCCAGGACTGGCTCGCGCCTCCTGTCGAGGTCCTGGACGTGGACACCGCAGCGGTTCAGCTGAGGAGGTCGCTGACCGAGGTGTGCAACTCCAGCATGCCCCGGTCTCGCCGCCCAACTCCCCGCCGCGCCGTCTATTGGTGGTCGGAGGAACTGGCGGGGCTCCGAACCGCCTGCGTGGCGGCCAGGAGGGCCTACACGCGGAGTCGAAGGCGCAGGCACCGAGACCCCACCAACGAGGAGGCCCTCTATGCCACGTACGTCGACGCCAAGACGGTCTTGAAGTCGGCTATGCGCACGGCCGAAGATTCGGCGAGAGCCGAAATGCTGGAGGGTCTCGACAGGGACCCATTTGGAAGACCATACAAGGCGGCGCGGAATAAACTGCGCCCCTGCGGTCTTCCACTGACGGAGACCCTCGAGCCGGCGTTGCTGGACGGGGTGGTCCGGTCCCTGTTTCCGTCCAGGACCGACTTCACCCCGCCAGTGATGGATCCCCCGCGGGAGGCGGCTCCGCCGGAGGAGGAGGTCCCCCCGGTGACGGCGGTGGAACTTTGCGCGGGGACTCTACACCTCCGCGCAAAGAACACAGCCCCAGGGCCGGACGGCGTTCCCGCACGGGTGGTGGCCATCGCCGCCTCACACATGGAGGAGAGGTTTCGGGACCTCTTCAGCGCGTGTCTTACGACTGGGAGGTTCCCGAAACCTTGGAAGGAGGGGCGGCTATGCCTGCTCCGAAAGGAGGGACGCCCGGCGGACTCCCCCTCGGCTTACCGGCCCATCGTCTTGCTCGATGAGGTCGGTAAGTTGTTCGAGGGGATAATTGCCGACCGGCTAAAGAGCCTGCTGAGGACGGTGGGGCCGGACCTGTCGGACGCCCAATTCGGTTTCCGACGGGGTCGTTCGACGGTCGACGCGCTGGCCCTACTCAAGGGCCAGGTGAGGGAGGCCGTGGAGGCGGGCGACGGAGTGTTGGCGGTGTCATTCGACATAGCCAACGCCTTCAACTCCGTCCCCCACTCGACAATCTTGGAGGCGCTCCGATACCACGGAGTGCCTCAGTACCTGCGCCAACTCTTGGCCAGCTACTTGGAGGACCGGGTGGTCCTCCTCTCGGACAAGACGGCCACAGTGAGGCGATACGGCGCAGAGTCCGGTGTTCCACAGGGGTCTGTCCTAGGACCACTGCTGTGGAACATTGGATTCGACTGGCTACTGCGGGGAACCCTCCTCCGTGGCACGAGCGTCATCTGTTACGCGGATGACACCCTCCTCGTCGCCCGGGGGAGGGACTTCAGGGAGGCGGCCAGTCTGGCCTCTGCCGGCGGATCCTTAGTGGCAGGAAGGATTCGCCGCCTCGGACTGAGGGTTGCGCTGCACAAAACCGAGGCCGTGTATTTTCACGGTCCACGGCAGCGCATCCCTCCCGACGGCCACATTATAGTGGAGGGCGTCAGGATCGAGGTCAAGGCCCAGATGAAGTACTTGGGCCTTGTCCTCGACAGCAGGTGGCGCTTCGGCCCACACTTTAGCGGGCTGTCGACGCGCCTGCTGAAGGCCGCGAACGCCTTGTCGTGGCTCCTCCCGAATCTGGGGGGTCCGAAGGCGCGATGCCGGCGCTTGTATGCCGGCATCCTCAGGAGCATGGCCCTTTACGGGGCCCCAATCTGGGCAGACTCCCTTCACAGGCGGGAGAACGCCACGGCCATCCGCAGGCCCCAAAGGGCCATTGCACTGCGGGTGGCGAGGGCCTACCGCTCGGTAGGCTTCTCTGCGGCGTGCGCTCTGGCCGGCACCCCTCCTTGGGAGCTCGAGGCGTGGGTGCTGACCAGAGTGTACGAATGGACGGCGCGCCGCAAGGCGCTCGGGGAGCCCCCCGTCGCAGAAGAGCGGGAGGCCGTGCGGCAAGAGGCGAAGGACGCAATCGTCCATCACTGGACGGAGGACCTCGCCACTGCCACATTTGGCCGCCGAACACTGGACGCGCTCGGGCCGGTCCTGAAGGATTGGCTCGAGCGGTCCCACGGTTTCCTCTCTTTCCGTCTGGTGCAGGTGTTGTCCGGCCACGGGTGCTTCGGATCGCACCTGCATCGGATCCAAAGGGAGGAGACCCCGTCGTGCCACGACTGTGGCGCGGCGGAGGACACGGCGCAGCACACCCTCGAGGTGTGCCCAGCCTGGTCCGAGCTGCGCCACACACTGGTCGCAGCGGTCGGGCAGGACCTCTCGCTTCCCGGCGTCGTCAACTCGATGCTGGAAAGCGAGGGGGCCTGGGCAGCGGTCGCCTCCTTCTGCGAAGAGGTAATGTCACAGAAGGAGGCGGCGGAGCGCGTGCGGGAGGAAGACCCTCTCGCGGCGCCGCTCCGCAGGCGAAAACGGGGCGTGAGACGGCGGTTGTATGATCGTCGTCACGCGCCTCCAGGTGGTGAACAGCGGGAGACAGGCGCGGGGGCGCCTTCTCCTGCATTGCACTGTCCACCACCCACGTCGTCAGTCATTCCTGGGCCCCTCCCACCCGACGGGAGGGGCGTGCCGGGCCCGCCGTAAAGGCGGGCGGTCGTCGGCGGGGGGCAGGATGGAAAGGCTCTGCCGATTCCCAGTCCCCCTCCACTCAGACGATGCGGGAATGCCGCTGGGTTGTTTAGTGGGTATACCGGTTCTACCGGGGAGTCCCACATACCCCACCCGTCCCCCAACGGGTGGGCATGCGTAATGCATTTTTCCCAGCGCAAACAAAAAAAAAAAAAAAAAAAAAAAAAGGTTAGGTTAGGTTTTTTTTTTTTTTTTTTTTAATGGCGCCTACCTCTCCGCGCAAGGCGGAGTCTGCGAGCTAGTTTACCTCGGACATAGTCCAAGACCTTATTTGCTATTCTTTATTATCATTCTTTATTTATTTCAAAATTTCAGTCATAATAATACATTATATCTTACATTTTTCTTATTCTATAGGATTTTTAACATTTTTAATATTCTTACATCTATCTATACCAATGTCACATTCTCTTTATTCTTATAACTATAGTTGTGCTAGCATTATTCTTATCCTTATAGTCTATTTCCATCTAGTCACTTCTTTACAAATAAGGTCTTAATTCTATTGCGTTTAAACATTGTTTACCGTCTTTGACATTTACATTACATTTAAAATATATTAAAATTACATTATATTACATTTAAATTACATTTACAAAATTTTCATTACATTACTTTTCATTTAACTTACATTGCATTTACATACCTTTCATTACATTTACATTACGTACATTTACACATTCTTATAACTAAACGACTTCTTAATACTAATTCTAGGAGATCAACATCTAGTACTTGTTTCGGAAACATTCTTATTTCTAGGTATACAATACAGCTTAGTTAAAAGCATAATTTAATGAGTTCGTCATAGCTGGGTTTCGGACTTTTCAACAACTTGCGTAAATGCTACTGTTATATATTATTAAACAAATATGAATCCTGAGCATAATAAATTTAGTCTACTTATTCCTAGCAATGGTCATGTTGGCTATTTTTACACAATACTCAATAAACTTGTGTCTGGTCTGCTTAGATGTCATTATGGTATTTATTGTATCTATCGCTACATTGGTACCTAGTTCCTGTTCAATGTCATGTCTCTCCAGGCCGTAAGCGGGGCAGTCAGTCAAAATATGCACTATGGTCTCTTGTTTGTCAGGGTCACATATGCACGATGAGCTTTCCTTACACTTAAACCTGTTCAGGTATTCGGAAAACCCACCGTGTCCTGTCAATATTTGTGTGAGTGTACCGGTCGGTTTTAACTCTTTTACGAGCTTGAAAGCTTGGATGGCATCAGGAAAAAATATTTTTGTCACGCCGGCTGTATCCTCGGATTTGTATCTCCGATTCCATTTATCAAGCGTGTCCGCGCGGATCTGTCGCTTGACAAATGAGATCGGGCATTGGTCATAATCTGGCCTTGTTTTTGTTTTCAGGGCGGCGTCCTTTGCTAGCTGATCCGCTCTTTCGTTGCCCTCTAGTCCCGCATGTGCTTTGATCCAAAACAGTTCAACTTTTTTGGATCGATCCGTGCAGTGTCGCAGGTTTTCGCGGATTTCGACGGCGAGAGGGTGGAGAGAGCGGTGGTTTGCGACAGTTTCCAACGATGACCTAGAGTCACTGTATATGCCAAAGCTATTGCTGTCATTTGGACTGCGCAAAATTTCCCTAGTGGCCTTGCATATAGCCAGCAGTTCCGCCTGGTAGACGGTACAGTGGGCCGACAGCTTTAATTTCTGGTTTTTGACTTCAGCATCATTGCTCCAGTGAGACAAAGATGCCCCGACCTTACCCTCAATTTTGCTGCCGTCCGTGTAAATCTGCACTGCTTGAGTGCAGTGGTTGCGTACTTGCTCCTGGTCTGCCAGGCATATGAACTGCAGGCTTATATGTTTGGCCGGATGGGGGGTTTTATCGAACGCGGTTCGTCGCTCGATTTCCTTATCTCCCAGCGCCGGCTGGGGTACCCCTCTCCTTGCCTCGTATAGGGCAGCTGCCTCTTGTATTCGGAGGTCAAGGGGTAGTATCCCAGCCAGCACCAGTGCCGAGTTCAGGGAGACCGTGCGATAGGATTTGCACAGTTTCTGCGCAAATCCCCTTTGGACCGCGTTTAGTTGTTTGCGCACATTCAACTTTTTGGCAGCTGGTGCCCACGCACTTGCCGCATACAGGATTATCGGTTCGACTACTGCCGTGTATATGGTATGTATGACATCCGGATTTAGTCCCCAACTAATTCTGGCTGCCCTAGACAGCTGCTTATACAAGTTTATTGCCTTTTTACATACATTGGATGCATGTTCATTAAACGTTAGCTTGCTGTCTATGGTCAGCCCCAGGACTTTGATGTCCTGCGACATGCCAATATCGACCCCGCCCATGCTCAGCAGCGGAGTATCGTACTTAAGTTTCCGCGTAATGACCATTGCGTTGGTTTTGTGCGGTGCGAATCTTAACTTATTAGTGATTCCCCACTGGTGAACATACTCGAGGGCGTCATTGGCACGTCGCTGGACCTCCAACGCGGAGTCCCCGTCGAATAACATAACTACGTCATCGGCGAAAGCTTGACAGTAGTCTCCCCTTTGTACCAGGCCTTTAAGTAGGGGGTCGAGCAAGATGTTCCAAAAGATCGGGCCCCCTATCGATCCCTGCACACAACCCTTACTGGTCTCTCTAGTGACCTCCTGTCCCGCGTACCTTATCTTGACCGACCGGTGTTCCAGGTAACTATCCACCGCTCTTCTCAAGTTTATTGGACACTTTGCTTCCGCCAATCCGGTTTTTATGGCCGGCCACCATGCACTGTCGAAGGCCCCCTCTATGTCCAGCGATATCATGACTGTAAGTTTCTTTTCTTTTAGTTTTTGGCGTATGTGTTCTAGCAGGTCATAGAGGGAGTCTTCGGTGCTTCTTTGTGGCATAAACCCATATTGGCGTGAGCTGAGTCCGGGTATGATGTGCCACTTTATTCTGCCTATCAACATTTTTTCGAAGACTTTTCCCATCACTGGCAACAGTCCTATTGGCCTATATGATTTAGGAGTTGTATAGCTCTCCTTCCCGGGTTTCCTCAGGATAACCACTGTGGCTTCCTTCCAGATCCTCGGGAAGTAGCCCAGCTCTAGGCATTTATTTGCCAGTGATAGGAAGAGCTCCGAATCCTGACTTATTGATTGCTGGCAGATGTCCGCCGTAAGGCCGTCCACCCCCGGGGCTTTTTTAGGATTGAAGCTACGTATAGCGGAGTTCAGCTCCTCCTGAGTAAACGGTGGGTCATGTTCTTCATCATGGCCCATCTCGTTTACTTTTTCAGCTACCGTCCTGATACGCCTGTGCTCCTCCCTATCTTCCTCCCTCCTGTCCTCGGGGTAGAATGTTTCTGCCAGCAATGTAGCAGACTCAATGCGGTTTAGCATCTTTCCCTCCCTGATTAGGGGCAGATCCTCCTGCCTTTTCGTTGTCCTGCCTATGACCCTGTAGATGCCTTCCCAGAGTCCCTCCCTATCCTGTTTCCCACAGAAGCTTTTCCAGCTTTCTGTTTGGGCAGCTCTTTATGCTTGCTCGTATTTTTCCTTCATTTGCAGGTACTCCCCCACGACTTTCTCCCTCCTGATCGGCGCTGCACAACGGACTCTGCGCTTCCTAGTGGCGACTTCCTTTTTTAACATTGCCAGCTCATTTGACCACCAAGGTATGTTAATTTTTATATTGGGCTTTAATTTAGGTATACTACTGTTGCATGCTTCTACTATTACGTTAATATATTTTTCTATTTTAATTTCTAATTCTGTTTTAATATTAATTTTGTCTATTTCAATCTTATTTAAATGATTTACTTCAAGCGATTGGGAGAGTTTCTCACGAAATTGCTCCCAGTTCGCTTTTTTACTATTGAATATTCTCGTGGTTCTATTGATGTCAACGCCTTTTGCCCTTTCGAGTTTAATTTTAAAAAGAATGGTGTTATGGTCAGAGCTTGTCATGTCTTCGTCCACTCTCCAGTCCTCGACCAGGTCGAGCAGATCCGCCGTGCATGCCGTGATATCCACAAAGCTGGTGTACAGTGTGGTTCCCCTCACTGTATGAAAAGTCGGTGTGTCGCCTATATTGAGTACCTGCAACCCCATCTCTTCTAGGGCACCCGCCATTTCAGTCCCTCTTCGGTCAATTTTGTGGCTACCCCACCACGAGTTTTTGGCGTTTGAGTCTCCGCCTATGATAATTCTTTGACCGAGAGTCATCTCTATTTTAATGAGCTGCTCCAGGTATGGCCCTATCGGTGTTGGTTTCGGTTCTAGGTAGAATGAGACCACCGCGATCTCCCAGGCGCTTGTCTTCATCTTCACCACTGTGATGTTGGGCGTGGTGAGATTCGGACACTGGACGACGTCTATGTCTCCATCAAAGACCGCAATTGCGGTCTTGATGACTCCGTCTTCATTGCCGGTATGCTGGTATATTCGAGCACCGCGGTAGTCTTTCATTCTACCCAAACCTCCGATGTACGGCTCCTGGAGCAGTGCAAAAGCCACCCCCTTCTTGTGGGATTCAAGCATGAACTCATTGGTGGCCAGAGCCTTTTTCCGCAGGTTTGCTTGTGCCACGAGGTATGGCTTGTTTTGGGAGACTGTGTTTACTCCTGGGACCACCTTAGCAATAAGCCACCCTTGATCTTGCTATCGCATCCCATTTTGCCCTGACGGGGCACTCCTGGCTAAATGCGTTGTGAGCTGTCTTCTCCATCTTTGAACGCACACAGTTGCAACATGACGGGATCGCACCCTCAACCCAGTCAGGGCATTCTGCCTTCATGTGAGGGCCCCCGCAATGACTGCACCTTGCCTGGGTCTCCTGGCAAAAACGCCTACCATGCCCATATCCCAGGCAAAGCGAGCACTGTACAATCGGAGACTGGTCGGTTACTTTTATCCTCTGTAGGTCAATGAGGACTGACTCAGCCTCTGTCAGTCTCTGCCACATTTTGGGGGATACCCTCATCACGATGTGACTGGTGTGTGGGTTTCTGGTACGTTTTTTGTACGCTATCTCTAACCTATTTTCTTTTGCTTCTAGGTTGGTGAACAATCTCTTGTTTTGGTTCTTTAGAGCGTTCACTATGTCCTCGTCACTGTTGCAGCTAAGTACGTCCTTCAGGATAACGAGGGGATCTCTGTTCTGGATGTTCTCAACTATGAGGCTTCCGCCAGCTTCCCTGATCCTGTTTTTTACCCGCTCTCTTTCCTCGTCGGTTTTGCAGCCCAGTATTACTTTGCGGTCTTTTGCTTTTCTTACTCTCTCTACCGCGAATCCTCCTTCCTTTGCATTAACCGCCTTTCTGATTTTGCTCATTACCTCATCCCCGGTCTCTTGGTCGTCTTTAGCGGTCACAATAAAGGAGTGCAGAGCCGTCTGCACCGGGGGTCGCTTACTGGTGGAAGTCGCAGCTACATCAGCATAGGACCGCTTTTCCATGCTCCTTATCTGGTCATTTAGCTGGCCCATGCTCTCGGTGTTCTCCTTTATGAGTTCAGCGTGCTCTTTCAGCTTCCCGATGAGAGCTACGATCTCTTTGTTGCCCTCGGTTTCCGCACTCTGCACTGCTCTTTGTTCCGTCTGTGTGTGTGCGCGTGTGTGTGTGTGTGTGTGTGTGTCTGTTTGTGGTTCTTTTCTTTTCCCCTTTTCAGCCTCTGCCTCCTTGACCAGCTGGATAAGTCTTTCCAGCACCTGGGTGACCTCCGTCTTGATTTCGGTCTTAATATTTCGGGAGTTCCCCAAGTGCACTTTTGCCTTTAGGAGGCAAGCTCGTGCTTCGGAAATCCTGTTGGCATATTTAGGTGTTGTTGTTTTGCCTACTTCCACTGGGGGACCTCCGTCCGGCTCCGTCGATGTTTTGTCATCCGGCAAAGAGGAGGATGAGGCCTCTTTTGGAGTTGTCTGAGGCTTATTCTGAGCTGGAGCCTTTGGCTTCCCAGTCTCCAGTTCTCCAATGTTCTTTGATGTTGTCGTTTTTGGTGCTTCCATAGGGGGTGTGGTTTTTGTGAAAGTGTTGTTTTTAGCTACCGTCGGTGATTTGTTCGTGTCTCTGCTGTCCATTTTTTCCTTAGATGGTGTTCTGAGCATTTTTAACGTCCGAGGGGCGCCCTTTAGAAACTATGAATGTTTACTTTGTAAAGAAGCAAAATTGATTGTATAATTGTAGAAAGTCAATAAGTAAAAAAAATAAAATAAAATAAAATTGTATAAAAATGGGGTGAAAATGTCAGTCGGATAAAATAGGTCAAAATAATTAATTAATTTATGTCTAAGAAAATTTTTAGGTCTATAAATGTCAGTGTCAACAGGTTTCAATGTACATAAAAAACATACACTAAAGAAATTTCGGCTTTCAGGCGTCAAAACTGCCGATGTAGAGCGAAAATAAAAGTAAAATCTATGTCGAGCTGATTTTCTATCGTCAATGGATAGATCTCCCCGAGCCCACTCAGATGACCCCAAACTCGAGGCAATTCCCCCAAGCGGTTCCGGAGCTATCCCGGCTCAAAGATTTGGGTTTTTTCCTAAGATGGAGGTCGAAAAATGGTTAATGGATGTTATCTCCGGTTCCGCCGGTCCGAAAGACCCCGTGCTCGAGCTCTCCGCACTTGGCTCGGTGAGACCCATCCACTGAAATAGTTTTCAGGCAGAAAATTTTCAGTACGCTGAAAACTCCTGAAATCAGCCGGGAAGCACAGCCGAGGACCAGCCAACAGCCTGCAAAGAAACCGCAGCTCGCTACGACCCCGGGTGTAGGAGCTATGGGCACCCAAAATTCGACACTGACAGCCAAGAACTGTCAAAGTCAAACTCCGAAAGGCCACAGAGTCCAAACCGAAAGTCGCAGAATAGCCGTGTCTCGGCTTATTTGACTCGCCACGGCTAGCTCCTTCTCCTGAAACCACTTTCAGGGCTCCGAATTTTTCAGGCTTATTTCAGCCTGAAATATGGCGTGTGATGTACAGAAGGTAACCACTAATACCCTAAAGAAATCGTGACTTTCCACGACCCCCCAGTCCAGAGATACGAGCGTTCAAAACTTGGTCTTGACAGTTCAGAACTGTCAAAAGTCAACTTCAAACGCCAATATCCCGACAACCAGCAGTCGCAGAAAGACCGGGTTTGAAATAGGCAGTCTGGCCTAATATCCGGCACCTCCTGAAAGTAGTTTCAGGACGAAAAAGTTTCAGCGCCTGAAAAGGCCTGAAAGTACATAAAACGGAAAGACTCCGACAGTGCACTGACTCTCGCGCAAACCCGAGCCTTCTGCGTCAATTTGTCTCGGAGATATCACGATGTAAAATTTCAAACCCAAAAACCAAAATGGCTGAAAAAAGCTAAATCTCTCAGTTTTTAATTTTTCTGGCCCAAGTTTGAGCTTAAACAAGTTGCCAGACACCTTCTAAAGACGTTCCCGATGCCAAATATAATTAATTTCTATTAGTTTATAATTAAAGTGGAAAAAACACAAAATAATCGATATCTCCGGAACCCTTTGACCTAAAAATCTAAAATTAACATTAAAATTTGTGTAAAAAGGTGCTCTAGCAGGTTAAGTTAAATTTAATTAAGATTTTCAAAACTTTCAGTTGAAATTTTTCATAAATTCAATTTTTTCATTAATTTAATTATAATTCTAAAACTATTAATTGTAAAAATCTAAAAATTTATATATATGTTGTCCTCTTGAGCGCGCAGCAGATAGCAGTTGCAGAATTTGAAGTTTTACTTTACGTCCGAAGAAATTTCGTGTCAAAGTTACAACATTAGATTGATCATATAAAATTTCTTAATTAAGTTAGACAGTTTTTACTTGCTGGATCCGCGTTGTGATGATGTCAAGGGTGAGCCTGCAAAGTTTCGGCTTCCCCGGACTGTCGGTTTCGGTTTTCAGGAGCACGTGGTTTTCTTACTTTTCTCAATATCTTCTGTTAAGTTTTGAGTTTTTCAGGCCCCTAGGTGGTCAGAGTGATGAGCGGCGTCGGTGCCCACCTTTTCAATCAATAAAAAGGCAGGGTTGTCGCTCTGGATTTAGCAGCGCTTGCCGTTGAAGTTTTTTCTTCTATAGTTAACCTCTAAATGTAACGTTTTTCAGGTTTTCACTAAAAAGCACTGCAATCCGAGTTGATATTTTCACTTGGGCATATAGCTTGCACTAAGCCTCACACTTGGACACCACACACGTCAAAATCGGCTCACTTTTTACCAATTTTTGGAATTTTTAAGTACGGAGCAGCTTCAAAAACGATCCGACCGCCACGAGAGCTGGGGGGGGACTGGGTTAGGTTACAGTGCGGTTTTGGGGGACAATTGGGGCTGGCGGCTAATCTTCAACAAGCGGGGAAAGGTCACGGTTCCAATCACCGATCATGCTTGATGGTCGGTGAAGGGAACCGGGCTACAGAGGGCAGGTACGCCCACTCCTCCTCTGCTTACAGAGGGAGGTGAGTGGGCGTAGACTGGGCAGGGCCGCCGATGCGGAACAGGCGGTCCTGTTCCGGAGGGAGGCAGCGGCGCGCGCGCGGGGGGATGATTCTCTCGCGTGGCGCCGCTCCGGAGAGGGGAGGGGTCGAGAAAGACGCCGGTCTGGTAGTCACCTCCGGCTCCTCCCGGGTGGAGGCCAGCAGGCGGTGGGTGCGGGGGCGCCCTTTGCCTGTATTGCACGGGCCTCCACCAGTGTCGGACGGGAGTGGCCGGGTGTTCCCGGCCATTCCCGCAGCCCCCCAGTTAAATGGGGGGCATGCGGGGCCCGCCAACTAGGCGGGCATGCGCCGGGAGGGCTGTGGAAGCAGAGGCTGAGCCAATTTCCCATAGCCCTCCCATCACGGCGTTGTGGGAACACCGCTGAGTTTTAGTGGGTATACTGTCGAGTGCGGTTTTCGACAGGAGTCCCACATACCCCGTCTCGTCCCCCACGAGCGGGGATGCATAAAGCATTTCTCAGCGACAAAAAAAAAAAAAAAAAAAAAAAAAAAAAAAAAAAAGGTTAGGTTGGGGTGGGGTGCATGTTGAAGAGCCTCCTCGTGGCGCACCCTGGGCAACGTCGGCTCCAATTTCTCCCAGTGCGGTTTTGGGGGAAAATTGGGGCTGGCGGCTAATCTTCAACAAGCGGGGAAAGGTCGCGGTTCCAATCACCGATCATGCTTGATGGTCGGTGAAGGGAACCGGGCTACAGAGGGCAGATACGTCCACTCCTCCTCTGCTTACAGAGGGAGGTGAGTGGGCGTAGACTGGGCAGGGCCGCCGATGCGGAACAGGCGGTCGTGTCCCGGAGGGAGGCAGCGGCGCGCGCGCGGGGGATGATTCTCTCGCGCGGCGCCGCTCCGGAGAGGGGAGGGGTCGAGGAAGACGCTGGTCTGGTAGTCACCTCCGGCTCCTCCCGGGTGGAGGCCAGCAGGCGGTGGGTGCGGGGGCGCCCTTTGCCTGTATTGCACGGGCCTCCACCAGCGTCGGACGGGAGTGGCCGGGTGTTCCCGGCCATTCCCGAAGCCCCCCAGTTAAATGGGGGGCATGCGGGGCCCGCCAACTAGGCGGGCATACGCCGGGAGGGCTGTGGAAGCAGAGGCTGTGCCAATTTCCCATAGCCCTCCCATCACGGCGTTGTGGGAACACCGCTGAGTTTTAGTGGGTATACTGTCGAGTGCGGATTTCGACAGGAGTCCCACATACCCCGTCTCGTCCCCCACGAGCGGGGATGCATAAAGCATTTCTCAGCGACAAAAAAAAAAAAAAAAAAAAAAAAAGGTTAGGTTGGGGTGCATGTTGAAGAGCCTCCTCGTGGCGCACCCTGGGCAACGTCGGCTCCAATTTCTCCCAGTGCGGTTTTGGGGGACAATTGGGGCTGGCGGCTAATCTTCAACAAGCGGGGAAAGGTCGCGGTTCCAATCGCCGATCATGCTTGATGGTCGGTGAAGGGAACCGGGCTACAGAGGGCAGATACGTCCACTCCTCCTCTGCTTACAGAGGGAGGTGAGTGGGCGTAGACTGGGCAGGGCCGCCGATGCGGAACAGGCGGTCGTGTCCCGGAGGGAGGCAGCGGCGCGCGCGCGGGGGATGATTCTCTCGCGCGGCGCCGCTCCGGAGAGGGGAGGGGTCGAGGAAGACGCCGGTCTGGTAGTCACCTCCGGCTCCTCCCGGGTGGAGGCCAGCAGGCGGTGGGTGCGGGGGCGCCCTTTGCCTGTATTGCACGGGCCTCCACCAGCGTCGGACGGGAGTGGCCGGGTGTTCCCGGCCATTCCCGTAGCCCCCCAGTTAAATGGGGGGCATGCGGGGCCCGCCAATTAGGCGGGCATACGCCGGGAGGGCTGTGGAAGCAGAGGCTGAGCCAATTTCCCATAGCCCTCCCATCACGGCGTTGTGGGAACACCGCTGAGTTTTAGTGGGTATACTGTCGAGTGCGGATTTCGACAGGAGTCCCACATACCCCGTCTCGTCCCCCACGAGCGGGGATGCATAAAGCATTTCTCAGCGACAAAAAAAAAAAAAAAAAAAAAAAAAAAAAAAAAGGTTAGGTTAGGTTGTTCGGCTAAAGTGCACTGTGCAGTCGTAGCGTATTTTAACTGTTTTTATCCCATTTTATTTCATGTCGGCATCTACGACACCTGCGGAGGCTATGCCAAAGCAATTGAGGACCGCCTCCGGGCGTTTTAAAAAAGGCCCTTCTCAGGGCCAACCAAAAGGCCCTTCTCAGGGCCAAGCAAAAGGCCCTTATCAGGGCCAACAAAAAGGCCCTTCTCAGGGCCACCCAAAAGGCCCTTCTCAGGGCCAAGCAAAAGGCCCTTCTCAGGGCCAATCTGAGGGTGCCTCGGCATCAGAGGCTAGCCGCGCGCCGTCTGCGACTAGCTTCTATAGCTCGGCGGGCGAGTTGCTGGACTCCGACGACGAGTCCATCATGTCGTGTGGTTCGGCGATTGCTCGCCGGGACACAATGAAGCGGGCTTATCAGCGGAAGGGGTCTGGGGGTTCCTCGGACACTGCGTCACAGCCGAGGGCCAAGAGGCCGGTGTCTGACACCCACGACGTGGGTCTGGCAGAAGCCCAGCGCCAGTTGGACCTGTCTCGACGGGCGCAGGTCCAACAAGACCTGGAGGAGCGGGTTGCGGCCACGGAGCAACGGACGCACGCCGCCCGGGCCAAGTCCGGGTACGGCGCGTCCCGCGTCCACTACGCGGACCACTCCCTGGCGGAGCTGCAGCTGATGGCTGAGGAGGACGAAGAGGAGATAGTGGCAGTCGCCTCCAAGTCCTCTAACTTAAAAGGGACTTTTCAAAAGTCCCTTAAATGCAGGGCCGCGAGCATGCGCTGCATCGTCGGAGAGCTGGTGCAACGCAAGGCGTCCGACGAAACGCGGCAACTGCAGGCGAAAGTCGATCGCCTGCAGTCAGAGGTCAGCCAGCTTCATCTGAAGCTGGCTGAAGCCACGGCCCGGCCAAATACTAAGGTGTCCGAGCCGAGACCAGCGGCTGAGGCCCCGCCCTCCAACCTTGAGGATGTAATCCGCAAGGTCGTAATGGAGGAAAGGGCCTTCACGAGAGCCTGTCTTGCGGGCATAGAGGACAGGCTCTTGCCGGAGAAACGCCTGCGACCGCCGCTCGCGGCGGACAGTAGGCCACGCCAGCCTGAGCTGTCCTCCCAGGACGCCCACCTTCCGTCCACCACCCCATCGAACCAGCAAGGGTGGACGAAGGTGAAAAAGGGCAAAAAGAAGGCCAAGACGGTGGCTGCCCCTGCCACCCCCGCCACCACCCCTCCCGGCCCGCCTCAGAAAACAGGCAAGGGAAAGGGGAAGGGAAAGACGTCGGCCCCGAAGCCCAACGCCGCTGCTCCCGCTGCTGCTCCTGCAGCTAATGGGGCCCCCGCCGCCAAGTCAAAGAGGAAGCTGGTTCCTCCGAAGACCGCAGCCGTAGTGGTGACGCTCACCGCTGAGGCTGTGGAGCGGGGGGAGACGTACGCGTCCGTAATGATGCGGGCGCGTGCCAACGCCGATCCCACCCAGCTGGGGATCGGCACAGTCTCCTGCCGCCGGACCCAGGCCGGGGCTCGAATGTTCGAGTTCCCGGGGGCTCAGGGCGGCGCCAACGCGGACCTCTTCGCAACCAAGCTGCGAGAGGTCATCGCCGACGCGGCCAAGGTCACCAGGCCCGTAAAGTCTGTGGCCTTGGAGGTGACCGACCTCGACGACTCGGTCACCAAAGAGGAGGTGGTGGCGGCGGTCGCTGCGATGGGGGGCTGTGGCGTCACAGCGGTGCAAGGTCGGGCCATCAGGCCCGGCCGCGGCGGCATGGGCACCATTCGCCTCGAGTGCCCAGTCGCCGCAGCTGCAGCCGTCCTAGCCAAGGGACGGCTGACTGTCGGGTTCAGCTCGGGTGTAGTCCGGGCACTTGCAGCCCAGCCTCTGCGCTGCTACAAGTGTCTTGGAGTCGGACACACTCGGGCCCTTTGTCCGTCCGAGGTCGACAGGGCGGACAAATGCTTCCGCTGTGGCAAGGAAGGCCACAAGTCGGCCTCCTGCGAGGCCGCCACGCCGCACTGTGCGGTGTGTGCCGCCAGTGGCTGCCCGGCAGGCCACGTGATGATGGGGAGGAAGTGCAATCCTCCCCCTAAGAAGGGCAAAGCGCAGGCGCTGATCCGGCCTGTCGCTGCCACCGTTGCCGTCCCTGAGGCTGGGACATCGGCGGCGGTTGTGGAAGGGGGTGCGATGTCTGTCGATGGATAGTTCGGTCAAGCATCGCATCCTCCAGGCGAACACCAACCACTGCAGAGCGGCCCAGGATCTGCTGATGCAGACCATGGCCGAGTGGTTGGTGGACGTGGCGGCCGTCGCCGAGCCGTATTCAGTCCCTGGCCGTTGGCTGGGCGATCGGGACGGCTTGGTGGCATTGGTGACGCGGTCTTCCACGGACTCCCCTCCCCTCTCGCTCTTAGAGAGGGGACCGGGATACGTGGCCGCCGCGTGGGGAGAATTAGCCCTGGTGGGCGTCTATTTCTCCCCGAACCGCCCTCTCTCGGATTTCGAGAACTTTCTCGAAATCCTCACCGCGGTGGTCGGGAGGGCGGCGCCACGCCAGGTCGCCGTACTGGGTGACCTGAACGCCAAGTCGACGGCCTGGGGCAACCCGGCCGGGTCCTGCAACGTCCGGGGACGCGCCGTGGAGTATTGGGCGGCGTCGTGCGGTGTGTCCCTCCTGAACAGAGGGACCGTTCACACGTGTGTGCGGCAACGGGGAGGATCAGTGGTCGACGTCGCGTTTGCCACCCCCGTGCTAGCCGCCCACGTCGTGAACTGGCGGGTGGAGATGGTGGAGACCTTGTCGGACCACCGATATGTGCGGTTCGACATCAGCTCCACCCAGAGCTCCCAGGGAATTGCTCCAGGCTCGGGCCAATCTGCGTTCCCGCGGTGGGCTCTCACCCGCCTGGACCGAGAGGCTGCGGAGGAGGCGGCGTTCGTCCAGGACTGGCTCGCGCCTCCTGTCGAGGTCCTGGACGTGGACACCGCAGCGGTTCAGCTGAGGAGGTCGCTGACCGAGGTGTGCAACTCCAGCATGCCCCGGTCTCGCCGCCCAACTCCCCGCCGCGCCGTCTATTGGTGGTCGGAGGAACTGGCGGGGCTCCGAACCGCCTGCGTGGCGGCCAGGAGGGCCTACACGCGGAGTCGAAGGCGCAGGCACCGAGACCCCACCAGCGAGGAGGCCCTCTATGCCACGTACGTCGACGCCAAGACGGTCTTGAAGTCGGCTATGCGCGCGGCCGAAGATTCGGCGAGAGCCGAAATGCTGGAGGGTCTCGACAGGGACCCATTTGGAAGACCATACAAGGCGGCGCGGAATAAACTGCGCCCCTGCGGTCTTCCACTGACGGAGACCCTCGAGCCGGCGTTGCTGGACGGGGTGGTCCGGTCCCTGTTTCCGTCCAGGACCGACTTCACCCCGCCAGTGATGGATCCCCCGCGGGAGGCGGCTCCGCCGGAGGAGGAGGTCCCCCCGGTGACGGCGGTGGAACTTTGCGCGGGGACTCTACACCTCCGCGCAAAGAACACAGCCCCAGGGCCGGACGGCGTTCCCGCACGGGTGGTGGCCATCGCCGCCTCACACATGGAGGAGAGGTTTCGGGACCTCTTCAGCGCGTGTCTTACGACTGGGAGGTTCCCGAAACCTTGGAAAGAGGGGCGGCTATGCCTGCTCCGAAAGGAGGGACGCCCGGCGGACTCCCCCTCGGCTTACCGGCCCATCGTCTTGCTCGATGAGGTCGGTAAGTTGTTCGAGGGGATAATTGCCGACCGGCTAAAGAGCCTGCTGAGGACGGTGGGGCCGGACCTGTCGGACGCCCAATTC
Source organism: Brachylomia viminalis (assembly GCA_937001585.2). Taxonomy (NCBI): domain Eukaryota; kingdom Metazoa; phylum Arthropoda; class Insecta; order Lepidoptera; family Noctuidae; genus Brachylomia; species Brachylomia viminalis. The sequence continues at coordinate 27,542,006 of OW443301.2, forward strand.
GGTTTCCGACGGGGTCGTTCGACGGTCGACGCGCTGGCCCTACTCAAGGGCCAGGTGAGGGAGGCCGTGGAGGCGGGCGACGGAGTGTTGGCGGTGTCATTCGACATAGCCAACGCCTTCAACTCCGTCCCCCACTCGACAATCTTGGAAGCGCTCCGATACCACGGAGTGCCTCAGTACCTGCGCCGACTCTTGGCCAGCTACTTGGAGGACCGGGTGGTCCTCCTCGCAGACAAAACGGCCACAGTGAGGCGATACGGCGCAGAGTCTGGTGTTCCACAGGGGTCGGTCCTAGGACCACTGCTGTGGAACATTGGATTCGACTGGCTACTGCGGGGAACCCTCCTCCGTGGCACGAGCGTCATCTGTTACGCGGATGACACCCTCCTCGTCGCCCGGGGGAGGGACTTCAGGGAGGCGGCCAGTCTGGCCTCTGCCGGCGGATCCTTAGTGGCAGGAAGGATTCGCCGCCTCGGACTGAAGGTTGCGCTGCACAAAACCGAGGCCGTGTATTTTCACGGTCCACGGCAGCGCATCCCTCCCGACGGCCACATTATAGTGGAGGGCGTCAGAATCGAGGTCAAGGCCCAGATGAAGTACTTGGGCCTTGTCCTTGACAGCAGGTGGCGCTTCGGCCCACACTTTAGCGGGCTGTCGACGCGCCTGCTGAAGGCCGCGAACGCCTTGTCGTGGCTCCTCCCGAATCTGGGGGGTCCGAAGGCACGATGCCGGCGCTTGTATGCCGGCATCCTCAGGAGCATGGCCCTTTACGGGGCCCCGATCTGGGCAGACTCCCTCCACAGACGGGAGAACGCCACGGCCATCCGCAGGCCCCAAAGGGCCATTGCACTACGGGTGGCGAGGGCCTACCGCTCGGTAGGCTTCTCTGCGGCGTGCGCTCTGGCCGGCACCCCTCCTTGGGAGCTCGAGGCGTGGGTGCTGACCAGAGTGTACGAATGGACGGCGCGCCGCAAGGCGCTCGGGGAGCCCCCCGTCGCAGAAGAGCGGGAGGCCGTGCGGCAAGAGGCGAAGGACGCAATCGTCCATCATTGGACGGAGGACCTCGCCACTGCCGCATTCGGCCGCCGAACACTGGACGCGCTCGGGCCGGTCCTGAAGGATTGGCTCGAGCGGTCCCACGGTTTCCTCTCTTTCCGTCTGGTGCAGGTGTTGTCCGGCCACGGGTGCTTCGGATCGCACCTGCATCGGATCCAAAGGGAGGAGACCCCGTCGTGCCACGACTGTGGCGCGGCGGAGGACACGGCACAGCACACCCTCGAGGTGTGCCCGGCCTGGTCCGAGCTGCGCCTACCTTTGGTCGCAGCGGTCGGGCAGGACCTCTCGCTTCCCGGCGTCATCAACTCGATGCTGGAAAGCGAGGGGGCCTGGGCAGCGGTCGCCTCCTTCTGCGAAGAGGTAATGTCACAGAAGGAGGCGGCGGAGCGCGTGCGGGAGGAAGACCCTCTCGCGGCGCCGCTCCGCAGGCGAAGACGGGGCGTGAGACGGCGGTTGTATGATCGTCGTCACGCGCCTCCAGGTGGTGAACAGCGGGAGACAGGCGCGGGGGCGCCTTCTCCTGCATTGCACTGTCCACCACCCACGTCGTCAGTCATTCCGGCCCGCCGTAAAGGCGGGCGGTCGTCGGCGGGGGGCAGGATGGAAAGGCTCTGCCGATTCCCAGTCCCCCTCCACTCAGACGATGCGGGAATGCCGCTGGGTTGTTTAGTGGGTATACCGGTTCTACCGGGGAGTCCCACATACCCCTCCCGTCCCCCGACGGGTGGGCATGCGTAATGCATTTTTCCCAGCGCAAACAAAAAAAAAAAAAAAAAAAAGGTTAGGTTGGGGGACCACCCCACAGTGCTTGCGTCCACGTCGCGTCCCCTGGGCAACGACCCGGTTCTGACCACCGTAACGGAGTGGCAGACCGGTGTTCGGCTAAAGTGCACTGTGCTGTCGTAGCGTATTTTAACTCTTATTATCGAATTTTATTTTAATGCTGGAACCTGCGACACCTGCGGAGGCTATGCCAAAGCAATCGAGGACCGCCTCCGGGCGTTTTAAAAAAGGCCCTTCTCAGGGCCCACCGAAAGGCCCTTCTCAGGGCCAACCAAAAGGCCCTTCTCAGGGCCAAGCAAAAGGCCCTTCTCAGGGCCAACCAAAAGGCCCTTCTCAGGGCCAATCCGAGGGTGCCTCGGCATCAGAGGCTAGCCGCGCGCCGTCTGCGACTAGCTTCTATAGCTCGGCGGGCGAGTTGCTGGACTCCGACAACGAGTCCATCATGTCATGTGGTTCGGCGATTAGTCGCCGAGACTCGAAAAAGCTGGCATATCAGAGGAAGGGGTCTGGGGGTTCCTCAGACACGGCGTCACAGCCGAGGGCCAAGAGGCCGGTGTCTGACACCCACGACGTGGGTCTGGCAGAAGCCCAACGCCAGTTGGACCTGTCTCGGCGGGCGCAGGTCCAGCAAGACCTGGAGGAGCGGGTTGCGGCCACGGAGCAACGGACGCATGCCGCCCGGGCCAAGTCCGGATACGGCGCGTCCCGCGTCCACTACGCGGACCACTCCCTGGCGGAGCTGCAGCTGATGGCTGAGGAGGACGAAGAGGAGATAGTGGCAGTCGCCTCTAAGTCCTCCAATTTAAAAGGGACATTCCAAAAGTCGCTTAAATGCAGGGCCGCGAGCATGCGCGGCATCGTCGGGGAGCTGGTGCAGCGGAAGGCTACCGACGAAACGCGGCAACTGCAGGCGAAAGTCGATCGCCTGCAGTCAGAGGTCAGCCAGCTTCATCTGAAGCTGGCTGAAGCCACGGCCCGGCCAAACAGTAAAACATCCGAGCCGAAACCAGCGGCTGAGGCCCCGCCCTCCAACCTTGAGGATATAATCCGCAAGGTCGTAATGGAGGAAAGGGCCTTCACGAGAGCCTGTCTTGCGGGAATTGAGGACAGGCTCTTGCCGGAGAAACGCCTGCGACCGCCGCTCGCGGCAGACAGAAGGCCACGCGAGCCAGAGCTGTCCTCTGACGCCCATCTTCCGTCCACCACCCCATCCAACCAGCAAGGGTGGACGAAGGTGAAAAAGGGCAAAAAGAAGGCCCTGGCTGCCCCTACCACCCCCGCCACCACCACTCCCGGCCCGTCCCAGACAAAAGGCAAGGGAAAGGGGAAGGGGAAGACGTCGGCCGCCAAGCCCACCGCCGCTGCTCCCGCTGCTGCTCCTGTAGCTAATGGGGCCCCCGCCGCCAAGTCAAAGAGGAAGCTGGTTCCTCCGAAGACCGCAGCCGTTGTGGTGACGCTCACCGCTGAGGCTGTGGAGCGGGGAGAGACGTACGCGTCCGTAATGATGCGGGCGCGTGCCAACGCCGACCCTACCCAGCTGGGGATCGGTGCAGTCTCCTGCCGCCGGACCCAGGCCGGGGCTCGAATGTTCGAGTTCCCGGGGGCTCAGGGCGGCGCCAACGCGGACCTCTTCGCAACCAAACTGCGAGAGGTCATCGCCGACGCGGCCAAGGTCACCAGGCCCGTAAAGTCTGTGGCCTTGGAGGTGACCGACCTCGACGACTCGGTCACCAAAGAGGAGGTGGTGGCGGCGGTCGCTGCGATGGGCGGCTGTGGCGTTACAGCGGTGCAAGGTCGGGCCATCAGGCCCGGCCGCGGCGGCATGGGCACCATTCGCCTCGAGTGCCCAGTCGCCGCAGCTGCAGCCGTCCTAGCCAAGGGACGGCTGACTGTCGGGTTCAGCTCGGGTGTAGTCCGGGCACTTGCAGCCCAGCCTCTGCGCTGCTACAAGTGTCTTGGAGTCGGACACACTCGGGCCCTTTGTCCGTCCGAGGTCGACAGGGCGGACAAATGCTTCCGCTGTGGCAAGGAAGGCCACAAGTCGGCCTCCTGCGAGGCCGCCACGCCGCACTGTGCGGTGTGTGCCGCCAGTGGCTGCCCGGCAGGTCACGTGATGATGGGGAGGAAGTGCAATCCTCCCCCTAAGAAGGGCAAAGCGCAGGCGCTGATCCGGCCTGTCGCTGCCACCGTTGCCGTCCCTGAGGCTGGGACATCGGCGGCGGTTGTGGAAGGGGGTGCGATGTCTGTCGATGGATAGTTCGGTCAAGCATCGCATCCTCCAGGCGAACACCAACCACTGCAGAGCGGCCCAGGATCTGCTGATGCAGACCATGGCCGAGTGGTTGGTGGACGTGGCGGCTGTCGCCGAGCCGTACTCAGTCCCTGGCCGTTGGCTGGGCGATCGGGACGGCTTGGTGGCATTGGTGACGCGGTCTTCCACGGACTCCCCTCCCCTCTCGCTCTTAGAGAGGGGACCGGGATACGTGGCCGCCGCGTGGGGAGAATTAGCCCTTGTGGGCGTCTATTTCTCCCCGAACCGCCCTCTCTCGGATTTCGAGAACTTTCTCGAAATCCTCACCGCGGTGGTCGGGAGGGCAGCGCCACGCCAGGTCGCCGTATTGGGTGACCTGAACGCCAAGTCGACGGCCTGGGGCAACCGGGCCGGGTCCTGCAACGTCCGGGGACGCGCCGTGGAGTTTTGGGCGGCGTCGTGCGGTGTGTCCCTCCTGAACAGAGGGACCGTTCACACGTGTGTGCGGCAACGGGGAGGATCAGTGGTCGACGTATCGTTTGCCACCCCCGTGCTAGCCGCCCACGTCGTGAACTGGCGGGTGGAGATGGTGGAGACCTTGTCGGACCACCGATATGTGCGGTTCGACATCAGCTCCACCCAGAGCTCCCAGGGAATTGCTCCAGGCTCGGGCCAATCTGCGTTCCCGCGGTGGGCTCTCACCCGCCTGGACCGAGAGGCTGCGGAGGAGGCGGCGTTCGTCCAGGACTGGCTCGCGCCTCCTGTCGAGGTCCTGGACGTGGACACCGCAGCGGTTCAGCTGAGGAGGTCGCTGACCGAGGTGTGCAACTCCAGCATGCCCCGGTCTCGCCGCCCAACTCCCCGCCGCGCCGTCTATTGGTGGTCGGAGGAACTGGCGGGGCTCCGAACCGCCTGCGTGGCGGCCAGGAGGGCCTACACGCGGAGTCGAAGGCGCAGGCACCGAGACCCCACCAACGAGGAGGCCCTCTATGCCACGTACGTCGACGCCAAGACGGTCTTGAAGTCGGCTATGCGCGCGGCCGAAGATTCGGCGAGAGCCGAAATGCTGGAGGGTCTCGACAGGGACCCATTTGGAAGACCATACAAGGCGGCGCGGAATAAACTGCGCCCCTGCGGTCTTCCACTGACGGAGACCCTCGAGCCGGCGTTGCTGGACGGGGTGGTCCGGTCCCTGTTTCCGTCCAGGACCGACTTCACCCCGCCAGTGATGGATCCCCCGCGGGAGGCGGCTCCGCCGGAGGAGGAGGTCCCCCCGGTGACGGCGGTGGAACTTTGCGCGGGGACTCTACACCTCCGCGCAAAGAACACAGCCCCAGGGCCGGACGGCGTTCCCGCACGGGTGGTGGCCATCGCCGCCTCACACATGGAGGAGAGGTTTCGGGACCTCTTCAGCGCGTGTCTTACGACTGGGAGGTTCCCGAAACCTTGGAAGGAGGGGCGGCTATGCCTGCTCCGAAAGGAGGGACGCCCGGCGGACTCCCCCTCGGCTTACCGGCCCATCGTCTTGCTCGATGAGGTCGGTAAGTTGTTCGAGGGGATAATTGCCGACCGGCTAAAGAGCCTGCTGAGGACGGTGGGGCCGGACCTGTCGGACGCCCAATTCGGTTTCCGACGGGGTCGTTCGACGGTCGACGCGCTGGCCCTACTCAAGGGCCAGGTGAGGGAGGCCGTGGAGGCGGGCGACGGAGTGTTGGCGGTGTCATTCGACATAGCCAACGCCTTCAACTCCGTCCCCCACTCGACAATCTTGGAGGCGCTCCGATACCACGGAGTGCCTCAGTACCTGCGCCAACTCTTGGCCAGCTACTTGGAGGACCGGGTGGTCCTCCTCTCGGACAAGACGGCCACAGTGAGGCGATACGGCGCAGAGTCCGGTGTTCCACAGGGGTCTGTCCTAGGACCACTGCTGTGGAACATTGGATTCGACTGGCTACTGCGGGGAACCCTCCTCCGTGGCACGAGCGTCATCTGTTACGCGGATGACACCCTCCTCGTCGCCCGGGGGAGAGACTTCAGGGAGGCGGCCAGTCTGGCCTCTGCCGGCGGATCCTTAGTGGCAGGAAGGATTCGCCGCTTGGGGTTGAAGGTTGCGCTGCACAAAACCGAGGCCGTGTATTTTCACGGTCCACGGCAGCGCATCCCTCCCGACGGCCACATTATAGTGGAGGGCGTCAGGATCGAGGTCAAGGCCCAGATGAAGTACTTGGGCCTTGTCCTCGACAGCAGGTGGCGCTTCGGCCCACACTTTAGCGGGCTGTCGACGCGCCTGCTGAAGGCCGCGAACGCCTTGTCGTGGCTCCTCCCGAATCTGGGGGGTCCGAAGGCGCGATGCCGGCGCTTGTATGCCGGCATCCTCAGGAGCATGGCCCTTTACGGGGCCCCAATCTGGGCAGACTCCCTCCACAGGCGGGAGAACGCCACGGCCATCCGCAGGCCCCAAAGGGCCATTGCACTGCGGGTGGCGAGGGCCTACCGCTCGGTAGGCTTCTCTGCGGCGTGCGCTCTGGCCGGCACCCCTCCTTGGGAGCTCGAGGCGTGGGTGCTGACCAGAGTGTACGAATGGACGGCGCGCCGTAAGGCGCTCGGGGAGCCCCCAGCCGCAGAAGAGCGGGAGGCCGTGCGGCAAGAGGCGAAGGACGCAATCGTCCATCACTGGACGGAGGACCTCGCCACTGCCGCATTTGGCCGCCGAACACTGGACGCGCTCGGGCCGGTCCTGAAGGATTGGCTCGAGCGGTCCCACGGTTTCCTCTCTTTCCGTCTGGTGCAGGTGTTGTCCGGCCACGGGTGCTTCGGATCGCACCTGCATCGGATCCAAAGGGAGGAGACCCCGTCGTGCCACGACTGTGGCGCGGCGGAGGACACGGCGCAGCACACCCTCGAGGTGTGCCCGGCCTGGTCCGAGCTGCGCCTACCTTTGGTCGCAGCGGTCGGGCAGGACCTCTCGCTTCCCGGCGTCGTCAACTCGATGCTGGAAAGCGAGGGGGCCTGGGCAGCGGTCGCCTCCTTCTGCGAAGAGGTAATGTCACAGAAGGAGGCGGCGGAGCGCGTGCGGGAGGAAGACCCTCTCGCGGCGCCGCTCCGCAGGCGAAGACGGGGCGTGAGACGGCGGTTGTATGATCGTCGTCACGCGCCTCCAGGTGGTGAACAGCGGGAGACAGGCACGGGGGCGCCTTCTCCTGCATTGCACTGTCCACCACCCACGTCGTCAGTCATTCCTGGGCCCCTCCCCCCCGACGGGAGGGGCGTGCCGGGCCCGCCGTAAAGGCGGGCGGTCGTCGGCGGGGGGCAGGATGGAAAGGCTCTGCCGATTCCCAGTCCCCCTCCACTCAGACGATGCGGGAATGCCGCTGGGTTGTTTAGTGGGTATACCGGTTCTACCGGGGAGTCCCACATACCCCTCCCGTCCCCCGACGGGTGGGCATGCGTAATGCATTTTTCCCAGCGCAAACAAAAAAAAAAAAAAAAAAAAAAAAAAAAAAAAAAAAAAAAAAAAAAAAAGGTTAGGTTAGGTTAGGTTAGGTTGGGGGGGGGGGGGGGGTGCATGTTGAAGAGCCTCCTCGTGGCGCACCCTGGGCAACGTCGGCTCCAATTTCTCCCAGTGCGGTTTTGGGGGACAATTGGGGCTGGCGGCTAATCTTCAACAAGCGGGGAAAGGTCACGGTTCCAATCACCGATCATGCTTGATGGTCGGTGAAGGGAACCGGGCTACAGAGGGTACGCCCACTCCTCCTCTGCTTACAGAGGGAGGTGAGTGGGCGTAGACTGGGCAGGGCCGCCGATGCGGAACAGGCGGTCGTGTCCCGGAGGGAGGCAGCGGCGCGCGCGCGGGGGATGATTCTCTCGCGCGGCGCCGCTCCGGAGAGGGGAGGGGTCGAGGAAGACGCCGGTCTGGTAGTCACCTCCGGCTCCTCCCGGGTGGAGGCCAGCAGGCGGTGGGTGCGGGGGCGCCCTTTGCCTGTATTGCACGGGCCTCCACCAGTGTCGGACGGGAGTGGCCGGGTGTCCCCGGCCATTCCCGTAGCCCCCCAGTTGAATGGGGGGCATGCGGGGCCCGCCAACTAGGCGGGCATACGCCGGGAGGGCTGTGGAAGCAGAGGCTGAGCCAATTTCCCATAGCCCTCCCATCACGGCGTTGTGGGAACACCGCTGAGTTTTAGTGGGTATACTGTCGAGTGCGGTTTTCGACAGGAGTCCCACATACCCCGTCTCGTCCCCCACGAGCGGGGATGCATAAAGCATTTCTCAGCGACAAAAAAAAAAAAAAAAAAAAAAGGTTAGGTTGGGGGATCCCCCACAGCGCATACTTCCACGTAGTATCCCCTGGGCAACGCCGTGTCTGACCACCGTAACGGAGTGGCAGACCGGTGGCTAAAGTGCGCTGTGACTCACAGTTATCAATGCGGAAGACTGTGTGTTTAAATATGACGAAGAAACCCGTGCGGGACGCCTCCGGGCGTTTCAGTTTTAACCCGAATCGCCCTTCTCAGGGCGATCCAAACGGCCCTTCTCAGGGCCAACCCAACGGCCCTTCTCAGGGCCAACCCAACGGCCCTTCTCAGGGCCAACCCAACGGCCCTTCTCAGGGCCAATCCAAAGGCCCTTTTCAGGGCCACGCCGGTGACGCATTAGCGTCGGACGCTGACCGCGCACCATCTGCGGCCAGAGCAGACGAGTCGGACTCCGACGACTCAAATCTCGACACGTCAGCAGCTGAGAGCGACCGCCTCGAGCGAAAGAGGGCCTACCTGCGGCACGGGTCCGAGGGATCCTCGTCGGCTGGAGGCGGGGCGCAGAAGAAGTCGAAGTCCAAAAGGGCTTCGACTTCTTCGAAAGCAGGAGATGGCCACGTTGTGGGTTTGGTGGACGCCGAGCGCCAGCTAAACCTGCTAAAACGGGCGCAACTCCAGCAGGACCTGGAGGAGAAGGTCGCTGCCAGAGAGCGCCAGGCGCAGGCCGCCCGGTCGGGGGCCGGCTATGGGGCATCCAGTGTCCTGTATGCTGGCCACTCCTTGGCGGAACTTGAGCGCATGGCGCGGGAGGACAGGGAGGAGGTCCTGGAGGTCGCCTCAAAGTCCTCCAACCTGAAGGGGACCTTCCAGAAGGCCCTTAAATGCCGGGCTGCCAGTCTGCATGGCATTGTGCAGGAGCTGGTGCAGCGGACGGCCACGGAAGAGACGCGGCAACTGCAGGCGAAGGTGGATCGCCTGCAGGCGGAGGTCAGCCAGCTGCACCAGAAGCTGGCTGAGGTCACTGCTCGGCCTGCGCAATCAGCCCCTGGACCGGTGGTAGGAGGCTCCACCTCCTCCCCTCACAACCTTGAGGATATACTCCGAAAGGTTGTCATGGAGGAGAGGGCCTTCACCAGGGCCTGCTTCGCAGGCATCGAGGACCGGCTCCTGCCGGAGAAGCGGCTCCGCCCGCCGCTAGCGGCGGATAAGGCACCACGCAGGGTGCCGGAACCTGCGCCTTTAGCAGGCCCGGCATCGGGTGCGCAGCCCCAGGCCCCGAAGCCCTCCAAGGGCAAAGGCGAGGGCAAGAGGACCAAGGCGGCTCCTCAAACCCTCACCATCAGCTCGGAGGGAGCGTCTGGGTCGGCTGCCACTCCAGCGGCAGCCCCCCAGAGCTCGCAGGAGGAAGACGCCCTTCTTCCCGCCACCACCCCGTCCAACCAGTCGTGGACGGAAGTGGTCAGGAGGGGAAAAGGGAAGGGAGGGCAAAAGTCGGCCCCCAAGCCCGCCGCGACTGCACCGGCAGTCAAAAGGGCTCCAGCTGGCGGGAGGAAGTTAGTTCCTCCCAAGACCGCGGCCGTCGTGGTGACCATCACCCCGGAGGCCGCGGAGCGGGGCGAGACGTACGAGTCCGTCCTAAGACGGGCTCGTACCAATGCTGATCCCTCCCAGCTGGGGATCAGCAAAATAACGTGCCGCCGAACCCTAACCGGAGCTCGAATTTTCGAGTTCTCGGGGGAACAGCGCGGCACAAACGCGGACCTCTTCGCAACGAAGTTGCAAGAGGTCATCGCCGACGCGGCAACGGTCGTCAGGCCCGTCAAGACCGCAGCCTTGGAGGTGGCCGATCTGGACGATTCGGCCACCAAGGAGGATGTGGTGGCGGCCGTCGCGGCGGCTGGAGGCTGCGACGCTGGCGCGGTGAAGGCTGGAGCCATCAGGCTCGGCCGCCGCGGCATGGGCATCGTCCGCGTCGAGTGCCCAGTCGCCGCGGCTGGGGCCGCCCTTGCTGCGACCAAGGGACGGCTGCTTGTGGGGCTCAGCTCGGCTGTGGTCCGGGCACTTGAAGACCAGCCCCTGCGCTGCTTCAAGTGCTTCTCCTTCGGCCACACCCGAGCCACGTGTCCCTCCAAGGCCGACTGGGGAGACACGTGCTACCAGTGCGGGCAAGAGGGGCACAAGAGTGCCACTTGCCGCGCCACGACGCCACACTGCACGGCGTGTGCCGCCAGTGGCCGCCCCGCGGGCCACAGGATGACGGGCAGGAGCTGTAAGCCCCCCGTCAAGAAGGGCATAGTGCCGGCGCAGGTTCGACCTGTCGCCACCACCGCCGCCGCCGTCGTCGCCGCCGCTGCAGCTCCAGCGGCGGTAGCTGAGGAGGAGGGTGCCATGTCGGAATAATGCAGGATTCCGACTACCGCATCCTCCAGGCGAACACCAACCACTGCAGAGCGGCCCAGGACCTGGTAGTGCAGGTCATGGCCGAGTGGTTGGTGAACGTAGCGGTGGTCGCCGAGCCCTACTCGATCCCCAGCAGCTGGCTGGGTGACGAGGACGACTCGGTGGCACTAGCGGCGCGGTCTTCCACAGACTCCCCTCCCCTCTCGCTATTAGAGAGGGGACCGGGATACGTGGCCGCCGCGTGGGGAGAGGTAGCCCTCGTGGGGGTATATTTCTCCCCAAACCGCCCTCTCCAGGACTTTGAGAATTATCTCGGAGTCCTGGCCGCCGTGGTCGGCAGGGCGGCGCCGCGTCAGGTCTCCGTGCTGGGAGACCTGAATGCCAAGTCGGTGACCTGGGGCAACCGGGCCACCGACGCTCGCGGGCGGGCGGTGGAGATGTGGGCAGCCTCCTCTGGACTCTCCCTCTTGAACAGAGGAAGCGTCCAGACATGCGTGCGGCGTCAGGGTGGCTCAGTAGTGGACGTCACTTTCGCCACCCCTGGGTTAGCCGCGCGCGTGCTGAACTGGCGGGTGGACCTGGTGGAGACTATGTCGGACCACCGCTACGTGCGGTTCGACATCTCCGCCAGTGGCCCTGGAGCGGTGCAGCCCCTCTCGGGGCGATCACCGTTTCCGCGGTGGGCTTTCACCCGCCTAGACAGGGAGGCAGCGGCGGAGGCGGCGTTCATCCAGGACTGGCTGTCGCCTCCTACCACCGGCCTGGATGTAGACACCATAGCGGGCCAGCTGAGGGAGTCTCTGACCGAGGTGTGCAACTCCAGCATGCCCCGGTCTCGCCGCCCGGCTCCCCGCCGCGCCGTCTATTGGTGGTCGGAGGAACTGGCGGGGCTCAGAACCGCCTGTGTGGCGGCCAAGAGGGCCTACACGCGGAGTCGGCGGCGGCGTCGACGCAACCGGCCCGACGAGGACCGCCTCTACGAGGTGTACGTGGAGGCAAAAATGGGCCTCGATCGGGCCATCGCCGCCGCTAAAGACTCGGCGAGAGCCGAGCTGCTGGAGGGTCTCGACAACGACCCTTACGGGAGGCCGTATAAGGCGGCGCGCAACAAATTGCGCCCCTTTGGTCCCCCGGTTGTCGAGACCCTGGAGCCCACATTTCTGGATGGGGTGGTTCAGTCCCTGTTTCCGTGCAGGGACAACTTCACCCCGCCAGTGATGTGTGGAGCCCCGCTGGAGGAGGAGGAGGAGGAAGAGGAGGCTCCCTCTCCTGTCACGGAGTCGGAACTTGGCGCGGCGATTGTGCATATCCGCGCCAAGAAGACGGCTCCGGGCCCCGACGGTGTCCCGGCGAGGGTGGTGGCAATTGCCGCCACCCAAATGGAGGAGCGGTTTCGGGACCTCTTCAGCGCATGCCTTGCGTCTGGGAGGTTCCCGAAACCGTGGAAGGAGGGGCAGTTGTGCCTCCTTCGCAAGGAGGGTCGCCCAGCAGACTCCCCCTCGGCATACCGACCCATCGTCCTGCTCGATGAGGTCGGCAAAATGTTCGAGGGGATAATCGCTGCCCGCCTAAAGGGCCATATGCGGCGTATCGGGCCGGACTTGTCGGACGCTCAGTTCGGTTTTCGGGCTGAGCGTTCGACGGTGGACGCGCTGGCCTGCCTCAAGAGGCAGGTGAAGGAGGCGACGGAGGTGGGGGACGGTTTGTTGGCGGTGTCATTCGACATAGCCAACGCCTTCAACTCTGTTCCCCACAGCACCATCTTAGAGGCACTCCGATTCCACGGGGTGCCGCAATATATGCGGCGTCTACTGGCCAGCTACCTGGAGGATCGGGCGATCGTCCTCGTGAACAGGGCTGGCCAAGTCCGGCGGTACGCAGTCGAGGCCGGCGTTCCACAGGGGTCAGTCCTGGGACCTCTCCTCTGGAACGTCGGCTACGACTGGCTCTTGCGGGGAACTCTCCTCCGAGGTACGAGTGTCGTCTGCTACGCGGATGACACTCTCCTCACCGCCCGGGGGGAGAGTTTCAGGGAGGCGGCCAACTTGGCCTCGGCGGGCGGATCCTTGGTCGCAGGGAGGATCCGCCGCCTAGGATTGACGGTGGCGCTGCACAAGACCGAGGCTGTGTTCTTCCACGGGCCTCGGCAGCGCCAACCACCAGACGCCCACATATTTGTGGAGGGCGTCCGAATCGAGGTGAAGGCCCAGATGAAATATCTGGGCCTTGTACTCGACAGCAGGTGGCGTTTCGGCCCGCATTTTAGCGAGCTGTCGACGCGCCTGCTGAAGACTGCGGGCGCCCTCTCGTGGCTGCTCCCCAATTTGGGGGGGCCCAGCGCACGATGCCGGCAACTCTACGCCGGCATCTTGAGGAGCATGGCCCTTTACGGGGCCCCTATCTGGGAGGACTCCCTCCAAAGGCGGGAGAACGCCGCCGCCTTGCGGGCCCCCCAAAGGGCCATAGCCCAGCGGGTGTCGCGGGCCTACCGCACGGTGGGCTTCGCGGCAGCGTGTGCTCTGGCTGGCACCCCTCCTTGGGAACTCGAGGCGTGGGTGCTCGCCAGAGTATACGAATGGACGGCGGGGCGGAGGGCGAGAGGAGAACGCCCCGCCCCGGAAGAGCGGGAGGCCGTCCGGCGGGAGGCGAGGGACGCCATCGTCGTCCATTGGACGAGGGACCTCGCCACCGCAGCCTTCGGCCGCCGAACCCTCGACGCGATCGGGCCGGTCCTGCGAGACTGGCTCGATCGGTCGCACGGGTTCCTCTCATTCCGTCTTGTGCAGGTGCTGTCCGGGCACGGTTGTTTCGGATCGTACCTGCACCGAATCGGACGGGAGGAGACACCGTCGTGCCACGACTGCGGTGCGGCGGAGGACGCGGCGCAGCACACCCTCGCGGTGTGCCCGTCGTGGTCCGAGCCGCGCCGCAGTCTCACTTCGGTGATCGGACCGGACCTCTCACTCCCCGGTTTGGTCAACGCCATGCTGGGCGATGAGAGGTCCTGGGCGGCAGTGGCCTCCTTCTGCGAACACGTCATGTCCCAGAAGGAGGCGGCGGAGCGCGCGCGGGAGGACGACCCTCACGCGGCGGCGCTCCGAAGACGGAGGAGGGGTCGGAGAAGACGTCAGTATGACGGCCATCTCCGACTCCTCCCCGGTGGAGGCCAGCAGGCAACGGGTGCGGGGGCACCCTTGCCTGTATTGCACGGGCCTCCACCAGTGTCGGACGGGAATGGCCAGGTGTTCCCGGCCATTCCCGTAGCCCCCCAGGCAGGGGGGCATGCGGGGCCCGCCAGCTAGGCGGGCATACGCCGGGAGGGCTGTGGAAGCAGAGGCTGAGCCAATTTCCCATAGCCCTCCCATCACGGCGTCGCGGGAACACCGCTGAGTTTTAGTGGGTATACTGCCACTCTGGCAGGGAGTCCCACATACCCCGTCTCGTCCCCCGACGAGCGGAGATGCGTAATGTCATTTCTCAGCGACAAAAAAAAAAAAAAAAAAAGGTTAGGTTAGGTTGGGGGGGGTACTCCTTCTGCGAAGAGGTAATGTCACAGAAGGAGGCGGCGGAGCGCGTGCGGGAGGAAGACCCTCTCGCGGCGCCGCTCCGCAGGCGAAGACGGGGCGTGAGACGGCGGTTGTATGATCGTCGTCACGCGCCTCCAGGTGGTGAACAGCGGGAGACAGGCGCGGGGGCGCCTTCTCCTGCATTGCACTGTCCACCACCCACGTCGTCAGTCATTCCTGGGCCCCTCCCTCCCGATGGGAGGGGCCCGCCGGGCCCGCCGTAAAGGCGGGCGGTCGTCGGCGGGGGGCAGGATGGAAAGGCTCTGCCGATTCCCAGTCCCCCTCCACTCAGACGATGCGGGAATGCCGCTGGGTTGTTTAGTGGGTATACCGGTTCTACCGGGGAGTCCCACATACCCCTCCCGTCCCCCGACGGGTGGGCATGCGTAATGCATTTTTCCCAGCGCAAACAAAAAAAAAAAAAAAAAAAGGTTGGGGGGGGGTGCATGTTGAAGAGCCTCCTCGTGGCGCACCCTGGGCAACGTCGGCTCCAATTTCTCCCAGTGCGGTTTTGGGGGACAATTGGGGCTGGCGGCTAATCTTCAACAAGCGGGGAAAGGTCGCGGTTCCAATCGCCGATCATGCTTGATGGTCGGTGAAGGGAACCGGGCTACAGAGGGCAGATACGTCCACTCCTCCTCTGCTTACAGAGGGAGGTGAGTGGGCGTAGACTGGGCAGGGCCGCCGATGCGGAACAGGCGGTCGTGTCCCGGAGGGAGGCAGCGGCGCGCGCGCGGGGGATGATTCTCTCGCGCGGCGCCGCTCCGGAGAGGGGAGGGGTCGAGGAAGACGCCGGTCTGGTAGTCACCTCCGGCTCCTCCCGGGTGGAGGCCAGCAGGCGGTGGGTGCGGGGGCGCCCTTTGCCTGTATTGCACGGGCCTCCACCAGCGTCGGACGGGAGTGGCCGGGTGTTCCCGGCCATTCCCGTAACCCCCCAGTTAAATGGGGGGCATGCGGGGCCCGCCAACTAGGCGGGCATACGCCGGGAGGGCTGTGGAAGCAGAGGCTGAGCCAATTTCCCATAGCCCTCCCATCACGGCGTTGTGGGAACACCGCTGAGTTTTAGTGGGTATACTGTCGAGTGCGGATTTCGACAGGAGTCCCACATACCCCGTCTCGTCCCCCACGAGCGGGGATGCATAAAGCATTTCTCAGCGACAAAAAAAAAAAAAAAAAAAAAAAAAAAAAAAAAAAGGTTAGGTTGGGGTGCATGTTGAAGAGCCTCCTCGTGGCGCACCCTGGGCAACGTCGGCTCCAATTTCTCCCAGTGCGGACAACTGGGGCTGGCGGCTAATCTTCAACAAGCGGGGAAAGGTCACGGTTCCAATCGCCGATCATGCTTGATGGTCGGTGAAGGGAACCGGGCTACAGAGGGCAGATACGCCCACTCCTCCTCTGCTTACAGAGGGAGGTGAGTGGGCGTAGACTGGGCACGGCCGCCGCTGCGGAATAGGCGGTCGTATCCCGGAGGGAGGCAGTGGCGCCCGCGCGGGGGGATGATTCTCTCGCGTGGCGCCGCTCCGGAGAGGGGAGGGGTCGAGGAAGACGCCGGTCTGGTAGTCACCTCCGGCTCCTCCCGGGTGGAGGCCAGCAGGCGGTGGGTGCGGGGGCGCCCTTTGCCTGTATTGCACGGGCCTCCACCAGTGTTGGACGGGAGTGGCCGGGTGTTCCCGGCCATTCCCGTAGCCCCCCCAGTTAAGTGGGGGGCATGCGGGGCCCGCCAACTAGGCGGGCATGCGCCGGGAGGGCTGTGGAAGTAGAGGCTGAGCCGATTTCCCATAGCCCTCCCATCACGGCGTTGTGGGAACACCGCTGAGTTTTAGTGGGTATACTGTCGAGTGCGGATTTTGACAGGAGTCCCACATACCCCGTCTCGTCCCCCACGAGCGGGGATGCATAAAGCATTTCTCAGCGACAAAAAAAAAAAAAAAAAAAAAAAAAAAAAGGTTAGGTTAGGTTAGGTTAGGTTTTTTTTTTTTTGGAAATTTATTTGATTCGCTTTGTTTTGTTTATTTTGGTTTTGGTTGTAAGTTTTTTGCATTGTTCTTATTAGTACCTGCGATTTGATACAGATACTGTCTTTTTGTATTAATTTGTTACTCGTGGTCGTTGGTGATAGTATAATATATTGTATTATGTTATAAATATAAATTATAGTTAGAATTAATAAATAAATACAATTTGTTTAGGTGCCGTTGAAGTTCTTGAGTTGGCTCAAAATTTTAGTTATATGTATATTTGATGTAAGCGTCCAAGGCTTGCGACTTGCTTCTTAACACTCTTCCTGCTTACTATGTGCCCCCATATGCCAGCAGCGTACGTGATAGTTGGTTCTATTACATGCATATAGATTGTGCGGGCGTTTTCCGGATGTGCGCCCCATGTGCACCTAGTGTACATTCGTAATTTGTTGAATATGCGAGTAGCTTTGCCCAGCACATATTTTAGGTGGCTATTGAACCGCAATTTCTCATCTAAGATGACGCCAAGCAGTTTTATTTCTGGCACAAATGCTAAGTCGGTGCCGTCCATTTGGAGCTGCGCGGTTTTCGCTTTGGGCGTGAAGGCGATGACTTGGGTTTTTGCTGGGCCAAAGGTTAGTTTTACGCGTTTGCCCCAGTCGCTGATGTTAGCGAGGGTGCTGTTGGTTAGTTGCTCCACTGATTCAGGTGTATCCGCCGTTACTACCAGCAAGACGTCATCCGCGAAGGCTTGCATATGGCAGCCCGATGGCAGTTGCATATCCAGAAGCTCGTCCAGGATCAGGTTCCATAAGACCGGACCACACGCGGATCCTTGAATGCAACCTTTTGTAAGGGTTTTGCGCACTCGGACTCCCGCGTGGTCCAACGTGGCGGTTCTTTCCTGCACGTAGTTTTTGATGAGGCCATAGATGTTTTGCGGCGTTCCAATGTGTTTAAGACGATGGAAAAGGGCAGGCCACCAAGCGTTGTCAAACGCCGCCCTTATGTCTAGTGATATTGCTATGGCTAGTTTGTGGTTCTGTTTGGCGTGATGTACATGGTTTAGAGCTGCATGAATGGCTTGGGTGGTATTCTTTTGCTGACGAAATCCAAATTGTTGAGGGTTTAGTTTGTTTCCAACCTCAGCGTGGTGGGCTACCCTTTTGATGAACAGTTTTTCTAGGAGTTTCCCGAATACTGGAATGAGACCTATGGGGCGGAAGGATTTGAGATATGTTGGATCATCCTTTCCCGGTTTGGGAATGATCTTGACATAGGCCTCTTTCCACATTCGGGGGAAATGCTTTAGGGCAAGGCATCTGTTCATGATGTCAGTTAATAGTTGCGGGTAATGTATGGTGAATTGGAGGCAAATATCGGAGGTGAGATGGTCGAGGCCAGGGGCTTTATTGGGGCTTATCTGTTTTAGTTGCTCGAGAACCTCTTCTTCGGTGAACGGATGGTCGTCAATTGTGTTGGTCGTAGAACTATGGTATTGGTGTCGAAGTTGTGTTTGTATTGGCGTACGGTCGCAGGTATCATCAGGGTAGAAGTGGTTTAGGAGGGCAGTGGCTGTCTCCTCTCCATCGGTGGTAAATCTGTCTCCTACTTTGAGAGTTATGGGTGGTCTTCTGGGCGCAGTCTCTTTCAGAAGTCGGTTGGTCAGCGACCAGACGTTCTCTTTCTGCTGAAGTTCGCAAAACTTACGGAAGTTTTTGGTGGACTCGTTTTTGAGTTCTTCCGAATAAACCGCTTTCTTGTTCTGGCTCTCCTCCAGAAGGGCTTCGAGCGGTAAACCATGCCGTTTTGCAGTGTGGATGCGTCTGTGGAGGTTGATAATTTCTCTCTTTTGGGTTTCAAGGCTCTCGGTCCACCAAGGAGCTTTGTTCTTACGGTTCTGACCTTTAGTAGGCATGGTTTCCTTGCAGCTGTCGTGTATCAGATCAGTGATTTGCTGGACGAGGCACTCCAGTTGATCGACATCAAGGTTGGGCACATCCCTATCGAGCACGTCCGAGATCGTCATTTTGCGCAGCACAGCATCTTTAAAGGCTGCCCAGTCCGCTCCTTTGGTGTTAAATAGGAAGGTTGAGTTGTCGTTGTTGTTTCCGTTGGTTGAGTGTCTGCGGGTGGTGATGCTGAAATCGATGGCGTTGTGCTGTGATGACGTGCAACAGTCCAGGTTGACCCTCCAATCACGTACAGAGTCGTACGTCGAGGCGGACGCCAGCGTCACGTCAATGATAGACGAGCGGTCGTGCCCGTGCGTTACTGTTTCGAAGGTCGGGGTGGTTCCGGTGTTGCAGATGTACATGTCGTTGGCGTAGGCGAGTTCGAGAAGGCTAATTCCTCTGGGGTTGGATTTTTCACTTCCCCACGCAGGGTGCCAGCCATTGAAATCTCCCCCCAGTATGCACTTGTGCTGCGATGTGGTTTTGAGGAAGCAGTCTATTGCTTCGAGTGTGCAGGAGGTGTCATCTCTGGGCTCTACGTAAGCTGAGGCCAGGTACCATTTCTGGTGGTCGGTTTGCAGCAGAATCACGCTTAAGTTAGCCGAAGACATTCCAGACTCCCCCAACACCACACCACACCCATGTTTGACGAGGATGCATGCCTTAACATTGCATCCGTTCGAGTATTGGAAGATGTCGATACCCGATATAGTTTTGACCTCCTTGCCAGATCCTATATAGGGTTCGGACAACAAAGCAATGTCATATTGGCCATTATAAAAGTACGTTAAAAATTCATGGAAGCAGTTTTTTGAGCGATCAATGTTGCACTGTACTATTTTAATAAGTGACTTATCCATAATCAGTGCGGCTGGTAATTTTGAGTTTAAGTGATTTCACTCTAGGGCAATTATTTGCAGTGGCCTTGTGCCCAACGTCGTAGCTGGTGCTGAATTTTGTGTTGTGTTGGTGACAGTTGAAGCATTTGGGCGTGCCTTTCTTCTCTCGAAGCGGACAGCTTTCGATGTTGTGGCCTTCTTCAGAGCAGTAGGCGCAAGGAGATTGTTTCGCGGTGCATTTTGTCTTGATGTGTCCGAATTGCAGGCACTTATTGCACTGGATGAATGGGGAGAAGTCTTCGGAATGGACGCGTTGATGGTCGACGCAAATTCTTCCCATATCGACTATTTTACGCCATAGGGTGGGATGAGCGATTAGGATGGCGTTGTAAAGGTTTGGATTCCTATTATTTCTTTTGAAGGCGAGTCGCAGGTCGTCGTTCTTCTCAATGAGAGGTGATAGCTCTTCGTTCTGACCGCGAATGATGTCAATTAGCTCCTCAGAGGGCGTGTCTGTAGATATTCCCTTGAGTATAAGCATAGGTTGCAGTTTCCTTGCCGGTTCCGCGGTGAGCTGGGTGGAAGTTTCCAACTTCTTAAGGGTCTCGTCGCGCTGTTTCTCCGTTTCAAACTCGACCCTTAGTTTGTTGTTAGACACGGACTGGATTTTTGAAGGCGCATAGGTGGTAGTGCGGAAGTTGACGCTATTCCTAAAAGACTCCACAACTTCCTGGCGCGTTTGTGTGTCGCATTTAGCCGAGACGATGAGAGCAGGTCGGTTTGGTGGTATCTCTTTAATTGGGCGCCGAGATGCAGGCGCGCAGGCAGCTTGCGCGTAAGTCGGTGTCGCTGGTGGATTCGTAATATTAGTGAGGTGCTTGCTCAACTCCTCTCGCACGCAAATCGCAATCTCTTTTCTGAGTGCCCCGTTATCATCGTCGGCTCTGACAAGATTTTTCATGGCTTGTACTTCTGTCTTCACGCTAGTGATTATCTCGTTTTTAAGGTCGCCGATGTAAGATGGTGGTTGGCCTTCCGGGCCGAGTTCATCCCGAGGAGAGCGAGCAAAGTTAGGCAGTTTTGATATCGCTATGCGTATTTCGTCAGACGCCAGAGCAATAGTCTTTTTATTGCCAGTCGTGACGCTTTTACTCTCGGTAACGGTGGTTTTGATACATTCAGCGAGTCTGCATATGACGGCGACGCATGATTCCAAGCTGGTGACCTCTGAAGAGTCCGCGGGAAGGGGAGGAATTTTGATCGGGGTTGGGGGAATGGCTAAACGGGGCGGAGTACGGACTAAAGCCATTTTCCATTAGCACAGTTTATTTCTGCCGTGAGAAAACTAGGTCTCTAATGGCAATGGGATGGGTATTTTGATGGGAGTTGAGCACAAACAGCTTTTAAAGCAACATAGTACCCTAAAATAAAATAAAATATTTTTGCAAAAATTTGCTCGTTTATCTACCCTGCCGCTATAGGGCGGGTGGGAGGGCAAAATTTTTTCACTTTTTTCGAGCTAGCCACGCGTGTGAGGTGTCAAAACACGCGTCTGCGTGCGGGCTAATTAACGACGAAGTAATTGGAGGTAGGTTCCGAACAATATTATGAATTTAAGATGAAAAAACGTGAAATTATATATAGCGAAATACGTAAATATATTGTTTTGGTCTTCAAACCAGCAAGACTGATCGCGCAACGCGGTCCACCCTGATGGTGTGGCAGGTAAGTAATTTATAATATGTAAACGTAGAATTTAGAATGAGTATTTTTAGAGTAAATCGAGATTATAGTGTTTTTATTATAGTGAAAATTACGAAAATTGAGTTATATTAATTTTTAAGCGAATAGATGGGTTGGGATAGGTGGAGGAGTAGGACAGAACCTAGATAGGATGAACTGCGTCGAAGACCGTCTCAAAATCCGACTCCGTAGTGCAAAGTTATCGTGGTTGGAGTAAATTGCTATATATCTAAGGTGAGTTTTCAATGGTAGGTATATTAAAATTTTTTCACTTTTTTCGAGCTAGCCACGCGTGTGAGGTGTCAAAACACGCGTCTGCGTGCGGGCTAATTAACGACGAAGTAATTGGAGGTAGGTTCCGAACAATATTATGAATTTAAGATGAAAAAACGTGAAATTATATATAGCGAAATACGTAAATATATTGTTTTGGTCTTCAAACCAGCAAGACTGATCGCGCAACGCGGTCCACCCTGATGGTGTGGCAGGTAAGTAATTTATAATATGTAAACGTAGAATTTAGAATGAGTATTTTTAGAGTAAATCGAGATTATAGTGTTTTTATTATAGTGAAAATTACGAAAATTGAGTTATATTAATTTTTAAGCGAATAGATGGGTTGGGATAGGTGGAGGAGTAGGACAGAACCTAGATAGGATGAACTGCGTCGAAGACCGTCTCAAAATCCGACTCCGTAGTGCAAAGTTATCGTGGTTGGAGTAAATTGCTATATATCTAAGGTGAGTTTTCAATGGTAGGTATATTAAAATTTTTTCACTTTTTTCGAGCTAGCCACGCGTGTGAGGTGTCAAAACACGCGTCTGCGTGCGGGCTAATTAACGACGAAGTAATTGGAGGTAGGTTCCGAACAATATTATGAATTTAAGATGAAAAAACGTGAAATTATATATAGCGAAATACGTAAATATATTGTTTTGGTCTTCAAACCAGCAAGACTGATCGCGCAACGCGGTCCACCCTGATGGTGTGGCAGGTAAGTAATTTATAATATGTAAACGTAGAATTTAGAATGAGTATTTTTAGAGTAAATCGAGATTATAGTGTTTTTATTATAGTGAAAATTACGAAAATTGAGTTATATTAATTTTTAAGCGAATAGATGGGTTGGGATAGGTGGAGGAGTAGGACAGAACCTAGATAGGATGAACTGCGTCGAAGACCGTCTCAAAATCCGACTCCGTAGTGCAAAGTTATCGTGGTTGGAGTAAATTGCTATACAGGGTGTCCAAGAACCTGGCGTCCAACTGGATTCCCACGATGCCCCAAGTTCTAACAGTACTCAGAAAAATATTTTAAAAAATCCACTCCATGTACTTACAGAATTATACTGATTTCAAAAAAAAAAGGGGAAATGAGCACCCTGTGACATACTTTTGAATGCTGTGACTGCTAATGCTGATAATTTCGATATTTCTTGGAGGTTTTGTAATCTAGGGTATTGCTGTGTCTAAATAGAATGTAAAAATAATGTACTTATTGTACCATTTTAAAATAAAATATTATTTTAACTAAAGGTGATATGGAAAACTATTGAATTTCGCAACTTTGACCGACTGTAGTGTAAAAAAAATGTACCAAAATAGTATGGCAAGTGACGTCAAATTTTGACGCGTTTATTCCTCTTTTTAAAAAGGTATAATACTTACACATTAATTTGAAAAAAAAAAATTTTGATAATATTTTTACTCAACAACCCAATTTTTACGATGTCTTACAGAATTCTTAGAAAGAAAAATTTACGACGAATTGAATCTAACCTCTAAAGAATTACTATTGTATGCTCATAAAAATAACAACAGGCCTCTCAAAAAACAGGTTAGACCGTAAGGGACGGTATGTGCATGCATCTCACCATAGTGATTCGTTATTACAACAGGAGGGAGCAAGACAGAAACTATCTTTGCGATTTGCTGGTTCTTCTTTATGGTACCCCATTATTCAGGTAAGAGTGAGGGAGAAAAAGGTTAGAGGTGCGAGTGAGATAGATAGTGACGCTATCTGGGATCGTGCTATTTAGGATAACAGTACGGTCAGTACGCGTCACTGCCTCCTGCCGTTACTACGCACCTCTCTCTTATTGTTACCATTGATCACGTACTACGATTTAAAGCTTTGTTTATTGGACTCGATTACTCTTTGTGCTCTGGACTTTGAAACGAACTCTTTACGACGACCTTTGCCTGTGTTTGGACAGTTTGTGTTTTGTGTGTGCTACCATGGCGACCTACACTCCGCAAGAATACGCAAATATGCACTACATTTATGGAGAATGTAGAGGTAATGGACGAGCTGCAGCGAGACTTTACAGAGAAAGGTATCCGAGGGCTACGCGATATCCCGACCATCGAGTTTTCATTAATGTGCACAGATCACTATGTGACGGGCGGTTCCCCAATCAAGTAGCTGGTGAAGGACGACCCGTAAATGACTTCATACGCGATGAAGTTTTAGAGGCGGTGTCGGCAAATCCAAGCATCTCTGTGCGAGGAATAGAAGCTGATACGGGGATACCGAAGAGCACAGCACACAGTATTCTCCAAAAAGAAGAATATCATCCGTACCACGTACAGCGAGTGCAAAGTCTTTTACCTCGAGACTATCCGAGCCGAGTCGCGTTTTGTGAAACAATCCTGCAAAAACATCGAGAAGACGAAAACTTTATCGACAAAATTTTGTGGTCAGATGAATCAACATTTAAGAAGGATGGCTACATGAACCTACACAACTTGCACGAGTGGCATGTGGAAAATCCGCACTTGATGCGAGAAGATAGATCCCAGTACCGGTTCAAAGTGAACATGTGGACCGGTATTCTCTGTGGGAATATTATTGGTCCATTTGAGATGCCCGAGAATTTGACTGGCGAATCATATTTAAATTTTCTTCAAAATGATTTGCCAAATTTACTAGAAGAGACCCCACCAGATATGTGGTTCCAACACGACGGCTGTCCAGCACATTTTCGCGTATCCGTTAGAGAGTTTTTGGACGAGCAATACCCGAACAGGTGGATTGGGCGATCAGGAACAATCCCGTGGCCAGCCCGCTCACCTGACTTAAATCCGCTGGATTTTTTTTTCTGGGGAACTATGAAGGAGCTCGTTTATGCGAAGCCCATTAATGACATCGCTGACCTTCGTGAGAAGATAACACAAGCAGTGCAGGTGATACGTCAAAAAAGTTACTCGCGAAACATAAAGCGGTCCTTTTTAAGGAGAGTGAGAGCTTGTATTGCCGCGGGTGGTCAACATTTTGAACATTTATTGTAATAAAATATCTTTAAACTAACATTCTTTGCTTTTATTCTACTGGGAACCCATCTACCTGTGTGTATTTCCTTCTTGCTCACTCTTGGAACCGAAGTAAATAATAGTAGTAACATAACAGTTTCTAAGATAAGAAAGGGTCCGACAGTTACCGTTAGTAGGTAGGCACTTCGTAAAAATTGGGTTGTTGAGTAAAAATATTATCAAAATTTTTTTTTTCAAATTAATGTGTAAGTATTATACCTTTTTAAAAAGAGGAATAAACGCGTCAAAATTTGACGTCACTTGCCATACTATTTTGGTACATTTTTTTTACACTACAGTCGGTCAAAGTTGCGAAATTCAATAGTTTTCCATATCACCTTTAGTTAAAATAATATTTTATTTTAAAATGGTACAATAAGTACATTATTTTTACATTCTATTTAGACACAGCAATACCCTAGATTACAAAACCTCCAAGAAATATCGAAATTATCAGCATTAGCAGTCACAGCATTCAAAAGTATGTCACAGGGTGCTCATTTCCCCTTTTTTTTTTGAAATCAGTATAATTCTGTAAGTACATGGGGTGGATTTTTTAAAATATTTTTCTGAGTACTGTTAGAACTTGGGGCATCGTGGGAATCCAGTTGGACGCCAGGTTCTTGGACACCCTGTATATCTAAGGTGAGTTTTCAATGGTAGGTATATTAAAATTTTTTCACTTTTTTCGAGCTAGCCACGCGTGTGAGGTGTCAAAACACGCGTCTGCGTGCGGGCTAATTAACGACGAAGTAATTGGAGGTAGGTTCCGAACAATATTATGAATTTAAGATGAAAAAACGTGAAATTATATATAGCGAAATACGTAAATATATTGTTTTGGTCTTCAAACCAGCAAGACTGATCGCGCAACGCGGTCCACCCTGATGGTGTGGCAGGTAAGTAATTTATAATATGTAAACGTAGAATTTAGAATGAGTATTTTTAGAGTAAATCGAGATTATAGTGTTTTTATTATAGTGAAAATTACGAAAATTGAGTTATATTAATTTTTAAGCGAATAGATGGGTTGGGATAGGTGGAGGAGTAGGACAGAACCTAGATAGGATGAACTGCGTTGAAGACCGTCTCAAAATCCGACTCCGTAGTGCAAAGTTATCGTGGTTGGAGTAAATTGCTATATATCTAAGGTGAGTTTTCAATGGTAGGTATATTAAAATTTTTTCACTTTTTTCGAGCTAGCCACGCGTGTGAGGTGTCAAAACACGCGTCTGCGTGCGGGCTAATTAACGACGAAGTAATTGGAGGTAGGTTCCGAACAATACTATGAATTTAAGATGAAAAAACGTGAAATTATATATAGCGAAATACGTAAATATATTGTTTTGGTCTTCAAACCAGCAAGACTGATCGCGCAACGCGGTCCACCCTGATGGTGTGGCAGGTAAGTAATTTATAATATGTAAACGTAGAATTTAGAATGAGTATTTTTAGAGTAAATCGAGATTATAGTGTTTTTATTATAGTGAAAATTACGAAAATTGAGTTATATTAATTTTTAAGCGAATAGATGGGTTGGGATAGGTGGAGGAGTAGGACAGAACCTAGATAGGATGAACTGCGTCGAAGACCGTCTCAAAATCCGACTCCGTAGTGCAAAGTTATCGTGGTTGGAGTAAATTGCTATATATCTAAGGTGAGTTTTCAATGGTAGGTATATTAAAATTTTTTCACTTTTTTCGAGCTAGCCACGCGTGTGAGGTGTCAAAACACGCGTCTGCGTGCGGGCTAATTAACGACGAAGTAATTGGAGGTAGGTTCCGAACAATATTATGAATTTAAGATGAAAAAACGTGAAATTATATATAGCGAAATACGTAAATATATTGTTTTGGTCTTCAAACCAGCAAGACTGATCGCGCAACGCGGTCCACCCTGATGGTGTGGCAGGTAAGTAATTTATAATATGTAAACGTAGAATTTAGAATGAGTATTTTTAGAGTAAATCGAGATTATAGTGTTTTTATTATAGTGAAAATTACGAAAATTGAGTTATATTAATTTTTAAGCGAATAGATGGGTTGGGATAGGTGGAGGAGTAGGACAGAACCTAGATAGGATGAACTGCGTCGAAGACCGTCTCAAAATCCGACTCCGTAGTGCAAAGTTATCGTGGTTGGAGTAAATTGCTATATATCTAAGGTGAGTTTTCAATGGTAGGTATATTAAAATTTTTTCACTTTTTTCGAGCTAGCCACGCGTGTGAGGTGTCAAAACACGCGTCTGCGTGCGGGCTAATTAACGACGAAGTAATTGGAGGTAGGTTCCGAACAATATTATGAATTTAAGATGAAAAAACGTGAAATTATATATAGCGAAATACGTAAATATATTGTTTTGGTCTTCAAACCAGCAAGACTGATCGCGCAACGCGGTCCACCCTGATGGTGTGGCAGGTAAGTAATTTATAATATGTAAACGTAGAATTTAGAATGAGTATTTTTAGAGTAAATCGAGATTATAGTGTTTTTATTATAGTGAAAATTACGAAAATTGAGTTATATTAATTTTTAAGCGAATAGATGGGTTGGGATAGGTGGAGGAGTAGGACAGAACCTAGATAGGATGAACTGCGTCGAAGACCGTCTCAAAATCCGACTCCGTAGTGCAAAGTTATCGTGGTTGGAGTAAATTGCTATATATCTAAGGTGAGTTTTCAATGGTAGGTATATTAAAATTTTTTCACTTTTTTCGAGCTAGCCACGCGTGTGAGGTGTCAAAACACGCGTCTGCGTGCGGGCTAATTAACGACGAAGTAATTGGAGGTAGGTTCCGAACAATATTATGAATTTAAGATGAAAAAACGTGAAATTATATATAGCGAAATACGTAAATATATTGTTTTGGTCTTCAAACCAGCAAGACTGATCGCGCAACGCGGTCCACCCTGATGGTGTGGCAGGTAAGTAATTTATAATATGTAAACGTAGAATTTAGAATGAGTATTTTTAGAGTAAATCGAGATTATAGTGTTTTTATTATAGTGAAAATTACGAAAATTGAGTTATATTAATTTTTAAGCGAATAGATGGGTTGGGATAGGTGGAGGAGTAGGACAGAACCTAGATAGGATGAACTGCGTCGAAGACCGTCTCAAAATCCGACTCCGTAGTGCAAAGTTATCGTGGTTGGAGTAAATTGCTATATATCTAAGGTGAGTTTTCAATGGTAGGTATATTAAAATTTTTTCACTTTTTTCGAGCTAGCCACGCGTGTGAGGTGTCAAAACACGCGTCTGCGTGCGGGCTAATTAACGACGAAGTAATTGGAGGTAGGTTCCGAACAATATTATGAATTTAAGATGAAAAAACGTGAAATTATATATAGCGAAATACGTAAATATATTGTTTTGGTCTTCAAACCAGCAAGACTGATCGCGCAACGCGGTCCACCCTGATGGTGTGGCAGGTAAGTAATTTATAATATGTAAACGTAGAATTTAGAATGAGTATTTTTAGAGTAAATCGAGATTATAGTGTTTTTATTATAGTGAAAATTACGAAAATTGAGTTATATTAATTTTTAAGCGAATAGATGGGTTGGGATAGGTGGAGGAGTAGGACAGAACCTAGATAGGATGAACTGCGTCGAAGACCGTCTCAAAATCCGACTCCGTAGTGCAAAGTTATCGTGGTTGGAGTAAATTGCTATATATCTAAGGTGAGTTTTCAATGGTAGGTATATTAAAATTTTTTCACTTTTTTCGAGCTAGCCACGCGTGTGAGGTGTCAAAACACGCGTCTGCGTGCGGGCTAATTAACGACGAAGTAATTGGAGGTAGGTTCCGAACAATATTATGAATTTAAGATGAAAAAACGTGAAATTATATATAGCGAAATACGTAAATATATTGTTTTGGTCTTCAAACCAGCAAGACTGATCGCGCAACGCGGTCCACCCTGATGGTGTGGCAGGTAAGTAATTTATAATATGTAAACGTAGAATTTAGAATGAGTATTTTTAGAGTAAATCGAGATTATAGTGTTTTTATTATAGTGAAAATTACGAAAATTGAGTTATATTAATTTTTAAGCGAATAGATGGGTTGGGATAGGTGGAGGAGTAGGACAGAACCTAGATAGGATGAACTGCGTCGAAGACCGTCTCAAAATCCGACTCCGTAGTGCAAAGTTATCGTGGTTGGAGTAAATTGCTATATATCTAAGGTGAGTTTTCAATGGTAGGTATATTAAAATTTTTTCACTTTTTTCGAGCTAGCCACGCGTGTGAGGTGTCAAAACACGCGTCTGCGTGCGGGCTAATTAACGACGAAGTAATTGGAGGTAGGTTCCGAACAATATTATGAATTTAAGATGAAAAAACGTGAAATTATATATAGCGAAATACGTAAATATATTGTTTTGGTCTTCAAACCAGCAAGACTGATCGCGCAACGCGGTCCACCCTGATGGTGTGGCAGGTAAGTAATTTATAATATGTAAACGTAGAATTTAGAATGAGTATTTTTAGAGTAAATCGAGATTATAGTGTTTTTATTATAGTGAAAATTACGAAAATTGAGTTATATTAATTTTTAAGCGAATAGATGGGTTGGGATAGGTGGAGGAGTAGGACAGAACCTAGATAGGATGAACTGCGTTGAAGACCGTCTCAAAATCCGACTCCGTAGTGCAAAGTTATCGTGGTTGGAGTAAATTGCTATATATCTAAGGTGAGTTTTCAATGGTAGGTATATTAAAATTTTTTCACTTTTTTCGAGCTAGCCACGCGTGTGAGGTGTCAAAACACGCGTCTGCGTGCGGGCTAATTAACGACGAAGTAATTGGAGGTAGGTTCCGAACAATACTATGAATTTAAGATGAAAAAACGTGAAATTATATATAGCGAAATACGTAAATATATTGTTTTGGTCTTCAAACCAGCAAGACTGATCGCGCAACGCGGTCCACCCTGATGGTGTGGCAGGTAAGTAATTTATAATATGTAAACGTAGAATTTAGAATGAGTATTTTTAGAGTAAATCGAGATTATAGTGTTTTTATTATAGTGAAAATTACGAAAATTGAGTTATATTAATTTTTAAGCGAATAGATGGGTTGGGATAGGTGGAGGAGTAGGACAGAACCTAGATAGGATGAACTGCGTCGAAGACCGTCTCAAAATCCGACTCCGTAGTGCAAAGTTATCGTGGTTGGAGTAAATTGCTATATATCTAAGGTGAGTTTTCAATGGTAGGTATATTAAAATTTTTTCACTTTTTTCGAGCTAGCCACGCGTGTGAGGTGTCAAAACACGCGTCTGCGTGCGGGCTAATTAACGACGAAGTAATTGGAGGTAGGTTCCGAACAATATTATGAATTTAAGATGAAAAAACGTGAAATTATATATAGCGAAATACGTAAATATATTGTTTTGGTCTTCAAACCAGCAAGACTGATCGCGCAACGCGGTCCACCCTGATGGTGTGGCAGGTAAGTAATTTATAATATGTAAACGTAGAATTTAGAATGAGTATTTTTAGAGTAAATCGAGATTATAGTGTTTTTATTATAGTGAAAATTACGAAAATTGAGTTATATTAATTTTTAAGCGAATAGATGGGTTGGGATAGGTGGAGGAGTAGGACAGAACCTAGATAGGATGAACTGCGTCGAAGACCGTCTCAAAATCCGACTCCGTAGTGCAAAGTTATCGTGGTTGGAGTAAATTGCTATATATCTAAGGTGAGTTTTCAATGGTAGGTATATTAAAATTTTTTCACTTTTTTCGAGCTAGCCACGCGTGTGAGGTGTCAAAACACGCGTCTGCGTGCGGGCTAATTAACGACGAAGTAATTGGAGGTAGGTTCCGAACAATATTATGAATTTAAGATGAAAAAACGTGAAATTATATATAGCGAAATACGTAAATATATTGTTTTGGTCTTCAAACCAGCAAGACTGATCGCGCAACGCGGTCCACCCTGATGGTGTGGCAGGTAAGTAATTTATAATATGTAAACGTAGAATTTAGAATGAGTATTTTTAGAGTAAATCGAGATTATAGTGTTTTTATTATAGTGAAAATTACGAAAATTGAGTTATATTAATTTTTAAGCGAATAGATGGGTTGGGATAGGTGGAGGAGTAGGACAGAACCTAGATAGGATGAACTGCGTCGAAGACCGTCTCAAAATCCGACTCCGTAGTGCAAAGTTATCGTGGTTGGAGTAAATTGCTATATATCTAAGGTGAGTTTTCAATGGTAGGTATATTAAATTTTTTTCACTTTTTTCGAGCTAGCCACGCGTGTGAGGTGTCAAAACACGCGTCTGCGTGCGGGCTAATTAACGACGAAGTAATTGGAGGTAGGTTCCGAACAATATTATGAATTTAAGATGAAAAAACGTGAAATTATATATAGCGAAATACGTAAATATATTGTTTTGGTCTTCAAACCAGCAAGACTGATCGCGCAACGCGGTCCACCCTGATGGTGTGGCAGGTAAGTAATTTATAATATGTAAACGTAGAATTTAGAATGAGTATTTTTAGAGTAAATCGAGATTATAGTGTTTTTATTATAGTGAAAATTACGAAAATTGAGTTATATTAATTTTTAAGCGAATAGATGGGTTGGGATAGGTGGAGGAGTAGGACAGAACCTAGATAGGATGAACTGCGTCGAAGACCGTCTCAAAATCCGACTCCGTAGTGCAAAGTTATCGTGGTTGGAGTAAATTGCTATATATCTAAGGTGAGTTTTCAATGGTAGGTATATTAAAATTTTTTCACTTTTTTCGAGCTAGCCACGCGTGTGAGGTGTCAAAACACGCGTCTGCGTGCGGGCTAATTAACGACGAAGTAATTGGAGGTAGGTTCCGAACAATATTATGAATTTAAGATGAAAAAACGTGAAATTATATATAGCGAAATACGTAAATATATTGTTTTGGTCTTCAAACCAGCAAGACTGATCGCGCAACGCGGTCCACCCTGATGGTGTGGCAGGTAAGTAATTTATAATATGTAAACGTAGAATTTAGAATGAGTATTTTTAGAGTAAATCGAGATTATAGTGTTTTTATTATAGTGAAAATTACGAAAATTGAGTTATATTAATTTTTAAGCGAATAGATGGGTTGGGATAGGTGGAGGAGTAGGACAGAACCTAGATAGGATGAACTGCGTCGAAGACCGTCTCAAAATCCGACTCCGTAGTGCAAAGTTATCGTGGTTGGAGTAAATTGCTATATATCTAAGGTGAGTTTTCAATGGTAGGTATATTAAAATTTTTTCACTTTTTTCGAGCTAGCCACGCGTGTGAGGTGTCAAAACACGCGTCTGCGTGCGGGCTAATTAACGACGAAGTAATTGGAGGTAGGTTCCGAACAATATTATGAATTTAAGATGAAAAAACGTGAAATTATATATAGCGAAATACGTAAATATATTGTTTTGGTCTTCAAACCAGCAAGACTGATCGCGCAACGCGGTCCACCCTGATGGTGTGGCAGGTAAGTAATTTATAATATGTAAACGTAGAATTTAGAATGAGTATTTTTAGAGTAAATCGAGATTATAGTGTTTTTATTATAGTGAAAATTACGAAAATTGAGTTATATTAATTTTTAAGCGAATAGATGGGTTGGGATAGGTGGAGGAGTAGGACAGAACCTAGATAGGATGAACTGCGTCGAAGACCGTCTCAAAATCCGACTCCGTAGTGCAAAGTTATCGTGGTTGGAGTAAATTGCTATATATCTAAGGTGAGTTTTCAATGGTAGGTATATTAAAATTTTTTCACTTTTTTCGAGCTAGCCACGCGTGTGAGGTGTCAAAACACGCGTCTGCGTGCGGGCTAATTAACGACGAAGTAATTGGAGGTAGGTTCCGAACAATATTATGAATTTAAGATGAAAAAACGTGAAATTATATATAGCGAAATACGTAAATATATTGTTTTGGTCTTCAAACCAGCAAGACTGATCGCGCAACGCGGTCCACCCTGATGGTGTGGCAGGTAAGTAATTTATAATATGTAAACGTAGAATTTAGAATGAGTATTTTTAGAGTAAATCGAGATTATAGTGTTTTTATTATAGTGAAAATTACGAAAATTGAGTTATATTAATTTTTAAGCGAATAGATGGGTTGGGATAGGTGGAGGAGTAGGACAGAACCTAGATAGGATGAACTGCGTCGAAGACCGTCTCAAAATCCGACTCCGTAGTGCAAAGTTATCGTGGTTGGAGTAAATTGCTATATATCTAAGGTGAGTTTTCAATGGTAGGTATATTAAAATTTTTTCACTTTTTTCGAGCTAGCCACGCGTGTGAGGTGTCAAAACACGCGTCTGCGTGCGGGCTAATTAACGACGAAGTAATTGGAGGTAGGTTCCGAACAATATTATGAATTTAAGATGAAAAAACGTGAAATTATATATAGCGAAATACGTAAATATATTGTTTTGGTCTTCAAACCAGCAAGACTGATCGCGCAACGCGGTCCACCCTGATGGTGTGGCAGGTAAGTAATTTATAATATGTAAACGTAGAATTTAGAATGAGTATTTTTAGAGTAAATCGAGATTATAGTGTTTTTATTATAGTGAAAATTACGAAAATTGAGTTATATTAATTTTTAAGCGAATAGATGGGTTGGGATAGGTGGAGGAGTAGGACAGAACCTAGATAGGATGAACTGCGTCGAAGACCGTCTCAAAATCCGACTCCGTAGTGCAAAGTTATCGTGGTTGGAGTAAATTGCTATATATCTAAGGTGAGTTTTCAATGGTAGGTATATTAAAATTTTTTCACTTTTTTCGAGCTAGCCACGCGTGTGAGGTGTCAAAACACGCGTCTGCGTGCGGGCTAATTAACGACGAAGTAATTGGAGGTAGGTTCCGAACAATATTATGAATTTAAGATGAAAAAACGTGAAATTATATATAGCGAAATACGTAAATATATTGTTTTGGTCTTCAAACCAGCAAGACTGATCGCGCAACGCGGTCCACCCTGATGGTGTGGCAGGTAAGTAATTTATAATATGTAAACGTAGAATTTAGAATGAGTATTTTTAGAGTAAATCGAGATTATAGTGTTTTTATTATAGTGAAAATTACGAAAATTGAGTTATATTAATTTTTAAGCGAATAGATGGGTTGGGATAGGTGGAGGAGTAGGACAGAACCTAGATAGGATGAACTGCGTCGAAGACCGTCTCAAAATCCGACTCCGTAGTGCAAAGTTATCGTGGTTGGAGTAAATTGCTATATATCTAAGGTGAGTTTTCAATGGTAGGTATATTAAAATTTTTTCACTTTTTTCGAGCTAGCCACGCGTGTGAGGTGTCAAAACACGCGTCTGCGTGCGGGCTAATTAACGACGAAGTAATTGGAGGTAGGTTCCGAACAATATTATGAATTTAAGATGAAAAAACGTGAAATTATATATAGCGAAATACGTAAATATATTGTTTTGGTCTTCAAACCAGCAAGACTGATCGCGCAACGCGGTCCACCCTGATGGTGTGGCAGGTAAGTAATTTATAATATGTAAACGTAGAATTTAGAATGAGTATTTTTAGAGTAAATCGAGATTATAGTGTTTTTATTATAGTGAAAATTACGAAAATTGAGTTATATTAATTTTTAAGCGAATAGATGGGTTGGGATAGGTGGAGGAGTAGGACAGAACCTAGATAGGATGAACTGCGTCGAAGACCGTCTCAAAATCCGACTCCGTAGTGCAAAGTTATCGTGGTTGGAGTAAATTGCTATATATCTAAGGTGAGTTTTCAATGGTAGGTATATTAAAATTTTTTCACTTTTTTCGAGCTAGCCACGCGTGTGAGGTGTCAAAACACGCGTCTGCGTGCGGGCTAATTAACGACGAAGTAATTGGAGGTAGGTTCCGAACAATACTATGAATTTAAGATGAAAAAACGTGAAATTATATATAGCGAAATACGTAAATATATTGTTTTGGTCTTCAAACCAGCAAGACTGATCGCGCAACGCGGTCCACCCTGATGGTGTGGCAGGTAAGTAATTTATAATATGTAAACGTAGAATTTAGAATGAGTATTTTTAGAGTAAATCGAGATTATAGTGTTTTTATTATAGTGAAAATTACGAAAATTGAGTTATATTAATTTTTAAGCGAATAGATGGGTTGGGATAGGTGGAGGAGTAGGACAGAACCTAGATAGGATGAACTGCGTCGAAGACCGTCTCAAAATCCGACTCCGTAGTGCAAAGTTATCGTGGTTGGAGTAAATTGCTATATATCTAAGGTGAGTTTTCAATGGTAGGTATATTAAAATTTTTTCACTTTTTTCGAGCTAGCCACGCGTGTGAGGTGTCAAAACACGCGTCTGCGTGCGGGCTAATTAACGACGAAGTAATTGGAGGTAGGTTCCGAACAATATTATGAATTTAAGATGAAAAAACGTGAAATTATATATAGCGAAATACGTAAATATATTGTTTTGGTCTTCAAACCAGCAAGACTGATCGCGCAACGCGGTCCACCCTGATGGTGTGGCAGGTAAGTAATTTATAATATGTAAACGTAGAATTTAGAATGAGTATTTTTAGAGTAAATCGAGATTATAGTGTTTTTATTATAGTGAAAATTACGAAAATTGAGTTATATTAATTTTTAAGCGAATAGATGGGTTGGGATAGGTGGAGGAGTAGGACAGAACCTAGATAGGATGAACTGCGTCGAAGACCGTCTCAAAATCCGACTCCGTAGTGCAAAGTTATCGTGGTTGGAGTAAATTGCTATATATCTAAGGTGAGTTTTCAATGGTAGGTATATTAAAATTTTTTCACTTTTTTCGAGCTAGCCACGCGTGTGAGGTGTCAAAACACGCGTCTGCGTGCGGGCTAATTAACGACGAAGTAATTGGAGGTAGGTTCCGAACAATATTATGAATTTAAGATGAAAAAACGTGAAATTATATATAGCGAAATACGTAAATATATTGTTTTGGTCTTCAAACCAGCAAGACTGATCGCGCAACGCGGTCCACCCTGATGGTGTGGCAGGTAAGTAATTTATAATATGTAAACGTAGAATTTAGAATGAGTATTTTTAGAGTAAATCGAGATTATAGTGTTTTTATTATAGTGAAAATTACGAAAATTGAGTTATATTAATTTTTAAGCGAATAGATGGGTTGGGATAGGTGGAGGAGTAGGACAGAACCTAGATAGGATGAACTGCGTCGAAGACCGTCTCAAAATCCGACTCCGTAGTGCAAAGTTATCGTGGTTGGAGTAAATTGCTATATATCTAAGGTGAGTTTTCAATGGTAGGTATATTAAAATTTTTTCACTTTTTTCGAGCTAGCCACGCGTGTGAGGTGTCAAAACACGCGTCTGCGTGCGGGCTAATTAACGACGAAGTAATTGGAGGTAGGTTCCGAACAATATTATGAATTTAAGATGAAAAAACGTGAAATTATATATAGCGAAATACGTAAATATATTGTTTTGGTCTTCAAACCAGCAAGACTGATCGCGCAACGCGGTCCACCCTGATGGTGTGGCAGGTAAGTAATTTATAATATGTAAACGTAGAATTTAGAATGAGTATTTTTAGAGTAAATCGAGATTATAGTGTTTTTATTATAGTGAAAATTACGAAAATTGAGTTATATTAATTTTTAAGCGAATAGATGGGTTGGGATAGGTGGAGGAGTAGGACAGAACCTAGATAGGATGAACTGCGTCGAAGACCGTCTCAAAATCCGACTCCGTAGTGCAAAGTTATCGTGGTTGGAGTAAATTGCTATATATCTAAGGTGAGTTTTCAATGGTAGGTATATTAAAATTTTTTCACTTTTTTCGAGCTAGCCACGCGTGTGAGGTGTCAAAACACGCGTCTGCGTGCGGGCTAATTAACGACGAAGTAATTGGAGGTAGGTTCCGAACAATACTATGAATTTAAGATGAAAAAACGTGAAATTATATATAGCGAAATACGTAAATATATTGTTTTGGTCTTCAAACCAGCAAGACTGATCGCGCAACGCGGTCCACCCTGATGGTGTGGCAGGTAAGTAATTTATAATATGTAAACGTAGAATTTAGAATGAGTATTTTTAGAGTAAATCGAGATTATAGTGTTTTTATTATAGTGAAAATTACGAAAATTGAGTTATATTAATTTTTAAGCGAATAGATGGGTTGGGATAGGTGGAGGAGTAGGACAGAACCTAGATAGGATGAACTGCGTCGAAGACCGTCTCAAAATCCGACTCCGTAGTGCAAAGTTATCGTGGTTGGAGTAAATTGCTATATATCTAAGGTGAGTTTTCAATGGTAGGTATATTAAAATTTTTTCACTTTTTTCGAGCTAGCCACGCGTGTGAGGTGTCAAAACACGCGTCTGCGTGCGGGCTAATTAACGACGAAGTAATTGGAGGTAGGTTCCGAACAATATTATGAATTTAAGATGAAAAAACGTGAAATTATATATAGCGAAATACGTAAATATATTGTTTTGGTCTTCAAACCAGCAAGACTGATCGCGCAACGCGGGTCACCCTGATGGTGTGGCAGGTAAGTAATTTATAATATGTAAACGTAGAATTTAGAATGAGTATTTTTAGAGTAAATCGAGATTATAGTGTTTTTATTATAGTGAAAATTACGAAAATTGAGTTATATTAATTTTTAAGCGAATAGATGGGTTGGGATAGGTGGAGGAGTAGGACAGAACCTAGATAGGATGAACTGCGTCGAAGACCGTCTCAAAATCCGACTCCGTAGTGCAAAGTTATCGTGGTTGGAGTAAATTGCTATATATCTAAGGTGAGTTTTCAATGGTAGGTATATTAAAATTTTTTCACTTTTTTCGAGCTAGCCACGCGTGTGAGGTGTCAAAACACGCGTCTGCGTGCGGGCTAATTAACGACGAAGTAATTGGAGGTAGGTTCCGAACAATATTATGAATTTAAGATGAAAAAACGTGAAATTATATATAGCGAAATACGTAAATATATTGTTTTGGTCTTCAAACCAGCAAGACTGATCGCGCAACGCGGTCCACCCTGATGGTGTGGCAGGTAAGTAATTTATAATATGTAAACGTAGAATTTAGAATGAGTATTTTTAGAGTAAATCGAGATTATAGTGTTTTTATTATAGTGAAAATTACGAAAATTGAGTTATATTAATTTTTAAGCGAATAGATGGGTTGGGATAGGTGGAGGAGTAGGACAGAACCTAGATAGGATGAACTGCGTCGAAGACCGTCTCAAAATCCGACTCCGTAGTGCAAAGTTATCGTGGTTGGAGTAAATTGCTATATATCTAAGGTGAGTTTTCAATGGTAGGTATATTAAAATTTTTTCACTTTTTTCGAGCTAGCCACGCGTGTGAGGTGTCAAAACACGCGTCTGCGTGCGGGCTAATTAACGACGAAGTAATTGGAGGTAGGTTCCGAACAATATTATGAATTTAAGATGAAAAAACGTGAAATTATATATAGCGAAATACGTAAATATATTGTTTTGGTCTTCAAACCAGCAAGACTGATCGCGCAACGCGGTCCACCCTGATGGTGTGGCAGGTAAGTAATTTATAATATGTAAACGTAGAATTTAGAATGAGTATTTTTAGAGTAAATCGAGATTATAGTGTTTTTATTATAGTGAAAATTACGAAAATTGAGTTATATTAATTTTTAAGCGAATAGATGGGTTGGGATAGGTGGAGGAGTAGGACAGAACCTAGATAGGATGAACTGCGTCGAAGACCGTCTCAAAATCCGACTCCGTAGTGCAAAGTTATCGTGGTTGGAGTAAATTGCTATATATCTAAGGTGAGTTTTCAATGGTAGGTATATTAAAATTTTTTCACTTTTTTCGAGCTAGCCACGCGTGTGAGGTGTCAAAACACGCGTCTGCGTGCGGGCTAATTAACGACGAAGTAATTGGAGGTAGGTTCCGAACAATATTATGAATTTAAGATGAAAAAACGTGAAATTATATATAGCGAAATACGTAAATATATTGTTTTGGTCTTCAAACCAGCAAGACTGATCGCGCAACGCGGTCCACCCTGATGGTGTGGCAGGTAAGTAATTTATAATATGTAAACGTAGAATTTAGAATGAGTATTTTTAGAGTAAATCGAGATTATAGTGTTTTTATTATAGTGAAAATTACGAAAATTGAGTTATATTAATTTTTAAGCGAATAGATGGGTTGGGATAGGTGGAGGAGTAGGACAGAACCTAGATAGGATGAACTGCGTCGAAGACCGTCTCAAAATCCGACTCCGTAGTGCAAAGTTATCGTGGTTGGAGTAAATTGCTATATATCTAAGGTGAGTTTTCAATGGTAGGTATATTAAAATTTTTTCACTTTTTTCGAGCTAGCCACGCGTGTGAGGTGTCAAAACACGCGTCTGCGTGCGGGCTAATTAACGACGAAGTAATTGGAGGTAGGTTCCGAACAATATTATGAATTTAAGATGAAAAAACGTGAAATTATATATAGCGAAATACGTAAATATATTGTTTTGGTCTTCAAACCAGCAAGACTGATCGCGCAACGCGGTCCACCCTGATGGTGTGGCAGGTAAGTAATTTATAATATGTAAACGTAGAATTTAGAATGAGTATTTTTAGAGTAAATCGAGATTATAGTGTTTTTATTATAGTGAAAATTACGAAAATTGAGTTATATTAATTTTTAAGCGAATAGATGGGTTGGGATAGGTGGAGGAGTAGGACAGAACCTAGATAGGATGAACTGCGTCGAAGACCGTCTCAAAATCCGACTCCGTAGTGCAAAGTTATCGTGGTTGGAGTAAATTGCTATATATCTAAGGTGAGTTTTCAATGGTAGGTATATTAAAATTTTTTCACTTTTTTCGAGCTAGCCACGCGTGTGAGGTGTCAAAACACGCGTCTGCGTGCGGGCTAATTAACGACGAAGTAATTGGAGGTAGGTTCCGAACAATATTATGAATTTAAGATGAAAAAACGTGAAATTATATATAGCGAAATACGTAAATATATTGTTTTGGTCTTCAAACCAGCAAGACTGATCGCGCAACGCGGTCCACCCTGATGGTGTGGCAGGTAAGTAATTTATAATATGTAAACGTAGAATTTAGAATGAGTATTTTTAGAGTAAATCGAGATTATAGTGTTTTTATTATAGTGAAAATTACGAAAATTGAGTTATATTAATTTTTAAGCGAATAGATGGGTTGGGATAGGTGGAGGAGTAGGACAGAACCTAGATAGGATGAACTGCGTCGAAGACCGTCTCAAAATCCGACTCCGTAGTGCAAAGTTATCGTGGTTGGAGTAAATTGCTATATATCTAAGGTGAGTTTTCAATGGTAGGTATATTAAAATTTTTTCACTTTTTTCGAGCTAGCCACGCGTGTGAGGTGTCAAAACACGCGTCTGCGTGCGGGCTAATTAACGACGAAGTAATTGGAGGTAGGTTCCGAACAATATTATGAATTTAAGATGAAAAAACGTGAAATTATATATAGCGAAATACGTAAATATATTGTTTTGGTCTTCAAACCAGCAAGACTGATCGCGCAACGCGGTCCACCCTGATGGTGTGGCAGGTAAGTAATTTATAATATGTAAACGTAGAATTTAGAATGAGTATTTTTAGAGTAAATCGAGATTATAGTGTTTTTATTATAGTGAAAATTACGAAAATTGAGTTATATTAATTTTTAAGCGAATAGATGGGTTGGGATAGGTGGAGGAGTAGGACAGAACCTAGATAGGATGAACTGCGTCGAAGACCGTCTCAAAATCCGACTCCGTAGTGCAAAGTTATCGTGGTTGGAGTAAATTGCTATATATCTAAGGTGAGTTTTCAATGGTAGGTATATTAAAATTTTTTCACTTTTTTCGAGCTAGCCACGCGTGTGAGGTGTCAAAACACGCGTCTGCGTGCGGGCTAATTAACGACGAAGTAATTGGAGGTAGGTTCCGAACAATATTATGAATTTAAGATGAAAAAACGTGAAATTATATATAGCGAAATACGTAAATATATTGTTTTGGTCTTCAAACCAGCAAGACTGATCGCGCAACGCGGTCCACCCTGATGGTGTGGCAGGTAAGTAATTTATAATATGTAAACGTAGAATTTAGAATGAGTATTTTTAGAGTAAATCGAGATTATAGTGTTTTTATTATAGTGAAAATTACGAAAATTGAGTTATATTAATTTTTAAGCGAATAGATGGGTTGGGATAGGTGGAGGAGTAGGACAGAACCTAGATAGGATGAACTGCGTCGAAGACCGTCTCAAAATCCGACTCCGTAGTGCAAAGTTATCGTGGTTGGAGTAAATTGCTATATATCTAAGGTGAGTTTTCAATGGTAGGTATATTAAAATTTTTTCACTTTTTTCGAGCTAGCCACGCGTGTGAGGTGTCAAAACACGCGTCTGCGTGCGGGCTAATTAACGACGAAGTAATTGGAGGTAGGTTCCGAACAATATTATGAATTTAAGATGAAAAAACGTGAAATTATATATAGCGAAATACGTAAATATATTGTTTTGGTCTTCAAACCAGCAAGACTGATCGCGCAACGCGGTCCACCCTGATGGTGTGGCAGGTAAGTAATTTATAATATGTAAACGTAGAATTTAGAATGAGTATTTTTAGAGTAAATCGAGATTATAGTGTTTTTATTATAGTGAAAATTACGAAAATTGAGTTATATTAATTTTTAAGCGAATAGATGGGTTGGGATAGGTGGAGGAGTAGGACAGAACCTAGATAGGATGAACTGCGTCGAAGACCGTCTCAAAATCCGACTCCGTAGTGCAAAGTTATCGTGGTTGGAGTAAATTGCTATATATCTAAGGTGAGTTTTCAATGGTAGGTATATTAAAATTTTTTCACTTTTTTCGAGCTAGCCACGCGTGTGAGGTGTCAAAACACGCGTCTGCGTGCGGGCTAATTAACGACGAAGTAATTGGAGGTAGGTTCCGAACAATATTATGAATTTAAGATGAAAAAACGTGAAATTATATATAGCGAAATACGTAAATATATTGTTTTGGTCTTCAAACCAGCAAGACTGATCGCGCAACGCGGTCCACCCTGATGGTGTGGCAGGTAAGTAATTTATAATATGTAAACGTAGAATTTAGAATGAGTATTTTTAGAGTAAATCGAGATTATAGTGTTTTTATTATAGTGAAAATTACGAAAATTGAGTTATATTAATTTTTAAGCGAATAGATGGGTTGGGATAGGTGGAGGAGTAGGACAGAACCTAGATAGGATGAACTGCGTCGAAGACCGTCTCAAAATCCGACTCCGTAGTGCAAAGTTATCGTGGTTGGAGTAAATTGCTATATATCTAAGGTGAGTTTTCAATGGTAGGTATATTAAAATTTTTTCACTTTTTTCGAGCTAGCCACGCGTGTGAGGTGTCAAAACACGCGTCTGCGTGCGGGCTAATTAACGACGAAGTAATTGGAGGTAGGTTCCGAACAATACTATGAATTTAAGATGAAAAAACGTGAAATTATATATAGCGAAATACGTAAATATATTGTTTTGGTCTTCAAACCAGCAAGACTGATCGCGCAACGCGGTCCACCCTGATGGTGTGGCAGGTAAGTAATTTATAATATGTAAACGTAGAATTTAGAATGAGTATTTTTAGAGTAAATCGAGATTATAGTGTTTTTATTATAGTGAAAATTACGAAAATTGAGTTATATTAATTTTTAAGCGAATAGATGGGTTGGGATAGGTGGAGGAGTAGGACAGAACCTAGATAGGATGAACTGCGTCGAAGACCGTCTCAAAATCCGACTCCGTAGTGCAAAGTTATCGTGGTTGGAGTAAATTGCTATATATCTAAGGTGAGTTTTCAATGGTAGGTATATTAAAATTTTTTCACTTTTTTCGAGCTAGCCACGCGTGTGAGGTGTCAAAACACGCGTCTGCGTGCGGGCTAATTAACGACGAAGTAATTGGAGGTAG
The DNA here is from genome assembly GCA_937001585.2 of Brachylomia viminalis. Lineage (NCBI taxonomy): Eukaryota > Metazoa > Arthropoda > Insecta > Lepidoptera > Noctuidae > Brachylomia > Brachylomia viminalis. The sequence continues at coordinate 27,584,094 of OW443301.2, forward strand.
GTTCCGAACAATATTATGAATTTAAGATGAAAAAACGTGAAATTATATATAGCGAAATACGTAAATATATTGTTTTGGTCTTCAAACCAGCAAGACTGATCGCGCAACGCGGTCCACCCTGATGGTGTGGCAGGTAAGTAATTTATAATATGTAAACGTAGAATTTAGAATGAGTATTTTTAGAGTAAATCGAGATTATAGTGTTTTTATTATAGTGAAAATTACGAAAATTGAGTTATATTAATTTTTAAGCGAATAGATGGGTTGGGATAGGTGGAGGAGTAGGACAGAACCTAGATAGGATGAACTGCGTCGAAGACCGTCTCAAAATCCGACTCCGTAGTGCAAAGTTATCGTGGTTGGAGTAAATTGCTATATATCTAAGGTGAGTTTTCAATGGTAGGTATATTAAAATTTTTTCACTTTTTTCGAGCTAGCCACGCGTGTGAGGTGTCAAAACACGCGTCTGCGTGCGGGCTAATTAACGACGAAGTAATTGGAGGTAGGTTCCGAACAATATTATGAATTTAAGATGAAAAAACGTGAAATTATATATAGCGAAATACGTAAATATATTGTTTTGGTCTTCAAACCAGCAAGACTGATCGCGCAACGCGGTCCACCCTGATGGTGTGGCAGGTAAGTAATTTATAATATGTAAACGTAGAATTTAGAATGAGTATTTTTAGAGTAAATCGAGATTATAGTGTTTTTATTATAGTGAAAATTACGAAAATTGAGTTATATTAATTTTTAAGCGAATAGATGGGTTGGGATAGGTGGAGGAGTAGGACAGAACCTAGATAGGATGAACTGCGTCGAAGACCGTCTCAAAATCCGACTCCGTAGTGCAAAGTTATCGTGGTTGGAGTAAATTGCTATATATCTAAGGTGAGTTTTCAATGGTAGGTATATTAAAATTTTTTCACTTTTTTCGAGCTAGCCACGCGTGTGAGGTGTCAAAACACGCGTCTGCGTGCGGGCTAATTAACGACGAAGTAATTGGAGGTAGGTTCCGAACAATATTATGAATTTAAGATGAAAAAACGTGAAATTATATATAGCGAAATACGTAAATATATTGTTTTGGTCTTCAAACCAGCAAGACTGATCGCGCAACGCGGTCCACCCTGATGGTGTGGCAGGTAAGTAATTTATAATATGTAAACGTAGAATTTAGAATGAGTATTTTTAGAGTAAATCGAGATTATAGTGTTTTTATTATAGTGAAAATTACGAAAATTGAGTTATATTAATTTTTAAGCGAATAGATGGGTTGGGATAGGTGGAGGAGTAGGACAGAACCTAGATAGGATGAACTGCGTCGAAGACCGTCTCAAAATCCGACTCCGTAGTGCAAAGTTATCGTGGTTGGAGTAAATTGCTATATATCTAAGGTGAGTTTTCAATGGTAGGTATATTAAAATTTTTTCACTTTTTTCGAGCTAGCCACGCGTGTGAGGTGTCAAAACACGCGTCTGCGTGCGGGCTAATTAACGACGAAGTAATTGGAGGTAGGTTCCGAACAATATTATGAATTTAAGATGAAAAAACGTGAAATTATATATAGCGAAATACGTAAATATATTGTTTTGGTCTTCAAACCAGCAAGACTGATCGCGCAACGCGGTCCACCCTGATGGTGTGGCAGGTAAGTAATTTATAATATGTAAACGTAGAATTTAGAATGAGTATTTTTAGAGTAAATCGAGATTATAGTGTTTTTATTATAGTGAAAATTACGAAAATTGAGTTATATTAATTTTTAAGCGAATAGATGGGTTGGGATAGGTGGAGGAGTAGGACAGAACCTAGATAGGATGAACTGCGTCGAAGACCGTCTCAAAATCCGACTCCGTAGTGCAAAGTTATCGTGGTTGGAGTAAATTGCTATATATCTAAGGTGAGTTTTCAATGGTAGGTATATTAAAATTTTTTCACTTTTTTCGAGCTAGCCACGCGTGTGAGGTGTCAAAACACGCGTCTGCGTGCGGGCTAATTAACGACGAAGTAATTGGAGGTAGGTTCCGAACAATATTATGAATTTAAGATGAAAAAACGTGAAATTATATATAGCGAAATACGTAAATATATTGTTTTGGTCTTCAAACCAGCAAGACTGATCGCGCAACGCGGTCCACCCTGATGGTGTGGCAGGTAAGTAATTTATAATATGTAAACGTAGAATTTAGAATGAGTATTTTTAGAGTAAATCGAGATTATAGTGTTTTTATTATAGTGAAAATTACGAAAATTGAGTTATATTAATTTTTAAGCGAATAGATGGGTTGGGATAGGTGGAGGAGTAGGACAGAACCTAGATAGGATGAACTGCGTCGAAGACCGTCTCAAAATCCGACTCCGTAGTGCAAAGTTATCGTGGTTGGAGTAAATTGCTATATATCTAAGGTGAGTTTTCAATGGTAGGTATATTAAAATTTTTTCACTTTTTTCGAGCTAGCCACGCGTGTGAGGTGTCAAAACACGCGTCTGCGTGCGGGCTAATTAACGACGAAGTAATTGGAGGTAGGTTCCGAACAATATTATGAATTTAAGATGAAAAAACGTGAAATTATATATAGCGAAATACGTAAATATATTGTTTTGGTCTTCAAACCAGCAAGACTGATCGCGCAACGCGGTCCACCCTGATGGTGTGGCAGGTAAGTAATTTATAATATGTAAACGTAGAATTTAGAATGAGTATTTTTAGAGTAAATCGAGATTATAGTGTTTTTATTATAGTGAAAATTACGAAAATTGAGTTATATTAATTTTTAAGCGAATAGATGGGTTGGGATAGGTGGAGGAGTAGGACAGAACCTAGATAGGATGAACTGCGTCGAAGACCGTCTCAAAATCCGACTCCGTAGTGCAAAGTTATCGTGGTTGGAGTAAATTGCTATATATCTAAGGTGAGTTTTCAATGGTAGGTATATTAAAATTTTTTCACTTTTTTCGAGCTAGCCACGCGTGTGAGGTGTCAAAACACGCGTCTGCGTGCGGGCTAATTAACGACGAAGTAATTGGAGGTAGGTTCCGAACAATATTATGAATTTAAGATGAAAAAACGTGAAATTATATATAGCGAAATACGTAAATATATTGTTTTGGTCTTCAAACCAGCAAGACTGATCGCGCAACGCGGTCCACCCTGATGGTGTGGCAGGTAAGTAATTTATAATATGTAAACGTAGAATTTAGAATGAGTATTTTTAGAGTAAATCGAGATTATAGTGTTTTTATTATAGTGAAAATTACGAAAATTGAGTTATATTAATTTTTAAGCGAATAGATGGGTTGGGATAGGTGGAGGAGTAGGACAGAACCTAGATAGGATGAACTGCGTCGAAGACCGTCTCAAAATCCGACTCCGTAGTGCAAAGTTATCGTGGTTGGAGTAAATTGCTATATATCTAAGGTGAGTTTTCAATGGTAGGTATATTAAAATTTTTTCACTTTTTTCGAGCTAGCCACGCGTGTGAGGTGTCAAAACACGCGTCTGCGTGCGGGCTAATTAACGACGAAGTAATTGGAGGTAGGTTCCGAACAATATTATGAATTTAAGATGAAAAAACGTGAAATTATATATAGCGAAATACGTAAATATATTGTTTTGGTCTTCAAACCAGCAAGACTGATCGCGCAACGCGGTCCACCCTGATGGTGTGGCAGGTAAGTAATTTATAATATGTAAACGTAGAATTTAGAATGAGTATTTTTAGAGTAAATCGAGATTATAGTGTTTTTATTATAGTGAAAATTACGAAAATTGAGTTATATTAATTTTTAAGCGAATAGATGGGTTGGGATAGGTGGAGGAGTAGGACAGAACCTAGATAGGATGAACTGCGTCGAAGACCGTCTCAAAATCCGACTCCGTAGTGCAAAGTTATCGTGGTTGGAGTAAATTGCTATATATCTAAGGTGAGTTTTCAATGGTAGGTATATTAAAATTTTTTCACTTTTTTCGAGCTAGCCACGCGTGTGAGGTGTCAAAACACGCGTCTGCGTGCGGGCTAATTAACGACGAAGTAATTGGAGGTAGGTTCCGAACAATATTATGAATTTAAGATGAAAAAACGTGAAATTATATATAGCGAAATACGTAAATATATTGTTTTGGTCTTCAAACCAGCAAGACTGATCGCGCAACGCGGTCCACCCTGATGGTGTGGCAGATAAGTAATTTATAATATGTAAACGTAGAATTTAGAATGAGTATTTTTAGAGTAAATCGAGATTATAGTGTTTTTATTATAGTGAAAATTACGAAAATTGAGTTATATTAATTTTTAAGCGAATAGATGGGTTGGGATAGGTGGAGGAGTAGGACAGAACCTAGATAGGATGAACTGCGTCGAAGACCGTCTCAAAATCCGACTCCGTAGTGCAAAGTTATCGTGGTTGGAGTAAATTGCTATATATCTAAGGTGAGTTTTCAATGGTAGGTATATTAAAATTTTTTCACTTTTTTCGAGCTAGCCACGCGTGTGAGGTGTCAAAACACGCGTCTGCGTGCGGGCTAATTAACGACGAAGTAATTGGAGGTAGGTTCCGAACAATATTATGAATTTAAGATGAAAAAACGTGAAATTATATATAGCGAAATACGTAAATATATTGTTTTGGTCTTCAAACCAGCAAGACTGATCGCGCAACGCGGTCCACCCTGATGGTGTGGCAGGTAAGTAATTTATAATATGTAAACGTAGAATTTAGAATGAGTATTTTTAGAGTAAATCGAGATTATAGTGTTTTTATTATAGTGAAAATTACGAAAATTGAGTTATATTAATTTTTAAGCGAATAGATGGGTTGGGATAGGTGGAGGAGTAGGACAGAACCTAGATAGGATGAACTGCGTCGAAGACCGTCTCAAAATCCGACTCCGTAGTGCAAAGTTATCGTGGTTGGAGTAAATTGCTATATATCTAAGGTGAGTTTTCAATGGTAGGTATATTAAAATTTTTTCACTTTTTTCGAGCTAGCCACGCGTGTGAGGTGTCAAAACACGCGTCTGCGTGCGGGCTAATTAACGACGAAGTAATTGGAGGTAGGTTCCGAACAATATTATGAATTTAAGATGAAAAAACGTGAAATTATATATAGCGAAATACGTAAATATATTGTTTTGGTCTTCAAACCAGCAAGACTGATCGCGCAACGCGGTCCACCCTGATGGTGTGGCAGATAAGTAATTTATAATATGTAAACGTAGAATTTAGAATGAGTATTTTTAGAGTAAATCGAGATTATAGTGTTTTTATTATAGTGAAAATTACGAAAATTGAGTTATATTAATTTTTAAGCGAATAGATGGGTTGGGATAGGTGGAGGAGTAGGACAGAACCTAGATAGGATGAACTGCGTCGAAGACCGTCTCAAAATCCGACTCCGTAGTGCAAAGTTATCGTGGTTGGAGTAAATTGCTATATATCTAAGGTGAGTTTTCAATGGTAGGTATATTAAAATTTTTTCACTTTTTTCGAGCTAGCCACGCGTGTGAGGTGTCAAAACACGCGTCTGCGTGCGGGCTAATTAACGACGAAGTAATTGGAGGTAGGTTCCGAACAATATTATGAATTTAAGATGAAAAAACGTGAAATTATATATAGCGAAATACGTAAATATATTGTTTTGGTCTTCAAACCAGCAAGACTGATCGCGCAACGCGGTCCACCCTGATGGTGTGGCAGGTAAGTAATTTATAATATGTAAACGTAGAATTTAGAATGAGTATTTTTAGAGTAAATCGAGATTATAGTGTTTTTATTATAGTGAAAATTACGAAAATTGAGTTATATTAATTTTTAAGCGAATAGATGGGTTGGGATAGGTGGAGGAGTAGGACAGAACCTAGATAGGATGAACTGCGTCGAAGACCGTCTCAAAATCCGACTCCGTAGTGCAAAGTTATCGTGGTTGGAGTAAATTGCTATATATCTAAGGTGAGTTTTCAATGGTAGGTATATTAAAATTTTTTCACTTTTTTCGAGCTAGCCACGCGTGTGAGGTGTCAAAACACGCGTCTGCGTGCGGGCTAATTAACGACGAAGTAATTGGAGGTAGGTTCCGAACAATATTATGAATTTAAGATGAAAAAACGTGAAATTATATATAGCGAAATACGTAAATATATTGTTTTGGTCTTCAAACCAGCAAGACTGATCGCGCAACGCGGTCCACCCTGATGGTGTGGCAGGTAAGTAATTTATAATATGTAAACGTAGAATTTAGAATGAGTATTTTTAGAGTAAATCGAGATTATAGTGTTTTTATTATAGTGAAAATTACGAAAATTGAGTTATATTAATTTTTAAGCGAATAGATGGGTTGGGATAGGTGGAGGAGTAGGACAGAACCTAGATAGGATGAACTGCGTCGAAGACCGTCTCAAAATCCGACTCCGTAGTGCAAAGTTATCGTGGTTGGAGTAAATTGCTATATATCTAAGGTGAGTTTTCAATGGTAGGTATATTAAATTTTTTTCACTTTTTTCGAGCTAGCCACGCGTGTGAGGTGTCAAAACACGCGTCTGCGTGCGGGCTAATTAACGACGAAGTAATTGGAGGTAGGTTCCGAACAATATTATGAATTTAAGATGAAAAAACGTGAAATTATATATAGCGAAATACGTAAATATATTGTTTTGGTCTTCAAACCAGCAAGACTGATCGCGCAACGCGGTCCACCCTGATGGTGTGGCAGGTAAGTAATTTATAATATGTAAACGTAGAATTTAGAATGAGTATTTTTAGAGTAAATCGAGATTATAGTGTTTTTATTATAGTGAAAATAACGAAAATTGAGTTATATTAATTTTTAAGCGAATAGATGGGTTGGGATAGGTGGAGGAGTAGGACAGAACCTAGATAGGATGAACTGCGTCGAAGACCGTCTCAAAATCCGACTCCGTAGTGCAAAGTTATCGTGGTTGGAGTAAATTGCTATATATCTAAGGTGAGTTTTCAATGGTAGGTATATTAAAATTTTTTCACTTTTTTCGAGCTAGCCACGCGTGTGAGGTGTCAAAACACGCGTCTGCGTGCGGGCTAATTAACGACGAAGTAATTGGAGGTAGGTTCCGAACAATATTATGAATTTAAGATGAAAAAACGTGAAATTATATATAGCGAAATACGTAAATATATTGTTTTGGTCTTCAAACCAGCAAGACTGATCGCGCAACGCGGTCCACCCTGATGGTGTGGCAGGTAAGTAATTTATAATATGTAAACGTAGAATTTAGAATGAGTATTTTTAGAGTAAATCGAGATTATAGTGTTTTTATTATAGTGAAAATAACGAAAATTGAGTTATATTAATTTTTAAGCGAATAGATGGGTTGGGATAGGTGGAGGAGTAGGACAGAACCTAGATAGGATGAACTGCGTCGAAGACCGTCTCAAAATCCGACTCCGTAGTGCAAAGTTATCGTGGTTGGAGTAAATTGCTATATATCTAAGGTGAGTTTTCAATGGTAGGTATATTAAAATTTTTTCACTTTTTTCGAGCTAGCCACGCGTGTGAGGTGTCAAAACACGCGTCTGCGTGCGGGCTAATTAACGACGAAGTAATTGGAGGTAGGTTCCGAACAATATTATGAATTTAAGATGAAAAAACGTGAAATTATATATAGCGAAATACGTAAATATATTGTTTTGGTCTTCAAACCAGCAAGACTGATCGCGCAACGCGGTCCACCCTGATGGTGTGGCAGGTAAGTAATTTATAATATGTAAACGTAGAATTTAGAATGAGTATTTTTAGAGTAAATCGAGATTATAGTGTTTTTATTATAGTGAAAATTACGAAAATTGAGTTATATTAATTTTTAAGCGAATAGATGGGTTGGGATAGGTGGAGGAGTAGGACAGAACCTAGATAGGATGAACTGCGTCGAAGACCGTCTCAAAATCCGACTCCGTAGTGCAAAGTTATCGTGGTTGGAGTAAATTGCTATATATCTAAGGTGAGTTTTCAATGGTAGGTATATTAAATTTTTTTCACTTTTTTCGAGCTAGCCACGCGTGTGAGGTGTCAAAACACGCGTCTGCGTGCGGGCTAATTAACGACGAAGTAATTGGAGGTAGGTTCCGAACAATATTATGAATTTAAGATGAAAAAACGTGAAATTATATATAGCGAAATACGTAAATATATTGTTTTGGTCTTCAAACCAGCAAGACTGATCGCGCAACGCGGTCCACCCTGATGGTGTGGCAGGTAAGTAATTTATAATATGTAAACGTAGAATTTAGAATGAGTATTTTTAGAGTAAATCGAGATTATAGTGTTTTTATTATAGTGAAAATTACGAAAATTGAGTTATATTAATTTTTAAGCGAATAGATGGGTTGGGATAGGTGGAGGAGTAGGACAGAACCTAGATAGGATGAACTGCGTCGAAGACCGTCTCAAAATCCGACTCCGTAGTGCAAAGTTATCGTGGTTGGAGTAAATTGCTATATATCTAAGGTGAGTTTTCAATGGTAGGTATATTAAAATTTTTTCACTTTTTTCGAGCTAGCCACGCGTGTGAGGTGTCAAAACACGCGTCTGCGTGCGGGCTAATTAACGACGAAGTAATTGGAGGTAGGTTCCGAACAATATTATGAATTTAAGATGAAAAAACGTGAAATTATATATAGCGAAATACGTAAATATATTGTTTTGGTCTTCAAACCAGCAAGACTGATCGCGCAACGCGGTCCACCCTGATGGTGTGGCAGGTAAGTAATTTATAATATGTAAACGTAGAATTTAGAATGAGTATTTTTAGAGTAAATCGAGATTATAGTGTTTTTATTATAGTGAAAATTACGAAAATTGAGTTATATTAATTTTTAAGCGAATAGATGGGTTGGGATAGGTGGAGGAGTAGGACAGAACCTAGATAGGATGAACTGCGTCGAAGACCGTCTCAAAATCCGACTCCGTAGTGCAAAGTTATCGTGGTTGGAGTAAATTGCTATATATCTAAGGTGAGTTTTCAATGGTAGGTATATTAAAATTTTTTCACTTTTTTCGAGCTAGCCACGCGTGTGAGGTGTCAAAACACGCGTCTGCGTGCGGGCTAATTAACGACGAAGTAATTGGAGGTAGGTTCCGAACAATATTATGAATTTAAGATGAAAAAACGTGAAATTATATATAGCGAAATACGTAAATATATTGTTTTGGTCTTCAAACCAGCAAGACTGATCGCGCAACGCGGTCCACCCTGATGGTGTGGCAGGTAAGTAATTTATAATATGTAAACGTAGAATTTAGAATGAGTATTTTTAGAGTAAATCGAGATTATAGTGTTTTTATTATAGTGAAAATTACGAAAATTGAGTTATATTAATTTTTAAGCGAATAGATGGGTTGGGATAGGTGGAGGAGTAGGACAGAACCTAGATAGGATGAACTGCGTCGAAGACCGTCTCAAAATCCGACTCCGTAGTGCAAAGTTATCGTGGTTGGAGTAAATTGCTATATATCTAAGGTGAGTTTTCAATGGTAGGTATATTAAAATTTTTTCACTTTTTTCGAGCTAGCCACGCGTGTGAGGTGTCAAAACACGCGTCTGCGTGCGGGCTAATTAACGACGAAGTAATTGGAGGTAGGTTCCGAACAATATTATGAATTTAAGATGAAAAAACGTGAAATTATATATAGCGAAATACGTAAATATATTGTTTTGGTCTTCAAACCAGCAAGACTGATCGCGCAACGCGGTCCACCCTGATGGTGTGGCAGGTAAGTAATTTATAATATGTAAACGTAGAATTTAGAATGAGTATTTTTAGAGTAAATCGAGATTATAGTGTTTTTATTATAGTGAAAATTACGAAAATTGAGTTATATTAATTTTTAAGCGAATAGATGGGTTGGGATAGGTGGAGGAGTAGGACAGAACCTAGATAGGATGAACTGCGTCGAAGACCGTCTCAAAATCCGACTCCGTAGTGCAAAGTTATCGTGGTTGGAGTAAATTGCTATATATCTAAGGTGAGTTTTCAATGGTAGGTATATTAAAATTTTTTCACTTTTTTCGAGCTAGCCACGCGTGTGAGGTGTCAAAACACGCGTCTGCGTGCGGGCTAATTAACGACGAAGTAATTGGAGGTAGGTTCCGAACAATATTATGAATTTAAGATGAAAAAACGTGAAATTATATATAGCGAAATACGTAAATATATTGTTTTGGTCTTCAAACCAGCAAGACTGATCGCGCAACGCGGTCCACCCTGATGGTGTGGCAGATAAGTAATTTATAATATGTAAACGTAGAATTTAGAATGAGTATTTTTAGAGTAAATCGAGATTATAGTGTTTTTATTATAGTGAAAATTACGAAAATTGAGTTATATTAATTTTTAAGCGAATAGATGGGTTGGGATAGGTGGAGGAGTAGGACAGAACCTAGATAGGATGAACTGCGTCGAAGACCGTCTCAAAATCCGACTCCGTAGTGCAAAGTTATCGTGGTTGGAGTAAATTGCTATATATCTAAGGTGAGTTTTCAATGGTAGGTATATTAAAATTTTTTCACTTTTTTCGAGCTAGCCACGCGTGTGAGGTGTCAAAACACGCGTCTGCGTGCGGGCTAATTAACGACGAAGTAATTGGAGGTAGGTTCCGAACAATATTATGAATTTAAGATGAAAAAACGTGAAATTATATATAGCGAAATACGTAAATATATTGTTTTGGTCTTCAAACCAGCAAGACTGATCGCGCAACGCGGTCCACCCTGATGGTGTGGCAGGTAAGTAATTTATAATATGTAAACGTAGAATTTAGAATGAGTATTTTTAGAGTAAATCGAGATTATAGTGTTTTTATTATAGTGAAAATTACGAAAATTGAGTTATATTAATTTTTAAGCGAATAGATGGGTTGGGATAGGTGGAGGAGTAGGACAGAACCTAGATAGGATGAACTGCGTCGAAGACCGTCTCAAAATCCGACTCCGTAGTGCAAAGTTATCGTGGTTGGAGTAAATTGCTATATATCTAAGGTGAGTTTTCAATGGTAGGTATATTAAAATTTTTTCACTTTTTTCGAGCTAGCCACGCGTGTGAGGTGTCAAAACACGCGTCTGCGTGCGGGCTAATTAACGACGAAGTAATTGGAGGTAGGTTCCGAACAATATTATGAATTTAAGATGAAAAAACGTGAAATTATATATAGCGAAATACGTAAATATATTGTTTTGGTCTTCAAACCAGCAAGACTGATCGCGCAACGCGGTCCACCCTGATGGTGTGGCAGGTAAGTAATTTATAATATGTAAACGTAGAATTTAGAATGAGTATTTTTAGAGTAAATCGAGATTATAGTGTTTTTATTATAGTGAAAATTACGAAAATTGAGTTATATTAATTTTTAAGCGAATAGATGGGTTGGGATAGGTGGAGGAGTAGGACAGAACCTAGATAGGATGAACTGCGTCGAAGACCGTCTCAAAATCCGACTCCGTAGTGCAAAGTTATCGTGGTTGGAGTAAATTGCTATATATCTAAGGTGAGTTTTCAATGGTAGGTATATTAAATTTTTTTCACTTTTTTCGAGCTAGCCACGCGTGTGAGGTGTCAAAACACGCGTCTGCGTGCGGGCTAATTAACGACGAAGTAATTGGAGGTAGGTTCCGAACAATATTATGAATTTAAGATGAAAAAACGTGAAATTATATATAGCGAAATACGTAAATATATTGTTTTGGTCTTCAAACCAGCAAGACTGATCGCGCAACGCGGTCCACCCTGATGGTGTGGCAGGTAAGTAATTTATAATATGTAAACGTAGAATTTAGAATGAGTATTTTTAGAGTAAATCGAGATTATAGTGTTTTTATTATAGTGAAAATTACGAAAATTGAGTTATATTAATTTTTAAGCGAATAGATGGGTTGGGATAGGTGGAGGAGTAGGACAGAACCTAGATAGGATGAACTGCGTCGAAGACCGTCTCAAAATCCGACTCCGTAGTGCAAAGTTATCGTGGTTGGAGTAAATTGCTATATATCTAAGGTGAGTTTTCAATGGTAGGTATATTAAAATTTTTTCACTTTTTTCGAGCTAGCCACGCGTGTGAGGTGTCAAAACACGCGTCTGCGTGCGGGCTAATTAACGACGAAGTAATTGGAGGTAGGTTCCGAACAATATTATGAATTTAAGATGAAAAAACGTGAAATTATATATAGCGAAATACGTAAATATATTGTTTTGGTCTTCAAACCAGCAAGACTGATCGCGCAACGCGGTCCACCCTGATGGTGTGGCAGGTAAGTAATTTATAATATGTAAACGTAGAATTTAGAATGAGTATTTTTAGAGTAAATCGAGATTATAGTGTTTTTATTATAGTGAAAATTACGAAAATTGAGTTATATTAATTTTTAAGCGAATAGATGGGTTGGGATAGGTGGAGGAGTAGGACAGAACCTAGAGAGGATGAACTGCGTCGAAGACCGTCTCAAAATCCGACTCCGTAGTGCAAAGTTATCGTGGTTGGAGTAAATTGCTATATATCTAAGGTGAGTTTTCAATGGTAGGTATATTAAAATTTTTTCACTTTTTTCGAGCTAGCCACGCGTGTGAGGTGGCAAAACACGCGTCTGCGTGCGGGCTAATTAACGACGAAGTAATTGGAGGTAGGTTCCGAACAATATTATGAATTTAAGATGAAAAAACGTGAAATTATATATAGCGAAATACGTAAATATATTGTTTTGGTCTTCAAACCAGCAAGACTGATCGCGCAACGCGGTCCACCCTGATGGTGTGGCAGGTAAGTAATTTATAATATGTAAACGTAGAATTTAGAATGAGTATTTTTAGAGTAAATCGAGATTATAGTGTTTTTATTATAGTGAAAATTACGAAAATTGAGTTATATTAATTTTTAAGCGAATAGATGGGTTGGGATAGGTGGAGGAGTAGGACAGAACCTAGAGAGGATGAACTGCGTCGAAGACCGTCTCAAAATCCGACTCCGTAGTGCAAAGTTATCGTGGTTGGAGTAAATTGCTATATATCTAAGGTGAGTTTTCAATGGTAGGTATATTAAAATTTTTTCACTTTTTTCGAGCTAGCCACGCGTGTGAGGTGTCAAAACACGCGTCTGCGTGCGGGCTAATTAACGACGAAGTAATTGGAGGTAGGTTCCGAACAATATTATGAATTTAAGATGAAAAAACGTGAAATTATATATAGCGAAATACGTAAATATATTGTTTTGGTCTTCAAACCAGCAAGACTGATCGCGCAACGCGGTCCACCCTGATGGTGTGGCAGGTAAGTAATTTATAATATGTAAACGTAGAATTTAGAATGAGTATTTTTAGAGTAAATCGAGATTATAGTGTTTTTATTATAGTGAAAATTACGAAAATTGAGTTATATTAATTTTTAAGCGAATAGATGGGTTGGGATAGGTGGAGGAGTAGGACAGAACCTAGATAGGATGAACTGCGTCGAAGACCGTCTCAAAATCCGACTCCGTAGTGCAAAGTTATCGTGGTTGGAGTAAATTGCTATATATCTAAGGTGAGTTTTCAATGGTAGGTATATTAAAATTTTTTCACTTTTTTCGAGCTAGCCACGCGTGTGAGGTGTCAAAACACGCGTCTGCGTGCGGGCTAATTAACGACGAAGTAATTGGAGGTAGGTTCCGAACAATATTATGAATTTAAGATGAAAAAACGTGAAATTATATATAGCGAAATACGTAAATATATTGTTTTGGTCTTCAAACCAGCAAGACTGATCGCGCAACGCGGTCCACCCTGATGGTGTGGCAGATAAGTAATTTATAATATGTAAACGTAGAATTTAGAATGAGTATTTTTAGAGTAAATCGAGATTATAGTGTTTTTATTATAGTGAAAATTACGAAAATTGAGTTATATTAATTTTTAAGCGAATAGATGGGTTGGGATAGGTGGAGGAGTAGGACAGAACCTAGATAGGATGAACTGCGTCGAAGACCGTCTCAAAATCCGACTCCGTAGTGCAAAGTTATCGTGGTTGGAGTAAATTGCTATATATCTAAGGTGAGTTTTCAATGGTAGGTATATTAAATTTTTTTCACTTTTTTCGAGCTAGCCACGCGTGTGAGGTGTCAAAACACGCGTCTGCGTGCGGGCTAATTAACGACGAAGTAATTGGAGGTAGGTTCCGAACAATATTATGAATTTAAGATGAAAAAACGTGAAATTATATATAGCGAAATACGTAAATATATTGTTTTGGTCTTCAAACCAGCAAGACTGATCGCGCAACGCGGTCCACCCTGATGGTGTGGCAGGTAAGTAATTTATAATATGTAAACGTAGAATTTAGAATGAGTATTTTTAGAGTAAATCGAGATTATAGTGTTTTTATTATAGTGAAAATTACGAAAATTGAGTTATATTAATTTTTAAGCGAATAGATGGGTTGGGATAGGTGGAGGAGTAGGACAGAACCTAGATAGGATGAACTGCGTCGAAGACCGTCTCAAAATCCGACTCCGTAGTGCAAAGTTATCGTGGTTGGAGTAAATTGCTATATATCTAAGGTGAGTTTTCAATGGTAGGTATATTAAAATTTTTTCACTTTTTTCGAGCTAGCCACGCGTGTGAGGTGTCAAAACACGCGTCTGCGTGCGGGCTAATTAACGACGAAGTAATTGGAGGTAGGTTCCGAACAATATTATGAATTTAAGATGAAAAAACGTGAAATTATATATAGCGAAATACGTAAATATATTGTTTTGGTCTTCAAACCAGCAAGACTGATCGCGCAACGCGGTCCACCCTGATGGTGTGGCAGATAAGTAATTTATAATATGTAAACGTAGAATTTAGAATGAGTATTTTTAGAGTAAATCGAGATTATAGTGTTTTTATTATAGTGAAAATTACGAAAATTGAGTTATATTAATTTTTAAGCGAATAGATGGGTTGGGATAGGTGGAGGAGTAGGACAGAACCTAGATAGGATGAACTGCGTCGAAGACCGTCTCAAAATCCGACTCCGTAGTGCAAAGTTATCGTGGTTGGAGTAAATTGCTATATATCTAAGGTGAGTTTTCAATGGTAGGTATATTAAAATTTTTTCACTTTTTTCGAGCTAGCCACGCGTGTGAGGTGTCAAAACACGCGTCTGCGTGCGGGCTAATTAACGACGAAGTAATTGGAGGTAGGTTCCGAACAATATTATGAATTTAAGATGAAAAAACGTGAATTTATATATAGCGAAATACGTAAATATATTGTTTTGGTCTTCAAACCAGCAAGACTGATCGCGCAACGCGGTCCACCCTGATGGTGTGGCAGATAAGTAATTTATAATATGTAAACGTAGAATTTAGAATGAGTATTTTTAGAGTAAATCGAGATTATAGTGTTTTTATTATAGTGAAAATTACGAAAATTGAGTTATATTAATTTTTAAGCGAATAGATGGGTTGGGATAGGTGGAGGAGTAGGACAGAACCTAGATAGGATGAACTGCGTCGAAGACCGTCTCAAAATCCGACTCCGTAGTGCAAAGTTATCGTGGTTGGAGTAAATTGCTATATATCTAAGGTGAGTTTTCAATGGTAGGTATATTAAAAATTTTTCACTTTTTTCGAGCTAGCCACGCGTGTGAGGTGTCAAAACACGCGTCTGCGTGCGGGCTAATTAACGACGAAGTAATTGGAGGTAGGTTCCGAACAATATTATGAATTTAAGATGAAAAAACGTGAAATTATATATAGCGAAATACGTAAATATATTGTTTTGGTCTTCAAACCAGCAAGACTGATCGCGCAACGCGGTCCACCCTGATGGTGTGGCAGGTAAGTAATTTATAATATGTAAACGTAGAATTTAGAATGAGTATTTTTAGAGTAAATCGAGATTATAGTGTTTTTATTATAGTGAAAATTACGAAAATTGAGTTATATTAATTTTTAAGCGAATAGATGGGTTGGGATAGGTGGAGGAGTAGGACAGAACCTAGATAGGATGAACTGCGTCGAAGACCGTCTCAAAATCCGACTCCGTAGTGCAAAGTTATCGTGGTTGGAGTAAATTGCTATATATCTAAGGTGAGTTTTCAATGGTAGGTATATTAAATTTTTTTCACTTTTTTCGAGCTAGCCACGCGTGTGAGGTGTCAAAACACGCGTCTGCGTGCGGGCTAATTAACGACGAAGTAATTGGAGGTAGGTTCCGAACAATATTATGAATTTAAGATGAAAAAACGTGAAATTATATATAGCGAAATACGTAAATATATTGTTTTGGTCTTCAAACCAGCAAGACTGATCGCGCAACGCGGTCCACCCTGATGGTGTGGCAGGTAAGTAATTTATAATATGTAAACGTAGAATTTAGAATGAGTATTTTTAGAGTAAATCGAGATTATAGTGTTTTTATTATAGTGAAAATTACGAAAATTGAGTTATATTAATTTTTAAGCGAATAGATGGGTTGGGATAGGTGGAGGAGTAGGACAGAACCTAGATAGGATGAACTGCGTCGAAGACCGTCTCAAAATCCGACTCCGTAGTGCAAAGTTATCGTGGTTGGAGTAAATTGCTATATATCTAAGGTGAGTTTTCAATGGTAGGTATATTAAAATTTTTTCACTTTTTTCGAGCTAGCCACGCGTGTGAGGTGTCAAAACACGCGTCTGCGTGCGGGCTAATTAACGACGAAGTAATTGGAGGTAGGTTCCGAACAATATTATGAATTTAAGATGAAAAAACGTGAAATTATATATAGCGAAATACGTAAATATATTGTTTTGGTCTTCAAACCAGCAAGACTGATCGCGCAACGCGGTCCACCCTGATGGTGTGGCAGATAAGTAATTTATAATATGTAAACGTAGAATTTAGAATGAGTATTTTTAGAGTAAATCGAGATTATAGTGTTTTTATTATAGTGAAAATAACGAAAATTGAGTTATATTAATTTTTAAGCGAATAGATGGGTTGGGATAGGTGGAGGAGTAGGACAGAACCTAGATAGGATGAACTGCGTCGAAGACCGTCTCAAAATCCGACTCCGTAGTGCAAAGTTATCGTGGTTGGAGTAAATTGCTATATATCTAAGGTGAGTTTTCAATGGTAGGTATATTAAATTTTTTTCACTTTTTTCGAGCTAGCCACGCGTGTGAGGTGTCAAAACACGCGTCTGCGTGCGGGCTAATTAACGACGAAGTAATTGGAGGTAGGTTCCGAACAATATTATGAATTTAAGATGAAAAAACGTGAAATTATATATAGCGAAATACGTAAATATATTGTTTTGGTCTTCAAACCAGCAAGACTGATCGCGCAACGCGGTCCACCCTGATGGTGTGGCAGGTAAGTAATTTATAATATGTAAACGTAGAATTTAGAATGAGTATTTTTAGAGTAAATCGAGATTATAGTGTTTTTATTATAGTGAAAATTACGAAAATTGAGTTATATTAATTTTTAAGCGAATAGATGGGTTGGGATAGGTGGAGGAGTAGGACAGAACCTAGATAGGATGAACTGCGTCGAAGACCGTCTCAAAATCCGACTCCGTAGTGCAAAGTTATCGTGGTTGGAGTAAATTGCTATATATCTAAGGTGAGTTTTCAATGGTAGGTATATTAAAATTTTTTCACTTTTTTCGAGCTAGCCACGCGTGTGAGGTGTCAAAACACGCGTCTGCGTGCGGGCTAATTAACGACGAAGTAATTGGAGGTAGGTTCCGAACAATATTATGAATTTAAGATGAAAAAACGTGAAATTATATATAGCGAAATACGTAAATATATTGTTTTGGTCTTCAAACCAGCAAGACTGATCGCGCAACGCGGTCCACCCTGATGGTGTGGCAGGTAAGTAATTTATAATATGTAAACGTAGAATTTAGAATGAGTATTTTTAGAGTAAATCGAGATTATAGTGTTTTTATTATAGTGAAAATTACGAAAATTGAGTTATATTAATTTTTAAGCGAATAGATGGGTTGGGATAGGTGGAGGAGTAGGACAGAACCTAGATAGGATGAACTGCGTCGAAGACCGTCTCAAAATCCGACTCCGTAGTGCAAAGTTATCGTGGTTGGAGTAAATTGCTATATATCTAAGGTGAGTTTTCAATGGTAGGTATATTAAAATTTTTTCACTTTTTTCGAGCTAGCCACGCGTGTGAGGTGTCAAAACACGCGTCTGCGTGCGGGCTAATTAACGACGAAGTAATTGGAGGTAGGTTCCGAACAATATTATGAATTTAAGATGAAAAAACGTGAAATTATATATAGCGAAATACGTAAATATATTGTTTTGGTCTTCAAACCAGCAAGACTGATCGCGCAACGCGGTCCACCCTGATGGTGTGGCAGGTAAGTAATTTATAATATGTAAACGTAGAATTTAGAATGAGTATTTTTAGAGTAAATCGAGATTATAGTGTTTTTATTATAGTGAAAATTACGAAAATTGAGTTATATTAATTTTTAAGCGAATAGATGGGTTGGGATAGGTGGAGGAGTAGGACAGAACCTAGATAGGATGAACTGCGTCGAAGACCGTCTCAAAATCCGACTCCGTAGTGCAAAGTTATCGTGGTTGGAGTAAATTGCTATATATCTAAGGTGAGTTTTCAATGGTAGGTATATTAAAATTTTTTCACTTTTTTCGAGCTAGCCACGCGCGTGAGGTGTCAAAACACGCGTCTGCGTGCGGGCTAATTAACGACGAAGTAATTGGAGGTAGGTTCCGAACAATATTATGAATTTAAGATGAAAAAACGTGAAATTATATATAGCGAAATACGTAAATATATTGTTTTGGTCTTCAAACCAGCAAGACTGATCGCGCAACGCGGTCCACCCTGATGGTGTGGCAGGTAAGTAATTTATAATATGTAAACGTAGAATTTAGAATGAGTATTTTTAGAGTAAATCGAGATTATAGTGTTTTTATTATAGTGAAAATTACGAAAATTGAGTTATATTAATTTTTAAGCGAATAGATGGGTTGGGATAGGTGGAGGAGTAGGACAGAACCTAGATAGGATGAACTGCGTCGAAGACCGTCTCAAAATCCGACTCCGTAGTGCAAAGTTATCGTGGTTGGAGTAAATTGCTATATATCTAAGGTGAGTTTTCAATGGTAGGTATATTAAAATTTTTTCACTTTTTTCGAGCTAGCCACGCGTGTGAGGTGTCAAAACACGCGTCTGCGTGCGGGCTAATTAACGACGAAGTAATTGGAGGTAGGTTCCGAACAATATTATGAATTTAAGATGAAAAAACGTGAAATTATATATAGCGAAATACGTAAATATATTGTTTTGGTCTTCAAACCAGCAAGACTGATCGCGCAACGCGGTCCACCCTGATGGTGTGGCAGGTAAGTAATTTATAATATGTAAACGTAGAATTTAGAATGAGTATTTTTAGAGTAAATCGAGATTATAGTGTTTTTATTATAGTGAAAACTACGAAAATTGAGGTATATTAATTTTTAAGCGAATAGATGGGTTGGGATAGGTGGAGGAGTAGGACAGAACCTAGATAGGATGAACTGCGTCGAAGACCGTCTCAAAATCCGACTCCGTAGTGCAAAGTTATCGTGGTTGGAGTAAATTGCTATATATCTAAGGTGAGTTTTCAATGGTAGGTATATTAAAATTTTTTCACTTTTTTCGAGCTAGCCACGCGTGTGAGGTGTCAAAACACGCGTCTGCGTGCGGGCTAATTAACGACGAAGTAATTGGAGGTAGGTTCCGAACAATATTATGAATTTAAGATGAAAAAACGTGAAATTATATATAGCGAAATACGTAAATATATTGTTTTGGTCTTCAAACCAGCAAGACTGATCGCGCAACGCGGTCCACCCTGATGGTGTGGCAGGTAAGTAATTTATAATATGTAAACGTAGAATTTAGAATGAGTATTTTTAGAGTAAATCGAGATTATAGTGTTTTTATTATAGTGAAAATTACGAAAATTGAGTTATATTAATTTTTAAGCGAATAGATGGGTTGGGATAGGTGGAGGAGTAGGACAGAACCTAGATAGGATGAACTGCGTCGAAGACCGTCTCAAAATCCGACTCCGTAGTGCAAAGTTATCGTGGTTGGAGTAAATTGCTATATATCTAAGGTGAGTTTTCAATGGTAGGTATATTAAAATTTTTTCACTTTTTTCGAGCTAGCCACGCGTGTGAGGTGTCAAAACACGCGTCTGCGTGCGGGCTAATTAACGACGAAGTAATTGGAGGTAGGTTCCGAACAATATTATGAATTTAAGATGAAAAAACGTGAAATTATATATAGCGAAATACGTAAATATATTGTTTTGGTCTTCAAACCAGCAAGACTGATCGCGCAACGCGGTCCACCCTGATGGTGTGGCAGGTAAGTAATTTATAATATGTAAACGTAGAATTTAGAATGAGTATTTTTAGAGTAAATCGAGATTATAGTGTTTTTATTATAGTGAAAATTACGAAAATTGAGTTATATTAATTTTTAAGCGAATAGATGGGTTGGGATAGGTGGAGGAGTAGGACAGAACCTAGAGAGGATGAACTGCGTCGAAGACCGTCTCAAAATCCGACTCCGTAGTGCAAAGTTATCGTGGTTGGAGTAAATTGCTATATATCTAAGGTGAGTTTTCAATGGTAGGTATATTAAAATTTTTTCACTTTTTTCGAGCTAGCCACGCGTGTGAGGTGTCAAAACACGCGTCTGCGTGCGGGCTAATTAACGACGAAGTAATTGGAGGTAGGTTCCGAACAATATTATGAATTTAAGATGAAAAAACGTGAAATTATATATAGCGAAATACGTAAATATATTGTTTTGGTCTTCAAACCAGCAAGACTGATCGCGCAACGCGGTCCACCCTGATGGTGTGGCAGGTAAGTAATTTATAATATGTAAACGTAGAATTTAGAATGAGTATTTTTAGAGTAAATCGAGATTATAGTGTTTTTATTATAGTGAAAATTACGAAAATTGAGTTATATTAATTTTTAAGCGAATAGATGGGTTGGGATAGGTGGAGGAGTAGGACAGAACCTAGAGAGGATGAACTGCGTCGAAGACCGTCTCAAAATCCGACTCCGTAGTGCAAAGTTATCGTGGTTGGAGTAAATTGCTATATATCTAAGGTGAGTTTTCAATGGTAGGTATATTAAAATTTTTTCACTTTTTTCGAGCTAGCCACGCGTGTGAGGTGTCAAAACACGCGTCTGCGTGCGGGCTAATTAACGACGAAGTAATTGGAGGTAGGTTCCGAACAATATTATGAATTTAAGATGAAAAAACGTGAAATTATATATAGCGAAATACGTAAATATATTGTTTTGGTCTTCAAACCAGCAAGACTGATCGCGCAACGCGGTCCACCCTGATGGTGTGGCAGGTAAGTAATTTATAATATGTAAACGTAGAATTTAGAATGAGTATTTTTAGAGTAAATCGAGATTATAGTGTTTTTATTATAGTGAAAATTACGAAAATTGAGTTATATTAATTTTTAAGCGAATAGATGGGTTGGGATAGGTGGAGGAGTAGGACAGAACCTAGATAGGATGAACTGCGTCGAAGACCGTCTCAAAATCCGACTCCGTAGTGCAAAGTTATCGTGGTTGGAGTAAATTGCTATATATCTAAGGTGAGTTTTCAATGGTAGGTATATTAAAATTTTTTCACTTTTTTCGAGCTAGCCACGCGTGTGAGGTGTCAAAACACGCGTCTGCGTGCGGGCTAATTAACGACGAAGTAATTGGAGGTAGGTTCCGAACAATATTATGAATTTAAGATGAAAAAACGTGAAATTATATATAGCGAAATACGTAAATATATTGTTTTGGTCTTCAAACCAGCAAGACTGATCGCGCAACGCGGTCCACCCTGATGGTGTGGCAGGTAAGTAATTTATAATATGTAAACGTAGAATTTAGAATGAGTATTTTTAGAGTAAATCGAGATTATAGTGTTTTTATTATAGTGAAAATTACGAAAATTGAGTTATATTAATTTTTAAGCGAATAGATGGGTTGGGATAGGTGGAGGAGTAGGACAGAACCTAGATAGGATGAACTGCGTCGAAGACCGTCTCAAAATCCGACTCCGTAGTGCAAAGTTATCGTGGTTGGAGTAAATTGCTATATATCTAAGGTGAGTTTTCAATGGTAGGTATATTAAATTTTTTTCACTTTTTTCGAGCTAGCCACGCGTGTGAGGTGTCAAAACACGCGTCTGCGTGCGGGCTAATTAACGACGAAGTAATTGGAGGTAGGTTCCGAACAATATTATGAATTTAAGATGAAAAAACGTGAAATTATATATAGCGAAATACGTAAATATATTGTTTTGGTCTTCAAACCAGCAAGACTGATCGCGCAACGCGGTCCACCCTGATGGTGTGGCAGGTAAGTAATTTATAATATGTAAACGTAGAATTTAGAATGAGTATTTTTAGAGTAAATCGAGATTATAGTGTTTTTATTATAGTGAAAATTACGAAAATTGAGTTATATTAATTTTTAAGCGAATAGATGGGTTGGGATAGGTGGAGGAGTAGGACAGAACCTAGATAGGATGAACTGCGTCGAAGACCGTCTCAAAATCCGACTCCGTAGTGCAAAGTTATCGTGGTTGGAGTAAATTGCTATATATCTAAGGTGAGTTTTCAATGGTAGGTATATTAAAATTTTTTCACTTTTTTCGAGCTAGCCACGCGTGTGAGGTGTCAAAACACGCGTCTGCGTGCGGGCTAATTAACGACGAAGTAATTGGAGGTAGGTTCCGAACAATATTATGAATTTAAGATGAAAAAACGTGAAATTATATATAGCGAAATACGTAAATATATTGTTTTGGTCTTCAAACCAGCAAGACTGATCGCGCAACGCGGTCCACCCTGATGGTGTGGCAGATAAGTAATTTATAATATGTAAACGTAGAATTTAGAATGAGTATTTTTAGAGTAAATCGAGATTATAGTGTTTTTATTATAGTGAAAATTACGAAAATTGAGTTATATTAATTTTTAAGCGAATAGATGGGTTGGGATAGGTGGAGGAGTAGGACAGAACCTAGATAGGATGAACTGCGTCGAAGACCGTCTCAAAATCCGACTCCGTAGTGCAAAGTTATCGTGGTTGGAGTAAATTGCTATATATCTAAGGTGAGTTTTCAATGGTAGGTATATTAAAATTTTTTCACTTTTTTCGAGCTAGCCACGCGTGTGAGGTGTCAAAACACGCGTCTGCGTGCGGGCTAATTAACGACGAAGTAATTGGAGGTAGGTTCCGAACAATATTATGAATTTAAGATGAAAAAACGTGAAATTATATATAGCGAAATACGTAAATATATTGTTTTGGTCTTCAAACCAGCAAGACTGATCGCGCAACGCGGTCCACCCTGATGGTGTGGCAGATAAGTAATTTATAATATGTAAACGTAGAATTTAGAATGAGTATTTTTAGAGTAAATCGAGATTATAGTGTTTTTATTATAGTGAAAATTACGAAAATTGAGTTATATTAATTTTTAAGCGAATAGATGGGTTGGGATAGGTGGAGGAGTAGGACAGAACCTAGATAGGATGAACTGCGTCGAAGACCGTCTCAAAATCCGACTCCGTAGTGCAAAGTTATCGTGGTTGGAGTAAATTGCTATATATCTAAGGTGAGTTTTCAATGGTAGGTATATTAAAAATTTTTCACTTTTTTCGAGCTAGCCACGCGTGTGAGGTGTCAAAACACGCGTCTGCGTGCGGGCTAATTAACGACGAAGTAATTGGAGGTAGGTTCCGAACAATATTATGAATTTAAGATGAAAAAACGTGAAATTATATATAGCGAAATACGTAAATATATTGTTTTGGTCTTCAAACCAGCAAGACTGATCGCGCAACGCGGTCCACCCTGATGGTGTGGCAGGTAAGTAATTTATAATATGTAAACGTAGAATTTAGAATGAGTATTTTTAGAGTAAATCGAGATTATAGTGTTTTTATTATAGTGAAAATTACGAAAATTGAGTTATATTAATTTTTAAGCGAATAGATGGGTTGGGATAGGTGGAGGAGTAGGACAGAACCTAGATAGGATGAACTGCGTCGAAGACCGTCTCAAAATCCGACTCCGTAGTGCAAAGTTATCGTGGTTGGAGTAAATTGCTATATATCTAAGGTGAGTTTTCAATGGTAGGTATATTAAATTTTTTTCACTTTTTTCGAGCTAGCCACGCGTGTGAGGTGTCAAAACACGCGTCTGCGTGCGGGCTAATTAACGACGAAGTAATTGGAGGTAGGTTCCGAACAATATTATGAATTTAAGATGAAAAAACGTGAAATTATATATAGCGAAATACGTAAATATATTGTTTTGGTCTTCAAACCAGCAAGACTGATCGCGCAACGCGGTCCACCCTGATGGTGTGGCAGGTAAGTAATTTATAATATGTAAACGTAGAATTTAGAATGAGTATTTTTAGAGTAAATCGAGATTATAGTGTTTTTATTATAGTGAAAATTACGAAAATTGAGTTATATTAATTTTTAAGCGAATAGATGGGTTGGGATAGGTGGAGGAGTAGGACAGAACCTAGATAGGATGAACTGCGTCGAAGACCGTCTCAAAATCCGACTCCGTAGTGCAAAGTTATCGTGGTTGGAGTAAATTGCTATATATCTAAGGTGAGTTTTCAATGGTAGGTATATTAAAATTTTTTCACTTTTTTCGAGCTAGCCACGCGTGTGAGGTGTCAAAACACGCGTCTGCGTGCGGGCTAATTAACGACGAAGTAATTGGAGGTAGGTTCCGAACAATATTATGAATTTAAGATGAAAAAACGTGAAATTATATATAGCGAAATACGTAAATATATTGTTTTGGTCTTCAAACCAGCAAGACTGATCGCGCAACGCGGTCCACCCTGATGGTGTGGCAGATAAGTAATTTATAATATGTAAACGTAGAATTTAGAATGAGTATTTTTAGAGTAAATCGAGATTATAGTGTTTTTATTATAGTGAAAATAACGAAAATTGAGTTATATTAATTTTTAAGCGAATAGATGGGTTGGGATAGGTGGAGGAGTAGGACAGAACCTAGATAGGATGAACTGCGTCGAAGACCGTCTCAAAATCCGACTCCGTAGTGCAAAGTTATCGTGGTTGGAGTAAATTGCTATATATCTAAGGTGAGTTTTCAATGGTAGGTATATTAAAATTTTTTCACTTTTTTCGAGCTAGCCACGCGTGTGAGGTGTCAAAACACGCGTCTGCGGGCGGGCTAATTAACGACGAAGTAATTGGAGGTAGGTTCCGAACAATATTATGAATTTAAGATGAAAAAACGTGAAATTATATATAGCGAAATACGTAAATATATTGTTTTGGTCTTCAAACCAGCAAGACTGATCGCGCAACGCGGTCCACCCTGATGGTGTGGCAGGTAAGTAATTTATAATATGTAAACGTAGAATTTAGAATGAGTATTTTTAGAGTAAATCGAGATTATAGTGTTTTTATTATAGTGAAAATTACGAAAATTGAGTTATATTAATTTTTAAGCGAATAGATGGGTTGGGATAGGTGGAGGAGTAGGACAGAACCTAGATAGGATGAACTGCGTCGAAGACCGTCTCAAAATCCGACTCCGTAGTGCAAAGTTATCGTGGTTGGAGTAAATTGCTATATATCTAAGGTGAGTTTTCAATGGTAGGTATATTAAAATTTTTTCACTTTTTTCGAGCTAGCCACGCGTGTGAGGTGTCAAAACACGCGTCTGCGTGCGGGCTAATTAACGACGAAGTAATTGGAGGTAGGTTCCGAACAATATTATGAATTTAAGATGAAAAAACGTGAAATTATATATAGCGAAATACGTAAATATATTGTTTTGGTCTTCAAACCAGCAAGACTGATCGCGCAACGCGGTCCACCCTGATGGTGTGGCAGATAAGTAATTTATAATATGTAAACGTAGAATTTAGAATGAGTATTTTTAGAGTAAATCGAGATTATAGTGTTTTTATTATAGTGAAAATAACGAAAATTGAGTTATATTAATTTTTAAGCGAATAGATGGGTTGGGATAGGTGGAGGAGTAGGACAGAACCTAGATAGGATGAACTGCGTCGAAGACCGTCTCAAAATCCGACTCCGTAGTGCAAAGTTATCGTGGTTGGAGTAAATTGCTATATATCTAAGGTGAGTTTTCAATGGTAGGTATATTAAATTTTTTTCACTTTTTTCGAGCTAGCCACGCGTGTGAGGTGTCAAAACACGCGTCTGCGTGCGGGCTAATTAACGACGAAGTAATTGGAGGTAGGTTCCGAACAATATTATGAATTTAAGATGAAAAAACGTGAAATTATATATAGCGAAATACGTAAATATATTGTTTTGGTCTTCAAACCAGCAAGACTGATCGCGCAACGCGGTCCACCCTGATGGTGTGGCAGGTAAGTAATTTATAATATGTAAACGTAGAATTTAGAATGAGTATTTTTAGAGTAAATCGAGATTATAGTGTTTTTATTATAGTGAAAATTACGAAAATTGAGTTATATTAATTTTTAAGCGAATAGATGGGTTGGGATAGGTGGAGGAGTAGGACAGAACCTAGAGAGGATGAACTGCGTCGAAGACCGTCTCAAAATCCGACTCCGTAGTGCAAAGTTATCGTGGTTGGAGTAAATTGCTATATATCTAAGGTGAGTTTTCAATGGTAGGTATATTAAAATTTTTTCACTTTTTTCGAGCTAGCCACGCGTGTGAGGTGTCAAAACACGCGTCTGCGTGCGGGCTAATTAACGACGAAGTAATTGGAGGTAGGTTCCGAACAATATTATGAATTTAAGATGAAAAAACGTGAAATTATATATAGCGAAATACGTAAATATATTGTTTTGGTCTTCAAACCAGCAAGACTGATCGCGCAACGCGGTCCACCCTGATGGTGTGGCAGATAAGTAATTTATAATATGTAAACGTAGAATTTAGAATGAGTATTTTTAGAGTAAATCGAGATTATAGTGTTTTTATTATAGTGAAAATAACGAAAATTGAGTTATATTAATTTTTAAGCGAATAGATGGGTTGGGATAGGTGGAGGAGTAGGACAGAACCTAGATAGGATGAACTGCGTCGAAGACCGTCTCAAAATCCGACTCCGTAGTGCAAAGTTATCGTGGTTGGAGTAAATTGCTATATATCTAAGGTGAGTTTTCAATGGTAGGTATATTAAATTTTTTTCACTTTTTTCGAGCTAGCCACGCGTGTGAGGTGTCAAAACACGCGTCTGCGTGCGGGCTAATTAACGACGAAGTAATTGGAGGTAGGTTCCGAACAATATTATGAATTTAAGATGAAAAAACGTGAAATTATATATAGCGAAATACGTAAATATATTGTTTTGGTCTTCAAACCAGCAAGACTGATCGCGCAACGCGGTCCACCCTGATGGTGTGGCAGGTAAGTAATTTATAATATGTAAACGTAGAATTTAGAATGAGTATTTTTAGAGTAAATCGAGATTATAGTGTTTTTATTATAGTGAAAATTACGAAAATTGAGTTATATTAATTTTTAAGCGAATAGATGGGTTGGGATAGGTGGAGGAGTAGGACAGAACCTAGATAGGATGAACTGCGTCGAAGACCGTCTCAAAATCCGACTCCGTAGTGCAAAGTTATCGTGGTTGGAGTAAATTGCTATATATCTAAGGTGAGTTTTCAATGGTAGGTATATTAAAATTTTTTCACTTTTTTCGAGCTAGCCACGCGTGTGAGGTGTCAAAACACGCGTCTGCGTGCGGGCTAATTAACGACGAAGTAATTGGAGGTAGGTTCCGAACAATATTATGAATTTAAGATGAAAAAACGTGAAATTATATATAGCGAAATACGTAAATATATTGTTTTGGTCTTCAAACCAGCAAGACTGATCGCGCAACGCGGTCCACCCTGATGGTGTGGCAGGTAAGTAATTTATAATATGTAAACGTAGAATTTAGAATGAGTATTTTTAGAGTAAATCGAGATTATAGTGTTTTTATTATAGTGAAAATTACGAAAATTGAGTTATATTAATTTTTAAGCGAATAGATGGGTTGGGATAGGTGGAGGAGTAGGACAGAACCTAGATAGGATGAACTGCGTCGAAGACCGTCTCAAAATCCGACTCCGTAGTGCAAAGTTATCGTGGTTGGAGTAAATTGCTATATATCTAAGGTGAGTTTTCAATGGTAGGTATATTAAAATTTTTTCACTTTTTTCGAGCTAGCCACGCGTGTGAGGTGTCAAAACACGCGTCTGCGTGCGGGCTAATTAACGACGAAGTAATTGGAGGTAGGTTCCGAACAATATTATGAATTTAAGATGAAAAAACGTGAAATTATATATAGCGAAATACGTAAATATATTGTTTTGGTCTTCAAACCAGCAAGACTGATCGCGCAACGCGGTCCACCCTGATGGTGTGGCAGATAAGTAATTTATAATATGTAAACGTAGAATTTAGAATGAGTATTTTTAGAGTAAATCGAGATTATAGTGTTTTTATTATAGTGAAAATTACGAAAATTGAGTTATATTAATTTTTAAGCGAATAGATGGGTTGGGATAGGTGGAGGAGTAGGACAGAACCTAGATAGGATGAACTGCGTCGAAGACCGTCTCAAAATCCGACTCCGTAGTGCAAAGTTATCGTGGTTGGAGTAAATTGCTATATATCTAAGGTGAGTTTTCAATGGTAGGTATATTAAAATTTTTTCACTTTTTTCGAGCTAGCCACGCGTGTGAGGTGTCAAAACACGCGTCTGCGTGCGGGCTAATTAACGACGAAGTAATTGGAGGTAGGTTCCGAACAATATTATGAATTTAAGATGAAAAAACGTGAAATTATATATAGCGAAATACGTAAATATATTGTTTTGGTCTTCAAACCAGCAAGACTGATCGCGCAACGCGGTCCACCCTGATGGTGTGGCAGATAAGTAATTTATAATATGTAAACGTAGAATTTAGAATGAGTATTTTTAGAGTAAATCGAGATTATAGTGTTTTTATTATAGTGAAAATTACGAAAATTGAGTTATATTAATTTTTAAGCGAATAGATGGGTTGGGATAGGTGGAGGAGTAGGACAGAACCTAGATAGGATGAACTGCGTCGAAGACCGTCTCAAAATCCGACTCCGTAGTGCAAAGTTATCGTGGTTGGAGTAAATTGCTATATATCTAAGGTGAGTTTTCAATGGTAGGTATATTAAAATTTTTTCACTTTTTTCGAGCTAGCCACGCGTGTGAGGTGTCAAAACACGCGTCTGCGTGCGGGCTAATTAACGACGAAGTAATTGGAGGTAGGTTCCGAACAATATTATGAATTTAAGATGAAAAAACGTGAAATTATATATAGCGAAATACGTAAATATATTGTTTTGGTCTTCAAACCAGCAAGACTGATCGCGCAACGCGGTCCACCCTGATGGTGTGGCAGGTAAGTAATTTATAATATGTAAACGTAGAATTTAGAATGAGTATTTTTAGAGTAAATCGAGATTATAGTGTTTTTATTATAGTGAAAATTACGAAAATTGAGTTATATTAATTTTTAAGCGAATAGATGGGTTGGGATAGGTGGAGGAGTAGGACAGAACCTAGATAGGATGAACTGCGTCGAAGACCGTCTCAAAATCCGACTCCGTAGTGCAAAGTTATCGTGGTTGGAGTAAATTGCTATATATCTAAGGTGAGTTTTCAATGGTAGGTATATTAAAATTTTTTCACTTTTTTCGAGCTAGCCACGCGTGTGAGGTGTCAAAACACGCGTCTGCGTGCGGGCTAATTAACGACGAAGTAATTGGAGGTAGGTTCCGAACAATATTATGAATTTAAGATGAAAAAACGTGAAATTATATATAGCGAAATACGTAAATATATTGTTTTGGTCTTCAAACCAGCAAGACTGATCGCGCAACGCGGTCCACCCTGATGGTGTGGCAGGTAAGTAATTTATAATATGTAAACGTAGAATTTAGAATGAGTATTTTTAGAGTAAATCGAGATTATAGTGTTTTTATTATAGTGAAAATTACGAAAATTGAGTTATATTAATTTTTAAGCGAATAGATGGGTTGGGATAGGTGGAGGAGTAGGACAGAACCTAGATAGGATGAACTGCGTCGAAGACCGTCTCAAAATCCGACTCCGTAGTGCAAAGTTATCGTGGTTGGAGTAAATTGCTATATATCTAAGGTGAGTTTTCAATGGTAGGTATATTAAAATTTTTTCACTTTTTTCGAGCTAGCCACGCGTGTGAGGTGTCAAAACACGCGTCTGCGTGCGGGCTAATTAACGACGAAGTAATTGGAGGTAGGTTCCGAACAATATTATGAATTTAAGATGAAAAAACGTGAAATTATATATAGCGAAATACGTAAATATATTGTTTTGGTCTTCAAACCAGCAAGACTGATCGCGCAACGCGGTCCACCCTGATGGTGTGGCAGGTAAGTAATTTATAATATGTAAACGTAGAATTTAGAATGAGTATTTTTAGAGTAAATCGAGATTATAGTGTTTTTATTATAGTGAAAATTACGAAAATTGAGTTATATTAATTTTTAAGCGAATAGATGGGTTGGGATAGGTGGAGGAGTAGGACAGAACCTAGATAGGATGAACTGCGTCGAAGACCGTCTCAAAATCCGACTCCGTAGTGCAAAGTTATCGTGGTTGGAGTAAATTGCTATATATCTAAGGTGAGTTTTCAATGGTAGGTATATTAAAATTTTTTCACTTTTTTCGAGCTAGCCACGCGTGTGAGGTGTCAAAACACGCGTCTGCGTGCGGGCTAATTAACGACGAAGTAATTGGAGGTAGGTTCCGAACAATATTATGAATTTAAGATGAAAAAACGTGAAATTATATATAGCGAAATACGTAAATATATTGTTTTGGTCTTCAAACCAGCAAGACTGATCGCGCAACGCGGTCCACCCTGATGGTGTGGCAGATAAGTAATTTATAATATGTAAACGTAGAATTTAGAATGAGTATTTTTAGAGTAAATCGAGATTATAGTGTTTTTATTATAGTGAAAATTACGAAAATTGAGTTATATTAATTTTTAAGCGAATAGATGGGTTGGGATAGGTGGAGGAGTAGGACAGAACCTAGATAGGATGAACTGCGTCGAAGACCGTCTCAAAATCCGACTCCGTAGTGCAAAGTTATCGTGGTTGGAGTAAATTGCTATATATCTAAGGTGAGTTTTCAATGGTAGGTATATTAAAATTTTTTCACTTTTTTCGAGCTAGCCACGCGTGTGAGGTGTCAAAACACGCGTCTGCGTGCGGGCTAATTAACGACGAAGTAATTGGAGGTAGGTTCCGAACAATATTATGAATTTAAGATGAAAAAACGTGAAATTATATATAGCGAAATACGTAAATATATTGTTTTGGTCTTCAAACCAGCAAGACTGATCGCGCAACGCGGTCCACCCTGATGGTGTGGCAGGTAAGTAATTTATAATATGTAAACGTAGAATTTAGAATGAGTATTTTTAGAGTAAATCGAGATTATAGTGTTTTTATTATAGTGAAAATTACGAAAATTGAGTTATATTAATTTTTAAGCGAATAGATGGGTTGGGATAGGTGGAGGAGTAGGACAGAACCTAGATAGGATGAACTGCGTCGAAGACCGTCTCAAAATCCGACTCCGTAGTGCAAAGTTATCGTGGTTGGAGTAAATTGCTATATATCTAAGGTGAGTTTTCAATGGTAGGTATATTAAAATTTTTTCACTTTTTTCGAGCTAGCCACGCGTGTGAGGTGTCAAAACACGCGTCTGCGTGCGGGCTAATTAACGACGAAGTAATTGGAGGTAGGTTCCGAACAATATTATGAATTTAAGATGAAAAAACGTGAAATTATATATAGCGAAATACGTAAATATATTGTTTTGGTCTTCAAACCAGCAAGACTGATCGCGCAACGCGGTCCACCCTGATGGTGTGGCAGGTAAGTAATTTATAATATGTAAACGTAGAATTTAGAATGAGTATTTTTAGAGTAAATCGAGATTATAGTGTTTTTATTATAGTGAAAATTACGAAAATTGAGTTATATTAATTTTTAAGCGAATAGATGGGTTGGGATAGGTGGAGGAGTAGGACAGAACCTAGATAGGATGAACTGCGTCGAAGACCGTCTCAAAATCCGACTCCGTAGTGCAAAGTTATCGTGGTTGGAGTAAATTGCTATATATCTAAGGTGAGTTTTCAATGGTAGGTATATTAAAATTTTTTCACTTTTTCGAGCTAGCCACGCGTGTGAGGTGTCAAAACACGCGTCTGCGTGCGGGCTAATTAACGACGAAGTAATTGGAGGTAGGTTCCGAACAATATTATGAATTTAAGATGAAAAAACGTGAAATTATATATAGCGAAATACGTAAATATATTGTTTTGGTCTTCAAACCAGCAAGACTGATCGCGCAACGCGGTCCACCCTGATGGTGTGGCAGGTAAGTAATTTATAATATGTAAACGTAGAATTTAGAATGAGTATTTTTAGAGTAAATCGAGATTATAGTGTTTTTATTATAGTGAAAATTACGAAAATTGAGTTATATTAATTTTTAAGCGAATAGATGGGTTGGGATAGGTGGAGGAGTAGGACAGAACCTAGATAGGATGAACTGCGTCGAAGACCGTCTCAAAATCCGACTCCGTAGTGCAAAGTTATCGTGGTTGGAGTAAATTGCTATATATCTAAGGTGAGTTTTCAATGGTAGGTATATTAAAATTTTTTCACTTTTTTCGAGCTAGCCACGCGTGTGAGGTGTCAAAACACGCGTCTGCGTGCGGGCTAATTAACGACGAAGTAATTGGAGGTAGGTTCCGAACAATATTATGAATTTAAGATGAAAAAACGTGAAATTATATATAGCGAAATACGTAAATATATTGTTTTGGTCTTCAAACCAGCAAGACTGATCGCGCAACGCGGTCCACCCTGATGGTGTGGCAGGTAAGTAATTTATAATATGTAAACGTAGAATTTAGAATGAGTATGTTTAGAGTAAATCGAGATTATAGTGTTTTTATTATAGTGAAAATTACGAAAATTGAGTTATATTAATTTTTAAGCGAATAGATGGGTTGGGATAGGTGGAGGAGTAGGACAGAACCTAGATAGGATGAACTGCGTCGAAGACCGTCTCAAAATCCGACTCCGTAGTGCAAAGTTATCGTGGTTGGAGTAAATTGCTATATATCTAAGGTGAGTTTTCAATGGTAGGTATATTAAAATTTTTTCACTTTTTTCGAGCTAGCCACGCGTGTGAGGTGTCAAAACACGCGTCTGCGTGCGGGCTAATTAACGACGAAGTAATTGGAGGTAGGTTCCGAACAATATTATGAATTTAAGATGAAAAAACGTGAAATTATATATAGCGAAATACGTAAATATATTGTTTTGGTCTTCAAACCAGCAAGACTGATCGCGCAACGCGGTCCACCCTGATGGTGTGGCAGGTAAGTAATTTATAATATGTAAACGTAGAATTTAGAATGAGTATGTTTAGAGTAAATCGAGATTATAGTGTTTTTATTATAGTGAAAATTACGAAAATTGAGTTATATTAATTTTTAAGCGAATAGATGGGTTGGGATAGGTGGAGGAGTAGGACAGAACCTAGATAGGATGAACTGCGTCGAAGACCGTCTCAAAATCCGACTCCGTAGTGCAAAGTTATCGTGGTTGGAGTAAATTGCTATATATCTAAGGTGAGTTTTCAATGGTAGGTATATTAAAATTTTTTCACTTTTTTCGAGCTAGCCACGCGTGTGAGGTGTCAAAACACGCGTCTGCGTGCGGGCTAATTAACGACGAAGTAATTGGAGGTAGGTTCCGAACAATATTATGAATTTAAGATGAAAAAACGTGAAATTATATATAGCGAAATACGTAAATATATTGTTTTGGTCTTCAAACCAGCAAGAC
Source organism: Brachylomia viminalis (assembly GCA_937001585.2). Classification (NCBI taxonomy): domain Eukaryota; kingdom Metazoa; phylum Arthropoda; class Insecta; order Lepidoptera; family Noctuidae; genus Brachylomia; species Brachylomia viminalis. The sequence continues at coordinate 27,618,091 of OW443301.2, forward strand.
TGATCGCGCAACGCGGTCCACCCTGATGGTGTGGCAGGTAAGTAATTTATAATATGTAAACGTAGAATTTAGAATGAGTATTTTTAGAGTAAATCGAGATTATAGTGTTTTTATTATAGTGAAAATTACGAAAATTGAGTTATATTAATTTTTAAGCGAATAGATGGGTTGGGATAGGTGGAGGAGTAGGACAGAACCTAGATAGGATGAACTGCGTCGAAGACCGTCTCAAAATCCGACTCCGTAGTGCAAAGTTATCGTGGTTGGAGTAAATTGCTATATATCTAAGGTGAGTTTTCAATGGTAGGTATATTAAAATTTTTTCACTTTTTTCGAGCTAGCCACGCGTGTGAGGTGTCAAAACACGCGTCTGCGTGCGGGCTAATTAACGACGAAGTAATTGGAGGTAGGTTCCGAACAATATTATGAATTTAAGATGAAAAAACGTGAAATTATATATAGCGAAATACGTAAATATATTGTTTTGGTCTTCAAACCAGCAAGACTGATCGCGCAACGCGGTCCACCCTGATGGTGTGGCAGATAAGTAATTTATAATATGTAAACGTAGAATTTAGAATGAGTATTTTTAGAGTAAATCGAGATTATAGTGTTTTTATTATAGTGAAAATTACGAAAATTGAGTTATATTAATTTTTAAGCGAATAGATGGGTTGGGATAGGTGGAGGAGTAGGACAGAACCTAGATAGGATGAACTGCGTCGAAGACCGTCTCAAAATCCGACTCCGTAGTGCAAAGTTATCGTGGTTGGAGTAAATTGCTATATATCTAAGGTGAGTTTTCAATGGTAGGTATATTAAAATTTTTTCACTTTTTTCGAGCTAGCCACGCGTGTGAGGTGTCAAAACACGCGTCTGCGTGCGGGCTAATTAACGACGAAGTAATTGGAGGTAGGTTCCGAACAATATTATGAATTTAAGATGAAAAAACGTGAAATTATATATAGCGAAATACGTAAATATATTGTTTTGGTCTTCAAACCAGCAAGACTGATCGCGCAACGCGGTCCACCCTGATGGTGTGGCAGGTAAGTAATTTATAATATGTAAACGTAGAATTTAGAATGAGTATTTTTAGAGTAAATCGAGATTATAGTGTTTTTATTATAGTGAAAATTACGAAAATTGAGTTATATTAATTTTTAAGCGAATAGATGGGTTGGGATAGGTGGAGGAGTAGGACAGAACCTAGATAGGATGAACTGCGTCGAAGACCGTCTCAAAATCCGACTCCGTAGTGCAAAGTTATCGTGGTTGGAGTAAATTGCTATATATCTAAGGTGAGTTTTCAATGGTAGGTATATTAAAATTTTTTCACTTTTTTCGAGCTAGCCACGCGTGTGAGGTGTCAAAACACGCGTCTGCGTGCGGGCTAATTAACGACGAAGTAATTGGAGGTAGGTTCCGAACAATATTATGAATTTAAGATGAAAAAACGTGAAATTATATATAGCGAAATACGTAAATATATTGTTTTGGTCTTCAAACCAGCAAGACTGATCGCGATCGTCGTATCGGCACGCGTGCGAATCAGACGTGTTTTTTATTAAACTAATTAGTTGTAATTTTAATCCCGAGAGTTTGTGTTGTTTACGCGATAAGCTACGCAGGTGGCCACCGGCCGAAGTGTGCGCGGGCGCGCGGGGCGCGTTCACCAGGTGTTGTTCATTTATAATGGAGCAAAGTACATTAAACGATACTGAATCGGAGGATGACGACCAAAACTTGATTGAGTCGAATGAAACTGAAGATTTACCCACTACCGGCCAAAAAAGAAGTCGCGTTGAAGAATCTGATGAAGACTGGAAGATAGTAAATAATAGAGGAAAAGGTAAAAAATCTCGTTTGAATAGTCCGGAGAAGGAAATACCGAAATTAGAAGTTACGATATCATGCAGTGATAAACTTCCGAAATCTTTTGCATTGGCTAAACTATTAAAAGCAAATCAAATTAATAATATAGTCCACGTTAAATATCTGAGTTCATTTAGAGTTCGAATACAATTCCAAGATGAATCGAATATGGATAAGTTATGTTCATGTGAAGACTTTATTGCCAAGAGTTGGAGATTTAGCAAGGCTATGGAAGTTAGTTACTCTTACGGCGTTATAAAGGATGTTGAGTTGGAACTGGAGGAAAAAGAGATAGTAAGCAGGTTATTTTGTCGTGATAATATTGAGATTATATCTGTGAAGCGACTAGATCGCCGTGACAAGGAAGGAGGCTGGTCTCCTTGTGAAGTAGTCAAAATTTGTTTTAAAGGAAATGCTTTGCCTTCATACGTTTATGCCGATGGTTTGAGGATAAAGGTCGATCCTTATATATATCCGGTTTCACAGTGTTCACGGTGCTGGAAAATGGGTCATAGACTTAGGACTTGTCCTTCCAATAAAATTATTTGTCCTAAATGCGGCGGAGATCATGCAAACTGTGAAACTAAAATTTTTAAATGCATAAATTGCTCAGGCAACCATATGGCCTTATCTAAAACGTGTCCTCTGTATTTAAAAGAACGTAAAATACGTGAAATCATGGCTGATTTTAATTGTTCATACAAGAAGGCCTTAACTGCGTACGTACCACCTTCTCCTTGTGTGAATGGTCAAGCTAAACGGACGGAAGTAAATAATCCAACTACGTATGTTTCTTCACTTGAGAATATCCCCACATATGCAGAGATTGTTACGGCTGATGCAGATTTCCACGTCGAAGAAGCATCTTGCTCTACGAACCATTGCAATAGGACACCACTGAGCAAGAAGAAGTCTTCGAAAAAGAAGCAAAACCTACCCGAGTTTCTATTAGAATGGCAGTCAAGTTTGGCACAGGAACCACCAACCGACGAAGATTACGAGTACGAACAAAGTGGTAACAAACAAGCAAAAGGTAACATTGAACATAGTACAACATGCAACGAATTACTATCGCGAATAAAAGAAGTTATTTTCCTTAAAAACCGTTCATGGTATACTAAAATTAAAAATATCTTTAAGCTTTGTATCGAATGGTTTATACTATTGGTGGTTGACAAAATATCGGAATCTACGTTGCTGCAAATGGTTGTTAATTTCTTTAATGGATAACTGTACTGAAAATGTAAAATTGAACATTATACAATGGAATGCCCGTAGTCTTAAACCTAAACTAGTAGCCTTTTCTCAGTTACTTAACCAAAATAAAATACACGTAGCTGCTATTTCGGAAACATGGCTAGAGCCCGACAGTCACCTTAAAATAAATAATTATAATATATTTCGTCAAGACAGGTACGACTCTTATGGGGGTGTGGCTATTGTTACTCATAAATCTATAAAATCTCAGTTGGGAAACTTTCGGATGTCCATTCCGGGATTCGAAGTACTTCATGTTAAAATTTTTAATTATTCTCTATTAGAAAATGTTATAATTGTATATTGCCCACCCTCTGTGCGGACTAATCAAAATGATTGGAATAATTTATTTTCGTCATTTATGAGGAAATCAATAATAATCGGTGATTTTAACGCTCACCATACGAATTGGTCCAATAAAACAGACCTGAGAGGTTTTCAAATTATAGACTCACTTGTAGATAATAGTTATGTTATAATAAATAATGGCAGTGTAACTCGCATTGAATTGGTTAACGATACCTTGCAGGAATCTTCTCCTGATTTGTCCTTGGCTACATCTGATATTGCCCTTAATTTTAATTGGTCAGTTCTAAATGAAACTTTGGGAAGTGACCATTTGGTTATCAAATTGTCTTCTGAATGTTTTATGAATAAAAATGTTGTAGTTAAAAGAAATTTTAAAAATGCCGACTGGGATTCATATAAAATATGTCTCCAAGATATGTTTTCAAATTTAATACTTCCTACGGATCCTCAAAAAGCATATGATACTTTTATTGATTATATAAATTTTGCAGCAGACCTACATATCCCTTTTACTAAAATACCGCAAAATCCAACCTCAAAATTTTCCCCTAAAACATATTGGAATTCAGAAGTTTCTAAATCAGTTGCAGTCCGGAGATTAGCTCTATCCAATTTTCGTAAAAATCCAAATCCCGCTAATTTAGATATTTTACAAAATAAAATTGCAACCGCACAAAGGTTAATACGGAAAGCAAGGCTTAGTGATTGGATTCAATTTTGTTCAACAATAGATTATAATATACCAGTTTCTGAAATGTGGCGCAAGATGAAATGGATGAAGGGTTACCGGGCTCCTAGAACTATTATAGATGGTACCAAAGCAAGTAACTTGATCCGCAGTCTTGCGCCAGATTATGTTATATCGAATCAACCAAAATTTACATTGCCTAATTTGATTCTGGAGACTAATATCTCCATACAGGAGTTAATGAAATGTATTAAAGCGAAGGATACATCTCCTGGATGCGATGGTATCTCATACTCCATGATTAAAAACCTCCCTAATAACGGTAAGGTCATTCTCCTATCGTTGTTTAATCAGTTTTTTTCACACAGTTTTACTCCCAATCAGTGGCGTGATATTGAAATAATTGCAATCCCAAAACCTGAAAGGGATCCCAATCAGATTTCATCATTGAGGCCCATATCCTTACTCTCGTGTGTGTGCAAAATTTTCCATCAAATTATTAATAGGAGGCTCGAATGGTTTTTAGAAAAACATAGTATGTTTTCACCTAACATGGTAGGTTTTAGGAAAACTAGAGGTTGTTTCGATAGTCTAAGCTGTCTAGTTTCTCGTATTCAAAAGGGGTTCTCTGAAAGGTTGCACACTATCGGCTGTTTTATTGACATAGACAGTGCATATAACAACGTTGATATATCGTCATTATTAACAATTTTATATAAAATGAATGCAGGGTCGAAAATATGTCAATACCTTTGGAATTTTTTGAAGGATAGGAATATTAAAATTAAAACCGAAATCGGATATATTACTAGAACTGCTTGTAGAGGTCTGGCCCAGGGCGACCCACTATCCCCACTACTTTTTAATGTGGCAACAATAAATATATGTAAAACTGTTGAAAAGGATGTTTTTGTTTCCCAATATGCGGACGACTTTGTTTTATATTGTACTTCTCAGTCTATCTATGAAGGTACTAGAATATTACAAAATTCTATTAATACCTTATGTGAACTCCTTCGGGACCTAGGCTTAACAATTTCTTCAAATAAAAGTAAGGTGTGTATTTTTAAAAATAATTATTATAATGAAAGGGTGACTTTAATGGTAGATGAAATAGCATTAGAAAATGTACATTGCGTTAAATATTTAGGCATGTGGATTGATCGTAAATTAAGATGGACAAAACATGTTAATGAAATTAGAGAAAAAGCTTTGAAATTTTTAAGTATATTTAAAGTATTAACGGGATCTAGTTGGGGTATGCATCCATATTATTTGAGAATGCTATACATTTCTATCATTCGGAGTAGATTAGACTACGCAAGCTTTCTATATGATACTAGTGCCATGAGTAATTGTGCCAAGCTGGATAAAGTCCAGAATCAGTATATGCGCATTATAGGGGGTTTTATAAAAAGCACTCCTATCCATGTCATGGAGTCAGAGCTATTGTTGCAGCCTTTATTTGTGCGTCGTGCCTTCCTTGCTGGTAAATTCTGGCTTAGGACAAAGTCACTCGACAATAATCCTATAACTTCGTTGTTAGAAGACCTAACAAACTGTAATCAAAATTTATATTGGAGAGGCAAGAAAACACCATTGTTAGTGACGATTCATATGCAGTTAAAATCACTGTCTGTTCACTCGAGCAAGCAGCTTGAGATGTTTGCTTTAGATACCTGGATTAATAATTTAGATGCAAGTAGTTTTATAAGTTTTGAAATTCATAACGTGGATAAACCTAAACGTCAATTTAAAAAGCAAAATTTATTGCTCATTTGTAATAAATTCTTACACGAAAGATATTCAGGCTTTTATAAAATATATTCAGATGCTTCCAAGGACAAACAAGGTATAGGCGTTGCTTTTCTAGACACACAAACAGAGGCGTCCATAAAGCTTAATGTAAATAATCTTCAAATATCCATTATGCACGCTGAGCTTATCGGTATTGCAGAATCACTGTCATACATTAGATCAATTAATACAGATATGAATTTTGTGATATTTACTGATGCTAAGAGTGCTCTTCATCATTTGGTGCGATGCACTCAAATGATCAGGGGTATTCCCTTGTCCTATTACATATTAAACACCTTATCCGAACTTAATACTATAAATAAGAACGTAATATTGCAGTGGATACCTTCCCATATTGGTCTAGTTGGTAATGAAACTGTAGATAAACTGGCCAGAGAAGCTGCGGTTGATGGTATTCAGTTCAATTGCTTACCTTACTACACGAATTTAATCGGCACTGTTAAAGAGTATTCTACCAAATTGTGGTCCGAATATTTTGACAAAAGATCACTTACCAAGGGAATTTGGTACAGAACCTTGCAACCAGCTTTGCCTCGAGCCCTTTGGTTTGAAAAATGCAATATGGGAAGGTATGACATTGTGACGAGTTTCAGACTTCGCTCAGGACACATTCCATTAAATAAGTTTGGATTCTTGATGGGAAAAGTCAACTCTTCGAATTGTACTGAATGTGATGTTATAGAGGACGTATACCACATCTTGACGGAATGTGTTCGCAACGAAGCATTTAGATATTTCGTACTCCAAAACTTGGTGTCCCCTTTCAATGTCGGATGGTGTAATAGCATTTTGTCTTTTCCTCTTTCAGAGGAGGCCAAATTGCTATATAGGCTTACACGTATAGGTATTAAGAATAGATCACCTTAAGTTAATTCACTGTATGATTTGTATTCTAGTTAATTTTAGTATTGTGATGTGTATATTTTCATGCTTATTCTTACGGAGGTGACATGTTCAAATATGAACAAACCTCCATTAATAAATAAAGATTAAAAAAAAAAAAAAAGACTGATCGCGCAACGCGGTCCACCCTGATGGTGTGGCAGGTAAGTAATTTATAATATGTAAACGTAGAATTTAGAATGAGTATTTTTAGAGTAAATCGAGATTATAGTGTTTTTATTATAGTGAAAATTACGAAAATTGAGTTATATTAATTTTTAAGCGAATAGATGGGTTGGGATAGGTGGAGGAGTAGGACAGAACCTAGATAGGATGAACTGCGTCGAAGACCGTCTCAAAATCCGACTCCGTAGTGCAAAGTTATCGTGGTTGGAGTAAATTGCTATATATCTAAGGTGAGTTTTCAATGGTAGGTATATTAAAATTTTTTCACTTTTTTCGAGCTAGCCACGCGTGTGAGGTGTCAAAACACGCGTCTGCGTGCGGGCTAATTAACGACGAAGTAATTGGAGGTAGGTTCCGAACAATATTATGAATTTAAGATGAAAAAACGTGAAATTATATATAGCGAAATACGTAAATATATTGTTTTGGTCTTCAAACCAGCAAGACTGATCGCGCAACGCGGTCCACCCTGATGGTGTGGCAGGTAAGTAATTTATAATATGTAAACGTAGAATTTAGAATGAGTATTTTTAGAGTAAATCGAGATTATAGTGTTTTTATTATAGTGAAAATTACGAAAATTGAGTTATATTAATTTTTAAGCGAATAGATGGGTTGGGATAGGTGGAGGAGTAGGACAGAACCTAGATAGGATGAACTGCGTCGAAGACCGTCTCAAAATCCGACTCCGTAGTGCAAAGTTATCGTGGTTGGAGTAAATTGCTATATATCTAAGGTGAGTTTTCAATGGTAGGTATATTAAAATTTTTTCACTTTTTTCGAGCTAGCCACGCGTGTGAGGTGTCAAAACACGCGTCTGCGTGCGGGCTAATTAACGACGAAGTAATTGGAGGTAGGTTCCGAACAATATTATGAATTTAAGATGAAAAAACGTGAAATTATATATAGCGAAATACGTAAATATATTGTTTTGGTCTTCAAACCAGCAAGACTGATCGCGCAACGCGGTCCACCCTGATGGTGTGGCAGATAAGTAATTTATAATATGTAAACGTAGAATTTAGAATGAGTATTTTTAGAGTAAATCGAGATTATAGTGTTTTTATTATAGTGAAAATTACGAAAATTGAGTTATATTAATTTTTAAGCGAATAGATGGGTTGGGATAGGTGGAGGAGTAGGACAGAACCTAGATAGGATGAACTGCGTCGAAGACCGTCTCAAAATCCGACTCCGTAGTGCAAAGTTATCGTGGTTGGAGTAAATTGCTATATATCTAAGGTGAGTTTTCAATGGTACGTATATTAAAATTTTTTCACTTTTTTCGAGCTAGCCACGCGTGTGAGGTGTCAAAACACGCGTCTGCGTGCGGGCTAATTAACGACGAAGTAATTGGAGGTAGGTTCCGAACAATATTATGAATTTAAGATGAAAAAACGTGAAATTATATATAGCGAAATACGTAAATATATTGTTTTGGTCTTCAAACCAGCAAGACTGATCGCGCAACGCGGTCCACCCTGATGGTGTGGCAGGTAAGTAATTTATAATATGTAAACGTAGAATTTAGAATGAGTATTTTTAGAGTAAATCGAGATTATAGTGTTTTTATTATAGTGAAAATTACGAAAATTGAGTTATATTAATTTTTAAGCGAATAGATGGGTTGGGATAGGTGGAGGAGTAGGACAGAACCTAGATAGGATGAACTGCGTCGAAGACCGTCTCAAAATCCGACTCCGTAGTGCAAAGTTATCGTGGTTGGAGTAAATTGCTATATATCTAAGGTGAGTTTTCAATGGTAGGTATATTAAAATTTTTTCACTTTTTTCGAGCTAGCCACGCGTGTGAGGTGTCAAAACACGCGTCTGCGTGCGGGCTAATTAACGACGAAGTAATTGGAGGTAGGTTCCGAACAATATTATGAATTTAAGATGAAAAAACGTGAAATTATATATAGCGAAATACGTAAATATATTGTTTTGGTCTTCAAACCAGCAAGACTGATCGCGCAACGCGGTCCACCCTGATGGTGTGGCAGATAAGTAATTTATAATATGTAAACGTAGAATTTAGAATGAGTATTTTTAGAGTAAATCGAGATTATAGTGTTTTTATTATAGTGAAAATTACGAAAATTGAGTTATATTAATTTTTAAGCGAATAGATGGGTTGGGATAGGTGGAGGAGTAGGACAGAACCTAGATAGGATGAACTGCGTCGAAGACCGTCTCAAAATCCGACTCCGTAGTGCAAAGTTATCGTGGTTGGAGTAAATTGCTATATATCTAAGGTGAGTTTTCAATGGTAGGTATATTAAAATTTTTTCACTTTTTTCGAGCTAGCCACGCGTGTGAGGTGTCAAAACACGCGTCTGCGTGCGGGCTAATTAACGACGAAGTAATTGGAGGTAGGTTCCGAACAATATTATGAATTTAAGATGAAAAAACGTGAAATTATATATAGCGAAATACGTAAATATATTGTTTTGGTCTTCAAACCAGCAAGACTGATCGCGCAACGCGGTCCACCCTGATGGTGTGGCAGATAAGTAATTTATAATATGTAAACGTAGAATTTAGAATGAGTATTTTTAGAGTAAATCGAGATTATAGTGTTTTTATTATAGTGAAAATTACGAAAATTGAGTTATATTAATTTTTAAGCGAATAGATGGGTTGGGATAGGTGGAGGAGTAGGACAGAACCTAGATAGGATGAACTGCGTCGAAGACCGTCTCAAAATCCGACTCCGTAGTGCAAAGTTATCGTGGTTGGAGTAAATTGCTATATATCTAAGGTGAGTTTTCAATGGTAGGTATATTAAAAATTTTTCACTTTTTTCGAGCTAGCCACGCGTGTGAGGTGTCAAAACACGCGTCTGCGTGCGGGCTAATTAACGACGAAGTAATTGGAGGTAGGTTCCGAACAATATTATGAATTTAAGATGAAAAAACGTGAAATTATATATAGCGAAATACGTAAATATATTGTTTTGGTCTTCAAACCAGCAAGACTGATCGCGCAACGCGGTCCACCCTGATGGTGTGGCAGGTAAGTAATTTATAATATGTAAACGTAGAATTTAGAATGAGTATTTTTAGAGTAAATCGAGATTATAGTGTTTTTATTATAGTGAAAATTACGAAAATTGAGTTATATTAATTTTTAAGCGAATAGATGGGTTGGGATAGGTGGAGGAGTAGGACAGAACCTAGATAGGATGAACTGCGTCGAAGACCGTCTCAAAATCCGACTCCGTAGTGCAAAGTTATCGTGGTTGGAGTAAATTGCTATATATCTAAGGTGAGTTTTCAATGGTAGGTATATTAAATTTTTTTCACTTTTTTCGAGCTAGCCACGCGTGTGAGGTGTCAAAACACGCGTCTGCGTGCGGGCTAATTAACGACGAAGTAATTGGAGGTAGGTTCCGAACAATATTATGAATTTAAGATGAAAAAACGTGAAATTATATATAGCGAAATACGTAAATATATTGTTTTGGTCTTCAAACCAGCAAGACTGATCGCGCAACGCGGTCCACCCTGATGGTGTGGCAGATAAGTAATTTATAATATGTAAACGTAGAATTTAGAATGAGTATTTTTAGAGTAAATCGAGATTATAGTGTTTTTATTATAGTGAAAATTACGAAAATTGAGTTATATTAATTTTTAAGCGAATAGATGGGTTGGGATAGGTGGAGGAGTAGGACAGAACCTAGATAGGATGAACTGCGTCGAAGACCGTCTCAAAATCCGACTCCGTAGTGCAAAGTTATCGTGGTTGGAGTAAATTGCTATATATCTAAGGTGAGTTTTCAATGGTAGGTATATTAAAATTTTTTCACTTTTTTCGAGCTAGCCACGCGTGTGAGGTGTCAAAACACGCGTCTGCGTGCGGGCTAATTAACGACGAAGTAATTGGAGGTAGGTTCCGAACAATATTATGAATTTAAGATGAAAAAACGTGAAATTATATATAGCGAAATACGTAAATATATTGTTTTGGTCTTCAAACCAGCAAGACTGATCGCGCAACGCGGTCCACCCTGATGGTGTGGCAGATAAGTAATTTATAATATGTAAACGTAGAATTTAGAATGAGTATTTTTAGAGTAAATCGAGATTATAGTGTTTTTATTATAGTGAAAATTACGAAAATTGAGTTATATTAATTTTTAAGCGAATAGATGGGTTGGGATAGGTGGAGGAGTAGGACAGAACCTAGATAGGATGAACTGCGTCGAAGACCGTCTCAAAATCCGACTCCGTAGTGCAAAGTTATCGTGGTTGGAGTAAATTGCTATATATCTAAGGTGAGTTTTCAATGGTAGGTATATTAAAATTTTTTCACTTTTTTCGAGCTAGCCACGCGTGTGAGGTGTCAAAACACGCGTCTGCGTGCGGGCTAATTAACGACGAAGTAATTGGAGGTAGGTTCCGAACAATATTATGAATTTAAGATGAAAAAACGTGAAATTATATATAGCGAAATACGTAAATATATTGTTTTGGTCTTCAAACCAGCAAGACTGATCGCGCAACGCGGTCCACCCTGATGGTGTGGCAGGTAAGTAATTTATAATATGTAAACGTAGAATTTAGAATGAGTATTTTTAGAGTAAATCGAGATTATAGTGTTTTTATTATAGTGAAAATTACGAAAATTGAGTTATATTAATTTTTAAGCGAATAGATGGGTTGGGATAGGTGGAGGAGTAGGACAGAACCTAGATAGGATGAACTGCGTCGAAGACCGTCTCAAAATCCGACTCCGTAGTGCAAAGTTATCGTGGTTGGAGTAAATTGCTATATATCTAAGGTGAGTTTTCAATGGTAGGTATATTAAAATTTTTTCACTTTTTTCGAGCTAGCCACGCGTGTGAGGTGTCAAAACACGCGTCTGCGTGCGGGCTAATTAACGACGAAGTAATTGGAGGTAGGTTCCGAACAATATTATGAATTTAAGATGAAAAAACGTGAAATTATATATAGCGAAATACGTAAATATATTGTTTTGGTCTTCAAACCAGCAAGACTGATCGCGCAACGCGGTCCACCCTGATGGTGTGGCAGGTAAGTAATTTATAATATGTAAACGTAGAATTTAGAATGAGTATTTTTAGAGTAAATCGAGATTATAGTGTTTTTATTATAGTGAAAATTACGAAAATTGAGTTATATTAATTTTTAAGCGAATAGATGGGTTGGGATAGGTGGAGGAGTAGGACAGAACCTAGATAGGATGAACTGCGTCGAAGACCGTCTCAAAATCCGACTCCGTAGTGCAAAGTTATCGTGGTTGGAGTAAATTGCTATATATCTAAGGTGAGTTTTCAATGGTAGGTATATTAAAATTTTTTCACTTTTTTCGAGCTAGCCACGCGTGTGAGGTGTCAAAACACGCGTCTGCGTGCGGGCTAATTAACGACGAAGTAATTGGAGGTAGGTTCCGAACAATATTATGAATTTAAGATGAAAAAACGTGAAATTATATATAGCGAAATACGTAAATATATTGTTTTGGTCTTCAAACCAGCAAGACTGATCGCGCAACGCGGTCCACCCTGATGGTGTGGCAGGTAAGTAATTTATAATATGTAAACGTAGAATTTAGAATGAGTATTTTTAGAGTAAATCGAGATTATAGTGTTTTTATTATAGTGAAAATTACGAAAATTGAGTTATATTAATTTTTAAGCGAATAGATGGGTTGGGATAGGTGGAGGAGTAGGACAGAACCTAGATAGGATGAACTGCGTCGAAGACCGTCTCAAAATCCGACTCCGTAGTGCAAAGTTATCGTGGTTGGAGTAAATTGCTATATATCTAAGGTGAGTTTTCAATGGTAGGTATATTAAAATTTTTTCACTTTTTTCGAGCTAGCCACGCGTGTGAGGTGTCAAAACACGCGTCTGCGTGCGGGCTAATTAACGACGAAGTAATTGGAGGTAGGTTCCGAACAATATTATGAATTTAAGATGAAAAAACGTGAAATTATATATAGCGAAATACGTAAATATATTGTTTTGGTCTTCAAACCAGCAAGACTGATCGCGCAACGCGGTCCACCCTGATGGTGTGGCAGGTAAGTAATTTATAATATGTAAACGTAGAATTTAGAATGAGTATTTTTAGAGTAAATCGAGATTATAGTGTTTTTATTATAGTGAAAATTACGAAAATTGAGTTATATTAATTTTTAAGCGAATAGATGGGTTGGGATAGGTGGAGGAGTAGGACAGAACCTAGATAGGATGAACTGCGTCGAAGACCGTCTCAAAATCCGACTCCGTAGTGCAAAGTTATCGTGGTTGGAGTAAATTGCTATATATCTAAGGTGAGTTTTCAATGGTAGGTATATTAAAATTTTTTCACTTTTTTCGAGCTAGCCACGCGTGTGAGGTGTCAAAACACGCGTCTGCGTGCGGGCTAATTAACGACGAAGTAATTGGAGGTAGGTTCCGAACAATATTATGAATTTAAGATGAAAAAACGTGAAATTATATATAGCGAAATACGTAAATATATTGTTTTGGTCTTCAAACCAGCAAGACTGATCGCGCAACGCGGTCCACCCTGATGGTGTGGCAGATAAGTAATTTATAATATGTAAACGTAGAATTTAGAATGAGTATTTTTAGAGTAAATCGAGATTATAGTGTTTTTATTATAGTGAAAATTACGAAAATTGAGTTATATTAATTTTTAAGCGAATAGATGGGTTGGGATAGGTGGAGGAGTAGGACAGAACCTAGATAGGATGAACTGCGTCGAAGACCGTCTCAAAATCCGACTCCGTAGTGCAAAGTTATCGTGGTTGGAGTAAATTGCTATATATCTAAGGTGAGTTTTCAATGGTAGGTATATTAAATTTTTTTCACTTTTTTCGAGCTAGCCACGCGTGTGAGGTGTCAAAACACGCGTCTGCGTGCGGGCTAATTAACGACGAAGTAATTGGAGGTAGGTTCCGAACAATATTATGAATTTAAGATGAAAAAACGTGAAATTATATATAGCGAAATACGTAAATATATTGTTTTGGTCTTCAAACCAGCAAGACTGATCGCGCAACGCGGTCCACCCTGATGGTGTGGCAGGTAAGTAATTTATAATATGTAAACGTAGAATTTAGAATGAGTATTTTTAGAGTAAATCGAGATTATAGTGTTTTTATTATAGTGAAAATTACGAAAATTGAGTTATATTAATTTTTAAGCGAATAGATGGGTTGGGATAGGTGGAGGAGTAGGACAGAACCTAGATAGGATGAACTGCGTCGAAGACCGTCTCAAAATCCGACTCCGTAGTGCAAAGTTATCGTGGTTGGAGTAAATTGCTATATATCTAAGGTGAGTTTTCAATGGTAGGTATATTAAAATTTTTTCACTTTTTTCGAGCTAGCCACGCGTGTGAGGTGTCAAAACACGCGTCTGCGTGCGGGCTAATTAACGACGAAGTAATTGGAGGTAGGTTCCGAACAATATTATGAATTTAAGATGAAAAAACGTGAAATTATATATAGCGAAATACGTAAATATATTGTTTTGGTCTTCAAACCAGCAAGACTGATCGCGCAACGCGGTCCACCCTGATGGTGTGGCAGGTAAGTAATTTATAATATGTAAACGTAGAATTTAGAATGAGTATTTTTAGAGTAAATCGAGATTATAGTGTTTTTATTATAGTGAAAATTACGAAAATTGAGTTATATTAATTTTTAAGCGAATAGATGGGTTGGTATAGGTGGAGGAGTAGGACAGAACCTAGATAGGATGAACTGCGTCGAAGACCGTCTCAAAATCCGACTCCGTAGTGCAAAGTTATCGTGGTTGGAGTAAATTGCTATATATCTAAGGTGAGTTTTCAATGGTAGGTATATTAAAATTTTTTCACTTTTTTCGAGCTAGCCACGCGTGTGAGGTGTCAAAACACGCGTCTGCGTGCGGGCTAATTAACGACGAAGTAATTGGAGGTAGGTTCCGAACAATATTATGAATTTAAGATGAAAAAACGTGAAATTATATATAGCGAAATACGTAAATATATTGTTTTGGTCTTCAAACCAGCAAGACTGATCGCGCAACGCGGTCCACCCTGATGGTGTGGCAGATAAGTAATTTATAATATGTAAACGTAGAATTTAGAATGAGTATTTTTAGAGTAAATCGAGATTATAGTGTTTTTATTATAGTGAAAATTACGAAAATTGAGTTATATTAATTTTTAAGCGAATAGATGGGTTGGGATAGGTGGAGGAGTAGGACAGAACCTAGATAGGATGAACTGCGTCGAAGACCGTCTCAAAATCCGACTCCGTAGTGCAAAGTTATCGTGGTTGGAGTAAATTGCTATATATCTAAGGTGAGTTTTCAATGGTAGGTATATTAAAATTTTTTCACTTTTTTCGAGCTAGCCACGCGTGTGAGGTGTCAAAACACGCGTCTGCGTGCGGGCTAATTAACGACGAAGTAATTGGAGGTAGGTTCCGAACAATATTATGAATTTAAGATGAAAAAACGTGAAATTATATATAGCGAAATACGTAAATATATTGTTTTGGTCTTCAAACCAGCAAGACTGATCGCGCAACGCGGTCCACCCTGATGGTGTGGCAGGTAAGTAATTTATAATATGTAAACGTAGAATTTAGAATGAGTATTTTTAGAGTAAATCGAGATTATAGTGTTTTTATTATAGTGAAAATTACGAAAATTGAGTTATATTAATTTTTAAGCGAATAGATGGGTTGGGATAGGTGGAGGAGTAGGACAGAACCTAGATAGGATGAACTGCGTCGAAGACCGTCTCAAAATCCGACTCCGTAGTGCAAAGTTATCGTGGTTGGAGTAAATTGCTATATATCTAAGGTGAGTTTTCAATGGTAGGTATATTAAAATTTTTTCACTTTTTTCGAGCTAGCCACGCGTGTGAGGTGTCAAAACACGCGTCTGCGTGCGGGCTAATTAACGACGAAGTAATTGGAGGTAGGTTCCGAACAATATTATGAATTTAAGATGAAAAAACGTGAAATTATATATAGCGAAATACGTAAATATATTGTTTTGGTCTTCAAACCAGCAAGACTGATCGCGCAACGCGGTCCACCCTGATGGTGTGGCAGGTAAGTAATTTATAATATGTAAACGTAGAATTTAGAATGAGTATGTTTAGAGTAAATCGAGATTATAGTGTTTTTATTATAGTGAAAATTACGAAAATTGAGTTATATTAATTTTTAAGCGAATAGATGGGTTGGGATAGGTGGAGGAGTAGGACAGAACCTAGATAGGATGAACTGCGTCGAAGACCGTCTCAAAATCCGACTCCGTAGTGCAAAGTTATCGTGGTTGGAGTAAATTGCTATATATCTAAGGTGAGTTTTCAATGGTAGGTATATTAAAATTTTTTCACTTTTTTCGAGCTAGCCACGCGTGTGAGGTGTCAAAACACGCGTCTGCGTGCGGGCTAATTAACGACGAAGTAATTGGAGGTAGGTTCCGAACAATATTATGAATTTAAGATGAAAAAACGTGAAATTATATATAGCGAAATACGTAAATATATTGTTTTGGTCTTCAAACCAGCAAGACTGATCGCGCAACGCGGTCCACCCTGATGGTGTGGCAGGTAAGTAATTTATAATATGTAAACGTAGAATTTAGAATGAGTATTTTTAGAGTAAATCGAGATTATAGTGTTTTTATTATAGTGAAAATTACGAAAATTGAGTTATATTAATTTTTAAGCGAATAGATGGGTTGGGATAGGTGGAGGAGTAGGACAGAACCTAGATAGGATGAACTGCGTCGAAGACCGTCTCAAAATCCGACTCCGTAGTGCAAAGTTATCGTGGTTGGAGTAAATTGCTATATATCTAAGGTGAGTTTTCAATGGTAGGTATATTAAAATTTTTTCACTTTTTTCGAGCTAGCCACGCGTGTGAGGTGTCAAAACACGCGTCTGCGTGCGGGCTAATTAACGACGAAGTAATTGGAGGTAGGTTCCGAACAATATTATGAATTTAAGATGAAAAAACGTGAAATTATATATAGCGAAATACGTAAATATATTGTTTTGGTCTTCAAACCAGCAAGACTGATCGCGCAACGCGGTCCACCCTGATGGTGTGGCAGGTAAGTAATTTATAATATGTAAACGTAGAATTTAGAATGAGTATTTTTAGAGTAAATCGAGATTATAGTGTTTTTATTATAGTGAAAATTACGAAAATTGAGTTATATTAATTTTTAAGCGAATAGATGGGTTGGGATAGGTGGAGGAGTAGGACAGAACCTAGATAGGATGAACTGCGTCGAAGACCGTCTCAAAATCCGACTCCGTAGTGCAAAGTTATCGTGGTTGGAGTAAATTGCTATATATCTAAGGTGAGTTTTCAATGGTAGGTATATTAAAATTTTTTCACTTTTTTCGAGCTAGCCACGCGTGTGAGGTGTCAAAACACGCGTCTGCGTGCGGGCTAATTAACCCCGCGCTTGTTCGCTTCGGTCAGGAGCTCGTTGGTCGCCAGTCTTTTTCGCTGGAGGTTGGCCTGTACTATTCTGTAGGGGTTTGGGTTGCCGTTGTTCTCCTGGGCGCCCTTAGCAATACGCGACCGACATGCGAGCTATAGCGTCGCGCTTCCTGCGTATGGGGCATTCTTGGCTGAAGGCATTATGGTCGTTGCGATCCATCTTGGCCGCTGTGCAGTTTCTGCAAGAGGGTTCACCTCCTGCCAGCCATTCTGTGCATTGCGCCCTAAGGTGCGGTCCTCCGCAGTGGCTACATAGGTCTGCTGATGCTGTGCAGAACCTTTTACTGTGGCCATATCCAAGGCACCTCGAGCATTGGACCAGTGGTGACTGGTCCCACACCCGGATGCGTTGGAGGTCGATATAGACCGCTCCAGCGTCGGTCGCCCTTTTCCAAATGGCTGGAGATACGCTCAGGACAATGTGGCTAGTGTGCGGATTACGTGCTTTGCCTCTGTACTTGATTTCAAGTCTATCATCATTCTCCTTCAGATCGTGGAAGATGCCCCGGTTTTGGTTCCTGAATGCCCTGATGACGTCCTCATCAGAGTTAACTGTAAGAACGTCGGCGAGCTTCAGGAGAGGGTCTCGGTTCTTGACTTCTTCCACGACCAAGCTTTTGCCGGAATTCTCGAGCCTCTGTCTCACCTTCTGTCTGTCTTCGTCCGTGTGACAGCTCATGATGACCTTTCTGTCTTTGCCTTTGCGGGTCCTCTCCACCCTGACCCATCCTTCCTTGGCGTTCACCGCCTCTCTAATTTTCGTGAGGACTTGGTCTCCTGTGTCATTCTCGTCCTGGGACGAGACAACTACCGAGTGCAGAGCATTCAGCGGAGGTGGGTGTGTGGTGGATCGGGCCGCCGTTGTCTCGGCATACGTTTTGGTGTTCAGCAACTGTTTATGCTGCTCTTCCATCTTTTCCTTCAGGCCGTCTAATTTTTTGCCGTTTTCTAAGAGTAGCCGGCTTTGCTCTTCCAAGTGTCTGATGATCTGACTGTTGGCTTCGGGGGACCCTTTTTCTATCATCTCGTTTGGTGTTGTCAGAGATGTTTCCGATGTAGATGTCTCCCCTGTCTTATTAAGCTTTTTTATTTCTGCGTCAGCCTCTTTTATTATTTGGAAAAGCTTGTCCACTGCCTCCAGTGCATTGGCTTTTATGTCTCCCCTTAAGTTCCGCGAGTTGTTTATATTCGTCTTGGCCTTTATGACGTTCGCTTTTGCTTCAGCCAGGCGAGTTAACCGAGTTGGCAGAACCTGTCTCGGTGAAATTTGGGCCTCTGTCTTGCCAGTGACTGGAGTCAGGTGGAGTGATGCTGACGCCGCAGCTTCCAAGTTCTCGTCGCTGCGTCTGGCGTTGGACGAAAGTGTTTGCGTCTTTGGTGGAGAACTTTTGGATACGAGTGTTTGTGTCCTAGGAGGTGATTTTTGTACCACCTTTTCTTCAACGGGTTTCGTTGGTGTTCTGGCAAACATTGTCAGGGGAGTGCGTCAGGTAATGGTATAAAAAACACAATAGTGTATATAAAAATCAACGTGGTCTACACACAGTGTAAAAATGTGTGCAGTCTAAATAAAAATAAAAATACAGTAAAACAAACAAAAAACGAAACAAGAAAACTTAGGAATAAGTACCAGTCAACTACAGTCGTAAAAAGAGACAAGTTGCGGTCGGGCTCAATATAGCCTTCGTAATAACACAATAACTGTATAAGCTAAGGTTGCAAAAATTTGTAGAAGATAAGGTACATAAACAAAGTAGAATACAAAATATGCTCCGGATTTCAAAATCCTCGGCTGGTCCAGCCTTAGCTCAAAAGAGCGGGTTCAAAAAACAGTCTAAACACAGGAAAGTAAGGTAAAATGTAAGACAAAATGTAAAAAATTAAAATGAGGTAATTAAAAAGCAATATGCCTCTGTTTAATGGATCTTCGGCAGGTCCACCTCTATATAGAGTGGCGGTCCTTCACTCAAAAGAGCGGGTCAAACAGTGAAGGTCGAAGAGTCGAAAAAAGTTTTTCTTATGTCAAAGGACCCCTAAATGAAGAGCGATTTTTGGAAGGACTCTATGTAGAGTCGATCCGTCGAGTCCAGTGGATAGCTCCCGCCGAGCCCTCTTAGATGAGCCCAAACTCGATATGGTTACTCCAAGGGGTTTCGGAGATATCCCAACTTGAAAAATTTGGTTATTTTCCAAAAATATTAACCCAACTTGGTTACAAGAGGATATCTCCGGAACCAATGGTCCAAAAACCCCGATGTTTGGGCTTTCCGAACTTGGCTCGGCAAGACCAACCCACCGGACCGGTTTTCAGGCTGAAAATCTTTAACCCGCTGAAAACGCCTGAAAGCTGTCCTATCTTAAACACTATGTCCTACTGATATTATCAGCGAAAACCCCGGCCCTCTACGACTTTCCGTTGGGAAGCTATGATCGATTGAAAAAATCAAAGATGGCCGCGGTCCTGTCAAATCTTAACTTTGACAGTGGATAACTTCCCTCTGGAAGGCCGCAAACCCCCGAGTTTGGGCTCTCCCAACTCAGCCTGAGCTCCGCTGTCCGCTGAAACTACTTTCAGGGTCCCGAAATTTTTCAGCTCCAAACCGCCTGAA
The DNA here is from genome assembly GCA_937001585.2 of Brachylomia viminalis. Classification (NCBI taxonomy): domain Eukaryota; kingdom Metazoa; phylum Arthropoda; class Insecta; order Lepidoptera; family Noctuidae; genus Brachylomia; species Brachylomia viminalis. Next base: position 27,638,214 of record OW443301.2, read on the forward strand.
ATCGCGGGGGAAGTATGTCGGCGGGTTCCTGACTGCAACGTCAAAAACCGCTTCTTTCCACGACCACCGGTTTAGGAGTTACAGTGGTTTGAAGTTGAACAAAATGGCCGCCGATCTGTCAAAAGTCGTACTAAAACGTCCGTATCTTTGGAACCCTACGTCACAGAAGGACGGGGTTTTGGGCCTGCAGCTCGGCGTCACTTCAGGTATGACCTGAAAGCAGTTTCAGCGACAAAAAACTTTCAGGCCTGAAATGGCCTGAAAATAGTCCTATCCTAAAGTCGGCGGTACGCCACCAGCCCGAGTGGAAACACGAAGAAAATCGGATCAACGGTTGCCGAGCTATCTCAATCTAAAAATTTTAACCAAAAAGACCATATGGTGTGTCTTTGTCAAAATAGCCAAATGCGGTGCTATAGGGCCCAAGTTTGGGCTTATGTAATTCCGGACAGGGTATTTAAACAGTATAAAAACATAAAAAAGTGGATATTTCCTATTAATCCTGAATTATGTACACAAATCATATAAAATTCAATAACTTTAAAACTATTGAACGAAAAATTTTGAAAAAATATTCTAAATTTACATAAAATTAAGAGCTACAAGATGCGGATAATAGAAGTTTTAAAAACCGAGGACAAGTATGAAAAAATTTTGAAAATATGATTTTCCTGAAAAATTTTGTATAACTTAAAAACCGTTGATGTTAAAAATCTAAAACTTAAAATCTCTAATGTTTTGATGAGCGCGCAACAGGCTGCAGTTGAAAATTTTTGAAATCTTGCTCAGGACCGAAGATATTAAGGTCAGAATCTTTGAAATTGTATCTCTTCTTAAAAATCAGGCGTGGTAATAAAATTAAAATTTCCTCCAAATACCGTCTGGGTTGCAGCTAGAGATGTTGGCCGCAAAATTCCAGGTGTCTAGCTCTGCTCCTTCCAAATTTTCAGGCCACGTGGTTTTTAGTATTTTCAGCCTAAAAGCTGAAACTCCGGGTTTTTGGTGTTTCCAGGTGTTCAGGATGGTGTGCGGGGGCGACGCCCACCTTTTTCTCAAATAAAAAAGGGGGGTCGACGATCTCGTTCGAGCAGCGTTTGCACTTGAAAGTTTCTCCTTTGACTTTAACCTCCAAAATTAGAGGTTTTTCAGGTGCAAACCAAGATTCACTGAAGTCCGGTTACTGACATTCACTGGGGCGTATAGCCTGCACAATTACGCACTCACAGACACCAAAATGATTAATATTCGACCACTTTTGACCACTTTTTTGAATTTTTAACTACGGAGCGGCTTTAAAAACGATCCGACCCACACGGAGGCTGGGGGGGAACTGGGGTTAGGTTAGGTTAGGTTAGGTTAGGTTAGGTTTGGGACCTCGAGGCGAAAGTACTCGCGTCGTTGTATCGGTGGCGCGAGGAAGCGAGGGCGCGGGGCGAGGGACCGATGCAGCGACACATAGAGCTGCGTCGGTCTCAGCTTCGCGAGGTCCTGGTGGCGGAATGGCGGGACAGGCTTTCACGCCCTACCGCCGGCCTCGTCACCATCGAGGCGGTCCGGCCGGTGCTCGAGCGCTGGCTCGGGAGGAGGCACGGCTCCCTGTCGTTTCGGGTGACGCAGGTGCTCTCGGGGCATGGTTGCTTCGGGAAGTACCTGTGTCGTATAAACAGGGAGCCGGACGCCCGGTGTCACCACTGCGTCGACTGCCGGGAGGACACGGCGCGGCATACGCTGGCAGAGTGTGCCGCTTGGGAGGAGCCGCGCCGTGCCCTCATCTCAGAAGTAGGCAGTGACTTGTCGCTGCCGGCCGTAGTCGAGTCGATGGTCGGCAGCGACGAGTCCTGGGACGCGGTGGTTTCCTTCTGTGAGACAGTCGTCTCGCAGAAGGAGGCTGCGGAAAGGGAGAGGGAGATCTCGTCCTCTCACCCGGCCCGCAGAAGGCGCACCGGGCGTCGGCGGAGGGCGGACAACGCCCTCTTCCAGCCCCCCTAAATGGGTCCAGGGGCGACGGACTCGGGGACGTCCGTCGCCCCCCACACACCAGGACCCGAGGTGGTGGCGCGTAGTGTTCCACGCGCGCCCCTCTTAGACGTCGCGGGGGGAGTCAAACACCTCACTCCCCCCCCAGACCCGAAGAGGCCCGCAGTGGCGGGCCGGCACCAGTCGGGGGTTGTGGAAGGATCGTATGTTCCCGCGACCCCCGGCGTAGGTGTGAGATGGAACACCGGGGTGGTTTTTAGTCAGTAAGAGTCTGACAGACCCCGTCGCCCGCCCCAGGGCGGCGGACATCCATGAGGATTTTCCACCCCGGAAACAAAAAAAAAAAAAAAAAAAAAGGTTAGGTTAGGTTAGGTTAGGTTGGGGCGCATGTTGAAGAGCCTCCTCGTGGCGCACCCTGGGCAACGTCGGCTCCAATTTCTCCCAGTGCGGTTTTGGGGGACAATTGGGGCTGGCGGCTAATCTTCAACAAGCGGGGAAAGGTCACGGTTCCAATCGCCGATCATGCTTGATGGTCGGTGAAGGGAACCGGGCTACAGAGGGTACGCCCACTCCTCCTCTGCTTACAGAGGGAGGTGAGTGGGCGTAGACTGGGCAGGGCCGCCGATGCGGAACAGGCGGTCGTGTCCCGGAGGGAGGTAGCGGCGCGCGCGCGGGGGATGATTCTCTCGCGCGGCGCCGCTCCGAGAGGGGAGGGGTCGAGGAAGACGCCGGTCTGGTAGTCACCTCCGGCTCCTCCCGGGTGGAGGCCAGCAGGCGGTGGGTGCGGGGGCGCCCATTGCCTGTATTGCACGGGCCTCCACCAGTGTCGGACGGGAGTGGCCGGGTGTTCCCGGCCATTCCCGTAGCCCCCCAGTTGAATGGGGGGCATGCGGGGCCCGCCAAGTAGGCGGGCATACGCCGGGAGGGCTGTGGAAGCAGAGGCTGAGCCAATTTCCCATAGCCCTCCCATCACGGCGTTGTGGGAACACCGCTGAGTTTTAGTGGGTATACTGTCGAGTGCGGTTTTCGACAGGAGTCCCACATACCCCGTCTCGTCCCCCACGAGCGGGGATGCATAAAGCATTTCTCAGCGACAAAAAAAAAAAAAAAAAAAAAAAAAAAAGGTTAGGTTAGGTTGGGGGATCCCCCACAGCGCATACTTCCACGTAGTATCCCCTGGGCAACGCCGTGTCTGACCACCGTAACGGAGTGGCAGACCGGTGGCTAAAGTGCGCTGTGACTCATAGTGATCAATGCGGAAGACTGTGAGTATAAACATGACGAAGAAACCCGTGCGGGACGCCTCCGGGCGTTTCAGTTTTAACCCGAATCGCCCTTCTCCGGGCGATTCAAACGGCCCTTCTCAGGGCCAACCCAACGGCCCTTCTCAGGGCCAACCCAACGGCCCTTCTCAGGGCCAACCCAACGGCCCTTCTCAGGGCCAATCCAAAGGCCCTTTTCAGGGCCACGCCGGTGACGCATTAGCGTCGGACGTTGACCGCGCACCGTGTGCGGCCAGAGCAGATGAGTCGGACTCGGACGACTCGAATATCGACACGTCGGCAGCAGAGAGCGACCGCCTCGAGCGAAAGAGGGCCTACCTGCGGCACGGGTCCGAGGGATCCTCGTCGGCTGGAGGCGGGGCGCAGAAGAAGTCGAAGTCCAAAAGGGCTTCGACTTCTCCAAAAGCAGGTGATACCCACGTTGTGGGTTTGGTTGACGCCGAGCGCCAGCTAAACCTCCTAAAACGGGCGCAACTCCAGCAGGACCTGGAGGAGAGGGTCGCTGCCAGAGAGCGCCAGGCGCAGGCCGCCCGGTCGAGGGCCGGCTATGGGGCATCCAGTGTCCTGTATGCTGGCCACTCCTTGGCGGAACTTGAGCGCATGGCGCGGGAGGACAGGGAGGAGGTCCTGGAGGTCGCCTCAAAGTCCTCCAACCTGAAGGGGACCTTCCAGAAGGCCCTTAAATGCCGGGCTGCCAGTCTGCATGGCATTGTGCAGGAGCTGGTGCAGCGGACGGCCACGGATGAGACGCGGCAACTGCAGGCGAAGGTGGATCGCCTGCAGGCGGAGGTCAGCCAGCTGCACCAGAAGCTGGCTGAGGTCACTGCTCGGCCTGCGCAATCAGCCCCTGGACCGGTGGTAGGAGGCTCCACCTCCTCCCCTCACAACCTTGAGGAGATACTCCGAAAGGTTGTCATGGAGGAGAGGGCCTTCACCAGAGCCTGCTTCGCAGGCATCGAGGACCGGCTCCTGCCGGAGAAGCGGCTCCGCCCGCCGCTAGCGGCGGATAAGGCACCACGCAGGGTGCCGGAACCTGCGCCTTTAGCAGGCCCGGCATCGGGTGCGCAGCCCCAGGCCCCGAAGCCCTCCAAGGGCAAAGGCGAGGGCAAGAGGACCAAGGCGGCTCCTCAAACCCTCACCATCAGCTCGGAGGGAGCGTCTGGGTCGGCTGCCACTCCAGCGGCAGCCCCCCAGAGCTCGCTGGAGGAAGACGCCCTTCTTCCCTCCACCACCCCGTCCAACCAGTCGTGGACGGAAGTGGTCAGGAGGGGAAAAGGGAAGGGAGGGCAAAAGTCGGCCCCCAAGCCCGCCGCGACTGCTCCGGCAGTCAAAAGGGCTCCAGCCGGCGGGAGGAAGTTAGTTCCTCCCAAGACCGCGGCCGTCGTGGTGACCATCACCCCGGAGGCCGCGGAGCGGGGCGAGACGTACGAGTCCGTCCTAAGACGGGCTCGTACCAATGCTGATCCCTCCCAGCTGGGGATCAGCAAAATAACGTGCCGCCGAACCCTAACCGGAGCTCGAATTTTCGAGTTCTCGGGGGAACAGCGCGGCACAAACGCGGACCTCTTCGCAACGAAGTTGCAAGAGGTCATCGCCGACGCGGCAACGGTCGTCAGGCCCGTCAAGACCGCAGCCTTGGAGGTGGCCGATCTGGACGATTCGGCCACCAAGGAGGATGTGGTGGCGGCCGTCGCGGCGGCTGGAGGCTGCGACGCTGGCGCGGTGAAGGCTGGAGCCATCAGGCTCGGCCGCCGCGGCATGGGCATCGTCCGCGTCGAGTGCCCAGTCGCCGCGGCTGGGGCCGCCCTTGCTGCGACCAAGGGACGGCTGCTTGTGGGGCTCAGCTCGGCTGTGGTCCGGGCACTTGAAGACCAGCCCTTGCGCTGCTTCAAGTGCTTCTCCTTCGGCCACACCCGAGCCACGTGTCCCTCCAAGGCCGACTGGGGAGACACGTGCTACCAGTGCGGGCAAGAGGGGCACAAGAGTGCCACTTGCCGCGCCACCACGCCACACTGCACGGCGTGTGCCGCCAGTGGCCGCCCCGCGGGCCACAGGATGACGGGCAGGAGCTGTAAGCCCCCCGTCAAGAAGGGCATAGTGCCGGCGCAGGTTCGACCTGTCGCCACCACCGCCGCCGCCGTCGTCGCCGCCGCTGCAGCTCCAGCGGCGGTAGCTGAGGAGGAGGGTGCCATGTCGGAATAATGCAGGTTTCCGACTACCGCATCCTCCAGGCGAACACCAACCACTGCAGAGCGGCCCAGGACCTGGCAGTGCAGGTCATGGCCGAGTGGTTGGTGAACGTAGCGGTGGTCGCCGAGCCCTACTCGATCCCCAGCAGCTGGCTGGGTGACGAGGACGACTCGGTGGCACTAGCGGCGCGGTCTTCCACAGACTCCCCTCCCCTCTCGCTATTAGAGAGGGGACCGGGATACGTGGCCGCCGCGTGGGGAGAGGTAGCCCTCGTGGGGGTATATTTCTCCCCAAACCGCCCTCTCCAGGACTTTGAGAATTATCTCGGAGTCCTGGCCGCCGTGGTCGGCAGGGCGGCGCCGCGTCAGGTCTCCGTGCTGGGAGACCTGAATGCCAAGTCGGTGACCTGGGGCAACCGGGCCACCGACGCTCGCGGGCGGGCGGTGGAGATGTGGGCAGCCTCCTCTGGACTCTCCCTCTTGAACAGAGGAAGCGTCCAGACATGCGTGCGGCGTCAGGGTGGCTCAGTAGTGGACGTCACTTTCGCCACCCCTGGGTTAGCCGCGCGCGTGCTGAACTGGCGGGTGGACCTGGTGGAGACTATGTCGGACCACCGCTACGTGCGGTTCGACATCTCCGCCAGTGGCCCCGGAGCGGTGCAGCCCCTCTCGGGGCGATCACCGTTTCCGCGGTGGGCTTTCACCCGCCTGGACAGGGAGGCAGCGGCGGAGGCGGCGTTCATCCAGGACTGGCTGTCGCCTCCTACCACCGGCCTGGATGTGGACACCATAGCGGGCCAGCTGAGGGAGTCTCTGACCGAGGTGTGCAACTCCAGCATGCCCCGGTCACGCCGCCCGGCTCCCCGCCGCGCCGTCTATTGGTGGTCGGAGGAGCTGGCGGGGCTCAGAACCGCCTGCGTGGCGGCCAAGAGGGCCTACACGCGGAGTCGGCGGCGGCGTCGACGCAACCGGCCCGACGAGGACCGCCTCTACGAGGTGTACGTGGAGGCAAAAATGGGCCTCGATCGGGCCATCGCCGCCGCTAAAGACTCGGCGAGAGCCGAGCTGCTGGAGGGTCTCGACAACGACCCATACGGGAGACCGTATAAGGCGGCGCGCAACAAATTGCGCCCCTTTGGTCCCCCGGTTGTCGAGACCCTGGAGCCCACATTTCTGGATGGGGTGGTTCAGTCCCTGTTTCCGTGCAGGGACAACTTCACCCCGCCAGTGATGTGTGGAGCCCCGCTGGAGGAGGAGGAGGAGGAAGAGGAGGCTCCCTCTCCTGTCACGGAGTCGGAACTTGGCGCGGCGATTGTGCATATCCGCGCCAAGAAGACGGCTCCGGGCCCCGACGGTGTCCCGGCGAGGTTGGTGGCAATTGCCGCCACCCAAATGGAGGAGCGGTTTCGGGACCTCTTCAGCGCATGCCTTGCGTCTGGAAGGTTCCCGAAACCGTGGAAGGAGGGGCAGTTGTGCCTCCTTCGCAAGGAGGGCCGCCCTGCAGACTCCCCCTCGGCATACCGGCCCATCGTTCTGCTCGATGAGGTCGGAAAAATGTTCGAGGGGATAATCGCTGCCCGCCTAAAGGGCCATATGCGGCGTATCGGGCCGGACTTGTCGGACGCTCAGTTCGGTTTTCGGGCTGAGCGTTCGACGGTGGACGCGCTGGCCTGCCTCAAGAGGCAGGTGAAGGAGGCGGTGGAGGTGGGGGACGGATTGTTGGCGGTGTCATTCGACATAGCCAACGCCTTCAACTCTGTTCCCCACAGCACCATCCTAGAGGCACTCCGATTCCACGGGGTGCCTCGATATATGCGGCGTCTACTGGCCAGCTACCTGGAGGATCGGGCGATCGTCCTCGTGAACAGGGCTGGCCAAGTCCGGCGGTACGCAGTCGAGGCCGGCGTTCCACAGGGGTCAGTCCTGGGACCTCTCCTCTGGAACGTCGGCTACGACTGGCTCTTGCGGGGAACTCTCCTCCGAGGTACGAGTGTCGTCTGCTACGCGGATGACACTCTCCTCACCGCCCGGGGGGAGAGTTTCAGGGAGGCGGCCAACTTGGCCTCGGCGGGCGGATCCTTGGTCGCAGGGAGGATCCGCCGCCTAGGATTGACGGTGGCGCTGCACAAGACCGAGGCTGTGTTCTTCCACGGGCCTCGGCAGCGCCAACCACCAGACGCCCACATATTTGTGGAGGGCGTCCGAATCGAGGTGAAGGCCCAGATGAAATATCTGGGCCTTGTACTCGACAGCAGGTGGCGTTTCGGCCCGCATTTTAGCGGGCTGTCGACGCGCCTGCTGAAGACTGCGGGCGCCCTTTCGTGGCTGCTCCCCAATTTGGGGGGGCCCAGCGCGCGATGCCGGCAACTCTACGCCGGCATCTTGAGGAGCATGGCCCTTTACGGGGCCCCTATCTGGGAGGACTCCCTCCAAAGGCGGGAGAACGCCGCCGCCTTGCGGGCCCCCCAAAGGGCCATAGCTCAGCGGGTGTCGCGGGCCTACCGCACGGTGGGCTTCGCGGCAGCGTGTGCTCTGGCTGGCACCCCTCCTTGGGAACTCGAGGCGTGGGTGCTCGCCAGAGTATACGAATGGACGGCGGGGCGGAGGGCGAGAGGAGAACGCCCCGCCCCGGAAGAGCGGGAGGCCGTCCGGCGGGAGGCGAGGGACGCCATCGTCGTCCATTGGACGAGGGACCTCGCCACCGCAGCCTTCGGCCGCCGAACCCTCGACGCGATCGGGCCGGTCCTGCGAGACTGGCTCGATCGGTCGCACGGGTTCCTCTCGTTCCGTCTGGTGCAGGTGCTGTCCGGGCACGGTTGTTTCGGATCGTACCTGCACCGGATCGGACGGGAGGAGACATCGTCGTGCCACGACTGCGGTGCGGCGGAGGACGCGGCGCAGCACACCCTCGCGGTGTGCCCGTCGTGGTCCGAGCCGCGCCGCGGTCTCACTTCGGTGATCGGACCGGACCTCTCACTCCCCGGTTTGGTCAACGCCATGCTGGGCGATGAGAGGTCCTGGGCGGCAGTGGCCTCCTTCTGCGAACACGTCATGTCCCAGAAGGAGGCGGCGGAGCGCGCGCGGGAGGACGACCCTCACGCGGCGGCGCTCCGAAGACGGAGGAGGGGTCGGAGAAGACGTCAGTATGACGGCCATCACCGACTCCTCCCCGGTGGAGGCCAGCAGGCAACGGGTGCGGGGGCACCCTTGCCTGTATTGCACGGGCCTCCACCAGTGTCGGACGGGAATGGCCAGGTGTTCCCGGCCATTCCCGTAGCCCCCCAGGCTGGGGGGCATGCGGGGCCCGCCAGCTAGGCGGGCATACGCCGGGAGGGCTGTGGAAGCAGAGGCTGAGCCAATTTCCCATAGCCCTCCCATCACGGCGTCGCGGGAACACCGCTGAGTTTTAGTGGGTATACTGCCATCCTGGCAGGGAGTCCCACATACTCCGTCTCGTCCCCCGACGAGCGGAGATGCGTAATGTCATTTCTCAGCGACAAAAAAAAAAAAAAAAAGGTTAGGTTAGGTTAGGTTGGGGTGCATGTTGAAGAGCCTCCTCGTGGCGCACCCTGGGCAACGTCGGCTCCAATTTCTCCCAGTGCGGTTTTGGTGGACAATTGGGGCTGGCGGCTAATCTTCAACAAGCGGGGAAAGGTCGCGGTTCCAATCGCCGATCATGCTTGATGGTCGGTGAAGGGAACCGGGCTACAGAGGGCAGATACGTCCACTCCTCCTCTGCTTACAGAGGGAGGTGAGTGGGCGTAGACTGGGCAGGGCCGCCGATGCGGAACAGGCGGTCGTGTCCCGGAGGGAGGCAGAGGCGCGCGCGCGGGGGATGATTCTCTCGCGCGGCGCCGCTCCGGAGAGGGGAGGGGTCGAGGAAGACGCCGGTCTGGTAGTCACCTCCGGCTCCTCCCGGGTGGAGGCCAGCAGGCGGAGGGTGCGGGGGCGCCCTTTGCCTGTATTGCACGGGCCTCCACCAGTGTCGGACGGGAGTGGCCGGGTGTTCCCGGCCATTCCCGTAGCCCCTCAGTTAAATGGGGGGCATGCGGGGCCCGCCAACTAGGCGGGCATACGCCGGGAGGGCTGTGGAAGCAGAGGCTGAGCCAATTTCCCATAGCCCTCCCATCACGGCGTTGTGGGAACGCCGCTGAGTTTTAGTGGGTATACTGTCGGTTGCGGATTTCGACAGGAGTCCCACATACCCCGTCTCGTCCCCCGACGAGCGGAGATGCGTAATGTCATTTCTCAGCGACAAAAAAAAAAAAAAAAAAAAAAAAAAAAAAAAAAGGTTAGGTTAGGTTAGGTTGGGGTGGGGTGCACGTTGAAGAGCCTCCTCGTGGCGCACCCTGGGCAACGTCGGCTCCAATTTCTCCCAGTGCGGTTTTGGGGGACAATTGGGGCTGGCGGCTAATCTTCAACAAGCGGGGAAAGGTCACGGTTCCAATCGCCGATCATGCTTGATGGTCGGTGAAGGGAACCGGGCTACAGAGGGTACGCCCACTCCTCCTCTGCTTACAGAGGGAGGTGAGTGGGCGTAGACTGAGCAGGGCCGCCGATGCGGAACAGGCGGTCGTGTCCCGGAGGGAGGCAGCGGCGCGCGCGCGGGGGATGATTCTCTCGCGCGGCGCCGCTCCGAGAGGGGAGGGGTCGAGGAAGACGCCGGTCTGGTAGTCACCTCCGGCTCCTCCCGGGTGGAGGCCAGCAGGCGGTGGGTGCGGGGGCGCCCATTGCCTGTATTGCACGGGCCTCCACCAGTGTCGGACGGGAGTGGCCGGGTGTTCCCGGCCATTCCCGTAGCCCCCCAGTTGAATGGGGGGCATGCGGGGCCCGCCAAGTAGGCGGGCATACGCCGGGAGGGCTGTGGAAGCAGAGGCTGAGCCAATTTCCCATAGCCCTCCCATCACGGCGTTGTGGGAACACCGCTGAGTTTTAGTGGGTATACTGTCGAGTGCGGTTTTCGACAGGAGTCCCACATACCCCGTCTCGTCCCCCACGAGCGGGGATGCATAAAGCATTTCTCAGCGACAAAAAAAAAAAAAAAAAAAAAAAAAAAAAAAAGGTTAGGTTGTAGGGGTGCATGTTGAAGAGCCTCCTCGTGGCGCACCCTGGGCAACGTCGGCTCCAATTTCTCCCAGTGCGGTTTTGGGGGACAATTGGGGCTGGCGGCTAATCTTCAACAAGCGGGGAAAGGTCACGGTTCCAATCACCGATCATGCTTGATGGTCGGTGAAGGGAACCGGGCTACAGAGGGCAGGTACGCCCACTCCTCCTCTGCTTACAGAGGGAGGTGAGTGGGCGTAGACTGGGCAGGGCCGCCGATGCGGAACAGGCGGTCCTGTTCCGGAGGGAGGCAGCGGCGCGCGCGCGGGGGGATGATTCTCTCGCGTGGCGCCGCTCCGGAGAGGGGAGGGGTCGAGGAAGACGCCGGTCTGGTAGTCACCTCCGGCTCCTCCCGGGTGGAGGCCAGCAGGCGGTGGGTGCGGGGGCGCCCTTTGCCTGTATTGCACGGGCCTCCACCAGTGTCGGACGGGAGTGGCCGGGTGTTCCCGGCCATTCCCGCAGCCCCCCAGTTAAATGGGGGGCATGCGGGGCCCGCCAACTAGGCGGGCATGCGCCGGGAGGGCTGTGGAAGCAGAGGCTGAGCCAATTTCCCATAGCCCTCCCATCACGGCGTTGTGGGAACACCGCTGAGTTTTAGTGGGTATACTGTCGAGTGCGGTTTTCGACAGGAGTCCCACATACCCCGTCTCGTCCCCCACGAGCGGGGATGCATAAAGCATTTCTCAGCGACAAAAAAAAAAAAAAAAAAAAAAAAAAGGTTAGGTTGGGGTGGCACTGTGCAGTCGTAGCGTATTTTATCTTTGTAGCGAATTTTATTTTAATGTTGGAACCTGCGACACCTGCGGAGGCTATGCCAAAGCAATCGAGGACCGCCACCGGGCGTTTTAAAAAAGGCCCTTCTCAGGGCCAACCAAAAGGCCCTTCTCAGGGCCAAGCAAAAGGCCCTTCTCAGGGCCAACCAAAAGGCCCTTCTCAGGGCCTCCCAAAAGGCCCTTCTCAGAGCCAACTAAAAGGCCCTTCTCAGGGCCAATCTGAGGGTGCCTCGGCATCAGAGGCTAGCCGCGCGCAGTCTGCGACTAGCTTCTATAGCTCGGCGGGCGAGTTGCTGGACTCCGACGACGAGTCCATCATGTCGTGTGGTTCGGCGATTGCTCGCCGGGACACAATGAAGCGGGCTTATCAGCGGAAGGGGTCTGGGGGTTCCTCGGACACTGCGTCACAGCCGAGGGCCAAGAGGCCGGTGTCTGACACCCACGACGTGGGTCTGGCAGAAGCCCAACGCCAGTTGGACCTGTCGCGGCGGGCGCAGGTCCAGCAAGACCTGGAGGAGCGGGTTGCGGCCACGGAGCAACGGACGCACGCCGCCCGGGCCAAGTCCGGGTACGGCGCGTCCCGCGTCCACTATGCGGACCACTCCCTTGCGGAGCTGCAGCTGATGGCTGAGGAGGACGAAGAGGAGATAGTGGCAGTCGCCTCTAAGTCCTCCAATCTTAAAGGGACTTTCCAAAAGTCCCTTAAATGTAGGGCCGCGAGCATGCGCGGCATAGTCGGGGAGCTGGTGCAGCGGAAGGCTACCGACGAAACGCGGCAACTGCAGGCGAAAGTCGATCGCCTGCAGTCAGAGGTCAGCCAGCTTCATCTGAAGCTGGCTGAAGCCACGGCCCGGCCAAACAGCAAAACATCCGAGCCGAAACCAGCGGCTGAGGCCCCGCCCTCCAACCTTGAGGATATAATCCGCAAGGTCGTAATGGAGGAAAGGGCCTTCACGAGAGCCTGTCTTGCGGGCATAGAGGACAGGCTCTTGCCGGAGAAACGCCTGCGACCGCCGCTCGCGGCGGACAGTAGGCCACGCCAGCCTGAGCTGTCCTCCCAGGACGCCCACCTTCCGTCCACCACCCCATCGAACCAGCAAGGGTGGACGAAGGTGAAAAAGGGCAAAAAGAAGGCCAAGACGGTGGCTGCCCCTGCCACCCCCGCCACCACCCCTACCGGCCCGCCTCAGAAAACAGGCAAGGGAAAGGGGAAGGGAAAGACGTCGGCCCCGAAGCCCAACGCCGCTGCTCCCGCTGCTGCTCCTGCAGCTAATGGGGCCCCCGCCGCTAAGTCAAAGAGGAAGCTGGTTCCTCCGAAGACCGCAGCCGTAGTGGTGACGCTCACCGCTGAGGCTGTGGAGCGGGGGGAGACGTACGCGTCCGTAATGATGCGGGCGCGTGCCAACGCCGATCCCACCCAGCTGGGGATCGGCACAGTCTCCTGCCGCCGAACCCAGGCCGGGGCTCGAATGTTCGAGTTCCCGGGGGCTCAGGGCGGCGCCAACGCGGACCTCTTCGCAACCAAGCTGCGAGAGGTCATCGCCGACGCGGCCAAGGTCACCAGGCCCGTAAAGTCAGTGGCCTTGGAGGTGACCGACCTCGACGACTCGGTCACCAAAGAGGAGGTGGTGGCGGCGGTCGCTGCGATGGGGGGCTGTGGCGTCACAGCGGTGCAAGGTCGGGCCATCAGGCCCGGCCGCGGCGGCATGGGCACCATTCGCCTCGAGTGCCCAGTCGCCGCAGCTGCAGCCGTCCTAGCCAAGGGACGGCTGACTGTCGGGTTCAGCTCGGGTGTAGTCCGGGCACTTGCAGCCCAGCCTCTGCGCTGCTACAAGTGTCTTGGAGTCGGACACACTCGGGCCCTTTGTCCGTCCGAGGTTGACAGGGCGGATAAATGCTTCCGCTGTGGCAAGGAAGGCCACAAGTCGGCCTCCTGCGAGGCCGTCACGCCGCACTGTGCGGTGTGTGCCGCCAGTGGCTGCCCGGCAGGCCACGTGATGATGGGGAGGAAGTGCAATCCTCCCCCTAAGAAGGGCAAAGCGCAGGCGCTGATCCGGCCTGTCGCTGCCACCGTTGCCGTCCCTGAGGCTGGGACATCGGCGGCGGTTGTGGAGGGGGGTGCGATGTCTGTCGATGGATAGTTCGGTCAAGCATCGCATCCTCCAGGCGAACACCAACCACTGCAGAGCGGCCCAGGATCTGCTGATGCAGACCATGGCCGAGTGGTTGGTGGACGTGGCGGCTGTCGCCGAGCCGTACTCAGTCCCTGGCCGTTGGCTGGGCGATCGGGACGGCTTGGTGGCATTGGTGACGCGGTCTTCCACGGACTCCCCTCCCCTCTCGCTCTTAGAGAGGGGACCGGGATACGTGGCCGCCGCGTGGGGAGAATTAGCCCTTGTGGGCGTCTATTTCTCCCCGAACCGCCCTCTCTCGGATTTCGAGAACTTTCTCGAAATCCTCACCGCGGTGGTCGGGAGGGCGGCGCCACGCCAGGTCGCCGTACTGGGTGACCTGAACGCCAAGTCGACGGCCTGGGGCAACCCGGCCGGGTCCTGCAACGTCCGGGGACGCGCCGTGGAGTTTTGGGCGGCGTCGTGCGGTGTGTCCCTCCTGAACAGAGGGACCGTCCACACGTGTGTGCGGCAACGGGGAGGATCAGTGGTCGACGTATCGTTTGCCACCCCCGTGCTAGCCGCCCACGTCGTGAACTGGCGGGTGGAGATGGTGGAGACCTTGTCGGACCACCGATATGTGCGGTTCGACATCAGCTCCACCCAGAGCTCCCGGGGAATTGCTCCAGGCTCAGGCCAATCTGCGTTCCCACGGTGGGCTCTCACCCGCCTGGACCGAGAGGCTGCGGAGGAGGCGGCGTTCGTCCAGGACTGGCTCGCACCTCCTGTCGAGGTCCTGGACGTGGACGCCGCAGCGGTTCAGCTGAGGAGGTCCCTGACCGAGGTGTGCAACTCCAGCATGCCCCGGTCTCGCCGCCCAGCTCCCCGCCGCGCCGTCTATTGGTGGTCGGAGGAACTGGCGGGGCTCCGAACCGCCTGCGTGGCGGCCAGGAGGGCCTACACGCGGAGTCGAAGGCGCAGGCACCGAGACCCCACCAGCGAGGAGGCCCTCTATGCCACGTACGTCGCGGCAAAGACGGTCCTGAAGTCGGCCATGCGCGCGGCCGAAGATTCGGCGAGAGCCGAAATGTTGGAGGGTCTCGACAGGGACCCATTTGGAAGACCATACAAGGCGGCGCGGAATAAACTGCGCCCCTGTGGTCTTCCACTGACGGAGACCCTCGAGCCGGCATTGCTGGACGGGGTGGTCCGGTCCCTGTTTCCGTCCAGGACCGACTTCACTCCGCCAGTAATGGATCCCCCGCGGGAGGCGGCTCCGCCGGAGGAGGGGTCCCCCCGGTGACGGCGGTGGAACTTTGCGCGGGGACTCTACACCTACGCGCAAAGAACACAGCCCCAGGGCCGGACGGCGTTCCCGCACGGGTGGTGGCCATCGCCGCCTCACACATGGAGGAGAGGTTTCGGGACCTCTTCAGCGCGTGTCTTACGACTGGGAGGTTCCCGAAACCTTGGAAGGAGGGGCGGCTATGCCTGCTCCGAAAGGAGGGACGCCCGGCGGACTCCCCCTCGGCTTACCGGCCCATCGTCTTGCTCGATGAGGTCGGTAAGTTGTTCGAGGGGATAATTGCCGACCGGCTAAAGAGCCTGCTGAGGACGGTGGGGCCGGACCTGTCGGACGCCCAATTCGGTTTCCGACGGGGTCGTTCGACGGTCGACGCGCTGGCCCTACTCAAGGGCCAGGTGAGGGAGGCCGTGGAGGCGGGCGACGGAGTGTTGGCGGTGTCATTCGACATAGCCAACGCCTTCAACTCCGTCCCCCACTCGACAATCTTGGAGGCGCTCCGATACCACGGAGTGCCTCAGTACCTGCGCCAACTCTTGGCCAGCTACTTGGAGGACCGGGTGGTCCTCCTCTCGGACAAGACGGCCACAGTGAGGCGATACGGCGCAGAGTCCGGTGTTCCACAGGGGTCTGTCCTAGGACCACTGCTGTGGAACATTGGATTCGACTGGCTACTGCGGGGAACCCTCCTCCGTGGCACGAGCGTCATCTGTTACGCGGATGACACCCTCCTCGTCGCCCGGGGGAGAGACTTCAGGGAGGCGGCCAGTCTGGCCTCTGCCGGCGGATCCTTAGTGGCAGGAAGGATTCGCCGCCTCGGACTGAAGGTTGCGCTGCACAAAACCGAGGCCGTGTATTTTCACGGTCCACGGCAGCGCATCCCTCCCGACGGCCACATTATAGTGGAGGGCGTCAGGATCGAGGTCAAGGCCCAGATGAAGTACTTGGGCCTTGTCCTCGACAGCAGGTGGCGCTTCGGCCCACACTTTAGCGGGCTGTCGACGCGCCTGCTGAAGGCCGCGAACGCCTTGTCGTGGCTCCTCCCGAATCTGGGGGGTCCGAAGGCGCGATGCCGGCGCTTGTATGCCGGCATCCTCAGGAGCATGGCCCTTTACGGGGCCCCAATCTGGGCAGACTCCCTCCACAGGCGGGAGAACGCCACGGCCATCCGCAGGCCCCAAAGGGCCATTGCACTGCGGGTGGCGAGGGCCTACCGCTCGGTAGGCTTCTCTGCGGCGTGCGCTCTGGCCGGCACCCCTCCTTGGGAGCTCGAGGCGTGGGTGCTGACCAGAGTGTACGAATGGACGGCGCGCCGTAAGGCGTTAGGGGAGCCCCCCGCCGCAGAAGAGCGGGAGGCCGTGCGGCAAGAAGCGAAGGACGCAATCGTCCATCACTGGACGGAGGACCTCGCCACTGCCGCATTCGGCCGCCGAACACTGGACGCGCTCGGGCCGGTCCTGAAGGATTGGCTCGAGCGGTCCCACGGTTTCCTCTCTTTCCGTCTGGTGCAGGTGTTGTCCGGCCACGGGTGCTTCGGATCGCACCTGCATCGGATCCGAAGGGAGGAGACCCCGTCGTGCCACGACTGTGGCGCGGCGGAGGACACGGCGCAGCACACCCTCGAGGTGTGCCCAGCCTGGTCCGAGCTGCGCCACACACTGGTCGCAGCAGTCGGGCAGGACCTCTCGCTTCCCGGCGTCGTCAACTCGATGCTGGAAAGCGAGGGGGCCTGGGCAGCGGTCGCCTCCTTCTGCGAAGAGGTAATGTCACAGAAGGAGGCGGCGGAGCGCGTGCGGGAGGACGACCCTCTCGTGGCGCCGCTCCGCAGGCGAAGACGGGGCGTGAGACGGCGGTTGTATGATCGTCGTCACGCGCCTCCAGGTGGTGAACAGCGGGAGACAGGCGCGGGGGCGCCTTCTCCTGCATTGCACTGTCCACCACCCACGTCGTCAGTCATTCCTGGGCCCCTCCCCCCCGACGGGAGGGGCGTGCCGGGCCCGCCGTAAAGGCGGGCGGTCGTCGGCGGGGGGCAGGATGGAAAGGCTCTGCCGATTCCCAGTCCCCCTCCACTCAGACGATGCGGGAATGCCGCTGGGTTGTTTAGTGGGTATACCGGTTCTACCGGGGAGTCCCACATACCCCACCCGTCCCCCGATGGGTGGGCATGCGTAATGCATTTTTCCCAGCGCAAACAAAAAAAAAAAAAAAAAAAAGGTTAGGTTGGGGTGCATGTTGAAGAGCCTCCTCGTGGCGCACCCTGGGCAACGTCGGCTCCAATTTCTCCCAGTGCGGTTTTGGGGGACAATTGGGGCTGGCGGCTAATCTTCAACAAGCGGGGAAAGGTCGCGGTTCCAATCGCCGATCATGCTTGATGGTCGGTGAAGGGAACCGGGCTACAGAGGGCAGATACGTCCACTCCTCCTCTGCTTACAGAGGGAGGTGAGTGGGCGTAGACTGGGCAGGGCCGCCGATGCGGAACAGGCGGTCGTGTCCCGGAGGGAGGCAGCGGCGCGCGCGCGCGGGATGATTCTCTCGCGCGGCGCCGCTCCGGAGAGGGGAGGGGTCGAGGAAGACGCCGGTCTGGTAGTCACCTCCGGCTCCTCCCGGGTGGAGGCCAGCAGGCGGAGGGTGCGGGGGCGCCCTTTGCCTGTATTGCACGGGCCTCCACCAGTGTCGGACGGGAGTGGCCGGGTGTTCCCGGCCATTCCCGTAGCCCCCTAGTTAAATGGGGGGCATGCGGGGCCCGCCAATTTGGCGGGCATGCGCCGGGAGGGCTGTGGAAGTAGAGGCTGAGCCGATTTCCCATAGCCCTCCCATCACGGCGTTGTGGGAACACCGCTGAGTTTTAGTGGGTATACTGTCGAGTGCGGTTTTCGACAGGAGTCCCACATACCCCGTCTCGTCCCCCACGAGCGGGGATGCATAAAGGATTTCTCAGCGACAAAAAAAAAAAAAAAAAAAAAAGGTTAGGTTAGGTTGGGGTGCATGTTGAAGAGCCTCCTCGTGGCGCACCCTGGGCAACGTCGGCTCCAATTTCTCCCAGTGCGGTTTTGGGGGACAATTGGGGCTGGCGGCTAATCTTCAACAAGCGGGGAAAGGTCGCGGTTCCAATCGCCGATCATGCTTGATGGTCGGTGAAGGGAACCGGGCTACAGAGGGCAGATACGTCCACTCCTCCTCTGCTTACAGAGGGAGGTGAGTGGGCGTAGACTGGGCAGGGCCGCCGATGCGGAACAGGCGGTCGTGTCCCGGAGGGAGGCAGCGGCGCGCGCGCGGGGGATGATTCTCTCGCGCGGCGCCGCTCCGGAGAGGGGAGGGGTCGAGGAAGACGCCGGTCTGGTAGTCACCTCCGGCTCCTCCCGGGTGGAGGCCAGCAGGCGGTGGGTGCGGGGGCGCCCTTTGCCTGTATTGCACGGGCCTCCACCAGCGTCGGACGGGAGTGGCCGGGTCTTCCCGGCCATTCCCGTAACCCCCCAGTTAAATGGGGGGCATGCGGGGCCCGCCAACTAGGCGGGCATACGCCGGGAGGGCTGTGGAAGCAGAGGCTGAGCCAATTTCCCATAGCCCTCCCATCACGGCGTTGTGGGAACACCGCTGAGTTTTAGTGGGTATACTGTCGAGTGCGGATTTCGACAGGAGTCCCACATACCCCGTCTCGTCCCCCACGAGCGGGGATGCATAAAGCATTTCTCAGCGACAAAAAAAAAAAAAAAAAAAAAAAAAAAAAAAAAAAAAAAAAAAAAAAAAAGGTTAGGTTAGGTTGGGGGCGCGGGCCTACCGCACGGTGGGTTTCGCGGCAGCGTGTGCTCTGGCTGGCACCCCTCCTTGGGAACTCGAGGCGTGGGTGCTCGCCAGAGTATACGAATGGACGGCGGGGCGGAGGGCGAGAGGAGAACGCCCCGCCCCGGAAGAGCGGGAGGCCGTCCGGCGGGAGGCGAGGGACGCCATCGTCGTCCATTGGACGAGGGACCTCGCCACCGCAGCCTTCGGCCGCCGAACCCTCGACGCGATCGGGCCGGTCCTGCGAGACTGGCTCGATCGGTCGCACGGGTTCCTCTCATTCCGTCTGGTGCAGGTGCTGTCCGGGCACGGTTGTTTCGGATCGTACCTGCACCGGATCGGACGGGAGGAGACATCGTCGTGCCACGACTGCGGTGCGGCGGAGGACGCGGCGCAGCACACCCTCGCGGTGTGCCCGTCATGGTCCGAGCCGCGCCGCAGTCTCACTTCGGTGATCGGACAGGACCTCTCACTCCCCGGTTTGGTCAACGCCATGCTGGGCGATGAGAGGTCCTGGGCGGCAGTGGCCTCCTTCTGCGAACACGTCATGTCCCAGAAGGAGGCGGCGGAGCGCGCGCGGGAGGACGACCCTCACGCGGCGGCGCTCCGAAGACGGAGGAGGGGTCGGAGAAGACGTCAGTATGACGGCCATCACCGACTCCTCCCCGGTGGAGGCCAGCAGGCAACGGGTGCGGGGGCACCCTTGCCTGTATTGCACGGGCCTCCACCAGTGTCGGACGGGAATGGCCAGGTGTTCCCGGCCATTCCCGTAGCCCCCCAGGCTGGGGGGCATGCGGGGCCCGCCAGCTAGGCGGGCATACGCCGGGAGGGCTCTGGAAGCAGAGGCTGAGCCAATTTCCCATAGCCCTCCCATCACGGCGTCGCGGGAACACCGCTGAGTTTTAGTGGGTATACTGCCACTCTGGCAGGGAGTCCCACATACTCCGTCTCGTCCCCCGACGAGCGGAGATGCGTAATGTCATTTCTCAGCGACAAAAAAAAAAAAAAAAAAAAAAAAAAAAAAAAAAGGTTAGGTTGGGGGACCACCCCACAGTGCTTGCGTCCACGTCGCGTCCCCTGGGCAACGACCCGGTTCTGACCACCGTAACGGAGTGGCAGACCGGTGATCGGCTAAAGTGCACTGTGCAGTCGTA
Source organism: Brachylomia viminalis (assembly GCA_937001585.2). Lineage (NCBI taxonomy): Eukaryota > Metazoa > Arthropoda > Insecta > Lepidoptera > Noctuidae > Brachylomia > Brachylomia viminalis. The sequence continues at coordinate 27,657,887 of OW443301.2, forward strand.
GCGTATTTTATCCTATTATCCAATTTTATTTCATGTCGGCATCTACGACACCTGCGGAGGCTATGCCAAAGCAATTGAGGACCGCCTCCGGGCGTTTTAAAAAAGGCCCTTCTCAGGGCCAAGCAAAAGGCCCTTCTCAGGGCCAAGCAAAAGGCCCTTCTCAGGGCCACCCAAAAGGCCCTTCTCAGGGCCAACCAAAAGGCCCTTCTCAGGGCCAATCTGAGGGTGCCTCGGCATCAGAGGCTAGCCGCGCGCCGTCTGCGACTAGCTTCTATAGCTCGGCGGGCGAGTTGCTGGACTCCGACGACGAGTCCATCATGTCGTGTGGTTCGGCGATTGCTCGCCGGGACACAATGAAGCGGGCTTATCAGCGGAAGGGGTCTGGGGGTTCCTCGGACACGGCGTCACAGCCGAGGGCCAAGAGGCCGGTGTCTGACACCCACGACGTGGGTCTGGCAGAAGCCCAACGCCAGTTGGACCTGTCTCGGCGGGCGCAGGTCCAACAAGACCTGGAGGAGCGGGTTGCGGCCACGGAGCAACGGACGCACGCCGCCCGGGCCAAGTCCGGGTACGGCGCGTCCCGCGTCCACTATGCGGACCACTCCCTTGCGGAGCTGCAGCTGATGGCTGAGGAGGACGAAGAGGAGATAGTGGCAGTCGCCTCTAAGTCCTCTAATCTTAAAGGGACTTTCCAAAAGTCCCTTAAATGTAGGGCCGCGAGCATGCGCGGCATCGTCGGGGAGCTGGTGCAGCGGAAGGCTACCGACGAAACGCGGCAACTGCAGGCGAAAGTCGATCGCCTGCAGTCAGAGGTCAGCCAGCTTCATCTGAAGCTGGCTGAAGCCACGGCCCGGCCAAACACTAAGGTTTCCGAGCCGAAACCAGCGGCTGAGGCCCCGCCCTCCAACCTTGAGGACGTAATCCGCAAGGTAGTAATGGAGGAAAGGGCCTTCACGAGAGCCTGTCTTGCGGGCATCGAGGACAGGCTCTTGCCGGAGAGACGCCTGCGACCGCCGCTCGCGGCAGACAGTAGGCAACGCCAGCCAGTGCTGTCCTCACAGGACGCCCATCTTCCGTCCACCACCCCATCCAACCAGCAGGGGTGGACGAAGGTGAAAAAGGGCAAAAAGAAGTCCAAGACGGTGGCTGCCCCTGCCACCCCCGCCACCATCCCTCCCGGCCCACCTCAGAAAACAGGCAAGGGAAAGGGGAAGGGAAAGACGTCGGCCCCGAAGCCCAACGCCGCTGCTCCCGCTGCTGCTCCTGCAGCTAATGGGGCCCCCGCCGCCAGGTCAAAGAGGAAGCTGGTTCCTCCGAAGACCGCAGCCGTAGTGGTGACGCTCACCGCTGAGGCTGTGGAGCGGGGGGAGACGTACGCGTCCGTAATGATGCGGGCGCGTGCCAACGCCGATCCCACCCAGCTGGGGATCGGCACAGTCTCCTGCCGCCGGACCCAGGCCGGGGCTCGAATGTTCGAGTTCCCGGGGGCCCAGGGCGGCGCCAACGCGGACCTCTTCGCAACCAAGCTGCGAGAGGTCATCGCCGACGCGGCCAAGGTCACCAGGCCCGTAAAGTCTGTGGCCTTGGAGGTGACCGACCTCGACGACTCGGTCACCAAAGAGGAGGTGGTGGCGGCGGTCGCTGCGATGGGGGGCTGTGGCGTCACAGCGGTGCAAGGTCGGGCCATCAGGCCCGGCCGCGGCGGCATGGGCACCATTCGCCTCGAGTGCCCAGTCGCCGCAGCTGCAGCCGTCCTAGCCAAGGGACGGCTGACTGTCGGGTTCAGCTTGGGTGTAGTCCGGGCACTTGCAGCCCAGCCTCTGCGCTGCTACAAGTGTCTTGGAGTCGGACACACTCGGGCCCTTTGTCCGTCCGAGGTCGACAGGGCGGACAAATGCTTCCGCTGTGGCAAGGAAGGCCACAAGTCGGCCTCCTGCGAGGCCGCCACGCCGCACTGTGCGGTGTGTGCCGCCAGTGGCTGCCCGGCAGGCCACGTGATGATGGGGAGGAAGTGCAATCCTCCCCCTAAGAAGGGCAAAGCGCAGGCGCTGATCCGGCCTGTCGCTGCCACCGTTGCCGTCCCTGAGGCTGGGACATCGGCGGCGGTTGTGGAGGGGGGTGCGATGTCTGTCGATGGATAGTTCGGTCAAGCATCGCATCCTCCAGGCGAACACCAACCACTGCAGAGCGGCCCAGGATCTGCTGATGCAGACCATGGCCGAGTGGTTGGTGGACGTGGCGGCTGTCGCCGAGCCGTACTCAGTCCCTGGCCGTTGGCTGGGCGATCGGGACGGCTTGGTGGCATTGGTGACGCGGTCTTCCACGGACTCCCCTCCCCTCTCGCTCTTAGAGAGGGGACCGGGATACGTGGCCGCCGCGTGGGGAGAATTAGCCCTTGTGGGCGTCTATTTCTCCCCGAACCGCCCTCTCTCGGATTTCGAGAACTTTCTCGAAATCCTCACCGCGGTGGTCGGGAGGGCGGCGCCACGCCAGGTCGCCGTACTGGGTGACCTGAACGCCAAGTCGACGGCCTGGGGCAACCCGGCCGGGTCCTGCAACGTCCGGGGACGCGCCGTGGAGTTTTGGGCGGCGTCGTGCGGTGTGTCCCTCCTGAACAGAGGGGCCGTTCACACGTGTGTGCGGCAACGGGGAGGATCAGTGGTCGACGTCTCGTTTGCCACCCCCGTGCTAGCCGCCCACGTCGTGAACTGGCGGGTGGAGATGGTGGAGACCTTGTCGGACCACCGATATGTGCGGTTCGACATCAGCTCCACCCAGAGCTCCCAGGGAATTGCTCCAGGCTCGGGCCAATCTGCGTTCCCACGGTGGGCTCTCACCCGCCTGGACCGAGAGGCTGCGGAGGAGGCGGCGTTCGTCCAGGACTGGCTCGCGCCTCCTGTCGAGGTCCTGGACGTGGACGCCGCAGCGGTTCAGCTGAGGAGGTCCCTGACCGAGGTGTGCAACTCCAGCATGCCCCGGTCTCGCCGCCCAGCTCCCCGCCGCGCCGTCTATTGGTGGTCGGAGGAACTGGCGGGGCTCCGAACCGCCTGCGTGGCGGCCAGGAGGGCCTACACGCGGAGTCGAAGGCGCAGGCACCGAGACCCCACCAACGAGGAGGCCCTCTATGCCACGTACGTCGACGCCAAGACGGTCTTGAAGTCGGCTATGCGCGCGGCCGAAGATTCGGCGAGAGCCGAAATGCTGGAGGGTCTCGACAGGGACCCATTTGGAAGACCATACAAGGCGGCGCGGAATAAACTGCGCCCCTGCGGTCTTCCACTGACGGAGACCCTCGAGCCGGCATTGCTGGACGGGGTGGTCCGGTCCCTGTTTCCGTCCAGGACCGACTTCACTCCGCCAGTGATGGATCCCCCGCGGGAGGCGGCTCCGCCGGAGGAGGAGGTCCCCCCGGTGACGGCGGTGGAACTTTGCGCGGGGACTCTACACCTCCGCGCAAAGAACACAGCCCCAGGGCCGGACGGCGTTCCCGCACGGGTGGTGGCCATCGCCGCCTCACACATGAAGGAGAGGTTTCGGGACCTCTTCAGCGCGTGTCTTACGACTGGGAGGTTCCCGAAACCTTGGAAGGAGGGGCGGCTATGCCTGCTCCGAAAGGAGGGACGCCCGGCGGACTCCCCCTCGGCTTACCGGCCCATCGTCTTGCTCGATGAGGTCGGTAAGTTGTTCGAGGGGATAATTGCCGACCGGCTAAAGAGCCTGCTGAGGACGGTGGGGCCGGACCTGTCGGACGCCCAATTCGGTTTCCGACGGGGTCGTTCGACGGTCGACGCGCTGGCCCTACTCAAGGGCCAGGTGAGGGAGGCCGTGGAGGCGGGCGACGGAGTGTTGGCGGTGTCATTCGACATAGCCAACGCCTTCAACTCCGTCCCCCACTCGACAATCTTGGAGGCGCTCCGATACCACGGAGTGCCTCAGTACCTGCGCCAACTCTTGGCCAGCTACTTGGAAGACCGGGTGGTCCTCCTCTCGGACAAGACGGCCACAGTGAGGCGATACGGCGCAGAGTCCGGTGTTCCACAGGGGTCTGTCCTAGGACCACTGCTGTGGAACATTGGATTCGACTGGCTACTGCGGGGAACCCTCCTCCGTGGCACGAGCGTCATCTGTTACGCGGATGACACCCTCCTCGTCGCCCGGGGGAGGGACTTGAGGGAGGCGGCCAGTCTGGCCTCTGCCGGCGGATCCTTAGTGGCAGGAAGGATTCGCCGCCTCGGACTGAAGGTTGCGCTGCACAAAACCGAGGCCGTGTATTTTCACGGTCCACGGCAGCGCATCCCTCCCGACGGCCACATTATAGTGGAGGGCGTCAGGATCGAGGTCAAGGCCCAGATGAAGTACTTGGGCCTTGTCCTCGACAGCAGGTGGCGCTTCGGCCCACACTTTAGCGGGCTGTCGACGCGCCTGCTGAAGGCCGCGAACGCCCTGTCGTGGCTCCTCCCGAACCTGGGGGGTCCGAAGGCGCGATGCCGGCGCTTGTATGCTGGCATCCTCAGGAGCATGGCCCTTTACGGGGCCCCAATCTGGGCAGACTCCCTCCACAGGCGGGAGAACGCCACGGCCATCCGCAGGCCCCAAAGGGCCATTGCACTGCGGGTGGCGAGGGCCTACCGCTCGGTAGGCTTCTCTGCGGCGTGCGCTCTGGCCGGCACCCCTCCTTGGGAGCTCGAGGCGTGGGTGCTGACCAGAGTGTACGAATGGACGGCGCGCCGTAAGGCGCTCGGGGAGCCCCCCGCCGCAGAAGAGCGGGAGGCCGTGCGGCAAGAGGCGAAGGACGCAATCGTCCATCACTGGACGGAGGACCTCGCCACTGCCGCATTTGGCCGCCGAACACTGGACGCGCTCGGGCCGGTCCTGAAGGATTGGCTCGAGCGGTCCCACGGTTTCCTCACTTTCCGTCTGGTGCAGGTGTTGTCCGGACACGGGTGCTTCGGATCGCACCTGCATCGGATCCAAAGGGAGGAGACCCCGTCGTGCCACGACTGTGGCGCGGCGGAGGACACGGCGCAGCACACCCTCGAGGTGTGCCCAGCCTGGTCCGAGCTGCGCCACACACTGGTCGCAGCAGTCGGGCAGGACCTCTCGCTTCCCGGCGTCGTCAACTCGATGCTGGAAAGCGAGGGGGCCTGGGCAGCGGTCGCCTCCTTCTGCGAAGAAGTAATGTCACAGAAGGAGGCGGCGGAGCGCGTGCGGGAGGAAGACCCTCTCGCGGCGCCGCTCCGCAAGCGAAGACGGGGCGTGAGACGGCGGTTGTATGATCGTCGTCACGCGCCTCCAGGTGGTGAACAGCGGGAGACAGGCGCGGGGGCGCCTTCTCCTGCATTGCACTGTTCACCACCCACGTCGTCAGTCATTCCTGGGCCCCTCCCCCCCGACGGGAGGGGCCCGCCGGGCCCGCCGTAAAGGCGGGCGGTCGTCGGCGGGGGGCAGGATGGAAAGGCTCTGCCGATTCCCAGTCCCCCTCCACTCAGACGATGCGGGAATGCCGCTGGGTTGTTTAGTGGGTATACCGGTTCTACCGGGGAGTCCCACATACCCCTCCCGTCCCCCGACGGGTGGGCATGCGTAATGCATTTTTCCCAGCGCAAACAAAAAAAAAAAAAAAAAAAGGTTAGGTTAGGTTAGGTTTTTTTTTTTTTTTTTTTTTTTTTTTTTTTTTTTTTTTTGGCGCCTACCTCTCCGCGCAAGGCGGAGTCTGCGAGCTAATTACCTCGGACATGGTCCAAGACCTTATTTGCTATTATTTTTAATAGCTATTCTTTATTTATTTCAAAAATTCAATCTTATAATTATTACATTTGTTCTATTATCATTTACATATTTATTATCCTTATAACTAAAACCAGTCTTTATTTCTATGTCTTAAATCTATAATAATGTGTACATATTCATCATCCTTATATCTATAACAATCCATACATTCTATTAGTCCAAAACAGTTAATATCATAGTTAAATTAATAAAGTAACATTTATTAATTTATTGTCATCTTTTAATTGGGAATATGGTCATAAATTTATTACATCTAAACATTATTATCTTAGGTCTAAATACATGTTTGTATATTCTTATATTAAACAATTTATTTCGGACAACATCTCAAGGTATACATTTTCAATTATACACTATTAGGGCTCACCATAGCACTGTTCCGGACCTTTTCTATGATTTAATTCTTATGCTACTGTTTTATATTATAACAAATATGAGTCCTAAGCATAATCGTCTACTTGTTCCTTTTTATGGTCATGTTGGCTAGTTTTATGCAGTAACTAATAAATGTGTCCCTAGTTCCCTTTGTTGTAATTAGGGTGTTTAGTGTATCTATCCCTATGTAGCAAGCAGTAAGCGGGGCAGTCAGTCAGTATATGTATTACTGTCTCGTCCTTGTCAGGGTCACATATGCACGATGGGCTTTCCTTACACTTAAATCTGTTCAAGTATTCGGAAAACCCACCGTGCCCCGTTAGTATCTGTGTGAGTGTACCGGTCGGTTTTATTACTTTCACGTATTTGAAGGCTTGGACGGCGTCTGGGAAAAACAATTTGGTAACTCCAGCTGTTTCTTCGGATCTATATCTAAGATTCCATTTGTCAAGCGTGTCCAAACGGATCTGTCGCTTGACAAATGAAATTGGGCATTGGTCATAATCTGGCCTAGTTTTCGTTTTAAGAGCAGCGTCCTTTGCTAACTGGTCTGCTCTTTCGTTCCCCTCCAGTCCCGCGTGAGCTTTAATCCAAAAGAGTTCAACCTCTTTGGATTGCTCCCTACATTGGCGCAGGTTCTCGCGGATCTCAACTGCGAGGGGATGGAGAGAGCGATGGTTGGTGATCGTTTCCAGCGACGACCTAGAGTCGCTGTATATGCCAAAACTGTCTTTTGGGCTAAGCAAAACTTCCCTTGTCGCCTTGCATATAGCCAACAGTTCCGCCTGGTAGACGGTACAGTGGGCCGACAGCTTTAATTTTTGACATTTTGTTTCTGCATCATTGCTCCAATGAGACAATGATGCCCCAACCTTGCCATCAATTTTGCTGCCGTCCGTGAAGATCCGCACTGCTTGAGTGCAGTGGGTGTTTACGTGCTCCTGGTCTGCCAGGCATATGAACTGCAGGCTTATATGTTTGGCCGGGTGGGGAGTTTTATCAAACGCGGTGCGCCGCTCGATCTCCTTATCTCCTAGCGCTGGCTGAGGCACCCCCTTCCTTGCCCCATATAGGGCAGCTGCCTCTTGGATTCGGAGGTCAAGGGGTAGTATCCCAGCCAGCACCAGTGCCGAGTTCAAAGAGACCGTGCGATAGGATTTGCACAGTTTCTGCGCAAATCCCCTTTGGACCGCGTTTAATTGTTTGCGCACATTCAATTTTGCGGTTGCCGGTGCCCATGCGCTTGCCGCATACATAATGGTCGGTTCGACTACTGCCGTGTAGATGGTACGAATTACCTCCGGATGAAGTCCCCAGCTGATCCTGGCTGCCCTAGACAGCTGCTTGAACAAATTTAATGCCTTTTTGCATACACTAGATGCATGGGCATTAAAAGTCAGCTTGCTGTCTATGGTCAATCCAAGGATTTTGATGTCCTGCGACATGCCAATATCGACCCCGCCCATGCTCAGCAGCGGGGTATCATGCTTCAGTTTCCGCGTGATTACCATCGCATTGGTCTTATGCGGTGCGAATTTCAACTTATTCATGATCCCCCACCGATGAACATACTCGAGGGCGTCATTGGCACGTCGCTGGACCTCCATCGCGGAGTCCCCGTCGAAAATCAATACTACGTCGTCGGCGAAGGCTTGGCAGTAGTCTCCCCTTTGTACCAGGCCTTTAAGTAGCGGGTCGAGTAAAAGATTCCAAAGAATCGGACCCCCTATCGATCCCTGCACACAACCCTTGCTCGTCTCCCTAGTTACCTCCTGTCCCGCGTACCTTAACCTAACCTTCCGGTGTTCCAGGTAACTATCCAGCACTCTTCTCAGATTTACCGGGCACTTTGTTTCCGCCAACCTGGTTTTTATGGCCGGCCACCATGCACTATCAAAGGCTCCCTCTATGTCCAGCGATATCATAACTATGAGTTTCTTTTCTTTTAGTTTTCTGCGAATGAGTTCTAACAGGTCATAGAGGGAGTCTTCGGTGCTCCTTTGTGGCATAAACCCGTATTGGCGTGTACTGAGTCCCGGTAGGATGTGCCATTTCAGTCTGTTTATTAGCATTTTCTCGAGTACTTTCCCCATCACTGGCAACAATCCTATTGGTCTAAATGACTTGGGAGTTGTGTAGCTCTCCTTCCCGGGTTTCCGCAAGATAACCACTGTGGCTTCCTTCCAGATCCTCGGGAAGTAGCCCAGCTCTAGGCATTTGTTTGCCAGTGATAGGAAAAGCTCCGAGTCCTGATATACCGCTTGCTGGCAGATGTCGGCCGTAAGACCATCTGACCCCGGGGCTTTCTTAGGGTTGAAGCAGCGTATGGTGGAGTTCAGCTCTTCATGAGTAAACGGTGGGTCATGATCCTCATTATGGTCCATCTCGTTTACTTTTTCAGCTACCGTCCTGACACGCCTGTGCTCCTCGTTATCCTCCTCCTTCTTGTCCTCGGGGTAGAATGTTTCCGCCAGCAAAGTGGCGGATTCAAGGTGGTTTAGTACCTGACCTTCCTTGACCAGGGGCAGATCCTCCTGTCTTTTCATGGTCCTACCTATGACCCTATATATGCCATCCCAGAGTCCCTCCTTATCCTGTCTTTCACAGAAGCTTTTCCAGCTTTCTGTTTGGGCCGTTCTTTCTAATTGCTCGTATTTTTCTTTTGTTTGCAGGTACTCCTCAACGACTTTTGCTCTCCGGATCGGCGCTGCACAGCGGACTCTGCGCTTCCTAGTGGCGACCTCCTTTTTCAGTATGGCGAGCTCGTTGGACCACCAGGGTAATTTAATTTTGCTATTGGGCTTTAGCTTTGGTATGCTGATTTTACTTGCTTCTACTATTACTTTAATGTATTGTTCTATTTTATTTTCTAACTCTGTTTTATTATTAATATTATCAATTTCAATTTTGCCTATGTTATTTTCTATTAGGAACTGGGCCAGTTTCTCACGAAACTGCTCCCAGTTCGCTTTTTTACTGTTAAAAATCCTTGTGGTTCTGTCGATGTCTACTCCCTTTGCCCTTTCCAATTTAATTTTATAAAGAATGGTGTTGTGGTCAGAGCTCGTCATACCTTCGTCAACCCTCCAGTCCTCGACCAGGTCGAGCAGATCCGCCGTACACGCCGTTATATCCACGAAGCTGGTGTACAATGAGGTTCCCCTCACTGTGTGGAACGTAGGTGTGTCGCCTGTGTTGAGCACCTGCAAACCCATCTCCTCTAGGGCACCAGCCATTTCGGTCCCTCTTCGGTCGATTTTTCGGCTACCCCACCAAGAGTTTTTGGCGTTTGCGTCTCCGCCCAAGATGAGTCTCCGGCCGAAACTCCTCTCTATCCTGATGAGCTGCTCCAAGTATGGCCCTATCGGTGTTGGTTTGGGTTCAAGGTAGAATGAGACCACCGCGATCTCCCAGGCGCTTGTCTTCATCTTCACCACTGTGATGTTAGGCGTGGTGAGGTTCGGACACTGGACAACGTCTATATCGCCATCGAAGACCGCGATTGCGGTCTTGATGACGCCGTCTCCATCGCCAGCATGCTGGTATATTCTAGCCCCGCGGTAGTCTTTCATTCTACCCAAACTTCCGATGTACGGCTCCTGGAGCAGTGCAAAAGCCACCCCCTTACTGTGCGCCTCAAGCATAATCTCATTGGTGGCCAGGGCCTTCCTTTGCAGATTTGCTTGTGCCACGAGGTATGGCCTTCTTTGAGAGACTGAGTTTCCCCCCGAGACCACCTTAGCAATACGCTACTCTCGACCTTGCTATAGCATCCCATTTTGCCCTGATGGGGCATTCCTGGCTGAAGGCGTTGTGGGCTATATTATCAATCTTTGCACGCACACAGTTGCAACACGACGGGGTCGCACCCTCACGCCAGTCGGGGCACTCTGCCCTCATGTGGGGTCCCCCGCAGTGACTGCACTTCGCCTGTGTCTCCTGGCAAAAACGCCTTCCGTGCCCATAGCCCAGGCAAAGTGAGCATTGTACTATCGGAGACTGGTCGGCTACTCTTATCCTCTGAAGGTCAATGAGAACCGACTCAGCCTCCGTCAGTCTCTGCCACATTTTGGGGGACACCCTCATAACGATGTGATTGGTGTGGGGGTTCCTGGTGCGTTTTTTATAAGCTATTTCCAACCTATTTTCCTGTTCATTGAGGTTAATGAACAGTCGCTTATTTTGGTTTCTCAAACCTTTTATTATGTCCTCGTCAGTGTTGCAACTGAGCACGTCCTTCAGGATAACGAGGGGGTCTTTGTTCTGGATATCCTCCACAGTCAAACATTCGCCGGATTCCCTAATTTTGTTTTTGACTCGCTCTCTGTCCTCATCGGTTTTGCAGCCAACTATTATTTTACGGTCTTTTGCCTTCCTAACCTTTTCCACTTCGAATCCTCCCTCTTTCGCATTAACCGCTTTCCTCACTTTACTCATGACCTCATCACCAGTTTCCTGGTCATCAGTCGCGGTCACGATGAAGGAGTGCAAGGCAGTTTGTATCGGGAGCCGCTTAACAATAGGGGTCGCGGCTACACCGGCATATGACCGCTTCTCCATTGTTCTCATCTGCTCACTGAGCTGCCCAACGCTCTCAGTGTTCTCTTTGATGAGATCAGCATGCTCCTTGAGCTTACCAATGAGATCAGCGATGTCTCTGTTTCCCTCTTCCTTTTTACCTACTTCGACACACTGCACCGCTTTGTGTTCCTTTTGTGTGTCTCTCTGTGGCTCTTTGCCTTTTCCTTTTTCGGCCTCTGCCTCCTTTACGAGCTGGAAGAGCCTGTCCAATGCCTGGATGACCTCCGTCTTTATCTCCGTCTTTGTGTTTCGGGAGTTGCCCATATGCATTTTTGCTTTCAGGAGGCAGGCTCGTGCCTCAGAGATCCTATTCGCGTATTTAATTTTTCCTATCTCTACAGGGGGACTTTCGTGGGACTTCGTTGATGTTGAAGTCTTCTGTGTAGCCCTTCCTTCCTCTTGTGAGTTCGGGGGCGCTACTTTGGGGTCCACCAGCAGAGAGGAAGAAGAAGAAGAAGACGAGGAAGACGAGGCCTCCTTTGGGGTGGTCTGAGGCTTCCTCTGAGCCGGAGTCTCTGACTTACCAGCCTCCCCGTCTCCGATAATTAACCTAATCGGAGCCATTTTTTGTCCTTCCTTCGGTGGTGTGCTTTTTATAAAAGTCTTATTACCTGCCGTCGGTGATTTTGCAGGGTCCTTGTTGTCCATTTTTGGAGTTCTAAACATGTCCGAGGGGCGCCTTATCTCTATTTTAAGTTTGTATAAGTTGTAAAAATGAGTAAAAACGAGTAATAATAAATAAATTGGATTAAAATTAAATTAAAAACTTAATACTTAATATTTTTTACTTTGTAAAGAAGCAAAAAATAAATTAATAATTATGTAATATAAAAGTATCTAAAAAATAAGGTGTAAAAGTGTGTATAAAATGTCAGTCAAATAATTATTAAAAATATTAAAATATTTGGTGTCTATTGGATATTAACCAATTTAGTCGCTCTTGGTTTAGACTGTTCGCCTTTATAGGCGGTCTGCAGTCTCGTCCAGCGGAAGACCGCTAAGTCAAGTCAAATTATGCGTCGAAATTGAGTCAAGGTACTTAATTTTTAACCTTATTTGGTTAGTCACTTCACGTCTGTCTTGCAGGGGGTGTAAAATGACGTTCTAATTCGCCCACCAAAAGAAAAAATTTTTTAGGGTCTCCCGTTTAGGTTTTACCGGGAAAAACCCTCCGTTCTCTACCTAGAGTCTAAATTTACCCACCACCATATAGCCCTCTCCGAGCCCTCTCAAAAGAACCCAAACACGGCTAAGCTAGCCCAAGCGGTCTCCGAGATAACCAGGATCAAAATTTTTGGTTATTTGCCAATATGGCCGCGGATCTTAGTAAATCCAGGTTATCTCCGCAACCGCCAGGCCGATTTCGGCGTGCCGGGGCTCAAAGTAAAGGTCCCGATGAGACGCACCTAGATCTAACGTTTTCAGGCAGAAAATTTTCAGTACGCTGAAAACTCCTGAAATCTGCCGGGAGCACAGCCGAGGACCAGCCAACAGCCCGCAAAGAAACCGCAGCTCGCTACGACCCCGGGTGTAGGAGCTATGGGCACCGGAATTTCGACACTGACAGCCAAAGGCTGTCAAAGTCAAACTCCGAAAGGCCACAGAGTCCCAACCGAAAGTCGCAGAATAGCCGTGTCTCGGCTTATTCGACTCGCCACGGCTAGCCCCTTCTCCTGAAACCACTTTCAGGGCTCCGAATTTTTCAGGCTTATTTCAGCCTGAAATATGGCGTGTGATATACAGAAGGTAACCACTAATACCCTAAAGAAATCGTGACCTTCCACGACCCCCCAGTCCAGAGATACGAGCGTTCAAAACTTGGTTCTGACAGTTCACAACTGTCAAAAGTCAACTTCAAACGCCAATATCCCGACAGCCAGCCGTCGCAGAAAGACCGGGTTTGGAATGGGCTGCCTGGCCTAATATCCGGCACCTCCTGAAAGTAGTTTCAGGACGAAAAAGTTTCAGCGCCCGAAAAGGCCTGAAAGTACATAAAACGAACAGACTATGCCAGTGCACTGCCTCTCGCGCAAACCCGAGCCCTCTATGTCTATTGGTCTCGGAGATATCACTATGTAAAGTTAAAAACCCAAAAACCAAAATGGATGAAAAAAGCTAAAACTCTCAGTTTTTAATTTTTCTGGCCCAAGTTTGGGCTTAAACAAGTTGCCAGACACCTTCTGAAGGCGTAACCGATGCCAAATATAATTAATTTCTATTAGTTTAAATTTAAAATGGAAAAAACACAAAATAATTAATATCTCCGGAACCCTTTGACCTAAAAATCTAAAACTAACATTAAAATGTTTGTAAAATGGTCCTCTAGCAGGCAAAGTTAAATTAATTGAGGTTTTCAGAACTTTCAGTTGAAATTTTTCATAAATGTAATTTTTTCATTAATTTAATTATAATTCTAAAACTAATAATTGTAAAAATCTAAAAACCTATATATATGTTGTCCTCTTGAGCGCGCAGCAGATAGCAGTTGCAGAATTTCAAATTTTTCTTTACTTCCGAAGAAATTTCGTGTCAAATTTACAACTTTCTATTAATCATATAAATTTTTCTAATCGATTGAGAAAATTTTTACTTGCTGAATCCGCGTTGTAATGATGTCAAGGGTGTGCCTGCAAAGTTTCAGCTTCCCCGGACTGTCGGTTTCGGTTTTCAGGAGCACGTGGTTTCCTTTCTTTTCTGAATAACTTCTGAAGCTCTGGGTTTTTCAGGCCTCTAGGTGGTCAGAGTGATGAGCGGCGTCGATGCCCACCTTTTCAGTCAATAAAAAGGCAGGGTTGTCGCTCTGGATTTTGCAGCGTTTGCCGTTGAAGTTTTTTCTTCAATAGTTAACCTCTAAATGTAAAGGTTTTACAGGTTTTTCACAAAATTGCACTGCAATCCGAGTTGAACTTTCACTTAGGCATATAGCTTGCACTAAGCCTCACACTTAGACACCACACACGTCAAAATCGGCTCACTTTTTACCAATTTTTGGATTTTTTAAGTACGGAGCAGCTTAAAAAACGATCCGACCGCCACGAGAGCTGGGGGGGGACGGTTAGGTTAGGTTAGGTTAGGTTAGGTTAGGTTAGGTTTTTTTTTTTTTTTTTTTTTTTTTTTTTTTTTTTTTTTTTTTTTTTTTTTTTTTTTTTTTTTTTTTGGGCAGGAGGGGAAATCCTCATGGACGCCCAGACTACCTCACTGGTGAGCCAGTCTGGGCAGTGCCGGACTCTTACCGGCTAAAACCCACTCCTGCCTTTGCTCAGTGTCCCTCTGACATGATCAGAGACCTTGTTTGGCCATAATTCTGGTTGCTTATCATTGCTTTTGTTCTTCTTTCATGCATCCTGTTTTAGGAAATGGAGAGTTCCTGGAAGCGGTTTCCACACTTCATCCGATTTGTCTGTAATAACCAATCTAATACATTCGTTTACATGGTATGCATATCTTAACAGGCTAACACCTTAAGTTAGTAATAACTTATTGCTCTTTTTATTATTATAGTTATGAGATTTTTTTTTTTTTTTTTTTTTTTTTTTTTTTTTTTTTTTTTTTTTTGCAAACTATAATTGTTCAAATCTTTTCTTAATCTATTTTCTATTTATAATATGGCTATCCTAATATATATACAATATATTATATAGACATAATTTCTTATACTATACTGGTTTATATTTCATTCCTATCCTATAAATTATTACTACTATCTTAATATATCTTCCTCTTAGACGGTTCTAAAAAACATGCCAGACTCTCAGCCGCTGTCTCTCTTGCTATAGTAACTTCCACTTCTTCATACTCATCATTCTCTTTTTGTTTCAGGTACTGTTCGACAACGCTCCGAATGCTCATGGTGCTGACCTCCTTCTTAATATTAACAGCACATTTCACCACAACGGTAAGGTAAGGTTTTTCTAATGTTTTTAAATTTAATTTAATATCGATTTTCAATTGGGCCAATTTCTCATGAAGTTGTCTCCAATTCGCAGTTTTTGAGTTCATTGCATTTTGTTTATGTTTTTTACGCCTGTAGTTTTGAGAACTAGTATTAATTTTGTAACCAATACCGTTGTGGTTCTTTCTTGCGGGTAATGCTAACTTGACTTTAGCAGTATGCCACCGACAGGCGCGCTAACGCGTCCCATTTGGCGCGTATCGGGCACACGCTGTCGAAGGCGTTGTGGTCAGTCTTCTCCATTTTGGCTGATAGGCAGTTGTGGCATTTTGGCTCTTCCATTGCCAGACGTGACGGGCAGTCTGCACGCATGTGGGGCTCCCCGCAGTGGATGCAGAGGTCGGCGGGCTGCGTGCACAGTTTCCTGCTGTGTCCGAAGCACAGACAGCGAGTGCACTGCACCAGTGGTGACTGGTCCTGCACTCGCACTCGCTGTAGGTCAATGTGCACGCGACCCGCCGTAGTCAGCCTCTGCCACACCGTAGGGGACACCTGCAAGATGACGTGGCACATGTGGGGGTTCCTCGTCCTACGACGGTACTTTACCCCCAACCTCAAGTCGTCTGCAGGTATGTCCCCGACTAATTGGGTGTTTTGCCTTTGCAAGGCCTGGATTATCTCCACATCTGTGTGGCAAGAGAGGACGTCCTTGACGATGATGAGCGGGTCCTTGTTTTTGACCTCCTCCACTACTAAATTTCCCGTCTTCCTTATCCTTTCGGTCACTTTCGTCATTTCTTCCCGGGTCCTGAAGCCGACCACCACCTTCTGATCCCTCGCCTTGCGCAGCCGCTCCACCCTTGTGCCCTCATTTCTGGCGTCAACCGCCGTCCTGAGCTTCTCAATAACCTCTTCACTCGTATCCTGATCATTCACAGATGATACAACCACCGAGTGAAGAGGTTCCTGGATGTTCTGCTTTGGACCGGCGGCGATTTGCGCGAACGACGGACCCTGGCCTGCGACGTAGCGAGGGGCCTGCTGAAGATGCTCCGACAGAGCCTGAGTGCGTTGTTGGCACTCCTCCAAGGCCTGCTTGTGCTCTATGAGGCCTGCCACCAGGCTCTTCATAAGCTCCGTCGGTTCATCCTGGGCCGGCTTAAGAGATGCGGGCGCCGGTGCGACTGCAGGTACAACTGCAGATACACCTATATCTGCTGTTATACCCGCAGCCGCAACGGGCACTTTGCTACGCTCTGACTCTTTCACCAGTTCAAAGAGCCTGTTTATGGCGTTGACCACCTCCGTCTTAATTTCGGTCTTGAGGTTGCGAGAGTTGCCCAAATGAAGCTTTGCTTTATTTAGGCAAGCTCTCGCCTCCGCAGTGAGGCTGGGATAACCGGACTCTGGCCTCTTTGTCGGCTTTGCGGTGTCCGCAGGTACTCGGAGCGTTTCTTTAGAGCTGGAAGCTGGTGGTGTGGTGTCACGCTTTGGGTTGGTCGGGGACTTGGCCTGGGGCTCAGCCTTCCCAGCCTCCCATTCCCCAATGCTACGCCTAACACTGGGAAGCGAGGGTCCAGCCCTCTCTACCGAACGCGGCGAGCCCCTGGAGCCCGGTGAGCTCGCGTCTTTCTTGGCCGGTGTGCGGAACATGGTGGTGGCCTTTGTGAATGTCAAATTCATCAAAGACCAGTCAGAGGACACTGGCGTTACTTCTGTGTCCCTGTAGAGGGGGGATACGCACAGAAAGTATTCAAAAATAATATATAATAAAAATCAACCTCTATAAACTACTTGCCTTATGCTAATTATTGTGCTCAATAAAGCTACAGTTAATAAAACAAACTGGGTCTCAGACCCTTTGTCCAGTTATCTTAACCTAACCTACTTAATATAATTTTTGTAAATCTTAAATTTAAATACAATTTCTTTTGGAGCCAAAAGATAGGTCTTTTCCTTCCGATTCGAATGACCCCAAACTCGGTGGGTCTATGACCTCTGGTGCCAAAGTTTAGGCCCGGGGGGGTGAGGTGGTCGATATAGAGGGGGGAAGGGGGGGGGGGGGGGGGGGGTGTGTTTTACCCAATTTAATACAATAATGGTCCCGGAGAGTTCCAGGGGGTCAGCAGAGGGCGGTGAAGGGGGGTACAGGGGTCATTAAGTATCGTGGGGGGACCACGGGGTCACGGGGAGCGGGGGGGTACCACGGGGGTCACGGGGAGCGGGGGGGGGGGTTCAATGTGGGCGGACTGTATGGGGATATAATTTAAAAAAGTACTACTATTTGCTTTGAGGGTCAGTGACGAAGGGGGTCAAAGTGGGGGTCTGGGGGTCCTAACTGAATCTATGTTCGTGCCGGGAGGGGGGGGTACTAGGGGGGGGGGGGAAATTTTATCGAAATTTTGATATTCCCAACCGTTTACGAGATAAATGGGTTTTAAGGGTTATTCCGGATCTTAGTTAAAATTAATAATTATTACAAATTTAAATTAATTTATGGTGTTAGAAATGCGGGAGGGGAAAAATTCTAGGGGGGAGGGGAAATAATTTTAGGGGGGGGGGGGGTAGAGGGCAGAGTTTGGTACAAATTTAAATAAAATGAAATGCCTGGCACACACAATGGCCCAGGCTCGGACATACGATGGCCGACTTCTTATGGAAGGGGTATCTAAATCTACAAATTATTTCTAAAAAAGATAAAATATAAAAATTTAAGGGGTGGGTCACGATGGTAGTGGCCTGGAGAGCTTGACAATATATCTATACTAAAGTATAGATATATAGGCTGGCGTCAAAAATGGGCTAACTAGCACCGTTTCCGAGATATGGGCGTTTTAAGGAAATTAAAAGTCTCGGGTTCGAGTCCCGGTTGGTGAAAATCGATTTTTGCTATTTTCTCGGGTCCTATAAGTGCTACATGCACGTGTGAGGTGTCAAAAGACGCGTCTCCACGCGGGCCAGCGGCCTGTCGGGTAACTATGGCTATTCCTGCATAAATTTATTTAATTTTGGTCAATATACCAAATTTTTTGACTGAAAAATTTACAAAAACTGAAATTACGACTGCAAAACCGGACACTGGGTCGCGGAAGGCGTACCAGAGTACAATTAAGGCAGGTATGTTTATATTATATTAAAACTAACTAAATTAAGATCAAAAATATTTTAAATGAAATTTATTTTCTACGTTTGTGTGGTATTATTAAAAACCATATGTAATTTACGTTACGGGTGGGATTTATATATATCACTGGATAGAGGACAAATTTCCCTATCCCGAGATACTACAAATGTATTTTTAGTCTGCCCTGAGGGGGTGTATTTTATCATTTGAAAATGACGTAAGTAAAAATTTTTATTAGAGAACTGATTTTCGGCCTTTAATAACAATGCAAAAATTTTGTAAATATATAACAGATATAATTAACTACCATGTACGTGTCCCTAAAATTTTTAAAACTTTTTTGGGGTTGAAATAGCCAACCCTCAAATTTTTAAAACCTTAAAATCTAGATATCTTAAATAGTAACACCCTGATTTTAATGAAATTTAAAACTTATATAGGGTTGCTTATGCTTAATTTTTAGGGTCCATAAAAAATATATGTCACCGCGCTTGTTTCCCGGAAAACAATTATTGAAAATTAGTCAATTTAAAAACCTTATTTTTGAGGGTGTTCTAAGTCAGCTTTCTTGAAATTCAGGGAGCCACCCGGCTCCTCGTCTGTGTCGCCTTCGAGTTTTGCTCGGGGGTCCAGTCGGAACCCTCGGGAACTCTGTCCACGTGCCACGTGGTTTTTAGTTTTTCCGTGTTAACTTCGGAACCCCCACTCGGAAAATTCCAAATGAGGTGTCCAGAGCTGGGTCTTCTTGCGGCGCACACGGCTGTAATCGCCGATTTATAAATGTTCACTCAAAATCGAGCAGCGTCGAGCTCGAAAGTTCTCGAGAAGTGGTTTTTCACCAATAACTTTCACAGTTTTCAACTTTTCACCAATTCACTTTCGCCGGTCTGGTAGTCACCTCCGGCTCCTCCCGGGTGGAGGCCAGCAGGCGGTGGGTGCGGGGGCGCCCTTTGCCTGTATTGCACGGGCCTCCACCAGTGTCGGACGGGAGTGGCCGGGTGTTCCCGGCCATTCCCGTAGCCCCCCCAGTTAAATGGGGGGCATGCGGGGCCCGCCAACTAGGCGGGCATGCGCCGGGAGGGCTGTGGAAGCAGAGGCTGAGCCAATTTCCCATAGCCCTCCCATCACGGCGTTGTGGGAACACCGCTGAGTTTTAGTGGGTATACTGTCGAGTGCGGTTTTCGACAGGAGTCCCACATACCCCGTCTCGTCCCCCACGAGCGGGGATGCATAAAGCATTTCTCAGCGACAAAAAAAAAAAAAAAAAAAAAAAAAAAAAAAAAAAAAAAAAAAAAAAAAGGTTAGGTTAGGTTGGGGGATCCCCCACAGCGCATACTTCCACGTAGTATCCCCTGGGCAACGCCGTGTCTGACCACCGTAACGGAGTGGCAGACCGGTGGCTAAAGTGCGCTGTGACTCACAGTTATCAATGCGGAAGACTGTGAGTATAAATCTAAATATGACGAAGAAACCCGTGCGGGACGCCTCCGGGCGTTTCAGTTTTAACCCGAATCGCCCTTCTCCGGGCGATTCAAACGGCCCTTCTCAGGGCCAACCCAACGGCCCTTCTCAGGGCCAACCCAACGGCCCTTCTCAGGGCCAATCCAAAGGCCCTTTTCAGGGCCACGCCGGTGACGCATTAGCGTCGGACGCTGACCGCGCACCGAGTGCGGCCAGAGCAGACGAGTCGGACTCCGACGACTCAAACATCGACACGTCGGCAGCTGAGAGCGACCGCCTCGAGCGAAAGAGGGCCTACCTGCGGCACGGGTCCGAGGGATCCTCGTCGGCTGGAGGCGGGGCGCAGAAGAAGTCAAAGTCCAAAAGGGCTTCGACTTCTTCGAAAGCAGGAGATACCCACGTTGTGGGTTTGGTGGACGCCGAGCGCCAGCTAAATCTGGTAAAACGGGCGCAACTCCAGCAGGACCTGGAGGAGAGGGTCGCTGCCAGAGAGCGCCAGGCGCAGGCCGCCCGGTCGAGGGCCGGCTATGGGGCATCCAGTGTCCTGTATGCTGGCCACTCCTTGGCGGAACTTGAGCGCATGGCGCGGGAGGACAGGGAGGAGGTCCTGGAGGTTGCCTCAAAGTCCTCCAACCTGAAGGGGACCTTCCAGAAGGCCCTTAAATGCCGGGCTGCCAGTCTGCATGGCATTGTGCAGGAGCTGGTGCAGCGGACGGCCACGGATGAGACGCGGCAACTGCAGGCGAAGGTGGATCGCCTGCAGGCGGAGGTCAGCCAGCTGCACCAGAAGCTGGCTGAGGTCACTGCTCGGCCTGCGCAATCAGCCCCTGGACCGGTGGTAGGAGGCTCCACCTCCTCCCCTCACAACCTTGAGGAGATACTCCGAAAGGTTGTCATGGAGGAGAGGGCCTTCACCAGAGCCTGCTTCGCAGGCATCGAGGACCGGCTCCTGCCGGAGAAGCGGCTCCGCCCGCCGCTAGCGGCGGATAAGGCACCACGCAGGGTGCCAGAACCTGCGCCTTTAGCAGGCCCGGCATCGGGTGCGCAGCCCCAGGCCCCGAAGCCCTCCAAGGGCAAAGGCGAGGGCAAGAGGACCAAGGCGGCTCCTCAAACCCTCACCATCAGCTCGGAGGGAGCGTCTGGGTCGGCTGCCACTCCAGCGGCAGCCCCCCAGAGCTCGCAGGAGGAAGACGCCCTTCTTCCCTCCACCACCCCGTCCAACCAGTCGTGGACAGAAGTGGTCAGGAGGGGAAAAGGGAAGGGAGGGCAAAAGTCGGCCCCCAAGCCCGCCGCGACTGCACCGGCAGTCAAAAGGGCTCCAGCTGGCGGGAGGAAGTTAGTTCCTCCCAAGACCGCGGCCGTCGTGGTGACCATCACCCCGGAGGCCGCGGAGCGGGGCGAGACGTACGAGTCCGTCCTAAGACGGGCTCGTACCAATGCTGATCCCTCCCAGCTGGGGATCAGCAAAATAACGTGCCGCCGAACCCTAACCGGAGCTCGAATTTTCGAGTTCTCGGGGGAACAGCGCGGCACAAACGCGGACCTCTTCGCAACGAAGTTGCAAGAGGTCATCGCCGACGCGGCAACGGTCGTCAGGCCCGTCAAGACCGCAGCCTTGGAGGTGGCCGATCTGGACGATTCGGCCACCAAGGAGGATGTGGTGGCGGCCGTCGCGGCGGCTGGAGGCTGCGACGCTGGCGCGGTGAAGGCTGGAGCCATCAGGCTCGGCCGCCGCGGCATGGGCATCGTCCGCGTCGAGTGCCCAGTCGCCGCGGCTGGGGCCGCCCTTGCTGCGACCAAGGGACGGCTGCTTGTGGGGCTCAGCTCGGCTGTGGTCCGGGCACTTGAAGACCAGCCCTTGCGCTGCTTCAAGTGCTTCTCCTTCGGCCACACCCGAGCCACGTGTCCCTCCAAGGCCGACTGGGGAGACACGTGCTACCAGTGCGGGCAAGAGGGGCACAAGAGTGCCACTTGCCGCGCCACCACGCCACACTGCACGGCGTGTGCCGCCAGTGGCCGCCCCGCGGGCCACAGGATGACGGGCAGGAGCTGTAAGCCCCCCGTCAAGAAGGGCATAGTGCCGGCGCAGGTTCGACCTGTCGCCACCACCGCCGCCGCCGTCGTCGCCGCCGCTGCAGCTCCAGCGGCGGTAGCTGAGGAGGAGGGTGCCATGTCGGAATAATGCAGGTTTCCGACTACCGCATCCTCCAGGCGAACACCAACCACTGCAGAGCGGCCCAGGACCTGGCAGTGCAGGTCATGGCCGAGTGGTTGGTGAACGTAGCGGTGGTCGCCGAGCCCTACTCGATCCCCAGCAGCTGGCTGGGTGACGAGGACGACTCGGTGGCACTAGCGGCGCGGTCTTCCACAGACTCCCCTCCCCTCTCGCTATTAGAGAGAGGACCGGGATACGTGGCCGCCGCGTGGGGAGACTTTGCCCTTGTGGGGGTATATTTCTCCCCAAACCGCCCTCTCCAGGACTTTGAGAATTATCTCGGAGTCCTGGCCGCCGTGGTCGGCAGGGCGGCGCCGCGTCAGGTCTCCGTGCTGGGAGACCTGAATGCCAAGTCGGTGACCTGGGGCAACCGGGCCACCGACGCTCGCGGGCGGGCGGTGGAGATGTGGGCAGCCTCCTCTGGACTCTCCCTCTTGAACAGAGGAAGCGTCCAGACATGCGTGCGGCGTCAGGGTGGCTCAGTAGTGGACGTCACTTTCGCCACCCCTGGGTTAGCCGCGCGCGTGCTGAACTGGCGGGTGGACCTGGTGGAGACTATGTCGGACCACCGCTACGTGCGGTTCGACATCTCCGCCAGTGGCCCCGGAGCGGTCCAGCCCCTCTCGGGGCGATCACCGTTTCCGCGGTGGGCTTTCACCCGCCTGGACAGGGAGGCAGCGGCGGAGGCGGCGTTCATCCAGGACTGGCTGTCGCCGCCTACCACCGGCCTGGATGTGGACACCATAGCGGGCCAGCTGAGGGAGTCTCTGACCGAGGTGTGCAACTCCAGCATGCCCCGGTCACGCCGCCCGGCTCCCCGCCGCGCCGTCTATTGGTGGTCGGAGGAGCTGGCGGGGCTCAGAACCGCCTGCGTGGCGGCCAAGAGGGCCTACACGCGGAGTCGGCGGCGGCGTCGACGCAACCGGCCCGACGAGGACCGCCTCTACGAGGTGTACGTGGAGGCAAAAATGGGCCTCGATCGGGCCATCGCCGCCGCTAAAGACTCGGCGAGAGCCGAGCTGCTGGAGGGTCTCGACAACGACCCATACGGGAAACCGTATAAGGCGGCACGCAACAAATTGCGCCCCTTTGGTCCCCCGGTTGTCGAGACCCTGGAGCCCACATTTCTGGATGGGGTGGTTCAGTCCCTGTTTCCGTGCAGGGACAACTTTACCCCGCCAGTGATGTGTGGAGCCCCGCTGGAGGAGGAGGAGGAGGAAGAGGAGGCTCCCTCTCCTGTCACGGAGTCGGAACTTGGCGCGGCGATTGTGCATATCCGCGCCAAGAAGACGGCTCCGGGCCCCGACGGTGTCCCGGCGAGGGTGGTGGCAATTGCCGCCACCCAAATGGAGGAGCGGTTTCGGGACCTCTTCAGCGCATGCCTTGCGTCTGGAAGGTTCCCAAAACCGTGGAAGGAGGGGCAGCTGTGCCTCCTTCGCAAGGAGGGTCGCCCAGCAGACTCCCCCTCGGCATACCGACCCATCGTCCTGCTCGATGAGGTCGGCAAAATGTTCGAGGGGATAATCGCTGCCCGCCTAAAGGGCCATATGCGGCGTATCGGGCCGGACTTGTCGGACGCTCAGTTCGGTTTTCGGGCTGAGCGTTCGACGGTGGACGCGCTGGCCTGCCTCAAGAGGCAGGTGAAGGAGGCGGTGGAGGTGGGGGACGGATTGTTGGCGGTGTCATTCGACATTGCCAACGCCTTCAACTCTGTTCCCCACAGCACCATCCTAGAGGCGCTCCGATTCCACGGGGTGCCTCAATATATGCGGCGTTTACTGGCCAGCTACCTGGAGGATCGGGCGATCGTCCTCGTGAACAGGGCTGGCCAAGTCCGGCGGTACGCAGTCGAGGCCGGCGTTCCACAGGGGTCAGTCCTGGGACCTCTCCTCTGGAACGTCGGCTACGACTGGCTCTTGCGGGGAACTCTCCTCCGAGGTACGAGTGTCGTCTGCTACGCGGATGACACTCTCCTCACCGCCCGGGGGGAGAGTTTCAGGGAGGCGGCCAACTTGGCCTCGGCGGGCGGATCCTTGGTCGCAGGGAGGATCCGCCGCCTAGGATTGACGGTGGCGCTGCACAAGACCGAGGCTGTGTTCTTCCACGGGCCTCGGCAGCGCCAACCACCAGACGCCCACATATTTGTGGAGGGCGTCCGAATCGAGGTGAAGGCCCAGATGAAATATCTGGGCCTTGTACTCGACAGCAGGTGGCGTTTCGGCCCGCATTTTAGCGGGCTGTCGACGCGCCTGCTGAAGACTGCGGGCGCCCTCTCGTGGCTGCTCCCCAATTTGGGGGGGCCCAGCGCGCGATGCCGGCAACTTTACGCCGGCATCTTGAGGAGTATGGCCCTCTACGGGGCCCCAATCTGGGAGGACTCCCTCCAAAGGCGGGAGAACGCCGCGGCCTTGCGGGCCCCCCAAAGGGCCATAGCTCAGCGGGTGTCGCGGGCCTACCGCACGGTGGGCTTCGCGGCAGCGTGTGCTCTGGCTGGCACCCCTCCTTGGGAACTCGAGGCGTGGGTGCTCGCCAGAGTATACGAATGGACGGCGGGGCGGAGGGCGAGAGGAGAACGCCCCGCCCCGGAAGAGCGGGAGGCCGTCCGGCGGGAGGCGAGGGACGCCATCGTCGTCCATTGGACGAGGGACCTCGCCACCGCAGCCTTCGGCCGCCGAACCCTCGACGCGATCGGGCCGGTCCTGCGAGACTGGCTCGATCGGTCGCACGGGTTCCTCTCGTTCCGTCTGGTGCAGGTGCTGTCCGGGCACGGTTGTTTCGGATCGTACCTGCGCCGGATCGGACGGGAGGAGACATCGTCGTGCCACGACTGCGGTGCGGCGGAGGACGCGGCGCAGCACACCCTCGCGGTGTGCCCGTCGTGGTCCGAGCCGCGCCGCAGTCTCACTTCGGTGATCGGACCGGACCTCTCACTCCCCGGTTTGGTCAACGCCATGCTGGGCGATGAGAGGTCCTGGGCGGCAGTGGCCTCCTTCTGCGAACACGTCATGTCCCAGAAGGAGGCGGCGGAGCGCGCGCGGGAGGACGACCCTCACGCGGCGGCGCTCCGAAGACGGAGGAGGGGTCGGAGAAGACGTCAGTATGACGGCCATCACCGACTCCTCCCCGGTGGAGGCCAGCAGGCAACGGGTGCGGGGGCACCCTTGCCTGTATTGCACGGGCCTCCACCAGTGTCGGACGGGAATGGCCAGGTGTTCCCGGCCATTCCCGTAGCCCCCCAGGCAGGGGGGCATGCGGGGCCCGCCAGCTAGGCGGGCATACGCCGGGAGGGCTGTGGAAGCAGAGGCTGAGCCAATTTCCCATAGCCCTCCCATCACGGCGTCGCGGGAACACCGCTGAGTTTTAGTGGGTATACTGCCACTCTGGCAGGGAGTCCCACATACCCCGTCTCGTCCCCCGACGAGCGGAGATGCGTAATGTCATTTCTCAGCGACAAAAAAAAAAAAAAAAAAAAAAAAAAAAAAAAAAAAAAAAAAAAAAAAGGTTAGGTTAGGTTGGGGTGCATGTTGAAGAGCCTCCTCGTGGCGCACCCTGGGCAACGTCGGCTCCAATTTCTCCCAGTGCGGTTTTGGGGGACAATTGGGGCTGGCGGCTAATCTTCAACAAGCGGGGAAAGGTCACGGTTCCAATCGCCGATCATGCTTGATGGTCGGTGAAGGGAACCGGGCTACTGAGGGCAGGTACGCCCACTCCTCCTCTGCTTACAGAGGGAGGTGAGTGGGCGTAGACTGGGCAGGGCCGCCGATGCGGAACAGGCGGTCATGTTCCGGAGGGACGCAGCGGCGCGCGCGCGGGGGGATGATTCTCTCGCGTGGCGCCGCTCCGGAGAGGGGAGGGGTCGAGGAAGACGCCGGTCTGGTAGTCACCTCCGGCTCCTCCCGGGTGGAGGCCAGCAGGCGGTGGGTGCGGGGGCGCCCTTTGCCTGTATTGCACGGGCCTCCACCAGTGTCGGACGGGAGTGGCCGGGTGTTCCCGGCCATTCCCGTAGCCCCCCCAGTTAAATGGGGGGCATGCGGGGCCCGCCAACTAGGCGGGCATGCGCCGGGAGGGCTGTGGAAGCAGAGGCTGAGCCAATTTCCCATAGCCCTCCCATCACGGCGTTGTGGGAACACCGCTGAGTTTTAGTGGGTATACTGTCGAGTGCGGTTTTCGACAGGAGTCCCACATACCCCGTCTCGTCCCCCACGAGCGGGGATGCATAAAGCATTTCTCAGCGACAAAAAAAAAAAAAAAAAAAAAAAAAAAAGGTTAGGTTAGGTTCCAAGAAGACGGCTCCGGGCCCCGACGGTGTCCCGGCGAGGGTGGTGGCAATTGCCGCCACCCAAATGGTGGAGCGGTTTCGGGACCTCTTCAGCGCATGCCTTGCGTCTGGAAGGTTCCCGAAACCGTGGAAGGAGGGGCAGTTGTGCCTCCTTCGCAAGGAGGGCCGCCCTGCAGACTCCCCCTCGGCATACCGGCCCATCGTTCTGCTCGATGAGGTCGGAAAAATGTTCGAGGGGATAATCGCTGCCCGCCTAAAGGGCCATATGCGGCGTACCGGGCCGGACTTGTCGGACGCTCAGTTCGGTTTTCGGGCTGAGCGTTCGACGGTGGACGCGCTGGCTTGCCTTAAGAGGCAGGTAAAGGAGGCGATGGATGTGGGGGACGGATTGTTGGCGGTGTCATTCGACATAGCCAACGCCTTCAACTCTGTTCCCCACAGCACC
Source organism: Brachylomia viminalis (assembly GCA_937001585.2). Classification (NCBI taxonomy): domain Eukaryota; kingdom Metazoa; phylum Arthropoda; class Insecta; order Lepidoptera; family Noctuidae; genus Brachylomia; species Brachylomia viminalis. The sequence continues at coordinate 27,684,049 of OW443301.2, forward strand.
ATCCTAGAGGCACTCCGATTCCACGGGGTGCCTCGATATATGCGGCGTCTACTGGCCAGCTACCTGGAGGATCGGGCGATCGTCCTCGTGAACAGGGCTGGCCAAGTCCGGCGGTACGCAGTCGAGGCCGGCGTTCCACAGGGGTCAGTCCTGGGACCTCTCCTCTGGAACGTCGGCTACGACTGGCTCTTGCGGGGAACTCTCCTCCGAGGTACGAGTGTCGTCTGCTACGCGGATGACACTCTCCTCACCGCCCGGGGGGAGAGTTTCAGGGAGGCGGCCAACTTGGCCTCGGCGGGCGGATCCTTGGTCGCAGGGAGGATCCGCCGCCTAGGATTGACGGTGGCGCTGCACAAGACCGAGGCTGTGTTCTTCCACGGGCCTCGGCAGCGCCAACCACCAGACGCCCACATATTTGTGGAGGGCGTCCGAATCGAGGTGAAGGCCCAGATGAAATATCTGGGCCTTGTACTCGACAGCAGGTGGCGTTTCGGCCCGCATTTTAGCGGGCTGTCGACGCGCCTGCTGAAGACTGCGGGCGCCCTCTCGTGGCTGCTCCCCAATTTGGGGGGGCCCAGCGCGCGATGCCGGCAACTCTACGCCGGCATCTTGAGGAGCATGGCCCTTTACGGGGCCCCTATCTGGGAGGACTCCCTCCAAAGGCGGGAGAACGCCGCCGCCTTGCGGGCCCCCCAAAGGGCCATAGCCCAGCGGGTGTCGCGGGCCTACCGCACGGTGGGCTTCGCGGCAGCGTGTGCTCTGGCTGGCACCCCTCCTTGGGAACTCGAGGCGTGGGTGCTCGCCAGAGTATACGAATGGACGGCGGGTCGCAGGGCGAGAGGAGAACGCCCCGCCCCGGAAGAGCGGGAGGCCGTCCGGCGGGAGGCGAGGGACGCCATCGTCGTCCATTGGACGAGGGACCTCGCCACCGCAGCCTTCGGCCGCCGAACCCTCGACGCGATCGGGCCGGTCCTGCGAGACTGGCTCGATCGGTCGCACGGGTTTCTCTCATTCCGTCTGGTGCAGGTGCTGTCCGGACACGGTTGTTTCGGATCGTACCTGCACCGAATCGGACGGGAGGAGACACCGTCGTGCCACGACTGTGGCGCGGCGGAGGACGCGGCGCGGCACACCCTCGCGGTGTGCCCGTCGTGGTCGGAGCCGCGCCGCAGTCTCACTGCGGTGATTGGACCGGACCTCTCACTCCCCGGTTTGGTGAACGCCATGCTGGGCGATGAGAGGTCCTGGGCGGCAGTGGCCTCCTTCTGCGAACACGTCATGTCCCAGAAGGAGGCGGCGGAGCGCGCCCGGGAGGACGATCCTCACGCAGCGGCGCTCCGAAGACGGAGGAGGGGTCGGAGAAGACGTCAGTATGACGGCCATCAGCGACTCCTCCCCGGTGGAGGCCAGCAGGCAACGGGTGCGGGGGCACCCTTGCCTGTATTGCACGGGCCTCCACCAGTGTCGGACGGGAATGGCCAGGTGTTCCCGGCCATTCCCGTAGCCCCCCAGACTGGGGGGCATGCGGGGCCCGCCAGCTAGGCGGGCATACGCCGGGAGGGCTGTGGAAGCAGAGGCTGAGCCAATTTCCCATAGCCCTCCCATCACGGCGTCGCGGGAACACCGCTGAGTTTTAGTGGGTATACTGCCACTCTGGCAGGGAGTCCCACATACCCCGTCTCGTCCCCCGACGAGCGGAGATGCGTAATGTCATTTCTCAGCGACAAAAAAAAAAAAAAAAAAAAAAAAAAGGTTAGGTTAGGTTATGCTGGAGGGTCTCGACAGGGACCCATTTGGAAGACCATACAAGGCGGCGCGGAATAAACTGCGCCCCTGCGGTCTTCCACTGACGGAGACCCTCGAGCCGGCGTTGCTGGACGGGGTGGTCCGGTCCCTGTTTCCGTCCAGGACCGACTTCACCCCGCCAGTGATGGATCCCCCGCGGGAGGCGGCTCCGCCGGAGGAGGAGGTCCCCCCGGTGACGGCGGTGGAACTTTGCGCGGGGACTCTACACCTCCGCGCAAAGAACACAGCCCCAGGGCCGGACGGCGTTCCCGCACGGGTGGTGGCCATCGCCGCCTCACACATGGAGGAGAGGTTTCGGGACCTCTTCAGCGCGTGTCTTACGACTGGGAGGTTCCCGAAACCTTGGAAGGAGGGGCGGCTATGCCTGCTCCGAAAGGAGGGACGCCCGGCGGACTCCCCCTCGGCTTACCGGCCCATCGTCTTGCTCGATGAGGTCGGTAAGTTGTTCGAGGGGATAATTGCCGACCGGCTAAAGAGCCTGCTGAGGACGGTGGGGCCGGACCTGTCGGACGCCCAATTCGGTTTCCGACGGGGTCGTTCGACGGTCGACGCGCTGGCCCTACTCAAGGGCCAGGTGAGGGAGGCCGTGGAGGCGGGCGACGGAGTGTTGGCGGTGTCATTCGACATAGCCAACGCCTTCAACTCCGTCCCCCACTCGACAATCTTGGAGGCGCTCCGATACCACGGAGTGCCTCAGTACCTGCGCCAACTCTTGGCCAGCTACTTGGAGGACCGGGTGGTCCTCCTCTCGGACAAGACGGCCGCAGTGAGGCGATACGGCGCAGAGTCCGGTGTTCCACAGGGGTCGGTCCTAGGACCACTGCTGTGGAACATTGGATTCGACTGGCTCCTGCGGGGAACCCTCCTCCGTGGCACGAGCGTCATATGTTACGCGGATGACACCCTCCTCGTCGCCCGGGGGAGGGACTTCAGGGAGGCGGCCAGTCTGGCCTCTGCCGGCGGATCCTTAGTGGCAGGAAGGATTCGCCGCCTCGGACTGAAGGTTGCGCTGCACAAAACCGAGGCCGTGTATTTTCACGGTCCACGGCAGCGCATCCCTCCCGACGGCCACATTATAGTGGAGGGCGTCAGGATCGAGGTCAAGGCCCAGATGAAGTACTTGGGCCTTGTCCTCGACAGCAGGTGGCGCTTCGGCCCACACTTTAGCGGGCTGTCGACGCGCCTGCTGAAGACCGCGAACGCCTTGTCGTGGCTCCTCCCGAACCTGGGGGGTCCGAAGGCGCGATGCCGGCGCTTGTATGCCGGCATCCTCAGGAGCATGGCCCTTTACGGGGCCCCAATCTGGGCAGACTCCCTCCACAGACGGGAGAACGCCACGGCCATCCGCAGGCCCCAAAGGGCCATTGCACTGCGGGTGGCGAGGGCCTACCGCTCGGTGGGCTTCTCTGCGGCGTGCGCTCTGGCCGGCACCCCTCCTTGGGAGCTCGAGGCGTGGGTGCTGACCAGAGTGTACGAATGGACGGCGCGCCGTAAGGCGCTAGGGGAGCCCCCCGCCGCAGAAGAGCGGGAGGCCGTGCGGCAAGAAGCGAAGGACGCAATCGTCCATCACTGGACGGAGGACCTCGCCACTGCCGCATTCGGCCGCCGAACACTGGACGCGCTCGGGCCGGTCCTGAAGGATTGGCTCGAGCGGTCCCACGGTTTCCTCTCTTTCCGTCTGGTGCAGGTGTTGTCCGGCCACGGGTGCTTCGGATCGCACCTGCATCGGATCCAAAGGGAGGAGACCCCGTCGTGCCACGACTGTGGCGCGGCGGAGGACACGGCGCAGCACACCCTCGAGGTATGCCCAGCCTGGTCCGAGCTGCGCCACACACTGGTCGCAGCGGTCGGGCAGGACCTCTCGCTTCCCGGCGTCGTCAACTCGATGCTGGAAAGCGAGGGGGCCTGGGCAGCGGTCGCCTCCTTCTGCGAAGAGGTAATGTCTCAGAAGGAGGCGGCGGAGCGCGTGCGGGAGGAAGACCCTCTCGCGGCGCCGCTCCGCAGGCGAAGACGGGGCGTGAGACGGCGGTTGTATGATCGTCGTCACGCGCCTCCAGGTGGTGAACAGCAGGAGACAGGCGCGGGGGCGCCTTCTCCTGCATTGCACTGTTCACCACCCACGTCGTCAGTCATTCCTGGGCCCCTCCCCCCCGACGGGAGGGGCCCGCCGGGCCCGCCGTAAAGGCGGGCGGTCGTCGGCGGGGGGCAGGATGGAAAGGCTCTGCCGATTCCCAGTCCCCCTCCACTCAGACGATGCGGGAATGCCGCTGGGTTGTTTAGTGGGTATACCGGTTCTACCGGGGAGTCCCACATACCCCTCCCGTCCCCCGACGGGTGGGCATGCGTAATGCATTTTTCCCAGCGCAAAAAAAAAAAAAAAAAAAAGGTTAGGTTAGGTTAGGTTAGGTTCAACGGCCCTTCTCAGGGCCAACCCAACGGCCCTTCTCAGGGCCAACCCAACGGCCCTTCTCAGGGCCAATCCAAAGGCCCTTTTCAGGGCCACGCCGGTGACGCATTAGCGTCGGACGCTGACCGCGCACCATCTGCGGCCAGAGCAGACGAGTCGGACTCCGACGACTCAAATCTCGACACGTCGGCAGCTGAGAGCGACCGCCTCGAGCGAAAGAGGGCCTACCTGCGGCACGGGTCCGAGGGATCCTCGTCGGCTGGAGGCGGGGCGCAGAAGAAGTCGAAGTCCAAAAGGGCTTCGACTTCTTCAAAAGCAGGTGATACCCACGTTGTGGGTTTGGTTGACGCAGAGCGCCAGCTAAACCTCCTAAAACGGGCGCAACTCCAGCAGGACCTGGAGGAGAGGGTCGCTGCCAGAGAGCGCCAGGCGCAGGCCGCCCGGTCGAGGGCCGGCTATGGGGCATCCAGTGTCCTGTATGCTGGCCACTCCTTGGCGGAACTTGAGCGCATGGCGCGGGAGGACAGGGAGGAGGTCCTGGAGGTCGCCTCAAAGTCCTCCAACCTGAAGGGGACCTTCCAGAAGGCCCTTAAATGCCGGGCTGCCAGTCTGCATGGCATTGTGCAGGAGCTGGTGCAGCGGACGGCCACGGATGAGACGCGGCAACTGCAGGCGAAGGTGGATCGCCTGCAGGCGGAGGTCAGCCAGCTGCACCAGAAGCTGGCTGAGGTCACTGCTCGGCCTGCGCAATCAGCCCCTGGACCGGTGGTAGGAGGCTCCACCTCCTCCCCTCACAACCTTGAGGAGATACTCCGAAAGGTTGTCATGGAGGAGAGGGCCTTCACCAGAGCCTGCTTCGCAGGCATCGAGGACCGGCTCCTGCCGGAGAAGCGGCTCCGCCCGCCGCTAGCGGCGGATAAGGCACCACGCAGGGTGCCGGAACCTGCGCCTTTAGCAGGCCCGGCATCGGGTGCGCAGCCCCACGCCCCGAAGCCCTCCAAGGGCAAAGGCGAGGGCAAGAGGACCAAGGCGGCTCCTCAAACCCTCACCATCAGCTCGGAGGGAGCGTCTGGGTCGGCTGCCACTCCAGCGGCAGCCCCCCAGAGCTCGCTGGAGGAAGACGCCCTTCTTCCCTCCACCACCCCGTCCAACCAGTCGTGGACGGAAGTGGTCAGGAGGGGAAAAGGGAAGGGAGGGCAAAAGTCGGCCCCCAAGCCCGCCGCGACTGCTCCGGCAGTCAAAAGGGCTCCAGCCGGCGGGAGGAAGTTAGTTCCTCCCAAGACCGCGGCCGTCGTGGTGACCATCACCCCGGAGGCCGCGGAGCGGGGCGAGACGTACGAGTCCGTCCTAAGACGGGCTCGTACCAATGCTGATCCCTCCCAGCTGGGGATCAGCAAAATAACGTGCCGCCGAACCCTAACCGGAGCTCGAATTTTCGAGTTCTCGGGGGAACAGCGCGGCACAAACGCGGACCTCTTCGCAACGAAGTTGCAAGAGGTCATCGCCGACGCGGCAACGGTCGTCAGGCCCGTCAAGACCGCAGCCTTGGAGGTGGCCGATCTGGACGATTCGGCCACCAAGGAGGATGTGGTGGCGGCCGTCGCGGCGGCTGGAGGCTGCGACGCTGGCGCGGTGAAGGCTGGAGCCATCAGGCTCGGCCGCCGCGGCATGGGCATCGTCCGCGTCGAGTGCCCAGTCGCCGCGGCTGGGGCCGCCCTTGCTGCGACCAAGGGACGGCTGCTTGTGGGGCTCAGCTCGGCTGTGGTCCGGGCACTTGAAGACCAGCCCTTGCGCTGCTTCAAGTGCTTCTCCTTCGGCCACACCCGAGCCACGTGTCCCTCCAAGGCCGACTGGGGAGACACGTGCTACCAGTGCGGGCAAGAGGGGCACAAGAGTGCCACTTGCCGCGCCACCACGCCACACTGCACGGCGTGTGCCGCCAGTGGCCGCCCCGCGGGCCACAGGATGACGGGCAGGAGCTGTAAGCCCCCCCGTCAAGAAGGGCATAGTGCCGGCGCAGGTTCGACCTGTCGCCACCACCGCCGCCGCCGTCGTCGCCGCCGCTGCAGCTCCAGCGGCGGTAGCTGAGGAGGAGGGTGCCATGTCGGAATAATGCAGGTTTCCGACTACCGCATCCTCCAGGCGAACACCAACCACTGCAGAGCGGCCCAGGACCTGGCAGTGCAGGTCATGGCCGAGTGGTTGGTGAACGTAGCGGTGGTCGCCGAGCCCTACTCGATCCCCAGCAGCTGGCTGGGTGACGAGGACGACTCGGTGGCACTAGCGGCGCGGTCTTCCACAGACTCCCCTCCCCTCTCGCTATTAGAGAGGGGACCGGGATACGTGGCCGCCGCGTGGGGAGAGGTAGCCCTCGTGGGGGTATATTTCTCCCCAAACCGCCCTCTCCAGGACTTTGAGAATTATCTCGGAGTCCTGGCCGCCGTGGTCGGCAGGGCGGCGCCGCGTCAGGTCTCCGTGCTGGGAGACCTGAATGCCAAGTCGGTGACCTGGGGCAACCGAGCCACCGACGCTCGCGGGCGGGCGGTGGAGATGTGGGCAGCCTCCTCTGGACTCTCCCTCTTGAACAGAGGAAGCGTCCAGACATGCGTGCGGCGTCAGGGTGGCTCAGTAGTGGACGTCACTTTCGCCACCCCTGGGTTAGCCGCGCGCGTGCTGAACTGGCGGGTGGACCTGGTGGAGACTATGTCGGACCACCGCTACGTGCGGTTCGACATCTCCGCCAGTGGCCCCGGAGCGGTGCAGCCCCTCTCGGGGCGATCACCGTTTCCGCGGTGGGCTTTCACCCGCCTGGACAGGGAGGCAGCGGCGGAGGCGGCGTTCATCCAGGACTGGCTGTCGCCTCCTACCACCGGCCTGGATGTGGACACCATAGCGGGCCAGCTGAGGGAGTCTCTGACCGAGGTGTGCAACTCCAGCATGCCCCGGTCTCGCCGCCCGGCTCCCCGCCGCGCCGTCTATTGGTGGTCGGAGGCACTGGCGGGGCTCAGAACCGCCTGCGTGGCGGCCAAGAGGGCCTACACGCGGAGTCGGCGGCGGCGTCGACGCAACCGGCCCGACGAGGACCGCCTCTACGAGGTGTACGTGGAGGCAAAAATGGGCCTCGATCGGGCCATCGCCGCCGCTAAAGACTCGGCGAGAGCCGAGCTACTGGAGGGTCTCGACAACGACCCATACGGGAGACCGTATAAGGCGGCACGCAACAAATTGCGCCCCTTTGGTCCCCCGGTTGTCGAGACCCTGGAGCCCACATTTCTGGATGGGGTGGTTCAGTCCCTGTTTCCGTGCAGGGACAACTTCACCCCGCCAGTGATGTGTGGAGCCCCGCTGCTGGAGGATGAGGAGGAAGAGGAGGCTCCCTCTCCTGTCACGGAGTCGGAACTTGGCGCGGCGATTGTGCATATCCGCGCCAAGAAGACGGCTCCGGGCCCCGACGGTGTCCCGGCGAGGGTGGTGGCAATTGCCGCCACCCAAATGGAGGAGCGGTTTCGGGACCTCTTCAGCGCATGCCTTGCGTCTGGAAGGTTCCCGAAACCGTGGAAGGAGGGGCAGTTGTGCCTCCTCCGCAAGGAGGGCCGCCCTGCAGACTCCCCCTCGGCATACCGGCCCATCGTTCTGCTCGATGAGGTCGGAAAAATGTTCGAGGGGATAATCGCTGCCCGCCTAAAGGGCCATATGCGGCGTATCGGGCCGGACTTGTCGGACGCTCAGTTCGGTTTTCGGGCTGAGCGTTCGACGGTGGACGCGCTGGCCTGCCTTAAGAGGCAGGTGAAGGAGGCGATGGATGTGGGGGACGGATTGTTGGCGGTGTCATTCGACATAGCCAACGCCTTCAACTCTGTTCCCCACAGCACCATCCTAGAGGCACTCCGATTCCACGGGGTGCCTCGATATATGCGGCGTCTACTGGCCAGCTACCTGGAGGATCGGGCGATCGTCCTCGTGAACAGGGCTGGCCAAGTCCGGCGGTACGCAGTCGAGGCCGGCGTTCCACAGGGGTCAGTCCTGGGACCTCTCCTCTGGAACGTCGGCTACGACTGGCTCTTGCGGGGAACTCTCCTCCGAGGTACGAGTGTCGTCTGCTACGCGGACGACACTCTCCTCACCGCCCGGGGGGAGAGTTTCAGGGAGGCGGCCAACTTGGCCTCGGCGGGCGGATCCTTGGTCGCAGGGAGGATCCGCCGCCTAGGATTGACGGTGGCGCTGCACAAGACCGAGGCTGTGTTCTTCCACGGGCCTCGGCAGCGCCAACCACCAGACGCCCACATATTTGTGGAGGGCGTCCGAATCGAGGTGAAGGCCCAGATGAAATATCTGGGCCTTGTACTCGACAGCAGGTGGCGATTCGGCCCGCATTTTAGCGGGCTGTCGACGCGCCTGCTGAAGACTGCGGGCGCCCTCTCGTGGCTGCTCCCCAATTTGGGGGGGCCCAGCGCGCGATGCCGGCAACTTTACGCCGGCATCTTGAGGAGTATGGCCCTCTACGGGGCCCCAATCTGGGAGGACTCCCTCCAAAGGCGGGAGAACGCCGCGGCCTTGCGGGCCCCCCAAAGGGCCATAGCTCAGCGGGTGTCGCGGGCCTACCGCACGGTGGGCTTCGCGGCAGCGTGTGCTCTGGCTGGCACCCCTCCTTGGGAACTCGAGGCGTGGGTGCTCGCCAGAGTATACGAATGGACGGCGGGGCGGAGGGCGAGAGGAGAACGCCCCGCCCCGGAAGAGCGGGAGGCCGTCCGGCGGGAGGCGAGGGACGCCATCGTCGTCCATTGGACGAGGGACCTCGCCACCGCAGCCTTCGGCCGCCGAACCCTCGACGCGATCGGGCCGGTCCTGCGAGACTGGCTCGATCGGTCGCACGGGTTCCTCTCGTTCCGTCTGGTGCAGGTGCTGTCCGGACACGGTTGTTTCGGATCGTACCTGCACCGAATCGGACGGGAGGAGACACCGTCGTGCCACGACTGCGGTGCGGCGGAGGACGCGGCGCAGCACACCCTCGCGGTGTGCCCGTCGTGGTCCGAGCCGCGCCGCAGTCTCACTGCGGTGATCGGACCGGACCTCTCACTCCCCGGTTTGGTCAACGCCATGCTGGGCGATGAGAGGTCCTGGGCGGCAGTGGCCTCCTTCTGCGAACACGTCATGTCCCAGAAGGAGGCGGCGGAGCGCGCGCGGGAGGACGATCCTCACGCGGCGGCGCTCCGAAGACGGAGGAGGGGTCGGAGAAGACGTCAGTATGACGGCCATCAGCGACTCCTCCCCGGTGGAGGCCAGCAGGCAACGGGTGCGGGGGCACCCTTGCCTGTATTGCACGGGCCTCCACCAGTGTCGGACGGGAATGGCCAGGTGTTCCCGGCCATTCCCGTAGCCCCCCAGACTGGGGGGCATGCGGGGCCCGCCAGGTAGGCGGGCATACGCCGGGAGGGCTGTGGAAGCAGAGGCTGAGCCAATTTCCCATAGCCCTCCCATCACGGCGTCGCGGGAACACCGCTGAGTTTTAGTGGGTATACTGCCACTCTGGCAGGGAGTCCCACATACTCTGTCTCGTCCCCCGACGAGCGGAGATGCGTAATGTCATTTCTCAGCGACAAAAAAAAAAAAAAAAAAAAAAAAAAAAAAAAAAAAAAAAAAGGTTAGGTTAGGTTAGGTTGGGGGACCACCCCACAGTGCTTGCGTCCACGTCGCGTCCCCTGGGCAACGACCCGGTTCTGACCACCGTAACGGAGTGGCAGACCGGTGTTCGGCTAAAGTGCACTGTGCTGTCGTAGCGTATTTTAACTCTTATTATCGAATTTTATTTTAATGCTGGAACCTGCGACACCTGCGGAGGCTATGCCAAAGCAATCGAGGACCGCCTCCGGGCGTTTTAAAAAAGGCCCTTCTCAGGGCCCACCAAAAGGCCCTTCTCAGGGCCAAGCAAAAGGCCCTTCTCAGGGCCAACCAAAAGGCCCTTCTCAGGGCCAAGCAAAAGGCCCTTCTCAGGGCCAACCAAAAGGCCCTTCTCAGGGCCAATCCGAGGGTGCCTCGGCATCAGAGGCTAGCCGCGCGCCGTCTGCGACTAGCTTCTATAGCTCGGCGGGCGAGTTGCTGGACTCCGACAACGAGTCCATCATGTCATGTGGTTCGGCGATTAGTCGCCGAGACTCGAAAAAGCGGGCATATCAGAGGAAGGGGTCTGGGGGTTCCTCGGACACGGCGTCACAGCCGAGGGCCAAGAGGCCGGTGTCTGACACCCACGACGTGGGTCTGGCAGAAGCCCAACGCCAGTTGGACCTGTCTCGGCGGGCGCAGGTCCAACAAGACCTGGAGGAGCGGGTTGCGGCCACGGAGCAACGGACGCACGCCGCCCGGGCCAAGTCCGGGTACGGCGCGTCCCGCGTCCACTATGCGGACCACTCCCTTGCGGAGCTGCAGCTGATGGCTGAGGAGGACGAAGAGGAGATAGTGGCAGTCGCCTCTAAGTCCTCTAATCTTAAAGGGACTTTCCAAAAGTCCCTTAAATGTAGGGCCGCGAGCATGCGCGGCATCGTCGGGGAGCTGGTGCAGCGAAAGGCTACCGACGAAACGCGGCAACTGCAGGCGAAAGTCGATCGCCTGCAGTCAGAGGTCAGCCAGCTTCATCTGAAGCTGGCTGAAGCGACGGCCCGGCCGAACAAAAACATGTCCGAGCCGAGACCAGCGGCTGAGGCCCCGCCCTCCAACCTTGAGGATGTAATCCGCAAGGTCGTAATGGAGGAAAGGGCCTTCACGAGAGCCTGTCTTGCGGGCATAGAGGACAGGCTCTTGCCGGAGAAACGCCTGCGACCGCCGCTCGCGGCGGACAGTAGGCCACGCCAGCCTGAGCTGTCCTCCCAGGACGCCCACCTTCCGTCCACCACCCCATCGAACCAGCAAGGGTGGACGAAGGTGAAAAAGGGCAAAAAGAAGGTCAAGACGGTGGCTGCCCCTGCCACCCCCGCCACCACCCCTCCCGGCCCGCCTCAGAAAACAGGCAAGGGAAAGGGGAAGGGGAAGACGTCGGCCCCGAAGCCCAACGCCGCTGCTCCCGCTGCTGCTCCTGCAGCTAATGGGGCCCCCGCCGCCAAGTCAAAGAGGAAGCTGGTTCCTCCGAAGACCGCAGCCGTAGTGGTGACGCTCACCGCTGAGGCTGTGGAGCGGGGAGAGACGTACGCGTCCGTAATGATGCGGGCGCGTGCCAATGCCGACCCTACCCAGCTGGGGATCGGTGCAGTCTCCTGCCGCCGGACCCAGGCCGGGGCTCGAATGTTCGAGTTCCCGGGGGCTCAGGGCGGCGCCAACGCGGACCTCTTCGCAACCAAACTGCGAGAGGTCATCGCCGACGCGGCCAAGGTCACCAGGCCCGTAAAGTCTGTGGCCTTGGAGGTGACCGACCTCGACGACTCGGTCACCAAAGAGGAGGTGGTGGCGGCGGTCGCTGCGATGGGGGGCTGTGGCGTCACAGCGGTGCAAGGTCGGGCCATCAGGCCCGGCCGCGGCGGCATGGGCACCATTCGCCTCGAGTGCCCAGTCGCCGCAGCTGCAGCCGTCCTAGCCAAGGGACGGCTGACTGTCGGGTTCAGCTCGGGTGTAGTCCGGGCACTTGCAGCCCAGCCTCTGCGCTGCTACAAGTGTCTTGGAGTCGGACACACTCGGGCCCTTTGTCCGTCCGAGGTCGACAGGGCGGACAAATGCTTCCGCTGTGGCAAGGAAGGCCACAAGTCGGCCTCCTGCGAGGCCGCCACGCCGCACTGTGCGGTGTGTGCCGCCAGTGGCTGCCCGGCAGGCCACGTGATGATGGGGAGGAAGTGCAATCCTCCCCCTAAGAAGGGCAAAGCGCAGGCGCTGATCCGGCCTGTCGCTGCCACCGTTGCCGTCCCTGAGGCTGGGACATCGGCGGCGGTTGTGGAGGGGGGTGCGATGTCTGTCGATGGATAGTTCGGTCAAGCATCGCATCCTCCAGGCGAACACCAACCACTGCAGAGCGGCCCAGGATCTGCTGATGCAGACCATGGCCGAGTGGTTGGTGGACGTGGCGGCTGTCGCCGAGCCGTACTCAGTCCCTGGCCGTTGGCTGGGCGATCGGGACGGCTTGGTGGCATTGGTGACGCGGTCTTCCACGGACTCCCCTCCCCTCTCGCTCTTAGAGAGGGGACCGGGATACGTGGCCGCCGCGTGGGGAGAATTAGCCCTTGTGGGCGTCTATTTCTCCCCGAACCGCCCTCTCTCGGATTTCGAGAACTTTCTCGAAATCCTCACCGCGGTGTTCGGGAGGGCGGCGCCACGCCAGGTCGCCGTACTGGGTGACCTGAACGCCAAGTCGACGGCCTGGGGCAACCCGGCCGGGTCCTGCAACGTCCGGGGACGCGCCGTAGAGTTTTGGGCGGCGTCGTGCGGTGTGTCCCTCCTGAACAGAGGGACCGTTCACACGTGTGTGCGGCAACGGGGAGGATCAGTGGTCGACGTCTCGTTTGCCACCCCCGTGCTAGCCGCCCACGTCGTGAACTGGCGGGTGGAGATGGTGGAGACCTTGTCGGACCACCGATATGTGCGGTTCGACATCAGCTCCACCCAGAGCTCCCAGGGAATTGCTCCAGGCTCGGGCCAATCTGCGTTCCCACGGTGGGCTCTCACCCGCCTGGACCGAGAGGCTGCGGAGGAGGCGGCGTTCGTCCAAGACTGGCTCACGCCTCCTGTCGAGGTCCTGGACGTGGACGCCGCGGCGGCTCAGCTGAGGAGGTCCCTGACCGAGGTGTGCAACTCCAGCATGCCCCGGTCTCGCCGCCCAGCTCCCCGCCGCGCCGTCTACTGGTGGTCGGAGGAACTGGCGGGGCTCCGAACCGCCTGCGTGGCGGCCAGGAGGGCCTATACGCGGAGTCGAAGGCGCAGGCACCGAGACCCCACCAACGAGGAGGCCCTCTATGCCACGTACGTCGACGCCAAGACGGTCTTGAAGTCGGCTATGCGCGCGGCCGAAGATTCGGCGAGAGCCGAAATGCTGGAGGGTCTCGACAGGGACCCATTTGGAAGACCATACAAGGCGGCGCGGAATAAACTGCGCCCCTGCGGTCTTCCACTGACGGAGACCCTCGAGCCGGCGTTGCTGGACGGGGTGGTCCGATCCCTGTTTCCGTCCAGGACCGACTTCACCCCGCCAGTGATGGATCCCCCGCGGGAGGCGGCTCCGCCGGAGGAGGAGGTCCCCCCGGTGACGGCGGTGGAACTTTGCGCGGGGACTCTACACCTCCGCGCAAAGAACACAGCCCCAGGGCCGGACGGCGTTCCCGCACGGGTGGTGGCCATCGCCGCCTCACACATGGAGGAGAGGTTTCGGGACCTCTTCAGCGCGTGTCTTACGACTGGGAGGTTCCCGAAACCTTGGAAGGAGGGGCGGCTATGCCTGCTCCGAAAGGAGGGACGCCCGGCGGACTCCCCCTCGGCTTACCGGCCCATCGTCTTGCTCGATGAGGTCGGTAAGTTGTTCGAGGGGATAATTGCCGACCGGCTAAAGAGCCTGCTGAGGACGGTGGGGCCGGACCTGTCGGACGCCCAATTCGGTTTCCGACGGGGTCGTTCGACGGTCGACGCGCTGGCCCTACTCAAGGGCCAGGTGAGGGAGGCCGTGGAGGCGGGCGACGGAGTGTTGGCGGTGTCATTCGACATAGCCAACGCCTTCAACTCCGTCCCCCACTCGACAATCTTGGAGGCGCTCCGATACCACGGAGTGCCTCAGTACCTGCGCCAACTCTTGGCCAGCTACTTGGAGGACCGGGTGGTCCTCCTCTCGGACAAGACGGCCACAGTGAGGCGATACGGCGCAGAGTCCGGTGTTCCACAGGGGTCGGTCCTAGGACCACTGCTGTGGAACATTGGATTCGACTGGCTCCTGCGGGGCACCCTCCTCCGTGGCACGAGCGTCATCTGTTACGCGGATGACACCCTCCTCGTCGCCCGGGGGAGGGACTTCAGGGAGGCGGCCAGTCTGGCCTCTGCCGGCGGATCCTTAGTGGCAGGAAGGATTCGCCGCCTCGGACTGAAGGTTGCGCTGCACAAAACCGAGGCCGTGTATTTTCACGGTCCACGGCAGCGCATCCCTCCCGACGGCCACATTATAGTGGAGGGCGTCAGGATCGAGGTCAAGGCCCAGATGAAGTACTTGGGCCTTGTCCTCGACAGCAGGTGGCGCTTCGGCCCACACTTTAGCGGGCTGTCGACGCGCCTGCTGAAGGCCGCGAACGCCTTGTCGTGGCTCCTCCCGAATCTGGGGGGTCCGAAGGCGCGATGCCGGCGCTTGTATGCCGGCATCCTCAGGAGCATGGCCCTTTACGGGGCCCCAATCTGGGCAGACTCCCTCCACAGACGGGAGAACGCCACGGCCATCCGCAGGCCCCAAAGGGCCATTGCACTGCGGGTGGCGAGGGCCTACCGCTCGGTAGGCTTCTCTGCGGCGTGCGCTCTGGCCGGCACCCCTCCTTGGGAGCTCGAGGCGTGGGTGCTGACCAGAGTGTACGAATGGACGGCGCGCCGCAAGGCGCTCGGGGAGCCCCCCGTCGCAGAAGAGCGGGAGGCCGTGCGGCAAGAGGCGAAGGACGCAATCGTCCATCATTGGACGGAGGACCTCGCCACTGCCGCATTCGGCCGCCGAACACTGGACGCGCTCGGGCCGGTCCTGAAGGATTGGCTCGAGCGGTCCCACGGTTTCCTCTCTTTCCGTCTGGTGCAGGTGTTGTCCGGCCACGGGTGCTTCGGATCGCACCTGCATCGGATCCAAAGGGAGGAGACCCCGTCGTGCCACGACTGTGGCGCGGCGGAGGACACGGCACAGCACACCCTCGAGGTGTGCCCGGCCTGGTCCGAGCTGCGCCCACCTTTGGTCGCAGCGGTCGGGCAGGACCTCTCGCTTCCCGGCGTCGTCAACTCGATGCTGGAAAGCGAGGGGGCCTGGGCAGCGGTCGCCTCCTTCTGCGAAGAGGTAATGTCACAGAAGGAGGCGGCGGAGCGCGTGCGGGAGGAAGACCCTCTCGCGGCGCCGCTCCGCAGGCGAAGACGGGGCGTGAGACGGCGGTTGTATGATCGTCGTCACGCGCCTCCAGGTGGTGAACAGCGGGAGACAGGCGCGGGGGCGCCTTCTCCTGCATTGCACTGTCCACCACCCACGTCGTCAGTCATTCCTGGGCCCCTCCCACCCGACGGGAGGGGCGTGCCGGGCCCGCCGTAAAGGCGGGCGGTCGTCGGCGGGGGGCAGGATGGAAAGGCTCTGCCGATTCCCAGTCCCCCTCCACTCAGACGATGCGGGAATGCCGCTGGGTTGTTTAGTGGGTATACCGGTTCTACCGGGGAGTCCCACATACCCCACCCGTCCCCCGATGGGTGGGCATGCGTAATGCATTTTTCCCAGCGCAAACAAAAAAAAAAAAAAAAAAAAAAAAGGTTAGGTTAGGTTAGGTTAGGTTAGGTTAGGTTAGGTTAGGTTGGGGGAGGGGTGCACGTTCCCGGGGGGAGAGTTTCAGGGAGGCGGCCAACTTGGCCTCGGCGGGCGGATCCTTGGTCGCAGGGAGGATCCGCCGCCTAGGATTGACGGTGGCGCTGCACAAGACCGAGGCTGTGTTCTTCCACGGGCCTCGGCAGCGCCAACCACCAGACGCCCACATATTTGTGGAGGGCGTCCGAATCGAGGTGAAGGCCCAGATGAAATATCTGGGCCTTGTACTCGACAGCAGGTGGCGTTTCGGCCCGCATTTTAGCGGGCTGTCGACGCGCCTGCTGAAGACTGCGGGCGCCCTCTCGTGGCTGCTCCCCAATTTGGGGGGGCCCAGCGCGCGATGCCGGCAACTTTACGCCGGCATCTTGAGGAGTATGGCCCTCTACGGGGCCCCAATCTGGGAGGACTCCCTCCAAAGGCGGGAGAACGCCGCGGCCTTGCGGGCCCCCCAAAGGGCCATAGCTCAGCGGGTGTCGCGGGCCTACCGCACGGTGGGCTTCGCGGCAGCGTGTGCTCTGGCTGGCACCCCTCCTTGGGAACTCGAGGCGTGGGTGCTCGCCAGAGTATACGAATGGACGGCGGGGCGGAGGGCGAGAGGAGAACGCCCCGCCCCGGAAGAGCGGGAGGCCGTCCGGCGGGAGGCGAGGGACGCCATCGTCGTCCATTGGACGAGGGACCTCGCCACCGCAGCCTTCGGCCGCCGAACCCTCGACGCGATCGGGCCGGTCCTGCGAGACTGGCTCGATCGGTCGCACGGATTCCTCTCGTTCCGTCTGGTGCAGGTGCTGTCCGGACACGGTTGTTTCGGATCGTACCTGCACCGAATCGGACGGGAGGAGACACCGTCGTGCCACGACTGCGGTGCGGCGGAGGACGCGGCGCAGCACACCCTCGCGGTGTGCCCGTCGTGGTCGGAGCCGCGCCGCGGTCTCACTGCGGTGATCGGACCGGACCTCTCACTCCCCGGTTTGGTGAACGCCATGCTGGGCGATGAGAGGTCCTGGGCGGCAGTGGCCTCCTTCTGCGAACACGTCATGTCCCAGAAGGAGGCGGCGGAGCGCGCGCGGGAGGACGATCCTCACGCGGCGGCGCTCCGAAGACGGAGGAGGGGTCGGAGAAGACGTCAGTATGACGGCCATCACCGACTCCTCCCCGGTGGAGGCCAGCAGGCAACGGGTGCGGGGGCACCCTTGCCTGTATTGCACGGGCCTCCACCAGTGTCGGACGGGAATGGCCAGGTGTTCCCGGCCATTCCCGTAGCCCCCCAGGCGGGGGGGCATGCGGGGCCCGCCAGTTAGGCGGGCATACGCCGGGAGGGCTGTGGAAGCAGAGGCTGGGCCAATTTCCCATAGCCCTCCCATCACGGCGTCGCGGGAACACCGCTGAGTTTTAGTGGGTATACTGCCACTCTGGCAGGGAGTCCCACATACTCCGTCTCGTCCCCCGACGAGCGGAGATGCGTAATGTCATTTCTCAGCGACAAAAAAAAAAAAAAAAAAAAAAAAAAAAAAAAAGGGGTGCACGTTGAAGAGCCTCCTCGTGGCGCACCCTGGGCAACGTCGGCTCCAATTTCTCCCAGTGCGGTTTTGGGGGACAATTGGGGCTGGCGGCTAATCTTCAACAAGCGGGGAAAGGTCACGGTTCCAATCGCCGATCATGCTTGATGGTCGGTGAAGGGAACCGGGCTACAGAGGGCAGATACGCCCACTCCTCCTCTGCTTACAGAGGGAGGTGAGTGGGCGTAGACTGGGCACGGCCGCCGCTGCGGAATAGGCGGTCGTGTCCCGGAGGGAGGCAGCGGCGCGCGCGCGAGGGGATGATTCTCTCGCGTGGCGCCGCTCTGGAGAGGGGAGGGGTCGAGGAAGACTGGTAGTCACCTCCGGCTCCTCCCGGGTGGAGGCCAGCAGGCGGTGGGTGCGGGGGCGCCCTTTGCCTGTATTGCACGGGCCTCCACCAGTGTCGGACGGGAGTGGCCGGGTGTTCCCGGCCATTCCCGTAGCCCCCCAGTTAAATGGGGGGCATGCGGGGCCCGCCAACTAGGCGGGCATACGCCGGGAGGGCTGTGGAAGCAGAGGCTGAGCCAATTTCCCATAGCCCTCCCATCACGGCGTCGCGGGAACACCGCTGAGTTTTAGTGGGTATACTGTCGAGTGCGGATTTCGACAGGAGTCCCACATACCCCGTCTCGTCCCCCACGAGCGGGGATGCATAAAGCATTTCTCAGCGAAAAAAAAAAAAAAAAAAAAAAAAAAAAAAAAAAAAAAAAAAAAAAAAAAAAAAAAAAAAAAAAAAAAAAAAAAAAAAAGGTTAGGTTGGGGGATCCCCCACAGCGCATACTTCCTCGTAGTATCCCCTGGGCAACGCCGTGTCTGACCACCGTAACGGAGTGGCAGACCGGTGGCTAAAGTGCGCTGTGACTCACAGTTATCAATGCGGAAGACTGTGTGTTTAAATATGACGAAGAAACCAGTGCGGGACGCCTCCGGGCGTTTCAGTTTTAACCCGAATCGCCCTTCACCGGGCGATTCAAACGGCCCTTCTCAGGGCCAACCCAACGGCCCTTCTCAGGGCCAACCCAACGGCCCTTCTCAGGGCCAACCCAACGGCCCTTCTCAGGGCCAACCCAACGGCCCTTCACAGGGTCAATCCAAAGGCCCTTTTCAGGGCCACGCCGGTGACGCATTAGCGTCGAACGCTGACCGCGCACCATCTGCGGCCAGAGCAGACGAGTCGGACTCCGACGACTCAAATCTCGACACGTCGGCAGCTGAGAGCGACCGCCTCGAGCGAAAGAGAGCCTACCTGCGGCACGGGTCCGAGGGATCCTCGTCGGCTGGAGGCGGGGCGCAGAAGAAGTCGAAGTCCAAAAGGGCTTCGACTTCTTCAAAAGCAGGTGATACCCACGTTGTGGGTTTGGTTGACGCCGAGCGCGAGCTAAACCTCCTAAAACGGGCGCAACTCCAGCAGGACCTGGAGGAGAGGGTCGCTGCCAGAGAGCGCCAGGCGCAGGCCGCCCGGTCGGGGGCCGGCTATGGGGCATCCAGTGTCCTGTATGCTGGCCACTCCTTGGCGGAACTTGAGCGCATGGCGCGGGAGGACAGGGAGGAGGTCCTGGAGGTCGCCTCAAAGTCCTCCAACCTGAAGGGGACCTTCCAGAAGGCCCTTAAATGCCGGGCTGCCAGTCTGCATGGCATTGTGCAGGAGCTGGTGCAGCGGACGGCCACGGATGAGACGCGGCAACTGCAGGCGAAGGTGGATCGCCTGCAGGCGGAGGTCAGCCAGCTGCACCAGAAGCTGGCTGAGGTCACCGCTCGGCCTGCGCAATCAGCCCCTGGACCGGTGGTAGGAGGCTCCACCTCCTCCCCTCACAACCTTGAGGAGATACTCCGAAAGGTTGTCATGGAGGAGAGGGCCTTCACCAGAGCCTGCTTCGCAGGCATCGAGGACCGGCTCCTGCCGGAGAAGCGGCTCCGCCCGCCGCTAGCGGCGGATAAGGCACCACGCAGGGTGCCGGAACCTGCGCCTTTAGCAGGCCCGGCATCGGGTGCGCAGCCCCAGGCCCCGAAGCCCTCCAAGGGCAAAGGCGAGGGCAAGAGGACCAAGGCGGCTCCTCAAACCCTCACCATCAGCTCGGAGGGAGCGTCTGGGTCGGCTGCCACTCCAGCGGCAGCCCCCCAGAGCTCGCAGGAGGAAGACGCCCTTCTTCCCTCCACCACCCCGTCCAACCAGTCGTGGACGGAAGTGGTCAGGAGGGGAAAAGGGAAGGGAGGGCAAAAGTCGGCCCCCAAGCCCGCCGCGACTGCTCCGGCAGTCAAAAGGGCTCCAGCCGGCGGGAGGAAGTTAGTTCCTCCCAAGACCGCGGCCGTCGTGGTGACCATCACCCCGGAGGCCGCGGAGCGGGGCGAGACGTACGAGTCCGTCCTAAGACGGGCTCGTACCAATGCTGATCCCTCCCAGCTGGGGATCAGCAAAATAACGTGCCGCCGAACCCTAACCGGAGCTCGAATTTTCGAGTTCTCGGGGGAACAGCGCGGCACAAACGCGGACCTCTTCGCAACGAAGTTGCAAGAGGTCATCGCCGACGCGGCAACGGTCGTCAGGCCCGTCAAGACCGCAGCCTTGGAGGTGGCCGATCTGGACGATTCGGCCACCAAGGAGGATGTGGTGGCGGCCGTCGCGGCGGCTGGAGGCTGCGACGCTGGCGCGGTGAAGGCTGGAGCCATCAGGCTCGGCCGCCGCGGCATGGGTATCGTCCGCGTCGAGTGCCCAGTCGCCGCGGCTGGGGCCGCCCTTGCTGCGACCAAGGGACGGCTGCTTGTGGGGCTCAGCTCGGCTGTGGTCCGGGCACTTGAAGACCAGCCCTTGCGCTGCTTCAAGTGCTTCTCCTTCGGCCACACCCGAGCCACGTGTCCCTCCAAGGCCGACTGGGGAGACACGTGCTACCAGTGCGGGCAAGAGGGGCACAAGAGTGCCACTTGCCGCGCCACCACGCCACACTGCACGGCGTGTGCCGCCAGTGGCCGCCCCGCGGGCCACAGGATGACGGGCAGGAGCTGTAAGCCCCCCGTCAAGAAGGGCATAGTGCCGGCGCAGGTTCGACCTGTCGCCACCACCGCCGCCGCCGTCGTCGCCGCCGCTGCAGCTCCAGCGGCGGTAGCTGAGGAGGAGGGTGCCATGTCGGAATAATGCAGGATTCCGACTACCGCATCCTCCAGGCGAACACCAACCACTGCAGAGCGGCCCAGGACCTGGTAGTGCAGGTCATGGCCGAGTGGTTGGTGAACGTAGCGGTGGTCGCCGAGCCCTACTCGATCCCCAGCAGCTGGCTGGGTGACGAGGACGACTCGGTGGCACTAGCGGCGCGGTCTTCCACAGACTCCCCTCCCCTCTCGCTATTAGAGAGGGGACCGGGATACGTGGCCGCCGCGTGGGGAGAGGTAGCCCTCGTGGGGGTATATTTCTCCCCAAACCGCCCTCTCCAGGACTTTGAGAATTATCTCGGAGTCCTGGCCGCCGTGGTCGGCAGGGCGGCGCCGCGTCAGGTCTCCGTGCTGGGAGACCTGAATGCCAAGTCGGTGACCTGGGGCAACCGGGCCACCGACGCTCGCGGGCGGGCGGTGGAGATGTGGGCAGCCTCCTCTGGACTCTCCCTCTTGAACAGAGGAAGCGTCCAGACATGCGTGCGGCGTCAGGGTGGCTCAGTAGTGGACGTCACTTTCGCCACCCCTGGGTTAGCCGCGCGCGTGCTGAACTGGCGGGTGGACCTGGTGGAGACTATGTCGGACCACCGCTACGTGCGGTTCGACATCTCCGCCAGTGGCCCCGGAGCGGTGCAGCCCCTCTCGGGGCGATCACCGTTTCCGCGGTGGGCTTTCACCCGCCTAGACAGGGAGGCAGCGGCGGAGGCGGCGTTCATCCAGGACTGGCTGTCGCCTCCTACCACCGGCCTGGATGTAGACACCATAGCGGGCCAGCTGAGGGAGTCTCTGACCGAGGTGTGCAACTCCAGCATGCCCCGGTCTCGCCGCCCGGCTCCTCGCCGCGCCGTCTATTGGTGGTCGGAGGAACTGGCGGGGCTCAGAACCGCCTGTGTGGCGGCCAAGAGGGCCTACACGCGGAGTCGGCGGCGGCGTCGACGCAACCGGCCCGACGAGGACCGCCTCTACGAGGTGTACGTGGAGGCAAAAATGGGCCTCGATCGGGCCATCGCCGCCGCTAAAGACTCGGCGAGAGCCGAGCTGCTGGAGGGTCTCGACAACGACCCTTACGGGAGACCGTATAAGGCGGCGCGCAACAAATTGCGCCCCTTTGGTCCCCCGGTTGTCGAGACCCTGGAGCCCACATTTCTGGATGGGGTGGTTCAGTCCCTGTTTCCGTGCAGGGACAACTTCACCCCGCCAGTGATGTGTGGAGCCCCGCTGGAGGAGGAGGAGGAGGAAGAGGAGGCTCCCTCTCCTGTCACGGAGTCGGAACTTGGCGCGGCGATTGTGCATATCCGCGCCAAGAAGACGGCTCCGGGCCCCGACGGTGTCCCGGCGAGGGTGGTGGCAATTGCCGCCACCCAAATGGAGGAGCGGTTTCGGGACCTCTTCAGCGCATGCCTTGCGTCTGGAAGGTTCCCGAAACCGTGGAAGGAGGGGCAGTTGTGCCTCCTTCGCAAGGAGGGCCGCCCTGCAGACTCCCCCTCGGCATACCGGCCCATCGTTCTGCTCGATGAGGTCGGAAAAATGTTCGAGGGGATAATCGCTGCCCGCCTAAAGGGCCATATGCGGCGTATCGGGCCGGACTTGTCGGACGCTCAGTTCGGTTTTCGGGCTGAGCGTTCGACGGTGGACGCGCTGGCCTGCCTTAAGAGGCAGGTGAAGGAGGCGATGGATGTGGGGGACGGATTGTTGGCGGTGTCATTCGACATAGCCAACGCCTTCAACTCTGTTCCCCACAGCACCATCCTAGAGGCACTCCGATTCCACGGGGTGCCTCGATATATGCGGCGTCTACTGGCCAGCTACCTGGAGGATCGGGCGATCGTCCTCGTGAACAGGGCTGGTCAAGTCCGGCGGTACGCAGTCGAGGCCGGCGTTCCACAGGGGTCAGTCCTGGGACCTCTCCTCTGGAACGTCGGCTACGACTGGCTCTTGCGGGGAACTCTCCTCCGAGGTACGAGTGTCGTCTGCTACGCGGATGACACTCTCCTCACCGCCCGGGGGGAGAGTTTCAGGGAGGCGGCCAACTTGGCCTCGGCGGGCGGATCCTTGGTCGCAGGGAGGATCCGCCGCCTAGGATTGACGGTGGCGCTGCACAAGACCGAGGCTGTGTTCTTCCACGGGCCTCGGCAGCGCCAACCACCAGACGCCCACATATTTGTGGAGGGCGTCCGAATCGAGGTGAAGGCCCAGATGAAATATCTGGGCCTTGTACTCGACAGCAGGTGGCGTTTCGGCCCGCATTTTAGCGGGCTGTCGACGCGCCTGCTGAAGACTGCGGGCGCCCTCTCGTGGCTGCTCCCCAATTTGGGGGGGCCCAGCGCGCGATGCCGGCAACTTTACGCCGGCATCTTGAGGAGTATGGCCCTCTACGGGGCCCCAATCTGGGAGGACTCCCTCCAAAGGCGGGAGAACGCCGCGGCCTTGCGGGCCCCCCAAAGGGCCATAGCTCAGCGGGTGTCGCGGGCCTACCGCACGGTGGGCTTCGCGGCAGCGTGTGCTCTGGCTGGCACCCCTCCTTGGGAACTCGAGGCGTGGGTGCTCGCCAGAGTATACGAATGGACGGCGGGGCGGAGGGCGAGAGGAGAACGCCCCGCCCCGGAAGAGCGGGAGGCCGTCCGGCGGGAGGCGAGGGACGCCATCGTCGTCCATTGGACGAGGGACCTCGCCACCGCAGCCTTCGGCCGCCAAACCCTCGACGCGATCGGGCCGGTCCTGCGAGACTGGCTCGATCGGTCGCATGGGTTCCTCTCGTTCCGTCTGGTGCAGGTGCTGTCCGGACACGGTTGTTTCGGATCGTACCTGCACCGAATCGGACGGGAGGAGACACCGTCGTGCCACGACTGCGGTGCGGCGGAGGACGCGGCGCAGCACACCCTCGCGGTGTGCCCGTCGTGGTCCGAGCCACGCCGCAGTCTCACTGCTGTGATCGGACTGGACCTCTCACTCCCCGGTTTGGTCAACGCCATGCTGGGCGATGAGAGGTCCTGGGCGGCAGTGGCCTCCTTCTGCGAACACGTCATGTCCCAGAAGGAGGCGGCGGAGCGCGCGCGGGAGGACGATCCTCACGCGGCGGCGCTCCGAAGACGGAGGAGGGGTCGGAGAAGACGTCAGTATGACGGCCATCAGCGACTCCTCCCCGGTGGAGGCCAGCAGGCAACGGGTGCGGGGGCACCCTTGCCTGTATTGCACGGGCCTCCACCAGTGTCGGACGGGAATGGCCAGGTGTTCCCGGCCATTCCCGTAGCCCCCCAGACTGGGGGGCATGCGGGGCCCGCCAGCTAGGCGGGCATACGCCGGGAGGGCTGTGGAAGCAGAGGCTGAGCCAATTTCCCATAGCCCTCCCATCACGGCGTCGCGGGAACACCGCTGAGTTTTAGTGGGTATACTGCCACTCTGGCAGGGAGTCCCACATACTCTGTCTCGTCCCCCGACGAGCGGAGATGCGTAATGTCATTTCTCAGCGACAAAAAAAAAAAAAAAAAAAAAAAAAAAAGGTTAGGTTAGGTTAGGTTAGGTTAGGTTAGGTTAGGTTAGGTTAGGTTAGGTTAGGTTAGGTTAGGTTAGGTTAGGTTAGGTTAGGTTAGGTTAGGTTAGGTTAGGTTAGGTTAGGTTAGGTTAGGTTAGGTTTTTTTTTTTTTTTTTTTTTTTTTTTCTTTTTTCTCTACTCCCTCTGACATAAATCAGAGCCTATGTTAACTAATGCTAATCTTCCATTCCAGTTCTATCAATTATTCCTCTCGCACTTTTATTCCTCATACTTTGTCTTTCTATCATACCATCTTCTTTCTGTCTTTAAGGGTAGGACGCCCTTCTACTTTCTCTATTCTATGCTCTATTTTTTCTTTTTCTTTATTACGGGTATAACACAGGACACAATGTTTTTATTAATCTTACATTTTTGGTTAAAAACTTAAACAATCATCTTTTAACATTTTTCTTACTAACTATGTATTTTTTATCACTATTTCTATTTAACAACGATTTTACTATCCTTACTTCTAGTCACAAAATTATTCCTTAATGCTATTTCTATTTACTAGGCTTACTTCTAGTTCATTTTGTCGATAACATAATTTGACCATCAATCTTATTTATCTATTTTATATACAGTTTCTTACAGCTACTTACGCTCTTAAAATTAGTATGGGCAACCTTTGACATTCGATAAACTTATAGTTTTTTCTGGTATTTGGCAATTTTCTAACTTTTGTTCTCAATGCTTGACTCTAATATTATTTACAATATTATGCAAACATCTTTGCTTATACAGTTTTGTTCCTCTTTATAACTTTCCCACATATTTTTACGCAAAATTCCAAAAACAACTGTCTCTTTTTACTTTTCATTATCGGCCATATATTTGCAGCGTCGAGTTTGGTGTCGAGTACATGCTCAGCCACAAGCCTTTCCTGGTCAAAGACGGGACAGTTGAACAATATATGTGGCACCGTCTCAGCAATGTCGGGATCGCAGATGCACGATGGGCTCTCTTTGCACTTGAAGCGATTCAAGTATTCCGAGAACCCACCGTGTCCCGTCATGATCTGGGTAGTTACACTGCTGATTTTCATCTTCCTGACTATCCCGTACGCCGCCACCGCATCCGGGAAAAACAACTTCGTCCCTGAGGCGGTTTCTCCAGCGCAGTATCTCTGGTTCCACACGTCAAGAGTTGCCATTCGGATGCATCGCTTGACGTATGAAACCGGGCACAGGTCGTAATCGGGCTTTCGTTTGGAACCCTCAGCGGCTATTTTGGCTAATTCATCGGCCCTCTCATTACCTTCCAACCCCGCGTGGGCTTTGATCCAAAACAAGGTAACAGTCTTGTTTTGGATCGACAGGGACCTAAGGTTGGCCCTTGTCTCTACTGCCAGGGGGTGGTGGCGGTTGTAATTTTGTATGGTTTGAAGGGCCGCCATGGAGTCGCTGAAGATTCCAAACGAATGCGCACTGTGCTTCAAGATCTCCCTTGTTGCGACGCATATCGCCAGAAGCTCAGCCTGGTAAACGGTGGAGTAGTGTGGGAGAGCAAGCTTGCGGGTTTTGGTTTCGGCGTCACCGGTCCATACGGATAGTGCCGCTCCAACCTTGCCCCCAATCTTGCTCCCGTCCGTGAAGATACGAACTTCAAGTTCGCTCTGCGCATTAATTAGTTGCTCTTGATTTACCAGGCTAACGAGCTCTAGCTCAACGCGCTCTGCGGGGTGTGGAGCCTCCATTGCCGAGGCGGTCTGCTCGACCTCCCTGTCGCCGAGTGCTGGCTGAGGCACCCCTCTTCTGGCCTCGTATAGCGATGCCGCTTCGCGGACTCGCAGGTCGAGAGGTAGTATCCCAGCCAGCACTAGCGCGGAGTTCAAGGATACCGTCCGGTATCCTTTGCACAGTTTTTGCGCAATACCGCGCTGTACTGCTCCCAACTGCCTTTTGACGCCTAGTTTGTCGACGGCCGGAGCCCATACGCTGGCGGCGTACAGAATGACTGGTTCGACGGTGGCCACATATATGATCCTAATGACCTCGGGGTTTAGCCCCCAGCTGGTCTTTGCTGCCCTAGTTAGCTGCTTGTGGATGCCTATCGCCTTTCTGCACACATTAGCAACGTGTGCGTTAAAAGTGAGCTGCTTGTCGATGGTGACACCCAGGATTTTGATCTCGTTGGACATGGCAATGTCGATCCCGCCCATGCTCAGGCGCGGGGTGTCGTATTTCAATTTGCGCGTTATGACCATCGCATTGGTCTTCTGCGGGGCAAATTTAAGCTTGTTTTGGACACCCCACGCCTGGACATGCCCGAGAGTGGCATTGGCACGTCCCTCGATTTCCAGCGCTGTGTCACCATCGAAAACCAGCACAACGTCGTCTGCAAATGCCTGGCAACAGACTTCCCCAGCCTCCAAGCTCTTTAGAAGCGGGTCCAGCAACAGATTCCAGAGTATCGGTCCCGCGATAGATCCCTGGACACAACCCTTGTTTGTGGCCTTGCAAAACTCTTCACCTGCGTACCTGACCCTGACCTTTCGGTTTTCGAGATAGCTGCTGATGACCCTCCTCAAGCCGACTGGACACTGTTCCTCAGCCAGGCGGACTCTTATGGCTGGCCACCACGCGCTGTCGAAGGCTCCCTCTATGTCCAATGATACCAGTACTACTATTTTCTTTAGTAACAGCTTGGCGCGTATGTGATGCATTAGTGCATAGAGGGAGTCCTCAGTGCTTCTCTGGGGCATGAATCCATACTGGCGAGTACTCATCCTGGGGATCAGATGAAACTTGAGGCGGGCCACCAACATCTTCTCGTAGATTTTTCCGAAAATTGGTAATAGGCCGATGGGTCTGTACGCTTTTGGGGAGCTGTAATCAGTTTTACCAGGCTTCCTCAAAATAATAACTGTAGCTTCTTTCCAAATTTCAGGGAAGAGGTGGGTCCTCAAGCAGCCATTCATGAGAGCCAGGACTACCTCCGGGACGCCTCTAGTGGCCTGGCAACAAATGTCGGCAGTAAAACCGTCTGCTCCTGGCGCTTTTTTGGCATTAAAGGACTCACACGCTGCCATCAGTTCAGCCATCGTGAATGGTGGCTCACATGGTTCACCTTGCTCTCCAGCATTCACGGCCTCGGCCTTTTCTCTGATAAGACTATGGCAGGTGCTGTCGGTGTCTGCGTGGTCCTCCGGATAAAAGGTTTTCGCCAACAGTTCCACTGAGCCTTTTGCGTCCAGAACCTCCCCATCCTTCGCTAGTGGCTGATCCTCTCCTCTTCCCTTGGTCCTTCCTATTACCCGGTAAATGCCTTCCCAAACCCCTTCTCTATCCTGTCTTGAGCAGAAGTCCTTCCAGCTCGCGGTTTCATCCTTGGCTGCTTCCGTCTCATACTCAACTTTCTTTTTCAGGTACTCTTCGACGACCTTCGCTCTGCGGACTGGTGCAGCACACCTAACTCTGCGTTTATAGGTAGTGACCTCTTTTTTCATCTTCTCGAGTTTCTCGGACCACCACGGCAAAGTGAACACTTCGTTCCTTTTCTTAATAGGCATTGTTGAAGTGCATGCGTCTTTTATTATTTTAGTGTAAAGATTTGTGATTGCATTTAGTTGTTCGGCCGTATTTAATTTATCTATTTCTGTTTTGTTTATGTTGTTTGCTTGCAGTAATTGGCCGAGTTTCTCACGAAACTCGGACCAATTCGCTTTTTTAGTATTAAAAATCCTAGTTGTTCGGTTAATTTGTATGCCTTTTGACCTTTTTAGATTGATGTTAAAAACAATGCCGTTGTGATCCGAGCTCGTGAGGCCCTCGTCTACCCTCCAGTCGTCCACTAGGTCCAAGATATCTGTCGAGCATACTGTTATGTCGACGTGACTACAGTATCTTATCCCCCCTCTGGTCGTGTCGAAGGTCGGAATTTCCCCTCTGTTCAGTATGTTCAAGTCAAGCTCATCGAGGACTCCGGACACTTCTTCGCCTCTGTGATCAATGGACAGGCTTCCCCACCAGGTACTCTTGGCATTTGCGTCTCCTCCAAGAATCAATCTCCCGGGACCCATCTCATCCTTTACGCGTTTGAGGTGCTCAAGGTATGGTCCGATTGGCTGGTCTGGCTCGAAGTAGAAGGAGACTAGTGTGATCCCCCAGGCACTGGTTCGGATCCCCACCACGGTGATGTTGTTCGTGGTGAGTTTAGGGTACTGTTCGACGATGAGGTCTTTGTCGAAGACCGCTATTGCGGCCTTAACAGTCCCGTCTCTGGTGTCAGTGCTCTGGAAGACCCGAACGCCTCTATGACTCCTCATTACTTTAGCCCCGCCGACGTATGGTTCCTGTAGGAGAGCAATGGCGACCCCGCGCTTGTTCGCTTCGGTCAGGAGCTCGTTGGTCGCCAGTCTTTTTCGCTGGAGGTTGGCCTGTACTATTCTGTAGGGGTTTGGGTTGCCGTTGTTCTCCTGGGCGCCCTTAGCAGTACGCGACCGACATGCGAGCTATAGCGTCGCGCTTCCTGCGTATGGGGCATTCTTGGCTGAAGGCATTATGGTCGTTGCGATCCATCTTGGCCGCTGTGCAGTTTCTGCAAGAGGGTTCACCTCCTGCCAGCCATTCTGTGCATTGCGCCCTAAGGTGCGGTCCTCCGCAGTGGCTACATAGGTCTGCTGATGCTGTGCAGAACCTTTTACTGTGGCCATATCCAAGGCACCTCGAGCATTGGACCAGTGGTGACTGGTCCCACACCCGGATGCGTTGGAGGTCGATATAGACCGCTCCAGCGTCGGTCGCCCTTTTCCAAATGGCTGGAGATACGCTCAGGACAATGTGGCTAGTGTGCGGATTACGTGCTTTGCCTCTGTACTTGATTTCAAGTCTATCATCATTCTCCTTCAGATCGTGGAAGATGCCCCGGTTTTGGTTCCTGAATGCCCTGATGACGTCCTCATCAGAGTTAACTGTAAGAACGTCGGCGAGCTTCAGGAGAGGGTCTCGGTTCTTGACTTCTTCCACGACCAAGCTTTTGCCGGAATTCTCGAGCCTCTGTCTCACCTTCTGTCTGTCTTCGTCCGTGTGACAGCTCATGATGACCTTTCTGTCTTTGCCTTTGCGGGTCCTCTCCACCCTGACCCATCCTTCCTTGGCGTTCACCGCCTCTCTAATTTTCGTGAGGACTTGGTCTCCTGTGTCATTCTCGTCCTGGGACGAGACAACTACCGAGTGCAGAGCATTCAGCGGAGGTGGGTGTGTGGTGGATCGGGCCGCCGTTGTCTCGGCATACGTTTTGGTGTTCAGCAACTGTTTATGCTGCTCTTCCATCTTTTCCTTCAGGCCGTCTAATTTTTTGCCGTTTTCTAAGAGTAGCCGGCTTTGCTCTTCCAAGTGTCTGATGATCTGACTGTTGGCTTCGGGGGACCCTTTTTCTATCATCTCGTTTGGTGTTGTCAGAGATGTTTCCGATGTAGATGTCTCCCCTGTCTTATTAAGCTTTTTTATTTCTGCGTCAGCCTCTTTTATTATTTGGAAAAGCTTGTCCACTGCCTCCAGTGCATTGGCTTTTATGTCTCCCCTTAAGTTCCGCGAGTTGTTTATATTCGTCTTGGCCTTTATGACGTTCGCTTTTGCTTCAGCCAGGCGAGTTAACCGAGTTGGCAGAACCTGTCTCGGTGAAATTTGGGCCTCTGTCTTGCCAGTGACTGGAGTCAGGTGGAGTGATGCTGACGCCGCAGCTTCCAAGTTCTCGTCGCTGCGTCTGGCGTTGGACGAAAGTGTTTGCGTCTTTGGTGGAGAACTTTTGGATACGAGTGTTTGTGTCCTAGGAGGTGATTTTTGTACCACCTTTTCTTCAACGGGTTTCGTTGGTGTTCTGGCAAACATTGTCAGGGGAGTGCGTCAGGTAATGGTATAAAAAACACAATAGTGTATATAAAAATCAACGTGGTCTACACACAGTGTAAAAATGTGTGCAGTCTAAATAAAAATAAAAATACAGTAAAACAAACAAAAAACGAAACAAGAAAACTTAGGAATAAGTACCAGTCAACTACGGTCGTAAAAAGAGACAAGTTGCGGTCGGGCTCAATATAGCCTTCGTAATAACACAACAACTGTATAAGCTAAGGTTGCAAAAATTTGTAGAAGATAAGGTACATAAACAAAGTAGAATACAAAATATGCTCCGGATTTCAAAATCCTCGGCTGGTCCAGCCTTAGCTCAAAAGAGCGGGTTCAAAAAACAGTCTAAACACAGGAAAGTAAGGTAAAATGTAAGACAAAATGTAAAAAATTAAAATGAGGTAATTAAAAAGCAATATGCCTCTGTTTAATGGATCTTCGGCAGGTCCACCTCTATATAGAGTGGCGGTCCTTCACTCAAAAGAGCGGGTCAAACAGTGAAGGTCGAAGAGTCGAAAAAAGTTTTTCTTATGTCAAAGGACCCCTAAATGAAGAGCGATTTTTGGAAGGACTCTATGTAGAGTCGATCCGTCGAGTCCAGTGGATAGCTCCCGCCGAGCCCTCTTAGATGAGCCCAAACTCGATATGGTTACTCCAAGGGGTTTCGGAGATATCCCAACTTGAAAAATTTGGTTATTTTCCAAAAATATTAACCCAACTTGGTTACAAGAGGATATCTCCGGAACCAATGGTCCAAAAACCCCGATGTTTGGGCTTTCCGAACTTGGCTCGGCAAGACCAACCCACCGGACCGGTTTTCAGGCTGAAAATCTTTAACCCGCTGAAAACGCCTGAAAGCTGTCCTATCTTAAACACTATGTCCTACTGATATTATCAGCGAAAACCCCGGCCCTCTACGACTTTCCGTTGGGAAGCTATGATCGATTGAAAAAATCAAAGATGGCCGCGGTCCTGTCAAATCTTAACTTTGACAGTGGATAACTTCCCTCTGGAAGGCCGCAAACCCCCCGAGTTTGGGCTCTCCCAACTCAGCCTGAGCTCCGCTGTCCGCTGAAACTACTTTCAGGGTCCCGAAATTTTTCAGCTCCAAACCGCCTGAAATCGCGGGGGAAGTATGTCGGCGGGTTCCTGACTGCAACGTCAAAAACC